>CM045764.1:68599338-71121838 GCA_025200525.1 Camellia lanceoleosa
GCCCTTAATGATTGAGATCATGTTTGTTAACGCGTAGTCTTGGGAAGGATCTTTGCTTGATCTAGATTGGTCCAACATCGTTGTCTTTAAGCCTTGCGAGCTATCGTCGCGCTTTTCTTAAAAGATTTCAAAAAATGTTTTATGCGTGGTCCTCTTGCGAAGACTTGTATTGGAATCACTCTTGGGAAGATTGTGCGACCTAGGATAGCTCTGACCTCAGACTCGACCTTTTGCTCTCAAAACCTTAGTTCGGACTTCGTAAAGTTCATCCAGTCAACTACAATAACAAGTGAGGCTGTGTGGCGGTATTCGGCACTCAAGTGAATCAACGCAAAAAAGTCGATCAAGAAGATCAGAGGTTGTCAAAAGAAGCTTGCAAAGTATAGATCGAGTATGAAACTTGCCCCTCCAGACAAGGGGCAAAAGACGTCAAAAGAATGCACTCCGAGAAGAGTCCACGCCCATTTAAGTTCGACAAGAATGCCAAATCTCAAAAAGAGAGGAAAGAAGATGCGGTTTTGGTGAAGGACAACCGAAGTTCCTAGTCCACAACACTAGGGGGAAAATTAGGCCCTGCCGTGGATGGACTCCCTACGCATCGCCGGCCGAACAACGACCACTCTCTTGGATTCGATGACGGATTCGAGATCTCGAGAACTATTTGACATGGACAAAGCTACACTTTAACCCCTGAGAGGATCGCTGGGCCGAAAACACGGAAGGGCGTAGCGTACCTAGCAAAAGTTAGAGAAAAGAAAAAAAAAAGAACAAAAAAAAAGAACAAAATGCAAAGAACAAAAAAAAATGAAGAAAAATAAAAAAAAATTGAAAAGAAAAGAAAAGAAAAGAAAAGAAATGAAAAAAATTTGAAAAGAAAAGAAGAACAAAGCTCGCAAGGTTAAAAACCCGAAAGGGCGGCCTTGGCAAAAGTTAGAGCCGAAAAAAGGAGAGGTTAATAATTAGGAAATGTACCTTTTAACCTCAACTACGTTTAAGGCTTCTGATTCCCATCTTTGGGATACACGAGGCAACTTCATTACGAAGTCCAGGTAGAAACACTTCAAATTCGGGACAGTCCATGTAATGGTTTTGATCATCTTGCCTTCTGCGCAGATCTCGAGAAATCGCGGTTGTAATCCATCGCTCCTGAGGATTGATTACAATACGCTGCAGCGCAAGGGTGCCATTCCGAGACAAGGTAACTTTCATTGCCATTCAATGCATCATGGTGCCGCTTTCAAACAAAGAAGGGCGCACTTTCCGTAATGCCATGCAGCTCTCTTCGGTTAAGGGCAATTTTTCCTCCGTGATCCGAGGTTGTGTGTGTCTCAAGAGTACGTTACAGTAGCTTGTTGAGCATTGGCCGCTTGCAAAAAATAGATTTTGAGAATTTTATTAAGGTTGACTAATTTTCTCAAAATTATTCCATTTTTTCCAAAATCGACCATTTCTTGGACCCAAAAAGGAAAGTTTTAGTGCTCATAACTGATTTGCATGATTCCAAATCAAAATCGAACAAGCATGCTAATCTAATTCTTATGTTTATCAAAATTGTTTTAGTAGAAACCAAAACAAAAAATGGTCAAATGATGAACTAGGAGCACAGACAGTCAGCTTCTGTTTTTTCTCGTTGTCAATGCATTTGCTAGAAAGGGCACCATACTTGCAGAAGGGCACTCTACCTGGAAAAGGACACAATCGAAGCTAACAACAAAGGGTCGAAAGCTCTCTCATCCTCCAAGCAACGAGGTATCAAGCTATGTCTTGAAGCTAATAAACCGGAATGGATCAAGATATTCCACTTTCTTGTCTCGATCGACATATCTATCACGCCCAAACTCCAGAGCATCATCGATCACAGTTAGCCGCAGATTTACACACCCTTGTAGCACAACCCCTCTGTGGGAGAAACTCACTATTGTGAACAAGGATGAGAATCAGTAGAATACGGGGCAAGAGCCTATAACTTCTGCTTATTCATCAACCACCCAAGGAGGGATTGAAAAATGAGAGATTGAAGAATAGAAAGATGTGCTGAGAGAAAAAAGAGAAAAGGGCTTTTTTTTAGAAAAAACAGAGCTTGAGGGCCGAGTGATGTGAGAATCACAAATAAGAAAGGATGGAAAACACTACCCAAGGAAACAGTTCTCGTACTGCACGCCTCAATGTCGTGGTCTTTTGTTTTACCTTGATTCTTGTTTTGAGTCATTTAGTGTTACTCGATGTGTTTAGGTTGTTCACCTTTTGTTTTCCGTTGTTGAGTCGTGGTGTGCAAATGGTCGTGGGCTCAATACTCACGAGAACTTATTCTCACCCTCAATTTCAAAAAAAATCGCTTTGTGCTCCAGTCGTGCCATTCTCCACATTTGTGCAAAATAGAATTTGTTCTTTCATAAACCGAGGTTCGACCTAAGTCATGTGAGAACAAAGAGAACCAGGACCTATCTCGGGCTATAATGGTTCTGGATAAAGCAAAAGCAAAAGAGGAAAATGTCGGCATCTAAGTTTGTTCCAACTTCAAGAGCTCCGAGATTGCATTCCGTATGCACCTTTGTCGTGCCCTTGTCAATGCTCCGGTATGAGTGTGCCTCACCTGCTCAAGATCAAGTCCTGCCAACCCAAAATGGTGATCGTGAGTGCTTTCGAGTACTGGCCCGCCGGGAGAGCATCTTGGCCATGTTTGGCAATGAGTTCCTAGGAGACCAAGCGTGATGGTGGAAACTAGAGTTCGAATGGTCGATGCCTAGAACGAAGGTTCGGATTTCGAGACTAAAGTCTGGTTTAAATACCTAGGTGTATCCCGCTTTGAAATCAGTATGAAGCCCCATAGGTTGAGATAGCGTATGCACCTCAATTTGGATAATGAACCAACCTAGTCTATCACCCGCTGAAAATAGGAAAAGTTGTGAATATGATCAGAAGAAAAGCGGCAATTTAGCTCTACATACGATGTTGTTACTCAAGATTTCATAACCTTTATGTGAGTTGAAGGTAAGTGTTCAAAGAACACAAGAAGGGGAGGTCCCCATTGGAGAAGAGCGGTTCACCGCCACTCACCTCATAAGGTGCTTTCTTAAGCGTCGCTTTGTCCATTTATTGCTTTCCTTAAGCATCATGCATTGTAATGCATCGTACCTATCAAGTTTCTTCCTCATTCATGCACGATATTGTATATGCGGTTCATTCAAAGAAGTTCCGTTAAAACTCATTTATTTAATGTATCAACCACACTTCATTCACTAAGTGTATCAATTACACTCTCATTTATTTAGTGTATCAATCACACTTCATTCACTAAGTGTATCTATTACACTCTCATTCATTTAGTGTGTCAATCACACTTCATTCATTTTGTGTATCTATCACACACATTCTCATTTTGTGTATCTATCACACACATCCTCATTTTGTGTATCTATCATGCACATATTCACATCATTATCTTTCGTGTATCCGTCACACCTGTTCACGTAGTGCATCTATCACACTTCGTGTTCACCTTTAGTATATCCATCATACTTTGTTCACTAAGTGCATCTACCACACTTCGTGTTCACATTTAGTATATCCATCATACTTATTCACTAAGTGCATCTATCACACTTCATGTTCACCTTTAGTATATCAATCATACTTGTTCACTAAATGCATCTATCACACTTCGTGTTCATCTTCAGTATATCCATCATACTTGATCACTAAGTGCATCTATCACACTTCGTGTTCACATTTAGTATATCCATCATACTTTGTTCACTAAGTGCATCTATCACACTTCGTGTTCACCTTTAGTATATCCATCATACCTTGTTCACTAAGTGCATCTATCTTCGTGTTCACCTTTAGTATATCAATCATACTTTGTTCACTAAGTGCATCTATCACACTTTGTGTTCACCTTTAGTGTATCCATCACACTTGTTCACTAAGTGCATCGATCACACTTTGTGTTCACCTATTGTGTATCCATCACACTTGTTCACTTAGTGCATCTATCACACTTTGTGTTTGCCTTTTGTGTATCTATCACACTTTGCTCACCTCTTTCATTTAGTGTATCAATCGCACTTTGTTCATATAATGTATCTATCACACATTCGCTTTGTATCTATCACACTATGTCTACTTTGTATATCAATCACACACGCTCGCTTTGTGTATCAATCACACACGCTCGTTTTGTGTATCTATCACACTATGTCTATTTTATGTATCAATCACACATGTTCGCTTTGTGTATCTATCACACATGCACACTGTATTCGCAATGAGAACTGTAATAATTTTCTTACATCCTTTCTGCATTGTAATGTAGTTTGGTTTTTGCTTGCTTAAAATTGTTCCATTGTTACGCTTCGTTACAGCTTTCTTTGCATAATCATAAGTTATGTCCGGCTTCTTGCATTGTCAGTTGCATTTTGTCATTGTCTCTGCACATCTCTTTGATTATGTTACTCGCTTGTCCAAGTCTTTGACCTTGTCAAAAATGGGTCGCCTCGGCTTTGACATTCACTCACGCCACTTCTTGACTTCCAGTTCTCGCTAAAGAGGGGCAATCAGAGACACCCCATTTTTCACCGCCCTTAAGACTTGGGCATTACTAATGGTTTACTTGGTGGTAAAAGGTGTGCAGAGCAAAGGTTCCATTTCTTCGGCAATGAGAGAGACAAATCTCAACTTCACACCCCATTTTGGACCAAATATATTTTGAATGGTTTTTAGACCTTAAAACCCTCTCTTTCAAAAAACATTTTTGAAATAAAGTTTCTATAATGTTTCGAGGCTCACATTTTGTCAATAATGCACTTTTCGATAAACCGAGCAAGGACAAAGTGGAAATTAATGAAAGAGAGATAAAATCTTTGAAAATCTTTCAAAACACCTTACTTAGGGTTTGAAGTTGACGAAAAGAGGAGAAGAGGAAAGAAAACAAGTTAGAGAAGAAGTTCGCATGAATCCGTGGAAGAGAGTCGAGCAGCCCTCACTGAATCGGGCCTATTCATCTGCATACTTAAATTTCAGCTATGAGGCCACCACCATTGGAAAGCTTACTTCCGGGGCTTCATTTTGCACTCAAGAATCTCCTAAATCCAAGTCCGGGTGGGGAGATATGGTTCGTTGAAGTAGGGATCACCGATCGAATCTGCGTGGCTTCACCAAAAGGGCATAACTTTTCGCACAGAGGAATTTTAATTCAAGTTTTGTGAATTGAAAGCTAACTTCGGGCTTCTCTCGACACCCACCGGCCACTTTTTGGCCTTGGCAGCACCTACCGCCATCAATTTGGCCGGCCGCCAAATATTTGGCCGATTGCCTCCTTTCTAGCCAATACCACCTCTTTTCCTTTTTCAAGCATAATGCATGCTAGTGCGCTGCCTAGAGTGCATTGCACCCTCCCCGTGCATAAGTGTGGTTGTTTTGCCCTTTTGCACCCTTTTGTCTAGCTTCTTGAGGAAGCTTGGACCTTTGTCTTAGCTTCCTCAAGAAGCTTGCCATCCGTCTAACTTCCTCGAAGCCTTGGCCCCTTGCCCTCTTTGACCCTTTTCTTGTTTATCTTCTTTGAGAAGCTTCAAGCCATTCCATTGCCTATATAAGCAAACCCTCTCCTTCTTTGAGATGGTTCATCAAAACCAACCCTAATACATACATATCGATATATATCACCCTCTCTATATCTCGCTCTCTACTTTTTGTGTGTTTAAGGGCCTAAAGGTGTGTTTTCTTCTTAGTTTTGCACTAAGTCACCTACTACTACACCATACTTCGACTTGGGAGGTCTTGACGGTTTGTTCTTGGAGCTTTGGGTCGGTTTTCATCAGAAGAAGAGGGCTGGGGTTGATGTTTTTCAAGTGTTCTTCAAGGGTAACACTATTTACTTTATTTTCCCCATTCTTGCACTAGTCTTTGACCTATCTTGCATGCTGATTTAAGCTTTGTGTATAACTGAAAAAATTCTTGTTTTTAGCTCCTTTTAAGTTTGTTCAAGAACACTTTTGTGTTTGGGATCGTTTACCCCCTCTTAGGCCTTGTTTGGCCTCATTTTTGTGTGTTTTTGGTGAGCTCCGGGACCACCTTGTTTGAGTTTTCTCACCACTGAAATCTTAAGGGATTTCAGTGGTGGTGATGGTGTCTTATGTCCTAAGAAGGAGAGGGCCATCCCCTCTCCTTATTGTCTTGATTACTTGCATTTTTCGCCTTACAAAGGGGCCTATATTTGCACACTTCTTGAGCTTGGTTCAGACATTTTTAGTGAGTTTTAGGACCTCCATAACCCATTTCCGGAGTTAGTTTTTCCATGTTAAGTGTCCTTGTTGCATGTGTGGAGTAACCCCCTTATTGGCCTTTCAAAGGAACACACCATTCTTGCATGCATGGACCTTGTTTCCATGGGTTTTTGGGGTTTATTTGACATACCATGTTACTATTTTGGGCTGGTTTCGTGACCTCTCTTGTGCTTTATATACATGTAATGTAAACCATGCCTACTAGCTCATATTGCATGATGTTTTGGCCAAGCATGCTAGCTTATTTTGGTTACACCTCATACATGTTTTAGCATTATTTTGGGCTGTATAGGGACTATTTGGGGTTGGTTTCTTCATTCGAGCGTCGCTTTGCATCTTTATAGTGTATTGCATTTCACTAGCTTTAGTGCTTGAGTCCTTAACAATGCGTTACATGAGTGTTTGCATGCTTTGGAGTCATTTTGGGGTCATTTTGTATGCCATTCCAGCACTGGAACATGCACCATTGTATGACATATTTCCTCCTTGCCATGCTTTGGTGAAGCTGCATTTTTGTGCCTCAAGATTGGTTAATGCATTGTGCATGCATTCCATGTATTTTGTTGCCTCACTTGCCTCATTATGGCCACTGATTTTGGCATGCTTGAGAGCTATCCATGTTAGTTTAAGTCCATCATCGCGTGTTGTTGCATGACATGTTTGCTTACATGTTTAGGTTGCGTGCCTAGTATACATTGCTCATTTGCATGTTCATGTTGCATACTTAGCCTCTATGCCTAGGTTGCATCGCATCGTGCATACATCCCTTGCCTCTTGATGAAGCCTGATAGAGGTTGGGGCCTTTGATGTGTTTTGTGTGTGCATTTCATTTGATATTGAAGTTGCACACTTGGCTTTTGGGTCATCATGCATTGAAATGCATGATTGATGGCCCGAGGGTCGAGGGCCATGCTCCCTTGAGTCCATTGCATGATAGGGAGTGTGTCCGTGCATACATTTGCTTGAAAATGCCATGCCATACACTGCTTGCCCTCTGTTGCTATCAAAACCAGTCATAAGAAGCTTTGGGCCTACCATCTCTAGTGCCGAGCGGCCATTCCTTCCTAGCTGGTGCTCCACAGGTGCAAGAGAACCCACCCCAAGTGTGATGCCCTATTCTATAATATGCTAATTGGTTCTTAATTTGAGTATGATTATGTGTTTAATATGATTTGGTGTGCCATTATGTGAATATATGCATTTTGAGTTTTATCCGTCACCGTAGGAATATCTGCTTGAATTATCCTGGAAATTAAAAATTTAAGGCCTTTTCGCCACGGAACCCTAAATTGATTACGCCATTGTGATCGCATAATTTTTAAAGCCTACGTGAAATTTAATTGGAAATTGATTCGGGTCAGTTTAAATCGATTAAATTGGTGAATTAGTGCCCAAATATTTAATATTATTAAATAAGCAATAGTGGGACCTTTTTATTTATGGCCATATACACTCTCTTTACACCTTTTTGAACTCAAAAACCAGAGGTAGGCATTGAGAGGAAGAGAGAGTCGGCTGTAGAGAGAGGGAGAGGAGAGAATTGAGCAAACTTAGCTCAAAGCTTGGGAACCTTGAAGATTATTCAAGATTTGACCATAGATTGGGAGAATTGAGCCTCTAGGTAAATGAATTCATGAATATTAAGTTGTAATGTTGTGAGTTCAAGTTGGAATAATGGTCAAGAACATGGTTTAGTTTGATTATAAGGGAATTTAATTTGGTTTTGTTGAATTGAAGGCCATTGTGTGCATGCATGTAAGAAAATACCTTGAATTGACATGTTTGAGCATGAAAATGTATAATCCATGTGCAATTTTAATTAAAGCTCATGTTATAGTCATCATTTGTGCCATCTAAGCTGAGGAGAATGAGCATCTTCCACAAGCATGTACAAATCTTGGAAGTATGGGTCTTGAATGTTTGAATTGGAGCATGTTGGTGTTGAGTTTGAGATATTTTGGGGCATGCATATAGATAAATCATGAAATTGAGTCTCATTGTGATGTAATCTAGTGCTTGTACCACGCTGGTACATGTATACATGAAGTTTGAGCCAAAATTATGAGTTTAGACCCTTGAACATTGAATTTGAACTCAAGAACTAAACTGAAAAACCTAGAAATTTGAAGTCCGCCGAAGGAAAACCGCCCTCGAGCGTGAATTTCATGCTCCCAAAGATCTCTTGCAGACATGGTGTCCGCCGAAGGGAAGTTGGCGCCGAGCGAGAGCCATGTAGACGAAATCCGCCGAGCGGCGAGTTCACGCTCAAGCGGGATTTTGATGCAACCAGTATTTTTGCCGACCTTAAGGGTCTGCTCGAGCGGGGAATCCCACGCTCGAGCGGGAACCCTGTTTTCTGAAATTTTGAAAACGCATCCTATGTTTCGTTTTCCGTTCCCTTTCACTTGCAAGCACTCTTAGGCATATGTTAGACACAGTAAATGAGTTAAAGGGATAAGAATGAAGCCTAAAGAGGAAAATGTGAATTTTGAACAGATTGAATTGTTAGTGACCCTTTTATGTTCATGGCATGTGTAGGGTCGAGTTCCAGGGCGAACCAGTCAACCGATCACTGTGAGTAATATCCTAACAAGATATTTGTAGTATGTTATTGTCTGATTGTTACTTTTGCATAAGTTTTGTAAGTTCATCAAATTTTATAGCGGACAACAATTGACATAAATGATTGGGCCAAAGGCCGATTGATACAAATGATTGGGCCAAAGGCCGATTGATATAAATGATTGGGCCAAAGGCTGATTGAAATGAATGATTGGGCCAAAGGCCGATTGATACAAATGATTGGGCCAAAGGCCGATTGAAATGAATGATTGGGCCAAAGGCCGATTGATACAAATGATTGGGCCAAAGGTCGATTGAAATGAATGATTGGGCCAAAGGCCAATTAATATAAATGATTGGGCCAAAGGCCAATTGATATAAATGATTGGGCCAAAGGCCGATTGACATGAATGATTGGGCCAAAGGCCGATTGACATAAATGATTGGGCCGAAGGCCGATTGATATAAATGATTGAGCCGAAGGCCGTTTGTTGTACTGTTCCAATAATTGCTTAAGTAACTTGTTTATTTGATATTATTCACTGGGCATTCGCTCACACTCATTCATGTATTTGTAGGTGAGCCAAGTGAGGTCCAACCCCAGCCCCAGTGAAGTCAGCTAGGAACAGCAAGAGTTTTGGGAGAGTCAGCCTTGTGTCTCACGAACGAGACCCATCCTTGCCATTTTGTTACGCATTTATATTCTGTCTTGTTGGCAAGGATCTTGTGTATATTTGTATATAGTTTGCTATGGGTCGACTCAGCCTAGATGATCCTCGTCTCAGAAGAAGTTTATGCTACTGTACTTTTGATGTGGGTTATTAACGCATATGAGTATGGTTTGTTTTGGTGTGCATATAAGCACAACTCTATGGACAAAGTTTTAAATTTTTGCTTCCGTTTGACCCCTTTACTCTGATGAGTTATGTCTAATTTGTATTGAGGCCGTAGGTAATCTCAGGATTACTAGCCGGTTATGTCCTTAACCCTTGGGGGCAGGTTTGGGTCATGACACCAAGACTTGTGCAGTCTTCAGAGGAGCTAGGCAGTGTAAACAGAGGCAGCAATGCTATGGCAGCGAGTTTCCGGGCAGTACGAGTCAAACATGCATCATCCAAACATTTTGAGGCGGGGGCTGTGGCCACTTTAATTCTGCATTTAATTTGTTAATTAATTAGAAGTTCTGTAATAATTAATTTGGCAGTATTCATTTGTTTTCTAATATTTATTCGGACCCTCTAAGCGAGGGCAATTGTGTAATAAGTGTGTGTAAGTGTATGTATGTCTTCCAACCCCCACTTCTTTCCTGCATTTTACTTACCCGCTGGCGGTTAGTATTAGGGCATATTTAATTTAGCATACCTTATGCTATGCATGCAGTATCCATACATTTGTCTTGCATGCACCGCTCAAACCGATCATACTAACTGCATTGTATTTCAATTCCAAGTTGAATACGTGTTAGTTGTAGCATCATCATATGCCATCTTAGAATAGCCGAGCCTATTGTAGTTGCATCTTCCATGTGTTGCATTAGCCATCTTGACATGAACTAAGATCATCCACATGATTACTAACTAGTTTCTGTTTTGGCTTGAAGTACTAGGTAAGCTTTTATGTTTTAGCATACCGCATGCACGTGAGTGTTGCCATAATAACATGATTGCCATGAGGCTAGTCGCTTATGTGATATAACCGCTGAATGCCTGTGGATGGAGGTCAAATTACCTAAATTGAATGATGCATTGAAACTGTGAGTTTTAAGCCCACAAGATAGTGGCAAAACCATCTTTTCCAAAAAGCCCACTGGAGGGTGGCAAAACCTGCATTTTTAGACTACTTACGAGTAGCAAATCATCATCAAAACAAACATGAAATGTTTTGTACCAATTTAAGCGATTTGGTCTATATTTGTTTGTCAGGTATAACATAGTAATTCTAGGCTAATAATCGAATAAAAATGTATAATGTTTTCAAAACAAGATATCATGGTTAGTAGAGGCCGATCTTTGATCTAAGCGAGGGTGCTCATAGTGACCTTCCCAATCGTACCCAAGTTCTCGAGTCAAGGCAACTTTGGTGATGACGGACACGTGGCCTTTGGCACCGAGTCAGGGTTTCCTAAATTCCCCCAAAATAAAATATTTAGGTGGCGACTCTGTATCTGGCAAAACAGTCCATGTTTGGCACTTCTTTTCTAAAAATCTGTTTTCTCAAAACGATTTGCCGGATTTGGACTCTTTGGTTCAGATTAAGAACCATAACAATCGAGTCCGAACTGTGGCATGAGGCCCTCACGCAGGAGACGTCTACACCACTTCCTAATCACTCAACACAATACCCTACCTACCCACCTTCTCCACCAATCGTAATACTATATAATATCACGTGTCCATATTCCGAAACTATTGAATAATTTCAGAATACACAAGTAGGCTAACAAGGCCACACATGGCAACTAGCCACTCTTCATATGAAACTATTGACTCCATTGTTTGTTGTTGGTCATATTGTTCCTTAAAACAACCTTTGACCCTTAGTTCAGTATGTATATAAATGTTTTCAAAATAAATAAAACAAAGAAGAAAAGGAATATATTTAGTGAATTGGTGAACGTGGTGGGAGGTTGGGTGATTGAAGGTTACGATTGGTGACTATGAGTCCCCATTGAGTCATGGAGAGTCATGAGAAGGTGGTTGGAACTTATCGGAGGGTGATGGTGGATGGTAGCGTAGTGGATAGAGGTTAGAAGTGGTAAGGTGGAGAAGAGAGTGAAAACTTTTTAAAAATAAGTACAAACTTTTTTCCATTTTAATTTTTTTGGAAATAATTCCAAATTTTTAAAAAAATAAAAATAAAAACAACATATCAAACAAGTAATCGCTTTCAATTTTAAAAGTGGTTAATTACGCCAATATTCAAACTATTAGTGAATATCATTTTACATCCGCTATCTAAAAATCAGATATATTAACCATCCAACTATAAAAATCGTACAAATATACTAAATGGGGTGAAAGTAATACATTTTTATAGTTGAGCAGGTCAAAATGTAGAGTTTCATAAATGGAGGTGAAGCAATTCACTAATAGGAAATTTAATCATGATGATTGTGGTGTTCATAAACTAAAGCAACAAAAAATTAACTTAACAATCAAAAAACCAAAATTCAAATGATAATTCTTTATATACATGATATTTAATTTTTATGAGGTGATGACATTTATTCCGTTAAAGGGTTATTTATAAATGTGTGGGCTATTCATTAGTGATTGATTCATTTAGGTTCTGCTTGATAAAATTGAAAGTTAAAATTAAAAATTAAAAGTCAAAAATTAAGGATTAAAATTGATTTGGGAATATTAAGTTGAAAATTTGTTTGATAATTATAGTTGTTGAGCTAAAGGGTTAGTTGTTACACCGTGATGGAGGCTAATGTGGTGGAGTTATGTTGTGATAGTAAAATGAATGTAGTGCCTATGGAAATAGTGATGGAGGTGATAGCAGTTGTAGCGGTGGTGGTGGTGATAACAGTAGTGGTGGTGGTGGTGGTGGTGAGGGTATAATGATGTTTATTACTGTCTATACATAAATATTTATGAATTCAGTTAGTATTAAGTAAGTTTCTTATGATTTGATTTTATTTTTTTGTTCACTTTTTTGTGTTATCCTTGGTTTTGGGTTTGAATAGTTTTGTGTAGTGGAGTAATATGTACTTCTTTCGGTGTTTCGTTCATCGTTTTGAGTCGTTGGAACTCCTTTCTACTTTTACTTAGCCTCTCTTAATGTTTCTGAGTTGATAATTTTGAGTTTTGGGGATTAGGACTTGCCTTAGGGTGTTTAATCTTTCCTAGACTGCCTGACAAAATCGTTCGTACGGATTGGTGGAACTGGCCAAGTGAAACCACCAAAGGAGGGGTTTCGGTAGAATTTTTTCGTCGTAAATTAGGAACCGCCGAGTTAATTGAGTGAATTTTTTGGGCCATCTCGACCATTCTGCCAAGACCCAAACCCGCCTATAAGTTTAGCGTTATGACCGACCAGAAATCATAGATTACCTACGGCCTCCATACAAATGCATCTCTTAATATAAAGTACAGGACTTAGCGGAAGTTTAAAATGACATAGAAACTATCTATTGAGCTATGAGTATATGTACAGAACTAGTATACAAGCAAAGTTTTTCCAAAAGTACATCCATCGCAACTAAACAAAATCATGTCTTGTAAATATACAACCCAAACTATACACAAATACAAAACTACCAAGACACACAAAAGGGGTTCAACTAGCATGCTCCTCTTGAGCCTGATCACTTCTCTTGGAAGCTCCTCGAAAGGGCTGACCCGGGTAGACTCGAGGCTTTCTAACTCTGATGTTCAACTTGCCCACCTATACATATATATATATATATAAATAAATAAATAGTGAGCTAGAGCCTAGTGAATAATAACAAAATAAAGAGGTTATATGAATGAAGTTTGATAACATGTTAATCAAATTCTCATTTCAGTTCTCAGTATTAAATAAATTTCATGATCAAAGTCATTTAATATCAAATTAAGTGGCACATCCATGAACAATAATATTCCAATCACAGTGAAGCGAAATCCAATGGACCACGAACCACGGAGGGTCAAACCAATGGACCACGGAGGGTCTAACACTAGAGATCTTTGTGTTTCAAATAATCCAATAGCCATGGTATTGTTACCCAAGGCAAGGGCTTACAACCAATAGCCATAGTATTGTTACCAGTAAGGGCCTACAACCAATAGCCGTGGTATTGTTACCCCAAGCAAGGACCTATGCTCAATGGATGCCATAACTACATTTTAAAAATGAACTTCATTCATCATTACAAAATAAGTTTTCGATAAACCATTCAATCAAATCACATGTTCATTCCAAGTACAATAACAATTTCAAAAATAATATTACTTGAACATATCTTTGTAAAGTTACTACTCACGGTTTGAGTTATCACTAAGCCCCTGACGTCCACCTAAACAAAACACATAACAGAAGCACAGTTGAAGCGCCAATTCATTTTAATTTAATTCTTCTCATGTGTTTCTAACTCATTCTATGATTGTGTGAGTCCAAGTGGTGCCTAAGAACACTTGGAGTAGCATGAGGATGCAAAATATACGCTTAAAAGAGTTCCTCAAAATTTGCTGAAAACAGGGTCTCTGCTTGAGCGCAACTTCTTTCACTTGAGCGGGGGCTCAAAAACAAAGGTGGTCGCTTGAGCGCAACTTCATTACTAGAGCTCAGTAAACTTGGCAAAAATCTTGGTTGCATGAAATTCGCCGACGGTCACTCGAGCGGATCAGAAAATTTTACAAAACTTCGAGCTCGATTTTCACGCCGAAAGCAACACTCTCTTCGCCGAGCGAACACAACGTCTCAAATTTTCGTAATTGTGTTTGAGCTTCAAAGTTGATATTCAAAGGTCCAAAACTTGTGTTTTGGTACAAAAACTTGGAAAACATTGTATAGCATGAAAATACTTCCAATTTGAAACCATTTATTCAAAATCATGCTCCAATTGTCCAAATTTGAGCTTATACTATCAAGTTAAAACCATGCATGTTATGGATTGAATCCTCTTCATGATAAAACACCACAAAGTGATATGAAATGCATGAATCCATGGATGATCTTTAAGTTCATGTCTCCTAAGCTTCATGCATGTTTGAATTTCAAGAAATCTTAATGCAAAATGAAAGATTAAGCATGCATGTGCATAATTCAATTCAAATTCATCATATTCATGGTAATTTGTGCTCAACCTGCTCAAATTCAAGCAAATGATCCTATAACTCCATGAACTTAGTTTCTACATGACTCAATTCCAAGAAATTAGGATGAATCTCATACCTAATGTGTGAATTCAAGTGTTGGCCTAGGCCAATTCACCAAAGTTCTAACAATTCTCTTCAAATCTCCTCTTCGTCTCTGTAAACTGTTGAGTTCTCTTCTCCTTCCTCAAATTCTCACCAAAAGTGTGTATATGTGAACTCGAGGCTTAATTAGAGCCTTATATAGGGTGTAATTAAGTTAGCCTAATCAAGTATGATTAAGGCTAATTAACTTGGCTTAATCTAACTAATTCAATCATTTATTCTAATTATTTTGATCCAAATCAAATTTCAATTAAAGTTGCCATAAAATCCTAAATATTCTAATTAGCTTATTGGACTAGTCAATTTCAATTTCTAAAGTCATCTAAGCTCTCAATTTCTGCCTCTAAGTTGTCAATTCAATAGATATTCCATGCAATAACAGATAATTACGAAATTAAGCATGTAATCAAATAAGTAAACACACAATCATGCAATTAGGCTCATTAAAATAACATAATATACTAGTTCAAGGTCGGGTAGTCATAATTCCACTCGTGAAGAGCAATACCACTCGTATGGATTTGGGATTCGCTCATGAATTGGAACCAAGACGCGGATTTCGACGCCATCTCAAATTTTGTGCTATTTTTTTCAAAACCGATGTAGAAGGTGTTTTGACCACTTTTTAGCTCTCTCTCTCTCTCTCTCAATATATATATATATATATATCCATCTTTGCTCTCCTTCTCTCTACAAACCTACAAAATTTCAATCTTCTCTAAGATTTAGCAAGATCTACCAAGAATTTAAGAGGACTTAAACCGAATTGAAGAGGATGACAAGGGCTACATTCTCACCGATCGAATCAAGTTTTCATCAACATTCATTTTAGGGTTTTCTCCTTCCTCTGCAAGCTTCAGAAAGGGGGTCTGTTAGAGTTACATATACATTTTTGCAAGTGTATGTGGATTTTAGAACTTCCTCTCGTAGTATTGAACTTTGATTTGGCTCATGAGTTCTTGATGATTTTAAAAGTGGGTTTTCTCAATGTTTTCTAAAAACTTTTGAAGATATGAACTATATTGTTAAGGAGGGATGTTGTCTTGGAAAAATCTTTTCAAAAATGAGGAAAAACCTAGTTTTGTGGAAACCCTAGAAATTAAGGATTTTGTTTTTTGAGAAAATGATAAGATGTTATGAAATCTATGGTTGTCTAGTATTATGGTGAATATGTGATTGAGGTTAAGATTGGTGATTATGAGTCCCCATTGGAGTCGTTGGAGAGTCTTCAGAAGGTGGTTGGAACTTATTGGAGGGTGATGGTGGCTGGTGGCAGTAGTGGATAGAGGTCAGAAGTGGTGGGGTAGGGAGAAGAGAGTGAAAACTTTTTTTAAAAATAAGTAAACACTTTTTTCCATTTTCAATTTTTTTGGCAATAATTCCAAATTTTTTAAAAATAAAAAAATAAAAATAAAAACAACATATCAAACAAGTAATTATTTTCAATTTTAAAAGGTGGTTAATTACGCCAATATCCTAAAGTATTGGTGAATATCATCACTTTGCATCCACAATTTAGAAATCAGATATATTGACCGTCTCAACTATAAAAATTGTACAAATATACTAATGGGTGAAAGTGATACATTTTTATAATTGAATGTGTCAAAATGTACAATTCCATAAATGAAGAAGGTGAAGTGATTCACTAATAGGAAATTTAATCATGATGATTGTGATGTTCATAAACTAAAGCAACAAAAAATTAACTTAACAATCAAAAAATCAAAATTCAAATGGCAATGCTTTATATACATGATATTTAATTTTTGTGAGGTGATGACATTTATTCTGTTAAAGGGTTATTTATAAATGTATGGGCTATTCATTAGTGATTGATTCGTTTAGGTGTTGTTTGATAAAAATGAAAGTTAAAAATTAAAAATCAAAAATTAAAAATTAAGGATTAAAAATTGAATTCTGAAGATCAAGTTGAAAAATTGATTGATAATAATAGTTGTCAAGTTGAAGGGTTGTTACACTGGTGATGGAGGCTAATGTGGTGGAGTTGCGGTTGTGATAGTAAAATGAATGTAGTGCCTATGGAAATAGTGATGGAGGTGTTAGAGTTGTAGCGGTGGTGGCGGTGATAGCATAGTAGTGGTGGTGGTGGTTATGATATAATGATGTTTATTAATGTTTATACATAAATATTTATAAATACAGTTAGCATTAAGTAAGTTTTTATTATTTGAATTTTTTTTTTAAAAAATTTAGATTACATTTGAATAGCCATTTAAAATTTAAAATGATGCCAATTATAGTTATAAAATAGATTTAATTAATTTTTACTTAATACATTTAATTTAAATATTGAATTAGATAATCAAACACTAAACCAAACCAAACCAAACCAAACCAAACCAAGCCTTAAGTCCCATCAAATGCGGTCAACTACATGAATATTTCTTTTCCTCTAACACTTCCATCTACCATTACTGTATCACATCTCTTTACTACTGTCTCTCCTGGCCTTCGTTGTATATGACCAAACCATCTCAACTTATCTTCTATTAGTGTTACTCTTACCCATTCATGAATATACTCACTTATAATTCTATCTTTTTTGGTCTTACCACACATCTACCTTAGCATTCTCATCTCAACAACATTCATTTTATTTACATATTGTTTCTTAGATGCCCAACATTCTATCCCATACAACATCGCTTGTTTGATAGCCGCTCGGATCCTTTATGAAAATGAACAAAACACTACCTTAATAAAATATTGAAGCTGTATGAACCAAAATTTTGTTGCAAGGTTAACACCCTAAAGCCTATGTAGACTTAGGTCTAATAAACAAAGGGTGATTTGTTATAATGAAACATACATTAAGGTTGTTTTTGATGAGATATAAAAATACATTAAGTTTGTTTTTTGTCAAATATAAAAATAAGCCTTCAAAAGACCTTTCATGTTTGATCATTGTGATCATGTTTTCCCTTCTTTTGGAAGAAAAAGAAACACAACTTCGGCACCAAAAGTGAGTGGTGAATGATAATTGGTGCATAGGTGAGCTAACGTCATGTATGTTCCCAATATGGTTGAGAGCGAAACACAACTTTGGCACCAAATGTGAGTGGCAAATGATAATTGGTGCATGGGTCTGCCAACATCATGTATGATCCCAATATGGTTAAGAGCAATACTATCACAACCCGAACTCGCCTCTAGAGGTTTAGGCTGTGATCGGCCAGTAATCTCAAATTACCCGACCTCAAAGACAAAACAAATAATTAATAATAGTAAACAAGGCACTGCGGAAACACTTTTAAAACCTAACTATGTCCATTGAGCGGTGCATACATGAAAATTTCATAAGTATTTAAAACCTCAATCATACATAGATATCGAGATATAGATACATCATAACATCTTTAGACACATATACAAAATATCCATACATAGCAAGTTTCCAAATAACAAAAGAAAACAAAGAAAAGGGTTGACACAACTCGACTCCTATTGAGTCCAAGCATGCCCCATCGCGAGGCACTCCAAAGTGGCTGTACAAAAGTTGACTTCGAGGTTGCTCTAGACTTGACGCTCTATATGCTCACTTACATACAAATAGGGAAAAGGTGAGTTAAAGCCCAAAGAAGTAATATCAAGAAAAGAGGTTAAATTAATGATGTCTGCCATAATCCAAAACATATCTCATGAGCTTCGAAACAAATCATAAATAAGTATTTGACATATCAAAGTTCATAAATCATATCTCATATGTGGTACATCTGGCAAAGGGCCGGAAGGCATATCAAAGGGACTACATTGGTCTAACAAAGGGACCATATAGGTCAAGAAAAGTAACCACTTGGGTCAACGTCAAAGATCTTCGTGCATATATAACAAAGGGCCACAGTATTGTTTTCCCCGAGTGAGGGTGTTGACACCAAAAAATAAATATCTGTCGATTATGGCTTTTTTATTATGGCCAAATCTCATTTAATTGATTATGGTTTGCCGATTATAGCCAAATCTAATCTCATTGGTTATGACCAGTCGATTTTGGTTTGTCAATAGTCTGTCGATTCAAACCATAAATTATTTTAACATAAAATTATGGCCACGTATATTTATATAAATATTTATATTTTATATTATTATTATTATTGTTATTATTATTATTATTATTATTATTGTTGTTGTTGTTGTTGTTGTTGTTGTTGTTGTTGTTGTTGTTGTTTTTGTTTGTTTTATTGAAATGTAGGATACAGACACCAACTTTGCAAATAGTGGGGTAGTAGTGGTACAGAATGTGTAGCACAAATGAGGGAGTTATAACTTCTATTAACTGTGCATATGGATTCAAAAACTACCTTGGTGCAGTTACTAGAAGATCAATGCCTATAAATTGACTAGAAGAAGATGAACAGAAAACGCAATCAATGATCAACACAACTCTACATGAGTTCAGTTAGAAATAGATAGCTTCTAGCCTAGGAGTAGTTTATTCCTTTTAGGAGTAATTTTAATTTAATGGTTCTGTAATTGTTTTCTAATTATTGTAATCAGTAAACTTTTTTCTGGTTCTTTTATATTTTTGTTTTTGTTCTTGTTCAAATCTTTGTAACAAGTAACAATTTCAGCAATATCAAATCAGTTTTTAGTTTGTTTCTTTACATTACAACCTCCAAAGAAATCCTTGAAACTATCAAGGCATAGGACACCAACCACAATTGCTTGATCTGTTGTTTATTTGTGAAATTTTGGTTGTTCTGTCGAATCACTTCTGTCAATTTGACCCAAACTAGATTTTTGCTAACAAAGGGCCTTATTAACGAAGGGCTGCGATATTGGTTCCCCTGAGTGAGGACCTTATTAGTAAAGGGTCACGGTATTGTTATCCCTAGGAGAAGGGCTTCACTAAAGGATGCCACAATTACTTTTCAAAAGAGACAATCATTTATTCTTATCAAAATAGTATTTCAAAATAACATTCTTGCAGTAATTCAAAAATGCATTTCAACATATCTTTACAAAGATACTACTCACAGTGTGACACCCCAATTTCAACTCTAAGGGTTAGGATAACGTCACTAAAGAGTCCTTTGGTCAATAGCCAAGTACTTGTTGGAAATGGTTATAAATTCTGGGTAAAACCAGAATTTTATCTTAAGTTTGGTCTAATATTTAGGTAGGCCCCGTGAGTCGATTTACGCGGGTCAAAGTGGTAACGCGTTCTATGCCGCGTTGTGATTCACGTGGTATATTTGGTTGCTCAAAACCATTACCGAGTGAATGGGAAATTGAAGCCAAAGTGTGCTCCATGGAAATAGAGTTTTGGTGGAAAATCCTTAAAGGTATTGAATAAGGCTTGTCCCACATTGATTTGGTGGGAAATTTTGAATGTGTTTATAAGGCATGGGTTTGGTACTTGGGGTGTGCCCCAAGGGGTACCCAAGTGTTTTAGAGGGAAAGGTTATGGACAAAATAGGCTAGACCCATTGGACCCAAAAAGCACCACATATCTTGTGCTACGTCCGTCATTGGCCGGGCAATGGGCTTGCACGGGTCGTGCGTGGTGTGAGGTTGGGTTGGGCTTGTTCGGCCCAATACTAATCTTTTTGGCCCAAAAACATTTGAAACACCAAACAGGGCCCTTCCCGTTTTCAAACATAAATAAATTAGTTTGGTATTATTGCACACCCAAACAGGGCCCTTTCCGTTTTTGTATTTGTTTAAATTTAAACCCAATAGATTCAAATCTGTTTGAATTCAAAGCCAACAGGTATCATACCTGTTCAATTCAAAACCTAGAGCCACCTTTACATCTATAAATAGACCAGCCTCCCATTTGGATTTGAACTCCAATTTTCGTACTCCATCCTCTGCTATAAATCAGATTTTTGCATTTAATTTCGAAGAATGAGTGTAAACACTTAGTGTGTTAAAGGTAAACAATTTGTAGTGCTATTGTTTGTAGAAGATCATTTCATCGGGAGATAGACGCCCAAATTCAAAGCACCGTGGAGAGGACGAATCATTTTAAGGACACAAAGGTCAAACACCGGACTTGATCGCTTTATAATTCGATCAAATTAAATCAAGTAAGTTATTTAATTTATTTTCAGTTTTATTATTATTTGTTTAAATCAGATTTTAATTTTGTTTTTATAACAAAATAAAATCTGTTTTTATTTATTTATTTTTATTTCGAGTTTGATTTTTGTAATCAAACAAATTCTCTCCTTTTCTTTATTTCTTTAAATTCTAATTGTTGTTTTGTACACAATAGAATTAAAATCTTTTAAGTACAGTGAAGATTGTTCCAACAGTACTATCTTAGGAAGGTCGGAGGAGTCAATATAGCCTCCCTTCTAAGTCTAACAGTACTATCCTAGAAATGATGAATGCCATGTTACTAAGTTCAGGCTTATCACAGAACTTGTGGGGGGAAGCAATATTGTTTACAAATTATGTTCTTAATAGAATACCCCACAAGAAAACCAACAGCACTCCTTATGAATTATGGAAAGGTCGACCACCTTCCCACAAATACTTAAAAGTGTGGGGGTGTTTGGCAAAAGTTGAAGTTCCTATTCCTAAAAAGACTTAGATTGGGCCAAAAATAGTAGATTGTGTGTTTATTGGTTATGCTCAGAATAGTAGTGCATATCGGTTTCTAACTTATAAATCAGAAATA
This sequence comes from Camellia lanceoleosa, assembly GCA_025200525.1. NCBI lineage: Eukaryota > Viridiplantae > Streptophyta > Magnoliopsida > Ericales > Theaceae > Camellia > Camellia lanceoleosa. The sequence goes on from CM045764.1 coordinate 68,620,743, forward strand.
CCTGATATAAATGTGAACACTATTATAGAGTCAAGGAATGCTGTGTTTTTGAACATGCCTTTCCTTACAAGAAAGGACAGGATTTAAGTTCACAGAAAAGAACTTATGATTGTACACAAAGTCAAGAGACTAATGACAATCAAACACTAGAGACTAGTAATGGTCTCAACCAACAGGATTTAACTGATGATGAACCAAGAAGAAGTAAGAGAGCGAGAACATCAAAATCCTTTGGTCCAAATTTTCTGACATACTTGTTAGAAAATGAACCTCAAAGCTTTAAGGCAGCAATGACAGGTCCTGAAGCATCTTTGTGGAAAGAGGCTGTTAATAATGAAATTGAATCCATTATGCAAAATCATACTTGGGAATTGGTGGATCTTCCACCAGGTTCTACACCTCTTGGATATAAATGGATATTCAAGAGAAAAATGAAAGCAGATGGTTCAATTGACAAGTATAAAGCAAGACTTGTAGTTAAAGGTTTCAGACAAAAGGAAGGTCTAGACTATTTTGACACATATTCCCCTGTGACAAGAATAACATCCGTTCGCATGCTTATTGCAATATCAGCATTATTTAATTTAGAAATACATCAAATGGATGTTAAAACAGCTTTCTTAAACGGTGATCTAAATGAAAAGATCTATATGGAGCAACCCAAAGGGTTTGTTGTATTAGGGCAAGAAAAGAAAGTTTGTCGACTTGTAAAATCCCTTTATGGATTAAAACAAGCACCTAAGCAATGGCATGAAAAAATTGATCATGCAATGCTTGCTAATGGGTTTAAGATAAACGAATGTGACAAATGCGTCTATGTTAAAAACATTGACCAAGGATATGTCATAGTTTGTCTTTATGTGGATGACATGCTTATCATTGGAAGCAATCAAAACATGATCAAATCACCTAAGCAAATGCTTAACAAAAGATTTGATATGAAATATATGGGGGTCGCAGATGTTATATTAGGAATGAAAATTACTAAAACATCTGACGGATATGCATTATCTCAATCTCATTATATTGAGAAAATTCTTGATAAATTTATCAAGGATGATTTGAATTTAGCAAGAACGCCTGTCGACATCAGTCTTTATTTATCGAAAAATAAAGGTGATGTAGTGTCTCAGTTAAAATACTCCCAAATCATTGGAAGCCTAATGTACCTAATGAATTGTACTCGTCCTGATATAGCTTATGCTATCAGTAAATTGAGTAGGTACACTAGTAACCCGGGAGAAGACCATTGGAAAGCGATCATTCGGGTTCTTAGATATCTAAGATTTACTCGTGATCATGGTTTGAACTTTACCCGATATCCGGCAGTACTTGAAGGTTATTGTGATGCCAATTGGATATCAGATACTAAAGATTCAAAATCCACTAGTGGATATGTCTTTACTCTAGGAGGCGTTGCTGTTTCATGGAAGTCCACGAAACAAACTTGCATCGCACGATCCACAATGGAATCCGAGTTCATTGCTTTAGACAAAGCAGGTGAAGAAGCAGAATGGCTTTGTCACTTCTTAGAAGACATTCCAATGTGGCCAAAACCTATGCCAGCTATTTGCATTCATTGTGATAGTCAATCTGCAATAGACAGGGCACAGAATCATATGTATAACGGTAAGTCACGACATATTCGTCGTCGACATAATACCGTTAGGCAGTTGTTGTCAAATGGAATAATCTCAATAGATTATATAAAATCTAAAGAGAATATTGCGGATCCATTAACAAAAGGTTTGACAAAAGAGCTAGTGTATAGTTCATCGAAGGAGATGGGATTAAAGCCTATTACATAAGAGCCGTCATAATGGTAACCCTACTTATATGACTGGAGATCCTAAGAACTAAGTTCAAAGGGACAACTAAGTTATGTATGGCTCGCCAGAAATCACCAAGGGATTAAAATTCCTATCCATTCCTATGGTGAGAGTGATATCTGCAACATATGTTGTCTGCAGGGGTATAAGGATAAGCTTTGCTTTTAATGATTACTTATATCTTGATTAAGGCATAAAATCAAGACGAGTATGAGGAGATACTCACAATAAGAATCACCTATATGAGTGTTGAACTGGGGTCGGTTCTATGAGAATGAAATAGGCTACATTCTCTAGAAATACTCATGAAAACCAGGTGTGTTCAAGGCCAAAATGAACACAACTGTGAGAACCAAGATGTGTCAAAAGATATTTTTTGTGAAATCTATTGTCTTGGCTTACACTAACGGCTGAACAATTCAAGGCATCGCGTCCATTGGTTAGCCAGTAAGTCCGATAGGTTATCACTAGGGAAGGTTCAAGGCCGAAAACTACCTATCCTGATGCAAGATATTTTCGACTTATACTCTTTCGATAAAGTCTGCATATTGTTGCATTTCCGTTGTCATCAAATTCCATTCATGTGGGGGATTGTTGGAAATAGTTATAAATTCTGGGTAAAACCAGAATTTTATCCTAAGTTTGGTCTAATATTTAGGTGGGCCCCGTGCGTCGATTTACGCGGGTCAAAGTGGTAACGCGTTCTATGCCGTGTTGTAATTCACGTGGTATATTTGGTTGCTCAAAACTATTACCGAGTGAATGGGAAATTGAAGCCAAAGTGTGCTCCATGGAAATAGAGTTTTGGTGGAAAATCCTTAAAGGTATTGAATAAGGCTTGTCTTACATTGATTTTGTGGGAAGTTTTGAATGGGTTTATAAGGCATGGGTTTGGTACTTGGGGTGTGCCCCAAGGGGTACCCAAGTGTTTTAGAGTGAGAGGTTATGGACAAATGGGCTAAACCCATTGGACCCAAAAATCACCACACACGCCGTCGATTGGCCCAAATGGGCCCTTTGGCTTAAAAGGTGTGAGGTTGGGTTGGGCTTGTTCGGCCCAATACTAATCTTTCTGGGCCAAAAACATTTGAATTTAATTTTATTTTTGGTAAAATAAAATCCAGAATTCAAATTAAACTAGTTTGGATTTACTGTACATCCAAACAGGGCCCTTCCCATTTTCAAACAGAAATAAACTAGTTTGGTATTATTGCACACCCAAAAAGGGCCCTTCCCGTTTTTGTATCTGTTTAAATTTAAACCTAACAGATTCAAATCTGTTTGAATTCAAAGCCAGCAGGTATCATACCTGTTCAATTCAAAACCAAGAGCCACCTTTACATCTATAAATAGACCAACCTCCCATTTGGATTTGAACTCCAATTTTCGTACTCCATCCTCTGCTATAAATCTCTGCATTTTGCTGCATTTAATTTCTGAAAGAAAGAGTGTAAACACTTAATGTGTTCATAAGGCAAACAATTTATAGTGCTGCTATTGTTTGTAGAAGATCATTTCATCTTGGGAGATAGACGTCCAAATTCTGAAAGCACCACGGAGAGGACGAATCTATCTTAAGGACACAGTGTCAAACACTGGACTTGATCAGTTTATAATTCGAAAAAATTAAATCAAGTAAGTTATTTAATTTATTTTCAGTGTTATTATTATTTTTTAAATCAGATTTTTATTTTATTTTTGTAACAAAATAAAATCTGTTTTTATTTATTTATTTTTATTTCGAGTTTGATTTTTGTAATCAAACAAATTCTCTCATTTTCTTTATTTCTTTAAATTCTAATTGTTGTTTTGTACACAATAGAATTAAAATCATTAAATCTGATGAAGATTGTTCCAAGATTATCCTAGGAAGGTCGGAGGAGTCAATATAGCCTTCCTTTTAAGTCCAACCACTTTAGATAGCAAGCTATTGAAGGTTTTTCCTTTAGAAATTATGAGAGATAGGTGTAGAAAAAAATAGTTTTGCACTGATTTAGAGAAAACACAAGTAAAGGTGGAATAAGGCTCAATTCTTTTCATTTTTAACACAAGAACACCATTACAACACATCTGAAAATATTATTTTAAATCTAGTAACATGTATTTGAAAAAGGAAAATAAAAGAGAGAGTTGTGTTGTGGCTTACTTGAAATTAGGTGAAGTGCATGCATAATTTTCTCCTCTTTTCGTTTCCTCTACTACAAAGGTTCACTCTCTTCCTCTTCTCCCACTCTTTCTCTCTCTCAGCCGAATATTTAAGTGTGTGAGTGTGTTTTTGTGCTCAAAAGTGTAGAGAGAATTGATGTATTTATAGAAGAAAAAAAAAGAATAGTGAAAAGTCCAAAATGTCCTTAGTTCCAATTCAATTGAATTGGCTTGGATTTAGTTAGGATGAAATGGAATGTATGATGATTAGAGCCTTAATTGCACCTTTAAACATGATCTAGTCAAGGTTTTGATTAATCAAAGTTAAATTGGTTACAAGTACAATATATATATAATTACATTTGTACCCAAGGTCAATTTTTCTTCCCTAAATCAAGCAATTTGCCCCCAAAAGGACGTCACACAAACACACACACACACACACACACGTATATATGCATAGCAAGGCCGGACATGTGCAAAAAATTTTGGAGGATTTGTTTTGATTTTCTTGTGTACAATATGAAGATATTTTGTGTACAAAATTATTTATTAGGAAAGGAAAAAGTGTATATATATGTGTGTGTGTGTGTGCAGGGGTACTAGTTTGGGGTCAAAATTTGATTGAAGAAAAATATGAGGGCCAAAATCTTAATTTATGAATTTGAACATTTAATTAAGTGTAGTGTTGAATTTATTTAGAATCTGAAATTTTAATTCGGTTAAAGTTTCTTTGTTTTGAATTGAACGGTGAATTGCACTGAGAACCGAAAACCTAGGGTTTCTGTGTGGAAAATATACTTAGAAAATTAATTTAATTATTTTTAGGGTTTTAAAAATGATTCCTAAGTTCCCGGGTTCAATTTAGGTTTTGCGAGTTTTTGGTTGACGTAGGTTTTTGATTCTAGGGTTAAAATTACAATTAATTAAGAAGTTGAGGGACTACAAAGAAGTAATTTAGAAGTAAAGGTTAAAGAAAATATTGCAAAGATCAGGGGCCTCACAACTTATCCCCCTTAAAGAAATTTCATCCTCTAAATTTAACTATGTATTGTTTTCAAATAACTGCGGATAGTTTGCTCTCATTGAGTAGTTGTGCTCCCAAGTGGGTTCCTTAATGCATTGATGATGCCCAAGTACCTTTATCAAATGGGATGTCTTGCCCCTAAGGTTCTTCTCTCATCTGTCATGAAATGCTACTAGCCCCTTTTCAAAAGTAGCATCATTACTAAGGTTAATTTCCTCCCAATTGATGACGTGTGATGGATCTGCAAAGTACTTCTGCAACATAGATACGGGAAAGACATTGTGTATTATGGCTAACTACAGAGGTAAAGCCAGTCTATATGCAACTTCTCCAATTTGTTGTAATACTTCGAAGGGCCTGATATATTGAGGCGAGAGCTTCTCTTTCTTTCAAAAATGTATGTTTCTACTGTGAGGTTGATCATGTATGATCACATGAATACCGACTGCAACTAATAGAGGCCTTCTTCTTCTATCTCAAGATAACTCTTTTGGTAGTACCGCTGTTTAATAAGTTTGACTTTCTCAGTGGTTTCTAGAACTAGTTCAGGTCCTACTAGACATGCTTCACCCACTTCAGACCAACAGATTAGTGATTGTAGACACCCCATTTTTGACCGACCTTAAGACTCAGACGTCATCAATTGAGCGCTTGGTGATGTTGCATATTGTGCTCGTTCTGAGGTTGCAGAGTCCCGGCTATGAGCCTTGCCTCCGGACTTCCGGACTCTTTTGTGCTTTGCCTCGGTTTGTGAACCAGGCTCCGTTTTCTCTGTTTTCTCTTCCCAAAGGAAGGGAGAGGTCTCGTAGAGCATCTCTCAGTGGCCGTAGGCTACGTTTTGTGGTCGCAGGCCATTTTTCCCATTTCGGAGCCCGGTTCCCGGTTTTCGGAGCCGTCAGGCCGTGTGCCTCGGTTCGGGACCGTCTAACCACCTCTGTTTGCCCCGGTTTTTGGCATGCATCCTATTTACTCCCTTTCGAGGGACACTGGGGTCCGAGAGACCAACTTCGTGGTCGAACACCACTTTCGGTGCCTAACAGCCCACTTTCGGGGCCTCGAACTGCGTGTTTCAGCTCCCGAACCTTCGTTCTACATTTTTGGGCCCCGACCTGAACTTGAGATAGTCATATTTTGAGGTCCTTTTCATGTTTGATTAAGGACCTTTTACTGTTTGACATCTCCATTTTTCACTTGTCTCTTTACCTCTTTTTAGGCATGTTTTACACGGTATTTTAGGCATACTTTTGGGCTGTGTTGGACTTGGTCATAAACTAAAAAGTGTCTTATTTTGAGCCCCTCTTCAACTTTGTTGAAGGGCTCTCAGCCATTTGAGACCTACAGCTACCACTTATCCCTTTAACCACCTTTTGGCCCTTTTTGGTGCACCCTTTGCTCAAGGCTTCTTGAGGAAGCCTTGACCCCTTGTCTTGGCTTCCTCAAGAAGCCTACCAGCTTTCCAAGCTTCTCAAATAAGCCTTGCACCCTTTGCCCCTTTGCTTTAGCTTCTTGGAGAAGCTTGGAGCTTAGTCCATTGCCTATATAAAGAGCCCTTCTCTCCCATTGCAAAGGGTTGGAGGTTTTGAACAAAAAAACCAGAGGATATATACATACATTCTGATATATACATATGTCCCTCCATCTCTCTCTATATCTATCCCATCCAAGCCTCCAAACACCCTTGTTCTTGGGCCATTCCTTCACCAACTCATAGCACAAGGCACCCTTGCTCCTTTCCAGCAACTTGGGGCTGTTTTTTAGAGGCTAGGAGCTCATTTCCTTGGATCAAAACCTGCTGGTTTGCTACTCTACAAGGGTGAGTCATTTTCTTCCCATTTCTAGCCTTTTCTTGCTTCATATCTAAGCCGTATTTGCTCGCATCTTTGGGCTCCGACCTAAACTTCAAATCATCATATTTTGAGGTCCTCTTCATGTTTGATTGAGGACCTCTTGCTGTTTGAGGACAGTAGCAAGCACTTCCTTCATTAGCCCTCTTTATGCCATAATCTTGCATAGTATGTTTGGCTTGTGTATAATCTGTTTTTGAGCATGTAATAAACTGTAAGTAGGCTTATTTTGAGCCCTTCTTCAACATTGAAGAAGGGATCAACCTTGTTTGGGACCCCTATCTTGCACTTGTTTCATAATCTCTTCTATTTACCGTAATCTTGTATGCTTTGTTAGCCTATCTTGCTCCTGTTTTTGGGTCTTCAACAGGCCTGAAAAGGGTCTTAGTTTGACCCCCTATACATGTCTCATGAAGGGTATTTTGCTGTTTGGTGCATCCTTTTGGTACTTCATGTTATACCCCTTTGTGGGCCTTAATCTTGCATTGCATTTTGAGCATGTGTGTATACTGTTTTGGGACTTGTCATCTACTGTAAATGTTCATATTTTTGGTCCCTCTTCAGTGTTGTAGAAGGATATTTTTCTGTTTGAGCATTGTATCTATCACTTGCCTCATTGCCTCCCTTGAGGAGCCATTTTTGCATGCCATGTTAGTCCCACTTGTGCTTACTGTCTTGCCATGCTTTGTACTATGAACATGCTTATTTTGGGGCTTTCTAGCTTCTTTCTTCATACTTCATGTTCATATCTTGCATATTTGATATAGCCATAAGTCATTTCATGTACCTAGTTTTGCATTTCGGGAGCGATTCCATGCATTTGGTTCCATTTCGCCATGTTTCGGGGCTATTTCGCCCCTCATTTTGCTGCTGAAATTTTCATGTTTTGTATGCCATGATCCATGCCTTGCCATACCTTGTTAGAATGGCATTCGTGCCTTAGGTTCGGTCCTCGGTTTGCGTGCATACGTGCACGCATTTCGAGCGTCCCATTTTCATCTTATGGCCTCCTATGTGAGTGTGGCTGAGGCTATCTCATATTGGTGTAAGCCCATCTTGCATTGTGTATGCCATGTTTCAATGCGTTGTGCATGTTATGTTGATTAGCATTGTGTGAGCCATATAGTTGCATTGCATGCTTGCATGTTTAGATTGCATGTTTAGGTTGCATTGCATTAGCATGCATGGCTTGCCTCTTGATCAAGTGATAGAGGTTGTGCTTTATGTGTTTGTTTGGTTTGCATGACATTTGAAATCAAAGTGCATACTTGGTTTCTTGGGCCATCACGCATCGAAATGCGCAATTGATTGTCCGAGGATCAAGGAACATACCCCTTTGAGTCAAAAATCATGATAAGGGATGTGTTGGTGCACACATTTGCTTGAAATTCCATGCCATGCACTGTCTGTCCTTTGTTGCTGTCAAAACAGTCTTCTGCAGGAAGTTTCTGCCGACCGGCAACATTCAGTGCCGACCGGCCATTGGTGAATGGCCGACAGCTTTATTTTTAGCCGATGGATATTGTACACGGCCGGTGGACATTCTATTCAGCCGATGATGATCTACAGTGTGCAAGGAGCATGTCCCAGGACTTTGGCAGTCTTTGGAAAGGCAGGGCAGTGAAAACAGAGGCTATGGCGGCAAGTTATGGCAAAGAAGCCAATCCGAGCATGCGTGCATCCTCTTCCCGAGGCCTTTTATCGCTTTCGATGGTTTAATTAATTTGTTAATTAATTAAGGGTCTGTAATAATTAATTAGCTAGGATAGTTGATTTATTATTTGGGATTGTATATTATTCTTTTGGTCCCTCCGTGTGAGGGCATATTTGTAATAAGGCTGTGTGAGTGTGTGTATGTCTTCCAACCCCCATTTCTTTCTCCCTTTTATTTAACTGCTTATGATGGTAGATTAGAGCATATTTAGTTTAGCATACCTTATGCAATGCATGCGTGCATCCATGCATTTGTTGACATGCATCGGGCTCGGCACATCATACAAACTGCATCGTACTTTCAATTCCAAATTGAATACGTGTTATTTGTAGCATTCCATATGCCATGTTTAGGATAGCCGAGCCTGCCTAGATTACATCTTTGCATGTGTTGCATTAGACATTTCAGTATGCTTAGGTCCATGCATGGATTTCTAATAAGCTTCTGTTTTGGCTTGGAGTACTAGGTGAGCTTTTATGCTTTAGCATATCGCATGTGTGTGAATGTTGCCATGATAGCATGCTTACCATGAGGCTAAGTGCTTATGTGATATAACTACTTGAATGCCTGTGGATGGAGGTTGAATTACCTAAATTGGGACAATGCATTAAAAACTGTGAGTTTTAAAGCCCACTAGATAGTGGCAAAACTGTCTTTTCTAAAAGCCCACTTGAGGGTGGCAAAACCTGCATTTTAGCCTACTTGCGAGTAGCAAACCATTTTCAAAACAAACATGTAATGTTTTATTCCAATTTAGGCGATTTGGTCTATACTTGTTTGCTGTGCGCATAACATAGTAACTCTAGGCTAATAACCAGAATAAGAACATATAATGTTTTCAAAAACGGATATCACGGTTAGTAGAGGCCGGTCTTCAGACCGGGCGAAAGGGGGTGCTCATAGCTGACCTTCCTCGATCGTACCCAAGCTCCCGAGCCAAGACAACTTTGGTGATGATGGACACGTGGCCTTCGGCATCGAGTCAGGGTTTCTTAAATTTCCCATTTTAAAATATTTAGGTGGCGACTCTGTATCTGGCAAAGCAGTCCATGTTTGGCACTTCTTTCAAAATCTGTTTTTCTCAAAACGATTTGCCGGATTTGGACTCTTTGGTTCAAGATTAAGAACCGTGACAATTTGAGTCCGAACTGTAGTGACCCCAATATGAACAGAACGGGACTTAACCCTCCCGCGGCGTTCGGGGACGTCTACAGTGATCGGCAAGGTCATCTGTACAATGAATCAACAGGTTCCACCCTAATACTGGTTTGGAAATTACTGTTGTACAAGAATTCAATTAGTGGAAGGAGTTGTTCCTAATTTCCTTGAAAAGACACTACACAAGCTCTCAACATATCTTCAACAATTTGGATGGTGGGCTCAGATTGCCCATTTCTCTAAGGATAAAAAGTCGTACTAAAACACAACTCGATGCCCAGGGCTTCTTGTAGACTTTCTTAGAACCGGGGAGGTAAAACGTAGGTCATGGTCGAATACAATGGTCATTGGGATTCTGTGTAACCGAACGATCTCTAGAATATAAAGGTTGCACAAGGACCCCAAGGTGTCAATTATCTTGTAGGGTAGAAAATGTACGGTTTTCGTAAGACGGTCCACTATGACCCAGATAGCATCACGGCCCCTTGGGGTTTTGGATAACCCAATCACAAAATCTATCGTTACATGTTCCTACTTCCATTTGGCTATTGGTAGAGGCTGTAACATTCCTCCTGGTTTCTAATATTCTGCTTTCACCAGTTGACAAGGCATCTTGCCACAAACGTAGCCACATCTTTCTTCATACCGCTTTTCTAATATTGTCGCTTCAAATCGTTGTACATTTCACTCCCTCCTGGATGTACCACAAGGGCCGAATGATGAAATTCCTCAAGTATTCTTTCTCTCAGTAACTCGCAAATAGCCTACCTTGGTATCTTAATTTCCCATCCGAGCGAATTGATCTGTTGGGCACTATTCTCTTGATTCCAAGCATGTCTTGATGAAAACTACTTCTTAATCGTGATCTTGAGCTCTCATGACTTCACTTACTAACTTAGGCATCACATTTGTGCACCAAGGTATGCCTTCCCATCTTGAACGTTAACTTGAACTCCAAATTCATTAAGAATTTTAACCATATCCCACTCTTTTACCACCAATCTAGCTATCATTCCCCTACTCTTGTGACTCTACTCTTGTGACTTAATGCATCTGCAACTACGTTAGCCTTACCGGGGTGATACGAGAGAGTAAATTGATAGTCTTCGAGATACTCCATCCACTGTCTCTACCTTAAGTTTAGGTCCTTCTATGTAAACTAATACTTTAAACTCTTGTGATCTGTGAAAATTTCAAATTGTTCTATATACAAGTAATGTCACCATTGTTTTAGGTCAAAAACCACAACCGCCAATCCAAGTCATGCATTGGATAATTTTTGCTTATGCAGCTTTAATTGCCTGGAACCATAGGCTACTACCTTCCTGTTCTACATGAGTATGTAGCCTAACTCTTCATTGGATGCATCACAATATACGGTGTACCCTACATCTTGTTCTAGAATGATTAATATTGGTGCATTGGTTAGTCTCGTCTTCAATTCTTGGAAAGACCTTTTGTAAGCTTCATTCCACCGTACTTTACTCCTTTCTACATCAATTGTGTCATTGGCTTGGCTAGTTTAGAGAAATCTTGAATGAACCTTTGATAATACCAGTCAGTCGTAAGAAACTATGAATTCCGTTATAGCCTTTGGTGCTTCCAACCCAAGACTGCTTCTACCTTGGTTGAATCTACTGCAACCCCTTTCTCAGATACTACATGTCCCAAAAATTTTACTTCTTTTAACTGGAACTCACATTTACTTGCCTTGGCATACAGATGATTATCTCTAAGAACTTGAAGAACAATCCTCAAATGTTGTTCATGCTCCTCCTCAAACCTTGAATTTATTAAAATATCGTCAATGAACACCACTACAAAATGGTCGAGGTATGGTGTAAAGATCTTGTTCATTAGGCTCATGAATACTGTTGGTGCATTGGTTAGTCTGAAGAGCATTACTACAAACTCGTAGTGACCATACTTTGTCCGAAACGCAGTCTTCGGTATATCCTCGTCCTTGACTTGTAGTTGATGCTAACCTGACCTGAGATCAATTTTTGAAGAAAACTTTGAACCTCTAAGTTGGTCAAAAGGTCATCAATTCTTGGAAATGCATACCAGTTCTTGATTGTGACTCGATTGAGTTGACGATAGTTGATGTATAACCTTAACGTCCCATCCTTTTTCTTGGAAAATAGAACGGGTGCTCCCCACGGAAAGGTACTCTAATAAATCCCTTTTCGAGCAATTCTTGTAGTTTGTCATAGTTCCGCAGGTGCCATATGATAAGGGGCCGTTGATATTGGAGTAGTTCTAGCTTTTAGCTCAAAACTAAAGTCTACTTCTCTGGTTGTTGGTAGTCCTGGTAATTCCTCTGGAAAGACGTCTACATACTCACAGACTACTCAAGGAAGTTCCATCTTAACCCGTTCTTTCTCATTTAGAATCAAACTTGCCATCCATCCCGCAAGTTGATCGTGCCAACATGTCTTACATTTCGTTGTGGTTAGGGAATCTCGTCTATCCCCCTTAAACCAAAAACATATCCCATCGGGTGCATAAGCCACTACTTTCTTCTAATTGTGGGATCCAGACACCATTCAAACTTCCTTGCCTTCTGTAGACGTCCCCGAACGCCCCGGGAGGGAGATGAGTCCCCCGTTCCATTCGTCTTGGGCTCACCACAGTTCACGACTCTAATTGTCACGGTTCATAATCTGAACCAAAGAGTCCAAATCCGGCAAATCGTTTTGAGAAAAAGATTTTTTGAAAGAAGTGCCAAACATGGACTGCTTTGCCAGATACAGAGTCGCCACCTAAATATTTTATTTTGGAAAATTTAAGAAATCCTGACTCGTGCCTAAGGCCACGTGTCCGTCATCACCAAAGTTGCCTCGGCTCGGGAACTTGGGTACGATTGGGGAAGGTCACTTCTTGAGCACCCCCGCTCGCCCGATCAAAGATCGGCCTCTACTAACCATGATATCTAGTTTTGAAAACATTATGCGTTCTTATTCCGGTTATTAGCCTAGATTTACTATGTGATGCACACAGCACACAAGTATAGACCGGGTCGCCTAAATTGGAACAAAACATTCCATGTTTGTTTTTGAAAGATGGTTTGCTACTCGCAAGTAGGTTTAAAATGTAGATTTTGCCACCCTCGGGTGGGCTTAGAAAAGATGGTTTTGCCACTATCTACTGGGCTTTAAAACACACAGTCAATGCATTGTTCCAATCCAAATAACCAACCTTCACCCACAGGCATACAGGCAGTTTTATTACATAAGCACATAGCCTCATGGTAAGCATGCTATCATGGCAGTCACTCACACTCATGTAAGGATGCTAAAGCGTAAAACTTACCGAGTACTCCAAGCCAAAACAGAAGCTAATTAGAAATCCATTCATGACCCTAATTATGCAAAAATGCCTAATGCAACACATGCAGAAATGCAACTATAGCGGGCTCGGCTATTCTAAACATGGCATATGGAATGTTACAACTAACAAGTATTCAACTTGGGATTGAAATACAATGCAGTGAATATGATGCGCTGAGCCCGGTGCATGCAAAACAGATGAATGAATGCAAACATGCTACGATACTATATGCTAATTGAAACATGCCCTAATCTAACCATCGTAAGCTGGTAAATAAAAGGGAGAAAGACGTGGGGTTGGAAGACATACATTACACACACGCACACTTATTACAATTTTGCCCTCACACGGAGGGTCCGAATGAATAATACAGTCCCGAATAAATAATACAGTCCAAATACAGTACAAAACCCTAATTAATTAACAAATTAACCTAGGAAAGCTGTAAACTAGCATGCAAGCTAGGGAATGCCTCGACTCTGCTCCGGATGATGGATGATGCATGTTCGGGTTGCTTGGCGCGAAAATCCATTGCGACGCCCCGATTAGCCTCTGTTTACAGTTTATGCTCGGAATATTGTGCAAAGCTCTGAAAGGCTGTTGATTCTTGATTTACTGCAATAGATAGCAAGAAAGGGGCATGGCAATGTATTTTCACATATGTATGCTTACCTCGATCCTCATGCCACCAATCACGCATCCCGATGCATGATGGCCGAGGAGTCGAATTGCATGACTTAATATGAAATGAATGCACGTATAAACACAACAAGACCGAGACTCCATCATGGATAATCCGGAGTGTCGGCGACAGGGAATTGAGACACGTTCCGTCACTCGGAGTACGAAACGTCCCTCGTTTCCCTGCTCGAGCTAACTCCTATCCCAAGGACGATGCAATATGCATGACATGCACGAATGCAACTAATATACAACCTAGCATGCACAATGCTATGAGATGACATATACGATGCACGATGTAACATGGCATACACGATGCTCTAACACGCAACCTAGCATACACAATGCTATGAATCGAAATGGCATACACAATGCAATATGGACTTACACCAACATGAGTGGACCTCAGCCACACCCACATCAGTGGCCATAAGATGAAAATGAGACACTCGAGATGCATGCACACATGCACGCAAAGCAAGGACCGAACCTAAGGCACGAATGCCACTCTACCAAAGCATGGTAAGGCATGGAACATGATACGCAAACAAGCAAATTTCAGCACTAAAATATGATGCTAAACAGCCCCGAAACATGGCAACATGGCACTCGATGCATGAGATGAACCCGAAACTCAAAACTAGGCACATGGAATGACTTATAGCTATACAAAGCATGCATTTTTTGATCATGAAGCATGAAGACAGAGTCAAGGCAGTCCTAAAATATGAACTTTTCCAGTTTAAAGTGTGGCCAAAAAGTGCTAGCAAGATGGCTTAACTTAGCATCCAATTTTGGCAGGTAAACATAGTTTACATGGCATGTATATGATGCAAGTGAGAACTCATCAAACCAGAAAAAATCAGTGAATAAAATATGCCAAAATATGCCCAAATAATCATGGAAATGCAGCCAACACATGCACAAATGAGGGGTTCCTTTAGAGGGCATACAAAGGGATTCTTAAGCATATACAAGATAGACATGTGTCAGCCCCAAACCAACTTTGAAAATCAAATATGATAGTCTAAAAACTCACCAAATTGACCCTAAAATGTGACTAAGAAGCATGCAAGATGGGGTCACTTTGAAAGGCCAAAATGGCCACCTAGCAAGTCAAGGTGAGAGGGGGTCACCCCCCCTAATTTGGAGGCTCAAAAACAGCATCAAAGCCACTAGAAATCCACTGCATTCCAGTGTCTAGAAGGTCAAACAAGGCATGCAAGAAGGGCTAGGGTATAAGGCTCAAAATGAGAGTGAATCAAGCATATAAGAAAGTATGTAACCTCAAATAAGAAAATGCCCTTAATGAAACATGAAAATAATGTCAAAATAAGCCTTTTCTCAGTTTATAACAAGTCTCAAAAGTGAACACAAATATGGCTTATCTATCATGCAAATGTGGCCCTAAAAGGGGGAAAAGAGATAAGGGACAGCAGCTGGCCCCAAATGGAAAGGAGCCCTTCAACAAAGTTGAAGAGGGGATCAAAAAAAGGCACTTTACAGTTTACATCAAGCCACGAAAATAAACACAAGTGAGGCTAAACTATCATGCAAAAAAAGGCCTAAAAGAGGGACAAAGAGACAAGTGATAGATTCTGGCCTCAAACAGAGGAAATCCCTTCAACAACATTGAAGAGGGACTCAAAATAAGATATTTTACAGTTTATGACCAAGTCCAAAACAGCTCATAAATAAGCCTAAAATACTATGCAAAAAAAGGCCTAAAAGAGAGTTAAAGAGGAAAGTGATAGTAGGAGACCTCAAACAGCAAGAGGTCCTTGATCAAACATGAAAAAGGGCTCAAAATATGACTATTTACAGTTTGGGTCGGAGCCCAAAAATGTAAGCAACAAAGGCTAAGATTTAATGCAAAATAGGAACAAAAAGAGGGAAAATAAGCTTACCCTTGTAGCACAAAGCTCTAGCAGCTTTTGGTTGAAGAAATGGTGCTCCTAACCTCTGGAAATAGCCTCCAAGTGGCTGGAATGGAGTGTGGGGGTGTGGTGCTATGGATTGGTGCAAGAACCTTAGGGTTTGGGAGAGGGGGGGAAGTAGAGAGAGAGGGAGATTGTATGCAAGAGCTCTCAAACAAATTTTCTAACCTACCAAAATGCAGCTGGAGGCACTGGTTATATAGGCAAAGGAGTGGAAAAAAAGGGGAAATTGAAATTGAAATTCCCCCCGCCAAAAGTCTCCCCCTGATCTGAGAATCTGGGGAAAAGTCTTGTAAGGAACCAGCTGAGGGGAGCATGGCCGGCCAGTTTTAGAGAGCTCAGGTGGCCGGCCGGCCACCTCCCTGGCTGGCCGACTAGGGTCAAAAGGGGCAATCAGAGAAAGCTGGCCGGCCACCCATATTGGTGGCCTCCCATGTGTGCACAACACAACCATGTGGTCCAAAACCCAGAAAAAGTGAACCAAGAGAGAGAAAACCCAACTTTTCAGAGGGGTTCAAAAGGGTCAGGAACAATTTTTGGCCGGCCATGACATATTGGTGGCCTCTCAGGTGTGTACAACACAAATATGTGGTTGAGGGCCAAAGAAAGTGGCCTGGGAATGGTCAATATCAGCTTTCAAGTGAGAAAAACAGGCGACAGAGAGCGATGAAGGGAAAAAGCTGGCTTTTCAGAACAATTGCTAGCCTCCCACCCTTCTACAAGCTTCCCAATTAGGAAGATAAGGTCTCCAC
This sequence comes from Camellia lanceoleosa, assembly GCA_025200525.1. Taxonomy (NCBI): domain Eukaryota; kingdom Viridiplantae; phylum Streptophyta; class Magnoliopsida; order Ericales; family Theaceae; genus Camellia; species Camellia lanceoleosa. The sequence continues at coordinate 68,637,160 of CM045764.1, forward strand.
CAAAAATGAAACAAAACGGATGCAAAACGAAGGTTCGGGGGCCGAAATACGCGGCCTGGGGCCCCGAAAACTGACGATTAAGCACCGGAGGTGGCGTTCGACCACAAAGTTGGTCTCTCAGACCACAATGTCCCTCAAAAGGGAGTAAATAAGATGTGTGCCAAAAATCGGAGCAAATGGAGGTGGTTAAGGGGTCCTGAACCGAGGCACACGGCCAACGGCTCCGAAAATCGGGAACCGGGCTCCAAAATGGGAAAAATGGCCTACGACCACGAAACGTAGCCTACGACCACTGAGAGATGATCTACGAGACCTCTCCCTCCCTTCGGGAAGAGAATGCAGAAAACGGGGCCTGGTTCGCAAACTGAGGCAAAGCATAGAAAAGCCCGGAAGTCCGGAGGCAAGGCTCGCAGCCGAGACTCTAAAACTTTCAAATGAGCGCGATATGCAACATCACCAAGCGCTCAATCAGTGATGTCTGAGTCTTATGGTCGGTCAAAAATGGGGTGTCTATAGTTGCTCCTCTTTGATAGAACTCGAAAGTCACAAGTGACGGGAGTGAATGTCAAAGCCCAGAGACGACCCATTTTTGACAAGGCTGAAGGCTTAGACAAACATACAAGATAAACCAAGAAACGTGCCCGCAGGAAGGGGGGGCAAAATGCAAAGCGATATGCACAAAGCCGGATGTAACTCAATGATCATGCAAATGCAGCAAGCTGTAATGAAGCAAGTATTCACAAATATATGCAACAATTTTAAGCAAGAATGCAAAGCAGCAACTACATTTTATGCAGTTAAGAATGCGGAGAATTATTCAATTCTCGCCATGTCTCACACGGAGAAGATACAATACCTGCGCGATTCGTCTGGCTGCACCAGCCTCAAATGAACCGTACATACAATATCGTGCCTGTAAAAGAAAGGAACTCAACAAGCACAACATGTTTAGCAACATATGTTCAGTGTGATATCGAAATGCCGACAAACGTGATGTCGATGGGCGAGTGAATCGCAATGCGAGAAGAAACGCGCGTGACAACGCAAGTTAAGCACGGAGGTATGGTGATACCAAGGAAACGTTCATAACAATGCAAGTATATGCATGAGAATGCAAGTGAGGTGCATAACAATGCAAGATAATTGTAAACTCGTATGCACATTCTGAAGCAAAACAACGAGCAAAGCAGTGGAAGTTTCGACGAAGGTGGCTTAGATCGCGACCTCCGGTTCACCTCCTGGAGGGGTTGTAACAAGTTCAAAAAGGATACATCTCACTTTCGACGAGTAATGATGAGAAACGCATCGAAGGTTGGAGTTGAAGTCCCGGCGGAGCGATTTCGCGACGGAAAGTGCACTTCTCTTGTACTTTTTCAGGTCCTGGGGACTCCAATCATCACCAAAATTTACAGAGAGCTTGGAGGCCACCTTGGGAACACCACCGGCCACTTTTATTCCCAGGAGGAGGCCACCGGCCATGTTTTTGGGAGAGAGGTGGCCGGCCTTCCAGAAAAGGTGGCCGACCAGCCACCTAGCCCAGATTCGGGGCAGTTTGGTCCTTTCACCCTCTTTTCTTTAAATATACTCATCCAAACACTTTGTGCTCATAAATTCAGCTCCGAAAACATCTTCCCTACCTTCCTAGACCATTTTCTCTCTCAGATCTGTGTTTTGTACGCGTTTTCCAACGCCCCACGCAAGTTGTTTTCGCGAAATCTTTCAGTTTTCATCACTTTGGACCGATTAAATTTTGATTTCGGAGCTTCTTTTCTCATTTTTGCCACTTAAGGTGAGTTTGTCTCAATATTTGGAAGATTTTCTCGGGAGTTGACTTTTATTGACTTTTCATTTCCCGAGAGTTGACTTTTGTTGACTTTTTCCAATTTTAGCTCATTTTGCTCATTTTTGCTCCTTTTTGCAGGTTTCTTGAAATGGCCGGTCATCTTCCTCACCGTGGAGGTCCTCCAGGTGCCGGGGGTGATCCCGATATTATGGCCTTGCCTCCGAGGGTTCGACCGTTCATTCGGGAGAGGTACGCCCCTCGGGTACATGTCCTTCCGCAGGCTGTTTTCTACCATTTTACTGATTTTGATGATCGGGCACCCGGGGATCTACTTTTGCGAGAGCCAGAGTCTCACCGCTCCTATCAAGCACGAGAGGTATTTTACTTCGCCTTTACATTTTCTATAATGTATTCTGTATTTTCAGTGCATTTCGTGCTTTCGCTATGTTTATCGGCTCATTTGAGTACACAGCTTGTTTAGAATGCTTAGTCTATGACACCATATTCTATTTGCATCTTGAAGACATAGTTCAATCACTCTGAATTTCTGAACACGCAACCCATAAATTAATTGTGAACACACGGCACACACTGATTGAGAGTAGAACACGCAGCCCAAACTCTGATTTTTTGAACACACAGCACACACTGATTGAGAGTAGAACACGCAGCCCAAACTCTAATTTTCTGAACACACAGCCCGTTGTTGAGGTGAACACACAGCACACACTGATTGAGAGTAGAACACGTAGCCCAAACTCCAATTTTCTGAACACACAGCCCGTTGTTGAGGTGAACACACAGCACACACTGATTGAGAGTAGAACACGCAGCCCCAAACTCTAATTTTCTGAACACACAGCCCCTTGTTGAGGTGAACACACAGCACACACTGATTGAGAGTAGAACACGCAGCCCCAAACTCTAGTATTCTGAACACACAGCCCATTGTTGAGGTGAACACACACCACACACTGATTGAGAGTAGAACACGCAGCCCCAGACTCTAATTTTCTGAACACACAGCCCACTGTTGAGGTAAACACGCAGCACACACTGATTGAGAGTAGAACACGCAGCCCGAACTCTAATTTTCTGAACACACAGCCCATTGTTGAGGTGAACACGCAGCACACACTGATTGAGAGTAGAACACGCAACCCCAAACTCTAGTTTTCTGAACACACAGCCCACTGTTGAGGTGAACACGCAGCACACACTGATTGAGAGTAGAACACACAGCCCGAACTCTAATTTTCTAAACACACAACCCGTTGTTGAGGTGAACACACAGCACACACTGATTGAGAGTAAAACACGCAGCTCGAACTCTAATTTTCTGAAACACACAACCCAGATTCTGTATCTGATTCAATTTTGAACACAGCTCATACATTTCATTTGCACGCAGCTTGCTCATTTCATTTGCACACAGCTTATTCATTTCATTTGCACACAGCTTATTGATTTCATTCTGAAACTGAATACATGTGCTTATCCTAAATGCAGGTGACTTCCCATGCTGTGCGGGGATATGGCTTTGTCACGGCGAGAGAGTGGTACGCCGAGCTCCCGGAGGCTGTCCGCGATTTGGTTGATGTGGCGGGGTTCGGGACCTTCTGTACTGGGATCTCTCGCTGCCCCGCTAGCAGGACACTGATGGGCGCTTTGGCAGAGAGATGGTGGGACACCACAAAATCCTTTCATTTCTATACCACCGGGGATATGACCATGACCCCGTTTGACTTTGCCGTACTGACGGGCCTCGATGTGGGAGGTTGGGCCATCCCATATGATGAGGACATGGGCGAGTGGGAGGCCGCCTGGACATATTTATTGGAAGCTCGCCCGCCAGTGGATAGATCTTCAGGTAGAGTCCGATACACCTAGTTCTCTTCCCACTTCAGGAGGGTGGAGATGGAGCCTGAGACTCCCGAGGAGGTGGCACAGTATACTCGCGGATTCCTGATGTTCCTCTTTGGCACCACTCTGTTTGCCAATAGGGGGAACACTGTTGGGCTCTATCTGCTGAGCGCCCTAGTGGACCTTTCATAGGTTAGCCAGTATGATTGGGGCGGTGCCAGTCTGGCCACTCTCTACTGTTATATGAGCGCGACTTCCCGCGGACGGGGGAACATACTCGGCGGCTATTGGAGAGCCTGGGAGGTACTTTCTAGCCTTTACATTTCTGCTTCTCATTATTTGTACATCGCACACACGGCGCACTTTGCATTCTGTACCTTGCACTTTGTTCTCAGCATGTTGTATTTACATTCTGCATTCAGCATTCTGTATTATGATGGCTACTGCTCTGTTTCTCACAGTTGTGGGTCTATGCATACTTCTCGGTACTAGCCCCAGAGCTTATAGTGGAGGTGTCCCTCACGATCCCGTATTCACTCGTATTCGAAGGTCAGTACCGGCTGAGACCTCGGGAGTCTCTTCCCTATTTGTGGCAGTACTTTGACACAGTGCGGTCATCGGAGGTATTTCAGAACTCTCAGTTCTTCATGTTTCCAATCTTACACTTTTACAATTTCTGATCAGCTTATGCATTGATTATCCGCAGATCACATGGCAGCCCTGGGCGCCTTTTGGTAGAGATCTCCGGTTCCAGTTTGCCGGAGGATGGGGTACCTCCCGGTATAGGATTCTGCTTAAGGGGCCAGTTGGTAGGGCCTAGTTTTTGGGTGATCGCTTCTTGCGCCAGGTGTGGGGCTACGCCACTCAGGACCTTCCTTCAGCACCCCCAGTCGACATGCGGACCGCTAATAGGCTCCCAACCCAGGGTGTGATTGACGCCAGGTTGGGCACTGATGCATTTCTTCATCTGGAGCAGGGGGTGTACGCGACTTATCGCCACACATATCTGATGCCTCCACTGACGGGGGTTCGTACTCCGACGATGAGGTCTGTTGGTATGCCATCATCGAGCCGGGCTCGGACTACAAATGTTCCTTCCACTAGCAGGGCTCGTACATCTAGAGGTGGGGGTGGATTGGTTCCTCCGATTCCTCCAACTTATCCTCATCCTGGATGGCCAGATATGCCGACTGAGTTGATGGGGTGGCAATATGGTACTACCTCTTCGATTCCGATCTCGATAGAGCCTCCGATGCCTGGCCACCGATATGTCGGAGACCCCGACCCACCCCCGGTATGCTTTACAGCTTTGATTCACTACTCAGATACTTGGACGTTCATTCCTTTACTGATACTCTTGCCTTTGCATCTGCAGCCTCCTGTCGAGTACATGGATGAGGTGCTCGAGATGGTAGCCTCACTTGAGGGGATGGTCCTGCGGAGAGAGGCGCAGTTGTCCATCATAGGTTTCCAGGTACCCTTTAGTTTTCTGGCATTTATCGTACTTCTGATAACATGCTAATTTTGAACATTTTACTGCATTGATAGGCTGCCTGTGTAGAGCACATCTGACACATACCACATTCATGCATTATTTCTGCGTACATTCACTCTGTGTAGTTTGCTTCCATCTGTATCTGATATACATGTTTTGACTGATGTATTCAAACTACATTTTTCATTTTCAGATGCCTCCGGTGTATGCTCAGTCACAGGCCAGGCCATCCGGGCCTTCCCGAGGAGCCGGGCCATCTAGGCCTTCTCGAGGAGCCGGGGGAGGGGGGTCTCGTCTTGCAGACACAGAGTGCACATCATTCAAGAGGAGGCCAGTGAGGAGGAGGAGGTTGCTGATCCTCAATCAGATACATCTGCTGACAGGGCGGAGGGTTTTGACCCTGGTTCTGGGAGTAGAGGTGAGGCCAAGGAGGATCCTGAGGGCAATAGCTCCGACTCAGATGGTGCCGGTGGCGCAGAGGCTGCTTCGTAGAAGAGGATGAAGAGGGCCTCTTATTCCTGCTCTTGAGAGCATTGATGCAGTTGTTCCCTGTTTTATTTACCTTTTTGCTAGTAGTTGTAGCACATTGTACGTTATTAGGCAGTTTTATTTTTTGTAAAACTTGTACCCTTGTTGTAAAATGTTGTAACAAAGGAATGATGATGGAATGAAACAGCTTTTGAAAAAGTGTTGTATTTTGTGTTCTTAGCATCGCATCGCATCTTTTTGCACCAAAATGAGATTGAATGGATATGTGCATTGTGCATTTGTCAAGTCAAGTAGTGAACCGACACAACAAACTAAACAACTTAACTCACCAAGACAATAACAGAATCTTAGCAAGTTTACAACTCGATAAGCAAAACACAACAAAGTTGACAACTCGATAAGTAAGGTGCAACAAAATTGATTAAACAAAAAGTAACAACTCAATGTACAAGACTTGACAGCTCGACAAACTTAACAACTCGATAAGCAAAACAACAACTCAATAAGCAAGACAACAACTCGATAAGTAAGACTTAACAACAACTCTATGAACAAAGTGAATTTCGGACGATCTGGGTGACGGAACGTATCCGAAACTGAGGGGAATAGGGGCCTTCAAAACTCCCGATGCATGGAAATGCTAGGAACTCCCTTCCTGAGGGTAAAACAGTAGCAAAGATCCACTTGGGAGCATGGCCGACCACCTTTGGGAACTGGCCGGCCAGCTTTTTGCATTGGAGAGGAGATGGGTGGCCGGCCTGCCAGAAAAGGTGGCCGGCTGACCGGCCACCTAGCCCAGAAACCACCAAATTTTCGACACGTGTCCCCCGAACAGTGTCTTATCCTCTTTAAAAGCTCTAGCCTCGTGGTTGATTCATTTCATCTCAGTTTTGCACCAAAATGGAGGCGTTTCTCGTCGAAAATCTCACAGCTTGGATTGCTTCTCTAGATGGCTCGGAAAAGTTGAACTTCCAGGGTTTCAGCTTGAATGCACTATTCACACTGAGCCGTACTCCGTTGCACCTTCCCTTCCTTCATGCCGCAGCGAGGTTTTGGAACCCAGTAACACATGTTTTTAGCTTCGGCGGGCAAGAGGTATGTCCAACTTTCGAAGATTTTCAAGTTTTGATGGAGTCCGAACGTCATGAAGAAATTTTGCCTCAGTTTCTCTTCGGTCACGCTCAAGCTTTAGGACGGATGTGTGGACTCACCATGCATGATGCTCGGTCTCTGATCTGCAACGGGGAACTGGACATCCTCGACTTGATTCATCGCTTTTCTGACGCCGGTGACCGCGGCAACCATCATTGGCAAGGTTTTCGGCAACACACCCTTTGCTTGTGCATGCTATCTCACTTTCTACTTGCCCCAGGCTTCAGTGGATCTAGCATCCATCTGATCGAAGTTGCTCAAGGCTTGAAGGAAGGAAAGAGCTACATTGCCATGACTTTGGCCGAGACACTGATGGGCTTACATGCTTTCTATCACCGGGAGACGACCAGATTCGCGGGGAGCCCACTACTGTTGCAGGTAATGTTCCCCACCCAATCTCACGTATATATTGCTCACATCACTCGGCCCTCGGGCTCGGTTTTTCTCACAAAACCCTTTTCTTACTTTTCTCTCATTGTACATCTCTCTATTCTTTGTTCTCTCATTTTTCATCCCTCCCCAGGTATGGTTGATGGATAAATTGCAGGTTGTGGACTCTTGCCCAGCCTACTCAGCTCGCGGCTACTTCTTTCGACAACGCCTAGTCGATGCCCCTGAGGAAGAGTGGTGGTTTGACTGGATGTGCAATCTGTCTGCAGATCGCATTGCTTGGCGCTGCCCTTGGCTCAATCTCCCGGCAATGAGCTATAGCATGTCTCGGCAGATCGGGATCCAGTTGATTGGTCAGACCCACTGTGTGTTCTACTTCCCATTCCGGTTCCTGTGTCAGTTCGGTCATGATCAGACTTGCCCGCCAGAGGGGATAGAGTATCCTACCACATTCCTTGCCTGAGGCGCACAGCTTGCTGTATGCCACAAAGATGGAGGACTAGAGAGCTCTGCCCCGCCTCCCACTTTCGGGCTTGCTTGATCGACGAGTGCTTGGATTGGCTCAATGAAGAGGCACAGATTGGGCCTAGCTTGGCATCAGAGGCTTCGACCAGCTCTGGGAGGGAGCGCAAGGACACCTGACTTATCTATGCCCCGAATTTATTGCTTTACCAGTACTTTCAAGTTTTCTTTATGAATGTAATAAAAAGCAACTTCAATTTGTATGCAAGAGCAGGAGAACTCTGTTTTGAAATCAATGAAATTGAAGGTTGTGGGTACTGAAAATTTTCCGCTTTGGTCCAAAAATGGTCTTAGTTGTAAAAAGATTAATTTGAACAAAGTCAACTTTTATTAAAACTTTTCAAAACCATTTTCGATATGGATCAAAACTGGACACGCCTGAGACCTGTCACTAAAATGCACAACCTCGGATTCCTGCAACTGGAAAGTTGCCCCTAGTCTAAATAGCACCGTGGCACTTCATGGCAATGGAAAGTTACCCCTAGTCTAAAAAGCACTGCACCGTAGATCACGATGAATGCTGATGGACAAAGATGACTGAGAAGATCAAAATAGACAAAGTTGATCGGGGAAAAGTTTATGGCTGAACTCCAAGATGAAGTTGCCTATGTATCCCAAAGATGGGAACCAAGCCTTACGTAGTTCAGGCTCGGGTTCACTCGGGTATTTTCACTCTCCTTTTACGCTCTAACTTTTGCCAAGGCCGCCCTTTGCGGGTTTTCAACCTTGTGAGCTTAGCTTTTGTAGTTTCAAATTTTTTGTGCTCTGAGTTTTGCCTAGGTCGCCCTTTCGGGTTTTCGGCCTAGCGAGCCTCTCAGGGGTAATATTTCTTCAACTTGTCCATATTGATCGGTTGTGAGAACTCCAAGCCATCTAGATCCATCAGAACCACAGCTCCACCTGACCAGATAGACTTAATGATGTAGGGACCAGTCCAATTGGGTCTAAACTTGCCCCTTGGGTCATAGATGGGAGCTCGGTTGTCCTTGAGCACCAAATCTCCTTCCTTTAGATTCCTGGACTTAACTCTCTTGTTTAAAGCCTGGGCAATTCTACACTGGTAACCTTGAACATGGTACAGTGCCTTCAGTCTTCTCTCATCAAATAGCATGAGTTCCTCAAATATGCTCTGCTGCCAATCTGCTTCAGCTATTTGACACTCAGCCAATACTCGCAATGACGGAACCTCAATCTCAATAGGTAGAACGGCCTCCATCCCATAAACCAATGAATACGGAGTCGCCCTAGTAGAAGTTCTGATTGAAGTCCCAGAGTCTCACGCAGTAAATGGCGGCTTATCCGCCATCATGTAGGTTTCACCATCTTCGCAATATGTGTTTGATGTTCTTGTTGGCGGCCTCAACCGCCTCCATTGGTTTATGCCGATAGGTAGATGACTTATGAAAAGCCACGTTGTATTTTTCCAACAAGTCAATCACTTCCTTCTTGAAGTGGGAACCGTTATCTGAAATTATCTCGTTTGGGACTCCGTAGCGACAGATGATGTTGTTTCTGATAAACTTCACGACATGTGAAGCCTTCAACACCGCATAAGATTGGGCCTCGACCCACTTCATGAAATAATCTATCGCAACCAGAATGAACTCATGACCATTCGACCCCTTCGGAGTGACGGCCCCGATCACATCAATTCCCCAGACTGAAAATGGCCATGGCGAAGTCATATTATACAGCTTTGACGGTGGAATGTTCATGCGATTTGCATGAATTTGACAATTGTGGCATTGCCGGACACAACCGATACAGTCCTCCTCCATGGTGGACCAGTAGTAACCCTGTCTGAGAATCTTTCGTGCTAGCATTACTCCATTCATGTGTGCACCGCATTCCCCTCCATGGATGGCTTCCATTAGACGCTTTGATTCTTCGGCATCGACACACAGCTTATACATTCCTAGATGGCCTCTCTTATACAGCTTACCCCCACAGATGATGAACTGAACGACCATTCTTCTGATTGCCCTTTTATCCTTGGCATTTACCCCTAGCGGGTGTGCTTCTTTCTCCAAGAAATTCCAAATGTCGTAATACCAGGGGTTTTCGTCCTGAACCTCATCTATAGCAACAATCGACTCATAGGCTGGCGCAAATTTCTGGTCAATGATGACTGGACGCATTCAGACTCCGAACGGGATGTCTATCATAAAAGATAGAGTTACTAAAGAATCTGCGAACCTGTTGTTTTCTCTTAGTAGATGAGCAAATTTTAGCTTCTCAAACCGAGGAATTAACAAATCCAAGGTCTGGTGATACATGATCATCTTTTCTTCTTTGACTTTCCAGTCTCCTTTTGCTTGAGACACAACAAGGTTCGAGTCCCCGATGACGTCCAACCGTCTTGCCCCTAGTTCCAGGGCTGCTTCTAGACGAGCAATGCATGCCTCATATTCTGCTTCGTTGTTTGAGACTTTGAATCGGAGTTTGAAGGCTAGAGGGATACGGGACTTATCAGGTGCTATCAGCAACACTCCTATCCCATACCCGTATTGGTTTGACTCTCTGTCAAAGTACATCGTCCAAGTTTCATCGTCGATGTGCAAAATGGCTTCATCTGGGAATAAGTACTCGACTGCTTCACCTCCTTCCACTGGAATGTCGGCTAAGAATTCTGCTACTGCTCTTCCCTTGACTGATTTGCGCATTACATACTTCAGATCGAATTCAGAGAGCAACAGCAACAAACGAGCTAGCCTACCTGTAAGTGCTGGTTTCTCGAAAAGATATTTGACAGGATCGAGTCGTGAAACCAACATTACGGAGTGAGCTAACAAGTAGTGCCGCAGCTTCCTGGTAGCCCATACCAAAGCTAAGCAAGCCTTCTCCAATGGCGTGTAGCGAGTCTCATACTCTAGCATCTTCTTGCTCAGATAGTAGATGGCTTTCTCCACATTGTCTTCTGATTCTTGTGCGAGCATACAGCCCATCGTAGTCTCAGTCACTGAAAGGTACAATATCAACGGTTTCCCCGGCTCTGGCGATGACAACACGGGCGGGTTCTGTAAGTATTTCTTGATCTGTTCAAAAGCAGCTTGGCATCGGCCGTCCCATTGGAATTTCTTTCCTTTCTTCAGGAGACCAAAAATTGGTTCACAAGTCAAGGTTAATTTTGAGATAAACCGTCTTATGAATTGCACTTTGCCCAGAAAACCTCGCACCTCCTTTTCAGTCCTTGGTGGGGGCATTTCTAGGATGGCCTTGATTTTGGAAGGGTCGACTTCGATACCTCTCTGTGTAATCAGAAACCCCAGCATTTTTCCCGCTGTAACACCAAACATACATTTTTAAGGATTCAGCCGCAACCGGAATTCTCTGATCCTTTGAAAGAACTTTTGCAAGGCGGTGTAGTGGCCCTCTCTTTCTTTGGACTTGACAATCATGTCGTCCACGTACACCTCAACCTCTTTGTGGATCATGTCGTGCAATATTGTCGTCGTGGCCCGTTGATAAGTAGCTCTAGCGTTCTTCAACCCAAACGGCATTACTCTGTAGCAGTATGTCCCCCACGGGGTGGTGAATACAGTCTTTTCCCAATCTTCTGGTGCCATCACTATCTGATTGTACCCTGAGAAGCCATCCATGAATGAGAGCAAAGCATGCCCTGCTGTGAAGTCCACTAGCTTGTCAATATGCGGCAAGGGAAAGTCGTCCTTCGGACTGGCTCTGTTCAAATCCCTGAAATCCACACATACTCGGATTCTGCCATCCTTCTTCGACACTGGAACGATGTTGGCCAACCAAGTCAGGTATTCGGATACCAGCAAGAAGCCTGCGTCAATTTGCTTGGTGACCTCTTCCTTAATCTTGAGAGCCCAGTCCGGGCGGATTCTCCTGAGTTTCTACTTGACTAGTCGGGCCTCGGGGTCAAGGGGGATCCGGTACTGTACAATCTCAGGATCGATCCCAGGCATGTCTTCGTAGGACCACGCGAAAACATCTTTGAAATCTTTTAATAAAGCGACTAAGCGCTCGCGTTCCTCCGAAGACAACGTGGACCCGATATGGACCAGCCGCGGGTCCTCCTCAGTACCAATATTCACGGTAGTGATTTCATCCATTAGAGGTTTAACAAATCTCTCCTGCTCTTGCTCAATTAAGCGTTGCAAAACTAGAGGAATTTCTTCCTCGTCATTTTCATCAAAATTTTGAAAGTCTGAGTTTATGCAATAAATTAAAGGCACAGAAAAATACTCAGAAACCACAGCTATTTGATTCTCATTAAGCACATCCAAATCGTCTGATTCCTCGGTTACAACAGACTCAAATGAGAAAGAAAAAGACGACCTGGACAAGACTGTGGCATCCGGGTTATCATTCCCAGGATTACCAGACTCAGACTCAGTCGAGCTAGAACCTGATTCCGACTCACAAGATTCGTTTGAATCAGATTCCGGCTCACTACCTGACCCGGTACTGCTGGACAAGAATCCCTCTTCGTATTGCTAAGTGAGAGAGGGTGCGATAGATGCATCCAAAATAGTTGCTGGTAGGCCCGCAGCCGTTTCATTCCCAATCATGGAAATTGAGAAGTTATCCCCCAAGCACTTATGGTCGATCGGAGGATCTGAAAGTAGACATGCTAGTGCTACCCCCATTTCAATTTCAGCGCCCTCGAAATCCACTGCCTTACACTGCTCAACCTCAGCTGATGGGTCTGTCTGCTCTTCGGCAACGTCATCCCCGGGTAGTTGTAGGTCGAAGAAGATCTCGAAACCTGGCACGCGCTTCTTCTCCGCGTTCAGCCATGGCTCTGGGAAGCCACAAAAAGGAAAGTCTTCCCCCTCCCGGACGAAGCGTCCGTTTAGGGTGCCCTGAATGGGCCTATGCATCAGCTCAAATGGCTTCCCAACCTTCTTTGCTCTGGCTCTTCCAGCCATTTATTTTCCCTTCCTTAACCAATCCTCTTTGGTGGGCTGATAACCCAATCCAAAGGTATGAGGGTTGTGTGGCACTTCGGCCAATACTGCGACACCCTTTCGGCTGCTCCTTCCTAATCCCATCTCGGGGATATGTTGTAGCTTGTTCATGAGGTATACAGATTGAGCACTGACGTACACTCCCTCATTAACAGCCATGATATTCTGCACGACCCGAGCCTCAGCCAGAGTAAATCCTGATAAGAACATATCTTCCTTTCCGTGCTCGATTTCCAAGACTGGTGTAGATACCTCCGGAGGTGGATGGATCGATGAATTCCCGAAAACAATGGCTACTCCCTTTCCATAGGGGTATTTCACCATCTAGTGTAGAGTGGAAGAGACAGCCTTCACTTGGTGCAACCACGGCCGCCCCAAGAGTAGATTAAAGGTTGCAGGAACGTCCAAGACGTGGAATTCAATGTTGTGTTGTCCTGGGCCAACCTGGGTCTAAATTTTGACAGTCCTCATCACCTCCCTGCTAGTGTTATCATAAGCCCTAATCACTTGAGTAGTTGGCACGAAGTCCGCGAGCTTTAACCCGATTACATATGTTGTCCTTGACGGGCACACATTAATGGTGGATTTCGTGTCGACAAGAACCACTGGCACCCACTTGTCTCTACATTCCACAGAGATGTAGAGGGGTTTGTTATGATTTGCACCCTCGGGCGGCAGTTCTTTATCTGAAAAGGTTAACGTCAGGGAACCTCCTCCTAGAAAGACCAGTCCAACCAGCTGTTCTGGTATGGTATCTGTAGAGAGTTTGGCTTTGTCCATAGAAGATAGGACAGCCTGTCTGTGCACTCGTGACGCCATAAGCAGTCCCCAAATGGAGATGTCTGCTTGTATCTTCTTCAACTGCCTCAGCACAGCTTCCTCTTCGATTTGCTTCTCCTTCTGTTTCTCAGCTTCTTTATCCTTCCCAGATGTCTCTGGCTGGTCTAGGTGCGGGGGCTTGATATACCGCCCGCTTCTCGTCATGTGATCCACCTCATCGAGATACCAGGTGTCATCTGGTTGATTCCTTCCTCAATCATCGTTTGTGTGGGCAAGACATAAATCATCATCTTCCCACCACATTCCGTTGGTATTCGAAAGGCACCTGTCTGGCTCCGGCATGATTGTACTTGCAGCACTTTCAGCCCCTATGCTCACAGCATCTTCTGTCTTCGTGCCTACAGCACTTTCAATCCCTTCATGGGCTTTGGCTTTCCGGATTCTCTCAGAATCCCAAATCTTTTCTTGTCCCACCTGCGTTAGTGCGGTTTGTTGTTCAGCTTTTTCTGACTTCACAATGCCCCTATTCTTAGCGAAATTCTTCGTACCGGCGCTCTCCGGCAATGTACTCTGACTCTCGGCCCTTTCGGCCACAACTGATACACTCGCCCCTGCTGGGCCTTGTTGGAATTCTTCCACCACATCTGGTTGATCATCTAGCCATCCAGTGGCCTCTACCGGTTCCTCATAATCAAACCAGTTGACTGCTGCGCCTCCTGATTCTTTATCATCGAAAAACTGTAGGTTGGCAAAGCCCTCTTCTACGGCCGTCAAATCATCTGTCCCCTGCCCAAATCTATCCCCCCAAATCACACACAATTCTGCTCTCTCTGACAATTCCATACTTGGCTCAGACTGGCCCACTAACAGGATGTACTCACTCGGATCATAGGCTTCCCCAGCAAAATTCTCAGACTGCTCAAACCCTGACCCAACAGTTCCATCCTCCTGTGCAATCTCCCTTGCACTGTCTTCCACGACCACCACCATTGGCTCAGGTTGGGTTGTAGAGATGTCCAACATGCACAAAAAGTCAGTGCAATCGAGAAGGAGCACCTTTGACTTAGGTAGATGGGAGGGAGTGATATAGATGCTAGGATCGTAAGACACGACCCCAGTCTGGATAAAGTTGACTCTTTGGGGAGGTAGAGCTTGGTTGTGTGTAGGGAGTGGGTTGGTTGTAACATTGGGTCTTTCTGGTGGCAAAATCACCTGTTTGTCAATGAGATCCTGAATCTCGTGACGCAATCTGAAGCATTGGTCGGTGTCATGACCGTGCTACTAGTGATATGCACAATATTTGGCTGGGTTGTGAGTGGGAGAAAGTGGATTTGGCAACGACCTCGGCTCCAGGGGTTTTAGGTGCCCCTTTCTGATTAAGACCCCTAGAGCCTTGGACAAAGGCAAGTCCAATGGGGTGAAGGTTCTTTGGCCTTTGGGTTGGTATTTAGTGGTCTGTGTATTGCTTCCGGATGCACCGGAGAAGGGTGTGGCTGCCACGGGCCTTGGAAGGGGAGGGTAATGGTAGCGACCATGCTAACCTCCGAAGTTCTTGCAGTTGCAGCGCCACTCGGGCCTACATTGTTGTCGTGGTTAAAAGTTCTCCGGGGTTGCTCCCTGTCTTGGTCAATCAGACCCTGTTTCATTGCATCTTCAATTTGTACCCCCATCTCGTGCAGATTCGAAAAGGTGGGGAAGAGGAGTACAATCATCTTTTGCATCAGTTTCGGCTGGAGATTGCGCATAATCATCCTAATTTGGTCCTTATCGGTGGGCCTTAAAGTCATCATCAAGGCCTTCGCCCTCCACCGGGTCACAAAATCAGAGAAACTCTCTTTGGGCTCCTGCCTTGTTGTTTCGAGATCACGAGTGGTAATCTAAATTTGGGTGTTGTAAGAGTATTGCGCAACAAAAGCCTCGGCCATTTCATCCCAACTCCGCTTGACACCGTCCTCCAACTTCGCATACCAGATAGCGGCCACTCCCAATAGGGTTCGGCCAAATAGCGAAAGCTTCTGGGATTTGGTTAGGTCCATTGGTCGTAGTATATCTGAGAATAGTCGGAGGTGGACCATGGGATCACCAGATCCATCGAAGCGATCAATTTGCGGCATTTTGAATCTATCCGGTAATGTCACAGCCACATCTGTATATCCGTCCTCGATATCTGGAATAGCCTTTACCCCCTGGGATTTTTTGAATAGCTTCTCGAGCTTTCTCAATTTCAGTGCTGTAGGGTCTATTTCGAACTCGAAGGGAGAGTCCGGGTGGTTGGCGGGTGTATGGGTCTTGGACAGTTTAGGTAGAAGTGGGAGCGGAGCTAGCCCCGTTGGAAGGTTTGTGTCCTCCTGGATGTTCTGGACATTTGGTAAGGTGTTTTGGATGTTTGGTAGGACATTTTGGACGGTTGGTGTTTGCTCGGGTAATGGGACCCCTGGTGGAGGAGGAACTAGATGTGAGGCAGATGCTGCATTTTGCTGTTGCAGTCTAGTGATGAGCTCGGCCTGCTGGGCCATGATTGTGGCCTGCTATTTAGAGAACTTCGCTTGGCGGACAGCGTCCTCTTGCATTTGCTTCATGCTCTCTTAGAGCTGTCGCATCATTTCTTCCATCCCAGCCACATTCTGCTGATCCTGTTGACTGACCGGTATGTGTATCTCTATGGCAGAAACTGAAATCTCAGCCCGACTGTTCACTGCTAGGGTAGACCACTGCTCTGGTAACCTCTGCTCAGTTACACTACGCCTTCTCGGCCTTCTTCTGACAACTAGGGGTAGAGAATGGAACACTGGCTGTCCGTCAACCAAATCCTTGGATCGATTGAGCCAACGACCTCTTGTCCAAAGTGCTTGGGGAATATCTGCTGGGTTTGAAGCAATTGTGCTAAAACTGTCCTAGCAAAAAGATAAATAAAGCAATAAGGAAATAAACAACCAGATAAATGAACAGCATAACAGCTTAAAATAAATACACAACACATAGCTGGGCATAACAACACACGGTTGATAAGCTGAATACACACTGTCCTCAAACACTGATCATTATCCCTGAATCATCGCCCCTCAAAATCAATCTGATACCCGCAGATAACTGATTCTCAAACACTGACCGATGCCCGCAGGCCTGATGCCCAAACTCATAAACTGATACATGCATTCCCTATAGAGACGCACTCTACAAGCACATAACAGATAAGTGAGAGCCAAAACACCCCTATGTTGGGGTAGGGTTTCCCTGTCCTATTTTGTCAGGAGCTAGGGTTTCACTGCGCACGCAGCGGTTTCAAACAACCTATATCGGGTAAGCAACCTATCCTAGTTTGGAATGGCCACTACGGATTCCGAATATGCACTAGGTCGAATAGTCAAAAAGGTGCCCCAAGAAACCGGGTTTGTGTTCTACATCGGGCAGAGCCCGTAATCGGTAAGCCTTATGGCACGCAGCCTCTGGCAAACCGCTCAGGAATAGCAGATCGCAAACACGGTGTCCTAGGCGCACCAATGCAAATGCAATGCAAAGAAACACACAAGTGTAGCCAAAACCAGATATCATGAGTTCGAGTCAAGCTCTCTAAATCCCCAGCAAAGTCGCCAGAAACTGTAGACGTCCCCGAACACCCCGGGAGGGAGATGAGTCCCCCATTCCGTTCGTCTTGGGCTCACTACAATTCAGGACTCTAATTGTCACGGTTCGTAATCTAAACCAAAGAGTCCAAATCCGGTAAATCGTTTTGAGAAAAAGATTTTTTGAAAGAAGCGCCAAACATGGACTGCTTTGCCAGATACAGAGTCGCCACCTAAATATTTTATTTTGGGAAATTTAGGAAACCCTGACTCGTGCCTAAGGCCACGTGTCCGTCATCACCAAAGTTGCCTCGGCTCGGGAACTTGGGTACGATTGCGGAAGGTCACTTCGTGACCACCCCCGCTCGCCCGATCAAAGAACGGCCTCTACTAACGATGATATCTAGTTTTGAAAACATTATGCGTTCTTATTCCGGTTATTAGCCTAGATTTACTATGTGATGCGCACAGCATATAAGTATAGACCGGGTCGCCTAAATTGGAACAAAACATTCCATGTTTGTTTTTGAAAGACGGTTTGCTACTCGTAAGTAGGCTTAAAATGCAAATTTTGCCACCCTCGGGTGGGCTTAGAAAAGATGGTTTTGCCACTATCTAGTAGGCTTTAAAACACATAGTCAATGCATTGTTCCAATCCAAATAACCCAACCTTCACCCACTGGCATACAGGCAGTTATATCACATAAGCACATAGCCTCATGGTAAGCATGCTATCATGGCAGTCACTCACACTCATGCAAGGATGCTAAATCGTAAAACTTACCGAGTACTCCAAGCCAAAACAGAAGCTAATTAGAAATCCATGCATAACCCTAATTATACAGAAATGCCTAATGCAATACATGCAGAAATGCAACTATAGCGGGCTCGGCTATTCTAAACATGGCATATGGAATGTTACAACTAACAAGTATTCAACGTGGGATTGAAACACAATGCAGTGAATATGATGCGCCGAGCCCGGTGCATGCAAAACAGATGAATGAATGCAAACATGCTATGATACTGTATGCTAATTGAAACATGCCCTAATCTAACCATCATAAGCTGGTAAATAAAATGGAGAAAGACGTGGGGTTGGAAGACATACATCACACACACGCACACTTATTATAATTTTGCCCTCACACGGAGGGTCCGAATGAATAATACTGTCCCGAATAAATAATACAATCCAAATACAATACAAAACCCTAATTAATTAACAAATTAACCTAGGAAAGCTGTAAACTAGCATGCAAGCTAGGATCGACTACTCGCTTCCCGATGATGGATGATGCATGTTCGGGTTGCTTACGAAAATCCATTGCGACGCCCGATTAGCCTCTGCTTACGCTTATGCTCTAATATTGTGCAAAGCTCGAAGGTCATTGATTCTTGATTTACTGCAATAGAGAGCAAGAAAAGGGCATGGCAATGCATTTTCACATATGTATGCTTACCTCGATCCTCATGCCACCAATCACGCATCCCGATGCATGATGGCCGAGGAGTCGAATTGCATGACTCAATATGAAATGAATGCACGTATAAACACAACAAGACCGAGACTCCATCATGGATAATCCGAAGTGTCGGGGACAAGGAATTGAGACACGTTCCGTCACTCAGAGTACGAAACGTCCCTCGTTTCCCGTGCTCGGGCTAACTCCTATCCCAAGCACGATGCAATATGCATGACATGCACGAATGCAACTAATATATAGCCTAGCATGCACAATACTATGAGATGACATACACGATGCACGATGTAACATGGCATACACGATGCTCTAACATGCAACCTAGCATACACAATGCTATGAATCGAAATGGCATACACAATGCAATATGGACTTACACCAACATGAGTGGACCTCAGCCACACCCACATCAGTGGCCATAAGATGAAAATGAGACACTCGAGATGCATGCACACATGCACGCAAACCGAGGACCGAACCTAAGGCACGAATGCCACTCTACCAAAGCATGGTAACGCATGGAACATGATACGCAAACAAGCAAATTTTAGCACTAAAATATGATGCTAAACAGCCCCAAAACATGGCAACATGGCACCCGATGCATGAGATGAACCCGAAACTCAAAACTGGGCACATGGAATGACTTATAGCTATACAAAGCATGCATTTTTTGATCATGAAGCATGAAGACAGAGTCAAGATAGTCCTAAAACATGAACTTTCCAGTTTAAAGTGTGGCCAAAAAGTGCTAGCAAGATGGCTTAAATTAGCATGCAATTTTGGCGGGCAAACATAGTTTACATGGCATGTATATGATGCAAGTGAGACCTCATCAAACCAGAAAAAATCAGTGAATAAAACATGCCAAAATATGCTCAAATAACCATGTAAATATGGCCAACACATGCACAAATGAGGGGTTCCTTTAGAGGGCATACAAAGGGATTCTTAAGCATATACAAGATAGACATGTGGCAGCCCCAAACCAACTTTCAAAATCAAATATTATAGTCTAAAAACTCACCAAATTGACCCTGAAATGTGACTAAGAAGCATGCAAGATGGGGTCACTTTGAAAGGCCAAAATGGCCACCAAGCAAGTCAAGGGGAGAGGGGGTCACCCCCCTCTAATTTGGAGGCTCAAAAATAGCATCAAAGCCACTGTAAATCCACTGGATTCCAGTGTCCAGAAGGTCAAACAAGGCATGCAACAAGGGCTAGGGTGTAAGGCTCAAAATGAGAAAGAATCAAGCATGTAAGGAAGTATGTAACCTCAAATAAGAAAATAACTTTAATGAAACATGAAAATTATGTCAAAAAAAGCCGTTTCTCAGTTTATAATAAGTCTCAAAAGTGAACACAAATATGGCTTATCTATCATGCAAATGTGGCCCTAAAAGAGGGAAAAGAGATAAGGGATAGCAGCTGGCCCCAAATGGTAAGGAGCCCTTCAACAAAGTTGAAGAGGGGATCCAAAAAAGGCACTTTACAATTTACATCAAGCCACGAAAATAAACACAAGTGAGGCTAAACTATCATGCAAAAAAAGGCCTAAAAGAGGGACAAAGAGACAAGTGATAGCTTCTGGCGTCAAACAGAGGAGATCCCTTCAACAATGTTGAAGAGGGGCTCAAAATAAGATATTTTACAGTTTATGACCAAGTCCAAAACAGCTCACAAATAAGCCTAAAATACTATGCAAAAAAAGGCCTAAAAGAGAGTTAAAGAGGCAAGTGATAGTAGGAGACCTCAAACAGCAAGAGGTCCTTGATCAAACATGAAAAAGGGCTCAAAATATGACTATTTACAGTTTGGGTCGGAGCCCAAAAATGTAAGCAACAAAGGCTAAGATTTAATGCAAAATAGGAACAAAAAGAGGGAAAAGAAGCTTACCCTTGTAGCACAAAGCTCTAGCAGCTTTTGGTTGAAGAAATGGTGCTCCTAACCTCTGGAAATAGCCTCCAAGTGGCTGGAATGGAGTGTGGGGGTGTGGTGCTATGGATTGGTGCAAGAACCTTAGGGTTTTGGGGGGAGGGGAGGAAGTAGAGAGAGAGGGAGATTGTATACAAGAGCTCTCAAACAAATTTTCTAACCTCCTAAAATGCAGCTGGAGGTGGTGGTTATATAGGCAAAGGAGTGGAGAAAGGGGGGGGAAATGAAATTCAAATTTCCCCCCCAAAGGTCCCCCCCTCGAATACAGAATCTGGGGAGAAAATGGGGGTGCAGCTGTAAGGAACCAGCTGAGGAGAGCATGGCCGGCCAGTTTTAAAGAGCTCAGGTGGCTGGCCGGCTAGGGTCAAAAGGGGCAATCAGAAAAAGTTGGCCGGCCACCCATATTGGTGGCCTCCCATGTATGCACAACACAACCATGTGGTCCAAAACCCAGAAAAAGTGAACCAGGAGAGAGAAAACCCAACTTTTTAGAGGGGTTCAAAGGGGTCAGGAACAATTATTGGCCGGCCATGACATATTCGTGGCCTTCCATGTGTGTACAACACAAATATGTGGTTGAGGGCCAAAGAAAGTGGCCCGGAAATGGTTAACATCAGCTTTCTAGCGAGGAAAATGGGCGACAGGCAGCGATGAAGGGATAAAGCTGGCTTTTCAAAAAAATTGTTGGCCTCCCACCCTTCTACTAGCTTCCCAATAATGAAAATAAGGTCTCCACCAAAAATGAAACAAAACAGATGCAAAACGAAGGTTCGGGGGCCGAAATACGCGGCCCGAGGCCCCAAAAACTGATGGTTAAGCACCGGAGGTGGCGTTCGACCACGAAGTTGGTCTCTCGGACCACAGTGTCCCTCAAAAGGGAGTAAATAAGATGTGTACCAAAAATCGGAGCAAACAGAGGTGGTTAAGCGATCCCGAACCGAGGCATACGCCCGACGGCTCCGAAAACCGGGAACCAGGCTCCAAAATGGGAAAAATGGCCTACGACCACGAAACGTAGCCTACGACCACTGAGAGATGATCTACGAGACCTCTCCCTCCCTTCGGGAAGAGAAAACGGAGAAAACGGGGCCTAGTTCGCAAACCGAGGCAAAGCACAAAAAAGCCCAGAAGTCCGAAGGCAAGGCTCGCAGCCGAGACTCTGAAACTTCGGAACGAGCACGATATGCAACATCACCAAGCGCTCAATCAGTGACGTCTGAGTCTTATAGTTGGTCAAAAATGGGGTGTCTACACCTTCTCTTCGTATCGAGTGGCATAACGAGCCAATTCCTCAACTCGGGGACCCAAAACTTGTTCCTGCCTGATGGTATTTTGGGAAATACCTTTTCAAGAATAATTTATTGAATTGCTTCCAAGTTAAAGTTGAAGTGTTGTTATTTCTTTTCATTAATGCCCACTAAATATCTATTTCATCGCCCAACTCGTACACGTAGCTAGGGTAATATGGTCAGCATGTTCAATAATTCCCATTGTATCCAATCATTTTCTCAATTCTATTATCCTTGTATCTAGTACCTCGGTGAAATTTGGTGGCCTTTGCTTTCTAAATTCAGAGAAAAGATGGGTTCTATTATTCTGCATGTTTCCTCTTATTTGCCCCAATTCATCCAGAATCTGGTTTCCAACATGATTAGGGATTTTAGCTTTTGCAGGCATTGGCCCATCCTATATGTAATTATTCCTAGGTACAGCATTCTCACGTTGCTATTCGTGGCCTCGGTTATTATTGCTCATTTCTAGGTAGCCGTTGGCGCGAGTATCCACCATTTTGTTCATAATTTTGGTGAGACATAAGTTACGTTATACTTTACGGTGGTGAATCCATAAGTGTAATTTAACTAATTAAGGTTCAATTATCCTAGGGTGTTTAAAACAATAAGCATGCAATAGATAAGGAATACAAAAGATCACACAACACAACTTCATATATAATAGTAGGTGTCATTACAAAAGGTAGTAGGCATCATTACAAAAGGTTACATCTTGATAGCTCAAGTGTGGCTGCCACACTTCCCTCTATTCTTAGAGTTATGCTAGATCGTACTACACATATATTTACAACACTAGAGGTTACGGATTACAACTCTAAGCTTGGTTGCAATTGAAGCGGTCAAAGTCTTCTTCTAGGCCATTGTCTTGGAATGAGCCAATTTCTTGCCCTAGGGTGAGGAATGGTGACCCGCCACGCCTACTGCTCTTGATATTTCGGGAGCGTGTTCAGGGGAAATCTCAGCTGGTTCAATTCAGCGGGATTCTGGTTTGAGTACTAACTCCGGATAAAAGTTTCCGCTACCTGATCTTTAAGTTGGCGTCGGATTATGGCTCTCTTTTGTTCAGGAGTGAGATAGGGGTGTGCTTCCTCCATTTTTTCTTACTTCCTCGATCAATTTTTCCTTCCTCGCTCTTTTATACCATAGATCATAAACTTGTGGATCATGGAGTTCAATGCGTTGTTTTTCTTGGAAACTGCAATAGCCTCGTGATCGTAGTACCAGACCTTTGACAAGTCATTGGCCACCCTATGTTTATTAGTTTTCTTTTAAGTTAATATTTCTTTTAAGTTAATATTAAATAATAGTGTTATAATAATACACTAGTGTATGGCAAAAGGGTAACTAGAGTCACAAATCGGGTTATGTGGGTTGAGTTGAACGTAGGCTCTGATACCAAGTTGTGATGCCCCAATTTCTACTTTAAGGGTTAGGGTAATGTCACAATGCTTTGGTCAATAGCCAAGTAAGATCCTAAGAAGGTCGGAGGAATCAATATAGCCTCCATTCTAAGTCCAACCACCTTAGATAGCATGCTATCTTTTTAATAGATCTTAAGAGGTATTAACACAAGGCCTCATAAGTAACGCGGAGATAGGCATATGATTACAAAAATATATATAAGCAAATAATAATTACAGTGTTTCAAATCTTAAATTACAAAACAAGCTACATTATTACTATTTCAATCCAAAAAAAATAAAAAATAAAAGCACAAATAGATTCATAAGCAAAATGGCTTCTAACTCTCTCTAAAACAGACACAAGTCTTCAAATGTCTCTGACTCTTCGTCGGCCTCGTATGTTTGTTCAATACCTGGCATGAAACACCATGAGCTTTGAATGCCCATTAAACGCACACACACCCTGTCTATTTTTTACAATCTAATACACAATAGCAATTACAACAATAGGGGAAAGAAACATGATGTTCAAGTAAATAACAAGGGTTACAAGGTTAGTCATTAGTAGTCTAGAAATCCCTCAAAGAGAATTCATCCTCCCAACCACAAGAATCAGACACGGATTATTCGGTATGCCCTCTCTTTTCCTACTTCGCAGACCTTACTCCGGATGCCTATCAACGATTACACACCGCATAGCGCTAACCGAGGACCTCAAAAGAGACGGTAAAATAAGGGCTTTTCCCATTCCCTCTTCACACCAAAACAACCTAGGGTTTGAATACAACTACTTCATTCAAGGGTTCTGAAACAACCACTTGCACAAGACTTTAGCTTTCAAAAGGGAACATGTCCCGCTGACCAATTCAATTTCAACATAACATTATCTCATGACAATACTCATGTGATTGAAACCCTATTAGCCACACCATGAAGTTTTCCATTAGCACAAGCAAATAAAAAAATAAATAAATTTGCATAAGTATGAACATCATCGAAGGACTAAAATAAATGTATATAACCATGACATATGTACTATCATACCAACACATGATCATAAACTAATAAGTACATTCATGAAGATAAGAGCTTAGAACACTAGTGCAAAAATAAATTTCCAGATTCGATACCATTTAAGGATTAAAATCAAAAGAACTATTTCAGATTTTTCCTGAGCCTGGCCTTCCTATGGTTCGTAGAAAATGTTATCTATTTTTTAGAACATTTTTCAGAAGTGGGATAGCTTTTCTAGATTTTTAGTTATTCAAGAAACACTCCAGTCCTGTCCAAATTCGTTGATCATTACCAAAATCAGATTTTGTTTCAAACCGCTCACTCTTTTTCAATAAAACCAATTTTACTTGAAAGCTAACCCTTTAAGGAAGTTTTTGACATAAAATGAGGTAAATTAAAATTTTGTACATTTTTCTATAATTTTCTCAAGTTGGATGAAAAACTGGTTCTTTGAGCACAAAACTTGAAATAAGAGAGAAGGTGAGAAAAGAGGGTAACCAAGGATAATTTTTCACTTTTTTTATAATAAAAACATACTAAATAGTATATATTAAACTCATAAATTTAGATTGAAGGTGTTCCTTTCAAAATTATGAGAGATAGTAGTTGAAAAAGATAGTTTTGCACCGATTTAGAGAAAACACAAGGGTGGAATAAGGCTCAATTCTTTTCATTTTTAGCACCAGAACACCATTACAACACATCTGAAAATATTATTTTAAACCTCTAATAACATGCATTTGAAAAAGAAAAATGAAAGAGAGAGTTGTGTTGTGGCTTTCTAGAAGTTAGGTGAAATGCATGCACAATTTTCTCTTCTTTTCCTCTCCTCCACTACCAAGGTTCACTCCTCTCTCTCTCTCTCTCTCTCTCTCTCTCTCTCTCTCAAATATGTAAGTGTGTGAGTGTGTTTTTGTGCTCAAAAGTTTAAAGAGAATTGGTGTATTTATAGAGAGAAAAAAAAAAAGAAAGAAGGAATGGTGAAAAGTCCCAAATGTCCTTAGTTCCAATTCAATTGAATAGGCTTGGATTTAGCAAGGATGAAATGGAATGTATGATGATTAGAGCCTTAATTACACCTTTAAACATGATCTAGTTAAGGTTTTGATTAATCAAAGTTGAATTGGTTACAAGTACTATATATATATATCAATATATAATCACATTTGTACCCTAGGTCAATTTTTCTTCCCTAAATTTGTCCCTAAAAGGACATCACACATATATATGCATAGCATGGCTAGCCATGTGCAAGAAATTTTGGGGGATTTGTTTTGATTTTCTTGTGTACAATATGAAAATATTTTGTGTATAAAATTATTTATTTAAGAAAGGTACAAGTATTATATATGTGTATATGTGTGTAGGGGTACTAGTTTGGGCTCAAAATGTGATTGGAGAAAAATATAAAGGCCAAAATCTTAATTTATGAATTTGAACATTTAATTAAGTGTAGTGTTTAATTTATTTAGAATCTATAAATTTAATTCGATTAAAGTTTCTTTGTTTTGAATTAAATGGCAAATTGTACTGAGAACCGAAAACTTAGGGTTTCTGTGTGGAAAATATATTTAGAAAATTAATTTAATTATTATTAGTGTTTTAGAAATGGTTCTTGAGTTCTCGGGTTCAATTTACAGTTTGTGAGTTTTTGATTGGTGCATGTTTTTTATTCTAAGGTTAAAATTGCAATTAATTAAGAAATTGGTGGACTATAAACAAATAATTTAAAAGTAAGGGTTAAAAAAATATTGCAAAGATCAGGGGCCTCACACACAGTGGGCTGGTACAAATGTTGGACCTCAGATAACCACCTACACAAAACACATAACAAAGGTACACATTGAAACGCACATTCATTACAAATAGTGTATCGTAATTCAATTCTCTTACATGAGTTTCTAACTTATTCTGTGGCTAAGGATGTCTAAATGATGCTTAAGAATGCCTGAGAGGGCATGGGGATGCACATATGGACTTATGAATGTTTGTTAAAAATTGCTTAAAATAGGGTTTTCTCACGAGCGCACATTTGGTCGCTCGAACGGTGTGGTTTGTTTGCAAAACTACTGGATGGTGTCAAAATAGACTCGATGTTCACTCGAGCCGAGTGCAATGCAAAGTTGAGTTCGTTCGAGCGCACACTTGGTCACTCGAGCCAACTGCAAATGTCTGCAAAAATACTAGGAGTATACAAAGTGCGCTTGAGCAACAGATTCATCGCTTGAGAGAACTGGGTGAATTCTGGGTTTTCCATAATAGAATTCAAGTTCAAAAAGCATGGTTTCAAGTCTCAAAAGTTTATATGGCTAACAAGGACATGAAGAATTGCTTCATAACTCTTAGATACATGATTTATTTCAAACCAAGGCTTCAAAACCTCTTTTACGTTGCAAAACAAAACTTAAAATTCATAATTTTTTCCATGCATGTAAAGGTAATCAATCCTTTTCCTTCAAACTACCAATGTATAAAATAATGAGTGTAAAATTGTGAAGAACTGTAAGAAATAACAAGTGTAAGTTCCATGCATGTATTTATTTTTGGAAAATCAAACTTGAAGGGGAGAAATTATGCATGGATGTCCAATTTCAACCCATATTCACTAAATTCATGGTGATTCTAGCTTATCCTTTTTAAATTCATGCAAATGGTCATACAACATAGTGAATTTAATTTCTACATGAATTATCTACAAGAATTATGGGTGAATTCCATACCTAGGGCTTGAATTTTAGTGTGTTCATAGCTTAAGTTCTTCAATTTTTCTTCAAATTCTCTAGAATCTCTTACTTTTCTCTTTATAGTTGATGTCTCTCTCTCTCTCTGTGTAATTCTCAGCCACTTTGTTGAAGAAGAAGAAAGATGAGTGCAAACGTTTAAGGCATTTATATATATATATATGTAGGGATTAGATTAGGCTAATTAACCTAGCTTATGCTTAATTAATCCAATCAAGTCTAATTAATTTATTCTAATTATTTGATCTGAATCAAATTTCAAGTAAACTTACCATACGATTCTAAATATTCTAATTAGCCTATTAAGCTAGTTAATTTCAGTTTCCAAATCTATTTAGGCTTTCAATTTCGAATTCTAAGTCGGTATTTTAATAGATATTCCTTAAGCAAACAGATAAATACAAATTAAACATATAATCATGCGATTATGCTCACTAATATAATATATAAAAATAATAGGTATGTCGGGTTGTGACAAATATGGTGGAATCAAACTTCTAATTAAGCGAAATGTGTGTGGTTGATTGGCTAATCATTGATTTTTTTAAAAAAAAAATTTATTATCTTAATAAAGAGGATTTCATAATTTTTTTATTTTATTTGATAGAGATGGAAAGAAGTAACTTTAATAGTAAACTTTTTTGGGTGATAGTTATTATATAATTCATGTCTAGTGTTTTTAAATAAGGGTTATTTATATGGAGACTTTTTAAACTATTAAAAAATATCACTTAGATTCCTTAAATTATGAAAACGTACAAATGAAATCCCTAAACTATTAAAAAGTATCGTTTTGCCCCATAAACTATAAAAGTATACAAATGGATCTCCTCAACTATTAACGTATTTCACTTTGACCCCTTCTATTAGGAAGTCCAATTGGTACGCTTTTATAGTTTAAGGAGTCTATTTGTATGTCTTTATAATTTAAGGAGTCAAAATGATACTTCTCAATAGTTTAGAGAGCCTATTTGTGTACTTTTATAGTTTAAGGGGTCAAAATGATATTTTTTTAGAGATCTCTATGTAAATAACTTTTTAAATAAATATGATATAAAGGCCTCGTTTGTTTGGATGAGATTATGAGTACGGTGGGATTGATTTGATGGATTCTCACCTTATTGATTTGATTTGGACAAACATCTCTCTCCCTAAAGTTCAATTCTTGGGCTGGTTAGTGTGGAAAGGTAGGATCAAAACTTCTACTTATCTTCAACAGCTTGGTGTGCTTGAAGCCAATGTCAGTAACCTATGTATCTTCTGTAATACTAATTTGGAAACATTAGATCATGTGCTGATAGGTTGCCCTTTAATTTGGAAGGTCTGGTCCCATTTGATGAATTGGTGGGGAATCTATTGGGCTATATCAGGGTCTTTTGTAGGATTGTTGGAATGGTGGACTTGTTTTTAGTATAAAAAGTTGGAAGCAAGATTGTGGAAAGCTTTGTTACTGGTAGTGGTAGGGTCTATTTGGAAGCACAGGAATGTGTAAGTTCACTAATGCTCAGCCAAATTTTGGTGAGTTGTAGGAACTGATTAAAGTTAGAGTGGCTTTGTTGATTAAAAGCAAAGTTGCAGGGATTTGCTACACAATACAAGATTTTGTTTCCCATATCCAACAAATTAGAACCTCATCAAAAGATATTTAAGGTTGTATGTTGCTGCTCTTGCTGAATGCTGCTGTTATATGTCACTGCTCTGTGGCTGTTATATGTTGCGGCTCTATGGCTGTTGTATGTTGTTGCTCTAAGGTTGTGCTGGTCTGTTCTTCTTGTGCAGCTGTTGTATGCTGGAGTCTCAGGAAGGAATGGTGGCTGAATGGTGGCTTCTCAAACCTCTTCTAGATTTTAATGAGCTGGCCAGAGTAGTTAGCATACAAAGTTTTGGATCAGATTTAGAGGTTGAATGCTATGGATTAAGTATGGTATTCTGCAGCAGATTTGGAAGTGTTTGTTGGATTAAGTTTGGTGTTCTGTTCTGGCACCACCAGTTGGCCCTTAGTTCAAATGTTTGGCTGTTTTGCTGTTTGGAAGTGTTTGTTGGGTGGAGTTCTTGTGTGTTGCTGTAGAGGGCTAGCATATGTTTTTCTTTGGCTTGTTGCTATTTTTCTTGTTTTTTTGGTTTTCTTTGGCTACTGTTGATTGGTTTCTCCTCAATCTTGGGTCAAGTGTTAGCATATGATTAGGCTTCCTTTACGGTGCCAACCTAGTTGAGATCGTTGAGCTAGCTATGATGCTTCTTGCATTTTCCCTTCTTTGTTGATGTAAATTTTGCATGTATTATGCATCTTTTCATCAATAAAGCTTTTGTTTTTGCTGATCAAAAAAAAAAATATGAGTATGATGGGATTGAATGAGGAGATTATTAGTGTGGTGGTATTAGGTTGAACCAGTGTTGTGAAAAGCGCGCCTAGGCGCAAGGCGGATCGAGGCGCAGGTTGTGCGCCTGAACTAGTCCCAGGCGAGGCGCATTGAAGAAGTTGCGCACCTTAGGCGTGACTTGAAGCAAGTGAGAGAGACGCAAGGCTCGCGCCTTGGTGCGATTGATGGTTTAAGCCCTAATTCTGATCTAACGGCTATGGTGTATGTTCAAATGGCTCTAACCACAAAGGATTACAACTCATATACAATACAACCCCAATACGGCTGAAACGAAATCCCTAATCTACGTCGTCTCTTCCTCTCTGGACTTCGATTCGACTTCGACTGGGTTGCTAAACTTCGACTTCGACTTCGACATTCCAGGTGCACTACGACTTCTTCTTCTTCTTCTTCCCCTAATTTGTGCCGTCTATTTTTTTTTTCTTTCGACTTCTTCGACTTCGACTCTCTCCCTCTCTCCCCCTTTCTTCTTCTTCTTCTTCTTCTTCTTCTTCTTCTGCCCTAATTTGTGTCATCTGTTTGTTTTTCTTTGTTTTTCTGGCTTCTTCAACTTCAATCATCTCTCTCTCTCTCTCTCTCTCTCTCTCTCTCTCTCTCTTCCCTTCTACTTCTTCTTCTTCTTCTTCTTCTTCAACAGTTCAGGTCCTTTTTTTTTCCCTTCTCTCATTCTTCTCTCTTCTTCGCTGCTCCAGTCTCTTCTCCTCTACTCTGTTTTTCTTTTTTTTCTTTCAATTACGCCTTTGAGTCTCTATTAGAAAACAAAAAAAAAAAAAAATAGAAATACAAAATAAGACTTATCTTATTGATTGATTAACTAAAAAAATACACTAAATTTTTTTTTACAAATAATTAATTAATACACTGCTATTGGTCTCTTTCTTTTTTTTTTTACACTGAAAATGACACATTACATTACATTATTTTCCATTACATTACATTACACTGAGTGTAATTTTCCATTACATTATATTAATTAATTTTCCATTAATTAATATACTGTGCTAATGTGTAATTTTCCATTACACATTATTTTCCATTACATTACACAATTAATCACACATTACATTACACTGAAATTATTTTCTATTTATTAAATTTGTTGTGTAGAAAATGACATCGGAAAGTAATAGAAAAGATCCGGCATGGCAATATGCCTATTTTGTAGAGGAGAATAATTTAAACAAGCTTGAGTGTAATTTTTATGGTAAAGTATCAAATGGAGGTGTTTATCGGGTCAAACAACACCTCGCAGGAGGTTATAGGAATGTCACTAGCTACTTGCCCGAAGTGTCTAGCTCATGTAAGAGAAGAGATTAGAGAGTTCATGTCAAAAAAGAAGACACAAAAAGAAGAAATGAATATGTTGCCTGATTTTGATGACATGGACATGGAAGAGGAAGATGAACATGAAGATGAAGATGATGATGTTGAGATCAATGTCAATCAACGCCATAAGTTGACAAGTAGTAGCCAAGGTTTATCCAAATCCAAATCAAAATCAAAAATGCCAAAGAGAAAAGGGCCTATGGATGTTTACTTCACACCCAATCCTGAATCAGTGGTGAAAAATCGAAGAGACCAAGCAAAAGGGAAGCAAACCAAAATTGATGCGAATGACCCTAACAAAAAAGAAATGAGAGCTCGGGCAGTGCAAAGATTTGCAAGGTGGATATATGATGCTAGTATCCCTTTTAATGCAGTAAATTGAGAGTTTTGGACCAATGATTGAAGCCATTGGGCAATATGGTCCCGGTATGAAGCCACCAACTTATCATGAAGTACGGGTTACCCAACTCAAAAAAGAGGTGAAACATACTGAAGATTTGATGAAGAATTATAAAGAAGATTGTGCAAAATGAGGGTATTCCATAATGGCTGATGGCTGGACTGACAAGAGAGAAAAGACATTGATTAAATTTTTAGTTAATTGTCCAAGAGGAACCATGTTTGTTGAGTCAGTTGATGCATCTAGGTATTCAAAGGATGGGCAGAAGCTATTTGAATTACTAGACAAGTTTGTGGAGAAAGTTGGAAAAGAGAATGTGGTGCAAGTTATCACTGATAGTGCTGCAGCTAATGTGTTGTGGGTAAGAATATTTCCTCCTTCCTTACATCAAAATTGTTTACTCATAGTTTGTTTTGTATTTAAAATTTAAAAACTTAAAAATAATAATTCTTCATAATTGTTACATTATAGGAAGGTTTTTGGAAGCCAAGTATGAACACTTGTATTGGACACCATGTGCTGCTCATTGTTTGGACTTGATGTTAGAAGATATTTTCAAGATACCTAGACTAAAAAAGACATTTGAAAGGGGTATTGCAGTACATGGCTACATTTACAACTGGCCTACGTTGCTAAACATGATGAGCCGCTATTCAAATCTAAAAAATTTGATCAAGCCTGTAAAACCTAGATTTGCACCGCCTTTCTGACTTTGTTTAGGACGCATCAACCAAAAAACAATTTGAGAAAGATGGTTACCTCCGAAGACTGGACCTCAAGCAAATGGGCAAAGGAGCCACAAGGTAAACAAATGGCACAAATTTTGTCGATGCCTTCATTTTGAAATACTGTTGTGTTTGCCCTTAAGGTCTCGGGTCCTCTTAAAGTGCTTAGATTGGTTGATACCGAGACGAAACCTTCCATGGGATACATTTATGAGGCAATGGGTAGGGCAAAAGAATGCATTGCAAGTTCATTTGATCATAAAAAAGAGAAGTATAATGAAATCTTCGAAATCATCAACAAAAAATGGGATGTCCAATTGCATCAGCCTTTACATGCAGCTGTGCATTTTCTTAACCTAGAATTCTTTTACCCAAAAGTGTTAAAGGTGCAAAAAGGAACATGAAGTGATGAATGGGTTTTATGAATGCATGTAAAGTTTGGTCCCAGATGTCATTGTTAAAGATTTGATCACTAATGAGATGAGTATTTATATGAAGGCTGAGAGTCTTTTTGGCAAGTCTGTTGCGATTAGGCAAAGAAATGTAAGGGCACCAGGTAAAACATTATAGACTCATAGAGTTTATTTTTAGTAATACTTTTAGTAAAACTCAATACTTGGTAACAATTATTTCTAACTAGTGATTATCGTAGCTGATTAGTAGGCATCATCTGGTTCCAAACTTGCAAACTTTTGCCATAAAAGTCCTTAGCCTAACATGTAGTTCTTCGGGTCGTGAACGAAATTGGAGTGTATTTGAACATGTGAGTATTTAACATTCTAACTAATTTTTTGTTCAATTCAAATATTTTTTATTCTCATTATATAGAATTTAATATCTTTTTAATACTTGCAGCTTCATAGTAAGAAAAGAAATAGATTGGAACAACGTCTCAATAATTTACTGTTTGTCAAATATAATAGAACAATGAGATTTAGGTACAACATGCGCAACACTCTTGATCCCATATCTTTGCAAAATATTGATGAAAGCAATGAGTGGTTGCTTGGGAGGATGAATGGAGAATTAGATGAAGATAATGAGCCTGTGTTTGATGATGATGATGGCTTGACATGGGCCACTATTGCTAGAGCTTCTGAAGTAGAAGAAAGTAGCCATGCAAGTAGAGCAACAAGTTCACGCTCAAAGGCACAACCGAGGATATCTAAATCATCAAGATTAACTCCACTTCAATTAATAGATGAAGAGGAAGCGGGCTCAGATGACACGGAGGAGGAAGATGTTGATGGATATAAATCAACTAATGGAGAAGAATATGATAATTTGCTTGCCATTGATGTTGAGGATGATGATTGACTGACCGACCTAACCTACCCTTTCTTTTGATATTGATATTTTTAAGTGTTAAGACATATTAGTATTTGTTGGATATTTATATTTTGGATGTTTAGTGTTTATGTTTTTATTTTTATTTTATTGAATGTGGATTATTTTATCTTTAAAAATTGGAATGTTATGTAATATGCACTTTCATGACTTTGAGAATTATTCTATATTTTGTCTTGAATCTTGATTATTTTTCATTTTTTAAAAAATTGTCTTAATACTATGAAAGATTAGTCTATGTTAATTTTTCTATTTTTTACTAAGACTGTGCGCCTTACTTTAATAAAGCCCGCGCCTCGCCTTGCGCCTAGGCCCCGAGAGACCTTCAACGCCTTAGTGCGCCTTGGGCCTTTAAAAACACTATTTAGCAGTGTTTTAAAGGCCTAATGCGCACCAAGGCGCCAAAAGTCTCTTGGGACTTAGGTGCAAGGCAAGGCGCAAGCTTTATTAAAGCAAAGCATGCAATCTCAGTAAAAATAGATAAATTATAGTCTAATGATTCATAGCATGTAAGTACTAAGATAAAGAAATTTTTTTATTGTTATTATTTTAAAGTAACTAAGGCAAATTGTAGAGTAATTCTCAAAGCCATAAAAGTACATATTACATAGCATTACAATTTTCAAAGGGAAAATAATACACATTCAACAAGAAAAAAGAAGACAGCATCAAAAAAAAAAAAAAAAAAAAAAAAAACGAAGACAACAGTGAAGAAGAAAAAGAAAAAGAGAAGAGACGGCATCGAAAAAGCAAAAATAAAATAAAATAAAAATAGAGATGGCAGAAAAAGAAAGAGAAAAAAAAAATCAGAGACATGAGCAAAAGGAAAGGGGAAGAAGAAGAAGAAGAAGAAGAAGAAAGAAGAAAAAAAAAATAAGACAGCATCGAAGAAGCAAAAAAAAAAAAAAAAACAGATACAGCAACAAAGGCAACACATTGTTTAATCCAAACAGTTGCAACTTATATGAACATAAATCAAACAGTCAGATTTCAATCAAAAAATAATATTGTTTAAAATAAACTAAAAAAGCCCCCTAAGTCGTGCGCCTGGTGCCTTTTGTTGCCTGCCCAAGGCACACGACTTGTTGAAGGTGCCTTGCCTTGGGTGAGTTAAGTCACTACCATTGTGCCTAGGCGCGCCTTTCACAACATTAGTCCTAAATATCCCACCTCACTAAGAAATCCTCTTCACTTATCATCAGTAGAAACTCACTCACCCAACGAGGTTTCAACCTTCAAGCATATAGGGAAATGAGGATAAGATGTGGAGTTCTTTTAACTTAAAACATACTTTACATGGACTCTTCGTTTTTTGGGAGGTACCCGTGTCGACACGACACGACACAACACGGGTACGGGTGCGGGATACGGCTCGAATATGGCTCTGTACAAATGGATATAGGAGAAGAAACGAAAGAGAATAGAGTAAGGAGAGAACCTATCACCAACTTCGAAAGAGCAAGACATCAATCCCTCTGTTGCTGACTTCGATCCCCCGGCTCGCGTCCTTCGACTTTGTCTTCATGGACTTCAACTTCGTCTAGCGTCTTTTGACTTCGACGAGCACGACTATAAGACCCTCTCTCTCTCTCTCTCTCTCTAGATCTGCCTTTTGATCTGCCCTCTCTCTCTCTCATTCTTTATTTATTATATTTCATCTCTCTATTTTATTCTTTTTATAAAAATATTTTTTTTAAAAAAATTGGGCTAAACTAGAAAAGTAAAATTTTGGGCCTACTAAACTTTGGGCCTATTAAAATTTTGGTCAACAAATCTTTTAATACCATGGGCTATTATGTTACAAATTTATATGTTTGGTCCATAAATTATATATAAAAAAAATTATTGGGTCAACTTTTTAACTCATGTTTATAAAAAATATATATTTAAGAAATAATTATTTAACGTACCCCTGTATCCGTATCCAAATTTGGATCCGTATCCACCTATCCTTCATTTTTAGTTTTGAGGTGTCTGACCCTTAGATACGCACCCGCACTCGAGTCCGTGTAACGTAGCTTAAAACACATACTCCAAAGCAAATGCTTGAGGGCTCTCAAGTGCAATTAAAAGGCCACCAAACTCCTAAGCAGAAAACCAACAAAAGTTGAAAAGAAATGCATTTCCCACCAACTGGACTTAACTTGGCATTTCCTCACACTATCATTGGATTGAAGGACTGCAAGGAGTACACTGAAAGAGCAAGAATGACAATAAACATGGAGAATCTCACAGAAGAACAAAGTCACACACTAGGAAAGAAAGACTTGACCCATGAATGACAATCAATGACGCAAGCATCATCAAGAAAATCAGAGTCAAATAACCACTGACCAGAAGATAACAGTCAATTCTTTAAGATCTGCAGGAACTAATCAAGATAGAGAACAAAACCACCTGTGTTTTGAGAGAGATGGGGTTAAAAGGGCAGAAAGCAAAGCAAATCAAGATGAACTAGACAAAGAATAATTAGAAAAGTTTACTTCTTTTTTTTTTCTTTTTTTTCTTTTTTGTGGAAGATGAACAAAAATAGATGAGCAGATAAAATTTGCAAGCAAATATGAATAGAAGAAACAAAATAACAGTTTTTTTTTTTTTAAATAATAATATTTACTAAAGAACAATTACCATGATGCTGAGGCCCACACTGATAATGCTCCTCTTTTTCCATAGAATCTGGAAGATGAGTACGTTTCTTTGACACCTGACAAATGTTACTGAAAGTTGCTTGATTCACAGAATTTTCTTCTGTTGCAAATGCGAACCTGGATTGGTCACTGTCACAAAAATTTCAAGAACCATGTCGCCCATCAGTTCCATCAAGCAATTCCGCTAAACTGTGACAAGACATTTGAGATTATACTGCTTTCAACCGCATCAAATGCAGAACTATAATTGTCATTGGTAATATTATCATCAGCAAGCCTTCTCAATTGTTCCACTATTTCTTCACTGGAGAACAAGTTGGAAGATCTAAAACTCCTATCTGATTCAGTAGAACTCTGGAATTACCTCTCGTTTTATCCGTCAATCTGTACTGAATTTACACATGTAAATGGTATAAAAGCTTCATCAACATAGTTATGTACAGTGATACCGTCCACATTGAAATCACTTAAACTACTAGTTGCTTTACGTTGCTGATTATGACCATTAGAACAGTCAGAAATCCTAATAGGATGAGACGGAAGCACAGAAAATCCTTGACTTAAGATGTCAGAAGCCTTTAATCTCTGAGCATCAGGAGGTAGTAAATCTTCTCTCACATCACTATATGAACCAGGCAACGCTTGTCTTCCTGAACCAGATGTCAAGCAAGATTGTCCCTTCGTAATGCAAGCATCACTGGGCGTAAAATCAGCCCTCTCCAACACTGAAAATTTTGAAGGTTCTCTAAACAGTTTGATTGAATATTCTTGAGAATCTTTATCCCTGGTCACTGCCATGGGCAGATGACTGGAAAAAGAAACCCTACATAGCATAGCATTAGAGTAATCAACCTCAAGATGATCTTTGTCAATGGCTACTGAAGAGAACTCAGAGCATGAGTATATAATCTTCCCATCTTCAGCAGCATTCCCATTATCTGGACCAGAACTAGACCATCCAACTACATCTACAACAGATTTGTTAGGTGTTTTAACAGGTCTATTCTGATCTTTAGATGAAACTGAGCAAGTAACGTGGCTGCTGAAAGCTCCTGTAGCATGAGCTGTGTCCTGGACACCCACAGCAAACACATTTGATTACGCATGTGCATAAAAATTCTATTGAATCAGTTTTACAGAGCTATTTCAATTGTCATATAACTATTTTTATCACAAAATAAAACAGTAGCTCATAGTTTACGCTAAGGAACTTAGGTTGGCAGCATCTTACTTTTTGGGCACTTTTGACAATAGCTTTGTCAGTAGCAATGCTACACGTATTTAAGGGCTCATCTAGCGGAAGAGGGCAATATACTCCCCGATCGCTGTTGCATATTATGCGTGGTACCCACAATTTGGTGAACTCTATTCCTATAATGCCACAATGCAAGTAAGGTTAGCACCAACAAACATCAAGGAAAAACACAACCAGAGAACAGTCTGAAGTATCTAAAACATACCAAAATTTGACGCTAGAAAAGAAAGTACAATTTTTTAAAGAACAATGGAAATAGGGAGGAACCAAACTAGTCAAAGGAACCCTGATAAAAACATTTGTTATGCAAACAATTTAGCGTCATAGCTAAAAAGATTCACAATTACAAACTTTGCCTGAAACCTTTGGGCTCTGTTTGGAACCGTTTTCAAAATAGTTTTCCACTTGCTAGTTTGAGTATGATGTTTGGATAGAGTTGTGGAATTAATTTTCCACAACTCTGCAGAAAGCTCTGTTTACTCTGTCAAATAGAGTGCGATTTTCAATTTTTTTTTCGAAATTTGGCCTAACCGGTCGTCCGGCCAGTTGACCGAAACAGTAAAAAATTTTTTTTTTTTTTTTGCAATTGATATGTTAATTTTTATATATTCAAAAAAAATAGTTTCTGAATTTTTTAAACTTTTTTATGTACTTTAAAATAATTTTGAGTTGTATATTTGGTTATGAGTTGTAAATTTTTGTATCAAATATCAAATGTCACATCAACAATTCTTCATTCAATTCAAAACTCTTTTCAAAACTATTTTCAAAACTGTTTACCAAAGAAATTTTCTATACTCAAATCATAATTCCAAACCTCACAAACTCAAAATACAACTCATACTCTCAAATCATAATTATAAAACTCTACCAAACGCAACCTTACATTTTCTCAGATAACTAAATTTCCCCACAAATGTCATAAAATAGATGCTCACTATATAATTCAATGACATGGTGCGAGCAAGCTTAAAATCCATTAGTGTCAGAGCCAATTAATAAAGTAAACATACAGACACACAGACATCTACAAATAACCACATACATGCCATTTTCAGATCCAGTGACAAAAGTAAAATACTGTGTATAGATAGATAGATAGATAGATAGATAGTAAAAGAGATATAAAAAAAATAAAAAAATAAAAAATAAAAAAAAGGAAGAGAAAATATTGTGAAAAATGCTGCTATAGAAACAACGATATTTAAGTGGGGTGCCAACTTGTCATAATCACTATGGTTTATCAGCTATTGGGCATGCCTTCACAATAGTTGAGTAAAATCTTTAATTAAGCTATAGCCTATAGGTGACAATTTTGGAAAGCTATCAAATATCGGGCATGCCTCTACAATAAATTTTTTTTTGTTTTTGATTGGCACCGGAGTGTCTAGATCAAAGCTCGACTAATTCTCAGGGATGCACAATCCACAGCAAGGAGTTTCCTGCAAAGTGTACCACAGTTAATTTAAGGGCTTACACCAAGCCAATGGCCCCAAGGAATTGTTTACAGCTAAGAAGTTTCAATCCCTGAACCTTTGAGGGAGCACACCCCCAAGACCCAAGGCCTTACCACCAAGCCAACCCCTTGGGGTTATGCCTTTACAATAATTGATTTGCATCTTTAATTACTATTTTACATAATGTAAATCTCCCAATTGGCAAAGGGTGTTTGACTGTGCATGACTTGTTGATTAAAAAAATCAATAAGACTATTGTAGAGAGAAGTGAAACAACATTACATGCAGCCCATTTCTAAGTGTTTTACATCATTACAGAAGGCTTTTAAACCGTTCAAAAAGTGTTTAGTGTATATGCCAGAAGTTTATATTAAGCAGTGAAGCATGCATAAAAGTTCAGATCTGCAGAGAATTTTCCCTTTACTCAAGAAAATAGAAAATTTAGCTTCCTAGAAAAAGGGATTACCAAGTAGTGAGATTTGTGTGGAAGGGGATTAAGTGTACTGCAAGTCTACATCACTCACAGGTAAAGCAAAATGGACCATAGTGGAGTAGCTTAATTCTTTGTTCAATTTCACAACTAGCAAGAAAGCTAAAATTCTGGGGAATATGATGTATCATGTAACTATTGCTTAAAATTTTTACTCAAATGCACATACAAGATTTAAATGCATTTAACGATATGTTAATCCATATAGGTTTCCAAGCAATGGGAAGATATTCAGAGAAAACTTATGAATGTAATACCTTGTATCAACTGCAGCTTATTCATCTTTACCAAGACTATCTTCTTCAGCACCAATGCTATGTAAATACAAACAAGCAGGATTGGTGCAAGGCTGAACCAACAAAAACACAATTCTCAGTAAAAATACCCCACAGCATACTAAACCAAACCAAACCAAACCAAGCCTTAAGTCCCATCAAATGGGGTTGGCTACATGAATCTTTCTTCTCAACGCGGCCCTATCAAAGACAATTTCAACCCCACAGCATACTGGAAAAGAAATTTGAAATAACCAAAACACCCAGCACAATATAACTTATATACTCATACCATGTTTCTCAACCATGCATGGCAATACTTTGCGGCTCCAAATGATGCTCTGAAAAAGAAAATTTAAAAGTCATCCAAACAACTGACAGATGGCACATTCAAACAATTAGGGGAGAAAATGACATGTCCTTACCTTAAAAACCTACCTTCCAGAACAAAACCATGTATTGATTGATACACTGAATGGCCTCCTCCTCTTTTGAGTAAGTAATATATCTGTGAAAAAACAAAAAAGGTATCACAACAACAGTTGACTACAAAAAACTACAAACCATAGGCATGCATATCTTATGACAAATTCCATGGATCTAACTTTGGAACTATTTATATACATTTATGCACATTACGGTAGTATCATGGTAGTCATAAATAATTGCAATTCAGATGTATATTCCTACAAATCTGCATACCAGCAGGACACTATCAAACACCTTCAATTCCAAAGCCAACATAAGATCTATTGTGATCAACAGAATCATCTAACATAGAGTTCCAAAGGAATATGATTTTTGCCTTTTTTAGTACAAGTATCAAGCTATTGGGAGCTAAGAAGCATGGGCACATCTAAAAAGAAGACATGTCATGTCAGACACCGTGTCAAACATCGGCATGACACGAAATTCATTGGACAAATCCTAACACCTGTTACTTTAAAAAATAAAAAAAAATAAGTCTAGACTTAGACAAGCTTTCAAACACTTTGGAAGCTTCAAACACTTTCAAAACACCATGTCTATTACTTTTTTTTTTTTTTTTTGAGCGGCAAAGAAAATCTTTATTGATGAAAGAATGTAAAAAGATACAGAACATCAATAAAGAGGAGCTTGGAGCTAGAAGAAGCTCCAAGCTCCAGTTGGTGAGAAACCAACAAAACAAAACAAGAAGAAAAGCATAACAGATGTGCAAAAAGGCAGCCACAGAGTTCTAGCACACATTTCTGCACCAAAACTGAACAAAACTGGCCAAACCCAAACCCAAACCAGCATAGTGACCTGGAGCAATCTGATTAGAAAGAGAAACTCAGATTGAGACCAAACCTATCACTGAACCAGCCAAACTCATCTTGAAGCTCCATTCCACTCTACCACTGCTGAGAAACTCTACCAAACCCCACACAGATTCAGAGCAGAAATGCAGCACTCAGAGTGAGACCAATACACAGCTCAAGAAATCAAAAATCAAACCAGACTGGCCCTCCATCCAAACTAGACACCACAAATCATCTAACAAAACCATAAACTCTGCCAGATACCATCCCCAGCAGAACAACGCAATCTTCTAGGATGCACCAGAAGCTGAGCATACACGATAAGACCTTGACCAATGCCAAAAATAATGCAAATTTGAACCTTTTCCATCAACCCAGAAACGCACACAATCAATCACAACCAGCATATTGCACCAGAAGCAGATCAACTGGGATTGCACCAGAAGTTGATCAAGGATAAGGCACCAGCCCAGACACATACAGCAGCAGATGCACAGACCACCCCCAGCCATAACTAACTCAACAACCCTGCTTATCTAAGCATAACATATGGCACTATGAATTTCATATCAGCAACTGCCCAATCTAGCTTTAAGATCAAGCCATTCTTGTTGGTCTTCTTCCAACTATCCACCACTTCATTGGCAACAAACACCCCATCAAGGATGTTCCTACCACCTATGAAAGCAGATTGAGTTTCACCAATAATTGTGGATAGAGCTGCCTTCAGTCTTTGTGTTAACACTTTTGCCAAAATTTTGTAGAAGGAGCTTACAAGGCTAATGGGTCTGTAGTCAGAAAGGCCTGAGGGATTGTCCAACTTAGGAATTAAGCTAATGAAAGTACTATTAATTCCATAAGTCAATTTGCTATTAGAGTGGAAGTCAGCAAAAAATTGCATGATCTCCGGCTTCATAATCTTCCAAAATTTCTGATAACACAACAAATTGAAACCATCAGGGCCTGGAGCTTTGTTCTTATTACAATCCTTAATTGCAGCTAACACCTCAGCTTCACTAAATTCTGCAACAAGATGATGGGAAACATAGTCTGCCTCAATGGTGTTGAATGTCCCTCCTAAGGTGGGTCTTGTGACCCAATCCTCTGCAAACAACTTCTTGAAGTGTTGGTAGACCTCTAATTTAACCCTGCTAGGATCCTCATAAGACACCCCGTTAACTACAATAGAACTGATCATGTTTCTACTCTGTCTGGTATTAGCAAAAACATGGAAAAATTTAGTATTCTTGTCCCCATTTAGAGTCCAGTTCAATCTGGATTTTTGGTGCCAAATCCACTCCACCATTCTGAGCAAATGCCACACTTCGCCTCTGACCACTCTTCTTCTTGACCTCTCAGAATCATCTAGAAGTCTTTCCTCTGCCAAGATGTCAAATGCATGCAATTCCTCCTCTAAAGCCTTGAGTTTGGATGAGACATTACCAAACACCTCAATGTTCCATTTTTTTAACTCTAGCTTTAGCTGCTTTAATTTTTGAACAATTCTGAAGCCGGCCCACCCTGTAACCATAGTGCTGTTCCAAATGTTGACAAAGAACTTTGAGAAGCTTGGATGGAGAGTCCAAGCATTGAGAAACCTGAAAGGCTTGGGGCCCCAGTCTCTTTCATCTTCCATCAACAACAGAGGGCAGTGATCAGAGACTGATCTAGGCAGCCCCCAAAGCTTGATTCTAAAGTTAATCAACCATTCTGAGCTGAGAAGGACTCTGTCTATGCGGCTCCATTTCTCAGATTCCTGGGCATTGCACCATGTGTATTTCCTTCCATAAAGGGGTAAGTCATGGAGCTCACATTTCTCAATAAATTCATTAAAGTGTTTCATCCCTATGTCTCGCCTGGAGCAACCAACTCTCTCTTTCCTATATGTCTAATTTCATTGAAGTCACCACCCATGCACCAAGGAGCAGAAAGTGATCCTGCTTGATTATACCCCAAAAAAGATGATCTAGCAGAGGTGTTGTTTGGTGCATATATGTTTATCAAAACACAATCAAAAGAATTATACAGAGAGCCGTAAAGTAGGATATACCTTCTATTGCAAAGAAGAAATGACAATTGGAACAAGGGTCCCATATGCATAGAAGTCCACCAGCAGAGCCTACAGGATCCACAGACATGAATTC
The DNA here is from genome assembly GCA_025200525.1 of Camellia lanceoleosa. Lineage (NCBI taxonomy): Eukaryota > Viridiplantae > Streptophyta > Magnoliopsida > Ericales > Theaceae > Camellia > Camellia lanceoleosa. Next base: position 68,679,728 of record CM045764.1, read on the forward strand.
CATATTTCTACACCCCCAAAGCTTTCTAACAGCATTTTCAGAGTCCACAGCTTTCTTGGTTTCTTGGAAAAAAACAATATCAACATGCTTGTCCTTTAGCAGTCTTTTAATTCTTCCATTCTTCTCAGATTTACCCAAACCCCTAATGTTTCAAGATAGTAGCTTCATAGAAAAAGAAAATAGCACACTCAAGACTCCTATGGGCAGAAGCTTATTTCTGAGCATTCCCCTCCTTAGAAATTCTGTCCTTATCTTTAAGCTCTAAATCAATTATCTTACTCAACACAGCATCCTCTTTCCCATTAAAGTTGATGCCTAAGGATTTCCCCAAATGTATAGTGGCTCTGGCCTCCTCAAGAAGATAATTATTCGAAGAAGAGCTACCATCAGATAGATCAGACTGAACAAAAGCAGATGCTGCTGGTCTGAAAATTACAGACTTAGAAGAATGCTTGTGAGCAGCTGCAGTTCGATAACCATGGAATCTAGCAAAACTGTTAAAGCCCTCTAAGTGAGTCTTCTTTTTTCCTTTTTTCTTCTCAAGCTGCAGAGTTTTTGTATTAGGGATAGGGGGCTCAACTTGGACCGAATGGATGAGGTTCATGGGTATTGAACCAGTAGGTCCTGACTTAGAATGAGGACTAACAGTTTGCACATGGGCTGAAATGCCATTGCTTAAAGGATTGTGGTTATTAGACTCAATGGGCTTAGAAAGAAGTTCAGGGCCACTAGGAGAATCGGTCAAAAAAACTTCCAAATTAATGCCAGGCCCAAAATTAGGCCCAAGACTAGCCACAGGTTCATTGACCAAATTTTCAGCCAAAATGATATCAGATCCAATCTCATTATAAAACTCATACCTGTTGACATTACCCGTAGAGGAAGCTTGCTGTGCACATCTAAAGTTGCCATCATTATTTTTTGAATTTTGCTCTGACCCATCGATCAAGGACCCCTCAACGCATGCTTCTTTTTCTCTGCTGGAGCCACCTTCACAGGGGGTCTCCTCAACAACAGTGCCTACTTCTTCAGCTACGTGGCTGTCAAGAGGCTCCCTCCTCTGCACAACCTCATTTGTGCAAACCAGGTCAGCACCAATCAAGGCTCGCTTTTCTACCACCTCATCACCATCAATCTTCACCCAAGCCGCAGATACTGGAAGGTTCTTACCCTCATCACTGAAGCAGGTGTCGGTGGAGCTGGAGTCATTTTTGCCGAAGAACTTCAATCTACTAGAATCGGCTGTATGGTCTTCACAAACAAGAACGGGATGAGAATAGCCCTTACACTCAAGAATAACAGTTTTATTGATGAGTTCCATGCACGCGGTAGCCACTCTAATCGTAACGTAAGAGAATGATTTTGGGTGACAAACATCACCATCTACACTGAGAATAGTACCCCAGATATTACCAATGCTGTTAAGTGTATCCCTGCTCCAAAGATGCAAGGGAATACCATAGCATCTTAACCATACACACCGCTCTTGTTGCAGATGAACATCTGGCCTCCATTCCATCACCGATTGGCTCCAGTCCTTGAACCACTCTTTGATCTTGTCAATGTTTGATTGCAGCTCACTTGAAGATTTAAATGAGATAATTACATCTCTACCTCCTCCTTTTCTGACTTCTATCTGCTCCATCCCTTTCTCCTGCAGGACTTTTAGAATGTTGTGTATGGGGTATTCGGTGTTGAATCTAACAATAATACTTTCGTACAGCCAACCAATGCCCTCTTCTTTGGCTTTTATTGTTAACTGTGGGGTTGTGATCCCTTCCGCTACAGAGGTGCCACCCTTTAGTACTTCAGCAAAAGATCTGTGCCCCACAAATGCAGCTTTCCCCTTGAAATTGATTTTATCCGAGTATCTTCTGGGAGGCTGAAGCTTTCTTTTACTCTGCTCACTTCTACTATTTCTGTCATAAGCAGCCATTTTGACCTCTAGCATTGAATCATCCACCAAAAGTCCATTCCCTTTTTGGATTGCGACAGATGCTGCTATGCTACAGTTATAACGCACAAACCCGAATCTTGAATTAGTTGCTTTCCTTCTTTTGAAAGGGATGTAAGTATCCTTCACAATCCCGAACTTGATGAAGAGCTTGTACAGAGCTTTGGCATCCATAGTTGACGGGATATTGTCCACGAAGGCAGTGTAAAGACCATTTCGTGTTTCCTTATTTTGTGCTCCACTTCCTTTCCATTGCTTCACTACCGGAATCCAACCACCATCTCTCATCCCAACCATCATCTCAAATCTTGTGCTGGACACCATGTCTATTACTTAAACACACATGAAACATATTACAAATTTTTCTAATGATTAAAAGAAAAACATAAATTTATAACTATTCTCTCTTCCTTTAGACTTCAGAAATTATCATCTTTAAATTAGATATTCATATCCTTACATATGCAATATAAAAAATATATAAAAGTATATATTTTGTGTGTCCCCCCGTGTCGTGTCTTATATTTTTCAAAAAAAAAAAAAAATTTGTGTCAGCATATTCATGTCCAAGCTCCTTAGATCGGGAGAGATTGTTCCAAATTTATGTCATGCTATATTAATTGTCACAACAAAGTTCAAAACAAATGCTTTTATTATATCAATAGTTGACGACTGAGTGGCTATCATTTTTTTCAGTTGTTCTGCCAAGTTCTTAGGAGCCTTGTGAAAAGGCCTCTGTTACTAGATCTAAATGAGCAAACCACCAACGGAATGTCTTTTTCTCACACCCAACAACCACATGAGGACAGTTACTCACAAAGACTTCACACTTAAATACCACCAACCTGGTTGATCTAACCAAGTTTATACTTGAATCACGTAGCCAGTGACCAGAAGGGGCGCAATGGGTTTACCTCATCAATAATTGTTGTGTGCACGTGGATATGTAATCAAATCCTAACAACCCACTAAGAACAATTTTTGTGGATATGTGCAACAGTACATAATTAATCCAGCTATCTAGTAACACCAGGCAGCTGAAAATCGAGCTGCTTTGGAAAGAATAAAAATTATTTGACCAATTATGTGATATTAATGGCTAACAGAAACCAAGTTAATTTAACTGAAACATTGGACACGAGCAACAATAAATAATTAGAACATGTAAACAAAATAAACTTTTGAATAACAGTGAAAATGAAGTAACACAATCATTCCAACGGTACAGAAAATCACTATTGTCATATTCCTTTGCATCATATCCTGACCAACCAGATACTTTCTCTCATCGAAAAGCTAAAATAAGAAACATGGTAAAGGAACATCTAAAAGCAATTGCAACAAGTATTTGCAAACCTTATACAGGAACTGTTAAAGTGTATATCAACTAATTTGTAGTAAATTTGTAACCTAATTAAAAATACACAGTCATAACCTATCTGTCTTCTTCAGAGCATTATCTCTGATCTTAGGTATCATACGAATTCGTCTAGTGATTGAAGGATCAAAGAAAATTTCAAATGGAAAAATATATATTTATATAATATACATATTAAGAACTCCTTCAAAACATATAGCAGCGGCTAGCATGATTGGGCTCACGGGCACATGCCAATCAATTCACCTTTTTTTCGTTCTGACATACATGAGCCTCCAAATCATATACAGAGAACTAGGTTCCGGAGTACTAATCAAATGCTTAACGGAACATTGAGAGGCTTTATAAACAAAACAAAACTCTGATGAGTATAGATGATTAGTGAGGGAATTATACATAGATAACTAATACTTAAATCTAAACAGGTTGCTATTTCGATTGAAAGAGTTGACACTTACACACTACAAGTGTCATTAACAAATTGCTGAATAGCCCCACCCACTGTCCGAGAAACGGAAACCTTAGAAACTTTTCCATATTGACCAAAATATTCCTTCTGCAGTAGGAGCTGCTCAAACCCACAAGAAAATGCTCAGACACTCTGAGAAGTAAAACAATCTAAACTCAAGGGGTTGACTAAATACTCGATCCAAAATAAGAAAACTGAGATGAAATAAAGAAGACAAAACAAGAATAGAGGAGCCCACACCTCTTCATCAGCTAGACTAAGAGGAAGCCCAATTATGTATGCCATTTTCCGCTGGAGTACTCTAACATTACTTAGGTCCGTCCGTCCATTTTTTTTCAGCTTTGCCTTCTGTGGCTTATTTTCTCGATCTTTGTTTGTTACTACCACCACCGTAAGCAGAAGAGTCCACATTAAGACTTCCAGTTTCTAATGCAGTGGTAAAATAACTTGGTCACAAAATAAGAGCAACCTTTCACATTTTGCTTCCATCGCTACAATTTTTTCCTTGTCATAAGGGGTCCGGCACGCAGGACATAGCCCCTCATTCCCATCTTTCTCTGCCATGTCCAACACCGAACACACACCTGTAGTTAAAGAAACCAATACAATGAATGAATCCTTGGAAAAGTATAGCAATTTAACCCCTTTCAATGCAGACCAAAATGAAAAATAGTTATGCTGCCACATTGTAAATATATCTGCACATATAGATTTTTTTTTTTTAATCAGCATCTGCACATGCAGATTTAGATACATAAGAAAGCAATTATATACGCACAATTCAAACTACTAAAAATAGTGAAGTGAAACGAAAATAAATAAATAAATAAAATGGAAAAAGCACACCTAGTACCTTCACAAATTTGTTGGAAGCCTGTTTAATATATAATGGGTCATGCTAATGACAGCCTATGAATTGTCATTAAGGTGAAGAAAATGACAAAATAGTAAGAATGTAACTTCACCAGGTTCACTCACAGGGACATGCATTTTCTGCTTCCGAAACAATAAATAAATAAAATAAAATAAAATAACAAGTTGAAAACTTGTGTTGGTCCAGGAAGCCAAAAAAAATGATGAGCAAGCCTCAAAGTCAACCAAATTAGAAGGGAAAGGATTTTTGACATGCTAAAACCTAAACTTGATGATTAGATACAGAAATATCACCTGAATTGGATTTTGCCAAGTCAAACCAAAAAAATTCCACCAACAGATTTGGGGTACCCAAACTACCAAACCTTAAAGGTTGATCAAGTAAAGGTTAAAAGACCTTGAAATCCATGCAACAGAAAAGACTATTAGTCCTCACATATGCCATGAACTGACCACTTCTATCAAGCTTTTACAAGCAATATCTACAGCACCAATAATAGTAGATTGCTCAAGTGGCAGTGATCTGAGTGGAGATTGAAAGCAAACAAAAGTTTTAAATTTATGAAACTATAAAATGATGAAGTCTCCTCTTCTGAAATAACAGTTTACCCATTCAGACTTGCCCAAAGAAAAGTTTGCCATTCAGAAAAAAAAAAAGTGTCAAGGCAACCCCTAATGCACCACATCCTCAAACGGCTATAGTAGGCTCCATTTGGGAATGGGCTATTTTAATTAGCTATTTGACTTTTTATGAAAAGGCGTGCAAAAAAATAGAGAGTGATGTGATAAGGTGATTTGTTTTATTGGCTATTTTAGCTAAGGATGGGGTATAGCCAATCCCAAACACCCCATGCTATGCTACTAGGGTTGGGTACTTGCAATGTTCATATCCAATATAAGAAAGCCAGCCATTTCAGGACTGTTTACTGTTAAGTATTAGTGTGTAAGGGTAGTTATGTCATTTGTTCCTTTAGTCTTTTATTACAAGTATGTGTAACCCTAATATGTTCAAAAAAAAAAAAAAGCAGCAGTTCTCTCTCTTTTCTTCTTCTCATTCTTTTCTTTCTTTTATGCAAATCTAACATGGTATCAAAGCTTCATCTTCCTCCTTGAAGATTCTTCTCTTGTTCCTTGTTTCATGTGTTCTTCCCTATACACAAAAATAAATAAATAAATAATAATTCCTTCATAGTCAAAATTTGATAGGTTTTCACCCTAGATTTTTATTTTCATTTTCTGATGAGTGTTTGAATGTTTTTCCAATTTTTGTTGATTTTTTTAAAAAACTGTTGAATTTTTCGAAAGCTCTTGCTAGGGCTGTTTTTTGGCTGATTCTTTCCTTCCTCCCTCTACCTTGGGAGCCGACTGGTATTGTCAAAAGGTTGGGAGACCTAGTTTTGATAATTTGGCAAGGTTTCACTCTGTTTTGTTGGTTTTCCTTAGTTTCAACATAGTTTCTCTCAGTTTCTAATTAGTGTTTGCCTCTCCAACCCATGTTTCAGCTCTGTTTTTGTCTCTAGAGGTAACTTTTGTCCCCAAGTTAAGTTTGTGAATTTGCCTCTTTTTGTTTTTGCTGGTTTTGGGTTGGTATTTGTTTTTTCTATTGAGGGGATTTAATATTCAATGACTGAGAGTGAGACTAAAAATACAATTAGTGATGAAGGTGGGTCGCATCGTGCTATTACTCTTAACGACAATCCCTTTCTTCAAATTAGTCCCATTAAATTGGATGGTTCCAACTATTTGATTTGGTCACGATCATGTAGTCTTGCTATTGCTGCTCACTGTTTGACTGGCTACATTACTGGTTCTCTTTCCCTACCCAGATGGTGATGACTCACTATGTACTCAATGGATTTCTAAGAATGCTCTTGTTATGACTTGGCTAATCACCTCTATGCAGCCCACCATTAGTCGGAGTTTCCTCTTATTAGATACTACTCTTAAGATTTGGACAGCTGCTACCTAAATGTACTTCTGACAGGGTAATGATGCACAAGCTATGAGTTGAGGAAGAAGCTTCAAAGCTTAGATCAGAAAGATAGATTACTCGCAGTATACTATGTTGAGTTGACTAGTTTGTGGCAGGAACTAGACTATTACCAAAGCTTCCAGGTTGTTTGTTCTCGAGATGCCACTTTGTTTCAGCAAACCCTGGAGAAGGAGCGTGTGTATGACTTTCTTGCTAGCTTGAACTTGGAATATGATTAGATTCGTGTCCAGGTGTTGGGTCGTTTACCTTTTCACACCCTACGCGAGGCTTATGCCCTTGTCCAACAAGAGAAGAGTCAACGTAGTGCTATGGTTCATTCCTCTATTCAAGATTGTTCTGCATTGGTTGTTGCTCCTCCTACTCGAGCTCCTCGACCTAGTCCAATTCAATATGGGAGTCAGGGTACACTGGTTGATCGAGATCAACTGAAGTGTGATTATTGTGGGAAAGACAGACATGATCGAGAGCATTGTTGGAAACTGAATGGTTGCCCTACTTGGGGTTGAGGTCGTGGTAGTACAACTCATTCCCAAGCACATGTGTCTAAGATTGCAGCGAGTCCTTCTGAGCCTCGCACTCTTCCCGAGACTACGAGTCCTTGAACTTGGAGTATGATCAGATTTGCGTCCAGGTGTTGGGTTATTCACCTTTTCACACCTTATGGGAGGCTTATGCCCTTGTCCTGCAAGAAGACAGTCGACGTAGTGCTATGGTCCATTCCTCTTTTCAGCATCGTTCTGCTTTGGTTGTTGATCCTCGTACTCGAGCTCCTCGACCTAGTCTGATTCAGTCTGGAAGTCAGGGTACACTGGTTGATCAAGATCAACTGAAGTGTGATTATTGTGGGAAAGACAGACATGATCGAGAGCATTGTTGGAAACTGAATGGTTGCCCTACTTGGGGTCAAGGTTGTGGTAGTACAACTCGTCCCCAAGCACATGTGTCTAAAATTGCCGCGAGTCCTTCTGAGCCTCGCACTCTTCCTAGGATGAGTTACACACTCTCAAGCATTTGATGGCTCGACTTGATTCTCTTTCTACCTTAGCTTCTTCCAATTTTGCCCACAGGTATTCCTACTAGTGCTCTTAGTACATCTTCATCACCTTCTTGGATTATTGATTCAGGTGCCACCAACCACATGACAAATGTCTCTAGTCTTTTCTATTCTTATTCTTCTTGTTCCGGCCGAGACAAGGTTCAAGTGGCTAATGGCACTTTATCCTCTGTCTCTGGCAAGGGTTTGGTTCATTGTTCATCTTTGCTTTCTCTTTCATCTGCGCTTCGTGTTCCTAATTTTTCCACTAACCTGTTTTCTGGTAATAGTCTAACTACTTCTCTAAATTGCTCAGTGACTTTTTTTCCTGCTCATTATGTCTTTCAGGAACTGGCTACGGGAAAAACGATTGGCAGTGGTAGGGCACAAGATGGGCTGTACTTTCTGGATGTCGTTCCTCTTGTCGTCCCATCTCAGGCTCTCAAGTGCACTACTGGCTCTCCTCTTCTTCTCCTTCATCAATAGCGTCGCCATTGGGTCATCCTTCCTTTAGTGTCTTAGAGAAACTTTTTCCTTTTTTAGTTCTTGATTGTCCTGAGAGTATTTTTGGTTGTGATGCTTGTAAAGCATAAACGTACTTGTTACCCTTCAATTAATAAAAGAAGTACTTTTCCTTTTATGCTTATTCATATCGATGTGTGGGGCCCTTTCCCTGTGGTTTCTATTTCTGGATATCGCTGGTTTGTTGCATTTATTGATTGTTATTCCCGTGTGACTTGGATTTACTTGCTTCAAACTAAGAGTGAAGTTCTTTTCTTGTTTCCAAACTTATCATAAAATGGTGACCAATCTTTTTAATGCTCAAATCAAAATTCTTCAGAGTGATAATGGAACTAAGTATGTTGATGGAGTTTTTCAAGCATGCCTCGAGGAGTATGGCAACCTTTATCAGACTAGTTGTGTTGGTACTCCTCAGCAGAATGCAGTTCCCAAACGCAAGAATGGCCATCTTCTTGAAGCTGCTCTCTCTCTCTCTCTCTCTTACTCTTGTTTACCGAATGTCCCTAAGTCTTTTTGGGGTGATGTTGTTCTTATCACTGCTTACCTTATCAACCGTATGCCTTCCAGTGTCCTTCAATTCCAGATTCCTCTTCAACTGCTTCCTGTAGCATATCACACCTCTTCTTTTCCTTCTCGGGTGTTTGGGTATATCTATTTTGTTCATTTGCAACCTCGTACCCGTGGGAAACTCGATCCTAAGGCTGTGCATTGTATCTTTATTGGTTATTCTGCTACTCAGAACGGTTACATATGCTATGATCCTCACACTCACAAAGTGTATGTTAGTATGGATGACACATTCTGTGAATCTGCATCCTTCTTTCCTTCTCCTCTGATATCTCCTAAGAGGGAGAGTAGTGTTATGGATAAGATTGCGGATGAGGAGATGGCCTATCAACATGAGTTATCTTTTTTCCTTCCTTGTCAGCAAACTGTTATTTGTCGTAAGGAGAAGCCTAATAGTTCTCTTGATGTGGAGCTTGACATTGGTGGTTGTTTGGATAAGATTGATCTTAAGACTTAGGGTTGCTTTGGCATAAACTAAAAAAAGTTACTACAAAAGCCAAAAAGTCCACACTATTTGTGAAAAGCTTGTGGGAGAAGCCTGAAGGTTTTAAATTATTATTTTGGAAGCTTGTGGGGGAAGGTATAGGGCAAAATTATTATTTTTCCCATTGCATTTAACAACCAAAAAATCAAAAAGTCAAAAGTTAAAAAGTCAACAAGGGTAGAATGGTCATTTTGGTTTTACTACAATATTTTATTATACATCTTTTCGTAAAAAGTCAAAAAGTTGTCCCAAACATACATCTTTTTTTTTCTCTACTTTTTTAGCCAAAAAGTCAAAAAGTGCACTTATTTAGAACATCTCAAACACCTACTTATTCTCGGTGTCCGAAAGAGCAAGCTTCCCTTGTGCCACCAGAACCATCATCATCCCTCGCACCAGTTCTAGGTAATGCATCTTAGTCTATTCCTCTACCTATAGTCCTATTGTCAATTATTCGAGTCTTCCTATTGCTCTTAGAAAGGGGGTTAGGGCTTGTACTCAACACCCGATTTCTAATTTGTGTTATATGATTTGTTGTCTTATATCTATCGTGCTTTTATTTCGTCTTTGTCTTCTGCATGTATTCCCCAGGGTTGGAAGGAAGCTATCAATGATTCTAAGTGAAAAGTAGCTATGGTAGAAGAGATGCAAACTCTAATAAAAAATAACACTTGGGAGTTGGTTTCTCTTCCTAGTGGAAAAAAACCTGTAGGATGTAAGTGGGTGTTTACCATCAAGCAGAAAGCAAATGGAACAATTGAACGGTACAAAGCACAATTAGTGGCCAAGGAGTTTACTTAGACATATGGAATTGATTACCAAAAAACCTTTGCTCCTGTAGCAAAGATGAATTCCATTCGAGCTATTCTCTTATGTGCAGCTAATTTGGGATGGCCTTTACAGTAATTAGATGTAAAGAATGCATTTCTCCATGATGATCTGGAAGATGAGGTATATAATGGAAGTACACCAGAATTCTCATCTCAGTCTACAGTTGGGAAAGTTTGTAGGTTTAAAAAGGCGTTATATGGTTTGAAACAATCTTCTCGAGCTTGGGTTGACAAATTCCTAAAGGCTATGTTGAGATTCAGATATAAGCAAAGCGATGCAGATCACATAATGTTTGTCAAACACCAGGTAACTATGCTTATAGTATATGTGGATAACATAATTGTGACAGGTAATGATGACGAAGACATGACACATCTTAAGATGCTGTCGGCCAAGGAATTTGAGATCAAAGACCTAGGTCCGTTCCGTTGAGGCACTTTCTTGGGATTGAAGTTGCCATATCTGACAAATGCATCGTTATTTCTCAGCGGCATAATAGGCTACCGACCTACTGATTCACCAATTGAGGCTAATCACCATCTTTGTAGTGATGTTGGTGATCTTATGGAGAAGGAAAGGTACCAGCGACTTGTAGGAAGACTTATATATTTATCCCACACTTGTCCAGATATTGCCTACGCGGTTGGGATAGTGAGTCAATTTATGCATGAGCCTTGTGCCCCTCATTTGGATGCAGTGTATCACATTTTGAGGTATCTTAAATCTGGTCCTAGAAAAGGGATTTTATTTTTCAATCATGGTCAGTTGAGGTTGGAGGCATTCACAGATGCTGATTGGGCTGGTTCTATAAATGACAGGTGATCTACCTCCGATTACTATGCATTTGTGGGGGGGGAATTTAATCATATGGCGTAGTAAGAAACAAACAGTAGTGTTCAGATCTAGTGTAGAGGCAGAATACAGGGCTATAGCACATGGTACATGTGAACTAATGTGGCTCCAATCCTTGTTGAATGATGTTGGGTTTGTTTGCAGTGAACCATTGACACTATACTGTGATAACAAAGCTGCCATTAGTGTTGCTCACAATCCTGTTCAGCATGACAGAACAAAGCATATTGAGATCGACAGACATTTCATCAAGGAGATATTGAATAAGTGTTTGATATGTATGCCTTTTGTGAAGTTTGAAGATCAATTGGCTGATATCTTTACTAAGGGTCTTAGTAGTAAGGTTTTTCATCCCATTTGCCGCAAGTTTGGCATAAGAGATATCTTTGCACCAACTTGAGGGAGAGTGCTAAGTACTAGTGTGTAAGGGTAGTTATGTCATTTGTTCCTTTAGTCTTTTATTATAAACATGTGTAACCCTAATATGTTAAAAGAAAAAAAAAACACAGCAACAGTTCTCTCTCTCTTTTATTCTTCTCATTCTTTTGTTTCTTTTTATGCAAATCTAACATTTACACATGGTCAGAGATGGGTTTCCCAAGTACTTTTGAGGTCAAGTACTTGCATTCAGGAAGCAAGCAACATGGACTTTTCAAAGATATGAGCACAATGTAAAATTGGTAAATTGTTATAAAAGAGTCTGAGGATATTAAATTGCACCATTTGTTCTTCTTTTCCATCTAAGGGTACCTATTCTTAATAGTTCATGGTGAAAAATCATTACACAGAATTGCAGGCCAAGGGCAAATATTGTCATGAGAAAAACACATACAAGTGTCAGACAAAAATACAAGGAAATATGCTGAGGTGTGATCATTAGGTCACAATTTAGCAAAACCAAGTCATTGTTATGTTGGGGCTGCCCCGAAATCATATCTAGTTTACTAGAGCAAAGAAAATGTAAGCAATGGAAGCAGGAGTGGTGATTTCAAAAAATAAATAGCTTCTTCGGAGCACATCAAGTACCCATTTGACTGCTAAAGAAAGACAAATATTATAGATAGTTTTTCCATTTTCATTAATGCTGATGTAGCCTGATGTCAGGGAAAAGCCATGCCAAATTTCTGAAGCCAAGTTGAAAAAACATTTTTAAGACCCATTACTAAGGCATACGCTTCCAAACGTTTCCAAAACTTGTCAAGGAATAAATGTAATAAGGGGTTCATATTCAAACATGGACCACATGGTATGAAATAGAGTTAAGTCAATCTAGAACTAGGCACATCTTCGTACATTTTTCTCTTTTCATTTAACCTAGAGTGGTCACTCCAATGTGTGCAATTGAAAAGATCATGAGTAGACTATGAAATTTACAATCAAGTCGGTTGAGAGTTTTTCTTTGAAAAAAAAAACTGATTCTATGGCATAACTGTTCTTACTTTTCTGTAACTTCTCTTGCGGGCGCTTACAGAAATCAAATAAAATCATATATGTTTACACCAACTCAGGCTTTATATAATAGAATAGATATAGATAGAATTGATTACCAATGCAATTGTCAATATAAAGATATCAAGTCAAAAAACGACTGACTCAAACATGGTCACGCAAAACAAGAAAGTGCAACAACGTGAAAAATGACTAATATTGTGTTTGATTGGCGGATTTGAGAAAGGATTATGAAAGGGAAATGGAAAAAGAACGTAAAATGTTTAAATTTCATCTAGTTTCAGCACTTTTCCTTTTTCTTTTCCAAATCCCCAACCAAACCGAGAGTAAAACAAACAATGTTCCATATCCAAAGTGTGCAAAAAAATGTGGTTTCATTCAAACCTCATAACCACATTTACAAGGCTTCAATTGCTGATCCGTCCAGTCCATCTCTTCTGCACATAGAGGACACTTTTCTTCTTGGTTGCTCATGATTCCCCTAATACATCCAAAAAGAAAACCAAAAAAAAAAAAAAAATCTAATCAAAAATCAAGAAATGTATACACACATTTGCATATACTATACATAAACACGTCTAAACAAAAATGAAGAAATGTATACACACATTTCCATATATAGAAAACACATATACGTATAGAAAAAGAGAGTTTATAAACCCTAGGGTGAACAAATCAAATGCAATCCAAAGCAACTTTTCTTAGCAGATCAAAGTCGTGAAAAATCTATTGCATTTGACAGAGGGAACACAGAGCAAAAATGTGTTATACGAAATGAATCAAAAATTTTAAAATAAAAAGATATTTTTATATTTACAACTAACACTGTTCGATTATCGAAAAACAGACACACAAAAAAAAAGAAAAAATGATTAAGAGAGAGAGAGAGAGAGAGAGAGAGAGAGAGAGAGCGCGCGCAAGGGGCCAATTTCCCTGTTTGGGGCATTTTGAATATTTTAGTCCAACTCTAGGTTGTGTTTTCTACTTTATTTCCAATATAGGGTGAAACGGGTTTACGAAAACCGTTTTCATTAAAACGGCATTGGCAAAGCCGTTTTTAATGAATAAAAAAATAATAAAATTTTCCTTCATAAAAACGATTTTTGTAAAACCATTTTTACTTAATACATAATTAATTTTAAGTTTATATAAAACGGTTTTTGTAAAACCGTTTTTATTTTTATTAATTTTTTTTTTCAATTTATAAATATTGTTTGCCTAAAATAATAATTTGAAAATAAATAGAAAACGGTTTTTGTAAAACCGTTTTTATTTTTATTAAATTTTTTTTTTTCAATTTATAAATATTGTTTACCTAAAATAAGAATTTTATCATAAATGGAAAACGATTTTCGGAAAGCCGTTTCATTTTACACAAAACCCATCTCCTTCTCCCTTTACGAAAGCCGTTTCTTCTTTTCCAGCCCATCTTCTTCTCCCTCACTCAGCCGAACTCCGACGGCAAGACCGACAACGAAGAGGAAGCAATGAACAACGGCCAACAGTACACCACCGAAAAAACGAGGAACACCTTCATCAAACACCCACATTCAGGTTTGTATCGCATAAATGAGGATTTTCATTTCAAATTTGGGATTTTAAATTTCGAAATTAGGGCATTGAAAAGTTAGGGCATTAAATTTCGAAATTTGGGGTTTTCATTTCATTATTGAATCTAGGGCATTGAAAAGTTACAAATTTTGTTATTCGTAGGATATAGTTTACGATTTTCTGTATCTCAGTTCACTTTTCTAAGGCATTATACGATTCAGTGTATCTCAGTTCACTTTTGTGGATATTATACGATTTTCTAGGGCATTGAAAACCCTCATCTGTTCACTCCTTTTTTGTTTATCATATAATATCTTTATTTTCCTCTTTTTCAATACACTCTTAGACACAAGATGTAGTGGAATTTTGAAATATTGAAATCTTGAGACATAATCTTGTGTTTGGAAATGTATTGGGAATATAGGGAAAAATTTTAGAACAAAAGTAGGAATAGTAATGAAGTAGAGTGGGATTGGACTTGTGGTGTTCTATTCCTACACTATTCCTAGTTGGGGCAATACTACTGGCCTTGGCTCATTATTAGGATCCTTGGGGCATCTCCAATGGAGATGCTGAGCACACTACACACATATTTATACAAGTATACACACCACACGCTTGGCCATAAGCTAATACACCTAAAAAATCAAAATTTTATAAAAATCAAAATTTTATATATACACCTAAAAAATCAAAATTCTAAAAATCAAATTTTTTAAATGCATAGCCGTATGTCTTGTGAGCATAAAATTGAAAATTAAATAAGGTAGTTCATGTCTCATAAAATGAACCCATATATATATATATATACTAGGCAGGGAGGCCATGGCCTTCCATGGTTTGTGTGCATGTGGTACTCACCCTGATGGACTTTTAGGATGGTATAGAGTTTTAGTTGGAAGTAGAGAGAGTTTGAATTGAAAAAAGCAAATTCACAAGAACTAAAGTTCGAATTGGAAGTATGAAGAGTTTACCACTGCTTTGTTAGTTTGGCCAAATGATGTCTTTGGCCTTCAAATCTTCAATTAATAGTCTAGATATATATACAAATATCAACAATCCAATGGTGTAGAAACTATCTAATTCTTCCATTTTATAACCAAATGATTGCCTATTATATATTTTAATTAATAGTCTACATATGTATAAATTTCAATGATCTAGTAGTATGAAAGCTATCTACATCCTTCCACCACCTTATGATGAATAAATTCTACAATTATCTACCTAATTATAGGGATTTCTACAAAATTTTACATAAATCTAAAATCGAATTCGTAACTCAAATATTTGATAAAATTCCCAAGTTGTGACATTATTCCCCGCCTAATACGACCACATCCTTAATGCAAATTCCTCGTGAAAGCTTTCGATCTTCTCTTCGAATTGATGCAAGAGTTTTGCTAACTCGCTAACTCTCAACTTGTCAATTTCAAGTAGTGCATCTATTTTACTTTGTATTTTTAACACATCATTGGAGTTCCTAATGATTCCAAACCTTTAAAATATCCAAATTAAACCTTTTAAATCTCCACATTCAAGACGTATTAGTAGTATAATTTTCTCTCAAATAAATGCAAATTATACAGATAGCATTTTTAAGCAAGAGACTATCTTATTTACGATTGACCCATATAAACACTAGCTTTATAGTCAGTCAGTAAAGAGATGAGACATAAGCAAAAGAGTGGACTCTATGATTTCTTCTTCTTCTTCTTCTTCTTCTTCTTCTTCTTCTTCTTCTTCCCACTGTCCCACTGTCCCACTAGCCACTACGTTGGGATTGATCTCTCATATTAGTTAGTCAATACGGCCGGATACCAATCCAAATATATATATATATATATATATGTATTTTTTAGATCATATTAGTCAAAAGCACGGCCGGATACCAATCAAAAAATATATATATTTTTGTAAGTGGGTTGAGGAAAGATGAAAAACAAAGGACAACAATGAGTTGCTTGGAGTTTTTGGTGATTGAACATCACATTGTTGTCCTCGAACCCTCTACGGCCATTAATGGACACTTGGACTTCATAATTTTCTGAGACTTTACCTCTTCAATGATCAACATGGAATTAATATGCCAAATGACCAAGGAATGGAGGGGCATATTTTAGAAGATTTAATTTTAATTCCTACATTTGGATTTTAAATTTGTCAATAGAAATGGCAAGAAAAAAAAAGAAAAAACAAGATGAAAAAGTTCATAATTCTAAAAGTTTGGGAATAACAAATGCCTTCAAATAATAATATAATAGGTTTGAGAAAACTTCACAACAAACTTAACATATTTTTCCTTGTATTTTAATTACATTTTGTTTAGTACATAAAAACAAAATTATAAATATGTGTAGGAAAGATCCTCAAAACAAATATAAAAAGAAAAAGCCCACATCTAATAAGGGAATCAAACCTTTTTTGAAAAAAGGAAAATCCTATAATTCAGAGCCTCTAGATATAGAAGTCTGGCCCGTTTGGACCAAGCCCTACAATAAGCCCACAATTTTCTTGTATGAGCCCACAGCCTAGCCCAACCCATTACATCGTATGCAATAACAACAGATCTAAATCAAGTTATTCAAGCCTAGATATATAGAAAATGCTACCATATGCACTTGCCACAAAATGTGTAATCCTATTACAAATTGATGTAACAAAAAATGCCGCAACAAAACCATAAACTTTTACATCATGCATAACCTAACTACAAATTGGCATAATAAAAAATATCGTAACTAAGCCAAAAACTTTTACATTATTAACCACAAAATTTTGGACATTTTATTATGCTAATTTGTAACGAGATTATACAATTTGTTACTGATGTTACACAATTTTATGGTAAAACCATATTTTTGTGATAGAGTGCAACCCTTTAGGGCCAGATATATAGATACTAGGGTAAAATGCACATGCCTTGCACGGGGTTACAGGTACTATTGTGATAAATTTAAATTTAAGAAATACACACATTGTAATAGAGTTTAGAATTTTTTTTTTTTTTTTTTAAATGAGCTTTTATTTTTGTCTTCATCTATTTTTGATTTTTTTTAGATTTTAATTAAAAATCTATTTATTTTGATGCACCTAATATAAATATACTTAAAATTTTAATATTTACGAGAAGTCTGAAAAAAAATTTCACTAAAAAATAAAAAATATGAAAAACTGCTTATTTTTTTCTTCTTTTTATTTTTATTTTTAGTAAGCTTTTTTTTTTTCTTTTTTTTCTTTGTTTGTTGTTAATTTTGGCTAGTACTTTGTTCGGTGGTACTGTATGGGTGTGCATATGTGATGTCAAACTTGGGTTATAAATTGATGTTAAAGAAATCAAATGTTGTTATTAAAATGTGCTAATTTTCCCATCTTCTCTAATAGGATCAAAATTTTGTTTCCGTACGTTCTTTCGGTTAGGTTGGAAATGAAAATAGAATTGGAAACTTTTCAAACCTTTCGAAAACATGAGAAATAACAAAAGGATTTGAAAGTGTATGAAAATATTTAGGAAAAAAAAAAAAACTTTTATTGATGTTAATAAATTCTCAATAGTTAATTACTTGAACATAAATTCTCAAAAGACCCATGCCTAAAGGCACTCCTGTGTAATATATGTGGTGTTTGCTCTCAAATGTGCTTACTTTATTATTGTGAAATAATTGAGTTACTTTGAATGCAAAGTGTAGGTATGGAAGTTGTGAGCATTATGTTCTATTGGGGTGGAAAGATTTTGTGCAATCGCGATGAAGGTGTGTCTGTAGACGTCCCCGAACGCATCCCGGGAAAAGGAGCGCGAGCCCCCCCCCCCGGTTCTGGTTCGATATTGGGTCACTACAGTTCGAAGGACTCAAATGTCACGGTTCTTAATCTTGAACCTAAGAGTCCAAATCCGGCAAATCGTTTTTGAAAACAGATTTTTGAAAGAAGTGCCAAACATGGATCGCCCGGAATCTGAGTCGCCACCTAAATATTTTAAAATGGGAAATTTAGGAAACCCCGACTCGGTGCCAAAGGCCACGTGTCCGTCATCACCAAAGTTGCCTCGGCTCGGGAACTTGGGTACGATTGGGAAAAGGTCACTGTGAGCACCCGCTTCGCCGTAAGACCGGCCTCTACTAACCATGATATCTGTTTTTGAAAACATTATGCGTTCTTATTCCGGTTATTAGCCTAGATTACTATGTGATGCGCATAGCATACAAGTATAGACTGAATCGCCTGAATTGGAACAAAACATTTCATGTTTGTTTGTTTGAAAATGGTTTGATGGTGCTACCCGCAGGTAGGCTAAGACGTGAATTTGCCACCCTCGAGTGGGCTTAGAAAACATGATTTTGCCACTATCTAGTGGACTTAAAGCAAACATTTGATGAATTGTCCCAATTCAAGTAACTCAACCTCCACCCACAGGCATTCAAGGCAGTTATATCACATAAGCACATAGCCTCATGGTAAGCATGCTATTCATGGCAACACTCACACGCATGCAAGGATGCTAAAGCATAAGACTCACCGAGTACTCCAAGCCAAAACAGAAGCTTATTAGAAATCATGCATGGTCCTAAGTATACTGTAATGCCTAATGTAACACATGCAAAGATGCGAATTATAGCAGGCTCGGCTATTCTAAACATGGCATATGAAATGCTACAATTATTACGTACTCAATTCGGAATTGAAATACAAATGCAGTTTGTATGATGCGCCGAGCCCGGTGCGTGCAAAACAGATGAATGATGCAAACATGCTGTCATACTGTATACTAATTGAAATATGCCCTATATCTAACCATCGTAAGCAAGTAAATAAAAGGGAGAAAGAAGTGGGTGTTGGAAGACATACATCACACTCACCCACACTTATTACAATTATGCCCTCGCGCGGAGGGTCCGAATAAATAATAATATAGTCCGAAATAAAAGAATAATACAGTCCGAATAAATATACAGATTCCTAATTAATTAATAGATTAACTAAGAAAAACTGTAAACTGGCATGCAAACCAAGGGCTGCCTCGATTCTGATGAATGATATATGTTGGGCTGCCTTGCACGGAAATCCACTGGAATGCCCCAATTAGCCTCTGTTTGCAATGTTTCTCGAAATGCGTGCCAGATTCCAGAAAAGTTGCTGATTCTTGATTTTGCTGCAACAGAGAGCAGGAAAGGAGCATAGCAATGTATTTCACAAAATATATGCATGCCTCGATCCTCGTGCCACCAATCACGCATCTCGATGCATGATGGCCGAGGAACCGAATTGCACAACTCAATATGGGATCAATGCACATGAATGCTACAACAAAACCTAACTCCATCACGGGTAATCCGGAGTGTCGGTGACTTGAGAATTGAGACGCGTTCCGTCACTCGGAGTACGGAACGTGCCTCGTTTCCCGTACTCGGGCTAAGTCCTATCCCGAACACGATGCAATATGCATGATATGCATGAATGCAACTAAAATACAATCCTAGCATGCACAATGCTATGAAAACGAGATGTCTCGGAATGCGTGCACACGGGCACGCAAACCGAGAAAATGATTCTAAGGCATAAAATGGCATACGCAATGCAATTGGACTTACACTAACATGAGTGGACCTCAGCCACACTCACATAAGAGGCCGTCGGATAAAAGTGAAGTGCCTCAAAATGCGCACTGCAGCACGCAAACTGAGGCAATGGCATACGGAATGCAATGATGCTAAAATGACATAAACAATACAATATGGGCTTACACTAACATGAGAGAGCCTCAGCCACACTCACATAAGAGGCCGAGAGATGAAAAAAGAGATGTCTCGAAATGCGTGCACACGGGCACGCAAATCGAGGCAATGGCATACACGATGCAATGAGACTAAAATGGCATATAGAATGCAAAATGGACTTACACTAACATGAGAGAGCCTCAGCCACACTCACATAAGAGGCCGAGAGATGAAAATGAGATGCCTTGAAATGCGTGCACACGGGCATGCAGACCGAGGCAATGGCCCTAGGGCATGAAATGGCACTTCAAATGTAAATTGGACTTACACTAACATGAGAGAGCCTCAGCCACACTCACATAAGAGGCCGATGGATGAAAATGAGATGCCTCGAAATGCGTGCACACGGGCACGCAAACCGAGGCAATGGCCCTAGGGCATGAAATGGCACTCCAAATGCAAATTGGACTTACACTAACATGAGAGAGCCTCAGCCACACTCACATAAGAGGTCGATGGATGAAAATGAGATGCCTCGAAATGCGTGCACACGGGCACGCAAACCGAGGCAATGGCCCTAGGGCATGAAATGGCACTCCAAATGCAAATTGGACTTACACTAACATGAGAGAGCCTCAGCCACACTCACATAAGAGGCCGATGGATGAAAATGAGATGCCTCGAAATGCGTGCACACGGGCACGCAAACCGAGGCAATGGCCCTAAGGCATGAAATGACATAGAAAATGATATGCAAACATGCCAATGGAATTTCAGCACTGAAATGTGGGGGGAAACAGTCCCGAAACATGGCCAAAGTGCACCCGAAGCATGGAATGATCCCGAAATGAGATATTAGGCGCCCGAAATGGCCTATAGCTTTGCAATGCATGCACAATATGGTCATGGAATGAAAATACAGTAGCAAGACAGCCCCAAGACAAGCATTTTTCAGTCATAAAAAGGGCTAAACAGCAAGCACACATAGGATTAGGCAAGTATGCAAAAATGGCCCCGCAAGAGGGGCATTGAAGTAAGTGATATATGCAATGCCCAAATGGAAAAATACCCTTCTACAACACTGAAGAGGGACTAAAAATATGCACATTTACAGTAGATGACATCCCCCAAATCAGTATGAAAATATGCTAAAAATGCCATGCAAGATTGAGGCCACAAGAGGATATAACATGAAGTAGGCCAAACATTCATCCAACAGGAAAAGACCCCTAATGAAATATGTCCAAAGGGTCAAAATATGACTCATTCCAGTTCTGATGATTGCCGAAAACAGAGGCTAGATAAACCTAAAAGAGCATGTAAAAATGAGGGCCAAAGAGGGGTAGAATGGTAGGTACTACATGGAGACCCAAAACAAGATTGATCCCTTCTACAATGTTGTAGAGGGACACACAATAAGCTTACTCACAGTTCATAACAAACTCTAAAACAATTTACATATAGGCCAAACAAATCATGCAAATTTACGGTAAATAGGAGAGATTATGAAGTAAGTGCAAGATAGAGGATCCAAACAGGATTGATCCCTTCTTAAATGTTGAAGAGGGGCTCAAAATAGGCCCACTTACAGTTTACATTATGCTCTAAAACAGATCACTCATAGGCTAGAAATTTCATGCAAAAAAATGGCATATAAGATGATATTGAAGCAAGTGCCAAATGGAGGGCTCAAACAGGGTTGAGCCCTTAACAAACATGAATATAAGCTTAAAAGAGTGACCCTTTAAGTTAGGGTTGGTGCCTAAAACAGTGAGAAAATAGGCTTAAGAAATGAAGCAAGAAAATGCTACAAAAGAGGGAAATGGAGACTTACCCTTGTAGACCTTTTCTTTTCTACCTCTTGGCTTGAGGAATGTTGCTTCTAAGCCTCTGAGAACCTCTCCTTGCTTCTGGAAATGGAGTGGTGATGGGGATGCTTGATAGTGATGAAGAAATGGCACCAAACTTGAAGAAAAATGACTTTGGAGCTTGGAAATGGAGAGAAATGGGAGGTGGAAGGTATAGCTCTCTCTCAAATGTGTCTAACAAATGTCTAACCTTGAGCCAAGAAGCCAAGCCTCTCCTTTATAGAGGAGAGGCATGAAAAATATCTAAGGGACCTCTCTAATCCTCCATACACGTGTATGGAGGATGGTCCAATTGGCAACCAGTTGGCACAACTGGAATACACTGAGGGAGAGGAAAATGTCCGGCCATCTTACAGGGGCAAAAAGGTCATTTCACAAAAGGGGTGGCCGGCCAGCTAGATTTTCTGGCCGGCCAGCTACTTTTCAGGAGCTGTCGAGAAGAAAACTGGCCGGTGGGTGCTAGGGAAGTCCAAATGTGGCCATTCAAGTGTCCAAATTGAAGCCCCGGAAGTTATCTTTCCAATGGCGCAAACCTTGCATCAAAATTCCTCCTGTGGAAAAAGTTATGCCAGTTTCCGTGAAGCCGCACAGATTTCGGTTCAACCGGAGTGATGCCTTACTTCAATCAACCATATCTCCTCCGTCCGAAATTGAATTTAGGAGATTCTTGAGTGAAAAATGAAGCCCCGGGAGTAAGATTTCCAAAAATGGTGGCCTCATACTTTAATTCCTCTTGTGCAAAGAGTTACGCCCGTTTCGGTGAAGCCGCGCAGACTTTTCTCCTTCCCGAATTCATGCTGAACCACTTTTGACCAAACAAAAAGTTGGTTGTGAAAAAAATTGCTGGCCTCCCACCCTCCTACAAGCTTCCTAACCATGAAAATAAGGCCTCCACCAAAAATGAACCCAAACCGATGCGAAATGAAGGTTCGGGGGCCGAAACGCGCAGTTCGGGACCCCGAAAACTGACTGTTGGGTACCGGGAGTGGTGTTCAACCACGAAGTGGGTATCTAAGACCCCAGTGTCCCTCAAAAGGGAGTGAATAAGATGCATTCCAAAAACCGTAGGAATCGGAGATGATTAGACGGTCCCGAACCGAGGCACACGGCCTGACGGCTCCGAAAACCAGGAATCGGGCTCCGAAATGGGCAAAATGGCCTACGGGCATGAAATGTAGCCCACGGCCACTGAGAGATAGTCTACGGGACCTCTCCCTCCCCTCAGGAAAGAAAACAGAGAAAACCAAGTCTGGTTCGCAAACCGAGGCAAGGCATAGAAGAGGGTTCGGAAGTCCGGAGGCAGGGCGCACGGCCGCGACTCTAAGACTTCTGAACGAGCACAATATGCAACATCACCGAGTGCTCAATCGGTGACGTCTAAGTCTTAAGGTCGGTCAAAAATGGGGTGTCTACAGTGTCGTACGACACCGAACCTCAGGGGTTGTATAATGTGCATAGGGGGATAACATTGGGCGAGTTGGAAGCTATGATGGTGCCGAAGGTTGGTATGCATGGGGAAATAATGCAATTAGAGTTTAAATGTAGACTCCCATGTCGGGGGAAGTATAGGTTGCTGCCAATCAAAGATAATGAGACCTTAAGTAATGTCTTAGAGCTCCCACATAAATTAGGCCCTGATTATTTTTTGGAAATCTATGTGGAGAAGGAGAGCAATTTTGGTGGCACGGAGATGCCAATTCCGGTGGGTGGGACATTCACTCAAATGTTGACACAATCGCAATCCCCTGACAATACACTTATACAGTCTGCACACATGTTCCCTGAAGATTACCCTCCATTCAATCATTCTCAGAGTTACAATCAATTAAATGCATCACAGAATGTAGATGGTTATTACAGTGCCAGAGCAGGTCCAAGTGCTCCGACAACGTATAATCCGATGGTTCTTACAACCTTATATCCCTACTGGAATGAAGAATGTCCACCGATTTGTAATGTTCAACGTACAACGGAGACGGCTGTCCAAAATTATGCATCCTCCGATGATATAGTGCCATTGTTTGACGAGGTTGGAGTAAGTGATGAAGATTCCGTGGAAGATGTGGATGGCACATGGGAAGGTACAGACAATGACTCCGGTGATGACGAAATTGGAGGGCATCATGATATGCAGGAGGTACACACAAATGTCCATATCTCTTTCTACCATAATTTGCATTTCGACAATGATGGTGCCATCACTAGCCGTGATTTTGTCGAACGTTGGCCATTGTGGGACTTCGAAACTGCTCATTTGGAGAAAGGAATGATATTTACTAACAAGAAAAGACTAGTGCACCCTGTTCAGTTGTATAACCTGAAGCACAATTGAGAATGCAAGGTCGTAGAATCCAAAGGAAACAATTGGGTGGCCGAGTGCAAGCACGGCTGCAACTAGAGGGTTCGGGCAACGAAGTTGAAAGACAAAGATTTCTTTCAAATTAGAAGGTTTGAAGCGCCGCATCAGTGTGTGTACCCTAGAATGAATAGGGACAATTGCAACCTCAAGTCCGAGGTCATTGCCATGGTAGATAGATTATTGTTTTTAGGATTTCATTATGACTGTAATGTATTCAAATATAATTTATATTTGCAAATATCACCAGAATTGCCTCTTGCTACCATAATTGAGGTCGTGAAGGAGAAGTTTTAGTTCACTATATCATATAAGAAAGCGTGGCTTGCAAGGACGAAGGCAGTTGCAATGGTGTTTGGTGACTAGGACGAGTCGTACCGAAGGTTGCCTAGATATATGGCTGCATTGCAGGCATTCAATCCAGGCACAGTTGTCATGTGGGACGTGATTCCGAATTTGCACTCTACCTCAATCGGAACTAAAATGTACATGAACTATGTGTTCTGGGCATTTAAACTTGCAATAGAAGGCTTCAAGTATTGTCGTCCAGTGATATGCATTGACGGCACACACTTGTACGGGAAATACGAAGGGAAGATTGTTGTGGCCACTGCAGTGACTGTTGCGGACAAGATTGTACCTCTTACCTTTGCCGTTGTTGATAAGGAGATGATCAAGAGTTGGGCTTGGTTCATTACTCTGCTTAGGCGACATGTGTGCCGTGACCGAGAGGGGGTCACATTGATATCCAATCGACACACAGCTTTGCTTAGTGTCCTGTCAAGAATTTGGGGCAATCCAGCAGTTCAACCAAGAGGGTACCATGGGTATTGCTTGCGACACGTATGTAGCAATTTCAATGAAAGATTCGGTAATACAGTAACGAAGGATCTTGTGTGGAGAGCTGGTTCTGTATGGCAAGTGTGGAAGTTTAACAAGATTATGGACGATATCTACAAGCTCGAGAAGAATGCTGAACGGTGGTTTAGACGGATGAACCCTATTCATTGGACATTGTGCCATGATGGTGGTTGTCATTGGGGCATATTGACGACAAACCATATAGAGGGCTTCAATGGTGTACTGAAAGGCGCACACAGTGTTCCCATTACAGCATCAGTTGAGATAACTTTTTATCGGCTCGTGAAATATTTTGACGAGAGCAGGACCATTGCTGAAAATGTGAGTAATCGGGGTCACTTGTACATGACTAATGTTCAACGATGGATTAACGAGCACCAAGCTAAAGCGAATGTGCATATGTTGGTACCGACTAATAGGTAATTTTTATTGGATGCACCGAATTCAATACACTTTAACATTTCGCACTCGTCGATCATTGATGTTAGTCTATATTTAAACATATATGCATATTAATCCACGTACATACATTTTTCCTACAGGGGAATAGGGGAATATGAGGTCAGGACAGCACCGCATGGGATGGGGGGTGGTGCTCGTCAAATAGTTAGTCTCCGACCACCGAGTTGTTCATGTGGGAAGTACACATTATTTCACTTGCCATGTTCCCACATGCTTGCTGTGACAGCAGACTTGGGCGAGGACCCTTTTCCTTTCGTTGCACCAGAGTATAGGTTGGAAGTCCACAAGCGTATCTTCGCACAGAAGTTTAGGCCCATGCCGCACAAGCAATATTGGCCTGACAATGATTACCCAACTTTGCTTGCTATTCCAGCTCGACAACGTGAAGTTAAAACGGGTCATCCTCAACATAGCCGCATACACAACAAAATGGATACTTCCAGACAAAGTGGATTGCACCATTGTAGTTTGTGTTCGCAAAGAGGGCATGATAAGAGAAAATGTCCAGCGAGAATCCGATCAATTCAACAGTAGTTTTTTGTCTTCTTTACATATTAGTTCCACGCTACTTTCTTTGAATTGGAGTCAATGTAATATTCAATGAATCAGTATTCAGTAAATTGATAATGTATTTACGACTTCAATTACTAATGACATAGATTTGGTCAAATGTGGCAAATCTCTTCAATTGCTTTAGTTGTTGCAAGTGTCCTTTGTGCACTGGATTGTGCAGACTTTGGTGCGTTGATGGTCGATTATGTTCTGACCTCGATGGACACCAGTTTATCTAATGTTAGAAAAATGCAAATATTCACAGAATGAATTGATAATCACCAATTTAAATGCAGTTTATATTCAATGTTTTGCCACATTTTGTTATGTGGGAAACTATTTTTTTTTTAATTTTTTTTCCAAAATCCATTACGTGGGTGAAGGCCCATTTTAGGAATTCAATCATTTCTCGGACATTTACTACGTATTCGTATATGCTTAGTTCTTGTAAAAAGTTTGACTAATGTATTTCAAATCTACATAAAACCCTCTTCAAACCTCCGTACTTCTTTCTTGTCCAAATGACAACTCCTTTAAAGTGAAAGCACGTTTTTTCATGTCATACAGGTTGACGTGACAACACACTGACAATAACTTTAATCACATAGGTACCATGTGAACCTTATCTCCTACGACAATAATGTCAAATGAATTACTAATCACCAATATAAATGCATGTCATATTTAATGCGTTGCCACATTTTGTTACGTCATGAATTGTTGTTTTAGTTTCCAAAAATTCATTACGTGAGGGAAGACCATTTTATCAATTCAATCATGTGTCTTAAATTTAGTACATATTGGTAAAGGCTTAGTTGTTCTAAGAAGTTTGAGTAGTGGATTTGAAATCTACTTAAAGCATGGGTTTTCATGTCATAAAGCTTGACGTGACAACGCGCTGACAATATCTTTAAACTCACAGGTAGCATGTGTACCTTATCTCCTATCACAATAATGTGAAATAAATTACTAATCAACAATATAAATGCATGTAATATTCAATGCGTAGCCACATTTTGTTAGGTGGTGAACTGTTTTTTAGTTATCAAGAAATTTTTCCAGGCAACCCTTTCTTTTTGTTATCCCTAACTTGTTGCAGTTTGTATACCTGTGATATACTGTCAGGTCGTATTCTAATTTTGTCAGCATATGTATGTACTATTGTCAAACTTCTTGTTATCGGATATCGATTTCATATATGAAAACTTGTGCAGGTCTATGACTCATTTACCGGAGAAGATCCCATTATTGATTCATCAGCATCGAGCCGATACGATATGGCGTTAGTCGGTATGAATTATTTACTTATAATCGATATTTGAATACTACACAAACACTGTAGTTGTTACATAATATAATGTGAAACTTTAAATGTTAGTCCATGGATCATCCTATTTGGACTTTTCAATGGCTTAGACAAATTTCCCCAAGTGTAAACGTTAATCCATAGAGAGAGAACGAAGAAGATTATATTAAATGGACCGCTAGCTTAACCAAAAAAAAAAGGTTAAAAAGTTGATAATCATCAAGTTTAACAATTACCCCAAGTTCATGCTTATGATGAAATAAAGGACTTTTAAATACAATTCCTAAAATAAAAAAAGAAATAAATATCACAAACAAAATTCTTTTTTATAGAGGTTGAATTCATAATCTTATAGCACAAAATAATATTATATAATCATCAAATCAGAAGTCCTAGTTCATCACCCATTACCTACTCAAAAAATTATTAAATAATCCAATTTTAGCGACTCATAGTACCATTGCAGTGTGGAAAACTAGATCTGTCTACTTCCTTACTTGAACAACATTATTTCAATTGATAAATTTCAATAAAAAATTTTAAAAATAGGTGGAGTTTGCCCTTTCAAAAATAATCAAGTGTTGTAATAGCGGGAACCACCCGCTGGTTTTTGGAATTCATAGTACGAACTGTTTTCATACTATGAACCCACATTGACTTTTTCAATTTTTATGAGACGATTTTCAGTATAATTTACATGAATTGTTTGTAGTTTTTTTTTTTTTAACTATAATTTCAGAGTTGCGTATTGGACTGTTGGTGCAACTTTTATTTTTAAATAAGTTGAAAAAGTTAATTACCATAATGTCAGAGAAATAACGCTTTCGGCGTCTTTTTTATTACTAACCTTTAACTTATAATAAACTGTACCAAATAAACACATGAAGGGGTTCGTTTGGGATGTGGGTTGACTTTTTGGCTTTTTAACTTTTTGGCTATTTTAGTCTGGGGCTAAAAAGCTTCACTTGGGATAGGCTTTTTGGCTTTTGTAAAAAATAAAATGAAATGAATATTGTTTAGATGTAACATTTTGTGTTATTGGCTTTTTAGCCTATTTTGTTTTTTTGCCATGGCGAACGAAGGACTAGTTGTTCATTCCTTCTCTTCTACATAGTTAATAAAGTGAGTCAACATTATTTCTTGTAAAAATTGTCGTCACGTAAGTAGTTGGGAACATTAAATAAATGACACCACATGATACTCTAGGATGACTCAATAATTATCCTTGCTAGCTGGCTAATTATGTAGTACTCTAGGAGAAAAATATGTTGATTCACTTTTGTTAAATAATTAAGAAATAATAAATAATTCACTTAATATGTTATGATTTCTCATTTGTTGATTCATCTGTGAAGCATTTTGCCAATTCCGAATAACATAATCTTCTACTTGCCAACGATTTCTTATTTTATATTTTCACTGTCCTAAAAATTATATAAAATAAGAACGCAAACAATTTCAATTATTGACAAAGTGACTATTTTAGCTTGTTCGTTTACTTAAATAACTTTTAACTTATTTCATACTACAACAACTTGCATTAATATAGTTCGAGCGACATTTTTCATTTCAAAATAAAGGACTTTAAACTCTTCAAAATATATTCATTATATGTTATATTAGTCTGTAATATTTCATTGTAGTCATTTGATCCCCAACTTGTTTAATTCTTACCTCAATGATGAAATGACGGCTTAGTTATATTTTGCGCCCTTCTAATTTAACTGAAAACCACATAAACCCCCATTGCAGTCTACAGTGAAGGGTACAACCCAACTTCGTTAATAGGTGTACCAAACATTCTAAAACTTATATTAGTTTTGATGGAGCCTTTTATTTCTATGTCATGACACTGCAAATCTGTGTCTGTATGTATTTATCTTTGTACATTTACACCACTTACGCACTATGCACCACTAAAATGTTGGTTATCTCACCCACTGTTTCAGTTAATAAAAGATGGGTTCATTATGAAAATTCAATTGTCTTGTGCAGGCGAAAGATCAACCGAAATTGAAATGCCGACAATCTGATTCGGGCATATGGGACACCGCCTTGGACCATAGAGTCCTACATTGCCTACTTCGTGCGGGGTTCTGGGGTGTATCGGATCGGACCACCATCTCGTTACAACTCTCGAGGTGGCGCATAGAGACGCGCACATTTCATTTTCCTGTTGGAGAGTCCACAGTTACATTACAAGATGTGGCTATTCTATTTGGCCTACTGGTTGACGGACACGCAGTCACTGGAAAAGACCCAGGAAATAAGTTAGATGATTTAATAGCGCTATGTGTGGAGTTGTTAGGAGTAGCACCTACACAAGAAGACTTCATAGGCTCATTACTTAAGTTGAAATGGATATCAGAGCATTTTCGTCACCTTCTACATGATGCATCTGATGAGACGGTTCATCATTATGCTCGAGCCTTTATTATGTGGCTTATTGGGGGGGTACTCGTCCCTGATAAGTCACAAAATATAGTCACGATGATGTTTTTGCCACTACTTAGAGACTTTGGCCGTATCCAGGAGTACAGTTGGGGTGGTGCCACATTGGCATGTTTGTACAGGATGTTGTGTTGGGCAACTAAGGCTGATACAAAGGAGATAGCTGGCCCACTAGTGTTGTTACAAGTGAGTTGCAATGGCTTGTAGTTTAATCTCATATTCTCAATTGCCATGTTTTCTAAAGTGCCTATTGTAATAAATTAATAATGGCATCATTCATTGTAGGTTTGGGCGTGGGAGAGATTGAGCAGGATTGCCCCTAGTCGGAAGTCAAACATTGCTGCTGGCGAGCGTGCCATAGGGGAGGGCGACTAGCTGTTACCACCTGGCCAACGAGCTTGCAGGTGGAGGGTTCCCTTCACCCATGAGGTGATATCAACTAATGTCGGTGTCATCTTCCAGGACCAGTTTGACCGCAAGGTGGAGGGGGAGGTTTGTAATTTGTTCATGTCAATTTACCCATTTTTTTGTTTGTCAACCTCCGTTGTATGAATAGATCTCTAAATTATTGCATTGCTATTGCAGTTCATATGGGAGCCTTACGGGACGGAGGATGACATCATGACCAGCTTCCCATCGTATTGTACCGTTGGTCGAGACATATGAATGGCACGAGTGCCACTTATATGCTTCGATATCATTGACCGGTATCTCCCCGACCGGGTGCTTAGACAATTTCGATGAGTTCAGAGTGTGCCTGATCGCTTTGACGCCCACTTGGCTATGCATTTTAGAGATAGGCGTGGCAAAATGGCCATTGATTGGGCAAAGGAATACCAGACATTTATTGGTGAGTGGAACAACCGACGCAACACCATTGTCCATGCTGAGAGGAGCAATGAAGTGCTTACATCTTCGGACCCATACATGTTATGGTTTCGCCGTCATACACGTCTAGTACTTAGTAATCTGAGTGACATTGCTGCCTTCGGATACCAAGGCGTCGGGGGTAGTTTAGAGGGATTGGTAAGTTCTTTATATTCTCCAAAACAACATTTTCTTAAGTTCGTGTATGTTTGTTATTTGGCATTGATGGTTATGTAACACAGCTACCATTACATTACAGGTTCATAGAGTTGCGAGGGCATATCGCATGGCAGACGCTGCCCATATTACACGCGATGGTAGAGAGGGATTGGATGCCATTGCCGAGATACGGGAGTTATTGTACGATGGTTTGCAACAGGCACATCAACGTGACCGACTATATTTCGGCCACTTTGGTGAGGATCCTTATATGGGGGTAGATATTATAGTGACATCAATGCCGCACCCAAATATGCCATCCACTGAGCCATCGACATCAATGCCATCGACATCAATACCTCCACCGCATCCTACCGCACGTCATGCACATCAATCGGACTATTTCGATATGGAACACTTTGGTGAGGGGCCTTCCATGGGCCCGTCCCCTCATGGTCCATCTACAATAATGCATACACCACAGACTTCCTCACCTGAATGTACCAATTACACATCCCAGTTTGCCCCTGAGGTAGATCCTCTAATGTCTGAACATACTTCCACATACCATGGCCAGATATTGGACCCCTCCTGGTCACCACACCCATATAGGACAGCGGTTGGTACCCTGGTGACTCCCTTAGCACCACTATCTACTACATGTATGTCTACTATGATTCCCTCTGCATTAACATTGACCGCACCCGACCCTTTCACAGTACCATCATCTCCTACCCCACCATCATCTCCTACACCACATATAACCTTCACCTACCATGTTGATCCACTCATTACCCATGACTTCCACATT
Organism: Camellia lanceoleosa; assembly: GCA_025200525.1. Lineage (NCBI taxonomy): Eukaryota > Viridiplantae > Streptophyta > Magnoliopsida > Ericales > Theaceae > Camellia > Camellia lanceoleosa. Next base: position 68,711,091 of record CM045764.1, read on the forward strand.
GATGAGGAGGGGGAGGGCCAGGTCCATGCACCTACCAGAGGGACAAGTAGGGGTAGAGGTTGTGGCGGCCGTCGTGGTGTAAGTAGAGGCCCAGGGCGAGGGCGAGGACGACACCAAGCAATAGACCATGACAATAATGCAGCGGATGATGGCGATTCACAACTTAGTGCCGTATGTGAAAGTGTACCCGGAGGTGGTATCAAATGATTGTACTGCAGCCATTGGTGATGTGCAGCCAGCTTCTACAGAAGCGGGCGAGGGAGTTGTACGTGTAGCAGCGCAAGATATACAGAGAGTATATAGTAAGAGACCCAGGAGACAAACCCATGGAAGGGGTTGTGGAACATGGGGAAAATTAGGACATTAGGAACAACCAACATTGGTAAGTATATTCAAACATTATCTTCAGGTGGTGTTTTCACTTGGATTAGTCTACATTATTTAAGTTGTGGCTTATTATATAGTTTTGGCTTTTGGCTTATCTTATCTTGTAATTGTGGCTTATTTTATAAGATTCTAGATAATCTTGATCTTCTTTGCTTCTTTGCTATTTTATTCTTGTTTTGAAGGAAAGGGTAGTTGCTTTCTTTGTCGGGTTGCTAGTTGCTTCTTTGTTTCTTCATTCAGTTCTTGCCGCATTTGTATGTTCTTTATTCTTTGGCTTGGATCGATGAGTGAGAATTGGGTATGAATTTTATGGTCTTTTGCAGTGTGCATGATGCACATACTTATGCATTGAACATTTTTACTCAGAGCTAATGTTGCTGAACCCTTGTTTTTTGAAGCTTGGAACTGGGTTGCGCATCATGATAGCAAAAAGAAATCCCTCCCTAGTCACAACATTTGCCTTCCTTTCATGTGGATACCTTTGTAGCTCTTACCAAGAGGTTGTCTATTGTATATTAGTAATAATTTTTTGCCCTTTATATACTTTTGTGCCATATGGAACAAAGTGTGTCATTTTTACCTATAAAGTATTCAATTTTTTTGTTTTTGTTTTTCTTGTGAGTTAAATCGATGTGTTCGCGTTTGAATCGAGCCAGGTTAAATGTGGCTATAGATTCCTTCCTTAAGACAGGTTAGGACAAGTGCCCCACTCACCTGTGCTGATGGGGTTCTGTTGCTTGATCATCTCATTTAATCATCAAGTCCCATATGCACATAAAATGATGGCCCTTTTCTGATATCCTGTGGCTTAATTGTGTTGTGTATTTATTTTGCAGAGAGAGTTCCAACACTGGAGGAGGGAAATAGGATGGAAAAAATATTCAGTTAAGGGTGGTCAAAAGAGAGGCATGTTGTTCTCGGTATGCAGCATGTATATAACAGCACCTGATGCACATTTTTTGGCGACTAAAATTCAAATTTGTCAGCGTTGGTTCAAGATACCGGTACTAAAAATTTTTAGTCAATAAAGATTACTTATTGGCGACTAAATTTAAATTTAGTCGCCAAATATTACTTTTGGCAACTAATATTTTCGTCGCTGTTCAATAATTTCACTATTGCTGGTCTTTTACTATTAATACCATTTTCTCAATTCCAACAGATCAACTTGCAACTCTTTTGGGTTCTCACAAAGAAGCCATTCACTGACTTACATTGGATGCATAAAGAAAGGACCTGTGATAACTGACTCTAAACTGAAGTGGTAGATACAAAAACTTTTACCCCTCCCTCTTCTTTAAATATATATTTTTGTGTTTTTTTTGTTTATGCAATAATGTATATATTTGATCAAGTGCGTATAACTATTCGCAACCTAATTTTTGAGTTTTTTTTCTATTGCAAATATTTCCAGGTATGAGAAATCAGGACATCTGATTGTTAGTGAATACGTCTTGCATGCTTATGGTCCTATCTATGTTCTTTCTGCAGAGGTGGTAGCATCACTGGCAATTGCTACAAATAATAGGTCTGTCCATAACAATATGTAGTTTATTTTGCATGATCTCTTTATTGTGGTTTATATACATATATATATATATTATGTTTGTTTGGTATTGTTCTAGTTAGTCATGTTATCACATTGACATTCATTTGGTGAAGTAGGTTGATTTCTTGGATTTTAGGATGTCTAATTGAATGCTAGATATGGAAGAGTTCACATTCTAAGCTTTGAGCAAGGTTTTGTGCTCTTTCTACATGGATTCAAGGTTGAGGCTTACAATTCATTATGGTCATAACCATGTCTCAAATTCTCCATGAGGGCAAAAGATCTTACCTCTTTAAGTCCGTCGTAATGTGGCCATTCGGACTTTTTCTACCACATATCTGGTGAGGGACTGAGGGTTTAAAACAGAATGATGTGGAAAATTACAATCTTGTTTACTAGAGTCCATTTAAGTACTTTGTAAACCCACTAGTAGGACATTTGTAGCCCTTGTCTTCTTTTTATTTTTTATTTTTTGCTACAGGAAACCTTAGCCTTCCCAATTATGTGCACTTTTTGATCCTTTCAACTTTTATGGTTTCATATTATTTTTTTAAAGTTGGACAACTTTTTTATTTGCAGCAAATAAAATGTAGTACAGTATATAGTTCCTTAATGCTTATTGTGTTGTTACCTTTCATGATTATTTGTTGACATAAGTCTCCTACAAAAATACCTATGGGAATAAAGTTAAAAACATACATCCTAGACACCCTGAACTGACATAAGTCTCCCACAACTTTAGTCCCACTTTAGGGTGTGTACTACCTATGTAACTGATCGTGGAAGAGAGAGAGAATGAGAGAGAGAGAGAGAGAGAGAGTAGCAGAGGGCATGATTGTCTTTTCACTGTAATGCATTATTCAGAGTGCGATTTCGAGTCTCAAATAATTTTATTTACATTTTATGAATTTTATTTTTTATTTTTCTTTGTCTTTTTAAATTTTCAAGTAGACTAATTTTCTCCCAAGTTTGAGTCCAAGCCCTAATTTTATTTTCCCTCTCTAAGCCTTGGTCAACAAAGAAACAGTTTCTTAGGTAAACTCTTTCTCTATGAATTATCAATCGATTGTTGCATTGAAGTTATTTTGATTGTTTGGAGCTAACAAGCACGGACACCAACATGATAATTTAGACAGAAAAAAAAAATAAAAAATACTGGTCATGACATATGTAGGTATATGCAATATATATAATTTTGTATCTTTATTATAAACTATATATATAAGAATAAAAATAAACAACATAATTTGAATTTTTAACGTTTAAGGAGAATGGATAAATTTGTATTATTTTGTTTATCATTGGATTGTAAATTATTTTGTTCATGCTTTGTAATATGTTTCATGTGTGTAAAAGCGATTCATACTTGTAATGTAATGAATTTATGTACAAGTGATGATGGACACGTGTGTCATACAAATTTCCAAATGTGTTTGATTTTAAAAAAAAATAATAATAATAATAATAGGACACGCTTAGACATGTGTCGAGAAGTATTTAATAAGTACCTTCCTAGAAGCATCCATGCTTCTTAGGTTTGGATCATGTGTGCATAAGCAATTTACACTTGTAATGTGTTTCATGCATGTATAAGTGATGGACACGTTGGACACGTTGATCTGTGTTCGCGTTTTCTGAAACAAAACTATTGAGTTTTTATTTGGTTACTTCGTTGCACTTGAAGGAATTGAGCATCATTGCATACATATCCATAACTCTATATTTGCAAAATAATCTCTAAAAAATTAGAAAAGCAGTATTCTTCATAAATTGTAATATTTGTTGGTAATTATACTTTGGTTACAGCTAATGATATTCAAATGACCATGGATACAGTTCAACGGCCCTAATTACTTGTCAGCACAGGAAAGGAATCTATGGAGATTGACAATCCTATTGAAAGTAACGGAAGCACCGCTGGAGTAAAGGAAAATGGGCTTCATCTTTATCCGGTTTCTGCAACTGATTCAAGTGAAGGTTTGCCATATGCTCCTGAAGATTAGCCAAATCTTGGTGATGTGTGGAGTTGGAAGGTGGGGAAGAGAGTCGCACATTCTGGTTGCTTTTTGGATAGATACTTGTATCTTCCCAAGCGTCTTCAAGAGCCCATGCGTAAGAAAGGTGGTTTTGCAAGTAAGCTTTCAATTGAACATTTCATCCGGGCATCATTCCCTGGTGCTGATGTTGATGCATTTTTTGCCTTATTCAGTTGGAAGATTCCTGCAAAAAAGTTACATGTGAACAAAGGTCAAGCTATTATGATTTTAATCTTTTATGCTCTAGTGTGTTCACTGGAAGGAAATGGAATGGAATGATCATTCCATGATAATATCCCTTCTCATGTTAGGTTCGTTAAAAAAATGATAAAATTTGTATTACAATTGGAATCATTATTCACCATTGGAAGAGAATAGTCACTCCATAGGGAGGTTAAGGAATGACCATTCCATTCCATTCTATTTCATTCTAGTGAACCAAACATTACATAAAGAATAACATCCTTCTGTTTTAATATGTTGCATACCTTACTTACGTGGTCTTACAATCAGATATTTGTTCTTCTTTGTACCTTCCCATTATGAGGGACAGTTATACCTCCTCCAATGGTTTGATGTTCAATATGGTTTAGCCCTTGGCAGTATGAGTGGTATAATCCAAGGACTCAGCTATAATGGTTTAGCCCTTCGGGGCCCAACATGATTGCCACGAGCGACATTTATTGCTTGTGGAATTGAGTTTGCAAGATCACTTTCTTGATATGAATCATTTTGTAATGATAGTTTGTGGGGTTGGATGATAATTAGTTGACCATTAAAGCTTTGGTTAAAGAATTTTTTTTTCCCTTCCCTTTTTATTTTTTTGTAATTGTCAATTTGAAGGATGATTTACTTCAAAATTTCTATATTTGCAATTAAGCAAATATAGGGCAGCTTGCTCTGACCAAGAATCCACTTTTTTGCTCCAGCCATGGAGTTATCATTTTTTGCTAAATTAGGCAATGGCGAAAAATTCTTGTTGATGTACTTCTTGTGTTGCAAGTTGTATACAACCAGAACAACATTATTTTTCTTTTATGCTTGTTTTTAAAGTTTTTTTTTTTTTTATAATCCTATGTCCATTATGGGTTTCCAATTTTTACGTACTGTGAAACAGAACACTCAGTGGAAGGATGGTATTGTTTATTACAATAAGGCGTGGTTTTTGGTTCCTTTTAAGTTGCTAATTTTCAAGTATGTAAAGTTTTAGGGGAAAAAAGCCTCATAGTGAAACACAAATTATGCGACTGGAAAATTTTCTTGAATATTACATTCTTTCTTACTACTATTCTTTTTCTTGGCTTCTTCAATATATTACTAAGCAATTGCATACATTTAGTTCTGTAAAGAGAATTTGTTTCTTACTATTTTATTTCATCAAATCATCAAATCCCCATTTGCTAAGGATATGGGTTATATCATATATGTTAGATATGCCTAATCTGACGTGTCGATTTTACTATATAACTTATGCTTAATATTTCAATTTTATACATAGAATGCTCTCTTTTAGTTTGTAACGTCATTTAACCCTTTAAAAAAATATATGAAATCTAGTCGTATAACAACCTAACACTCATACACGAGTTCATGTAACATAGTCCTAAAGTCAATTTGAATTTCTTTACGTGAGAACAAGCAAAACAATAAAAGAAAAAAGGAAATCTGTCATTCCACATCCATTTTGTTCACCTTACTTTTTTCTTTTTTCTTTCCCCCCCCCCCTGATCTAGCTTTCTTTGACATTTGGAAAGATGGTCTTTTAATGCTTTTGTACACCCATATATTTTTAAGAATGCTTTGTACCGTCATCTGTGTCGGGGCTATTATTGTTCAATAGTGTCTTCTGGAGATCTCAAGAATTGGGATGATTTTATTTACACATAAAACTTCTGGCCTTGGGGCTTTTTTTTTTTTATAAAAAAAAAAAAAAAAAAAAAAAAAAAAAAAAAAAAAAACTATTTTTTTTGAATCGTGGTGTAGGCAGTGAAGAGAAGCTTAATGCTGTCATTACGCTTCTTCTTGAAGAGATATCTAAACAGTTGGGGTCTGATTCTCAGTTTGGAGCTATGGGTTGTAAGGCTAGTAACAAAATTTGCAACAGTTTAGTAGAAACAAGAGTTTCTACCTTGGAACCCATGGCTTGCAATATTTGCTGCAGTGAACCCAGTTTCTGTCGAGATTGTTGTTGTATTCTTTGTTATAAGACTATTAATTCGTCGTATGGAGGCTACAGTTTCATTAAATGCGAAGCTATGGTAGGTTACAACATTATTTGTGGCCATGTCGCTCACATAGACTATGCTCTTCGATCATACATGGCTGGGACAGTTGGAGGTAGCATTGGTCTTGACGCTGAGTAATATTGTCGGCGTTGTGATACGAGGACAGATCTTGTTTCACATGTTACAAAGATTTTTCATACCTATGAATCTATTGATTCTCGAGATGACATTGAGAGGATTCTAAATGTTGGCAGTGGTGTTTTGTGTGGTTCACAGAAAACAAGTGCAAAGAGTTTGTTGCGTCGTATTGAAATGGCCATGGCAAAGGTATCGCTAAACTGCTGACCTATAATTAGTCTTTTCTTGAAGTCTATCCTCATTTTCTTAGGGTTTCTAAAACTAGTATGATCAATCTGATACTTGCACCAGCTTAAGAGTGGGACTTACCTTGAAAATATTTGGAAAACATAAGACATATCGGCAGTTACGGCAGGTACTTTTTCTCTCCAGCCTCCTATGCTCTGAGTTATTTTCCAATCTTTTACTCTCCATACTTTCATTACCTTGATTTATTATTATTATTATATTTTTTGTATGATTGAGTTATTATATTTTTTCCACCTACAAGGTGGCTGTGTCTTCAGTCAAAAACGCCTTAAACTTAATCGAAAAATGGCGTTAAGGGGGCGAAATTGCGAAACAGGCTCCGAACCACCATTCGGATGTCACAGCCACCTTCCCCATGACAAATAGGACCTGTGACAATAGACAGAATGTAATTAGCACGTGTAGGTTGGGAGTTAGAGCCGAAAACGCCTTAAACTTAACCGAAAAAGGGCGCTAAGAGGGCGAAACTGCGAAACAGCCCTCGAACCACCATTCGGATGTCACAGCCACCTTCCCCGTGACAAATAGGACCTGTGACAACAGACAGAATGTAATTAGCACATGTAGGTTGGGAGTTAGAGCCGAAAATGCCTTAAACTTAACCGAAAAAGGGCGCTAAGAGAGCGAAACTGCGAAACTGCCCCCGAACCACCATTCGGATGTCACAGCCACCTTCCCCATGACAAATAGGACCTATAACAATAGACAGAATGTAATTAACACATGTAGGTTGGGAGTTAGAGCCGAAAACGCCTTAAACTTAACCGAAAAAGGGTGCTAAGAGGGCAAAACTGCGAAACTGCCCCCAAACCACCGTTCGGATGTCACGGCCACCTTCCCTGTAACAAATAGGACCTGTGACAACAAATGGAATGTAATTAGCACGTGTATGTTGGGAGTTACAGCCGAAAAGGCCTTAAACTTAACCGAAAAGGGGCGTTAAGGGTGCGAAAAGGCCAAAAGGGCGTTAAGGGTGCGAAAAAGCTAATTGATAAACTCACTTTGTTGCTGTATAATTGATATTGTGTGTTATATCCTCATAAATCATTATTTGCCTAGTTTAGTTGAAATCTTTGAAATAACAATATGTTAAGCTAAAAGGAATCATTAATTGATTTTTCTTTATTTAGTCTTGCTATATCAATTGGTATATTCGTTGTGTTATTCATCTAAATTCAACTGAGTTAGTTATCTAATTTTTTCCTTCTCCATAAGCTAAATTACTTGTTAAATAAATTGAACCATATTATGTTCAAACAAAAATCAAGCTATGCATTTTTTATTAATTACCTCACTAGTTTGTGTTGTAGATTGATAATGTTGACATGGATACAGTGATGTTTTTGGGATAGATTGATGATGTTTGCATGGGCCCAATTTACATTATATTTTTTGTTTATGGCAAACATGTACAACTGATAAGTTTTGTTATTAAGATTTTTTATTTTTTTTTTTAGTTTGAATTGTAATTGTTGGTTCGAATAGTATATGTATTTGTTAGATTATACTATGTTTATGGATTCTTATTTTCTTTGATATGTATGGTTAATAGTTACGTTGTGTATATAGTTGAAAATTGAATGCTACAAGTTGTGGAGAAATATTTTTATTCAATGGTTGAGAATTGAATGAATGCATGGATGGATGAATAATTTTGTCTATGCACAGGTTACAGGTGATAGAGAGTATTATTTCTTGTAGTGTTATTTGGTGTTTGAACAGGCGTGTTGGTTTTTCTTAATGGGTTGAGCTTCCCAAAAAAACTCCGAGTTAATGTAGACTTGTATTGGGTTGTTTTATATAGCTTTTTTTTTCATCTTACTCAAATGGGTGAATATAATATTTTTACTCACCAAACATACAAATAGATTTGTATACATTTTTTTTTTTTTTTTTTAGGAAGTGCTCTTTCCCTTGCAATTCTTTATTAGTTCATCACTTCATGTATTGAATTTTCATGTTTGGTCTTTGAATTTTCAATAATTAAATTAACCATTAATTAGAGATTTCCACCATAAATTTATTTTAGGTTTAAAAATTAATTAAAAGACCTTCCAAATATTTAATTTGCACTTTAGGATTGACCACCAAAATATTTGAGATTGTAATAAGATTATTATTTAATTATTTACTTAATTTTTATATTCGGGTTCTCACAGAACAGGTAGCTCAATCAAAATTTTCCCTCAATAAGGGCTCCTCAAAATAGTGACCTCTACGTAAAAAATTTCAATCTCCATCAGGAAAGAAGAAAGAGTCACCTTCCAATTCCTAGAAATGCAGTCAAAATGATGAGTCTAGTAAGGAATGGGGGGTTGACAGAGAACTAAACTTGGGGGCTAGATAAACATTACCCAAAAACACATGGTTGGTCCAGTTGGGGGACTAATAAAGTTCAGACAGAGGAACTACCGCCTTCAACAACACAAAAAAACAGAAAAGGTAGCTCAGTCAAAAGCTTCCCTTAACTGGGGCTCCTCGAAATAGTGACTTCTACGTAAAGAATTTCAATCTCCATCAGGAAAGAAGAAAGAGTCACCTTCCAATTCCTGGAAGTGCAGTCAAAATGATGAGTCTAGTAAGGAATGGGGGGTTGACAGAGAACTAAACTTGGGGGCTGGACAAACATTACCCAAAAACAAGTGGTTGCTCCAGTTGGGGGACTAATAAAGTTTAGACAGACGAACTACCGCCTTCAACAACACAGAAAACAGAACAGGTAGCTCAGTCAAAAGCTTCCCTTAACTGGGGCTCCTCGAAATAGTGACCTCTACGTAAACAATTTCAATCTCCATCAGGAAAGAAGAAAGAGTCACCTTCCAGTTGTGAGAAAAAATAAAATTTCATATATATTTTGTAAAAAATTGTTAGTCTATCTAACAAACTAGTTCTATTATTTTATAGGACTCTATCTATCTAAACAAACACATAATTTTTTTTCCCTTTTCTTTCACTTTTCTGTATGATTGCATTCACTTTCTTTTTTCATGTATTTTCTATTATATACAAACAAAATGTTGCAGCAACGCATATTTTTTTTTCTTTTCTTAAATCATCGTTTTGCCAATGGCAAAGAATTTCTTTTCTTAAATCTTCTAACCAAAAGCAAGAACCAGAGAATTGATAGTGCTTGAGTGAAATAATGTCTTAAACAATGTTGTATGTTGTGTCGTATCTTCGTTACTGGAGTGTAAGACAATGTTGTTGTTCATCTAGCTTACGGATGTATTTCAACTATTTGTTATATGAACCTGAAGTTTATGAAATCACTACATTTATAAGTACACAAATCCATTCATTGAACTATTTGTAGAATTACAAGAACTATTCAAAAACAATTGAAATATCTCCCTTCATTGATAACATAGAGAATAAGCATTACAAATCCATTACAAGATAAATGGTTTGGTCATTCATTCAAACAATTTCATTCATTATCATCATCATCATCTGACATCTCAATATCAGATTCATACATAACATCCATGCTCCAGGCAAAGTATTGGTGTGCATCATCCATTAACCCATCTTCGGCACGCTCATTTGCGGTCTTCATTAGTGAGGACCTTTGCAAACGTTGGGTCATGCAATTAACTTCGTCGCGGATACGATGCAATGCCCTTTGCAACAACTGTGGAGTGTCAGTTGGCATACGCATGGCTAACCGACGAGGAAATTTAATATTAACTTCACGACATAACTCAACGAGAACGTTTGCTCGAGTTATGCGAAATTCCCACTCAGCTCTTATGGTATTGACGGTGGCACGTGAGTAACACAAATTTGGATTTAATGGGTATTGAAATTCATCTCCATCTGTAACCCAATAGCGACCCATTGCTGAATATAGATCAACCACCATATATCTCATGATGATATCGCTTGAAATTGCTGTAAAACTTTTGTTGTGGTATGATGCGATATTTATACCATATATACACATGGTAGCTATATGTATGGAATTATTATAAACAACTATGCATCAGAGTTGTCACGTCTGAAGAACTATGCATCTGTGGACGCGCCCTCTGGCCTCCGTGCTCTTCCACAGTTCGGACTCGTTTTGTGTCACGGTTCTTAATCTGATCTCACAATGTGCAAATTGAGATTGATAAATCACCAAAGAGTCCAAATCTGGCAAATCGTTTTGGAAAACAGATTTTTGTAAAGAAGTGACAAACATGGACTGCTTTGCCAGATACAAAGTCGCCACCTAAATATTTTTTATGGGGAAATTTAGGAAACCCTGACGCGTTGCCTAAGGCCACGTGTTCGTCATCACCAAAGTTGCCTCGGTTCGAGAACTTAGGTACGATTGGGGAAGGTCAGCTATGAGCACCCCCGCTAGCCCGATCAAAGATCGGCCTCTACTCACCATGATATCTAGTTTTGAAAATATTATGCATTCTTATTCTGGTTAATTAGCTAATCTTACTATGTGATGCGCACAACACAAAAGTATAGACTAGATCGCCTAATTTGGAACAAAGCATTGCATATCCGCTCGTTTGAAAGACAGTTTGAAATTTGCTACTCGCAAGTAGGCTAAAACATGAATTTTAACGAGTTGTTCTAACTCAAGCAATCCAACCTCCACCCACAGGCATTCAGGCAGTAAATCAACTAAGCAGTTAGCCCCATGGAAAGCATGCTTTCATGTTAACATTCACACTCATGTGAGATGCTAAAGCATAAACACTCACCTAGTACTCCAAGCCAAAACAAGGAACATGTTAGTAATCAAATGTATGATCCAAGTCCATGTTAAGGTGGCTAATGCATCGCAGGCAAAATGCAGCTAGAATAGGCTCGGCTAATCTATAGATGGCATGTGAAATGCAGCAGACAACATGTATTCAAGTTAGATTTGAAATACTATACAATTAGTATGATGCGCTGAGCCCGGTGCATACAATACAAATGAATGGATGCAAACATGCTATCATAAGTATGCTAATCAAAACATGTCCTAATACTAACCATCAAAAGCAGGTAAGTAAAAGAGAGAAAGAAATGGGGGTTGGAAGACATGCATCACACACACGCACGCTTATTACACAATTCGCCCTCTCTCGGAGGGATCAAAAGAATAATACAAATTTAACTAACTAACAAGCCAATTAAATAGTTACAGACCACTTAACTAGTTAAGCAAAATTAACTAAGCTAATAAAGGGGTAAAACAGCCTCGGGAAGAGGGTCCAATGCATGCGTGCCCGGCTCTGCTCGAAAATCCACCACCATGCACAAGCTGCCTTTGTTTGCACTATTTTATGCCTCTGAAGACTGCACAAGTCCCAAAGTTGCTTCTGAAATACTCCCTAAGAGTTGTGGGAGACCACCGGCCATGGAAAAGTAGTCATCAACCACCTATGATGCTCTCGGCCATCCATTGTTGGTCGATCGGCACTGAGAATGGTCGGTCGACCATCTCTTCCTGCAGAACCCTATTTTGACAGCAGCAGAGGGCAAACAAAGCATGGCAATGCATTTTCAAGCAAATGTTTGCACAACCACCCTCCCTATCATGTTTAAGACTCAGGGGAGTATGGTACTCGACCCTCGGGCCACCAATCGCGCATTTCAATGTGTGATGGCCCAAGAGGTCAAGTGTGCAATTTCAATGTTAAATGAAATGCTCACCAAACAAACAAGGGACCCAACCTCTATCATGGTGATTCAACAGGCAAGACATGCATGCAAAATGCAACCTAAGCATGCAAGCTAAGTATGCAATATGAGCATGCAAACAAACATGCAAGCATGTGAGCATGCAACAATATTCAAACATGTAACAACATGTTGAGTGACCAAAAGAGAGAATGCATGCCAAATGCATTACAACCTAATCATGCAACAACATGTCATGGATTGAGTACACAATAAGGCATAATTGAACTAGCATGCTACAACATGTAATTCACCAAATATGCAACAAGTATGTGACAATATACAAGGCAAACATGCAACAACATGTGGGGATGGACTTACACCAATTTGGGCAGCTCTCAAATAGGCCCAAAACAGTGGCCAAAGTGCTAAAGGATAAGGGACAAAGTCATATACAAACATGCATGGCGATTGGTCTAATACTTAAGCATAAAGAAGCAACTTTTAAGCACACTTAAAAGGAGGCAAACATGGATAAATGGAAAGCATTCTAAGCTCTAAAATCATGTTAGAAAAGGTGCCAAACCAATTAAACAAATCAAGCAAAGCATGCAACCAAGCCCAAAACTCAAAGCTAGCCAAGGGACTCAAGCCATGACCATACAAACCAAGCCTCAAAGGGCCAAAGGGACTCAAAATAGTCCCAAGGCAGACCAAAACAAGGTCAACGACACACTTAGATGGCATCTAAATGTCCAACAGATGATGGCATACACAAGGGTCCAAACATGGAGCATAAGACATCAACCTTTTAAAGCACTAAAAGAGCATCAAATGCAAGCATATAAGCATGCCATATGGACTGAAATGACATAACTAATGGTGCCAAACCACTGAAATGACGCAAATAGAGCATGCTAGAGAATCCAATACTCAAAGCTTACAAGGGAGATTGCATGGTAGCTATACAAAGCAAGTCATGGGTGACCCAAATAACCAAAATCAGACCTTAAGCACACCAAAACATGCATAAAAGCTTCACAAAGCTAAGCCAAAATCATGCTAGAAAGTCATGGTACATCATGATGCATGTTAAGGCAATTTCATGGCATTACAAGACAAGTATGCAAAGCATGCATGATGTATCTAAACTAACTTAAAACAGTGCTATAACATGGCAAAATAACCATAAATACCAATTAAGACATGGACAACATGGACTTAATCAAGGTGCTCACACATGAGGCTAAAATGACAAGTTTTGAAGACAACAAGGAGAGGGGATGGCCCTCTCCTTCTTAGGACCTCAAAACACCATCCCACCACTGCCAATACGAGGTGGTCCCAGAGCTCACCAAAAATAGCACAAAAAGGAGGCCAAACAAGGCCTAAGAGGGGGCAAACAACCCCAAACCTCAAAACAACCTTAAGCAAAGTTCAAAAGCAAGTAAAATCAAAACTTTTACTAGTTATACACTAAGCTTAAAAATAGATGCAAGATAGGTCAAAACCTTGTGCAAAAATGGAGAATAAAGGGGTAAGGTTCTTACCCTTGAAGACCTTCTTCAAGAAGAGAGCTCCAGCACCTTCCTTAGGTCAAAACTAGCCCAAGAACTCCAAGAACAACCCTTTGGCACCTCAGCAACCAAGGTATGGTGTAACACTAGGTGCCTTAGTGCAAAACTAAGAACAAACACACCTTATACACACACAAATCAAAAGGAGAGGGAGATATAGAGATAGGATAAATACAAGACTCCTAACCCTAAAACCAAACCTCTGGAACTTTTTTTTGGAACCCCTCAGGAGGGAGGAGAAGCCCTCCCTTTATAGGAATTCCAATCTTGCAAGGCTTACAAAACAAGCTAAGCAAGAGTGAAATCCCTCCATACACGTGTATGAAGGGGATGCATTGCAGATGCCGACTATCACAATTGACATAAAATATCTGCCAAAAGTAGATGAACAGTGGTCGGCCAGCCAAAAATGACAAATTGACCAAATCAATGGTCGACTTACCAGAAAGAGTGCCGACCGGCCATTACCAATGGCCGGTAGCAACAAAATAGGGCCGGTGGTCTCAAGCCATGGCCAGTGAGGTGTAGGGATGGCTAACAAGCCTTCCTCTACCCTCAGAAGCAAAACAACAAGTGTTTGGTGCAAAACCAAGCACAGAACAGTCAAGTTGAGAGTTCTTAAGGCAAGGCACGTAGCCGAGACCTCCGAGAACTCAAAACGAACACGAACATGGATGATCACCGAGTGTTCAAACGGTGACGTCCAAGTCTTGAGGATGGTCAAAAATGGGGTGTCTACAGCATCAACTTGATAGGAGTTGTCACTTCGACTTTTATGAATTACATAATTTATTGTTATTTCAAAACAAAAAGTAAAAATTTGTGAAAAAAATATTTCAAAAAATTAATAGAGCGAGTGCAAAAAATTAATAGAGCATTTCCTGTTCGATCACGTGCATGCCACTAGCCTTATAGGCATTCTTACGCCAAGACTCCAGTTGTCAAATCATGAACGAATCTAAGGCACAGCATACATTTGTGTCATGAGATGGTGTCGGCTGCTAGTGTAAAAATGTAACTTTACCTTCTTTCAAAGGCAAGTTGAAAATTAAGAAGTTGTTTGGAATGATCCAAATAACTGTATTTTTTGTCTCTTGACAATATGTTTCTACAATATATTTTTCTACCCATTGTTCAAACCACTTTTTTTACAATATTTTTTACTTTTATGTATTTATTAATTTTTTGAAATATTTTACAATCAAAATTTTTTTACTTTTTAGGTGTATTGAAATATTTATTAATTTATTGTTATTTTGTTCTGACACCCCCTCAAAATTTTTATGAATTGCATAATTCACATGGGCACAATAGGTACGGTACGATAATAAATTGTAGCTCGGCGTAGTGATACGTCCAACATTTCTCAGTGATGCTCGCCAGTGACTTGAACAGGCGTAATAATTTGGATGCTTTGTTTTTTCTTCAGATGCTATGTGACTTTGTGCAGCGATGCAGTGATGCATCTGACTTTGTGTAGTGATACAGTGATACATGTGACTTTGTGCAGTGATGCATAGATGCATGTCACTTGATGCATATGATTTTATCTGACAACCACGTCCATGACTACATCACAGGTACACTTCGTCACGGGTACTCAGGATTGCATGAAATGAATAATTTAAAATAATATCACGGGTATCACTTCTTCCATAGTGCCCCAGCATGCATTATCATCACTAGATCATCTCTAGTTAACCCCCACTATGATATCTATAAATACCGATACCCCCAGTATGATGTTTGTTCAAGTCATAACAATAGTAATATATCTACAATTACTATTATTATTTGTTTGTTCATTTTATGAACAATGTCTTCAAGAGGTGCAGGAAGTTCACGCCGGCAAAGAAATCAGAAAGTGTGGCTGCTACCTCCATTTACTTATGACTACAAGAGCAAAAAGTACTCGAGTCTGAATGATTATTATGTTGGTATCCGAGTAGAATGGGCATTCAAGGTAACGAAGCAAGAAGGATTGTTTAATGATCTATGTAACTTTGGGGCACCGGTACCTCATCGTCGTTCATTGACCATGGCTAGACGAAATGTGAGTGACTATGAAAAAGTAGTTAGTAGAATTAAGAATGAGAACAACAGAATGTTGATGCAGAGATGTCGACATTTCATGCTTTAGCTAGCCACCGAAATGGCAGAAGCAAGCAACAGAGATTTGACAGTGATTGAGCGAAATAATGTCTTAAACAATGAAAAATATCTCTTTGACTACGACATGTCAGATAAGGAATGAGAAATCAAACACCTTTATCTTTCATATATGTTTGTATGTTGTCTCGTATCTTCGTTACTGGAGTGTAAGACAATGTTGTTGTTCATCTAACGTACGGATGTATTTCAAGTATTTGTTTTATGAACCTGAAGTTTATGAAATAACTACATTTATAACTGCACATTTATTAGTTCATGACTTTCTTTATTAAATTACAATGAGTTAATGAATGTTCTAGATTAATGAATAGATTAATGTATGTTGAATTATGTGAATACCTAAAACACATCAAACAGAACAGGTAGCTCGGTGAAAAGCTTCCCTTAACTGGGGCTCGTGAAATAGGGATCCTCTACGTAAAGAATTTCAATCTCCATTAGGGAAGAAGAAAGAGTCGCCTTCCAATTCCTGGAAGTCCAGTCAAAATGATGACTCTGGTAAGGAATAGGGGGTTGACAGAAAACTAAACTTGGGGGGCTTGACAAACAAGCTCAAAGCCAAGTGGTTGGTCCAGTTGGGGGACTAATAAAGTTCAGACAAACGAACTACCGCCTTCAACAACACATAAAACAGAACAGGTAGCTCGGTGAAAAGCTTCCCTTAACTGGGGCTAGTGAAATAGGGATTCTCTACGTAAAGAATTTCAATCTCCATCAGGAAAGAAGAAAGAGTCGCCTTCCAATTCTTGGAAGTCCAGTCAAGTACTCCTACGTAACCCACGTTTCACTCACAAGATCCACCATTATTTTAAAGTTTATTTCAAAAGTTGAGATTGTAAATGTTTCGCAAAATATTACAAATTCAATATTCAAAAGTTGATTTTATAATAATTCCAAATGACCACCAAAATTCAAATAGGTATACTTTTCAATGAAATACAAATAGTTGGTCGTAACAACGAATGATGCATAGCTAAGTGAAACACAACATTGCCTACATAAGCTTCCTTTTTTATTACAGTGACAATTCAGAAAGTCACATGGCAACAGTGAATTCACTGATTTACCTTACAGTGAGCATGCCCTTATTTTGTCCGTATATGCAGATGGATTGTCAAGTCATGTGACTTGGTGCACAGGCTTTGGTTTTCTCGATTTGTTGCTCGATTTTTTTATTACAGTGACAACTTATCTCTTATTGATATATATGGGATTTTCAATTCAGAAAGTCACATGGCAACAGTGAATTTACTAATTTACCTTACAGTGAGCATGCCCTTATTTTGTCAGTATATGCAGATGGATTGTCAAGTCATGTGACTTGGTGCACAGGCTTTGGTTTTCTCAATTTTTTGCTCGATTTTTTTATTACAGTGACAACTCATCTCTTATTAATATATGTGGGATTCTCAATTCAGAAAGTCACATGGCAACAGTGAATTCACTAATTTACCTTACAGTGAGCATGCCCTTATTTTGTCAGTATATGCAGATGGATTGTCAAGTTATGTGACTTGGTGCACAGGCTTTGGTTTTCTCAATTTTTTGCTCGATTTTTTTATTACAGTGACAACTCATCTCTTATTAATATATGTGGGATTCTCAATTCAAAAAGTCACATGGCAACAGTGAATTCACTAATTTACCTTACAGTGAGCATGCCCTTATTTTGTCTGTATATGCAGATGGATTGTCAAGTCATGTGACTTGGTGCACAGGCTTTGGTTTTCTCAATTTTTTGCTCGATTTTTTTATTACAATGACAACTCATCTCTTATTGATATATGTAGGATTCTCAATTTAGAAAGTCACATGGAAACACTGAATTCACTGATTTACCTTACAGTGAGCATGCCCTTATTTTGTCCATATATGCAGATGGATTGTCAAGTCATGTGACTTGGTGCACAGGCTTTGGTTTTCTCAATTTTTTGCTCGATTTTTTTATTATAGTGACAACTCATCTCTTATTGATATATGTAGGATTCTCAATTCAGAAAGTCACATGGCAACAATAAATTCACTGATTTACCTTACAGTGAGCATGCCCTTATTTTGTCTGTATATGCAGATGGATTGTCAAGTCATGTGACTTGGTGCACAGGCTTTGGTTTTCTCAATTTTTTGCTCAATTTTTTTATTAAAGTGACAACTCATCTCTTATTGATATATGTGGGATTCTCAATTCATAAAGTCACATGGCAACACTGAATTCACTGATTTACCATATAGTGAGCATGCCCTTATTTTGTCTGTATATGTAGATGGACTGTCAAGTCATGTGACTTGGTGCACATGCTTTGGTTTTCTCAATTTTTTGCTCGATTTTTTTATTACAGTGACAACTCATCTCTTATTGATATATGTGGGATTCTCAATTCAGAAAGTCACATGGCAACAGTGAATTCACTGATTTACCTTACAGTGAGCATGCCCTTACTTTGTCGATATGTGCAGATGGATTGTCTAGTCACGTGACTTGGTACACAGTATTTGCTTTTCACTGTTTTTTCATTCTAGTGACAACTCATACCTTGTTCGTATATGTGGGATTGTTATGCAGAGGCATCTTTCTAAAGCCGTTCATAACCAACTATATAAACGACTAAAGGTGAAGACACAACCTTACAAGTCATTTCACCCTACGAAATTATCATTCATTTGTTTTAAAAAATTAGCATGGCTACATGGTTCATGGGAGGGAGTGGGAATCGCAGAGGTGATAGGAACTTGCAAAGGGGTGACAGTTCACGACGAGGAGGGGGAAGGGAACGTGGCGATGTTGAAGACGATTCATGGGAGGGAGTGGGAATACCTGTTTTAGATTATGCTTGTGGTTATCGTGATAGGTTTGGGAAGTGACATTTTTTGATGCCCAAGTATTATTCAGTTCAAGGAGGTTCATGTATGGATCCATCAGATAATCAAACAGGATATGGTTTAGAAGATGCTAGACTTCTGAAGTGGCCCGCACTATTTATAGAGCGAGTGCAAATGGAAAGATTATGTCGGAAAAATCGATTGAAGGTGCCAAAAGCACATTCTGTTGAGATCCAAAAGGAAGATCCTAATAATGTTGATCGACTATGTGAAAGACTACAACGTGAGATTTCTCAAATGCGCCGTAGGTTAGCCCGCGATATGCAGCTATACATAGTTAAGAAGGATGCCTAGAAGAACAGAACAGAACCAAATGTTGCGGCTATCAAGGGTATCATGGAGGATCCTGAACTTATCTCTGATGCTGAGCTTTCGGATTATTCAGACTCTGAGCCACCTGCCGATTTAAGCGCGAATTAGGTGTTAATGTCTACATTTCGGCAATATAACAACTTGCATTAATATGTAATGTCTGTGTTAGACTAAGTGTTTTCGTAATGAGTTTGTCAAATTGTTTGCCTAATATTTGTCTGTTTAACTATTATGTTTATGTATTGTGTGTTCAGTTCAGGGTGTCTAGGATGTATATATTGTGTGTTCAGTTCATGGTGTCCATAATGTATTTTTGTGGGAGACTTATGTCTGTACTACCTATGTAACTAAAAACTGTTACATTTTCAATGTCAGTTATGTTGTTTTCATACCTGTATGAGTATTTAGTAAATTAGTGACTTCGTATATTATGTATTAAGTTTTATAACAAAAATGTCGACAAAATTTATTTTTGGAGAAATACACATTCTCTTAACTTGTTCATCTTCTCAATCGTGAGAACCCAATAATGTAACCATTATTCATTGAATATAACAAATAACGTTCTCATTCTTACAAAAAACTACACTACCAATAGCACTTTCTTAATTTAAAAATAAAAAATTATGTTAAAAGCGTGGTTTGCAACCATACTTTCTTAATTAAAAGCGTGGTTTCTAATAGTGCTTTCAATGTTCATCAAATTTTCGGCGCCAAACAGTGAAAGCATGATTTGTAATAGCGCTTTAGCCTAGTTTGGGAATTCCGTCCAAATTAGGCCTAGTTTGGGAATTAAGATCATAAATTGGCTTAATATGGGAAAAGCCCCGAAATATAGTAAACATTAAAAAAATAAATAAATATTTAAAACATAAAATATTTATTCCCACTCTAGGGTGAGTTTTGTAAACACTTTCAAATTTTGGAAATTTTTGAACAGTGATTTCGGATTTTTTTTTCAAAAAATTTGAACTACACAAAATTGTAAAAAAATTTCTCAAAAATTATATCTTGAGATACAAACCAAACAAGCCTTAGGTTTGAGTTTTCTGAATTAAGTTTTTTGAAAACTGAGTTTTTTGTTTTTAGTGAATATTTTTAAAACTTTAAGCAATTTTTTAAAACTTTTTTAGATGCATTTTACTTAGATGTGTTTAAAAAGTAAAATATTTGTAAAAAAATATTTTAAAAAATTAATAAATACACAAAAATATGAAAAATGTACTGAATTTTCGTTTTTTTTTTTTTTTTTGGTATTTCGTGTATTTATGCTAGGTGTGTTTGAAAACTTAAAATATTAAAAAATTCAACAAAAACAAAAAAATACGAAAAATAAGAAAATAGAATTTTTTAAAAAATGTTTTAGAAAACTCAAACCAAGCATTACATTTTAATTTTTATTTTTATTTGTGCTGTAATTTTCTAAAGAAACCCATCTTTGAATGCATTGGAATTGCTGCTCTCTTACTCATCACATGAGAAAAAAATTTTTTTTTTTTTTTTTTTTTGTGAAAACAGGTTTTTAAATACGTTTTCTAAAACGACTTTTCTAAAACTGTTTTTATTAAAAATATTTTTGGTAAACAAATATTTATGTTGACAATATAAATTAAAAAAATTAATGTGAAAACGGCTTTTGAAAATACGTTTTTTAAAACGACTTTTCTAACACCATTTTTTATTAAAAATATTTTTGGTCATAAAATATTTATGTTCAACATATAAATTAAAAAAAATTAATGCAAAAACGGTTTTTCTAACACTGTTTTTTATTAAAAATATTTTTGGTCAAAAAATATTTATGTTGAAAATATAAATTAAAAAAAATTAATGCAAAAACGGTTTTTCTAACACCGTTTTTTATTAAAAATATTTTTGGTCAAAAAATATTTATGTTGAAAATATAAATTAAAAAAAATTAATGCAACAACGGTTTTTCTAACATCGTTTTTTATCAAAAATATTTATGTTGAAAATATAAATTAAAAAAATTAATGCAAAAACGGTTTTACCAAAACCGTTTTTAATTAATTCAAAATTAATTAAAAATTAATTAAAAACGGCTTTTCTAAAACCGTTTTTTGTGTTCAAAGTTTATTATTATTTTATTCGCAAAACACGGTTTTTGAAAAGCCGTTTTCTAGAAAATGGCATTACTAAAGCCGTTTTACCCTATTATGGGAATAAAGTTAAAAACACACCCTAAAGTGGGACTAAAGTTTTAAAAATAGCATAGTCAGGGAAATCAGCCCACGCAAGGCAAAAGAAGTACGGTAAAGATTGAAATGAATACCACAGGATTTTTATTTTTCATTTTTTTTTTTAACTAGAATACAACAGCATTGATGTGACATTATTCACCGGAGTTGACTATTTTAGTAAGTTATTTTAATTTTTAACTATTATAATAAGTTAAAATTTTGTGTTTGAAAAGATGGCTGAATTTTTTTATAATTAAATATGAGATTTGTAAGAAAAAAAATGAGACGATTATAGATTTGATGTGACATTTTTATCTTATTATTTGTTTAAACTATTTTATCTTTTTGTAAATTTTATCAAAAACAAAAAACGTAAAAACCCACTTCCAAAAGAGGGTCATTATGGAAGGAGAAGTTATTAATTGGTCCAGCAACAGCGTCACTTGGCATTCCACATATATTGTGATTGGTGGAGAGTACAAAATTCACGATTTTATGTTAAGTAATTGAGAAATATGAGGAGTATAGAGATTTGAGATTGGCCTAGTGTATGGTCCCATGATACTCAGGACCAACCAATAATTTTTGGGCAAATTACACTAATGGTCGTTGTAGTTTAGGACTTATGTCATTTTGGTCCTAACCTTTTAATTGTGATATATTTGACCTTAAATTAAATCTTATTCCAAATAAAAACAATTGAAGACATTATTGTTATATTTTAAGAGCAAGGTTATTAATTTGATAAAATATAAAATAGATTGACAAAAATAAATGTGAAAAACTATTTTTGAATTTTTAAAAATTATTTCTTCTCACTAAAGATAAAATTGTATAAAAATGATAAATCTTTTATATTTTTTAGATTTTTTTATCAAATTAATTTTTATTATTTATTTGAATGATGATCATGTAATGATTGATTGTTTTTGTTGATTTTTTTTATGGTTATCATGCAATAGATGGTTGTATTTGTTATTAACAGATATTTTTGGACGGTTATCAAGCTTTTATGTGTAATCGATATGTTTAATATATAAAATATTTTTAATTTTAGATTTTTTGATTTAATGGCTTTGTTTAATAATGATATCAAAATTGTCACTATGTTTAATTTTTGAAAAAATAAAAAATAATTTAACTAAAATAAATATAAAAAAAATTATTTTTACCCACCCAGAAGATAAAATTATATAAAAATGATTTGTTTTTAAAAAAATTACATAAGTCAAACATGGCGACAATTTCGATGTGTTTATTAAACTAATCCATTAAATCAAAAAATATATAACTAAAAGCATTTTATATATTAAACATATCAATTACACAGAAAAAGCCTAATAATCATTTATTACATAATAACTATTCAAAAATATCTGTTAATAACAAATACAACTATCTATTATATGATAACTATTAAAAAAAAAAATAGTAACAAAAACAACCAACTATTAAAACTTTATCATCCAAACATATACTAAAAATTAATTTGGTAAACAAATAAAAAAATAAAATGTAAAATATTTATTATTTTTATATAATTTTATCATTGGTAGGTAGAAATAATTTTTAAAAATTTAAAAATAATTTTTTCATATTTATTTTTGTTAAACTAGTTTATGTTTTATCAAATTGATAACTTTACCGTTGAAATGAGACAACAATATCTTCAATTGCCTTATTTAAAACAAGACTTAAAATTCAAAATTAAATATATTATAATTAAAAAATCGAGAATCAAACTGACATAAATTCTAAGTTATAAGGATCGTGAAGGTAATTCACCCATAATTTTTCATATGGATGATGGTTGGTTGGTGGGAGCTTCTATTTACACACACCCATTTTTCTCTTTACACATTTTTTTCAATAAATAATTGGTTCAGAAGTAGATTTTTGAAAATAAACAATTAGTTCGGAAGTAGCATCCCAAAAATAAATAACTTGTTCGGAAGTAGAGTTCCGAATTTTTTTTATTTTTTCGACATTCAACTTCCGAATGAGTTTATTTAATGTCCATAATAGTAATTTCACTTGAAAATAAAATTATAATAAAAATAATTTTTATTAAATGTGTGTAAAGAGAGGATTGGGGATGTACAAATAGATGGTCCCCTGGTTGGTTTGGCTGTCTCATATAAATATTTTGGAGTAAATTTCACTTACCTCCTCCAAGGTTTATAACTTTTGTTGAGGACGTCCCAAAGTTTCTAAAATAACTCTCTTTCATTTAAAAAATTAATAAATATATTTGTTTAGTTTGATTTTTTCAAAATTACTTTTAGATGAGTTTTTATTTAAGGGACATTTATTCATAAATTTATGTTTCTTTCCTTTTGTTTCACTTAGTTCAATAAGTCCGTGATATATTTATTAAAATACCTCTAATAATAATAGGGTAAAACACATATTAATATTCACATTAACAATGTGAATTTTTCATGATATGAACATTTATATTGTCAAAATTTATTTAATGTGAATATTCACATCACCAAATTACTAAGGGTTTAAAAAATATTTGTAAGGATAAAATTGTCCATAAAATATCTTAAATATGATCATTATGATTTAGTAGATTAAATGTTCACAATAATAAAACTTATTAAAATATAATAATATCTTATAAATTAATTGGGATACAATTACTTGAAAAAGATTTTTTAATAAATTTCCTTTTATTTATTTTTTGTGACTTTTTTAATATTTTGATCAATTTTTTTTGTACCTTTTAGATGTACCTAATTAAGATGCATCTACAAAGTAAAACAAATTCAAAAAATTATTTTTTTTAAATCACTAAAAATAAACAAAAATTCGAACAAAAATTTGTGTGTATTTTCGTTTGTTTTTATTGATTTTCTTTTATATTTTAGTTATTATTATTCTATTTTTCTTTACTTTTTAGATACATCTAATCTTAATGTATCTAAAAAGTAAATAAAAAAATTTAAAAAAAAAAAAAACCAAAATATGAAAAAAGTTCAATAAAAATATATTAAAATCCATTTAAAAATAATTTCTAAAAAATTAAACCAAACAAATTAGATTTTCTCCATGGAAGTTTATCTCCTAATTGTATTTTTTTTTTTTTTTTACACTACAACTTCATCCTATTATAACTTTTTTTATTATAATTTCGTACTTGTACTTTCATCATTTTAAAATTATTTTGCTTACTTTTCACTTTTTAAAAAAATTTCCTGAAATTATCATTAAGAACTTGAACTCTAAAATTTCAAAATCAAGCCTACTTAGCAACGTTTATATTTATAGAATTTTTAAAAATCTATAAACTTTGTTTTCAAAATGTTATAAATAAAAAAAGGTTGGTTTCACTTTTTTATTTAATATATTTTTTTCATGTCTTATTCTTTCTCCCACTCTTTTTTACTACTACCCATTGTTCATCATTTCCAGCTACCATCGCCAATGACTTCCTCTGCCAACCACCTCCCTCAATTGCCAACCATTTGTCATGGCGACTAACTACCTTCCACTGGCAATAATCACTTTCGGCCAACCCCTTTTCTTGAAAACCACATTCAATTACCATTTCAAGCAGCAGACCAACCACCATCTCCAAATATCGACAACCACTTTGGCCACCAGTTGGCATAACCATCAACTACATCCGGTCACTATTAACTGCCTCTCATAGGTGGCATTGACAACTACCTTTGGCTATTTCTTACCACAACCAACAACCACTTTCGCTCACTATCTCCAACCATTAGTAATCACCTCATGCAACCCTCTATTTTCACATATTTCCAAAAATAAAATTTTAAAAAACTTGTGCACCAAGCATGTTTTATCCAAAATAAATATAAACATATTTAATATTTTCTATAAACTTAAAATAGTAAATTGTAAACGTTGCCAAATGGCACCTTAATTTCTCAACCTATCAAACATCAGTCCATCATCACCTTTTTTCTCTCTACTACTCACTGTCATTCTCCATTACTTAATCGATCATCGTCATATCCATCCATCTCCCATTCCTAAACATTATTTCTTACCTAATAGTCATCACTCGCCACTAACCCTTAATCCATCTATAGCTACTAACATACACCTCTTCTCCTTGTATCCATGCCATCATCTTTTCCAAATCCTACTTTCTCTGTTAAACTCTCTTGACGAGCACCACCTTTATCCGACATCCCATCACTCTCAATCTGCCTTGTCTTTTCTACTTATTCCATTCCCATAGCCCTCCATTAACTTTTACGACACTTACAACCCTTTATCTTTCTAAAAAACCCTATTGCTCTTTTCTCTACATCTGTTACCTTATTTCAGTACTTGCAAAATTTTACTTATCATCGCTCTTACCACTTTCAAAACCCTAGCTATTTTTCTAAATCCTATATTTGGAAGAGTAAGAGAAAGAAAGATATAGAAATGACTTAAGGGAAAAGAAATTGAAAGAAAAGAATAAAGTGTATGTAGAGGAAATGTGAAAGGTTAAGAATGATGGTAGGTTTGTAATATTGGAGGTAAAAATATATCACGCCCCAAATTTTATTACCCGGATACATTACTAAAACCTTTATTTAGTCCAGTTACATAACATGCATTGGAATAATAATTACACTTGAGTAAATAGAAAGTGTTCTCTCTTGAATAAACTTCAACAATTATACATGCCTAGAGTTACATTGAGATACTCATAATAAATAATTACCTGAGGAAATACTCATAAATCCCTCATCACTACATATATACATATATTGATATATATATATCTCATTTACATTTTGTATTACAAACACACACGAAAGAAAATGGACTTCTCAAATCTTTAGACAGGTGTTTCCGACTCCGTTCCTGTAAACGATAAAAACAACGTGGGATGAACAATTATGTCCAGTAAGGATCTATAATGATTCTCAACAATAAGGTCATGAATGCTAAAGGATGATACATAAATAAATAATGTGCCTTTTTATACTCAAAATAAAATACACATAGGTAATATCTTTCGCATATTCTTTTATCTTCTTACTAATCTTGAATAAATTTCAAATAGTCATTCTTAAAAATCCCTTTATAATGTTACATAAAGATCTTGGCTCTAAGAACCATGCAATATTAATAATCATACAATCCACTCTTTAACTCACAACTAGCCATCACCCCACCATATTTCGCATGACGTCAATATATACACCTATCCACACTCATTTCAACATATATTAGATAACTAATCCATATAAAAGAAGTCAATTCATTTCCATCTTTTCAAACTTACACAAAAATTCAATTCTCCATTTCAAATTATCACCATCACACATACAAATCCCCTTAAAATTATCTAGCACAAGTTCACAATCAACAACTGGCTCCATTACCAAGCCATATCAATGAACCACACGCTTTTCTGGGCACTACTCTAGAAGGAATGTGGAACCGCTATCAAGCGTCATGCTTTACTGATCACAAGCTGGAAAGAACGTGGAACCTCTACATATCTCAACAGACCACATGCTTTTTCTAGCGCTACTCCGGAAGGAATGCGAAACCTCTATCAAGCGCAACGCCTTACCGGTCACAAGCCAAAAGGAAACGGACCCTTATTCTAATATCACCATCCATCAATTCATTGTGTTATCGTGTTATTCATTATTACAACTCAGACAAAACCAACAACATCTTTCATTAATTTCCATTACACATTAACTCAACAACACATTCACCATAAGCATAAAGATTGATCTGTAGAAACAATTTCAATTTGTGTTCCATTTCATTCTTTACTTCCCCACATTAACATCAACTATTTATACTCAATTACACAACACAATAATTATCATACTCTTCCCAAGATTTATTGATTCAATTTCCAATAGTAGGTGTCTGGGGTAAACTAAAAAAGTGCACTTTTTTTTACCTGCATACATTTATTTGGGTCACATCAATCAACGTCTATCAACATCTCCTCTCTACTTTTCTAACCACTTTCTCTACTTTTCTACACATTTTTTTTTTTTATAAAAAGTCAAAAAGTGCACTTATTCAGAACATCCCAAACCACCCCTTAATTTCTCCAACATAACCCTCATATACCATAACCATTTTCACAACAACTAATTATCACCATTTATACTCCTCTTAACCAAGCATAAACTTAATTTCAAGAATTTAGGGTCAATTAATCAATCTTTCATCTTCATAACAAAGAAACCATAATTAGGGTTTAACAAAATTTAGGGCTTTTTACTCTAAGACAAAACAACATTCTAGTTACTCCAATTTGTTCATATTTCACTTCAATCATACGTACTACCCCTATAATTTGTGTCACACCCTGTATTTTAAAACCTTATTTACATTACCATATCCATTCTTATCATCCATTGTCATAAGGAACTATGCGGAAGCTAAAATTGTGAAGTTAATCAAACAATAAAAGTTCCCTTTCGTATATATGTATAGCATTAATAATTTTAATTGACAAAAAAATGCCCTTAGGCATACATTTACATAAATGAAAAGAGCTTAACCCTAGATACACAACAATGGCATTCCGCCTACTAGTAGAAGGCCCCATGGCCGAAAAGTCATAGTGCTTCTCAACTCAAATAAAATCTTTCATAATTGCACCTGAAGATGATTTAACAATGTGGGATGAACATATAGTCCAGTAGAGATCTCAATAATCCTAATTAATATAGTATGATACATGCATATGATCATGAATTCTCTACATAATAAATATATCGATAGTGTTCTCTTTTTCACTACTCAAAATATGCATATACATAGGTATACTTTTCCTCAAAAACCATTCATTTTCATTTAAGAAGGGTTACGTCTTTATCTTTCACTTTCACTACTCAAAATATGCATATCTGTTTGTGTTTTGTTATGTTTTGTGAATTGAAAGCCTTTATCGACATCCGATCATGAAATTGATTTGGTTTATGTGTTAATTGGAATTTTTAGAATTTTATGGTAGGTTCAATTTAATTTCACTTCAGCACTAAATAATTAGAATAAATAATGTCAATTGATTAACCATTAATTAAGCCTTTCTATTTGAGCCTATGTAAGGCATAAGTGGGCTCTAGAGTGCTTTTTTTTTTTTTTTTTTTTTGCCACTCTCATTTCATTTCCTTGAGAGCAAAACGTGGGAGTGAGAAAGGGAAGCCTAGAGAAAGTTTGAACTCAAGAGTTGGTAGAAGAATTGTGGAGAATTAAAGGTTTAGATTTGGAATCTCAAGCAATTGAACCTCTAGAACACCATTAAGCACCTAAGGTAAGAAATCCAACCCTTAGTTGTATAATTGAGTTAGTTCATGTAAGAATTCAAGTGAAAGAGTTGGAATGACATGAGAATTAAGCTAGAATTATGGAATTGTAACTCAAACCATGCATGCATGCATAGTTCATGGCATTGAGAAGTTGATTTCAAAGAATTTCCCTTTTACATGTCCATATTTTGGTCTTGTTCTAATAATTCAACATGGCCTTGATTTAAACACCTCATTTCATCATGTTTTGGAAGATTTGAAGTCAAGAAAGTACTTGAATGTTAAGTTCATATATTGTCTTCATATTTCAAATTTGAATTTAGATGATCGGCATGCTTTGGGCCTTGATTTTGTAAAATGATTTTTGAATTCATCATGTTTTACAAGTTTACACTAGTTACCTTTAGTTTTTGGCCCAAAAGACCATGATTTGCAGCTTTGAAATCAAGTTTTGAGCTTGGGAGCACACATAGAAATTCTAGAATTCTGCCTCTCCACTCGAGCGACCACTCAGTATGTTCCCTTTCCACACAAGCGACCAAAATTTGGCTCGAGCGTAAAATGCATGCTCCTAGAATTTACACATTTTACAGACCGCTCGAGTGATAAGAGTTGCGCTTGAGTGAAGACCTCAGTGGCATGCTCGAGCCACCATCAAGTGGAAAAATCACATAACCAGTATTTTTGTAAAGTTTACAGACCACTCGAACGAAGAAAGTTGCGCTCAAGCGACCACTCACATTTTTGACCCTTCGCTCTAGCGAAGGAAGTTGCGTTCGAGCAAGGACCCTATTTTCGGCAAATTTGGCTAAGTGTTGAACAATATGTTTTGGCATCCTTATTGTATCCTAGGCATTCTTAAGCCATGATTAAGACATGATAATGAGGCTAAGGCTTAAAAACACACTAAGAATAAGTACTATCCAAGCGTGTGTTTCAATACAATATGTGTATCTATTATGTTTGTGTATCTCATGCGCTTTGAGCTGTTGATCCATTGGTTTGCTATCGAAGCTATTTGTAAAATTATCTGTGAGTAATAACTTAGTAAAGCTATGTTCAATATGAAGTACTTTCTGAACATTATATGATATGAATTGTTTCTGAATGATACAAAAGGCTATTTTGTGATTACATGAATGATGATCCAATTCTTTGAAATGTCTATGTGGTATCCTTAGTAGAGGCCCTCGCCCAGGGGAAATAATACTGTGGCTTATGGTCATGAGGTCTCGCCCGAGGGAGACAATACCATGGCCCACATATGAAATATGTTACCCGGTACCGCAAGTTCCATTATGGAACTCGATATGCTTGACCAAAGAGATATGTTAATGCTAATGGATGTACCACGCATGATATGAATATGATTATGACTCTGTTTCTGATACGAATATGCTTATGTTCCTGTTTCGAAAAGAGAATTGAAAGCTATATCTGTTATGGGCGTCATTCAGGTAAAACTTTACTTTGTTATTATTCATTAGGCTTTCGCTCATTATTTATTATATGTATGTTGGTGACCAGGCGCATGACCAGGCTCAAAGTTGATGACCTAGAGTCTCAGTCGTGTCAACTAGCTGTTGCGCCTCCCAGAGAGGTTTCCAGTTGTAGAAGTCAAATGTTTATGGATCATGTGCAAGGATGTTTTTGTTTTGTTTTGGTTATGTGGGTGTTTGGGAAGTGGGTTTTTTGTAGATTTTTTTAGTTGTAAGATATTATTGGAGAAAAACTTTTTATGTTTAGGAAGATAGTTGGGTTTTTTGTGATTGGATGTGATGTTTGTGAGAGAAAAAGTAAAATGATTATGAGGTTTGATGTGATATTTTGCTTGGATTTGTTTTTTTTTTGGTTTTGTAACCAATTTGTCTTTTAGTGAAAAAAAAACCAAAAAAAATCAAAAAACCTCCTTTCCAAACAGCGTCTACTTGTACATTGGGCTAAGTCCCTTATGACACAACTTGTTAGGTGATGCAAGACTTATACATCTTATAAGTATAATTAAGTTTAAAATTTATGTCCTATGTACGTCTGCACAGCTCTATGGACTGTGTAATGTTTCTATATTAGCTTTCATAGCCCCTTTATTATTATGATATTTAGGTTAGAGGCCTTTAGTGATCCTAGGATTACTGGTCAGTTACGATGCTAAACCTATAGATGCGGGTTTGGGTCATGATAAAATGGTATCAGAGCATATGTTATACCACACACACAAGTCCATATGAGCTATATGATGTCTTAGAAAAGAATTAGGGATATTTCATTTGCATGTGCGAGTGTGTGTGTTAATTTCTGTAAATGTGGAAATTGAATTTGAACATGAACACAAGAAATTGAAATAAATGAACTGGGTATGAATATACCTAATATTGTGAAAAGAACTATTTGTCTATGTTTATTATTGTCCTGTTTACCTATAGCAATAGAAAATACAAGAAATAACGGAACAACTGAATCTTCTGAGGTTCGAATGAGCTGAATGGAACAAATGCTCGCAACCCTAACGGAAGTAATGATACAACAGCAAGGACAACAACCCTTGCCCCCTTTGCATCTGCCAGTACAAAATGAGCCAGATAACAATGATATAATCAACTTGACTCAGAAGTTTATGAAGATGAAACCACCAACTTTCTTGGGTGGTATTAAACCACTAAAGGCGGAGATGTGGTTACTTGAAATGGAAAAGCTATATGAAGTATTTCCCTGCTCCTAGACCCAGAAAGTGCTTTTGGCCACCTACACTTTAAAGGATGAAGCTCGAATGTGGTGGTTGCTAATCCGAAACAATAATGGGAACATGACATGGGCTCAATTCAAGGAAATCTTCTTCAACAAATATTTCCCTCAATGTTTTCAAGACTGAAAAGTTTCAGAATTTCAGGAACTCAAGTAGTGCAATATGTCAATCATCGAATACGAAGCTAAGTTCATTGAATTAGCTCGGTTTGCTCCATACATGGTGGACACTGATTAGAAAAAGGCACAAAAATTTGAAGGAGGTTTGATGTTGGAAGTGTTTGACCAAGT
Source organism: Camellia lanceoleosa (assembly GCA_025200525.1). Classification (NCBI taxonomy): domain Eukaryota; kingdom Viridiplantae; phylum Streptophyta; class Magnoliopsida; order Ericales; family Theaceae; genus Camellia; species Camellia lanceoleosa. The sequence goes on from CM045764.1 coordinate 68,742,722, forward strand.
TGGAGTCTTGAAGTTGCCTACATATGTGGAAGTACTAGACAGAGCATTGATGTCAAAAGCTACCTTAGCAACTATGAAACACAGCAAGCCCCGAACAATAACAAAATTGAGAGGTAAGAGGACGGGAAACAAGTTTAGGAAGGGCAACTTCTTGGAAACAAGAAGCAAAACATGGGATCCTCCAGTAGCTTTAGTTAGAGTAACGGATCTCTTCCAAATTGCCCTGATTGTGAAAGGACGCATAGAGGAGTGTGTTACCGTGCATCTGGAGCCTGTCATCGTGTGGCAAAGTTGGCCACGTGAAGAAGGATTATCCACTTGGGTCTGAAAATGCCAATCTCCCCATAGCAAGTTCAGCCGGATTTGCTTCCATAACAAAGTCAAATGGAAGAACAAATGCCAGAGGTAACACTGGAAATGAAACATTAGGGCAAGGGAGAGTATTCACACTGGTGCCAGGAGATGTACAGAATACCAAGTCGGTGTCAGGTCTAATTTCCATCTGTGCCCAAAATGCTTATGTCTTGGTAGATTCTGGTTCTACACACTCATTTGTGTCACATGTCTTTTCTCAAAAATTAACTAGATCCTTAGAATCCATGAATTATTTATTGTCTGTATTTACGCCATCTAAGGGTTCTATGGTATGTGCTTATGTTTATCCAACATGTGATATTGTGCTTATCTAACCCAAAAAAAAAATTATCCTTAAAATTTTCTATCCAATTCACCTAAGAAACTCTATAATCTCTTTGCAAGCTTCTGTAGTTGCAACATATTCAGCTTCTATGGTTGAGATAGTCACAATCTTCTACACCTGAGAGACCCAACTTATTGCAATACCACCAAGAGTAAACATATACCCTGTCGTGCTCTTCTTACTATCAATGTCACCTCCTAAATCAAAATCAACATATCTAAGCAAGTTGATTTCTGTGTCGCCATACCAGAGAGCCAAATCACTCATACCTCTGATATACCTAAATACCCACTTGACAGCTTGCCAATGCTCTTTATCGAGATTGTTCATTGTACGAGCAAGAAATAATGTTCTCATATAATCCTATTGATCAAGTCTACGCTCCTCCGTACGTCGTCACTTTACTTCCTAAAAACACAAACGTGAGCTAGCCGGCGGGTGTGTGCTGGATACCTTTCCGATGCCTAAGTCAGCAAAATAAACAAATAGGCAAAAAGCTCTGTGTATTCGAGAATCAAAGTTGTGTTACCTCTCCATAGGTAATGTTGTGAGCTTTTATAGGTTCCGTGTGGCACAATCCTAGTAGGACTCTTACTCCTCCATGTAGAGTCCTCCTAGGAATCATATTCTTGAAAGATAATGCTTATCTTTCAACACTCCCCTCACTGCTCAAACCAAGTGAGATGGTTTTACCTTGGTAGTATGACAAAAATGACCGAGATAACATGGCTAAGCTAAGCTGGCAGAATTGACCGAGTTCTGACTAGCTCGGCTCTTCCTTTTACAACTTGTACCTCGGTTTCACTTCTTGAGACCGCGTTATCCACAGCATGCTTGGACCGAGCTATTCAATAGCAAGGTTCTGAGTAAAAGCCCAAAATACCCCGATCCTTAGTGGTATGACCTAGCTAACTGCTACTACTCAGACCGTAGTGACTGAGCTAACTACAAAGCTCTTTCTGGATCGGGCTAACTACAAAGCTCTTTTACTCAGTTCTTTTTACTGTGGCCCACAAAACGGCCCAACACCCAGCTCGGCCCAATTTACATATAAATTACTCTCTCATTCATGAATCTACTAACAACGCCCACTGTAATGGCAATGTCTGGTCTCATATGTACCACGTCATACATCAAGCTTATGAAATTTCATATTTTTCAAGTATTAAATATTTTAATGAGAGGTATTGGTGATATTTTGGTGGTAGAATATTTAGATGTGAACCAAATTCACTTCTTATACTTTTATTTATCTTTATATATATATATATATTTTATCTTCACATCATTATTATTAATAGTTTATTCATATACATATATATATATATTATAATTAATTTCCTATCTTTCTTCCTTACTAAGCAAAAAAACAAAAAGTGCCTACCAAGCATGGGCTACCATGCCATGCCCATTTCTTAGTCCTTTATTTTCAATTTGTTTTGTTTATTTATTTATTTTTTTTATAATTTTTCTTTGGCCTCCAAGTTTCTTTCACTCTATAAATTGAGTAGAGTGTACTCATTCCCTCAATCATAGATTCTCTCATCACCCTCTTTATCTCTCTTATCTTTTCATCTCTTCGGCTCTTCCTCATTATTATTAATTGTTACCACATTTTGAGTTTAGTTTGAGAGTATTTAGAGTAAGATTTACCAATTTTATAAAAGGGGAGAGTTATAGATTTTATCAAACCTTATACACCTTATGCCTTAAAATTTTAATCTGCCATTTTTGGAGATCTATGGTGAAATATCAAATGATTAAAATGTTGGTGATAGAGGGATTTAGCATCAAGTGACATGGAATTGGTTTGAGGTAATTCAGGTGGTATACAATATGTTTTTTCTAAATCTCTTTGCAAAGAGTTTATTTTTATTACTTCCAATTTGTACTCCATTTGTTTATACTGATCATTTGACAAATTTTGTGAAATTATTCTAAGTTGATACGTTTGATTCTTCTTTATCCCCATATGGTTTGGGCCGAGTGTGAATTACCTCCCTGATATTTGGAAATCATCACATAACCCCCATCTGGTTACAGGATTGAAGTACACACTAACTTCTATTAACAAAAGTTGTAAATTGACAGTTATACCCTCATCATTATCTTCTTCTTTTCTCTATCTCTTTTTATTTTATTTTATTTTTATAATGTTTCCCAATCTAAGAGAACAGAGAAACATTGGCAGCCTCTGTTTCAGGCGAAACCCACACCCTTCTTCTTCTCCTCGGGAAGTCCCCCCACTTCGCCTCATCTTTGCCTGTAGAAACCTCCATTTTCGATAGACCCCACATTTCCTATTTCCCTCTAGCAACTGTTCAAATAGTTGAATTTTTTATTCATCAAACATCACAAAAATTATATTTTACACAAAGATATATATATATATGTAGATACATATATATGTATATATGTATGTATATACACAGTGAAAAAACTGAAATCAAAGAACACGATTTTGAATGTTCAATTCATCAGACACATCATCAAATCATCTGGTTCATCAAACATCCCCAAAATTATATTTTACACACACACACACACACATACATATATAAGCAATGTGAATCAAAGAATACAATTTTGAATTTCTAATTCATCAAACATCCCTAAAATTATATTTTACACACACACACACACACACACACACACACACACATATATGTAGATGTACAGTGAAAATTGAAAAAAAAACAAAAACAAAAACAAAAAACTTTGTATGTTCATGTTTTATCTATATATATATTTGTGTCATGTTTAAAAAAAAAAAATCATTTTGTGTTTGCATCTACTATGTGACATTTTGTTCTAGGCGGCCACTCAAGCAAAGAAAGTTAAGCTCGAATAGAGAATTGCAGCTCTCAGAATTTCACAAGTTTGCAGGTGGGTCGCTCGAGCGCAAGAAGTTGTGCTCGAGCAAAGAATGTTGGTTCCCAGTTGTTTCACTGTAGCTCTGAAAAACTTCTAGGACTTGTCATTTTATGCTCAAGCGAAGGATTTTTCGCTTGAGCGAGCCTTCCGAGTTTGTGTCTTACACTCGAGCGTAGAAAGTTGTGCTCAAGCGGTCTACGTGATATTAGCAATTTAAAAAGGACATTCTAGATCATTTCTTTACCTTTTTCTTTTCTATCTTCCCTTCTCTCTCCTCATTTCCAAAAACCCTAGATTCTCACTCTAAAATACCTTCCATTTCACTAAGATTTGGCTAAGATTGCTTATCAAAAAGTGAAGAAGACTTGAAGATATCACTTTTCTACCGATTAAAATTTGGAATTTGCAAAGGATTCTCCTAGAAGCTTTGCTATCTTGCTTGATCATTGAGGTAGGGTTACCTTTAACCTTGTGTTTCTTTATTTTGAAGAAGTAATGGTGGTATTGTCATGGCTTAAGATGAAATGTTGATGTTGAGTTGAAATAGACCCTTAATTCACATAAAGTAGATTTTCCCTCAATTTTAATTGAAATTTCCCAAACTCCTTTTATCAAATATGCATACTATGGTAAGGAAAACACGTGTTGGAGATGTTCGTCCTTTGCCAACACCTTTAGAATATCTGTTGAGGCATAGCGGCCGTCATTTTCCTGCTGTCGGGCTCGAGATCGTCGATCATCTGCCCTCGGGGGTCGCACAAAAGCCTGGCGCACTGTTTGTTTGGATTGCTATTTCCGAGGCCAGATCACGACGAAGGCATTCGTTCTCAGTGATGATGTTGTCCAACCTCTGTTTGGTTTGCCTAGCTTGTGCCATGGTCGCTTGTATTGTCTTTTGCGTTGGGTTTGAAGATAAGCAGAGGTCCAAGGTAAGTCTTGCTGCGATGGTTTTTAGTCCAAGCGAGTTTGCTGGAGTGAGGTCATCTCTCTGTGTGGTCTCGTCAGGGGGTTATTGAAGGATCTTCAGTCACGCCTGCCATGGATGTATTTGAGTATTCCCACAGACGGCGCCAGTTATGGAGAAGTGGTTTGGAAATACTCTTCAGATCTTGGGAGACGCTAGTGATTCTCAGCTAGTCACCTGAAAAGATACAAACACTCTGATCGGGGATGCCAGAATTAGCACTCTGATGGGCAAGTCAGTTCAGACACTCAAGATAGCTTGTTTTCTAAGTTAAGTGAAGTGATTCTTACATACCTTTCTAAATCTTTGGTTCTTGTATTTATACTTGCTTTCTGGGCTTCGGGGCCTGAGCCTACTTTCATCCCATTCCCCTTTTATCTATTCGGAGCTACTGACCTCCGGCTATTCGGCCTTCCTAACATATTCGGCATCCTAGTCGCGCAATATGAAGCTGAATAATATTTGATTTCTGGGGTACGCACCTTCCGGCTCTTCTATTTATTCGACTCCCACACCAGTGACTCGTGCCAAAGGTTACTTATCCGTCATCACCAAAGTGTCTTGGCTCGAGAACTTAGGTACGAGAGGGAAAGGTCATGAATTGAGTACCCCACTCGGCCGATCAAAGATCGGCCTCTACTAATCATGATGTAATTCTTATTTACATTAGATGCTCTTGTTCCAATTATTAGACTAACATTACTATGTTTTGCACACAAGTATAAACTAATTTGCAAAAGTTGGAATGCTTTGATTTCATGTTTGTTTGAAAATTGTTTTGAATATGCGTCACTTGAAAAGGTGAGCTCATATGTACATTAATCAATTTATCCCAATTTTCGCATTTAGCCTTCATCCATAGGCATTCAAAGAGTTATATTATCTAAGCATTTAGCTTCATGGAAAGCATGCTCAACATGGCAACAATCACATGCAATGCAAGATACTAAAGCAATAAACGCTCACCTAGTACTCCAAGGCAAGCCAAACAAAGAAAAATAATTAGAAAATATGCATGTTCCTAAAAAATGCAATGTGACTAATGCAACATACACATTTATGCAATTTTATAGGCTCGGCTATGAGCATGGTATATGATCCGATTCAAAACATGTGATAAATCACATATTAAAGCAATGAAATTGAATTTTGACATTGGTTAGTATGACGAACCGAACCCAAATGCATGTGAGACGAGTGTATGCAAACATGAAAATGCTAAGTAAACATGATGCTCTACACTACCATTATAAGCGGGTAATTAAAAGGGAGAAAGAAATGGGGATTGGAAGACATACACATTATTACAATTTTGCCCTCATGCAAGAGGGTCCAAATAAATGTCCAAGTGTCCAGATTAAACTAACTATTACAAAACCAAATGAATGAATAAACAACTAATTAGCTAAGCTATTACAACAAGACTAATAATAAGAAATAAGCTAGCTACTTAATTTATTACAACAAGGGTACACAATAAAACTAACTATCTAAGTTACTCAACAATAAACATTCGTAATCATTACAATAATGCTAAGTATATTTAATTACAATGAAAATTAGAGCATTAATTTATAGCATTTGATAGAACTAAAAAGCATAAGGATGGCATGCATATGACGGTTTTGAGAAGCAACTCTGTCTGCCTTCCTTGGAATTTGCCTTATTTCACCTTCAATCACTGCCCTCTGTTTTCTACAAAACACTCTGTTTACCAAGCATTGGGGCCCGACCGAGCCCAAATAGGGCCAATCGTGCCCTAATTTCATGCAAAACTCTGTTTTTGTGTTATGAGGTGAAAATAGTGCAGACAAAATTTTCTGAGCTCTGTTTGTCCCTCTTACACTTCTCTGTCATAGAAAGCCTCAAGAGAAGGATGAAGTCATTTCCAAAACCATCAATGAGCAAGCTGCTTGCTTGATGATTTCGGCCATGATTTGGACAAAATTCAATGAATTCAATGAATAACAACCACCCCCTCTCCTTTATCATGGAGTGAGCTCAAAGGGGGAAATAAAGAAGCCTCGAGGGTCATCAAAACACCATGAATTCACGCGTAACAACTTTCAACACAATGGACTCAGCATAACATCCGGTCGAACCCAAGCAATATAACTCATGTTCTTTATGTTGGTTGGTTCATTTTAAGCCAAATTCATTAGTCTTTTCCATTCTTTAATCCATTTGTCCAGGGTGATGATTACGTCCACTAAAGATTATGTCCACTAAATGAGAAGCATGTCAAACGAGAAGTGATTCTCAACGTAAAAGAGAGACCATGCTGTTGACGATGAACCTCCATAGACATTAAGCCATTATCTAGCTCATGTTTTGAATAACCATCAAACGGTTGAAATAACTCTCAAACGAAAGAAATGGATGGTAAGTTACTTATTAAAATTAGGCTCTTAACATGGAAATAAATTAAAGAAAAGCTAAGAAAACTCTTAAGCAAAGAAAGAAAAGAAATTAGAGGGGTTGTAGAGATGATATGCCAAGATAATTATTACAAGTGTGAATATTTACATGAAAACTATGTAAAGAAAGCTATCAACTCAAATAGATTGGTGTCTATAGCCTAAACAACCAAATCTATGAAGACTTACAATAACACAAACATAGTATTTGTAGCATAAACTAAATAAACAGACTAAACAGTCCCTATATAGCACAAAACAATGCTGAAATCAGTTTGAAAAGAGTGGAAAATATAGACTAAAATGGAAGAGAACAAAGTTAGGAAGCAAGCCTAAGGAAGGGTGACTAGCCCCTCCACTTTTTAGACCTTTAAATCACATATTTTACCCTCTGAAAAATCTGAAAAACAGTAGCTAAAAGCAAAAAAAACAAGTGGAAAAACGAGGATATAAGCTATGGAATAAGGTTCAAGAAATGATGGTTAACCCCTCCACCTTTGGTAGCGTTTTAATCACAAGTTTCAGCACTTAAAATCCATCTAAAATAGTGTATAAACAACAAGAAAAATAGAAGAAAAGAGTAGTGTAAATAAAGCAAAAGATGGCAAAGGTTATACCTCTTGAAGAGAGGACACTCTTTTGTTCATAAAGCACAAGTTGAATCCTCTCAAAGGCTGAAATTTAGATTCAATAATCTTAGCAAGAAGCCTCAAAACTTTGGTTTATGAAGTGTATGTATAGTGTATGTATATTGCAAGAGAGAGGAAATGTGTTGGACAAGTCTTTGGCTCTTGGCAAAATTTTCTAACCTAAAACCATGGAGGCTGGTCATCTATTTATAGAAAAATAGGTTCCCCTGTTGAAAATATCTGTATTGAGCCAGCTGGTGCAAGATATGCACATGAAGGGACAGTTGGCTGCAAAATATCTACCTGGTGCTGAACATGGCTAGCCAGCCATAGAGAGGGACGGCCAACCAATAAAAATTGGCCTGCCAACCACTTGTTGGCCAGCAGGCCTCTGAATGGTCCGAAAAATGTGCAAGGTTTTAGGTTTTGAAACGCAAAATTGAAACCTTTTGCTGAAGAAATTGAACGATTGTATAGCGTAATAATTCATTATCGAGGGTTCAACGTGAGGTGCCCAAGTCTTACAGGCAGTCAAAAATGGGGTGTCTACACTTGGTTAACTATTGGGAGCATTCCTTGAGGTTGAGGGAGTGTGAGGCTTGTACCATTTGGTGATAAGTGTAATACTTGTTCTACTTATTTAGTATGCTTGGGTTTGTGTGGTTAATGAGTTTGTCGTTGACCCTATCGGTTTTCTTGTATGTGATTTTAAGTGTTTAATTGTCACGTAAGCATGAATATTACAGTGGGCTAACTTGGTAATGAGAGTTATATGATTTAGTCTCAAGGAGTCCAGCGCGAACTCAAAGGATGTGTGTGAGTGTTTCATGACCCGAACCTGCTCCCAAAGGTTTGGATCATAACTGACCAATAATCATCAAATTACATACGACCTCAGACAAAATTCAAATCATATTTAATCATATAAGGCCAAAAACATAAGCAAAATTTAAAATTGCCCAATGAGTTGTGCATACATGGTGTAAACAAAAACATTTAATACATTAATAACTCACATCCATACATATACAAACAAATATTATATGTTCAAAGATCTTTCACAAGTCATTAACATACAGATCCAAAAGCTTATGTACAGGTCAAACATTACCAACAAAAGAAAATAAAAGAAAAACAAAAGCCTCCTCATGAGGCACTCCATAGCTGACTTCACAAAAACTTGAGTAATCTTTCACAAGTTCACCAAGGCTGGACATCTCACTGCTCACCTACATACATACATATATATATATAACATAGTGAGCTAACGCCTAGTAAATAACATCAGAGTAAAAAGGTTATACGAATGAGATCTATTATTTAGTACAAGTAATCTCAAGCTCAAATTCTTGTCATAATAGAATAACCTTGGGTCCAAAACATGACGGAACGACCTCTGATCCAATATATACAGAAGTATAGAACATAGTAGAATATACTTAGCAGAATGACCTTGGGTCCAATCAATTACAATTGTATAATGACCATTTGGTTAACTCATAAAAGATATTCAGGCTTATTAGATATTCGGAACAACCTTGGGTCCATTTTATTGAATATACAGAATAACCTTAGGTCCATTTCAATTATACAAATCGACCTTAGGTCCATTATATACATTCGTATCTCATTAATCACATTTATGGATATCATGTTGATCGGACAAATAAAAGGCTCATTCATAAGCACAAAATCACAAGTTCGGAAAAACTCACCACATTGGTCATTTAGAAAATAAATTATACAAAAATATTTTTACTAAGATATTACTCACAGTGATTTGGTTGTTGACACAACTTCATGGATGAACTTATTCGTAAACATACAACGCCCCAAAATAGTTACAATGTACCCCTCTCATAATAGCCGATAAGTGGTAACATACATGAATTGTTAACCTTTTATTAATCAGAGTTTGATATACAAAAGATGACACATGTAATATACATTTATAAATAATACATCCTGAATCTACAACATGTGTTTCAAGATTGAGAAAAGAAATGGAAGCTCAACAAATAAACGTATGCCCTAAAGGCTTACACCTTTCTAAGTCAATGCTTGGATACATCAAAAGTGAATCTTAAGCTCAATACATATAAAGCCCTAGGCTTGTACAAAATAAATCAAAAAAAAAAACGACACTGAGCCTTCAGCTCCACAATCCTCCCAAGCTAAGTCCTTGGTAGAGGCATGTCACCAGTACCTGAAAATGGTTTTCCCATATAAGGTGAACCAAAACCCAGTAGAAATAATCCAATATAATATATGAATCTTAACAAAGATATAAGAGTGAAATGCATATGCAATGCTCCTGCCAAAACGTTTTATCTTTCTTTCCCAAAACTAGGCCATGCTCCATTTATATCACAAGTCCAAATTCATGTTCCTTTACAGTAAAAAAAGAGGAAAATCTCAAACCGGTACAACCTTTCATGGATATTTCATCCGCAAGAAACCGTTGAACGACACCCATGTAAACATAGCCTATACAAGTGCTACTATTACCATTTTACGGATATTTCGTCCGCGAGAATTGGCACCCATGTATACGCGCATTTTTTGAGACTTTCATCCTGGACACACAGGTCAACTTAGTTTTGTGGTACATATCTCTTTTCAACTTTCAACCCTTTTTCTCAAAATCATATACAATTGCAATGTATTAAATGAGCAACAATATTCAATGCACATGGATGAGAAATTAGTTTCAATTCACCTAATCCTCATGTAATTTCTACAACAATCATAACTATCCTCTACCAATAGCCCAAAACAGATATTTCTAAACAGATATAAAACCTCCAATACAAATGAACTTTTCAAATTTCAAAGTAATGATAATACATGTCAAACTCCACCATTTATTTCAATATCCATCCAATTTCACATTCCCAACTTCAATTCCATTTATTTATACAAAATAAATATTTGAGGCATTTAGGGCGAAACCCCAATTTCTTCTAAAAATCCATTTTCAAGTATGAAATCAATACTTTAGTCGCTGCTCATTCGCATTTTCGTCCCCATAACCATTTTCCATACATCCATTTAAAAACTCCTCTTTTAATTTTAAACCAAAACCCTAGGTTTGTTCAAAATCTTCAAAAATCACGATATTATTTATGAAAAACAAATAGCTAAGTTGAAAATCATAAAAGAGTGTAGAATATCCCTACCTCGAAGCTAGAACACCAAGGGCAGAGTGAAGAAACCTCAAAGAAGCCGAAATCTAACTCTATTTGGATGAAAACAAAGCTCTAGGTGAGCTCTACCTTTTTAACAAAGGGAGTAGGCTGGAGAAATGGGTAGATTTTAGTGTATTTGTAGAGAAAGAGCAAGTTTCTAGAGAGATGAGCTTTAGATCTAGGGTTTTGAAATGTTTTAGAGAGAGAGAGATGAAAAAGTTATGTAAAAAGTGACTTTTACGAACTAATATATGCATAGTATGCTCGAGCGCAAGACGTGACGCTTGAGCGTCCAAACACAAAAATGATTATCGTTTGAGCACAAGAAGTGACGCTCAAGGACCAAGACATTGTGAAAAAGGCATCACTGCTCGAGCGCAGGAAGTGATGCTCGAGCATATAATACACACTCCTAGTAGTTTTACAGACAGAAGACCATCGCTTGAGCGCATGACCGCTCGAGCGTAAAAAACACCGCTCAAGCGTAGATTACACTCTCCTAGTAGTTTTGCAGGCCTATAAAAGTACTGAGAGTTCACAAAGGTCGCTCCAGCGCAAGAAGTGATGCTTAAGCGTAAGAGCAAAATTTTGAGCAACAAGGTTTTTAAAAAATAATATACCAACCTGTTCCAAATACAACCAACACCTCCCAATAGCCAAATTCAATGAGGGAAAAGAGGGATGAGACAAGAAAAACCATAAAAAACCAAGAAACCCGAATCCAGAATATCAAATGGGTCGGGTCTAAATCAGAATCACTATAAAACATATACACATTAGATCACATTGCTTAATTGAATCATTCTTTACTTATTCAATTCTTTTAAGTCTCATTTTAATATATTAATTCATTTGGGAGACTTAATTCATGCCTAAGAATACTTTAAAAGGAATGAGAATGCAAATATGGACAAATTATGACTTTTCAAATTATGCTGAAATAGGACACTTCATTCGAGTGGACCACATGGTCTGCAAAAGTACTGGTTAATCCGAATCTAGACTCGATGGTCGCTTAAGTCAATGTTCAAAAGTAAACTGAGGTTGCTCAAGCGGTCACTTTGTCGCACAAGCTATGCAATGTCCCTGTAAAAATACTAGATGCATGAGATGTACGCTTGAGCGACAAGTTCTTCGCTCGAGCGATGCGGTCAAATTCTGGGTTTTCCATGACAAAATTTGAGCTTCAAAATACATGTTCAAAGTATAAAAGCTTGCATGACATATTTTTAATCATAAATACACTTCTAAAAACGTAGATATAAAACCAATTTTCAAATTCCAAGCTCAAAACTTCATAATTGAAACTCAAATTCTTATGCATGTATCATTTAACTTCAAATTCTCTTTCAAAGCTCATAAATCATGAAATTCAACTTCAAAATCCTATCAATTATGGATACATGTATAATTCAACCTTCAATTCAAACATAGATGAAAAAATCATGCTCAAAATGTTGAAATTCTATAAAATCATGCATGCATGCATAAACTAGCCTCAATTTCATCACTCTTAACTCAATTCTTGCATTTAATCTCATAATCTTCTTGAATTCAAATATTTGATGACTTAAATTCATGAATGAAGGTTCAAATGCTTACCTAAGGTCTTCAATTAAACAAATTCTAGCAAAAACTTGAGCTCTACTTAATAATTCTTCAATCTCCTAGCCAAATCTTCAAGATTAAGCCTTCCTGTGACAACCCTACTCTGTGATATACTGTTAATTGTCAATAACACTTGTGATTATAAGCTTGATGTGAATTTGAATGCTAATCATGTGATTATATATGACTTTGAAGTTATATCTGTTCGCCGTAGAGAAATCTGTTATATTTCATGTTATAATTTGAAATTGAGAGACGTAGAAGCAACAGAAACCAAAATTGACTGTATCATTGTGATTAGCATAACTTTTAGAGCCTATGGTGAAATTTAATTAAAAATAGATTCGGATCAAAATAATTAGATTAATTTGATTTAACTAAGATCATTTGATTAGGCCTAAGCTTTGATTAGCCAATATGATTAGTGAAACCTATAAATGTGCTAGTTAGGGGCTTAGCTCATATCTTTGAGCTCAAAATCTCTTAAGAGAGCTTTAGAGAGAGAAAACACTTGATTTAGAGAGAGAGAGAGAGAGGGGCCAAATTCTTGTAGAATTGATCTAGAGATTGAAGATTTGAGAAGCTTGGCTCAAGAATTTGCTAGCAATAGTAGGATTGAAGGCTCCAAGTGAGTATTTGAACTATAATTCATGAGTTTAAGTCCATGAATGTGTATTCGAGAAGAATTAGTGAATTAATGTAGAATACAAACTTAATATGAAGAATTTGGTGCCAAATTCTATATGCATGCATAATTTTGTTGAACCTCATGATTTTGAACATCATTTGTACCATTTGAAATGGAGTTAGAGTCTACATTTCACATGCATGCATAATCCATGAAGTTATGAAGCTTGGTTGCATGAGTTTTGAAACTGTCAAGAAGAATTTGAAATGAGTTGGGAGATGGACCATGATTTTGGACAATTGGTTTCAAACTACTTATGATTTCATGTTATATAATGTTTTTCCATGTTTTTGGCATCAACTTGCAAGCTTTGAGCCTTTGGAAACAAGTTTTGAACTTCAAAAATAGTTCTGGAAATTCCAGAATTCAACCTATCCGCTCGAGCGAAGAAAGTCTTTCTCGAGCATAAAAATTTAGCTCCCGAAAGTTTTACAGAGAATTGCACGGTAACTCGAGCGGCAAACCTTGCGCTTGCAAGACTTATCACTCAAGCGAAGAATGTCTCGCTCGAGCGTAAAAATCATGTAACCAGTACTTTTACAGAGTTTACAAGTCGTAGCTCGAGCGGAGTGCCCTGTTTCAAAAACTTTTGAAAAGCTGTTTTATGTTCCAATTTCCATTCTCTTCCATTTCTAAGTATTCTAAAGCACAGATTGAGCATCCTAAATGAATTAAAGGATATAAAAGAAGCCTAAGAGAATTAAGCAAGCGAAAGAACGGATTGAATTGTATTATGACCCAATGTGTTATGAATTATGTAGGGTCAAGCAAGGACGAATTAAGCACTAGAATACTGTGAGTAATATCTTAGCAAAGATAATTGTGTATGCATTATTTTCTAAATGTTACCTTGTGGTAAGTTTCTAAACTTCCGATGTGATACTGTAAATGAGTATTCTATCCACTTGATTCGCAATGAAATATTGAAGTAATTGATATATGATTATGAAATGGGCCCAAGGCTGTTCGATTTACTTGAAGAGGATATAAATTGGGCCTAAAGCCATTTTGTGTAACTGTTAAATGGGCCAAAGGCTGTTTCGAATAAGAAATCGATTAGACCTAAGGTCGTTTTGAATACGAAGGCGAATGTGAACATGATCATGGATCTAAAAGTGCGCACAAATGTGAATATGGATTAATTAGACCCAAGGTCGTTTTTTCTATGAATTGGACCCAAGGTCATTTTGCATACAATGGACCCAATGTTGTTTTGCATACAATGGAGCCAAGGTCATTTTGCATGCAATGGACCCAAGGTAGTTTCGCATAGATTGGACCGATATATTGGACCGAAGGTCATTTTGCCTATGAATTGGACCCTAGGTCGTTTTGCATATAATGGACCAAAGGTCGTTTTGTAAATACAAATTAGACCCTAGGTCGTTTTGTATATGAGTATAGATATGATATATGATATGTTGAACCTGAGGTCATTTGTGTTGATATCGATTAACAAGTTTAGTTTATAAATTATGATTAAATGAATCTCATTCATGAACTCCTTTACTTTGATATTATCCACTGGGCGTTAGCTCACTCCTTATTTATATGTATATAGGTGAGCAGCGGGATGTCCAGCCCCAACCCTAGCCCCAGCCCCAATGAGCCACGAGAAATCAAGTTTTGAGGAGTCAACCAAGGTCGCCTCACGCAAAAGGCCTTACTTTTGTTTTGTTTTTCCTTGTGTTCTTTTGTGGTCATGTATGACCAAATCTGTGTATAACCTTGGTTTTTGTTAACACTGACTTTTGAATGATCCTCGACTTATGTAATACATAATATAGATGTTTCTATAGTGTAAGTTATTACATATATGAGAAAGTTCTTGGTTAAACCATGTATGCACAGGTCATTGCACAAATCTTTGCAAGTTCTGTTTCCGCATTTTGGCCCCCTATTATTAAATATGATTTGATTTCTAATTGAGACCGTAGATAATCTCATGATTACTGGCTAGTTATAACTTTAACCCATTGGGTGAGTTTGCGCCATGACACTTCCTCTCTCTCTCTCTCTCTCTAACTTCTTCTAGCTGATTTTCTAGCCAAAAATGATTAATTCAACTTATCTCTACATTTATATAGGCTTGATTAACTTAAGGCCTTAATCAAAGTTTAACTTAACTAATTAGGCGTAAGGTAATTTAATTAAAATTTAATTTTCTAAATTGAATCAATTTTTAATTAAACTCTAAAAATTATACCATTCAAATTAAACTTACCAATTTTGGTGTTTGAAGTCGTTAAGATCTTCAATTTCAGATTTAAAGCCAAGATCACAACAGATATTCCAACAAATGAACAGATATGCATTCAAATAAGCATTAAACACATATATAGCATTCAAAATTAAATAGATAAAAGCATGTTACGTGATGGGGTTATCATAGTTTGCCCCCCCTTAAGAAGTTTGGTCCTCCAAACTTGCATTACCTTGTATCGAAAATAACTGAGGATATCTTTACCTCATCTTATCCCCTCTTTCCCACATGGCTTCTTTGCCGTAGTGTTCCTTCCATTCTACTTTAACCATAGAAATTTCTCTATTCCTCAATTGTTTCACTTGCCAATTGATGATTTGGATTGGTTTATCTTTATACTCCATATTATCGTCAAGAGCTATCCGGTGATAATCAACAACCTGGAATGGATCTTGGAAATAGCCCATCAACATTGATACATGAAACACATTATACATTTGTTTCATTGCCCAATATATCGAGGCGATAATTTGCCCTTCTTTCCAAATCTTAATTGACCCTTCATCAAAATTACTCTAATGAACACATGATCGCCAACTTCATAATCTAAGGCCTTTCTTCTTTGATCCGCATAACTTTTTTGTCGGCTTTGTGCGGTTTTGAGCCTTTGCTGAATAATCTTGATCTTTTCAGTCGTTGTTTGCACAATTTTGGGTCCAAGCAAAACCCTATCCCCAACTTCTGTCCAACACATAGGAGATCTATATTTTCTGGCAAACAAGGCTTCATACGGTGCCATGCCAATACTAGAATGGAAACTGTTGTTATATGCAAATTTCTCCAATGACAAATAGGTTTCCCAACTTCCTTCAAAATTGAAAGCACACATTCGAAGCATATCCTCTAATGTCTGGATAGTTCTTTCTAATTGCCCATCAGTTTGCCAATGAAAAATGGTACTAACCTCAATTTTGTTCCTATTACCCTTTCCAGACTCTTCCAAATCTAGACACGAATTCTGAATCCCTATCTGAGATAATGGATACCGGAATTCCATGCAAACGAACAATCTCATCGATGTAAATAGCAGCGAGTCTACAAGTATCATAGATAGTGTAACATGCCCAGGGGGTACCCATGCACGTTAAATAGATCATACCCTCCATTTCTTTGATCTAGTCTCACAAGTATAATGTGAAACATAATGAGAGTTTAGATATGGCAACTTTTATAGAAAATTCGTTTTATTACAAAATCTTTGCCAAAAATGGACTGCATCACCAGATCTTAGAGTCGCCACCTAATATTTTAGAAAAATTAGGAAACCCGTGACTCGTGCCAAAGCCATTATTCGTCATAACCAACGATGATTGGCTCAGAACCTTAGGTATGAGAGAGAAAGGTCATTATTTGAGCACCCCCGCTCATCCGATCAAAGATTAGCTTCTACTAAAACGTGATATGAGTTTTATTAACATTATATGTTCATATTCCAGTTATTTAATAAATCCTAAAATTTACTCTGTGAAACATACAAGTATAGACTATGTCATTTATTTTGGATCAATTTAATTTTATGTGTTTTGAAAGAATTTTGAAAATGTACAACTCAAAGAAATTGAGTTTACAAATATGAAGATTTACCACACTTCACTTGAGCACACTTTTGGTCGCTTAAGCGGACCACATGGTCTGCAAAAGTACTGGTCGGTCCGAATCTAGGCTCGATGGTCACTTGAGTCAATGTTCAAAAGTAAAATAAGGTCACTCAAGCGGCCACTTGGTCACTCGAGCCATGTGCAACGTCTCTATAAAAATTCTAGATGCATGAGATGTGCGCTCAAGCAACAACTTCTTCGCTCAAGCGATGCAGTCGAATTCTGGGTTTTCCATAACATAATTTACACTTTAAAATACATGTTCAAAGTGTAAAAGCTTGCATGACATATTTTTAATCATAATTACACTTCCAAAAACATAGATATAAAACCAATTCTCAAATTTCATGCTCAAAACTTCATAATTGAAACTCAAATTCTCATGCATGTATCATTTAACTTCAAATTCTCTTCCAAAGCTCATAAATCATGAAATTCAACTTCAAAATCTTATGAATTATGGATACATGTATAATTCAACCTTCAATTCAAACATAGATGACAAAATCATGCTCAAAATGTTGAAATTCTACAAAATCATGCATGTATGTATAAACTAGCCTCAATTTCATCACCATTAGCTCAATTCTTGCATTTAATCTCATAATCTTCTTGAATTCACATATTTGATGACTTAAATTCATGAATTAAGGTTCAAATGATTATGTATGATCTTCAATTAAGCAAATTCTAGCAAAAACTTGGGCTCTACTTCAAAATTCTTCAATCTCCTAGTCAAATCTTCAAGATCAAGCCTTCATCTCTCTAGAATTACACCTCTCTCTCTCTCTCTCTCTCTAGAACTTCGTCAAGCAGATTTTTGATCTAAAAATGAATAATTCAACTTGTCTCTACATTTTATATAGGCTTGATTAGCTTAGGACCTTAATCAAGGTTTAAGTTAACTAGTTAGACTTAAGGTAATTTAATTAAAACTTAATTTTCTAAACTAAATCAATTTTTAATCAAACTTCCCATTAGGCTCTAAAAATTATACCATTCTGATTAACCTTACCAATTTTGGTTTTTGAATTCGTTAAAGTTTTCAATTTCATATTTAAAGCAAAGATCACAACAGATATTCCAACAATAAACATATATGCATTCAAATACACATTAAACACATCAATAACATTCAAAATTAAATATATAAAAACATGTTACGTGATGGGGTTATCACAAAGTGTGTATTGAATTGCATCTAGGGATTGAACGGTGTTAGGTAAATGTCGGTATTTGGTACCGAGTGTAGAAAGCTTGTTGAGCTGGTTGATTGGTATTGAGAATTGGTGGACACGGAGTCGCCTTGAGAGTTGCTTTGGCTTTGGGCAAGGAATTGTAAGGTTAATGAGTACCTTGAGTCACACTTGAGAGTGTTGAGTTTTGCTTTGTGTAAGCTTGTAGAAACCCTTCAAGTTGGGGTAATATGGTGGAACCTTGATTTTGCGAGCGCACCTGAGCCAATGTATGATTGATAAGTTATGATGATGATTGTGATTGAATGAGACTCCCAAAATCTGTAAAAGTGTATTTGCTTTATCGTTTTATTATCACAGTTTTATCTTTATAAATTGTTAAGAGATATTATGATTGAGTTGTGGCATCACCATAGGAATGATGGGCGATATTGGGTGATGATTAAGGTTCATCGACTGCAATGTTGAGAAAAGGATTGAGAAACAAATTTTCCTAATGTTGTGGCCTTGAAAGGCATTGCTCAATTGAAAACGTTTTTGTTATAATCACACTTGATTGTGAAATGGAAATTGTCGTGAACTAATGTGGTAAGCTAAGTGTTATCAGTAACACTTGATTGTTTTTAGAAAATATTTATAGAACTTTTAGATTTTTACATGAAAATTGGAAATCGCTTTTAAATTGTACTTGGTGTGAGTTTGTACACCCTTTTGAGAGAGTTTTGTAAGTAAAAAAAGAGTTTTCAAGTTAATGATTTTTTTTTTTTTTTACAAAAAAGTGTAGTTAATTCTTTAACCTTGCATGATTTGATTATGTAATGATTGCTAGTTATGTGGTTCTATGTTTTTGTTTTGGGTGAATTGGTGTTGTTGAATCTTGTTGAGCTAGAGAGCTTTTGATGTGAGTGTGTATCTGTCATTGGGTTTTTGAGTGTTGAACACTCAGATGTTGATGGGTGTTTGTATTATTGGGATCGAATTCCTAGGACCTAGTCTTATCGTGTATAGATTAGACAAAAAAAAAAATTACAGTGATATATAAAAACCTTACAAGGCGAAATTAGAGTTTATACCTTCAAGATCTGTCTGGTTTGATCTCGTTTATATTACAAGCAAAAGATTGTAGTTGATGAATTTCGAACTCGATTGCACCTTACGATCTTCTACCGTATTCTTTCCTCATGCTTGATCACGAATTGAGAGTGGGCTAAAAAAGCGTGAACCTCTTTGCTCTCTCTCTCTCTCTCTCTCTCTCTCTCTAAAACCCTAAAAATTATCTCCTTTAGAGAGCTACAAGGACATATATATATATATATAGGTTACGGTAGGGACCATGAGGAGTAAATTAGGATTAGGACTTCTTATGGAATTATGAAAACTTAATTCAATTTGAATTACAATTCCTAATTTCATAAATTATAATCCATACCACTAAAGAATTATAATTGCACTTCCATCTTAATCTCCAAATTATATTTCTAGCTCCACATTATTAAATGCTTTCTATTCTATATCCTTATTTGTGCATCTAGGAGAGCAGCTACTTCATAACTTTCAAGCCAACGCTTAGATCTGGCTTTACCCAAACTTTTCTGGTTCACCCAACATTTCCCATTTGTTTGACTGTTGCTAAGCAGTTTTTAGATATCAAATAGACCTCCCTAGAAGATAATTTTAATGCGGCCGATTTCCCCTCTTTTGCAATCAGTTTTGCTACACCGCCCGCTGCTTTAACTAATTGTCCATCATTTATCTTCTCACGTTAAGATTACTAATACTTATCATTAAATAAATTATTGACAATTATATTTAATCAACTTCTTAATATTTTCTTAAGACCTTCCACTTAACTTATTTGATATGTCGAATACAAAATCCACCTATAGGGTTTGACATAATCAAAACTCTTCAAGGAGGTATTATCAATCCTTAAACCAGGACGTTGATTCTGTCAATAATTAATATACACTATACACATAGAGTAATCACCTAACTCACCGAGCTTATTAACCCATAAAGAATCTCACTCTTTTATGAATCAAAATTGTAACAACCCATATTTTAATTATTCTTTAAAATTGATACTAGTCACAGTTGGAAAAATATATGATTTATTTGTATTATTATGTGTAATTTTTTAAAACAATGTACTTAGTACGAAATTTAGGGTCAAAGTATAAATAAGCAACTAATCTACACTTATCCATTTGAGGGATAAGATTCATAGTATGATGATGGGTGCAAATAGAGAGGTTACGTGTCACCCAAACGTGTTGAGCAAGTATTAAACTTAGTATAAAAGGAGGAGGGGTGCTGTGAATAAAACAAGGAAAATAAATAAAGAAAGGAAAAGAAAATATTGGAAGTTAAGAAGGTTTTTGATAGTGGAAAGAAAGACTGAGGTATTAATTTTAAGGTGAGTTATATTATACCTTGAGTTGCCATAATATATTTTACGTATGTTTTGGGTTGTCATAATCTATTTTACGCAATTTGTGTTTTATAAATTATATTAGCATTTTTAATTTATGAACCTTATTTTACATAATAAGGGAAGCCCATGGATATAACTGTTTATTAAAATGTGCTTTGAGTTATTATTTTATAAGCACCATCATGGAGGTCCCATGCGTTGGGGGACTTAAATAACCATTGGCCCTCTGATTAGTCACTTTGTGACCCTCTGTTTGTTATGGATCTACTGATCCTCTGAATTCTAGTGTGGAGCAAGTGTTGTATGAAACTAAATACTACATTATTGTGGGAGCCATCTCTAGAGTTTGTACGAGCCATTTCTTTAGTTCATATATCTGTTCTGTTTCGTTCTGATTTTTGATGTGGAGCAAAATGTTGTACGAAGCTAAGTGCTACACTATGGTAGAAGCCACCTTTAGAGTTTGTACGAGCCACCTCTTGAGTCCATACATTTGTTTTATTCCGTTTTATACCGTGGTTATGATTATTTTGTTTATATGATTTCTATATATATGTCAAATGATTTCCGTAGTATATATTCTGTATTTTAATATCAAACTCTGTTTAGCCCAATAATTATCCATGGTGATTTTATACCCTCATGCTCTTAGTATAATATTTCTCACTCTGCCATGAGCTTATAGTTGTTTACCACTTTCAGGTGATATGTCAGGGCCAGCGCGTGGGGTAGACACAAAGCACTTTGTAGACATAATTTAGCGCTGACAATTTAATTAAATAGAAGCTCCAATGATTATTTTGGTACCCTCACTTAAATATTTTTTCACTCGCATTTAGTAATTTATTTAAGAATTGGCCGGAAGTAACTTCAATTACTAGCCATCACGATACTTAATCCTTGGATATGAGGAGCGAGTCGTGACAAAAATGACCACTGCTAAATCACGTGATTATTAATTATTTTCAGATTAAGAAAATAAACACTCATAATAACTATGGGATGTAAATTGTTTCATCTAATAAGTACATGAATAATTATCCCAAGATAGTCTTGCTTAATACGCACAAAGCGTACTATCACAATGAGTTGAAACTTTACCGTTTCCTATAGTCAAGACAGGCGTATTCAAACATTATGCTATAGTTGTACCGATGATGTGTCCAAATTCATCTTAGATTGTAAACCACTTATATTCTCCAAGAACTAGTGATCTGATCTTCTGTGTGTAAGCCGTACTCTACACACTAGATCAAATACTTTGTAAAATAAAAGACACACATACAGAACAATAGATAAATAATATACTTCAAATATTACTCATAATAATTCTCATTAGAACTAAAATAATTGATATTATTAAAAGCAAATACTAAGACCAAGTTTGGGAAGACTAAATAAGTGCACTTTTTAACTTTTCTTGTATTATGTGTAGAAAAAATAGAGAGGAGATATTGATTAATGTGATCCAAAAAAAATAAAAAAATGAAATAAGTACACTTTTTTAATTTAGCCAAACTTGACATAAATCTCATTACACAAAAACATAACTTTTAGTATAATTTTCTAACAGTCTCCCACTTAGAGTCGAAGCCATGATGCCATGATACTCACTCCCATTCCCTCTATGTGACTATCAAAAGTCTTGGTCGGTAAACTTTCCGCAAAAGGCATTACGAATTTTTGTTTTCTCAAATTTCTCCTATAATAAAAAAAATTAAAAAAAAAAAAAACCACTTCAATATTTTCAAAAATCTATTTCATACATAATTCTAATCAGTTAACCACGTACTATAAATTTATTAAACAATGTATTTCTTTTAAGTTTATATTATATTACTTAAAATATCATATAAAAATAAAAATAATTCGTAAGTATAATAAAATACACACTATATGTGCCACCCTTTTAGTATGTATAATTGCGATGCATTGGTTATATTAGAAAAATGTGATTTTCTTTATAAAAGTAGCCATGGGGTGGGACTTAAATTTTTACATATTTTGCTTTTATGTTAAACAAATATTCGTTAATCATGATTGATGGAGTACACGATTTATCGGTATAAAATTTAGTCCCACGAAAAAATATAAAAAAATAAAATCATTTATACTCTTTTTTTTTTAGAACAAAACCATTACGCGTAATGTACCCCAATCTAACGTATAGGCATACCAATGATATACGAGCATATGAATACCATAAATTTGATCCAAGAAAAAAATATCAGATCAAAAAAATTATAAAAAATAAAGAAATAGGCAACATAATACCATTTAAGAGTAATGATATATGAACAAAATTATAAAATTTTCATACAGAATGATATGATTTATTGTGAACCATTCATTTTCAATCAAAACAAGCACCACTATCCTCATAATTTCAAAAATGCTATTAACACATCATTTTATGTGTGTGTGTGTTTTTTTTTTTTTTTTTGTATAATATATATATTTTTGCAAATTATTTTCCAAAAATTAAATGTCAACTAAGACTTTGAAATCTTTTTGAGTGATACTTTAGAGGACTAAGGAGCAAATTGTTTTGTTGCGAAGAATATCCATCTAACAAAATTATGAAGAAAAAGAATCATAAATTTGGCCCCTCAAGTAAAATATCTTCCAGCCTTGCATGCACAACCATGTCATCCGTATATTTATTTGTTCTATTAATTTTGTATAGTTACAAACTAAACTATCAACTATTTTATCAACCACTAACATGTGTGTAGGACCAATATACCTTGGGTTCCATCCACATAATAAAGTACTCAGGCCTTGTTGGAGAACATGTTATTTTAATAATTTTTTAATTATTTTTGCTAAAATATGAGATAAAAAAATTTAAAAAAAAACTTATATGTTTGAAATGAATTTTTAGTTTTTTATGAAAAGATGTGCAAAAAGTAGAGAAAAAAGAAAATCTTTGATTTTTTTATATAGATTATAGGCTTTTTGGTTTTTTAGTAACCTTTTAACTTTTAAGCTAAAATTATTACTTCCCAAACGAGGCCTCAGTACAGAATCAATACTTCAAAAGATTTTGGACCAACTCAAAGGACCATAAAGCTAGAAACAAGCTCCTTAAAATGATCTAATTGGTATCGTTTGGGAAGAGCTCATTTGGGCTCTTTTGGCTCTTTGAGCCACAAAAAACAGAATAAGCTATTTGAGCCACAACAGACAAAACATTACATCCAACCCATAATCATTACGCTCTTGTCCCACAAAAAAAGTCAAAAAAGTCAAAAAGTCAAAAAGTCCTTCCCAAACCAAGCTTTTGAGCCCTGGCCCAAATAGCAAAAAAAGGCCAAAAAGCCAACCCATTTCCCAAACAGAGGCTACACACTAATTAACTGCACATATTTGAAGGGTCTTGTAAATAAAAGGGTAAAATACATTTGTTCTCTTTATGTTTGGCCATTTTCTTATTTTAGCCTTTAAAGTTTAATTTTTTTCATTTTAACCTTTCATGTTTCAAGTTTTTCTTAATTTGCTCTTAAAACTAACTTCTATTCAAAATTAGAAAGAAAATGTCCCGATAACTGTCATATGACAAAAAATATATATTATTCTATTGGGGTTTGAATTTGTGTCAGACATGTAAGTTATATATAATAAAATATTTTTATGTCATGGAACTGTTAATGGCATTTTCTGTCTAATTTTGAACATAAATTAATTTTAGGAGTAAACTGAGAAAAACTTAAAACTTGAAGGGCCAAGCTAAGAAAAATAAAATTTAAGGGTTAAAGTCGGAAAATGATCAAACATAAAGGGAGCAAAGTGTAATTACCCTAACTAAAATATTTTCATAACTAAAAATAAAAATTGGTCATAATTAAAAAAGAAAATAACATAACTAGAAGTGTATATGACACACCTTTTAAGGAGTGTGTATTGTAGAATTTCCCATTAAAAAATAATAATCGTTAATTTAAGGATTTATTACACTTTATACCCTGAACTATCGTTAAATTATTTACTTAGTTCATGAACTATTTATTTAGCCTACTAAATCCTTAAAATATATAAATTAAAGTCTATTTAGTGCCTAAACTATGATTAAATCTATTAAGTCCTTAAATTATGTAATTCTATAGTTCCTGAAATAATTACAAAAATGAAATATATGCCCATAAGTATTATAAATTAATAGACCTTATCTAGTTAAAGATTTTACGTCAAAATGGAGATGCTTTTACAGCAAAAGAAAATCCAGAATTTTTTCTTCTCCTCTTTTGCTAGTCTTCTTCCTTAGTTTTTGTTAGAGAAAGTACTGCAAATGTTCAACTTCTCCGGAACCATACTAGAAAGTGCTAATATAACAGGTGTTCAACCATTATATTTTGAGAGACAGATGTCGGTAGACCTCCAACGCTACCGGTAAGACGACAAATCTATTTTAAGGATACCGTGTGAAGCATGGGTCTCGATTTGCATCCCTTAATATTTGTTTTTTTAGGAAAGTGCTTATAACTTATGCCTAAACAGCTTATAACTTATAACTATGAACATAAACTGATTTCTAACTTATAAATTAAGCATCTCCTACCCCACTCAAAAAATAAGTTGATTTCTGACTTCCAAAAAGCTATAAGCTACAAGCTATAAGCTAAACTAAACACATCAAAATAACTTAAATTAAGCTGAAAGCTGAAATAAGCAGCTTTTAAGCTGCACCAAACAGGCACAATATAATTAAAGTAAAATCATTCAAAATCCTAAATTTACCTAAAAGTAATTTTTCATTAATTTTTACATTTATCCAAAATGTAACGATAAAATAATAATAAATTGTTATCAAATTTCATCTAATTCAAACTCATTAAATAAAATAAAAATATTTGCAAGCTCGCAAACTCCATCATAATTTTTTTTTTTTTTTTAAAAAGTATAAGTGCCGGCAGGTTCTTGTGGATGCAGATAAAACCTGCAACCCGCCCGCAATTCGTAATAATGTCATATTTTAAACCGTATTCGCCCACATTGTGTCTACGAAACTGTTCATTTGTATGCGGATCGATTCGGGTTGGGCGAGTTGTGCGGTTTGGATAAACCTATGCCCAACCCTACCTAAGACCATTCCAAATGGTTCACCAAATGATTTATCAAATTTAAAGTTGATGAAAAAACTCATTTTTTGTTGCTCCAACCCAGTATCAAATCTTTCATTAAATACAGAATTTCTCAAATGTTTCATCAAATTGAAATTGAATGTGCGTTTCATTAAATAATTGTTCATATATGTTGAATTTTCACTACCGAATATTTCCAAATATTTTTCAAGTGGACATCTCAAAACAAAAATTTATAAAAAAAATTATATTAGTCAATTGACGGTCTGAACATCCGCCTAATCGTTCATTCGATCTACCGGTATTTTGATGGAGTTTTAAAACCTATGTTGAAATATTTTTTATTTAAATTTGATAAAAAATTAAAAATAAAATAAAAACCCAGGCAAGTTTGTGTCGTCAGATTCGGGAAGGAGAAAACAAAAATGTCGAGTAACAGGTTTCTGTTCATCAATGGAGTCGTCTCACCATCCTCCGACACTCCAACCGTGTCCACCTTCCTCGAATCCCACCCAGGTACTCTTCGAAACTATTCTACTTTCAATTTTCTGTGGAAAACACACAAGATTCAATTTCGAAACAATTTCAGGCGCTTACACCACCACTCGCACTCACAACAATGCTTCACTCATCTTGTTCTGGGAAAGGCATCTCCGAAGACTCTCCAATTCCGCTACAATTCTATTCGATTCCAACCCCAAGCTTTTGTTCAAACCCGGAAATTCTATAGACTCGTTTTCATCGCCATTCACGCGATCTTCAAGATGGGAATCGGTGATTCAGTCTCTCGTCAACGATTCGATGCGAAAAGTATTGCCAGTGGCATTGAAAGAGAGGAAAAGTGGTGAGGAATTGTCAATTACATCTCTTGTGAGTGGCAATTGGGAGAAAGTAAGCGAAATTGAGGATGGAGATGAAGAAGAAGAAATGATTTCTAGGGTTTTTGATGTGTATGTACATGTGGGGATGTATGTGCCTCGTCTGTTTGGTATTCGAGAAAATGGTGCCCATTTGGCCGTGGTGGGTCGTGGTAGGGATGTTGCTAATGCAAAGTATACAGATTGGGTTAGGTAATTATTTGCTTGTTGGAGCTGTGTGTGTATACTTGTGTTACTGACTTATTGTTATGGTGATTTTTGTAAACATGTCCTGCAATTGGGTAAATTATATTGACCTCCTTCAAATTGTTGGCTAGTACATTAGTATATCACCAAGGTTGTGGAAATTACATCCCTCCCCAAGGTTTATAGTTGCATTACATATTGCTTCCACCCATTAAGTGACATCAAGGACCGGAAATGTCAAGAACAAGAACAAAATATCTTGGTTGTTATAGAGAAACAGGCTTTTTTATTTTTATTTTTTATTTTTTACTCCTAAAACCAAGAAAATGCTCCCAAATAGAAATGGGTTTGCCATGAAGAGCGCTTCGGATATACTTGGATGCATTCCTTTATCTATTGTTTTTTGTATTTCTAGAGAGAGAAACATAGCTTCAGAGAAAGAAAAAGGGAGCAGGGTTTTTAATTCGAAATTTGAGGTTTGGTGGTGATCAATGTCCTTATAAACAATTTTTTGACGAGAGGTTGTTGATGAATTTATGGTTAAGGGTTTGCTGGAGTTGGTTATTAGCACAACAGGACCAATTGTGGTGGTTTTAACAAAGCGACTTAAAATGAACAAATGTGACTCCAAAAGTCAACTTTGGGGAAACAGTGGCCATGGATTAAGGGGTAGAGAGTGAAAGCTTTGAGTTGAAAAGGTGAGAGTAAGAGTGTGAAGAAAAGGGGAAGAGAGGGCTTGATTATATGGCGGAAGTGGTGGTGGATGATGGTGCAAGTAGCTATGTGGGTTGGCAAAGAGAGATGGAGAGGAGGATTGCGGTGGTAATGGATTGTGGTTTTGTGGGTCAATTAGGAGAGAAAGAGGGAACATAAGAGAGGGAGAAGGATGAAGGGGAAGAGCCAATACTGCTGTGGGAGTGGGAAGTGTGAAAGGGAGAGGGAGACAGTTGTGGTGGAGGTAGGTGAGAAGAGCTACGATCAGAGAGAGAGAGCATAGACACTTCAAAATGGGTGTCATGTCCAAGTGTCGGATGCACCACATGGCATGTCAATTTTTTAATTATAATTTTTTTGCAAGACACTTTGGGGATGCTTCACGGGCTTGTGTCTTGTGTTTGGACACCTGAAGACACCTTTGTGTGTGTGTGTGTGTGTGTGTGTGTGTGTGTGTGTGTGTGTTTTGTTTTTTAGAAAGCTGATTTAGAGTCAAACTAAAATATACGACGAGGGAGGGGAAAGTGAAGAAAAAACATACATAACCACGTATAAATTAATATTTATTTATTTTTGGGCAGTATCTCTGCCTTGTGCATATCTTGAATTTTTTAAAATCGATTGTCCCGTATCTGTGTCCAAGCTTATTAGGCTGCGGTTGGTGTGGAGGTGGATGGGAGAGAGAAAATGAAGCAAGTGAGGGTAGTAAGGTTATTTCACCTCTTCCATTACCACCATTAGCTGAAAAGCACCGATAGGGGGAGTTAGTGTAATATCTAAAACCTCAACGAGTAATATGTATTAGTCAGGTGGTCAATGTAATTTACCCTTTCCAATTTGTTTTTTTGGGTAGGCTTAGGAAGTCTCTCGAGAAGTTGAGGCCACCTTCAGCTACTGAGCTCTTATTGTCAAATAATGGGGATCAGATTCTAGAAGGTTGTGTGACAAATGTTTTTGTTGTCTGCCGCAAGGTGAGAGGTTTATAATTATAATGTTTGACTTCATTGGTTGCTTTTAGGAGTATTCATTTTTTCACTTCTGAATGAGATTTTGTCATTAAACTTGTCAAAATATTGCAAGACCTATATAGGATCCTGTTAACAAAATTTTTTCAAAGCCACAATCAATAGAAGATTTGGCTACAAACTTTGCCAACAACACATATAAGTTCCAACAAGTGGTTCAAAAGAAACAAATGATGGAAGTGAAATAAGAAACTAAAGACTAATAAAAGATAATCTCATTAATCTTCAAAGAGAACAAAAATTGTGGCAATGAACATAATTTTGTTTTTGGTTACAAACTAGTGTTATTCTACTCCGAAAGATTATAAACACTCCTAAGATTTAATTCTTGTAGGATTGACGAAAATATTGAAGTCCATACAAATGAATGCAAATTACATATTTATAGATAAAAATCCTACAATAATTACCAATGACCACCTTAAAAACTACCACCTTCCTACAATGACATGTGGTCCTCTAACAACTTCCTCTTGATCTCCTCTTTAAGTGCCATTTGTCCTGCAAGTAACTTCCGCTAACCACCAATTAATTCTCTCTTGAAATGATGTGTCTTTATCTCAAGCCTTCTAGAAACAATTATGCACCATCATCCTTCCAAACA
Source organism: Camellia lanceoleosa (assembly GCA_025200525.1). Lineage (NCBI taxonomy): Eukaryota > Viridiplantae > Streptophyta > Magnoliopsida > Ericales > Theaceae > Camellia > Camellia lanceoleosa. The sequence goes on from CM045764.1 coordinate 68,771,769, forward strand.
TACTGCAACATTGCAAATTCGACAGAGTATTTTGACAGAAGAATGCATCATCGCAGAGAAATTAAATTTTGGTTCAAACAGATCCCCACGACTGAATGATGAATGCATTATTTATCATGTCGTAAAATCGAATATTGTGACATAAAATTTGCTCAACCTCGAAGATTTTAGTATATAGTTAACCAAAAAATGCATATACTAATGAATAAGAATAATTCCAACAAACGAGATATTTCATGTCAAGTTAGTGCATTTACTTTTTACCTTGTAGGATTGATGATGAATCATCTTTATGTGAAATGCAATGAACACCGTTCTTTTCCTCTACCTGGTGAGTATTCGCATCATTTGTTAACATGCCTATGGGTCTAAAGGAAAATAGAAGTCAAGAGCCCTTTCAAGCTATGCCTTTTGTTAAGTTTTTATATTTTGTAATATGGCTATAACTTGCTTTATTCACATGCAAAATCAGCATAACTTTTTCTGAAAATTTTGTAAATGACTCAAGATAACATTGATTTACAAAACCAGAGTTTTCTTTATATCTCTAATCGCATTCAATGACTTGTGAAGCTTGCACCTTTTTTTTTCCTTCTTGGGATAAGTCTGAAGAAGCTTATACTGTTAGCGCTGGATAATTCAAGAATGTCTCTATATTTTGATAGTTATGATCATCTTACACCTGCTTCTAATCAAAATTGGAGAACACCTTGAAATTAAAAGCAAGCCTTTCAGTTTGAAGAATTATTCTCTTCCATAAAGCTTTTGAAGATTCTTCCAGACTATTTTTAATTATCGAAGTTGAACCTTTGGTACAATTAATGTTATTAACTTTTTTTATACGGTCAAAAAATTCTACCTTTGCCATTTTTCTTAAAAAGATTATATTATTATTGGACCAAGTGAGGAAATAAATCTTACTACCTATCAAACTCTCACTGAAGATACATATATATATATATATAAAATGAAATGATGTGAGGAAAGATACACTAACATTCCAAATATGGATGATAAAAGGATTGGATTGGAACTGGGGCCCTATCGACCTGTCCCAACCTCACACTCGTAAAGAAAAAGCTCATCTCAGACAAATCTGATAGCCATGATGGGTACCATTTTTCTTCCTAACCTGAACTTAAAAACAATTCTCCAAAACCCTCATCAAATAATTGTATTCAAAATTTTTTATCCACTAAGTTCTGCATCGATCCAATGAAAATTTCAAAAAATTAGATACTAGTTACTTAAAATATGGCAAGAAGCATTTGAACAAAATAAAAATGAATTAGGAGATAAAAAGAGAATATAAGAAGAGCAGCAAGAGGAGGAAAGTCATTCACAATGGCCTTTGGCAAAAGAAAGCTAGTGTTGCTGCAGCTGTGGAATTGAGAAATTATTTATAAAGGAAAAACCCTAACACATTGATTAAATGGTATTGCAAGCATGTCTTCCACATAGACCTACTACATATATTCAGTTAAAAAGCACACGGCTTGCATGTGGACCTACCACCTACAGCTCATATCAGAAGACGGACAAAGCATGGCCTATGGGCTGGAGGTTGTGAGATCACTGGGATCCCTATATACAAGTTTATAAACTTTGTATATAGGGATTGGGGCCTTGGGAATTTACCTCTCTTGGGCTTCACTCTAAAAGCCCTTCTATAAAGGTTTTTAAGAGGTGAGGGTGGGCACACGTAGACGTTGCATATAGGGTTCCAGAGGCTTAGGCAAAGGTGTGGTGTGGGACAGTTGAGGTAGGAGGACAGGGGAAGACATTGAGGGGAATGTGATAGGGAGGCAGGTAAACAATGCTCCTACAATGATGTTTGGATGCTTGCAAAGGGTGGACCTTTGACAATAGCTAAGGCAAAGGAAGTCAAGGATCGTCACAATTAGATTGTTGCTGTGGACAAGTTAGACGAATTGGTTTTATACATACCCTCAGGTAGTAATCGGGGTCTATTGGTTGGGAAAGAAAAGAAAGTAAAGGAGCCCAACATCAAGAGGTGATATCCAATGACCAATAATACAGAGGAAGATGAGGAAAGATATTTAGAGTGGGTCACTGAGATAAGGACTTCTTTTGGAGGAAGACAATGAGATGATTCTAGTGGAGTGCTCTCTTCTAGGCTGAATTGTGGGGCGGGGGGCAAGGTTTTGTAATGTGTTTCAAATCAAGAAGAAGAGGGAGACTAAGAAGCATGGATATGGACACAATACCGACATGCCTGACATTGCAATTTTCAAAAAAAATGTACGACACAACACATGAGGGACGTGCAAAATATATAATTTACATATTTATTGTATGTTATATGTAAAGATAAATTATTATTATATGTTATATATATGAATATTTAAGTCAAATATAATATAATATTTAAAGTCTAAAGGAGGAAAATAGATATATTTACATTATTTTTGTTTTATTGTTGGATTTGAAGTTATTTTATTCAAACTTGTAATGTGGTTTCAGTGTCGGGAAGTGTCCGATGAGTGTCGTGTTGATATTCAATATAGTGTTGGGCACGACGCATTACCTTCTTAAATTGTTTGTGCTTCCTAGGAGGGAGATAGAGTGGATGAAGGACACAAAAAAAAGGTTTTTTGGGGATATAGAAAAGAGATGGAGGTCAAGCATGGGAAGTAGGTGAAGAAGACTGAGTTTAGCTCAAGCTTGAGAACAAGAAGAAATATTAGAAATCTGGGGAACTTTGTAGTCATAAAATAGGAGGGAAGTAGGTTGTTTGGAAGTATGGCTGAGGGGAAACATTGTGCCTAATGTGTCTTTATGGCTTTCTTCCATGGGATGGCTATTGCACATGAGAGAGGTAATCATATTTGTAGGATTTTTATTGATGGTGTGGAACAGTAAGAAAAGGTCGTTCTCTAGCAGCATTGTGGAGTCTATAAGAGGTTGGGCAATAAAGATATGGTATTGGAAATAGTCATGCTTCTTAGTTTGGTATAGTTTGGGTGATACTTAGGATGGTCAAAGGCCTTTTGGCTTGTTCTTATAGAGGATGCCCAAGGAGTGTTAATAAGAAGGCTTGGGATATGGTGTGGTTAGCACTTTTTTATAATACATTTGCTTATCAAAAAAGGAGAAAGGTTTGGCACATTTTTACTGCATAAATTATTCTTCATTTTTGAATTCTTTACATTAGCCAACATCAAAACTGTAAAAAGGTTGAAGCCTAGCATACCAAAAATGTTAACTTTTTTTGTGTATGAATTATCTAAAATGTAGACTGTTAATCGACCTGCCGTCCAGTAGGTTAGCTATGTGTTATATTATATAAAATGATCAAATGGTGCCCTTATCTTTAAAGCATACAAATAGGGACAGAGAGGTAATCCAATTTTCTTCCCATTCTGCATGTGCAACAAGCAAGCGGCCGTATTTCCTTTCCCATCATCATCTCATCTACCTCTTCCCTTCTCTTCCTTTTCCATTTCTTTTTACCTTACCATCTGTATGCTGTTAAAGGTGGCTTTTTATTGATTTTCTTGCTTTATCCTTGTGGCCAATTTAAAAGAGTGTATTAAGGCCTCTTATTATTGTTTGACCTTAAGGTTATTTTTGGAATTCAAGTGCTCTGGGCTTGAAGACTCCAGGTGAGTGTTCCCTTTATAGAATAGTATAGGTAAGTCCATCTAAGGAATACAAAAGCTTAAGAGAAGTCTTTTGCCTTTTTTATTTTTATTTATAAATTTTGGTGCAAAAGAAATTTTTGTGAATCCTCGCTCCTTGTACACTTCATAGCTGAGCTCATTTTCTGTTGAGCTTTTAAAACTTTTGTACATGGCTACGCCTTTTGAGGTTTTTTTGTTCTAGTAATACAATTCAAAACAATCTTTATTTATCAAAAACATATGATATATATATATATATATTTTAAGGGAAAGTAAGTGCTGTTGTTTCTTACCATTTTACTCAACATATTTGATGAACCATTAGAGATGCAAGAAAGAGAAAAATTAAAGAAAAGAGAAATTTGGAGTCATTTGATTTAAAGGTGGAAGTCATTAGAAGCTCTATTAGCTTTAAACTTCATCACGGGCATGAAGGTTTCTTCTTTGATTTTAAAAGTTATGGCTACAGGGATTATTTTTGTAAGTATGGTTTCCTAGTTCTAGAAGATGCATACTTTTGAGTCTGAGGTAATTTCCTTAGTCATCCCTTGATTGGCACTTGCTTGCTTGTTATCTACTTGGTTAGCATAAGTAGTCACCTAGTTATTCATGAGTAAGTTCTTTAGCTAGTTAGCTTTGTAACCTCATCAAGAGAATCTCTTTGGTAACCTTTTCAGATAACGAAAACAAATTTATAGCCTATTGTTTGCGGTAAGAAAACTTGACTGAGAAGAGTGATTCTTCTTACTCTAGAGAGATGAAATTCCTCAAATCCTCTTTTTCTCTCTTGCTTTATAGATTTTACCACATTTTATTGTATCTTTTTCCTATCAATATACTATTTGGTTTCTAATTGAGAGGTCAGTAAGCGGTCACTTTCCTCAAGTTTGAAGGTTTGTGCTGCATCAATCTCAATGGATTCTAGCAAAAGAACTAAGCTAAGAACTTGGAGACTGAGACGTGATTCGAGCAGAGGTGGTGTTGTTTCTCCTCATAATTGCAATTGAAATGCAAGGACTTTTTAAGACAAATTTGGGGACTTGGATTCTATGTGGGATCCAGTGTTTTCGATATCTAGAGTTTGGATGGCTGTTTGCGACACGTAGTTTCTTGTCTTTGCTTAGTTTTGTTTGATTTTAATTTCAATCCTTTGTGTTCGATCTTTGAGGACTCCTTGTCCTTTTTTTTATTACATTTATTTTTCTTCAATAAAATTCCTTATGCTGCCGATCAAAGATTTTTTTTTTTTTTTTTTAATCCATCAAGACGCATGGTGTACCCCTCTTGGACCATTGGTCTGTAGGCTGCTTCAAAGTTTGTTGAATAGGAGCAGAGTTGAGGACGGAAAGGGAGAGCGGAGGCTTTCTCGTTGAACGAAAAGAATGGAGAAGAAAATGAAGTACTCTAATGTATGAATTTAAACAGAACAAGGGGACTATTTTAGTCTTTTTCATGTATCAGTAAACCGTTAACCTACCTGAAGTGGTTAATAGTATGCCCTTTTAAATAATACCTGCAACTTTGACTCTCTCTCTCTCTCTCATCTCTTTTTGGATGGCTCACCTGTGTCTGAAGCTTTTCAACCCAAATGAAGACAAGATACAATTTCAAATCTTTTGTATTAGTGTACAACTACCAAAAAATTGTACTAGCTTTGCTAGCTGACCATAATAATATTTTTTATGTTTTATTATCTAACACTTGCACTTTTAAATTTATTGAACTAATGATAATAACTTTTTCAATAAATACTGATACATACATTTTAAACATAATGGGTATGTTTGGTTTGTGTTTGAGAGATGTGTTTTAGAGATAAAAAGTACGAAAATATGTTTGGTTTGGTTTTTTTGGAAAATTGTTTTGAAAAATTGTTTTGAGAGAGAGTTTTGGAAAAAAAAGATTTGATTGTGTGTGTGTGTGAGAGATTTGGAAAAAACTGTTTTGGTTTTTGTTTTTTTTGTTTTTTTTTTTTTTTTTTTTTTATTTTGTTTATTTTTTAAACTTATTAAAAAAAAAAAAAATTTTTCAATTTTTCTTGTCAAAGACATTTGACTAACCAAATGGCCTATGATAGAGTCAAGTAGAGAAAAATGATTCTTGTAGCCGACCCTATTTGATAGAACTTAAGGCTTGGTTTGGTTGGTTAATTTTCTTGTCAAAGACAATTTCCAAATATTGAAGATGACATATGACTTTCAAAGAGAGGGAGGGGAAAAGTCACAGTGATTATGATTTAGACACACACACACACATATATGTTAAAGTTAAAACAATTATATTATAATATTGTTATTTTAATTCAATTTTGATAAAAATTATTAGTTTCAAATACTTCTTGTCTCTATGTTATCTATGCGGCTATTTTGGCTCTAAAAATGTTTTACAGCGATGACACTTTAACAAGTGACCCACCTACTTTCAAAGATTATCCAATCAAGTTCAATTGACAAGGAGGCTTGGCCTTTTAGTTGATGTCATTTTCGAAGTTGCAGAGGCTTTAAATAAGATAGCTTAGGGAACCCTTCGAATTGTTTGAATTTCTTGTGTTGTGTTCATGTGTGTAGTTTACATTTCTTTTACTAGCGATTGTATAGTTGTTGAATGCGCCTATGAAATCTGTGCACAGGAGCACAATGATAATAGTGATGATGCTAGGGGAAGAGGCATGCATGATTACAGTACATATCCTTTCGAAATACAAACAGCTTCCATCAGGGATGGTGTCCTTCCAGGGGTCATACGCCAAGTAATCATTGAGTAAGTCCTTTCCACTCTTTGGAACCCGAGGATTTTTATTTTTTATTTTTAAATGTTTAAATCTATTATTTTTATTTTTATTTTCTGTTTGGGGCTATATTGTAGCATTAGATAGCAACAAAGTTTGTTATTTTTTTATTCACATTTAAGTCAACAAACATGCACGTTTATCTTCCTTTCTTCTTTAGCATGGAAAGTCCCTATAACATTGACAAAAGCCCATAGATCTTGTGGAGATGTTCCTTGAGGAGCTGCATCCACCATTCAACATTTAGAAGGGTGGAGCATCTAGAAGAAGTCATCGGATGTGGCTTGGATCTTCTTCTAGAGTTTAAATTGGATGTAGAGATCTCTATTACTTCATTACTCATGTGTACTAGTCAAAAAATAAGAATAAAAATTCGTTAGTCATGTGGTGACTTTGCAATTACTTGTATGGCTGTAGAAGTGAGGATATTTTCTTATACTCTTGCCTTTTGGAATTTGGGAGCTTGAAACTGTTGCCTCTCCAAGTCCTGAGAATCGCATAGATTTTTAGGCCATTTTTAAAAAAAAAATTTCCAAAAGGTTATAATTCAATTTGGGGTGCAAGGTGGGCTTCCTTCCTACGCCTTGTTTAGGTCTTTTGGTCAGCTGGGATTTCAAAGTTAGTAATTTGGGACATAGTGGCGGACAGATTTGGGAGGAGACTCACAAGTTGGAGAAGCAGAATTTGTTGAAGGGAGGAAGATATTCTTTCACCACTCATCGGGCTATTTAATGCTCTGCAGTGAATCAAATATAGTACTCAAATCAACCCTCCTATGGTTTGATGCTCAATGCAGCCTATTTGAAATAAAATTTACACTGAACCAACTGCAAAACAAAATTAGATTAAATGTAGAAAGCCTTTACCTTGCCAATTGCAACATTTGACTTTGACCTGTTGTGGGATCTCTGGAGGGTATCTGGGCGCGACAATTCACCCCCATCTTGTTCACAAAATGTATAGTGTGAATCGCGTGAGGGTCTATGTCCAACAAATACACGGAAAATCCACTTATACAATGTAATGCCAAACAAAGATCATATCACTAGACTTGGAGTCTCTATCTAATCTTTTTTGAGGAAATTAGAAAACCCTAACTCCTACCAATATAGGCCATTGTCTGTTGCAACCAGAAAAGCTCAGTCCGGGAGTTTAGGAGAGAGAAAGGTCATCAATTGAGCATCCCTAGCACACCGGATCAAAGATTGGTCTCTATTAATTCTTGATATGAGACTCATTGCCAAATATGTTAATGTTTAGATTATCCTCTTTCTGATGAAAAGTGTTTTTGTCAAGAGTTTCTCAAAGAAAAGGAAGAAAACTCTCGAGGGAAGGATAGGAATGTTTCCAACTTAGGTGAGATTCCCTCCAATATTAATAAGCAAACATAGATATATCTCAAGTAAGCAAATAGCTTTATGGTAGCATGTTAAACATAGTAAGGAAAGCAAAGACAAGCAAGATGCAAAGACGAGGACCTACACCAAGTTAAATGCAAAAAAGGGTTAGAAAACGAGTATGATCCTAGATGCAAGATTCTACTGAATGTAAGAAAAACTCATAAAATGTATCTTGTAGGCCCGGTTACCACTAATCATCAACATAACAAGATAGCAACGATATCTATAAAATGTGATAACCCGGGCCTAGATGCAAGAATTATACTAGAAACATGATAAACGTGCAAAGTGTAACAAACGATAGTGGAATGAAATAGATGATGACCTAGATCTACCCCCAAAAATATGAAAATGAGTGTAAAAATAAAAAATGAAGAAGAAGGAGAGGTAGAGATAGCTAATGATCCCTACTTCCAACTACATGGAAAGGGGAGTGAGTCTCACCTAAAGGCAAGACAAAGGCCTCAATCCATGAAATAATTCACGAGGAGTAGATTCAATCATTACCATAGAGCTAAGCTAAGAACATGAAGTAAATACTAGAAAAGAAGATAAACAACACAAAAAAAGGGAAGATAAAGGCTACAGTCTACCTCCTAATCATGGAAATGGGCATAAACCTTGTTCAAAGACAAGACAAAGGCTCAAATCCATGGAAATAGGCTTGAGGGGGTAGACTCTAACCATTCTCAAAGAGAAAACCCATGTTTGGCTAATGAGAAAGTGCAAAAAAGTGAAAAAGAAAGCAAAAGGCTAAAATAATTTGGAGATCTGACTAGGATCTCAACTACTCAAGCCCAATATTCAATCGCTACTCAATAGAACTACACGAGTATAATAAAACAAAGGTGTTTAGATAGAGGGAAAACAAAGGAAAATAAAAGAAATGGAAGTGTGATTATACCTCCTCCTAAGCCTCAAGCTAGATGATGAGAGCAAAGCAACTTCAAAATCCCCTCTCAAGCTTCAATTGAAGCTCAAAGACCTTCAAGCTTGGTCTTAGTTAAAAATGAAACACAAGAATTAAGAAAGTGAAGAGAGAACCAGAGATTTATTGGGAGAGAAGGCACAAAACCTAATTAGGTTTTTTACCTCTCTAAACACATGTATTCATAATAATAAGGGAATATGTACAATGGCACTATTACTCTCAAGCACATAACTTGACACTTGCCCTGAAGTTGGTGTATAGATAGCTCTCAATTGATCTTTAGAAGATGTAACAAAAGACAAACAAATGATGCCGCTATTCAATTTCTTCTTGATAAAATATCGATCAATCTCGATGTGCTTAGTCCTGTCATGTTGAACCAGATTATGATCAACATTAATACTGGCCTTATTATCACAATATAGTCGCATGGGACCACCTCTCAACAATCCTAGGTCAGCCAATAAAACTTTTATCCACATCAACTCACAAATGCCATGTGCCATGGCTCGATACTCTGCTTCTGCAATTGATCTGGTAACAACTGATTACTTCTTACTCAAGTCATCAAATTTCCTCCTACAAATGTACAATGACATGTGGTAGATCTCCTATCATCAATAGCACTAGTGCAATCTGCATCGGTGAAGGCCTCTAACCTTAAATGACCATGATTGGAGAACAAGATGCTTTTTCCAGGTACTGATTTGAGATACCTTAAGATTTGATGAACTGCATCCAAATGCCCCATCTGAGGATCATGCATGTATTGGCTAACAACACCAACAACATATGCAATATCTGGCTTGGTATGAGAAAGGTATATTAGTCTTCCACAAGCTTTTGATACCTCCTCTTGTCCACGTGTTCTTCGTCACTACTATTGAGCCTATGATTAACCTCAATAGGAGAGTTAGCAGGCCTACATCCCAACATGCCTACCTCCTCAAGCAAGTCCAAGATGTACTTCCTTTGAGAAATAAAGATGCCCCTATTTGATCTAGCAATCTCAATTCGAAGAAAGTACCATAAGGGTTCGAGATCTTTAATTTCAAATTCCCTGGAAAGTTAAGCTTTGACTTTGGACATTTCTTCTTCATTATTGCCTGTCACCACAATGTCATCTACATAAACAATAAGTACTGCGATCTTAACCCCACACTATTTGATGAACAAAGTATAATCTACATGGCTTTGCTTATATCCAAATCTAAGCATCACCTTAAGGAATCTGTCGAACCAAGCTCTACGAGATTGTTTCAACCCATACAAAGCTTTCTTTAACCAGCAAACCTTCCCCTCAATGGTTGGAGAAGAAAAACCTAGAGGATGTCGATATACACTTCTTCTTCTAGATCCCATTAAAGAAATGCATTCTTCACATCCAACTATTGTAACGGCCATCCTAGAGTTGTTGCACAGGAAAGAAGAACATGGATCGAATTCATCTTGGCCACTAGTGCAAAGGTCTCTTGGTAGGCAATGCCATAAGACTGAATGAACCCTTTAGCAACTAGCCTCGCCTTGGTAGAGAAACTAATTCATAAGTGCCATTCTTACTTAGTGCTCTCATTTCCTTTGCCATAGCTTATTTCCACTTAGAATCATTAAGAGCTTCCTTTTAAACCTGTGGAATAGAAATAGAAGACAAAGACGAAACAAAGGCACAGTACGATGGAGATAATGAGTCATATGACACAAAATGTAATATAGGATGTTGGGTACAAGATTTAACTCCTTTCCTAATAGCAATAGGAAGATCCGAGTCATTAACTTCATAAACATCACTAGCAGGGATAAGAGAATTAATAGCTAATGACTCATTACCTGAAACTGGAGATGAAGATAATTGGCATGGCAGCACATCAGGCACGGGTTCTTTCTGTCGCTGAGAGTAGGTCTTGAGATCTGATCTATCTAACCGAGGAATTACCTCCCCTTCATTACATGGCTCACCCTCCCTCTCACAACCACTAGAAGGAGAAACCATAGAATCCGGGAAACCAATCTCTTCTTTTGGAATAGAAACCTCCCTCTAAAGAGATGATCCCTAGAAGAATGGCTTAGACTCACAGAACGTAACATTCATAGAAACATAGAGCTTGCGAGTGTGAGGTCATAGCACCTATAACTTTTTTGAGTAGAAGAATAACCAAGAAAAATACACCTCAAGGCCTTGGGATCAAATTTGTTGCAAATGGTACAAGGGGAATGGACAAAGCAGACACAACTGAAGACCTTAGGTGGAAGGGAAACAAGGTGAACAAATGTCCGAAGAAGAAGGTCAAGATGGTGTTGAAAGAGGACACTCGAAGGCATGCGGTTAATAAGATATGTAGCAGTAAGGACCGCATCACCCCAGTATGGTTTAGGTACATGCATTGTGAACATAAGAGCATGAGCAACCTCAAGAAGATGATGGTTCTTCCGCTTGGCAACACTATTTTGTTCAGGGGTACTGACACAATTGGTTTGATAAAGAATGCCATGGGCTTCAATGTAGGCTTGAAATGCACCATCAATATATTTAGTGCCATTGTCACTATGGAGGACTTCAATAGGGGTAGCAAATTGAGTAAGTACCATCTTATGAAATATCTAAAAACATGAAAAAACTTCATTTTTTGGCCCAGAGCAAGTAAACCTAAGTCACACGAGAATAGTAATCAATAAAATTGACAAACCACCGATAACCTGATACAGGTATAACACGAGATGGACCCCAAACATAAGAATGAATAACCATAAAAGGAAAAAGACTTCTTTTATTAATGGGAGGATAACAAGAATGTTTATATTTAGCAAACTCACGAGCATCACAATGAAAATTATTCGTATGACAAACCTTTACTAAAGTAGGAAAAAGTTTTTCTAAAACAGAAATAGAGGGGTGTCCTATACGCCGATGCCACTGATGTAACAGAGGAAAGGCGGAAGTGGCAGTTGTTTAAAGAGCTTGGTGAGAAGATCCAATGGAAGAAAGTCCAGCATCCAGAAAGTCCAGGCCCCCATGTGCTTTACCACTGTCAATCATTCTCCCCGTACTCAGTTCCTGAAAAACACAATGAGAAGGATAAAAGGTTATAGAACAATTTAGCAAATTGGTAAGACGACTAACAGAGAGTAAATTAGTAGAGAATTGGAGAGCATGAAGAATAGAAGAAAAAAAAATAGAGGAAGAGCAATGAATAGAGCTTGTCCCAGATACAGAAGATAAAGACCTATTAACAACTCTTACTTTATCCTTGCTAGAAAAGATGAGACAAACCTCTATGTGATTAGTAGAGCCGGAGTCAATGATCCAAGGATATGAAGAAGAAGCACTCAAGGCACTCGTAGGAATACCTGTAGAAGCAAAGTTGGAAGCAGAGGGAGGATCAAAAGAAGGGACGGAGGAAGAATCAAGCCAAGCCACTAGATGTCGGAGGGTGTGCAACTCATCATGGGAAAGTGTAGCAAAATCACCTGGGGTGCTGGCAGAAGACTCGGAGATTGGTAAGGGAATGAATATCGCCACATCTACTAGTACCACTATGGGCTCCACTCCAGCTTTGAGGAGGAGGACCATGTAACGTCCAACAATGTTCCCTATCATGTCGGTCTTTCCGACAATAATCACAAGTAATCTGACCACGATCAACACTAGTACCTTTGTTCGTAGACTTGGAGACATGGCCATCATTTGGAGCAGAAAAAACAGCGAGGGTAGAGCGATCTTGGAGGGGCTAATAGCACTACACCTGCTCTTTTCATGCTAAACATAAGCATATGCCTCATGCACAGTGGGAAAAGGATCTCGGCCAAGAATCTGAATACGAATCTGATCATACTCAATGTTAAGACCAATAAGAAAATCATAGACCCTCTCTTTGGATACTATCAACTGAAAGGTAGTAGCATCTTGAGAACAAACAGCGTGAAAGTTCTGATAGTAGTTGAGCTTTTGCCACAAACTACTCAACTTGGCATAGTACTCGGCAAGGGACCTATCCTTCTGATCAAACCCCTGTATTTTCTTCCGTAACTCATAAGCCTGGGCATCATTACCACGCTGGGAATACATCCGAGCAGCAATAATCCAAATCTCATGAGTGGTATCCATCATAACAAAGGAACAGCTAATACTAGAGTGGATAGAGTTGATAAGCCAAGTCATGACAAGGGCATTCTCTTTTTGCCATTTATCTCGAGCTGGTTCATCCTCCTTGGGAGCCTTAAGGCTTGTTTGATTTGTATTTGAAGATACAATTTTGGAGAAAAATTTTCAAAATTTTGTTTGGTTCAAATTTTTTGAATTTTTTTTTTCCAAGATCACTCTCTCCTACATATCAATTAATCACTTTTTCTCTTTCTTTCTCAATCACTTTTTCTCTTACACACATCTACTCAACTACAACAAAATATCAAATCATCTCAAACTCCAAAACTCCAAAATTATTTTCAAAATATACAACCAAACAAATCAAAAAAATTTCTAAACTCTCTCTTCAAATTTTTTTTCAAAAAGTTATCTCAAAACACAAACCAAACACACCCTTAGTAACTCCATTGTTGTAACTAGACATGCCAGGAGGAATAATGGCCAATTGAAAGGAACGCAACTAAACCAGATAATTGATACCATCCAACTTGACCAAAGCAAGCTAAAGAGAGGAATTATCACTAAGAGAGACATTGGAACCAGATTCTTTCACTTCACTGACTATAGGGGTCTTACTATCATCTGCCATGGCCTAGAATAGTGCTAGCACACCCAACAAACAAGACAACCGCAGAAAACTGTCAAAATAAAACTGAAACAACCCAAAAGCATTAAAAAGGGGCCAGAACGACCCAGTGGCTGAGGAAAGGAGCAATACGCAGACTATAGAGCGAGGTAGATAGTTCTGGGAAGCCAAAAAATAATCAAAAAAAATCCAAAACCAGCAACTGAGGCCAGGGATCAGCCTAGAGACTCTGGTCGGCTTCCATAGGTATGGACCCAAGCGATGAATCGACCAAAAAACTGACAGAACGAAGAAATCAAAAAAATAGGACCAATTTTCCCCAAAAAAATAAAGAGAAATGAAAAAATAGGCAATCAAAAATAAAAAAAAAATTGAATCTTTTTCTAGGTAACCCTCTACCCTAGTCGTTCACGGTGGCAATTTTATTTATTTATTATTATTATTGTTTATTTTTTGTTTATTATTCTTATTTTTTACATTATCAAGAAGAATAGAGGAATAAAAAATAAAAGAATAGAAGAAGATTTTTTTTTTCTTTGCTCTGATACCAAGTTAAAAATGAAACACAAGAATTGAGAGAGAGAGAAGAGAAAACTAGAGATTTATTGGGAGAGAAGGCACAAAACCTAATTATGTTTTTTACCTCTCTAAACACATGTATTTATAATATTAAGGGAATAAGTACAATGACACTATTAGCCTCAAGCACATAACTTAACAGTCTTCAATGGAGGAGAGAGAGAGTTTAAGGGAGAGAGAACTTTTTCTTTGTTCTCTACCCAAAATGTACCTTATATATAGGCTGAGGATCAGCCTCTGGGTCATTCTACATGCATATATATATTTGATATACATGCATATAGGATATTCCAAGATGCTGTGAGGACCACTCTTGAGAAACTATCTGAGATAACTGTCTACCTGCGGCCACAATATTTTCTGCGGTTGCAAGTACAACCTGCGACTGTGGTTTTCCTAATGGCGGCTGCAGCTTTTTCTTCTCCACGTGTTCCTACTCTGTTCACAGGTTCATAAAACCTAAGGAAATTCATGATTACTTGCAGGTTGAAGGCTTCTTGAGTGGTTTTTCTCCTTTTGCGCAATTCGACTTCTTTTCTCACTTTTGAAAGAAACAAGGTTTTGGTTTTAAAAAGGTAAATCAGACTTGGTTGAATGCTTGAAATGACATCTTAATCCTTGAAAACTCTTTTCAGAAACATTTTTCTAAAAGGGGTTTAAGGTTGGGGAATTCTTCCATTTGAAGGCTTGTGCTTGAAAGTAGTCAAGGTCCATCTTTATTTCATCATCAAGGGGTTCCTCCGGATTTGCCCAGTCTTAGGGGTGTCTCCATCTATTTAAAACAAACGACAACAGGTTGTACATTTTTAACTAAATCTTGTTGTATTTAAATTCATTCGCAAATTTTAGTAAATCAACTTGAAGACAAACAAAAGTTCATTGAAATTAGAGTTGCCAATTGTTACATGCTTTGGGATTAGAAATGTTTTCTGAGTATTAAGTTACAATTTGCCACTACTCATTTTTACCTCTATTGGGTGTGTTATCTATCAAATCTTTCCTAGAACATAAAGTTCATATTGCACTAAACTGTGCAAACTGACTAGTTTTCCTATGTTCAAAATAAAATTCATCTAGTATGTGCTAATGATTTTCATTTTGGCCAGCATATGCTTGAGCAATGGAATACCACTTCGAGAAGTTGCACCATCATGGTCAAAGCATGAAAGTTGGGAAGAGGCATTCATTACAAGTAATTTTTTTTCCCCCCTTAATAGATTTCAAAGATATGTGGTTACATATAGCAAGGGAGCCTTGTCTTTCACATGTGGCAAGTTTGGGCCTTTTGTGACGCAGCGCAATACGCACAAAACTAGATATCGTTCTAGTAGACGAAAACTCTTGAATCCACAAGAAAGAAACCCTTGAATCCATAAGGAAAATAGATAACTTGAAAATTATATTAATTGAGAATGCCTTTGCCTTTAGGCTTACATGACTATTTATACTAGATAATGTCTTGGTCACTAAGCATACATGGAGATTAAGTAATTATTCACCCAAAAAATGGAGACCAAGTAATATAATAAACTAATTAACTATGATGGTACTAGTCTTGGACACCAAGTATACTTGGAGACCAAATAATGATATAAGAAAGAAACTAGTTAGGAAATTCCTTGGTCATCCAGAAAATTATAGTCTTTAATAAAAATTCTTGATAGCCAAGTAAAAATTGTCCAAAAATATCATTTCTCCCTTGGTCAATAATTTGATTTCCTTGACTTGTGTTTGTCAAATTGCCTCAAGAAATCTGCAGCCACTTGTTCTACATCATTTTGGCATTCATGTTGTTAGAAGCACTAGTCGTTCCCCCCAAAAATTCTTCAGAAACTATTTGTGGGGCTTATGAACTAATGTTGTCTCATGGTCACCTCCCTCCACCAAAAACAAAAAAAAACAAAAAAAAAATTGAAAGAAAAATTTCTAATATTGGTTCATCTTCTACTCAATTTTTTCATAGTTTCGTGACCAACCCTGTCAACTTTTATAATAACAAAATGTACCTTGCCTGTAACTTGGCTTATTTTCATAATAAACTCACATCAAAGTTCCTGTATTTCTAAAATAATCCCCATAAACCTTCTATACTTTTTAAATGCCTACCAATTTTCCATATTTAAAAATAAAAAATAAAAAAACCTCAACTTTGTGGGATGTTGGGAGTTTCTCTTCCGTGTAATACAGAAGATAGGCTTTGGTGGTTTGGTGGTTGATGGAGTAATTAGCTTAGATGTATTTTTTTGGGCTTTTATTGTGATCTTTTTAATTTTGTTGAAGGGTGTCTAAGGGATTAAGACCGGGAATTCCCTTTCTCCTTTTTTTTTTTTCAATATTGTCGTAGAGGCTCTTGGATGATGGCAAGGGCAAAAAAGAAAGAAAAGAAAAGAAAAAAATTCTATTCATGTGTATGAAGTAGGGGATAAGGGTGGCTCTCAAATTTTGGAATGACATTTGCTATTTGCCGATATACCAAGAAGTATGGACACTTCTAAGAAGGTGGCGTATCTGTATCATGTCCATGTCAGTCACCAACACTCATTGGACACTTCCCGACACGTGTCTGACACTCATCAAAACATGTTTTACTTTTTAAAAAGTTTTTTTAAACTTGGACACTCTTCGGACACTTGGAGGACACGTGTCCATCAATTAAACACGCATGAAACTAATTATAAGTTTGAACTAAATAAATTAGGATACAATAATAAAACGAAAATAATGTAAATTTAAAAAAGTAAGTGTTTTATTGCTTCTTTTTTAAAAAAAAAAAAATCTATTTATTATCTTTGAATGATATATTCTTATATGAGACATATAATAAATATATAAAATTATATATTTTGTGCATGTCCCTCACGTGTCGTGTTTTGCATTTTTTGAAAATTGACGTGTCGGCGTGTCTGTGTCTATGCTTTCTAGCCAATATACCTTTCTTTTTTGCAAAGCTAAGGAGGAGTTGAGATGAATAAGGTGTGTCCTTTTGTGTTTTGAAGCAGTTTTTGGTTTCACGTTAACTTGGCTATGAGCGATTACCAAGGTGGGGTAGGGGGCTAATATGGATTATGTGGCTCAAATTTTGGGTTGTCGAGTGAATGGGTTACCTACTTATTTCGGTCTGCCTTTTAGGTTCTCATTTAATGCTAAGTTAGTGGGATATGGTGGTGGAGAGATTTAAAAGGAAGCTGGCTACTTGGAAGAGAATAGATATTCATGAGTGGTAGGTTGACCCTGATTGAAAAAAAAATTGATCTCTTTAACTACCTACCTATATAATGGTTGTTCTATCGATTCCTAACTCAATGATTAGCAGGTTGGAAAGGTTGCAAAAAGGTTTCTTGTGAGTGGACAAGGGAAGGAGTTTTAAGTATCACTTGGTGAATTAGGATTCAGTTTGCTTGCCAATACATAAGGGAGCTATGATTAACAGGTCTGAGAGGTTGCAAAAAAGTTTATTAGAGGAGGGGACAAGGGGAGGAGTTCCCATACATAAGGGAGCTAAGAGGCACAGGCATAAACATAGGTGCAGACATGGAACCATTACATTACAAATGTCAAAACTATTTAAGCTCAATATTGGATAGATAATCTATCAAAATGACATAAATCCCCACTATTTTGTTTAAGCAATAATAATATGGTTTTAACATTTTTTCTTCACCAAAAATTCTATATAACCAACATAAATGGAAGTGGATAAAATGACAATGTGGCATGTCTTGACACTAGGCACTTGTGTCCTTGACATGTCACCCACTATATCTAGCGAAAAAATTAAACCACTATACACTTTATGGTGCATATGTGTGTATCCAACACACATTGGGCACTACTATGGGGATTAAAATGAAGTGTTTGTGCTTCATACTAAGAGAGGTTTGGGGATTCATAAATTGGAGTTGTTATAGAGGTCTACTATAGAGATGAGGGGTTGTGGAGAGAGGTAGTGGAAGGGAAATATGAAAGTATGTAGGGTAATTGACCATTGGTAGAGTGGTGAGACCTTATGGGGTGGGATTTTGGAAGGATTATGGGAGTTTGGGAAGAATTGACAAAAATATTTTTGTATAAGGTGGGTACCGTGGGTAGGATTAAGTTTTAGTTTGATTCATGGTGTGGTCGGAGACCGTTGAAGGAGGTGTTTTTGGACTTATTTCCCTTGGAATATGACAAAAAAATTTCTCTGCAAGATTGTTTGATGGTGTTTGATAATACTGTAATTTGGAATTTGCAGTTTAGGAAAGCTTTGGGAGATTCATTCTAAGGACTCTTTTTTGGGGTGGTTAATGATTCCGGGTTCTGAGCTTCCAAGGGATTGGTCATAATTCTTTGGCTTGGCATATTTCAAAGAAGAGGTGTTTTTTGTTCGTTCTTTCTATCAAGATTTGTGTAGTGGGGGATGCTTTTCCCATCCTTGGAAAGGTATTTGGATATTTAGGGTTCCTTGATAAGGATTATTTCATTTATTTTTATTTTTATTTTGGTGAACTATGGGTCTTGAGGCCATCGTTATCATTGATAACCTTAGGAAAAAGGTGAAATGTGTTCATTGATTGGTGCTGGATGTGTAAGAGGATAGTGCAAAGAGTGAATCATCTTCTGCTTCAGTGTTCAATGGCTAGCAAGTTAGAGTCTTATTTTTTCAGTGTTTGGTATGGAATGGGTAATGCCAACATATGTGGGGATATGCTTTCATGTCGAATGATTGGATGCCCAAAGAAGAGGGAGAAGAAGGTGACAAGGTGTGGGAGGCAGCGACATTGGGTGTTTTGTGGACTATTTGGAATGCAGTAGCAGAACTTTTGAATGAGAGACGGTTGTTGGTTCTCTATTTTGTCTTTTATTTAACTTATTAAAGATTGATACATGCCCATGGATGTATAGTTTATTGGATTTCGGCTTTTGAGTGACTAGGGTTCATCTTCTTTTTTGCATTTGTTAATGAACTTTTATATATCAACAAATATGTGAACCCTACCCAAAAAATAATATTCAGCTACCCTTTCAATGTGCTTGATTGAGTTCTCCCATAAATGGAACAGCTACCAACAATTCAGTTATATAATTAAACAATGTCTATAGCATATCTTTATGTGAAAAGTACGGAATCTGATAATTACTTTACATTCTTCTTATTCATTGCCAAGTAACAAGAAAGCTTTGGACTTCAGTTCTTTTCTGGTATTGAGTGATTTTTCCCAATGGTGTGGTGGAGCTTCTACATTGTTGGCTGGGGGCTAGTGTGGGAAAGATGAGGAAGAAGCTGTGCTGTTTGGTTTCCTCATGCATTAAGTGGATTATTTGGGGGAAGCAGAATCATAGGTCTTTTGGTGGCATAAAAGTTCCTTTGTATAGGCTTAAGAGTACATTTGTATATTAACCCTTCTCTTGACCAATTCTTAGAGTTTTTAGAGTTTTTGCCTTTTTGTTTCTCTTTTGTTTGGCATTCCCTTAATGCCATATTTAATGAGATTGTATTATTCATCAAAAGCAATTATTATTTGATTATTTCTCTTTTGTCATAGTAATTTCTATGCTGTAGTAGACACAACAGACAGTTCATAAATTTCTGTGCATAATTACAGTATCAAACTATAGGTAAGCATGATTATGATAGCATATTCATATATCTAAGTGTCAAACTTCTGTTAGATACATATTATTAATTTCATTACATAACTTTATATACGCAAAATAATTTTGAAGAGATTTCATCCTGTCAAGGAACAACTTCTGAATCCACTGGTGGTAAGGACTATATAGTAAACACTAGCTTCATTGGGCCTCCACTAAATGCAGCAATTTGGTCAACTGTATTGCTCAATAACTGAGATCTGACTGTTTGATTCCTCTCTGGTCGCTGTGTAACTTAATTTCGTTGAGCATTAAAAGGACAGGTTGGCCCAATGGTAAGACTTGCCATTAGCGTCCCTAGTGGCACAAGTTCGAGTCACGAAAGCCACCTCTCCAGAAATGAGTGTAAAGTTGTGTCCATCTTGCCCTTGTCACATCATGCTTTAGCGGGAGCCTTGTGCACGCTGGGTCATCTTTTGTTTTATTTTATTTTTAATAATTCGAATTGCGGGTCACTTGTAAACCCTGCAACCCTATTGAAATATCTCTACTCCCATACATAGGTGGCATCTCAAAGTTTAGTGTGTTTGAACAATTAGCTGTCTAATATTGCAACCTAATGAATTGTGTGGTTAGGTTCTGCATGTGGAACTTGGAACCTTTCTTTTGCGGTTGTGAGGCCGAATCAAGTTTCATATGTTTGTCTCCCCCCACCCCCTCTACCACCACCATTTGACGACTCACCCTTGCACAACTGCCTGTAACTCATTTGTCTTAACCAATCAGACAAAGCCATGGAATGCCAAGAGCTTTTGCCGACTGTCTATGCCACCTGTGTTTGTAGCCAGACATAGGGCTGAATCACTAGTGTACACAACCAGGGGTCTTCTTACAAGCTATATATGTGCATGGCATCTCCCCATGCCTTAATAATGAAGTCACCAACAAGAAACTTAAGACATATCCAAGACTACTTTATTCACACCATCCCACCAATTGCCTGGCACTTGTCTAGTACTCACTAGCAACTATATAGCCACAACTAAGGGTCCTTTGGGACATGAAATCCATATGAATTCTTGCTGGGATGTGGGCATGACGTCATACCTAGGGTGTTACCCACTTGTCGTAGCACTCTAACCTGTTTCCAATATGGCAGGAGGAAACATCAACACCATGTAAGAGGAATATAAACCTGTTTATGGAAAATGGCGACACTTTCCCATTTTTCAAAAGTTATGTTGCACCAATCTCCCATCCGTAAGCACCATCCAAACATGCCACATACTGTTGGCTGATGCAATGCTCAAGGGTGTACCCGTAAGCAAGCCAAGCCATGCTGTCTTGCCGTCCACCAAATCACGCGGGGCATGGCTGCTTCCCATTCACACCTAGGCTCTACAATTTAAAAACTTGGTGGTTAAGGTTAACTTTGGATGGAATTTGAGAAAATATATCATATATTGATCACTGGGCATGCTAAATTTTAGTTTATTTCTCATTGCTGCTACTTTGGGAAATTTAAGTTGAACTCTGTTGCAGGTAGTTTGAGGCTTTTGCAGCATGTGGAGACGATTCAAGCTCCTAGTTCATGGAAATTGTTGGAATCAAAATCATGGAAGGATGTGACATGGGAGGAGAAACAGTTCAAGGTACTTTAACCTCTAGTGGTAACAAGAGTTTGGACTTTGACCTGCCATATGGCACATTTTTTTTGATATTGCTCTCTATTTAATATCAGGAGGCCCCTGGGAGGATCACGGCATTTATCCAGGTAATTGATGTATATTGTGACAAGATTATGTGTGAACATAGTGTGTGTGTGTATGAGGGAGTGATTTAGCAAATTCTGTGCAGAAAAGTGAGGGTGCGTCTGATTCATGTTATAAAAATGGTCTATGACTTTTCAAATCGGACAGAAAAGTGAATCTTTTTATTTTGGATGAGAGGAAGTTTTTGTGAATCTTCTTTTGCTCTTATTGATTTTTTTGGAAGAGGTTTCCTTTGATAAGGATCAATAGATTTTTGTATGCACCTGGTGTACAAAGGTTTGCTCTCCTTCTTGGCAGGTTTTTGAATATATATATATATATGTCGGATTTATTTATCAGAGAGAGAGAGAGTTCTCCTGGAAATTGTATTTTAGGCAACACAACTATTGGCAATCATATTATGGTCGCATTTTTCAGTCTCCTAACTATGAGTGTAAGGAAATATTATGAGTGCAAATTGCACTAACCTCCCATGAGGTTTCAGAACCATGCACCAAGATCTTCTTTCTTTGAAAAATAGGCAGGGACCTCTCCTACCATTAGGATTCATTAAGAATTTTCTGTTATTGGCTATTTTAGCTCAATAAAATGACTATTTATATACAATTTTGCATTACCACCATATGATTAAAGGTTAATATGGTAAAGCGTTTTATGTAAATTAATTTTTAATACTTTATAAGTTCTAACAAATTAAATATATAATAATGGTGCTTCACTTTTTATTATAATAATTTAACATAAAATGAAAGTGTAGAAAGAACATAAAAATATAATAGTCGAAAAAAACTATCACTATTATGTTTAATTTTTGTAAAGTAGTATATATTTAATTTATATAAAATACTTTACGTATTTAATTTTTAAAGATGACAATGCAAAAGGGCATGTATGTGTAGTTATAGTCATTTTATTGAATCAACCCAATGATAATGTAATATTCTTAACGGGTCTATTTTTTAAACAAAGGGGTAGTGAACTCCATAAATTGAAGGAAGTTTAGTGCAATTTACTCGTATTATTAACCACGGGAGGTGTAGTGTTTGCATCAAATATAAAAGCATTTGTTTTGGTGCAGCTAAAATATTTTATCACCAGAACATAACTATCAATATGAACCTTGTCTCCCAACCTGTATGCACCCTTCTTCTGGTTAATCTTTACTTTCATGAAACATATGGAGACTTGAAGTAATGAATGTTTTCTCTTCTGTGTCTTATGCAGAAGGAGATCATGAAGAAAGTTGGTGTTGAAGGGTATGCAATTGCTTAAAGGCTGATGGGGCTCTTTCGACTTTATTGTCTTTGTTGACAAGGTAATGCAAACTGCAAATTGATACCAACGTTCTGGAGAAGTTGTTCCATGCTCTTGGAGCATTGTCCTGAGGCCACTAAGGGCCACACTATTATGCATGTTCCGCACCTAAATGCAGGAGGTTCACATGATTGTGTGGCTCCTAGGGCATCAGAGCAATGCTGTAGGAGCACACTATAATTTTTCACCATTCTGGTGGATCAAAAGGTTTCTGTTTTACATTGAATTGTTTGTTTCTTATGGAAAAAATCTGACAACAAAATTTTATGCAGAATTTCAATTCAAAATGATGTGACAGTGATATTGTTGAGATAGTACACCTTGAGGGGAGTTTTGGTTTGCAGTTTTAGGACAACATCAACCAATCATTCCGTATGAATTCTATGCAAATCTTCTACTCGTATCTCGTGAGATGTTTGGTTTGTTTTATGTACTCGTACAGATTGTCATCTTTTGTCTATGAAATTGTTAGCAGTTAAGATATTTGGTGATTGGTGAAACAGAATTGTAATGTACCTGGAAAAATATCCCCCCCCCCCCCCCCCCCCCCAACACAAACAAAAAAAATAAAATAAAAAATAAATAAATCTCAAATTTGGATGCATGGTGTAGATTTAAATTCAGTGGTGTTACATACACTAATTGATATATTAATTAGTGTACTAACATATGATATAATATTACCATTTCAAAATTATAAACTCCACTCATTATATAAACTATAAAAATTCAAAACCTCTAAAATTATGTCACATCATATGTTAGTACACTAATTGGTATATCAATTGGTGCGTGTAGCTTTATTCATTTAAATTTGGTAGTGTCTTGGGATGAATGTGATCCATATATGTCAAATTTTGGATACTTTTCTAGATTTGTAATTTTGTTATTGGATATATATGTTCCTTATTATTTCAAGGGCCATTTACCAGTAAGTTCCATATACAAAGTTTAAAATCCATCTAATCTCAAAACAACACTTGCACCAACTACATATTTTTACTTGTTATCAAAAAAAAAATTTTTTTTTTTTTTTTGAAACTTTAAAAACGCTACTACATTCCACGATTGTCAAACTTTCGTTAAACGGTCATCAGAAACTCGTCGAAATATTTAACATCACCGGAAAGTTGTCGGAGTATCGCCGGAAGTTCGATGAAGTATCACCGAAGTGTTCTGAACATTATTGGAAGTCGTCAAAATGTTCAAAATGTTTGTTGAATGTCAAGAACATCATTGGAAATTCACCAGATTGTCCAGAATATTGCTAGAAATAAAAATAAAAAAGAATAAATGGAAAAATTATAATGAAAAAATATAACAAAATGTGTTAAATATTGATAAATCGAAAGCAAAAAAAAAATAAAAAATAAAAATAACAACAAATAACAATGCGAAAGAGTATATAATATTTTTTAATTTTTATAGGGTTTAAATAAATAATTTTCAATATTGATCAAACTGAAAAGTAAGTTTTAAAATTGTAAAATATTATAGTTTTAATGCATGATTTTATTAAGCATTTATTTTTATTAATCAAATTGAAAAACATGTTATGAAACTTTAAAATTTTTCAGTTTTAAAGAATGTTATAAAACTTTAAAATCTTACAGTTTTAAAGTAGGATTTATTTCAGCATTAAAAAAATTGAAACTGTAAAATTTTATAGTTTTCGTCGCCTATAGCTAAAACTTAAAAACAATTTGTTTAGAACTTGAAAATTTTCTCCATTAAAACAGGAAAATAGAAGTGTATAGCAGAGAAAATGTAGAAAAATTAAGAAGTCGAAGGAAAGAAACAGATATAGAGAGAATATTGTACTCCGGCAACTATATTATAATCAATCTCAATCGTCACTTTGCATTTTTGTATTCAACCCTATTTCTTTTGAATCAATCATTCTTGTATTTTATTTCATATTCAAATTAATAATAGACAATAAAGAAAACATTTCCTAGCTTTATTTTTTTTTAATTTTTTTTTTCTTATTTTTATTTTATAGAGGAGATGTGTTTTATCTTCATCTTCTACGTTTTCGGTGGTGGGATTTACAAAAATTTTGACACTTAGTTTTTCGACATTGAGTATTTGGATGGAGATTCTAGAACCATTTTATGACGTTTGGAACTGAATACCCTTATATATTTCATTTGTATGGAACTAAGTATCATAAATCATTTATTATTTTTGAATTGAGTATCTGTATATATTTCATTTGTTCGGCACTGAGTATTCAAATGAAGATGTTTGACACTGACTATTCGAAACCATTTATGATGTTTGGAATTGAGTAAAAATGGTAGAAAAAGATGGATTTGCAAGATACCTCAGCATATCAACGGGTTTCGACAAGGGTGGCTTTGATGATGGGTGAGAGGTTTCTCGGTGTGAGAAGTATTTCTCTAGAGACCAATTTAGTTTTTGGGGTGTGTTAAGTATCTCTCTAGGGTTCTTGAGGATATAATAGGTATTATTTGGGATATCCAAAATAATACAACAAATTTTAAATTTCATAATAGGGTGTACAAAATATTGGGGTATCGAACCAATCTTTTGAGGTGCAAATAGAGCCACCCTAGATAGAACTTAAAAGCTAATTAAAATACAAATATATCTCCTGAAATTTACTTAAAATACAAATGGCCCCCTATGGTTATGAAAATTACATTTCGTCCCTTGAAATTTATAATTTCATAATAAATTGCCCATTTTATTAATAAATCATCAAGCCAATTAATAGTTTTTAATGATGTCAGAAATATATTCAGGTTAATAATTTGGGTAATTTTATTATTATATAATAAAGTAGTTATGAATTTCATTTTTTCAATTAATTATATTAAATAAAAAATGAAGACAGTGGGATATTTGTAATTTTTCGAATTATCGAGGGCAATCTGTATTTTAAGCAAATCTCATGAGGTGTAAACTTACATTTTTACTCTTCTTTTCTCTCTATCTCTTATTTATTCCTTCTACCTCATCCACCTTCTGTAGTCACCTTTCCACAACCATTTCCAACTATCAGCTACCCCTTTCTCACACTTCTTAGCCACCCTCCCTCCCTAATTTCCACATTTTCCACCTATTGTAACTCATTTTTCACTTTCTCTAACCAATGATCCTTCCTCTATTTCCTCAAGATCACCCTTTCACCACACTTCCTAATCGTCAAGATCACCCTTTCACTACACTTCCTAGTAGTCAATCTCTTATTTTCTCACAATTTCCACTCGTCTCCAACTCCCCTCCTACATTCTCTAATTATGCTCTCCATTCACCCTCCCAACCTTCGGCTACGCCTTCGCCACGTTTTGCAACCACACTCCTACTTTGTGCCTTTCTTATTGGTTAGGGTGTAGCAATTTGCTCACGACAATAATGATAGCTGTGTGTCACAATGGTGACTAGGTGTTGTGGTGGCATAATGGGAGAGGGAATTAAAGGTGAGTAACAGAGGGCAGAGAAGGGCGAAGGTTGTAGGGTGGTAGAAAATAAGACTAGGTTGGAAAAATATGGTTTAAAAGAAGAACAAGAGAGGGGCTGGAGAATAAGGGAACAATACTAATGGCAACTAAGAAGGGTAGGGAAAGGGTGACATTGGCTAGTGAAGGCGGGAAGTAGTACTAACGTGTCGCAACCTCATCCTGTCCTAAACAGGATAGTAGTCATGACTGGCCAGTAGTGTTCGACTACCAAAGACCTGATAAGACGAGACTATAATCTTAGGGCTTAAGCAGAATAACGTGTTCATTATATTAATTGATATTCATTCAGAGCAGGTGCATAAGTAGGAGGGAGATAAAACAAGCATACATTTTATTTAGTTACTTGATATTTACATGTCCACACTACAAAAAGGAAAAGATACAACTACAAAAGTCATTCTTACAAAGACCACACCATAAAGACAACACTCTAGTTCTAAGTTACAAACTCTCCAAAAGACAAAATAAAGGAAAAGATTCTAGTACAACTCCTCTTCGTGTCCTTGGTCCACATCTTCACCTACATATATATAAGGGAGAGGAGTGAGCTATTGCTCAATGAATAGTAATAACGTA
Organism: Camellia lanceoleosa; assembly: GCA_025200525.1. Classification (NCBI taxonomy): domain Eukaryota; kingdom Viridiplantae; phylum Streptophyta; class Magnoliopsida; order Ericales; family Theaceae; genus Camellia; species Camellia lanceoleosa. Next base: position 68,798,562 of record CM045764.1, read on the forward strand.
AGGTGGTAAATGAATGAACATTGCAAGATTTTCAAACATTCTTTCAAAACAATACATATATACTCATGATTGAATACACCTCCAATTGTGGGTTAGGGTCCAAGAATGCCATCTAGGTAGATAATACAAAAGTATAGAATGTTCATTCATAGAAAAATATAATAAGCTTGTAAACATAAACATAATTAAGTTTGTCATTGAAAATATAATTTGTCAAACATAGCATTACAAAATTACTACTCAGAATGAGCTCTGTGAATAAGGGTTTAACCTCCTTAAGCTTGACCTATACAAAACAAGAACAAAACATTGAAACATTTGAATAATCCTTATCTTCCTATATCAATTGGTCATGCTGTTAAACTTTAATTTTCTTTTCTATTTAAATATGCCTTAAGTGGATTTCTACTTATTTTATCGTTGGGCCTAGATGTCAAAACATACCTAAAAGTGTCCAAAGAAAAGAAGGAAATCAAGTGGAACAAGATACAAAAACCATGTTGAAAAGGACCAATTTGCTCGAGTGGTCCTTTCACGGCTTGAGCAGTGAATGAACCTTCACAGCATTTCAAGTTTGTAAAATTGCGCTCGAGCCACCCTTCAACCACTTGAGCAGTTAACCAACTTAGCGAAGTTTCAAGGCAGTCCACTCTAGGGGTGAGCTGCAGAGCAGACTCTGCAGTTCGCAACCTATTCTGTTCCAAGTTATTCTAGGACTTCCAAACCTACTTTTCAAGCTTTCAAATCCCAAATCTTGATCTATAACGTTCTAATAATCATATATATGATGAAAGAATAATAAAAACTTATTATTATACATGAATTTAAGGATTTAACAAGTAATAGATAATTTAGTTCAAGTTTCTCAACCTTTTAAATTCTTTTCTTTTATTCAACAACTTCAATCCTTCAAAACTAAGTTCTAAAGCTTCTAAATCATGAATACAAGGTGTAGGTTCATATCATAATACTTGTCTTACTCAAATCTTACATGAAACTAGTTCAAAACATGGTTTTCCTTTGATTTCCTCAAACTCTTTCCTAGTTTCCAATTTTTCCTAATTTCTTCATATTTCAATTTCCAAAACATATTCCTAATCAATTTTTGGTTATGTTTTGATATAAGAATATGGAAGAGAGTTGAGTTTCTTACTTTGTAGTGATTTTCTTGGAATTTCTAAACTTGAATCTTTAGCTCTTTTGAATTTCCTTCACTTTTTCTCTTTTTTCTCTTTTTTCTTCTCCTTCCTCTCATTTTCTCTCAATTGTTCCTGAATTCTTCAGCAAGTATCTTACTTATTTGGATAGAGGCAAGAGGTTTTATGTGGTGTAGATGGGGCAAAAGTGATAGATTCTCTTAATTGGTTAGTTTCCTTATTTTAGCCTAGTTGACCAAGTTTAAAACTAAATAATCCAATCTTATCCTAATTAATCTCAATTAGCAATTTCGCAAATAACATGGAATATTCAACTTCATTAGACTAAAGCCTTTAAGCTCCTCAATTAAGACATAGAGATATCATATGATTCTTAAATGCCAATCTAAACCATCCCCTAACTTCAAGCATATAACAAGCAATATTTCTAAGTTTAGGTCTCTAAACTAACTTCTCTTTCTCCTATACTTCCATCAAGTTCTAGTTCAAGCAAATAAACACTAAACATGAGATTAACATGCATGAATGTCATGATATGCATATGTATGAAGTCTCGGGTGTCACACTTTTCCCTCCTTAGGAAGTTTGGTCCTCCAAACTTGTTTTACCTGAGCTCGAAAACAAACTGGGGTATCTCATTCTCATTTCATCTTCTTTTTCCATGTAGCATCCCTTCCATAATGTTCCTGCCATTCCACTTTTACCATCGGTATTACTTTGTTTTGAAGTTGCTTTACTTGACGATCAATGATTTGAATGGGTTGTTCTTCATACTCTAAATTTTCATCAATAACTAGTCTTTGGTAATCAATCACATGGGTAGGATCCTGGGTATAATCTCATAGCATCAAAATATGTAACACGTTGTGCACTTGTTCTATCTTCAATGGTAATGCAATCCGGTAAGCTACTGGGCTGATTTTCTTCAAAATTTCAAAAGGTCTAATATAATGTGGAGCTAATTTTCATTTCTTTCCAAATCGTGTTTGGCCCTTTATTGGAGTAACTTTCAAAAATACATGGTACCTAACTTCGAATTCCACATTTCTCCTTCTTGCATTTACATAGCTCTTTTGGCGACTCTAGGCAGTTTTAATTCGTTAATGGATAACCTTGATCTTTTCAGTAGTAACTTGAATAATCTTGGGCCCCAATATTGCTTGATCTCCTACCTCTGTCCAACAAATGGGTACATTTCCTCCCATGTAATGCCTCATAAGGTGCCATGCCAATGCTTGTTTGAAAACATTTGTTGTAGGCGAATTCCACCAATGGCAAATGAATTTCCCAACTTTCCTTAAAATCCAAGACACACAAACAAAGCATATCCTCTAGAGTTCGTATAGTTCTTTCCGACTGTCCATCTGTTTGTAGATGGAAAGCAGTGCTAAATTTCAATTCTATTTCCATTGCTTTTTGCAAACTTTGCCAAAATCTAGATACAAACTTGGAATCTCTATCCGATATAATGGAAACAGGCACACCATGAAGTCTAATAATCTCGTTTATGTACAAAGTAGCAAGTTTGTCCGTGTTATAAAAAGATTTCACAGGCAAGAAATGAGCAGCCTTGGTTAGTCTACCAACAATGACCCAAACATAGACTTGGTTACTAACTCTACCTCTATTTTCTACAAGTCGCGTAAGATATCTTCTTGCTTGGTAAGTAGACATGTCAAATTCTCCATGGATTTCCGACTAAGAGCACCTGCTACAGTGTTTGTTTTGCCATGATGATATTAAATTTGTAAATCATAATCTTTCATCAACTCAAGCCACCTCCTCTGTCTCATATTGAGTTCTTTTTGTGTAAACAAATATTTCAAACTTTTGTGATCAGTAAATATTTGACAAGAAGCCCTGTACAAATAATGACGCCATATCTTCAATGTAAAGACAATGGCTGCCAATTCTAGATCATGCATTGGGTAATTCTTCTCATGTGGCTTTAGCTGGCGTGAAGCATAGGCAATGACCCTATTGTTCTGCATCAGAACACAACCTAATCCTCTATGCAACGCATCACTGTAGATCACAAACCCCTCTGTACTGGTTGGCAATACAAGAACTAGTGTTGAAATCAATCTAGTCGTGAGGTATACTGAATCTCTTTCTTCTGTCCACTCAAATGGCACCTCTTTTTGTGTTAATTAAGTGAATGGCGCTGCTATCTTGGAAAAATCCTTGACAAACCTTCTATAGTAACCTGCCAAACCAAGGAAATTGCGAACTTCTGTTATAGTTGTCGATCTTGGCCAATTCACTATTACTTCAATCTTTTGTGGATCAATTGAAATTCCCTCCTTATTAATCACATGTCCCAAAAATGTTACACTAGTCAGTCAAAGCTCACACTTCTTCAACTTTGTATACAATCTTTTGTCTCTAAGAATTTGAAGGGTCAAGCTCAAGTGTTGTTCATGTTCCTTTATACTTTTAGAGTAAATAAGAATATCATCAATAAAGAGTACAACAAACACATCCAAATAAGGCTTAAAAACTCTGTTCATTAAATCCATAAATGTCACAGATGTATTGGTAACTCTGAAAGGCATAACTAAGAATTTGTAGTGGCTATACCTCGTTCTGAAAGTTGTCTTCTCTATATCTTCTACCTTGACCTTGAGTTGATGGTAGCCTAATCTAAGATCTATCTTGGAAAAAGACTTGTGCCCCTTGCAACTTATCAAATAAGTCATTAATCCTGGGCAATGGGTATTTATTCTTGACAGTCACTTTATTTAGCTCCCTGTAATCAATACATAGACGTAGTGTCCCATCCTTCTTTTTGACAAACAACATTGGTGCACTCCATGGCGACGTACTGGGTCTGATGAAATCTTTATCTAGTAAGTCTTGCAACTGAATTTTCAATTCCTTAAATTCTGTGGGTGACATTCTATAAGGAGTCTTGGAGATAGGTTGCGTTTCTGGTATCACATAAATAGTGAACTCAATCTTCCTATCAATTAATTTTCCTGGTAATTCTTCAAGAAATACATCTGAAAATTCCCGTACCACCAAGATGCTATCCAAACCAACATTGAATTTTTGAACTATGAAAACACTACACAAATATCCTCAACACCCTTTCCTGAGTAACTGATTAGCCTTCAAGGATGAAACAAGATACGGTGGGGGTACTACTCCATTTCCTTGAAAAGAAAATTCTTCCTGATTAGGTGGTTGGAATGTGACACACTTTGATACACAATCAATAGCAGCATGATTTGTTGATAGTCAATCTATACCCAAAATTACATCAAAGTGCTCCATATCAATTGGTAGTAAATCTATAATCAAACTAACACTCCCAACTACTATATCACAGTCTCGTTAAATAAATGTACAAATCATGGATTCACTGGACGGTGTAGACTTTAACAACAAATATTCCAAAGGTTCTAGCTTCTTATTCAATTTCTTTTCACAAACTCCCTAGATATAAATGAATGTGCAGAACCCGAATCTATCAAAGCATAAGCATCTCGAGTACAAATTGAGAGTGTACCTAACATCACTGCTTTAGTATTCCAAGTTTCACTTGGGATAAGCACAAAGACTTTGCCTTGTCTCATTGGTTCCTTTTCGGTAGTAGCCTTTGTATTTGGTTTTTGAACTGACCCAGATGAATTACTTGTACCCCTTTGCTTGGCCTTAGGGCAGTCCTTGAATTGGTGTCCCATTTGTCCACATACAAAACAAGCTCCCATAGCTCGACGACATACCCCAAAATGATTCTTACCGCATTCTTGGCATGTTGATATAGTCTGGTTACCCTGATTTGAACTTCTAGTACGTCTTGTGTTTGACCTTTTAGTTGGTGGATTTCTTGGCCCTTTCTTAACACCAAAACCTTATTTATTGAGGAACCATTCCTTCAATTGTTGTTTGTCTTTGGCATTTTGTTCAGCTATCAGTGCTTTATCTAGAACTTCTGCATATGTTGGCAATTGAAATAGGTTCACCATATCTCTGATTGGTCCTCTCAATTCTTCCTCAAACTTTTTGGTTTTGTTGTAGTCTTTATTCACCATGTGTGGAGTGAACCTTGCCAATTCTATAAACTTTGCATCATACTCTGAAACAGTACCTTTCCCTTGCTTTAAGGCTTGGAACTTAGTGGCTTTTCTATCCATGACAAATTGAGGAAAATACTTGTTGTAGAAAACTTCTAGAAAACGATTCCAAGCAATACCTTTATATTGACCCTTCACTAATAGCCACCACTCGTATGTCACTTCTGCTAAAGTCAATGTAGCAAGTGCTACCTTTTGCATCTCAGTACAAGGAAAAACTTCAAAAAATTTCTCAGTGTCTAATAACCAAGCCTCTGCCTTCAATGGATCTATGTCTCCTTCAAATTGGGTTGGTTTTATTCTCTTATATTGTCGAATTAAGGTCGTTGTTCCTTGATCAGGAAAATCTATTTGTGATGGAGTTTGTTGTTGCGACAGTTGTTACTGCTATTGTGGTGGTTACGATTGCGACGATTGCTGCTGTGGTTGTTATTGTTGTTGTTGTTGTCGTCATTCTTGTTGTTGTTGTTCTCTTTGATCTCTCTGTCTCATAGCCTCTGCAACACTCTCCATTAATTGTTTTAGACGGTCTAGCCGACTAGCGGCAGATTCTCCTCTTTTTCTCACCATAATGCTATGCACATGGAACATGAATTAAACCTATATAGATATGCATGTGATGCTTTAACTAATATGTAAAATGCACATCTCATCACAAGCACTCATCATGAATCCATTCCTAAAGTTTTTCTAGGAAATCCTATGCTTTAAAGGATAAGTGTGTGTGTGCAATCTTATGCTCTTATACCACTCTTGTCATGACCCCATTCCGGCCCAAACATGATAGTAGTCATGACTAGCCAGTAGTGTTCAATTACCAAAGGCCTGACAAGACGAGGCAAGGCTGGACTATATTCTTGGGGCTTAAACGAAATAACCTGTTCATTATATTAATTGATATCCATTCAAAGCCAGTGCATAAGTAGGATGAGAATAAAACAAGCATACATTTTATTTAGTTACTTGATATTTACATGTCCACACTACAAAAAAGAAAAGACACAACTAAAAAAGTCATTCTTATAAAGACCAAATCATAAAGACAACACTCTAGTTCCAAGCTACAAACTCTCCGAACGACAAAATAAAGTAAAAGATTCTAGTGCGACTCCTCTTCGTGTCCTTGGTTCACATCTTTACCTAGATACATATAAGGGAGATGGATGAGCTATTGCCCAGTGAATGGAGTAATAAAGTAAGATGATAAATGAACGAACATTGCAAGCTTTTCAAATATTCTTTCAAAATAATACATATATATATACTTGTATAAGACAAAGCATAACTTGACTTGCAGACAAAATACATAGCGATAAGCATTCAAGAAAAATAGGGGTTTAACCGGCCCAGGTACCGGCTAAACAAAACATGATGAACTTGGCCATAACACATGATTGGATATACCCCCAATTGTGGGTCAGGGTCCAAGAATGCCATCTAGGTAGATGATACAAAAGTATAGAATGTTCATTCATAGAAAAATATTGTTAGCGTGTAAACAAAATTAAGTTTGGCATTGAAAACATAAATTGTCAAACATAGTTTTACTAAATTATTACTCACAATGAGGTCTATCAATAAGGGTTTAACCTCCTCAACCTTGACCTATACAAAACAAGAACAAAATATTGAAACATTTGAATAATTCTTATCTTCCTATATCAATTAGTCACGCTGTTAAACCTTAATTTTCTTTTCTATTTAAATATGCCTTAAGTGGGTTTCTACTTATGTTATCGTTGGGCCTAGATGTCAAAACATACCTAAAAGTGTCCAAAGAAAAGAAGGAAATCAAGTAGAACAAGATGCAAAAATCATGCTGAAAAGGACCAGTTCGCTAGAGCGGTTCCTTCTGTCATGACCTAAACCCATCCCTAGAGGTTCGGATCATAACTGGCCAGTAATCACGAGATTACCTATGGCCTCAGATAGAAGTCAAATCATATTTAGTTATATGAGGCTAGAAGCGGAAGTAGAAATGTAAAATTTGCCTAATGTGCTGTGCATACATGGCATGTCAATGACATCTCATCTATATTAATAACTCACACTCATTCATACCTAAGAAGTCTCACATGACCAAGATCATATATATGTCATTAACATACAAATACCAAACTTATATATAGACACGGTCAAGTATGATGAACAAAAGAAAACAAAAAATCAAAAGACAAAAACCTCGTGTGTGAGGCATTCTTAGCTAACTCCACAAAAACTTAGTATTCCTTCACTGGTTCACTAGGGCTGGGGTTGGACATCCCGCTACTGGCCTACATACATATACATAAACGGAATGAGCAAAAACCTAGTGAATAATGTCAGAGTAAGGAGGTTATATGAATGAGTTTTCATACTTGAATAAAATCATTCTCATAATAATTTTGTATCATAGCGGAACGACCTTGGGTCCAATACGTGACAAAACGACCTCGGGTCTATATAAACCGAGATTTAGAACAGAAACGAATCTTACTTATCAAAATGTCCTCGGGTCCAATCAATTACAGTTGTATGATGCCTATTGGGTCAACAGATAACAGATATTCAAACTTATTAAATAATCAGAACGACGTCCCTTGGGTCCATTTTGTCAAATATACGGAACGACCTTAGGTCCATTTCAGATATACAGAATGACCTTGGGTCCATCATACATATTCGTGCCACATCAATCACATTTACAAATCTCATGTTGATCAGACAGATAAAAACTCATTCACACTTGCAAAATCATAAGTTCGGAAAGCATACCACAGTAGGATATATAGAAAATAGAGTAACTAAGAAAATATCTTTACTAAGATATTACACACAGTGATTCGGTTGCTGACATGTCCTTGAGGATGGTTCTACACAATTCATAAACATACATACATTGAATCACATTGCTTAACCGGATTGTTCTTTAACTTATTCAATTCTCTTAGGCTTCTTCCTAACTTTTTAATTCATTTAGAATGTTCAATTCATGCCTAAGAATGCTCAGAAGGGAACGAGGATGCATACGTGATCAGAGTACGTCTTTCCAAAATTTCCAAAAACAAAGCACTTCGCTTGAGTGCAAAATTGGTCACTCGATCAGACCACTTGATCTGCAAAAGTATTGGCTGGTCCGAACCTAGGCTTGATGTTCACTCAAGCTAAGGTGCAAAACAAAAAGGCAGTCGCTCGAGCGATAACTTGATCGCTTGAGCCAACTATAATTCTCTACAAAACTTCTGGATGCATGAAACGTATGCTCGAGTGACAGATTGTTCGCTCGAGCGGTGATGCAGGATTCTGTAATTTCCAGAACAGAGTTGAACTTCAAAACATGTGTTTTTCAAATCAAAAGCTTGCATGGCTTGGTCAAAACCTTGAAAACACTTAGAAACTCTTCCAAGAACATGAATACAAAGCAAAATTGCAAACTTAAAGCTCAAAGCTTCATGAATTCAAACTCAGTTGATCATACATGTCACTTTTAACTTCAAATTCCTTTCCAAAGTTTACAAAACATGCAACTTAGCTTGAAAACTTTGTGACTCATGCATGCATGTACAATTCATCTTCTAAATTCAACACAGAAGTGAAAATCATGCTAAAAAATGATGAAACTCAACAAAACTATGGATGCCTGTATGAATTGACTTTGATTTCAACAATCTTAACTCAATTCATGTATTCAATCACATAATCCTCTTGAATTCACATATTAAATGACTAAAGTCATGAATTAGGGTTCAAAAGCTTACCTAAGGTCTTCAATTGAGCTCAATTTAGTAAATTCTTGAGTTCTCCTACACAATTCACCAATCTCTTTGTCAAATTCTCCAAGTTTAACCCTCTCTCTCTCTCTCTCTCTCCAAATTGAAGCCTCCATCTCTCTCTAGAGCTCTCTACAAAATTTTAACTCAATTCATGTATTCAATTACATAATCCTCTTGAATTCACATATTAAATGACTAAAGTCATGAATTAGGGTTCAAAAGCTTATCTAAGGTCTTCAATTGAGCTCAATTTAGCAAATTCTTGAGTTCTCCTACACAATTCACCAATCTCTTTGTCAAATTCTCCAAGTTTAACCCCCCTCTCTCTCTCTCTCTCTCCAAATTGAAGCCTCCCTCTCTCTCTAGAGCTCTCTACAAAATTTTGAGTTCAAATGAGCAAATTCTCTCATCTTATACCCTATATATTCTTGTGATTAGCTTAGCCTAATTACGCAATCTTAAGATTAACTAATCGTAATTAATTCTAATTAATTTAATCTGAATCAAATTTTAATCAAACTTTTCATTAGGTTCTAAAAATTATGTTGATCTCAATAAACTAACCAATTTCAGTTTCTGTCACCATTAAGGCCTTCAATTTCTAAGTTAATACAAAATTTATAACATATATCTCTACAATCAACAGATATGAAGTCAAAAACCACATTAGATAATTAACATTCAAATTCACACCTAGCACATAAGCACATGTATAATTAAAGAATCAAAAGCATATTATGTGATGTGGTTATCACAATTTTCCCCCTTTAAGAAGTTTGGTCCTCTAAACTTACATTACCTTAAGTCAGAAATAACTAGGGTACCTTTGTCTCATTTCATCTTCTTTTTCCCAAGTCTCTTCTGTGCCATAGTGTTCCTTCCATTCTATTTTTACCATAGGAATCGATTTATTCCTCAACTGCTTGACTTGTCAATCAATAATCTGAATTGGATTTTCTTCATAGATCATATCATCATCAAGTTCTATCTGGTGATAATCTAAAACATGGAATGGATCCATAAGATAACCACCAAGCGTTGGCACGTGAAACACATTGTGCATCTATTCCATTCCCAGCGGTAAAACAATTTGGTACGCAATCGGACCAAGCCTTTCCAAAATCTAAAACGACCCAATGTATCGAGGTGATAATTTGTCTTTCTTGCTAAAGCTCAATTGACCTTTCATCGAAATCACACGAATGAACATGTGATCACCGACTTCATACTCAAGAGCCCTTCTTCTATGATCCGTATAACTCTTTTGTCAGCTTTGTGCTGTTTTGAGCCTTTACTGAATGACTTTAATCTTTTCGATGGTTACTTGCACAATCTCGAGTCCAAGCAAGACCCTATCTTCAACTTTAGTCCAATATATCGAAGATCTACATTTCCTTCTGTACAAGGCTTCATATGGTGCCATGCCAATGCTAGAGTGAAAACTATTATTGTATGCAAATTCTGCCAGTGGCAAATAAGCTTCCTAACTCCCTTGGAAGTCTAGAGCACACATTCAGAGCATATTTTTTAAAGTCTAAATAGTTCTTTTTGATTACCCATCAGTTTGAGGATAGAATGCATACTAAACCTCAATTCCATTCCCATTGCTCTTTGAAGGCTTTTCCAGAATTTAGACACAAAATTTTGGATCTTTATTTGAAATAATGGATAACGGTACTCCATGTAAATGAACAATTTCATCAATGTAAATTGTGGCCAATCTATAAGCATCATAGCTAGTCCTCACAGGTAGGGAATGTGCAGATTTAGTTAATCTATCTTTAATAACCCAAATAGAGTTCATACATCGAGGTGTCCGAGGTGACCAACGATGAAGTCCATGGTTATGTGTTTCTATTTCCATTCCAGAATAAGGAGAAGTTGAAGTAATTTCGCCAGCTTTTGATGTTTGTCTTTGACTTGCTAACATTGAAGGCACTTAGACATATATTCTGCAATTTCCTTTTTCATGCTAGGCCACCAATAACTTTGCTTCAAATCCCGATACATTTTGTTGTTGCCCGAATACATTGCAAATTTGGACTTGTGAGCTTTTTCCAAAATACTCTTCTTCAAATCAGGAATGCTCGGGACACATAATCTTCCTTGAAATCTCAACACTTCATTTTCAGTACTAAACCCTGGTTTTAGATTTGATTCGAACTCATCAAACACCTTCTCAAGGAATTCATCCTCTCTTTGCCTTTGTTTTATCTCGTCAATGATTGCTGATTGAGCTGAAATAGCTGCTATCAACCCGCCTTGATCATGTATCATTATTTCAGTCTCGAATCTTTCTAAGTCTTTCAGTATCTTTTTCTGTTTAGTCAGCAAACATGCCAAGGTTCCCGTTGACTTTCTACTCAATGCATCAGCTACCATGTTAGTTTTACCCGGATGATATTGAATCTAGAGATCATAATATTTAATCAACTCGAGCCATCTTCTTTGTCGCATATTTAACTCCTTTTGAGTGAAAAAGTACTTCAAACTCTTATGATTAGTATAGATTTCACATTTTGCTCCATACAGATAGTGGCACTAAATTTTTAAAGCAAACACAATTGTAATTAAATTATATAATAAATATATTATTTATATATTAAAATATATAAATATATATATAAATAATAATATAAATGCATTTTTTATATATTAAATAATATAAATAATATTTTTATTTAAATATTTATATTTAAATAATATAAATAATCGAGCCGAGCTCGAGCCCAAAGAAACTCCGGATCGGCAGCTCTAAGCCCCTTCTCTAATTGCGGCCAACTCTAAGTCATGAGTTAGATAGTTCTTTTCATGAGGTTTCAGTTGTCGAGACGCATAGAGGCTATCACTAGGGTTGCAAACGAACCGAGTTGTTCATGAATAGCTTGAGCTCGGCTTGTTTAAAGCTCGTTTAAGCTTAAATCGTTTACTAAATGAACAAGCTCGAGCTTGATTTTTAGGCTCGTTTATTAATCGAGCCAAGCTCGAGTAGCCCTAAGCTCGGTTTAATAAGGCTCGTGAACATAATTTGAAAAATGAGAGTGTTTTGGTTTATATACATGGCACACATGTAATAATTTGAAATTGTAAGGGGTATTTAAGTCATTTTACACCTCCCATTTCAGCTTCCCGTATAAGCTGAATCAAGAAGCACCCCCTGAGGTGCTTAGAAATTTAAGCTGAAAATAGCTTAATAAAAGCTATAATCTACCCCTTTAAGTTTTACCAAACACACCAAAATAACTTAATTTAAGCTAAAAGCAGCTAACCAACCCATCTCCAAAATCATATCAAAATGCCCAATATCAAGTGGCAGCAAATCTACACATAAGGTAACATCTCCAATACATATTTAACAAGCACAACATAGAGATGAACATAGTACAGATTCCCTAGATGGGGCAGATACATACAACAGATATGGCAATGATTCCATGGGTCTATTTAGTCTAGATGCTAATGCAGTAGATAGAAAGGAATGTGTTAAACTCGAATCAATTAGCACATAAGTAGCTTGGTTGCAAATAGCAAGGGTACCTGAGACAACGGTTTCAATGTTTTGTGTATCACCTGGGACGAGTGCAAAACTCTCCATTGCCTCAGTGTCTCTTTCGTCACAGTGGGCCTTGCAGTATTTCCTGGCATTGGGATGGTCCTAGTTGAACTAACAGTTGGTCTACCACTTCTATGTTCAGTTTGGGGACAATCTCTGACTAGATGCCCAATCTTGCTGCATCTATAGCACGTTCCAGAAGTACAGTAACAAACTCCCCTGTGTTTGAATTACAAGTTAGTGTAGAATCTCTTGTTGAATTAGAGGCACTAGATATTCCTTGGTTTTGCTTCTTTGAAGACGATCATTCTTTATTCGAATAAGAACCATGCCTCTTTCCTCTCCATTCAAATGGTCGGTTATGGAATAGCAAATTTGTCTCAGACATTAAAGCTCTATCTAAAACATCCACATACTTTGGTAATTTCAGAACATTTACTTTCTCTAAAATTGCATTATGATGTCTGCCCTCAAACTTTCTCACCTTTTTATAATTGGTATTGACCATGTGCGGTGCAAACCTGTCCAACTCTATGCACTTTGCTTCATATTCAGCTATTGGCATGTTACCTTGCTTGAGTCCCTTAAACTTGGACACTTTTCGATAACGGACACATTACAGAAAATATTTCTCATAGAAAATTTCAAGAAATCGTGCCCAATTAATCCTCTTATTATCTTCTCGAATTAGCATCCACCATCTTCTTGCCTCATCCTCTAGAGTGAATGTGGCGAACTTGAACCCTTTGTGTCTCAGCACATGGAAATACCTCAACTAATTTCTCAATTCCAAGGACCTAAGCTTCAGCTTTTAATAGGTTTACTCCTCCATGGAACAACGGTGGTTTCATTTTCTTAAATTCTTTAGTGAGGGCAATTGTACAACCATCAGTCTGATAATCTTGCACATAGAGTACTGGCATTGGCGAATGTGGAGGTGGTTATTGCTATTGTTGCCTTAATGATTCAGACATATCATGGATCATTCTTTCTATTTTGTCTAATGGGGCGGTAGTTGACTCTTTTATTTCACCAGCCATTTTTCTCAACATTATCTATATAAACTTGAATTATAATAATCACAGAAATTGCACATATATACATATAGGCACAACGGTTCATATTCCATATATTCACATGTTCTCACTGCACACAACAGATACTTATCAGATAAATGCACCTTAAGTCTTTTCTAGACACCTTATTGCTCATTTGGATAAGTGTGTGAGTTATTAACTCGTGCTCTGATACCACTCTGTCATGACCTAAATACACCCCTAGAGGTTTGGATCATAATTGGCTAGTAATCATGAGATTACCTCCAGCTTCAGACAGAAGTCAAATCATATTTAGTTATATGGGACTAGAAGCGGAAGTAGGAATGTAAAATTTGTCCAATGAGCTGTGCATACATGGTATGTCAAAGACATTTTATCTATATTAATAATTCACACTCATTCATACCTAAGAAGTTTGACATGACCAAGATTATACATATGTCATTAACATACAAATACCAAACTTATATACAGACGCGGTCAAGCATGACCAACAAAAGAAAACAGAAAATCAAAAGACAAAAGCCTCGTGTGTGAGGTATCCTTAGTTGACTCCACAAAAACTTGGTATTCCTTCACAGGTTCACTAGGGCTGGGACTGGACATTCTGCTGCTCATCTATATACATGTACATACATGGAGTGAGTGAAAGCCTAGTGAATAACGTTAGAGTAAGGAGGTTATATAAATGAGTTCTCACTTGAATAAAATCATTCTCATAATAATTTCGTATCATAGCGGAATAACTTTGGGTCCAATACATGATAGAATGACCTCGGATCCAATATAAATAGAAATTCAGAATAGAAACAGATCTTACTTATCAAAATGACCTTGGGTTCAATCAATTACAGCTATATAATGACCATTGGGTAAATAGATAACATATATTTAGACTTATCAGATAATCGAAATGACCTTGGGTTCATCTTGTCAAATATACAAAACGACCTTGGGTCCATTTCAGATATATAGAACGACCTTAGGTTCATTATACATATTCGTGCCATATCAATCACATTTATAGATCTCATGTTGATCAGACAAATAAAAACTCATTCACACTTGCAAAATTGTAAGTTTGAAAAACATACCACAATAGGATATACATAAAATGGAGTAACTAAGAAAATATCTTTATTAAGATATTACTCATAGTGATTCGGTTGCTGGCACGTCCTTGCGAATGGTCCTACACAATTCATAAACATACATACATTGAATCACATTGTTTAACCGGATTGTTCTTTAACTTATTTAATTGTCTTAGGCTTCTTCCTAAGAATGCTCAGAAGGGAACGAAGATGCATACGTGATCAGATTATGTCTTTCCAAAATTTGCAGAAACAAAGCACTTCGCACAAGCGCAACATTAGTCGCTCGAATGGACCACTTAGTCTGCAAAAGTACTGGATGGTCCGAATCGAGGCTCGATATTTGCTTGGGCTAAGGTGCAAAACAAAAAGGTGATAACTTGAGCAATAACTTGGTCGCTTGAGCCAACTGCAATTCTTTGCAAAACTTCTGGATGCATGAAATGTATGCTTGAGCAACAGATTGTTTGCTCGAGCGGTGAGGTAGAATTCTGTAATTTCTATAACAGAGTTGAACTTCAAAACATGTGTTTTTCAAATCAAAAGTTTGCATGGCCTGGTCAAAACCTTGAAAACACATAGAAACTCTTCCAATAATATGAATACAAAGCCAATTTGCAAAATCAAAGCTCAAAGCATCATGAATTCAAACTAAATTGATCATGCATGTAACTTTTAACTTCAAATTCCTTTCCAAAGTTTACAAAACATGGAGATTAGCTTCAAAACTTTGTGATTCGTGCATACATGTACAATTCATCTTCTAAATTCAACATGGAAGTCAAAATCATGCTAAAAAATGATATAACTCAACAAAACTATGCATAAATGTATGAAGTGACTTTGATTTCAACAATCTTAACTCAATTCTTGTATTTAATCACATAATCCTCTTGAATTCACATATTAAATAACTTAAACTCATAAATTAGGGTTTAAAAGCTTACCTGAGGTCTTCAATTGAGCTCAATTTAACAAATTCTTGAGTTCCCATCAATCTCTTTGTCAAATTCTCCTAGTTTAACCCTCTCTCTCTCTCTCTCTCTCTAGAGCTCTTTACAGAATTGTGAGTCCAAATGAGCTAATTCTCTCATTTTATACCCTATATAGACTTGTGATTAGCTTAGCCTAATTAAGCAATCTTAAGATTAACTAATCCAATTTCAATCAAACTTTTCATTAGGTTGTAAAAAATTATGCTGATCTCAATAAACTAACCAATTTCGATTTTTGTCGCCATTAAGACCTTCAACTTCTAGATTAATACAAAATTCATAACATATATCCCTACAATCAACATATATGAAGTCAAAAACTACATTAATGACATAATTAACATTCAAATTCACACCTAACACATATAAGCACATGCATAATTAAAGAATTAAAAGCATAATACGTGACGAGGTTGTCACACATTCACCGCTCGAGCGGTGAATGAACCTTCCTAGAATTTTAAGTTTGTAAAATTATGCTTGAGCCACTCTTCAACCGCTCGAGCGGTTAATCGACTTAGCCAGATTTCAAGGCGGTCCGCTCGAGCGATCTTCTCATCGCTCGAGCAGTAAGCTGGAGAGCAGAGTTCTGTAGTTTACAACCTATTATGTTCTAAGCTATTCTAGGATTTCCAAACCCAATTTTCAAGCTTTCAAATACCAAATCTTGATCTATAACGTTTTAATAATCATATATATGATGAAAGAATAATAAAAACTTAGTATTATACATGAATTTAAGGATTTAACAAGCAACAGATAATTTAGTTCAAGTTTCTCAATCTTTTAAATTCTTTTCTTTTATTCAACAGCTTCAATCCTTCAAAACTAAGTTCTAAAGCTTCTAAATCATGAATACAAGGTGTAGGTTCATAACATAATACTTGTCTTACTCAAATCTTACATGAAACTAGTTTAAAACATGGTTTTCCGTTGATTTCCTCAAATTCTTTCCTAGTTTCCAAATATTCCTATTTCAATCTTCCAAAATTTATTCTGGTTATGTTTTGATATGAGAATATGGAAGAGGGTTGAGTTTCTTACCTTGTATTTATTTTCTTGGAATTTCCAAGATTGAATCTTTAGCTCTATTGAATTTTTTTCCCTTTTTCTCTCTTTTCTCTATTTTTTTCTTATTCCTTTTTTTTTTTTTTTTTTCTCTCGGTTGTTCCTGAATTCTCTAGCTAGTATCTTATTTATTTGGATAGAGACAAGGTTTCATATGGTGTAGATGGGGCAAAAGTGATAGATTCCCTTAATTGGCTAGTTTTCTTGTTTTAGCTCAGTTGACCAAGTTTAAAACTAAATAATCGAATCTTATCCTAATTATACTTATCCTAATTAATCCCAATTAGCAATTTGGAAATAACATGGAATATACAAGTTCATTAGACTAAAGCCTTTAAGCTTCTCAATTAAGACATAGGGATATTCTATGATTCTCAAATGCCAATCTAAATCATCCCATGACTTCAAGCATGTAACAATCAATATTTCTAAGTTTAGGTCTCTAAGCTAACTTCTCATTCTTTTATACTTCCATCAAGTTCTAGTTCAAGCAAATAAACACTAAACATGAGATTAACATGCATAAATGTCATGATATGCATATGCATGAAGTCTCAGGTGTCACATAACGACAACTAGGAAGGGTGACCAATGGTTGGAGAAGGTGGGTTAGAAAGGAGGAAGAAAGGAAATTGAGGAAAAAAAGGCACAAGTTAAAGAGAAGACTGTAAATTTCACTCTAATTTTGTAATTAAATTTTAAGTCATCACCTCTATCACAATTTGTATATGTAACGCCTCGAAAATTTAAAATCATAATAAATATCAACTCATGAAGAATCTTAACAATTTTTAATATGACAAAATGTTTCCAATGATCACCTTTAGAATCAAAAGAAGGTTTTAACATAATGTGCTCTCTTTCCCATTGAACTATAGTCAAAAGATTACAATCCCAGGTTCGCCATAAGTAAACTTACTATATTATAGTTCAAGAAGTTAGAGAGTTAAAAGAACAAAAAATGCCTTAATAGCTTACAAACAACAAGGCAAGGGCCTTGGTACACCAAAATATAGACTCTCGATCCCAAAACAAGTAAGCTCGGAGCTTTCACAAAATCCACATCCATGAGCCTTCGTGCTCCGTACACAGAATCCACCTTTTGATTATTGGGGTGGAGGCACATCACCAAGTCCTGAAATGTTAGATAGGAATGAGCTATATGCTTAGTAGAGATACATTTAACAAAATATCTAATTGTTTGAAATTCATATGGCCTTTGCCTTAATAATAAATTCCTATCAATGTGTTTGAATGAAGAGAAAATAAATGCACTGTTGATCAAATTTAAACATTTCTCAACATTGGGGTGGTAAATACACCATGAAATCCCTTGTAGAAGTCCCAATAATACATATATATATATATAGATTCATATCAGAAAATGTTCCCATATTTGTCGGCTATTAATACGGCAGGCTGATGGACACCCAAAATACAATCGTTTTCCCACTTTTACTGACTATTAATATGACAAGACCAGTGGACACTCAAAAATATTTTCCCACATTAGTCCGATGATAAACTTAAGACAGGGCAATTGGACACCTAGACTCCCCGTACGGGTACCAATACCATATACAATACGTTTCCAAAAATTCGACTCGACTACTTAGACTCATGTGCTATTTACCCCTTTTTGTCATTTCTAAATTCCATGAGATCATAGGATCATGAGACAAAAACAGTAATGCACATGATGCATAAATTTTAAATTCTCAATTTAATTGAAGTTTATTCAATTCATATGTAACAGAGGGGACAACAACTATACATAAGAGGATTTTGAAAATTTCCCATTTCTATAAACTCCAACATGTCTCCAATTCAATACATATTTCTAAAACAGTCTAAAATTTCATGTCTCAATATATTAGTATCAATCATCCACCAAATTACAAAATTTAAGGACCAATTTAACAAAAACATCGTTCTTAAATCAATTTTAAAAACCAAGGTTTAGAAAGATTTGGGGCTTTTTCCTCTGTATACTTTAGGAAACAAATACTCAATGTCAATCTCCACAATCAACAAGGAATTATTTATAACCTTTCAAAATGTAAGTAGAAGGCCCCTTTTAGGCATAAAAACTCACTCTACTCTATGTACAAAATCATCTCCCGTAGCACCATAGTTAAGAAAACACCACATAATCATCTCAAATCAAAGATATATGATGTTAAATGTAACCCTACCTTAAAAGTGAGAGAAAAAAAGGCAAGACCCAACAAGGAATCCGCACGAAAATGAAATCCAATCGGTGAAGGTGATGATCTCTACATGGGTTTCACTTTTCACAAGGGGATCTAGGCTTGAATCTTAGTGAGAAGAGAGATTTTAGAGGAAGAAAGTTAGGGTTTTCGGAGCTTAGAAGAGGAGAAAGAAGGAGGAAAAGAAAAAGTGAAAGAAAAGATCCAAAAGGAAACTTTTAACTTATTGATATCGTGCAGACCGCTCGAGTGGTGAATTCACATCCCAACATTTTGCTTGCAAAACAAGATACTAGTTACCCTCTCTCCACTGCTCGAGCGGTCACTCAGGGATAGATTTTCATAGTATACTCTATATTTTGCCATTACTCCACTTCATCTAATTTTTCTACTATTTTCCTTGAAAAATAAAGTCCAATCATTTTTTTTTCCCTTTTCATTTTTTTTCCATCAAACAAATCTTAATTTTACATATACAAAAAAGGTCCTTCAACCATAAACATCCCTAAAAGGGGTGTCTAGGTAAGTTATGGCAATTGTAGTATTCATATTACAAAGTTTCATAATAATTCTTAGTCATAATTAAAAAAAGAGTATTACTATTCAAGGGAAAAAAAAAAAAATAGACATAATTTTCAAGTCTAGCGATGTGACAACCAATTAAGATATTAAAGGTAACACATTCTCTCATATTTTTTCTAATCATCAACCAATCATACATTTTGTACATCATTGAGTCTATAAAATGGGTTTAAAAAATGGGCTTGTATATCATTTTCTTTAAAAAAAGCACAATAAATCGTAATTAAACAACAAGAAAGCATAACCTCAGACCTTTTCAGTTATAACTGAAATAATAATTATAATAAATCCTAACCAACATTATGCTCTCGTTTGACATGGAATTACCAGGCTAAAATAGTTATAAAAAGACAAAATAGGTTAAAAATTGAATAAAATAAAATGTTACATCCAAATCATAATCATTTTTCTCTCACAAAAGTCAAAAAAAATCAAAATACCCAACCCAAATGAGGCTTCTTAGCTCTAAGTTAAAATAGCCAAAAAGTCAAAAAGCCAAAAAACTAATCCACTTCTCAAACGAAGCCAGAGTCATAACTAATAATCATAAATAAATACTATTTAAGACATAATAAAGACATATTCTTCGAAGATAACCAAAATAACAATCATAAAAAATGATAGTTAAGTCATAACCGACACCATGATGAATCATAACCAAAAAATTATAAAAATAAAGGAACTAGTTTGTCTCTAGTCCAAATCTGGATTGGAGAGGGCTGTTCGGGTCTATGAAGTTTATTATAAGTCTAGTTTTGATGATCCAAACATTTCATTTTATTAGGCACTACATATATCATTTATAAAAAAATTAAATCGATTCGATATTCGTAATCCCTTCATTTTATAGAATTTGTTTACAAAAAAATTAACAGTTAATGTATTTTAAGACATTTATTTTTTGGATATAAATGCAATAAAATAAAAGAATTATAAATATTAGATCGATCTAATTTTTTTATTATAAATAATATAAACACAAAATCTGATAAAATGAATAATTTAAATCATTAACCGAAACCCATAATAATTTTTGCGAATCCAAACAATTCTCTCTAGGCGAGATGAAGACAAGAGAAAAATCTCTCTCAAAATAAAAATCATAATTGAGATATGTAGTATAATTTTTTTTGAGATCCGTAATATATACCCCCAAAAAAAAAAAAAAAAAAAAAAACCATTCATTGGAGTCTGGAGTTTACCATAGATAATCAAAACCCATTTCCCCTATAAGACCGGACTCGATTCACACGTGTATAACGCTGAAGCCCCAAAGAATCGTATGAGACTGTTAATCACTCATCATAGCAACCCCTAAAACACATCCCATTCTTCTCCCAACTACACCACCACCACCAACGATAACAGCACCAACGAACGGTTCAGATAACACCAAACCCCCCGTATAAAACTTCAAAGCTCTCTCATCAGACTCGTCCTCTCTCTCTCCCCTCTTCTTGATCGTCCGATCTCTCTCTCTCTCTATACTCGTCCAAATAACAATTCCATCAATCAATCCTCCCTTTTACGCGCGCCAAATACATAAATCTCACTCTATCTCCCCCTCTACAGGTAACCCACCCCCCTCTCTCTCTACAATTTTCTGTTTCTCTCTCTACTTTCAGAGCTAGGGTTAGGTTTTGCAGAAACTGATGTTGTATTGTGGTTTGTGTGTGGACCTAGGGTTCCGGCAGCAATGGCGGATGCTCCGGCGAGCCCCGCCGGCGGGAGCCACGAGAGCGGCGGCGATCAGAGCCCTCGCTCCAACGTTCGAGAGCAGGACCGGTATCTCCCGATCGCCAACATAAGTCGGATCATGAAGAAGGCTTTACCGGCCAACGGTAAGATCGCCAAGGATGCCAAGGATACTGTTCAGGAATGTGTCTCCGAGTTCATCAGCTTCATCACCAGCGAGTACGCGACACTGAATTGTTAACAAATTGATAGTTTTATTTTGTGAATTGATTCGTAATTTATGGTTAAAGATGCGTCTTGTGGATGTGATTTGAGGTTTGTTTGTGTGTAGGGCGAGTGATAAGTGTCAGAAAGAGAAGCGGAAGACGATCAATGGAGATGATTTGCTTTGGGCGATGGCTACATTAGGGTTTGAAGATTATATTGATCCGCTCAAAGCGTACCTAACTAGGTACAGAGAGGTAACTTATAAAATATTATATTAGTAGAAAAAATAGAAAGGGGAGAGGGATTTTGTTTTCTCATATTTTGCTTGGTTAAACCATGTAAAGAAAATATTTCATATATTTATATTACCAAAATAAGTCAATTTTCTTAATTTTGGTATTATTAAAAAATAGCAGTATATTGGTTTCTCTTTTCTTCAATTTGGTTTGGAAAGATTCAAAATGAGAGTTATAAGATAAATAGTTTCTCCACATTTCATTTCATTTCTCTCTCTTTACTAATCCAACCAAGTGATTATTAATCCAAACAAGTTATGTGAACCAAGAGAAATGAATTTATTTTCTTTTCAAATCATCCAATCCAATTGAGTAAATTAATTACTAAAAGCACATTTAAGAATTCAATTATGTGTTGCTAGTTTTAGTTTTATTTGTGTAGTTTTTTTTTTTTTGGCAATTGAACATAATATTTATTTAGATGATGTATAATTTATTTTGCTCAAGTTTAACTAATACATTTTTTTTTTTTTTTTGGCCTGGTTGATTTTATG
This sequence comes from Camellia lanceoleosa, assembly GCA_025200525.1. NCBI lineage: Eukaryota > Viridiplantae > Streptophyta > Magnoliopsida > Ericales > Theaceae > Camellia > Camellia lanceoleosa. The sequence goes on from CM045764.1 coordinate 68,820,802, forward strand.
GACTAATCAGTTAGAGGTACGTGATCTATCTCCTTTACGGAATAAATGAATTCCTTCTATTAGTCATTACTTAAGAGTTAATAAGCTACAATTTTTGATAGAGTGACACTAAGGGATATCCTAAGTAATGAGTTAATAAGCTGCAATTTTTTTATAGGGTGACACTAAGGGATCTGCTAGGAGTGGAGATGGATCCTCTAAGAAGGATGCAGTTGGAGCTCAACTTGGTCCAAATGCACAAGTAAGCCTCTTCTTGTAGTAAGTTTGAATGCAAATATTTTTTTGATCTGGTAGAATGAACTTCTTGCTAACAATTTGAGTCTATTGTCTTTTTGATGGTTTGGTGGTGAATAACTGTGGCAGTTCGCTCATCAAGGTTCTTTTACACAAGGCATGAACTATGTCAATTACCAAGTGTGAATTCCAAGTAAATCTCTCTCTCATATTAGTAGACATTATCCATTGTAAATCTCTCTATAATCAAAATGTTATAATAGTAATTGTCCATTGAAAGTTTTATGGTGTTAGTATGTATGGACTATTGTATTACATAGTTCTTGTACACCATCCGTTTCTTGTGCATCGTATCCTTCTTTTGAAATTTTTTTTTTCGAAAGATTTTAGATACACACAGAAAGTTGTATTCTCTATCCTATTCTTGTACTCTCTCAACCCCATTCTTTTAATAGTGTGAACCAAAGCTACTTTTTTGAAATTAATAAGTGTTTCTTGTCTATTTAAAAAGTCATATTTCTCACTTGGATAAAAAGAATGGGATGGAATGGAAGGAGTGTTTTAGTTTTTGATTTTCGTACATTTGTATGCTGTTTCTTCTCAAGGAAACTAATTAAACAACTTTATCTATACTGAATCGTTAAAACCTAGTTTCTCAACTTCACCGTTGTGGTTAGATCCGTGTTTTGTTGTTGATAGTTTGATATGATTTCTATGTTGGAAATATCACACGGTAGAGTCCAAAAATAAATAAGACTCTACAAAAGTACGTATTACAAACTAACTAGACGCCCATCATTATAATACTTCATCATTTAATGACTTCACATACAATAAACAATAGTCAACTATCAGTTACAAACACTATTTGGATTGGTGGATTTCTCAACACACCATCATCTCTAGTGGCTATTTATGACACCAGTCTATTTTAATTTGTACGCTTCTAAATGAGATCTCTCCCCCTCTTATATAGTCATCCACCTCCTCAATGGACAACTTGGATCAACTTGATTCAAGGGTTATTATGAAGCTTCCTTATTCCATTATACATTACAATTGTCTACTCTAGGACAACTTTGTCATTCTCTATACTCTAGTATTGTCTACACTAGTATATAGTGGGGTTTCTTACACTTTCTAGAACTTTTTGGATTTGTCTATGATTGTCCAAGGTTCTCCCATGTTTTGGATTCTTCTAAGATGTTTTAGAACTTTTCGGATTGCTCTAGAATTTTCTAATGCCTTCTAGATTTTTCAAAATCTAGATTTTTCAAATGTTGTAGAATGTAGTGGAAGATGCTAGCGTGTCTACGTTGAAAATGTAAAATTATTAAATAAATAAATAATCCTAGAATTTTAGCATTGAATTGGGAAGCACACTTTTTTTTCTTTTTTAATATGCCATCATGCATGATTGCCACTTTCCCTTTTCACTGGATGTTATTATAAATCTTGGTTTGATTTTCTAGCATGAAAATATATTTTTTGTTAAATTTTCATCTACATGTTTATTCTCACGAGTCATGATATTTGATTTTTTTTTTTTCTTTTAATGTTTTTTTATCTAGTTGGTAAGTTTTTAAACTGGTGTCAATGCATAATACTAATTGTATGATATTTTAACAATCTTTTCAATGAGTATGAAATTGAAGCTCTCTCTCTCTCTCTCGCGCGCGCGCGCCAAAATACTCCTCTGCTTGACCTTGGGTTGTATTTGTCTAGTAGTTCTCATTAATTTCTTTATTTGTTTTGCTTTAATTGAACAAGATTATATAGTTGTCTTCTCATCTTTTGTATAGCATTAGATGCCCCTTAATTTTGTGGAACTCCTAAACAAGTTGTTACACTTTAGGCTTTCACTGCTTTCAAATTAACATCTTTTAGTTGCCGTCCTTCTTAATAAGTTAGAATTTAAGTTCTTTGTTGGCATGGTTATTTTGCATTATTCAAATTTCTAACTTGCATGCGAGTTAGACGATTGTGTTCAGTTTTGGCCTAATACATCTTGTTTTTGTGCCTAGATGGGCCATAACAGTATTACCAGAAAAATGTTAACACCCTAGCGATTTATTTTTTGGAACACACGTTTCGAAATATGATACACTTTCATTCCAAAATGGTGAATTAAAAGCATTCCCAAATATTTTTGTCCATATATTTCCTTAAAGAATTCCTTAAGAAGCAAAAAATCTAATATAAAGAACTTAAAGAGTGGATTTTTGGCATGTCAAACGTAAAAAAGAAGAAGTTATAACGGTTCTAGAAATTTGTTGTTACATAATTAATTTTAAAAATAAAACTAAAATTGTGAATGGAATAATTGTTAAAAGAAAATTGCAGTAGAAGTACCTTTAATTATAATATTGTAATTTGTATATTTTACTCCTATCATATCACATTTTAGAGCATCTGGTGTACCATGTTTCTGTTCTTATACCAAAACGATCCTTGATATAGGCAACGTAGGGCTAGGAAGTCCATTCTAAATAGCCTACCTGTTTGAGAACTTTTTCAAAAGTTTGACGTGTACTTCTTTCTACTTTCTTTGTCTCATGGTACCTAATTAATGTTTTGTATTTTTCTGTAAGTTGTAGAGTTTTCTGCACTTTTTTCCTTTTTCCCTTTATTTTGTTCTCAAATGAAGGTTGGATGCAGCTTAAATGCATCTCTTATTTGTTTTTGCAGTATTCCATCTTATTTTTATTATTGGATAGGCTACAAAGTGCATCCAATGTCCCTACTTATTTTAGAACATTTTATGTGACATTTGTAGACTTATCTTTCTAGTATATGTTATATGCGTTTATAGTTGTACTATCTTCTTTACCATATTGCCTAAAATCTTGGGAGCATTGACAAATATGTTATGTACCTGTATATATATATGCAAACCACATTGTTTATATGCCTGAGATGTACCATTTTAGAGTTTGTTGAATGCTCAATACATGATGCTTTTATGAACATTACAAAAGAAAAGAGCACCAAGGGGGCGCCACCCTATACATAGGGTTGCAAATGAGTTGAATTGAGTCGAGCCGAGCCAAGCCGAGTTTTGCTAAGTTTGAGTTCGTTTATTGAGCTTGATCTCGGATCGATAACTAATTGGGCTTGGGCTCGGCTCATTAATATTAATGGAATTTGAGCTCGACTCAGCTCGATAAGATTATTATTATTATTTATATTATTTAAATAAAAAATATTATTTATATTATTTAATACAAAAATAATGTATTTATGCTATTATATGTATATATTTATTATATAATTTAGATAAAGACAAACTAGCCAAGCTTATTTGAGCTCGAGCTCGGCTCATTTACTGAATGAGTCTAATATTCGAGCTCAAGCTTGGCTCATTTACTATACAAGCCAAACTGAGCCAGTACACAACCCCTACACTGCAATCAAAAAGAAAAATAAAAGGAGCCTACAGACTTCTATACTCCCACTCATAAACAAAATGCCAAAATGGGATCCACCCTTTCCACCAACTAGGGTTCGTTTGGGATTTGGCTTTTTTAGTGGTTTTTTACTATAAGACATGCAAAAAAGTCAACCCATTCTCTCTATTTTTTTGCACATCTTTCTTTTTGTAAAAAGCAAAAAGCCAATTAAATTGGGGTTTGAAAATTGTTCACCACTTGAGTAAACGAAAATATAAATGGTTCCACACCCAACAAACTGGGGTTTGTAAATTGTTTACCACTTAAGACCTTAGCCTGTGATGTTTACTTTTCATCTGTGGTTTGTAAATTGTATGTTAGCTTTGTTGCATGAATGGTTTCAAAGGAGCAATTTTCCATTCACACAAGGTAATTTTGTCCACAAGCAAGCTGTTTGGGTATATCTGATTTACATAGATAAAGCTTCCACTGCCATGGAAGATCTGTTGATGATTGCCTTTATAAATGGTCTGTTTCTGTTTGGATCTTAATTAGCCTTTTTGCTTCCTTCACTGCTTGGTAGCACCTTAAGCTATAATGTTTCCCCATTACATTGCTTACCAGTAACCATTTACCTGGTCACTTGGTCCACAATTCTTTTGCAATTTTTGAGGAGCTAAGTTGCTCATGTTACGTAATCTAGCAAAAGATAACACAATTGTCCCATAAGTTTATTTAAAGCTTAGAAAATTGATGACCTGTTTCCATTATGACATAGTTTGACATATTGCCACACTGCTAGCAGGTCTTCTGATTGGGTCCTTAAACTACTAAGTTGTCTCAATATGTGGTCTGGAAAACAATGTGGATGTTGAGATGGATAGTCACCTTTGATATGATCTGTAGGACCTTAAATTGGCTTTTTTGGTCTCAAATTATGATTGTCCTGATACACATTGAATGACCATGTTGTTTCCTTATTATTATTGCGTTGTCTTCTTTAGTCCGCTTGGAAAGATATATTATATCTTCAACCAGTCAATGATTACCACAATATTTAAACTAACATTTATGCATGTAGTAGTGTCTTTCCCAACCATAGTTGCACCAATGGATGGAAACCACCTTATTTCTAGGCAGATTGCTGCCCCATTGCCATATTACTTTGGTTGATAGCCACCTTAATGCATAGAAACTGTTATGGTTTTCTTTCTTAATAATGTTTATTTATTTTGTTGCTGAGCATAAAAAAAAATCCTCTCGTGTGTGGTCTGAATGGCTCTAAATATGTAATGTTGCCTGAAATACTATGTTGAATTAATTTCTGGCAGGTTGGTAAATTATTAAGCTTATGCAATAAAATTTTCAAGCTTTTAACAAGATCGTGGATTCCGTAAATTGCTATTAGTTTAATCACATTATGGTCATATTGGAGCGCCTTTTCTTTGCTTGCAGTAATCTAGTCAGTACATATGTTCATGCATAAGCCAAAACCATGGTGGGGGGAGGTGGTAGAGGTGGAGGGTGGGAGTTGTGAGAGGGGTGGATGGTTTAGGGTTATCGTATTCTTGGATTGGAGATGAAGATGAGGGTGACCTTGCCTTTTCACATTAAAACTTGACTCTGGCTAATTATTTTTCTTCCTGAATCTCAAAATAGGTGTGCGAGCCACATTCTGTCAGTTTGGACAGAATATGTAAGACCATCTCCAATGGAATTGTGTGTTAGTGTTAATGACAAAAAGTGAGTGTGTTTGTGGGTTGCATTGGATTGTGAGAATATAGAATATATTATTGTGTTTTGTACAAATTAGAGTCCTATTAGAGGTATGATTGTGTTAGAGTCCTGTTAGAGACATAATTGTATTTGTATTTTTCTTTTTTGGTTTAGGATTTAGGGCTATATAATCTAAGGTCTGGTTGTAATCTTTAACACAATTGAATATACAGAAAAGCTTTCAGGAATCTTACATGGTATCAGAGCATGGTTCGAAACCCTAGCAGCCATTGTCAAAGCTTCTCTGCCTCGTTGAGTTCTTTGTTTCAGCCTTCTGAATTCATGCGACCCATCTAGTTTGAGATTGGGTTTGGATCTGGTATGTCTGTTGTATCTGTTGGGTCTGTCCTACCGTCTGCTATGTCTGTTGTCTTTATTTCATCTGTCCTTTATGTTCCTCAGTTATCTGTCAGTTTATTATCTATCAGTCAGCTTGATGTCGCTGGTTTTGATGTTATCTTTTCTTCTGCTATCTGTTCTGTATAGGATCGAATGTCTAAGCAGTAGATTGGGACCGGCCGTAGAATTGGAGATCTTTATGTAGTGGAGAGCTTGCATCTGCCTATAGCAACCTCTTTGACTGCCTTTTTCTCTTTTCAGTTAGATTCTCTGTCTAGTCCTTTCTACTTATGGCATTCTCGATTAGGGCATTTGTCTGCTAATCGCTTACGATTTTTAGCTCAGTCAGGTATTTTGGGTAAAATTTCTTCTAGTGAACTTACTGAATGTCGGGGGTGTAAATTTGCCAAAATGACAGCCTTACCTTTTCGTAAAAGTACTTCTATATCTGATACACCGTTTTCTTTAGTTCATATTGAAGTTTGGGACCCTTCTCTTGTTCTCACCAAAGGAGTTCTGCATACTATGTGTCATTTGTTGATGACTGCATCCGTTACACTTGGGTTTATCTTATGACTCATAAGTCCGATTTTTATCAGATATACCGTACCTTTCAGTCTATGATTACTACTCAGTTTGGGTCTACAATTAAAGTGTTACGGTTTGACTTGGGTGGGGAATATTTTAAAAATGAGTTATGTGAGTATTTGGCCAATTTGGGTACCATTCATCAAACTTCCTTTACAGATACACCTGCCCAAAATGGTCGATCCGAGTGTAAACACTGTCATCTTCTTGAGACCGTTAGGTCTTTTCTTCTCTCTGTCTCAGTTCCGGCTCCATTCTGGGGGGAAGGTAGTTCTTACTGCTGCTTTTCTTCTTAACCGCATGCCTACTCTCATTTCTGGTCGGCCTCTTTATAAGGCTTTGTTCTCCCAAATTCCTAACTACTCCCTCGTTCGTGTGTTTGGGTCTACCTGTTTTGTTCTTCTTCCCCACGAAGATAGGACCAAACTTAGTGCCCGGTTGTGTCTTTTTGGGTTATAGTCCTACTCAGAAAGGTTATCGGTTCCCCCTCTCACTGCTCCAGTTTCCAAAGAGGATTTGGTTCACATTGACCCATTTCTTTCTGAGGTCTCGTCTGATGAGTACATCTCCATTGTTCTCCCTGAGCTTGTTCCATCTTCTCCTCCTATACCTCTAGCTGCTTCTCCTCCTTCGGCTTCTTTTCCTCCTTCGTTGTTAGTTTATTCTCGTTGCAAGGTTCCTCCTCCACCGATTGTCTCGCCGCCGCCTCTCGCTTCTCGACGACTCGATCTTCTCGCACACCGATATCCTTCTTGAGCACGTCATCCTCCAAACAGTTGGGTTGGTCTAATACTTGTTTTTCTGCTTCCTATCGTATCTTTTTGTCTGCTATTTACTCTTTTGTAGAACCTCAGTCTTACAAGGAGGCCTGTTAGGATCCTCATTGGGTTCAAGCTATGGAAGATGAGTTGTCTGCTTTACAGAAAACTAGTACTTGGGAGTTGGTTCCTTTGCCTTCTGATAAGAACCTGGTTGGTTGCAAATGGGTCTACAAAGTCAAGACTCATTTTGATGGTTCTCTTGAGTGCTACAAAGCTCGTCTGGTTGCCAAAGGTTTTTCTCAAGAGTATGGTATTGATTATGAGGAGATATTTGCTCCTGTTGCCAAAATGACTACTGTCCGTACTTTGATCTCTGTTGCTGCTGTTCGTTCTTGGCCTCTTTATCAGATGGATGTTAAGACTGTTTTTCTTAATGGCTATCTCATTGAGGAGGTTTACATGTGTCCTCTCCCTGGTCTTCGCCATCCCTTTGGTCAGGTTTGTCGTCTTCGGCGTGCTCTGTATGGTCTAAAGCAGTCTCCTCGTGCTTAGTATGATCGATTTCAGACTGCTGTTACCGAGCTCAGGTTTCATCCTTCTGCTTCCGATTCTGCTTTATTTTTGCGACATACCTCGGTTGGTTTTGTTGCTCTCTTACTCTATGTGGATGATATGATTATCACTGGCTTGGACTCTTCTGCTATCTCTTAGGTCAAGCAGCATCTCTTCCGTACCCTTCGAAATGAAGGATTTGGGTCCATTATGGTGTTTTCTTGATATTGAGGTTGCTTCTTCTCCCAAAGGCTATTTTCTGTCTCAGGCTAAGTATGCTAATGAAGTCATTCATCGTGCTGGTCTTACTGATACTAAGGTTTCTGATACACTTATTGAGCTTAATGTGAAGCTTAACTCTATTGATGGTGTCCCTCTGGATGATCTCACTTTATATCGTGAGCTTGTGGGTTGTTTAGTTTATTTGACTGTCACTCACCCTGATCTTGCTTATGTTGTTCATGTGGTTAGTCAGTTCGTTTCTGCTCCTTGCTCTACTCATTGGGTTACTTTGGTTTGCATTTTTTGCTATCTCAGGGGTACCATCTTTCAGGACTTATTGTTGTCCTCTACTTCCTCTTTGGACTTGGTGGCCTATGCTGACTATGATTGGGCCGGTGATGTTACTGATCGCAAGTCTATGTTTGGTTTCTGTATGTTTTTTGGAGATTCCTTGATCTCTTGGAAAAGCAAGAAACAATCAGTCGTTGCTCACTCTACTGCCGAAGCTAAGTATCGTGCTATGGCTCATGCCACTGCTGAGATTGTTTGGCTTCGTTGTCTCTTGTCTGATTTGGGTGTCTCTCAGTCTTTTCCGACATCTCTCTATTGTGACAACCGCAGTGCTGTTCAGATTGCCCACAATATTGTCTTTCATGAGCGGACGAAACGTATTGAGATTGATTATCACTTTGTTCGACAACATCTGCAGTCTGCCTCTATCTCGCTTCCTTTCATCCCGTCGGCTTTGCAACTTGCAGATTTCTTCACCAAGACTCACACTATCGCTCAGTTTCAGTTTTTTCTTAGCAAACTTTTAGTGTTTTTTGCTAAAACACTTTGAGTTTGAGCGGGGGTGTGAGAATATAGAATATATTATTGTGTGTTTTGTACAAATTAGAGTTCTATTAGAGGCATGATTGTGTTAGAGTCCTATTAGAGACATAATTGTATTTGTATTTTCCTTTTTTGGTTTAGGATTTGGGGCTATATAATCTAAGGTTTGGTTGTAATCTTTAACACAATTGAATATATAGAAAAGCTTTAGGAATCTTACATGGATATGTTAAATTGTGTGTTGGTAAGAGCGGGTTCCACTTATGTATGTGTAAATATTAAAATAAATTATAAAAAAAAAATACTAAAAGTGCAGTGGGTCTATCAACAACTCTCTCTCTCTCTCGTTAGTCGCCTCGCCGCGGCTAACAATGAAGCTAACATGCGAGTATGTTAACAATATTGTTAACAGCTCCATTGCAGCTTTCAAAATCTAAGCTGAGGAAAAAAAACAATTAAAAAAAACAAACAAACAAAAACAAAAAGTATCCTTGCCTACCTATAATTTTAGGCCAAATAGATCTTTGGTGACACTGTTGCATAGTTATTCCTGGTGTTTATCATTTCATTTTGCTTACTTTCTTTCCAGTTCATTTGTCCCAAATAAATAAATAACGTCACAGAACTTCTATTCTGCCCTACTGGGCTGTTTGTAGTTGGTATGCTGAGTTGTTCTGAAGAACCTATCACTAGACATGTGACCATCTGGGGACAGCCGTCTAAGCATTCAGATCGTGATATGATAGATGTGTTTGCTTATATTTAACTGTGCTTTCTTAGCTCTATTTAAAATCCTTGTTGGTTTTTGAGATTTAATGACTGCCTTGATAATGTGATTTATTGGACAGCTGCTCCGAAATTTTGCAGGCACAGGGACAGCAATCTAGTTGTTTCTCCCATGCAAGGCACAAAGTAGGGGGGGATCCAGGTTTTTCTTACTGATTCAATAATTAAGGATTCTATGTCTAATAGATATTGTTCAAGGCTTGTAGCAAATCATTTAATATAAGATTTATCTTGTCTGATCAAAATACTGTAATGTCCTTATTTTTTAGGGGTGTTTTCAAATTTTTTTTATTTCTGTTTTTTATTGTCTTTTTTAATTTGGTGGAAGGAAATAGAAAATGTTTGGATGCTGTTGGTGAATTTCTGAAATAGTATTGTTTATCTTTTGTACATTTAACTCTTTTATATAAGCATTGTTATCTGAAATTTGAGATAGACTGTAGAAACTAGTAATCTATTGCTATGTATCAACAGTGTGATTAGTGGGAAAGAGTTTTTTTGTGTCCTCCAGTGCTTTGTTGGGTAGACGATAACCTGCTTGCTTCCCTTGTCTCACTTTTGGATTATTCATTGTTTCTATTTTTGGATTCAAATTTCTTGGACAATTTGTTTGAATGGCGGTGTGTGCTCTATTTGTTTTTGCGGAAAACATTTTCTTAAGGCACAAAATTTTCTTTTAGTTGTGATTTTGAAAAAGATGTGCTAGTGGTTGTAGCAGTGGTGGTTGTGGCAGTGGCAACGGTGGTAGAGAGGAGGTGGTGACGGCAAAAAACAGATGGGCAGTAGGATAGTTGTGGCAGTGGCACTGGTGGTGGTGACAATGGTGGAGGCATTGTCAAACGATTTTGACCTGGAAACAATATTCTCCCTTTCAAATGCAGGAGTAATTTTGCCAAATTAATTCATTTTTCATTAAAAATGCTTTCCAATGACTTTGTTCTGTTGGTGCTTATGTAAGAAAATATGAAAAAAACTTTCAAAACATATTTTTTATTGAAATAAATGGAGCGTCAGAGAAGAACACTGGTTGAAGATTGGTATTGAAAATGAGTAATATTACAAATTCAATCGTATCAACTTAGAAATTAATTTTCATTACACTCCGTATGGATTTCAAATTACATATATTAATTTTTATTATACAATCATCCATCCAAGAAATTTTGGGTAGATAATTCTGGTTACCAGACTTTCCTGTTGAAAAAAGGAAGCAGTGACTCAGGCTAACATGGCTTTAATATCGAATCTGCTAGGGATGAAGAAAGCACTATTGGCTGAAGTTTGAAATGTTGCTACCTATTCAAGTTGAGTCTTGGTTGGGGGTGGATGATGGCACTAGAGTCTTTTTTAGTTTTTTTTTTTTGGGAAGGGGGACATCAATGGAAGCACCACCAGATCTAGTTTTTGCTCTTTTTATTTATTATTATTATTATTGTGCTTGATTTGTAGATTTGATTTTTGATTTCCAGTGATTAGTAGGGTGGCCGGAAAGGGTGGTCGTTTGGCAATGTAATTGTGGGATAGTAGCAAATTGGTGGATAGATTGTCTTGGTTTTAGTTATTTTGACCCTGTTGATGCGTTTTATTATAAGTTAAAAGTTAATAATCATAATTAAAAAAAAAAAAAAAAAATCATTTCCTGACTTTTGAATAATTAGATTTCTCAGCTTATTTACTTTATTTTTATCTCATAAGTTACAAGAAAAAATTACATCAAATAATTTAACACATTCTAAAATAAAACAAATTATAAATAACTCAGATAAATTGCACGAAGCAATCTTCTTTATTGTGTTCGATGGCAGTTGAGGAATCGTTGTGGGGGAAGAAAAAAATAATGGTGACTATGGGCTAAAAAACAGTAAGCGGATGTTTTTGATACTGGTGCAAAGTAGTTTAATGAAAAATCTCTAAAGACAGAAAGTGAGTTGTGAAGGGAAAAAGGGTACCGAGAGCATTTTCTCATTTCTTAGGAAAATCTTATTTAATCGGATATATTAATCCGTTCAAACCGATTAAACCGAATTAATTTGGTGCATTTTGGACGGATACATGATGACGAGTGGACGGTTATAGATTAAATTTTTTCTAATTTGTCTAGTTTTGGATAGATGACGGATTTGAAGTTCCTTTAACTACAGCCGAATCGTCAAATCACGAACACCCATAGTAATTTATAAGATTTTATGTTTTTAATTTGTTTAAATATTCTATTTGTGTTTTCATTTAAAAAAGAGTTTAAATATTCTGTTGAAAAAGAATTTTCAACTAGAATATATTTTTTGAATTGAAAAAAATAAATGTATTATTTATCTATATTTTTTGATTTTTAAATCTAACTCTAAAAATAATAAATAAAAAAGATGATATATGCTGATTGGTTTTTGTTTTCAAAAACAGATACAGATGTAATAATACAGAGGCATACAATCTCTACTACTGCTCTGTTCATGGTTTGTGGTTTGAATTGTTTTTATATTTTATGAACCACATATTGTAATACTTTATGTGAATGAGGCATGCTGTAATTGTAATTTGTGGGATATGACATGTAGTAATTGTAATACTTTTTTAAGTCATTGACTATAATATATATATATATTTTTTTGAAGAGATGCACAAGTTAAATTATGTTCGAAATTTATAAAATTTTAAACCGCCAAACCAATTTGTATCTATCTGCCAATCCACTTAATCCGCATCCGTTGGATTGACGGACGAATGCAGATGAATTTTCTCCAGAATGATGGACGGATAGCGGATTGGAGGTTTCATGACCGCAACCGATCCGCGCTCACCCTTACTATTTACAAACTACTAATTTTCTCAATATTCACGATTATCTTAATTTTTTAGAGTGTTGCTATTAGTACCTTATCAATTATTTAAACTCTTTATTTTTAAACTTTTTTTATTGCAATAATAATCTCAAGTAAAATTATTAAAAATGATATCAATAATTTTGGGATAACTCATTTCAGAATTAAACCCACATATCCACTACATTATAAGTTAGGATTTATGAGAATACCTACCTCCATCACAACCTATCCATCTTCTCCAAATCTCACCTTCAAAACCTTCTCACCCTCAAAACCTTAAAAATCCTTTGGCGACAATATTCTGGTGATAACGGTGGCAAGCATTTAATTACTACACTTCTCCGGCAATGACAATGAATAAATTTTTTTTCGATAATCATAACTCTATGAGATGAGAGAAGTACAACAATAAAAGTTTAGAAAAGGTTCATAGCTTTGATGTTGTTCTTATTTTAAAGAAGATTGGTCTTGTAAGAGTAAGTTTCTTTAAAAAAAATGAAAAAAATAATAAAAATTATTCATTATATTTTTGGGGATTGAACTCCCAAATATATGATCAAAATTTGAGAATACAGGTCCAAACATTATTTATTTATTTATTTAGGAACATCTAACTGAACATTTCTTATTTGTTCGAGAATAGAAAACCGAAACAGCAGTAGAAAAAACAAACAAAAGAGGTTGGACCACTCTTAGGTAGTTGACCAGGGCTGAAATCCTGCCCAGTTTTGCTTACACAGAGAGCATACAAGTATAGTGAGGCCATGGATGAATGGTAAAAAAACCAACTAGAGAAACATGGAAATGGATTGTGTTGTCCGTGAAAAGAGGTAATAGAAATAAAAAAATCAAACAGATTGACAAATCTCGTAATGAAGTAAGAAAAAAACTTCTTAATCACACAAATTTTTTCCACTGATTTTGGGAGGTTCCACCGTTGTGAGTTTTGCTAGGGTTTTGGGAGAGAGGCTTTTTGAGATGTGGGAGTGTACATTTGAATGGGTGAAATGTTTATATAAGGATAATTTTGATATTATTTGGGGGGAGAAATTTTTTTTAAGGGTTTTACAATTTATTAATGAGGGTCCAAAGAAATGGGGAATCCAAAATAATTGATGGGGTACTATAGCAATACTCTTATTTTATTTTATTTTTGTCCCTCTATCAAATTACTCTTTTGTCCCTAAAGTAATTTCTCAATACATACCCCTCCTTCACAACTACCTGCTTTCACCATCAGTCTCTGCTACTATCACCGTTGGCGACCCCTTCTTTGCAACTCGCTTGTCGACAAAGAGTATTATCGCCGAAGAGCCGCCGTTGCCCCCTCTTATTTCATTCTTCTTCTTCTTTCTCATTATCTCTTGAAACCTAACCCTAGATCTAGGGTTTTCAAAAAACAGCGCTGTAGGCCACGATCTGGCGGTGATAGTGAGGTGATGGCAGCGGCGGCAGACCTAAATCTAGGGTTAGATTTTCGAGAAAAGAAGAAGAAGAAGAGAAAAAAAAGAACGAGTGATGGACAGTAGCGGTGATGTGGATTTGCGGCGGTGGTAGATCTAGATCTAGGGTTAGGGTTTCGAGAGAAGAAGAAGAGGAGGAGGAGAGAAAGAGAGCGACGATGGGTGGTGGACGATGTTGCGATCTGGGCTTTTAACTGGAGATAATCGTAGTGGCGATGGGTCTAAATCTGGGTTGGGGGAGTACTACGATAAAAAAGTAAAAAGGAAAGAACAGTAGCAGTGATCGACGATGGAGGTGGGTAGAGGTTGGGGTTAGGTTAGAGTTTAGGATAGAGCGTTGAAGAAAATGAGAGTAATTTAAGATTTTTTAAAAATTGATAGTGTGAAGTGAGAAGAAATCAAATAATTGAAAATGTGCATAGTGTGTGTTGAGAAATGGTGTATACTGAGAAGTTTGGTGGTGCATGTAAATAAAATTACCCAATTTCTTATCCTCCATTACCAGCATTAAAAGTAAATTACATCTACACCCCTACATGTTTGAGTTCAATATAGATTTCCCCTTCATGTTTCAGAAATTATACTGCACCCCTTGTCAATATTTGTCTTTTCACAAAACTAGCAAAAAAAAAGTGTAATGACTTTAGTACCCTCGATTACAATAGTGAAGTTACTATATTACCCACAAGGCAACTATTATTCTCTCCTTCTTTCTTCTTCCCTCCTCCATTGATGGACCACCACAGCAGCACAATTTCTCTCTCTTCATCATTGAACAGAACTCCTTCCTAGAAAGCAAACCCCATCGGCACAGAGTGAACACCTCTCCCCCATTAATGCAACACCGAGCGCTGCTCCTTCCTCCATTCACTATTAACAAGCCTCTTCCTCACCATTTAACAGACCACCCAATCAGGCAACAAACTCATCCCTCCAGCTATCATCACCAAAACCACCATCCTCTACCACCTCTCACCCCAAATTAAACACCAAAAAAAAAACTCTCAAATCAAGAGCACAAACTGCTAGCAATAGTGAAAATTTTGCGAAATAAAACGATGATAAGAAGCAGTGTTGGTAGAAGTGGGTTTGTAAGAGTTGCGGTGGGGTTGGATTTGGGGTAGCGTTGGTTGCCTAAGTGAGTTCGCTGGTGTGTTTCAGTCAGTGGACTTCCATTGATGATGCCCTGTGCGGGACCCACCAGACCCACCAACTCCGCTTAGCCCCTCTCACGGCTGGTTATGGTGAAGTGTAATTGGTGGGTTGATATATCTGCATGTAGTATATACACAGTAGATTGAGAAGAAAAACAAATGGTAATGGTGTTGTGTGTATTAGGTTAGGCCAAGTGTTGTATGCATATATGCTTGCAATTAAACAATCCTTCAAGGTATACTACTGATGGGTTTATGAACATCGTTTTTGGTTGCCAAATAATGGTCTATGCTTAGAAAAGGGTAAAGATGACATTTTAAATAAACTAATGGATTACATCAGCAAAAACTGTTAGTCAACTACGGGAAGGGGAAGTCTGTAAAGTGATTTCAAATCTGAAGGAGCGTAGTGTAATTTTTGAAATGTTGAGGGAAAATTTGTACTAAACTCAAACCTTAGAGCATCTCCAATGCACTATGCATATAATACTTGTTAGTTAAAATGCCTAGTGTGATTCACTTTTTTCAATTCCAATGCACTAGCCATATGATTAGGCATTTTGGCTCAATCATATTCACTAGCTACATGTAGCTAGCCTTCAACACTAGGCAAAATGTATTCAATCATTAAGATCATTTCCCTCCATCTTTGTTGTTGACGTGGCATTCTATAAAATTAATAGTATTTGGATAAATAGTTAGAATAAAGAGCATGGTTGGAGTAAAAACGTAAAACAGTTGATAGGCAAAATAAAATATATACTTTATAGTAATATTTAGATAAGTAAAATGCCTACTACCGTTGGAGATGCTCTTAAGGGGTGTAGATGTAATTTACCCTAGAATTAAGTTTGAGACCCATTTAGAGGGTTCAATGTCATTTTTCTATACTAATGGGTGCAGATGTAATTTTAGTAATAATTAAGAGTGGTTCGTATAATTTGCGGAACTTTCTATTTACACACACCATATCTATACATCCTTACTAAATACACACACTTAATAATTTTGAACAAACACACTATTTCACTTAATAATTTTGAACAAAGACACTATTTTGCCCAGTACACATCCTATAGAATTACCCAAGTTCTTCAAACTTAACCCTAACCTTAACCTTAACAACCACCCACTGTTGTCGCTACGAACCAGTACGAACCTCGCCACAGCCAGATCTCCCTTTGTGAACCATCCACTATTGCAAACCACCCATTGTTGTGAACTCGCCGTTATTACTACAAAACATACTTGGGAACTTACCATTGTAACGAACTCGTTGTCATCGCAAATCTCTCTATGCGAACTATTCTCGTTGTAAACTCCTCTGCCATGACCCTTTTCCTCTCACTATCTTTCTATCTCCAACCTTAATTATTGGGGGCAAGCCATCACGGAGAAGGGTTAAGGTGGTCATGGACATGGAGAAGAGGTTTGGGTGGTCGGGAAAAGATGTAGGAGGGGGTGACAACAGTAGGAGATGGCAGGGGAAGAGTTAGGTTGGTTAGAGGAGAATGTCGGCAGCGGCAGAGACGACGACCGTTTGTGTTAGAGCTTTAAGGGATTAGGGTTTGAAAGGTTTTGGATGAAAAAAATGAGGATAAATTGATAATTTTATTTTTGGAAAAAATTATAATTTAAAAAAAAAAAATTATTAAGTGTGTGAATAGAGAATATTTCTGTTTGGTTTAGTTTTAGAATTATGATTTGAATGTGGAGTTGTATTTTGAGTTATGAGCTTTGAGTTGAATTTTGAAAAGAAAAAATTTGTTTGGTTATGAGTTTTGAAAAGAGTTTTGAATTTTGAAAAAAATTTTGAATTGTATTTTGAGTTTTGAGTTATATTTTGAAATTTTTTGGATTTATTTTTTTAAATATTTAAAAATTTTCTTAATTTTATTTTTTTTGAGGGTTAATATTTTTATTTTTATTTTTTTAATGTGCACTATATGTACTACATGTGTGCATTGTATTTTAAATATTTTTTTAAATATTTAAAATTTTAAAATGAGTTGTATTTTTTTATTTTAAATATATAATTTTTATTTCAAATATTTTTTTTATTTTAAATATTTTATTTTATTTTTTAAATGTTTTATTTTAAAAAATTTTGGATTGCCCATATATATCTAAATCATAATAAATTATTTGGCCAATACTTAAAAAAATAACAAAATATTTTTTTTCAAAAAAAAAAAATATATATATATATATATATTTTTCTTCAAAAATAAAAATAAACAAAATATTTTTGAAATTATATATTTTTTCAAAAATAATATAAAATAAAAAATAATTTTAAAGAACAAAATAAAAAAATTGATTTTTTTTTTATTTTTTAAATAGAGTTTTTGAATTGAGTTTTGAGTTGTGTATTTGGTTATGAGTTTTAAAAATAGTTTTTGAATTGTGTGTTTGATTATGAGTTTTGAAAAGAGTTTTGAATTTTTTTTATTAGAATCATGATTCCAAAACTATGAGGGTTCCTATTTAGACCCGATCTTTTTCATGTTCTTAAATCCAAAATTCTATATCTTTAATTATTGTTAATATCATTTTTCATCTTGTTGTTAGTTGAGTTTGGTTGTTTGGAGTTATTGTTTGTATTTGAATCAAGTTGGGAGTTAGTTTTTCAAAAGAGTTGTTGTCCATTTCATTTCTTGTTCGCTCGATCAGTCTTGGAGATGTCCTAGCATTTTTGCAAGTCTGTAAAATTTTTGGGAGTAGGGTGATCTTTGCTTGAGCGATCATTTATTCGCTTGAGTGGTTTTCTATAGTCTACAAAATTTCTAAAAGGGGGTTATTGTGCGTTCGAGTTGTGTTTTGGTCGCTTGAGCGGTCTCACTTATTCTGTCGGACGCTCGAGTGATGTTTTGATCGCTCGAGTGGTCTATACGTATATCAAATTGGAAAAAAGGGGGTTTTGTCACTTTTTCATTTCCTTTCTCTCTAAACCACTCCTAACCCTAATTTCTTCACCCTTTCTCTCTAGTTCTTATCTAAACACTTCCATACACCCAAATCTATTGATTTCTCTACCATAGTTCCTTGGAGAAAATGGTAGAGCTCGTCGAGGGGTTTGTTTTAATCAGAGAAGATTTCGTTTTCAGTTTCGTCAAACTTTAACACTTCCTCTGTGACGACCCAGAATTTTCCCTTCGCTCGAGCGGAGGAGTTGACGCTCGAGCGGACTTTTGGAGTTTCTAGTAGTTTTGCAAACGGCCTGAGATTCTGGTAGTTGTGAATCTTCGCTCGAGCGTAGAAGTTGATGCTTGAGCGGGCTGCTTTATTGGTCTGTGCGTGCTCGAGCGGTTGAAGCGACGCTCAAGCGTGGAAAGTAAGATTGCCCTTAGCATTGTATTAGTGTACTTAGAACCTTCTTATGTTATTTTGGAGTATGGGTTGAGGTGGTACAATGAAGGTAAAGTAGGATGGAACCAAAAGCTTTAATTTGAATGATTCATCTACGATCAGCCGCCACTCTTTTGCCCTTTTCTTTTTCCACACTTTGAATTTGGATGTGAGGTTAGAACCATTGGAAAGCTTATTTTCGGAGCTTCAATTTGGACACAAGAACGACCTAAAACGGAGTCCGGATGGGAGAGTTATACCTGTTCAAAGTTTCGAAATCAGTTGAAATCTGTGCTCGAAATTCCGCTCGAGCGGGAATTACGGGACAGCAGCTTAAAACGAGATTTTTTGGATCATTTCTCACATTTTCCTTTTCCCCTCTTCATCCCCCTCCCCTAGGTCCGAAAACCCTAGGTTCTTAATCTCCAAAACCTTCCATTTCTCTTAGTTTTGATCAAGATCATCCATCAAAAAGTGAAGAAGCATGAAGATTATTACGTTCTACCGATTGGAATTTCGAGATTTTGGAGGATTCTTCTCAATCCTTGCTCCTTTGTTTGATTCTTGAGGTAGGGGTCCTTATTCCCTTTCAATATTTGCATTCATGGATGGATTTGTGGTATTTTGTGTATATAAAAACATAATCTATAATTTGAGCATAATATGTCTAACTTGAGACTTGGGGGTTTCGGGTTTATCATGTTGGTGATATAATTCTTTGGGTTAAAATGATAGATTATGAATCCTAGGTGTATAATCAATGGAAAAATTGGAATAGAAAATGATGGGTTAATAAGTTTGAATTCTCTTGACATTTCAATATTTTTCTTGAAACCCTAGGTTAATTAAGGATGATAACCAAAGATTTGGCCCAAATTGGAAGTAGAATAATAAAATTGAGGTATTGAATTATATGTGTTCAAGTTTAATTTGAATTTGGAAATGTTTGAAAATTATGTTAAAATTTGCGAATGAGCTTTGTTATGAGCATTGTAAATCATATGTTAATGAGAAAGGAAATTGGGGAAAAGATTTGTTGATGATGTGGATGATGTAAACTTGGCTATGGAATGTTGAAATGTGCCTTAGCAACTTAATTTGAAATATGTTGAATTATAGTCGGTGACATTGAGTTGAATAACGTTAAATAGTGTGGATTATATTGGATGGTGATGATTATGTCGGATTATGTTGATTATGTTGAGTTGTGTTGAGTAATGTTGAACTAAATGATGTTGTACTATGATGGATTAATTTGTGTAGGGCTAGCTACAAGGGCGGACCAAGCATCTAAACACTGTGAGTAATAGTACCTCAAACGTACGTTATTTACCGTTAATCATTATTGTTATTGACATTTTCTTCTCCATGAGTAATTATATTAACATGTGTGTTAGATGAGAATTGATGTGAACATTGAAAGAGTTAGCCCACATCGGTATGATTCTGAACCTACTCCGTATTTTGGGTTATGGTTAATAATTATTGTCAATGTACCATCCTAAGAATTACCTATACTTATGTATAAGAATTGCATACAACTGTTAACATTGTGTAGTCGGTTTATGAATTGTTCTGGCCTGTTGATGTAATGGTACATTTACCTTCGGATTATTGGTCATGTTAAGGTTCTGTTAATTACGAAACAAGTCTGTCTATGTACAAAGAACCATGAGGAAATCTAAGCGCATCATTGTACCATATGTTTTGTTGGCTATTGATAATTAATGTTACCGTTCTGTTATTATTGGGCCTGAGGCCGTTCTGTTATGATTGGGAATTATGTTATTTCTGGGCCTATGGCATTCTGTACACATTGGGCTTAAAGCCACTGTGTTACGGAAACTGGACTCGTGACTGTTTTGGAAGTAATTATGGAATGTAGTTGATCATATGTATCTGCAGTTATATGTTTTATTATCCAGGTTAAACATTACATTATTTATGTACTACTACTCACTGAGTTCGCTCATTCTGTATTTTGTTTGTCTATTTCTGTAGGTAATCAACTGGGAGTTTAGTCCTAACCCTTAAGGCTCGCCTTTCTCTTGTCAACTTTGATGCGTCCAGGCACCACCTGAAGCCGTGTATTTTGTAAAGTGTCATTAGGTTGTTGATTTATGCTTTGGTTGTCTTTCATTAATATTGTCATTATGCGCCCAATTGTGGGCTAAGTCGATGTATGTGTGTGTATGTTTCTGTGTATTATTTACTTGATGTGAGGTTGTGATCCTGGCATGATAGTAGTAGCTCAATGGAGTTTGTTTCTATTGTCAAATTTTGATATTTAATGCTTCCGTACAGGCCCCATATGTTATGTATATCAGGTTTCAAGTTTGGTTTTTTTGAATAGGTCATGCCCAAACTTTTAGGGACGGGTTTGGGACGTGACAGGTGGTATCAGAGCACGAGTTGCTATCCCACACACGGATCCATTGAGCTGTAGGATGTCTAGAAAAGACTTAGGCTTCATGCATGACATCCTTAGTGCATACGAAAAGATTGATTGCAACGTTAAGAGTAATTTGTTTACGTCAACGATTATGAGCCATGTCTATTGTACCTTCCTTGTGTATATATATTGTGATGATTGTTGTGTAGAGCATGGAAGAAATAAGGATAGAGGATCACCTCGGGTTGAATGAAAAGGGAAAATGATTGGTAAGTAATGCACATGCAATTTTTGGTTGTTATTTGTGAACTGATAGTTACCTATCATTTATTTAGATGAATTGCTTCAACACTAAGTGTGGAATATTTAGTTATGATATAGTGATGTCTTCCTTGTCATGGTACTGTTTGGACCTATGATTTGAAAAAGTTATTGTGATATGTATTTTGATAAGTTGTGTTTTGTATAATAGTTGAATCATGTTACGAATGACCGGCTGCAAGAGAAAGTTATGTATACAGTGACCCATATGAGAAGTGAATTACTCTATTTTGTTAAGCGCACGATAATGACATGATATGACAAGCCATGCTTTATTTTTTGATATGTTACGTTACGAATTAAGGAATGATGATCCATGTATGTAAAAGTATTAATGGCATCCTGAATACAAGGCCCTTGCCCGGGGGTAATAATACCGTGGTTTAAGTATGTTATAAGATATCTCTTGCCACCGACGGTCTTGTACGGGTGGATTATGATCAAACATAAACTCTGATTTCTGTTTCTGATTCAAGTATAACTAAGGATATGTATGAATATGTTTCTGTTTATCCGTCCCATTTATGCTATGTTATAACGTGATGTGAATTGATAGTATTGAATGAATTCAATTTATGCATAATCGGGATTTGTTTATGGAATCTGTGATCTGTGATCTGAAGTCTGTAATCTGGTTTGCTTACGTGTATTCTGTAAATTACGATCAAGATTTCTTGTAAGAAATGATTGAGTGATGTGAAGGACCTCACCCACATCACGTGTCTGCTCACATGAGAATAAAAAATAAAAAAAAAAGAAGAAGAAAAAGAAAAAGGAGGCAGCTATTGACTACTTCGAAGTCAAATAAATAGATAAGCCACCACAAGAATTCAAATCCTGTCTTTGTATGTTAAGTGATTTAAGGTTGAGAAATCATTCCTGTGAAATATTTATGTGTAACTATGTAAATGTTAGATATTGCGAAATTGTCCTCTATCACCTATATGGAGGTTATGATGTGAACTACTCTGCATGATATCGAGGATTTCGGTGAAAACAAATGGACATGGGAATATTCTATTTTGCTAATGGGTTAGCGATACGTATTGGGCATTTACCTTCTCTTGTATGTCTCGACAACTTTGTACAATACTCACTACGTGATTACAAATTGATTGATTACCACATTGAATTAATCTTACCAAGAATTACGTCTTACTAAGAATTATGAACCTTGATGTTACGAAATCAAATTATTCCTTTGCTATACTATTGCATATGTTGTTTGATATTATAAAATCTGGAAGGATGTGATTCTTATGGTTACTGATTTATGATCCTATGAACGAACCTGGTAGGATCTACATACGAGGAATAACTGGAAACTCTATGTATGTTAACTAATTGGGCCAGATGATTGGTCTCTAATTTCTGTATGACCGTTTACTGATCCACTATAATTACAAGTTGTAAAGACGAAACCATGTGAGTGACTTGTGTCTTCCAGTGAGAAAAGGAAGAATTGTTTGAATAGTGGAAAAAGAGGGCCAAATTAATTTGTGCTATGACAAGAAAAATTGCTAGTAAAGGAAAATGTTATACCTTACGATTATGAATGATTAGTCAAGTATGCTTTTGAATTCAATTTCTGGCCTTGTTTTGATAGTTGTATTTACTGTTTAGATTTGAACATATGATGACATGATCAGGTGTCTATAATGGGGATTCTTCTTCCCACCGTTCAGATTTTGTCAAGAAGTAGAGAAGGTGGTTTAAAATCTACATAATGATATGATTTTGATATGTTTTCGTAAATGGAAGATATGGTACCTCTTAGGCAGAACCTTATTTGGTAAGTTCTAAGATCTGATTCAATGATGCATAATCAGATTTAAGTCTAACCACGTAATTAAGTTATTTTGGGAACTATATGTAACTGTAATGGTCATGTACCACCGAGTAAATTGCATTATAAGATAAATTTGAACGTGTACTCTCTAATCAAAACTGCGTATGAACTATTATAGCTGGGCTGACCTAGTTAGAGACTTGGTGGAGAGTACTTTTATTTCGAATAATTGAATAAGAAATTGGAAACCTTAAAGGTTTAATTATCTGAAACTGATTATGTACCGGTGACCAGCATAATTTTTATGTAATCTTAAGTATGTTTACGAGATTTCAATTTTGGAATGATTAATGATTGGATTTTGTCCTATATGTTTTTATGTATGACCATCTATATATATATATCTAAGTCTTCTTACGTATAGAAGAAATAAGGATTGAAAAGAAGGGCATAGATCTTCAAGGAAGTAAGGGAGGAAGTGAAAAGGTTGTAGCAATTTCAAAGCTTAAGGTATGTTTGATCTTTTATTTAACCTCTCTTAAAGTTTAGTAGGAACTCCTCTATGTGAGTGTCTTTAAGGAGTAATTGTATGGTGGTCTTCACTATTCTATGTTTTTTTAAATGTCAATGAAATAAAGAGTTGGTGATGTCGTTAATTGAAGTGCAAGTGAAATTTTGGTGTTGGACCGTACAATATGAATTGTCTTTGAAATTGAGTTGTTAATTGAGAAGTTGTTATGGGCTTTGGGATTATAAATGGTTAGTGTTGCTTCTTGCCCGCTGAAATTCTGATGTGTGTATGTTGATCGAAAGTATTTGTGATCCTTTCCTATCCCAAGTGTGGATCTAGTTTTGGAACATTACAGGGTGTGTTTCTGTTTATGTTTGACCTGTCTTCGATTTGGTTTTCTTCAATTTCGAGAACGAAATTTCTTAAGGAGGGAAGGGTGTGACGACCCAGAATTTTCCCTCCGCTCGAGCGGAGGAGTTGACGCTCGAGCGAACTTTTGGGGTTTCCAGCAGTTTTGCAGACGGCCTGAGATTCTGGGAGTTGTGAATCTCGCCGGCGAGAAGTTGACGCCGAGCGGGCCGCTATTAGTCTTGGCGCCGGCGGTTGAAGCGACGCTCGAGCGTGGAAAGTAAGATTGCCCTTGGCATTGTATTAGTGTACTTAGAACCTTCTTATGTTATTTTGGAGTATGGGTTGAGGTGGTACAATGAAGGTAAAGTAGGATGGAACCAAAAGCTTTAATTTGAATGATTCATCTACAATCAGCCGCCACTCTTTTGCCCTTTTCTTTTTCCACACTTTGAATTTGGATGTGAGGTTAGAACCATTGGAAAGCTTATTTTCGGGGCATTAATTTGGACACAAGAACGACCTAAAACGGAGTCTGGATAGGAGAGTTATACCTGTTCAAAGTTTTGAAATCTATGTTGAAAACAGGTACGCTCGAGCGGGAATTACGGGACAGCAGCTTAAAACGAGATTTTTTGGATCATTTCTCACATTTTCCTTTTCCCCTCTTCATCCCCCTCCCCTAGGTCCGAAAACCCTAGGTTCTTAATCTCCAAAACCTTCCATTTCTCTTAGTTTTGATCAAGATCATCCATCAAAAAGTGAAGAAGCATGAAGATTATTACGTTCTACCGATTGGAATTTCGAGATTTTGGAGGATTCTTCTCAATCCTTGCTCCTTTGTTTGATTCTTGAGGTAGGGGTCCTTAATCCCTTTCAATATTTGCATTCATGGATGGATTTGTGGTATTTTGTGTATATAAAAACATAATCTATAATTTGAGCATAATATGTCTAACTTGAGACTTGGGGGTTTCGGGTTTATCATGTTGGTGATATAATTGCTGGGTTAAAATGATAGATTATGAATCCTAGGTGTATAATCAATGGAAAAATTGGAATAGAAAATGATGGGTTAATAAGTTTGAATTCTCTTGACATTTCAATATTTTTCTTGAAACCCTAGGTTAATTAAGGATGATAACCAAAGATTTGGCCCAAATTGGAAGTAGAATAATAAAATTGAGGTATTGAATTGTATGTGTTCAAGTTTAATTTGAATTTGGAAATGTTTGAAAATTATGTTAAAATTTGCGAATGAGCTTTGTTATGAGCATTGTAAATCATATGTTAATGAGAAAGGAAATTGGGGGAAAGATTTGTTGATGATGTGGATGATGTAAACTTGGCTATGGAATGTTGAAATGTGCCTTAGCAACTTAATTTGAAATATGTTGAATTATATTCGGTGACATTGAGTTGAATAACGTTAAATAGTGTGGATTATATTGGATGGTGATGATTATGTCGGATTATGTTGATTATGTTGAGTTGTGTTGAGTAATGTTGAACTAAATGATGTTGTACTATGATGGATTATACTTGAATTATGTGAATTGTGTAGGGCTAGCTACAGGGGCGGACCAAGCATCTAAACACTGTGAGTAATAGTACCTCAAACGTACGTTATTTACCGTTAATCATTATTGTTATTGACATTTTCTTCTCCATAAGTAATTATATTAACATGTGTGTTGGATGAGAATTGATGTGAACATTGAAAGAGTTAGCCCACATCGGTATGATTCTGAACCTACTCTGTATTTTGGGTTATGGTTAATAATTATTGTCAGTGTACCATCCTAAGAATTACCTATACTTATGTATAAGAATTGCATACAACTGTTAACATTGTGT
Organism: Camellia lanceoleosa; assembly: GCA_025200525.1. Classification (NCBI taxonomy): domain Eukaryota; kingdom Viridiplantae; phylum Streptophyta; class Magnoliopsida; order Ericales; family Theaceae; genus Camellia; species Camellia lanceoleosa. The sequence goes on from CM045764.1 coordinate 68,846,288, forward strand.
AGTTGGTTTATGAATTGTTCTGGCCTGTTGATGTAATGGTACATTTACCTTCGGATTATTGGTCATGTTAAGGTTCTGTTAATTACGAAACAAGTCTGTCTATGTACAAAGAACCATGAGGAAATCTAAGCGCATCATTGTACCATATGTTTTGTTGGCTATTGATAATTAATGTTACCGTTCTGTTATTATTGGGCCTGAGGCCGTTCTGTTATGATTGGGAATTATGTTATTTCTGGGCCTATGGCCATTCTGTACACATTGGGCTTAAAGCCACTGTTACGGAAATTAGACCTATGACTGTTTTGGAAGTAATTATGGAATGTAGTTGATCATATGTATCTGTAGTTATATGTTTTATTATCCAGGTTAAACATTACATTATTTATGTACTATTACTCACTAAGTTCGCTCATTCTGTATTTTGTTTGTCTATTTCTGTAGCTAATCAACTGGGAGTTTAGTCCTAACCCTTAAGGCTCGCATTTCTCTTGTCAACTTTGATGCGTCTAGGCACCACCTGAAGCCGTGCATTTTGTAAAGTGTCATTAGGTTGTTGATTTATGCTTTGGTTGTCTTTCATTAATATTGTTATTATGCGTCCAATTGTGGGCTAAGTCGATGTATGTGTGTGTATGTTTCTGTGTATTATTTACTTGATGTGAGGTTGTGATCCTGGCATGATAGTAGTAGCTCAATGGAGTTCGTTTCTATTGTCAAATTTTGATATTTAATGCTTCCGTATAGGCCCCATATGTTATGTATATCAGGTTTCAAGTCTGGTTTTTTTGAATAGGTCATGTCCAAACTTTTAGGGATGGGTTTGGGGCGTGACATGCTCTCTTCTTCTTCTTCTTCTTCCACTTTTGATGTAACGATTTCTTCAACTTCTAGTATGATTCTTAACTTAGTTATGTACTCCTTATCTAGTATTGTGAATTGGGAGATGGAGGTTTTGATTTAGGGTTTGGGGTTTTAAAATGTAAAATAGGAGTTTTCAAATGGGTTCTTAAGAAGGTTGTGGGGATGTAAATATTGTACAGTTATGTTTGAAATATGGGAAAATTTCTTTTTTAAATGTGTTTTTGAAAGTAAAGAATGGGTGATTTGAAAATAATTGATGTTTGATTTATGAAAGAAAAAAAGAATGATGTTGGATTTTGAAAAAGTATAATGAATTTATCTATTGATGATAAGGATGGAGTTAGATATGTATTATCACTATAATTTTGAGCTTTTGACATTTATACTTGTTGAAAATTATCTGTTGAGTAGAGATATCTGTTTTGGGCTATTGGTAGAGAATAACTTTGATTGTTGTAGAACTTACATGAGGATTAGGTTGATTGAAACTAATTACTCATACATTTTGCACTGAGTATTGTTACACACTTAAATATTGAAAATATGTTGTTTTGAGAAAAATGGGTGTATACCTTGGTAAAATCTGGTTAGGGGGTGTGGTTGTGATTTATATTGTTGGCCTGTATGTCATCAGCGAAAGTGCAGAAACCCGCACGGTTAGGTGCCGATCCTTCTAGTTAGTACCGGTAAAATGGCTTCGATAGTGTTTGTACAGCCCACTAGCAAACATGTACCGAGAGATTCATAGTATTTTTTATCCACTGCCTTATTTTCTAAAGTGAAAAGTATTATTTTATGAATTGATATACATATAACTGAGACATTGCATTATTTTGAAAGAGGAAACATGATGTTTTAGAAAATGGCATGCATTGCGTTTACCATATGATTTTGTTAAGCTTTATACGTTGTGTTCAACTATATTTACTGAGTTTTAGCTCAACTTATGTGGAAAACAACTTTTAAGTGTTGATGGTCTACCTCTACCAAGGACGTAACTTGAGAGAACCTAGAGCCGATAACTTTTTTGTGTGTGTGTGTGTAATTAATTTTGTACAAGCCTTGGACTTTATATGTATTGAGTTTAACTCACTTTTGTTGTATCCAATGATTGAATTAGAAAGATATAGCTAGTAGGGCATAAACTTATCTACACTTTCTTTTGTTCCAATTCATTTACAAATCATATGCTATAGATTCATGATATAGGATTTATGAATGTATACATGCATATGTCATTTTTTATACGAGTAAGGAGTATCAATGAAACGTTAAATATTTTGCAAATTATACTTTCTATCGAATATCATGCTATGAGTTATTATTTTGAGGTGTTACAAAAACTAAACCAAACACTACAGTGTTTGAAAATATAGAAAATTAGTGATAAATCCAATCTAAAGAGAGTACAAGACATTAGGTCTAGTAAATATTTTTTGTTGATGAAAGGTCCACACTTTATGAAATATTGTTGTTTCCAATTTTATCCCATGACTTATTTATTTATTTATTTATTTGACTTTTTGTTGACTATTTTTTTAAATCTATATCTATCTATCCAAAAAAATTTTATTTGTTCAAATTTTTTGTCTATCAGTTCAAATTTATATCTATCTGTTCAAATTTTTAAATATCTGTTCAATTTTTAACCCATCTATTCAATTTTTTTCCCCTTAAATTCTATCTACTTGTTCAATTTTCCCCTAAATTCTATCTATCTGTTTAATTTTTTTCCTAAATTTTATCTATTTGTTCAATTTTTGCTTATATGTTTGAAATTCACAAACTTTTTCCTATTTGTATCAAGTCTTTAAAGTATTTAATTCAAACATATTTAGTCCCTTAAAAGATTACAAATGTAAAAGATTTATCCATAAGTATTATAGATTAGTAAAAGACCATACCTAATTAAGATTTTATTACAAAAAAAGAAAAAGAAAAAATCATATATAAAATATTATGTAAATTAATATTATATATTATACAAATACTTAATAATTACTTAATATTATTTTTCAACTAATTAACAAATTAAAACAACCCAATTCTCTCAGGCCACAATTTAATTATTTATCAATTCGTGATTCATGATTTGCTTAAAAGTTTTGAATGAGGATCCTTTCCTTGCGGCTTTCGTACTTGCGTCCATCCTTGCAGGCCTTCGGGTCTACTTTTAGGCCCAATTTTCATAATCTGAACCGTTCATATTTTATGATTTATTCAGTACATCATACCTGTAAAAAATCAAGTCGGATATCAGAAAGTATGTGTTCGAAAAATTGAACTAAAAACTATTTTTTAAATAATTTAATAAACAGTTTTCCGAACATATACTTTCTGATATCCGATCAATTTGATTTTTTACAGGTATAATATACTGAATAAATCATAAAATATGAACGGTTCAAATTATTAAAATTGAACTTAAAAGTAAACTCGAAAACTTACAAAAACGGACACAAATACAAAACTACAAGGAGAGAACCTTCGCTCAAAAGTTTTTCCCTCAAACGTATCCAACCACACTACACACCCTAGGCACAACAATCCTTGTTGTCCTCTTGGCTGGCCCCACTTTAGGTTACTTTTGAATTTGTAAGACCCGTCAAGTAGATTATTTGTTTAAAAATTAACAAAATAATAATATTAAATTAATCAAATAGAAATACAATTATTTTAAAAAAGTTGAAAACAGCTATTCTCAAAATTATATTTATTGTTTAACTTTTTAAAGACAAGTGTTTTAATTATATAACTATAATTTCTTTGGATTACTTCAATTTTTTTGTATAAATAATTTATTTAATAATCTTTTTTTAAAAATTAAATAATTTTAGTATAACATGTGTTGTTATTTACATAATACTCTTGTTAAATGAATAACCTCAAAACACACTAATTGATTATTTTTTTTTATCTCTTAACTATTTAACAAAAGTATGTTAACACTGTTTCAATTGTAACATGCTTCGTTACGTCACTAAATAAGAATACCATATTAATAATATCACATTATAAATAATTAACCCAATATAATATTGGATTCACATGGATACTTGTTATGATATTACCTTTGTTAGCAATTAATCAGTCATGACTCAAGATTTCTAAAGTTCTCATACTGAACATCAAAAAACATTGCCCTATCTCATTAGGCTATTGAAAAATCAGGGCATCAAACAATATGAATTTTTTTGATTATTTTTTAAACCTTAAGCAACAAATTAAATTACTTAGTGGTTGATCCACCTTTACAAATAATATTACCATTAAAGCATAGTTTTGTTTTGTTTTTTTTGTTTTGTGTATTTTTTTAACAGCATTAGAGAATAGTTGAGCATAGTGATAGTGGTACATTGATCACTTGTATTTATGATCTTATTTGTCAAAAATGTAGTAGTTTAAAGAAAATGTTTGAAATCTCTAAAAAAAAATCATGACATAACATATTACATGTTAATTTTTTATTTGTCACAAATTCAATTATATAATGCTATAAGATATTACATATTAATTTTTTATTAGTCACAAATTCAATTATATAATGTTATAATATATTACATATTAATTTTTTATTTGTCACAAATTCAATTATATATTGTTTAACTCTTTTATCACGACATTGTGATTGAATTTGTGAATTAAAATCACAAATCTCTAATATTTCGTCAATTTAATAGATCCAATTATATCAATTACCGATTTAGTGGTTACAAATAAAATAAATAAATAAAGGGCAAATTATAAATATATATATATATATTTTCCTTTTAAACTATTGTCTAATATCACTTTATCACATGAACCAAATTTTGTGACATTTAAGCTGGCTTATCTATTTTATTTTATTTTTCCAATTTAGCCTTTAGTGACAAAAATACCCTTTTAACTATAGGAGTAAATTACATTTTACCTGCTTGGACTATCACTCAATAGCACTCTCTCCCCTCAACTAAAAAAATGATTGATTTTTAATTTAAAATACCATTTTTTAGTAAATTTTTCCATATTTTAGAAAAAAAAAATTAAAATTTTAGATGCACCTAAAAGTTAAATATTTGTTAATAATTGTTTTTAAAAATCACTAAAGAAGAAAAAATAAAAATAAAAATTTGTATGTTTTTGTCTTTAATAAACTTTTTTTTAGATTTCTTCATTAATATTTTTTGTTTGTTTGGTTGGGTTTTCAAAAAAAATTATTTTCTTTTTCTAACAAACCAAAAACTAATTTATTGATAAAATGAAAAAAAAAAAAAAGTGTCCAAATTGAAAATGATATGGGATGATAGTTCAAGGGAGGAAAGTATAATTTATCCTATTGATGAAAAGGTATTTTAGTCATAAAGGCCCAAATTTATTTAATAAAAAAAAAGGAAAAAGAAAAGAAAAGAGAATAATGCTGTACAAACAAAAAATTTATACATAATTTTTTTTATACATAATCATATGGCTCATTGTGAACCTTTTACTTCAAAATAAAACATCATTAAAGATGGATTTATTTATAATAATGACATTTCCACATCATTCTTATCAAGTTTTATGTCTAAATTTTATGTATGAATTTTATGAATGTAACACCCTCAAAATATAACATCATAGACATGATCCACAATAGCATAAATAATAGTTACATAAATCAGAGTGTAAATAATCATTTCATTTCATGAAGTAATAATGCAAAAGGGTTTAACATAAGCGAATGCCCCACGGGCTTACATTTTTCCAAGACATACTTGGTTACAACAAAAGAGAGTGTCATAAACTCTATATATATAAAACCCTCGGCTTGAATAAATATTTAAACACAAAAATAACAAAATATAGCCTCTAGCTCTTAAGTCCTCCCATGCTATGTTCTTGGAGGGAGCAAGCCAACTGTACCTGAAAATGGTTTCCCAAGTAGGGTGAGCCAAAACCCAGTAGAAATAGCCTAACACAATATATGAAGCTTAACTAAGACATAAGTGCCAAGTAGATGTTCCACATTCACAACCAACTCACATTATGTCCATATTCATTTTATACTAATACCCATAACTCAATTTCATTTCCCTCTATTCAATTTGTATTAATTCAGTAAATTTTGAGCCAATTCATGAGACAAGCATATTGTTATCTAAACAATCTAAAATGGGGCTACAACTCAGTGATTTACAATTCAATACAACTATGATTCAAACACTTCAATTTTGCCATGTAACGAAATTTTCATCTGAGGGAATCAGCACCCAAATATGCACATGATTTTAAGATTTGCCATTTTACGAAATTTTCATCCGAGGGAACCGGCACCCATATATACAAGGTTTCGGGACTTTCACCCTGGACACTTTTTCTAACTTAATTATAAATGGAGTCCATCCCTTATCTCCTCCCAAACAAGGATACATATACAATGTATTTAAAAGCGTGCCACATGCAATGACTACCAAAATTCGCACATTCAATAATTTAATCAAACCGTCATATTCAATCAGGTAAACGGCAGGTTTCAATTCACCTAATCCACATGCAGTTTCTACAATAATCATGACTATCTTCCACCGATAGCCCTAAACAGATATTTTTAAACAGATATATAATCTTTTAAACAGATAATTTATTAAATCTCCATAGGTGAGTGATTTAACAAATCTAACTACTCCATTCATTCACACAACTTTCTAATTCCATGTTTCTCACACCAACTCCATTATTTATACCAAATAATTATTTAGCTCATATTAAGGCAAATTTCCCTCTTATTCCAAATACTAACCCAAAGATCAAATTCATCAATTTTAACACAAAACCACCTCATATTCCAACCCCATGGTCAAATATACAACAACAAATAAAAACCCCTCTTTTATAAATTTGAACCAAACCCTAGGTTTTCTCCAAACATCCCAAATCTCACCATATTCTCACGACAACAAATAACTAGGTTAAAATTCATAACAAAGTGTAGAATATCCTTACCTCAAATGGAGAAACTCAAAGGAGATGAAGAGAGAAACCCAAGATGCTCCAAATCCAAACTTTTTCAGATCAAAAGATAGCCCACACAATGCTCTAGCTTTTTAACAAAGAGAGTAGGGTAGAAAGCCCTAGAACAAGGTGTATTTGTAGAGAGAGAGAGAGAGAGAGAGTTTGGAGAGAGGAGTTGCCGATCTAGGGTTTTGAAGAAGGAAAAGATCAAAAGTGGTATAAAATCACGCTGCTGCAACCTGATATATGCGAGGCTCGCTCGAGCGAAGGAGTTGTCGCTCGAGTGACTAGACACAACAATGACCTCGCTTGAGTACAAGAAGCGTCGCTTGAGCAAACAATGCGAGGCTTTAGGTCTGCCACTCACGCAGACGCACGCTCGAGCACAAGAGTTCTCGCTCGAGCGAAGGAATAAATAACACAGGGCTCGCTCAAGGGCAAGAAGTCTCGCTTGAGTGAAGAATACTAACCTTCAGGTCTTCACAGAGACGCAGACGCATGCTCGAGCGCAAGAGTTCTCGCTCGAGCGAAGAGACAAACACCCCGCTCGAGCACAAAAAGCCTCGCTCGAGCGCAAAAAGCCTCGCTCGAGTGAAGAAGCCAAAACCTAGGCAGCAACCCTATGTACCAACTCACAACCAACCTGTACCAAACTTATCCAACACGACCCAAAACTAAAATACAAAGAGTAAAAGGAAGGAAACAAGACATAGACCACAGTATACAACTACAGAACTCGAGTCCGGAACACAACATAGGTCGGGGGTAAAATATGGATCGCTATAATGAATTTTAATAGGTGAGGAGGTCTAGTTGTTACACTTTATAATTGAGGGAGATAAATTGATAAGAGACAATAGTTGAAGGGGGTAAAGTGTAATTTGCCCATAAATAAATGTCAACATTATAACATCAATATAGAGAATTCTACTGTGACAACCCCAAAATGTTAATCGTAATTATAAGAGATTAATTATGTATTGAATTTTAATTATGACATGTGCCAAGTGATTAATTGTGAATGATCTAATTTGATTCGTTGTAAATATCTGTTTAAATTGAGAAACTATCCGTTGTGAGCTCGGCTTTGAAACTGAAATTGATGACATAAGTGGATTCAGAAACCAAAATGAGTATAAGGATATATTAATAGGAATTTTTAGAGTTATCCGGGAAGATTAATTAAAAATTGATTTCGTTTGATTCGCTAATTTTAATAGGTTGGAATTAAATAATTGAATAGGAATTAGAGCTTAATACACATTAGTATAATTTAATTTCGTGTCATTAAGATTATAAATGATGAAGATTAATTTAATTTAAGGGAATTTGATTTATATTAATTAATGTGATTCATTATTAGCCTAAGTTAATTTTGAAGAATAAGAATATAAGAATAAAATATTCTACTCATCAATTGACTAAGAAGAGACTAGTGGGCTTATATTGCACTATACACGGAGAGAGAGAGAGAGAGAGAGAGAGAGAGAGAGAGAGAGAGAGAGAGAAGAAGAAGAAGAAGAAGAAGAAGAAGAAGAATTAAGGAAGAAGCTAGATATTTGTCTTGAATTCTAACAACCCATCAAAACAAGGTAAGCTTTACACAGTAATTTTTGGAATAGAAACTTGTATATACATCATCTTCAAGTTTAAAGTTTAAATTAGAATGAATTGATGAGGAATTAGAAGTTTTGCTCATATAATAAAGAGTTAATACATGCATGGCTTAAAATGGACAAAATGAAAGGTATAACTTAACATAGCTACATGCATGGCATGATTTTTATGGAAATTTGTTTTTGTCCATTTGAATTCTTGCATGGGTCTTCAATTGAGAGGGAATTCCATGGGGGCTTGAGTTTTAGAGCTCACACTTGCATGTTTTATACATTTACATACATGTACATAATAGAGTGAGGGTTTGATTTCTTCATGGCAATTTGAGGTTGTTTTAAACTCATGATTTTTTGTTTGAACTTAGAAATTGGGAATTCAAAGTGTTTTTGAAGAAGTTTTAGGCCATGAAATTGAAGTTGAATTGTGAAATTTATATGTTTATGAGTTCTGATTCAGTAATTTAAACATGATTGAATAATTATAATTTAATGTGTATGAGCCTAATTTAAGTTTAATTGTGTAATTAGTGAACTTAATAAGGATTTGTATATGATTAGGGTCTTTATATTTAATTAATTTGGTTAATACATGGCTAAACACGTTTTAATTAGAGGTTAAAAGAAATTAATAATCTAATTAATTTATAATTCTTGCCATCTATATTTAAAAGCTTAAAGCTTAAGTGAACTAAATATGTTTAAGATGAGGGAAAGTCTACAATGTGCACCTTATAAAAGGGCATATGATATGCACTTATTGTATGGTCCATATCATGCCACATCATAAAAAATGACCTGCTAAACCGGTCATGTAACAGGTTATAGAAAGAATCATAACTTTTTTTCAAATATCATAATATTCACCAAAGTGTCATAACAAAGACACTATAAATCATAACAATATAATGACCACTCATAACAAATATAGTTATTTCTAATCAATTATCATAACATTTGAATCGTAACATTTTTTATTATGATTCACCATGACAAATCATAACTTTTGGTAGTACAAATCATAATTTTTACTAATGAATCATAACCACAACTTTTTCTCCACAATCATAATAAGATTAACAAAATGTCATAACTTTTATTAATGAATCACAACCACAACTTTTTTCTCCACAATCATAATAAGATTAACAAAATGTCATAACTTTTACTAATGAATCATACACTACAAGAATTTTCACTTTTGGTGACTAAATTTTGTCACCAAAAGTTAATTTTTAGTCGCCGAAGGGTTTTAGCGACTAAATTATTTGGTCGCAATAGTCATCGTCAAAGAATTGTCGGTAAAGGTAATTAGCGATTAAAATTATTTTAGTCGCCAAATGTATACAATTTTCGACTAAAATTTTAGTCGCCAAAAGGTTGGACATTAAATTAAATTAGACCATTTTCGGCGACCAAACTTTTAGTTGCCTAAAGTTCTACATTTTTAGCTACTAAAATTTTAGTCGACAAAGAGTTCTTCTTTTGGCTACTAAAAATTTGGTCGCCTAAAGTCCCACATTTTTTACTACTAAAATTTTAGTCGGCAAAGAGTTCTTCTTTTGGTTACTAAATATTTGGTCGCCTAAAGTCCTACATTTTTGCCCCCAAAATGCCATTTTTCGAGTAAGTTTAATGCGTATTCCACTATAACTCCCAACCTATGGCTCCGGATTACATTCTGTCAGTTGTTACAAGTCCTATTTGTCATTGGGAAACTGTTCGTGTGAGCCACACGGTGATTCGGGGGCTGTTTTGAATTTTCGCCCCCGAAACGCCCTTTTTCGACTAAGTTAAGAGTGTATTCGACTCTAACTCCCAACCTACGGGTCCGGAATACATTCCGTCAGTTGTCAAACTGTCTGTGTGAGCCTCATTGTTGTTCGGGGGCTGTTTTGAATTTTTGCCTCTGAAACGCCCTTTTTCGACAAAGTTAAGGGCGTATTCGGCTCTAACTCTCAACCTACGGGTCTAGATTACATTCCGTCAGCTGTCACAAGTCCTATTTGTCATTGGGAAACTGTCCGTGTGAGCCTCACGGTGGTTCGGGGGCTGTTTTGAATTTTTTACCCAGAAACGCCCTTTTTCGACTAAGTTTAGGACGTATTCGGCTCTAACTCTCTACCTACGGGTCCAAATTACATTCTGTTAGTTGTCACAAGTCCTACTTGTCATGAGGAAGCTATCCGTGAGAGTCACATAGTCGTTCGGAGGCTGTTTTGAATTTGTCATGAGGAAGCTATCCAATCATTTAACATTGTAGACATTTTTCTGAGTATTTTTCCTGATTATGTATAATTGTTGTTTACTTAAAAATCATAACTTAGTTTAATTCCTAGTACTTTTCTCTATCAAAGAGGAAGATGAGTTGCTTTTAACTAGGCTGACTATTAAGGATATTACGAGAGAAGTTTGTGGAACTCTATGAAACACCAATATTGGAGAATGTATGTTATACTGCCTTCACTTTTGAAATGCTTCATTTAGATTTTGGTAGGAGGCGCTTTATATAGTTGAGTATCATCAATAACCTCAAGAATTGGTGATCTCTAAATTTACACATTTAAAGCTTGTCAATTTCTCCTCAAATATTCAATTGATGCTTTTTTTATTAGGAACAAAAGAAAAAGAAAAAGAAAAAGTTGATGGGAGTTTAAATACAGTGAAATTGGTTCATAATATTAACTACATTCTTATATATTCTAAATGTGTGAAATACCCATACCCATCCAATGTGTCTAATTGGTCATGCACCCTGTATGCATGTCAATAATTGAGTTGACTACATGAAAATTCACATTATTCATAAAATACTCTCTATTGCTTTATAATATTAAGAAATATGAATATTGTCCTTGGACATAGGAATTGGAAATCCAACTGACACTACACATCAGTATAATGGATGATTTAGTGTATATTCCAACTCCAAAGCAATTAGTAAACCCCATTTAGATTATATTTATGAAGTAACAAGTGTTTTACTACTTTGCAGAACTAAGTTGCTTTAAATGTTGAAATATAGTGTTATATACTTAGCCATAGTTGATCTGAATTGTTGTACCTTTGTGTAACAGTTATTGGAGAGCTTTCAGAAGGCTTTCCCCACATTATCTTTTTCTCCTTTGCCCAAACGGGGAGACTTTGATCTCAAAGATGTATTAGAGTCACCCTACTTCTTCAACTGATCTAAACCAAAAGCAACTCCTTCTCTTACTTGTACAGTGACACGGTGACTTTGATCTGAGAAATGTACTACGGTCACCCTACTACAATTGATCTGAACCAAAACCTACTCTTCCTCTTATATATACTGTGACATGGTGCCTCTGTGCATGTTTCATGGTCTCTGGTCTTTCTGTTTGCTACCGTATATGGGCATGAAAAGTAAGAGGGCAATCTCTGCTTATAATCTGGTAGGAGACTTGAGGCATGGATCATTTGAGCATTGAGATGATCTTTCCAACGTACAATACTATTATATACACAATTCAACTTGCAGCTGCAAGCTCCAGTTTTCCGAATACAGTCAACAAAGAGATTCTTTAGCGGTGCGTGTCTGCTCTGAGATGGTTTAGAAGAGTTTCTGAAGTAGATTCATTGTGCAAGAAGCTTTAAGAGGTCGCTAATGTACAATTTTGCAACAGTACACATTTTTCCTCAGCGAATCATGTCTTCGAACATGAAGGATATTAAGCTTTTCAATGGATACAGATCTACAGAATCGGGTTGACAGGAGAAATACAGAAAGTTGTGGAACCCATTCAGGATAGCTAACCTTGCATACACAGATGAATTACAATTTATAGTCTCATGAGGGGTTTTTGTGTGAAGTATGGTCCATATGGCTCACTAATTGTAATATTATATGCTTCTCCTATCATGTAAATTTGTGTTAGTATTATGTTAATTGAAATTAATAGTTTCGGTAATGCAATTGTTGCCAGCAACATTATGTATTAGTATTATGTTTTAATTTTTTTTTTCTCATTTAAACTGCAATGAAATGAAGAGCATACACAATCTTTTCAACCCCTTCCACTCTATAGGTCTATACATCTTTTGGGGCACTTAGTCAGCTTAAGTTACTAGCCAACCAGGAGCTAAATCAGATTGATGAGGAAACCTATTTAAACAACTCTACCAAGAATACGTTATCCAGACATAAGCATAAATTTTTATTCAGTGGAGCTCTAGGTATAAAATGTCCAAGCTTAATTCTAAAAATATTTTGATCAAAATAAAATTTTTGTTCGATGGAGCTCTAGGTATAAAATCTTCAAGATTAATTGTAAAACTCATTTGATCAGAATAAATTTTTATTAAGTGTGGAGCTCTAAGTATAAAATGTTGAAGCTTAATTCAAAAAATCATTTGATCAGAATAAGAAGCTGTGGGCAGAGCTCTAAATGTAAATGCAATGACAATTCAGCTTCGCAGAAAAGCTAAAAACACAGCACAAAACATAATTCTCGTCGATTTTGGGCGTATTCGGCTCTAACTCCCAACCTACGGGTCCGAATAACATTCCGTCAGTTGTCACAAGTCCTATTTGTCATAGGGAAGCTGCCCGTGAGAGTCACACGGTGGTTCGGGAGCTGTTTTGAATTTTCGCCCCCGAAACGCCTTTTTCCGAGTAAGTTTTGGGCGTATTCGGCTCTAACTCCCAACCTACGGGTCCGAATAGCATTCCGTTAGTTGTCACAAGTCCTATTTGTCATGGGGAAGCTGCCCGTGAGAGTCACACGGTGGTTCGGGGCTTGTTTTGAATTTTCGCCCTCGAAACGCCCTTTTTCGACTAAGTTTTGGGCGTATTCGGTTCTAACTCCCAACCTACGGGTCTGAATTACATTCTGTTAGTTCTCACAAGTCCTATTTTTCATGGAGAAGCTATCCGTGAGAGTCACACGGTCGTTGGGAGGCTGTTTTGAATTTTCGCCCCCGAAACGCTATTTTTTGACTAAATTTTAGGCATATTCAGCTCTAACTCCCAACCTACGGGTCCGAATAACATTCCGTCAGTTGTCACAAGTCATATTTGTCATGCGGAAGCTACCCATGAGAGTCACACGGTGGTTCGGGGGCTATTTTAAATTTTCACCCTTGAAACGCCCTTTTTCGACTAAGTTTAGGGCGTACTCGGCTCTAACTCCCAATCTACGGGTCCGGATTACATTCTATCAGTTGTCACAAGCCCTTTTTTTCATGGGGAAGCTGTTCGTGAGAGTCACACGGTTGTTCGGGGGCTGTTATGAATTTTTGCCCTCGGAAAGCTCTTTTTCGAGTAAGTTTAAGGCGTATTCGGCTCTAACTCTCTACCTAAGGGTCCGAGTTATGTACTGTCAGTTGTCACATGTCTTATTTGTCATAAGGAAGCTGTTCGTGAGATTCACCCCATCGTTCGGGGGCTATTTTGATTTTTTGCCCCCGAAATGCCCTTTTTCGACTAAGTTTAGGTCGTATTTGACTCTAACTCCCCACCTACGGGTCCGGATTACATTCTGTCAGTTGTTGCAAGTTTTATTTGTCATGAGGAAACTATCCGTGTGAGCCACATGGTGGTTCGAGGGCTGTTTTGAATTTTCGCCCCTGAAACGCCCTTTTTCGACTAAGTTTAGGGCGTATTCAGCTCTAACACCGAACCTACGGGTTCAAACTACATTCTGTCAGTTGTCACAAGTCCTATTTGTCATAGGAACCTATCCATGAGAGTCACACGGTCATGCGTGGGCTGTTTTGAATTTTTGCCTCCGAAACGCCCTTTTTCGAGTAAGTTTATTGTGTATTTCACTCTAATTCCCAACCTACGACTCCGGATTACATTCTATCAGTTGTCACAAGTCCTATTTGTCATTAGGAAACTGTTTTTGTGAGCCACATGATGGTTAGGGTGCTGTTTTAAATTTTCACCCCCAAAACGCCTTTTTTCGACTAAGTTTAGGACGTATTCGGCTTTAACACCCAACCTATGGGTCCAGATTACATTCCGTCAGTTGTCACAAGTCTTATTTTTCATTGGTAAACTGTCCGTGTGAGCCACACAGTGGTTCAGTGGCTGTTTTGAATTTTTCCCCTCGAAACGCCCTTTTTCGACTAAGTTTAGTATGTATTCAGCTCTAACTCTCTATCTACGAGTTTGAATTACATTTCGTCAGTTGTCACAAGTCCTATTTATCATGGGGAAGCTATTCGTGAGAGTCACATGATCGTTTGGAGGCTGCTTTGAATATTTTTCCCCGAAAAGCTCTTTTTCGAGTAAGTTTAAGGCGTATTCGGCTTTAACTCTCTACCTACGGGTCCGAATTACGTTCCGTCAGTTGTGACAAGTCTTATTTGTCATGGAGAAGCTATCCATGAGAGTCACACAGTGGATCAGGGGCTGCTTTAAATTTTTTCATTCTCAATTGGTTGGCCATTCGCAATTGGTGTGGTCTAGGTTGACATCAAACAACATTCAATACAATGGACTGACATCAAACAACTAAATCTACACGCCATTTGCAAATGAGATCATTGTATCCAAAATGCCCCGCATAAAAGCTTGAATAGCAGTAGCATCAAGCAGAAAATCAGACAGCACCCCTTCCTCCTAAACACAATCTTACCTGATTTAAATTTGAAATGAAGTCGATTATGAAACAGTATATCTCTTGTGAGTTGCTTTTTACCCCGAAAAACAATCCTTATTTTGACAAGTTGACATAACTCCTCCATATCAAAATGAGATGTATTACACATATAGTCATTCCTTTACATTGTGAGTAGAATGGCTCTCTAAATTTTCTTATTAAATTTTTTCCATCTATACCCTGCCTGCCATTGTAGAACTCCCTCCACTGAGTTTGGCATTGCCCATTGAACTGACCACCACTTTAACATTGCAGACCATAAACATTGTACAGGTTTACAACTCAAGAATAAGTGATTCACATCATCAACCTAACCATTACATAAGACACAAGTAGTATTAGCATTAATATTTACAACCCCAATTTTTTGAAGAAATACCTTAGTTTTTACTCTCCATTTCCAAGCAAACCAGCTTAGACATTGAACTTTTGGATGACTAATGTTGTTCCAGAGCAGCTTAGGAGGTAGCATGATTGGGCGTTGAGAATATTCACACCATTTACAAATTGAGTCAACACTGAATTCCCCTGAGGGTTCTGCTCTCCATCTTAATTTATCTTCAACACCTTCTCTAAGATGTGTTGCATCATTCAAAATAGTAATAAGCCTTGTTAATTCTTATTGTTTTGGGTTCAGGCTAGTAAACTTGTAAGAGACTCCATTTTATCTTAAGACTCCAAGAACAATCTAGGGAACACATCTGTAAGCCTTTGATTTCCAATCCAAATATCCAACCAAAAGAGGCATATCCTATCATTTCCAGGTACTATTTCTATATTTGTTACAAAAAAATTATGAAGATTTGGGTTGATCTCAGTAATTGGCACAACATCGAGCCAAATTATGGAGAATTTAGACTTCCCACCCAAAAATCATAAAAGCTTTGATTAATCACGTCCTTTGGTTCACTGAAACACAACTTTCATCATCGACTTAGACCACTATAATAGCATTGTTACCGCTACTAGTGTCATGTTATCTTCATGTCGAAATGATGACGTCACCTATGAATCAGTTTGACACATTTATGACCCTAGCACGTACTAGTATTAGCCCTTGCCTATTATCTCATAGACGGTCACAACCTTTTTACCATTACTCCGTTTTAAAAATAATAAATTGTATTTTCATTTGTAGATATATATTGTTTCTCACTGTACCCACCATAATGACTACATTATTTGTCTTTTCTTACTTTGGTCCAATTGCTAATTTATGAGGAAAACTTTGGAATTTTTAAAATTAACTTTCCTACCTTGATCACTTGGAGACCTTTGTTTTCACACTTCAAAATAGATGGTTCATGGTAGGTAGTAAATGGAAGGGTTCTATAATGGATGGTTGCATGTTGAGGTGGTCTATTTGGTACAAATTTAGTTGAACTTGACCCATGGGGCATTTTCCGTCACAGAAGTATAACATTTGTTACAATTTGGACCAAAGTGAAAAGAATCTAATCAGTGTATTCGGTTTCAGTTTTTTGAATTCACCTTTTTGAAAATTGAGTTCTTTGCTTTTTGTGTTTTTTTGTTTGTAGTGAATATTTTTAAACTTTTAAGTAATTTTTTTTACTTTTTTAGATGCACCTTACTTAGATGTATCTAAATAGTAAAACATTTTTGAAAAAATATTTTAAAAATTAATAAATATGCAAAAATACGAGAAATGTATTGACTTTTCATTTTTTTTTTTTTGGTATCTAGTGTATTTTGTAAAGATTCTTTTTCACAAATATTAAACTTTTTAAGTGTATTTATGTTAGGTGTGTCTAATTTTTTTTTTTTAAAAAATGCTTAAAATATTAAAAAATTTCATTGAAAACATTAAAATACGAAAAATTAAAAAGTAGAATTTTATGAAAAATGTTTTCAAAAAACCAGAACCAAAGAAGCTGAATAGTATGGAGAACAAAGTGAGAAACTATGAATGTGTAATTAAACATTTAAAAAAATACAAATCATGCCCTAATTTGTGAAGAAATTATTTATGTAAGTAATGTCATAATAAATTATAATTATTATTTGAAAATAGGCTAACATAATTTAATATGAAGATTTAATTATTTTATTACAGGTAAAAGAGGAATATCATTTTCCCTATCAAAGTATCACTCAAAATTAACTTAACCTATGTTATTTTAATAATATTAATTTTTACACAAATTATTTGATTTTGGATTAATTATGGATTCATTATCGGATCGATCTATTTTTTTTTTTTTTGTGAATAAAATACACAAAGCGCATGACAAAATAAAGGGTTTTTGTATTGAAATTGGATCCATGATGGCCTACAGAAAGCCCAAACAACATGGTCCAGTCCATATTGTGGGCTGGAGGCAATCCACCTCCACTATAATAATCATATATTTTGTCCCTTAACTATAGATTTTGTATCAGTTTAGTCCAATTGATAACATTGTTAATGTTTTTAATAGAAAACTATTACTCAATTGGTTGTGGAAGTTAAGCAATAAAACTAGAACAATGGTTGCCAAGAGGCCAACCGCAACAAGAAGAGAAAAAAAAAAGAACTTGTGTGAAACCACCTAGTTGTAAGACCATTTAAAACTCACCATGTTATACCCAATTAGGTACATTTATCCTGATATTGCTCACAAGTCCAGCTACGTGCATTATGTGTTCACGGTTATGTAATTTACTCGGTTAGAAAAAAACAAAGAGGAAGCAGTACATGCATTTGAATTGAAAAAGAAATTGACAAGCTAAAGAAAACTGGTGTTAAGATTCCTATTTGAAAACTAGTTTTTGGTTAAATAATATTAATTTTAATAATATTAATTTTTACACATAAATTATTTGATTTTGGATTAATTTTGGATTCATTATCAGATCAATCTAATTTTTTTTCTGAATAAAATACACAAAGCGCATGACAAAATAAAGGGTTTTGTATTGAAAGAAGGCCCAAACAACACGGTCCGGTCCATATTGTGGGCTGAAGGCAATCCACCTCCATTACAATAATCATATATTTTGTTTCCAAAAAAAAAAAATATTTAAAACTTCCTAAAAACTCAACCAATGCCTATTTGGGAACCCAAAAGCTCCCACCCAAACGGAACCCTTGAGACCAATTGCTATAACCCTTGTCCCTCATGTTTCTTGTTTCCCATTCTCTCTTTCTTAGCCTCCTATTCTCTTACAGTCATTCATTTTTTTTGCTGGAAACCACACAGTTGCTGCTGCAACCACCATTACTAGGCAACACCTTCATGCTGTAGAGACGTATGGTATGTTTTCTTTGATTGTAAACTCATGTAAGTTGATTTTAGTGCCATGTTTTAAACTTGTTTTGGTTTGTTTGGATTTTTATGTGTTCATTCAATTTTTCGGCTGTGCGTATATCCTAATATGTATATATGTGTTGTTCATGTATTTAAAACCTAATATGATGTACCTAATATGAAACCTAATATATAGGAGTTATATATTTGATGAGTTTTAAAAGTAGAACAATGGTTGCCAAGAGGCCAACCGCAACAAGAGGAGAAAAAAAAAACACCTATGTGAAATCACCTAGCAATCCTGGTGCGACAATCTTTCAATTCATACATATATATATATATGTTTGTATATGAGAATGAGAAATATAATCCCGATCTTCAATCCTTTTTTAATTTTTTTTTCTTCTTTTCATTTAAATTTGAGTAAAACTTTGATTAAATCAATCCGTACTCCAATCCGTACTCTTTTAAAAAAATTATCAAATTCGAGTAATAATATTGACTGTTGAAAGAATTGGTTGAGGATTAGACGTGCTCTTAATCGTGGCAAGTCATTGTTTGTTGATTGGAATGGAGTGAATTAGTTGTGGCAATTTGTGATTCTTAATTATTGATGGAGAAATATAACTTTTAATTAGGTGTGGAAAATCGTTGCTTGTTGAGTAACTGTTTGGATTAGAATGAATCACAACAACTAGTTGTTCCTTGTTCCTCATAGAACAAATCAGATGACATACAGACTAGATGATTAAAAATGCTTCACTTCTT
The DNA here is from genome assembly GCA_025200525.1 of Camellia lanceoleosa. NCBI lineage: Eukaryota > Viridiplantae > Streptophyta > Magnoliopsida > Ericales > Theaceae > Camellia > Camellia lanceoleosa. The sequence goes on from CM045764.1 coordinate 68,865,383, forward strand.
TATTACTAGCAATGTTTTTTCATGCAACACATAATAGAAATAGTTACTGTTAAGTATTTTGTGATTTATAAGTGAAACTTCAGATGATGACACTATGAGGATTGTATAGTGGACAGAATTCAGAGCTGGCTGTGTATAGTTGTACTTAGCAAGCAGACCAACAAAGAGTTCCCCACGATATCCTAATTTCAAAGGCACAATGAAAGTTGATCCTGACATTATAAAAATTTAGACACTGATGGCATATTAACTTCCAATTTCAAATTAGCCCAGAAAATCACCCGAAACTTTAATAGATCGCCAAATTCCCCCCAATTCCATATCCCTGCAAAAAATGAAGACTTTCAAAATCTATGGTTTTCTTGTTGCATTCTTTGGATTTTGTATGTTTATTTGTTTGCCTCATTTAATTTTTTTATTTTTATATTTATAAACAATGTGTAATTGAATAGTTTGTCTTTATTATTTTTCTTTTAGTTTGTGTACTTTTCTCGCACTGACTAACTTGATTTAATTTTCTCTCATATGATTATTTCACGATTTGCTTGTGTAGATAATATATAACAATACACAATGAGCGAAGGAAGTAACAAACCTTGCATACACAAACGATTTACACTGGCATTCTTCTTCTACAAGTATTATTCTTCACACTATTCAATTTCTTATTTTAATTGCATTTGTTATGTTGGGTTGAAATATTAATCCTTATTATTCATTTGGTTGAACCTGTAGCAAAGATGAAAACAAAAGCAAGCAGTAAACATAAATAAAAGTCACCAACATGGTTTGCCCATTGCTTACCACGTATTGTTATCATATTTAATGTTATCTGTATTTGTTTTTTTCTACTAGCATCACTTATGTTCACTTTTGAGGCAATGTAGATGACAAAGGACATAGGACATCAATGGAGAACCCAACGGAAGGAGGAGAAGAATGATTACAAAGAGATGGGAAGGTGTAGTGTTGTTGATAAGCAAGCCAAGCTGAAAGGTCCCCTTCCCACAAAACCAAGAAAGGTGAAATCTAGGGAGAGCAAAAATTTATTGTTTTAATATGAACTATTTTACACATTGTAATAACATGTTTGCATTTGCATATACTCACATAAATTGATTCACACACTATTGTTAATTTGTTGAGGTTGTCTATATTAAATTATTCTAACACCCACTATATTCTTTTTCAGTGGCATTTCCAAATGCGAATTTCCTTGAGATCAATTGTTAAAATAATAAAAAGATTGAGCTTGGAACAACATGATGCAATTAGTAATAGTGGTTTAGGAGGCCTATTGAATCTCAGATGTACAAAGCTTGATCATGACCTCTGCGAATGGTTGATTTAGAAATTTGATCCCAAAACTTGTTCCTTGAATGTTCATGGGTGACAACTCCTCATTACAGAATTAGATGTTCACAAGTTATTGGGCATTCCTGCCAAAGGAAAAACCATAGAATTGAAAAAATCTTCAAAAGAATTTCCCAAACTATTTGAAGAACTTGGAGTTGTCCAAGGTGCTATCAAATTGAATGCTTTGAGAGATTATTTAACCAAAACCGATGGAGCTGGAGAGGAATTTAAGAGGATATTTGCCCTATACATATTAGGTGCATTCTTATGCCCAACCACAAAGGATGTTGTCAAGCAATCCTTCATTCACCTCGTTCAGAATGTGGATGGCATGAAGGATTATAAATTGTCAAAGTTCACTCTTCAATTCCTTTGTCGTGGTTTATGCAAGTACAGTTCAAAAAGTCAATCGCAACCAAATGGATGCTTATTTCTTATAATGGTATACTTGCAACCAATTAATAATTGTTTTGTTATAAATACTTGATTTTAATGCCTATTTCATTACATAGTATGTGTTAAATGCATACATTTTTGTGATGCAGTTGTTTTATTTTGATTGTGTTGCTCCAAGTGGTTGTCATGTTGCTCGTGCTTGCTTGGTCCCTTGCTTGGCTGATTGGGGCGATGCAGAAATAAAAGAGACATTGAAACTATTCGAAAATTCAAGAGGTTACCAGAATGAGAAGGTCATCCTTTGTTTCTATTCTTTTAGGTTTGGTTTTGTTTGTTCTTATTCATGTTGAAATGGAAAACTAAATTCTCTATAAACATGTCTTTAAATAGGTTGCTGTTAATTTTGTTGTTGGAGAGCAAATGCCACCATCAGTACAAAGCGAGGGAATGAAAAATATCGATGATAGTCGGATTTCAAAAATTGAGACGACTGTTTGTGACATTAAAAGTATTTTGGAAGAACTAGTTGTCATTATTAAAAGTGGAATGGCTAATTCTTCCATTCCCAAGGTCATGGAAAAATTGGAGACACCACAAATGCCAAAGCAACGAGAAGTGGATCACGACCAATGTAATAAATTAGCTGACATAGTTGCTGTCATGACCCGAACCCGCTCCCGTGAATTAAGGACATGACCGGCCAGTAATCATGAGATTACCTACGGCCTCAAACCAAACCAAACGTATTTTAATAGAGTTCATGGGGGCCAAACAGAAGCAATTGAAACTTTGTCCATAGAGCCGTGCTTATATGCACATCATTACATACATATGTTAATAACTCACATCAAAAAATACAATAACATAAAATTCTGTACAAACAGGATCACTCAAATCTAAGTCAGCCAAACAAAACTACATACAAACACATTCAAAGACTTCGCCAACCTGACAAAATATAAATACATAACAAAAGGGCGAAGACGTGTCTCGTGCGTGAGACGCAAGGGCTGACTCCTCAAAACCTTAGTTGTTCCAAACTGACTTCTCTGAGGCTAGGTCTAGACCTCTCTTGGCTCACCTACAAACACATGAATGAGCGTGAGCGAAAGCCCAGTGAATAATATCAAATAAAGAATATACATTGGAACAATATACATCAAACGGCCTTGGGCCCAATTTTCATTTCTAACTAATACATACATAAACATATGTAAGTTAAGTAACTGAGGTTCCAAACATATCATACGGCCTTGGGCCCAATTCATTCATGTCCATTGGCCTTTGGCCCAATCGTCTATGTCAAACGGCCTTCGGCCCACATTTATATCAAACGGCCTCCGGCCCACATTTTATCAATCGGCCTTCGGCCCACATTTTATCAAACGGCCTTCGGTCCATATACACTTTCGTGTCAAACTGGTCTTTCGAACTTTCAAACTTTCATTTCAAACTAGCATTTAAGCTTTTCAAACTTGTTATATCAAACTGGCATTTAAGCCTTTCAAACTTTCCTTTCGAACTGGCATTTAAGCCTTTCAAACTTTCATTTCAAACTGGCTCATAGGCCTTTCATATCAAACTAGCTCCACCATTCAAATTAATGAACTTTACAAAACTTACATAGAAGTAGCAATTGGACAATAACATATGTCAGATATTACTCACAGTGATCGGCTTGTGGATTTGCCCTAGAGTTTGACCCTACATATCACATAACACATATGGGTCACAATTAATTCAATCCGTTCTTTAGTTCACATATTCCTCTTTAGGCTTTATTCTTATCTCTTTAATTCAATTACAATGCTCAATGCATGCCTAAGAGTGCTTGGAAGTGAAAGGGAACGGAAAACAGAATACAAAATGCATAAACAAAATTTCAGCAAAACAGGGTCCCCACTCGAGCGTGGACTTCCCTGCTCGAGTGGACCCTTAAGGCCTGCAAAAGTGCTGGTTTGCGTCAAAAATACGCTCAAGCGTGAAATAGGGAGCTCGAGCAGAAGTCCTATCTAAAAGGTTCCCTGCTCGAGCGTGAAATTACCCGCTTAAGCGGACATCCAAGTCTGCAAAAATGCTGGGAGCACGAAAATTACGCTCGAGTGGCAGGTTCCCCGCTCGAGCGGACATAAAATTTTTGGGTTTTCCAGATTGAGTTCTTGAGCTCCCTTCAACATTCAAACCATCATTTCTTGCCTTTAATGGCTCCAATTTCACATATACTTGTACTAACATGGTATAAACATCAAAACACATCTTCATGGAGCCCAATTTCATAAATCAAATACATGCATGGCTCAATTTAGTTCAAACTCAATTCTATCATACACATTCATGCATTCAAAGCTCCTATCTTTAATTATTCAAACATGCATGCTAATCTTGACTTCATTTCCATTCCAAATAATGCAAATGGTGTTCATTCTCATGGAGCTCAACAAAAACATGCTTGCATGTATGATTCAACACTCACATTTCCATATTCAACTTAATGCATGCTTGATTATGCAAAATCACGATGATCCCACACATGCATGTGCACATTAGCTTCAAATTCATCAATTGTAGCACAACTCTTGTTCTTGATCACCAATTAATCTTTAATTCACAAAATTACAAGTTCAATCTCATGAATTTACTCACCTAGGAGTTTAATCTTCCAAACCCTAGTCGATTCTTGACTTAATCTTCAAGATTCCCAAGCCTTAAGCCAAAACCACACAACTCTTCCCCTTCGCTCTCTAAGGCCGACTCTCTCTCTCTCTCTCTCTTTCTCTCTCTCTCTCTCTTTATTCTTGAGTTCAAAATCAGCCAAAGTGTTAAAAAGGGAGGAATTGAAGTGTAATGGCCCTTATGTATAAGCCCACTAATCAAGTTTAACAATGATAAATAATATGGCACTAATTCATTAATTAAATCAATTTAATCTGGCCTGAATCAATTTTTCAATTAAATTTCACCGTAGGCTCTAAAAATTATGCCAATCACAATGGCGTAACCAATTTCGGGTTCTGTGGCCGATAAGGCCTCCAATTTAATTTCTGAAGTGGTAAATCAAACAGATATTCCTACGGTGAACAGATAGAAATTCAAAACCACATATTTTCACATAATGGCATACAAAACCATAACAACCACATAATCATATACAAATTAAGGACCAATTAGCATAATACGAAACAGGGGTATCACAATTGCACATGGAGTTGTAGAATCTACGGTTGTACCTGTAATTGAACATGTGACCAATGTGCTCCTGCCAAAACATGTTGTTGTGGTAGAATCTACGGTTCTACCTATAGTGGAACATGTCACCCCTGTGCTACTGCCAGAACCTGATGCTATGGTAGCATAAAAAAACATGGATGCAAATAGAATTCTGCTCGCACCGTCAATCTTCAAATTGGATTCCCATCTTCATGATCAAACCACCCAAGTTCAAAACAAGTAACAAATTCACCATTATTTGATTCCATTGATGGTTCTTCTGATACAAATGGTGTTCCCATTACACATCAAGTTTTGGAACCATTGAAGAATAAGTGAAGGAAAAAAATTCCAAAACTCCAACTTGTTGATGAATCTAGTTAATCAATTGGTCCATATGGTGGTCGGTGCACTTGATGTTTAGATGAGGGGGTGGAAAGTCAATATGTGTGGTCACCTTATATAGCCATTGCTAGTAACAAGAGAAAAGCCATTCCAAAAAAACCAACCCAAACAATGCTTGACTTAAATGCAGCAGATTCGTCTCTCGATACAAAGGAGGATAAGTTTGATCAAGTAAGTCATGTAGATTATGTATTATACAATGTTATTCATTTGTGATACTCTATTTCACGATTTTTGGTTTTTTACTATTGGTTGCAATTTGTGGTAGAGTTTGAACTTACTTGGAAAACTACTTGGCACCAATTTTGATGCTATTAAGGTTATTACTCATTCTGTTATTGTTCTTGATCTCCAATCCCCTATAACACATTGTACAAAGTTTGATAATTTGTTACTTATGTATTGGGTTATATTCACAAGTCATCCACTGCACGAATCGTAAGGCCATGTCCTTTATCCACTGAGGAAAAAATTCTGAAGGAATATTGTTTCGATAAGGATTTGGATGACAGGTAATTTTATTGAGTTTGTGTGTTCCTTTATCTATTAACACTAAGTTTAACCCTTCAATTTTCACATGATTCAGTAAGGATATTGTGGTGATGGAGCTGTTTTATACGCCGATTGAACTTGCCACCCGCTTAGATTTGTGCTCATTACAACCAAAAACCTGGATTCGTGGTTTTGTAAGTGTTCATTTCATACGTCAATATTGATATGTGATGTCATTTTCAATGATATAGGTCTGAAATTATTATTTGTTGCATGTATTGTAGATTATCAATTTAGTTGTAGCGAAATTGACAAATATGCCCAAAGAAGGCTTTTTCCAGATAAGTGTCATAGTACATGATACTTTCCCACATATGTATCGGTGAGTAGTATAGTGTGTCATGTTTATGTTTAGGTGTTGATGTACACTTACTAAAGCATACTTGTACATTATTGAATATAACAACATATTTTGAATGGGACGGACCATGCAAAGCTATGCGACGAATGTTTTGGGGAGTCTCGATACACTGGGAAGCTTCATGCCTGTGAAGAAGTAATGGGTCAAGCACTCTTACATTTTGCATGACTATTCTAAATATCCTCTCCATTGTATTGCTATTATTAATTTTTTAATGTGTTTTATGGTATTATTATTATTTATTAAAATTTTATTTTCTAAATTGGTTGGGCAACAATGCACTAAGTTTTGTTATTATTGTTGCTTAGATATATATTCCGGTGAATGACAATGGAGAACATTGGTTTTGTGTCAAGATAGATATGGCACATCGCATGGCCTATCTATTTGACTCGCGTCCTAGTCGCACAAATGATGAAAGTCGAGAATTAATGGCAACGAAACTGGTAGGCCATTTAAATTTCTTTTTTTTTCTTTGGTAAAATAAACATCATAATCTATCTTACTACGCTCATGCATAGGTTCAAACAATGCATTTGTTATTGCAACACTATTTTGGAGACCAGTATGTTGCAAATGCCAAGGAATTTGAATTAGAGAGATTGAAAGACCCTCGTCTCCAACATAAGACTGATAGGTATACTAAAAAAATTATTCCTTCACTCTCCAATTTTGGCTCTCCTATTAATATTACACACAAGGTTGACCTTCACATGCATCTTTTCATGAAGTTATGACTGTGGTATGTTCGTCATAAAGTATATGCAAGGTGTTGTCATGGCGACTGGCGTACACAAGGTGACTATTTCATGTTTAACCACATAATCACACTACTACAACTATATTGTCATATGATGGTATTGTTGATGGTATATTGTCTGTTCTATTTCCTTAGTTTGATAAGGTGGAAAGGTTTAGGCTACTAGTTGACCTAGTGAAAGATTTGTCGAACAGTAAGTATATTGATGTCATGGATCGGTTTGACGCATACAAAGAGAGGTACGTCCCCAAACCATGAACAACTTATGCCCTTCATAAGCTCAGCTCATTACTTATTCAATGTAATTTCCTTTTGAACAGGTACGTTAGGCTTCGGAAGGCCAAAGGGAAAAAGAAAGATTGATAACAAACATCGTTTTTGCCACTAAGTTTTTTTTTACAATTATGAGCATATTTAATGGTTGAAGAAGCTTGGACGAATGTAACTAACTTGGTTTGGTAATTTTTTGTGGATGATTGAATAAGTATATTTGTTTTGGATTTTTTTTACCAATTTCTATGGAATATCTACTAGTGCTAAAGATTGTGATGAAACTACACCTGATATGCAATTGTGAAGTAGTACTCTTAGTTGTTACAATTACAATCACTCAAAAAATTCATAGGAAGGCTTTTATTGTTTACAATTTGTTTTACCAGTGAAGAAGGGAAAAAAAAAAATTGACACTGTTCATAAAAGAACAGGGTTGACAAGAAGTTTGGTCATGCATCCATGGTTGTGTCCATTTGTTAGCTTTCATCATGGTTAGACCTATCAGATTCCTCTTCACTAGTCGAATTTTATGAAGCTTCAACACAAAATAGTTTCCGCATGGTTGGATCTTGTCTTTCATGCTGCTTTTGACTTTGCTCTTCTGTTTTGCCATACGTTCCACAAACTATGCTGCATGTGGATTATTTGGTATGCTACCAAAGAATTCTCGTACGAAGTTGACATAAGCCTTCCCTACCCGTTCGATTAGGTTTTGGATATGTAGGTGGCCCACAATTGCTGAAATTTCAGAATTAATTAACTCCTTCACCGCACTCTACAGTAACAGCCCGTTTAGGAAAAATACCAAGGTCATTGGGAGGAGCTACCACTTTTCCTTTACCCGATATTGTTGTTTTTTATCTGCGCCAAGTTGAATTACCTACGTAACATTCGAAACATATGTTAACATCTAAAACAAGGTGGATAGATGTAAATTTTGATAAGAAAACGAGACAATTCAAAAAATCAAAACTGAAATATGAAGGGGGCCCCATACGTTTGGGGTGGCATAGCCATATTTATGCATTCTTTGTTATTCATTAAAAAGAAAAATAAATATTAGGGCTGAAAAAGAGAGACATGTTACAATATTAGTAGTGATTGTAAACTCATCCAACATAAGAACAACTCATCCAACTTAAGGACAACAGTCAAGCAAATAGATTTGGGATTTGTTCACCTTTATTTTTTAAATGATTCCCCAAACTAAGAAATTTACATGTAAAACAAGGTAGACAGATGTCAATTTTGATAAGAAAACGAGGCAATTTCAAAAAATCAAAACTGAAATATGAAGGGAGCCCCACACGTTTGGGGTGGCATAGCCATATTTATGCATTCTTTGTTATTCATTAAAAATAAAAACAAATAATAAAGCTGAGAGAGAGAGAGAGAGAGAGAGAGAGAGAGAGAGAGAGACGTTGCAATATTAATAGTGATTGTAAACTCATCCAACGTAAGGACAGCTCATCCAACTTAACGACAATATTCGAGCAAACATATTTGGGAGTTATTCACCTTTATTTTTTAAATGATTCTCCAAACTAAGAAATTTATGGATATTGTGAAAGATAAAAACACCTAAGACATCAACAAAACGTAACTAATATGCACTAATGTCTACTTGCAAAAACAACGTATCAATCACTATAAGGCTCATCATAAAACTAAACTACACTTGAGAATTTGTCGGTTCATCAATATCTTCCATGTGGGGCTCCAACTCTGTGTTCATGAATGTTTCAATGTCTGAGTCGCTACCCTCTCTCCGGCTAGTTGAAGCCAATTTTTTACACCTTCGCTTCGTGTATCTGATGCTCCTACAATAGCAAATAATGCATAAACAATTTTAATAATCATGTACATGTAACAGGATGGAAAAAGGACATGCAATTAAAGTACCATACCTACAATACCCACATTGCCTTGGTTTTGGAGGTTTACCCATAGAAGATGTCCCTCTGGGGTTCCCTTTGGTCTTCACTACATTAGGATCACCAACGCCACATAGTTTGGGTGCAATATTTTTATCCCCAACCTTGGTATTATATTCTGTGCGCATTGCCTAGCGCTTTTTCATCTTCAATGTCATCTGGAAAGCCATTTCCCTTGCCTCTTCAAAATCGTTGTCTGCGTGTGAGGCATAATATGACATTTCACTGAAACATGAGCTTAGTATACCGAACCGAGCTTTCTGTGTTAGGGTGCTAGAAATTTGGGTAAGACTTGGTTGTTGATCTCCTGACCTACCACGTCTTGTCCATCTCTTTAAGACACAACTCGGTGGAATACACATTAATCGTTCAGATTTCATGACAGCAACCATGTGGCAACAAGGGATGCCAAACGATTCAAACTTCAAGCAACAACATTTTATTGTGATATCTGCTAGAAAATACTTAACCGTCCATGTGCTTGTTAGTGCCTTGTACTCACCAAAACGATAGGTGCGACGATCCTCCAATTCAACTCTTTCCATCACAAACAATTTACCCTCTTTGCTTAGTTCACGTCGAAACAATGAAAAAATCTTCTGAGTAAAGAGCTCAGCTGCATGTTTTTCCAAACTTCTCAATGGCATAGTCAAAACTGGGAAACTATTCTCTGTTTTAGATTCTGTTTCTGCCTCATTAACACACATCCTAGCAAGAGCCCTATCATATTGTGCTACAAATTCATACAACCTTACCTTTTGTTCTAGGAACATATTGAAATATGCATTCATACCCTCGACACGTTGAATGCTCCTCATCCCAGCAAACATGTGACCACGAAGATACGCCTCAGCCCACTTATCACGCTTGCGGTGAATCTCCAACACCCAGTTATTGTTCTCCAACTTGTATTGTTTCACCATATGAGCCCACGCATTGTCAAACTTAACAATTTTACATTTTTTTAACATCAACTGTGCAAAATCATTAGTAAATTCTGGTATGTGGACATTTGTTGAGGTATTTTTCTCCAGATGCCAAGAACATAAACGATGTCTGCAATTTGGAATAACTCTTTCGATTGCCTGACGCATTGCCCTATCACCATCTGTTACAACAGAGATGGCTCTTTGTCCATCCATGGCCTCCATTAATGTTTCCAACACCCACGTGTATGTCTCCATTGTCTTATCAGGCAACAAAGCACATCCAAATATGATTGTCATAAAATGGTTACTCACGCTAGCTAGAATCACAAATGGCTTCTTATACTGATTTGTACGATAAGTTGTATCAAATACCAATACATCACCAAACGCAGCATAGTCCATCTGAGACCTACCATCTGCCCAGAAAATCTTGTACAACCGGTTATCCTTATTAACGTTGTACTTGAAAAAAAATAATGGATCTGCATCTAGTTTAGCTGATAAGTATCTTAAGGCACCCTCTGCATCCCCTTCTGCGAGTTGTACTTTGCGCTCAGCTTGGAACTGGTTGTGCAAATCTCTGTGAATGAAGCCCACCTTCTCATAACCCCCTGATTGATGGACCATAAAATCCATGATTTGACTCGTTCTCAGACCCACATTGCACATGGCCTTTGCTTGAGCTTGGTCTGCACTTGTTGCAAACTTATGTGACCACAAAAAAAGGGACGCAGTGTGGTGCTGGCAAGGGATGGTTGTGTTCCCCTACAAAGTGGGTCACAACATATTTTTTAATTGTCTTGTCATAACGCACACGAAATGTGGTACTACAAAAAAGTCTAGTTTCTGCCTTGGGAGTTCTCACCCGTTCCACACGCTATAAGTATTTCTTTTCTCTTACACCTTCCCTTGAACAAACCCATTTCCTACTCTCTACAAATTTGTTGTCTCCACAAATTCGTTTCCTAGTTCTTCGTACGCTAAAATCGATGACCTTAGCGTATGCATTGTAGAAAGAATAAGCATCCTCCTCTGAATTGAATTTCATTTGTAAAACATCAACCTTAGTAAGCATTCATAAAACTATCATAGGTTTGGGAAGCTAACCCTTCTTCTTTCCCATCGACAACATCATCCTTTCCATTCGGAGCAACCTGATTGTCAATTTTACTGTTGACCTCTTTCTGCCTACTACTTTCAGGTTCATCTATCATATCTACATAACAAATCGCATAGACAACAGATGTGCAGATTTGGCATCAGTTTAATGCAAATAATAAAAAAGTACACTCGTAAATGCCATTATATAAATTAAAATCAAACAAATCAACAAAAAACACACACCCGCCAATGCCCTCCTATAAATTAAAATCAAAAAAATAAATAAGCACACTTGCTAGTGCCCTGCTATCAATTCAAAGCAAATAAATTCAAAAATACACCAGCAAGTACCCTACTATAAATTAAAATATAAAAAAGCACACCCGCCAGTGCTTTGCTTTCAATTATCAATTCTTAAAAGAAAACGAACAAATGAGCACATCCACCAGTGCTTTGCTATCAATTAAACGCAAATAATAAGAAAACACACCTTCAAGTACTCTACTATCAATTAAAATGAAACAAACAAATAAAAAAGCACATCCATCAGTGCCCTGCTATAAATTAAAATCAAACAAATAAATAAGCACACTCGCCAATGTTTTGTTATCAATTCAAAGGAAATAAATTCAAAAACACACCTGCCAGTGCTCTGCTTTCAATTATCAATTATTAAAACAAAATGAACAAATAAGCACACTCGCCAGTGCTCTGCTTTCAATTATCAATTGTTAAAAAAAAATAGAAAAAAGCACACCCGCCAGTGCTCTGCTTTCAATTATCAATTATTAAAACAAAATGAACAAATAAGCACACCTGCTAGTGCTCTGTTTTCAATTATCAATTGTGAAAAGAAAATAGAAAAAGCACACCCACCAGTGCTCTGCTTTCAATTGTCAATTATTAAAACAAAATAGAAAAAAGCACACCCTCCAGTGCTCTGCTTTCAATTATCAATTGTTAAAAGAAAATAGAAAAAGCACACTCGCCAGTGCTCTGCTTTCAATTATCAATTGTTAAAAGAAAATAGAAAAATGCACACCCACCAATGCTTTGCTATAAATTATCAATTCTTAAAAGAAAATGAACAAATAAGCACACCCACCAGTGCTTTGCTATCAATTGAATGGAAATAATAAAAAAACACCTACAAGTACTCTACTATCAATTAAAATAAAACAAATTAACAAAAAAGCACACCTGCCAGTGCCCTGCTTTAAATTAATATCAAACAAATAAATAAGCACACCCGCCAGTGCCCTGCTATCAAATATTAATTATCAAAATCAAATGAGTGAATAAGCACACCCGCCAGTGCCTTGCTATTTATTGAAAGAAAATAAATAAATAAAGCACACTTGCAAGTATCCTATTATCAATTAAAATAAACAAATAAATAAAAAGCACACCTGGCACTGCCTTGCTATTAATTAAAAGTAAATAAATTAAAAAGCACACTTGCCAATGCAACTGCTAGGGAGGGAGGGAGGGGCGAGGTATAGCTTCACTTCTACGTTAAGATGTAGAAATTGAGGACTTGTGACAAACAACAACAGAACATCGAAACAGAGTTAGTAAAGAAGACAATACTTAAGGAGATTTATGATTATGGGGCAAAAAGGAAGGATCTATGTATGAAAAATATTATTTTGCACATCTTTTCACATTAACAAACTGCATAACCAATAATAGAGATGAAACTGTACTACCTTTGTTCAAAGAATCAATAACCATTACATAAACAGTTAAACAAATGTACCAACACCAACCGATTAACCACTTAAAAGATAAAAAAAAATAAAAGATCTAGAAAGAAACAAAAAAAAAAAAAGAAAAAAGAAAAAAGAAAAAGATTATTTGATTGGATGGACTATTGGATTACTTTTTTGATAACTCGGTAACCACATATTCCTAAATCTAGATCTTAGATTCAAAAGTTCAATAAGAGTGTGGGACACCTCTTAAACACCCATATATATTGCATATTGCATAATATTTTTTGATAAAATATTGTCAATTATTTAGGAATATACTCCAATTTATATCTCTGTTCGTTTGGGAAGAAATGCTTACTTGCTAATGTAATTGTCTTCTTCTTCAAATATTATATAAAATTAGAGAATTTTTTTGAGTTTTTGCACCCTTAATCTTGTCATATCTAGTGAACAAAAGTATAAATGGAAAGAAGTAAAAGAGTTCATGTAACACATTTGTTAACCTAATGTCTATTTTAGTGCTTCGGATTGCAACATACAATTCTTATATTGAATGCACTCATGCCAATTGACAAAGAAGACAGCCCACCACCCCTCACTATCCTATACAGGTACCTTCATTGGATCTTTACCAAAGTATTTAATGATAGTTGCTTTCACTAGTATTATAATATATCATCAAAACAGTGACATTTGAAGAAATTTTTAGTATGTAGGACATAGTAGCAAAAGTGATGAGTATGTGTTGTCACTACCACTATTGCTATGAATCAAAAAAAAAAAAACAAATAAAGTTGTCTCCATTAACTCGGGAGCTTGCTCCATAGTGTTCACACCGAAAGTTCCATGAAAGCTCTTCTAAATCTTTCATTTTCATGGACAGCCTTGTTCTTGGTAATATAAACTAGTTTTATGAGTGAAGACATGATATAGGATCAGTATCTTCTACAACGAAGTAGAGACGACAATGGACATAGGACATAATGATTTTGAAAAAAATTAGGATGCCTACATGGTGGGCAAATTTTTTAAATATTTTTATTGTTTATGTATATGAATATAAATTTAGGGTATAGAAATATACGAGGCATCAATATATATGTACATGTATTTTTTTTTTTTTTTAACTTATACCCTTCTTTGTTTCTGTATAGTTTAAAATAGAGAAAAACACTAAGTTGCCAAATGAGACCGTAATATAAATATCAGGTTCAAGTACTAGTTCTTTCATAGGATTCCACACACAAGCACACAGTGCACCAAAATCTACAAGTTCTTTCATAGGATTCCACACATAAGCACACAGTGCACCAAAATCTACAATGGGAGCTAGGCTAATTGCTTTTGAGAATAGGTCTATAGTGGAGATGGAAATCAGAGTTTTTGTTCCCCCAGCCCGACCTGACCAGTATCAAGAAATCATTAGAATCAAATCAGGTGAAACCAAGAAAGTGAAGACCATGACTTTATGCTGCAAGGACACAAATCCTAAGAATCCAACCTTCTTAATGGTTTTCATGGATGGTACTTACACTGGGGTTTCTTTACTGGCATTCCAAGTGGTGAACTATGCAAAAATCATTGGCTATCTTGATGAAAATGGACTTCTCGTTTTGAAAGGCCTTACAATTGGATTACCTACTTTCTACAAACTCAAGTTCTCTCTCGCTCTCCATCATACACACACACCCCCAAAATTCTCATACAAAAATGTTTTGGACCTCTAAAATAGGAGCTCTTTTCGATTTGTCTTTTTTCCCGTAATGATTTGTCTTTTTATTTTTATTTTTTTTTTGGTCTTGACCCCTGCCAGATAAGTAGAGCTCGATTTAGAACTCTACACCTAGAGCTCTATATCACAGGTCATTCCCATATGTGATTTACTTGTATAACAACATTTATACTATATTAGTTTGGAGTGATGTTAGCTAGGGTGACCATAGTTGGGTGCTATCCAATGTCGGGTTACTAATCACATCATCAACAGTGAAATAAACGAAAAAAGTGAGAATTAGTATTAGATGTCATATCTTATAAAACCTAGATATGATAACCTGATGGATTCAACTTTTTTTTTTGGGGGGGGGAGATTAGCACTGGGGTGTTCGGATCAAAGCAATGGATGGAACTTTTTTTCATCATCATTATGTATTGCATCTATAATATCTCAACCAGGTTTAATTTGATATTGATGATTTTTTATTTTGTTGAATTGTTTAGTGGCTGTGGCTTATCTCTGAAGAAATAGAACGGAGGGGCAAAGGAGAAATCTGTGAATTGATTACCAGTAATTGGTAATTCATTCTAACCTTTTCTTTTCCTTTCTCTCCTTTTTCCACTTTTTCTAGCAAGTCAATTATATTGGTCAAAGTTAGTTGAGCCTAATTGATTCCATAAATACTTTGTGAGATTATCAAGAATCGATTAGATCAAAGATTAATGTTAAATATATATATATATATATAAGTGGATTGTTTGGTTAAGGTGTTTGCTCAGGATTGATTTACAGTCTATGCTAACTTATTTGGGATGTATCTTTATTTTGTGAAGTTTTCTCCTTAATCTTTATTGACTTTTGCATTGAGTTAATTAAGTTTTCTTCTATTAATCAATATATATAAACTAAGTGTTCATTTGATTTTCTTACCATTAGTTACAAATGTTGTTAGGCTTACATTAATAGATACATATACGAAATCCTAGAATCTATGTAGGCTCTAGAACGACTGTAGGGGCGCCGGGGGGAGGGCGAGTTCATTATGTTAGTACTCAAATATATATAAACTAAGTGTTCTATTAATCAATATATATAAGCTAAGTGTTCATTTGATTTTCTTACCATTAGTTACAAATGTTGTTGGGCTTACATTAATAGATACACATACGAAATCCTAGAATCTATGTAGGATCTAGAACGCTCGCCGGGGGAGGGGGGGTGGAGTTCATTATGTCATTACTCAAATAATTGTAAAAAATAGTTGTCACCATACATTTTAATTTTCAGTTGTTGAGTTTTAAGAAAAGTAAATTCAAATTATTGATTTTGAAATATGACCAAAGACCATTTTTATTAAAAAGAAAGTCACTATAATGAATCATGATGAACACCACGTTGGGTTATAACTAAATATCACAATGGGTTGTGACTAACTTTGATTTGACAATTTGTTAGCTTGCACACCAATGACAATTTGTTTTGACAATTCTCTTCTGATAAAAAAACAAAAGAAGCGTACTATAAACTTAACCCAATTCATTTGTCACTACACATTTTGATCTATTTTCATAGAAAGCATCATTTTTCACATGAACATATTCGACAGAAATGAATAAAATTGAAGTTTATTCCGTTTGATTACACATCAGATTTCACAAACTCAACCAAAATTTCAAGATATATCTATATATATGGAGTCAAAACAACTACCAAATCAAACAAACATTACAAACAAAAGCTATTCATATCATCTTTTCCTAAATTTAGAATCCAACCACTCCAAGTGAGTTCACAAATGTGAAAGGGGCATTTTGAAGAATGGGAAGCAAGAATCATTACAGGAAATAGGGGTTAACAAAAGGGGATTTTGAAGAAGGGAATCAAAACAACTACCAAAGCAAACAAACATAAAAAACCTACACCTAATATTTTTCTATTTTTATAAACCAACCCAGTGAGTTCACAAACGTGAAAGGGGAAGTTTCAAAGAAAGGGATTGTGGTCTAAAGTTTCATAGAATGGATATGGAGAAAGAGGGAGAGAAAAAAGTTATAGAGAGAGAGAGAGAGAGAGAGATACCTTAAGGCGAAGTCGAGGGTAGGTCATTGTAGACACCCTATTTTTGACCGTCCTCAAGACTTGGACGTCATCGTTTGAACACTCGATGATTATCCATGCTTCTATTCATTTTGAGTTCTCGGAGGTCTCGGTCGCGTGCCTTGCCTCAAGATCTCTTAACTTGTCTGTTTTGTGCTTGGTTGTGGACCAAGCACTTGTGTTTTTGCTTTTGAGGGAAGAGGGTGGCTTGTTGGCCATCCCTTCAACCCATCGGCCAAGGCATGAAGCCATCGGCCTTGTTTTCTTGCCATCGGCCAAAAGTGTTGGCCGATACGCACTCTTTTTAGTCGATCGGCCCTTGTGTTGGTCGATCGGCCTTGTTTTCTGGACGAGCCCTGTTTATCTACTTTATGCAGATATTTTATGCCAGCTGTCATAGCTGGCATGCACAATTCACAATCTCTATACACGTGTATGGAGGGATTTGTTTCAATTGCTTAGCTTGCTCAACAAGCTTAGGAATTGAACTTCTATAAGAAGGGAGCTCCTCCTCCCTTCTCAGAGGTTCAGAAAATTAGGGTTTGAGTGTTAGATATAGTTTTGTATCTATCTTGCCTTGATTTTTCATTTTGTGCTTCAAAAGTGTCATTTTGTCTTACTATTGTACACAAACACCTAGTAGAACATCATCCTCTTGGAGCTGAGGTCCCTTGAGGTTGATTTTAGAGTTCTTGGACTAGTTTAAGCTTGGAAAAGTTGCCGGAGTTGTGTTCTTGAAGGTATTCTTCAATGGTGAGTTCCTTATTTTTAAACCCCCATTCTTGCTTAAGCTTTTAGACCCTTTTGCTTATTTTTTTAAGCTTGACTCTAAACTACAATAAGTTCTAATTTTTGATTCTTTAGATCTTTGTTTAAGGTCATTTTGAGGTTGGGGGTGATCTATCCCCCTCTTAGGCCTTGTTAGGCCTTGTTTTAGGCCATTCCTTTTGGCCCTTGTTCTTGGCTTTGCATGACCTTTCTACTACTGAAATCCAGAGGATTTTCAGTGGTGGAAAGTTAGTTTTGAGGTCTTAAATAGGAGAGGGTCATCTCCTCTCCTTGTTGTCTTGTATGCTAGTATAAATGGCTTATATTGGTAGCATGTTTGTTTAGCTTGTTTTAGCTTCATTTTAGTATGTATTAGGCTTTGTTTTTCCATGATACAACACTGTTTTTGCTTGGTTTTGTCACTCCATGCATGCCTAATACACTTGTAGTGTAAGTCACACAAACTAGTCTTATATGCTTCATGTTTGAGCATGTCTTTCTAGCTTATGTTGATTCCATTTTAGTGGGGTTTTGGTGTTGTTTTAGCATGCCATGACTCTATTTTGGGTGGGTTTAGTTGGCTCTTACATGCTTCATGTACTTGTCTTGCAATCCTCTCATTTGCCTTAACATGAATCATGCCTTAACATGTCATTCTAGCATGCTTTTGGCTTAACTTCAAGAAGCTTTTGTCCATGTTTTAGCATGCTCTAGCTCTGATTTGTGTTGTTTTAGTCATGCATAACTTGCTTTGTATAGCCATAAGGCATTCTAGCTCGTTAGCTTTGAGTGTCCAAGTCTCTAGCATGCATTACTTGGACTATTATCATGATTTGGCATCATTTGAAATGTTATTTCAGTCCATGTTTCATGCTCATATACTTGCAATTACCACTCCTTTAATGCTTTAAAGAGTTGATGTCTTATGCCTCATAAATGGACCATTGTGTATGCTTCCATGCTTAGGCCTTTGGGATGCCATCTAAGTGGTTTTTTTGGGCTTATTTTTATATGCCATAACTTTGATTTTATTGGTTTATGTCATGCCATGTTTGGTTGTAATAGGTGTAGTGTAACACCCCTTTGTAGCCTTACATGCCTCATGCCTTTTGGACTTGTATTCTAGTTTGTGTTGGCTAGTTTCGAGCATGTTTTTGGTCTTGTCTTGACCTGCCTTAGGACTGTTTTGGATGCCCTTGGCCCTTTGGGGGCTTGATTCTTGTGGCCATGGTTTGAGTCCCTTGGCTAGCCTTAAGCTTTAGGCTTTCTTGTATGCTTTGCGTGCTTTGTTTGGTTGGTTTGGCACCTTTCCATGCATGATTTCAGAGCTTACAATGTTTGTCACATGTCCATATTTGTCCCCTTCTAAGTGCTCTTGAAAGTTTCCCTCCTATGCCTAGGTGTTGGACTATTTACATGTGCATGTTTGTTTTGCATTTTTATGCTTCCAATTCTTAACTTTGGCCACTGATTTTGGGCATGGCTGAGGTCTGTCCATCTTTAGTTTAAGTCCATTTACCATGTTGTTTAAAGTTGTTACTTTACATCATGCTTACGTGCTTGTTGCATGCATGTCATATTGTATGTTGTCACATCCTTGCTAATTGACATGTTGTTGCATGCTCATCCATCTTGCATACTTGTTAAGATTACATGTTGTCACATGCTTGTTGTTGGTATTGTTGTCACATACCTATACCATGCATCTTTACATGTTTAGGTTGTATGCCTATTGCATATTAGTTGCATTGCATGATATTGTTGCATGTTGTTGCATGCTTGAGTTGTTTGCATGTTTGCTTGCATGCTTAGGTTGCATCACATTGTGTGTGCATTGCCTTGCTTCTTGATCACACATGATAGAGGTTAAGGTCCTTTATGTGTTTTGTGCATTTCATTTGATATTGAATTGCACACTTGGCTCCTTTGGCCATCATGTATTGAAATGCGTGATTGGTGGTCCGAGGGTTGAGAGCTACACACCTTTGAGTCTCAAACATGATAAGGGGTGTAGCTGCAAACATTGTCTTGTAAATGTATTGCCATACTCTGTTTGTCCTCTGCTATAGCAAAAGAGCATTTTATAGGAAAAGATGGCCGATCGGCTATCTTCAGTGCCGATCGGCTACAAGTGTTTGGCCGATGGCTTCATATGTGGTTGATGACCCCTATTTCTTGGCCGATGACTATGATTTTTGGCTGATGGCCTCCCACAGTGCCCATGGGGTGAATTAGAAGTGTGTTGGGAATTTTCACACTTTGTCGAGGTATAGAGCAGTGCAAACAAAGGCAACATGAGACATGGCAACGGATTTCTGAGCGAAGCCGACCAAGCATGCCTTTGTCCCTCTTCTTGAGGCCTCTTTACTGTTTTTCGTAGCTTAATTAATTTGTTAATCATTTAAGTGTTGTAATAATTAGTTGTAGCTAGTTATTCATTTGATTGTGTAATAATTAATTAGCTTGTTAGTTAGTTAATTAGTTTATTTGTATTATTCTTTCGGACCCTCCGTCGAGAGGGCCAATTGGTGTAATAAGCGTGCGTGTGTGTGATGCATGTCTTCCAACCCTCATTTCTTTCTCCCTTTTACTTAACCACTGACGATGGTTAGTTCTAGGGCATGTTTCGATTAGCATACTTATGCTCGCATGTTTGCATTCATTCATTAGTATTGCTTGCACCAGGCTCAGCGCATCATACTAACCGCATTGTATTTCAATTCCAATTTGAATACATGTATCAAGTATTGCATCTCACATGCTATTTTAAAATAACCGAGCCTATTTCTAGTTGCATTTTGCATGTGTTGCATTAGCCATCTTAACATGAGCTAGGATCATGCATTTGATTACTAACTAGTTTTTGTTTTGGCTCGGAGTACACTGTAAGTGTTTATGCTTTAGCATCTTGCATGTGTGTGAGTGTTAACATGACAGCATGCTTGCCATGAGGCTAATTGCTTATGTGATTTAACTGCCTGATTGCCTGTGGGTGAAGGTTGGATTACTTTAATTGGAACGATTCATTGAAATCCGTGTTTTAGCCTACTTGCAAGTAGCAAACTTCAAACCATTTCCAAACAAATGGATATGCGATGCTTTGTTCCAAATTAGGCGATCTAGTCTATACTTGTGTATTGTGCGCATCACATAGTAATTCTAGCTAATTAACCGGAATAAGAACGCATGTGTTTTCAAAAACAAGATATCATGCTTAGTACAGGCCGATATTTGATCGGGCGAGCGGGGGTGCTCATTGCTTGACCTTCTCCTCTCGTACCCAAGTTCCCGAGCCGAGGCAACTTTGGTGATGACGAACACGTGGCCTTAGGCACGAGTCAGGGTTTCCTAAATTCCCCCAAAATAAAATATTTAGGTGGCGACTTTGTATCTGGCGAAGCAATCCATGTTTGGCACTTCTTTCTTAAAAATCAGTTTTCCAAAACAATTTGCTGGATTTGGACTCTTTGGTGGTTTATCAGTCTTGCATCGCCCTTTGCGAGATTAGATTTAGAACCGTGACATTGAGTCCGAACTGTAGTAGCTAGAGAACAAAACGAGATTTTCTCGGTAGTTCTCCGAGTAGTCTACAGTTTCTGGCGACTCTGCTGGGGAGTTAGAGAACTTGACTCGAACTCATGATATCGTGTTTTGATTACACTTATGTGTTTCTTTGCATTGCATGTGCATTGGTGCTCCTAGGACACCGTGTTTGCCATATGCTATTCCTGAACGGTTTGCCGGAGGCTCGCTTCAAGAAGCATGCCATAAGGCTGACCGGTTGCGGGCTCTACCACGACGGGAACACAAACCCCGGTTTTTACTGGGGCACCCTTTTGACCATTCGACCTAGTGCATATCGGAATCCATAGTGACTATTCCAAACTAGGACAGGTTGCTTACCCGATTATAGGTTGTTTGAAACTGCTGTGTGCATAGTGAAACCCTAGTTCTTCACGAAACTAGGACAGGGAAACCCTACCCCAACATAGGGGTGTTTTTGACTCGCATTTACTTGCTATGTGCTTTTAGAGTGTGCCTCTATAGGAATGCATGTATCAGTTTGAAAGTCTGGGTATCAGGCCTAAGGACATTAGTATTCTGGGGGAATCAGTTTTACCTGAGGGTATCAGTTTAAAGGCAGAATTTTGGGTAGAATTCAGAAAAGAATACAGTTATTCAGCTATGCTTATATCTGTTCTGGTGAAATCGGGCTGAGATGCTGCCTGTTTTCTCTTTTACTAGGGTGGTCTTGGAATCGTAGCTTCAGAAGGCTCCAATATCTCCCCAGTACACCGGACTTGTGTTAATAGACTTTGTCAGATCAGAGATTCAATTCAAGGACAACCAGTGTTTCCTTTGCCAGTGGTAAGGCAAAGAAAGGCCAGTCAGGCATAGGTCACCAGTTCAACAGTCCTCAAATCAGCTGTCATTATCCATCTCACCTGTGCGCAGTTGGGTTGAGATATTTGCTTTTACCTCAGGGAGATATACTGGTTGTTCAATTAGATCAGCACAATATGGCATCTATGGAGGATATGATGCGTCAGCTCCAGGAGAGTATGCAAGCCATGTAGCAGGATGCTGCCCATTAAGCAGAGTTTGCCACACGCCAGGCCGAGGTTATGGCCTAACAGGCAGAAATGATTGCTAGACTTCAACAACAGTAACAACTACAGTAAGTCGGAGCATCTGCTTCGCACCCACCTCCTCCTCCACCTAGAGTTCCAATACTCGGGGAGACTGCAAATGTCCAAGAAAATACGGACATTCCAACGGGGCCAGCTCCGCCCCCAATCCTACCCTAACTATCCAAAGCGCCCACCAATCTAGTGGATTCACCATTTGAGTTTGAGGTGGATCCAACAGCTCTAAAAGTGAGCAAGCTAGAAAAGCTTTTCAAGAAGGCTCAAGGCGTAAAATCCATTCTGGACATAGAGGATGGATACACTGATTCGGCCGTGACTCTGCCGGAATGGTTCAAGATGCCACATATCCACCGCTTTGATGGCTCTGGAGACCCAATGGTGCACCTCCACCTATTTTCTAATATCCTGAGGCCAATGGGCTTGACCACAGCCCAGAAGCTATCACTATTTGGCCGAACCATGTCTGGGATAGCCGCAATCTGGTATGCGAAATTAGAGAACTCTGTGAAATAGAACTGGGAAGAGATGTTTGAGGCCTTCATTGCTCAATACTCCTATAACACATAGATCGAGGTCACAACTCGTGATCTTAAAGTCACCCGCTAAGAGCCAAATGAAGGTTTTTCAGAGTTTGTGACGAGATGGAGAGCAAAGGCCTCGATGGTGGCTACAAGGCCTTCCGACAAAGACCAGATCAGGATGGTTGTGCGCAACCTCCAACCCAGGCTAATGCAAAAGATGATAGTCTTGCCCCTCCCTACCTTTGCCGACTTGCATGAGCTTGGGGTCCAGATCGAGGATGCTATGAAGCAGGGCCTCATTGACCAGGAGAAGGAGCAGCCTAGGAGGGCATCTTCCCGTAGTTCAAATGCGACCACCAGTGGTGATACAGCTGCAAGATCTTCTGAAGTGGGTATGGTCACCACCACCACATCAAAAACAGCTACCCCATTCACTGGTGCATCCGTAAGTAGCTCACAAAAAACCAAATATCCACCTCGAGTCAAAAGGGTTTTTATCCCACTTTATATGCCTTTGTCAAAGGCTCTAGAGGTCTTACTCCGGAAAGGACATTTGAAACCGTTAGAACAACGGCCTCTACCCGATCCTATCCCTCCAAAGCATGACCAGACTAAATACTGTGCCTACCATCAACAAACCGGTCATGACACTGACAGCTGCTTTCGTCTTCGTCGTGATGTACAAGATCTGTTTGACAACAAGGTCATCGCCACACTAGCTCAGCAAAGTCTATCGCCACTGGATCAGTGAACTTGGGGGATAGTACGAGTATGTGATTAGGGGATGAACCACCTGCGGGCGGCACTCAGTTTACTTCGGATGTAGCGTATGACACGCACTGTTTTGAGCATTTTGCGCGAATGCTAGTTTTTATACTTTTTGACTCGGGTATTTGGGTAAGTCTTGTTGTGTTGTATATAGTCAGTCCTTTTGTACTAAGTCAATCTGGTCTGTCTTGTTGTATCGAGCCAGTCCTGTTTTGTTAGAGTCAGGTGATTTCGGGGGTGTTACCTCGGATATCACTTGTTTGTTTTGTGTTTGTCTTTTACACTCTTTTGAGTCTATTTCTGCCATGAAGCCAGTTACACCAGAAGATCTGAATGAAACAGCAGTAATGTTCACACTCTTGTGTTTGCTTCTACCTTATGCCAGTTGTGCCAGAAGTTTGAATGAAACGGCAGTGCTTTTCACTTGCTTTTTTGCGCCTTTAAATCATTGCATTGACCTAAGCTTTTCAAAACCTTTTCGAACATTGTGATGAAAACAAAGAGGAAGGAATTCCTCGGGATTTGCAAAAATTTGATCAAACTGATAGGAAGAGAGGCGTGCTAAGCCCTTAATGATTGAGATCATGCTTGTTAATGTGAGTACTGAGAAGGATCCTGGCTTGATCCAGATTGGTTCTACATTGTCTTCAGCACGAGCGACTAGTCGCTTTCTTAAAAGATTTCAAAAAATGTTTTGTGCGGTCCTGCGAAGACCTGTGTGGAATTGCTCTTGAGATTGTGCAGCCTAGGATTGCTCTCAGCCTCGAGACTCGACCCCTTTTGCTTTCAAACTTTGAACCTGGATTCAGAATATTCAAAGGTCAACCACAATATGAGGCCTATGTGGCCAGATTTGAAGCAGCCCATGAACTAGGGGCAAGAAAGTCAGATCAAGAAGGTCAGACGTCATCAAAAGAAGCTTGCAAAGCTAGATCAGAAGTGCCCCTCAAACTAGGGGCAAAAATGTCAGATGTGCTCGAAGAGTCAAAAATTCGGACATTTCTCAAAGCTAACGAAGATCGGCAAGAATGCCAAATCCCAGAAGGGAGGAAAGAAGAAAGTATTGCTGAAGGATAACCAAGTTCCTATCCACAACACTAGGGGCAAATTCAACCCCTATTGGATGGACTCCTACATCATTAGCAAACAGCAGCCATTCTCCTGAATTCAGATGACTTCGAGATCATAAAAAACCATTTGACATGGACAAAGCTACACTTATACCCTTGAGAGGCTCGCTGGGCCGAAAACTCGGAAAGGCGACCCAGGCAAAAGTTAAAGCAAGAAAAGATGAAAAGAGAAAAGAAAAGAAAAAAAATGCAAAGAATGAAAAAGGAAAAGATGAAAAAAGAAAAGAAAAGAAAAGAATGAAAGGAAAAGAAAAACAAAGCTCGCAAGGTTGAAAACCCGGAAGGGCGGCCTTGGCAAAAGTTAGAGTACAAAAGGAGAGGTTAATACCCGAATGTACCTTAACCGAAACTACGTCAGGCTTGATTTCCATGTTTGGGATATGTAGGCAACTTCATTATGAAGTCCATCCATAAACACTTCCAAATCGACTGTGCCCCATGTAATGGTTCTGATCATCTTTGTCTTCTCTGTATCCGAGAGTTCGGTTGTGATCGTCACTTTGAGGACTGATTACAGTGCGTTGTGGTGCCATTCAGACAAGGGGCAACTTTCCGTTGCCATGCAGTGCCATTTAGACAAGGGGCAGTTTTCTATTGTTTTGGATCTGAGGTTGTGCATCTCAAGAGTAGGTTCCATGCTTGTTGAGCAGTGGTCATTTGCAAAAACAATTTTTGAGAATTTTTACTGAGGTTGACTATTTCTCTCGAAAATTATTCCATTTTCCAAAACTAGACCATTTCTTGGACCCAAAAAAAGAAAATTTTCAGTACTCATAACCTGACTTGCATGATTTTGAATCAAAAAATTGAACAAGCATGTTAATCAAACTCTTATATTGATCAAAATTGTTTTAGTAGAAAGCCAAAACAAAAAATGGTCAAAATGGTGAACTAGGAGCATAGTTAAATAAGGTGTTCTGTCTTTTCCCCATTGTCACCACACTTGCCAGAAAAGGCACTCTACCTACCAGAAAAGGGCACAACTGAAGCTAACAGCAAAGTGCCGAAAGCTATCTCATCCTTCGAGCAAAGAGGTATCAAGCCAAGCGCGAAGCACGAACTAGAATGGATCAAGATATTCCACTCCCTCATCTGGACGGATTTGATCACGTCCAAACTCCCCAGGAGCACATCATCAATCGATGTCAATTGTTGATCTACTGCACATCCAGTCACACCACAACCCCTCTGCGGGAGAAGCTCACTGTTCTGAGCAGAAAAAGAAGAATTTAGTAGAATGCTAGAGGCAAGAGCCCACAACCTCCTGTTTTTCCATCAACCACCCAAGGAAGGGATAAAAAATGAGAGATTGAAGAATAGAGAGATGTGCGATGAGAGAAAAAGTGAGAAAAGGGCTTTTCCAGAAAAAAAACAGAGCCTGAGGGCCAAGTGATATGAGAATCACAAATGAGGAAAGGGTGGGAAACAATACCCAGAGAAACAGGCTCCCTGTGCACGTCTGAGTGTCGTGTCTGTTGTTTTGTCCCATTTCGAGTGTTTCTCGATGTGTTTAGGTTGTTTACCTTTTGTTTTTCTTTGTTGAGTCATAGTGCGCTATGTTCAGTCATAGGCTTAATACCCGGTTAAGAACTCATTTCTTAATTTCAAAAAAATGAATCGTTTTTGTGCTCAAAGTGCTGTGCCATTCTCCACATTTGTGCAAAACAGATTTTGTTCTCTTATAAAACAGCAGGGTTTGACCCAGTTCATGTGAGAACAGTAAAACCAGGACCTATATGAAGCTACATGGGTTCCGGGCTACAAAGCAAAAGCAAAGAGGGAAAATTTAGAGCATCCGAGTTTGTTTTAACTTCTGCATGTTCCGTTATTGCATCCCGTCTGTTCAGATTGAATAGTTTGTTCAGGATGCACCGTGTGCGGAATAAACTAAGTACTGTGTTATGAGCTATGTGTTCAAAGTAAGCCAGGTTCTTGTGTTATGAGCTGTATGTTCAAAATGAGGAGTGTCTTGTATGAGCTGTGTGTTCAAAGTGAACAGAATACTGTGTTGGCTATTTTTATGCTAGAATGGCGATCAGATATGCTCTTCTTAAGCACTTTCGCTGCCAGGGGCATCTTAGCCGTGTTTGCAATGAGTTCCTAGGAGATCAACTGCGACGGTGGAAACTAGAGTTCGAATGGCTGATGCCTAGAACACAAAGGTTTGGAATTCCAGAGACTAAAGTCTGGTTTAAATACCCAGGGGTATATCCCCGGCTTGAAATCTGTATGGAAGCCCCATAGGTTAAGGTAGCGGGTATGCACTTCGATTTTGGATACTGAACCAACCTAGTCTGTCACCCCGTTGGAGAGTAAGGAAAGTTGTGAGTATGATCAGGAAGAAAAATGGCGTCCGTGGTTTCCCCAGCAGACGTTGCTCCTTGTTAGCATTTCAGAACCTTTATACTGTGAGTTGAAGGTAAGAGTTCGAAGAACGCAAGGGGAGATCCCCATCAGAGTAAAGCGGTTCATCGCTACTCATCCCCTGAGGTGCTTCCTAAAGCGCCGCTTTGTTTGTTTATTGCATTCTCTAGACATCATGCTCTACATTACTTGTAACACGTATCATATCATCACACATATTGCATAAATGCATCTTGTACTATACTTATTCTCATTGTTGCATAAAATATACATGTTACATTGGATGTACGTCGTTGATCTTTTTTGCATAGAGTATGTACATTGCATGGAGCACGTTTTAACCTTGCTTGCATAGAATGTGCACTTCTCACCCTGGCATGAAATGCGCATCTTAATGTTGCATGGAGCATACATTTCTTGCACTTTCCTCGCTATGCATGTTTCACGTGCATTGTTATACACACTCTAGTTGCATTGTTATGCACCGTTTTATTTGCATTGTTTTGCATATCTATCTTGCGCTGTCACGCATGTTACTTATATTGTCATGCACATCTATCTTGCCCTGTCACGCACATTACTTGCATTGTTTTGCATATCTATCTTGCGCTGTCACGCGCATTTTACTTGCATTGTTTTGCATATCTATCTTGCGCTGTCACGCATGTTTTACTTGCATTGTTTTGCATATCTATCTTGCGCTGTCACGCACTTTACTTGCATTGTTTTGCCCATCTATCTTGCGCTGTCACGCACTTTACTTGCATTGTTATGCATCGTTCCACCTACATTGTTATGCACGTTTCACTTGCATTGTTGTGCGCTCTCCACTTGCATTGTTATGTACACTTCACTTGCGCTGTCATTGTACCTATCAAGTTTCTTTCTCATTCATGCACGATATTGTATGTACGGTTCATTCAAAGAAGTTCCGTTAAAGATCATTCACTTAGTGTATCAATCACACTTCATTCACTTAGTGTATCAATCACACTCTTTTCACTTCACTCACCTAGTGTATCAATCACACTCTCTTCACTTCACTCACTTAGTGTATCAATCACACTTCACTCTCTTCACTTAGTGTATCAATCACACTTCACTTCACTCACCTAGTGTATCAATCGCACTCTATTCACTTCACTCTCTTCACTTAGTGTATCAATCACACTTCACTTCACTCACTTAGTGTATCAATCACACTCTCTTCACTTCACTCTCTTCACTTAGTGTATCAATCACATTTCACTTCACTCACTTAGTGTATCAATCACACTTCACTCTCTTCATTTAGTGTATCAATCACACTTCATTCATTTTGTGTATCTATCACACACACATTCTCATTTTGTGTATCTATCACACACATTCTCATTTTGTGTATCTATCACACATATTCACTTTTATGTATCTATCACGTACATATTCACTTTTATGTATCTATCACGCACATATTCACTTTTGTGTATCTATCACACACATTCACCTTTAGTGTATCTATCATACTTTGTTCACTTAATGCATCTATCACACTTTGTGTTCACCTTTAGTGTATCTATCATACTCTGTCCACTCAGTGCATCTATCACACTTCGTGTTCACCTTTAGTGTATCTATCATACTTTGTTCACTTAGTGTATCTATCATACTCTGTTCACTTAGTGCATCTATCACACTTTGTGTTCACCTTTAGTGTATCTATCATACTTTGTTCACTTAGTGCATCTATCACACTTTGTGTTCACCTTTAGTGTATCTATCTTACTTATTTACTTAGTGCATCTATCACACTTTGTGTTCACCTTTAGTGTATCTATCATACTTTGTTCACTTAGTGCATCTGTCACACTTTGTGTTCACCTTTAGTGTATCTATCATACTTGTACACTTAGTGCATCTATCACACTTTGTGTTCACCTTTAGTGTATCGATCATACTTGTTCACTTAGTGCATCTATTACACTTTGTGTTTACCTTTAGTGTATCTATCATACTTTGTTCGCTTAGTGCATCTATCACACTTTGTGTTCACCTTTAGTGTATCTATCATACTTTGTTCACTTAGTGCATCTATCACACTTTGTGTTCACTGTTTGTGTATCTATCACACGCTCACCTAGTGTATCTATCACACTTTGCTTCATATAGTGTATCCATCACACTCGCTTCACTTTGTGTATCTATCACACTATGCTCACTTTGTGTATCTATCACACTCTTTTCACTTTTGTGTATCTATCGCACATGTTCGCTAAGATTGCATAATTTTCTTACATCCTTTCTGCATGAAATGTAGCTCCGTCTGTAATCCACACGACTGGCGTGTTTACTTATTTTCTTGTGTACGAGTTTGCTGTAGCATTTCTTTGCATAACATTTGCATCTAGATGTTTCATTAAAGCCCTCTTTGCATGATCATAAGTTATGCTCTTGCATCGTGCATATCAGTTGCATTTTGCCCCAGCCTGCGGGCATATCTCTACATGGTTATATTGAATCTTTGCCTGAGTCTTCGGCCTTGTCAAAAATAGGTCGTCTCTGGGCTTTGACATTCACCCCCGTCACTTTGTGACTTTCGAGTTCTGTCAAAGAGGGGCAACTGTAGACACCCTATTTTTGACCATCCTTAAGACTTGGACGTCATCGTTTGAACACTCGATGATTATCCATGCTTGTGTTCATTTTGAGTTCTCGGAGGTCTCGGTTGCGCGCCTTGCCTCAAGATCTCTTAACTTGTCTGTTTTGTGCTTGGTTGTGGACCAAGCACTTGTGTTTTTCCTTTTGAGGGAAGAGGGTGGCTTGTTGGCCATCCCCTCATCCCATCGGCCAAGGCATGAAGCCATCGGCCTTGTTTTCTTGCCATCGGCCAAAAGTGTTGGCCGATCGGCACTCTTTTTAGTCGACCGGCCTTATTTTCTAGCCGAGCCTTGTTCATCTGCTTTATGCAGATATTTTATGCCAGCTGTCATAGCTGGCATGCACAATTCACATCCTCCATACACGTGTATGGAGGATTTTATTCAATTAGCTTGCTCAACAAGCTTAGGAATTGAACTTCTATAAGAAGGGAGCTCCTCCTCCCTTCTCAGAGGTTCAGAAAATTAGGGTTTGAGTGTTAGATATAGTTTTGTATCTATCTTGCCTTGATTTTTCATTTTGTGCTTCAAAAGTGTCATTTTGTCTTACTATTGTACACAAACACCTAGTAGAACACCATCCTCTTGGAGCTGAGGTCCCTTGAGGTTGATTTTAGAGTTCTTGGACTGGTTTAAGCTTGGAAAAGGTGCCGGAGTTGTGTTCTTGAAGGTGTTCTTCAAGGGAGAGTTCCTTGCTTTTAAACCCCCATTCTTGCTTAAGCTTTTAAACCCTTTTGCTTATTGTTTTAAGCTTGACTCTAAACTACAATAAGTTCTGATTTTTGATGCTTTAGATCTTTGTTTTAGGTCATTTTGAGGTTGGGGGTGATCTATCCCCCTCTTAGGCCTTGTTAGGCCTTGTTTTAGGCCATCCCTTTTGGCCCTTGTTCTTGGCTTTGCATGACCTCTCTACCACTGAAATCCAGAGGATTTTTAGTGGTAGAAAGGTAGTTTTGAGGTCTTAAATATGAGAGGGTCATCCCCTCTCCTTGTTGTCTTATATGCTAGTATAAATGGCTTATATTGGTAGCATGTTTGCTTAGCTTGTTTTAGCTTCATTTCAGTATGTATTAGGCTTTGTTTTGCCATGATACAACACTGTTTTTGCTTGGTTTTGTCACTCCATGCATGCCTAATACACTTGTAGTGTAAGTCACACAAACTAGTCTTATATGCTTCATGTTTGAGCATGTCTTTCTAGCTTATGTTGACTCTATTTCAGTGGGGTTTTGGTGTTGTTTTAGCATGCCATGACTCTATTTTGGGTGGGTTTAGTTGGCTCTTACGTGCTTCATGTACTTGTCTTGCAATCCTCTCATTTGCCTTAACATGCATCATGCCTTAACATGTCATTCTAGCATGCTTTTGGCTTAACTTCAAGAAGCTTTTGTCAATGTTTTAGTATGCTCTAGCTCTGATTTGTGTTGTTTTAGTCATGCATGACTTGCTTTATATAGCCGTAAGGCATTCTAGCTCGTTAGCTTTAAGTGTCCAAGTCTCTGGCATGCATTACTTGGACTATTATCATGATTTGGCATCATTTGAAATGTTATTTCAGTCCATGTTTCATGCTCATATACTTGCAATTACTACTCCTTTAATGCTTTAAAGAGTTGATGTCTTATGCCTCATGAATGGACCATTGTGTATGCCTCCATGCTTAGGCCTTTGGGATGCCATCTAAGTGGTTTTTTGGGGCTTATTTTGATATTCCATAACTTTGATTTTATCGGTTTAAGTCATGCCATGTTTGGTTGTAATAGGTGTAGTGTAACACCCCTTTGTAGCCTTGCATGCCTCATGCCTTTTGGACTTGTATTCTAGCTTGTGTTGGCTAGTTTCGAGCATGTTTTTGGTCTTGTCTTGACCTGCCTTGGGACTGTTTTGGATGCCCTTGGCCCTTTGGGGGCTTGATTCTTGTGGCCATGGTTTGAGTCCCTTGGCTAGCCTTAAGCTTTGGGCTTTCTTGTATGCTTTGCGTGCTTTGTTTGGTTGGTTTGACACCTTTCCATGCATGATTTCAAAGCTTACAATGTTTGTCACATGTCCATATTTGTCCCCTTTTAAGTTCTCTTGAATGTTTCCCTCCTATGCCTAGGCGTTGGACCATTTACATGTGCATGTTTGTTTTGCATTTTTGTGCTTCCAATTCTTAACTTTGGCCACTGATTTTGGGCATGGCTGAGGTCTGTCCATCTTTAGTTTAAGTCCATTTACCATGTTGTTTGAAGTTGTTACTTTACATCATGCTTACATGCTTGTTGCATGCATGTCATATTGCATGTTGTCACATCCTTGCTAATTGACATGTTGCATGCTTATCCATCTTGCATACTTGTTAAGATTACATGTTGTCACATGCTTGTTGTTAGTATTGTTGTCACATACCTATGCCATGCATCTTTACATGTTTAGGTTGTATGCCTATTGCATATTAGTTGCATTGCATGATATTGTTGCATGTTGTTGCATGCTTGAGTTGTTTGCATGTTTGCTTGCATGCTTAGGTTGCATCGCATTGTGTGTGCATTGCCTTGCTTCTTGATCACACATGATAGAGGTTAAGGTCCTTTATGTGTTTTGTGCATTTTATTTTATATTGAATTGCACACTTGGCTGCTTTGGCCATCATGTATTGAAATGCGTGATTGGTGATCCGAGGGTCGAGAGCTACACACCTTTGAGTCTCAAACATGATAAGGGGTGTAGATGCAAATATTGTCTTCTAAATGTATTGCCATGCTCTGTTTTTCCTCTGCTGCAGCCAAAGAGCATTTTACAGGAAAAGATGGCCGATCGGCTACAAGTGTTTGGCCGATGGCTTCATATGTGGTCGATGACCTCTATTTCTTGGCCGATGACCATGATTTTTGGCCGATGGCCTCCCACAGTGCCCATGGGGTGAATCAGAAGTGTGTTGGGATTTTCACACTTTACAGAGGTATGGAGCAATGCAAACAGAGGCAACATGCGGCATGGCAACGGATTTCCGAGCGAAGCCGACCAAGCATGCATTTGTCCCTCTTCTCGAGGCCTCTTTACTGTTTTTCGTAGCTTAATTAATTTGTTAATCATTTAAGTGTTGTAATAATTACTTGTAGCTAGTTATTCATTTGATTGTATAATAATTAATTAGCTTGTTAGTTAGTTAATTAGTTGATTTGTATTATTCTTTCGGACCCTCCGTCGAGAGGGCCAATTGGTGTAATAAGCATGCGTGTGTGTGAGTAGTCTTTTGCATGGTTGTAGTGTAACCCTTTTGCCTTATATGTAGGGTTACACTACAACCATGCAAACTCTCCTCTAACCTAAACAACCAAAAGCAAAGCATGGTCCAAATCAGAGGCAAAAACATGCTGGAAATAAGCTAAGTTAAGCTACAAAAACATACTAACATATAAGGCAACTAGGCATGCAAGCAAGACAACAAGGAGGGGAGACTAACCCCTCCAATTTTGGACTTCAACATAGGGTTTTTGTCACTGAAAAAACTCTGAATTTCAGTGGTTTAAAGGCCCAAAAAGTTTGATTTGAAGGTGAGAAAGATGGCACAAAAGCTTTAACAACAAAGGAGTGAGAAGGGTGAACCACCCCCTAACTTGAAATGGCCTTAAACTAACACTTTTAACCCACAAAAATAGAGGTTTTTCTTAGTTCAAAACCACCCCAAAAATAGTACAAAAAGATAGCAAAAACAAGTATGAAAAAAACAAGCTTAAAGGGTAAAGGTTATACCTTTGAAGCAAAGCACAAAATAGGCACAAATCTAACCTTAAACCACCTTCTAGAGCTCAAAGGAGGCTCCAAGAGAGCTTCAAGCAACCTCAGCCCAAAGATGAACCACTTTGGTTAAGGGTTGATAGGTTAAAGTTTGAAGTATGCAAGCTTCTAAGCACAAAAGCTCAAGAGAGAGAGAAGTCTAGAGAGAGAGAGGATTTTAGAGAGAGAGCATCCCAAATTTTCCAACCTTGAAAAAAATAGAGAATGGCCTCTCTATATAGAAATAGCCTTGGTCAAAAATATCAAGGTAGAAATATCTGGAGCAGTGTAGAACAGCTATAGAGGAAATATCTGCAAAATATCTGAGTTTTGGACACCAGTGGCTGACCGACCATCATTGGTGGCCGAAGGCCACTAATTATGGCCAACAAACCTCACTTCTGGCCGACCAGCCACCACTGGTGGCCAACAAGCCACATCCGTGGCCGACCACAAAAATCTATTTTCCGGGCTCGACTTCAAATGGGCATATCTCCTTCATCTGGACTCCTTTGCAGGTCATTCTTGTACCTAAATTGAAGCCCAGGAAGTCTTCTTTCAATGGTGGCATCCTCACATCAAAATTCCAAGTGTGAAAAAATATATGCCTCTTTTAGTGAAGACTGCCCAGTTTCGGTCCTAACCGAATTGATGCCCAACTTCAACCAACCATATCTCCCTCATCTGAACTCAGCTTTAGGAGATTCTTGAGTGAAAAATGAAGCCCCGGAAGTCCACTTTCCAACGGTGGTGGCCTCATAGCTGAAATCCAAGTGTACAAATAGATAGGCCTGATTTAGCGAGGGCTACTCGACTCTTTCTTAACGATTCATGCCCAACTTCTTCCCCAACTAGGTTTCTTCCCTGTCCTCCAATTTTCTTCAACTCCAAACCTCTAAATAAGGTGTTTTGGAAGATTTTTCAAAAATTTCACCTCTCTTTCATGCATTTCCACTTTGTCCTTGCTCAGTTTACAGAAAAGCATGAAAGAGGTGAAACTGAAAAAAAATTCAAAGGTTAGAAATGACTGAAAGTGGGTTGAAAGTGTGAGTTTGAGGCCATTTCAGGATTAGGAGGTGGTGATTTCAGATTTTGTTTTTAAAGGTTTGAACCATTTTCACTGAAATCAAAGTGTTTTGGGCTGTTTGTATTGTATGAGTAGTCTTTTGCATGGTTGTTGCTTTTGGGCTAGTGTAACCCTATGAACAGAGCTAAAGCATACGTGTGTGTGATGCATGTCCAACTGATTTTGGGCTATAAAAACTCCGTATTTTTGGGCTGAAGCTTGGGTCCTAAGGTCATTAAAGGTTGAGGGGTTAATAGCCTTTCTTTGTACCTTGTTTTGGAGGCCTTTGCCCTTGTATTTCCCACCATTTTGCTATCTTTTTCCAAGCTTTTAAACACTATTTTTCAGAGCTATTTCAGTGGATAAAAACATGTTTTGAAGTCCAAAAATAGAGGAGGTAACCTCCCCTCGCGTCTTGCTTACTAGTCTAGCATGCTTCATGTTTTAGTCTATTATTCTAGCTTCTGTTAGCTTAATTTTAGAATGTTTTAAGCTATATTTTGGGCTGTTTTGCATCTGTTTTGGGCTGGTTGTTGCTTTTGAGCTTTGTATTGCATAGCTGTGGTGTAATTTCCTTCACTAGCTTAGTATTTCTAGGCATTGAGCATCATTTGTGTGTCTTGGTTGCATGTGTTAATGCTTTTTCATGCCTAATTCCAACACTTAAAATCTCTACAACCTCCCTCTTTGCTTCACTTTTTCATTTACTTTGAGGGTTGTTTCAACCTTAGGATTGTTTAAGCTTGAGGTTGAGGCTCATGCTTAATGGTTTAATCCTCTTTTGAGGGTTCATTACCAACGACATGAAGCTTTCCTCATGCCTTGAACTACCCATTGGCTGACACTTCTTTCACTTTAGAAGACACACACTTTTGGACTTAATTGACTAAAGAATGAATCAGTAACTAAAGTAAACAAAAATGGACAAAGTAAAAGAGGCAAGATAAGCATCTTTTGTGTTACTTTGCATGTGTTCGAGTCGGACGTTAATTCGAACACAAGGAAAATGGGACATTTCATATTCAAAGTGATGAAATGTGCCACTTTCCTTGGTCACCATCACCCTTGATCATGCATGATAAGGTGGTGGTCTTTTTGAGTCTTGTTTTGCACTCATTAAACTTGTACAAACTTGGTTCTTTGACCATCATGCATGGAAATTTCTTGGTTGATGGTTTGAGAGCCAAGAGTTGCACTTCTTTGAGATTATGTGATGATAAGAAGGGTAACAATACAGATAACCCTTGAGAATACACTACTTTGCCTCTATTTGCTCTCTGTTACAGCAAAAAAGGAAGTTCAGGGCAGGGGTGGCCGACCGGCCACCAGCAGTAGCTAACCGGCTACCAATGAAAAAGTTGCTCAGAGTGATGGAAAAGAGGAACGGAGGTGTTCTGGAAGTTGGTGCAATTTTCAATGGTAAAAAGTGTGCAAACAGAGGCTGCAATGGCAAGGCGGTGGCATTTTTGGGTGGAGAAGCCGAGCATGCATGCATCTCTCGCCCTTGAGGGCCATTTACTTACTTTGTTTAATTAGTTAGTTGTAGCTAATTCATTCATACAAGTGTTGTAACTATTTAGTTAATTAATTCATTTTGTAATTGATTAGCTTAATTCAGTTTGTAATAATTAGTTAACTAGAATAGTTAATTAGTTTCGAGTTTTGTAATAGTTAGCTTGATCAGTTTAGCTAGCTAGTTCATTTGGACCCTCCTTCGCGAGGGCATAATGTTATAATAAGTGTGCGTGCGTGTGTGCATGTCTTCCAACCCCGTGTCTTTCTCCCTCTTATTTAATCGCTTTTGATGGTTAGATTAGGGACATTTTCAATTACCATACCTTATGCTTGCATGTTTGCATCCATTCATTTGTCTTGCGTGCACTGAGGCTCAGCGCATCATTCAAACTACATTGAAATTTTAAATACTTCTTTGAATACGTGTTTAATCGCATGTTGTTCAAATCGATTCATATGCCATATTAGTAGTCGAGCCTATTTAGTTACATCATTGCATGTGTTACATTAGACATCTTGTGTAGTTCGGATCATGCATTTTTTCTAACTAATTTTTGTTTTAGCTTAGAGTACTCGGTGAGTTTTATGCTTTAGCATACTTGCATGAGTGTGATTGCCATATTGCCGTATCTCGCATGCTTGCCATGAGGCTATGTGATTACTTGCTAAATTGTATGAATGCCTGTGGATGAAGGCTTGTTGTTTGAATTAGAACAATTCAAAGAATGTACGTTTTAAGCCCACTTTGTTGTGGCAAATCATGTTTTAAGCCCACTATGTTTGGTGGCAAATCCGCACTTTTAAGCCCACTTGAGGGTGGCAAATTCAAATCATTTTCAAACAAACATGAGTTGAATTGTTCCAAGTCTTGCTACTAGTCTATACTTGCTTGTGTGCAACACGTAGTAAAATTAGTCTAATAATCAGAACAAGAGCATATACGGTAAATAAAACATCATATCATGATTAGTAGAGGCCGATCTTTGATCGTGTGAGCAGGGGTGCTCATTTCAGGACCTTCCTCTCTCATACCCAAGTTCCCGAGCCGAGGAAACTTTGGTGATGATGGACACGTGGCCTTTGGCACGAGTCAAGGTTTCCTAAATTTTCCCAAAATAAAATATTTAGGTGGTGACTCTGTATCTGACAAAGCAGTTCAATTTTGGCATTATTTGATTTAAAATTGATTTTCCAAAAAGGTTTACCGGATTGGACTCTTTGGTGATTATTAGTTTTACATTGCACTTTGTGAGGCTAGATTTAGAACCGTGGGAGTCCGAACTGTGAGGCCTTCTTTTCAAACCCTTTCCGAAAGAGGGGGGGCGTGAAAAAGGGTGAGTCCATACATTCTTGCATAGGAATCTAAGGATAGAGTAGAGAAAGACATCTATTAACTAAGCAAGAAGATGCTGGAATATGAGACCCGCTACACGACACTGGAAAAGGCTTGCTTAGCTTTGGTATGGGCCACCAGGAAGTTGAGGCACTACCTGTTAGCTTACTCCGTAATTCTGGTTTCAAGATTAGATCCTATCAAATATCTCTTTGAGAAACCAGCGCTTACGAGTAGGCTAGCCTGTTGGTTGCTTCTTCTCTCCAAATTTGATTTGAAGTATGTCACTCGAAAGTCTGTTAAGGGAAGGGCTGTAACAGAGTTCCTAGCCGATCACCTAGTGGAAAGGGGTGAAGCAGTAGAATACCTATTCCCAGATGAGGCTATTCTGTAAGTCGAGGAAGAGATTTGGACAATGTACTTTGACGAAGCATCTAACCAGTACGGTTATGGGATATGGGTGTTGCTGATAGCACTCGAAAATTCCCATAGACCCTTAGCCTTCAAACTTCGATTCAAAGTATCCAACAACGAGGTAGAATACGAAGCGTGTATCGCTAGTTTGGAAGCTGCCCTGGAACTAGGGGCAAAAAGGTTGGATGTCATTGGGGACTCGAACTTGGTTGTGTCTCAAGCAAAAGGAGACTGGAAGGTCAAAGATGAAAATATGAAGATCTATCACCAAACCCTGAATGTTCTGATTCCTAGGTTTGAGAAGCTAACCTTCACTCATCTACTAAGAGAGAACAATATTTTTGCTGACGCTTTATCAACTCTATCTTCCATGATAGACATCCCATTGGGAGTCTGGATGCGTCCGATCATTATTGAACAGAGGTACACGCCGGCCTACGAGTTTATCGCCGCAATAAATGAAGTGTAAGATTAGAACCCCTGGTATTATGATATCTGGAACTTCTTGGAAAATGAGGTTTATCCATTGGGGGCAAATGCCAAAAATAAAAGGGCAATACGGCGGATGGCCATTTAGTTTATCATCTACGGGGGTAAGTTGTTTAAGAGGGGTCATCTGGGAATGCACAAGTTGTGTGTTGATGCAGAAGAGTCGAAATGCCTGATGGAGGCCATCTATGGGGAAGAGTGTGGAGCACACATGAGCGGAGTAATGCTAGCTCGGAAGATTCTCAGACTGGGCTACTACTGGTCAACCATGGATGAAGGTTTTGTTCGGCGATGCCACAAATGCCAAATTCATACAAATCGTATGAATATCCCGCCGTCGAAGCTTTAACACATGACTTCACCGTGGCCTTTTTCAGTTTGGGGAATTGACGTCATCGGAGCAGTTACACCGAAAGGATCAAATGGGATGAGTACATTCTGGTGGCAATTGGTTATTTCATGAAGTGGATGGAAGCTCAGTCTTATGCAGTGTTGAAAGCAGTGCATGTGGCTAAGTTCATTTGCAACAACATTATTTGCCGTTATGGAGTCCCGAATGAGATCATTTCAGACAATGGCTCCCATTTTAAGAAAGAAGTAATCGACTTGTTAAAGGAATACAATGTGGCTTTTCATAATTCATCCACATATCGGCCATAAACCAACGGAGATGTTTAGGCCGACAACAAGAACATTAAGCACATTTTGTAGAAAATGGTTAAGACTTACAGGGACTGGCCAGACAAATTGCCATTTGCTCTCTGGGGCTACAGGACTTCAATTCGGACATCTACTGGGGCAACTCCGTATTCTCTAGTTTATGGGATGGAGGTTGTTCTACCGATCGAAATGGATGTTCTGTCGTTGCGGGTTATGGCTGAGTGCCAGATAGTAGAAGCGGATTGGCAGCAGAGCAGGTTCGAAGAACTGATGCTATTCGATGAAAGAAGGCTGAAAGCACTATACCATGTTCAAGGATATCAACGTAGGATTGCCAGGGCTTTTAACAAGAAAGTTAAGTCTCGAAATCTTAAGGAAGGGGATTTGGTCCTAAAAGACAACCGAGCTCCCATCCATGACCCTAGGGGCAAGTTCAGACCTAATTGGACTGGTCCTTACATTATAAAAACCATCTGGTCGGGTGAAGCTGTGATTCTTATGGACCTGGATGGCCTAGAATTTTCCCAACCGATCAATATGGAAAAGTTAAAGAAATACTACCCCTGAGAGGCTCGCTAGGCTGAAAACCCGGAAGAGCGGCTTAGGCAAAAGTTAGAGCACAAAAAATTAGAAAAAAGAAAAATTAAGCTCGTAAGGTTGAAAACCCAGAAAGGGCGGCCTTGGGAAAAGTTAGAGCGCAAAAGGAGAGTGTTAATACCCGAGTGAACCCCAACCGAACTACGTAAGGCCTGATTTCCATCTTTGAGATACGTAAGCAACTTCATTCCGAAGTCCAACAGTAAACACCTCCAAATCAACTCTGTCCATGTGTTTGATCAAGGCATCCTTGTTTGCTCATTATCTGAAAGATCGGTTATGATCCTTACCGTGAGAGAAGAGCTGATTACAGTGTAATGTAGTGCTATTCAGACAAGGGACAATTTTCCATTTCTGGATTTGGGGTTGTATATCTCAAGGATAGATTCCATGTGTGTCAAGTTGTGATCCTTATCGAAAATGGTTTTGAAAAGTTTTAATAAAAGTTGTTTTGTTCAAATTAATCTTTTTACAACTCATACCATTTTTAGACCAAAAGGAAAATTTTCAGAACCCACAACTTCAAGTTCATTGATTTCAATACGAAGTTCTCTAACTCTCGATACAAATCAAAGTTTCTTTTTATTACATTCAAAAGGAAAACTTGAAAGTACAGATCAAAGAAATAAACTTGGGGCATAGATAAATTAAGTGGTCTTGCATCTCCTCTCAGAGCTCGTGGAAGCTGCGGATGCTAAAGTAGGCCCAGCATGTGCCTTATCTTCGAGCCAAGTTATGCATTCGCCAGATAAGATGCAATTGAAATTGGGAGCAGGAGCCAGAAGTTCTCTTGTCCTCCAAGCATTGGGGTATCGAGCCAACTGTGAACCTCGAATTGGGAATGAAGCAAGGTATTCTACCCCTTCTTCTGGGCAAGTCTAGTCGTGTCCAAACTAACGCCTGAACCTGAATGGGAAGTAAAATACACAATGTGTCAAGCCAATTAGTTGAATACCAGGTTGCCGAGCCATGCTGTAGTTCATCTCGAGCAGATCAGACCAGGGGCAACGCCAAACAATGTCAGCAGCAGACCTGTTGCACATCCAATGGCACCACCGTCCCTCGTTCGGGAAAT
Organism: Camellia lanceoleosa; assembly: GCA_025200525.1. Classification (NCBI taxonomy): domain Eukaryota; kingdom Viridiplantae; phylum Streptophyta; class Magnoliopsida; order Ericales; family Theaceae; genus Camellia; species Camellia lanceoleosa. The sequence goes on from CM045764.1 coordinate 68,905,930, forward strand.
CAGCTAGCCTTTGGCGAAAGAAATAGCCTTATGCTGAATATGCAGAACAAGAGTCCACTACTTTCAACCTGTCCATGAGCCATATCTGGGGAGAGATGAAAAATACGAGAGATTAAAGAATAGAGAGGTGTATGTGGAGAGAAAAAGTGAGAAAGGGTTTTGCGAGAAAAACAGAGCCTAAGTGCCGAGTGATATGAGAAACACATATGAGATAGGGTGGGAAACATTACCTGAAGAAGTAGTGGACTTCCTGCGAATTTGGTCGTCTCTCGCCGATGGAAGGCGTCTAAGCCTATCAAAGTCTCGGCCAATGTTAGGCCAATGTAGCTCTTGCCCTCTTTCAAGCCTTGGGCCACTTCAATCAAGCAAATGCTAGACCCTCTGAAACTTGGGGTAAGAAGAAAATGAGCTAACATACACAAACAAAGGGCATGTTGCCGAAAACTCTGCCAAAGACGGTCACCGCGGTCACCAGCGTCAAAAAATAAATGAATGAGACTGGGAATATCTAGCTCTCTGTTGTGAGCTAAGGATCAAGCCTTATGTAAAGTGAGCCCACACATCCTCCCTAGAGCTTGGATGTGACCAAAACGTGACCGAAGCAAGATTTCCTCATTGTGGGGAAGGGGTTTGGAAATGCTCTTCAGATCCTGGGGGACGCTAGTGATCCTCAGCTAATCACCTGAAAAGAAATGAACACTCCGGTCGGGGGTACCGGAATTAGCACTCCGACAAACAAATCAGTATCTCCTTTCTGGGTTACTTGTATTTTAAGTTTAGTGTAATGGTTCTCACATACCTTTCTCTGGCTGATGATCCTGTATTTATATTATTCTCTTTAGGCCTTAGGGCCTGGCCCATCCTCGATCCTTTACGTGTGCTTCTACTTGGCCCTTGTTCTACTGGTTGGAATGCCGATTATTTTATTCGGCTCTTCAGTTAACTAGGATCAATGCCGAATAAATGTTATGTCTCGGACTGGACTTGTCCATTCGTCCCTATTGATCCAATGAAATTCGGCTCCCACAATTGCCCTCCAAACACCCCACTAGCATCAGTTAGTCGGCGTGTTTGGCTTCGAGCCTGGAAAGTCAAAAATTCGGCGGTTAATCCTCTTCCCAATGCGTGTCATGGTGCACACATGCTTTTTGGTCATTATAACGATTTCCCGCCTCTTCGTACATTGCTTCCATTTAATGTGATTTAAAATTGCCTCTTCGAATGTATGTTTTGAATACTAAAAAATATTTGGTTCACCTCCTAGTGCAACTCCTTCACTCTGCGGCTTCTGCAACTCTTTGTTTCTTGTTTTCCCCTTAGTCTCCTGTAAGTTTTCTTCTCCGTCACTTCCGATCCCATTTCTTTTTTTGCTTTTAGTTTTCCATAGTCCTTGGGCTAGCTAGGATGGCAAAACATCTGAAGGACCTCCTTTCAGCGGATCGAATCTCCGGCTTTCGACGCCATTTTTCTATCCCCGATGACGTCCATCCGTCACTTTTGGCAGACAACACCACTGATATGGAGAGGGATGATGAGAGCACAATCATCTTTCCTTTCTTGTCAATTGCTGAGGGTAGAGTCCGCTTTCCCCTTCACCCATTTTTGAGGGCCGTTCTTCGACACTGGGGTCTAATCCCTTCCCAACCCAACGTGAATTTTTTTCGCATCATAATGGGGATCGTAGAACTAAACCGGCGTCTTAGGATTAATTTAGGTATACTCGCCGTTCGGCATTGTTATGTCCTAGCCAAATCTACTGGCCGGCTAGGACACTATTTTCTTAGAGCCAAGGATACCGACCATCACTTAGTGACTATGCTCGCCAGCTCTGGCAAGTGTGTCGATGATGTGATGGTCGTTGTTCGAGGCAATTGGGAATTCGGCAAGGGTGAAGATCACCTAGACCCCGTGCTGAGCCGAAAAGGCGAACCAGGTGGCCGATTAGATCACTTTTGTTTCTATTATTACTATATCTGTATTCGGCTCTAGATACATCTAATCTCTTTGTTTATGCAGGTAGTGACTTGAAGAGAGTGTTGGTTTCAGACGAGGAGGCTGTGCTTGTCGAAATTAAAATTGCGCTACAGTTCGTCGGCCGTCCAAACCTTCATAAACATGGGAGGGCGGCTCACATTCTCCTGTGGTATGAGCCAACTTAAACGACATTTTTTGGCGGCAGACAACATTCCAATCGCGAGAGGCGATGACCATCTAACAGCCCTTATCTTCCCCAGCTTCATAAACTTAAGACAAATTGGCTTAGAAACATCCGATTTGGAACACGTAGAAGAACAAGCGGCCGAACCAATCGCTGAGGACCCGAACCAGTTGGCAGTGGAGGTTGACAAAGCTCTTAACTCGGGCTTTGAGGAAGCCGGACTCAACTCGTCTGACCCTCCGTCCACTTCAGGCCGAGGGAACGTCTCTTTCAAAAATATTTTTGCAAACTTGGGAGACCTTCCCGGCGCTTATTCTGAGGGTATGGCTGGGGAAAGTCTTACTCAATTGGCACGAAAGAAAAACGCCAAACACATGGCTGCCCGACGGAAAGCCGAGGCCACCCGTTCTGGACCTGCCCCGACTGAATCTTTCGAACCGATTATTGTAGAAGAAACGACTCAAGTTGTTATGGTCGAGACGAAGAAGGAAGCCGAACGGCAGATTCAAGAAGAACAACCGATTCCAAAAAATTGGGGAGAAAAACGTACCGCCGAGAGCGAGGTTGGCTCTAAGGAGAACCTCGTTGACAAACGGCCACGCTTAGAGGAGTCGGATGCGGTTGCTCCTTTTGTTGTTCAACCAAAGATAAAGAACATGCCGATCTCCTCTGAAACGTCGGCCTTGAAAGATCCAGCTGTGGCGTTGAGCTTGGCTGCCTCGATCTCATTGCCGGCAGACAAAGCTACCTTTCAGGCGGAACCAGATTTGGTAGCAATAGCATTAGCTGCCCAGTCGGCCCTTTTGGTATGTAATGATCCTAACTCCCTTGTTTTGGTTTAGTTTACAAACGATATTTCTTGGTATGTGATGATCCCAACTTGTTTTGCAGACAGTCGGAAGGATAGCTGAAATACGTCGTCGCCAGCATGATGCCATTGAAAGGATTTTCCGTTTGAAGTTGGAAGTAGAGGGTGAGAGGAGTAGGGCCGAATTCGAGGCAGCGAGAGCGACAATGAAAAGTGTCTGCCGGTGAAGGAAAGGGGTGCGTCTATCACGACCAAATCGGATCGAGGAGAGGGCAAACGCAAGCGAGGAATCGCTCAAGTTAGCCAAGGAGGTGCTTGCCAAGCTGGAGGCCGAATTAGAAAAGTCAGAAGGCGAAGGAAAAAGCTGACTCCGAAGCATTCGAGGCTGGGAAGAGCGCTGCCCTTGAAAATTATTTAGAAGAGGTCCCCAAATTCGAGAATCAAGAATTCAAGCACGGCTGGCTTAAAGCCCTTGCTGCCGCTGGAGTGATATTGGCCATGCCGATTCCATACGAGCAAGTGGATGTTGAGCTACTTGAGTCTGATCCCGAGGATTGATTTGGGAGGCACCTTAGTTTTGTTAGGTATTTTCAATGTATATTCTTGTAAACATGTTTTGTTTTCTTAGTAGACATCTATTTACTTGGGGTAATCTTCTTGTATAAAATGATTACTATATGAATTCACTTTATGAATGAAAATTTCCCTTGTCTTGCATTATTTCCTGTATTTACTTCTTGTCATCAATGAAGATTACTGTTTGTTATATGAGTACGTAATTAAAAGAATCAGCAGTTAGAACAAAATATCAAGACTACGTGATACGGCAAACTTATTAGCCGATTATGTTAATGAATTTGATTACTGAATCTGAATAACATGAGTTCATGAGGTGCTGATAGATCAGTTCATGGGACGGCAGGGGTATATAAGTTGATTAGGTTGATGAATCTACCCTTGCCCCAGTTGGTTCATGAACTGGAAAGCCGAATAAAATGAACTCATGAATGTTCTGATTAATCGAATCATGGAGCGGCTGGGGCATTTAAGGCGACTAGATTGACGAATCTGCCATTGCCCTAGCTAGTTCATGAGTGGAAAGCCGAATAAAATGAACTCATGAACATTGTTTTGATTAATTGAATCATGGAGTGGCTGGGGCATTTAAGCCGACTAGATTGACGAATCTGCCCTTGCCCTAGCTAGTTCATGAGTGGAAAGCCGAATAAAACGAACTCATGAACATTGTTCTGATTAATTGAATCATGGAGCGGCTGGGGCATTTAAGCTGACTAGATTGACGAATCTGTCCTTGCCCCAACTGGTTTATGAGTGGAAAGCCGAATAAAATGAACTCATGAACATTGTTCTGATTAATTGAATCATGGAGCGGCTGGGGCATTTAAGCCGACTAGATTGATGAATCTGCCCTTGCCCCAGCTGGTTCATGAGTGGAAAGCCGAATAAAATGAACTTATGAACATTGTTCTTATTAATTGAATCATGGAGCGGCTAGGTCATTTAAGCTGACTAGATTGATGAATCTACCCTTGCCCCAGTCGTTTCATGAACAATAACACCGAATAACAGAGGTTCGTGGGGTGACTGGGGCACATTACTCAATCGGCGCCGGGATGTAGAGGTTTTAATATTAATGAGATTGCCTCGGAGGTGCTGCCTCCGTAGGGAATAAATGGGCGTGTACTTCGTGCATGAAGGTCTTATTTATATGCTCAGAATCAGTAACTCAGTTCAGTTCTTTGAGGAAGGTTAAACGAGTGTGAAGCTCAGAGTCAGTAACTCAGTCTAGTTCTTTGAGGAAGGTTAAACAAGGGCGAATGTTCGATAGACTTTTCTTCAACAGCAGAGGAGAAGCGAGGACACTAGCTGAGCTAGGAGGAGATATGAGTCGATGTGACGAACCTTCATGTACGAGAAATAGGACTTCGAGGGTTCGGGAGAGACATCAATCTCCTTGCCGTCGGAGTAGGTCACCTAAGAGAGACAAGCAGCCAAGGGGCAGATCTCCTCAACCCCGTTCTGGAAAGGAATCTGATGCGACACCGCGCCCATTGAGTTTTGCAGTTTTCATGGGGAATAGACCAATGACAAAGGCGGACTCAATCGTTCATGATCCAAATGTGCCAGTCAAGTTCGCTCAACAGATTTTTCCACCCGAAGTCCAGCAGTCGATGGTTGGTCGGGAGAATTTCGAAGTGTTTCGTAAAGGCGTTCATAGGACGGTGAAGGGGCTGTATACCGCTTATGAAATCGGCATGCGTCTTCGCGCCGCTTGGCGGGATATAGCACAGAAATATGAACGCATTCGGAACTTAGAAGCTCGCGCAGAAAAGGCCAAGTGTGAACTAAGGAAAATCAAATCTGCCGAGTCTCAATCGGCCGGCCATCCCAACCCGGTTGTGGAAGAGAGGGTGACCCAAAAGCTGATAAGTCATGCTATTGCCGATCGGAACACATGTAGCATGTTTGCGATCGAGACTGCGAGGACCACGGCCTATGAAAAAGGTTTCCATGACGACCGAAAGGTCAGAATATAGAAGACCATGGAGAAACTCGCCGAAGAAGTTTGCCGATGTGAAAATCATGGATTTAAGCATGGCTGGATCTAGGCACTTCAGAAGGATGAGGCTCTCGGGACGGCAGGTGTGGATTCGGCATTGCCATTGTATCAGCGGGATGATTTTCCCTTTTTCGCTTTCGAAGTTGAGAAGAGTGATGATGAGGGAGCCGCCGAATAAAAACAAACATTGTAATGCTCAAACACAGATTGCGTGCATAATTATGTAATTATTGGCTGATTGAATAAAATGTTTTATTTTAAGTGTTTGTATTTTATTTTGAATTTTTACATGCTTAATTAGGCATCTCGTTTCGAATGTTTACATGTTTTGATTTGTTTATGCAATTGCTCCAGCCCAAGTTAACTAAACATTTCATTTTGAATGTTTATACGCTTTAATGTGTAAACAATTTTTGTCGGCTCAACTTAACGAAGCATTCCAATCTAAATAGTATGCTTTAACCTTCGTTGTGAAGGGTGCTCCGAATTCGGAGTATTATTCGGCCCAAAGGCGTCATGTGCCGATGGGGTTCCGAATCTGAAGACTGGCCAATCGTGATATCCACGAAGGGTGCCTCGAATTCAGAGGCTTTATCGGCCCAAAGGCGTCATGTGCCGATGGGGCTTCGAATCCGGAGATTGGCCAATCGTGATATCCACGAAGCGCGCTTCGAATCTGGAGACTTTGTCGGCCCAAAGGCATCAAACGCCGATGGGGCTCTAAATTCGGAGACTTTTTGGCCAATCGTGATATCCACAAAGGGAGCTCCGAATCCGGAGGCTTTATCGGCCCAAAGGCGTCATGCGCCGATGGGGCTCCGAATCATGAGACTTTGTTTGGCCAATTGTGATATCCACGAAGGGCGCTCTGAATCCAGAGACATTGTTTGGCCAATCGTGATATCCACAAAGGGCGCTCCGAATCCGAAGGCTTTATCGGCCTAAAGGCGTCATGTGCCGATGGGGCTCCGAATCCGGAGACTTTGTTTTGCCAATCATGATATCCACGAAGGGCACTCCTAATCCGGAGGCTTTATTAGCCCAAAGGCGTCATGCGCCGATGGGGCTCCGAATTCGAAGACTTTGTTTGGCTAATCGTGATATCCACGAAGGGTGCTCTAACTCCGGAGGCTTTATCGGCCTAAAGGCGTAATGCGCCGATGGGCTCCAAATCCGGAGACTTTGTTTGGCCAATCGTGATATCCACAAAGGGCGCTATGAATCCGGAGGCTTTATCGGCCCAAAGGCGTCATACGCCGATGGGGCTCCAAATCCTGAGACTTTGTTTGGCCAGTCGTGATATCCACAAAGGGCGCTCCGAATCTGGAGGCTTTATCGGCCCAAAGGTGTCATGCGCCGATGGGGCTCCGAATTCAGAGACTTTGTTTGGCCAATCATGATATCCATGAAGGGTGCTCCAAATCTGGAGACTTTGTTTGGCCAATCATGATATCTACAAAGGGCGCTTCGAATCCAGAGGCTTTATCGGCCCAAAGGCGTCATGCGCTGATGGGGCTTCGAATCCGGAGGCTTTTTTCGGAACACTTTTGAACTAGATTTCGCAGTAAGTAAACAGGAATCTTTGCATTACAAAAGTGGAATGTGTACACGGTAAACCATTCAAAACTAGTATCATTCCCCACAGGTCGGGTTCAATGATAGAATTTACGCAAGTGCGTAGAATTCCAAGGCCGTGGTAGACTCCTTCCAGACATGTCTCTGAGTCGATATGCCCCTACTTCTACGATTGAATCGACCTGATAGGGGCCGTCCCAGTTAGGACCCAATTTTCCATCAGCCAGTTTCCTAGCAGCTGGAAGTACTTTCTTCAGGACCAACTCTCCTGGTGTGTAGCGGCGCAGCTGAACACGTTGGTTGTACGACTTAGCAAGCTGTTGCTGGTATCGTGCCATGGACGCAAGGGCACGGTCTCTTCGTTCTTCGATCAAAATCAAATCCAAAGCCAGCATCATGTCGATTTGACCCATATCGAAAACTTGCAATTTCAGGGTTGGGTGGCCGATCTCTAGGGGTATGATCGCTTGGGTTCCAAAGCATAAAGCAAATGGCGTTTCTCTAGTGGATTGCCTAGGCGTAGTTCTATAAGCCCACAACACACTCGGCAATTCTTCGACCCATTTGCCCTTAGCTTTCTCTAGCCTCTTCTTGATGTCGTCCAAGATGGATTTGTTAGAGGCCTCGGTTTGACCATTGCTTTGGGGGTATGCCAGCATGGAAAAGTAAGGCCGGATACCATACTTGCTACTTTGCCTGACTCTCGGTGACGCCACAATCGAGGCGGTATAAGAGCTCTTGGAATGCCAAATCGTGTTATGATATTTCTCCATACAAAGCACTTAACATTATCATCTCGAATGTGCGTTAATGCCTCCGCTTCAACCCATTTTGTGAAGTAATCTGTTGCAATGATCAAGTATCGCTTGTTCCCTGGGGCCCTCGGCAATGGACCTATGATATCAAGTCCTCAATGGGTGAATGACCAGGGACTGGTGATAGAGCTTAACTTTTCAGCAGGTAGATGGGTTAACGGGGAGAACTTCTGGCACTGTTCACATTTTTTCACATAGCATTCGGCATCAGTTCTCATTGTCGGCCAATAATATCCCTGTGTTATAGCTCGATGGGCCAAAGAGCGCTCACCAGAATTGGCACCACAACTGCCTTCATGTATTTCAGTTAGAAGCTCTTCGACTTTGTCCGGGTGTATACATTCCAAGTATGGACCAGAAAAGGATTTTTTTTTTAAAGCTTTCCTTGCGGATCCAAGTAGTATCGCAGGGCTTTGTTTCGCAGCTTGTGCGCTTCTTTCTTGTCTGCTGGGAGTTGTTCGGAAGACAGGAATGCAGCAATGGGGTCCATCCAACTCGGTCTTGACTCTATGACAACGACCTGGATTTCCTCCGAAGGGCCAATGCTTGGCTCCGGGATGAAACCTACTTCGATGGTCCGTTTAATCTCTGAGTTAATGGCGGAGGCTAGGCAAGCTAGGGCATCTGCATGTGTGTTCTAATCACGTGTTATCTGATTCAATTCATGATGATCAAATTTTGTCAACAAGGCACTAGCCGATTTCATGTAAGCCGCCATATGGTCATTTTTGGCCGCGTACTCCCCCTTTAGCTGATTGATCACTAGTTTTGAATCGCAAAATACAAGCAAACGCCGAGCACCCAGAAGATGTGCATTCCGCAAACCGGCCACAAGGGCTTCGTATTCAGCCTCGTTATTTGATGCTTCGAAGCCGAGTTTGACGGCCTGCTCAATTATTGCGCCGTCGGGGGCCATGATTACTACTCCGGCTTCACTGCCCCATTGATTGGATGATCCATCACAGTACAACTACCAAATGTCCCCAACATAAATTCTCCAGTTCGACTTAGGTCAAATTTCATCAGACGTGAAGTCGGCAAGACCCTCGGTGAATTCGGCCACAAAGTTGGCAAGCACCTATCCCTTGATGGAGGTTCTAGGCAAAAAGTGAATATCATACTAGCCAAGTTCAAGAGCCCACTTTGAAACGCGCCCAAATGCTTCTGCACTACGGAGTACCGACCGGAGGGGGTGGTCCGTTAGCACCCTAATGGTATGCCCCTGAAAGTAATGCATCAGCTTTCTCGTTGCCATGACGAGGGCCAGAATGAGTTTTTCCAGCGGAAGGTAAGGTGTTTCGACAACAACCATTGCCTTGCTCACATAATACACTGGCCGCTGCTCCCCCGGCTCTTCCTTTACCAGTACGGCGTTGACGACCTGGTCAAAAACTGCCAGATACAAAATGAGCAGGTCACCAGCTGAAGGCGTTGTCAAGAGTAGAATTAATCGGAGGTAGGTCTTGAGGCCGTTGAAAGCGGCTTCGCACTTGGCGGACCATTCAAAAGCCTTGCCCTACCGTAGTGTATGAAAGAATTGTCGGCAACAGTCTGTGGAACGACTGATGAACCTGTTGAGTGCGGTGGCCATCCCCATTAACTTCTGAACCTCCTTGACTAGTCGAGGGGAGTCGAGTTCCAAAATTGCTGAGATTTACCTTGGGTTGGCTTCGATTCCTCGGTGGTTGACAATGTAACCCAAGAATTTGCCAGAGCCGATCCCGAACGCACATTTGGAAGCGTTCAGCTTCATTCCATATTTGCGTAGAATGCCGAATGTCTCTTCCAGATCGGCTATATGATTCTGCTCTTCCTTGGACTTGACCACCATATTGTCAATGTACACTTCCATAGTGTGGTCGAGTTGCTCCTTGAACATGGTGGTAACAAGTCTCTGGTAAGTTGCCCCTGCATTCTTCAGCCCAAAAGGCATAACCTTATAGCAATAGGTTCCTCTTAGGGTGAGGAATGCAGTTTTGTCTTGGTCCTCCGGATGCATGGCAATTTGATGGTAGCCTCTGTAGGCATCGAGGAAGCTCATATGCTGATAATGTGCCGTAGCATCTACAAGTTGGTCTATCTTGGGGAGAGGAAAACAATCTTTGGGGCAAGCTTTGTTTAGGTCCGTGAAATCGACGCAGACTCGCCAAGTCCCATTTTTCTTCTTCACAACCACAGTATTAGAAAGCCATGTAGGGTAGGTCACTTCCCTAATTGCCCCGGCGTTGAGCAATCGGTCAACGTGTTTAACAACGGCAACAATGTGCTCTGCAACTGACCACCGGCTTTTCTGAATGATCGGCTTGCATTTAGGGTCAATATTTAAACGGTGCTGCGAAACAGAGGGATCTACACCCGGCATTTCATATAGAGTCCATGCAAATACATCAAGGTTGCCGAGCAAGAAGGAAATTAGCTGCTGTCAGTCGGCTTGATTCAGGGAGGCACCGACCATGAAGAACCTATCTGGGTTTCCATTGATTTCACCTTGATCGAGGGCTTCCATGGCCTTTTCATTTGGGAGCCGCCCAACATCGTCGAGGCTCTCCCGATCCGTCACCTCAATAGAGTTCACTTGCAACTCCTTTGGTGTCTTTTCAGAAAGGAGATAACATGCTTGTGCTGATTTCTGGGAGCCACATATTTGCTCAATACCGTGTTCTGTCGGGAAACGTAGCAGCTGATGATAGGTGCTAGGCACAGCCTGCATAGCATGCAGCCAAGATTGCCCCATGATGAGATTATACGGCGATGGCAGCTTGACGACCAAGAACTCCACATCCACTGTTCGGGAGCCTGCTCGAATGGGTAGTGTGATTTTCCACAACGGGTATTCTAGGTTGGCGTTGAAGCCGAATAGTGGATAAGGAGCTGAAGAAAGATCCGATTTGGAGAAGCAGAGTTTGGTAAATGTCTTGTAATACATAACTTCCGATGTGCTCCCTAGGTCAATGAGTACGCGCTCAACGGTGAATCGGTTTACGCGTAACTCGATTACTAAGGGATCAATGTGGGGAAGTGTCACTCCGGCCAAATCTGAATCATCAAAAGCAATGCTCGTAGCTTCATGGGGCCGTTTAGCTGAAGTGAGTTGATTTTGAGGTTCGGAATTCAACTGAATCGTATGCACCGCAGATGACCTTAGCAGGCTGTATATCATGTGGATCACGCCGAGTGGAGGTGAATCTTGTCTCAAGGCTATTGCTTTGGTTGAGTTGCCTTTTCGGACATACTGTTGTAGCCGACCATCTTGTATCAATTCCTCCAGGTGATCCTTCAATGCATAACAACTCTAAATGCGGCCTCATCTTTTGTGATATCAAGCACGCTGTCCCGTTCTTCGCGGTGCGGAGGTCCCACATTTTTTTCCCATTTTTTGGATTTGGAAGTGGAGTTGTGTTGGAATCATCATGGACAGTTCTGTCGGCGTCAGTATATTTCTGTCGGGCGTTTTCTGCGTTGCTATTGCTGTAGAGTTTGTCATTTGCTTGGTGGTTGCATGCTTGGTTGAAATTAGTGATAAACCTTGCCTACTGAAGGACTTTTTGGAGTTGATGGAAGCTCTGATCGAAGCGGTTACTTATAATGATGGATGTGATCGGTGGGGTTTGATTCTTGTCGTCTGGAGAATGGACGGTGCTTGATGAATTTCTTGGGTATCTTTTCCTTTTCAAAATATCGTCGTGCATCGTCTTAGTCTTCTTCTTCTCGAATTGTTCTTCTTTCTCTTATATCTTATTAACTCTCTTCTATTGCTTTGGTATGTACTACAATCTTCATTTTCTCACAAAACTTGAAATTCTTCAATTGTAGGGCATATCTCTGCCCTCAAGCGACTAAAACATGTGTGATTTGGGTTCTAACACTACCACCTGTGGAGGAGAAGAAAGGAAAGTGGAGAACAACTTAACGAGAATAATGCCCCAAAATTCACTTTTTCCCGAGCATCCAAAGTTGCAAATCTAATTTGAGTTTTTTTTAGAAAAGCTCCATTTTTTGAAAAAAAAAAAGTTGGAAAAATGAAGAGAAAACTAAGTCCACTTTTGTAGAAGATAGGCAGTAAAAGATAGGTGGCAGCAGCAAACAGGTGTCCTCATTGATGGCCATATGCCCAGTCGTGATGGATGATGGCCCCATTTCCCATTTGTGTAGGCAACCACTGCCGCCGACAAATTTTGTTCATGGCGTGTGTTGTTGTTCTTGTGTTTTGCTTGTCCTGTGGTGCTGTGAGTGTGAGAATCGAATTATATTTGTCTTGTTTTGCTTATCGAGTTGTATTTGTTTTGTTTTTGCTTGTTGAGTTGTTGCGTTGTTTATCAAGTTGTTATTGTTAGTTGTTTATTGATTTGTCTTTCTTTGTTTGTTAAGTGTTGGTCGATTCATTACCTGATTAAGAAAGTGCCAATACAATGTGCAATTTTCAATCAAGATCAATCTCGTTTTTATGCTATGCGATGTTATGCAGTGCTCAGAATGCAAAATACAACACTTTTTCATCAAAAAGTTGTTTTCATTCCAATCATGGTCACTTTTTACAGAAGAGTACAAGTTTTAAGGAAAAAATAGAACCTGTCTAAAGCTGTACAAAGTGCTAACACTACTAGCAAAAAAAACTAAGCAAAACACAAAAAATCAGCGCCAGCTATCTCAGGCTCGAGAGGCCCTCTTCGTCCTCTTCCTCGGCGGAGCGGACTTTGCGGAGCTATCTCCATCTACACCACTATTTGAACTAGATGCTGAATCAGAATCAGAACCAGAATCGTCATCGTCCTCTGCCTCGGAGCCCTCTTCGGCATCAGCATCACCACTAGCAGAATTTGAGCCAGCATCATCATCTCCGCTCTCGGATGACTCAACATGCTAACTCGCTGCCTTCTCAGCCTCGTTGGTTTCAGTATCATGCTCGCTCAGAATAGGCTCTGAATGGCCACTCTCAGCTCGAGCGCTCATAGCTTGGCCTCAGTCGCATGCTGGAACCTGTCTCTCTCTCTCTCCTTGCTACTGGAGAGGGTACTAATGGTCTTGCTGCTGCTGCCATCGATGCTGTCGGTAAAGGTGGGACCTGAAAAGGTAGTTGGTATATGTCAGGCATAGTTTGTGTATCAGATGCAAGTATGGTATGCAGAATGAGTACATGTAAAGGTTAGGTACAGAGTATGAATACAGTATGAAAATGCAAAATTCAGATACAGTATATCAGTGCAGCGTGGGAAATTTTTCAGTTAAAATGTCAGGGTCCGTGTGTCATGGGAAATTTGATGCCTGGAATAAATACCTGAATGCCGTGGAAGCCGGGCAGTGCCTCCTTCATCAAGATCATGCCCTCAAAAGAAGCTAACAGCTCCAGTAGATCCTCGGTGTATCCTAGAGGTGCCTGCAAATGTATTGGGAATGATCAATGTCTAGAAAGATTGAATATCTGAGAGAGAATGGAGAAAATGAAAATTGTAGTACATACCAGAGGTGAGTCAGGAGCTTTGACATATCTATGACCAGCCGCCGGAGGCTCAATCGGAATCTGGTAAGCCTCTCCGATGTACTGCCAATATGTCAACTCGATCGGAAGCTCTGGCCAACCAAAGCCCTATCTAGCGGGGGGCACCCCTCTGGTCCTACCCCTCAATGCTCAAGCCCTGCTCGTCGAAGGGATGTCTGCCGCTCTCTTTGTACGAGCATGAGTACCCGTCAAGAGAGGCATGAGATGCGTCTAGATGAATGTCGCATAGTCCCCCTCTCCGAGAAAGTAGTCGGCGTCTACGCCTCGAGTAAAATCAATCACCTCCTAGGAGGAGAGGCTCTCTGTGGCTCGCATGGATGGCGGATGCGGCATGGGAACTACCTGCTGCGATAAACCCAACGTCTGACATATGAAGCTCTCGCCTAAGAACTAGGCTCGGTAGACCGGGCCATCGAGTACAAGTCGATAATGGGAAGCCCCCCGAGTGCCGGCAAACTGGTCCCTGACTTCCTCAAGCATTGTCGCCCGAGGCTGCCACGAGATCTGCAAACAGAGAATGCACAGATTGTTAGTTGCCATTTGATATGCGCTATGAAGCGAAGCTGAAGTAAAGTAGCAATAACTATGAGTTTTGAGTTACCTCTGTCGCGATCACGGTGTCAAAGTACCGGCGGAAGAACGTGAAGGTCTCCCTGGTCATCCTCACGCACCTATCGTCGTACCGATGAGAGTAAGGTACAACAGTAGGCATCTCCACCTCCAGCTCTGGGGCAAAGGCGGGAAAATATGCATATACCCACAGTTGCAAAAAGCAAAATGGCAACAGTGAGTATACAATAGATAAACACATGCAATGCAGAAAGCAGAATATGTGTGTAGAGAATGCAAAATAAAAAGAGAATGCATAAAGCAGAATGTATACTATAGTGTACAGAAAGTACAAGTGCAAAGCAGAGATTAGATTATGTGTGTGTGTAGTGTACAGAAAGTGCAAAGTAGAAAGCACAACAGGAAATGCAAAGCAGAAAAGTAAAGCATACCTCACAAGCTCTCCAGTAGCTGCCAACTCCATTCCCGCTCTTGCGGGATGTCGAGCTCATGTATCCGTACAATGTGGCCAGGCCAGTGCCATCCCAGTCATAAAGCCGGACCTGAAACAAGTCCACCAAGGCACTCAAGGGATATAGCCCTACAGTGTTTGCCCTATCAGCAAACAAAGTGTTGCCAAAGAGGAACATCAAAAAACCTCGGGCGTACTGCTTGATCTCCTCTAGGGTCTCTGGGTCTATCCCTCTAAAATGCTCTAAGAACCAAGTGTATCACACTATCCCTGACTGGAAGATATGCAGACGAGCCCCCAACAGGTAGATCCAGGCGGCCTCCCACTCGCCCATGTTTGCATCGTAAGGGATCGGACGACCCCCTACCTCTATGCCAGTGAGCATAGCGAAGTCATAGGGAGTCATCATCATCTCCCCCGTGGTAGAGAAGTGGAAAGAGTTGGTGGTATCCCACCACCTCTCTACTAGTGCGCCAAGTAAGGGCCTACTCGCTATGAGACGCGATAGCCCCATGCAGAACAAGTCGAAACTGGCCTCATCGACAATCTGGCGGACGCCGATGGGGAGCTCCATATATCACTCCCTCACAGATATGGCTCTGTATTCTCTGATAGAGTGTGAGTCCTCCTGTAATCAGAATGAATAGATGAAATGCAGTGTAAGAAATACAGTGCAAGAATGTATTTGAGACAAGCAGATGAAAGACAGTGAAAGAACTACAATGCAAGAGCATGATCTATGCAAGAAATGCAGGGTACATTGAGGAAAAAGTAAGAATACAGTGTATACCTCGGTGGCATTGTAGGTTAAATGGGACTCCGGCTCTCGTAGCAAGAGATCCCCTGGCACACCTCGTGTAAATCCTCTAAAATGACGGATGGTATCAGGTGGTAGCACATGTGTCTCAGGATGATATGCCTCTGGGTCAAAAGGTCGAACCGTGGGTGGTAGTGGTATAGGCTTGGGATGCGACTCCATTCCCGGGGAAGCTCCGTCATGTGGAATGTCGTCTGCCATCTAGAAAGGAGATGAGAAAATGGGCGAAAATGAGGACAATGGGTGGAAAATGCCAAAAGTCAACCCTAAGAGAGAGAAAATGGGAGAAAAAGTCAAAGCCTGGAAAAAGGCACCAAACCCACGAGAAACTTGAGGTAAACAAGCCTCAAGTGGTGAAAATGAAGAAAAAAGTACCGAAATCAAATTTCAATCGATTCAAAACGAAAGAAATCAAGAGGTTTTGGCGAATCAACTTCGCGTGGGTTGTTGGAAAATGCGTATAAAGCTCGGATCTGGAGAAAATAAAGATCTAGAGTGAGAGAGGGATGAATTTCGGCTAGGGAGCTGTGAGGAAATGAAGCTTGGGTATGTGTACTTAAAGACCCGAATGTAAAAAGACTAAAATAGCCTGAAACTGTCATTGGTGGCCGACAACCTTCATGTGTGGTCGACGGGTGGCCGACGACCTCCCATTGTGGCCGACAGGTTCCCAATGCTCCTATATTGGGTCTTTCTACTATTTTGTGTCTTCTGTTTTCACGAAGTGCAAGAAAAGTTCCATTTTTGAGTTCAAATTGCCGCTGTAGAAGCTCCAAACAGTGTCTTTGGCACACGATGGTTCATCTTTGACCCACATCAACGAGGTGTATCCTTTTTGAACATATTACAACTCTTCCGAGAGGTAAATCAGGAGTTGCTAAGTTGGTTTTATCAAGTACGCTTTTGCCATTGCATAGAATATGCATTTCTTTGTTTGCTGCATAGAACATGCTTCTACTCTTTCATGCATAAAACATGCATAGAACATGCTTCCAATTCATCTCGCGTAGAACATGCTATCACTACATTTGCATAGAACATGCTTTGTATTGTGCATAGAACATGCACTCTTACTATGTTATGCTTGTTCAATTTCTTTCTTATGCAGGCACGATATTGTATGTACGGTTCATTCAGAGGAGTTTCGGGTGAGATCATTTTTGTCCTTCGATTCACCCCCTATTTTGGTTAAAAACATTTGGATGTGTTCCGATGTTTATCACCATCCCCTGTTTTGGTTAAAAACATTTGGATGTGTTTTGATGTTTATCACCACTCCCTTGTTTTGGTTAAAAACATTTGGATGTGTTCCGATGTTTATCACCATTCCCTGTTTTAGTTAAAAATATTTGGATGTGTTCCGATGTTTATCACCACTCCTTGTTTTCATTAAAAACATTTGGATGTGTTCCGATGTTTATCACTACTCCTTGTTTTGGTTACAAACATTTGGATGCGTTCCGATGTTTATCACCGCTCCCTTTGGTTAAGAATAGTCGGGTGTGTCCTGGTGTTCACACCATCCCTTCTCTCCTTTCATGTGCAACGCATTAGGATCTTGTTTGATGCCTCGGGTGCGCCCGACGGCTGTGTTGTTGTTTGCCTTTCTTGCGTAATGCGTAGTTAAGTTTGTATAATTTTCTTACATCCTTGATACTTGAAATGTGGTTTGGCTCATGATTCTCACGCGTGGCGTGTTTGATTATTTCTTTTCATGCTAGAGGTTGCTATACCTTACTTCGGTTTGTTTGACAATAACATTTCTTTGCATAACATTTGTATCTAGATGTTTCATGACAACCTCATTGCATGATCATAAGTTATGTTTTTGCATCGTGCATATCATTTGTATCTTGCCCCAAAACTACGTTGGTTTTATTCCTTGCAAAGGAATACATAGGCAGTCTACAGGCGCAACCGTCTTTTTCTTGCTTGTCTTTTTGTCCAAGTCTTTGGCCTTGTCAAAAATAGGTTGTCTCTAGGCTTTGACATTCACTCCCGTCATTTCATAACTTCCGAGTTTTGTCAAAAAGGGGCAACTGTAGACACCCCATTTTTTACAGTCATCAAGACTTGGACGTCATCGTTTGTGCACTCGATGATTGTGCTTGTTTGTGTTCGTTTTGAGCGCTCGAAGTCTTCGGCGGAATGCCTTGTCTTTGAGCCTCTAAACCTTATCTATTTTGTGCATGTTTTTGGACCAAGAGCTTGTTGCCTCTAGTCTGGAGGAGTGGATGCCCTGTCGGCCAGAGGGCTTGTTTTTGTCGGTTACCGGTGGTGGCCGACGACTGTTGGTCTCTTTTTCCAGATATTTGTTGCCAGCTATGCTAGCTGTTGCTCACTGAGCTGCATCTTCATACACGTGTATGGTGAGATGTTCACAAGCTCAAGACTTGTTTTTCTATATATAGGGGGTGTCCTCCCCCATTTTTGGGGGTTAGCTTTTTTAGAACGAAAATATATATATATATCTCTCTTGTTATTTTGCACACATTTGCTTAGTTTCTCTTAGCTTTTACATATCAACCCTTAACCAAACACTCTCACCTTTGGGCTGAGGTTACTTGAGACCTAATTTGTGCTCTACAAGGAGGTTTGAGCTTGAATTTTTGGCTATTCTATGCTTTGTTTCAAAGGTATAGAACTTAGCTTGCTTAGACTTGTTTTGTACACTTATTTTGCCATCCTTTTAAACTATTTTTGGGCTAGTTTTGACATGTAAAAAGTTCTATTTGGGTGACCTAAAAGTGGTGGTTTGAGCCCTTTTGAGTTAGGGGGTGGTCTACCTTTCTTGCTCTTTTATTTGTTAAACTCTTGTACCATCTTTTCATCACTTTCAAACCAACTTTTTTGGGCCTGTTAACCACTGAATTTCAGAGGTTTTTCAGTGGTAAAAACCAATTTTTGAAGTCCAAAATTGGAGGGGTTAGCCTCCCCTCATTATGTCTTGTTTGCATGCCTAGTTAGCTTTGTGAGTTAGCATGTTTTTCTAGCTTAACTTAACTCTAGTCCAACATGTTTTTGCCTCTGAAATAACCTATTTTGGCTTTGTTTTGGGATGATTAGTTCAGTTGAGGCTTGTATTGCATAGTTGTAGTGCAATTTCCTTCACTAGCTTGGTGTTTTAATGCTTTAATCATCATTGCTTTGAGTTAATTACATGTTTTAATGTTGTTTTGCACTTCATTTCAGCACTTTAATCTCTGCAACCTCCCTCCATTCTTCACTCTTTTGTTTGCTTTGAAAGTGGTTTTAAACCCCTTGTTTGCCTAAGTGTAAAATGGAGGTGTTACACCTAATGGTTTAATCTCTTATGGGGTTCATTACCAACAGTGTAATGCCTCTTTCATACCCAAAGCTACTTGTGGTTTGAGCCATCTTTCCATTAGAGGACACTCACTTTTGGACTTAATCGATTAAAGAATGAATCAGTAATGTAAATTGAGTAAACAAAATGAACAAGTAAAAGAAACAAGATAAGCATCTTTTGTGTTGCATTGCATGTGTTTGAATCGGACGTTAATTCAAACACTAATGGAAATAGGACATTTCATACTCAAAAGTGATGAAATGTGCCACTTTCCTTGGCCACCATCACCCTTGATCATGTATGATAGGGTGGTGGTCTTTTCGAGTCTTGTTTTGCACTCATTAAACTTGTACAAACTTGGTTCTTTGGCCATCATACATGGAAATTGCTTGATTGATGGTTTGAGGGCCAAGAGTTTCTTTTCTTTGAGCTTGTGTGATGATAAGGTGTCACGCTCCAAACTCGCCCCTAAAAGTTTGGGCATGATCACTTCAGAAACGGACTTCAAATTCAATATGTATAACATATGGGGCCTGAACAGAAGCATTTAACAACACAAAATAACATCCATTGAGCTAATACTAACATGCCAGGATCATACACGTAATATCAGGTAACTTATTGCATAATAAACACACACGTAGTGATATATATATATATACAAATATACAGACCCATCCCCAAGTCTGTGGATGTAACAAAACTAGGTTAAAAGAAGTTATTCATGTTTTACAACATCAGACAAAAGATTCAGTGTACTAAGCTAAAAGCTCCGCAAGGGCTCCACAAAAATGAATGAGCTTCGTCTAAATGTTTGGTTGTGGTGTAAAAGGCAAAAGACAAGTGGTCTAAGTCGGACTAGGACTGACCTCCGGATTGAGTACCTACAGAGATAGATATAACACGGAATGAGCGAAGCTCAGTGAATGATAGTACTTAAACAATATAATGATTAACTTGAACTGTAATGTATATAAATGCAGAGAACATATGATTAATCTTATTCTGTAACTATTTCCAGAACGGCCTTCAGCCTAGTTTTTAAACAGAGTGGCTTCAAGCCCTGTAATATACAAATCGGCCTTAGGCCTAACAGATTTTACAAATTGGCCTTAGGCCCAACAGATTTCACAAATTGGCCTTAGGCCCAAATATCAACAAAGCAGAGTAATTCCAGAGTCGTACCAATGTACATAGATTTTCCAATCATTTATGAATGTTAACGTAATTAACTCGCAAAGAACAGAGCGTTAATAATAATTATTAACGGTAGGTAAATATACAACTGCAGTACTAGTACTCACTGTGCTGTAGTGGAGCGGTAGTTCCTCCCGGATTGTGACCTACACACATGCACAACTCACAAATTAATTCCTTTCCCTTTTTAAATCATCTTTTGATTCGTTTCGTTTCAAATGAATTTACAAACATTTTAAGGCATCAAATACAAAATTCAATAACATTAGAGGGTCAAACACATAAAACGGTGCAGACAAAATTTTGCAGCATGGGCTGCATGTGTGGCTGTGAGCCCCACACCTGCGGCAGTGGCTCCCGCACGTGCGGCAATGAAGCCCCGCACGTGCCTTTTTTCCAGTAGCCAAAGACCCAAAACCCCCTGTTTTCCGCACGTGCAGCCATGACTCCCGCACATGCGGTAGTGCTCCCGCACGTATGGCCATGACCCCTGCACGGGCGGCGATTTACTCTGTTTTGCAGTCCGAAATTCACACAACAATTACACAAGGCCAATCCCTTCTAGAGGAGAAATATAGAGAAATTAATGAAATTTTAAGATCTAAAATCACCGTAAACATGGTTCATAAACTCAATTTAAGCACCTTGAATTCCTACTATATAGTTCCCAAATATATATATATATATAATCATCCAAACACATAAATGAATTCAAACATGTAAAGATAAAGGAATAGAATGAAATTCTTCTCCATACAACTCAACTTAAACCCAAACTAACCCAATGATAAAACATATTCTCAATTCAACTATCAACACAACACAACTCCAATACACACTCTAATTTGCATGAATATCAAGGAAAACCTTACTCATTTTCAAGAGAGGAATGAATTCAAGTAAAATACACATACCTTGAGCTTGAAATCCTACAATCCTTCTTAATTTCCCAATCTTCTTCCCTTTCTCTCTTCTTCTGCTCCTAGTTCTTTCTCTCAATTTCTCTACACTCTCTCTCAAGAGATATTTTTGACTTATAAGATAGACTTACTAAGTTAAAATTCGAAAGAGTTGAAGTTTGACACAAAAGGACAAAATTTAATCAGTTTAATCATTCCAAATAGAAATTTCACAAAAAATCATAGTATGACCTAAAAATCATGTTGATCTTAAATCTAAAATCAATTTCAGATTATTAAGCTTCTATGGCTTTCAATTCCTGATCCAAACATTATAATTGTAACAAATATTTCTCATATTAGACAGATATGAATCTATATTCATAAGATTTATTGAATTAAACTTCATTTCACACGGAATTTCACAATAAGCATATAAATGCACAGAATAAGGGACTGACAGTATACCAAAAAGCATGTACAAGGGTCGAGTTATTACATAAGGAGTGTAAACAGTACAAACAAACCTGCAAAAGTACACTGTTTTGCTCTGTTGTGCTCTCTGTTACAACAGGGAAGTCCAAACCAGTGGTGGCCGACAGCCACCACCAATGGCCGATTGGCCACCATCACTAGCTGACTAGCCATCTTTGTTGGCCGACCGACCATCAGCAGTGGCCGACCGGCCCCCCTGTCGGCCACCAATGAAATTCAGCAAATTGTTCTTAAGGCAAAACAGATGTGATCTAGAGAAGAGGAAAGTGTAAGTGCTCCTGCGCAACAGAGGCTCGCAGCAGCAAAACAGTGGCCATTCAGGTGGAATACCGAGCATGCATGCATCCCTCACTTTGCGAAGCCTTTTAGTTGCTTTGCTTAGTTAGTTAGTTATAGCTAATTCTTGCAAGTGATGTAATTATTCAAGTAGATTAGCTAGTTAATTCATGTTGTAATTAATTAGATTAATTGCTTTGTAATTAGTTAGTTAAGTGTTTAGCTAATTAATTTGGTTTGTAATATTTAATTAGCTTATAATAGTTAGTTAATTCATATTGTGTTATAATAGTTAGCTTAGCTTAGTGTAGCTTTGCTTATTCATTCGGACCCTCCTTCACGAGGGCATAATGTTGTAATAAGTGTGCGTGCATGTGTGTATGTCTTCCAACCCCATGTTTTTCTCCCTTTTATTTAATCGCTTTCGATGGTTAGATTAAAGACATTCTCGATTAGCATACCTTATGCTTGCATGTTTGCATCCACTCATTCGTATTACATGCACCCAGGCTCGGTGCATCATTCAAACTGCATTGCCGTTTCAATAATTCTTTGAATATGTGTTTAATCGCATGTTGTTCAAATCAATTCATATGCCATATTAGTAGCCGAGCCTATTAATTGCATACTGCATGTGTTGCATTAGACACTTAACATAGTTAGGATCATGCATCTTTCTAACTAGTTTCTATTTTGGCTTAGAGTACTCGATGAGTTTTATGCTTTAGCATACTTGCATGAGTGTGATCGCCATGATGCCATGATTAGCATGTTTGCCACGAGGCTATGTGCTTAAATGCTAAACTGCATGAATGCCTATGGATGAAGGCTTGTTGTTTGAATTGGAACAATTCAACAAATGTGCGTTTTAAGCCCACTATGTTTGATGGCAAAGCTGCATCTTTAAGCCCACTTGAGGTGGCAAATTCAAATCATTTTCGCAAAGAAACATGAGTTGAATTGTTCCAAATTGGGTAAACTAGTCTATACTTGCTTGTGTGCGTCACATAGTAATGCTAGTTTAATAACCGTAATAAGAACGCATAATGTTTATAAAAAACCATATCATGATTAGTAGAGGCTGATCTTTGATCGGGCGAGCACAGGTGCTCATTTCAGGACCGTCCCCTGTCGTACCTAAGTTCCCAAGCCGAGGCAACTTTGGTGATGACGAACACGTGACCTTTGGCACGAGTCAGGGTTTCCAAAATTTTTCCAAAAACAAAATATCTCGGTGGTGACTCTATATCTAGCAAAGCAGTCCAATTTTGGCATTATTTGATTTAAAATCGATTTTTCAAAAAGATTTGTCGGATTTGGACTCTTTGGTGTTTATCAGTTTCACATTGCACTTGTGATACTAGATTCAGAACCGCGGGAGTCCGAACTGTGAGGACTTCTTTTCAAACACTTTTCGAAAGGCAGGGGCGCAGAAAAAAGCGAGTCCACAAAAGGCCATTGTTAGGGATAAAGCAACTGCCACAACTACCATAAAACTATAGGTGCTAGAACAAGAAGTGATATTGTATGAAGAAGTAGAGTTGTACATAGTATGTAGAGTTAACCTAAAGACTTGTTTGATGATCAAAACATTGTCCTTGAAGTGGAGGTCTTATGCTAAGAAAAATGGCCACATTTCACTGTCACAGTGTCTAACAACCTTTTGCATGGAATCCCAACCTAGGAAAATAGCCAAAGAGAGTTTCTATATCTATACAATTATATAAAGCACATAACTCAAATAATTTTGATTTCCAAAAAATTACAGCAATATTAAATTTTTCTCAAATATTTAGAAGTTATTGTAAATATATAAAAAGTAAAAAAATAACTTATGTTCACTACTCAATACGGATTCTCTTTTCACTCTGAACCACCCATGATCTCTACATTGAGAGTTTCAATTACATACGTAGTGTGATCTCTATATTTATATATTTGATAAGCATTTTCTCTACGAGATAAAAGCACCAAAACAAAGAAATTAGTGTATTTAGAAAGCAACAAAGAATAGGATCACTGTTGTATTAAAAAAATGAGTCAGAAAAAGTTTTTTTTTAAAAAAGGGTCTCTTATATATCATTTATTTATATCACTGATCTGCTTGATAAGATATCATTTGTTTGCATTAATTTCTTAATAAATTGTCTTCAAGGAAACTAATCATAAGTATGATATATGAGCCTAGGAGGTGACACAAAAAAGTGATAAATAATCAGTAATATATCCACAGACACACAAATAAAATAAAATAAAATAAAATAATTTAAATTAGATTAAATCAACAGAGGATTAAAAAGGGTTTTATTGATTGAAAGGGACAAGTTTCAGAACACAAAATTTGACCACTCCTTTGATTATTTTTGTTTGCCTTGCCCATTGTAGCAAGGATGATACTGTAGCACACTGTAGCATATCCCCACAATCTATCATATGCATGACTCTCCTACATCTAATATACTAATATAGATATTAATGTATTTTAATGTTTTCTTGTACAAGTAATGTATTGTATTATCAAAGTGAGACCACACATATATACAAGTATATCTAAATATATGTGTGTGATTGTGTAAGGGGTACTAATGAATTAAATATGTATACCTATATGTGTGTGTGTGTGTGATTGTGTGAGGGGGTACTGATGAATTAAAATGAGGCTTTATTAACTCATCAAACGTACTCTTGTTTATGGTCTTAATTTCCAAGTCAACTAGTGGGTTAGCCCAGAAGAATGCAAGAAAGGTTCAATGACTTTGAAATTTCACTTTCCACAATATTCAATTTCAATTTCATTTTTAATTTTAATTATAAAAAGGCAAACAAAATGTCAATTCAACTTCACCAATTTTGTTTCAACATTTTGTCAAACACATGGTGAGCAAGAGGGTGGAAAACAACAACAATAAAAAGCATAGACCAAACAACAGCAACAAATAAACTACTAACAACAACAATAGCAACATCATCACACACAAACTAATTGATTGAAAGAAAATTAGAATTGAATGGAAGTACGATTAAGAATCATTACGTAGGACAATAGAAGAATGAATTGGATTTAATAGGGTGTACTCCAATGGTTGAGAGAGAGAGAGAGAGAGAGAGAGAGAGAGATGGAGGGAGGAAGGGGAAGAAGAAGGCGAAATACAAAGGTGTGCTCCAATGGTTGTTGCAAGCGAGAAATAGAGAGAAAAAACACTGCTCTTGTGAGAAATAGATATAAGAGAAGCTCCAACCCTCTGATTTATAACCAAAAAAAAACCTTTGCTATAAAACCCTAGAAATTGGATGAAGATATATATATATAGAGAGAGAGAGAAGCCGGAAATACCTAGTGTGCGCTAGAGGAGACACAAATCAAAGTAGCTACTATTGTCCGTCACTGGTGAGGAGATAGGTGGTACAATCGCTAGTGGGGAGGTAGATTGTACAGTCACTGGTGAGGAGATGGGTGCTCGTGTGCGACAGTGGTGGACGGTGACCGGTAGAAGGGTCGCCTGCGATGGAGTGAGAGAAAGAGAAAGAGAGAAGAGGAATGATGAGAGAGTGAAATGGAAGAGGACTGACAGAGTAGTCTTAATGACAAAGTTTGATCAATGCTGACTAAATTATTTTTAGTAGCCAAAATCTTAACTAACGGCAACTAAATATTATTTTAGTCGCTAAAAGTAGTAATTTGGCGACTAAATATATTAGTCGCCAATTTTATAAATCGCTCCAAAATTTGAAATTTTCCCTCCAAATATTTTAATTTTTTTGGTGACTAAAATATTTTTAAAATTTTTGACAACCAAAGATAAAAAGTAAATTTTTATTTTTTATTCGCCAACAAAAAATTTTAGCAACCAAAACTAGTTATACAGCAACTAAAACATTTTTTAGTCGCTGAAAATAAATTTTTGGCGACCAAACTTTTAGTCACCAAAAGTCTGAAAGTAGATTTTTATTTTTCATTCGCGACTAAAACATTTTAGTAGCCAAAACTATCTGTACAACAACTAAAATATTTTTTAGTCACGAATTGTGACATTTTTAGCTATTTTTTTCCCAACCAAAAAAAAATTACTAGCTAAATATTTTATGTTTGCCAACTAAAAAAATTTTTAGTCGCCAAAAGTGCATTTTGTTGTAGTGCTCTTTGTTTGGTTCTTAGTTCTTAGTTCTTTTTTAATTAAATGAGTTAATGTAAACATTAATTGGGTTGAGATTTTCTTTAATAATCAATGGGGTTTCAACACCCACTTCTCTCTTTATCAAATCGGGGTTAAGGAAAAATGGGTTTCATGTTAACAATGGATTAAGGGAAAATGGGCCTCATAGCTCTTTGTTAACGCCCATTGTTTGGTTCTTACCTCTTCATTTGGTTCTTAGTTATTTGTTAAGAATCTGAAGCAAAAATAAATAAATAAATATGATGTGTTGTGTTTTGTTCTTATTTCTTTTTTTGGTTTCATTTTTTCAATTAAATGAGTTAATGTTAACATTAATTGGGTTGATATTTGATTACATTTATGTGTTCATTGCCTAAAAATTTGTTAGGCTCACATTAATATTATTTAATTTTTATCAATTTAATTCTACATTGATTCATTTAACACATTTTTTTTTACATATATATTGACAAATAATAACATTTTATGAACAATCAGCTCTATCCAAAATCAAAGAATCATGGGATTGTTGATAAAATGTAACTGTTTATCAAACAATTCAAACGATCCATTGGGCCCATTTAAACGATCCAAACAATTCATTTTATAGGACTTGTTAAATATATTATTTATACAAAAATCAAATTGATTAGACATTGATATCCACTAGATCAAATTACATTTGTCTGAAAAAATATAGATATTGTATGATTTTGAAGATAGTTCAATTATTTTTGTTCAAATAAATGTGACTTGATCAAATAGTTATCGATATTCGATCAACTTGATTTTTGGTGTATGTAATGGAAGATTTTTATTTGAAAAGGGTGAGATATTTGAAAACGGACTTTGATTCTCTCCATTTTATGTATGCAGGGACAGAACTAGGATTTCATTACCCAAGGGGCCAAAAGACAAATAAAATTTTTACCATATACATAAGTACACATATATGTACAATATGATACATAAATTATATCCATACATATAAAAAAATTCAAATACCATAGAAGCAATAGCTAATAGGATGAAAAAGTTTTTTTGGTGTAAAATAGAAAGAGAATGCAAGATGGGATAAGAATAAGATGTGTATTTTTTAAATTGGGAGTCATTTTATGTATAAAATGAGATATATATTTTTAAAATGCCATGAAAAATCATATTTTTCACAAAAACAAGGGGGCCATAGCCCTCCATAGTTTTCTCCTGGTTCTGTCCTACATGTATCTAATGGAAGATTTTTATTACATATCTAATACCTATGAAATAGAATGCAAATTTATAATTATTTTAAATTAAAAAGGATCACTATACTCCATATTGGATGATGTAATGGAGCCTTTCTCTTATGTAACAGAGAGGATCACAAATATATCAAGACCAATAAAAAATTGGATACTACAAAATAGCAAACAAGCCATTACAAAACATTGAAAACATTTAACAAAATAACAAACAATCCATTACAAAACATTGAAAACATTTTAAAAATCGTATTTATGTAAAAGTAAATTTTTTTGAAATTCTCACTCATTTTCCATATATAGAGAGTAGTTGGAAAATATAAATCATGAACCTTTGCAACGTCTTTTTAGGGTGTGAGTTTCAATACCATTTTATTTTAGTTTTAACTTAAACCGTTACATTACATAACTTATGTTAAAAATAATAATTTTTCAACAATTTTAATACGAAATTAAAGTGGGACCTAATCGTTAGTTAAGATAGGTCCAAGTAGGGTTTGTATTATCTTAAATGAGAAGGTTGCAATACAAAAATAATGAGCTGAAACCATTACGTTGTGAATGAGATTTGTCTCGTAAAATAGGCCTCATTATAAATTGGGTTTAAATTTGGACTTAGTTTTAGTTTGGAATAGACCTAGGCTTGTGTTTGTGCATGCGTTGAGTTTAGTTTTGGACTTGGACTTAGATTTAGTCTTGAGCTTGGGCTAAGCTGTATTGTGTTGGGTTTAACTTATGCATGTGTTTGAGATTGGGCTTGGATCAGATTGTGATCCAACACCCATATCCGTTTTGCAATCCATCGGGTTTGAATAGCATTATATACATATTTAATTATATATATTATGCACATAGGAGTTTTGCACCTTTGTAACTCTAACTCTAATGATTAGAGTTGATAGTCATTGATACTAGGTTTTATTATAGCTTTCATGGCTAAGATCTCTTCCTTACAAGTATAAAAAGGGCTTTTCCCCTCCAACATAGATGGATGATATAGATATATTTTTGAGATGAAAAAATTGCAATTTTCTTTAGATAAAGTTGGAAATGGTTTTATACGATTTCTATGTTCTTTTTGCTAACCTCTTCTTTGGTTCTTGTTAGAGAGAGAACATTGTCATTGTCAAGTTCATCGAAACTATTCAAAAGGTGTTTCTGCATGAGATGGTTTCGCCCGTCATATCCTGAGAGATAGGCGTCGGCGTACCTCCAGCACCCGTCAAAAGGCGGTGAATCTGTTTTAAAGAAATTGTGATATCACACAGGTTTTGGTTTGCATCTCTTATCTTTTGTTCTTCAAATTTTTAGATTTAAACTATGTCTTGTATATTATTTTGTATGTCTATGTGGATCCTTCTTGTAATATATTCCATGATTCCTATATTTTTAGTTTTGTAATTTATTCTATATTTCGTTCTTTAATTTTAAAAAATTATTTTGTCATTTCTATTTTATTTATTTTATATATATTTTTTAGTATTATTATGAAAAAATACCAACAATCTTAAAATAGATTCATATAAATAGTTTTTGATAAAACAATTTAATTTTATTATAATTTTATTCTAGTGGCTCTTGGAATTAAAATTAATTTAATTGTCTAGAGTTATTGGATTGTTTTGAGTTGTTTGTTTCTAGTAATTTATTCATATAATTTATTTTATATTAATTAGTTGTCATTGCATTAGTTGATGGTTAGTGCCTAAGTTGCTAGGAGTTTATAAAAAAAATTTAAAAAAAATATGAATTTTATTTCTTAATGTTCTTACTAATTTATTTGATTTGTTTCTTTTATAGTTAACTTTCTCTACAAGTTAACCTAATCACAAAATAAGGATATATAATACCAATAAACAAAACAAATTAGAACTAGTAAATTAGATTGCTAATTTTTTATTTGAACATGATTACCTTTGCGAGCAATAAGGAATAAGATTGGATTTTTTTTTTTTTTGAGACATATATGTGAATTGAAATATTCGCTTTAATGTAGAGAATTATATCAGATTTATTTCATATGTTGTATTGCAAGTTGGTTAACCATTTCAATTTAATTCGATTAATTAAATTCTAAAAAAATACCAACAACTTACTAATATGTCTTGTTATGTTAAAAAGTACAATAAGATCATTATACGGAAATCATGGCAAAGAAACCAAACTCGAAAAATATTAGAATAAGTAAGAAATTAAAGAGATTTCATGAATAGGCCTGCATGGGATGGAAGGAGAGAAGGACTGAATGACAAAAGGAAATACTTGTTTGTTTGCCTTGGAATGAATTGGTTATATCAACTACTAAACAGGTTTCGAAGCTTCACTTAAGTAAGTCTTCAGCACGCTTTGTTTTATCTACTACTTAGGTTAGGTTAGGTTAGTTCATCCATGATCTTTCTTAAGAGAAGATACGAAGGGATAAAATAAAATTATTTAGATTACAAGACCAAATCAAGTTTACTTGATTTTATACTAATATATTATAAATATTCAAAAACATTTATGTCCACCCCTGAAACAGTGTATAAAATTCAAATCCAGCTTCGCTCAATGCAAGAAAAATGTGTTTCTATATGATTATAAGCATTACAATCTTCTGAAAGAGAGAGAGAAAGAGATGACAATGTACTTTGATATTATTTGTTCCAATTAATTTATTTAGCTTTGTAAAAAAATGCGGAAATATATATATATATATATATTAAAAGGTGTGTACACTCAATAGGTGTATTAAGAAAATTAGTCAATTTCATATTCGGGTGCCAAGAAGGCCTTCAATTAACATAGCAAAGCAGGATTCTGAACAGATATTCCTACAACTAACAGATAGGAATGCAAAACACATACAAAATGCATAATTAACACATAATCTCATTCTTAAAGCTTAATTAACATTCTTAAGTGCGGGTTATGGGCTAATTACGGAGTGGGGTTATTACAATCATTTGCTTGTAATTGAAAAGAAATGGTTAGAATCACTTTGAATTTAGTAAAAATGAGTTAAGTTGGGACATGCATGCATATTTCATCATTCTTAAGCTTGATTTTTCATAAAATCTTTACATGCATGAAGTTATTATACTTGTTGTCTTGAAGGTTCTTCATAATTTTACACTCAACATCTCATATATTCATGTTTTGAAAGAAAATGAGTTGCTTCTTTTATATGCATAGCAAAATTGTAAAGTTTGGGGTTTTGTTTTGAAAAATTGAAAGAGATTTTGAGTCTTTGGTTTGGTGTTTATCAATTATTCGTGTTTCAGAAGTGTTTTTGCATGTTTGAACCAGCCATGCAAGCTTTTGGACCTGAAACTTGTGTTTTGGAACTCAAAACTCAATTCTGGAAAACCCAGAATTTGACCACTTTGCTCAAGCAATGAAATCGTCTCTCGAGTGCACTTTGTATGCTCCCAGTATTTTTACAAACCTTTGTAGTTACCTCGAGCAACCAAGTGTGCACTCGAGCGAACTCAACTTTGCATTACACTTGACTCGAGTGACCAAAATGTGGCTCGAGCCCACTTTAGCACTATCTAGTACTTTTCCAGTCAGGCCACACCATTCGAGTGACCAAAGGTGTGCTCGAACGAACATTCTGTTTTCAGCCATTTTTGGGAAACACTCTCATGTGCATGTTTTCATCCCATGTTCTTTTAGGCATCCTTGGGCATTGTTTAGGCTTCCGTAATGATGCAATAAGCTAGAAACATATGTAAGAGAATTGAATTAAGATACAATACTTGTTTGTTTTCATATACTTCAATGTGTATCTTTGTTATGTGTTTGTGTAAGTTAGTCACCTGAAGCAAAACGTTAGGACAAGCCCACTGTGAGTAGTATCTTTGTAAAGATATGTTCAATGTATTTTGAATTACTTCAAGAATGGTATTTTGAAACATTATTTTGAATGAATGAATGAATGTCTTATTTGAAAAGTATTCATAGCATCCTTTAGTGAGGCCCTCACCTGGAGAGAAACAATACCATGGCCTTTTGTTATGGGATACAGAGATCTCTAATAATAGACCCACTTGGTCCCTTTACTTGACCTATATGGTCCCTTTGTCTTGACCTACATGGTTTCTTTGTTGACCGTAATAGTCTCTTTGATTTAAGCTTTAGGCCTCTTTGCTTTGCTCTATTAGATGTATCACGTATGAGATATGATTCATGAATTTTCAATATGTCAAATGTTTGATTATGATTCATTTGAAACTCATGAGTTATGGTTTTTACTATGCTAGACATCATTCATTTAACCACTTTATTCTGATATTACTCACTAGGGTTTAGCTCACCCTTCTCCCTTATATATATATAGTTGAGCAAGTGGAACATTAAGTGTAGTGATGACTCAGAAGCCCACCTTTTTGTGAAGCTGCTTTTAAAGAGCATCTATAATGGGGCATACTTGGACTCAAGTGAAGCCAAGCTTTGTCAACCCTTTTACTTTGTTTTGTTTTTGTTATTTGGAAAGTCATAATTTGTCGTGATGTATCTATGTAAGAAAATTGGAGTTTTAAATATTTATAAAATTTTCTATGTATGCACCGCTTAATGGACTAATCTTTATTTTAATATTGCTTCCGATAAGCCCCATTATTAATTATTGATTATTGATTACTTGTTTATCTTTGAGGCCGGGTAATTTGGGATTACTGGCCAATCATGGCCTAAACCTCTAGGAACGAGTTTGGGTCGTCATACTAACTTTACTCATTTTTATAATATTAAACCCTTAATAACAAATTAGGGTTTTTTGCCACAATCAACATAGACATGATTAACTACGTCCTAACTAGGGATGGTGTAGACACCCTATTTTGACCTCCTTTAAGACTTGTGCGCTTCATTCTGAACACCCAATGATGAAACGTTACGCTGTGCAATCTTTTGAATCTTTAGCAAAGGAATTTGAATTCGAGCTCCAAACCCAGACCTTGTACCCCTTTTTGATCAAAACCCTATTTTCTAGCCTGACTACATAGAGAGCAGCAGGCCCTGACCACATAGAGAGTAGCAGACCAATTAGTAGGGTGGCAGGCCAATTAATTTGGCTGGTCATACAATTAGTTTGCCGGCCGGCCATATGTAGCGTCAAATTCTGCATTTGTAGCACAGGCTGCTCCCATACACAGGATTTGGCCACCTGCCCTTTTTTGAAGATATTTTCGATGGAAGAAGGCTACAAATCTATAAATAGACTACCTCCCTTCAGAATTTAGGGTTAGAGAATTGTTTCAAAAGCTTAGGAGTTTCTTCAAAGCTCTTCTTTTTTATATTCAAAATAGATACACTATAGATACACCATTGGAGCTCAAATTTGAAGCTTTTTGTTGAAGTTTTGAATCATATTTCAGATACTTAAGGGTGTTTGGATTGAAGTTTGCTAACTAAGAAGCTTTTCCTCTCTCAAAGAACCTTTGAACTCCTTTTCATTACCTTTTCTTTTACTCTCTTACTCTTCATTTCTTGTCATAATACATTGATTTTCAGAGTAATTTTAGTCTTAAAAATGTGATTGAGCTTTGTTAAAAGTGGAAGGGCTATTCACCCTTCCATAGGCTAGTCATAATCCTTTTATGCTCTTTTATCGTTGCTCTTCTTTTTTTTTCACTTTTTTAGTTACTTTTCAACACAGTTTTAGGTTATTTTTTTGTGATATGAACTGAATATGGGCTTGTGATAGTGTAATAGTCCTCACAGATTTTGTGTGTTTAGGATATAATCGGCAATTCGTTTGAGTCTTTTGTTCTTATAGCTTTCCTTAGTATATTGGAACCTTGTGGTCATGGGGAGGGGGGGTTTAGGGCTTAGCCACCCCACCACAAGTTTGATCAACTAGTTGTAAATCTTTTGCTTTCATAATATTGGTGTTTACCTTGAAGCTAGGTGATAGCTTCCGCGTCAAAAGTGTTGAAAAACTCTATTCTCGATCATTTTCGAAACATTGAAATGGATGTTTCATCCTTATTCCATGAATAAAAGAGTAGTTGTCAAAAATTTTGACGAGCTGTGTGTTTAAACTTTGATAGTTAGCTTCTTCTTTTTTTATTTAGCGCTCTTTATCAAAAAGTGTTGAAAACTCTCTTCTGGTTCCGCTTTGAAGCATGGAAATGGATGTCTTATCCTTATTCCATGAGTAAGAAGAAGAAGAGCTTATAATAATTTTTGAGTTGTTATATTTGTTTTCTTTTAGTTTCGATTTTGTTCTCCTCAAAGATAGTTTTCTCAAACCTATTCTCTCTAAATTTGAGTATTTATTTACTCTTATTCACTATGAGATGTAATAGGTTGCAACTATTTTTTTGAATGATTTTGTTTTTTTAGTTTTAGTATTGTACTTATTAAATCTTTTATCTCATTGCTTCACTAATCATCATGTAATACCCTTGGGGTGTTTCATGGAGGGTTTAGAGCTTAGCCACTCCACCACAAGATTGATTAACTAGTTGTAAATTTTTTCGCTTTCATAATATTGTTGTTTACCTTGCAGCTAGGTGATAGCTTCCACGTCAAAAGTGTTGAAAAACTCTCTTCTTGATCATTTTCGAAACATGAAAATTGATGTTTCATCCTTATTCCATGAATAAAAGAGGAGTTGTCAACAACTTTGACGAGTTGTATGTTTAAGCTTTGATAGTTAGCTTGTTTTTTTTTTTTGTTTTTTTATTTTCTCCCTTATTCCCATTGTTGCTCATATAGCGCTCTTTATCAGAAAGTGTTGAAAACTCTCTTATTACCCAAAAGACAATCTAGAGGGAGGGGTGAATTAGGTTTTTACAAATAAAATAATAATACCCTAATAAAAATTATGACTAGCACAATAGATAAATATAATTAATGAAATAAAAATAATTAAAACAAGTGTTTTAACAATTATGTCAATTAATGATTTTAGCACAATAAAAATGTGAATATAGTTATGGCAATTTAAATAAAATAAAGAGATAAGGGAGAGAGAGAGGTAAACAAATTTATAGTGGTTCGACTTTAACTCGGCCTACGTCCACTCCTCAAGCTTCACTTGAGATTTTTCACTATTCTCTAGCTTCACAAAGTGCTAGCAACCTTTTCACAAATAGAGCAATCCTCCACAGATTTTACATAGATTTTCTAAGTCAAGAACACTGAGTGTACTACACTCTTACAAGGTTGAAAAGAAGGTGTTTTTGCTTTTACAGAAAGCTACAAGAATTATCTCTCAAAGATAGATATAAAAATGAATCTCTGGTTTTTCTGTAAACCTCACACAGGAAAGATGGGCTTAAATCTATACGTCTTAGTGTATAATTTCTGAAAGAGAATGTAAACAAAAATTAAAGAACACTTCTCAGAGAATTTTTTCAGAGAATAGATGTGAGTGATTATAGATCAAAGAATATTTTTTTATTTATTTATTTTTTTTTTATAACTTGTTTACAGTAGAAGCTTTGGTATATATAATGAAACGTATAGCCGTTTATAACCGTTGTATTCATTTGAATTTATAGCCGTTGTATTCATTTGAATATCTTCCACTCCATCATTACTAATTTGAATATCTTCCACTTGAACCTTTTGAACTGCTGTTGTGTTAGGCTATTTGAACCTCTGTTTTTGGGCTGTTTGAACCTCTGTTTTGGACTGTTTGAACTCCAGATTTAATCAAATATTAAATACGTTTGATTAAATACATTCCAACAACATTTAGGATAAATGTTTAGGTGAGAAATAATGGGACAAAATAAATTTTGATTCTATTTTCTCTTTCAAATAAATTAAAACATAATTTAAATAAATCATCAAAATAAATTTTGATTCTATTTTTCTCTTCCAAATAAATTAAAACATAATTAAAGAAATTATCAAAATAAATAAGTCTAACATCTCTTCTGGTTCCACTTTGAAGCATGGAAATGGATGTCTTATCTTTATTCCATGAGTAGGAAGAGGAGCTTACAACAATTTTTTAGTTATTATATTTGTTTTCTTTTAGCTTTGATTTTGTTCTCTTCAAAGATAGTTTTCTCTAATGTATTCTCTCCAAATTTGAGTACTCATTTACTCTTATTCACTATGAGATATAATAGGTTCCAAATATTTCTTTGAATGATTTTGTTTTTTTAGTTTTAGTTTCGTACTTATAAAATCTTCCATCCCATTGCTTCACTAATCATCATGTAATACCCTTGGGATGTTTGATGATTTATGGAGTAAACCTATTTCCTCCTTGAATATTTTCATGATAGAAGGGAGCAGGAAGGATGAACATCCTTTGGAAACCCTTTGTTTGCTCTATTCTAGTTCTGTTGCAATAGGTTTTCCAGAATTGTTAGCCAGGTGACCAATCAAGTGTACGGCCAACCAATTCAGTAGGCCGGCCGACCAAATCATTTGTATGGCCAATGTGTTTATTCAGCCAAGCAGAGTAGATCTTGAGGATAAAACAGAACTATTTTCTGACTATGAACAAAGCAATTTCCGGCAAGAGGCAAAGTGGTTTCTGGAGGATTTTCTCGTTTGAACGCACGCGGTTTCCCGCCTTTTATTCAACTCCTTTAGATTAGCCACTCTGAAATTTGTATATGTAATAATGAGTTAATTCATTTGGTAATGTAATAATTAATTAATTAGGCCATTTGGACCCTCTTGTAAAGAGGGCAAATTTGTAACACTTGATGTATGTCTTCCAACCTCCATTTCTTTCTCTCTTTTATTTATATGCTTTCCATGGTTGTATAAAGCATCATGTTTCCATGCT
Source organism: Camellia lanceoleosa (assembly GCA_025200525.1). Classification (NCBI taxonomy): domain Eukaryota; kingdom Viridiplantae; phylum Streptophyta; class Magnoliopsida; order Ericales; family Theaceae; genus Camellia; species Camellia lanceoleosa. The sequence goes on from CM045764.1 coordinate 68,941,520, forward strand.
TCGTATCCATTTTTGCATGCATTAAGGTTTAACTCATCACTTTGTTGCTGTTATGGGGGTGCCAAGGATAGATCGAAGAGTTGCCGAAGACTACCGCAATCTTTCTTTCATGCGGGTATTTTACCAGCTGGTGGATAGTTGAAGAAACCACTTTCCTCTAGTATAGCCCAAGGCTTGCCCAACAATAGATTAAAGGTTGCTGGCACATCCATAATGTGGAATTCAGCCTCATACTCAGATAGACCGACCAAAATTTGGACTTTGATGGTCCCCATAACGTCGCGGCTGGTGTTTTCATAAGCTCAAACAGCTTAATTCATAGGTGTGAAGTCAACTGGACCTGGTATCAACTAGGACCACTGGGATCCACTTTTTTCGACACTCTAGCGACACCTCATTTTCAGCCCTTGGTGGTGGCATTTCTAAGATGGCCTTGATTTTTGATGGATCGACCTCAATTCCCCTTTGAGTGATCAAGAATCCCAACATCTTGCTTATGATTACACCAAAGGTGCATTTCTGTGGATTCATACTCCCTGATCCTTTCGAAGAACTTCTCCAACGTAATGTAGTGGCCTTCTCACTCTTTGGATTTCACAATCATATTGTCCACATACACCTCGACTTCTTTGTGGATCATGTCATGCAGTATTGTAGTTGCAGGCCTCTGGTACGTAGCCCTGACATTTTTCAACCTGAATGGCATGACTCTATAACAGTACGCCCCCCACTGTGTGGTGAATGCAGTCTTTTCCCTGTCTTCTGGTACCATTAGGATCTGGTTGAACCCTGAAAAACCATCCATGAATGACAACAATGCGTGGCCAGCGATGAAGTCTACCAATCATCAATATGCAGCAACGGAAAGTTGTCCTTGGGACTAACCTTATTCAAATCCCTGAAGTCGACGCAAAATCTTATTTTGCAGTTTTTCTTCAAAACCGGAACGATGTTGGCCAACCAAGTCGAATATTCAAATACCATGAAGAATCCTGCATTGATCTGCTTGGTGACTTCCTCATTGATTTTCAATGTCCAATTTGGACGAATTCTGCAAAGTTTTTTCTTAACTGGTTGGGTCTCAGGATCGAGAGGGATCCTGTGCTATACAATCTCAGGTTCAATTCTAGGCATGTCTTCGTAGGACCACGCAAAAACATCTTTGAAATCTTTTAACAAAGCGATTAACCACTTGCGTTGCTCCGAAGATAACGTAGAACCAATCTGGACCAAGCGAGGATCCTCCTCAGTACCCACGTTAATTGAAATGATCTTATCCATGAAATGCTTAGCACGCCTCTCCTCCTCTTGGTCAATCAGGTTTTTTAAAGCCCGAGGAATTTCTTCCTCTTCGTTTTCATCAAAATTCTAAAAATCTTGGTCAATGCAATGAATTAACGGCATAGAGAAGTAAACAAAAACTATGGCACATTCATTCAAAAGCTCTGGCTCACCGATTACAACAAACTCAAAGGAAAACGAAAAGGATGACTTTGACAGGACTGTGGCATTCAGGTTACCACCCCCAGAAGCACCAGACACAGACTCACTAGACATGCTTGAATCTGACTTCAACCCAACAGACTCAGAGGAATCAGATTCGGACTTAATATCTGCCTTAAAGCCCATAATTAAGCCTTCCTAAAGTTTCGAATCCAAGTGTTGGCCTTTCATTGCATCATAGATGAGGCTGGTGCAGCCTATAAGTGATCCTTCCCCGATCATAAAAAGCATTACACTATCCCCCAAGTTTATAAGCTTTGCTCCAGCTTCGAAATTTGTCAAAAGGTTAGCCAATGCCAACCCCAAGATCTCCTTTGTGCCACTCTATAAGCTATTGCTTTTGTCTTGTTCAATCTTAACACTAGAGTCTGCGTACTCTTTATCGCTATTAGAAAGCTGATGATCAAAGAAAATTTCGAACCAAAGGTACCTCTTCTTTGCCCCTTGTTCAATCCATGGCCTAGGAAAGCCATAAAAAGAAAAATCCTCCCCTTACCGGACAAAACGTTTGTTCAAGGTTCCATTGATTGGCTTGTGGGTCGGCTCATATTGTTTCCCAGTCCTATTTGGTTTGATCATTTCCCTTACTTCTTCTCTCTTCAGTTTCCAGTCCTCCCTAGTTGGCTCGTATCCCAATGACTTATCTCCACTGCCACTGTAATGCCTTGTCAACCACTCTTGCCTAGCCCCGATCCCAGGATATGCCTCTTAGTGTATAGCCTTTGTATGTACTGGTAGTGATGCTCTCGAGCTGTGCGTCTTGAGGATTGATTTAGAAAAATGAATAAGAGTTCAAATCCGACAAATCTTTAGAAGATCCATTAATCACAAGAGATGCCAAAAATGGACTATATTGCCAGATATTTTTGGGAAAATTAGGAAAGCTTGCTTTTTTATCTTTGCTTCTTCTTCTTTTTTTTTTCACTTTTTTTAGTTAATTTCAGCACTATTTTAGGTTATTTTTATGTGATATGAACTAAATATGGGCTTGTAATAGTATAATAGTCCTCACGGAGTTGGTATGTTTAGGATATAACTGTCAATTCATTTGAGTTGATCGCTTTACTTTTGTTCTTATAGCTTTCCTTAGTATATTGGAACCTTTGTAGTCATGGGGGGTTTGGTGCTTAGCCATCCAGCAATAGGATGGAAGATTTAATAAGTATGAAACTAAAACAAAAGAAACAAAATCATTCAAAAAAATAGTTGGAACCTATTACATTTCATAGTGAATAAGAGTAAATGAGTACTCAAATTTGGAGAGTACCAAGCTATACCCGACAAGGTTCTTCTATACAGAGAAAGTTTCTGAGGCCTAGTCAAACCCATCGGTTTCAAGATATCTAAGAAAAACCGGATATGTACCATAGGATCTCCAAATCCGTCGAAACGGTCAATGTGTGGCATTTTGAATCTGTCTACGAGCCTTACGGCAACCTCTGTGTACCCATCTTCAATGTCTAGGATGGAGTTGATCCCATGTGATCTTTTGAACTGCTTCTCAAGTTTAGCAATTTTTAACAAGGCTTGGTACAAGCTAGACTACACATCACGTAGAAAGAGTGAAAAGGTACAAGCCAAGCCACACTCGTGTGATAAGGGTGAACAAACCTAAATGCATGCAATGCGAAAAGGGTGAATACAAGCCAAATCACACCATCAGGTGATAAGGGTGGATGCAATAAAATGATATAGGTATGATGCATATGAATGCGATGCAATTACTACAGTTGACGCGAAATACAATGCGATACATGTTCCATGCAACGGAATAGAAAAGATGAACAAAAAGCGGTACCTTCGAAAGCACCTCATGGGGGGCCAGTGGCAAGAAATACCTTACCATGCTTGGGGACAATAATTCTAAATGCATTTCAGCGTGAAAATGATAGATGCTACAAGATAACGCATGATGCAAATGGATGCAATTGACGATGTAGTATATGTGATAAGCAATGTAGCGGATGACGCTTAGGCAATGTAATAGAACAAACAAAAGCGATACCTTAGAAGGCACCTCATGGGGCAATGGCCTTTTGAGAGAGTGGTGGCCATCTTGGGGTACATTGTTCTAAATCTAGTTTTCTTTATCATTTCCATGCTTCATATCCATTTTTGCATGCTTTAAGGTTCGAGTGCTCAATTCATAACATTCTCCTCTCATATCTAAATTCTCGAATCAAAACACTTTAGTTATGACGGGACAAGTGGCCTTTGACACGAATCACGATTTTCCTAATTTTTTTCAGAAATATTAGGTAGCATGCCCTCTTAATTAAAAGAAAACTCTTAAAATTTGAAAAAATTGTAATAAGTCTTACAAGGTTAACATAATTATAATTTTTTTTAATATTTTAATTCACATAACATATAATTCGCTTTTTATTAAAAAAATTGTTAGTTGTATAAATGAAAAGAATAATGTTATTATCTATTTTCTATTGAAATATATATTTTACCTTGTATATTTTTTTGATTTCGTACCATCTATATTAATTTTAATTGATTAAAATAAAAATAAACGGCAATATAATTTTGTGAAAATTATGCAATTTATTATATTTTTTTGAACTGAAGGACAGTGTGACGACAGTGTAATTTACCCTAATTGAAACAGCAAAGCATGTGTTAACCTGGACGCAAATTTACCATTTGAGCATTTGAACAGGAGAGACACAGAGAAGAAAATGGAGACCCACGTTGGACAAAAGCCAAACATTGTTTTAGTCTATCTGTCCCTCTGTTTATTTTGTCATTATTATATAATGCTTGCAATATATATACATATATACACACCTGTATACTATATACATATATACATGGAGCTGTTTTTTCTTTTTTTCTTTTTTTTTAACCGAGGTATCCGGACTCTAGTTTTTGACCCGTCTAACTAATTCTCGAGAGAGCAATCACAGCAACCCACTGCCACGACTCCTGCTTAAATCCCAAGTTTAATCCCAGAGAAAATCGAACCCTAAACCATGTGCCTTACCTGCACAGTCGCGTGTATGCCCTTACTACTAGGCCACTTTGGGGGTGGGTATATACCATAGTTATAAATACCGGCCAATACGCTATATATCGGCTTATACGTATCGGAAAAATAAGGTACCGCGACGGATATAGGCCGGTATATTGCTGAGAATGAAAATCGCAGGAGTCTCTGTCGAGTCCCGATACGTGTCGGTTTGTAACCGTTACACAAGCCGTTACACAAGCCGCGACGGACCGATACTCACTGGTTCAGATCGGTACGGGAAAGAAAAAGCTAAAAAATCTATGAAATGATTTTTAAAATTTCACCGCCGCGACACCTGATTCCCGATACGTACCGATCGATACTATCGATACCGATACTCCGCAATCGATACCGTTACGTTACCCAATACCGCGATTTAGAACCTTGGTATATACAGGGAGCTGTTATCCTCATCTTATTTTGTTCAACTACCTTTCATTATTTATGCTTATTATATATAATTATATAGTGTGTTTGGTTTGAGTTTTTTAGATTAAATTTTTTGAAAATTGAGTTTTTTTATTTTCGTGTTTTTTGTTTTTAGTGAATATTTTTAAAATTTTAAACATTTTTTTATTTTTTTATATGCACCTCACCTAAATGTATCTAAAAAATAAAAAATTTGTGAAAAAATATTTTAAAAAATTAATAAATACATAGAAATACAAAAAATATGCTGAATTCTTGTATTTTTTTATATTTTTTGTATTTAATGAATTTTTAAAAGATTTTTTTTACAATTTTTTTTATTTTTTAAGTGTATTTATGTTGGGTGTATCTAAAAAATAAAAAATTGCTTAAAATATTAAAAAAATTCAGTAAAAACAAAAAAACACGGAAAATAAGAAAGTAAAATTTTCTAAAAAGTGCTTTTAGAAAAATAAGCCTTGTTTGGTTTGTTTTTCAGAAAAAATTTTGGAAAAATTTTCTATAAACAAATTTTCAAAAGTAATCAAACAAAACAAATTTTTCCAAAAAAAAATCTCAAAATTTTGTTTGGTTACATACTTTCCAAAATCACTCTCTCTCTCTCATACACATCAAATCAATCACTTTTTTTGAAACTCTCTCTCCAAAACAATTTTTCAAAATCATTTTTGAAAAAAGACAAACTAAATAAGTTTTCATATTTTTTATCTCAAAAACTACTCTACAAACACAAACCAAACACACCCAGAACCAAGCAAGCTGATTAATATTTTTAAAATTTGAAGTTTTTCAAAAATATATATTTTGTGTAAAAATATATTAATGTAATTAATTTTAATAAAATCAAAGAATAAATTGTATTTAGAATAAAATTTAATAGAAATAGCGACTCTATGTATATATATATATGTTAATTCCACATCCACCCCTCTACTGTCTCCATCCCCCCTCCAACCTTACATTACATTCACTCTTCTCCTCTCTCTCTCTCTCTCTCTGTCTCTCCTGAATCCCTCTCTCTTTCTTTCTCTCTCAAATATTGTGTGTCCAAGCTCTCCAACGCCGCCGCATGGTGTTGTATACTATATAGTTAAATATATTATTTGATATAAGAGTAGTATTAGTAATTTTTCCGACAATATTGAGGAGATGACGATGAGGAACAATATGGGACAGTTTGGGGATACGACTCTGACCAAAGTCTTCGTCGGAGGATTGGCATGGGAGACTCCGAAGGAAACCTTGAGAGACCACTTTGCCAAGTACGGCGAGATCGTAGAAGCCGTGATCATCTCCGACAAGATTACAGGCAGATCCAAGGGCTACGGTTTCGTAAGTAGTTTTAGCAACTCCATGGATCGGCATTGCAGACCATAGTTTTTTTTTTTTATTATTCATTCTGTCTAATGGAATCTGGAAGTTTTTGCTAACGGTGCGCTACGTACACTAACGAGTATACTAATGCTAATTATGATATTATTATTGATCTTACTCATTAATTATATTATAAATTTTAAAAATTTCTTAACTTACGACACATGATCAATTGATACACTAATTTTTTTATTATCAGATAGTCAGTATAATAATCAATACATATTACATTATTTTTTGCTAATGTGCGCTTGGTTGGTGGCTCTGTAGGTGACGTTTCAGGATTCGGAGGCGGCTAAGAAGGCTTGCGAGGACGCCACGCCGATCATCAACGGCCGCCGAGCCAACTGCAATCTGGCTTCGCTCGGAGGACGACGCCCGAGATCAGCCTCAATCATGCCTCTCCCTCAACAAGGTGTTTTGTTTTACTCATTTATCCATATGCTTCTAATCAATTCACAGAATTACCACACAGTCCGCTTGTTTGATTCAGTTTTTTTTTCTTTTACAGTTGCAAATTAATAATTAAAAAGTAAAATTTTTAGATAATTATTTTTTTTAATTTATTTAAATTATGCCTATCTAATAAGTAATGAACACAGACTTTATCAAAGCAAATGCTCCAATTCAAAAAGGGTCCCACTACGAGATTTGTTTCGCTTATCTCAACATTTTATTTTGTATTGACCCATGCATATCAATAATTTAAAAAAAAATTAAATCGTTTCAAATCATGCTTGTATCTAAAAAAATAGACGAAAAGTATTTTTAAAAGTAGATAATCTATTTTTTTTTTAAGACAAATATAATAAAATAAAAAAATTATAATTATTGAATTGATCTAAATTTTTTTTATGGATAAATTACACACACAAAAAAACAAAAACTATAAATAGTTTATCAGTAATGATAGAGACCCCCTTTGTAGAGAACCTCCACAACCCCTTTTGTGATCCACACCATTCATGATGTGGACTCCACACATACATGAGTGGACCTCATACATCATGAATAATGTAGATCAGTAAGAAAATTGTGAGGGTCCTTCACAAAAGGAGTCTCACTCCTTTTTCATAGTTTGTATAAACCATACCAAGCATATTGAATGGCGTTTTAGTAAATTTATAGAGTGCATGGGTTCTAAAAATTTGGGATGTAAATCATGTAGGACCAAGATCTGCATCGTCAGCACCACCGGCCAGACACATGCAGTGGTACTATCCAGTGAGGACACATGCATCGACGTTTCATCATCAGCACCATCAGGCCGTTCCTTTCTGTGTGTACGTCTCTTATTTATTGATTTAAGCCAGTGGTATATTTTCATTCATATAAAAACGTAGGACTCGGCTTATCTGATAACTTCCTTTACACAGGTACGGGTACCCTCCTTCCTACGTAGCCACAGATATCAGTTACAATCAGGCAAGTAGATTCTTATGAGTGGAAATTCCAAATCAGTGAAACATTTTTTTTTTTTTTTAAGTTTCAAATTAGTGGTAAATTTAAAGAGAATTTATTAAAAAATTCGCTTCCCATTCTCAATTAATTAGTACATAAAATATTTTTATATTTTAATAGGCTCTATTATTTTGAACATTTAATTTATCAAATTTTAATTTTTATATTTGAGGTATTTTATTGATAATTTTATCTTTATAAATGTTTTTCGAATTTTTAACAACTTAGTTGCATTATTTTGAAATATTTTGTACTTTTTATGTATTAAAGTTTAAGAATTCATAACTTTTGTTGTACATATTTTTTTTTAATAACATTTATATTTTTGAAACCTAATTTACGGGACCTATCAAATAATCTCACTCAAATATGTAATTTTATAAAATAAATAAATTTGACAGTGTGAATTCACATTGACGATGTGAATGTTTACATTATAGAATATTCATACTGTCAATGTGAATATTAATGCGCTACTTTATCCTATTATTATTAAGAATATTGTGGTAATTATAGCACTTATAAGACTTATTAAAACATAAAAAATAATAATTTAGACTAAGTGAAACATAAATAGGTGGGTAAGAATTTATGAATAAGTACCTCTAAATTTAAATTTTTTATAAAAAAATTCCTCTAAATTGCAATTTCCTTTCCTATTATCATATACAACAGCTTCCTTAGATTATCTGTTTCTAATATTTTTATTTCTTCTCTCTACTACATTTTCGTAAATTTTTTTTTTAAAATCTGGTACATAATTACCTGTTTGATGTAGTTTATTATAAATTAAAAATTAATAATTAACAAATAGAAACTTGAAGCACTCCTCCCCAACTTTCATATAATTAGTTTTTTTAAGTTATTTAAACTATTTTCAACCTAAAAAGATGTAAATAGATGTTAAACTAAACAGTCTGACATATATTCTCAAATTAAAATAAGTGATAGACAGGTCATTTAAACTATAACAAACACTCCAAATGTGACACGTTAAATGTCAATTTTTTCTTTACCAATAAATTTGAAAATTTAAATTGTGAGTTTATAATTTCTCTTAAAACACTCCGAGTAACATGATTGTCTTCAAATTTTTCTATTTTGTTATTCTTACCTCATCATATAGCTTGGTAACAATGTGAAATCTGATTTGTGTGTTGGGTGGGTTGGTGGAGCACAGAAACTAAACTACACCGGGGGGTCCTACATGAATGGGCATTTCTCGCAAGTGTATCCGGGTCAAACCGTGGTGGGTGCGAACACATTGATCCCAATGTACCCTCTCTACAACTTCCATCAATCGCAGACCATGGGCTTCCCTACTGCTCACATCTATAGCCCAACAACTGTAGGCCCAATGACCACAGTCCCAGCCCTCATCTCAAAGCCCATTTTAATGGGTCCCAAAACAGGTACACACATATCCAAGTTCTACTCACATCACATGCTATAGTATGCTCATTTTTTTTATTGTTGCAAAAAAAAAAAATAAATAAATAAATAAATTATGAGTGATGATATGTGAGTCTGTGATTTGGTTCTGGCCCAGTGCCAGTTGGGCTTCTGACCCACATCGTCAAATGACAAAAATAACCTTTGATTTAATAAATGTCCCTTTTTAACTTTTAATTAAATATTTATGAATAAAACTATGCGTACTAATTAATATATTAATAGATGATTTGATATAATTTTAAAAAATTAGAATCTTTATAGTTTATATAATAGGTAGGGTCCATAATTTTAAAATTAGAATGTCATAACATATAATGATACACTCATTGATATACTAATTGATGCGTATAATATCAATGTTTATTGGTATAAGTTTAACATTACTATTTTGGATCTAATTATTTTATCTCAGCTAGTGTTTGGAAGTTATCTTAGCTTATATTTGGAATTTGCCAAAGGAAAGAGAAAAAGGAATAATTATTCATTAATTTTGGAATAAGAATTTGGTAAGTCTATATAGTGATTTCAGATTAATAATAGTAACAATCGTAGGATAGATGGATGGAGCTAATTTGACCCATCTTAATCAGCTAGATGGCGATGATATTAGCTCTATCCGTCCTTTGTGTGTTCTCACTGGTATAATGAACCATCTCCGTAAGTCATATTTCAAGATTAATGAATTATTTTACAAGAAAGAGAAAGAAAGTAAGTAGTTGTAATTAATTTTCTTTGTTTGGATATGTTGAGGAAAAGAAATGAAAATAATATATGTATAACTAATTAAGCTAGATCAGTTGACTATTCCTATATATTCTTACTCAAGAAGTTAGAAGGTCAGTCATTGTCAATAGCAAATATTGATGATCTCTTCCATTATAGATGTTTTATGTAATTATTTATTTATTTTTTCCAGTTGGGATAATTTCATAGTAAATGCATGCATAAACCATGATTTGAATACTGAGATTTCTCCCTTTGTCATATCTTTCATTTTTTTATTACCATATTTCTGGTTAAATTCATTTCTATTTCCCACATCTTTTTCCTTAAATTTTTTCCCTCCCAAATTTTCCTTTATTTTCTCTTACTTCCCGCAAATTCCAAGCACAACCTTAGTAATGTATGATATGATGAGACTTTTGAAAGTGAATCCATTATTAATTTCCAAATTTTGTTTTAAATTTATCGTTTTCAAACTATTTCTAGACGTGTGACCAAACACTTCTTCTATTAGCGACTAATGATGAAGACTTTCACACTCTGATGGTTTCCCCAAATTTTGCATGAAAAAAATAAAATAGTAATAATAATATTACTTACATACACAGAATTAACCACTTAACCAATCACACAAGCTTTCATAATCTCTCGACATCTCCAATGGTAATAGGTATTTTATCTATCTAAACATTACTATAAAGTATATATTTTATTTTGCCTATCAACTGTCTAACATTTGTACTCTAACCATGCTCTTTATTTTAGTAAATCATCCAAATGTCATTAATTTTATACAATGACACATCAGCAACAAAGATGAAGAGAAATTATCCTAATGATTAAATACACTTTGCCTAGGCTTAAAGGCTAACTATATGTAGCTAGTCAATGTGAGTTGGGCTAAAATACTTAATCATATGCCTAGTACATTGGAGTTAAAATAAGTAAGCCATACTAAATATTTTAACTAACAAATATTATATGTCTAATGAGTTGGAGATACTCTAAGCTTTCGAAGTCTCCAGTGAGACTAGCTTTGAAATTTATTCATTATTTTTATCAATTCTCAAAATTCAATTAGGAAACTGTCCTCCACCTTCTTCCATTTTTATTCCAATAGATGGTTTATTAAAACTAAAGAATCTTTGAAGCACATGGTCCACAGATAAGTTGTGTCATTAACAAGACCACATGTGTGTGTCTATGAGGAATCAGAATATAGAATTGTAAAAACGCCATTTATAAATGTGCAAGTTTATAGCACCATTTTTTTTTTTTTTTTTTTTTGACAATTTTTATTATTTATATGCATATATAATTGTGAACTGATATTGGACATATATCTGCAGTTTGTCTGGCTGTGGAATAGGTACAATTGGTGTTGGTGAAGCTTTCAAAAAGGGAAAATAGCGCTTTCAAAAAGGGAAAATAGCAAAAGAAGGGTGGTGATGGGTTGCTGCTCAGAGAACATTGTTATCTGATCTGTGGTGATTCTTCTAATTTCCATCTATTGTAATTAATTTTTTATTTTTAAGTGTCTCATTGGATTCATTCATTCTCTCTCTAACCTGAGCTGCCAACAACTACAAATTAAAAATAAATAAAAAAATTGTAATCCAAGTCATGCTAGTATTATATTGGATGCTTTTCATGCCTATCATTCAACTCTGCTACACCTCTCTCTTATGGGAATGTTATTATAGTTATCCTTTCACGATTGTGATCATCTCGGGTTGAAATCAGGATTTTATTATCGGAGGGGTTAAAAGAACAGTAATTTTTTTTATCATATATACAAATATACATGTATATAGAATATGATATATAAATTGTATATATACATAAAAAAAATTATATACCGTAGAAGTAATCTCTAATAGGATGAAGAAATTTTTTTGGTGCAAAATAGAAAGAGAATATAAGATGGGAGAAGAATGAGATATATATATATATATTTTATACTGGAGAGCCAATTTATGTATAAAATGGTATATATTTTTAAAGTACTATGATAAACAGTATTTTTCATAGAAACAAGAGAGTCTGTTTCCGTGCCTGTCTCCATTACATATTCGTAATAGAGAGATTCCATTGTATCATCTTAGGATAAGTGTAATGATTTTTTTTAATTTAAATTAATAATATGTCCGCGTAGGTCACCACAAGACTAATAATCAGAGATTATATACTTTATTATGATATCTTTATGAAATTTATATATAGAATTTATGGCAATAAATCTTGATAAGTTTGCTTGGTTCCATTTTTTTAAAAACACTCTTCAAAAAATTCTACTTTCTTATTTTCCTTATTTTTTTGTTTTTACTGAATTTTTTTAATATTTTAAGTAATTTTTTTACTTTTTAGACACACCTAACATAAATACACTTAAAAAGTAAAAAAAAATGTAAAAAAAATCTTTTAAAAATTCATTAAATACCAAAAATATAAATAAAAAAATACAAGAATTCAGTACATTTTTATTTTTCTATGTATTTATTAATTTTTTAAAATATTTTTTCACAAAGTTTTTACTTTTATATACATCTAAGTAAGGTGCATCTAAAAAAGTAAAAACAATGTTTAAAATTTTAAAAATATTCACTAAAAACAAAAAAAAAAAACACGAAAACTAAAAAAATCAATTTTCAAAAAACTTAATCCAGAAAACACAAACCAAACACACTGAATAGATCTTTTGTTTTAAAGTGATGAAATCGAAATTTGCCATATCATTTTGAATTAATTCTCTAGTTATATAACATTACGGTTAGAAAAAATTAAAAAAATTCAATTGAATGCCCTCTCTATAGAATAAAGCCGCCATTGGAGAAAGCATCATTTATATAGACTACATGTTATGCTCCATTGCCCGATTGGACAGTCCAATTTAATTCGGAGAGAAATCCGCCTTTATGTTATTACAAGACCTAAATTAGCTGATCGAAAGAAACGCAAATGAAGATCAAATGTAAATGGTGAAAACAGCAACCCAAGTTCAATGGTAAATTGAGCTTTGATATGATCAAGTTACTAATTCTTCTAAAAGCTTAACGATTAGGAAATGAGTTCAATAATATATAAGAGTTATTAAACAAATAGTAACAGTCATCAAGTTAATATCTACAAAAACTATCAAGTTTTTTATATAACCACTGTAATTGTCTTGCACTGATGGTGAAATTTAAGTTACCATCATAGCCTGTGAGATAAAATCAAAAAATATTGCATGTGATTGCCTTCAAAAAATGACTACAAGCTCTAGATTTGCAGATACAATGTGAATGCATGAATTCTGGAACAGTTCCTATCCTACTCTATGTCTAATCTACTACTACCAAGAACCACAAAACCAGCGACAGCCCATTGTTATTAAACCTTCAATGAACCAATCAAAGGAAGTAGGACAATTTTCAGTGGGCAGGGAAGGGCAGTGCAAAACCTCCTTCCAACTTCTGACTTTATTCTGACAGAAATAAATCTATGTGCTGATTAAAACTACAAGAAGTTAAATAAGTATGTAGGTAAGATAGTGAAATATTTGTCTTTTTCACTAAATTTGAGTCGAAAAACCCTTAATTTTCATCAAATTTTCATCCAGACAACCGGGTGGTGGTCCGCCGGTCGTCGTAGAAAAAAAAAAATTAAAATTTTTTTTTTTTTTTTTTTTTTTTTTTTTTTCTTTTTTTTTTTTTTTTTTTTTTTTTTCGTGACGGTCGTCGAAAAAAATTTTTCTTTATTTTTTTTTTTTTTTTTTTTTTTTTTTTTTTTTTTTTTTTTGAACCTTTTTGAACTTTTTTGGTCTTGGATTCGGTGGTCAACCGTAACCCTTCAAACTTCAAACAACCTTTTCCAATGATTGGGTGAAATCGATTAATTTTTCGATTTTTTTGATGAATTTGATTGATTGATTGGATGAATTGATGATGATGATTTGATTGATGACTTGATGAGGAGGTTTTGAATTTTTTTTTTTCAAAATTTCAAATTTTTTATCAATATTAAATTTTGATTTGGGTCTAACAATTGATTCTTAGATTCTTTATTTATTTATTTTTGTATATTCACTAGGGGTAAAAAAACATTTATAGCCTCTTACCAAGATGAGAGACTGAAATTTCATATATATATTTTTTAAATTTTATTTAATTTTAAGTATATTTTTACATAATTTATAATATTTTTTCATAAAATAATTTACAATATGAAATATATTAGTAGATGTGTACGTGAACGTTAGTAAACAATTATCAAACCCTTCTACATGAACAGCTTTTAGTGATCTCTTTCAATTCAACAACAATAGGAAAAGTTTGTTGGGTGTGTATCATATGCGTCCTATTATAGCTTTTTATGATTTATATTATTTATTTTTGTGATAAATATTACGTAATTTTTTAGTAGAATTGTGACAATTTATGATTCAAAAATGAAGTTGCGCATTTTATGATAATATTACATATTTTTGTGGTAATGGTACTATTTGCACTATAAATTATTTTCTGTCGATTGTGACCTGCCGATTGTAGCCAAATCCAATTTTATTGATTATGACCTGTCAATCATGGCCAAATCTAGTCTCATTGATTATGGCCAACTCCCTCACTATCATACCTATTTGCTGGCACACCTCCCCTCCTTGTTATATCGGCTACTACTTGTTTGTCATGGTTGGCTTGCTTCTTTTGCTTTGCTTGTCTATGTGCGGCCAGCTAATTTTGTTACGTCGATTTAAACTATAAATTATTTTTAATATTAAGTTATGGTCACAAATATTTGTATTTTATATTATTATTATTATTATTATTATTATTGTTGTTTCTGTTAAGCCTCGAAGCATGTAATGGACCATGGGTGTTCATGGTATGATGAGCAACAAGTATGATAGATGACGTGGTACAAAGTATGGTAGAAGATGTGACTTGATGGAGGTGTAAGATGATGGGTCATGAAGTAATTCAAAACATGATGGGTCATGGTGCACATGAAATAAGGAAAAGTAGCAAACGTGAGGCATAAAGTGAGATAACATAAAATGAGGCCGCGAATTTGTTTTAAGAAAATTATCTAGTGTAAGTTTCGGTTTGTTTCCTTTTTACTATTTTATTTGATTATGTATTTCTGTTCAATCTTCTTGTAATTTCCAACATGTATCTAGTTCTGAAATTTTTAATTCCTAAATATGAATCTATTTATATTATTTAATCACACAATTTTAACAACAAACTTAAAACAGAACAGACACAACGAAGAAACCGCTCGAGTGTGAGAAAGGTTGCTCAAGCGCCTTATGCACCCCTGCCAGTAGTTCAGACCAGTAAAAGTTCGCTCGAGCACAAGAATGACCGCTCGAGCGAAGAATTCAAACTCCCAATAATTTTGCAGACTGCAAAAGATCACTCGAGTGTAGGTATGGTCGCTAGAGCGAACAGGAAAACTTCTGAGCAACAATACTTTGAAAAACTAACTTCCAAACCTGTTTCAAACTCAACCAAAACTCCCAATAATCAAACCCAACAAACAATAAGATGAAAAAGAGTTGAAAACCAATAAGACAATGAAATTTCGGATCCAAAACAATAAATAGGCCGGGTCTAAACTAGAATTGTTATAGGACAGGACAGTTTCGAATGCGGAATCTCAAACCACAAATCAAACAAACCCGTGATTTGTGGGCAAATCGGTGAGAATTGATAATTTTAGCGAATTGAATGGTATTTTTCATAGCCGTAATAGTTAGTTTGCCTCAATAATTTTGATATAATTTTTTTGATTTAGTTTAAAAATAAAAATAAAAAAATTTTACTTTTAGGTTTTAGTTAAGTATATGAACAAATCTAAGAAAAAAAAATTATGCACATTTTTTGGGGGTCATTTGTGAATTTTTTTTCTTTTTTTTTTTTTTTTTTTGGATATCTTCCATATACTTTACTCTTTAGGTGTATCTAAAAAAATTAACTGTAAATATAAAAAGGTTGACTAATAATTTTAAAAAATCGCAAAAAAATATAAAGTTAGAAAACATCTTTCGAAAACTAAACCAAACTTCGACTAAATTTTTTATATTTTCATTAGACTTGTCAAACCAAAACATCTCGAAGTTCAACACAAATAACATTTTTTCACTGGTTGGCGGCAGGTGATAACAAAATCGCCTTGAATTCTCTTTCATATATTTGTCATTTTTCACCATAATTTATGTTGTTAGGCCATCTCCAACGGTTTATCAAATTCAACATCAAATTTAAATTTGATGAAAAAAAACTATTTTTTGTGCTCCAATAGTTGCACCAAAATAGTATCAAATTGAGAAAATATCAAACGTTTTACCAAACTGAGGACGGGTTACTCCTTTCAATTGTGTGCATAGCCGTTAAAGTAGAAATTTGTAAAAATTTTACCCATGGTGGTCGACCACCCGGTTGACCAACCTGTCGACTAGCTCATGCAAATGGTTCAAAAATTGGCTTGCAAACTGGTTCAAATGGTTCAAATTACTAGTTCAAACGGTTCAAAAAAAATTTGAACCAACGGATAGACAGGTTCAAACAGTTCAAAAAGGTATTTAAAAAAAAAAAATTTGCCTTACCGGTTGACCCATAGGATGATTCTTTTTTTTGATGCACCGTTGGAACAAACTGATATCAGATTGAGAAAATGAGCCATTTTTTACTTAAATTTAATGAAAAAAATACTGAACCGTTGGAGATGCTCTTAAATACCGAATCGATAGAGGCTTTAAAAATTGGGAGTTTGAGATTTTTTGCATCACCTCGATTGTGATACAAAGATTCGAATTGTGAAATTAGGACATGGAGGGAAGAAAAAGAGGAAACAACATTCTAAAAGTGAATTGAGAGAAAAATAAATGAAGAAAAAATTTATAAACATAGATAATAAAGGATGAGAAAGAAGAGGTCTGAAGAGTAATAATCAACAATAATTTATAAACAAAGAAAGATATTCTAAACCTAAAGTGAGGGAAAAGAATAAGGTTATATGCACCAATTAATATACTAACTAGTGTACCAATTGATGATGTGGTATAATTTAAGAAGTTTTTGGTATTTGTAATTTGTATAATAAGTGGGTCAACAATAATGTTATAACTAATGTTGGTACATTAGTTAGTACACTAATTGATGCATGTAGTACTACCGGAGAGAAAAATAAACGACGGAAAAATTCATAAACATAAATACATAGCATGGGAAAGAAGAATTTCAGAGAAATTATTTAGTGCGTCTCAAAATGTTCGAGGAGAACAAATTAACAGTAGTCCTATTGTGAGGATCTTTATAGGGGTTTATTTCAAGCATATTTTGATAATTTAAATTATTCATATTATAAGATTTCTCGAGTATATGTAAAAAATTAAGCTAATTGAATATCAGTAATCCCATGATCACATCTTAATTATTTTAAAAAAATTATTAAAATCATATTAACCGTTTATTTAAAAATAAATAAATGTGCTGTTATTATCGGGCTACAGATATCCAATTTACTTGATTTTTAGCATAGATGATTTACTCAACGAATCTTACAATATAAATGGTTCAAATCATCGAAAAAGATCTGAACAAGCTCTCAATGGGCCTCACAGCAGTAAGCACAGCAAGAATCCCAATTCCACAAAGAACTGTGCTATTGTTATAGAGTAATTTTATGGACATTGGTATTTTAAATAAAAATATAATGAGTCAAATATGATTGATTGTCAAAATTTAAAAAAAAAAATAAAAAAAAGTTACATTGTCCAAACAACTTATTTGATTTTTTTTTCCCAGAAATCACATGGCAATCCAATTAAGTCACATGTGGGCCATTATATTATAGATAGTCTTATTTCATGGCAAAAAGTCTATGGATCAGGAAAACAAAACACAGGAGATGTCAAGAACGTTAGCATTAAGTCCAATGATCAAAAATAATATTCTCATCTTATATCTTATGTTAATATAACATTGTATAAATTCTCCATAGCATTGTTTCTAAGTTACTAATATGTTATAATTTCATAATATTACGAATCAGATCGACTCACAAATCTTACACCAATTATCAAACAAGGCCATAATGTACATGTCGAACCCATCATATCAAATTCTTGTTAAAAACGGGCACTGTTTTCCGGCCGATCAGATGATAACTATTCTGTTTTATCAGATTTAGAATCTGAGTGTTTGCAGTAATTTTGAATTTGATAATTTTGACACTCTAGACAAATCAACTTTAATGATGTTCTATATTACCTTAATTGTTTTCTCCACGTTTATATGTGCTAATCCAATGATGCAAGCATACGCTAGTATTCAAATCTGAAAACAGATAAGAAATCCAACGCATTTATTATATCTGATCTGACAAATAGTATGTGTTTATTCAAGAACAATTTTTCCTGTACAAGTACTATGAACTCCAATCCAATTAAACTCTTGCACAATCAAAAAACACTAAATAACAAGCTTAATCGGACAATTTGCTAATATATAGGAAGTGCTCACAGAAGAACCAACTTAAAGATGAATAAACTTAGGTGAGAGAGATATAGAACAGAGACCCATGCCTGGAAAAAAAAAAGGCACGTACCTTGTAGGCATACTTGCACAAGACTTATGAGTAGAACTCAGCAATTCTGATCTCCAATGCCATGTAATGGAGTGTTTTGACACCTTTTCCGCTGCCTTGTCTACTGTTGAATCTGATTCTGTTATAAACCTGAATTAATCTGCTGCTATATGGGAGCAGAATTTTTGTCCACCAATGGAGTTCTTGTGTTGGGCATGAACTCAACTGTCGTGGAAAGAGAGTGGTCCAGTCTTTGACAGCATATTTGGTGAAACCTGCTGGTGGGAAAAATGGTACTCCTTAGAGCAGGATGATGAATATATGGGGGCTCTTTCATTTTCAGCAAAATTGTCACCAAGGTGGGAATGAGAGCAACCCCTCTTCCCTTCAAGCTCTATCACCGCATCCCTGTTGAGATCAATGACCTCCAAACATCTACTTAAACCATTAACATGATCTTCGAAACTAGGTATGTTTTCTTTTTCATTATCATGAAGTGAATGAGGATCATTCTCAATAGGGCACCTGTTGGCCCTGTTATGTTCTTTCATCATTGGCCTCTTGCTTTCTCCACCCATTTCATTTTTCAATATCCCTTCTGTTCTTTTCCTTTCTGCTTCAAACTAGAATGCAGTCCTAGTTGTTTTGAATTATGTCCCCCATCAATAACTTTACTAGATCTTGAGCTATTTTTGTTAGAAATGGTTTTGGAAGTTTTGGAGAAAAAAAAACAAGATTATTCCTCAACTTTGGTCTAATTTTTAGGTAGGACCCATGTACCAAATTTGGCGGGTCTAAAGTGGTAACGCATTCTATGCCGCGTTGTGATTCACATAGTATATTTGGTTGCTCAAAATCATTATCAGGTGAATGGAAAATTAAAACCAAAGAGAGCTCCATGAAAATGGTGTTTTTAGTGAAATTTCCTAAAGGTTTGGTTCAAGGCTTATCCCACATTGATTTGGTGGGTATACTTTGAGTGGGTCTATAAGGCTTGAGTTTGGAACTTGGGGTAGGCCCCAAGGGGCATCCAAGTTTTGTAAAGGTGAGAGGTTATGGGCAAAGTAGGCTAGATCCATTAGACCCAAAATAAACACGCGCCGCTGTCTATTCAAGCTAGGCTTGTTTGGCCCAATACCTATCTTTTTTAGCCAAAAACATTTGAATTTTATTTTTCTAAAATTAATAGCTAATTTTTTAGAATTTGAATTTCGAAAATTGAATTCAAAATGGGCTCTAGTTTTTCCCCACCCGAACAGATGAATATCTGCTTGAATTTAAACCAAATAGATTCATATCTGTTTAAATTTAAACCCAACATCCACATTACCTGTTCATTCAAACCGAACAGGTTTTGCATTCAAATCTGTACAGCCATGAAATCATCTATAAATAAGACAAGTCCCTCATTTGGTTTTTTACTCCAATTTTCATTCTTCTCTACTGCCTTTCATCCCTTCATTTTGCTACATTAATTCCATTAGTTTTCTGTGAGAAAAAGTGTATACACTAAGTGTGTTCGTTTTACGAAAAATTTGTAGTGCTGCAATTTTTCATTGTTGATCATTTTATTTGGGAGATAGACGTCCAAAATCTGAAAGCACCGTGGAGAGGACGAATCTGTCTTAAGGACACACTGTTAAACACTGGACATGATTATAAAATTTGTTCAACAAATTAATTTGGTAAGTATTTAATTTACTTTTTTGTTTTATTACTTTTTCTGTTTCAGATTTTGATTTTGTTTTTATAACAAAATAAAAATCTGTTTTATTTTATTTTTTGGTTTGATTTTTGTAATCAAACAAACTCTCTCATTTCCTTTATTTCTTTTGTATTCCGTTTGTTGTTAAGTACACAAACAGAATTTTATTTTTTAAATACAGTAAAGATTGTCCAACAATCTTAAGACAGATTATTTCTTGGTGTCTTTATTGTATTTAATTTTCTGTGATTTCACAAAGTGGTATTTTATTTTTCTAGTTTTGGTAACAAGAAAAATAAAATTATTTTGTGTTATAATTTGTTTTCTGGTTTTAGTAATTAGAAAATTAATTTGTGTTCTGGTTTTTTCTAATTTTTGTAATCAAATATTATCGCTGCTGAAAGTAGTACTCGAAATCCGATCGTTACAATAACTCTGGTCCCTATCCAAAACCATGTTCAAGTTCCGATAAATCATGGAGAAAAAAGGAAAAAAATTTAATGGCACTGAGTTTAAGAGATGGTAGCAAAAGATATTGTTCTAACTTACAACTCTAAATTTTGCCCGGTTTCTTCGTGAAGAGACTCCAATACTTAGAGAGGATAAAAGTGATCGGCAAGTTGTTGCAACTGTAGACGCTTGGAAACATTCTGATTTTCTGTGCAGAAACTACATCCTCAATGGCCTCGACAACATGCTATATAATGTTTACAACCCTCTGAAAATAGCAAAAGAATTGTGGGATTCTTTTGGAGAAAAAATACAAGATAGAGGATGTCGGCACAAAGAAATTTGTTGTCGGTAAATTTCTAGACTTCATTATGGTAGACTCCCAAACGGTAATTTCTCAAGTTTAAAATTTTCAAATAATTTTGCATGATATTCATTCTGAAGGTATGTCTCTTAGCGAGTCTTTCCAAATCGCTACTTTAGTGGAAAAGTTACCACCGGCTTAGAAAGATTTCAAAAATTATTTAAAACATAAACGCAAGGAGATGACCATGGATGAATCAATTATAAGACTAAGAATTAAGGAAGATAACCGAAAGGCTGAAAAGATAAATGGTAAAAATCTCATTGTGTCCAAGGCTAATGTCGTTGAACAAGTGCACAAACCCACATAACAAAAATATGAAGTTTGCTGGAGATGGTCCTAAACAAGGCAATAACAATGGCAATAAGAAATTCAAAGGAAAATGTTATAACTGTGGCAAGACTGGACATCGAGCTTCTGATTGCCGCCACCTTAAGAAGGATCGCAGAAGTACAAGCAAGAAGACCACCAATCAAGCCAATGTGACAGAATTAGATTACATCTCTAACAGAGTAAATGACATCAATCTCTCTGCTGTGGTGTCTGAGGCTAATGTGGATGGAAATCCCAAGGAATGGTAGGTTGAGACTGGGGCAACTCGACACATGTGCGCGGACAAGAAGATGTTCACTACTTACAATGAGGCTGCAAATGGTGAACAACTTTTCATGGGAAATTATTCTACTTCTACTGTGGCTGGACAAGTAAAGGAGATCTTGAAGATGACATTAGGGAAAGAACTTACCCTCAACAACGTACTACATGTACCAGACATCTAGAAGAATTTAATTTCTGGTTCTTTGTTAAGTAAAAATGGTTTTAGGCTTATTTTTTAGTCTGATAAATTTGTATTAACAAAGAGTGGTATGTATGTTGGTAAGGGATACATGAGTGATAGTCTCTTCAAGTTGAATGTAATGATGGTTATACCAAAACTTGCTATTAATAAGAATAACACATCTTTTGCTTATATTCTTGAGTCGAATTCATGGCATGGTAGATTAGGACATGTAAATTTTGATGTTTTGAGTAGATTAATTGGTTTGGATTATATACCAAAGTTTGAAATTGATCCTAATCACAAATGTGAGATTTGTGTAGAAGCGAAACTAACTAACTAAGACTCTATTTAAATCAGTTGAAAGAAAAACCGAACCTCTAGAATTAATTCATACTGATGTATGTGATCTTAAATTTATTCAAACTAGAGGAGGCAAAAAGTATTTCATAACATTTATCAATGATTGCACAAGATATTGTTATGTATATTTACTTAGAAATAAAGATGAAGCTTTGGAAATGTTTAAACTCTATAAAACTGAAATTAAAAATCAACTTGGTAAAATCATTAAAATGGTTAGAAGTGATAGGCTTACCGCAGAACTTGTGGGGGGAAGCAATACTGTCTACTAATTATGTTCTTAACAGAATACCTCACAAGAAAACCAACAGCACTCCTTATGAATTGTGGAAAGGTCGACCACCTTCCTACAAATACTTAAAAGTGTGGGGGTGTTTGGCAAAAATTGAAGTTCCTATTCCTAAAAAGACAAAGATAGGACCAAAAATAATGGATTGTGTGTTTATTGGTTATGCTCAGAATAGTAGTGCATATTGGTTTCTGACTTATAAATCAGAAATACGTTATATAAATATGAACACTATTATAGACTCAATGAATACTATGTTTTTTGAACATGTCTTTCTTTACAAGAAAGGATAGGAATTAAGTTCACAGAAAAGAACTTATGATTATACACAAAGTTAAGAGACTAATGACAATCAAACACAAGAAATTAATAATGGTCTCAACCAGTAACATTTAACTGATGATGAACCAAGCTGAAGTGAGAGAGCAAGAACATCAAAATCCTTTGGTTCAGATTTTTTGACATACCTGTTAGAAAATGAACCTCAAAGCTTTAAGGAAGCAACGACAAGTCTTGAAGCACCTGTGTGGAAAGAGGCTGTTAATAATGAAATTGAATCTATTATGCAAAATCATACTTGGGAATTGGTGGATCTTCCACTTGGTTCTAAACCTCTGGGATATAAATGGATATTCAAGAGAAAAATGAAAGCAGATGGTTCAATAGACAAGTATAAAGCAAGACTTGTGGTAAAAGGTTATAGACAAAAAGAAGGTCTAGACTATTTTGACACGTATTCCCCTGTGACAAGAATAACATCCATTAGCATGCTTATTGCTATAATAGCATTGTACGATTTAGAAATACATCAAATGGATATTAAGATAGCTTTCTTAAATGGTGATTTAAATGAAGAGATCTATATAGAGCAACCCGAAGGTGTTGTAGTGCCAGGGCAAGAAAAGAAAGTTTGTCAGCTTGTAGAATCTCTTTATGGATTAGAACAAGCTCCTAAGTAATGGCATGAAAAATTTGATCATGCTATGCTTACTAATGGGTTTAAGATAAACGAATGTGACAAGTGCATCTATGTTAAAAACACTAACCAAGGATATGTCATAGTTTGTCTTTATGTGGATGACATGCTTATCATTAGAAGCAGTCAAAACATGATTAAATCAACTAAGCAAATGCTGAATGGAAGATTTGATATGAAAGATATGGGGGTCGCAGATGTTATATTAGGAATGAAAATTACTAAAACATCTGACGGATATGCATTATCTCAATCACATTATATTGAGAAAATTCTTGGTAAATTTATCAAGGATGATATGAATGTAGCTAGTACACTTGTAGACATCAATCTTTATTTATCAAAAAATAAAGGTGATGCGGTGTCTTAGCTAAAATACTCTCAAATCATTGGAAGCTTAATGTATCTAATGAATTGTACTCGTCTTGATATAGCTTATGCTGTCAATAAATTGAGTAGGTACACTAGTAACCCTGGAAAAGACCAATTCGGGTTCTTAGATATCTAAGGTTTACCCGTGATCATGGTTTGAACTTTACTCGATATCCAGCAGTACTAGAAGGTTATTGTGATGCCAATTGGATATCGGATTCTAAAGATTCAAAATCCACTAGTAGATATGTCTTTACTCTGGGAGGCGTTGCTGTTTCTTGGAAATCCATGAAACAAACATGCATCGCACGATCCACAATGGAATCTGAGTTCATTACTTTAGACAAAGTAGGAGAAGAAGCAGAATGGCTTTGCCACTTCTTAGAATACATTCCAATATGACCAAAACCTGTGCCAGCTATTTGCATTCATTGTAATAGTCAATCTATAATAGGCAGGGCACAAAATCATAAGTATAATGGTAAGACACGACATATCCGTCATCGACATAGTACCGTAAGGCAACTGCTCTCAAATGGAATAATCTCAATAGATTATATAAAATCTAAAGAGAATATTGCGGATCCGTTAATAAAAGGTTTGATAAAAGAGCAAGTGTGTAGTTCATCAAAAGGGATGGGATTAAAGCCTAACATAAGAGTCATCATAATGGTAACCCTACTTAGATGACTGGAGATCCCAAGAACTAAGTTTAAAGGGACAACTAAGTTATGTGTGGCTTGTTAGAAATCACCAAGGGTTTTAAAATTCCTTACCCATTCCTATAGTGAGAGTGATATCTGCAACATATGTTGTATGTAGGGGTCAAAGGATAAGCTTTGTTTTTAATGATTATTTATATCTTGATTTAAGCATAAAAATCAAGACGAGTATAAGGAGATACTCACAATAAGAATCACCTATATGAGTGTCGAACTAGGGCCGGTTCTATGAGAATAAAGAGGCTAAATTCTCTAGAATGACTCATGAAAACCAGGAGCGTTCAAGGCCAAAATGAACACAATCGTGAGAACCATGATGTGTCAGAAGATATTTTGTGTGAAATCTATTGTCTTGGCTTACACAAACGGCTAAACGATTCAAGGCATCGTGTCCATTGGTTAGCTAGTAAGTCCGATAGATTATCACTAGGGAAGGTTCAAGGCCAAAAGCTACCTATCCTGATGCAAGATATTTTTTATTTATACTCTTTCGATAAATTTTGCATATTGTTGCATTTCCATTGTCATCAAATTCCATTCATGTGGGGGATTGTTAGAAATGGTTTTGGAAGTTTTGGGAAGAAAAAAACTGGACTTTTTCTCAACTTTGGTCTAATTTTTAGGTGGGACCCATGCGCCAAATTTGGCAGGTCTAAATGGTAACACGTTCTATGCCGCGTTGTGATTCACGTAGAATATTTGATTGCTCAAAACCATTATCAAGTGAATGGGAAATTGAAGCCAAAGAGAGCTCCATGGAAATAGTGTTTTTGGTGAAATTTCCTAAAGGTTTGGTTTAAGGCTTGTCCCACATTGATTTAGTGGGCATACTTTGAATGGGTTTATAAGCCATGAGTTTGGAACTTGGAGTAGGCCCCAAGGGGTACTCAGGTTTTGTAGACGGGGAAGTTATGGGCAAAGTGGGCTAGATCCATTAGATCCAAAATAAACACACGCGCGCGCCGCCACCGTCCATCCGTCCGGTCAGGTGGCCTGGGCTGGGCTTGGTCGTGGGTGCATGGTGTGTGGTTGGGTTGGGCTTGTCTGACCCAATACCTATCATTTTGGGCCAAAAACATTTGAATTTTATCTTTCTAAAATTAAATTCTAATTTTTTGGAATTTGAATTTCGAAAATTGAATTCAAAATGGGCTTCGATTTTTCCCCAACCGAACAGATGAATATCTGTTTGAATTTAAACCAAACAGATTCATATCTGTTTAACTTTAAACCCAACAGCCACATTACCTGTTCATTTAAACCGAACAAGTTTTGCACATGTTCATTCAAATCTATACAGCCACGAAATCATCTATAAATAAGATAAGTCCCTCATTTGGTTTTTTACTCCAATTTTCGTTCTTCTCTGCTGCCTTTCATCCCTGCATTTTGCTGTATTAATTTCATTAATTTTCTGTAAGAAAAAGCGTATACACTGAGTGTGTTCGTTGTACGAAAAATTTGTAGTACTGTAATTTTTCATTGTTGATCATTTTATCCTAGGAGATAGACGTCCACAATCCAAAAGCACCGTGGAGAGGACGAATCCATCTTAAAGACACAGTGTTAAACACTGGACTTGATCAGAAAATTTGTTTAACAAATTAATTTGGTAAGTATTTAATTTACTTTTCTATTTTATTATTTTTTCTATTTCAGATTTTGATTTTGTTTTTCTTTTTGTAACAAAATGAAAATCTATTTTATTTATTTTATTTTATTTTCTAGTTTGATTTTTGTAATCAAACAAAAACTCTCCTTTCTTTTTATTTCTTTTGTATTCCATTTGTTGTTAAGTACACAAACAGAATTTATTTTTTAAATACAGTGAAGATTGTCCAATAATTTTCTCTGCACAATAGAGGAGATGTATCAGTCTAACATTTTGAAGTTTTCCTTGGTAAGTATCTCGAGATTGCAAACGTGTTGGACATTTTTGGGGAATTTTTATCTAGCTCTTGATTCTGTGCTGCATATCTGTGAATGGCATTCAAAGAAGGATTTATCACTCCATTTTGCACAAAACCAAGCTTTGTATCTCCATTCTTTAGTAAAATTTTTGTAGTTTGAAGTTTATCCGGCCTTTTTTTGTTTGTCACCCCACTGATATTAGGCAAAGCACTCTATGCTCCAAAATGAAATAGGAAATCTCCACCTACCATTGACATCATAGCTTTGTCCTGCCAAAGCAAATAAGCGTTACTTGATTGAAATACTGACTTCTCAAGGTAATACTCATAACATAGAACTAAATAAATTGGAAGAAAATAAAACTGCCTCATCAAAGAACCCAATCTTTGGTGGTGGCATTCGGAGACATGAAGGTTTGAAATTTTTGGTTGATTTTGCAGGATCATTAGCAGCTCCCCTAACTACTTCAAGACATAGATTTGGAAACCTTATTTGATGACTTTCTTGATCATCGAAACATTCATCATGTGGGCAACTCTGAAAATTTAATGCTTAGGTAGCATCATTTCCTAAACAAGCTTCTTTGGAAGTATTGGTATGAAAACTGACCTCTAAACAGTTGGAGCTTTGGTTGGCAGTTGATGATGATTTTGAGGACCATTCATCAATGGAGCTAGCAGATGATTCATAAGAAGAATGGTTTGGCATGGACAATGAAGGGGTAGACAAACCAGGATTTTCCAACACAATTTTGTCTCCTCTCAACCTAAGAGGAGTCTTGGAGGTTAAACCAGAGGCAGCAAGTCTACTTTTCTTGGAAACTACTTTCTTTCTCAAGTTTGAAGAAGATTTCAATGATGAAACACTACCAAATGGAGAACAAGAAGATGATGAATCATTACTGGTGGCGATAGAAACTAAAGAAGATGATTCAAGGGATGTTGTTGAGCTAGTGGAACATGAGTTCTCCAATCCAGATTTTTTGGATATTATCAGACCTTTCCCTGTAACAGTCCATGCATTTTGATGTAAATTCCACTAGAAGTGGAAAAAAGGAACTTTTAAATTATATGATGGTTCTTACCAGATCCAAGGGTTGTAACTTTGTTTCCCATTTTGACATGGTCCGCACCTAAGATCTTTTTTCTTTGTCCTGCTGATACAATGCTCATCCTGCCTAATATCTTGGGTGACTTATGAGAAAAAGAATTAGATTCACCATTCTTTTCAGCATCCTGTATTAATCAAATTAATTTGAGTCAGTTAATTCATATCCTAGAGTTACAATTTCATTTCCTTACACAATATTGTGTCTGCATATCCAACATGTTAGACTACCAAATGCTGGACAAACTTGTAACTTGTAAGTAATAAATAATAATGCAACCATTCAATTTGAGCAATCGAGATGATGAACACTTATGCATACTAAATACTAAAAGGAACCATATAATCTCATTGTCTTCGATTTATACATGCCTGGACAAACTTGTAACTTGTAAGTTATAAATAATAATGCAACCTTTCAATTTGAGCAATCAAGCACTTACGCATACTTTTGACTTTTTTATGAAAAATGTGTAATAAAAAATGTGAAAATTGTTTTTTTAAAAAAATGAATTGAGTTGAGCGATCGTAAATTGTTGACTTTTTTTGATGAGTGTTTAACTTTTTTTTTTTTTTAACTTTTTTTTTTTTTATTTTTTTTTTGGGTACCCCCATACTAAATACTAAAAGAAACTATATAATCTCATTTTCTTTGATTTATATATGCCTGGACGATTTGTGGATGGATAACCTCCTATGTAACGAGTTGAATCAAATTGAATTTGTACTTTAATCTCAGTTGGGGATTTATTTTAAACTATTAAACTCCATTCATTTTGGACCCAATTAATTGAATCGTGACCCCGTTAGCAACCATGTAATATTGTTGTGATTTTATTATTATTATTTGATTACCATAAAAGAGTTGTGAATATTTATCGTGTGTACTATTAAACGAAATATATGTTGTGGTAAGAAAATATTATATTTACTTTTGTCATTAAAGATGTTGAAATGTATTTTTAATTGATATATATATATATAGGTGTATATATATATGGTTAGATATTTTTTTTAGTTAAAAACAAAACAACAAAAAAGAAAATATCTATAAATAGTAACCTAATAGATTTTTTTTCTTCATACTTTTGGGAGTTCTTGCCGAGAGGAAAGAAAAAGGGGTTCCAAGTTGGTTTTTCGTGGGTTTGATCTAGTCTAAGTCATTTTTGACTCCTAGGGCTTTGGATCAATACGTAGAGGGCAAAAAAAGCATCGTTTGGCTTCGAACAGATTTAATTTCTGTTGCTAAAAAAAATTGGAAGCTTCATGGCTTGAGGTAGGGATTTTTCCTACACTTTTTTATGCACCTTTGCTTGATTATATGGAGCTTAGAGTTGTATATAGAATTTTTGAAAAAAATGTGATTTATTTGCTCAAAAGAGAAATTTTGAGAAAAATGAAAAGTTGATGCCCAAATTGCGAAAGTGTAAACTTGGAATATGTTTGTAAGGTTATGAAAGAGCTATATTTTAAATTTGAACAAAAACGGACTCCGACTCGATCGATTTTGAAATTTTTACCGGTTTTCGACCAAAAGAGCATTTTTAAAGAAAACAAAGGAATTGTGTTTAACTTTTGGGGATTTTGATCAAAATAGGATGCCATAGTTGAATAATTCTTGGAAATTGATTTTGGAAAGAAAATGATGTTTTCTTAGGCATTAACGGTATTATTTTACTTAATGTATCTGTTGGAATAAAATCGTCACGGTTAGAAATGGACCTTGAGAGGTTGCCGGACGTGATTGTGATATGAAAACTAGTGTAGTTGTTCATATTTGATGAGATGTGGAATAGATTGTATTTATCAAATTTTTTGGAATTTAATTGTTTAAATATCTGTTTAGGAATATCTATTTTGGGCTATCGGTGGAGGATAACCATGATTATTGTAGAAATGCATGCGACTTAGGTAAATTGAACCACATTCCTCATTTGTTGCATTGGACATTGCATTATATTCATTTCATTGGAAATATATCTATTTTTTAGAAATGTTTGGATATGTATCTGTTTGCAAAAAAATGAATACTTGGTGAATCTCGGTAGAGGGTGTAGAACCGCGTGGTTAGGTGTCGAACCTTCCAGTTTACTGGTAAAAATGACAATGGTAGTGCATTAGGGCCTACTTGCAGATACCCACCTAGAGATTCATAGATCCTATATTTATGTAACAGATATGGTTCAAAATAAAAATGGTTTTATATTTGTCGTTGCATCTTAGCATTGCATGCTTTATAAAAGGAGAGATAAACTATTTTATCATGAGCATGGCATGAGCATACTCCTCTTTAGTCTTGTCATGGTCCATATGTTGTGTAGTATATCTCTACTGGGCTGTGGCTCACCCTATAAGCGAAACCATTTCATGTACAGGTGCTATGCCTCTGCCAAGGCATTGACTTGGGAGGACTCGGAGCTGAGGCTTCATTTTTTATTTATGGTTATTTATTGAATGTAAGCCCAAGGTTGTATTTGCGTTGAGTTGAAACTCCATTTTGTGTAACCAAGAAGTTCATGGATAAATTTATAAGCCTGTAGGGCACTTATTATCTGTTTGGTTTCCATTTCATACTTGTTGTAAAATGCATGCTTGGGATTGGAACTGGGGCATTGAGATGTGAACAGCATGTATTTGGCATTTGTGATTAAATGGAAATGGATATATGGAATAGTTAGCTATATATATGTGTTTGTTTATCAAGTCGGTTTGTTGTATAAATAGATATACCCTACCCAATTTTTCAGGGCGTTACATCCTAAACACAAAATATTTTGCTTACTAAGCCTAAGAGTAAGAAAAAAATTTAGGACACGTGAGGTTTCAATATTTCTTACTGCAATAATAGCGAAAGGCCTGATTACCCATTAAATCTCTTTGGGATACCTTAAATGCAATCACATTGCAATTCTCATACAAAATGAACAGGCAAAATTTTTTTCTTCCATTCACAATAAAATTTGTTTTGAATTTGCAATATACTTACAGTGGGTTTCCCGTTTGTGGGCTTCTCTAACTTCTGACTTGCAAATATTGGACATTATATTGGATTTCTCAATGGATGCTTTTATTTCTTCAAACAGATCAACTTCAGTGCTTTGGTTGCTGTCCAAAGAGAAGTCATCACTATCTAATGTAGATTCTGAGTCTGCATATCTCCACCCACACAGATCTTCTTGAATTACGGGTAATAGGTGAGCTTCAGCCTTCTCAAATCCTTTATTTATAATAACAACTCTTCTGGATCTAGAACTCATGATCACGCATTAAGCATTAATGACTTCAAATTTTAACTTGCTCTAATTATATGAAATGAGTTAACATTGGCAGAAGGCACCAAATATTTCAGATTTCTTGTAAAAGCATACTTGCACTAGTGAAAAAAGCACTATCCCAAGTTAAACTTTTGTGCAAGTTGCTTGCTCTTCCCAACTCAGTGGATTTATAAAATAAGAGCTTTTACTCCCTTTGCTCGAGTATTTCTGCTACATTTTCAGGTTCTCGAGAATCTGTGGTCCCAAACAGCTTGAAACCTTCTTGCTCATCTATTTTCTCCAACACTACTGTGAAAATGAATTCAAGAATAAAATGTTTCAGGCGAAATTGAAAATGGAAGAATGTATCTGTTCAAGTAACTGCAGAATTGTTCCTAATGTTGATGCAGAAACTAAGATCTGTTGGTGGTTTTTTATGTAGCCTAAGCGAATTAGAGTCCTTTAGATATTGATGTGTTAGTTATCAGGAATTGGGAGAGTCAAAGATGATGCAAAACTATGAAATATCCCACAAATAAAACGATATCAGAAATTCAGACCTACAATAAAGGAACTACTGTAAAATATTAAGGTTCTTAAAATTTTGCTCCCATCCTTGAAAGTAACTGAAGAATTAGAAACACAAGTCTATTCTAATGGATTGATTATTAGTCTTAACACTGTGATAAACAATAAGACATGAAAATTAGAATTAGAATATAAACATGCCTATATAGAGCAGAGAAATATCATTCACATACTATATAACCTACAAGTAGATTATTAAAGAGTATTTCTTCCAATATACTTATGTTATCTCACATCTATATCTATATATAAGGAAAAAAGGGGTTTCTAACCCACAAGCATTGTGAAAGCTCCAATATTCCAATCTTAATGTTCTAAGTTTTTTATTTTTTATTTTTTTTAAAAAAAAAAACCCTTAGCATTTATTGACTTTTCCTAACTCACAAGTCTTTTTGACTTCTCTCATACCTACTACTATACCCTTTTCAACTTCTCTCATGCACTGTAGTTAGTGATGGGATTGTTAAATTATTTTTATAAAAAATCTAAAAAAATAATTTGTATATTAAAAAAAATTTAAAACAAATATCTATATCTATATCTATCCATCTATCCATCTATCTATCTATCTATCTGTACTATATATATATATATATATAACCAAATGTAGTTGTTTTGTCAAAAGCCTCCAAATATTTATTCCTAAATTTTCATAATTTTAAAACTCTCTCTTTCCTACGTAGAAACCTTCTTTGATTGCCTTTCATGTTTTCTATTTTTCTTCATTTTCTATTTGTTTGATTAATTAAAATTAAAATTAATTTCATTGCTTATGGATAAAGATTTGAATTTCAAAATTCTCCATATAGATAAGCATATAAAAACTGAAAATTAATTTTATAATCTATAGACAAAGATAAAAATTAAACAATTAATTTTAAAAAATTAATTTCTATAAATTTCATGACTTATAGATAAATAAACATATAAAAATTGATAAATAATTTATGAAGATTAATTCTGTGGCCTACAGATAAAGATAAAAATTAAATAATTGATTTTTAAAAAATTAAAATAATAAAATTTAAATAAAGATATGATTTGTTAATCTATATATCTATCAAAAACATATATATCTAAATCTTTATTTTGATTTACTCATATTTTTTTTCTCCTATCACATATTATCTTTTTTTTTTATTTTATTTTATGAAATGCCGTTATCTATAACTTTTTATCTCCTATTAAATTCTTAACCTTCTCTTGATAATTTTATTATTCGTTATTATCTACTAAGCGATAAAGATTAAAAAAAAAAATTATTAGCTCTGAATGAGAAAAGTATTAATAATGAAATTGGTTCGCTTTGTATGAAAAGAGTATTAATAATGAAATAATAAAGGCTACATGGGAGAAGGCAGCACAAAAATCTCACAAAATTAATTTTCTTCACTATATTTATAAAAGGTAATAATTTGATATTCTTTCTTTTAATTATTTAAAATAATTTGTATTAGATCATTGTTATGCTTCTTTCTTTCTTTTTTTTCTTTTTTTTTTATAAGGCGGTCATTCATTATAGTATTTCTTCAATCCCATCTCTAAATTCTCTATTTGAAATTTTTGTTTTTTCAATAATTAAGTTTAGAATAAATTTCTTATCAAATTTGTTTTCTTGGTCCTTATTTTATTGAAGGATCGAGACGAATAAAACTTTCATATAATATATGAAATTAATGAATATAATACAAAGATGATAGGAAAGTACTAAATATTTGTCAATATCTCTATGTTATTATTAGTTTTGCTAAATTATACTATCAATTTAGAGCTCATATGATTTAATTCAATGTCCATGACTTTATTTGTGTTTGACCATTTTTTCATTGAGTAACCGATACAATTGTTTTTTGGGTATATAATGATTAAAGCTATCATTTGTTATATTTTTTCAAGTACAATTCAAATAATTTTTCATCATTTTTTTATAAATAAAATGGATTAAAACTATAATCTTATATAATTTTTATAATACTATGAAATTCTTATATTGATTAATTTTTTTAAAATGACATAGGAACTATGCAAGTATTATTCAAACTATGGAGAAGGATTTATACTTTGATATGATATGTGTGTGTCATTGATAGAGGAAATCAAAGATAGAGAGTTGCTAATATAATCAATTAATAATTTATTTGAGAAGTTCTTTTTATAAGCAAGGCAACAAACTTATATTAAAATTTTTTAAAAACTACTTATAAATTATAATTAAAAGTTGATATTTATTCATAATTTGATCCCACAATAATAATATACACCACTGATTTAAAAGTCCAAGTAAATTTATGATAACTTTTCTGAGCTTATAGAATTTCTCTTTTAATGTTTTGTTTAGTTTGATACAAGTTATTTATGTTATCAAGTAATTGTGATACTATTATTCTCAACAATTTTTATAATTAATAATTTCTTATGCATATCAAATTTTATTGTGAAATTTTGTGGGTTAATTATTGTTAACATCTACCCAGAT
Organism: Camellia lanceoleosa; assembly: GCA_025200525.1. Classification (NCBI taxonomy): domain Eukaryota; kingdom Viridiplantae; phylum Streptophyta; class Magnoliopsida; order Ericales; family Theaceae; genus Camellia; species Camellia lanceoleosa. The sequence continues at coordinate 68,975,410 of CM045764.1, forward strand.
GGCTTAATATCATGGCTTTTCACTATTAAGACATAATTTAAGATTAAGATGATTTATTTATCACACAAAATATATATAGTCAATTTTTTTGTGCATCACACGGGTTACCGTTAGTTAAGATATAAGTACAAATTGGCAGAGATTAGGTGACTAGTTACAATTTATAAAGCATGGATAAAGGGATATAAGATAGAGGTATGACACAATATGGATACATCGATACAAATTCTGAAAAAGTAGGATATGGATTATGTTAAAGGATACGACCTTATATAAAAATATACATAAATTAAAAAGTAATTTTTTTTTATAAATCTTTTAGGATAGACTATTTTTCTTTATTTATCTATAATTAGGAAACACTCTAATTTGGCAAAGCCAAGTCAAACTTTCAATTTCTAGAAAAAGTTCAATAAAAATTGATTAATTTATTCAGATGGTGATAATTAATCAAATCATTTGAGAGTCGCATAGTTATTTTATATACACAGTTACATAACCACCATGAAGTCTGTAAGCTCTCTACTTCCAGTCCCACGTTCCACATATAACTCCACTACCATCAAGAGTTACAATGCTTCCCTACGATGTATTCACGCACATCAAGTATGTGTTGACTTTCTAGTCTACCAAATAGTCTTAATTTCAAGCTACTAGAAGTCACAGCATGCAAAAAAATTCAAAGTGTTATATTGGCAGAGATTAAGTGACTAGTTGCAATCTATAAAGCATGGAATGGGATACAAGATAAAGGTATGACACAATATGGATACATCGATACAAATTCTAGAAAAGTATGATATGGATTATGTTAAAGATACAACAATATATAAACATATATAAATTTAAAAAGTAATTTTGTGAAGACTGCTTTTCAAACTACTAGAAGTCATAGCATGCACAAAGTGTGTATAAATCATTGAAAGACAATAAACAATTCTAAATATAAAATTTAAGGCATAAATGAAATGTTACCAGAAATGATGCTTTAAATTACTTCAAAACATTAGCAACCTAGTAAATTTTTTATAAAAAATGAAAAAAAAGAAAAATAAAAAATCAATCAACAAAATATTCAAAGTCTCTGTTTAATTTTATGTTTAGAATATCATCAATTTTTGTTTTTTTTTTTTCATGGGATATAATACCATCATCAAATTGAAGTTATTTATCTCTTTGTAACACATTTGACATAGGAAATTAACAACAATGAATGAAATGAAAATTGTAGGCAGATAGATCACTATATCTAGCTAAGCATATAGCAACAATGACTATGAAAAGCTTCATACACAACATCACACAAAAAAAGTCAAAATAAATTTTATATATATACATACAATTTATGGTAGATGTATATGTACGTAAAAATGAAGAAAAGTTTTTTGAGTGATGTCATTTAAACCGAGGTGGTGGTGATAGTATAAAATTACTGAGCAAATCCAAGGAGATAATTGAATGTTCTTCTTCTCTATACTATTAGTTTGGAGGAATTGGAAAGTCTATTCCTCTTTGATAGAGCAAATATATCTATATAATACACATAGAGATGATGTACTTTGTAACTCTGGTTTTTCCACTTCAACAAGAAACTGAATGACAATCATTATTTAATCAAAGACCCAACCTACCCTGAGGCCTTTGAGCAAAAATGTTATACTTCAAGTTGCAACACTAGTAGAAACAGGAAAACACTTGATCTATAATAGCACTTGCACCACAGACATCCTCCAATTCATATAGGAAATCGTTTGATTTGAAAGAGAAAGTTGGAAAGTGAAAGCAGTTTCGGGAGAAGTTGTCAGGATGTGAATTTGTGGTAAGTTGATTTTAATGTTTCTAACTGGAAAGGAGTTTGTGAGAATTTTGATTATTTCCCATAACTTGATAGAAGGAAAATAATACACAACTTCAGTACATGATCGACACCAAAATGAGCCCCTTTATATATTCATATAAGATATATTGAGGGTTCATTATGTCCACTCAAACTTGGACAAAATTTGACATGCTTTATTCTAAATGTTTCCCAATTCTTCTTACCTGGAAACTACTCTTGTATTTATCCTAACAATTACTCTAATGCTATGCAAGAAATACTCAACTTTCAAAATAAGTTAGACACATGATCTAGATGATGCAGAATGTTATATGCGGATTTATTTATTTGCATTTTTTTTAATTTATGTTGATTTATTTTTTTTATTAATAATTTAATTAAAACCTTAGTATATTTAGTTACTTATTTTATTACAAATTAGGCTTCCAAATAATGTCATGATTTACTTTGTTATTTTTAATTAGGCTTTTCTACGTTGCCTGTATATATGGCTCTATGTAATAGTTTTAGGTTAGCTTTGAGATAATAATATTGGCTAGTTAAAGGTTGTCGCCATTTCTGTGAGATTAAGGTTTTGACCATTGTATTCTTCTTCTCTCTTCTAGTTTTGCTCAAAACTTTTTGATCTTCTCTTTTTGATCAATTCTCCACACATTCTAATTTTAGGATCAATTGAATAGCCGATTTAGTACTTGTTTGAAATAAAATAAAATAAATTTCAAATTATAGATACATTTAAGAGGTATCAAATAGGTTTATGCTAGTATATGAGAAGTATTGATATTCGATACAAATACAACTCTCATCTAGAAGTATCCGTACTTCATAGGTTGCAATGAATGTCAAATCTAAAGGAAAGGGACTCTGAAATCTGAATTAAATTGGGGGGAAGAAGTTCGGGTGAATGCTGGAATCTTTCCCAAACCCTACAATGTTAGGTTTTGAAGAATATATATATATATACAAGTAGATACTAATATACTATCTAATCAAAGTTGGATTCTTTGATTTTGTTATTAATACCCACAAGCAACTTAACCCTTCAAATACAATTTAAAGTCTTTCCCTTATATCACACAGTTACTTAAAGGTAATGACAAAAATCCAATAGAGATTTTTCCAAAAATAAAAAAATAAATAATCCAATTGAGATCAAGAAAAGATGTTCCTTTCATACAAGAACATGTCACAATTCACAAAATCAAGCTTCATCAAGATTTTCATAATTAACAAACATCAAAATAAATCCTCAAACCCCAACCTTCGTTTAGTTTCGGAATAAATTGGAAATTTGAAACCTGTATAACAATTGTATATAACTGAGATAAACAAACACAAACATAGATATGGACATAACTACATATAAGAAGGAAGATTAAAGAGAACTTGAAAGTCGAAAGTCTTGGAAGCTATCACGCAAATAAGAAGTAATAAGAAAATCATCTTCTGAAGAAATATCGATCAGTTGAAGCTTTTCCATTTCAAGATTGTTCTCCTTCATTGCAACAACTCCAATAGCGTATCGAAATTCCACTAAATACCTGTATGTGTATGCGAGTATATATATGCATTTAGAGAGAGAGAGAGAGAGATTACAGAGAGAGAATTTTGAATTTCAAGAGAATAAAAGTTGATTAATGAATTTAATTAAGAAATGAGTTACAAAAATTTTGGAAACGACAGATCTAACAAGAAAAATAGATACTGGTAGACCATTTCCAATCATTTATTTGATTTTAAATTTGAATAAAAATTTGTTTTTGATATGGGTTATTCTAATTTTTTATTAAATTTTTATCAAAAGTATTTAAAAAAATGATTTTTTCAACTTAAATTTTATTAGTCTCTCTGTCTCAAAATATTAGCTCTTTATTTTATTTCAAAAATTAACTGTACTGCTCCTAATAAAATGGTAGAGAATTGTCTAGACTAAAGTATAAACTGCATCATCTCATTAAGTGAAAGTATTACTAATCAGGTCTGTTTTAGTTTTGGTGGCATTTAAAACTTCATGCTGTTGAGCGGAAATGAGAACATTATCCCACCATCCTTTAAGGATGCCTGAAAATCCATTAACAATGAATCTAACTATTTGATGGTCAGAATTATTATTTTGTTTACAAACAGTCGCAAACATAATAATCTGATGTATACATTCAAATATTTGATATTCAAAATAACCATCTATATTCCATTCGTAAATGGTTTTTCCATGATAAGAGTTCTGGCCATGAAAGAAATCTTCCTGTGTTGTAGGTCTATGATAATAATATCTACCAGAGCCTTGTGAGGCTGTCTTGTTGGTTTGTTTTAGAAAATTGATTTTGTTAACAGATTGCATATCTTATATATAATGAAAATTGTTCTGGATTTCATAAATTAATGGAGGTGTAATTCTGTCGTCATTATCCTGTTAGATTTCTGGAGTTTGTTGAGTAGACAACATGTTAATAGACTTATTGCCTCCAATTTTCCTAAATTTAATTCATTCATTTTCTTCAAAAGGGTATCCATAAATTCATTATCCTTTTGAACAGAGCGTAACTTAAAATTAGTTACTTCTAAAGGTGATTTAATATTTACTGGTTGAAGAGTAGAGACTGGTGGCGGGACCAGTTGACGATTTTTAAAAGTGTCAATGGTTTCCTCGATACGAGTCAATTGTTTTCCTATTGTTTGAAAACATAAATTAGTATAATTATTCCATTTAATGAGTGGTACAATATCTTTTATCTGTAGTGAGTCTTTTTTAGCCATTCTGGAAGGAGTTTCCACATATGTAGTGATGATCAAAGGTTGTTGTGAAACATCACTAGGTGTTAACTCTAAAGACTACAGTGGTGGATGGACAGATACTATGGCTTGACCACTTACTGTTGTCCATGTTCTTTGGATGTTCTCCAGGACATTAATTTGTTGATTTGGTAATACGTCCATGACTGTACTAAATTCATAATACTATTTAGGAAAAGGTCTAAGAATTTGATACTTCTCTAAATGAAAATAATACTGATTTTTTAACTGTTGAAGTTGATACATAGAATGGTTATTAAAATACCATGTTCTAAATTCCTGATATTTATCTTGCATAAAATCCTGGTTAAGTTGGTTTCTAATCTCACTTCCTGGTGTAAAACCCATTAAATTCCAAAATTCATATCACTAGCAATTGGGCTCTCAGGCCTTCCGATTCCATAAACCCCATGAGGAATTTGGTTGGCGGATATGTGAATATCCTAGATTAGAGTTTCAGGAAGAGGGTCAGGAGAGGACTGACTAGGAGGCCTAGAAGGCATTCATTGATTTATAGATTCTATGGGTTCAGACATAGAATGTCTAGAGGATTTAGGTAAATCGACTCGATAAGGCAGATTAGAGGAGTGATGACTCATACTGGACAAGCTTCGACTAAGAGGTCGTTGAAATTTAAGATAAAAATTACCTCCTTGTGTCTGAATAACATGATACAAGGTTTGTCTGATGATTGGTCTGACTGGTTCAACATTATTAATTTGCCATCTTTTTGGAAAAGTAATTTTGTTCCAAGGAATCATTTTAGGAACAGCTACCTGGCTGCTAAAAAGATTAGTATCAATAAGGACAGTTTGACCTAACTCACTGTGTTTTCTGATATAAGGATTTAAAGTACGTAAAACCTTAAGATGAATTCTGAAAATGGCTGATAAAGGTGGTGATCCTGGTAAATACTGGTAACTATTAGTTAAAATTCTAAGTTCAAGAACTTTAGACAAGTTAGGGTCTATGAGTGCTATACTCAAATTTGGATAAATATTGAAATATACTGGTCCATGAGATAAACTGGTTTTAATGGCTCCCATCAAAGAAGCTTTCTAATCAAAACATCAGCCATCTCTAAGTGTACAAGTAAGACTGGTATTTTGTCCTAACAGAGTCAAGGGTTTAAAAGCTATCTGGACAAGTCTTATATGGACGTATTTGTACTTTTTCAAAAAAAGAAGCTATGTTTGGGAAGTGGCTAAAATAGCCAAAAAGTCAAAAAGCCAACTAAAACACATCACATCACCTCTCTACATTTCTACATTTTTTTTTTAAAAAAAAAAAAAAAAAAAAAAAAAAAAAAAAAATTCTCCCTAAATCTTGTATTTGTAATAATTGGATTACTTTATCTTCATTCTGTAAAGGAACTTCATGTTCGAAAGTTTTAATGATCTTTCTACTGGTAAAATCAAAGGTTTCAATTTTGTAAATAGTTTCTGGTTTTACTTTGGAGATTGTCCATTTATCAAGGGCTTCCCTCACATCCTGATAGGCTACTAGTTCTGCTGCTTCTAATGTAGAAGCTACTGTATTGGCTACTGTTGTAATGGTTGCTTCTTTTGCCATTGGTTGTAGGTGACCATATATGTATAATTTAATTATCATATATATATGTATTATGTCGAAGTATAAAATTGGCTCTAATACCAACTAAGTGCTCGAAAAATGGATTAGGCTAAGCACGTTTGTCAACGGTTTATAAGGTGAAAATGTCCTGTACGTAATCCCTGCTAATGGACATATACGCGACTTGGGTGACATCCCACTTCTCCTAACTCCATTCTACCCTTATGTGGCACAAACCCAGGAATACAAATACACATAATACAAGTATATAATAAACAAATTACAGCATATATGGTCTCATGATTTACTGTTGAGGTGGAGGCCTAACAGCGGCTGTCCACACACAGATATGTTCATGTATTTGCTGTTGGATTCTATTTATTTGTTATTCATAGAATCCTACCTCTTGTGTGGCCCACGATTGGAGATACGGATCTTGAAGAAATGTTAGATAATTATTACGACTTGTAATATAAAATTCTAAAACATTTAATAAATCTACGAGGATATCAACAGTGGGCATGCATAAAAATAAAGAAATACTTACAATCATAATCTTCAAAGCAGCTTAATTCTCCAATATATAATGTTTACACTATGAGAGGGGAAGAGATATTATTCTTTAACACATACTATCTAAAACTCTTCCTAAAAACTCTGTCTCAACAAGGGTGAGGTCCTTCCTTTTTTATAATACAAGAAACGAAAAAGATAAGATAAGAAGGAGACATGTGGCGTGTCCTTGTGGAGTGGAGTCGATCGTCCTTATCCTCATGACTCAACATCCTATCATATTTGCCTAGTTGTGGACAGTTGTCTAAATAGCTGTGTAGTAGACCTGGATAGCAAATAGAGCATTTGCTTTTGTCAAAAGCTGTTGTACTGGTTTTGTCGATTTATGCCGATGATTTTCTGGTGGGGGACAAAACCCATTGTGCTTTGCCTTTACCTTTTTTTATCTTTTTCTTTGTCGATTTTGTCGACAATCTACTAGTGAGTGAATCCCAAAAATCGCCAAAGTTGGGTTTATCTTCTTCTGGTGCTTATGATTCACCGGCTAATACAGCAAATTCATTTTTATCTTGGTTAGGATCCTCATGGTCTTGACTACTGGTAACAGATTTCATGGAGGTATCCTCCTCAGAGATAGTTTAAAGAAACTATTCCTTCATAAAATCCATACTTCTAACTTTTAATTCTATTTCTGACAAATTCAGATATTTTTGTCTTAATTCTATTTGGATTTGTAAAAACGGATTTTGAGTAACTAGTTGACTATGAATGGTTTTTGGAACAGCATCCCAACAGGCTTGAGAATGTGCCTTGATTTTCTAGACAGTTTCTGGTAGAATAGGGTTCATACCTTTATCCCACCATCTCACAAAGAAAACCCTTTTGAGACGTGGGATCTTATTCTGATAATCACACTGAAAGTCCCATTTCCAAATCCATGGAATGCCAAAACGGATTGTGAAATGGACTAAGGATTTTGTGATAGAGATATCCTTATTTACTAGTAAATGGAAATATGCAACATGCCATTCATTATAGGCTTCCCTGATTGGTACTGGTAAAACTTCTAACTGTAACCCAAATTTATCCCACCAAACGAGGAACTAAGAGGGTATATCGTTTTTAAGAACATCGGGGCAAAAACGGATAAACCAAGAATGGTTGTTAATGGGATTCTAATAGTAAAAAGTCTAAGTAAACGCATCGATATAGTGCCAATAACTATACCGGGTTTCTCTGTTGTGGTCGAGTTGACAAGTTGTATGCGGATGGATGCCCCATGTAGTAATGGGCATAATGTTTCGAATAGTTATTTTGCTATACTGAATAGGGCTAGCTATTTTGGAAGGATCATGCAAAGTGTGCTTGATCTTAGCAGTAGTAGTCTCAATAAGTATCTGTTCATAAACATATCGATACTGGTCAAAATGATGAGGAAATTGTTGAGTAGTAAGATACCTATGCTTAATTTCCCATGGATCGGACATCCACTGTTCATCTACTGATTCAATATAGTGGACTGTTTCCTCAGTAATACTGTTTGCGGTATACTGTTCTTTAAGTTTAAAGAGAATATCCTTAACTGTTTGCCTGGATTCACCTTTACTATTAGAGGCTTGAAGCCTTGGAAATTTGGTTTGAAAGGGATTGGATCCCTGACCATGGCCACGACGGCCCCGGCCTCCGCTAGTCATGAGTTTGCTGGGCCTTGCAAGTATTCACGGGTCAGAAAGTCAAGTAAAGAATTATGGGCACCTTTGATATATTCAAAGTCAAAGACTAATAAAATACTTTGCCAAGTGGCGAATATCTGTTTAGATGCAAAATTTAAAACATTTTTTTTGAAAATCTGTTTGGTTGCAGAACAATCGACTCGAATAAGAAAATGTTGGTTGAGTAAATCATCTTGAAATTTTAAAACACATTTAACAATGGCAAGACATTACTGTTTAATAGTTGGATAATTTAAAAGTAGGTCATTTCCAACTACTAGATGTAAAACGTAAAAGTTCTTCTGTTGAGGTAGTGGGATTAAATTGTTTCAAAATCCCACCATAGCCCTGATTAGAGGCATTAGTTTCAACAATATTCTTCCACATCGGATTAAGAAGATGAAGGCAAGGAAGTTGCTTAACTTTAGCCTTAATTTTTTGTATTGCTTGGGTATGTTCCACAATCCACGGAGAATGATTTTTCTGTAATCTGGTATAAAGGATAGATGCATCATGGGATAACTGATTGTAATAGTCTCGAATATAATTTAGACTACAAAGAAATCTCTGTAATTGAGTTTTATCTTTGATTTCATTAGGAAATTTAGATGCAAACTCGACACTGTAGTTAATGGATATATTACTCCCATTATAAATGTTATGGCCCAAAATTTGTACTGTTGTTTGAAAAAGTTTCATTTTTGCGGCAGAAATAACTAAACCATTTTTTATAATAACATGCTTAAAGCTATTAAGATGTTTAATATGCTAATCAACAGAAGATGAAAAAATAAGAACATCATCCATATAACAGATAGCAAAGTTTGTATAAGGAGTAAAAATGTTGTTCATGATATACTGAAATTCTGAAGCAGCATTTTTCAAACCAAAAGACATAACATTCCATTCAAAATGCCCAAAAGGTACTGTAAAAGCAGTTTTATAACGATCCTGGTCTGCAATTTGTACTTGCCAATATCCAAATTTAAGATCAAATTTAGAAAAAATCACATAATCTTGTAAACGATCTAAAAGATCCTCTTTTTTTTTTAAATTCAAAATTGGATATCTGATCCATTTCAAAACTTCATGAAGAGGTTTATAATTAATTACCAATCTTGACACACCTCTTTCTATTTTCGCATTTTTATTAACATAAAATACTGTGCAACTCCAAGGTGAGTGACTAGTTTTGATTAATTTTTTCTGAATGAGAGAATGAATTTCTATTTTACAAAGTTCAAGATAGTCTTTTTTCATTTGACTAGGTCTAGCTTTGATAGGGATGAATTTTTCATCAAAATCGGGTTCATAGGGAAGAGAAACAATGTGTTTTTTTCTTTCCCAAAAAGCATTTGGAAGATCATTACGAATTTCTATTTGAAATTCTTTTTCAATAAGCTTGATTTTATTCTGTAATGAGAGTTGTTATAACCATTGTTCAGTAGTAGGAAAATGAATTTCTGTTTGAAGAAAATTAATTTATTTTTCTTTAAAAGTGACTAGATCACGAATTTGATCTAGCTCTTTTGTATAGGGTTCTGTTATAAATTCAAAAATAAGTGGTTGATTACTGATAGTCGTATGAATGCCTATAGGATCAATCTTAGTAATAGGCATTAAGAGACATAACAATGGTGTTCCCAAAATAATGGTTAGAGACATATTTCTGATAAGGACAAAAGATGTAGATAAGAAAATGCCCTAATTATAGAGAAGAGCTTCAAGTATTTTATACTTGATATGCATAGAGTTGCCACTAGCACTAGTAAGTGACTGGGTAGTTTTCTGAAAATATCTGGTTGGAATTAATCCTTCCCGTATACAATTCATGTCAGCACCACTATCAACAAGGGCGACTGCATCTTTGATAATAAAATCAAGTTGAATAACAAAAGTAATATGAATATACCATTTCTGAAATATAACCTGATTAACAAGCATTAAATACTGGTTATCTTTCTGTTCAGAGGTTTCTAAAGCAATATCTTTATTTTTTTGTTTTGCTGTTTTAAGCTAATGTATATCGACTTGTATAGCTTGGTTGGTGGTTTAAAGATGCCTAATTGCTGTTTTTAAGACATTACTTTCTATTTTTAAGTCTTAAATGGTGACTGGTTTTTTAATTATAGGTGAAGATTGCATTCTGTTCAAAATATCTTTCATGCTATAAGATTGAATGAGAATCAAAGGAGGTTCAATACTAGCTTTCTGTTGTTGATAACAAATGTTTAAAAATTTTAGCTTCATTCTTGGATCCCTAATTTGCTCAGTAAGATGTAGCATGGATTTCTGATCATCAGTTAAAACATGAATACTAGGACCTCCAAGGTCCAAACCATTCAGTTCAACAATAGATTTCCAATCATTTATTTCAAAAATCTGATTTAGATTTGTAGAACAAAAACAATTGGGTTCTGGTGTTTCTAACTCATCACTAGAGGTAGATGGAGAATAGAGCTCAGCGAGTCCATCTGACTCAGAACTAGTGTCAGATTCTTCTTTTGATAATGTTTGTAATAACTATTAAGTTATAAGAGGATCAAAGTCAGTGCATTAATTTCCTACTTCAATTTAGATCTACAACGATTAGCATAATGACCGGTGGTACCGCATTTATAACACTTAACATCTTTCTTAGATGTTGTCCTTCTGGTGGGGTATTTCCTAGTTGGAGGGGAAAACCTTTTCTGGTGAGAAAGAACACTGTGGGAGTTTTTAGAATGTTTACCATACTGTTTGGAAAACTTTTTATGATAAGATTTTTTGGTTTTTGAGAGATACTAGATCTTGGTGTCATAGGCAAACTGATCACAAAATGCACCTAATTCTTTTTTCCAGTAAGATTCTATTTTTTTCAATCTGGTATTGAAGTTTAAGGTCATTACACAAAGAAAGACCTTCTTCTATGATGAGGCCTATGAGTTAGCCATAGGTGTACTGGTCATAAGGAATGTTCATGCGATCATGGCGATCTCGAAATTTTTTCTGAACTTTTTCTACAAAAAGATTAGGAAGGCCATCAATAAATTTGGCTTTCCAATGGTTACTGTTTGCATCAGGCCGCTGCATAACTTTTAATAAAAACACATCTTTGTACCAACGAAAATGGGTTTAAAATAGGTTAAAGATGGGCATCAAAATAAATCCTCAAACCCTAACCTTCGTTTAGTTTCAGAATGAATTGAAAATTTGAAACCTATATAACAATTGTATATAACCGAGATAAACAAACACAAACATAGATATGGACATAACTACATATAAGAAGGAAGATTAAGAAGAACCTGAAAGTCGAAAGTCTTGGAAGCTATCGCGCAAATAAGAAGCAATAAGAAAATCATCTTCTAAAGAAATATCAATTAGTTGAAGCTTTTCCATTTCAAAATTGTTCTCCTTCATTGCAACAATTGCAATAGCATATCGAAATTCCACTGAATACCTGTACGTGTATGCGAGTATATATATGCATTTAGAGAGAGAGAGAGAGTGTGTGTGTGTAACAACCCAGATTTTTAATTATTCTGTAGAATTTATACTAATATTATTTAATATCAGTTTGGAAAATATATAATTTATTATATATTATTATGTGTAATTTTATAAAATAATATAATTATTAAAAGTTTAGGGGTCAAAATATAAATAATAATATAGATAAAGAATTAAATTATTTATATAATTATATTAAAATATTGGATCAAAGGGTAATTATCTTAAATATCTATTAAGGATAATAACAAATCTATATAATTATAGTCGAATCTGTAGATTGAATTGGGGAGGGATACGTGTTGACTGAAGAGTGGGTTCACCTCCCTATATATAGGGAGGTGATTTGGTTGAAAGAAGAAAAAAAAAAAAGAGAAACAGAAAGAAAAGAAAGAAGAAAGAAAAAGAAAAGAGAAAGAAAGAGAGGAAAGGAAGAAAAGAATAGTGGAAGCTAAAAGGATCTTTAATAGTGAAAAGAAAGAGTAAGGTATTGAAGTTAAGGTAAATTATATTATACCTCGAGTCACCAAAATGTATTTTACGTATGTTTTGATTTACCAAAATTTATTTTATTCAAGTTATGTTTTATTAGTATATTAATAAAAGCTATATTTTATAAAGATTTCAGTTACTTGGTTTTATTTCTGAACCCTATTTGCTTAAAAGGAAACTCATGGATATGTTTGTTTATATTTTAAAGAATATTTGACAATGACCTTATATACAGTTATGTTTTGTAAGTACCACCACAGGAGTCCCATGCCTTGGGGGACTTAAATAACCATTGGCCTCTGTTTGACCACTTTGTGGTCTTTTATTTGTTATGGATCCATTGACCTCTGTTTTGTGCGGACCAAAGTGCTGTGCAGAACTAAGTGCTACACTATTGTGGGAGCCACCTCTATAATTCATACGAGCCACCTCTTGAATCCGTACCTCTATTCTGTTCTGTTCAGTACCATGGTTATGGTTATGGTTATTTACTTACATAATTTCTGTATTTCAGTTCTACTGCTTAAATGATTTGTTTACATAATCTCAGTTTTGCTACTTAAAAGATTATTTGTTCTGACTAAATTATCTTAAATGTTTTGGCCTAACTAACGATCCATGGTTATTTCGTATCCTTTATATTCTTGGTATAATATTTCTCACTCTACCATGCACTTATAGTTGTTTACCAATTTTCAGGAAATGGCTTTTGGAAAGTCTAAGATGCGGGGCTGCGGAATAGACACACACAGCACTTTTATTGATATTTTTCTATGTAAATATCGGCCTTTTTGGTCAATACATTTTGTAATAAAAATAGAAACTCCGATGATTATTTTGGTACCCTTATTTAAATATTTCTTCTGCTTGCGTTTATTAATTTGTTTATGAATTGGCCGGAGGTAACTTCAGTTACTGGCTATCACGATACTTAACCTTTGGGTACGAGGAGCAGGTCGTGAGAGAGAGAGAGAGAGAGATTGCAGAGAGAGAATTTTGAATTTCAAGAGAATAAAAGTTGATTAATGAATTTAATTAATAAATGAGTTATGAAAATTTTGGAAACGACTGATCTGACAAGAAAAATAGATACTGGCAGACCATCTCCAATCATTTATTAAATTTTTTATTTGATTTTAAATTTGAATAAAAATTTGTTTTTGATATGGGTGATTCTAATTTTTTATTAAATTTTTATCAAAAGTTTTTTAAAAAATGATTTTTTTTCATCTTAAATTTTATTAGTCTCACCATCTCAAAATATTAGTTCTTTATTTTATTTTTTATTGTCCTAAAATATAAGTTATTTTCAAAAATTAAGGACTAAAATAATATAATTTTTTTATTTTGTCCTTTTTTTAAATTCATTAACAAGACAAAAAGTACAATTATGACAATTAATATTTCTTAAAAAAATATACTGTACTATCAAAGGGTAATTTTAAAAAATTAATTTTTTTAAAATGTAATAATTGTATTACTAAAAAAATTAAATTCTTCAAAAGGGACTATTATTTTGAAACGGAATCCAAAAAAAAAAAAAAAAACTTATTGAAAATTTAGTGAAAGAATTGGTTCATCCTTAATTTGATAAAAAAAAATTCATTTTTTCATTGATTTGATATAAGTTTGATAAAATGATTAAATTTCATTTTCACTAAAATTTTTATCAAATTTAAATTTAACGAAAGATTTGATGAAAAATGAAATACACTTATAGGTAGGAGGGAGTGTGTGTATAAATGTGAAGAAGGAAATTATTCTATCACCCGGAGGTGAATTAGGGGTAGTTTGGAAAGTTGGATATTAGCACATTTTTAAATTTGTTTTTTAATCTGTTTTTAGACATATTACCCATTTTTTTTATTTTTTTACATTTTTTTTTGTAAAAAAATTTAAAAAATATACTTATTTAAGTTATTTTAAACAATCATTTATTTTAAATCATCGACCAATGAAATATTAGTTTGACACATGAAAATAGAAAGAAGCGAACGGTGTCACGTGTCTGTATTAGTGGTGCGGTGTCTATTCAAGTGCGCCGCGAGTGACTGATTAGCTTGGTTCTTTTCGAATTAACGTTTTAAATCAAAACATCAAATCAAAAGGAAATTCTTGAATTTCGCGTCCCCACAATAGATTCTCTTTCTAATTACATTAACCTCCCTTGAGGTTTAATGAATTTGTAAAAATTTATTATGAATTTTTTAAAATGGTATAAACCTCCCTTGAAGTTTAATTTTTAATTATATTGATCTCTCTTGACATTTAATAAAATTGTAAAAATCTCTTTTGAGATTTAGGGGTGGTTTGGGATATTCTAAATAACTACACTTTTTGATTTTTTATATATATAAAAAAAATGAGTAGAAAAGTAAAGAAAGTTAGTTAAAAAGTAGAGAAGAGATGTTGATAAATGTTGATTGATATGATCTAAATAAGTGTATGTATGCAAAAAAAAAATGTACTTTTTTAATGCATGCCAAACACTTACTTAGTTTTCAATTACAATGGAATCTTTTATAATTTAATGAAATTACATAAACATCTCATAAGATTTTAAAATGACATAAACCTTTTCAGAGATTTTTCAATTACATAAATTGTTGGCTTTTTGGCTTTTCGAAGGGTATTTTTGTAAATGCGAGCGTGCCAGCAAGGATCAATCAGTCCTTACAGAAATTATAATTGCCAACCAATTATCAGACGATTGTGTTTTAGTTCTTTCAGCCTCAATGAAGAGGACTTTTACTGGTGGTTTGACTTAGGAGAAATTAAGAGAAATAACAGTTAATATGAAGAACAATCGAAGTATTTCATTAAAATGAACACTTACAATAGTCCAAACTCAGCCTCGGAGAGGTTTACAGCAACAGTCTACTTGAATCTACTTGAAACTACTCCTATGAATCGAAGTGTAGTGCGAGTATTTAAAGTGCAGGTATTTAAAGAACATGTATTTAAAGTGCAGGTATTTAAAGTACAGGAAACATAAAACTGGAAAAGAAAAATATGAAGTAAAAACTGGTTTGTATGATCTGAGTCTGGGGGTCTTTTCTGAGGGCTTCTCTGCTATTTATACTTGTCAAAGATGACCTTCGAACTGCACTTCAAACCGTCAAACTACTCCTCCATGATCGCTGATCATGCTGCCTTAGAAGTAGTCCTACTACGCCATCTCTTGCAGTTGAGCTTCCCTCCTGTATTTGAATTTGAATATGAGTAACCGTTGAAGCCACGTCACCTTGTATCTCTTTACTAATCTAGTGCTACTCAGATCACGTGAGAACCAATGTTCATTGCCACGTATTCGATCAAGATCGAAGACTTGAATTATCTTCCCATAATACCCTTATTCTGCCACGTGTCAAACTGTGATTTGGCTTTTACAAAATATGTAGCCAACACAAATATTCTCTATAATTTAATAAAATTGCAAAAATACCCATGAAGTTTTTGAAATGGCAAAAACTTCCCTTGAGGTTTAATTTTTTATTACATATTTCCTATTCTGTTGCTTTGTCATAAAAAGAAATAACATAAAATGTTTGACATCATCAAATAATTTAATTATATTTAATTTTATCCTTTAAAATTGTGTCCAATTATAAAGAAATAAAAAAAATATAATTCTTATTTGGACACTCGGTCTATAAATTCAAATCTTAATTTTGTTTGGCCAAAATCCAAACGTTAAGTTTGACATAAAGTCAAAAAGTCAAAAAGCCAAAAAATTACTCAAAAAGTTAAAAAGTTAACACTATTCACTAAAAATCAACAATTACGGCTGCATAACTCCCAAGTCGAATTTTTTCCTATAAATCAATTTTTACAATTTTTTATTACATATTTTTTCATAAAAAATTAAAAAATTAACCCAAACATCCATATTTTTAATTTCTATTTTTTAGTCTAAAAAGACAAAAAATACATTTATTTAGGATATTTCAAACAACCCCTAAATATATTATCTAAAAGAACAAACTATAAGATGACCAAAATAATTTATATATATATATGGATTTTTCTTAAGTGTGCAATTACACACCATGTGCCATTTACACAAAAAGTGTAAGTGTAAGGTGTAAGTATAAGTATAAGGTGGAAGTGTAAGGTGTAAGGTGTAAGTGGGTTGCATATGGTGTGCAACCTCAAAAAAGGTGTAAGTGTAAGGTTTAATTTTTCACAAAAAATATAAGCGTAAGGTGTAAGTGTAAAGTGCAAGGTGTAAGTTGCACATCATAACCAAACCCTATATATATATATGTTATTTTCTGAACAAACCCTACACAGTCGCACGTCTCTATCTTTCTCTCTCCTCTCTCTACTCTTCAACCGTCAACACAACCATTCTTATACTTTTCTCTCTCCGATGTTCCCGCCGTGGTGCTCCGATCACTAAGATCTCGCTGTCTCTCTTTTCTCTCTTCTTCATCTCCCTCCTCTCTGGGTTTCGACTGTCGCAAATCTCTCTCTTTGAGGCTTCATATTCTCTTTTTTCTCTTCTCTCTCTCTCTCTCTCTTCGTGACTGTCGCGGCCACCGTGAGCGGCAATAGGCGTCGGAAATCATCCCCGACAACACATTGAGCGCCGGATCGACGCTTAGAGCAAACTCCAGATCATCGCCGGCTTTCACATTTCTCTCATCCTCCGTTGGAAAGCCTCCATTCATCGTCAACATCCATCATCATCGCCATGGTCATCGATCTGTACTTCGACGACTTAGATCTGCAACTCGACCGAGTCAACCTCACTCAGATCTGGTCTTGCGCTTCGTCAAAAGCCAATTTCTCGAATTTCATGTACTGATTTTCCATTTCTCTTCAATTCTCCGTTGATGAGCCTTTTTAGGGTTTTGCCAAAATTTTCCTTTTTTTTCTTTTTGGAGTGTTTAATTTTTTATGTTAATTGATGGTGATGGCGATAGGATTCGACGATCGGAGCAGCGCTCTTCTCTCAAATGGTGGTGATGAACGACACAACAATGAAATTCGAGATCTGGGACACCGCCGGCCAAGAAGGGTACCATAGCTTGACCCCAATGTACTACAGAGGTGCTTCTGTTGCTATCATCATATACGATAAAATAATTTTTTTCCTATAATAAAATCTTGAACCTATCCTCTGATCATAAAATCTTTGTGAGTCTTTCATATAATAAAATCTTGAACCTATATATTCTCTGATCACATGGTCAAATTGGGTGACGAATTATGTATTTGTCCCTCTGTGTAGTTGGATTTTCTATGCCTTACTTGTAATCCAACTCTCAACCAATGAGATCATCAATAGATAAAGCCTAGAGAATACTTACTGAAGAGGGCTTGCTGACGACTCAACATGGAGGATTTTTAGAGAAGAGATGGATGTTGTTGTTGTTGAATTTGAATAGATAGATTTTCAACGATAGTTGATTTTTTTTTTTTTTTTGAAACAAATTGCTACAGAGAGAGAAAGAACAGATTGGGAAAATATTTATTGTTTACATATTCAATCTCTGTTCATTTTCAACAGATAGGAAAAAGGTTATAGAATTTTAATAGATAGTTTGAAAAGATAGAATTTTTGAATAGATAAATTTCAACAGATAACCAAATTTGGTCAGATATTTAAACAGATAAGGGGAAAAATTAAATATATAGTCAAAAAATTTGGACAGGTACAATTTTATTTGCACAAATATTTAAACAGATAAGGAAAGTTTGAATTGAAAACATTAAAATATTAAATAGACAAGGTAAAAAAATTAAACAGATAGGGAAAAAATTTGAACAAATATGAAATTTTTTGAACAGATAGTCAACAGATAAATTAATGAGTAAAATTGAAAACAAAATGTCTTTCAAAATAAATAAAAAGACTTCTCATCAAACTATTTCACAAAGAGTAAACATCTCGTCCAAAACTTTCCTTGCACTGCTATATTGTGTGAGATCTTTTAAAGTCAATTTATAACATATTTAGCAACGGTGGATTTACTCACAGATTCTATTAAAGTCAATCTATAACATGTGTTCAAATTTTTGAATAATTATTAGTATGTTGTATTGATTAAATTTATTTGCTTCTCAGTAAATATTTTTTAACATATTTACCTCTTGTTTTGATAATTAACAAAACTTTGAGACTTTTTAGATGTATTTTATGTTTGTGGACTGATCGTTTGGTGCTAGTGATAATACTAGAAATTTTATCAAAATAATGAATGATTGAGACATTTTGAATTTTGTTTGTGAATTTTAACTTATTTTTAGTCTATTTGTGTTAGTTTGTATTGCAATATGACGTTGAATGGTATTTTTTTAAAAATATTTTTACAGTAATAAATTATCAATGAAAATTGAAGTAGGACCTCTTGGTAAATAATTCACATGATCAACTCATAACTATCCCAAAATTTTGGACGGTTTAAGAATTTTTGTAGGAGAAATTTCACTTACACAACACTTTTAGCTTATTACATCCCTCATTTTAATTTTTTATTACATTTTTATACATTTATAAAATTATTATTAAGGACTAAAAGCCCAAAACCTTCCTCTTGACATTTTCTCTTTACACCCTTTCATTTTTCTTTTCATCACCACCACCACCACAACCCCCTTTTTCCTTCACTAACCACTGCCACCTAGCGACCATCCATTCTCTGCACCAACCACCTCCACCCTTTCTTCTATCTCTCACTCTCTCCATCCATCGACAGATTAAGGAATATATATAAACAACAAAAGGCAAACATAATAATAAGCAAGATTTTTGTGTTTAAAAAATATTGGGGTAAGATTTTCAATTATCTTAGTATAGTTTCGCATTATTTGAAAAATTAAAAATTCCTTTCGATTCTCACTCACCGAAAAAAAATTGAAATTGTTCGACATTTGGTAGTTGGACAATATAAGTTTGTTCGGACTTTTATAGCCAAACATATAGCTGCCCAGGTTAAGATCCAACACTTTTATACTCTTTGGTTTTAAGTTTTGTATTTGATTAGTATTGTTGACATCAATTCTGATCCTATATTGTTTTTTGAAGTTGAGAATTTTTTTTTTTTTTTTTTTTTGATAATTGAGAATTTGATTTTTGAGTTATGTTGAAATAGGTGGGATTTGGGATTTCTGGTGAGATTTTGGATGTGTGGACTTGAGTTCGCTCGAGCAATGTTTTGGTTGCTCGAGTGGTATTTTCTTTCTCTCGGATTTTGGGTTTTAGTCTAAACTTCTGGAAGTAAGGGTTTCTTCACTTGAGCGGTGCTTTGATTGCTCAAATGGTCTATTTACAGTTTGTACTTCTAGGAGTTTAGTTTTTTCGCTCAAGCCTAGGGTTGCTTACTCGAGCGATATGTTGTGTCTAACGCTCGAGCAGTCTATTTGTATAACATTACGAGGAAAGTCAATTTTTACTCATTTTTTGACATCTCTCTCTCTCTCTCTCTCTCTATGCAAAGATCTTTTTTTCCTTTTTTGCTCTCTTTTCTCTCTAGAATCCTTGTTTAAATCTTCCGTTCTTGCGTGGTCCGTAGATTTCTTGATATTCATGCTTTGGGATTCAAGGTTGGGCTTGAGCAGAGGATCGTTTTAATCTAAAAATTTTGAATAGCGTTTGGTAGAGTTTTCTAAATATGATTTGAGAATAGGATTTGTATTTTAAGTTTGTGAGTTTTGAAATTATGATTTGAGTGTAGAAAATTTGTTTGGTGAATGAATTTTGAAAAGAGTTTTGAATTAAGTGGGAAATTTTTGATGTGACATGATATCTGATACAAAAATTTACAAAACACAACTCAAAAATCTATTAAAAGCTCATAAAATTTTTTAAAATATTGTTTATTAAAAATATATAAAAATAAAAATCGCAATGTTCCGATCAACCAACCAGACGTTCGGGGGGACGACCAATAGGCCAAATTTCAAAATTTAAAAGCCCGCCTGGAACGAATTTTCAAAAGGAGGAGTGGAATTAATTTTCCAAAACTCAAACCAAACATCATACTAGAATGTAGGGAACTATGATTCCAAAACCCTTCCAAACACAGCCTTGGGTTTTTATCTTCATCGATTTTGGGAAATGTTCATCCTTCTTCTTGCTTTGAGGTAGATATATCCTTAATAATTTGCATGTTATTTAACTTTGCTATGTGATATTTGATTAGAGTAACATTTTGAGGGATTTGGGTTTGATTATCATATGTTTTGATGTTTAGAGAAGGGCTTTCGTAATGTTTTCTTAAAACTCAATTTAGGAATTCAAAATAATGAACTGTATTAGTAATGGATGAGTTGGTTTTAAAAAGAATGAAAACCCCAAATCTTTTACCCAAACCCTTGATTGGTGTTCAAGGTTGAGAAGTGAATTATTATCACTACAAGAAAATTAGGATATAACCACGTTTTTGTTATGGCGTTTTTTTAACAAACGTCGTTTTAAAGGTTTTCAAAATATTTTTGTAAATAACTCATTTTAAAAAACACGCGTGCTTTTGGTGTATGAACATATTTTCCCTTTTAAGACCCACGCATTTTTCATTCTTCTATTCTCCATTTCACGCAGCAATTGATAGATCTAGGTTTTCTATCTCTTCATTACTCCTCTTTCTTATGGTGAAAGGTCACTAGATCGAGCCAGAGGTCTCCGATTCACGATCTGGTTCTCTCCATCTTGGCTCAAAGCTCTTGATCATCCGATTTGAAGATTAATTTTGTGAGTCCTCCGATTTTTGATTTTGTTTATATACAAACTTAGATCTACGATCTCAAATCTTTGATATATATATACTAATTTATGTCTATTGATTTTGTCGATGAGTGAAGTTCATTGCGATTCGTAACCTCTATGTTTCTCGATTGATTTTCGAATTTGGTGTATTGGTTTGTTGTTGAGTAGCGTTGTGACTAGTTGGTTACAGATTTGAATCTCAAGTAGATTGCATTTTCAATTTGAATTGACGAACTAAACTCAACGTGATTCATATCCTCTGTTTTTTTTTATCAAATTTCAATGGGAATGCGTTTGGTAGTTTTTGAAGGAGCTATTGCAATTAGTTAAACGATTGAAGCTCTGGTACATTGCATTTTGAACTCGGTTTTCAGACATTCTAATTTGATATTTTAGTTAAATGCACCTCGTGATTAATCGTCTGATTTTTAGAATTTCTAGTGCGTTGTGTTTGTTTTCTGTATTGTTGTTTGTTATTTGCTCAATTAGTAGTAGTTGATTTCTATATTGCTCTGTTTAATTTTGATTTCAAGCTCTCTCCGCAGTTTTCAATTTCAATTTCAATTGAGTTTGATTTCAAGCTCTCTCTGTAAATGGATCTTGAATTAGGTGATGAATTACTTGCCACTGGTCATTCTCCCTTGTTTTGAATTTGAATTCGATTTATAGCTAAATGCATAGAGTACTGAATATTAGTAAAACTTGTGTGTGTGATGAATTCAAATCTCCATGGAAATTGATTCTTTTGAATTGCTGCGGCTATATGAAGTTTCAAATCTATGAGTTTGGCAGGTTGTGCGAAAAAGCCGCTCAAAGAACTGCCAGAGCTTCGATCACCGGAAAATCGATTTCGGCAGAAAGATAGCTGCCATTGATGAGGTTTCTTCGTGTGTGTCAAGTAGCTCCAGTGTTGTTTCTAGTGGGAAGGAGGAGGCTTTGGTTCCAGATTTGAAAACCAAGCCGCTGATAAGCTCGGCTTCCATGCGCCCCCGAGCCGAAGAGATCATGAGACTTTTGTCTAATGATTGTGCTTCTGAAGTCAGGATACGCCAGCTGCTCGGTGACAGCCCTGACACCAGCAAAGCCTTGAGAGTGTGCTCTCTCTTTCTCTCTCTCTCTCTCTACTAATGTAGGGAAGTCATCAAGGTTAGATCATCTCAACCGTTGATCATATCAAAACCCTGATGGTTTCCCACACTAGGTTCTTATACTGGGTGCCAAAAAATTTACCAAATCATATCATCTTGTGTTTTCCTTACTAGGAGGTCCATGTCAACGAACCATCACCGTTGGATCATAATACTTTGTTAAGTGTTGTTGAAGAGATCAAGAGGATGGCATGATCATAGGACCCCTATATTTACACGGTAATGCAATTAACGATTCAATCCAAATATTCATAGCCGTGTGTCATTCACCACACGATTATGGCAAAACTCATGACTATATGGCAAAACTTTTCCATGCAATTATCCAGTTTAACATCTTAATTGATTTTAATTGATTTTCCATGCAATGACACACGGCTATGAATATTTGGATTGAATCGTTAATTGCATTACCGTTTAAATATAGGGGTCCTTATGACCGCCTGCGGCCATCCTCTTGATCTCTTCTTGCTTCAACAACCTGAAAACAAATAACATGATCAACCCCCAAAACAACTCAACATGAACCATCACCGTTGATCCTAACTTCTTTTCTTACTTAACCATGGTTATTAGAATCCCGATCCGGATCTTACGATCCTACGATTTTACGATCCATTTGAGTACAATCGATCCGGATCGTGTAAAAAACTCCTTATAGGTAGGATCTTTCGATCCTGGTAGTGGGATCTTATAGGATCGTGGAATCCCGATCCGAATTCGATCCTATCCGATCCAATTTACAAGCCTTGTTTTGTATTGTATGACATATTTTATTGTAAATTTTATGTTTGTTGTCTAAATACCAATTTATGTGGTCAAAATAAATAATAAAAATTAAGTAGTATTGAATCAAATAAACTAAGAAAAACAAACTAGGAAACAAACATTCAAATATTGCGAGAATTTAAGAAAATTAAATAGTCGGAAAAACAAACTTAGCTTTAGCGGAGTCTAAGGAGGGTAAGATGATTGCAACTTTATCCCAATTTTTGGAGAGATTATTTTTGTGACTCGAATCCGCTCCACCAAGGATGTTAACGACAAACTTTATCATTCGACTAAAGCTACTCTTTTGAATTCTTAATCTATTTTCATATCCAATTTTGTTAAATATTTTTTCTTTACTTTTTATGCATTATTGTAGATTGTAAAGTATTTTGTTATAAATTCTTCTTCTTCCTCTTCTTCACTTTTTTTTTTTGATTAAATACAAAACTTTTACGATCGAGTTTTCTATTGTATAATATTATATGTACATTTTACATGGAGTATTATATTTTTCATAATATCTTTACTTCTTTTTAATAGAATAGAGGCTTATTTTGTGTATACTTTATAAGAAATATTTATTTAAATTAAATTATTATGTAATTTGTCTTTTTCGGTAGGATCTTACGATCCTCGATCCGATTCTACGATCCGATCCTATAAACACCTCCAACGATCCAACGTAGGATCCTGATTTTAACAACCTTGATTTTGATAGAGACATGTGAGGCTACGTATCTTTAGGTTACTTCAAGCAGTTACTGCACCCTGCATTCTGCCATGCTACTTTGCCCATTGGGTTTGAGTTGACATTTTATTTTACTGGACTTTTCCTTATGAATTACACAAAAATTTTGTTTTCTTCAACACAATGAAAATATACAAAAGAACAATCAATAAGAGGAATATAAAATTTTATTCTAGATGCTCTAGCAGTGCTTTGAATCTTGCAGTTTTCAAGGTTGGCACTCACACTCTTGCTTCTCAAACTGTGCATTGAGGAAGGATCTTGAGCAGTCTTCATTGTCCCCCATGGTCTTCGAAATTAAATCTGAACCATTTTATGTGAATTGTATGTTGGAATTAAAAAAGATAGCAAGAATATTTAAGTGAGCAATGCTCTCCGTTCATGTTCCAGGGTGTAGGGCATTCAATTTGACAGATTCTGCCCTCTGTATCATAGCAGTTCATGTTTGAGTATTTTTATTTGATTATTTGTGTTAGTTGTTGTGTCGTCCCTAAAGCCAACATATTGACCCTATGGATTAATTTCAAGTTTCAAGCTCAGAAGAAATGGATTGACAAGTAACATGTGTTTTTTAGTTTTATCCAAGCCCGTGTGTCACCTATGTTACATGGACTCGGGTACTGGTGTCGGGTGCGGGTATGTATCTAGGGGTCGGACTTGTCAAACCATAAATTTAAGGGTATGCGGACTCGGCAAAAAAATATTATATTTTTATATTTTTAATCAGGTATGTGAGATAAAATGATGCTATATGTAACTTACAGTATCAAAAAGACATTTCTATCAATTATACAACAATATGTACATATAATAATAGTGTTATATACAATTATATAAGAAGTGTCTGTTGAAAAGTATCCGACACATATCTCATACCCTTGTCCGAGTGTCGGGTGTCCGACACGGGTATTTGATTTATTTTGAAGAGTCCATGTAACATAGTGTGTCACCCAAATCATCAGACTTATCATATTTTGTTTTTATCAGATATGCCAGAGAAGACACACACTACTTGTTGCATATTTATGATTTAATGAGAATTAGGTTGCTTTCAGCATCCACTGAGTCTGAAAATTCTGATGAACCGCTGGTGGAGGTATGACCTTTATAAGCTATGAACATTCCGTTCTCTATGCATGTATATTGAAAGTACATAAGGTATTTTATGATTTTCCAAATTCATTTTTTGTTATGTCCAGAGTTATCTTCCTCTTTGATTCATTTTTTTTTTTCCAGATTTTTTTTATTCTGTTTCTTCACAGCAAACGAAGAACGAAGACACATCATTTTTCATTTTTTTTTTTCCAGATTTCTATTCTGTCTAGGTTTTTTTTCTGTTCTGTCCAGATTTCTGTTTCCTCTTTTTTCTTTTATTTTTTCCACTTATGCTTCACAGCTGTTGATCTGAGTAGTACTGATGAATTATTGTTGTAATGCAATAATTCACAAATCAGCAAATTGAGAGCAAAAATTGCTGGCAATCTGCAAATTTGTTTCCCTCAATTTGCAAATTCTTTGTAGCTAATCTGCAGATTCAAGATGATTTTTGATTTATCATATGATTTGCTGACACGTACCATGCACTACAGACACCCAAATACGTAGGTTGCCCATGTTGTCATGTGCTGCACACCACCCCAACACTGGTGTGGATTTTTCTACACAAATAGTTGGCTATATTGATGAGGGCCAAACACGTATAATATGGTGGGCTCATTCCAAATTATCTTAGTGCTTTTCGAATTTTATTTATTTTTATTTTTGGTTTCTTCATGATGGCTGCTAGTGCTATTTCTATCACATTATCACGCATGTTCCATAACATTGCCTTAGTTTGTTACAGTTAATTACTTATAATTACTTTTGAGTAATTTGTTAATGTGTATTGTTGTTGATAATGTCTAATAATGTTTTTATTATGTCCAAACTTGTCCAATTCTCATAGATGTCTTATTTTGATTTAAGTGCAGGCATTTGGAGTACCACCTTAGCAGTCATGGCAGAAAGTGAACTTAATGTTATGAAGTAGTAGTGTGTCATGATCTAATCATGTCTCTAAATATTTTTAATTTTTTGTTATGTCATAAATTTCCATTGGTCAATTTGTATTTTTTAAAAAATATTTATAGCTTAATTGGTTCCAATTTATTTTGAATGTTAAAGGTGATCAAATGTTTGAATTATTGTGAATTGTGTAATAATTTGAATTTTGCTTTTGTTAGTTTTTTTTTTTTTTTTTTTTTTTTTTTTTTAGGGCACACATACGACCATAAACTCAATGTGCAAAATTTCATGTAGACGTGCGGATTTTTCATGCAATGTACAAACTGACTATCCAAGAGTGTAGCCATGTGTTGGTCAACCTATTGGCCTATGAGGTTCCAAGTCAATTCCTTGATCCTTGGTCCTGCTTGTTGATCAAGAAAGTCCAATTAACTCCCAATTGACGTTTTTAATGAAAATCAGTCAATGTTTTTGAAAATGTCATCAATTCAGATTCAATCAGACATTTCCTCATTCCTTTCTTCTAAGTGGGACGTATATTTGACTACAAATTCCTTGATCCTTGGTCCTGCTTGTTGATCAAGAAAGTCCAATTAACTCCCAATTGACGTTTTTAATGAAAATCAGTCAATGTTTTTGAAAATGTCATCAATTCAGATTCAATCAGACATTTCCTCATTCCTTTCTTCTAAGTGGGACCAAAAAGGTATATTTGACTACAAATTAGTCTAGAGGTAAAATGGTCATTTTTTGGCAAAAGATAGTTTTGGCTTAAAACAGGGTGATATAGCATCTTGCAGTAACTTCAAGTATTTTTTAAGACAAAGACAAAGACAAAGTTTTACCATTTCATTATCAGGAAGCGTGCAAGCACCTAAATCTTAATGGTTAGTCAAAATAGGGTGTCTATAGTTGTTATTTTTTTGAAACAGATCAAGATGAAAGTTTCATTTTGTATGATTATTATTTTTTGAACCATTTCATCCTCAATTGTGGAAACTTGAGATGAAGCTCAAGCCCACTATCATGACCTTAGTTTCAAATATAGTGTGGAAACCCGAGATGAAGCGGAAGCCTACTATCATTACCTCAGTTTTTTCAAGCCAACCGTACGGTCTTAGTTATTTTTTCAAGCCAACCGTGCGCCCTTAGATGTTTATCAATTGCTTGTTTTGCACCTAAGCTAGCCTACTTAAAAGAGAGTTGGGAAAGTTTTGCACACACAAGCAATTTTAAAGAGAAAAACACTCTAAGCAGATAAACTCTTGGAGAATGTTGCTAAATGATTTCATTTGGTGGTTTGGCCAAATGAGGCCTCTCTTTATATAAGGGACCTAGCCTTCTAGGATTATTCTAGAATGTACAATTAATGTGGTGTGTGGAATCCTCTTAGAACCTTCCACAACCTTTCCAGAAATATCTAGAATCTATTCTAGAATGTTCTATACAAGTTCTAAAATGATAGACAATATTATTGCATTCTCTTAATCCTTTTGGAAGGCTCCAGATCCTTCTATTGGCCTCCAATGTGTCAGACCTCCTCTGGTAGGGATTTTGTGTAAGGAACTTGACAAGTCATGACAACACGCTAATGTAGCACCTGTATTTGTTTTTGGGCAGTGATTGAGCCCCCGAAACGGGGCCCCGAATCCCCCGTTTTGCCACTTTAAGTAAAAAAAAAAAAAAAAAAAAAGAAAACAAAAAGAAGAAAAAGAAAACAGTTTCCAAAAATGGAAATTAGGGGGATTAGGGGGAAGAAAATTAGGGGGACAAATCATTTTCCTTTGTTTTTTAATGTTTTAAATTTTAAAATATCATCATTTTTATATTTCTTATTTTATTTTCAATAAAACTTAAGTGTGTTTCGTTTGATTTTTCAAAAACTATTTTAGATGAGTTTTTATTTACTTTTAGTGGATTTTTTTTTTTAACTCAGTGTTTTTTGTACTTTTTAGATGCATATAATCAAGATGCATCCAAAAAGTAAAACAAATTGACTAAAATATTAAAAGAATTACTAAAATCAAACAAAAATTTGTTTGCAGTTTTGTTTGGGTTTTCATTTTTTTTAGTGATTTTTTTTTTTTCATTCTTTGGTTAATTTTTTTTTTACTTTTTAGATGCATCTAATCTTGATGTATCTAAACAGTTAAAAAAAAAAACCAAAATATGAAAAAAAAAAATAGCAAAAACAAACAAAAATTCATCTAAAAATAATTTCTGAAATCTCAAAGCAAACAAAGCCTTAAAACTTATTCATCGAGATTTATCAAATATAAATTTATAATGAATTATTGTATACATTCACTATTATTAAACAGGGGAATTAAAGATAGATCCCTCTACATATTTTTATAAGAGTTATGGAACATTGAAAGATTACATACTAGTTAAGGTTTCTGAATTTCAAATTTTAGTAGGACAAGGAAAAGTTTTGAGATAAATGGTGAAAGATATTCTAAAAACACTACAACAAATTCCAGTTTACGTCTCTCTCTCTCTCTCTCTCTCTACCATCTTTCCATCGATACCACTACCGCTACTATTGTTCACAACCACTATTCAAATCTAAAACGAATCGTCGTCATTCGCAATCACAGTCCATATTTGAATTGAGTGTCATTTATATCTACAAACTTGTCATTGCCTCTTCCAAATCTACTACAACTGTTTCTAGATCCACTACCGCCACTTTCAAATCCATCACCACTACTATCCAAATCTGAAATGAGTCATACCATTTGTAATCACACTCCAGATCTTTTATTTCTATTCTCTCTGTAACACTTTGTATAATAGCCTTATTTTCAAAATCAAAAGCCACCGCAATTTTTCTTGTTTTACAAAAAAAAAAAAAAAAAAAAAGTGCACATCAACGGCAAATTTACCATTTTGCCCCTTTATATTAATTTAAAAAATAAAAAATTAGGGATAAATTAGTCATTTTAAATTTAAACATCATTTCAACACAATTTACAATACAACAACTCAACTAAAATAGCCTCCCATCTTCCCAAACACAAAATTAAAATAGCCTACTAAAATAGCCAAAAAGCCAAATAGCCTCCTAAAATAGCCACTTCCCAAACGAGGCCTTTGTATCCCTTGGACTAGTGGGATTACTCTTGATACTCTTGTTATTGTACTTGGAGCCGCTCTAATTCATTTTAAAATATTGATTGAGGTGGTATCATAATGGTAAAGTAGGATTGAACAAAAAACATTGATTTGGATAATTGTCTTATGAGTAGTCTTCACTTTTTTTCTTTTTTCTCTTTCCACACTTTGAATCTGGCTAGAACCATTGAAAAGCTTGCTTCCGGGGCTTCAATTTAGGCACAAGAATGACCCAAAATGAAGTCCGAAAGAAGGAGTTATGCCGATTTGAAATTTGAGTACTTGTGTTGGAAGCAAGTCCACTCGAGCGAATTTTTGACCTCTCGAGTGGTCTGTGCGAGTTATATAAATTTTGGGATCTTTCTTTCACCGCTCGAGCCAAGTTTTGACCGCTCAAGCGGTCTATTCGAAGTCAGCACTTTAAAATCCCTCTTTTTGGCTAAATCTTGTCACTTTTTCTCTCTGTTTTCTCTCATTCTCCTCTATATCTGAAACTCTAGCCTTCCAACCTTGATT
Organism: Camellia lanceoleosa; assembly: GCA_025200525.1. NCBI lineage: Eukaryota > Viridiplantae > Streptophyta > Magnoliopsida > Ericales > Theaceae > Camellia > Camellia lanceoleosa. Next base: position 69,004,841 of record CM045764.1, read on the forward strand.
TCTTCTACCTTTATCAAAGATTCATCCTGGATTTTGCATGATAAGCAAAGAGGAAGTGAAGACCAATATATCTACCGATTGAATCGCTTTACCTTCAAAATTCTCTTTGGATATTCATCTTCTTGTCTCCATTTTTGAGGTAAGGGTACTTTTAACTTGATATATTTATGATTTGAGATATATATATATATGTGTGTGTGTGTGTGTGTGTGTGGTATTGTCTTAGTTATAATATTGTATGAGATGATTTTGTGATATAAAAAGAGTTTGATAAATAAAAAACAGCATATATCCAAATTTTTTTGAGAAAGAATATGAATGTTTTATTAATTATTGTTGTTGATGATAAAAATTGACCCTTTAAGGGAAAAGCCCCAATTTTCTCAAAAACCCTAGTTTTCAAACTTGATTAAATAATGGTGTTTGGCTCAATTGACTATTAAATCTTGAAATTGGATGAATGATTGTGGTAATGGTGTTGAGACATGAGCTTTTGTGAACCTTCTTGAATGCATGTATTGAAATAGATGAATGAGGGAATTGTGGAATTGAGAAGTTGGAGTAATCTCTTGTTGTTGGTGTTGTTAAATCTTATTTATGAATTGAATAAACTTTAAGTAAATTGAATTTGAAAATTCATGCATCATGTGCATTATAATTTTTCTCATGTGATTTTAAAATCTTGTGGATGTTTGAAAAATGTCAAAGGGGGTAAATAGCGTATGAGTCCACGTAGTTGAGTTGGGTTTTAGGAATTGAGTTGTGTGTTGTATTTGGTACCCGCGCGGGGAGTTAAGGTACCCAATTGTCTTGTCTTGAACTTATCGGCAGGATGAATGTAGAAAAAGGTTTTTGAGTGTCCATGAGACCGTCGTTTTTAGAGTCAGCAAATATGAAAAAATATAGTTTTGGGTATCCATGAGCCCATCATTTTAGGAGTTGGCAAATGTGGGAATATTTTCTGTATATAAATCTATATATGTATGTGTGGTTTGCAGCTCTTACTTGGGACGTCATAGCGTATTTACCACTCCGTGGTTGTAAATGAGACTTTGAATGGAAATCATGCATTGAACATTTTTTTCTTTTAAAAGAGAAAATATGAATTTTATCCTAACAAGTGCATGACATGATCATGTGCATCTTGATTTTGTATATGTCTTATTAATAATATTTCCTACTGGGCATTAGCTCACCCCAAACTAACAACATTTCAAGAATTGATAGTGTGACTCCGCCTAAGTGACAAGCCAGTGAAGATTTTGAATGGAGCACATGGGCTCATTGAATGTTATTGTTGAAGCTCCAGAGCTAATGTATGTTGGGACTGAATGTCCACCCTTTTGTGTAACCAAGGGGTTACCCTTGAAACTTGTACGCCATTAGGGCATCTTTACTTTTAATTTCTTTAATTTTGTGAACTATAATTTGTATTATGAGCATAAGATGTAATAGTTTAATGAGAACAAGATTTACTTAATGAAAGATAATATTTTTCTTAAAGCATATCTTAGAAGAAATGGTTTTATTTGATGGAAACTGGTGAATATTTAATAAAAATTGACTATATAAAGGTTTATAATTTTTGGAGCATTACACTCTCTATTTATCTGTCCCTTTCTCTCTCTCTCTCCCCTTTTCTATTTCTTTTTTTTGTTAAAAGCAATTTGATTTCGCTATCACACAACGAAATTTCATCATGAAAGTAAAATAAAGTAAAATTTTACTATCACGATGAAATTTATCTTTGTTGGAGAGTCATCGAAGAATTTTATTGTGCTAAGTTAGTGAAATTTCACTTTGTCGAGAGTTTTCGAAAATGGACTGGCAATGATCACCGAAAAGTTGTCATTGGCGATCGAAGATAGTCCCTAACAACTGGAGGTAGCGGCTAAAAGTGGCAGTGACAGTTTTGGTTGGAGATTGTGGAATAATAAAACTTGATTAAGGATAGTTTTGTCTTAAAAAGAGTTAGTGTTCTTAAACTAATAAACATATTTTACTTATCCTTAAACCAATACAAAATATTTTGCAGGGAGATGAACAAAAAATAAAAATAAAAACAAAGACACTTGGTCCATAAATCCACTTTTGAATTTTATTTGTCAAAAGGCACACACTCAAAAAATACTTTGTCATAGTTAAGCAAAATGACCAGAATAACCTCATATATATATATATGGTATACGCCATCAAATCCACTAATTCTTTCTCTCTCTCTTCTATCGGCAATAGTGGAACTCTATTAACCAACTCCGATACTCCAGCGTCCAATCCCTCTGCCATGACAGCGCTAGCTCGCCACCCTCTCTGAATCCCTCATCTCTCTCATTTTCTCTTTACCTCCCTCACTGCCAACTGACCACTTCTACCCCCTCCATCGCCGCTACCTTTTTCTCTCACCTCAACACCCACCACACCTCTTTACTTTCTCAAATCTGGACTCTGCCGCTCTACTCTCTCTCTACTAGCCTAACCTAGATCTCTCTCTCTCTCTCTCTCTCTCTCATCAACAACAACCCCTACTGTTGTGTTGTCGCCACCAAATCTAACCTATCAGATCCACCGCCACAAATCTCATAACTACACCAGATCATCGTCGACCATTGCCACCGCTACATCTCTCTACTCCATCGTTGTTATCTCCACTCCGCCTTCAGCTAATCATAAAAATCTCCCTAGTGTTGATTGGCATTCATTTCTTTAATCTTTTATATATGTATATATTTATATGTATAACTGGAAAGGGCATGTATGCTATTATGGGGTAACAGACAACACCTTCCACTACTCTCTCTCTCTTTCTCTCTCTCTCATACATCGTCATTTTCTTATCAATTACCTTTCTTAATCTGACAAAACCCTATGTGATTTTGATTGGTTATTCGTATTTGATTTTGATTGCTGATTCTTGCTCATTTTGACCTCAGATTTGTATCCTTTACTTTCTTAAGGCTTGTAAACACAGTTGATGATACAAATTACTAGTAAATTAGTATGTTAGGGTTTTATGTATTAAAGAAGGTTTGAATCATTCCTTGTAGACCGATTTGATGATTTTCTGGGTAGGGGTTTTTGTTTTGATTGTTTACTAACGAATTAAAGCTCCAAGTCTACTGTGTTTATAATCATTTTCAATTTGGCCGAATGAAGATTTGTAAATAAGCTTGCATATAGGTTTGCATGGAAGCATATATAGGTCAGATTAAAGTTATTTCTATTCAGTTTGGATGTTTTGATGACTATTTCACTTTTCATTATTCTGATTTCAGATGCTATATTTTGAAGATTTCTAAGTTTAACTGCTAATTGCTATACTAGAAAGCTAAAATGGACGGGCATGGAAAAAAAATTGAACAGATAGGTGTTGGTTTGGCTATCAGAAATGTCTTTGTAATGGAATGGAGTTTTTTTTTTGGATAGATCTGATCTATTTAAAATTTGAATAGATAAAAAATCAAAAATAGAATTTAACAAGAAAAAATTGAATAGATATGAGATCTCGATCTGTTGGTTTGGCTTTGTATTTTAATAGATAGGATTTGGTTTGGCTTGGTATTTTCAATAGATAGTAAAAATAAAAATAAAAATAAATTAAATCGATAAAATATTGACAGATAGAATTTACAAAAAAAAATTGAGCAGATAATAAAATTTGGATAGATAAGGGAAAAAATTGAACAAATAGTAAAAAAAATTGAACAAATAGATAAAAATTTGAATAGGTAGTCAAAAAATATAAATAGATAAATATAAATAGATAAATATAAATTTGAACAAATACTATAAAAAAAAAAAAGAAAAAAAAAGTCAACAGATAAATTAAAGAATAAAATTAAAAACAAAATGTCTTCCAAGACTTTTCATCAAACTATTTCGCAAATGGTGAATCTCTCACCAAATATATATATATATATATATATATCTATTGAACTTAATGCTTTATACTCTCCTTACCTTAGACTTTTCAACAATTTTCTCAAAAAACAATGCTACCAAATTTTTTATCAAAAAATCTACCAAACACTAGCATGGGTGTGAGTTCATGCCCATGTGAGTGATTTGGTAAGAAAAAAAAATTTATTCATTTTTTGTATCCCTACCATTTTTCTAAAAAAAAAAAAATCCCATAAAATTATGTAAAATAATTCATCTTACTATTTTCTCCCGTGTACAGCATGTGATTGGTGCATGCGCAACAGCAATTGTTGCCCACTTTATTGGGCCCATTTCAGGACCTAATTCGATAATCTAAACTGTTCACATTTTAAAAGGTATCGAGTAGGATATATCTATAAAAAATCACGTCGATCAGATATCGTTATCTCTTTCATCAAATCACATTTGTATTGAGTTTTATATTTCAAATTACATTTATTTATTTTTTTTAAATATAAATAAAATTTGATGAAAATGCCAACGATATCCGATTAACGTAATTTTATACTGGTATATTCTATTTAATATCTTCTCAAATGTGAACAATTCAGATTATCAAATTAATCCCTAAAATGAGTCCAATAAGATGCGCAACAGTTAGCGCATCCCCAAACTCGTACAGCATATCACTTTTTAAAGTACACTGGAATAGTAGTCATCATTCACTTTTTATTTTGCAAGAAGATATCAAAACAACCATGGAAAATGCATAAGACCCCTGTGGGGGTGCTGGGGTCTCTTTTAATTGGTCCAAAACTTTTTTTTATTTTTTTCTCCATTGGCAGCCCCCCACGTGGAGGTTGGGGTGCTGAGGGTCACCCCCACTGGGGTCCCCAGCATGACTCCAAAACCATATCGTTTACTTTCCAAGTTCTCACCACAAAATGTTTTTTTTTTTTTTGGTTTGTTTTTTGGGAAGATTAGGTCGTCCAAGATGTACTGTATGTTATACCAAAAAAATGTACTGTAAACATAACTCGATTCAGAATTTAATTTATATATCTAACCTACTCTTAAGGGTTTAAGGAAGGGAAGTTATTAAGCAGCAACAACAGGTAAACCAGCAATGAGTGATCAATTTTGCAGCTTGAAGTGAAGGAGCAGTATTACCCTCTCTCGTCTCTAGCAAGAGTCAAACTCCCAACCTCTCGTATATCAGTTGTGACAAAAGAAGCCTTTAGATTTGCTATGCGTAGAGAGACCTTTGATTTGGTTTTAGATTACGCAAAAGAAGCAGTGCAAATTGGGAGTGATAAGAACAATTACAATGTTCAAAAGCAAACAGGAAATCAGGCCCATCTGACCTTGAACAAGTCTTCCACAGTTTTACGTCTCGTTTAGAAACAGGCTATTTTAAGAGTATTTTGAAAAGATGATTAAAAACTATTTTTTGTGAGAGAAAAGTAAGTTAAAAGCTGAAAAGTGACTTTTTACCCATTTTCCAAAATCGGCCTTAGCAACTTTTTGATTTTTTATGAAAAAATATACCAAAAGTGTAATTAACCCTTCTAGTAAACATACCAGTGTATTCATCAAATCATGAACCTATCAATCAAATACTCCCAAATTCTAGTGTCAACTACAAAACTCTACAGACTTGTCAAATGAATACTACATCACAATTACCAGTTGCAACACATCAAATACTACATAGTTTGAACCAACATTTAGACAAAATAGTGAATGCTCACTAGGAGGGCAAAAATGCATTATTTCCAAAATCCAAATACAGCCTAAAAAGTATTTGTCTGACCTCTTCCACTCTGTGAGATGCAACTGCTCTGCACTGAAGCACAAGTACAGCAAATGAGTTAATAACTGTTACAAAAGGAAAAATTAAATGAATATATGTATTTAAATTATACACAATGCACTACGGGTAACTTAGAATTAGATGCGATTTGAAGTAGTTTACACACATCTGCTAATGTGACTAAAGTTTTATTATTGAAAAATCATTTATAACAAGTGGATAAAAAATCAGAATGATCAAACTAGTAGCCATGTTTAACATGACATCCTAGATGGGTCATGTGTGCGACATGTGCAACTATATTAATAAATAAAAATAAATTGTCGATACAAGAAGAAAAATGAAATTTGATTATTTATAATTTAATGAGGATAAATTACAGTTATCCCATTGACGTTTTTGATAAATACATTTGACTCCCTCAGATTCGGGAAAATAATCCCACTGCCTGAGATTTCAAATCGCACAACAGATACCCCTTCTGTTAGTCAGTTGTTGGGTCAACTAACTAAATTTGATATTGTCAGCAAATTCATTCATTTATCCAAATACTCATTTTACCCCCATTAATAATCTAATGAATTTATAATTAATTTACATTATAATCTACTTGAGAAAATTTGATTTATCAGTTGGCATGAGAATAATATAATTATTACTATGCAATTAAACTTTCTCCAAGCATGTACAAGCCTTAAAAGCATCAAGCAGTCGTACATTATTTGAAAACAGTAAAAAAAAGCCTAACATTAGAGAAACCAAATTACATCTCCCCTCTCTTCCTCCTTTGACCCCCAATCCCCACATTACCACTGCCCCAGCTACCCAATCACACCTCAAGCCACCATCACGCCCCACCAATTGCCACCACCACCCATCACTAGTTTCCATAGCCACTTGACTAATCGCTCTCCCTTCCTTGTTTCTCTTCTCTCCTGATCTCCCTATCCTTCTCTCTTTACCTCCCTTTCTATCTCTACAACAGTTTTACCCTCAATCATAGCCCATTGGAGAACCAACGTAGGGATAGAAAGGAGCTGATGAAGATACCCCTATACCTGTCTTTACAAGCGAGACTCATCAATCTCATGGTGATGCCATTGCTGATGCAATTTGTGCAAGGATGCTTGAGGTACAAGTGTAGATTGAAGGAACCAAATACTAAGAATTTGGGGGTTTTGCTTTGCCAATCATACAACTTTATGTAGTTTTTGAAATTTGAAAGGTTGTGTACTTTTCTGTCCCTCATTTGTTGATCTTGTGGGTTGTGAGATGAGGAAAGTGGTAATTGATCTGTGTAGCAACCCTCAAACTATCTGCATTGCAATCCTCAATGAAAATAGTGGCATCACCTATTAACAATTGCCACAATCTGTCTCAACCCATCCCAATCACCACCATCTCTCTCTCTACACCAAATCTACAGGTCATGATCGTGGATGGCTGTGATTACATGGGGGTTTTGGTTGTTTGGTTCCATGAGGTAACAGTAGTGATAAGGGGACGGGTGGGAAAGTTGCTATGAATGCTAAAGTGAGAGAGAATGATAGAGATAGTTTGGGTAGGGTAGTTGTGTAAATATTTTTTGGTAGTGGAGGGTAATTTGGTTATTTTAGTTTTTTTTTTTATTAACTCAATTAAAAGACTCTGACAGAGATAAAAATTAAAAAGAAACATGAACTCCATAATTACCATAAAATGAAATTGTTATTAATGATATATTTAACATATAAGTCCTGCACAATGGGTAAGGTCAAGAGAATGGAACCCCTTGCCAGCCTGCCTACATTTTGGTAGGCAATTCCTTCCCATCTCCCCAACACACAATGGAATGAAGTATACTAGAAATAGACAAATCCGGTGTTCACGGACTACAGTTGTGAAATTAAATAAAACACGTAACAAATAATTTATAGTTAGCATATCAAAACATATTAACTATCACAGGAGGGAGATTAATATTTAGTTTTCTACACACAAAAACATAAACATAAAACCCTGAAGTAGTCAAATATAAATTGCAATGCTTCAACATTATCTTCTGATTAGGGAAACATAAGCTAAGATTGTAGAGTGCGTACATAAATTGATAAACAATCTTTTACCAGGCGAGGAATGGGAGGCAGGGTACAGGGGTACAACACAACCATATGATAATAGATAATATGGTTCTCTTCCAACTGCAACATTGGGAATAACTCTCTTCCCTAATCTTGCCATTTCAAAAACATTAATAGCTAAAAAAGAAATTTTATTTTTTTTATTTTTTAAACAAAATTAAGAATGCTCAAAATGGTGGGAGATACCAAAACTTCCCAAAAATGCTTCAAATCAAATACACTATCAACTGCAAGGTTTTTGACCAAAACAAGAAACATAACAAGTATAATGACAGGGAAGTGGGTTTTTGCTCAACTCATAGGCTAACAGGACTAAAGAGCAATGCCAATAAGAAAAAGTCTCCACCAATTCTGATGAAGAAATAGGGCTATTGTGTTCATATAACACTCAACAATATCACTTCAATGATTGAAAAAAACCTATGGCATCTGGTTGCTTCAAACAAGATAAAATTCTTATCATTTTAATAATTCATATGGTGTTGATGTAAGCAGGATACATAGAAAATTAAAAGCTTAAATCCCCAAAATTAAAAAATAATGAAAAAAAAATCAAATCCTTCTCCAGTTTGCCTTTCGTGTATCAAACCATATGCATTTCATTAGTTCATATAAGAGTAATTTGTTTTAGTCAAATTTCATGACACAATGAGTCCACCAATGGTTCTGTACTGTTCCAATCTAAATTCACAACAGATTTGGGGTTAAGTTACATTTTTCAAATTGAAGTCATGGCAAAACCAAACTTTTCGCATCCTTACAACAGTGGAATAGGAATGAGAATGAGCCTCATTGATTTAGCATAAAGGAAATTTTCCAACAAAAGAACAAAAGAAAGGGCATGGAACTTACGAACAATCAAGACTGATAAACTTCGGGAAGTTGAAGACCCACACTTGCAGCAGATTTTCCTAGAACTTTTTTCATTTCATCAGATCTATCCACAGCAATGTTGTAAGAAAACAACAAGTCCTACACAACCACAAGGAATTCACATTCAAATTTATGATGGAAACAATTAAAATTTTATTAGCTAGTTTCTTCCACTACAAAAGCCATATTATTGAATGAATAAACAGAAATTATTTGGTAATAAAGGGCACGAAGATGACAAAACCAAACAATATCAATCTACCATTGAGAAGATTCCCTAAACCACAGTAACAGAACCAAGTTATGGCATTAGAAAGTCTCCATTTGCTTTGAATTCCCTTCCAATGGTTTGAAGAATATAAACCAGGAACCCACCATATAGTTCTCAACTTTCTGATTGGACCAGTGATTTTAATATGGGGGAAAAAAAAAAAAAAAAAAAAAAAAAAGTTTTATGTTATCTATACATCTCACTGAAAATTCTCTATGTGCTAATGACACACAGTTGTAAATTATGCAGATAAGACAAAAGTGAGCTGCTGTTTTTTTTTTTTTTTTTTTTAGAAGTGAGCTGAGAAATTTTGATTTTCATATAATAAATAACAAATGTCAATTCATTTCAATGTTTGCGGACTTGAAGCTTCTAGACAAAATCAATACTTCATATATAAATACATAATATGAATGCATATACATACGTGTGTGTATTATGCATATACATAGGCATGAAAGACAAAAGGTAGGTGTTACCTTGTGATGGTGGACACTATTTAGAAGGAAAGTGTAATCACGGGCAAGCTTTATTTTTTGATGGATGGATGAGAGGTCCAATTGTTCATGGCTCGTTCGGAACTCCTGCGATATGAACTCAATGAAATGACTCTTTTGCTCTTCTTTACCAACATGTTTCTTGACAGCTTTCAGAAGATGGCGATAAACCTTAGCAGCTTGTATAGCTTCAACAGAAGATCCCATTTTCAGACCCTGTTTCAAATTATTGAATCCATGGTTACAAGTATACATAATAGAACCACATGTGTATCTATACTATTACATTACATAAAGTATACAAGTCAGTTGATGTGAACACTTTGTTATGCTTTTTTCATTTTCCAAAAATACCAACAATTGATGAGTTTCAAAATTGTCATATGAAAAAATCTAATAAATTTAGATATTTAAAACTCCACAAACATACACGGTTTCTATTCATCTTCTTCATTCCTAAATTACATATATCTTCACGCAAATTGCATGTGTACCCACCTCTAGTATACATTTTCTTTAAGAAGTATATAGTATTCTTGTTACATTCCAGAAGTTGGCCCCAAGTAGCAACAACAAAGGCTACAATAGCATGAGATGATGGAGAGAGAAAGGAAGGGCTTGGTTGAGGCCTTGAGGACAGTCACGCCCCAGATTTCTAACCCCAAGAAGATGAACTGAAGGAAGTTAAATGGGTAACTAAAAGTCAAACCAATTAAAGAAGTCCATGATTAGGTAAGTGTCCAACGACCCAAAATGTGGTCGAGGAATACATTCCGGTTTTTAAGCTTGGAAACTCGTTAATTTTAATCTGGATTCAAAGTCCAATTTATTTGAAAATTATCTAAACTTGTTAAAGTATATCCAACTTCAAAATTTCATAAGATTAAGTTGTTTAGATACGAGCAGACAAGCAGTGACAAAATTAATTGTGGCAATTTTAAATACGAGCAAACCATTTTATGGTGAGGTTAAGTCTCCCGAACATACATCCCAACTCTCAAATGAAAAATACAATTAACATATTATCATCATCCAAAAATAACTACAACTATTACATGCCGAAAAAGAGACTTTACAAGCACCAAATAAATAAGGAGAGGGTCATTCACAAGAGGAAGTGCGATGTAGAACTAGAAGACGGAATCGGCACAAGACCACAACTAGGGTTTTCAAAAAAGAAGAATAAAAGAAAGAATAATGAAGAAGAAAAATAAATAAAAATCACAATTTCAAATCACTTTCAATATTCAATAATTAATAATCATTCAAGTCTAAGTATCCAAAACATGACATAAGCCATATATATAACCATAAGTGCCATCTAATTAGGAAAACATGGAATTGGAAACTACTAATAAAAATATAAAATCCTAAAAACATAAATTCTTATTAAATCATAATTCTTAATGATACTAAAATTCAAAGATTTTCCAATTTATTTGTCATCCGATATTTTTACAATCCCCATCATTTCTCCCCAGCTGATAGAAATTCTCCACCAGAGATAAAGGTACTCCCTGAGATGAAGTTCGTGCTGGCAAAACAATTCTTCAACCTATGGGGCATCTGATCAATGAACTGCGTCCACCACAAGTTAAGAGTGAAAATCTCCATGGAAGAGAACAAGGTCACATCTACAAGCTGGTGGTAGGAAAGAATCGACTCCTATAGAAAAGTCAACAAGCACGATCGGAGGCTCCGAGATGCCTTGATCAAGTATCATATCCTCCACACGAAAAATTGGACCAATATTTAAATTCAATCGTAAACCAGTAAAACTTGCATTAGGTCACTATTCAAGAATTGCATAAATGTTTATATTAAATGCCAATGTGATATACTTACAGGAAGAAGAGTTGTGATGCAAAGGAGTACAGTTTAAAATAATCACAAACATCTTCAAGAGAGTTGTAAAGATCAAGTAATGGTTCAGGATTAACACAACTCATAAAATGTATGATCTATAAAAGGTGAACTTGCAACAACTGACACAAAATGAGAGAATACTAGACTCAAGAGAGGTTGAGGATAAGACAAACTCACAAGCATTCTCTTCATCTGTAGTAGCAATGGATGAATAGGCTCCAATACTTTGATTAACAGTTGGCACAGGTAATGATTCAACATGTTGGTTCTCACTGGTCAAGTCATGTGGTGCGAAAAAGGAATTATTTTTCGAGGGTGAAGCTCATCATCTAACTTCGGTGTCATATTACGAGAAGGGAAACAGATCAACATAACATGACTATCAATAAAGCAATCATGATACTCGTGACATTAAGAAGTGGAGTTTTATGAGAAGCACACGTTTCGCTCAAGATTCACTTGTTTACCATGCTTGTGTCTCTTAACAATAGAAGAGGGATCCCTCTACAAGTTGTTTTCCCACAATTAGGTTAAATAATTGAATGACTAAGTTTATTCCCATCAAATTGTGGTATACCTAAAACAACTTGCGTAATTCACTAAAATAAATATCCATATGAAAATCCATTTGTACGCTCCTTATAGTCTCCCTTATTTCATTCACAGCCTTGTGTATAGTTTGAAACTCTTTGCTTAAGTATGTTTGGCGATCCATGAATGCAATTAAAAACCTTTTTTTTTTTTTTTTCAAAGCAAGAAAATACACTACTATGGACCTCTTGCAGATTTTACAAATTCTCAATGAATAAAATACTAGCCTCAATTTTCAAAGGAAGAATATGTACCTGCAAGTAGGAATCACGAGATGGCTAGAGGTGGGTGCAAGGTGGGTTGGTTGGCATTGTGGGCTTAACAGGAGCAGAGGCAGACACTGTAGGTTGAGCAGAGGAGGCATCAGTGTAGATTTCATACAACAAAAAGGGAAAGGAGAGAGCTTTGGATTTGGCCTTTAATAAGGCATAGATTTCATGTGGCAAGTAGGCAAACTTAATACAACTTGGCTCCATGAAAAATAGTTTAAAGCATACTGACTCTTTTCATAGTTACGTCCAACAGAAGTAGCCTCATCACCTACCGACAGCTTCATTACACAGCTTCTGACTTACACCAAAGTCGACGATCTCAACACCACCCAACGTGATTGTCGTCCAACACACCACCCATAACCCAAAAAACCCTCATCAACAGTATTAGCTCAGTTGCTACCTGCATCGCATTGTTGACAGCCACCTCCCACCTTCATTATCATTCATCACTACCTCTCATCTTCCCCAACCCACTGCAACTGCTTCAACCCTTTTTCAAGTCCACCACTACTCCTACCTTTCCACAGCTCATTGTCACCCTGCTCATTCCTTCCCTGGTCTGTAGTCATCGGCGCTGTCCAGCACTACTGACAAAAAGTGGTTAAATTGTCTAAATGGCCCCATTTCGTTATGGTTAGAATTGACATGATTTAATAAATAAAGAGTTTAAATTAAAATAATTAAAAGTTAAGGTTTGATTTGTTACCAAAGTTTGGAGGTTTTTTTTTTTTTTTTTTTTGCAATTTTTCTAAAAAAATATAATACTATGACTACAATTTATTTTTTAATAAAACTATAAAAAACAAAGAATAGTGTAAATTATACTGTACCCCCTTAAGTAAAACCCTTTTCTCATTTTAGGAATTCTCTCATTGTCGTCCCCAAAAAAGATTTTCTCATTTTGGTCCTTAAACTATTAAATTCTTCTCAATTGGATCCAAATTGTAATGGATATCATATGTTTGTGATCAAACATGCTATGTGGATCGGGTTCACCGCCTAAAGTATAAGCATTTTTTCACTTTGGTCCTTGAAGAACAAGATTTTTCCAATTTGCTCCCTAACCCCCAAAAAAAAAACTGTAATCTTAACTAAAAATATATATAATTTCTTACAATCACAATTTATCACAACATCCATAAAAAAATGTGATCACAACACTTAAACCTTCACTACCTTCCTACCATCTCACCTTCACAACCAACCACTTTACCTCCCTCACCCACGCCCCAAAATACTCGACACACAACCCTTCATCATAGACCACCTCCATTTGCAGCCCATGAAGACCCACCTACCGCCGCTCTAATGCCATCTACTGTAAACCATCGCCACTTGCCACTTTTTATGGCCTGATCCATTCCCCTCTAGTTCTCTTTCTTCCTTTCACTCCACCGTAGCTACCACTCGACCAATCCTCTTCCTCACACTTTCCCTTTTCCTTTCCCTATGCCTTTCATTATAAGTCCCACCACTCTCGTTCCTCACAACTTGGCCCTGTTTTCCCTTCAACTTCCCTTTGCTTCCATTATATCTTTTGTGGGGCCAACCCATCAGCCCCATATTTCAATTCACAATCTGTTTGCTCCTCAGTCGGTGCATTACCATTATTTTTTTCAAGTTTTACCAATATGAAATTGGTTTTTGAGATTGGATGGGTGTGAGATGAGTTATGGGGTGAGGATGCTTTTGCGATTGGATTAGGTTTGAATTTGGATTTAGGGTCCAAAGTGGGAAAACTTGGTTGTTTTTAGGGACCAAAGTGAGAAAATTTAATTTTTCAATTACCAAAGTGGAAAGCTAATTTTAAAATTCCAAAGTTGCCCTTTAAACATGATAAAAGTTAGCAATTGGACAAAAGTAGGAAAAAAAAAAGATAAATTACAGTAGCCTCCCTTGAAGTTTAATGAAATTACAATACCTCCCTGAGGTTTCTATATGACATTGACCTCCTTTGTCCAATTGAAATTGTCAACGGAAGGTTGTCTACTACAATTTTACCCTACGATGTGGACTTGATGCAGAGTGTTTAGCCATGGAGTTTCTAGAACTCTTGGACAAACAAGGCAAAGGCAAAAATGGCACGTGCTCAGAATGGCGTGGAATTCGACCGGAACATGGAAAATGACATCACAACCAATACCCATTGCTTTGCCATGGCCTACGATGGATTTTGGTCAAATTCCAATGTTTAGGCCCCTTCAATTCGCGATTTTGCCATTTTTTAAAATAATTGATTCGTCAATTACTCGATCTAGACAAATAGATTTTTTCCGAACTATGTATTTTTCATTATAGTTTCCAGATTTAAGCTTAATTCAAATCTTTTTATTTTTAGTAATTTTCGTAATTTTTTTATTTAGGCTTGATTAGCAAGCGTTGCCTTTTCCAATTTATTTCCTAAGTTGAATTAGGGTTCGTCCTAGTATAAACCTTAGGGCAAAACAAATTTTGATATTATAAACAATTTATTGAGAGAATTCTCTTATTTTTCCTATATTTCTAATAATCTTCCGATTCAATATATTGTAGAAGAGTTATAGCTTACTTTGCTACACGATTCAACTATTGTTTAGGGTCTATGTTGCGTCAGGACTGATGATATAGACATGCCGTGCCATGCCATGATGCCAACTATTTATTTCTACAATGGTGAGCCCATAACACTAGATGATTGCGTTCGGATCCTCTAGGGTACTTCTTTTCTAGAATACGCTTTCCTGAAGTAGTACCAAAACGACGCCGTTTTGATTAGTGAATAAAAAAATTAATTAAAAAGAGAGAACAAAACTGGACGCTGGAGAACGCACATCAAGGAGAAACACAAACTACCTTCCCAATTTTCAGCAGCCAACCTACATTACAAGGATAAACTCATCTCTCCATACTCTTCTTGCAGATTTCAATCCGAACCCTCATCAATGATCTGAACTGTCTATCCCGTAGGCCCCACAATAAAGGTCATCTATGCAAAGAATTAATTTCATCAGAAAATTATAAATACACAAAATAAATCGCATTTTGTTTTATAAAATGAATAGTGAATATAATTAAATTTAAACCATCGATTTTATAAAATAAAATGCCATTTGTTCCATGTTTATAGTTGTCCGATGAAGCTAATTTTTTACATGGATATCTTTCATTACGGGACGTATGAGATAGACTGTTCAGATCATAACCCATAAAAGAAATATGAGTATAGAGGGAAGAGGTATGGAGGGGAGCGTATCCCACACAAACTATTTCAACTAAAATCCCACGAACCATTGGTGCCTGCAACAGTGGTTTATTGTCCCTTGTGAAATGACTTCTATGCCCTTTGTTTTGGGGCTACTGTGCTCCTAAAGTCTATAGACGATGTTGTTAGTTATAAATAAAAAATTGAAAACAAGGCAGTGAAGACGGTGCAGAGAGAGAGAGAGAGAGAGAGAGAGAGAGAGCTCCCTCTAAACTAGAGAGAAAAAACGACGGACTCGGCGAAGAAGAAACCTGTCTTCAACCAGGTTTGGAGATTCAAACTAGTTAATATTTGGGGATTTTGAAAAAAAAAAGTTTTGATTTGAGGATTTCAATTGAAAAATTAGAGTTTTGATTGAAGCATTGTGATTGTATAAAAGAAATTATATTATTGAATCTAAAATTTTAGTTTGTTTCTTGAATCTAAAACATGTGATTGTATCAAAATTAATTTATTGTGACGTATAAAATAAATAAACTAATTTTAGTGTAAAACATACACGATTACTGTAGTTTCTGAAGGCCACATCATGAATTGTTGTAAAGGAATCCTACAAACTTTGTTTTTCTTTTATGCATATATAAAATTCAAATTACCCTCTTGTGGAAGAGGAGTAGGACTCCAAGTGATGAAAGAGAAGGAAAGGGAAAAAAAAGAAAGTCAAAATGAAGATAATAGGATTTATCAAAAAACAAAAATGATGATAATAGGAAAGCTAGAAAAAATGGTTGTGGTTGTTTTGTAGACTTTGAATCCTTTCGAAAGGAATGGCATCTAAAATTGCTTCTTTTTCTGTAGCATTTTCAAGCATTTTCAATTTGAGGATTTCATTATGCTTGTATTGGTTAATATTCCTTCTCTTTCTATTGAGTTGTCACTCGTGTTCAGTGCTTATTTATTTTGTACATTTGTTATGTTGCATGGTGTTCGTATAGTAGATCGGTACATTTGTTATGTTGCACGGTGTTCGTATAGTAGATCAGTAGATATGAGGATTCCTTATGGGAGTTTTTTTTTTAATGTGAATATTAGATTTTCTTGGTTTTAAATACTTGCATTTGATACTGAGGTTACTCTTCTAACTTCATTTATGCTTGTGACGTCATGCTTTGTTTGGTTCTAGGATTTATGGAGGGAAACAAAAAGGAAAGACAAAAGAAACGAAAAATGAAGGAGAGAAGTTTTGTCTTTTGTTGGACTAACAAAAATGAGAAGAAAATGAATAGGAATTTCTAAAAAAATTCAATTTTTTTTGTTTAGTTAACAAATGAAAAATATTTAAGTAATTTTATTTCCCTTTCCTTTTTTCTTACCCTCAGCAAAGAAACATAGCTTGAGGGAAAATGACAAGAATCATCATATCTACATTTTCTGTTATGCGAAACCTTTCTTAATTATTATTGGACTTTTGTGTTTGCTTAGTCCATATGACATTTGTTCCAGTGGCCAATTCTTTGGTGTTGCAGAATGACTGGCTCTGTTGACTTCCATAAAGATACAAATTTCTGGTACCAAGATAAATGGAGTAGAAGCTTCCCTATGAAGTTGTACATTATAAAAGTGTACCAAACACCAACTTTGGGCACATCATTTTAGAGAATAACAAGAGTAAGGCAGTTACTAGAGGCAAAGATGCACAAGAGGTTTGTATAGCTTTTTATACTTGATTAATTGTTCACTTTTTGTGACGACCCTGACTTGCATATCATTATTGCATCTTAAATTATTGTATGAATTTGCATGCATTTTGCTCATATCTGTTTGTTTATGAAATATCTGTTTGAATGCCTATTTCAAATCGAAAATTGAAAGCCTTAACGGATTCAGAAACAGAAATTGACTAGTTCAATAAGCTAACTAGAATATTTAGAACCATATGGGAAATCTGATAAAAATTTGATTCATATTAAAATAATTAGAATAAATCAATTAGAATTAAACTAGATTAATTAATCTTAATCCCACTTAATTAGCCTAATCTAATCTAACTATATATTTATGTGTCTTAAGCATGGATTTGAGCTCATTTTAACTCTTGAGCTGAAAAATTGTAGAGAGAGACAGAGAGAGAGAGAGAGAGATCAACTTCTAGAGAGAGGAAGTGTTCAATTTGTGTAGGAAGAAGAAGAATTGAGGGAATTAAGCTAACAAACTGTCAAGCTCTAGGTAAGAACTACAACATTAATCTTTGTAGACAATTCATCTAGATGTTAGTATGAACCAGAATATAGTGGAAATAAGTTAATTATGGACATGCATGTATATTTCTTCATTTTTGAGTTTGATTTTCCAAAAATTCCTACATGCATGGAGCTCAAGCTTGATATTCTTAAAGGTTCATCATAATTCTACACTCACTGCCTCATATATCCATATTTTGAAGGAAAAAGTTGGTTCCTCTACATGCATAGCAAAATTATGGAGTTTTGGGTTCTCGTTTTGAAAATTGAAGGAGATTTTGGATCTGTGGTTTGAAAATGATCATGTATTCAAGATTTATAAAGTGTTTGTACATGTCTCCACCAACCATGCAAGCTTTGAACTTAGAAACCCATGTTTTGAGACTTGAATTCTATTCTGGAAATTCCAAAATTCGACTGCATTGCTCAAGCAATGAAGTCATTGCTCGAGCGCACTTTGCATGCAACCAATATTTTTGCAGACACATTGCCCATAGCTCGAGCGACCATATGTCTACTCAAGCAAACTTACCTTTTATTGCACTTGGCTCAAACGACCATCGAGCCTAGATTTCGGACATCCAAAACTTTTACAGACCATGCAGACTGCTCAAGCGATTAAATGTGCGCTCGAGCAAACTGCCCTGTTTCAGTAACTTTTGAAAAATACTTTTAATTGCATACTTTCATTCTCATGATCTTTTAGGCATTCTTAAGTATTGTTTAGATATCATTCAAGATGAAGTAAGCTAGAAACACACTTAAGGAAATTAGATCAAGATATAATGTTTATTTAGTCAATGTGTTTCAATGTGTATTACTATGTGTTTTATGTAGGTTGGTTGCCCGTAGCATAACGTCAGTACAAGCCCACTGTGAGTAATTTCTTTATAAAGATATGTTCGAAAAGCATTTTGAATTGTTCAAGAATGTTATTCTGAAATCTTATTTTGTTATCTATGAAAGAATATCCTTTTTGAACTTGTAATTGTGGCATCCTTTAGTGAGGTCCTCGCCTGGGGGAAACAATACCATGGCCCATTGGATTAATCGAAACACAGAGGTCTCTGATGTTAGATCCTAGTGGTCCACATTGAATTACCCATGTGGTTTTATTGATTGACCCATTGCGATCTCATTAAATAGACCTTAATGGTCCCATTGGCTTCGGCACATTGATATATTGTTACTTTATTGGATGTTACCACGTATAATGATTTTTTTATTTTTTATTTTTTATTTTTTGATAAATGATACCACGTATAATGATTTGCATTGGTTATTGTTGAAACAGAAGATTGATATGAATTTGATATATGACTGTTATATGAATTGTTTTGGTTATTGAAAAGATATGTTTTATGAAATGTTGGACTTTATTCATTAAATCCTTTATATTGATATTACTCACTGGGCTCCAGCTCACCTCTCTCCCTTTTATATATATGTAGGTGAGCATGTGGATCGTCAAGTTTAAGAGTTGCTTTGAGAATCCACCCCTTTGGAGAAGCCGAATGGGGAAGTGCCTCCGTGATGAGGCGATACTTGGTCTTTAGAGAGCCAAGTCTTTGTCAACCTTTTGTGTAGTCTTTTTGTTTTTGCTTTTGGAATTGTGAAACAAGTTACATGTATGAAGCTGAAGTTGAATTTTGTTGTAAATATTATTATTATGGAATGATAATGACTTATTCTATTTATGAGGTTATCATGTAAGCACCACTCAATGGATTCATTTATATTTTGTTATTACTTCTGCTAAGCCCCGTTATTATATTATGATTTGAATTTGTTATTGAGGCCGAAGGTAATCTAGGATTACTTCATGACCTAAACCTCTAGGAGCGGGTTCAGGTCATGACACTTTTTGATCAAGCACCTATAACTTAGTCATGAATGCATAAATTTTTTCCTTGAATACAAATTGAAATCCTTGGGGTGGCTTGTGTGGTTTGATTGATTTATTTGCTTGATTCTGGTGGAAGGTGTTTGATTGAATGCATGGTGGCTTGTTTGGTTTGATTGATTTGTTTGCTTGATTTTGGTGGAAGGTATTTGATTGAAAGCACAACTTGTAGTTGGGATGATCATAAAAGATTACCAGGGTTGGAAAACAAAAAAAGATTTAACCACGTAATAACCAAGAATAGCTTAAATAGTCTTCATCTTTTAGAATAATTTTGAAATTTGTTGTTTGAAAAAAACTTTTGTACTCTAATGATGTAGTGCATCACTGTGTTACATGGACTCGGCACTTTGGGGCAAAGTACACGTGTCAACACGACACGACACGACACGACACGGGTGCGGGTGTGGGATCTGTGTCGGATTCGCCTATTCTCTCTCGGACATGGCTCTTCACAAACAGCAAAAAAAATGAAAGAGGAGAGAGCAAAGAGAGAACTTGATCGAAGCTCCATCCAGTCGAAGATCGAAGACCTCTAGTCAAAGCTCTATCCGGTCGATCCAGTCGAAAATCGAAGCTCCATCCGGTCTCTCTCTCTCTCTCATTTTATATTCTTCTTGATTCATATCTCTGTCTATATATTCGTATCCATCTATTATTATAATAACTATAATAATAACTATTATTATTATATATTAAATAATAATTATTATATAACATATAATATATTTATAAGATAATATATACTTATATTTATTAAAAAAAAATAAACACATGTACGTAAAATAAAATAAAATAAAATAATTAATTAGAACACATTGTTTAAAAAATATAATAAATAAATTAAATAATTAATGTATATTAAAATAAAAATATTTATAAAAATATATATATAATATAACTCATCTTCATAGATTTTTATTTGTTATTTATATAATATAACTCATCTTCATATAATCAATATATTTTTTTCAAAAAAATCTATTTAACGTATCACTGTACCTGTATCCAAATTTAGATATATATCCACGTATCCTTAATTTTTAATTTTGAAGTGTCCGACCCCTAGATACGCACCCACACCCGATACCTGTACCCGAGTCCGTGTAACATAGGTGCATCATCTAACTAGATAAGACTCTTTAATTTTCCATCTGCTGTATAATTTAAAATGGGTTCTAATAGCGCACCCTAAAAAAAGTTGAAAAGGAAAAAAAATGGCTGTTAAGAGGCATATAATTCCCCATTTAGTTGTATTTTCTTAGCATTTTCTAAGCAACTAATTGAAGGATTGACTCTATAGATGCAACCCAACTTGCATAAATTGTGAATCTGCAAAGGAAGTTAATAGTTTTTCATTATTTTATTCCCAAGGAGAAACATAATAGTTATGCCTAGGCTGAACTTTTACACTATTTGTCATTGATAAACATAAATTCACCATTTTCATTTCTACAATCTTCGTATCTCATTATGTTTATATATTTTCTTCATTGTTCTCAATCATTTGATTAAAAGACATATCTACAGATGAGGAGATTTTACTAATTATTTTCTACAAATTAGGCTTGTCTTAAACAGTGTAATTTCTTATATAGGCTTCCCCAAGATGGTTTTTATGATTGGAAGAATTTAGAAACGTGTACTGTTACATTTATTAGTGTATAGATGTCCTACTCTTGCTGGTATTTTTAAAATTATTTTGGGTTTCTTTTATAGGTGTGGTATTCATTGCTTTAACATTTCACTTCAGAATTTCTTAATGCAATATTATTCCCCTTCTTCTCTTAATTTTCGCTTTGATTCCTAACAAAAATTAATAAATAAAACAATGAACAACAATTAAGGAAACTTCAACAACTTATAGCAGACACTTACAATGGGCACTAGGTTGCGTGCCTTGCACACAGCCATTCTCACTAGTATATATATATACATATGAGAGAATCATAAAAACCAAATCAAAAACCCTAATTTTTCAATTCTCAATCTAAATCCTCAATCAAAAACTCCAAATCAAAAGCCCCAAACCTGTTAATTTTTCAATTGCAAGTTGGAGGAGGAACCTGGCTTCGTCTTCTCTGATCCTCTTCGGTCTTCTTTCTCTGCGTTTTCTGTCTTCTCTCCTCTTCTTCAGCTGTCCCACTCTCTCTCTCTCTCTCTCTCCCCCACTCCGTTTACATGGGTGATTTGGTAAGAAACGCTGGAAACATTAGCATATGTAAAAAGAAAAAGAAAAATGCTGGGACCACTAAATAAAAATAAATAAAAAAAAAGAAGAAGAAGAAGAAGTAATGCTAGAGATCCTAAATATTTTATCAAAAGTTTTACCAAATGTCTCACATGGGTGTGGGACCTATGGGGGTAGGATCCACATGTGGGTCCCACACCCATTTTGTAGCATTTTTGATAAAAAAAAAAAAAAAAACACACTAGGAAGAGCACTAATGTCACAGTGGGCTCCGCCCATTTTTTATGCTTTTTTTTTTTTTGTGTTATTTCCAATGCATTAATGTTATTAGTGATGTATTTTTTAGTGGCCTAAATCATTGTTGAAAGAAAAATTAGATAATTTCAATTTATTTGTCATAATTAAAAAAATATCATAATTAAATGTAATATGAGATATAATTAAAATTTTATAAGTCGTGATTAAAATAATATAATAATTAAAAAAATTAATTATAATTAAAAAATAAAATGATATAATTAAATGTGCATATGATTTAAAGGGATAAGTGATAAGTGATGATGACAAAAGTCAACTATTTTCTCATGTTTTATTATAAGACCATCTTTAGCGATGAATTAAAAATTTGGATAAATTACAATTACACTTCTTGAGGTTTGTGTTTAATACATATCACCTCTTGATGTTTGAAAAATTACACTAATCCCCATGACATTGTAATTATTTAGACGGAATGAAGACATTAAACTAATACACTCTCTTTTTTTTACTTTGCTTTATTTTCTCTCTTTTTTTTTCGCATTTCCTTTACTCTTTTTTTTTTTTAATGTAATTTCCTATATTTTTCTATTAGGAGTTGTTACTTTTTATATAAGCAGGGGGATTTGAGAAATGAAACTATTAACCACAAGGGTGGGAATGTAATTTTCATCAAACCTCAAGGGATGTCAATGTAATTTACCTTAAAATTTTTATTAAATTTGAGTAAAATTTGATTTGATATCGTTCACTCTAATGTTAAAATTAAAATTTTCATCAAATATTTTTACATCTCCAGTTGTCCAAGAAAACGTCCGAACGGATGTCCTAGAGCTCGTTCGAGCATGAACAAAAAAGCTGCCAAAATTACTCTTTGTGAACATCCGAGAGGATGTCCGGCCCAACAGTAAATTTAAATTTGATGAAAAATGAAAGGCTCTTTTCATTTGATGAAAGTTTTAGTTTTGCCTCTATTTGATATGATTTTGGTTAAAGGGTTGAAGCACATCATTTGGCTCTTTTCATTAAATTTCAAATTTGATAAATGATCTCATGCTGGATTGGAGATGCTCCAAGTGAGAGATTTTTGAGATTTTTATAAAATAAAAATAAATAAATAAAATTGGACTTACAAAAATAGAGAAAGTGATGTAACATGGTTTTGGCTTTTTTTCCTACTCTCCAAAGAAGGCATAAAGTTTATTTTAATTATTGTCAAAAGTAGTAAGATTTTGTGATAAATAAATTAATTGATTGTAAAATATTTATAATATTAAAAAACTGTCTCTTAAAATACAAAGAAAAAAAATAAATCTTACTCATATCACTCTCTCATATGCTTTTCTTTTTTACCCATCCAAACATGATAATATGAAAACAAAATCATTTCACTTCATTTCTTTTATTTTCTTACCCAGATGAGAGACCACAGTCATTTTTTTTTTCTCACCCTACGATCCAAACGGATTTGTCTCCTTTCTCACTCTCTACTTTGTGATCCTTTCTTTCGTTGTTTTCTTTTCTATCGCCTTTTTTTAGTGCTATTAATTGGATCCCCTCTTCTTTGAACCCCTTCACCTCTACCCCTTCTTTTTTTTTTTTTTTTTTTTTTTTTTTTTTGGGTGGGGTGGCATCTCATCCAATCCCAAAAGTACCCATCTTTTTCAACCCCTACCATTACCACAAGCTTTTTACCAACTCTTTTTCCAACCATTTACCACCTTTTTTTGGCCACACAACCATTCCAACCCCTCTCCATTACCTCATTCGCACCTCATCACTACCCAAGTCGCATCTCCAGTACTCTCTCGAACCCTCCATTCACGGCCATCAGCCTTTTTTGTAATTTGTCTAGATCTGGGTTGACAGTCTATGACCAAACCACTACCATTTGTTCGATATTATATGTCCAAACTATTACTATTTGTTCAATGGTCTACATTGCACATATCTAGTTTGATAGTCTATGACTGCAACACCAGTATTTGTTCGGTGATATATGTTTAAACTAACAGCCTTTGTTGACACTGGTTTTTCGAACCAAGCACTACAACTTTGATCTCTCTTTATTTGTATCCCTTTTCGAAATCAGGTGCTACAATCCTGGGAACCATGTTATGAATAAATTTGTTATATGATTGTTGTGGACTACCCATTTGTATGGTACATTGTGAACATTTACATCAAGTTAATCTCCAAATAATAAAGTGTCTTCTAGTTGTAGTTCGATTTTAATGTGAACCTTAACTACTGGTTTAAGTTTGACTATTTTGTGATGTTAACAATTTAAATGTTCATATAGACACTCACTAATGTGCATGTGCATGTAACAGATGTTGTCCCTAAATTCTGCCGAAGAGGAATGAAGAGGATTACCATATCAAAAATGATAGTGTGCTGACAGAGAGAATCACCCATGTTGAAAATGGTCGTGTTAACTGTTGTGGGGAGAGCAACTAGAACACTCAACCACCTCAAAGGTTGATAGCTATGAATATTGAGAACAAGAACTAGAACAAGAACAAGTATAGATAATATATAGAGAGAACTAAACATAAAAGACGCCAAGAATTTACATGGTTCGACAAAGACTACCTCCATAGATAATCCCACAAATACTAGTTTTATGGATAAATTACACTTTGCCCCCTGTACTTTGCAACAAATCTCACTTTGGTCCCTACACATGAAATCATGACAATCAATCCCCTGCACTTTTGGTCAAATCCTATTTTGGTCCCTACATATGAAATCGTGACAATCAACCACCTGCATTTTTGATCAAATCTCACTTTGATCCCTACACATGTGTTAATGTCCCCCTTCTGTTACTCCATTGTGTAGACACTCCATTTTTGACCGTCCTCAAGACTTGGATATGCTTGCAGGTACATCCAGAGACAAGTTCGATTACTCGTCGAGTATTCGAATTTCGTAGCGAAATGTCACAGGTTTGAGCTTTCCAAACCATGTATTCTTTTT
The DNA here is from genome assembly GCA_025200525.1 of Camellia lanceoleosa. NCBI lineage: Eukaryota > Viridiplantae > Streptophyta > Magnoliopsida > Ericales > Theaceae > Camellia > Camellia lanceoleosa. Next base: position 69,029,781 of record CM045764.1, read on the forward strand.
GTCTCATTTTTTTACCATGTGTTGGCCCTTTCAACATGCTTCTTGTGAGGCACTGCTGACCACCTTTTGGCCCTGCCGGCCATGTAATTGTCCCTGTCTGCCATTGATGAAGCCTGCCAGCCATCAATGAGGCACTACCGGCCACCACTGATGGCCGGCAGAACACCTTGTCTCAGCAGATTTCACGCCAGATCTTTTGAACTAGCTGGTTTTCTCTCATCCCTCCTCCATACACGTATGGAGGGATAAAGCCCTTTCCAAGCTTGTTCAACAAGCTTTGCATTGCATGCCTCTATATAAGGGGAGGCTCCCCCCTTTATAGAGGTTCAGCAACTTTTAGAGACAATATATCTCTCTATATTTCTATATATATATATATATATATTGTGTTAGTTTGTGCCTTAAAGTGTAATCTCTCTTCATTTTTGCACTACAACACCTAGCAACACACCACCATCTTTGAGCTGAGGTTCTTGGGAGTGTTATTTGAGCTCTAAAAGTTGGTTTTCGCCTTAGAAGCTGCTGGTTTCGAAGTTGTGCTTCAAGGGTGAGTGCATTCCCCTTTTAAGCCTTTGTTTGTATACTATATTGGCCATCCTTTCATATTGTTTTAGGCCTTGCTTTCAACTGAAAAAAGTTCTGATTTTAAGTGTTTAAGATGTTTGTTTAAGGCTTCTTTGGTGTTGGGGGTGATCCACTCCCTTTTGTGCCTTGTTAGGCTTTGTCTTGTACCATTACTATGTGCCTTTGTGATCACCTTTATTTGGCCTTTCTACCACTAAATTCCAAAGGAATTCTAGTGGTGGAAACTTGGTTTGAGGCCTCAAATAGGAGCCTCTTCTCTTGTATGCTTGTGTTGATAGCTCATCAAAGTAGCATGTTTGCTAAGATTGTTTTGGGTCTATCTCAATAGGTTTTTGGTGTTTTTTTAGCATGCTATAGCTCTGTCTAGGCTTGGTTTAATAGCCTCTTGCATACTCCTTGCACTTGTAGTGCATTTCCACTCACTAGCCTAACATGCATCATGCTTTGGACCATCATTCTAGCACGATTTTGGCTCTACTCCAGGAAGCTTTTCTTTATGTTTTGCCATGCTTAAGCTCTATTTGAAGTTGTTTTGGTCATGCATGCCTTGCTTTGTATAGCCATGGTTCATTCTTGCTCACTAGCTTTGAGTTTCCAAGTCACTAGTATGCATTGATTGGGCCATTTGCATGTTTTGTCATCATTTGGTATGTGATTTCAGTGCATGTAGTGTGGTCATGCCCTCATATCTTTCACTCATTCAACGCTTTGGAGGGTTGGTTCTTTATGCCTTAAGTATGAGCCTTTATATATGCCATCTTGCCTAGACTTTTGGGCTGCCATATCAATGTGTTTTGGGTGTTATTTTGCCATAATACAACTCTGATTTTTATTGGTGAAGCCATCTCATGCTTGGTTTTGGTAGGTGCAGTGTAATCCTCCTTGTTGGCCTTGCATGCTTATTGTTTTGGCTCTTCATGCTAGCTTGTTTTGGCTCTGCTCCATACATAATTTAGCATTGTTTTAGCATGCTCTAGGACTGTTTTGGGTGTTCTTGGCCTTTTGGTTCATGTATTGCATAGCTATAGTGCAAGTGCCTATGCTAATTTCAAGCTTTGAGCCTCCTAGCATGCTTCATTTGTGACATGTACGTGATTTGGCATCATTTACCATGTTATTTCAAAGCATATAGCATTGTCATGTTCTCACTTCTTTCACCCTTTGAGTGCTTTTAAGGGTCATGCATTGTTGCCTTGTTTGTGGCCTAATGTGTATGCATGCATGCCTAGACCTTTGAGCTCCCATCTCAACATGTTTTGGTCCTTGTTTTGACCTATTTAAGCTCTGTCCATGATTGGTTCCATCATTTGTGTCATGTATTGCATGCCTCTTGTGTAGTCCCCTTCACTAGCTTTCATGCTTAAGGACTCTTGCATGCCATACTTGTGTTGTTTGAGTGATTTGGCATCATCTCATACATGATTTTAGAGTATTTAGTGTTGTCACACTCCCATGTTTATCACTTCTTGATCATGTTTGAGGGTTGTGCTCTCATGCTTAGTTAATGAGCCATTACATGTGCATGCAATATCTTGCTTTTCATGCCATCATTTCAGCATTTTGGCTACTATTTTGGGCATGATTGAGGTCTGTCCATATTCGGTTTAAGTCCATATAGCATGTTGTTTGCATGTTGTTGCATTGCATTGTGTTAGCATGTTGTTTGCATGTTGTTACATTGCATTGTTGTTTGCATGCTTATGTTGCATTGCATTGTGTTTGCATGCCATTAGCATTGCTAAGTTGATCATGTTGCATTGCACTGTGTTTGCATACTCATGTTGCATTAGCATTGTTTGCATGCCATTAGCATTGATAGGTTGATCATGTTGCATTGCATTGTGTTCAACTTGATGTTGTGTTTGAACACAAGGTGGATTAGCTCATTTCATACTTGAAGTGATGAAATGAGCTAATCTTCCTTTGATCTCCATTGCCTTTGATTTCTCATGATAAGGAGGTGGTCTTGGTGTCTTATTTGTCATGCATTTATTGAATTTGCACATGTTGGATCTTTGGCCATCATGTATCGAGATGCGTGATTGATGGTCTTGGATCCAATGATGCCCCCTCCATTGATGTTTTGAAGTGATATGGAGTGGCATAGTGCGTACATACCCTTGGGAGACCCTCTATTTTCTCTATTTTGTGCTCTGCTACAGCTTGGTGTCCCAGCACATCAGTGGCTGGCACCCTCTTATTTCTAGCCGATAGCCCTTCATCCTTGGTCGGCAGTGTGTATATTTGGTCGGCAGGGGGGTCGGCAGAAGCTTCTTATGGCCGGCAGGCCACTGATGCACTCCCCAACACTGTTTTAGTGAGATCCAACAGCTAATTCTCAAGGATACCCTGCAGACAGAGCCTTTAAAGAACATTTGGAGAGCTTTTCGGGATGAGAATTGAGAGCATGCATCCTTCCTTGTTCAAGGCAGAGCTGAGGCAGCCTGATTTAGTGTTTTATTTGTTAATTAGCATTTGGTGTTGTAACTTAATTAATTCATTTGATTGGTTAAAAGTTTTGTAATAATTAATTAGCTTAGTATAGTTAATTAGTTGGATTGTAATAATTAGTTTAATTAGCTTAGCGTAGCTTAGCTATCATTCATTCGGACCCTCCGTCGAGAGGGCAGATTTTGTAATAAGTGTGCGTGTGTGTGATGCATGTCTTTCAATCCCACGTCTTTCTCCCTTTTATTTGCCAACTTTTGATGGTTAGATTAGGGCATATTTCAATTAGCATACTTATGCTTGCATGTGTGCATCCATCCATCTGTCTTGCATGCACCGGGCTTAGCGCATCATACAAACTGCATTATATTTCAATTCCTATTTGAATACATGTATCAATTGTTGCATTCTTATGCCATCTTAGAATAGCCGAGCCTATCTTAGTTGCATTTTTGCATGTGTTGCATTAGGTATTCTTGACATAGCTAGGATCATGCATTGATTACTGACTAACTTCTGTTTTGGCTCGGAGTACACTGTGAGTGTTTATGCTTTAGCATCCTTGCATGTGTGTAAGTGACTGCCATGATAGCATGCTTGCCATGAGGCTGACTGGTTAAGTGATTAACTGCTTGAATGCCTGTAGGTGAAGGCTTGATTGCCTGGATTGGAACAACTCGATGATTGTGAGTTTTAAGCCCACTTGAGAGTGGCAAATCATGTTTTCTAAGCCCACTTGAGGATGGCAAATCCGCATCTTAGCCTACTTGCGAGTAGCACTTTCAAACAATTTTTGAAAACAAACATGAGTTGTTTTGTTCCAATCCGCGTGATTGAGTCTATACTTGTATGCTGTACGCATCACATAGTAAGGTTAGATTAATAACTGGAATAAGAATACACGTGTTTTCAAAAACAACATATCATGTTAGTAGAGGTCGATCCTTTGATCGGGCGAGCAGGGGTGCTCATTGCATGACCTTCCCCTCTCGTACCCAAGTTCTCGAGCCGAAACAACTTTGATGATGACGGACACGTGGCCTTAGGCACGAGTTAGGGTTTCCTAAATTTCCCAAAACAAAATATTTAGGTGGCGACTCCGAAATCTGGCAAAGCAGTCCATGTTTGGCGCTTTTTGATTAAAATCGATTTTCCAAAATGATTTGTCGGATTTGGACTCTTTGGTGATTTATCAGTCTTACATTGCACTTTGTGAGATTAGATTCAGAACCATGACAGGAGTCCAAACTGTAGTAGCCTAGAACAACGATTCGCACCCTCACGCGCGGAGCGGAGTTCAGGGCGGTCTACACATTGTTTAAATCTTTAACAAAATCCAATTATGTGACAAGAATGTGACTACAACATATGGATAAGAGACGAGAATTATCCCTATTTCTCACTAATACACACTTTGTTTTACATGATAAGCATGTAAGAGTTATATATATGTTTGTATACTGAAAATTAGGACAAAGAGGCAAAAAAATTAAACTTTTGAAATCAAAAAAGGCAGTAGAGAAATCGAAGAGAAAAAGAGAAATAGACAGAAGACTGTGTTCTTGTAGAAAACAAAATTTTGTGATTCCAATTTATGCAAAACTCTAGTTCGTCTTCTTAATTGTTCACAATCTACGTATTACTTTAGCCAAATACAGTCATAATTTGATGTGAATTTTGGAGCAACGTGTGTATTGGTTGAAAATTTTCGTAGTCACATTTTTTTTACATGACTAGATTCTGTTAAATATTTAAACAATAAAGCAACAAAGGAGGAAATTAGCACTTGTGTAGGGACCAAAGTGTGATTTGATCAAAAGTGTAAGGGATTGATTGTCATGATTTCATATATAGGGATCAAAGTGAGATTTAACCAAAAGTGCAGGGGTTAACTGTCATGATTTCATGTGTAGGGGCCAAAGTAGGATTTAGTGCAAAGTGAAAGGGTGCAAAGTATAATTTAGCCTAGTTTTATTATCAAACTAAAATGAATGCTCAAAAAGTTACAATGGTGTTTCTTTCAATCTCTCACCAAAACCCATAATCTATTTCAACATTGAATTATGAGAGAACCCACCTATATTTATAGTAGAGAAATTTTACCCAAAACCCAAACCCATAAAGAATAGGATTCTAGTTCCCAAATTAATTTGGTTTCCTTACAATCCTATTTAATAAGGAAACAACTAAACCAAGTCAAACAAATATTCCTACAATCCTAGTCTATAGGAAATAGAATACTTCAAGTCCAAACCAATTTTGGAATGGACAATGAGCCAAAAACTAACAAATCTCCACCTTGGCGAGATATCTAGCTGTTGTTCCAAATTGAGCATTAAACAATGATAGAATCTTCTACACTACAAATCTGGGATTGCCTCCAAGTCGCGTTCTAAGGCATATGCACCCTAAGGTGCTCAAACACGATCCAAGTGTATTAAGTCCAAATAGTGTTAGAATTTAACCCTAGTGACAACTTTTGTCAACATATCCACTGGGTTGTCGGCTGTACCAATCTTCTAAAGTAGGATCTTTCCTTCTTCCACAATCTCACGAACAAAGTGGAATCGAACATTGATGTGCTTCATCCGAGAATAATGCACCTTATTTTTTTGCCAAGCGAATTGCACTTTGACTATCACAATAGATGATAACATGTTCTTGCTCAATGCCCAAATCTGTTATCAATCCTTATAACTAAATGGCCTCATTTATGGCTTCTGTCATAGCCATATATTTAGCCTCCATCATTGAAAGTGTAACTGTTAATTGCAAAGTTGATTGCCAACTAATTGGTCCTCTTGTACAAGTGAACACATAACCAGTAATAGAACGACACTTATCAAGATCTCCTACGTAGTCTGAATCAACATAGCACACAACAGGATGATTCACTATGCTTTATCTCTCAAACTTCAAGCCAAGGTCTACGATCCTTAGCATATACTATAGAAACCACTTTGTTGCTTGCCAATTGTAGACACCCCATTTTTGACCGTCCTTGAGACTTGGACATTATCGTTTGAACACTCAATGATCATCCATGCTCATGTTCGTTTTGAGTTCCTGAAGGTCTCAGCTATGCGCCTTGCCTTGGAGCCTCTCAACTTGTCTGTTTTATGCTTGGTTGTGGACCAAGAGCTTGTGGCTTTGTTTCTGAGGGAAGGGGGTGGCCTGCTAGCCAGCCCTATAACCCATCAGCCAGGCCCTATGCCCATCGGCCATGCCCTCTTTCCATCGATCATCAGTGGTGGCCGGTCGGCTCCTTTAATGGCTAGTCGGCCATATCTTTTGGTCGAGGCCTTTTTCTTTACTTTTGTAGATATTTTGGTGCCAGCTATGTTAGCTGTTAGGCACAAAAAGCATCCTCCATACACGTGTATGGAGGGATTGTAACAAGCCTCTAGCTTGCCCAACAAGCTTGAAACTTGTGATTCTATATAAGGGGAGGCTCCTCTCCCCTTTCAGAGGTTCAAAAAAATTGCGTTAGGGCTAAACATATCTCTCTCTCTCTCTCTATATATTTCTCCCTCTCTCTCTATATTTGAACCAAAAGTGTCATTTCTTCACACTTTTGCACACAAACACCTACTCAAACACCTTCACTCTTGAGCTGAGGTTCTTGGAGGTTGCATTTGAGTGATTTTGGCTTGGTTTTGCCTCAGAGGTTGCTAGCTTGCTGTTGTTCTTCAAGGGTCTTCAAGGGTAAGCATATATCCCTTTTAAGCTTTGTTTTGATTAATAACTTAACCACCTTTGCATGCTACTTTAAGGTTGGTTTTAGCCTCTTTAAAACTCTATTTTTAAGGCTTTGAAATGTGGGTTTGAGTCTTGTTTGGTTAAGGGATGTTTCCCCTCTTTTGCTCTATGGCTTGTAAAGCCTCTTGAGCCACCATTCTTAGCCTTTGTTGTGACCTTTGTTTGGCCTTTCTACCACTGAAACTCAAAGGAATTTTAGTGGTAGAAAGTTGGTTTTGAGGCTCAAAATAAGAGGGGGTGGTCCTCTCTCTTTATGTCTTGTTTGTATGCATAGAGGGCCTACCAAGTGAGCATGTATTTCTATCATTTTAAGGCTTAGTTTGAGCATGTTTTTGTGAGTTTTTGGACCTGATATAACTCTGTTTTTGGCTGGTTTGGTTGTCTCTTGAATGCTTCATACACTTGTAGTGTAATTTTACTTGCTAGCCTAACATACTCTATGCTTTGGACCATCATTCTAGCCTATTTTGACTCCACTCCAACATGCTTTTTGCCATGATTTCACATGTTTTAGATTTGATTTGGGTGGTCTTGATCAAGTATGCTTTGCTTTGTATAGCCATAGTGTAAAGCCCCTCCACTAGCTTTGTGTTTTGGATCTACTAGCATGCATTGCTTGGGCTATTTACATGATATAGCATCATTTGATATATGATTTCAGAGCATGTTTCAATGTTATACCCTCGTGTGTATCACTCTTTCAATGCTTTGGAGGGTTATGCTTTATGCCTTAATCATGAGCCAATTTGTATGCACGTTTGTCTAGTCCTTTGAGCTTTCCATTTCAGCATGTTTTGGCCACTGTTTTGGCATGCATGACCTCTGTCTGGGGTTGGTTTGACCATTTGAGCATTGTAGTACATGCTTCATGTGTGATACACTTCACTTGCCTTGATGCCTTAGCTCCTAAACATGCCATGCATGCATTGTTTGCATGTTAAGAGTTATGCATACCCCCTTAACATGTCAAGATTAGCATGTGATTTGCATTAGCATGTTGTTTGCATATGTGTTGCATTGCATTGTGTTTAGATCAGATGTTGATCCAAACACGAGAAACGAGGGGCGTTTCATACTTAAAATGATGAAACGCGCCTCATTTCTCGGTTGCCGACACTCTTAATCAAGCATGATAGAGGTGGAGGCCTTTATGTGTTATTTGTGTATTCACTGACTTTGACTTGTGCAAACTTGGCTTCTCGGCCATCGTGCATTACAATGCTCGGTTGATGGCCCGAGAGTCGAGTACCGCACTCCCTTGAGCTTGAGAAATGATAGGGAGGGTGGTTATGCACACATTCCTTGCAAATACACTGCCATGCCTCTGTTTGTGCTCTATTGCAGCAAAAGGAGAAATTGCAGGAAGCAATGGCTGACCGGTCATCAAAGCTGCCGACCGGCCACCAAGGCTGCCGATCGGCTATCAGAAGTGGCCGGTGGCCATCAACTCCGGCCGATGGCCACCATCTCTGGCCGATCATCCCTCAGCATGTTCTTGAGATGGGTCAGAATCAACCTGGAAGTTGGCACAATTTTCAGAGGTCTAAAAGAGTGCAAATAGAGGCATCACGAGGCACGATAGTGGATTTCTGAGCGAAACTAACTAAGCATGCATATCCCCCTCGCTTTCCAAGGCCATTTGTTTAAATTACTTAGCTAAACTGGTTCATTAGCTTAGTTATTTTTTAATTAATTAGTTAAGTGTTTAATTAATTAATTTGGTTTGTAATAATTAGTTTAATTAGCGTAGCTTAGCCTATTTATTCAGACCTTCCGTCGAGAGGGCAAATGTTGTAATAAGTGTGCGTGTGTGTGTAAATGTCTTCCAACCCCAAGTCTTTCTCCCTTTTAGTTATCAGCTATTGATGGTTAGTTTTAGGGCATGTTTCAATTAACATACTTATGCTTTGCATGAGTGCATCATTCATTCGTATTGCATGCACCGGGCTCGGCGCATCATTCAAACTGCATTGTATTTAAATTCCTATTCAAGTACATATATCAAATTGTAGCATTCATATGCTATCTTAGCTAGCTGAGCCTATTTAGTTGCATTTTGCATGCGTTGCATTAGGCATCTTGAACATAGCTAGGATCATGCATGATTTCTAACTAGTTTTCTGTTTTGTCTCGGAGTACACTGTAAGTGTTTATGCTTTATCATCCTTGCATGTGTGTAAGTGACTGCCATGATAGCATGCTTGCCATGAGGCTGACTGCTTAAGTGATATAACTATGTGAATGCCTGTGGATGAAGGCTTCATTGTTTGAATTGGAACAATTCATCAAAATGTGAGTTTTAAGCCCACTTGAAGTGGCAAATCATCATGTTGTTTTCTAAGCCTACTTGAGGGTGGCAAATCCGCGTCTTAGCCTACTTGCGAGTAGCACTTTCAAACCATTTTCGAAAACCGAACATGAGATGTTTTGTTCCAACTTAAGTGATTTGGTGTATACTTGTATGCTGTGCACATCACATAGTAATTCTAGATTAATAACTGGAAAAAGAACACATGTGTTTTCAAAAACAACATATCATGATTAGTAGAGGCTGATCCTTTGATCGGGCGAGCGGGGGTGCTCATGTTATGACCTTCCCCTCTCGTACCCAAGTTCCCGAGCCAAGGCAATTTTGGTGATGACGAACACATGGCCTTAGGCATGAGTCAGGGTTTCCTAAATTTCCCAAAACAAATTATTTAGGTGGCGACTCTGTAATCTGGCAAAGCAATCCATGTTTGGCACTTCTTGATTAAAATCAATTTTTCAAAACGATTTGCTGGATTTGGACTCTTTGGTGATTAATCAATCTTACATTGCACTTTGTGAGATTAGATTCAGAACCGTGACAGGAGTTCGAACTGTAGTAGCTAGAACTACAATTTGCACCCTCTCCAAAAGGGGGGGGCGCGGAGTGAGTTCGGGCAGTCTACACCAATGCTTCTTTCCAAGGTCATGCATGTATTGACTCACCATACTAATAACATGTGAGATATCAGGCTTTGTGCCCACCACAACATACACAAGGCTACCAACCAAACTAGCATATGGAACTTGATCCGTGTACTCTCATTCCTCATCACTACAAGAGGATAATGAAGCACCAAGCTTAAAATGTGGAGCCAATGGAGTACTAACTGGTTTAGACCTATTATCAATGCGAAAATGTTGTAGCACTCGCTACAAGTACTGCTTTTAGATAAGATAAACAATCCCTCTTACCTTATCTGAAGTAATCTTCATTCCCAGTATCTTTCGTGCTTCGCCAAGATCCTTCATCACAAACTCATCACTTAATTGAGTCTTCAAATGATCTATTTCCACCTTGCTTTTACATGCAACCATATGTCATCAACATATAAAATCAAATAAAGAAAGGATCTATGCCCAAGCGTCTTGAAATACACACAATGAACAAACTATCTATGAGCGTATTTCTGTGCAATCATGTAATGGTCAAACTGTTTGTACCATTGTCGAGGCGATTGGTTCAAACCACAGAAAGACTTCTTCAATTTGCAAACCAACTTATCCTTTCCAGCAACTCAAAACCTTAGTTGCACGACGCGGGCAGATGCGGGAGTAGGAACGGGAGCGGGGAAGCATGAGCCGATAGAAGTTTCTTAGGGTGGGAGCGCCCTGGGGAGCGCTTATATATATATGTATATTATGCATATATAAATAAAATTAATTCAAAAATTCAGCATGTATTTGTTTTTTGGAGTGGCTTTATTTAAATATATTAAATTTGACGACTTACATTACTACACAAAAATTTAATAGAATCCCATTAGAAAATTTCATCACTAATACAAATGTCATTAATTCTTAATCATCTAATCAAACAAAAAGACTTGACAACCAAAAGAGTTCACTAATTCTCATAATTTCCAAAAAGTAAGCAACCAAAAAGAAAGCCAAAAACTAAGGTAAAAAAACAAAATATTACAATTCTACATAACAAAATATTTTACTTATTCTGCCTTTTTTTCACTTATTCTGTCTTTTGCCACGTGCTTTTTCAAGTCTCCTTTGTGTTGCTACTTGTTCCATTGAATGCTCTTGAGAAGTAGGAGGTGGAAATGATGAAGATGTAGGCAATGGTGTTGGAGTTGGACATGGCTGAACATCTGAAGCTGCAAGAGTGGTATCATTTTCACTGTTTGAAAGTGATATATTATCTCTTTCTTCTATTTCCATAATATCCTCTTCAATGTTGGCATCTTCTGGATGTGCATCCTAATTTTTTAAATTCTCATAGTCCTCCATTTACCTTGACAAGAGTCTATGATTATAGTGCACAAACACCAACTTTTTAGCTCGATCAACATTTAACCTATTCCTTTTCACATTATGAATGTAGGAATAGGTACTCCAACACCTTTCTGTAAAAGAAGTATTCACACTTTGAGACAACATTTTCAATGCTAAAGAGTATAATTCAGGTGCTGTCCTACCATACAAATGCCACCATGATAGTGCATCCATGGTTGCTCTGTCATTTACTGCTTGAGGTTGTGAAAAAACTCCTTTGCAACTGACAAAATCACTAATTTGTTTTCTTATAAAAGCAGCTTCAGTTTGATCAGAAATCATTTTTTCCATTGCCTCAAGATATCCCTTTTGCACCTCAACATCAAAATGAGGTTTTTTCTTTCTCACACCACCTGGGGCAGATTTTGACGACCAATAATTTGTGTAGTACTTAGGAACAAGAATATATGCTAGACAATGCAAAGGAATGTTCATCTTATCCCATATTTCCACCACAAATTGATGTATCAAATCATAAACAATAGGATCATTTGAATGAGTATCCTTAATGTTCCCTAACATAGTATCCATTAACTCATAAGCCTCTCTAATCGTAGCCTTATCAGAATCTGAAAATCTAAGCATCTTATAAATGTGTTTTGTGATGGTGAGGACTCTTTTTGCTTTTCTCCAAAAATCATCATCCATAATGGTTTGGTGGACAATGTCATGCTGATGAGGAAATGATGTACTTTTTCTCAAATTTTCCCATTGTTTGCTTAGAGCCATGGACAACAAAGCAGGTCTGACTTTAACAAGACATTGTAAAACAATGAAAAGGTGCCCAAACCTAGTCTTCTTTGCTTTGAGAAGATCTAGACTGGTAAATGTTTTAAACAAGTATTGACAAGAGCTATGGTTTTTTTTTTTTAATGTATTTTACCATTTCTTTACCCCTCTTATACGATTCATCAACAAATAACAAAGTTGGATCCTCGCATTTGGCTATGTCTTTCATCAAGAGATTCAAAGTATAGGCTAAGCAACCTGACCAGAATATATAGGAATACTTGTGCTGAATTATTGCTCTAGTTGCCTTGCAATTAGTGGCATTGTTAGTAACTACTTGGACCACATTGGAGAGTCCAACAAATTCAATTTCTTTAAACAACAAATCAGCAATATTTGTTGCATTTTTCTCCTTTGAAAAAACGTCATGTCCATTAATAAAAATGGCCTTACCACCAGAAGCAACCATGATGTTAATCAAAGTTTGATTCTTTAAATTTGGCCAACCATCAGAAACAATGGAAACTCCATGTATGCTCTAATCTTGTATTAAAGGGTTGAGGGATTGTTGAACCTTGCTTGGTTCTTTATCCAACAAGCTGTTTCTCACCTTCTCATAATTAGGAGACTTGTACCCTTTGGGAGCATTATTAATAGTAGTAACCATATCTACCCACCATAGAGACCTCACAACATTAAAAGCAATGCCATTACTATAAAGACACCTAGCTATTGTTCAATCCACTTCTTCTCTATTTCTTACATGAAACATGTTGTCAATTGAAACTGTGACTGAGCGTGGCACATCAGAGGACCTAATAGTTTGAGATTGTACCTGTGATGTTAAAGTGGACCTAGGAAATTTTCTGGCCTTGGCATTTCCCAGAAACAACCGTTATGCATCTAGTTCCTCTTGTTTCAGCAACTCCCTCTTAATCTTGTTCACCTTGGGACATAGTTGTATACCTTGAGCTCGTTGGCTGGTAATTTGCCTATTAAGTGTGCACGGACTCGGGAATAAGAACCAGTATGAGCCTCCAATTTGCAACCAAAATTGCATATAAATTTTGCAGAGCCACCTCCACCTTTGGAATTGGGTGATTCATCAAAAAATTTTGTGACATATTTCCAAAGTGGAGTAACAGTTGGCTTGTCAACATCCTCATCTTCTACAACTTCTTGAAAGTTAATGCTTTGGCTTAAATCCATTCAAAATCTGTAATGTGAAATCATTCAAGCATACAACAGATTAGAAAAAATAACAACGAGAAAATAAATAGAAATGGAAACCAATAGAGAAAATTATGAATGTACATGAAACGGTGTGTGCCTTAGAAACGAAAATCACCTTGTTTGAACTCTTCAAGCTCTGGTTATATATTTGTCTATACAACTTTAACTCCACTTTGCAGAATGAGGTGGATGTTGATAGTTATATAGAGTTGGCGGGAGTATGGATCAGAGAGATTTTTTTTTGAGATACACCTACTGGTTATTGAGAATAGAAAAATACACCATCCACCAAAATAATAATAATAAATACCAAAGGTCTCCTCACTATACAACTGATAGCTTGTCATGCATTAAATGCTAGTGCATGCGTGTCATCTTGGTATGGTGGATACATTGAGAATAGAAGAAGATCAAAAGTCTTGCAGAAGAAATCATTTTATTTATACATTGGGAGTAGCATGACCAAAAGTGTGGCACAAGTTTGGTAATCATTAGCCCCAAAAAAGTTAGTTTGGTTTAAAAAAATAGTTTGGTTATTGAAAAATAGTTTGGTTTCATGTTTATCTTGGCACGTGGTTATTGGTGATGTGGAAATGCTTACACTTTTTTTTGGACATTTATAGTAAGATAAAATTCAAAATTTATTATATTTAATAATTTCAACAATGTTACTGTGTTTTAATTTTCAAATTGTTGTAGAGATGTGTTCATAGTAAAGGCGACAATGGTGGTAGTAAAGATGAAAGGATAGCAGTTATGGTGATAATGATGGTGTTGTTGGTGGTCACTGGTGGTAGTGGAAATAGAATGGTAGTGGTGGTGGTGGGATAGTGGTTATGGTGGTAATGATAATGTTGATGGTAGAATGGTGGTGTAGTGCAAGTAGAATGGTAGAGTGGGGGTAGAGGTGAAGTGATAGCGGTTGTAGTGGAAAGGATAGTGTTGTTGGTGGAAGGGTGGTGTAGTGGAGGTAGAGTGTGGTGGTGGTGGTAGGGGTGGAGGTGGAGGGATAATAGTTATAGTGGTAACGATAGTGTTGTTGGTAGAAGGGTGGTGTAGTGGAGGTAGAGTGGTCGTGGTGGGGGTGGAAGCGGAGGGATAGCGGTTGTTGTGGTAACGATAGTGTTGTTGGTGGAAGGGTGGGAGGTGGAGTAGTGGTGGTTGCGGTGGAAGGATAGCGGTTGTAGTGGTAATGATAGTGTTGGTGGTGGTAGAGTAGTGGTGTTGGCGGTGGTAAGACAACGGTTTTGATTTTTTATTTGTCTTTTTTGGACCTTTTTCAAATATATATATATATATATATTTCAAATTTGTCTAGTTGAGTAGAATATGAAAGTGTTGATATTTTGAAAAATTAAAAAAAAAAATAATTTGCATATAAAAAAAATTACTCCCAAATATCCACTAAATTTGGATTGCTTAGGTGCAATTGTTTGGTTATCTAATGTTTTTCAGAAAAATGCAATATAATTCATTAGTGGGCAGGAATAATTATTTGACCCCAACAACTTTGACGTTATATATGATAATTTATGTACAAATGATAAAAATAATTTAACTTGATTTTTTATTTCATTAAAAAAAAAAAAAGAGAATCATATGTGACGGTATTTTAATGTAGTATAACAAAATAGTACTATAACTATAATTAAAATATATTCATATATAAATCATATAAAAAAAACACTACAATTATTTTTGTAAATATAAATTATATTTTGAGAGTTTTATTTTAAAATGATTAGTAATCTTTCATCTTTTCTTTTCATCAAATTTGAGTACAAAATTAGTTAAAAACTTGATTTGATATAAAATACTTCAATAATTAGAGACTACATGTGTTTTTAATATAAAATATAAAAAAAGAGAATCATATGTGACGGTATTTTAATGTAGTATAACAAAATAGTACTATAACTATAATTAAAATATATTCATATATAAATCATATAAAAAAAACACTACAATTATTTTTGTAAATATAAATTATATTTTGAGAGTTTTATTTTAAAATGATTAGTAATCTTTCATCTTTTCTTTTCATCAAATTTGAGTACAAAATTAGTTAAAAACTTGATTTGATATAAAACACTTCAATAATTAGAGACTACATGTGTTTTTAATATAAAATATATATATATATATATATATATTGAAAAAGCAAACACTCTATAATTATTTATTTAGATTAAAAAAAACACTCTTTTTTTATTTAGATTAAACATAATTATTCTATCTCTCTCTCACAAAACATAATTGTTTAATCTATCTCTCTCTCTTTCTCTTTTTTTTTTACTGACTCTCTTTCTCTCTTGTCTCCCACTTATTCTCTCTCCATCTACCCCCATTCATTCTCTTTCTACCTATTATCTCTTCCCCACTTGCTGACTCTCTATCGCTACATCTTCCACACTCATTCTCTCTCTCTCTCTCTCTCTCTCTCTCTCTCTCTCATTTCCTTCTCTCATCCTCTCTCATCTCTGAACAAACACTACATCTCCTCTCAGAGCTCAAATAACAAACCCTTTATTTCCTTTGTTCGATCTTCCTCTTCAATGGTGGTAGACAGTCGCAGAGCAGAGGCAGCGATGAGTCCCTTCTTTCTCGTTCATGCTTTCTCTTATTTTTTTCACTCTATTTTCTCTTAAATTTGTTATTTGATTTTGGTAAATCGTAAGAAATCAACACCTATTTCAAAACTATAAAAAATCAACACTCATTTCCCATTAAGGAATTAAATCCATTTCGAAACCCATTTTATGAAATCAAAACCCATATTATAGATATATATATATGTATGTTTATGTTATAAATGAACTAAAATATCAGAGAGCAGTAAAGAAGAGAGAGAAGAGAGAGAAAACGAGACAGAGATCGAGAGATAGAGGAAATGAGACGAAGATCGAGAGAGAGAGAGGAAGAAGATCGATCGACAAGGAGAAGAAGATTGACAGATCGATAGAGAGAAGAAGACAAATCAAGAGATTGATAGAGAGAAGAAAACAGATCGAGATGGCGATCGTGACCATTTCCTTCTCCACCAGATTCGTTTCCTTCTTTATTGTAAGTTTCTTATTC
Source organism: Camellia lanceoleosa (assembly GCA_025200525.1). Taxonomy (NCBI): domain Eukaryota; kingdom Viridiplantae; phylum Streptophyta; class Magnoliopsida; order Ericales; family Theaceae; genus Camellia; species Camellia lanceoleosa. The sequence goes on from CM045764.1 coordinate 69,045,927, forward strand.
TATATTTTTTGCTTTTCTTTCTGTATTTGTGATTAAGATCCATACCCAGAATTTGCTTCAGATCCATATTTTGAGTTTTATTTATTGCTTCTGAGTTGTTTTATTTCCACCAACGATCCCATCTTGGACAGGATTACGTTTCTTTCTCTACAAAAATGCAATTCTTATACGTTTCTTTCTAAGAAACGTGGAACCACGTTTCTTAAGAAGATTCGTCACTTTGTTGCACTATTCCTGCAACTAAGCTCAAAACCCTTTAGGTTCGGACAAATATATTTCTTCCTCCAAGTCACTATGTAATATGGTCATCTTTACATCGAGTTGAACTAACTCGAGTTCTAACTGTGCAACCAATGCCAACAAGATACAAATTGAAAAATGCTTGACCATTGGTGAAAATGCCTTATTGTAGTCAATGCCCCCCTTTTGAGCATATCCTTTAGCTACCAATGTTGCTTTGAATAGCTCTATATCCTTTGACATTGGACCATCCTTTTTTGGTAAATACCCACTTACAGTTGATTTCCTTCTTTTCTATCAGAAACGGAACCAAATCCCAATTCTGATTTTTGTGAAGAGACTAAATCTCTTCACCCATAGCCATTTGCCAATTTTTCCATTAAAGAGATTGCATGGCTACCTTGTAGGTAGATAGGATATCATCCCCAATTATTGGAAAAGCATAAGTCACCATATCTGTTAATCTTGCCCCTTTTTTTAGTCTCTCTTTTTGCTTTGCTTGTAGCAATAGACTTTGATTGTTGTGATTTTGCCGTGACCGGTGAGTCAATATATACTCTATTGTCTTCTTCTCAATCAATATCAACTGAGTCTTCTTTCCAAACTGTTACATCAATTTCCACTTACTGCAAATCACCAACGACTTTGCTATCATCATTAGAGTCTTTTTGCTTGAGTTGCTTAAGCATCTCAAACTCATTAAATGTGACATCTTAACTAACTATGACCTTCTGCGATTCTGAGCACCAAAGTCTATACCCTTTCATACCAAAACTAAAACCCAAGAAAACTACTTTTATGGCTCTAGGATCAAGCTTACTTTGTTGCACATGATAGCAAGTCGGACAACCAAATATATGCAATTGATCATAGTTAGTAGCATGAGTACCAGAGCATACCTCTATGGGTGTTTTACCATCATTTGCAATAGTCGACAAATGGTTGATAAGGTGGCTTGCATATATTACAACTTCAACCTAAAATTGTTTTCCCAAACCAGATTGAACAAGCATACAACGCATATTTTCTAACAAAGTTTGATTCATCTGTTTTGCCACTCCATTCTACAGTAGAATATAACTAATTGTGAAGTGCTACACTATACCCTTTTTTTGACAGGTTTCTTTGAATGAATCAACTCTGTGCTCTCCACCATTGTCTGATCTAAGCCTTCTAATTTTTCTACTTGTTTGAGTCTTAATCATCTTCTTCCAAATTTAGAAGATGCTCAACACTTCATCCTTTTGTCTCGTAATGTACACCGAAACACGATGAGAATAATCATCAACAAAAGTAACAAGCCAGTGTTTACCTTCTAAAGATGCACCTCTTGTAGGCCCCCACACATCGATATGTACATAATCAAGTGTTTCTCCCGTACGATGAATTGCTATCTCGAACTTGACTCTAGTTTGCTTTCCAAAGACACAATGCTCACAAAACGATAACTTACAAATTTTAGCCCCTTGGAGTAGACCTTGCTTTGTCAAGCCTTCCATAGCCTTCTAATCAGCATCTCCCAAGCACATGTGCCAAAGCCTAGTGCAATTCATGTCAACCTCTTCAAGTTTTCTAGAACTAGTAGCTTCTCCACCTATAACTATACTTCCCTGCAAAAAGTACAAATTATTCTTCTTGTTGCCTATCATTAGACCCATTATAGAGCGCCCGAACTCCACTCCACGCGCAAATGCGCAAATTGTAGTTCTAGCTACTACAGTTCGGACTCCTATCACAGTTCTGAATCTAATCTCACAAAGTGCAATGTAAGACTGACAAATCACCAAAGAGTCCGAATCCGGCAATTGGTTTTGGAAAATCAATTTTCAATTAAAAAACGCCAAACATGGACTGCCTTGCCAGATTTCAGAGTCGCCACCTAAATGTTTTGTTTTAGGGAAATTTAGGAAACCCTGACTCGTGCCTAAGGCCATGTGTCCGTCATCACCAAAGTTGCCTCGGCTCTGGAACTTGGGTACGAGACGGGAAGGTCCTGAAATGAGCACCCCTGCTCGCCCGATCAAAGATCGGCCACTACTAACATGATATGTTGTTTTTGAAAACACATGTGTTCTTATTTCGATTATTAATCTAGAATTACTATGTGATGCACACAGCATACAAGTATAGACTAAATCGCCTGAATTGGAACAAAACATCTCATGTTTGTTTTCGAAAATGGTTTGAATTTGCCATCCTGAAGTGGGCTTAGAAATGCGGATTTGCCACCCTCAAGTGGGCTTAAAACATGATGATTTGCCACTTCAAGTGGGCTTAAAACTTACATTTTGATGAATTGTTCCAATTCAAGTAATCAAGCCTTTATCCACAGGCATTCATGCAGTTAAACACTTAAGTAGTTAGCCTCATGGCAAGCATGCTAAACATGGCAGTCATTTACACGCATGCAAGGATGCTAAAGCGTAAACACTCACAGTGTACTCCGAGCCAAAACAGAAGCTAGTTAGTAATCAATGCATGATCCTAGCTATGTCAATAATGCCTAATGCAACACATTCAAAATGCAACTAAGTAAGCTCGGCTATTCTAAGATGTCATGTGAATGCAACTAGATAACATGTATTCAAATTGGTATTGAAATATAATGTAGTTTGTATGATGTACCGAGCCTGGTGCATGCAAGACGAATGAATGATGCACGCATGCAAGCATAAGTATGCTAATTGAAACATGCCCTAAAACTAACCATCGAAAGCTGATAAGTAAAAGGGAGAAAGACGTGGGGTTGGAAAACATGCATCACACACACGCACACTTATTACAACATTGTGCCCTCTCGACGGAGGGTCCGAATAATAAGCTAACTAGCTAATCTAAGCTAATTAAACTAATTATTACAAATCAAAAGTAATTAACTAATCCTAGTTAACTAATTAGTTATTACAACACAAATTGATTAGTTAAGCGTGTTAACTAATTAAGTACAAAACCAAAGCATTAGCTAGCTAAGCAAAGAAGCTAAGTAAAGCAGTAAAAGATGAGCCTCGAGGCGAGAAGTGTATGCATGTTCGATCGCCTCGCTCGGAAATCCATCACTATGCCCCAACTTGCCTCTATTTGTATTTGATCTCAGAACACTGCACAAAGCTCCAGATAGCTTCTACCTCAACTTGGAGACCTCCATGAAGGTTGCCGACCACTTAATTGTGGTGTAGACCACCTGTAGACCACTTACACATGCTGCAGACCAGAAAAAGTGGTTGGCCAGCCACTTTTACTGGTTTGCCGACTAGAAAATGCTGCCCAACTCCAGTTTGCTGCAACAGAGAACAAAAAGGGGCACAACAGTGTATTTGCAAGGTATGTGTGCACAACCACCCTCCCTATCATTTCTTAAGCTCAAGGGAGTATGGTACTCGACTCTTGGGCCACTAATCGAGCATTGCAATGCACGATGGCCGAGAAGCCAAGATTGCACAATTCAATGTAAATGAATGCACGAATAACATAAAAAGGCCTTAACCACTATCATGCCTGATTAAAAGGGTCGGTGACCAAGAAATAAGGCACGTTTCATCACTTCAAGTGTGAAACGCCCCTCGTTTCTCGTGTTTGGATTGACGTTCAATCCAAACACATGCAATGTAGCTCAAGCATGCCAAACACAATGCAATGCAACATGAGCATGTCAAGTTAGAGCCTTAAGCATGAAAAGCTAGTAAGGGATGCAACACAAGGGCTATGTAATGCAATGCTCAATGGACCAAATCATCCTCAAATAGACCTCATGCATGCCAAGATGATGACCAAAATGCTCTAAATGTTGGCGTGAAAGGCAAGGTAATGCATGCTCATGCACTGGCCCATCAACTAAGCATAAAAGCACAACTCTCAAACATGGTTAAGAAGTGACAAACATGGAAGTGTGACAACACTTTATGCTTTGAAATCAGGTATGAAATGATTCCATGACATGCAACTATCACAAGTATGGCATTCAAGATACACCAAAACACAAGGCTAGTCAAGCCTATTGCACTACAGCTATGCAATAAATGAACCATATGGCCAAGACAACCCAAAACAGTCTTAGAGCATGTCAAAATGATGCTAAAACATGTATGGACTAGAGCTAACACATGCTAGCGTGAAGGGCATGAAGCATGGAGTATGCAAGGCCAATAAGGAGGATTACACTACACCTACCAAAACCAAGCATGAGCTGACTTCACCAACAAAAATCAGAGTTGTATCATGGCAAAACAACACCAAAAACACACTGATATGGCAGCCCAAAAGCTTAGGCAAGATGGCATACATATTGGCTCATACTTAAGGCATAAAGCACCAATCCTCCAAAGCATTAAAAGAATGAAAGATGTGAGGACATAGAAGTGGAACATGCTCTGAAATTACCTACCAAATGATGCCATGCCATGCAAAAGGCTTAAATAAAGCATGCCAAGAGACTTGAAATACAAAGCTAGTCAAGGGCTTTACACTACAACCATACCAAGCAATGCTCAAATGACCTAAAGCACTCAAAACAGACCTAAGGTAGGTCAAAATGGTAGCAAAAACATGCTAGACTCACAACAAAGATGGCAAGAAAGACAGGCTCCCGAATTAGCTCACAAACAAGGCATAAGGGCATAACTCTTAAACACAATGAAAGAGTGATAAACATGAGAGCATGGTAGAAGTTTATGGTCTAAAATTACCTACCAAATGATGCCATGCCATGCAAAAGGCTCAAATATGACATGCTAGGGGTCCCATAGTGCAAGACTAGTAAAGCCAAATGCACTATAGCTATGCAAAACCAAACATGCATGACCAAAACCACTTAAATCAGACCTCAAGCATGTTAGATCAAAAGGCTAAAACAATAGATATGCTAGGCTAGTGAACCAAAATTCCACTGCAAGTGCAAGGAGCATGCAAGAGGCAACCAAACCAACCCAAATTAGAGTTATGACATGTCAAATGATGGCCAAAAACCTGCTGAAATGGAGCCAATACATGCCAGAAAGACATGCTACTTTGCAAGGCTACAAGTAGGTTTACACTACAAGTATAAGAAGCATGCAAGAGGTGACCAAGACAGCCCAAAACAGAGTCATGGTAGGTTTGGAAAGTCACAAAAAAAGTGCTCAAACAAAGCCTCAAGAAGATAGAAATACATGCTCTTTTGATGGGCCATCAACACAAGCAAACAAGAGAAGAGCAGGGGGGACAACCCCCACCCATTTGGGGCCTCAAAACCAAGTTTCCACCACTGAAATTCCTTTGGAATTCAGTGGTGAAGAGGCCAAACAAAGGTGATCACAAAGGCCTAAAGTGATGGCCCAAAACAAGGCAAAACAAGGCACAAAAAGAGGTAGACCACCCCTAACACCAAAAAGACCTTAAACAAACATTTCAAGCACTTAAAATCAGAACTTTTTACAGTTGAAAGTTAAGCCTAAAACAACATGCAAATAGGGCCAAAAGCTTAATAAAAAACAAAGGTTTAACGGGTTAGAAACTCACCCTTGAAGAACAACTTCAAAGCAGTAACTCCAGTAACCTTTTTTGACCAAAAGCAATCCAAAAACTCCAAAACCAGCTTCAAGGTACCTCAGCTCCAAGAGTATGGTGTTTGAGTGCAAAAATGTGAAGAAACTACACTTTTAAGCACAAATATGGAGAGAAAGGAAGAAATATAGAGATAGAGATATATGTATAGCTCTATGCCAATTTTCTAAACCTAAAGCAAGAGGGAGGAGGCTCTCTTTTATAGAAAAACATGCATCAAGCTTGTTCAACAAGCTTGAAGCTTGAATCAATCCCTCTATACACGTGTATGGAGGATGCTTTCTGTGCCCAACAGCTGGCATAGCTGGCATGGAAAATATCTGTAGAAAGTATAGGAAAGCTGCCGACCAGTTGAAGTGGTTGGCCAGCTACTTACACTGGTCGGCCGACCACAAAAAGTGGTCTGCAGGGACAAAAAGTGGTCGGCAAGGGGGGGAAGGTGGTTTGCACAGAGAGAGGAAGGTGGTGGCATGGCTACAGACCACTTTTTTGGTCTGCAGACCAGAAAATGTGGCTGGTAGACTAAAAAAAGTGGCTGGTCGGGAAGAAAAGTGGCTGGAAAGTGGCTGGCAAGGCCAAAAAGTGGCTAGCAAGTATCCAAATTGAAGCCCCAGAAGTAAGCTTTCCAATGGTGGCAGCCTTGCATCAAAATTTCAACTGTGCAAAAAGTTATGCCTGTTTTGGTGAAGCCGCTCAGTTTTGGTCCTACCCAGATTCATGCCGAACTTCTCCCAAACTAGTTTTCTTCTCTCCTTTCCTCTTTTCTTCAACTCCAAACCCCTAAACAAGGTGTTTTGAAAGATTTTTCAAAGATTTCATCTCTTTTTCATTCATTTCCACTTTGTCCTTGCTCGGTTTATCGAAAAGCGCAACATTTAACAAAATGCAAGCGCCGGAACATCGTAGGAACTTTATTTCCAAAACATTTTGAAAGAGAGGGTTTCAAGGTCTAAAATCTTTTGATCAAGATTGTTTTGGTCCAAAGGGGTATGAAGTTGGGATTTGACTCTTTCCTTGCCGAAGAAATTGAACCTCTGCCCTGTACACCTTTCACCACCAAGTAAACCATCAGTAGTGCCCAAGTCTTAAGGGTGGTCAAAAATGGAGTGTCTACACCCATGCCCCTAATACCACTTTGAGAGCTCCACCTTCCATGGTAATTTTTAAACCCTTGGAATCTAAAGTGCCCAACAAGATAAGATTCTTCTTCAACTCCAGTACATATCATACCTCTGTCAAGACTCGAACTGTTTCATCATGCAACCTCAGTCGAATGATTCCTATCCTCATCATCTTATAGGCATTATCACTGCCCATAAGAATTGCACCACCTTCTAACTTCGCAAAGTTAGAAAGCCAATTCTGATTGGGATACATATGAAGGTACACCCCGAATCTAAAATCCACTCGTCAGAATGGCAAACAAACGATGAACCAATCAAAGCAATATATGAATCATCATCATCTTGAGCAACATTGGCTTTAGAAGTCTTATTGTCCTTTTTCTTCTCCTGCAATTTTGGACAATCAATCTTCCAATGCCCTTTTTCATAACAAAAGGCACACTCATCCTTAGCAAGTCTTCCTTTGGTTGACGTTCCTCCTGACTTAGAGCGGGATTTGCCATGTCCCTTCCTAGATTGCTTCTTTCCAATCTCCCCCTAATATGTAAGGCTTCACTCGATATGTCTTGATGGACCTGTTTGTCATTCTTTCGATGCCCATTGTTGATCAAAGTATTAGACGTATCATCAAATTTAATCTCTTCCTTCCTATACAGCAGTGTAGTAATTGAGTGTTCATATGTATTGGGCAAGGAATTTAACAAAAGTAAAGCCTTATCCTCATCATCAATTTCGACATTCAAATTAAGTAGATCAACAATAATTTTATTAAAATCATTCAAGTGATTGGTCATTGAAACACATTCTCTATACTAGAACTGGAAGAGTTTCTTCTTCAAGTACAATCGATTTTCAATGCTTTTCATCATGTGCTTATCCTCCAACTTCTGCCATAGATCTTTAGCATTCATATCCTTCATAACAAAGTACTTCTAATCCTTTGCAAGACATAACTGGATGGTACCACATGCTTGCTAATTAATCTTGATCCAATCTTTGTTAGACATAACTTCAAGTTTATTCTCCAAAACAATATCCAAGTCTTGTTGGAAGAGCATGTCTAGGACTTCGCACTGCCACTTGCCAAAGTTGTTAGTCCCATTGAACTTCTTAACTTCGAACTTCGTGTTGGAGACCATATTCCATTGTGTTGATTTACTTGAAGAACTTTATCTTTTGCCATCTTTTCTCAAATTTTCATGGACCACCAACCAAACAATTTTTACAGAAGCAAACGAATGCCTTAGGTCAAAACCTGGAGCTCTGGTACCAATTTTTTGTGTAGAGAGCGACTAGAACACTCAACCACCTCAAAGGTTGATGATGAGTATGAATATTGAAAACAAGAACAAGTGTAGAGAGAGAGAGAGAGAGAGAGAGAGAGAGAATCAAGCATAGAAGACATCAAGAATTTACGTGATTCGTAAAAGCCTACCTCCATGGACATTAGACAATCCCACAACTACTAGTTTTATTAACAAACTAGAACAAATGCTCAAAGAGCTATAATGGCATTTCTTTTAATCTCTCACCAAAACTCATAATGTATTTCAATTATGAGAGAACCCACCTATATTTATAGTAGAGAAATTCTACCCAAAACCCAAATTCATAAAGAGTAAGATTCTAGTTCCCAAATTAATTTGGTTTTCTTACAATCCTATTTAATAAGGAAATAACTAAATCAATTCAAACAAATGTTTCTATAATCCTAATCTATAGAAAATAGAATATTTCAAGTCCAAACCAATTTGGAAATGGACAATGAGCCATAAACTAACAATAGCTACCAACCAAATATTACAGGCTAAATTAAATTGATGACAAGAACTAAGTTCTCAAAGGCTTAGCTGGACTAATTGAGGCAAACTCCATTTTGGATATTATTTGATGCATTGATGAATGCTAAGATTGACCCTGCCATATGCTCGAAGTTTGATGACGTCTTCATACACATGTTGGAAACTTACAAGCCCGCCAAAAAACTATTATTGATTTGAATATTATAGTTTTTTCCGATACAAAATCCATGATTTTCGTACAAAACCAATGCATCCACTACTAATAGATGTGAACTTCACATCCTTTGCAATTTTGTAAAAATATTGGAATACATATTGATTGAACAATAGAACCATAATTAGTTATTTTGGTTGTGCCTAATAAGGTTCATTGGTATGTTATCATAATGTTTGCTATTAAAAAGTCAATGTTAATATTCACATTGGTTTCTGTTGCTTTATAACTGTGTACACAACCATTAGCTTAATGTGATTAAACTAATTTATTTGATGTTTTATTCATGATGTTAACACTTACATCAATAATTTGATTATGCATAAACATATACTTCATGTTTGTGTACATAAAAAAAAAAAATTGATGATTTTTTATTAATACAATGTTGATGTTATTATATTTTTAGAAATTATAAAATCATTGTGAGCATTCACATTGTTGTAGATTGGTTTACAGTTGTGTATACATAAGCATTTGCTTAATGTGGTTTGTGGGTGTGAAACCCTATATTTTTATATAATAAAAATAATATATTTTCTAAGATTTTTGTATATTTTTTTACTGAAAATTATTTTAAAAAAATATTATTAACTTTATATTATTACTCGATATTAATTTCTAATCATTATAGTATTTTTATTATATTTTTCTCTAAATCTGCCACAGTTCTCTAAAAATCTTCAATCATGCTCATTAGCTCAGAAGTAGTGGGTTCATGGGTTTGAGATGACTGGGGTTCAAGTGCATCCATCATACACAAGTTTGTACTTTCTGGAATGAACACCTCAAGCTTGGGTAAATGGGTTGGGGTGATGTATATGCTGGGGTTCTAGGTGGACGACAGTGTATGGATTAGGTTGAGGTGTGAAGGTAACAGGTTAGTGCTAGCCTGAGATCATTTTGGTGGAGCTATGATCTCTTTGTCAACAAGATCCTGAATCTTATGATGGAGGTAGATGCAACGGTTTGTGTCATGACCATGTTATTGATGATACGCACAATATTTAGCAGGGTCATGTCTTGGTGGAAGAGGATTTGGGAGGGGTCGGGGTTCTAGGAGCTCTAGGTGCCTTTTTGCTAGCAACATTTTCAAGGCTTGAGAGAGACTCATGTAAAGAGGATGGAAATTTCGGGTTTGGGGCCGAGTTGAAGTGGTTAGTAGGCTATTATCAGCAAAAGGGTTTTTGATGGGACTGGTGACAATGTTTACTTCTAAGAATTTCATAACTATGCTACCATTGGAGCTACGAACAACATTCCTCATCATAGGTTTATTACCCTCCACAATGATCCTTTGCTTGATGGCATTCTCGATTTGAACCCCAATTTCATGGAGGTCCTTAAAGTTGAATAATGGGAGGACTATCATTTTCTACAATAGCCTTTCGTGCAAATTTCTAACAATTATATGAACTTGCTTTTTCTCTGGTGGCCTGCTTGCCATCATAGCCGCCTTTGCCCTCCATCGAATAACAAACTCTGAAAAGCCCTTATTCAGTTCCTGACGCATTGCCTTAAGATCACAAGTTGTGACCTCGATCTATGTGTTGTAAGAATATTGAGCAATGAAGGATTCAGCCAACTCTTGCCAGCTCTGTTTCACAGAGTCCTCCAATTTAGCATACTAGATGACAGCTATTCTAGACATGGTTCGGCTGAATAGTGACAACTTCTGTACTCGGGTCAAACCCATTGGTCATAGGATATCAGAAAACAGACGCAGATGCACCATTGGATCTCCAGAGCCATCAAAGCGGTCAATATATGGCATCTTGAACTACTTCGGTAAGGTAACTGTCGATTCAGTGTGCCCATCCTCTATGTCTGGAATAGAGTTGACCCCCTGTGCCTTTTTGAACAGCTTATCCAGCTTGTTAACTTTGAGCGCGGTTAGATCAACCTTGAATTCGAACGGTGCCTCGGTTTGATACACCAGGGCTCTGGAAGTTTGTGCTGGGATGGGTTCTACTTGGATTGGGAAAACCGGAACACCTTCGGTTTGTGGATCTTGAGCAGTGGTAGCATTAGCTGTGGTACTAGGCACAGGGATAGCCGTGGTAGGTACATGTGATGTATAGGCCACTGCTGGCAGCAGTTGTTATTGCTGTAGGCTAGTTATAACCTCGGCCTGACGGGTTGTAACCTCAGCTTGACGGACCGCGTCGTGTTGCAATATTTCAACTGTCTGTTGCAAATGATGTATTAGTTCCTCCATACTGGCCGGGGGATACTGTGCAATTGGAATAGGTGACTGGTCTTGTGCTGGACTGGTAGTAGATGACTGTTCTTGAACCTGACTGGACACAAGTGAGTCGAAGGGTGATTGTCATAGGAACTGGACTGGTGAATTCTGTTTAATTCTCCTTCGCCTTGTAACTAGCGGCTGTGAAGCAAACACTAGTTGCCCCTGAACTAGGTCTCCGACTTACAAAGTCTATTGACACGAGTCCAGAGTACCTGGGGGATATCGAAGCATTTTAAAGCTATGATTCTAGGACTACCTAGCAAAAAAGAAAATAAATAGCACCTCAACCCAATTTCACTGGAACATATATGATCACAGCTGAGTGACTGTACTCCACACTGACTTATGCCTCAAAATATATAGCAACCTTGCAACTGATATGCACATTCATGTACAGTTTCACTGTAAAGCACATACCAGTTAAGTGAGAGCCAAAACACTCTTATGAGGGGGTAGGGTTACCCTATTCTAGTTTCGTCAGGAACTAGGGTTTATTATTCAAACAAAACGATTTTCTGGCAATCTTGTATTTGGGTAAGCATCATGTCCTAGTTTGGAACAGTCTCTATGCTTTTTGATATGCAACTAAGCCGAATGGTCAAAAGGGTACCTTAGCAAGACTACCTAATATACCTCTCACACCTAACACCGAGAAGTGAAAAGAAGATCAAACGGTATAACAGTAGTCCAGATCCAAGGGTTGTGTTCCCATCATGGCAGAGCCCGTGACCGGTTAGGCTTTTGGCAAGCTTTTGGACAAGCCTTCGGCAAACCGTCCAGGAATAGCAGATGGCAAACACAGTGACTTAAGCACACCAATGCAAATGCAAATACAAAAAACATATAAGTGTAGATAAAATTTCACAACATGAAGTTCGAGTCAAGTTCTCTAATTTCTCTAGCAGAGTCGCCAGAAACTGTAGCTTGACTTTTCGTGCCCCTTCTTGGAAAACGAATAAGCCCTACATTATCGAACTCCCGCGGTTTTGAATCTGATCTCACAAATGTAATGTGAAATAGATAAACACCAAAGAGTCCCAATTCGGCAAATCTTTTTGGAAAATTGATTTTGAATCAAAAATGCCAAAAATGGACTGTTTTGCCAGATACAAAGTCACCACCTAAATATTTTTTGAAAAATTTAGAAAACCCATGACTCGTGCCAAAGGCCACGTATACGTCATCACCAAGATTGTCTCGGCTCGGCAACTTAGGTACGAGAGGGGAAGGTCATGAATTGAGCACCCGCGCTCGCCTGATTAAAGATCGGCCTCTACTAATCATGACATGAATCTTATCTCGTTATATGCTCTTGTTCCTATTTATTAGGCTAAAATTACTACGTGATGCGCACACACACAAGTATTGACTAATTTGCAAGAATTGGAACATCTCGATTCATGTTTGTTTGCAAAATTGTTTCGAATATGTACCACTTAAAAAAAGTGATCACATATAAACATTACTCAAATTATTGCAATTTAAGCAACTAGCCTTCATCCACAGGCATTCAAGCAATTTATCAATTAAGCATTTAGCCTCATGGCAAGCATGCTAAACATGGCAACAATCACACACGTCATTATGCTAAAGCAATAAATTGCTCACGTAGTACTCCAACGCAAGTTAAAAGAAAAGAGTTAGAAAAATGTATGCTTTAACTAATGCAACATGACTAATGCAACACATGCGATATGCAATTACTAGGCTCGGTGTAATGACCCTCACACTAATTACTGATTAATTACCGATTATGGCTAAACTGTGACTGGTTATGAGAAGTAATTGAACTGATTGAGTTACTGAACTGACTGACTGAAATCTGAACTGAATCGATTGACTGTATCTGTTTAATGCATGTTTATCTGTTTGACTGTTTAGTTATCTGTTCAGTTTTCATGTGTAAACTGTTAATTGAAGACCTTATCGGCGGCCGAACCGGAAATCGATTAGTGTTTCATGATCAGTAGAATTTATGTGATTTAAGGGTGTATTTATCTGAAAATTGATTTTGTATGATTAAACCAGATTAAATAATGTAAAACACATAAGTTGCCTTATCTACCAAATTGCCATTGTGAGTGGGCTTTTGTTTATTGAAATATTTGAGCCTTTATACACTTGGGCAACATTTTGCTCAGCTCATTTCTTGTTCATAGCCGAATTAGAGAGAGAGATAGGAGAGAGAGTTTGAGTTCTTGAGATTTGGCTAGGAGGTTGAGAGAATTGAAGGGATTCTTGCATTTTTGGACTTCTACACTTGAATTCAAGACTTGAGGTAGATCCATTGTCTTCTTGTTTATGTTTTGAGTTGATTTCTTGCATGGTTTAGAGTGAATTGAAGTCTAGAGCCAATTTATGGCTCAAATTGTTGTCTTGGAGCTTGATTGTTGCATGCATGTATATATATATATATATTGAAGTTTTGAGGTTGTAGTTCTTAATTCCTCACATGTATGTCCATGTTTTGAGAGTAGACTATGATTTCATCTTATTTTGAAAGAAATGAGCTCATTAGAGCATGTATTGAAGCTTTGAATTGATTTAAAACTCATGCATGTCATGTTTGGATCATATTCATGAAATTGGGTTTGAAAATGGATTTAATTGAAACACCTTTGGGCTTTGATTTCTCAAATTGAGCTTTGAAACATGTCATTCTATGTGTTTACAAATGTTTTCCAGAAATTTAGCCCAAGAGGATTGAATTTGATGCATTTAAACTTGATTTGAGCTTGGAAGTTCAAATCTGGAAATTCCAGATTTTGGACTCCCGCTCGAGCGGGGAAAGTGGCGCTCGAGCGGGGAATTCGAGCTCCCAGCATCTTGCACTGTTTGACATTACGCTCAAGCGGAGGATTTACGCTCGAGCGGGATAGTGTGTCTTACGCTCGAGCGGGTGTCGAGCGCCCAATCGAGCGTGAATTTCACCTATCTAGTACTTTTTGGTACGCTCGAGCGGGTAAGTTGACGCTTGAGCGAGTACCTTTGCTTGCCTATACGCTCGAACGAGTTAACCTGTGCTCGAGCGGGGCCCTGTTTCACTGAAAAAATTTGAAACTGTTTTCTGAATACATCTTTGCATCCTTGTCCCATCCTAGGCATTCTTAGGCCTAGTTTAAGACATCTTAATGAGGGTATAGATGTAGAACACGCCGAGGCAAATTAGGGATTAAGTTATTATCTTTCCCAACTGTATAGCTTACTATGTGTTCAATCTGTAACTGTGTAGGGTTGGCTTTCCGGGGAGACGCTCTAGCTTACTGTAGTCCAGAACTTTGTGAGTAACAATTGTGTAAAGATATGTTCAAAATGATTATCTTCTGAACAACTGCATCGCTCAACTAATATTGTTAATCAATGAATGTATGTCCTATATTTTGAATCAGACAGGCATCCTTAGCGACTCTTTATCGACTATTATTCATAGAGATCTCTGCGGTTCCTCGTTGGAACCACTATCACATCTTGATTGATGGACATCATTTACTGTTCGGTCTTTTAAGACCTACTGTTTACTGTTATGCTAATGGATGTACCACATATGACTGTTTACTGTACTGAACAACTGATATACTGATTGAAATGAACCGTTTCAATTACTGTAAGGACATTCATTCTAAACCCCTTTACACTTTATGTTATTCACTGGGCTTTAGCTCACTACTCATATATATATGTAGGTGTACAGGCACCGGATCAAAGCTAGAGGCGTCGGGGTAAACTCCAGTTTTGTCAAGCCAACCACCGTGCCTCACTGCGAGGTTCCGAGCCTGCCAAGCTATGGCTTAGGGGTGTTTTTATTTCCCCGTCTGTCTCTGTACCGTTTTGTAATACTGTATAGACTGTACTGTACTGTTAATAGGGATTAGGTCCCTGTCTACTGAATGATTGTACATATATGTATATACTGTTTCTGTACCGAATGTCTACATGTATAAAAAAATCTTTTTGCATACAGACTGTCACAGCTCATTGGACATTGTTTATTTACTGTATTGGCTTCCGCCATGCTACTGCTATCTTGCTTTATTGTTAGCGGGCCTTGATAATCTCAGACATTCTTGGCGGTTATGGTGCTAAACCCATAAGGGTGGGTTTGGGTCGTGACACTCGGCTATTAATATGGCATATGAAACAATTTGATAGTATGCAGTTTAAGTACGTATTCAAAGAAGCATTAACTAACAATGCAAGTTAGAATGATGAACTGAGTCTCGGTGCATGCAAGACAAGTGGATGCAAGGCATGAGAGATGCTAAACAAAACATGATGTTCTAATCTAACCATTGTAAGTAGTTCAATAAAGGGGAGAAAGACATAGGGTTGGAAGATATACACATTATTACAAATTGCTTGCCCTCGCACAGGAGGGTCCGAATGAACTAACTAGCTAAAGCTAAGGTAAATAAGTAATTATTACAAACACAAATGAATAATTTAGTTAAGCTACTTAACTAATTATTACAACAAATTAATAAACTATTCTAATTAACTAATTAATACAACAAATAAAAATGAACTAATTATTTACATGAATACAATCATAAAAAGAGTGCTAAGCGAATTATTGTAACTACTCTGCCTCGGGAAATGAGGAATGCTCATGCACGAACTTTCCACTAAAAAAGCCACCGTTTCTGTTGCCAGATGCCTCTTTTGCACAGTAGAACATTTTCACTTTTTTCACCTCAAGAACCAACTCTGTTCTGCTTCAAAAGTACACTGCTGGATTTTGCACTGGTGGCCGACAGATGGCCTACCGTCCACTGAAGGTGGCCTGCCGGCCACTGATAACTGGATTGTCCTACTGTAATAGAGAGCAAACAGAGTAGGGACAGGGTATTCTTAAGGGTTTGTTTACACAACTCACCACTCCTTATCATTTGAATAGCTCAAAAGAGTAGTAAGTTTGATTCACAAACCACCAATGGATGCAATTTCATTGCATGATGGCTTATGAATCAAGTGTGCAAGTTGAATGAATGCAACAAAACAAGACTCTCAAAACTACCTCCTTATCATGAAAGATCAAGGGAAGTAGTTGACAATGAATCTTGAACCGTTTTCATCACAAATGAGTATGAAACGACTCAAGACTCAAGGGTTCAATTAAAGTCCAATTGAACCCAAATCAAATTATTATCTTGCTCTTTTTTATTCACCAATTTTATTACTTCATTTTAGATTATCATTAATTCTTTAATCAATTGAGTCCAAAGGTGAATGTAAGTCCTCTAATGGAAAGAGGGTTCAAACCAAGTGTTGCTTTGGGCATGAAAGAGACATCATATCGTTGGTAATGAACCCCCAAAGGGATTAAACTATTAAGCATGACACCTCAATCTCATGCTTAAACAAACAAATAATTTCAAACCACTTTCAAAGCAAAGAAAAAGCCGAGAAAGGAGGGAGGTTGCAAAGGTGATTAAAGGTGAGAACAAGTAAGAAAGGCACTAAATAAATGCAATCAACTCAAATAAGGTGGTGTCTAAGGCCTAAAACACCAACTTATGAGGACAATTACACTACAAACATACTATACAAAGCATAAATGAAATATGCACCTTAAAATAGTCCTAAATGAAGCTAAAACAATGCTGGAATTGAAGTGAAGATAGCTAAAAGAATAAGCTAAAACATAGAGCTATGCTAGGCTAGTAAGCAAAACACAAGGAGGGGAGGCTAACCCCTCTAATTTTAGACTTCAAAACATGATTTTAGCCACCGAAATAACTCTAAAAATCAGTGTTTAAAAGCTCAAAAAAAGATAGTGTAAAGGTGGGAAACACAATGGCAAAGGCTTTCAAAGCAAGGTGTAAAGAAGGGTGGACCACTTCTCAACCTTTATTGACCTTAAACCACAAGTTTCAGCCCAAAAATACAGAGTTTATATAGCCTCAAAATAGGTGAAAATATGGAAAACAAGTGATGTAAAGATGTTGCAAGAGCAAGAAAAGGTATTCCTCTTGAAGAGGAATGAACCCTTGAGTTACAAACCACAAATTTCACACTCTCAAGTGCCTTAAGAGCTCAAATTCAAGCTCAAATCACCTCAGCAAGAAGCTCTCTAGGTTTGGTTTAGAGTGTTTGGGCAAAAGATATGCAAGTTGCAAAAGAGAGAGAAAATATTTTTGCTCCCAAAATTTTTCTAACCTCATGGAAAGAGGAGAGGCCTCCTATATATAGAAAAACATGAACCTCCCTAAAAAACATCCAACCATACACGTGGGATCAGATGCAAGCACCTATGCAAACAGCTGGCACAACTGTCACAAAATATCTGCAAAACACATTGGTGGCCGGCAAGCCACTAATGGTGGCTAGCAGGCCACATTAGTGGCCGGCAACTAGAAGCAATGGTTGACAACCTAAAGCAGTGGCCGACAGGCCACCAGAGGTTGTAGGCTTGAAAATCCAAGGTTTTGGTCCAAAGACAAGGCAACAGGGGTGCAAGGTTTGAAAGGCTCAAAGCTGTGACATTCCGCTGAGGACCTCGAACACTTGACAAGCATATGCGCTCATCATTGGGTGTGCAAGTGATGACGTCCAAGTTGTAAGGGCAGTCAAAAATGGAGCGTCTATAGGTATGAATCACCAAACTAAGTTGGCTTGTGTATCCAAGGTGAAAGTTTCGAAAAACGTGTGTATACATGGGTGTCGATTCTCGCGGATGAAATATCCATAAAATGGAATAGTAGCACTTGTATAGACTGCATTTACATGGGTACCGTTTAACGATTTCCCGTGGACGAAATATCCATGAAAGGTTGTACAGGTTTGAGAATTTCTCCTTATTTCCTATGCTAAAGGACATGAATTGAGAATTATGATATAATTTGAGCATGGCATGATTTTGAGAAAGAAATGTAAACTGTTTTAACGTGGGCATTGCATATACATTTCACCTTTATATCTTTGTTAAGATTCATATATTGTGTTAGATTATTTCCACTAGGCTTTGGCTCACTCTATTTAGGGAAAACCATTTTCAGGTACTAGTGATATGCCTTCACCAAGGCCTTAGCTTGGGAGGACTATGGAGCTGAAGACTTAGTTTTATTGTTTTATTTTCACTTTTGTACAAGCTTAGGGCTTTAATTGTATTGAACTTAAAGCTCACTTTTGATGTACCTAAGCATTAACTTGGAAAGATGTAAACCTTTAGGGCATACGATTATCTATTTAGCTTTCATTTCTTTTCTCAATCCTGAAACACATGTTGTAGATTTAGGATGTATAGTTTATGAATGTATATTGCATGTGTCACCTTTTGTATATCAAACCATGATTAATGAAAGCTTATCAATTCATATATGTTTTCACTTATCGGTTGTTATGAAATGGGTACATTGTATTTATTTCAACGCATTACAATTATCCTCCATCGATAACCGAAAACAGATATTTCTATTCAATAGATAAATTCCAATTAAACGATACATTTTCATCAATTCCAATGGGAGTGATAATACATATCCAACTCCACCATCATCATTAACATACTCATTATTCTAATTTCACAACATCCAATATCATTTTCCATTTCCCTTTTCACAACCCCATTTTCTTTCCAAAATCAATTTTGAGAAAAGCTTTCCATCATTTCCACACAACTCATCCACAACCATATTCTTACAACCATTTTCAAGAATCAATTTGGAAAACCCCTCTTTTGATTTTCAAACCAAACCCTAGGTTTTACCAAAATTTCCCAAACACATAACCCTTTTGAAAAGACAAATAACTAAGCTAAAAATCATAAAAAGAGTCAAAGAAATCACTACCTCAAAGTAGAAGACATGAATAAAAGATGGGTAAAATTTGACGGTGACAAAAACACTAGATGCTTCGATCAAAATGAAACCATCAACGTGCTTAACATTTATCTCCAAAGGACTAGGGTGAGGAAACTCACAGATTGAGAGTATTTGGTAAAAAAGCTCAAGAACTAGAGAGAAAGAAAGTAGATCTAGGGTTTTGGAATGTTTAGAGAGAGAAAGAGATGAAAAAGTGATTAAAAAGGTCTTCCTCTTGGACTGATATACGCACAAACCGCTCAAGCAAATGAATGGTCACTCGAGTGACAGACACAATAAATGACACTCCTTGAGCGACCAAAACCACCGCTCGAGCACACAATGACCCCCTCTTAGTAGTTTCAAACCTACAAAAGTTCGCTCATGCGCAAGAAAGACCGCTCGAGCAAAGAATCCAAACTTCCAATTGTTTTGCAGACTGTAAAAGACACACTCGAGCAAAGGAATAGTCGCTCGAGCAAACAAGGAAAATTCTAGGCAACAACACTTTGAAAAACTAACTTCCTAATGTGTTTCAAACACAATCAAAACTCAATAAACAACAAGATGAAAATGAGTTGAACAACAATTAAATACATTGGTTCTCGGATCCAAAAGCAATAAATGGGTCGGGTCTAAACCAGAATCGTTATAAGCCCCATGTCATTAAGTGTATGGCAAATCAAGAGCTGACATATATGATACCACATCATTGTGGATACAGTTGTGGGTGTTTTTTTTTTGGTAGGTCTCAAGCATTTTTCTTATTATTCATCTAGACTTTTTTAGCACTTGCAAAAAATAGTTGGTCCTATTATTTTTTTTTTTAATCTCAATTGTCAATTAAACAAACTAAAATTAAAAAAAAAAAAAATGGCTCAAATTGTTAAAAAGTGACTTTTGCTAAAACAAATAGAAACAAATGTTATTTTTCTAATAAAAGTGATGATTTGTGAAATATCTTTTTTTAATTAAAAAAAAATGAGGGTTATAGGTGATAATTTATTGGTCATCTAGAATTATTTTCAGATCAAAGAAGAATACAATTATAAATTTTCTTCTTAACTTTTTATTTTTTATACTTTTTTTTATCCATATACTTTTATTATGTAAGAAATTTAATTTCATTATATTTAAATATTTTACTGTAATTTTTAAATTAAAAATAATTTTTGAAAAATCATATTTAAATTATTTTATGCCATCATAAAATGATATATTTTTTAATCAACTTATTCGATGATCCCTTTCTAAATGGTGTATTTGTTTTTATTCATTAATATTAAATCTTTCATTAATCTTATTTATTATTTAAAAAAAAACTAAATTAGCAGATAATTTTATATATTTATATATACAATTTTGTTTTGATTGCTCAGGTTATTTGGTGTAACACCCTGAAATAATAACAACATACGAAATAATAATCTTTCATTTATATTATCTTTCCATACAAAAGACGACATATGCAAGTGTACATTCATAAATCATGAATCCTGAATCTACATATGCCATATACGTAAATGATTTGAAATAAAAGGAGATACATGTAAGCTTATGCCCTAATGGCTATATCTTTCCAAGTCAATGATTGCTTACAGCAAAAGTGAGTTCAACTCAATATAGTTGAAGCCTATGGCTTATACAAAATAATTACATGAAAAGAAAACAAAAAAGCTCTTAGCTTCAAGTTCTCCCAAGTTATGTCCTTTGTGGAGGCATATCATCAACACTTGAAAGTTGTTTTCCGCGTAGGGTGAGCTAAATCCCAGTAGAGATACTTTAACACAATATATAGAAATTAACGAAGTCATAAAGTGAATGCAAACGCATGCTATTTATCAAACATTTTTCAATTCCAACTCAAAACAATGCAATGCCATATATATATATATATATATCAATTCATGAAAAATATCCTTTTATATTAGAAAAGGTGACAATGGATACAAAACAATAGGAATCTCTAGGTACGTGTTTGTTAACAGGTTATACAAGTACTACCAAAACCATTTTAACGGTACTAGTCAAAAGGATCGACACCTAACTACACAAATTTCTGGACTTTCACCAAGGACACACAGACCAACAATATAAACCACAAGCACACCCTCAAACTAGATTCACTAAGGTATACGCCCATTTTTTTCAAAAATAATAGATTTTCAATGTTCAGTGCAAAATGAATGGGTAGTTTCAATTAACCTAGTCCTCATGTAATTTCTATAACAATCAAAACTATCCTCCACCAATAGCCTAAAACAGATATTTCTATTTCAAATAATAATTTTACAACAACAAATATAATCCCATCATTTTTTAAAATGGGAGCAATACTATATATCATGCTCCACTCTCATCATTAATAGATACATTCATCTTATCTTTTCAAAACCCAACATCTTTTCCCATCTCCTTCATAAATCAATTATTAAGGATTTTCAAACAAAACCACCTCTACTTTCAAAATCATATTTAAGTAAGGAAATTCTAACATTTTAACACAACCCAACATTTTATAAACTTCCACAACCTTTCTCAAGAATTCATTTGAAAAACTTCTCTTTTACATTTCAAAATCAAACCCTGAATTTAACACAAAATCCCCAAATCACCAAACCTTTCTAGGAAGCAAATAACCAAGCTAAGGATCGTAAAGGTTAAAGAAATCCCTACCTTAAGAGTAGAAGAGGAACTGAGCAAGGGTGAAACTTTGATGGAGCTAAAAATGATATCTTCTCCGATTAGAATGAAGCTTTTGACGAGCTCTACCTTTTTCTCTAAGAAGAAATGGTGGAGAAATCAATGGATGATGGAGCATATGAGGTTTTAAGCAAGAACTAGAGAGAGAAAATGAAGAAATTAGGGTTTGGAAGGTTTTAGAGAGAGAATAAAAATGAAAAAGTGATTGAAAACCCCCTTTTCCCGAACTGATATACGCACAGACTGCTTGAGCGACTAAAACACCGCTCGACCATCAGAGACAATAAGTGACTGCTCGAGCGACCAAAACACAGTCCGACCCATTCTATTCTCTTAGATTTGGGATTCTGTACCTTTAATTGTTATTTATATCCTTTAACATCTTGTTGAGCCGAGTTGAGTTGCTAGTCATGTTTGAAACAGGTTAGGAGTTAGTTTTTCAAAGGAGTTGTTGTTTTGTTTTGCTTGGTCACTCAAACGGTGTTCAGAGACAATAAGTGAGCGACCAAAACACCACTCAAGCGCATAATTACCCCTTCCTAGAAGTTTGACAGATTAAAGAAGACCGCTCAAGCAAAGATACCCTTCTTTTATAACTTTTGCAGACTTGCAAAATACTGGGAGATCTTAAAGACCACTCGAGCGACCAAAACACCACTCGAGCGAACAAGTAGAAAACATAATAATAACTCCTTTGAAACACTAACTCCCAACCTGTTTCAAACATGACCAGTAACTCAACTCGACTCAACAAGATGTTAAAGGACATAAATAACAATTAAAGGTACAGAATCCGAGATCTAAGAGCATAGAATGGGTTGGGTCTAAACCGAAATCATTATAATTTTCCCTCCTTAAGAAATTTCGTCCCCGAAATTTAAATCATAGTAATAACCACCAGATTTTAATTCTATTAACCATGCACAATAGTAATAACGATAAAACAGAGTCCTTCAACATAAAATATTACAATTCGAATTCCCAAAACATTTACAATGTTTACATATTACAACATAAATAAGATTTTCAATATAAGTTTCAAACATCAACAAATAAGTCTAGATACTTCTCGCGGACTTTTGCCTCATGCTCTCAATTTGCCTTCTCGACTCCATGGTGTCGCCACAACAACTTAACTAATGGGATGGTCTTGCCCCTCAAGACTTGATCTCGGTTTGTAACACCCAAACTGGCCTCACTTCATACGAGGCACCCTCATTTACCTTTAACTCGGTCCAATCCATCATGTGTGAAGGATTGGGCTCGTACTTCTAAAGCATACAAGTATAAAACACGTTATAAATCTCAAAAAGTTGGGGCGGCAAGGCCAAACAATAAGTTACCTCCCCGATTCACTCTAGAATCTCAAAAGACCCAATAAATCTAGAAGACAATTTCCCGCTCTTCTCAAATCTCATCATACCCTGTCTCAGTGATATTTTCAGAAATACATGACCTCTTACCTCAAAAGATAAAGGCCTCCTCCTACGGTTGGTATAGCTCTTCTGACAATTTTGAGCCCAACCAACCTCTTACAAATATGCACAATCTTCTCTGTCGTTTCCTGGACTAACTTTGGACCTAACATAGGTGCATCACCCATCTCGGCCCAACACACAGAAGATCTACATGGTCAGCCATGCAAGGCCTCAAACGGTGCCATACCAATGCTCGCCTAAAAACTATTATTTTAGAAAAATTCCACCAAATGCAAGTTCCTCTCCCACGACCCCTTAAAATCAAGAACACAAGCCCGAAACATGCCCTCTAAAATCTGAACTGTGCGCTCAGGCTACCTGTCAGTTTGAGGATGATAAGAGATACTAAAGGTCAATTTAATGCCCAAGGCACCCTGTAGGCTCTGCCACAACTGAGCCATAAAATGTTGATCCTTATCCAAAACAATAGTCATAGTTCATTTGGTGGAATTTTCAGGGAAATAATAACAATTTTGTTTTGATTGCTCAGTTTATTTGTTGTATTGCCCTGAAATAATAACAACATGCAAAATAATAATCTTTCATTTATATTATCTTTCCATACAAAAGACAACATATGCGAGTGTACATTCATAAATCCTAGATCTTGAATCTACAGCATATGCCACATGTAAATGATTTGAAATAAAAAGAGATACAGGTAAGCTTATGCCCTAATGGCTGCATCTTTCCAAATCAATGCTTGAGTGCAACAAAAGTAAGTTCAACTCAATATAGTTAAAGCTCATGGCTTGTACAAAATAATTACATCAAAAGCAAACAAAGAAACTCTTGGCTCCAAGTCCTCCCAAGTTATGTCCTTGGTGGAGGCATATCATCAGCACCTGAAAGTTATTATCCACATAGGGTAAGCTAAAGTCCAGTGGAGATACTTTAACATAATGTATAAAACTTAATGAAGTCACAAGGTAAATGCAAATGCATGCTATTTATCAAATGTTTTTCACTTCCAACTCAAAACAATGCAATGCTAGAAATATATATATATATATCAATTCATGAAAAATATCCTTTTACATAAAAAAAAATAGGGCAATTGTAACGCCCCAAAATAATAACAACAACCCATCTCATAGTATTTAATATAAATACAACATATGAAACAATAACCTTTCATTTATGTTCTTTTACCATACAAGAGATGCCATATGCGAGTATACATTTGTAAATCCTAAATCCTAAATCTACAGCATATGCCACATATAAGTAGATTGAAATAAAAGGTTATATAGGTAAGTTAATGCCCTAATGGCTATATCTTTCCAAGACAGTGCTTGGGTACAACAAAAGTGAGTTCTACTCAATACAATTAAAGCCCAAGGCTTGTACAAAAATAATTACAACAAGAAACCAAAAATGAGCCTTCAGCTCCACAGCCCTTCCAAGCTAAGTCCTTTGTGGAGGCACATCATCAATACCTGAAAGTTATTTTCACATAGGGTGAGTTAAAGCCTAGAAGAGATACTTTAACACAATGTATAAATCTTCACGAAGTCATAAGGTGAATGCATATGCATGCTGTGGACACCCCATTTTTGACCATCTGCAAGGCTCGAGCACTTTACTCGGAACACTCAATGATGAAAGTGTATTGTGCATGGTTCGAGGTCTCAACGAAGGAGCCTTATTCAAGCTTCGAAATAACCCCAAACCTTTCCATATTCCCCATTGATCATGCCCAAGAAATTCATTTTTACACCTTGTGACACCTTGTGTTGAGGTTGAAATAGAAAAACAAGGGAATTCATTGAGGCCCGGCCGGGCTTCAATAGCGAGAAATGCTGTTCTGAGTGAGAGGCCGCTAGCTGTCCATTTTTGAAGATATTTATCACCTTTTGTGCTCAAATTCTATAAATACAACCATATATTTCTGTTTTGGGGGTTAAACAATTGAGAGAAAGCCTATATACATAGAGAGAGTTCCTTTTCCTCATTCTTCCATTGCAAGCTACCTTTGAGTTAACCTACGAACCTTGTATCATCTATATACACCATACACAACCTTGTCTCATCATCTTAGGACCTTGGTTGACCCTTGAGAAGCATAATTCAAGCTTGAGAGTGTATCAAGAGTAAGTTTGATCAACAACCAAAGCTTACTCCATTTTGAGAGGTATAAGCTTGTAACTCTTGTTCTTGCTTTTGCTTACTTCATTTCTACCTATTTCTTGTATTCTTGGGCTGTTTTGTATCTATTCTAAGTGTTGGAACTTGGGTTTTGATAAGCTACCAAAGGTGGTAAGGTTAACACCCTTACTTGCACCTATTTTTACAGCTCAACCCGTGGTTCCGTTACACTATTTTTCTTTGATTTTTGAACTAATTTTCAGAGTTGAACTAAAGCCAAAAAAATGGTTTGAAGTCTTAAAATTGGAGGGATTAGCCACCCCTCATTGTTTTTGCTTACATAGCTTTGGTGTCTTTACCTTTTTGTTTAGCTTTTGAGCTCTTTTCTTACATTTTCAGCCACTATTATGGCTTATTAGAGGCTATTTTAGGGTTGTTCTAATCTATTTAGTTGATTCAAGCTTTGATTAGTTCATTTGTTAGAGCATTGGTCTTTGTACATAGCTTGTATTATGTTGTTCTTAGCATTTCTTTGTCTAACTTTCATGTGAATGACCTCATTTTAAGAATCAACTTATCACTCCTTACTTTCATTTGAGAGTTATTTCAATCGGTTGATGGTTATTCAATACATGAACTAGAGATTTACACTTAATGGCTTAATCTCTACAGAGATTAATTGTCAACGTCATGATCTCTCTTTTATGTTGAGAATTACTCCCCGTTTGACGCTTCTCTCCTTTTAGAGGACTTAATCATCACTTCGGACAAATGGACTAAAGAATGGAAATGACTAAGAGAATTGGTTTAAAAGCAACCAACACACATAAAGAAAATGAGTCATCTTGCTTAGGCTTGGCCAGACGTTATGCCAAGTTTATTGAGTCAAGAGTGATCATGCGGTAATTCATGGCATTTTGATGATTCTTGAAGCATTTGTACTTCCCTTTTTTGAGTTCATTCCATGATAAAAAGAGATGAGTGGTCATATTCATTACATTCATTGATTTTTATCCAAAATTGTATTCGGAATCGTCAAGCAATCAATTTGCTCATTGATGGTTTTGGAAACAATTCTAACCTTCTCTCGAGGCTTTTCCATGATAGAGAAGGAAGGAAGGGACAAACAGAGCTTGAACAACTCTATCTGCACTGTTTTCACTTCAGAATACAAAACAGAGTTTTGCACAAAATTAAGGCACGACAGGCCTTCTTTAGGCCCGACTAGGCTTCATTAAGGGCCAGTCGGCCCTCAATGTTTCGTTAGCTGTGTATTTTTACAGAAAAACAAAGGGCAGTGGCTGAGGTGAAACAGAGCAAGCCTAGGGCAGACAAAATTGTTCTTGAACATCGTGCATGTGCATGCATGCAATTCTTGCACATCCTCACTTACATTATGATCGTTGTTGTAATTAATTTAATATTGCTTATTGTAATTAGTCTCGATAATTATTAAGTGTTGTAATTATTATTATTGTCCCTTTGTAATTGTTGTAGTTACTTAGTTTGGAGAGCTAGTTTACTTAACGTAGTTATCCTTGTTGTAATAGCATAGTTAGATAGTTAATTAGCCTCGCTTATTTATTCATTCGGTTTTGTAATAATTAGTTTAATTTAGACTTTTCGGACTTTGATTCACACCCTCTTGCACGAGGACAATGTTGTAATAAGTTGTATGTCTTCCAACCCTACGTCTTTCTCACTTTTACTTACTTGCTTATGATGTTTAGTATAGGGCATCACATTTCATTAGCATTCTTTTGATTTGCATCCATTGTCTTGCACGCATCCAAAGGTTCGGCTCATCATGCTAACCCAATATCAAATGTTCAAATTCATTTACTTGAATACATGCTCTCTCGTATGTCTTGAATAAAATCATATGCCACGCTCATAGCCGGGCCTATAAAAATACATGATGTGTGTGTTGCATTAGTCATATTGCATAAGTTAGGAACATGCATATTTTTCTAACTCTTTCACCTATTTTGGCTCGGAGTACTAGGTGAGCTTTTATGTCATAGCATCTTACATCGGATGTTTGTGTTTCCATATCTAAAGCATGAATACCATAAGGCTAATTGCTTAAATGATATAATTGTTTGAATGCCTGTGGATGAAGGTTAGTTGCTTGAACTAGGATGGTTTGATTAAATGTCCATTTTAAACCCACTTTTTTCAAGTGGCAAATTCACAAAACAATTTCAAAATGAAACATGAGATCAAGTGTTCCAATTCTTGCAAACAAATCTATACCTTGTGTGCGCATCACATAGTAAAACAGATAATAAATCTGAAGAAGAGCATATAATGTAAATAAAAAAACTCATCATGATTAGTAGAGGCCGATCTTTGATCGGGCAAGTGGGGTGCTCAATTCATGACCTTCCCCTTTCGTACTTAAGTTTCCGAGCCAAAACACTTTGGTGATGACGAACTAATGGCCTTTGGCACGAGTCTAGGGTTTCCTAACTTTTTCAAAAATATTTAGGTGGCGACTCTGTAATCTGGCAAAGCAGTCCATTTTTAGCATTTGATTCAAACATTGATTTTCCAAAAAGAATTGTTGGATTTGGACTCTTTTTGTGTTTTCATTATTTCACATTGCACTTATGAAATCAGATTCAGAATCACAAGTAGAGTCCGAACTATAGGGTTATTCGTGTGTCGAAAGGAGCACGAAAAGTTGGGCTACACATGCCATCTGCCAAACATTTTAGATTTCCATCTCAAACAATGCAATGTCAGGATTAGATATCAATTCACGAAAACCTCCCTTTTATATCAGAAAACAGGGCAGTAGATACAAAACACTGAGAATCTCTAGGTACGTGTCTGCCAGTAGGCTATACAAGCACTACCAAAGCCATTTTATCGGTACTAACCGGAAGGATCGGTACCTAACCCCATGGATTTCTAGTCTTTCACTAAGGATGCATAGGCCAACAATATTACCACAACCACACCCCTTAACCAGATTCACTAACGTATACACCCATTTTTCTCAAAAGCAACACATTTTCAATGTTCAAGTATGAAACAATGCTCGATGCATAATGTATGAGAAATTAGTTTTAATTTAACATATTCTTCATGCAATTTCTACAACAATCAAAACTATCCTCCACCGGTAGCCCAAAATAGATATTTCTACTCAATAGATAATTTTCCAATAAAAGATATAAGCTCATTATTTTCAAAATGAGAGCGATATTACATATCTAACTTCTCTCTCATCATCAACTAATAAGTTCATTTCATCTTTTCAAAACCCACATCTTTTTCCTTTTTCTTTTATAAACCAAATATCAATGATTTTTGAACAAAACCTCTTTTACTTTCAAAATCACATTTAAGTAAAGAAATTCCAACATTTCAACACATCTCAACCATAAACACATCCCCACAACCTTTCTCAAGCACCCATTTGAAAACCCCTCTTTTACATTTCAAAATCAAACCCTAGGTTTAACCCAAAATTCCCAAATCACTAAATCCTTTCAAAGAGCAAACAACTAAGCTAAGAATCATATGAGAGGTTAAGGAAATCCCCACCTTAAGAGTGGAAGAGGAAGAGAGCAAGGGTGAAACTTTGACGAAGTCGAAAATGAGATCCTTTCCGATTAGATTAAAGCTTTTGATGAACTCTATCTTTTTCTCCAAAGAGCAAAGGTTGAGAAATCAATGGATAAGGAGTATTTGAGGTTTTAAGCAAGAACTAGAGAGAGTGAAGAACTAGGGTTTTGAAATGTTTTAGAGAGAGAGAGAGAGAGGAATGAAAAAGTCATTCAAAATTTCCTTTCCTCGAACTAATAAATGTACAGACTGCTCAAGCGATCAAAACACTACTCGAGCGTCAGAGACAATAAGTGACACCGCTCAAGCGACCAAAACGCCACTCAAGCACACAATGTCCCATTCCTAGAAGTTTTGTAGACTAAAGAAGACTGCTTGAGCGCAAGAAAGAATGCTCGAGCGAATAACACCCTACTCCCGAAAGTTTTGTAGACCTGCAAAAGTACTGGAAGATCTCAAGGACCGCTCGAGCAACCAAAAACACTGCTTGAGTGAACAAACAAAAAACAAAACAACAACTCTTTAAAAAAAAAACTAACTCCTAACTTGTTTCAAACACAACCAACAACTTAACTCAACTACCAACAAATAAATTAGGACATGAACAATTATTAAAGACAAGGAATCCTGGATCTAAGAGCATGAAATGGGTTGGGTCTAAACCGAAACGATTATAAGTGGATACAAAACACTAGGAATCTCTAGGTAAGTGTCTACCAATAGGCTATACAAGGACTACCAAAGCCATTTTACCGGTACTAATCGGAAGGATCAGCACCTAACCGTGCGAGTTTTTGGACTCACCAGGGACACACAGGTCGACAATATAAACCACAACTGCACTCCCTAACCAGATTCATCAAGGTATAAACCCATTTTTCTCAAAAATAATACATTTTCAATGTTCAATGCAAAATGATTGGGTAGTTGGTTTTAATTAACCTAATCTCATGCAATTTCTATAACAATCAAAGTTATCCTTAACTGATAGCCTAAAACAGATATTTTTATTTTACAAATAATTTTTCTACAACAGATATAATCTTATCATTTTTCAAAATGGGAGCAATACTACATATCCTACTCTACTCTCATCATCAACAGATACATTCCTCTTATCTTTTCAAAACCCAACATCTTTTTAATTTTCCTTCAAAAATCATTTATCAATTATTTTCAAACAAAACCACCTTTACTTTCAAAATCATATTTAAGTAAGGAAATTCCAACATTTCAACACAACCCAACATTTCATACACTTTCACAACCTTTTCCAAGAATTTATTTGAAAAACCCCTCTTTTACATTTCATAATCAAACCCTAAATTTAACTCAAAATTCCCAAATCAATAAACCTTTCTAGGAAGCAAATAACCAAGCTAAGGATCATACCAAATGTTGAAGAAATCCCTACCTTTAGAGTAGAAGAGGAAGTGAGCAAGAATGAAACTTTGACAGAGCCGAAAAACGAGGTCATCTCTGATCAGAATGAATCTTTCGGCGTGCTTTACATTTTTCTCTAAGGAGTACCGGTGGAGAAATCAATGGATCATGGAGTATTTAAGGTTATAAGCAAGAACTAGAGAGAGAAAATGAAGAAATTAGGGTTTTGACGGTTTTAGAGAGAGAGAAAATGAAAAAGTGATTAAAAAACTCTGTTTCTGAAAACTGATATATGCACAGACCACACGAGCGACCAAAACATCGCTCGACCATCAGAGACAATAAATGACACCATTCGAGCGACCAAAACACCGCTCGAGCGCATAATGACCACTTCCCAAATGTTTTGCAGACTAAAGACGACCGCTCGAGTGCAAGAAAGACTGCTCAAGTGAAGATACCCTACTCTCAGAACTTTTGCAGACTTGCAAAATACTAGGATATCTCAAAGACCGATTGAGCTACCAAAACTTCGCTCAAGTGAATAAACAAAAAAACATCAACTCCTTTGAAAAATTAACTCACAACCTATTTCAAACATGCCCAGCAACTCAACTAGACTCAACAAGATGTTAAAGGATATGAACAACAATTAAAGGTGTGAAATCCCGGATCTAAGAGCATATAATGGGTCGGGTCTAAACCGGAACCATTATATTTGGGGTCTCTGCCCAAGTCCATTCAAATTTATTCAAATTTTTGAATTCTACATAGGTTCTCACCAAATTAAAAATTATGTTGGCCAATCTTTAAAAATTTATAGGCTTTACTCGAGTTGTATGGGTTTAACTTGCCCAAATTTATAACTTTAGTAAGGCGGTTGAAAGTTACATGATTAAAATTGTGACAAATTAAAATTTGATACATAAATTGTGATAAGATTGTAAAACTTAAATTGTAATTTTCAATATTTTTTTGTTTTCATAATTTATATATAAATATTTAACTATATATATTATTTTATATAAACATATTTTATTAATTTTTTCACATCCCGTGCATAGTACGGGTTTTTACTAGTATTTTTTTTTTATTTATTCCAAAACACTTTTCACATTCACTAATTGTGGAATATCAAACTTTTTCCACATTTATCAAATCAATCCCTAAATCATTAAACATTTGATTAAGGAAAAAAATGGTAAGAAGTAAAAGTAAAAAGAAAAGAAATAGAAAAAAAGATATATATATATATTTTGCAAACATTTGATTAAGATAAAAAATTTGTAAAAAAAAAAATTGAAATTTTAGTTATAGACAACTACATGCACATTTAATTTTTTTGGTTTTTTTTTATAAGAAATTAAAAAGCTAGTCATAATGTTAATAATAATTGTATAGATAATTTAACTTTCTTCAACTTTTCACCACTTTCAGGTTAAACAAACTCATACAAAGTTAAATTCCCCCCCCCCCCCTCGTTTTCCTTGTTTTCTATCACTTTTATTCTAAATAAACTCAATCTAAATCATCTAAAAATTTAAATGTAATATTATAATTGCGTCGTGTTTACACCAATTGCTTATTGTGCATATAATCAACTCTTTCCTTCGCTTTCTTTCTCTAAAAATGAATGCAAACAACCATTTGACTACACAACAAAATCAAAAAATATATATGCAGGGAAAAATTGTTCACATAAAAAACGTATCCTTACCGAAAAATTAAATTATATTCATTAAATTGTTAATTTTGTCTGGTTTTATGTGCAGATCATCCATAACAAAAAAAAGAAAAAAGAAAAAATAGTGATTCAATAATCATAACTATATTGTTTTATTTTATTTATCTTCAGAAAAATAAGCAATAACTGTAATTTTGAAAGTATATCATAATTATTTTAAAGACAAATATAATAAAATTATAATTATTTGATCAATTTGATTTATGTGTGGATAATCTACACATAAACCTAACAAATTGAATGGTACAAATTGTTGAAATGGGCCCATGATGGACCTCACGAGGCCCAACATCACCCTCTAGTCCACACATAGACTGGTGGCAAACCTGACCCGAATTACAAATATGAGAAATATTACATCAAACAGACCACTAATCCAATAGTTAGAAAGTCAAAAATTATTAAGCCTAAGCCAAACAATCACAAGTATTAGTTACATATAAACCCTTGTAAAAGGGGAGAAATAAACACTACAAAGAATTCAAAGCTCTCTTTGTATCATCCCAAAATAATAACAACAACCCACCTCATGATATTTAATGGAAAAGCAGAAACTTGCATAATATTGACATTTCATTGATTCTATTTTACTGTACAAAAGATTACATATGCATGTATACATTCATAAATCTTAAATCCTGAATCTCGAATCTCGAATCTATAGCATATGACATGTATGAATGAACTGGAACAAAAGAAATTACAAATAAATTAATGCCTTACTGGCTACATCTTTCCAAGTCTATACTTAGGACCAACAAAATGAATTAAACTCCATCCATATAAAGTTCAAGACTTGTACAACAAATATCTACATAAAATAACGAAAAGAAGCTCTCGGCTTCAAGGTCCTCCCAAGTTACGTCCTTGGTGGAGGCATATCATTAACAAATAAAAGTTGTTTTCCACATAGGGTGAGCTAATGCCCAGTAGAGAATGCCTTAACACACTGTATGATGCTTAACAAGGTCATATGGTGAATCCATATGCATGCCATTTATCAAAATATTATACTTTATCTTTCAAAACATTGCAATGCCATCGTTATATATATATATATATATATATTCATAAAACAATACTTTTTAAACTCAAAATATAGGGTAGTGGATACAAAGCACTGGGAATCTATACAAGCACTACCCAAGCCACTTTACCAGTACTAACCAGAATGATTGACACCTAACCACGCGTGTCACGTCCCAAATTTTATTACCCAAATACATTACTAAAACCCTTAATTTAAGTCCAGTTACATAACATGTATTGGAATAATAATTACACTTGAGTAAATAAAAGTGTTCCCTCTCAAGTAAATACAACAATCATACATGCCCAAGGTTGACATTGAAACATTCCAAAAATAAATAATTACATGAGAAGACACTCATCAATCCAAAATCATAACATATCTCTCCTCTACACTTCATATAAAAAAATACACACAAAAGACAATAGACTTCTTAAATCTTCAAACCGGTGTTTTCGACTCCGTTCCTAAAAATGGTAAAAATAATGTGGGATGAACAAATTTATCTAGTAGGGATCTACAATGATACTCAATAATAAGATCAATAGATATATGTGATCATGAATACTAAAGGATGACACATAAATAAATAATGTGCCTTTTATACTCAAAATAAAATACACCTAGGTAACATCTTCTTCATGAAAATCCACTAACTTTTCGAAGAAAACTCTTTCTTTTATCATCTTACCATTCTTGTATCAATTTTAGACAATCTTTCTCAAAAATTCCTTTTTAACATTACATAAAGATGTTAGGTCTAAGAACCATGCATTACTAATGATCATACATCTTACCTTTTAAATGACAACTAGCCATCACCCCACTATAATCTACTTAACTTCAATATATATAGGTAACTGCACTTATTTCAACACATACCAAATAACAAATCCATATAAAACAAACCAATTCATTTCCATTAATCACATTGTAGCTTGCTTTTCGTGCTCCTCGAAGGGGTTTAATCTCCTTGGATATGACAACCCTACAATTCGGACTCTCGTGGTTCTAAATCTGGTTTCACAAGTGCAATGTGAAATAGATAAACATAAAAGAGTCCAAATCTGGCAAATCTTTTTGAAAAATCAATTTGTTTAATCAAAATGCCAAAAATGGACTGCATTGCCTGATTTCAAAGTCGCCACCTAAATATTTTTTAGAAATTTAGGAAACCCGTGACTCTTGCCAAAGGCCACTTATCCGTCATCACCAAAGTGTTTCGGCTCAGGAACTTGGGTATGTGAGGGAAAGGTCATGAATTGAGCACCCCACTCACTCGGTCAAAGATTGGTCTCTACTAATCATGATGTGATTTTTATCTACATTATATGCTCTTGTTTCGGTTATTATGCTATCTTTACTATATGATGCACACAAATATAGACTAATTCACGAAAGTTGGAACGCTTTGATTTCATGTTTGTTTTGAAAAGTCTTTTGAATATGTACCACTTGAAAAAGTGATTTCATGTGTACATTGATCAAATCATCCCAACTTAAGTGAAAATCCTTCATCCACAAGCATTCAAACAGGTATATCAACTAAGTACTTAGCCTCATGGTAATCATGCTTGACATGGCAACAATCGCATGCATGCAATATGCTAAAGCACAAAATGCTCACCTAGTACTCCAAGGCAAGCCAAAGAAGATGAAATGATTAGAAGAAATGCATGCTCCTAAACAATGCAATATAACTAATGCAACGCATACAACGTGTAATTAATAGGCTCGGCTATTAGTATGGCATGTGAGTCAATTCAAGGCATGCGATAAAAGCACATATTCGATTTAAGGAAGTTGAAATTGACATTGATTAATATGATGAGCCGAACCCTTATGCGTGCAAACATGGATATAAGTCCTGGCAATGACATGAAAATGTAAAACATGATGCTACCATTATAAGCAGATAAATAAAAGGAAGAAAGAAATGGGAGTTGGAAGACATACACACATATTACAATTTTCCCTCGCGCAGGAGGGTCCGAATGAATGTCTGAATTTAAATTAACTATTACAAACCAAATAAATGAATTAACTACACTAACTAATTATTACAAATTAGAATTAGGCTAACTAATTAATTACAACACGAAATTAATTAAGTAAGCAACTAGCTATTGTAAATTGAAAGCTAATTAATTACAACACATTATGTATGAAATCTAATTTGCGCGGGAACTGAGGAATCACACGTGCAACCAAGAATATCCTTCCGGAAATGCCTCTGTTCTGTTGCCTGATTCTATTCTATCTACAGTCAGAAAATAATTCTGTTTTTCCCTCAGCTTCTGCTTTGTTTGCAAGAAAAATGCCACTGTTTGCTCAACAAGGAAAGTGGTTAGCCGGACGGCCTCCCACTAACTTTTGATGTTGCCCTGCTGCAACAGAATGGAAACAGAGCAAAAACAGAGTATTTCTAGGGAATGTTTATCCTCTCTGCCACTCCCTATCATGAAATTAATCAAGGGAGAAGCAAAACCGGTCCACAAATCATCAATGATCGCAAGGTTATTGCATGATTATCTATGAACTACTTGGACAAAAAGATCAATGACATGAAATGAAAGACCAACAACACCTCTTTCCTATCATGGAACCTCAAGGAAAGGAGTGGACATTGCTCCTTGAACCATTAACATTACTAGGAGTATGTAATGATCCAAGGCTTAATAAGTTCAATTAACGTCTGATGGAACCCGACTTGATTTTATTATCTTGTTATCACATTTACCATTTTTATTTGCCTCTTTTAACATTACCTTTCCATTCTTTAATCATTTTCTCCCAAAAGTGAGAATTATGTCCACTAATGAAGAGAAGTGTCAAACAAGAAGTTGTTCTTGGCATGAGAGAGATGTAATGCCTTGGTAGTGAACCTCCGAAGAGATTAAACCATTAAGCATGGAAGGGTCTCTTTCACATGCCTTAAACAACATTCATTTGAAACTACTCTCAAACAAATAAAATCAAGAAAGGAGGGAGAGTGCAAAGATGGTTATTGCAAGTGTGAAAACATGTATGAAAAGCATAAAATAAAAGCTATTAACTCAAATAAGTTGGTGTCTAAGGCCTAAACCACCAAACTTATGAGGACTACAACACTACAAGCATACTATACAAAGCATGAATGAAGTAAACACACTGAAATAGTCCTAAAACTCACAAAAATAGTGCTGAAATTAGTATGAAAAGCTAGAAAAAAGTGAGCTAAAATAAGAGAGAAATAAAGCTAGTAAGCAAGCCTAAGGAGGGGTCCCCTCCACTTTTGGACCTTAAAACCACATATTTTAGCCTTTCGAAACTCTAAAAATCAGTGGCCAAAAGTTGAGAATGAAGTGGGAAACACAAGGACAAAATGCTTAGAGAACAAGGTTCAAAAAAGGGTGGTTAACCTCTCCACCCTTGGTAGCTTTAAGTCACAAGTTTCAGCCTATAAAAATAGTGTAAAAGTAGTACAAAAATAGCAAGAAAAGAGAAGAAGGAGTAGTGTAAGGATGGCCAAAGTTATACCTCTTAAAGAGAGGTTACTCTTTGATTTACAAACCAACAAGTGAGCACCTTCAAGAGCTGAAATTTTAGCTCAAGAATCTCAACAAGAAGACTCAAAATTCTGGTTTAGGAAGTGTTGGTATGGTGTAAATAGGTTGTAAGATATATATATATATATATAGAGAGAGAGATTTTCAAGAATTTGAGTTTTTGAAAATTTTTCTAACCTAAAAACACAATGGATGGTCCTCTATATATAGAAGAACTGGTTGCTATCTCGAAAATATCTATATTGAGCCAGCTGGTGCAGTGTATGCATATGAGGGGACAGCTAGCAACAAATATTTGTTCTACCGGGAAACCTAGTCGGTCAGCCAGCCAGGTAGGGGACAGCTGGCCACCAAAAACTGGCCTCCACACATGGCCTCTTGGCCACTTGAAATGGACAAATTTCTCATCAACTAGCCGGCGGGCCTGTTACTTAGTGGCTAGCCTGCTACTTGTAGACAAAAATTTATTTTCAAGCCCGACTTCAAACGGGTATATCTCCCTCATCTAGACTTGGTTTTAGGTGATTCTTGAGTCTAAATTGCTGCCCCAGAAGTCTAATTTCCAATGGTGGTGGCCTAACATCTAAATTCTAAGTGTACAAAGATATATGCCTAATTTAGTGAAGGCTTCTCATTTCTTTCTTAACGGATTGATGTCTAACTTTTTCCTAAACTAGTTTTCTTCCAACCCCTCCTATTTCCTTCAACTCCAAACCTATAAATAAGATGTTTTTAAATATTTTTCAAAGAGTTCACCTCCCTTCCATTTATTTTCACTTTGTCCTTACTCGGTTTACTGAAATGCGAGCCTCAGAACATTGTAGAAACATTTTAAATTTTTTTTGAAAAAGAGAGTTTTGATGTCTAAAATAGTTTGGCCAAAATGAGGTGTAAGGTAGGGATTAGAAGCTTTAAAAAACGAATCCTTTTGTTGAAGATTCAAACAATTGTATAACGTAACTTTCGTCATCGAGTGATCAACCTAAGGTGCCCAAGTCCTAAGGGTGGTCAAAAATGGGATGTCTACACACATTCACACATACCAATCCCATTATAATTATCTTGCACAAGTCCACAATCAACAACCCGCTCCATTACCAAGCCATATCATTGAACCACATGTTTTTCTAGGCACTACTCCGGAATGAATGCAGAACTTCTATCAAGCACCATGCTTTACCGGTCACAAGCTGGAAGGAACGCGAAACCTCCACATATCTCAACAGACCACACGCTTTTCTAGCCGCTACTCCGGAAGGAATGCGGAACCTTTGTTAAGCGCCACGCTTTACCGGTCACGAGCTGGAATGAAACGAACCCTTATTCCAATATCACAATTCATCGCATC
Organism: Camellia lanceoleosa; assembly: GCA_025200525.1. NCBI lineage: Eukaryota > Viridiplantae > Streptophyta > Magnoliopsida > Ericales > Theaceae > Camellia > Camellia lanceoleosa. The sequence goes on from CM045764.1 coordinate 69,083,790, forward strand.
TTCATTATTACAACTCATAGATAAAACCACAAACATCATTCATTGATTCCATTATATATTTTCCCGACATCACATTCCATAATAAGCATAAAATTTATCTTTGGAAGCAATTACAATTTGTTTTTCACAATATTCTTACTTCTTACTATTAACACCAACTCTTTATATTCAATTATACAACACAATTGGTATCATACACTTCCCAAAACTTTATTAATTCAATTTCCATAATCAATTTCCCAAACATAACCCTCACATACCATAATCATTTTCATAATAATTACTTAATCATTATTTATACTCATCTTAACCAATCATAAACTTAATTTCAAGGATTTAGGGTCACTTAAGCTATCCTTCATTCTCATAACAAGGAAACCATAACTAAAGTTTGACAAAAAAAATTAGGGCTTTTTACTTTAATGTGCAAAATCATGTTTCAATTGCTCAAAACTTCCTTAAGTCCCATAAATCATAAAGTTAACTCATTTCATTTGGAAACCCTTACTTCATCTGTATGCTCTTTAAGAAAATCCCTTAACATGAGGTTTTTATGCAATACAAACATACCACTCATCTATCTATAAGAAAATATTGACGAGAAGTAAGGAAATCCCTACCTCTGGCAAGAAGATGAAGAACCCTGAAATTCCAATGTCAATGAAAACATGATCCGCTCAGATTGATAGGAAGCCCTCATTGTGTTCTTAATTTTTATATAAGAAACGTGGGTGAGAATCTACCTCTAAACAAATGAAATCCAAGCTTTTGAGAGCTTGGAACTCAACAATGGTTGAAATGTGTGTGTGTGTGTGTGTGTGTGTGTGAGAGAGAGAGAGAGAGAGAGAGAGAGAGAGAGAATATCTGATAAGAATGAAGAAAAGTGAATCAAAAATGGTTTTTAAAGATGTTGATCCCCAAGTAGACCGCTCGAGCAACCAATCTTGCGCTTGAGCATCAAAGACACAACACCGCTCGAGCTACGAAACCTTTGCTCAAGCGCAGAACTCACACTTCCAAAACTTAGATCTATAAAAGTACTAGAAGTTTTGCAAGACAGCTTGAGCGATCAATTCATCGCTCGGGCGATGAGAATAAAAGAAATTTTTTGGAGTGCCACAGCGCAAGTTTCTGGACTTTTACCAAGGACACACATGCCAACATAATAAAACCACAACCATACCCCCTAACTAGATTCACTAAGGTATACACCTATTTTCTCCAAATGATACATTTTCAATGTTTAAGTATGAAATAATGTTCCATGCAAGATGTATTAATCTAGTCCTCATGCAATTTCTACAACAATCAAAGTTATCCTTCACAAATAGTCCAAAACAGATATCTCTATACAATAGATAAATTTCCAACAACAATTATAATTTCATAATCTCAAAATGGGAGTGATAATACATATCCAACTCCACTCTCATCATCAATAGATACATTCATTTTTATCTTTTCAAAACTCAACATCTTCTCCTTTATTCATAGGTCAAACACTAATGATTTCTAATAGAACATCATATTCTCTTAAAAACACAATTAATGGAGAAATTTCTAATATTTCAACACAACTCAAACACTCCCACAATCTTTCTCAATAACCCATTTGAAAACCCTCTTTTATATTTCAAAGCTAAACCCTAAATCAAACCCCCAACTCCCAAATCACAATACTTAACAAGAAGCACATAACGAAGCTAAGAATCATACAATGAGGTTGAAGAAGTCCCTACCTCAGTAGAAGAAGAAGAAGAAAGCAAGACCCAACTCTTGATAGAGTCAAAAATGGAAGTTTCACCGATTAAAATGTTCTTCTTTTTCAATCTCTACACTTTACTCCAAAGCACTAGGGCGGTGAAATCAACAGATTTGGGTGTATTTAAGTGTTTATATAAGAACTAGAGAAAGAGTGTGAGGATGAAGAAAATTAGGTTTTGGGATGTTTTATAGAGAAAGTAAAAAGTGAAAGAAAAATACTTTTCTTTAATCTAACATACGCATAGACCACTTAAGTGACCAAACCATCGCTTGAGCGTTGAACACAAGTAAGTGACACCGCTCAAGCAACCAAAACATGGCTCAAGCACACAATGACCCCCTCTCAGAAGTTTTGCAAATTGCAGAAGACCGCTTGTGCGAATAAAGGGCTGCTTGAGCGAAGATCACCCTATTCCCAGTAGTTTTGTAGACCTGCAAAAGTACTGAGAGAACCCAAAGACCACTTGAGTGAACTTGAAGAAAAATAAACATGAACTCCTTTGAAAAAAAAAATGAACTACCAACCTATTCATAGCACAACCAACAACTCCAAACAACCAAACTCAACAATAACAAGACAAGAAGGAGTATAGACAACGATAAAGAGTATCAGATCCCAAATCCAAGAACATGAAAGGGTCGGGTCTAACCCAAGCCATTATGCTCTCCATAGGGGTTGAACTTGCAACCCTACATCACAAATTGCTACTACACAATTATTAGGCTTAAAGCCCTATTTCTCTTAAGCTATTTAATAATAAGACTTTTCAATTTATTTAAGTTATTTTTACTTTATAAATTATAAGTAGAAGTTATATAAAAAATTCTAACATAAACTAAAAAATTCATAATCACCCTAATAAACTTTACCAAATAAAATAGAGCAATGATACACAAATAAAAAATGTGTAAAAAATTTATATATAGAATGGTGGGGGAACTTATGGTCCTATCATTTTTAATCAAAAACACCATCTACTGTTCTCATAATTTTACATGATAAAGTATTTTAGAGAGAGAGAGAGAGAGAGAGAGAGAATAAGCTATGTGTATTATGTTGTAATAAACAATGTATAAGAAGGCCCTATATATAGGAGAGAATACAGAACCTAAGTATGGAAGGTGAATCAATCACCAAACAATCAATCAATCAATACACACAATATATATATACACTAATAGCCCCTACAAACGCAAGGTGGAAATACATCAACCAATATGAGTTTGGAAACTAATTCAATGAAGCAACCGAGAGGATGAGCCTTGGTGAAAACATTAGCAGGTTGATCAACAGAAGCAATAAAATGGAGATGAATAGTGCCACGAGTAACATGCTAACAAATAAAATGGCAGTCAATCTCAATGTGTTTAGTGCAATCATGAAAGACATCATTATGAACAATTTGAATGGCACTCTGATTGTCATAATAAAGAGAAGTAGCATCAGCAAAAGATACACCTATATTGGCAAGGAGCCAGCGGAGCCACAAAAGTTCTTGGGTAGTATCCGCAAGAGCACGATATTTAGCCTAAGTACTAGAATGAGCAGTAAGAGTGTGTTTCTAGTTGTGCCAAGAAATAAGAGAATCCCCTAAGAAAAAACAAAAAAATAGTAGTGGAACGAAGCGATTAATGGGATCCCCAGCCCAATTAGCATCAAAATAAGCATGAAACTTAAGAGATGAGAGAGCAAAATAGTGAAGACCATGAAACAGAGTGCCCTTGAGGTAGCAAAGAATGCAAAGCAAGGCATCATAATGAGGCGTGTGAGGAACAAACATATGCTGACTAACAATGTGGACAACATACGCAATATCTGGATGAGTAACTATGAAATAGATAAGGCTACCTACCAACTACCGGTAGCAAGTAGCATTAGAGATTAGAGTGTCATCTAAAGGAGTAAGGCGAATTTGAGGATCATTCAGAGTATAAGCAGTCTTGCAATATATAAAGGTAGCTTGTGTAAGAAGATCAGATGCACATTTGGCGTGAGAGAGATAATAACAGATGGAGTCATGAGAGATTTCAAGGCCCAAGAAATAACTGAAAGAACCAAGATCCTTCATCTCAAAATAGCTACCAAGAAACTATTTGAGGCTAAGAATACCAACATCATCATCACCTGTGATAATCATATCATCCATATAAAATAGAAGAATGAAAGTGGTGTCGTGAGCAATGATCCGAATAAACAAAGTAGAGTCACAGGAGCTAGAAGTGAAGCCAAAACATGAATAGTAGCACTGAACTTGGCAAACCAAGCATGAGGAGCCTGCTTGAGTCCATATAAGGCACGATGCAGTTTGCAGACTTTGTGTACTGGAGCAGTAGACCTAGGAGGGGGTTGTATATAAACCTCCTTAAGAAAATCACCATTGAGGAGGCATTTTTCACATCCATATGAAGAAGATCCCAGTGACGAGCAACAATAACATCAATTAGACTACGAACAAAAGTGAAGCGAGCAACAGGGGCAAAAATCTCCTCATAATCAATACCATATTCATGAGTGAAGCCACAGGCAACCAAACGAGCTTTGTATCGCTTAATAGATCCATCAGAATAAGTCTTGATTTTGTAAAACCATTTACAACCAATCGCAGTCTTATCATAGGGAAGGTCAACAACATCCCAAGTATAAGTTTTGTTTAAAACCTACAATTCATCAGTCAGAGCTGCTGTCAAAGAGGATTAGACCAAGCCTCACGATAAAAGGTAGGTTCATGAATAGAAAAAGCAGTGGAACCAACAATATAATCACGAAGATGAACAGAGGGTTGAACTTTCCATTGGGGATGACCTATGAGGAGATCTAGGGGAGGAGGATCCGGTAGTGAGAGAGGAGACTCAATAGGGGATAAGGCGCCTGGAGAAAGGAATACAATACCATCAAAGGGAGCAGTCTGGACAAGATTAGGTATAGGCAAAGACGTCTCTAGAGACGAAGAAAGGGAACATGTATCAAACTCATTAGAAAATAAATCTATGGAATGATTAGTAAACATGAGAGAAGTAGGAATTGAGGATAAAAAAAATGAGGATATGGATGAAAGCATTTTATGTTCCTAGAAAACCATATAACAAGAGATGCAAAGATGCTTGGAAATAACAAAGACGAGAAAACAACAAAGACAAGACCGAGCTTCAAGCTTGGTGTGTTCACGAGGTTGAAGCAGAACAAAACATGCAGACCCAAAAATCCTAAGTGTGGTGTAAGGAGAAGAAGTTCCATACAAGCGCTCACAGTGCGTCAGATTATGAAGGACAAAGGTAAGGACATAATTGATAGTATACACATCAGTAAATGCAACTTCTCCCCAAAAATTTTCAAGACAAGATGAAAAAAATAAGAAAAGCTTGAGTTGTATCGAGAATATGCTTACGTTTCCGTTTAGCACATCCATTTTGTTAAGACGTGTCGGCACAAGAATGATGAGGCTAAGTACCATGACTCTGAAATAAAAGATTAAAAAATCGGAATCCCTATATTCCATAGCATTATCAGAACGATTTTTTTTATAGTTTTGGAAAACTAGGTTTGAACCATTTTGGAAAAATTGTAATAAGTTGTTTAACTTCAGAATGATTTTTCATGAGAAATATCCAAGTATAACGTGAAACAAAAGTACTTTTATTAAAAGATAAAGCCGACTGTTTGGCAAGTTGACAAGATAAACAATCTAAAGTGTTTGAATAGATAGGACCTAACTAACCACTAGAAATTAAAGACTTCAATACTAATAGAAATATGACCTAAATGACAATGCCAAATTTGAAAAGGAGATAAAGTGGAGGCATATGTAGTGCATCCAATGGAGTGGATGTTGGAACATGAAGATGAATGAGCTCATAGAAACGTTCATGCTTACAGCCAATCCCAACCATTAGTAGAAAAGGTGACAGTTAGACCATGTTCACATAACTAGCTAATGGAAATGAGGTTTAAGGTAAGAGCAGGGATAAGATAAACACATGATAAAGACAAGTGAGATATAGATTCTAAACCAATATAACTTATAGACATGAGGGACCCATCAGCAGTATGTATGGAAAGAATATGAAGGGTAGAATATATGGAAGAAAAAATAGCAGAGTAAGAAGTCATATGGTTACAACATGCAGAGTCAAAATACCAAGAAGATGTACCTAAGGTGATAGACAAAGCAGTAGAAAAAGGAGTACCAGAGGTGGTGAGAAATTGTTTAATCAAAGTTTCAACATTAGTCTAGGGGAAGACAAGGGTGGATGGATCCAAAGGCTTAGAAAATGAGAAGTCCTTAGAGGCAGCAGCAGCAATGCAATGAGCAAGCATAGACCTAAACTGATTCTCAGAATGATGTGAACAACCCCAGAAGTGAGAGCCATGAGATGTTGGACCAGTACAGGAAGGTCGAGATGGATTACGAAATCAATTTTCCTGGAGATGACCAGGTCTAATTTTGTTGTAGTAACAACAAGACCTAACTGAACAATAAACCAGAAGATAATCAGAAAGGAGCCCACAATTCTGACAATAAATGCACAGAGGAGACTACTGAGGAGAAGAGGATCTTCGTGACTAAGGGGTGGCCAAAATTGAGTCCACATGTGGAGCGAAGGAGGGACCAAAACAAGTTTCCTCAGATAGAAGCTCGGATATAGCTTACTCAAAAGAGGGCAAGGGAGTGCGATGTAGGAGAGATGCATGGACCGACTCAAAATGAGAAGTTAGAGCTATGAGAAACTTAACCAATCGTTACTGATTGTGATACTCAAGAAATAGAGTAGCATCTTTAGTATGAGGCCAGGTAGGTTTAGAAAAGGAAAGTTGATCCCATATAGAGTATATTTTAAACATAAGTCATTAATGGACTGACTAAGCTTTTGTTGCATACGATGGACGCGACTCTAAAGCTAATACTGATGCATAAGACTAGTAGTCTAATACCGATTTTTAAGAAAGTCCCAAATATCTTTACCAGTGGTAGAAATCGAGTCAAGTTGAAAGCAGATGAACTGAAAGTTGATAGATGTGACAAATGTATTCCGGAACCCAGTAAGGATCTAATAATTTTTGATGTCCCACTCCTCCAAACGGTCAGCAAATTTGGCTGCAATTTCCTCAACCCCCTTGGTTGGTTTAGGCATATCCCCAGTAATAATGCGCCATAATTTCTTACCTTTGAGAAATCCAAACATTGCTTGGGACGAGAGAACATAATTAGAGTCATCAAGAACAACAGAAATAGGATAGGTAGAGTTGGAACGATCCATGATAATCTGTGATCAAGGCAAAGATACAAAACAACACGGTAGAGACAAAACCAAAAAAACAAAGCGTGCCAATGAGCCTGGAAGGTTGAAAATGGGAGGACTAGGCGAAAACAACCAAAATAGAGCCTAAAATAGATGAAAGTAGCCAAAATAAGGAACTGGACTAAACAGGATGTAAGGCTAACGCCAGCAGTAAGAGAGCTAGCATCCGTAAAATGCAACGCATAGTAGTGCATATAGGGCATGGCACAGGTTAGCAGAAAGGGGCGCGACTTATGTTAGCAAGAGACGAATGCGGCGCGCAGAAGACGGGCCGATGTCAGTTGACTAGCTAAAGCGGAAACTGACGGAAGTGGTTGATTGAAGCAGCAGCTAAGAGCTAATGTCAACGCGGAAGGACTAAAATCAGCGACACACAGAGGCGCACATGCAGGCACGTGTAAGAGTGACGGCAGAAAGCTGTGACACGCGGCTATTCAGGTGGCGCGTGAGGGCGTGTAGAAGGCCCATTGGCGATGATTTTAGTAGGCGTTGGAATCGTCATAAAATTCTGAGCAAGTTGATGGTATTTTCAGAGAATAGTGACTTAGGTAGCCTAACAGTGGGGAATCAGTACCCAAAAGGTTGAAAACTAGAAACGAGAGGGTTAATTATGGTGATGAACAAAAGAAAAAAAAGAAGAAAAGCCTTATAGCTTTGATACCATGACAAAGTATTGTAGAGAGAGAGAGAGAGAAAGAGAAAGAATAAGCTCTGTGTATTATGTTATAATAAACAATATACAAGAAGGCCCTATAGATAGGAGAGAATATAAAAGCTAAGTATGGAAGGCGAATCAATCACTAAACAATCAATCAATCAATACACAATATATATGTACACCAACATTACAAGTGTCATTGACATATAATTCTAAATGTGTTTTTTTGTATGATTTTTTTATTTATAAATTATTTTCCAAAAGAATAATTTTGAAAGAGAGAATAAAAGAAGAAGATGCCAATTTTGTTATGTTTAGAGATGATACAGGAAGAGAATAAACGAAAGAGAAACTTCTACAATCTTTAAGATCAGGAAAGTGATTTAAAAATATAAAATTTATATAGGAGTAAAAAATATATTCATAATGATGTGTTAACGTCATTTGTGAAATTATAAGAATAATAGTAAGTGTTTAGCTTGAAAATAAAAGAACCACAAGGTGCCAACTCCAAATCAAGATCAAGTGTTGATTTTAATATGCCATTTGGCCAGAATAATTTTAAAACAGTGCACTGTCGTTTGTAAATTATTTATTTATTTATTTTTATTTTTTTTTGAAGGGTATTTTGCGAAACTAAAAGTAGACAAACGTTTTTCCTTACATTTTTTAGAATTAGTTTAGATTTACATTTAGATTTCTTGCTAAGTTGCCCAATAATTTGGTTTACTGCTTTTTCTCATCTCAAGCTTTAATAATCCTTCAACAGTCTTCTTTTTTTCTTTCCCTCTAATTTCTTAGTTTCTAAATATATATATACTAAATGTTGTACACACTCACATGAGTGTGCTGCAAATTTCCTTGGACTTGACATTGACTGTCACAAATTAAATTGGTAGTTATAGGACCTTTGCTTGAATTGTTAGCTACGGAAAGATAATTTGGGATAAATTTTTTGTGATAGAAAGTGTTAATACCAACTCTTTGCATTAAATAATTCGATAAACAAATATATACTAGAGGTGGATACACACTACATGTGTATAATTTATAATTGAATTTGATAATTATGATAATTATTTGAAATAGTTTGAGAAAATTGAAACAATTTATAGTAGCTATCGTGTTTTGGGACATTTTCAGGGGAAAAAAATGGGGCGTCTACACCAAGAGGTGTCCAGAATCTTTTATCAGAACTTTTCAATTTCTATGTGAAATCTTATGTGGCGTGTTTAGTTTAAACAATATTATTAAAATGACCATATTTTGTTGGAACTCTTTATTTCTTATGTGATTTCTCATATGGCATGGTAAGCTTAAACAATAATATTAAAATGACAGTATGCATGTACTTGTTTTATTTATCATCCCATGTATAATCAAATTGAGTAATATGGAAACATTAACACATAAGATGATAAATAAAACTTAGTAGATAAATATAGTCATTATAGTCTTATTGAAGTTTAAATATGTCGAGTTCCACACATCTAGTTATAGATGACTTTATGCAATTCACATATGAAGAAAAAAAAAAAAAAATTGTACTTGTATCTTTTTTTATGTCCAACTTCAGTGGAAGTAGATGAGGTCCTACAAGTGCATTTGAAGCCATTGTATGGGTGGTGATTAGGGTTATGCAAAATATCTTCTATTTGTTAAAATTGTTTACTTATACCAATTTGCTCGCTAATTGTGGGTTGGTTTGATCCATAGTTTGAAATCTGTAATTTGCCTATGAAACTGACACACCCTGTCATAGTTAATATATATATATATATATATTACTTCCGATGAAATATCAAAGTAAAAATCAGTGTGAGAAAGATATGATATGTGAAATTTGGTGCAAATTAGTATTATATGTATAAAAAAATATTATGTAAATCAATTATGTTATATATATGAAAAATATTATGCAAATTAGTATTATATATTATGTAAATGTTTAATAATTGTTTAAGGTTATTCTTCATTCAACTAATAAGTTGAAACTGTCCAAACAACCTCCGTTTGGTTACAAATAGAAAATTTGTTAATCCCCTATCTATAATTTGGTTTTAATTTTATTCTCAAATCACACCGCACCTGCTATCAACAGGTATGAGAGAAACAAAGCTTCAGTCATCTAAGTAGAAGTTTGTTATGAATTAATTATGCAAAAAGGAAATTTTCTCAATTTTAAGATTCAAATTTGATTTAAAGAAAAATGGGCTTCTCTCTCTTTCCAACACATGTATAGACTAACAAATTCACAAAAAATAAGTAATTTAGTAATTTTTTTGAAAATTATAATAAATAAACCTATCTAACACACAAACACATATAAATTGAGAAAATTCACAAATTGAAAAGTTTCATAATTTTGAGATTAATAGATATTTCAAAATTGAAATTGAGAAATTCCTCAATTTTGAAAAATAAATTTCTCAATGGTTCTTATTTAATTTTATATCTGATATGATCTTATTTGATATGGTGTGATAAATATATTTCAAATATATAATTTTGTTTATGAAAAATGGATTAGAAAATACAAAAGTTGATTTTCATCAAAGTAAACAAGAAAGTGATAAGCATTTTAATTTTACAAAATTTATAAATTTCTCAATTAATTTCACAATTTTTTTAGTTTGGATTGAAATTACTCAGTTAAAAATAAGAAATTTCTCAAGTTCACAACTAATGAGAAATTTCTTAAAGCAAAAAGAGTTTTTGATGAATTTCACAGTTTGGGGACACACTATTTTTGCTTTAAAGTAAAAAAGGCAATATAAATTGTTACATCACTCTCTCTATTTGTATGCACGTCTTTTTATAAAAAGTTAAAAAATGAACTAAAATAACTAATTCCAAACTACCCGAATATTTTTAATAATCTATGTTAAACACTCATTTAATAGCTAATTCCCAAAATAGGCATTTCATCAAAATGTCTATTTTTATATTTGGTTCACTAATAAAACTAATAAAAAATATCCTATAAATGAAATTATCATCCGCTATCATAAAAGAAGTCATTCCAATCAACTTTTATTCTATTGAACCAAATACATGAACTGCAGGGAAATTCTATTTACACACCATTTCCTTAAATTTTTTGTATTACATCTTTATCCTTTTAGTCAATTACATTTTTAACCTTCAAATTAATTTCTCAATTCACACCACCCCACACCACCCCACACCACCCTACCAGGCCTAACCCTATCCCTAGTCGCCGCCACTCAACGCCCACAGCCTATCATCGTCACCTCCTTCTCTTTCTTCTCTAGCGAATCTCCTTCTCACTCCTCATACCTCACCACTACTAGCCTCACTTCAAAACCCTTTTCCATCCCCTTCATCCCTCTACTATTGTCGCCACCACCTCCCAGCTATCACCATCGCAACCTCCCAATCCATTCCATCTCATTCTTCTTCTTATTTTTCTTTTTGGTTTGTGTGATCTAAAAATCCTAGATCTAGGGTTTGTGTTGATCTTCCTCTTTAGCCAAAATCGCACTTTCTCAAGTTGTAGAAGAAGAGAGAGAAAGAGAGACGCAACAAGGAAGAAGAAGAAAAAGAGAGAGTGTGTCAAGGTGAGGTCGATGATGGTGTCATTGGAGGATGACAGCAATAGAATGAGGTAAGAGGGCTGACGATAGCGGTTGATGGCGACGGTCGCAGCGGTAGCAGTGGGGTGGAGTTAGGGTTATGATTGGAGAAGATAGGGGACATTTTGGGAATATTTGAAAACTGATGGTGTGTATTAAATGAAGAATAGAAAATCAAAATTAGGTGTGTTGTGCAATGAGTAAATGGTGTGTACTGAGAGAGTTTACAGTGTGTAGATAGAATTTCCATGTGAACTCCATATATATATATATATATATTGTTGAAATAATAGTATCAATGTATTTCCCAAAAAAAAATATATATATTTCTTTGTGATTTAAGAAGTTTAAATTATGAGATTTGTTGAAAGTGAAATATAGATATTGACAAGTGTGAATTTTTTACATAAATTGTAATGAAGTTTTTGAATGAATACCTTGACTAATATTTTTGAAGCCACTACTGTCTACAAGTCATCATTCGTGGCAATGTGGTCTGAGGCTTCCTGGGATTGAGTTCATCTCTAACAACGAGATCTTCTTTTGAACACTTGTTTGAGCTCTTCCTCAATCTAATTGCGAGAGTTTAGAGTGAGGTTTGAATTAATTATGGGTATTTTGGGGATTTTAAAATTAATGAGACCAAATGCAAGAAAATAACACTGCTACAAGAATTTTGTTACTAGTAATTTGATTTTTCATTATCCCTCAAAATCTCTATCACTCAATTCTCATAATCAGTTAAGGGCTTCATCAGTACACATCGTTTACAAGTGATTGTGTGTATGAAGATGGGAATATTTTCACCTTTGAATTAACGAGCTATATGGTGATGAACACCCAAAAAGGAAAATAAAATAAAATAAATTTTAAAAAAGAAGAAAAAATAGGAATAAAAAACAAAGAAAAGGGACATTTACAGGCCGGTTTTATTGATTAGACTTATTTACCTATAAATTTTATTTATTTTTTCACCTATCAATATTCTCAAAATGCCATCTCCTCACATTTTTCATTTCCATTATCAACACTACCCTGACTTTCTCACTCATTCCCTCTATCAATGACCTCTAGCTATTGTCTCTGGTTGACACTAACCACCTTTGATCGTCATCTCCGGCCACTGATAACCACCTCCGATTACCGTTTATAATTGCCAACAACCACTCCGACCTCCGGTAATATTTCTTTTTGGCAATGTTTTTCAATAATTTTTTGACCATTTTTTCAGCAAAATGTCACTACTCTTACCACCTTCTCAGATCTAGTAGTGACAAGAGAAAGTGGGAGAGGAGAATGGAAATCTAACAATGATGTTTATCACTAATGTTATTAGTTGAAAATTTATCACTAATAATATTTATCAGACCACTTAATTAGGTACTCTCTCTTACTCTCACATTTACACTTATTTAGTTACTCATTCATAGAACACACTAACACACTTGCAAACACACACAAAATAAATAAATAAATAAATTGATAAGATTGATAAATTTATCACTAAAATTTTATTCACTGATAGATGTATTCAGATTTTACAGACAATAGATTTGGTATAATCAGATCTTCCAACAGATTGATGGAGATCCATTACTATTTAGAGAGAGAGAGAGAGAGAGAGATTGGATCTCACTAGTAAGAGCTCTAAAGACCATGAAATGGTTGCATCTCAATGACAAACATGGTTATAGTACCAAATCGACATTTAAGATAGTAAGTCGGCATTATAAATGACTAGATCTAAATTATGGTAGTAAAGATTGGCGACGATAAAGGTAGTTGGTGAATGGTGGAGGTGGATATGCAACAATGAAGTGTAAATCGGAGATGGTAGAGTGTAGATCAACAATGCTGAAGTGCATATCGGTGATTATGGAGGTGGTTGGCGAATGGTGACGATAGATCAGCAATGATTGACATGGTTGGTGAACGGTGGTGGTGCCCAATAGACAGTGGCTGTAGTGATGAACGATAGTGGTGGTCGGCGATGGTAAAAGTAGAGGTGGCTAGTGCTGGTGTGAGACTAATAGAGAAACAATAGAGAAAGAGAGGGTTGTCTTTTCGTTTCACAAAATAAGTAATGAAGGTATAATAAGTAATTTAAGAATTTTAGGTATATTTAAAAGATGCACAGGACCAAAGGGTATTTTAAATGGAATTTTTGGCCAAAATCCCTTCCTTAAGCCCCTTTTTAATAAAGAATACAACCCAAACTTTTTAAATTTGTAAACTTCCTAAGGAAAAAGCGCATCCTTCAAGAAGGAAAAACAAATTTGTTATAGTGTTCCTGGTTTAGACCTGATCTGTTGATGTTTTGAATCCGAGTTTCATTTGTCTTATTTCGATATTCATACCGTATTTTTCCTCATTTCTCATTGAGTTTGGTTATTGGAGTGCCTTGGTTGTGTTCAGAATAAGTTGGTTGCTAGTTGGTCCAACTGTTGTTGTCCAGAATTTGGCCTCTTCGCTAGAGTGAAGCTTCTTGTGCTCTAGTTAGCTTTGTGAGCTCCCAATACTTTTGTAGGCCTGCAGAGATACTAGGAAGGTAGTGTTCTTCGCTCAAGCGAGACTTCTTGAGCTCGAGTGATGGTCATCTATCTGTAAAACTTCTAGGAGTGTGTATTTTGCACTAGAGCGAAGCTTCTTATGCTCAAGCGAAACAACTTATTGTGTCTGGTCGCTTGAACGACAACTTCTGCGCTCGAGCGAACAGTGCATATATCAGTTTGTAAACAGGCCATTTTACATCACTTTTTCATCTCTCTCTCTCTAAACATTTCAAAACCCTAAATCTAGAGCTTCTCTCTTTAGAACTTACTCTCTCTCTCTCTCTCTCTCTCTTGTTCTCTCCAAATACACTAAGATCTACCCACTTCTCCACCTTACTCCCTTTGTTAAAAAGGTAAAGCTCACCTAAAGCTTCATTTTCATCCAAATAGAGTTGGATTTCGGCTTCCTTCAAGTTTCTCCACTCTCTCCTTGGTATTCTAGCTTCAAGGTAGGGATTCTCTACACTATTTTATGATTTTTAACTTAGCTATTTGGTTTTATAAAGCAATCTTGTCATTTTGGAGGATTTTGAACTTTGGTTTAAAATCAAAATAGGGGTTTTCAAATGGTTGTATAGAAAATGGTTATGAGAGTGGAAATGAGGTTGAGTGGTGATAAAATTGTTGATTTTGATACTTGGATTGGATTTTGGAAGAAAATGGGGTTTTGACCTAAATGTTTCAAATATTTATTTTGTATAAATAAATGGAATTAATGTTGGAAATGTGAAATTGGATGGATATTATAAAAGTGGTGGAGTTTGATATGTATTATTGAGCACCTTGAAATTTGGAAAGTTTATCTATTTTGGAGATTTTATATCTGTTTAGAAATATCTATTTTGGACTATCGGTGAAGGATAACTATGATTGTTATAGAAACTGCATGAGGATTAGGTGAATTGAAACTAATTTTTCATATTTGTACATTGAACATTGTTACTCATTTAATACATTGCATATGTATATGAATTTGAGAGAAAGAGTGAATGTTGGAAAGATGTATGTATTACCAAATTAAGTTGGCCGATGTGTCTAGGGTAAAATTCTAAAAAAAAAACACGCGTATACATGGGTGTCTATCCGCACGGATGAAATATCCGTAAAATGGCAAGAGTAGTGCTTGTATAGACTACGTTTACATGGGTGTCGTTTGACATTTTCTTGCAGATGAAATATTTGTAAAAGATTGTATCGGCTTGAGAATTCCCCCTTGTTTTCTGTTATAAAGGACATTATTTAAGAATTGAGATATAAACTGAACATGGCATGGTTTTTGAGAAAGAAATGTAAAACGTTGTGGTCATAAGCATTGCATATGCATTTTACACTTATATCTTTGTTATGATTCATATATTATGTTGGATTATTTATACTAGGCTTTGGCTCACCCTATATGGGAAAACCATTTTCAAGTGTTGGTGACATACCTCCACCAAGGATTTAGCTTGGGAGGACTGTGGTGCTGAAGTATCAGTTTTGTTATTTTGTATTTAATGTTTGTACAAGCCTAGGGCTTTATATGTATTGAGCTTCAGACTTACTTTTATTGTACCCAAGCATTGTCTTAGTTGTCGGGAGGCATAAGCAATCACCCTGCCATTCTGCATTAAGACACAACCCAAACCCTTATAAGATGCATCACTATAAATCATAAATCCTTCCGTACCTGAGGGTATAGTAAGGATTGGAGCTGTGGTCAGTCTTACCTTTAGTTCTTGAAATGCAGATTCTCTTTGGTCGGTCCATTCAAATGGTTCTCCCTTTCAAGTCAATTGAGTCAATGGCACTGCAATCTTTGAGAAGGCTTTAACAAACCTCCGATAATAACCAGCCAATCCCATAAAACTACGAACTTTTGTTACATTGGTCGGAGTAGGTCAATCAACAATTGCTTCAATTTTCTAAGGGTCAACTGAGATACCATTTCTGTTAATAACATGCCCCAAAAATGTTATTTCATCAAGCCAAAACTCACACTTCTTCAATTTCCCATACAATTGTTTTTCTCTGAGTGTTTGAAGAGTCATTCTCAAATGTTGTTCATGCTCATCCTTACATTTCGAATAAATCAAAATATCATCAATGAAAACAACAACAAAATCATCTAAGAATGGTTTGAAAACCTTGTTCATCAAATCCATAAACTCTACGGGTGCATTAGTGACTCCGAAAGGCATGACTAAAAACTCACAATGTCCATACTTGGTTCGGAAAGTAGCCTTTTCAATATTGTCAGCCTTAACTTTCAACTGATAATAGCCTCATCTCAAGTCAATTTTTGAATATATCTGGGCCCCCTACAACTGCTCAAATAAATCATCAATATGTGGCAATGGATATTTATTCTTCACTGTTACCTTATTAAGTTCTCGGTAATTGATACATAGTCTGAGGGTCTCATCTTTCTTCTTTACAAAAAGAACCGACACTCCCCACGGTGAAGTGCTAGAACGAATAAATCCATTATCAAGCAATTAATTGAGCTTTCAATTCTTTTATTTCAATAGTGGACATACGGTAAGGAGTTTTAGAAATTGGTTGTGTACCCGGTATTACATCAATTGTAAATTTAATCTCTCTATCAACAAGTTGTCCAGGTAATTCATCAGGGAACACATCGGGAAAATCTCTCACCACTGGTATATTGTCCAGAGCAATGTCCATGGTTGGTTCAGTTATTACACTACACAAATACCCTTGACAACCCTTACTCATTAGTTTTTAGGCTTTCATAGAAGATATAAGGTATGGTGGTGGAACTATCCCTTTTTCCCTCGAAATAAAATTCATCTTGTCCAGGAGGTCGGAACATCACTCGTTTTAAAGCACAATCTATGGTTGCATGGTATTTAGCTAGCCAATCCATACCTAAAACAACATCAAAATGTCTCATGTCTAAAGGTATTAAATCAGCATATAGAATAGCATTCCCAAGAAATAATTCACATGAAGCATATATAGTTGAGCATAACATGGGTCCCCCCGTAGGTTATGCAACACATAATATATAACTCAATGTTTCCATAGGTCTATTCAAAGTTTCAACAAAAACTATAGAAACAAACAAATGTGTAGACCCTGAATCAATTAAAGCACAAGCAGGCTTACCACAAATGGAGATTGTAACTAACACTACTACCTTGGTATTTTGAGTGTCCCTCAGGACTAATGCAAAAACTCTTCCTTGCCTTTGTTCATTTCTTGTGGTAGATGGTGCTGCAACTGGTTTTGTTGTGGGAACTGATCCAATTGAGCTTCATGGCACCTTGGTTACTACCCTAACGTGACTGTATACAATCTTTCGCCATATGCCCCATCTTTCTACACTGGTAGCAAGCCCCCGTAGTGCGATAGCAAACACCCTCGTGCTTCTTCTTCCCACAAACGGTGCAAGTAGGTACTGAGTTGCCACTTTGGGTTGACCCTAAATTACTGGAATTCCCAGACTTCAACTTCTTCTTCGTTGATGTTGTCCCCTTATTAAAATTCTATCTCCTGCCCTTATATTCGAAATTCTGTTTACAATTGGCCACATTTTCCACCGCTATTCGTGCCTTATCAAGCACATCTACATATGTTGGTAATTTAAGTACATTCACTGTGTCTAAGATTGGGTCACGCATGTGAGGCCCTAACTTTTTGTAATGTCCCCAAACGCTTATAGTTAAAGAATTTCAATAAGAAATCTTGTTTCTTCATTTCTTGCAAATTAAACCCTAGAAATCATGAGCAACTGTGCGAGCTAATCAGCAAACCCTAATCAACTCTGAGAACTTAAGAAACATTTTGAAACCCTGAATTAATAATTTAGAAACCCTAGAATGAAAAATTATAAGAGAAAAACCCTAGTATTTCTCTCCTCCTTGGCCTATAAATACAAGCCTTGCTAGCTATTGTATCTCACTCCATACAAACACAACACACAGCTGAGAGAGGAGGAAAGGGAGAGCAAGTGAGCTTGAGAGAAAAAGAGAAGAAAAGAAAGCAACAAGTAGGAAAAAGATCTAGCAAACCAAGGTAAATCTCATACACCTCTCCTCTCAATGAATCATCATGTTTTTCCCCTTCATAATACATGCTAAAAATATATTTCACATGATATTAAAAGTTACTACATTATTAGATGATGTATGGTTTGAAAATGAAATGTCTCTCTTCTTCCTTGCAATTTCCAGCAAGCTTTTCTCAAGGTTTTTTATTTTATTTCCATAGCAAACCTTCACCAACTCAAAATCAGTTTTAAAGGGGTATTAATTGACATATATAGAGTATGTGAAAATTTTGGCTAAGACCCTGATGTGTTTTTATGACCCCTTTTATTTTTCTAAATACTTGCTGCAAAGAACCTGTTAAAATAAAGGACTTTGGAAAATTCTAGAAAATTATATAAAAACTGTATCACGTTCATTTTTACATCAAAATCTTCCTCTGAAGGTTAGCTTTCAAACAAAATTTATTTCAATAAAAATGAATGAGTATTTTAAGAGAAACACCAAATTTTGTAACAGTTGTCAAATCTGGACAGAGTCTGTGTATTTCTTAAATATCCAAAAATCAAAAAGGGCCACCCTACTTCCGTAAAATGGTTCTAAAACTAGACTTGATTCTCTACAAATCCTCTAAAAGCCACATTTCTGAAACCCTTAAAAAATATTTTTTCTATATTTATTTTTGAACCGGTGCAGTGCTGGAAATCTGAACAATGCGGTTCTTGTTGTAGTTAATGCTTTTGTGCTATCATGACATATTGTTGTAATATATGTTATACTTTCATGCTTGAGTTTCACCTTGAATGGCCTTATTTTGTTCTTACTTGTGCTAGCCATAATGTGTAATACACTTAATATGAAAAGGGAAAAACTAAATGGGTTGGTAAAGAGGTTTAACGACCACACTAGTCATACATCATAAATGATGAGAATGTTAAGTTGATGTTAGTAGTGGATTAAAATGAGTAAGTCTTGCGCAACTAATTGTTCGGAACCCTTGAATGGAGTGGTTGTATTCGGACCCTAGGTAGTTCGGTGTAAGGAGGGGTTTGGGCTAGGCCCATCATTACCGTCTCTTTTGAGGCCCTCAGTTGGCACTACACGGTATATAACCATTGGTAGACATCTGAGGTAAGGTCTGCAACAAAGCAGCAAAAGAGGGGGCATACTGAATAATCCGTGTCCAATTCTTGGAGTTAGGAGGATGAAATCTCTATAGGGGATTTCTAGACTACTAACAACTGACCGTATAATCTGTGCTATGAACTTAAATGCCATGATCCTTTCCTTTGTCTTTTTTGTAAATGTTGTTGTGTATTGGACTGGGAAAAAGAGATGGGGTGTGTGTGCGTTTACTGGGCATTCGAAGCTCACGACGTATCATGCTAGGTGTTGAAGAGGAGCTTATAGCAAGAGACGACGAGCCGGAAACCTTTGAAGACATTTGGCTATCTTAGAAAAGTTAGAAATTTCCCTTTTGATGTTTTGTAAGACTCATTTGAAAATTTAGATTTTCTTTTGGGATGTAATGTAATGGAAGGAGCTTTTGTAATTAAGGATATTCGTAATTATTCTGTTATTATGTACTTATATTCTAACACCAATATAACCCCTGACGTCGCTTACGAGACCTTGTGTCAATGCCTCTTAAGATCTGTCAACAAGGTAGTGCACTACCTAAGAAAGCTGGACTTAGAAGGGAGGCTAATTTGACTCCTCCGGCGATCTGGGATCTTACTTGGTCATTGACCATAGGACTCATTACTGACTTTCCCTTGACTACAACCAATAGTGTAGATTTGGGGCGTCACAACACAAACCTCCCTCAAATTGTTTAGCTTTCTTGTAGTCCATATCTACCATGTGGGGTGTAAAGCGGGCTAACTCTGTAAATTGAGCCTTATATTCAGCACTAATTTGTTTCCCTACTTAAGTTCCATAAATTCAGACACTTTTTTGTCCCGTACACATTGCGAGAAGTATTTCTCGTAAAAGATTTCTAGAAAGCGAGCCCAAATAATATCCTTATTCTCATCTCGAACCAACATCCTCCAATGCCAGGCATCATCTTCTAATGTAAATGCAGCTAGTTGTACTTTCTGAGCTTCGGTACATGGGAACACTTCCAACAACTTCTCAATCCCTAAGACCTAAGCTTCGGCCTTCAATGGCTCAATTCTGCCATGAAACAACGGTGGTTTCATCTTTTTGAATTCTCTAGTCAAAGCAATAATACAGTCCCATATCTGACACCCTGGAGCTGGAGGTGGTATAGGCATTGGAGGTGGGGGTGGCAGTTGTCATTGTTGTTGCCACTGCCTTTGTTGTCTTATGGCTTCAACCATATCTTGCATTATCATTCCATTATGTCAAATCTTGAGGAGGTTGCCTCCTCTAGCTCATTACTTCTTGTTCTCATCATTTTCTATATGAAACTTTGTATTATGATAAATGCAATATAATTATGCATACTATGTCCATAAAATTAATCACAAAATTCATCTCACTCAATTATATAAATGCACATGAATGCAATCCTGGAATGTCTTCTAAACTCTCTATGCCTCAATGGACAAGTGAGTGAGATACAACTCGTGCTCTGATACCACTCTGTCACAACCAAAACCCACCCCTATAGGTTTAGTGTCATGATCGGCCAGTAACCATAGTTTACCTACGACCTCTATAAACAAAATCCATGAAATATATAGTACGGGGCTTGGTGGAAGTATAACATAACATGAAAATTATCCATTGAGCCATGCGTATAAGAAAAGAACTTCATATCAAGACTGTACAATGATTCAATAAGCAAGTGCATACATCACAAAAGTTTTTTAAAACATTTGGGTCCATCTCAGTGTTCATGCCAACCCCTTCAGTTAAAAACATTTGAGTGCATCCCAGTGTTTACACCACCTCTTCTCCTCTCGCATGAGATGCTTTAGGATTGTTTGTATCGGTTAAAAAACATTCGGGTGCATCTCGCTGTTCACGCCCCCTTCCTCCTCTCGCGTGCAATGCGTTAGGATCTCGATTGAGACCTCAGGTGTGCCCGACGGTTACGCTGCCCTTCGCCTTTCCTGCATGACGCGTAGTTAAGCTTTAATTTTCTTACATCCTTTCTGCATGAAATGTGGTTCGACTTGTGATTCCCACACATGGCGTGTTTATTTACTCTTCTTTTCATGATTGGAATTGTTGTACCTTGTTTCAGTAATGTGGCATTTTCATTGCATTACATTTGCATTAAAATATTTCATTGTACAGCCTCATTGCATGATTATAAGTTATGTTCTTGCATCATGCATATCGTTTGCATTTTGTCGCAGAACTACGCTGGTTTGATTCCTTGCAAAGGGATACGTACGCAGCCTGCGGGCGCAACCATTTATTTCTATCTTGATTGTTTGTCTAAGTCTTATGGCCTTGTCAAAATGGGTCATCTCTGGGCTTCGACATTCACTCACGTCATTTTATGACTCTGAGTTCTGTCAAAGAGGGACAACTGTAAACAACCCATTTTTGACGGCCCTTTAAGACTTGGATGCCCTTGCAGGTACATCCGATGACAATTCCGTTTGCTCGCCAAGCATTCAAAGTCCTCAGTGGAACGCCACAGCTTTAAGCCTTTCAAACCCTGCATCCATTTTGTCTCATTTTTGGACCATGCCTTGGTCTCTCCATCCTATAATCTTTGCTGGCCTGTTGGCCATCCTTGGAGGCTGCCAGCCATCACTTCTTGTCTGCCAGCCATTGATGTGCCTTGCCGGCCATCAATGATGCCTTACCGGCCATCACTAATGGTCAGCCAGCCACCAGTATTTTCTGCAGATATTTTATGTCAGTTGTGCCAGCTATTTGCATAGATGCTTGCATCTGTCCACACGTGGAAGGCTAGACCTCCTTGTATAGATTTCATGTTTTCTATATATAGGGACCCTCATGTTTAGAGGTTAGAAAAATTTAGACTCAAAATTTTCCTCTCTCTCTCTCTCTCTACAAATTTCCCACACATTTGCCTACAATTCCTACACTCTTGCCTATATACCCTTCACCAAATCCCCTCATCTCTGAGCTGAGGTGTTCTTGGGCTTGGTTTGAGCTCTAGAAGGTGGTATTTGCTTGGAATTGTTGCTTGAAATCACTTCTCTTCAAGAGGTATAATACTAGCTTTGTAGGCTTGCTTTACATACTTGTATTCCTATCTTTTTGTCATTGTTTTGGGCTATTTTTGAGCTGTAAAAAAACTTTTTTTATGGGCTGAAATTGGTGTTTTTAGCCATTTAAGGTTAGGGGGTGGTTCATCCCTCTTTATTCCTTGTTTACAAAGCCTTTGCACCTTTGTTTCCCATTTTCAAATCATCCTTTTTTGGGCCTTTAAATACTAATTTTCAGAGTGTTTTCAGTGGTAATTTTGAAGTCCAAATTTAGAGGGGTTAGCCTCCCCTCCTTGTGTCTTGTTTGCCAGCCTAGTTGTTGCCATGCTTTAGCTTAATTTTCTAGCTTGTGGTAGCTTTATTCTAGCATGTTTTAGGCTCTATTTTAGACCGTTTTAACTTTGTTTTGGGTTGATTGTTGCATTTGAGTCTTGTTTTGCATAGTTGTAGTGTAATAGTCCCCACAAGCTTGGTGTCTTAGGCCTTTAGACACCACTTGTTTGAGTTGATTGTATGTTTTTGGTGCTTTTCATACTGAATTTCAGCACTAATCATCTTTGCAACCTCCCTCCTTTCTTGGCTTTTCATTTTTCTTTGAAAGTGATTTCAAGTCACTTGTTTGTCTAAGTGTGAAATTGAGGTTTCATACTTAATCGTTTAATCCCTTAAGGGGTTCATTACCAACAATATGAGACTTCTTTCATACCCAAAGCAACTTGTGTTTTGAGCCTTCTTTCCATTAGAGGACTTTAACTCACCTTTTGGACTTAATTGGATTAAAGAATGGTTGGTAAGTTAAAATGAGTAACTAACAACTTGGGACTAAAATTGAGCAAGATAATAACTTATGTGTTGTGTGTTCAATCAGACGTTAATTGAACGCAAGGAACATTGGGACATTTCATACTCAAAGTGATGAAGTGTGTCAAGTTTCCTAGGTCTCTATTGCCCTTGATCATGCATGATAGGGTGATGGTTCTCATGTGTGTCTCATTTTGCATTTATTGAACTTGCACCCCTTGAGTCACAAGCCATCATGCAATGAAATTGCTTGAGTTGGTGGTTTGTGGCTTAAGTTCACAACTCCTTCGATATGTAC
The DNA here is from genome assembly GCA_025200525.1 of Camellia lanceoleosa. Classification (NCBI taxonomy): domain Eukaryota; kingdom Viridiplantae; phylum Streptophyta; class Magnoliopsida; order Ericales; family Theaceae; genus Camellia; species Camellia lanceoleosa. The sequence goes on from CM045764.1 coordinate 69,106,909, forward strand.
ATGAAAAGGAGGGGTGAGTTGTGCAAACAATCTGCAGGAATACCCTCTTTTTGCTCTATTTGTACTCTGTTGCAGTAAGATGAACCAATGCATCAGTGGCCGACAGACCATTATCCATGGCCGGCAGGGCACCATTGATGGTCGGCAGGCCACTTCCATGGCCGGCAGGTGGCCTGCAAGCTTTACAAGTGGCCGGCTAGCCACTAATGCAAACCTCAACAGAATGTTTGTAAGGTGGAGCAAAATTTTTCTGGAAATGTTCAAATGCGCAAACAGAGGTTTTCAAGAGCAAAGCGGAGGTCTTTTTGGGCGAAAATCGAGCATGTGTATGCATATCTTTCATTTCCAGAGGCGGAGCAGTAATTAGTTTAGTCTAGTTACTTAGTTAAATTATTAGTTGCAATTGTTTTGTAATTATTAGTTAATTAGCTAATTAGTTCATTTGTTGCTGTAATAATTAGTCAGTTAGTTAATTATTCATTCGGTTTTATAATAATTAGCTTAAATAGCTTAGATTAGCTTAGCTTAGTTTATTCATTCAGACTCTCCTTTGCGAGAGTGTAATGTAACAATGTGTATGTCTTCCAACCCCACGTCTTTCTTCATTTTACTTAACTGCTTTTGATGGTTAGTTTAGGGACATGTTTTGTTTAGCATATCGCATGTTTGCATCCATTCATTTATATTACATGCACCGAGGCTCGGCGCATCATTCAAATTGCATTGTCATTTCAATACCTTCTTTGAATATGTGTTTAACCACATGTTATTTAATTAAATCACATGCCATATTAGTAGCCGAGCCTATTAATTGCATATTGCATGTGTTGCATTAATCACATTGCATAAGTTAGGAATCATGCATATTTTTCTAACTCATATCTTCTTAACTTGGAGTACTAGGTGAGTTTTTAGTGCTTTAGCATACTTGCATGAGTGTGAGTGATTGCCATGTCTAGCATGCTTGCTATGAGGCTAAATGCTTAATTGATAAACTTGTTTGAATGCCTATGGATGAAGGCATGTTGTTTGAATTGGAACGATTCAATAAATGTACGTTTTTAAGCCCACTCTGTTGAATGGCAAATTCGCAAACTTTAAGCCCACTTGAGGTGGCAAATTCAAACCCTTTTCGCAAACAAACATAAAATTGAAATGTTCCAATTCTTGCAATTTTAGTCTATACTTGCTTGTGCGCATCACATAGTAAAGCTAGCTTAATAACCGGAACAAGAGCATATAATGTCCATAAAAATTGTATCATGATTAGTAGAGGCTGATCTTTGATCGGGCGAGTGAGAGTGCTCAATTCATGACCTTCCCCTCTCGTACCTAAATTCCCGAGCCGAGGCAACTTTGGTGATGACGGACACGTGGCCTTTGGCACGAGTCATGGGTTTCCTAAATTTCCCCAAAATAAATATTTAGGTGGCGACTCTGTATCTGGCAAAGCAGTCCATTTTTGGCAATTTGATTCAAAATCGATTTTCCAAAAGATTTGCCGGATTTGGACTCTTTGGTGATTATCAATTTCACATTGCACTTGTGAGATTAGATTCAAAACCGTGGGAGTCTGAACTGTAGGGCTTTCTTTCAAACCTCCGAAAGGGGGCACGAAAAAGGCAAGCTATAGCTTCTGGTGACTCTACTGAGGATTTAGAGAACTTGACTCGAACTCGTGATATGAAATTTTATCTACACTTATGTGTTTCTTTGTATTTGCATTGGTGTGCCTAAGTCACTGTGTTTGCCGTCTGCTATTCCTAAACAGTTTACCGGAGGCTTGCTTGGAAAAGCTTGCCAAAAGACTGACCGGTTGCGAGCTCTGCCACGATGGCAACACAACCCTTGGATCTGGACTACCACTGTACCGTTTGATCCTCCTTTCACTTCTCGGTGTTAGGTGTGAGAGGTATATTAGGTAGTCTTGTTGAGGTACCCTTTTTGACCAATCGATCTAGTTGCATATCGAAAGCCATAGAGACTGTTCCAAACTAGGACAGGTTCCTTACCCAAATGCAAGATTGCGTGAAACCGCATTGTTTGAGTAGTGAACCCTAGCTCCTGATGAAACTAGGACAGGGTAAACTTACCCCCCCACATTCTGTGCCACAACGCAAAATGCATGCACAATGCAAGAACGTGAAATGCATGTACAATGCAACGACATGGCATCCATGTACAATGCAACAATGTGAAATACACGTACAAAAACATGATTTGATAAACAACTTTCAATTTACCTCTCGGAAGAGTTACAATATGTTCAAAGGATACACCTCGTTCATGTTGACAAGTAACGAACATCGCACACCGAAAACACAATTTTCTGTTTCCGTAGAGACAATCTGAACCAAACAGTGAACCATCCCTATACTTCTTGGAAACCAAGGACACAAAACATCATCAGGACCCCAAGGAAGCCGCCGGCCACCTGTCGGCCATAAGGGGAGGCCGCTGGCCAGGTGCCAACCAACAATGACAGTTTGGGGGCAAAAGAAACTTTTTGGCTCGGGTCTTTAAAAATAAACCACTAGCGCTAATTTCCTCACACCCATATGCTCGAAATTCCTCATTCTCTCTCTCTCTCTAAACACTTCTTCTCTCTAGATCCGGGCTTTCTACGCATTTTCCAACGCCCCACACGAAGTTGATTTACTAAACCCTCTTCGTTCTCTTCACTCTGAACCGATTGAAATTTGATTTCTACCCTTCTTCCTTCACTTTCACCATTCTAGGTTTGTTCCTCTCGAGTTTCTTTCAAGTTCGGTGCATTTTTCCCGGCTTTGACTTTTTCTTCCATTTTCTCTCTTCTAGGGTTGATTGTTTCAAGTTTCACCCTCTTTTCGACATTTTTCTTCACCTTTTCAGCTACTTTGCACCCATTTTCAGATAGCAAATGAGATTCCTCATGACGGAGCTCCTGTGGAGGCTTCCCCTATATTTCCACCAATTCCTGAGATAGTAGAGCCAGTAACTGACCTAGAGGCCGATCTTGAGGCAGAATTGGAGCCTCAGGCTGAGCCAAAGCCACTACCACTGAGGGTACGGCCTTTCGATCCGGAGAGGTATCATCCCCAAACACAGATATTGCCTACCTCTGGAGGCATTAGACGCTTCATTGAGATTGCTCGCGGTACACCGGAGGACCTCCTGTTGGGGGAGCCAGCTACTCACTTGTCAACCATTGCCGTTGAGGTATGAACTCAATTTTCATGCATTTCTACCTTTCTTTACTTGCATTTCTTGCACTGCCTTTCATTCAACTATACTATCATCACTACTTTATATAATGCATCTGTCATTTATCTGTTGCATCTGTTCTCTGCCACAGGGCGAGTCTCACGCCTTCAGGGGCTACGGTGCTACGACCGCCCGAGACTGGTATGACGAGCTCCCCGATGGAGTTCGCGACATCATAGACGAGGCTGGCTTCGGCCTATTCTGCTCTAGCCTAACGCGAGTCACCGTGAGCTACCCTCTTTTAGGAGCACTTGTGGAGAGATTGTGGGACACCACCAACTCTTTCCACTTTTCCACCACAGGGGAGATGACAATGACTCCTTATGACTTTGCCATGATCACCGACTTAGACGTAGGGGGTGATCTGATCCCTCTCGATACAAACATGGAGGAGTGGGAAGCAGCCTGGCTTGAGCTGCTAGGAGCACATCCATCTATATGTCAGACATGCATGGTCAGATACACCTGGTTTGTGGAGCGATTCAGAGGGACCGAGCCCAAGACGATAGAGGAGATTGAGTAGTACACCAAGGGCTTCCTGATGTTTGTCTTCGGTACCACCTTGTTCTCAAACAGGTGGAACACCATAGGCCTGCATTTGCTGAGCGCCCTAGTGACCCTTCTTCGAGTTTGTTTTTATGACTGGAGCAGAGTTGGCCTCACCACCTTATACAGATACATGAGCTCGACCTTCCATCTGAGAGGAGACTTGATCGGAGGCTACCGGCGAGCTTGGGAGGTACATATCTCAATTCCCTCTTAGCACTTTACATTTTCTACTTTACAGTTTCTGCTTTACATCTGTTCAACACTTGTGCTTTCTACTTTGCGCTTTCTACATCTGCTCATACACCATGCTTTCTGCTTTGCACTTTCTACATCTACTCATACACTGATCACATATCATTGTATTTTCTCCCCAGCTCTGGGTGTACACATATTTTTCGACTCTGGCACCAGAGCCTGTAGAGGAGCTTCCATTGGCAGTTCTCTATTCAAAGAGGTATGGCGGCCGGCTCCGGTGTAGGACCCGTGAGTCCTTCACATTCTTCAGATAGTACTTCGACATAGTAGCTACACATGAGGTAACCCAAAACATGGTCATTACTACTTTAACACTGTTCTGGTTCACATTTAGCAACTGACAACAACTAATCATCAATACAAGTTCTATTTGCAGATTATGTGGCAGCCATGGGCGATGATGCCAGTAGGGGTTTGGGACCAATATGCTAAGGCCTAGGCCACTTCCCGTTACCACATTCTGCTCGAGGGTCCAATCTGCCGGGCCTGGTTCTTAGGCGAGCACTTCATGCACCAGATTATGGATATGCCTGATCTGATCGTCCCGATGGCTCCTCCAGAGTCCATGCGATCTACAAATGACCTATTTGTTGAGGAGGTCATTCAGTTTATGGTAGGCCTAGATGCCGACTACTTTCGAGTGGCGGGAGACTATGCAACCTTCATTCAGACACATCTGATGCCACCTCTGACCGGTGCTCATGGAGATGAGGAAGTGAGAGCTCCTACCGCGAGAAAGAGACCTAGAGTGACCCGGGCGAGTAGGGCTCCTGGTAGAGGGGCTTCTTGATCGAGGCAGAGGATTGATTGGCCAGAGCTTCTGACGGTATTGACATGTTAGCGGCATACCGGGGAGGCTTACCAGGTCCCGATTGAGCCTGCAGCAGTTGGACATGAGCTTGTCGAGGTTCGAGGCCCAACTCCGGTATGAACCACAGTTTAGCACTTGCACTCCACATTTCACTTCAGATATGTTTACTATGAACACTGATCACCCAAATGCATTTGTAGGCATCTATCGAGTACACAGAAGGCGCCCTCGAGCTAATAGCCTCATTGATGGGGATGGTGTAGCTAAGGGAGACACTGCTCGACCTCCACGGTATCCCGATAAGTTCTTCAGTTTGCACTCCAGGCATCAAAATTTCCACTGACACACTGACACTAACATTTCAACTGAAAACTTCCCAAACTGTACATTGCATCTGACACACTGCACTCACACATTGTATCCGTATACACTCATTCTGCATACTAGGGTTTCATATGATACATATATTGTAACTAATATGTGACAACTATCTTTTTAAATCCCATCCATGCCGATGGCACTGTAGACGCGCCCGTGGGCTTCACTCTACAATTCGGACTCCCTTTTGTTTGTTGCGGTTCTAAATCTGAACCAAAGAGTCCAACTCTGGCAAATCGTTTTGAAGAAAAACAGATTTTGAAAAGAAGTGCCAAACATGGACTGCTTTGCCAGATTACAGAGTCGCCACCTAAATATTTTTAAATGGGAAATTTAGGAAACCCTGACTCGGTGCCAAAGGCCACGTGTCCGTCATCACCAAAGTTGTCTTGGCTCGGGAGCTTGGGTACGATCGGGGAAGGTCAGCTATGAGCACCCCCTTTCGCCCGGTCCGAAGACCGGCCTCTACTAACCGTGATATCCGATTTTGAAAACATCATGTGCTCTTATTCCAATTATTAGTCTAGAATTACTATGTTATGCACACAGCACAAAAGTATAGACTAGATTGCCTAATTTGGAAATAAACATTGCATATCCGTTTTGTCTCAAAAAAAACGTGTTGGTTTTTGCTACTCGCAAGTAGGCTAAAATACGGATTTCAATGAGTTGTTCCAACTCACGCAATCCAACCTCCACTCACAGGCATTCAAACAGTTTATAACACATAAGCATTTAGCCGCATGGCAATCATACTGTCATGGCAAACGTTCACACGCATGCGATATGCTAAAGCGTGAAAACTTACATCGTACTCCGTGCCAAAACAATAACCCGGTTAGCAAACATGCATGACCTAGTTCATGTTAAGTGGCTAATGCGACACAGGCATAGATGCAATCTAGAGTAGGCTCGGCTAACCCTAAACATGGCATGTGAAATGCGCGAGTAGCACGTATTCAATTTGGAATTGAAAATTGCAATGCAGTTTGTATGATGTACCGAGCCCGGTGCATGTCAACGAATGCATGGATGCACGCATGCATAGCATAAGGTATGCTAAAATAAGTATGCCCTAATCTACCATCGAAAGCGGGTAAATAAAAGGGATAGAAAGAAATGGGGGTTTGGAAGACATACACCCACTCACACACACTTATTACAATTTTGCCCTCACTCAGAGGGACCAAAAGAATATACAAAACCGAATAACTAATTAACTACGCAAGCTAATTAATTACTACAAATTAACTAAATTAACCAAATTAATTAATTAATCTAATTAAACAGTAAACCGCCTCGGGATGAGGGCCAAATGCAACGCGCGCTCGGAACTGGCTCGGAATCGCACTGCCATGCATGATTTGCCTCTGTTTCCTCTGCTCTCCTCCTCAGAAAATTACCAAAGTCCCAGGAGTGCCTCTCAGGGCACTGGGGATCACCACCGGCTGGGGTAGGACACCACCGGCTGAAGGAGGAGGCCACCGGCACTAGACTCATCCATCGGCTGCCAATTGACTGCCGGTCGGCACTAAACAGTGCCGGTCGGCACAAAATGCCTGCAAAACCTGCAACTCACAGCAGCAGAGGACAACAACATGCATGGCAATATAATTCAAGCCATTTATGCACTACACACACCCCTTATCATGTTATTGGCTCAAAGGGGCATGTGCCTCGATTCCCGGACCACCAATCGCGCATTTCCATGCATGATGGCCCTAAGAACCAAGAATGCAACTTTGATTTCAAATGCATGCAATGCAAACAAGCAAACAAGGGTGCTCAACCTCCATCATACTTCACTTCAAGAGGCCAAACATGCACAATACAAATGCAACCCTAAACATGTCAACTAGGCATGCAACATGGACTATGCAATATGTTCATGCAAAGGGTTCGAGCAAGCATGCAAGGTAAGCATGCAAACCAATGGAAGGATGGTCTTATACATGAATTAGGCAACTCAAAATTGGCCTAAAATCAGTGGCCAAAGTGCCTAGAAATGGAGACTAAACACACACACACACATGCAAGTGTTATGGTCCAAACCCAAGGCATAAACATGGCAACCCCCAAGCACACTTGGAGATACCAAAACAAGGACAATAAACACACATTGTAAAGCTTTGAAAATCATGCAAAACATGATGCCAAATCATGCAACAAAACAAGCCAAACAAAGCATGCAAATGGTCTAAGGTTCAAAGCAAATCAATGAGGCTTTGAACCACACTTAGCACAACCACACATGGCAATACTTAAACACTTAAAAACAGAGTTTTAACACATAAAACTAAGCCTAAAGGACCACCTAGATGGCATCTAGATGACATGAATCCAAAGGCATGCATTAAAGCCAAAACATGGAGCATTTAACACATACTCTTAAAGCATTAAAGAGGCATGCTAAGCAATCAAACAAACATGTATGAAGGACTGAAATAGCATGTAAAATGGTTCCAAACCGTCAGAAATGAAGCAAGCAAGGCATGCTACACACTCATGCTCTTAAGGCCAACAAGCCCAATGCAAAGAGGCTATATTAAACATGTTATGGTTGGCTCAAACAACATGAGACAGACCTAAAACATGGAAATATGAGCACAAAAACTTCACAAATGCAAGCCTAAAACATGCTAGAAGCTAAGGCATACAACCTAGGCATGTTAGAGGATCAAAAGGCATTACAAGGCAACTATGCTAAGCATGCATAAGGGACCTAAACCAACACTTGGCAATGTCATATTAGGGCATAATAAACATAAAATGCAGCCAAGACATGCTCAACAAACAATCAAACATTATGCTCTCTCAAGAGGCCAAACTTGCCCTTTTCAAGGACATTAAGGAGAGGGGGTGGCCCTCTCCTTCTTGGGACTTCAAGGCATCATCTTCATCACTGAAATCCCTCAAGATTTCAGTGGTGAAGAGATCCTAACACCAAAGTCTTGGATCTCTCACAAAATGGCACAAAAAGTGCCCTTTTCAAGGCCTAAGGGTGGTCAAACTTGCTCAAACCACAAAACACTCTTAATAAACAATAAAGAGGCTTAAAAAACAGAACTTTTATGTGTTATAGACTAAGCACAAAAACTGTTTTAAACTAGGAAAAAATAGAGTGCAAGAATGGGGTAAATAAAGTAAGTTTTGTTACCCTTGAAGACCACCTTCACAAAGGTTGGAGTTGTTGGTTCCTTGAGCTCCAAACCAGTCAAGAACTTCAAGAACAAGCCCTTAGCACCTCAGTTCCAAGAGGAAGGTGAAACACTAGGTGTTGGTGAGCAAAAGTATGACACAAACACCTAGTGTACAAAACAAGAGAGAAGAAGAGAGATAGGATGTGTATCTATCCTAACCCTAAAAACCAGAGCTTGGCCTGTCTAAAATGTCTAAAATTTTGTAACCCTAAGCCAAGAAGAGGAGTGGTCCTCTTATAGGCAAGCAAAGCTTGCAAAGCTTACAAGCTAAGCTAACTAAGAGGGTGTGTATGGAGGGGAACCAAAACTATACAGCTGTCTGAAAATATCTCATAAAGCAACTGCACAGTGTCCAGCCGGCAAAGAGTGCCATTTTGGCAAAACTTAGTGCCGGTCGGCACAAAAGAGTGCCGGTCGGCACAATAAAGTGCCGATAGGAATACCAGCCAGCCGGTGGCCTCTAGCCACAGCCGGTGGTGTGTGGGGATGCCTCACAAGGCATTCCCTGCCCTTCCAAGGAAAAACACAAGTGTTTGGTGCAAAACCAGACACAAAGCGGTCGAGTTCGGGGGTCCTGAGGCAAGGCGCGCAAGCCGAGAACTCCGGGAACTCCAAACGAACACAAACATGGATAATCACCGAGTGTTCCAGCGGTGACGTCCAAGTCTTGAAGACGGTCAAAAATGGGGTGTCTACAGGCACCAGCCGCAGCTGCAACACCTGCACCTGCACCTACACCAGCAGTACCTCCTCCAACAGTAGGGAGGAGAAAGAGACAGGCTCCAACACGCGGCCGAGGCAGAGCTAGGGGCACCCGAGATAAGAGCGGTCCTTCAGAACCCATTCTGAGTGATGACGATGCTGAGACGAGCAACTCTGAGAAGGCAATGAGTCAGCATTCGGAGTCATTTGAGAGTGGAGATGATGCCAGCTTAGGTTCCGGGAATGAAGGCGACGATGCCAAGGAGGGTTCCGGGACAAAGAGTGGAGATGATGCTAGTTCTAGTTCTGGTTCAGAGTCTGCTTCAGATAGCGGTGCCGATGGAGACAGTGCCATAGAGTCCTCTCCTCTAAAGAAGAGGACGAAAAGGACCTCTAGAGCATGAGGCAACCAGCGCTGATTTTTTGTATTTTTGTTTAGTTTCCTTTTTGTTTATAGTATTAGCACTCTGTATTGCTTCAAGCAGGTTTATTTTTCGTTAAAACTTGTACTCCTCTTTTGTAAAAAAAAACATGATCAGATTGAAAACCAGTTTTTATGAAAAAGATAAGCACCACATTGCATAAAAATGAGATTGAATTGGCCAAGATAACACTCTTGATTGACCTTAATCGAGTAATGAACCGACCAACAACCAAAATGTGAAATACAACATACAAACTTGATAAACAACACAACAACAACTTGTTAAACAAAACGACAACAACTCGATAAACAAAACAACATATAACTCGACAAGCAAAACAATGCAACAACAACTAAAATACAAAATAACAAACTTGCTAAAGCTGAAAAGACTCAAAACAAGACCTCAAAACACACAAAGAGCAGAACAAAACACATGCTTTTAGCATTGTTCAGCATAAAGGAGGACATCAGGCCTGAGAGGAAGGTTGCCGGCCACAAATAGGGGTTGCTGGCCACATGCCGGCCATGAAAGTTGGCCTGCCGGCCATCAATGCAGCTTGCCAGCTACCTGCCGACCACCTGCCAGCCATTAGTGTGAAGGACCTCCAAATTGTTGACACTTGGCCTCCACTCACTGCCTTATCTTCTACAAAAGGTTAAGCTTCGTGATTTCTTTATTTCAGCTACAAATTCTTCACAAATTGAGCCATTTTTTGCCGAAAAACTCTCGAATTAGATTGCGACTTTAGATGGCTCGGAAAAGGTGAATTTTCAGCGTTTTGGCATAAATGCACTTTTCCCACTGAGCTGTTCTCCACTTTGCTATCCGTTCCTACATGCCGCGGCTAGATGTTGGAATCCGATTACACATGTCTTTAGCTTCGGGAGACAAGAGATATGCCCGACAATTGAAGAATTTCAGGCATTAATGGAATCCCAGTGCGATGAGAAAATTATACCTCAGCTCTGTTTCGGCCACATCCAAGCTTTGGGACAGATGTGTGGGCTCACTTTACATGAGGCTCAATCTTTGGTTCACAACGGAGAGATGGACCTTCCTAGTCTGATTCATCGATTTTCTATCGTTGGTGACTGCGACAACCTTCTTTGGCAGGGTTTTAGGCAACACGCCCTTTGCTTGTGTTTGTTGGCTCATTTCCGTCTTGCCCCTAGTTTTGGCGAGTCTAGCATTCAACTAATTGAAGTGGCGCAAGGCCTAAAAGAAGAAAAGAATTGCATTGGCTTGACATTGGCTGAGACTTTGATGGGCTTAGATGCCTTCCATCGGCGAGAGATAAGCAAATTCACAGGAAGTCCACTACTTCTTCAAGTAATGTTTCCCACCCTTTCTAATATGTGTTTCTCACATCTCTCGGCACTCATGCTCTATTTTCCTCTCAAGTCCATTTTCCTCACTTTTCTCTCAACATACATCTCTCTATTCTTTAATCTCTCTTTTCTTTCATCCCTCCCCAGGTGTGGCTTATGGATAAGCTGAAGGTAGTGGACTCTTGCCTTGAGTACTCAGCTCGAGGCTATTTCTTCCGCCAACAGCTAGTGGATTTCCTGAATGAGGGATGGTGGTGCCACTAGATGTGCAACAAGTCTGCTACTAACATTGCTTGGCATTGCCCCTGGCTTAACTTAACCAAAATGAGTTACAACATGACTCAACAACCTAGCATTCAGCTGATCATCCTTACACATTATGTATTATACTTCCCGTTCAGGTTCAGACGTCAGTTTGGACATGACCAGACCTGTCCAAAAGAGGAAGGAGAGTACCCAGTTTCGTTCCCCGTCTGAGGTTCACATTTGGTTAGATACCTTACTGCTTGGAGGACAAGAGAGCTTCTAGCCCCTACCCTTAATTTCAGCTGTGCCCTTTCTGGCGAGTGACTAACTTGGCTCGAGGATGAGGCGCAATCCGGGTTTACCTTGGCAAAAAAGCCTCCACGAGCACGAGCAGGAGAGACGGGAGCACCTGACTCATCTATGCCCCTAGTTTATTGTTTAGATCTTGCTTAGATCTTACTTTTCAAGTTTTTTGAATGTAAAAAAGGCAACTTAGATTTGTATCGAGAGTTGGAGAACTTCATATTGAAATCAATGAAATTAAAGTTACGAACACTGAAAGTTTTCCCTTTGGTCCAAAAATGGTCTAAGTTAAAAAAGGCAAAATTTGAACAAAATCAACTTTTATTAAAACCTTTTAAAACCATTTTCGATAAGGATCATCATTTGACACGCACGGAATCAATCCTCGAGATGTACAACCCCGAATCCAAAGATCACAAATTGCCTCTTGACTAAAATAACACCGCTCAGTAATGTAACTAGCTCTTCTCCTCTGAGTAAAGATCACAAACGAACTCTCAGATAAAGAACAGACAAAGATAACCTAATCAAACAGATGGATAGATCAGTTGATATTGGAGGTGTTTACGGTCGAACTTTAGGATGAAGTTGCCTACGTATCCCGAAGATGGGAATCAGGCCTTACATAGTTCAATTCGGGTTTACTCGAGTATTAACTCTCTCCTTATACGCTCTAACTTTTTCAAAGGCCGTCCTTTAGGGTTTTCAACCTTGCGAGCTTAGTTTTTCTTTATTTTCAATTTTTTGTGCTCTAGCTTTTGCCTAGGTCGCCCTTCTAGGTTTTCGGCCTACTGAGTCTCTCAGGGATAGTATTTCTTCAACTTGTCCATGTTAATTGGTTGGGAAAATTCTAGGCCATCCAGGTCCATGAGAATAACAACTCCACCCGACCAGATAGTTTTGATGATGTTAGGACCAGTCCAATTGGGTCTGAACTTGCCCCTAGGGTCATGGATGGGAGCTCGGTTGTCTTTCAGCACCAAATCCCCCTCTTTAAGATTCGGGGACTTAACCTTCTTGTTACAAGCCCTAGCAATCCTACGTAAATAACCATGAACATGGTACAGTACTTTCAGCCTTTTCTCATCAAACAACATCAATTCTTCGAACCTGTTTTGTTGCGAGTCTGCATCTGCTATTTGACACTCAGCTATAACCCGCAGCGACAGAACTTCTATTTCGATTGGCAGAACAACTTCCATTCCATAGACAAGAGAGTAAGGAGTTGCCCCTGTAGACGTCTGAATTGAAGTTTTGTAGCCCTAGAATACGAATGGAAATTTGTCTGGCCAGTCTCTATAGGTCTCAACCATTTTCTGCAAAATATGCTTGATGTTCTTGTTGGCGGCCTCAACAGCTCTATTGGTTTGCAGCTGGTATGTAGATGACTTATGAAATGCCACATTGTATTTATCCAACAAGTCGATCACTTCTTTCTTGAAATGGGAGCCATTATCTGAAATGATCTCGTTTGGGACTCCATAAGGACAAATGATGTTGTTTCATATGAACTTAGCCACGTGTGCTACTTTCAATACTGCGTAGGACTGAGCTTCCACCCACTTTGTGAAGTAGTCAATTGCCACCAGAATGTATTCATGCCTATTCGACCATTTCGGTGTGACTGCCCCAATGACGTCGATTCCCCAAACTAAAAAAGGCCATGGTGAAGTCATGTTGTACAGCTTCGACGGCAGGATGTTCATGCGATTGGCATGAATTTGGCATTTGTGGCATCGCCGAACAAAACCGCTACAATCGCCTTCCATAGTGGACCAGTAGTAACCTTGCTTGAGAATCTTCCAAGCTAACATTACTCCGTTCATGTGTGCTCCACACTCTCCCCCATAGATGGCCTCCATTAGGCGCTTAGATTCCTCTCCTTTGACACACAACTTGTACATTCCCAGATGACCTCTCTTGTATAGTTTACCTCCACAGATGATAAATTGAACAGCCATCCGTCGTATTGCCCGTTTGTCTTTGGCATTTGCCCCTAGTGGATAAACCTCCCTTTCCAAGAAGTTCCAAATATCATAATACCAAGGGTTTTGATCTTGCGCTTCATCTATTGTGGTGATAGTTTCATAGGCTGCCGTATATCTCTACTTAATGATGATCGGACGCATCCGGACTCCAAGCGGGATGTCTATCATACAAGATGCAGTTGATAAGGCATCAGCAAACTTGTCGTTCTCTCTTAGTAGATACGTAAAAGTCAGCTTTTCAAACCTAGGAATCAGAACGTCCAAGGTCTGGTGATAAATCTTTATCTTTTCTTCTTTGACCTTCCAGTCTCCATTTGCTTGAGACACAACTAGGTTCGAGTCCCCGACAACATCCAACTGTTTTGCCCCTAGTTCTAGGGCAGCTTCCAAACCAGTGATACATACTTCATATTTTGCTTCATTATTGGATACCTTGAACCGGAGTTTGAAGGCTAAAGGTATATGGGAATTGTCGGGTGCTATCAGCAACGCACCTATTCCATAACTGTACTAATTAGACGCTCCGTCAAAGTACATTGTCCAAATCTCTTCCTAGACTTACAGAATAGCTTCATCTGGGAACAGATATTCTACCACTTCATCCCCTTCCACTGGGTGATCTGCCAGGAACTCTACTACTGCTCTCCCCTTGACCGACTTGCGAGTAACATACTTTAGATCAAATTCAAAGAGGAGAAGCAACCAACAAGCTAGCCTACCCATAAGCGCTAGTTTCTCAAAGAAATATTTGATGGGATCTAATCTCGAAACCAAAATTACGGAGTGAGCTAACAAGTAGTGCCTCAACTTCCTAGTAGCCCATACCAAGGCTAAGCAAGCTTTCTCCAGTGGGGTGTAACGGGTCTCATAATCCAGCATTTTCTTGCTCAAGTAATAGATGGCTTTCTCCACCCTATCCTCAGATTCCTAAGCAAGCATGCATTTAGAAATGGCAATTTGAACTTGGCTCGACGGGGACCCGACCCCCCGACCCCTATTAGAACGGGTTTTCCTCGAAAATAATCCCCATAAGGCCGAGGATGGTATTGAAAATTAAATCCCCAGTGATTTTCGGGCCAGGGACGGTGATAGGCTCCTTGGCCCTGGCACCGACCCAGCCCCGCCCCGCCCCGCCCCGCCTCGAAATCCCCGAACAGTCCCTTGTATGTATATATATATAGACTTTATTACTTTATTGTTTTATTATATTATATCTAATATAATATCTGACCAAGTTTTCTTCTAAAGATGACTTAGCTTTATGTTTATTATATTATATCTAATATAATATCTATCTCAACTCTCTCTCTCTCTCTCTCTCATTCTTCTCCCTCAACTCTCTGTGAGAGAAATAGACATTTCTAATCTGAGCACCTTCCAGATCTAAGCCGAGATGGAGAAGTCTAGACAGAGATTGGTGACGGAGAGCATTTCTAAGCACCACTGTCGTTGCGAATTCGCGATGAACATTTCTGATCGCACCACCGTCAGCCACTGATTGCACCACCGTTAACCGCTGATCACACTACCGTCATCAACGCCACCATCACTCTCTCTCTCTCTTTCTCACACCTCTATTTGCTGCCTCATCTCCATATCTACCGCCACTGTTCTTCTCTCACTGGTATAGATATAGATATAGATATACATGGTGCTGATGTTGATGATATAGATATAGATATACATGTTGTTGTTGATATTGATGATGATTTGGTGGACTATAGTTGTTGTTGATGTTGATGATGATGAGATAAAACAGATGTTGTTTTGCTTCTTCTTTTTTTATTTTTTTTTTTGGGCCGGGAAATTTTCAGGGTTGTGGAAACCCGATTCCTGTTGGGGGGGCGGGGGCGAGGGCGAGGAGGGTGATAGGTTTCCCGTCGGGGATTGGAACCGAGGACGGGGGAATTTTTACCATCAGGGATCGAGGACGGGGAGTGTGATCCCTGGCCCCGCCCCTAGCCCGTTGCCATTCCTATATGCATCTCATTAATGTGTCTGTTACTGACAGATACAAAATCAAAGGCTTCCCCGACTCTAGCGGCGACAACACAGGTGGATTATGAAGGTACTGCTTGATCTGCTCAAAAGCGAGTTGACACCGATCATCCCATCAGAATTTCTTTCCTTTCTTCAGGAGACCAAAAAGTGGTTCACAAGTCAAGGTTAATTTTGAAATAAACCGTCTTATGAATTGCACTTTACGCAGAAAGCCTCGCACCTCCTTTTCAGTCCTTGGTGGTGGCATTTCTAGGATGGCCTTGATTTTGGAAGGATCTATCTCGATGCCCCTCTATGTGATCAAGAAACCCAGTATTTTCCTTGTTGTTACACCAAGGGTGTGTTTGATTGGACGGACTGGATAAGGGGGGATTAGAATCCATCGGACTTGAGTCCTGGGACTATGAATCCCCCGGACTATTTGGCTGGATTGGATATGTATCCTGTGTTTGTTTTTTCATGGGATTAGATGTCTGGAAAGGACTATTTTTAGTGAGTCCAACGTTTGGTTGGACGGACTGGATAGGATAAATGAACAAAAGACTATTTTACCCTTTTTCAATTGTTTACTAAGTAATAGCAATATTAAACATATCTTTAATATTTTAATTATTTTTAGCTAGATTAAATAAAAATTTATTTTATTTTATTTTTTACACAATTAAATAAATTTATTTTTTTAAAATTAATTAAGTAAAAAGGGTAAAATTTGATTACTGTGTAACCATTACTTTTATTAAAATTTGATTACTATGTAAATATTACTGTGTTAAACTTTTTTACACAATTACTGTTTTAAAATTTTACACAATGATTTATTAAATAAATTTGTTTTAATAAAATACAGAGGACATTATTTTTTTATATTATTTAATAAATCATTAAAATTTCATTTAATACTGTATAACCTGTATAAAAAATTTATATTATTTTTTAATTAAAATTTTAAATAAAACACCTATTAAAATTTAAATAATGAAATTAAATAAATTATAAACAAAATTTTAAAATAAAACATCAATAAAATATCTATAAAAAATTATTTTAAAAAATTAAATAAATAAAACATCAATAAAAAGTTAAATAAAATTATTTTATTTTTAAATTGAGACATTTAAATTTTATTGAATTTTAGTAAATATAATACATAATTAAATAGTAGAGGGTCAAAATGGTCATTTTAGCATCTAATCCCAACAGTGGATAGTCCCCCACATTCTGTCCCACCCCCCCAGGATACAATAGTCCCCCATATGGGGGATAAGGAGTCCGGCCGGATTCCATGTCCGGCGGACTAAAAAAAAATCAAACGGCGGATAAGAAGCACTATTTGGATTATAATCCAAATAGTGGATAGTTCCCCCCTCCAATCCCACGAATCAAACACGCCCCAAAGGTACACTTCTATGGATTCAACCTCAGTCTGTATTCTTTGATTTGTTGGAAGAATTTCTTCAAGGCGGTGTAGTGGCCCTCTCTTTCTTTGGACTTGACAATCATGTCGTCTACGTACACCTCAACCTCTTTATGGATCGTATCATGCAGAATAGTGGTTGCAGCCCTTTGATAGGTAACCCCGGCATTCTTCAGCCCAAATGGTATCACCCTGTAGCAGTAGGTTCCCCACGGTATGGTGAAAGCAGTTTTCTCTCTATCCTTGGACACCATCAGAATCTGGTTATACCCGGACAATCCATCCATGAAGGAGAGCAACGCATGGCCCGCAGTGAAGTCCACCAATTCATCAATATGTGGTAAGGGAAAATCATCCTTCGGACTAGCCTTATTCACATCCCTGAAGTCAACACAGACTCTAATTATGCCATCCTTCTTTGGGACTAGAACAATGTTGGCCAACCACATTAGATATTCAAACACAAGTAAGAACCCTGCCTCAATCTGTTTGGTGACCTCTTCCTTAATCTTCAAAGCCCAATCCGGGCGTATTCTCCGCAACTTCTGTTTGATGGGCCTCAAGGTCGAAAGGGATCCGATGCTGTATAATCTCAGGATCGATTCCAGGTATGTCTTCGTAGGACCACGCAAAAACATCTTTGAAATCTTTTAATAAAGCGACTAAGCGCTCGCGATCCTCTGAAGACAACGTGGACCTGATCTGGACCAAACGAGGATCCTTCTCAGTACCCATATTAAAAGAAATGATTTCATTAGGGAGAGGTTTTGCAAACCTCTCGATTAATCAAATTTTTCAAAACCAGAAGAATTCTTTCCTCATCGTTTTCATCAAAATTTTGAAAATCATGATCATAAGCGGCACAGAGAAATACTCAGAATCTGCAGTGGCATTCTCATTCAAAAGGTCTAGCTCATCCAACTCCTCGGTTACAACCGACTCAAAAGCAAAGGAAAAAGATGACCTGGACAAGACCTTGGCATTCGAGTTATTAACTCCAGGAATACCGGACTTAGACTCAAAAGCACCGGAATCTGATTCTGACTCCACAAACTCTGTGGAATCAGATTTTGGTTCACTACCCAACTGAAAACTACTAGACAGTTAGCCCTCCTCCAGTTGCCAAACGAGGGATGGTGCGTTAGATGCATCCAAAATGTTGCTAGAAGGGTTCACACCCGATTGGTCCCCAATCATGGAAATGGCCAGGTTATCCCCCAAGCTCTCTGAGTCAGCCAGAAGATCTGAAAGGAGATATGCCAATGCTGCTCCTACTTCAAGTTCGCTGATGTCTAAGTTATTTTCCATACTCTCTTCAACTTCAGCAGTAATTGGCTCAGCCCTTTCCTCTGTATCATTGTCTTGCAGCTACAAGTCAAAGAAGAATTCAAAGCCAGGAACACACTGCTTCTCATAATTGAACCAGGGTTCGGGGAAGCCGCAAAATGGGAAGTCTTCACCCTCTCGAACAAAATGACCATTTAGGGTTCCCCAGATTGGTCTGTGCACAAGCTCATAGCACTTCCCAGTCTACTTAGCTTTGGCTCTGCCTGCCATCTCTTTCATTTTCCTAACCCAAACCTCTTTGGTGGGCGTATAGCCAAGACCAAAGCATGCGGGTTATGTGGCACATCAGCCAATGCTATGACACCCTTCCGGCTACTTCTTTCCAAACCCATTCCTAGCACATGTTGGCGCTTGTTCATGAAATAGATTGATTGGACACTGACATACAAACCCTCATCAACTGCAAAGATGGTTTGCACTGCTCAAGCCTCGGCTAAAGTGAACCCGGAAAGGAAAACATCCTCCTCACCATGAACAATTTCCAGCACAGGTGTAGTTACCTCTAACGGAGGATGTATAGATAAATTCCCAAACATAATAGCCACTCCCTTCCTGTGGGGATATTTCAGCATTTGATGGAGGGTAGAGGAGACTGCTTTCACTTGGTGCAGCCAGGGTCTTCCTAGTAGTAGATTGAAAGTGGCCGACACATCCAGGACATGGAACTCAATATCTTGCTAAGCTGGGCCTACTTTAACTCTGATATGTACTGTGCCCATCACCTCTTTACTTGTATTGTCATAAACCCAGATCACCTGGGCTATAGGCACAAAATCTACTAGTTTTAGGTCGATGACATAAGCTGTGCGCAACAGACAGACATTGATTGCTGACCCGGTATTGACTAAGACCACTGGCACCCACTTTTCTCTGCACTCAACTGATATGTGCAAAGGTTTTTTGTGTATTGAGCCCTCCGGTGGTAGTTCCTTGTCTGAGAAGGTTAAAGTTGGCACAACGCCTCCGGGGAAAACCAGCCCCACAAGCTGTTCAGCAGTCGTGTCAATGGACTATTTGGCTTTGTCCATCGCTAATAGTACAGCCTGTCAATGCACTCGAGAGGCCATAAGCAGATCCCAGATTGAAATATCGGCCTAAATTTTCTTCAGTTGTTTCAGCGCTGCCTCTTCTTCTAATTGCTTTTCCTTCTACTTCTCAACCTCTTCATCTTTCCCTGAGGCCTTAGCTTGGTTCAAGTACGGGGGTTTGAAATACCGCCCACTCCTCGTTGTAGACCCAACTTTCTTTGCGCGCCCCCCTTTCGGAGAGGGCGCGAATTTGGTCTTACTACAGTTCGGACTCCTGTCATGGTTCTGAATCTAATCTCACAAAGTGCAATATGAGACTAATAAACACCAAAGAGTCCAAATTCGGCAAATCATTTTAGAAAATCAAATTTAAAGAAAAAGCGCCAAACATGGACTACTTTGCTAAATTACAGAGTCGCCACCTAAATATTTTATTTTTGGGAAATTTAGGAAACCCTGACTCGTGCCAAAGGCCACATGTCCGTCATCACCAAAGTTGCCTCAGCTCGGGAACTTGGGTACGAGAGGGGAAGGGCATGCAACGAGCACCCCCGCTCGCCCGATCAAAGGATCAGCCTCTACTAAGCATGATATGTTGTTGTATAGACACATGTGTTCTTATTCCGGTTTTTAATCTAACTTTACTATGTGATGCGCACAGCATATAAGTATAGACTCAATCACGAGAATTGAAACAAAACAACTCATGTTTGTTTTTCGAAAATGTTTTGAAAGTGCTACTCGCAAGTAGGCTAAAGCGTGGATTTGCCACCCTCAAGTGGGCTTTAGAAAACATGATGTGCCACTTCGCAAAGTGGGCTTAAAACTCACAATCATCGAGTTGTTCCAATTCAGGCAATCAAGCCTCCACCCACAGGCATTCATGCGGTTAATCACTTAAGCAAATAGCCTCATGGCAAGCATGCTATCATGGCAACACTCACACTCATGCAAGTATGCTAAAGCGTAACACTTACAGTGTACTCTGGGCCAAAATAGAAAACTAGTTAGAAATTATGCATGATCCTGACTATGCTAGATAACTAATGCAATACATGCAACATGACATTAATAGGCTCGGCTATCTAAGATGGCATATGAATGCAACAATTCGATAACATGCTTTGAAACACGTATTCAAATAGGTATTGAAATACAATGCAGTTTGAATGATGCGCCGAGCCCGGTGCATGCAAGACAAATGAATGATGCACGCATGCAAAGCATAAGGTATGCTAATCAAAAAATGCCTAAAACTAACCATCAAAAGTGGTTAAGTAAAAGGGAGAAAGAAATGGGGTTGGAAGACATGCACACACACACGCATGCTTATTACAACATTTTGCCCTCTCGAAGGAGAGTCCGAATAAATAAGCTAACTAGCTACGCTAAGCTACTTATTACAAACCAACTAATTAACTATTCTAGCTAATTAATTATTGCAAAATGAATTAAGCTAAATTAATTACAGCACATGTAATTAACTACAACTAGCTAATAAAGCGATAAAGATGGCTCCGCGGGCGAGGGAGGCATGCATGCTCGGTTGCGTCTTCCCAAAAATCCACCACCTTGCCTCTAAATGCCTCTGTTTGCATTCTTTTGGACCTCTAAAAATTATGCCAACTTTCAGACTGCTTCTATTTGATCTCAAGAATACAATGATGGCTAATCGGCTAGAAATTATGGCTATTGGCCACTACTAATGGCCGGTTGGCCACTGATCTCCCGAACTTCCTCCTTTCGCTGCAACACAGAGCAAACAGAGGCATGGCAATGTATTTACAAGGAAATGTGTGTACTGATGCACTCCTTATCATGTCTCAAGCTCAAAGGAGTGTAGCACTTGGCTCTCAAGCCACCAACCAAGCATTTTCAATGCATGGTGGCCAAGAACCAAGCTTGTACAATGCTAATGACTGCACACATAAGACTCAAAAGTGTCGTCACCCTATCATGCATGATCAAGGATGACAACGACCAAGAAACGCGACACATTTCATCACTTTGAGTATGAAACGCACCGTATTTCTTATGTTTGGATTAACATCTGATCCAAACACATGCAATGCAACACTTATATGTTATCCTGCTCAAGTTTTACTTGGTTCATTTTGTTTACACATTTTAGCTTACCAGTTAGTCCATTAACCGGTTAAGTTCGATGTGAAAGGTCCTCTAATTTGAAAGATGACCTAAGCTTCGAGTGCCTTGAGCATGAAGAAGGTATCATGCTATTGGTTAGTAGAAATCCTCAAGAGAGGATTAAAACCATTAGGCATGAATGCCTTAAGTTCATGCTCAAGCCAACAAGGGGCTTAAGGTCACTTTCAAGGTGAATGAAAGTTTAAAACAATGGAGTGCAATGACACACATTTCAGCACTGAAATAGCATGCTAAGTGACTTAAAAATAATGCAAACAACTCATGTAATGCATGCTCAAAAGCCAAATACATTAAGCTAATAAAAAGCATGACTCTAGAAGCATTCAATATCAAGCATAAACGACCAAACCGGCTCTGGACAAAGCTTAATCATGCCAAATCAGAGACTACAATATGCTGAAATTGAAGCTCAAATAGCAAGAAAAACATGCGCACAAATTGGCTCATAAGCAAGGCATAAAGCACAACTCTCAAAAGCGATGAAAGAATGGAATATATGAGAGCGTGTCTACACTATATGCACTGAAATTGCATGCTAAATGATGCCAAAACATGCAATCATCACATAAACAACATGTTAAGGGCCTCAAAAGTCAAAGCTAGTCCAGGCCAACTACACTATGGCTATACAAAGCAAGTCTCAAGAGACCAAGACCATTCAAAGCAGAGCTCAAGCATGTCAAAACAAGGCCAAAAACATGCTGGAATGGAGCTAACACATACTAGAATAATAGGCTACAACATCAAGCACACTAGGCTAGCAAGCAAGATTACACTACAAATGTAAGAAGCAAACAAGAGGTGCTTCAACCAGCCCAAAATAGAGTTATAGCATGTTAAAAAGTCACAAAAACATGCTAAGAATAAGCCATTAGGTGATACAAAAACATGCTCAACGATTAAGCCATCTATGCATACAAACAAGATACAAGGAGAGGGGACCACCCCCTCTTTTTTTGAGCCTCAAAACCAACTTTCTACCACTAAAATTCCTCTGAGTTTTAGTGGTAGAAAGGCCAAACAAAGGTTATTACAAAGGCTAAGAAAGGTGGCTCAAGAGGCTTTACAAGCCAAAGAGCAAAAGAGGGGAAACACCCCCTAACCAAACAAGACTCAAACCAACATTTTAAAGCCTTAAAATCAGAGTTTTTGAGAGGTTAAAACCAACCTTAAAATAGCATGCAAAGGTGGTCAAGCACTTAACCAAAATAAAGCTTAAAGGGACAAGGCCTTACCCTTGAAGCACATCAGCAAACCAAATTCTGAGCTAAAACCAGGCTTTAGACCTCAAATAGGATCTCCAAGGACCTTGGCAACAAAGTGAAGGTGTTTGACTAGGTGTCTTAGTGCAAATATGTGAAAAAAATACACTTTCAAGCACAATATAGCACAATATATATATATATATAGAGAGAGAGAGAGAGAGAGAGAATTCTAGAGAGACAGAAATTTTAGCTCTGAAATTTTGTAACCCCTCTAAAGGGGGAGGGACCTCCCTTTATATAGAAAATGCAAGCAAAAGCTTGCTTGAATCCATCCACACACGTGTATGGAGGATACACTCAGTGTGCAACAGTTGGCACACAAAATATCTGAAAAAGCAGAAAAAAGGCCGCCAGCCATCCTCAGTGGCCGACCGGCCATCAGTGTAGCCGACCAACCACCACTAATGGCCGATGGAAACAATCCCTGGCCGATGAGTCACAGGGCTGGCTGAGAGGTCACCCTCTTGCCCCAGAAGCAAAGCCACAAGCTCTTAGTCCACAACCAAGTATAAAACAGACAAATTGAGAGGCTTCAAGGCAAGGCACTCAGCCGAGACCTTCAAGGACTCAAAACGAACACGAACATGGATGATCATTGAGTGTTCAAATGATGACGTCCAAGTCTTGAGGACGGTCAAAAATGGGGTGTCTACACTCGTCATATGGTCAATCTCTTCAGAGTACCAAGTATTGTTTGGCAGGTCTTCACCCCAATCTTCATCGATGTGAGCCAAAAGCAGATCATTATCTTCCCACCATGCACCTCCGGCAACAAACAAACAGTTGTCCGGCTTCATTCTGATCATTTCCTCAGACGTATCCCCTGCAGGGTATTCGGCTTTTCCAGCTTCTTGTTTGTCTTGATCCTTTTCTTGCACAAAACATTTCAACGCGGCTTCCTGCTTAGTATCTGCGGTACTCAAGGCACCTAGTTCTTGAGCTAAATTCCTAATACCGGTGTTCTCTGACAATTTTTCCTTTTCCTCGACCATTCCGACCACTGTAGCTATTCTCATTTCCTTTTCTTCACGTTTTGGTTCAATTCCTTCCTTCCAGTCAGGTTCATCACTCAACCAGCCCAAATTGTCCATCGATCCATTCAGATTAAACCAATCAATCTGCACGTCGCCCTGGTCTTGTTCGTTGTAGAACTACAGATTGTCTAAGTCTTCTTCCAACTCTGCTAGATCATCCAGTCCTTGACTTGGGCCATCCTCTCTAACCACACTGACCTCTGTTGTTGTTGGAAATACCACTTCAGGTTTGGTTTGATCAACTGGCACAATGTAACAGCACGGATCATACTCCCCCTCAAATAAGTCTGCAAAGCTTTCAGGCAATGGACTGACATATTCCTCCAAGGCCAACCTCCCTCCTTCTGCCATTGTCACCACCACTGGTTCAGGTTGATAAGTGGAAGTGTCCATCATGCACAAGTCCGTGCTTTCAGAGATGAACACGGCCGATTTGGATAGGTGGGAAGGGGTAATGTATATGCTTGGGTCATATAGGATGGCCAGTGTATGTATTAGATTTAGGTTCCAAGGTGGGGGAACTTGGTTGTGGGCCGGGAGAGGGTTGGTGGTTACATTTGGCTTTTGGGGTGGTGCTATCACCTTGTTGTCAATGAGATCTTGAATCGCATGATGCAGCCTATAGCATTGGTCGGTGTCGTGACCGTGCTACTGGTGGAAAGCACAGTATTTAGCTGGGTTGTGTTTTGGTGGGAGAGGATCGGATAGTGGGCGTTGTTCTAATGGATTAAGACGCCCATTTTTTATCAGCACCCTTAGGGCTTGGGATAAAGGCATATAAAGTGGGGTGAAGACCCTTTGAGATCGACCCTGGTTGTTTGAGGTTTGTAGATTTGTCTTGGCGAAAGGGTTGGCAATTTTGGCTGTAGTGGTGACTACATTCACATCAAATGGCCGTGCAGATGTACTTCCACTCATGGTTGCATTGGAACTGCGTGAAAAAGGCCTCTTAGGCTGTTCCTTTTCCTTATTTATCAACCCTTGTTTCATTGCATCTTCAATCTGAACCTCTATCTCATGGAGCTCATTGAATGTGAATAATGGCAAGACTATCATCTTCTGCAATAGTTTCCCTTGTAGGTTGCAGACTACCATCCTGATTTGATCCTTCTCAGATGGCCTGGTAGTGATCATTGAAGCCTTGGCCCTCCACCTCATTGCAAAGTCCGAGAAGCACTCCTTTGGCTTCTGACAGGTTGCTTCAAGATCACGGGTTGTGATCTCGATCTGAGTATTGTAGTAGTACTGTGCGATGAAGGCCTCAACCATTTCCTTCCAGCTCCGCTTCACAGAGTCTTCTAGCTTTGCATACAAGAGGGTCATTATTCCCGATAGGGTCTGGCTGAAAAGCGACAGCTTTTAAAGCCTGGTAAGGCCCATCGATCACAGGACATCAGAGAATAACCGAAGATGGACCATGGGGTCTCTAGAGCCATCAAACCGATTTATGTGTGGCATTTTAAACAGGTCCAGCAAAGTTATTGCGAAGTCGGTGTACCCGTCTTCGATGTCGGGGATTGAATTCACACCCTATGCCTGTTTGAGAAGCTTCTCTAGTTTGTTGACCTTCAAAACTGTGGGTCAACTTCGAATTCAAATGGTGCCACAGTTTGGTACACTGGTGCCTTGGAGGATTGTGGTGGGATGGGGTCTACTAGATTGCCCAGATTCTCTTGGACATTAACAGTGATTCTGGGTGCTAGGATACCTATAGGAGGTATATGAGAAGTAGAAGCCACTGCCGATTGTGGTTGCTATTGCTACAGCCTATTTATCACTTCGGCTTGCTGGGCTATAACTTCAGCTTGGCGAGCAACATCTTGCTGCATAGTTTCAATGGTTTGCTGGAGATGACGGATCAAGTCCTCTATGCCGACCGGGGTATATTAAGCCATCAGAATTGACGAGTAGTCTCTTACTGGACTGGATGTAGAAGACTGTCCCTGACTGGATGCAGGTGATTGCTGAACTGGTGAGTTATGCCTAACCCTCCTCTGTCTCATAACCGATGGGAGCGAAGCAAACACAGGTTGTCCTATAACAAGATCTCCGGATCAATAGAGTCTCCTTACATGGGTCTAGAGTGCTTGGGGGATATCCGAACTGTCTGAAGCAATTATGATAAACTACCTTGCAAAAAGAAATAAAGCAAAAAGGGAAACAAAAATCAGAAACCGCATAGCACCTCAGCTCAGATGTAAACAACACAGTTGTAATCAAAAGTTGTAGAACTGCACTCAACACTGACTTCTACCTCCAAAATCTAATACCCAAACTTGCAACTAATACGTACGTTCCTGTAGAGTTTCACTCTAAAAACACATAACACTTAAGTGAGAACCAAAACACCCCTATGAGGGGGTAGGGTTACCTTGTCCTAGTTTCGTCAGGAGCTAGAGTTCACTATTCAAGCAATGCGGTTTCACTCAATCCTGCATTCGGGTAAGCAACATGTCCTAGTTTGGAACAGTCTCTATGATTTTCGATATGCAACTAGGCCAAATGGTCAAAAAAGGGTACCTCAACAAGACTACCTAATATACCTCTCACACCTAATACTGAGAAGTGAAAGGAGGATCAAACGGTACAGCGGTTGTCCAGATCCAAGGGTTGTGTTCCCATCGTGGCAGAGCCCACAACCAGTCAACCTTTTGGCAAGCTTTTAGAAAAGCCTCCGGCAAACTGTCCAGGAATAGCAGATGGCAAACACAATGACTTAGGCGCACCAATGCAAATGCAATGCAAAGAAACACATAAGTGTAGATAAAATTTCATATCATGAGTTCGAGTCAAGTTCTCTAAATCCCCAACAAAGTCACTAGAAACTGTAGCTCAGCTTTTTCACGCCCCTTTTCGGAGGTTTGAAGGAAGCCCTACAGTTCAGACTTCTGCGATTCTGAATCTAATCTTGCAAGTGCAATGTGAAATTGATAAACACTAAAGAGTCCAAATCCCACAAATCTTTTGAAAAATTAATTTTGAATCAAATTGCCAAAAATGGACTACTTTGCCAGATACAGAGTCGCCACCTAAATATTTTATTTTGGGGATATTTAGGAAACCCATGACTCATGCCAAAGGCTACGTGTCTGTCATCACCAAAGTTACCTCGGCTCAGGAACTTAGGTACGAGAGGGGAAGGTCATGAACTGAGCACCCTCGCTTGCCCGATCAAGTCGGCCTCCACTAATCATGATATGATTTTTATATACATTATATGCTCTTGTTCTGGTTTATTAGGCTAGCATTACTATGTGATGCGCACAAGCAAGTATAGACTAAAATTGCAAGAATTGGAACAATTCAATTTCATGTTTGTTTTACGGAAAGGGTTTGAATTTGTCACCTCAAGTCGGCTTAAAATTTGCAAATTTGCCAATCAACAAAGTGGACTTAAACGTACATTCATTGAATTGTTCCAATTCAAGCAACAAGCTTTCATCCACAGGCATTCAAGCAATTATAGCAATTAAGCATTTAGCCTCATGGCAAGCATGCTAGACATGGAAATCACTCACACTCATGCAAGTATGCTAAAGCACTAAAAACTCACTTAGTACTCCAAGCCAAAAAAAGAAACTAGTTAGAAAAATGTATGATTCCTAGCTATACAAGATGACTAATGCAACACATGCGATATGCAACAAATAGGCTCGGCTACTAATATGGCATATGAATCAATGAAATAGCATGCGGTCTAAGCATGTATTCAAGAAATATTGAAATGACAATGCAGTTTGAATGATGTGCCGAGCCTCGGTGCATGCAACATAAGATGAATGTATGCAAGCATAAGATATACTAATTGAAAATGTGATGCTCCTAATTTAACCATCAAAAGTGGGTAAATAAAAGAGAGAGAGAGACGTGGGGTTGGAAAACATGCACATTATTACATTACGCTCTCACGAAGGAGAGTTCGAATGAATAAACTAAGCTAACTAGAAACTAAATAAAGCTAAGCTAATTAAGCTAATTATTACAAAACCGAATGAAATAAATAGCTAAACTAATTAACTAATTATTACAACACTTGAACTAATTAGTAAGCTAATTAAATTACAACACAAATGCAAATAAGCTAAGTAATTTAAAGCATTTAACTACTCTGCCTCGGGAAATGGAAGATGTGCATGCTCATGCTCGGTTATCACTCGAAAAGACCATCATTTGCTCCCAAAAGCCTCTATTTGCACAGTTGAACACTTCCAGAACAAATTCGCTCCACGTTTCCAACAACCTATTGAGCTTTGCATCAGTTGCTAGCCAGCCACTAGTAAAGACTGTCGGCCACCTACTGGCCATAAATGGTGCTCTGCCGGCCACTTGCCGGCCATTGATGCACTAGTTCATCTTGCTGCAACAAAGGACAAACAGAGCATATACATGGTATTTTCAAGGATTGTCTGCACAACTCACCCCTCCTTTTCATGAGCAAATCCAAGGAGTGATGAACCTTAAGCCACAAACCACCAACTCAAGCAATTTCATTACATGATGGCTTCTGATTCAAGATGTGCAAGCTCAATAAATGCAAAACAAGACACAAACCTCCTCCCTTTCATGAAAGATCAAGGGAAGAAGTTGACCTTGGAGACTTGGATCACTTCATCACTAGTAAATATGAGATGGCCCAAGCTTCCTTGTGTTCAATTAACGTCCGATTGAACACACAAGTTATTATCTTGCTCATTTTTAGTCCCAAGTTTTAGTTACTCATTTCAACTTACCAACCATTCTTTAATCCAACTAAGTCCAAAGGGTGAATTAAAGTCCTCTAATGGAAAGAAGGCTCAAAACACAAGTTGCTTTGGGTATGAAAAAAGCATCATACCGTTGGTAATGAACCCCCTAAGAGATTAAACCATTAAGTATGAAACCTCAATTTCACACTTAGGCAAGTAAGTGACTTGAAACCACTTTCAAAGCAAAAGTAAAAGCCAAGAAAGGAGGGAGGTTGCAGAGATCATTAGTGCTGAAATTAAGTGTGAAAAGCACTAAAACAATGCAATCAACTCAATCAAGATGTGTCTAGAGGCCTAAAATACCAAGCTTGTGAGGACTATTACACTAGAAGCATGCAAAACAAGAATCAAATGACTTAACTAACCCAAAATAGAGTTAAAATAGTCTAAATCAGAGGCTAAAACATGCTGGAATTAAGCTACAAGAAGCTAGAAAAATAAGCTAAAGCATGGCACCAACTACGCTAGCAAACAAAACACAAGGAGGAGAGGCTAACCCCTCCAAATTTGGACTTCAAAACATGATTTTCACCACCGAAAATAATCTGAAATTCAATGTTTAAAGGCCTAAAAAAAGATGGTTTGAAAATGGGAAACAAAGGTGAAAAGGCTTTACAAATAAGGAATCAAGAAGGGTAAGCCACCCCCCTAACCTTAAACAGCCTAAAACACCAATTTTAGCCCAAAAAAATAGAGTTTTTTATAGCCCACAAACAGTAGGAAAAGGTAGAAAAACAAGTATGCAAAACAAGCTAACCAAGCTAGTATTATACCTCTTGAAGAGAAAAGTGATTCTAGGAAAAAATTCAAGCCAAAACCAACTTCAAGAGCTCCAAGAAGGCCTCAAGGAATCTCAGCTCAAAGGTGATCAACTTTGGCTAAGGAGGTATAGGCAAGAGTGTAGTGTAAGTAGGCTAAAGTGTAGAGAATTTGTAGAGAGAGGGAAAGGAAAAATTTTGAGTCTAAAATTTTCTAACCCTTCTACAAGAGAGAGGGGGTCTCTATATATAGAAAACATGAAATTTCTACAAGGAGATCTAGCCCTCCACGTGTGGACAAATGCATGCATCTGTGCAAACAGCTGGCACAACTGGCATAAAATATCTGCAGAAAACACTGGTGGCCGGCAAAGCATCATTGGTGGCCGACAAGGCACATCAATGGCCAGCAAACCAAAAATGATGGCCGATAGCCTCCAAGGATGGCCAACAGGCCACCAGAGGTTGCAAGCTAGAAAGACCAAGGCATGGTCCAAAAATGAGACAAAAAGGATACAAGGTTTGAAAGGCTCAAAGTTATGGCGTTCCGCTGAGGACTTCGAGCACTTAACGAGCAAACAGACTCATCATTAGGTGTACCTGGAAGGACGTCCAAGTCGTAAGGGCCGTCAAAAATGGGGTGTCTACACCGTCATATCAATCCTCTACAATAACAAAACCATTGTTCGTTAGCATTTTCAATACAATTCTTAATAATCCATGTTATCTCAATAGCAATACTCACTCAATGACAATTTACGTGGTACATCCAATAGAGTAACAATGTATCAGTAACAATGGGACCTCGAGGGTCAATCAATGAGACCACAATGGGTCAATCGACGTATCTTATCCAATGTGACCATTAAGGTCTAACAACAGAGATCTCTGTATTTCAATTATCCAATGGGCCACGGTATAGTTTTCCCCGAGCGAGGGCCAATGGGCCATGGTATTATATCCTCCAGCAAGAGCCCATTAAACAATGGGCCAAGGTATTAATTTCCCCCAAGCATGGGCCTATTTAGCAATGGGCCATGGTATTAATTTCCCCCAGGCATGGGCCTATTTAGCAATGGGCCATAATATTAATTTCCCCCAAGCAAGGACCTCACTAAAGGATGCCATGAGTTTACTTTCAAAAAAAATAAATAAATAAACGTCATTCATTAGTAACCAAATAGTACTTCAATAAACCATTCAATCAATCATGTATCGATTTTGATAACAATAACATTTTTTTAAATAAATATCACTTGAATATATCTTTATAAAGTTATTACTCACTGTGGGTTATGTTGTCACTAGGCCTCAAACGCCACCTATACAAAACATATAATAAAAATACAATTGAAGCACCATTCAATATCCATTTCACTTAATTCAATTCTCCTCATGTGTTTCTAACTCATTCCATGTTTATATGAGTTCAATTGGTGCCTAAGAGCACTTGAAATGACAAGAGGATGCAAGTATGCACTTAAAAGAGTTAATCAAAATTTGCTAAAAACAAGGTCCTCACTCGAGTGCTACTTTGGTCGCTCGAGCAGTCTGCAAAACTCTGTAAAAGTAGTGGCTACACGTTTTTTTACGCTCAAGCGAGCTTCTTGTTGCTCGAGCGAGGAGCAAAGCAAAATAGGGTTCGCTTGAGCACAGATTTGGACACTCGAGCCACCGTGTAATTCTCTGCAAAACTTTTGGGAGTTCGATTTTTACGCTCGAGCGACACTTTCTGCACTCGGGTGAACATGTCGAATTCTGGAATTTTCAAAATTGAGTTTGAAGTTCAAATTTGATATTCAAAGGTCCAAAACTCGTGTTTTTTATACAAAAACATGGAGAAACATCATAAAACATGGAAACATAGTTAATTTGAAACCAATTGCTCAAAATCATGGACCCAATTCTCAAAATCAAACTTAGATCATAAAGTTGGAACCATGCATGACATTAATCACACTCTTTTCTTCTCAAAACATAGCAAAATGACATGATATGTGTAAAACCATGAAAAACCTTCAGGTTGATGCCTTCTAGACTTCATGCATGTATGAAATTCAAGAAATCTCAACTCAAAAACAAAGGATCAAGCATGCATGTGTATAATTCAACTCAAATTCATCATATTCATGGTAATTCATGTTCAATCCACTCAGCTCATGCAAATGATCCTACAACTCCATGAACTTAGTTCCTACATGACTTAATTCCAAGAATCTAAGATGAATTTCATACCCAATGTGTGAATTCAAGTGTGTTATGGCTCTAATCTTCAAATCTTCCACAAATTCTCTACAATGCTCCTTGTTCTCTCTCTAAATGTTGAGTTCTCTTTCCTTCTCTCTCAAAATCTTAGCCAAAATGTTTGTATATGTGAGTTCATGACATGTATTAGGCTTATATAGGGTGTAATTAGCTTAGCTTAATCAAAGTTGATTAAGGTTAATTAATTAGGCTCAATTCTAACTAAGTTTAATCAGTTTATTTTAATTATTTTAATCCGAATCAAATTTTGACGAAAGTTGCCATAAAATTCTAAATATTCTAATTAGCCTATTGGGCTAGTCAATTTCAGCTTCTGGACCCTTTTGGGCTTTCAATTTCTGATTCTAAGTCGATAAGTGAACAAATATTCCATGTAAAAACAGATAACTACGAAGTTTAGCATGTAAACACATAATTAAACACACAATTATGCAATTAAACTTATTGAAACAATATAATATAACAGTACAGAGGTCGGAGCCATCACAAATACCATATAAACATCTTCAAATCAAGAGATACTAAGTTAAAAGTAACCCTACCTCAAGCAAAGAGAAAAAAAAAAGCTTGATTTCTAGGAAAATTTTTCGCAAAAATGAAATCCAATCGGTAGAAAGGAAGATCTTCACTTGGACTTCACTCATTGAAAGTGATTTCAACTAGATCTCAGAGGAATGGGAAGTATTTGGGGCAAGAAACGTTGGGCTTTTCGGACTCAAAACAAGAAGGAGAAAGAGAGAAAAGAGAAATGGAAAGAATGATCTAGAAATGCCCTTTTCAATCTACTGAATTTGCACAAACCGCTCGAGTGGTCTTTTCATCGCTTGAGCGGTGAACGAGGCTTCTCTGTATTTTTGTCTGCAAAACGAGATTTTGGGAGCCTTGCATCTTCGCTCGAGCGAACTAATGGTCGCTCAAGCGATCCACCCGAACCTGCAAAACTACTTGATGCACTCAATCTTCGCTCGAGTGGTACTTTCACCACTCAAGCGGTTACCTAGAACAAAATGTCACACATTTTACTATCAATTTTTCATATGTATTGTATCAACTTTTAAAATTTTACTTTGGTTAGTTTTGTTTGGTGACAATCTATTTGTAAATGACAGTAGAATTTTACTTTGGTTTGTTCATAAAATTGACAGTAAACTTTTATTTGGTTTGACATTTTTTATTCCTACACAGTAAAATTTTACTCTAGTAGGTAATAAATTTTATTATTTTTGCTACTAAACATGCTGCAACAACATCTTCGTTTGAGATCTCAGCCTCAATATTCGAACTGGTCATAACAAAAAAAACAAAAAAAACTTTGAATTTAAATAAACTGTTAAAAATTGAAAGATTTTTACAGATCTAAATCTCCAACCTTGATATTCAAACAAATCGGCATCGGAGATGAGTTGATGATCAATAATTATGGAGAAGATAATATTTGTGATGTGAAAACCAATGTATAAGAGAAATAGTAATGAGTCAGTACCAAAAAGCGATGATTTCGCTTTCGAATAAAGATTTTTCAAAGAGTGTTTTAGAAATAAATGAGAGCGATAATGGTTTGGTGTATGCAGACTGTCTCTGTCTCTCTATATACATACAGAGCTATTACAGTCAATTCACTTTATATTTTAATAAAGAATGGTGTTTCGCATGATACAATTGATTTGTGTCATTTTCGCACCAAAATATTGGACCAGGTTGGGTTTTTGCTGAAACTCCCATTTTAAATCT
Source organism: Camellia lanceoleosa (assembly GCA_025200525.1). Classification (NCBI taxonomy): domain Eukaryota; kingdom Viridiplantae; phylum Streptophyta; class Magnoliopsida; order Ericales; family Theaceae; genus Camellia; species Camellia lanceoleosa. The sequence goes on from CM045764.1 coordinate 69,140,094, forward strand.
AGGGGAAATTACCCAAAAAAAAAAAATTCCCAGTGTTTGAGTCTTTTAACAAAATAAATTCTGAGTTTTTAATTTTTTCAATTTATACCCTAAACTTTTTATTTGTTTTCAATATAAACCATTTGTCTATTTCCATTGAGTAAAATCGATGAAAAAAAATAAGCATTTTAGTCATTAAATTTAATGAAAAGTATATTTTAGACATTTTATGAATACCTATATTGAGTTTAATGATTAAATTTTTTTTTTTTATCGATTTGACTTAATAAAAATAGAAAATGATTTAAATTGAAAAGAAATTAAAAGATTAAAATTTAAATTTAAATTAATAAAATTTATAATTTATAATTTATTTTTTTACAAGACTCAAACTTTGATTTTTTATTTTTTTGGGCGTGTGATTGTCCCTTAAATCTATTCAATAGGACCCACCAGTCATTAAACCCCAAAGAAAATATGGTAGTATTGGGCTGACCCAGTTGGGCGTGAGCTAGGCCCAGAGTGTATATTAACTCCTCCCTTTCCTAGCCCAGTCTGCTCTAGCTTTAATAAGTACTAAATTTTGATAGGGTGTGTTTGGTATCTTTACGAGGTTAGTTTTTTTATGATTTTATATTTTTAGATTATTAGCTTAAAGAACTTATAAAATAAGTTGTAATTTTATGATTATACTTATAAGTTAGTTTATTTGGTGCAAATTTTGATAATCTGTAAAAGGTTGAACATGTTTAGCTAAATAATTTGTCACATAACTTTTGTTCTTGTATAAATATTCAGCTAGAATTCTCTCAAAATTTTTAATTAAGACAAAAGAGAAAGAGTTATTTTGTCAATATTGTTTAAGAATTTCAAATAAGCAACTATATATAAATTGTAAAAATAAAAACCTTCTTAATAAAATAAGTTTAAAATGTCAAATCAACTGTAATTTAAAATTGAAATCAACACTATTAATCAACTTTTTCTAAAACAAATATATTAAATAAAATGACTTATTTTTTTTTTTTTTTGCCAAAGAAAGAAGAGTTTTATTCATAGAGATAATTACAATGGGTATAGTGACCCAATATCAGATTGATGGGAGTGTAAACACCAGGATGGAAAACAAACATCCCACACTCGAGCCTCATCAATCGATAGAGCATGGTGCGCAATATCATGCGCTACACCATTACAAAGACGCGGAACAAAACTAAAACAGACTGAATTGAAAGAAAGACTTAATGTGCACCTTGAACAATTACAAAGAATGTCCCGAGGAGGTTGCATAGCACCATTAAGGCTCGATATACTACCTTAGCATCACCTTCAACAATGATATTACGATGTTGGCCAAATAATACTTGTCAGAAGGCCTCAATCGCTAGCGCTTCAAGCACTCTAGGGAAGGACAAGTAAATAAAGGAATAGATTTGATAAACAAGATGGCACCCACCGAAGTCCGGGCCACAATACCTATGCCAGCCCGAGAAGCTCTCTCTCTTGTACTAGCATCCACATTTAACTTGATAGAACCACAAGGAGGACACAACCAACGGGTAATAGGAGGGGAAATATGAGATAGTGCTGCAGTAGAAACACTTGGCAAGGATGATGCCTGTTCACGAGGAGGCAAGTCCAAGGCAACAAAATTCAATCCATTCCGCCCTACGTACAAATGGACGGTCGAATTTGGGAGAAGACCCAAGCATTTCGAGACTTCCAAAGAGCCCAACAAATATAACAAACCAATTGTAAATTCTTATCCCCGTGCTCTAAACTAGCAAAAAGATGCTCAAGATATTGCCACCACTCAGAGAAACAATCCAACAGAATATGGAGGCCATTCCAATCGAAGCGAGAGCATTTCCAAACAAGTTGTGAATCAGACAAAATAAGAAGAAGATGATCCAACGCTTTCCAATTCAACACCACAACGAGGACACCACGGATCGACCAATACTTTACCGACAAAGAGCAAGATTAGTAGGAGAATATTATGGGCACATCGCCACATAAAATGCTGAATTTTACGCTAATATGTAACCCCGATGGATTTCCAAACATGATGAATGTTACCCAAGAACTAGCTTCACCTAATAAGCGAGTGGCTTTATGCTTTTCCATGCACACTTGTGAAGCAATATCATAAGCGAATCAGAATTCACCAAGAGAAGAAAAGTGCCAAATCCGTTATCCTCAACCCCGTAGCCGATGGGAATAGCCATAATCATACGTGCCACATTTTAAAAGAATGCAAGATAAGAGGTTGATTCCAAGTCATAGAAACAGATCAATCAAATCAAACACCCAATTAATGTGAGCAGAAAGGTCTAGGGACCAAAACTCGAAGGTAGATTGAGAAGGAAGCCAAGGATCATCCCAAATTCAATATTTACCATTACCCACTTGCCAACGCCAACCTCGTTTCCAAAGACTTTCCGCTCGCAAGGATACTCTTCCAAGCCCATGAAGCGAAGTAGAGTCTTTTGCTGCCCAAAAGGAAGTATCAGGGAAGTATTTAGCTTTGAAAACCCGTTGAAAAAGAGACGGCGGCCCCGAGGGAAGACGCCACCCCTGCTTAGCAAGCAATGCCAAATTCATAGATTCAAGGCCACGAAAACCCAACCCACCTCTTTTCTTACACGACTTAACTTTGGCCAACTCAACCAATGAACCTTCCTTTCACCACCTTGACTACCCCACCAAAATCGAGCAATAGCAGATTGATTTTTTGCACAAAGAAAGTAGTTTAAAGCAATATAGCATAATTCATGGCCATAAGAACCGATTTGAGCGTAACTTCCTTCCTTGACTAAGGAAGCTCCTTCCACCTCAAATGCGAGAGAGAACCCGATCTTGAATGAAATGAAATACCTCCATCTTTGAGCGGCCAACAAGAGAAGGCAGCCCAAGATATTTTCCACCACCAGTCACAAGAGAGATGCCTAAAGAGTGTGAAATGAAGCTACGGCGATCAGCCGGAGTATTTGGACTGAAAAACACCTTAGACTTATCTCGATTGATGGCTCGCTCAGCTAACTCATAAGTGTTTAAAACATTCTGCAGTAAATGCTATTAGCAACCGAGGCCCCGATGTAAAATGATAGAGTCATCCGCAAATAAAAGATGAGATATAGGTGGACAAGAACGACTAATACGAACACCATGAAGCTGACGTTGGGTTTCCGCCTGTTGAAGTAAAAGATGGAAACCTTCCGCACACAAAATAAATAGCATAGGAGACAATGGACAACCTTGGCGTAGTCCCCTTTTTGGATTAAAGGCAGCTCCATGTTCACCATTAAGTAAAATAGAAAACGACACTGTCGAAACACACTCCATAATCCAAGAGACCCAACGGGAATTAAAACCCAGCTTCAGCATAATTGCCTCCAAATAAGCCCAACTAACTCTGTCATAGGCTTTAGTCATGTCAAGCTTGATAGCCATGAAACCCGAATGACCTTGGCGCCGTTGTTTGATATGATGCATAACTTCATGCGCTACCAAAATATTATCCGTAATTTGCCTTCCAGCCACAAAACCACTCTGATTTTCACTAACTAAAGAGGGAAGCAAAGGAGCCAATCTCTTTGCTAGAATCTTTGAGATGATTTTATAAAGAACCGCATACAAGCTAATTGGCGATCTTTGCGCCGACATCTAAACTTTGACAGATGGGGTACTTTTGGAATAAGAGAAATAAGAGTATGGTTAATATCACACATCTTACCGTTATGGAAAAAGGCTTTGATAGCGTACAAACATCGTAACCAACCACATCCCAATAAGCTTGATAAAACCCAGCAGTTAAACCATCAATGCCTGGAGCTTTGGATGGACTCATATCAAATAAGGCTTAATTTCAAAATCCAGTATTCATAGATGTCGCCACAAAACAATAAATAAACCAAGAGTAGGTGAAAATGAGAAGACAGACTATCAGGTGTGTAAAGTTGGTGAAAGAAAGAATTAAATTCAAAGACAATACCATTCATATCACTAATCCAATCCTCAAACAGATTCCACACCATTAATCACGAGACCTCCGCTGCGCTATGGAAAAACTTGGTATTCTTATCTCCAAGACGGCTAAATTCGCGATTCTTCTTTACCCCAAGCTAGCTTTAGTTGGTGTTCCAGAGAATGGATATGAGCTTGATTAGGCCTTAGACTCTGCCTTTCAAGAACAAGCTGGTCTTTAAGGCGGCCAATTTCCAAGGCAGAATTAAAATTTCGAGTTTTATTCCAAATTCAGAATTTGCACAACACCGGGCAACTTATGGACCACCGAACATACGAGAACCCTAATAATTGCTTCCCAAACAAGTTGAATAGTAGTTTTACAATCTCTTTCCCCAATCCACCGAGAATCAAATTTAAACCAACTACTAGGAAGACCGCATGCGGTAGAGATCCGTATGATCGGACCCAATACACTCACAAGGCGTAACAAGCTCGATCAAAAGAAACTCGCCAATCCTAGCCAAGACCCTATCTAACTGCTCCACGATGTAACCTTCCGTATGTCTTATTACGCTAAGTAAATGGGAAGCCTTGATAACCCAAGTCTAAACATCACACCCATCCACAAAAGAACGAAAAGGAATTAGAGACCAATGAGGACGCGAAGACCACCTCGCTTTAGGATGCAAAATGTCATTAAAATCACCCCAGATTATCCACTCACTAAAGCAAATACTACGCTCCAATACAACGATCCGAGAAACCCGACCAATCAATTGAACTAAAATACACGCAGAGTAATCGCCAAGAATGTTGTGAGGTCAGATCAACCACTTGAGCTTCAATGAAAAAATCCTGTATAAATGATACTCAATCGATTTCATTCGCCAAAACAAGGCCAAACCACCATTGAGGCCTATAGGATCCACAATACAAGACTGATCCATACGTAAATTTTTTTGGATATTTCGTAATTTCTTCGCAGAGTTCTTTGTCTCACTAAGGAAAAAAACCCCCGGGGAGTAGAGCTTAGAGAGCTCCTTCAGTTGATGAATTGTCAGGGGGTTCCCCACACCCTGACAATTCCATGCCAAAGCTCTCATCTGGCCACCGGGGGCCACTCTCGGCTGGCCACCTCCACCTGAGAATCGGAACCACTAGAGCCATTCTTCAATTTCTACTGGACCACTTCCACACCGTAATCAGAAGAGAGAGAGAGACTTTCTTGCCCATGTAAGAGGTTGATGGAATTGAAGCAAAGTTTCCTTGGGTTATGATTCGCTTTTATACCCCTTAGGACTAGCTTCATTCAACCGGAGGAGAGAGAAGGTAAGGTGGTAGTAGAAGGGCCGAGCAAGGTGAGAGAGGGAACAGTGAGTTTGGAGTGGGGAGGAAGAGAAGGAAGGTAAGAGATTAGGCGAGGAGGCGGAGTAATAATGAGGTTTATGGTGAAGTGTGTTATTGGAAGAGAATATATTTACTAAGGCGTGACCTACCTCAGCAGGAGTGGGATGGGTGGATCTCTTGGGCTGTTGTGAGAGCATGGCTGAAAGGCCTTGTTTGGTAAGCTTTGTGAGAGGGGGTAAAGAATGGGAGGTTGTGAGAGTATCCATCAAGCCCAAAGGTAGGAAGTTGGGCCCAGTCTGATCCAAGAAGAGGGCCCTAGAGGGTCCACCAGAGCTGGGTAGGAAGTTTTGAGAGGCAACTTCCCTAATCATCTCAACACGTTCCGGTGAAACCGTCTCTCCGAAATGAGTGGGAGCAAGAGTAACCCCATCACTACCAAGCCGGCCAAGAATTTGAAATAAACTTCCCCATCATTGCTAACGCCTTATCCCTGGTTGGACATTGCCTAGAGATACCATCTGAAGTAGGAAAATATCGGCGACCGAGACTTGATCGGTGAACTACGTGCCATATTGATCAGACCAATCGCCACCTCTTCATGATCTTTAATCTTCTTCATGCAAGACCGCTTATCATGACCAATAATACCACAAAAGCAAAAGGTAGGCAATTTTTCATAGCGAAACTCAACCCAATGCGAGAATCATGCCAATCTTGGCCCCTCTTAAGCGGGAGAGGATGTCAATAACCACGAGAACTCGAATATACCGCCTTCACTACCACTGTAGGAATAATTACATCCAAAACCTCACCCATCTGACAAAGTTTGGTGCAAAAAATCAAGAACCCAGAAGAGGAAGACCCCAGATCCGAACCTGCGCATGGAACGATGAAATGATAGCAGATGTGGTTGAAGACCGCCTCCCACTTACGCAGAACCAAAAACTATTGTTGAAAAACCAGGGCTTGCCATTGAGAACACGCAGTAAATCACGCTCATCTGTAAAAATGAACTGAAAAAGATTATCCCCAATCTCAAGAATCTTAAACCCTTTAGGATTTCCCCAAATGAGTGACATGGTGTTCTTCAGGCCGTAAAGATTAACGGGTTTGGTAGTGATAACCTTCCCAATGAGAGACAGAGCACACTCAGCCACACCGATCACATCGGACTTAGAACAACCTCATCCGCTTCATCAGTAGTGAGAACAAAAGTCTTGAAACGAAGAGAAAGGTCATCATCGCAAGATAGAGTGGTTGCCTCTGACGTCATAGACGAAAAGGGGGAGAGAAAGTAAGAAGAAAAACGGAAGGCAAAGAAAAGGATGAAGGAAAAAGGAAAACAGGAAAGGAATCTTCACTGTGAACAGAGAAGAAAAAGCTTGCAAAAGCAAGACAACATCCTTACTCTAGAGAGAGAAGGAACTTTTGCTACATATATATTAATCTGATGTGATAGTTTAACAGCCATATTTTGATATTAAATATCAATTTCATCCGGTGTGCCAAAAGCTGATGTGATTTTTGGCATAACCCCTTCATGCCAATTTTGACATGAAGACCCTTGGATGCCTTTTTTTTCTTTTTTTTTGCCTTCAATTAAAGCATCCAATGGCACAATTTGTTGATAGAAGGTGGTCATCCTGGGAGATATCCTGGAGGATGACCTCAATAGTACCTCAATAGTTTAGAATGATTGTCCTAAGAGGGGAATGTCTGGAGAGCTTAAATTTTAAAAATAATATAATAATATATTTAACATATCGAGTGAAGAGTTTCCATATCAAATTGATATATGTCAATTTGTCACCCAAGCTTTCAAAAAAAAAATTTAACATACCAAATTTTGAAATTTTAGATGAAGATGCTCTTAGGCCTCATTTGGGGACTAAATATTTTAATCAAAAAGTAACTATAAATCGCCACATCATTCTCTCTCTACTTTTTTACACATCTTTTTATAAAAAGTCAAAAAATTATTAAAATAGTAAGTTCTCAAACGAGGCCTAACGGGCTCATAGTCAAACCCCAACTCAATTCAATAATGGTAATACAAATATCGAAATGTTATTGTTATAGAAATGTGAAACATAATTAATTCTTATCTGCAACAAAAACAACAAAAAAATATATTTTTTAATTTATTTTTGTGTTGTGTCTAAAAATACAAGGAGAGGTATCATTGTCCCATTCTTTTGTACCATCTTAACCTAATCATTTTTTTTTAGGCACTGTTTACTTGTAAGAAAGTCGTTTGCAGAAAATAATGTCGTAAAGTGGAAGAAAAAAGAATTTTTGTTTTTCCATTTGTATTTTTTGTAGTACACATTTTAAGGAAAAAACTTATCTTAATGAGAAAGTTAAAAATATGAATTTCATAATTTTCTTATTAACTGAACATAGAAAAAAAAAATGAAAAAATTAATTTTCTTATATTTTCTTTTCTTGACAATTGAATGGTGGCTTTAGAGAGGTGGAATTTGCGATCGGATAGTCTAATTTTAAGCATGCCATCAAATTAGATGTAATTCAGATTCGGTCTTGGCCTAATTCAACAAATCTGTATTTGACAAACTTGAATATGATATGATAAGTTGTGATAGATACAAATTACATTGACAGGATTAATTCATGAATCGAATGCATTCGAATCCAATCCAACAAGCTTTTAAAAACCTTGTGCCCTAAGATTCTAGAATAAGGGTTGAGCTAATCTGTTAAAAAAAAATAATAATAATAAAATAAAAAAATAAAAGCTTATCCTATGAATAAATTTGGATATCGTTTCTACGACTCAATTTGGCTCAATGCCAATCCTTATATATAGCATGAGATTACAGAACCAATTCGTTTTGTTTTGGGAGAGTTATGGGACAATCCTGATTCAACAACTTAATACCTACTAGGTCCTTATCCAATATTATCACCTCATTTTTCTAATTTTACCCTAGACCAAAACCCGCTACTAGGAATGGCAACGGGGCGGGGCGGGGCCGGGGATCACCCTCCCCGTCCCCGATGATGGAATTTTCCCCGGTCCCGGCCCCGATCCCTGACGGGGGTCCTATCACCACCTCGCCACTTCTAACTGGATCGGGTTTCAGGCCACCATTCCCGACCAAAAAAAAAAAATTTCAGAAAATAGAACAATATTCATCATCATCAACAACAAGAACAACAACATCATCATCATCAAAACCAAAAAAAAACAAAAAACAAAAAACAAAAAAAAAATAGATCTGAAACAGATCTGAAAAAAAAAAAAAAACCAGATCTGTAGAGAGGGAGTGGATGAGAGACGAGAGGGAGTGAGAGCCGCGGTGATGGTGCGAGCTGGACGGCGGTGGTGGGTGGTCGGCGACGTCGAGAAGAGAGGGAGTGGAGACGCGGTGGTGCTGGACAGCGGTGGTGGTCAGCGACATCAAGAAGAGAGGGAGTGGGTGAGAGACGCGGTGGTGGTGGTGGTAGTGCGAGCTGGATGCCTCTGAGAGAGAGAGAAGTCAGTGAGTTTGGTAGAGATGAAGGTCACGGCTGTGAGAGAGAAAGGAGAGAAAAGTAAGGGAGAAAAGTGAGACGCAGGCCCTCATTTGATTTATATATATATATATAAGGGGTAAAACAGTAATTTCAAATCAGGGATAAATCGGGCCGGGGAACGGGGCCGAGGACGGGGCCGGGCCGGGGCTTGAACACTGATCACCGTCCCCGGCCCGAAATAGATCGGGGATTGATTTTCAAATACCGTCCCCTCTCCGTCGGGGGATATTTTTCAGGGAAAAACCGCTTAAATCGGGGTCGGGATCGGGGATCCCCGTCGGTTCGGTTTCAAATTGCCATCCCTACCTGCTACCCAGCAACTTGCTTGCTACCCATCTTCATCATCTCCAACCGCCAATGATCATCTCCTGTGATAGTTTCCGACGCCCACCTCCGATAATAGTTTTCGACGACATTTTTTTGGATTTTTTTTCAACAAAAATAAACATCTATCATCAAATCACTATTGTCATCACAAACAACACTTAGTCATTCATTCTTACACACTCACTCACATTTACATACACACACACACTCACTGTCATTTACTTATCTACTTATTCACTCACAAAAATACAACCACACATAGACATATACACAAAAAAGTAACAGAGACTAATCTAATAAACTAATCAAAAATATATTCAGTGATAAATTTATTACTAAAACAATCACTCATAATTTGTCAATAATAAACTTATAGTTGATCAATTGTACAAAAATAAAAAAAATTACAAATGAAAAATCTTGTTCACTCAATCTTACTCATATTCACTTATAAGAATCCATCATTCCTTACATACATAGAAGAAGAAGAAGAAAAGTGTGAAAGAAAGAGAGAGAGACTGATAAATTTATTACTGAAAAAAATTTGAATCCAAATCAAATTTGCAACAAATCTAGTTAAAAAGAGAGGAAGGAAGGGGGAGAGAGAGAGAGAGAGAGAAATGGGCGAGATCTGAAAAAGTACTACTATTTAGAGTCAATTTGATCACTTAAAACAACTAGATCGGTATAGATCAGCTATGGTAAAAGTGGATCAGTGATGGCAAAATGTAGATTGGCGATGGCAGAGCGTAGATCTACAACGATGGAGTGTAGATCTGCAATGGTGGAGGTAGAAATGCAACAGTGGTGGTGGATCTAAGATGGTGGTGGTGGTGTATACATCGTCGGTGGTGATAATTAATGAACGGTTGCGGCGACCAAACGACAACGATGGTGGTAGACGGTGACGATAGTGATGGCAGTAGATCACAATGGTGGCGGTAGATGGCAACAATGGTAGTGGCCAATAATTGTGTGAAGTTTTTCAAAAAATCTTGGAGATGGAGAGAGAGAGAGAAATGGTAGAGAGAAAGAGACGACACAAAGAGAAAGAGAAAGAAAAAAATATTATTTAGGGCAACACAAAACACTCAAGGATTAAAAAGGAAAAAGAAAACATATGGGACAAGACTTATATGTACATAAGACTTTAAGTCAAGAATTAATGGGTAATAAATCCAAAAAGTAGGACCAGCCAGTAATTAAGCCTTCTATTTTTCATACAATATTAGGCCTCCTATGCTTACACAAGCACAAATCACATATCATATTGCTACATCAAATTTGATTATGTATTGTCACTTAAATTTGAAATTACTAAATTTTTTTTTTTAAATGATCTATCATAATTTATGAGATTAAGGCCAAGTTTGGCATCTCAAAAATAATCCAAAAAGTCAAAAAGTTACACAAAAAGTAAAAAAGACATTACTATTCATAAATAAAAAATATTTAAAAAATATTTTATATATTACAATACTACAAATAGACTGAGCAGCTATTTTTAGCCGTCTTGTGATAGAGACAGGCATTACACACTTTGTTTGGGGCAAAAAAAAAATTCTATATGTAAAGTCACAAAAATGTTGGGCCCATGGGCGCCTACTAAGGACTCCCTTTTGATAATCCGAACCATGCAACATGTAGAACTCGTCGATTAATATATTCCTGTAAAAAATCACGTTGATCGAATATCATTAACTATATGATCAAATCAGTTTTGTATGAACAAAACGGATGGTGTGATAGTTAACTATCGAAAAAAAACTAATCTGATCATATAGCTATCGATATCCGATCAACGTGATTTTTTACAGGCATATAATACTCGACGAATTGTACATATTAACTGTTCAGATTATTAAAATCGGACCCATGGTGGGTCCCACAGACCGACCATCACTGTCCAAAAGTTATTTGCCCCAAAGGAGTTGATTATTTGTCTATATAGACATGTTGGGGCAGCCGTAGGCAGCTGTACAATCAATCACCTTTCTTCCACTACACACTTTATTTATATAAATTTTTAATACATATTTTTTCATGAAAATACAAAAAATTAACCCAAACATTCATATTTTTTTCTTAATTTTTTAGTCTAAAAAGACAAAAAGAACACTTATGTAGGACACCCCAAACAACCTCTAAATGACCGGTTCAAATGTGTACATGTGTCACTTATCAATGTAACTATTTGTCAAACTATATATTCAAATGTCCAAACTATTTGTTCAAATATATACATGTGTTACATATCAATGCAACTATCTGTTCGAATGCCTCACTATCTATACACGTGTCACCTATCTATTTAATTGTAGCGATCCCGATTTCGATCCTTCTTACATGTTTTGCCACTTCGATTGGGCTGATCGGGGGTCAAACTGCCTGGTCAGCTCGCAGGGGTCCAGGGGGCAGCGCCCTTTGGCGGGTCCTAGGGCAACGCCTTGGCGAGGTTGAGGGGCAGCGCCCCCAAAACAAAAATGCAAAATGCATTTGAAGTTGCTTGTCCGCTCGAGCGGCCGTTTATGCGCTCAAGCGGAGAATGTTTGGTTTCAGAAGTTTGACCTATCTGCAAAAGTACTGAGTTAGTGTATTTAACGCTCGAGTGGGGCATTCTACGTTGGAGCGGACCATGTTATATCAGTTCATGAATTTGATATTTCATATCACTTTTTTAGTCCTCTCTCTTTCTAAAACTCTCCAGAATTCCAAATTGGGAGCTTCTCTCTCTAGAAGTCATCTTCTCTCTTTGATTTTTCCAAATCCATTGGATTTAGACATACATTCTTCACCAAAGTTGGTTATCATCTCGAGGGCTTCGTTGTGTGCAGTAAAGATCGAGTTTCGACACTGTTGATTTTGGGGGTTTCATTTCATTTCTTCTTCAAAACTTGAGGTAGGGATTTTTCTTAGAGTTATATATATGTTTTTGCAAGATCTAAATGATTTTCAAAATCATCCTTTGATTAGCTTTGAAAAACTTATTGTTGATTTCAAGAAGATGAGTGGTTTTGAAAAAGGGTTTAATTTCTTTTCCTTTTAAAATAGAAATTGAAGGTTTTGAACCATATTGATTTAAGAAAGATGATTTTGGGGAGATTCTTCTAAATATCTTGGAGATAGGGTCTTTTCTTTGAAAGATGTTGAAAATCCTTAGAAAATGTTGTCATATTTATTTTGTGTACCAAAATAAATGGATGTTTTGAAAATTGTTTATTTATATATAAATGACGAATTTTGTGAAAAAAATGAGAAATGTTGTTTATTTTGGAAATTGTTGTCAAAATGTTGATTTGGTCTTGAATTGACTAAATTGTTGAGATTGTTCGAAATGTGGGAATTACGTTATTCTCTTGAATGAATTAGATATAAAAGTATATATATATATATATATTCATCTTGTGGAATTGTGTTGAAAAGAGGATTGGGAATTTTGATCACAGTGGTATATTGTGTGGAACAATTGAATATGGAAGTAATGTTGCATTGCATTATTAAGCATACATTAGCATTTCAATTCATTGGACTATGTTAAGCTTTGAAAATTTGCATTGAGAAAAGAATGTTAGGAAATGGGTTTTCATGAAATGGTTTTGGGGTAAATACGATGGTAAGTCTTGATAGGTGATGTAGATGAAATTGTTTAAGTTGGCCTAAGTGTCCTTGGTAAAAGACCAGAAAGTCGTGCGGATTGGTGTCGAGCATTCCGGTTAATACCGGTAAAAATAACAATTGGTAGTACTCGTATAGTCTACTTGCAGACACCGATCTAGGGATTACTAGAGTTGTATTTACCGCCCCTTTTAATTAAATTGATAAATTTTGAACAGCTGAAGTTGCATAACATCATTGAGTATGATGGTTTTCAAAAGATGAAGATGTGTTTTATTTTCAAAAAAGCATGGCATGGCATGTGCATTCATCTCTTAAGACTTGTATAAAATATAATACATTGTTAAGGATTTCCTATTAGGCTTTATGCTCACCCTACCGGATTTTTGTGCAAGAAAAGACGTAGTGAATCTGCCTAATTAAGGGCATGGAAATGTGTGTGTAGAGAGCACTAAAGTTCTCATTTGTTGTGATCCTATTTGTAAGCCAAGGGCTATGAATGTATGGCTTTGAATAACCATTTTGTGTACCGGGCTTAAGCCTTGGAAGATTGTAAACCCTTGGGGGTGCTTATTTGGTTATTTACTTCTTGTTGAATCAATGTAATATCACATGAGGAACTATTATTATTATGTAATGCAAGTATGGGAAGTTATATTTGGTTTTCCTTTAAGAGAGCCATGATTGTTGTATTATCATTTGGACTAAAAATTTGGGCCGTTACATTAATATCACCTATCTGCCACAAACTACCATTGTTGTCGACTGTAACAACCACCACCTTAATTACTTCCTAAATTATGTGATTAGTCTTGATTATGTGTTTTATGTTAATGATGTGCCATGTGTTATATTTGCTATGTGTTATTTGTCTTGTAGCTATATGAAGAGATGCATGGTGAATACAAATAAACATGTTTGAATCAGTAAACCATAAGGGTAGAATTTAATATTTGGAATAAGAAATTAGCGCCTGATTTACCATAGTATGTGTCAATTTAGCACAAAGAAAATTAGATTATGATGGTAATTAAGTGAACTTGGTTATGAATTTAAACTTGGAATTAATTAAGAACTATAGTAATGAGTTAGTCAACAAATAAGAAGAAGACTATAGGCTCAGTGGGTTTTGTAGAGAAATTGAGAGAGAGTTCTAGAGAGAGAGAGAGAGAACCCTAGAGCTCAAGAAGAATAAGAAAGGGGGATTGGAGCAAATCTTCACAAATTCAACTAAATAAGGTAAGAATTCTCCATTACTTTCTTGAATTGAGCTACCACCCTCATAATCCCTTAGAATTTGGTTTGGATTGGAATGAATGCATGATAAAGTAAGGGTTTTGGTGGGAAGATTTAGAGTTGAGACTCAATATGAACATAAATTGAAGAAGTGAAAGAATTAAGCTCATATCATTGACATACATGGCATTATGCATATTTAAGTCCTTGCTTCTTGTTTGAGTTTTGAGATTTGAGGAGATCTCCTTGGATTTTGAACTTGGAACTCCCCATATGCATGATTCTTGATTTTCTTCTTAAATTCAAGCTTTTGATCTTGTAAATGACAAAATGAATCTTATTTTTTTAAGTTATGATTTTGTTGGAGGTTAGAAAAGTGAAATTGAAGGTATTTTTGAGGGTTTTGGGGCTTGATTTTCATGAAATTGAAGTTGGTTTTGTAAAAGGAAAAAGTTCAATTTTTCAGCAGAATTTCGGACTGCAACTCCACCTAGACCGCTCGAGCGGCCTAGGCCACCGCATGACTAGCTAGCCCTCCTCTGCTCAGCCCTCCTCTGCTCAAAATGCATTCTGCTTTGGCACCGCTAATGTGGCCAAGGCCACCGCATGTGGGGCCAACAGGGCAGGCTCGATTTTGTTTTCTTTCCATTTTTTGACTTCTAGGCCTCTGTTTGCATGGTTTTCAAGTGTTTTTCACATGCATATGCATTTCATGACCACAAAAGAAATGGAAGATCGAACAGGAACACTTTAGGGAACAAGTAACGGATAGGTTATGAACCAATTGAATAGATGGAATATATTTTGAATTGTTGTGCTTGCATGTGTCTGTGTAGGTCAAATGCCGCATCCTAACCACATGTTTCAAGGAGCCAACTGTGAGTAACAATGTTGTAAAGCTATGTTCAAATTCTAATTATTTTCTAAATGATATTATCAAGTTCGGTTTCTGAAACAATAATGTTCACTACATGAATGATTTTCCTATTTTATAAACTGTATTCGTGGCATCCATAACATCTGTTGCTGCTACTGTTCACTGTTACTGTTACAGAGATTTATGTCAGTTTCAATTCTTAGAACTTCTATTTACTCTATTGATGGCCATCATATATGACTACTTCATCTTTATGACCTACTGTACTGTTCTGATATTGGATGTACCACGTATGACTACTATGATTTCATTATGACTCTGAAATGCATAGGATTCTAAAATGTATAAAATACTGCTTTGTGAACTGACTGTTTGAAATTGTTACAAGGATATCATTCATAAACCCCTTTACATAATTGTTATTCACTGGGCCCTAGCTCATTGTTTTAATATATAAATGTAGGTAATCAAGCACCGGACCGGACTTAGCGGCTTCGACCTGAGCCTTGTTTTGTCAAGTCAACTGTTGTGCCTCACTTCGAGGTTCTTATTAGTCATGCTTGAAGGCTTTTGGGTGGTGGGGCATTCACCTTTTTGACATTGTGATCAAATGTAATAGTTTTGTTTTGAGGTCTTTTTGTTTGACTGGTTTTAACTGATGTTTTCTTTTGTACATAAAATTGACATGTCTATCGTGGATGTGTACATATATATACATTTTTCTAGGTTCAATGGAACAACCTAATTGCATGTAACGGTGGCATGTCACTAAGGAGGGTAAACCTCCAGTCATTCTTTTATGAGTGATTCCTACAAGTGTAGAGGTTAAGTTGAACTTTTAATGACTCTAGAGTGTTGAGCTATTGAGCTAAGTATAGCAAAATACTCAAGTAGAGTCACCTATGTAAGTGTGAAGTGAGGCCGCTTCCAGAGCCAAACCGGACACAACAGTGAGAACAGAACGATGGTTAGAGTAATACCTGTGTGAGGTCTGTTGTCTTGGTTTACATAAACAACAACACAGTTCAAGACTTCGTGTTCACTGGGTAGCTAATAAATCCGACACACTTCACTAAGAAGGGTTCAAGGCCAGTTATTCCATTGCACTCTCTCTTCGAGTCTTTGTTGTAAAGCGTTGTCCGTTTGTTATTATTCGGTAAATTTTTATTCATGTGGGGGATTGTTGGAAAATAATTATTTTTTAGTGACTTTAATGCAATATTAAAGTGGGTGTCAATTCTCAATTGAGGTGGATTAAAGTGGGTTCAAATTCTTTGTAGTAAAATCTTTACACCACAAAAAGAATAACCAAAAACAATTCAGATTTGAATGAGAAATTGACTCATTAATTTGGTCTCATGAAAGAGGTGTTGAAAAAGGTGTAAAACCTTCTATCCCACATTGATTGTAGACGTGGGTCATGGATCTTGGATCTTGGGCATGGGCTTGAGGCTTGTTGGACTGGATTGAGTGAGTGTTGAGCTGGGCCCACCTATTTTAATCTTTTTAAGCCAAGCTAGATCTGTGGGCTACAGGAATATACACACAAATCACATGTGTAAAATAAAGCTGGTAACTCCTCTATTCATGATGAATTTTAATCCATCAGTTTGCAGAAATTAAATTATACATTTGTTGTAAGGGAGCCTCTTCCTCTCTCCCTCCATGTGTATAAAAGGAGACCCTTCTCCTTCAGTTTCAACACCAGAATTTTTGTTATCTTTGTGTTCTTCCAAAATTCCAATTTTTTTTCCTACTGTGAGTTTTGTTCATCGAAGCTACACAGTAAGTGCATTACTGTAGCCGGTCTAACCGTCATATCCTGTGAGACAAACATCGAAGAACCTCCAACACCCCACCAATGAGGCGGCGAATCTGTCTTAAGGAAACTGTCTTGTGCAGGTTTCAATTTCTTTCCTTTTTGCTATTTTATTTGATTATGTATTTCTGTTCAATCTTCTTGTAATTTCCAGTTCGTATCTGGTTCTGAAATTTTTAATTCCTAAATATGAATCTATTTATATTATTTAATCACACAATTTTAACAACATACTTAAAACAGACCAGACACAACAAAGACACCGCTCGAGCACGAGAAAGGTCTCTCGAGCGCTTAATGCACCCTTTCCAATGGTTCAAACCTGTAAAAGTTCGCTCAAGCACAAGAGTGACCGCTCGAACGAAGAATTCAAACTTCTAATAATTTTGCAGACTGGAAAAGATAGCTCGAGAGTAGGTATGGTCGCTAGAGCGAATAGGAAAATTTCTGAGCAACAACACTTTGAAAAACTAACCTCCAAACCTGTTTCAAACTCAACCGAAACTCCCAATTGCCAAACCCAACAAACAATAAGATGAAAAAGAGTTGAAAACCAATAAGACAACGAAATTTCGAATCCAAAATAATAAATAGGCTGGGTCTAAACTAGAATCGTTATAGGACAGGACGATTTCGAATGCGGAATCTTAAACCACAAATCAAACAAACCCGTGGTTAGTGGGCGAATTGGTGAGAATTGATAATTTTAGCGGATTAAATGGTATTTTACATAGCCTTAATAGTTAGTTTGCCTCAAGAATTTTGATATAATTTTTTTGGTTTAGTTTAAAAATAATTTTTAAAAAAAGTTTACTTTTGGGTTTTAGTTAAGTATATGAAAAGAAAAAAAGAAAAAAAAAACTTACTAAAGAAAAAAAAAAATTATGCACATTTTTTGGGGGTCATTTGTGATTTTTTTTTCTTTTTCTTTTTGGATATCTTCCATATACTTCACTCTTTAGGTGTATCTAAAAAAATTAACTCTAAATATAAAAAGGTTGACTAATGATTTTAAAAAATCACAAAAAATACAAAGTTAGAAAACATCTTTCAAAAACTAAACCAAACTTCAACTAAATTTTTTACATTTTCATTAGACTTGTCAAACCAAAACATCTCAAAGTTCAACACAAATTAACATTTTTTCAGTAGTTCATTTTTATGGCGGCAGGTGATAACAAAATCTCCTTGAATTCTCTTTCATATATTTGTCATTTTTCACCTTAATCTATGTTGTTAGATACCAAAATCGATAGAGGCTTTAAAAATTGGGAGTTTGAGATTTTTTGCATCACCTCGATTGCAATACAAAGATTCGAATTGTGAAATTAGGACATGGAGGAAAGAAAAAGAGGAAACAACATCCTAAAAGTGAATTGAGAGAAAAATAAATGAAGAAAAAATTTATAAACATAGATAATAAAGGATGAGAAAGAATAGTTCTAAAGAATAAATAATCAACAATAATTTATAAACAAAGAAAGATATTCTAAGCCTAAAGTGAGAAAAGAATAAGGTTATATACACCAATTAATACACTAACTAATGTATCAATTGATGATGTGGCATAATTTAAGAGATTTTTAGTATTTGTAATTTGTATAATGAGTGAGGTTAATAATAATGACATAACTAGTGTTGGTACACTAGTTAGTACACTAATTGATGCATGTAGCACCACCGGAGAGAAAAATAAACGACAAAAAAATTCATAAACATAAATACATAGCATGGGAAAGAAGAGTTTCAGAGAAATTATTTAGCACGTCTAAAAATGTTCGAGGAGAACAAATCAACAGTAGTCCTATTGTGAGGATTTTTAGGGGTTTATTTCAAGCCTATTTTGATAATTTAAATCGTTCATATTATAAGATTTATCGAGTATATCATCTATGTAAAAAATTAAATCAATTGAATATCAGTAACCCCATGATCACATCTTAATTATTTTTAAAAAATTATTAAAATCATATTAACCGTTTATTTAAAAATAAATAAATGTGCTCTTATTATCAGGTTACAGATATCTAATTTACTTGATTTTTAGCATAGATGATCTACTCAACGAATCTTACAATATGTATGATTCAAATCATTAAAAAAAATCTAGACAAGTCCTCAACGGGCCTCACAGCAGCAAGCACAGCAAGAATCCCAATTCCACAAAGAACTGTGCTATTGTTATAGAGTAATTTTGTGGACATTGATATTTTAAATAAAAACATAATAAGTCAAAAATGATTGATTGTCAAAATTAAAAAAAAAAATAAAAAAGTTACATTGTCCAAACAACTTATTTGATTTTTTTTCCTGAAACCACGTGGCAATCCAATTAAGTCACATGTGGGCCATTATATTATAGATAGTCTTATTTCATGGCAAAAAGTCTATGGATCACAAAAACAAAATGCAGGAGATGTCAAGAATGTAAGCATTAATTCTAATGATAAAAAATAATATTCTCATCTTATATCTTATGTTAATAAAACATTGTATAAATTCTCCATAGCATTATTAATCTCTTCCATTGTTTCTAAGTTACTAATATGCTATGAAGCACACGTCAGTGCAATGCGATCTCGTCTTTGATGCGATCACGATTATGTTGATAATAAAAAAAAATAAAAAAAAAAAATATGGATGTTACTAACGCTTAAAAAAAAAAAAAAAATTTTTTTTTTTTAAATAGAAAAAAAATAAATATATTAATTAATTTTAATTTGTTAACCTACAACCTATGATTAACAAAAGGAAAAAAAGAAAAAAAATAAATCAAAATTAAATATCAATAAATTAAATAAAAACCATAGTTTAATTTTTTAATTTAAAAAAAAAAAAAAAAAAAAAAAAAAAAAAAAAAAAAAAATAGTGAAATTGTTTCAACTGATGTATGATCGGTTGATATATATATATATTGGTACGCGTCGCGATGCGCGATAAAAAAAAAAAAAAAAAAAAAAAAAAAAAATTTTTTGTTTGTGTGTTTGACGCATGCGTATATGATATGAGGTACGGTAAGTAGTGCATGAGACGAAAATGGACGGCATGAATGTTTCACGTCAATATCATATTAATATGTTATAATTTCATAATATTACAAATCAGGTCGACTCACAAATCTTTTACCAATTTTCAAACAAGGCCATAATGTACATGTCGAACCCATCATATCAAATTCTTGTTAAAAATGGGCATTGTTTTCCAGCCGATCAGATCATAACTATTCTGTTTTATCAGATTTAGAATCTGAGTGTTTGCAGTAATTTTGAATTTGATAATTTTGACACTCTAGACAAATCAACTTTAATGATGTTCTATATTACCTTAATTGTTTTCTCCACGTTTATATGTGCTAATCCAATGGTGCAAGCATACGCTAGCATTCAAATCTCAAAACAGATGACAAATCCAACACATTTATTATATCTGATCCGACAAATAGTATGTGTTTATTCAGGAACAATTTTTCCTGTACAAGTACTATGAACTCCAATCCAATTAAACTCTTGCACAATCAAAAAACACAAAATGACAAGCTTGATCGTACAATTTGCTAATATATGGGAAGTGTTCACAGAAGAACCAACTTAAAGATGAATAAACTCTAGTGAGAGGTATAGAACAGAGACCCACGCCTTGAAATGTTGATCCTAGGTTCAGGAAGGGAAAAAAAAAGGCATGTACCTTGTAGGCATACTTGGACAAGACTTATGAGTAGAACTCAGCAATTCTGATCTGCAATGCCATGTAATGGAGTGTTTTGACACCTTTTCCGCTGCCTCGTCTACTGTTGAATCTGATTCTGTTATAAACTTGAATTAATGTGCTGCTATATGGGAGCAGAATTTTTGTCGGCCAATGGAGTTCTTGTGCTGGGCATGAACTCAACTGTCGTCGAAAGAGAGAGTGGTCCAGTCTTTGACAGCATATTTGGTGAAACCTGCTGGTGGGAAAAATGGTACCCCTTAGAGAAGGATGATGAATATATGGGGGCTCTGTCATTTTCAGCAAAATTGTCACCAAGGTGGGAATGACAGCAACCCCTCTTCCCTTCGAGCTCTATCACCACGTCCCTATTGAGATCGATGACCTCCAAACATCTACTTAAACCATTAACATGATCTTCAAAACTAGGTATGTTTTCTTTTCCATTGTCATGAAGTGAATAAGGATTATTCTCAAGAGGGCGCCAGCTGGCCCTTTTATGTTCTTTCGTCATTGGCCTCTTGCTCTGTCCACCCATTTCATTTTTCAATATCCCTTCTGTTCTTTTCCTTTCTGCCTTCAAACTAGAATGCAGGCCTAGTTTTTTTGAATTATGTCCCCCATCAATAGCTTTACTAGATCTTGAGCAATTTTCTCTGCACAATAGAGGAGATGTATCAGTCTGACCTTTTGAAGTTTTCCCTGGTAAGTATCTCGAGGTTGCAGACGTGCTGGACATTTTTGGGGAATTTTTATCTAGCTCTTGATTATGTGCTGCATATCTGCGAATGGCATTCAAAGAAGGATTTATCACTCCATTTTGCATAGAACCAAGCTTTGTATCCCCATTCTCTAGTAAAATTCTAGTAGTCTGAAGTTTATCCGGCCTTTTTCTGTTTGTCACCCCACCGATATTAGGCAAAGCACTCTGCGCTCCAAAATGAAACAGGAAATCTCCACCTACTGTCGACATCGTAGCTTTGTCCTGCCGAAGCAAACAAGCTTTACTTGATTGAAATACTGACTTCACAAGGTAATACTCATAACATAGAACTAAATAAATTGGAAGAAAATAAAACTACCTCATCAAAGAATCCAATCTTTGGTGACGGCATTCGGAGACCCGAAGGTTTGAAATTCCTGGTTGATTTTGCAGGATCATTAGCAGTTCCCCTAACTACTTCAAGACATAGATTTGGAAACCTTGTTTGATGACTTTCTTGATCATCGAAACATTCATCATGTGGGCAACTCTGAAAATTTAATGCTTGGGTAGCATCATTTCCTAAACAAGCTCCTCTGGAGGTATTGGTATGAAAACTGACCTCTAAACAGTTGGAGCTTTGGTTGGCAGTTGATGATAATTCTGAGAACCATCCATCAATGGAGCTAGCAGGTGATTTATAAGAAGAATGGTTTAACATGGACAATGAAGGGGTGGACAAACCAGGATTTTCCAACACAATTTTGTCTCCTAGTGAGCACCTGAGAGGAGTCTCGGAGGTTGAACCAGAGGCAGCAAGTCTACTTTTCCTGAAAACTGCTTTTCTTCTCGAGTTTGAAGAAGATTTCAATGACGAAGCACTACCAGATGGAGAGCAAGAAGCTGATGAATCATTACTAGTGGTGACAGAAACTGAAGATGATGATTCAAGGGATGTTGTAGAGCTAGTGGAACATGAGTTCCCCAATCCATATTTCTTGGATACTATCAAACCTTTCCCTGTAACAGTCCATGCATTTTGATGTAAATTCCATTAGAAGTGGAAGAAAGGAACTTTTAAATTATATGATGGTTCTTACCAGATCCAAGGGTTGCAACTTTATTTCCCATTTTGACATGGTCCGCACCTAAGGAGATCTCTTTTCTTTGTCCTGCCGACACCATGCTCATCCTGCCTAATATCTTGGGTGACTTATGAGGAAACGAATTAGATTCACCATTCTTTTCAGCATCCTGTATTGATCAAATTAATTTGAGTCAGTTAATTCATATCCTAGAGTTACAGTTTCATTTCCTTACACAATCTTGTGACTACATATCCAACATGTTAGACTACCAAATGCTGGACAAACTTGTAACTTGTAAGTAATAAATGATAATGCAGCCTTTCAATTTGAGCAATCGGGATGATGAACACTTATGCATACTAAATACTAAAAGGATTATATAATCTCATTGTCTTCGATTTATACATGCCTAGACAAACTTGTAACTTGTAAGTTATAAATAATAATTCAGCCTTTCAATTTGAGCAATCGAGGTGATGAACACTTAACGCATACTAAATACTAAAAGGAACTATATAATCTCATTTTCTTCGATTTATACATGCCTGGACAATTTGTGGATGGACAACCTCCTCAACTCTTTTTGATCCTTGCATATAGACGCTTTGCCTTCTAGAAGTTGGTGTGGATTTCACCTGATATTTAGATATAAGATAACTTAATTTCTCAATAAATGCTAGAACAATTACAATGAAAGACTACAATCAATAGCACATACCCTATTTCGAGAGATGTCACCAAGTTTCTTCAAGGCTGAAAAGAAGCAACCATAGATATTGAGCATAGGTTTGTGATAAACAGATGCATAAAAAGGGAGACCATATAACATTTTTTACAAGACACTAAGGCTATGTACCAACCTCCTAAACACAGGATATTATGCTTACAAAGCCTAAGAGTAAGAAAATAATTTAGGACAAGTGAGGGTTCAATATTTCGTACTGCAACAATAGCGGAAGGCCTGACTACCCATTAAATCTCTTTGGGATACCTTAAATGCAATCACATTGCAATTCTCATACAAAATGAACAGGCAAAAATTTCTTCTTCCATTCATAATAAAATTTGTTCTAAATTTGCAATATACTTACAGTGGGTTTCCCGTTTGTAGGCTTCTCCAACTCCTGACTTGCAAATATTGGACATTATATTGGATTTCTCAATGGATGCTCTTATTTCTTCAAATAGATCAACCTCAGTGCTTTGGTTGCTGTCCAAAGAGAAGTCATCACTATCTAATATAGATTCTGAGTCTGCATATCTCCACCTACATAGATCTTCTTGAATTACGGGTAATAGGTGAGCTTCAGCCTTCTGAAATCCTTTATTTACAATAAACAACTCCTCTGGATCTAGAATTCCTGATCAGGCATGAAGCATTAATGACTTCAAATTTTAACTTGCTCTAATCATATGAAATGAGTTAACATTGGCAGAAGGCATCAAATATTTCAGATTTCTTGTAAAAGCATACCTGCACTAGTGAAAAAAGCACTATCCCAAGCTAAACTTTTGCGCCTTGCTCTTCCCAACTCAGTGGATTCATAAAATAAGAGCTTTTGCTCCCTTTGCTCGAGTATTTCTACTGCATTTTCAGGTTCTCGAGAATCTGTGGTCCCAAACAACTTGAAACCTTCTTTCTCATCTATTTTCTCCAACACTACTGTGAAAATGAATTCAAGAATAAAATGTTTCAGGCTAAAATTGAAAATGGAAGAATGTATCTGTTCAAGTAACTGCAGAATTGATCCTAATGTTGATGTAGAAACTAAGATCTATTGGTGGTTTTTTATGCAACCTAAGCAAATTAGAGTCCTTTAGATATTGATGTGTTAGTTATCAGGAATTGGAAGAGTCAAAGATGATGCAGAACTATGAAATATCTCACAAATAAAACAATATCAAAAATTCAGACCTACCATAAAGGAACTACTGTAAAATATTAAGGTTCTTAAAATTTTGCTCCCATCCCCGAAAGTAACTGAAGAATTAGAAACACAGGTCTATTCTAATGGATTGATTATTAGTCTTAACACTGATAAACAACAAGACATGAAAATTAGAATTAGAATATAAACATGCCTACATGAAGCAGAGAAATATCATTCACGTACTATATAACCTACAATTAGATTATTAAAGAGTATTTATTCCAATATACTTATGTTATCTCAAATTAAGACATAAGTACAAACTATTGTATTGGCAGAGATTAGGTGACTAGTTACAATTTATAAAGCATGGATAGAGGGATACAAGATAGAGGTATGACCCAATATGGATTCATCGATACAAATTCTGAAAAAGTAGGATATGGATTATGTTAAAGGATACAACCTTATATAAAAATATACATAAATTAAAAAGTAATTTTGTCATAAATCTTTTAGGATAGACTATTTTTCTTTATTTATCTATAATTAAGAAACACTAATTTGGCAAAGCCGAGTCAGACTTTCGATTTCTAGAAAAAATTCAATAAAAATTGATAAATTTATTCAGATGGTGATAATTAATCAAATCATTTGAGAGTCACATAGCTATTTTATATACACAGTTGCATAACCACCATGAAGTATGTAGGCTCTCTACTTCCAGTCCCACATTCCGCATATAACTCCACTACCATCAAGAGTTGCAATGCTTCCCTACAATGTATTCACGCACATCAAGTATGTGTTGACTTTCTAGTCTACCAAATAGTCTTAATTTCAAACTACTAGAAGTCACGGCACGCAAAAAAATTCAAAGTGTTGTATTGGCAGAGATTAAGTGACTAGTTGCAATCTACAAAGCATGGAATGGGATACAAGATAGAGGTAT
The DNA here is from genome assembly GCA_025200525.1 of Camellia lanceoleosa. Classification (NCBI taxonomy): domain Eukaryota; kingdom Viridiplantae; phylum Streptophyta; class Magnoliopsida; order Ericales; family Theaceae; genus Camellia; species Camellia lanceoleosa. The sequence goes on from CM045764.1 coordinate 69,165,119, forward strand.
GACACAATATGGATACATCGATACAAATTCTGGAAAATTATGACATGGATTATGTTAAGGATACGACAATATATAAACATATATAAATTTAAAAAGTAATTTTGTGAAGACTATTTTTCAAACTACTAGAAGTCATAGCACACACAAAGTGTGCATAAATCATTGAAAGACAATAAACAATTCTAACTATAAAATTTATGTTATAAATTAAATTTTACCAGAAATGATGCTTTAAATTACTTCAAAACATCAGCAACCCAGTAAATTTTATAAAAAAAATGGACAAAAAGAAAAATAAAAAAGTAATCAACAAAATATTCAAAGTCTCTATTTAATTTTATGTTTAGAATATCATCAATTTTTGTTTTTTTTTTTTTTCATAGGATAATAATAGCATCATCAAATTGAAGTTATTTAATCTCTTTGTAACACATTTGACAAAGGAAATTAATAACAGTGAATGAAACGAAAATTGTAGGCAGATAGATCCCTATATCTAGCTAAGCATATAGCAACAATGACTATGAAAAGCTTCATACACAACATCACACAAAAAAAGTCAATAAATTTTATACATATACATACAATTTATGGTAGATGTATATGTACGTAAAAATGAAGAAAAGTCTTCTAAGTGATGTCATTTAAACTGAGGTGGTGGTGATAGTATAAAATTACTGAGCAAATCCAAGGAGATAATTGAATGTTCTTCTTCTCTATACTATTGGTTTGGAGGAATTGGAAAGTCTATTCCTCTTTGATAGAGCAAATATATCTATATAATACACACAGAGACGATGTACTTTGCAACTCTGTTTTTTCCACTTCAACAAGAAACTGAATGACAATCATTATCTAATCAAAGACCCAACCTATCTTAGAGGCCTTTGAGCAAAAATGTTACACTTCAATTTGCAACGCTAGTAGAAGCAAGAAAACACTTTATCCATAATAGCACTTGCACCACAGGCATCCTCCAATTCGTATAGGAAACCATTTGATTTGAAAGAGAAAATTGGCAAGTGAAAAGCAGTTTCGGGAGAAGTTGTTAGGATGTGAATTTGTGGGAAGTTGATTTTAATGTTTCTAAGTGGAAAGGAGTTTGTGAGAATTTTGATTATTGCCCATAACTTGATAGAAGAAAAATAATACACAACTTTAGTACATGATCAACACCAAAATGAGGCCCCTTATATATTAATATTGATAATATATTCATATAAGATATATTGAGGGTTCATCATGTCCACTCGAACTTGGACCAAATTTGACATGCTTTATTCTCAATGTTTCCTAATTCTTCTTACCTGGAAACTACTCTTGTATTTATCCTAACAATTACTCTAATGCCATGCAAGAAATACTCAACTTTCAAATGATCTAGACGATGCAGAACATGATATGTGGATTTATTCATTTGCATTTTTTTTAATTTATGTTTATTTTTTTTTTATTATTAATAATTTAATTAAAACCTTAGTATATTTAGTTACTTAATTTATTACAGATTAGGCTTCCAAATAATGACATGATTTACTTTGTTATTTTTAATGAGGGTTTCCTACGTTGCCTGTATATATGGCTCTATGTAATAGTTTTAGGTTAGCTTTGAGATAATAATATTGAGTAGTTAAAGGTTGTCGCCATTTCTATGAGATTAAGGTTTTGACTGTTGTATTCTTCTTCTCTCTTCTAGTTCTGCTCAAAACTTTTTGATCTTCTCTTTTTGATCAATTCTCCACACATTCTGATTTTAGGATCAATTGAATAGCCAATTTAGTACTTGTTTGAAATAAAATAAAATAAATTTCAAATTATAGATACATTTAAGAGGTATCAGATAGGTTTATGCTAGTATCTGAGAAGTATTGATATTCGATACAAATACAACTCTCATCTAGAAGTATCTGTATTTCATAGGTTGCAATGAATGTCAAATCTAGAGGAGAGGGACTCCAAAATCCAAATCAAATTGGGTGGAAGAAGTTCGGGTGAATGCTGGAATCTTTCCCGAACCCTACAATGTTTGGTTTTGAAGAATATATATATATATATATAAACAAGTAGATACTAATAAACTATCTAATCAAAATTGGATTCTTTGATTTTGCTATTCATACCCATAAGCAACTTAACCATTCAAGTACAATTTAAAGTCTTTCCCCTATATCACACAGTTACTTAAAGGAAATGACAAAAATCCAATAGAGATTTTTCCAAAAATAAAAAATAAACAATCCAATTGAGATCAAGAAAAGCTGTTCCTTTCATACAAGAACATGTCACAATTCACAAAATCAAACTTCATCAAGATTTTCATAATTAACAAACATCAAAATAAATCCTCAAACCCCAACCTTCGTTTAGTTTTAGAAAGAATTGTAAATTTGAAACCTGTAAAACAATTGTATATAACCGAGATAAACAAACACAAACATAGATATGGACATAACTACATATAAGAAGGAAGATTAAGGACAACCTGAAAGTCGAAAGTCTTCAAAGCTATCGCGCAAATAAGAAGCAATAAGAAAATCATCTTCTGAAGAAATATCAATCAGTTGAAGCTTTTCCATTTCAAGATTGTTCTCCTTCATTGCAACAACTCCAATAGCATATCGAAATTCCACTGAATACCTGTATGTATGTGTATGCAAGTATATATATGCATTTAGAGAGAGAGAGAGAGAGAGAGAGAGAGAGAGAGAGAATTTTGAATTTCAAGAGAATAAAAGTTGATTAATGAATTTAATTAAGAAATGAGTTATGAAAATTTTGGAAACAGCTGATCTGACAAGAAAAATAGATACTGGTTAACTATCTCCAATCATTTATTAAATTTTTTATTTGATTTTAAATTTGAATAAAAATTTGTTTTGATATGGGTTATTCTAATTTTTTATTAAATTTTTATCAAAAGTTTTTAAAAAATGATTTTTTTTATCTTAAATTTTATTAGTCTCTCCATCTCAAAATATTAGTTCTTTATTTTATTTTTTATTGTCCTAAAATATAAGTTATTTTCAAAAATTAAGGACTAAAATAATATAAATTTTTTATTTTGTCCTTCTTTTAAATTCATTAACAAGACAAAAAGTACAATTATGACAATTGATATTTCCAAAAAAAATGTACTGTACTATCAAAGGGTAATTTTAAATTATTTTTTTTTTAAATGTAATAATTGTATTACTAAAAAAATTAAATTCTTCAAAAGGGACTATCATTTTGAGACGGAATCAAATTTTTTTTTTTTTTTTTTAAAAAAAAAAAAGAACTTATTGAAAATTTAGTGAAAGAATTGGTTCATCCTTAATTTGATAAAAAAAAATTCATTTCTTCATTGATTTGATATAAGTTTGATAAAATGATTAAATTTCATTTTCACTAAAAAAATTTTGAAATTTAAATTTAACGAAAGATTTGATGAAAAATTAAAAACACTATAGGTAGGAGGGAGTGTGTCTATATATGTGAAGAAGGAAATTATTCTATCACCCTAAGGTGAATTAGGGATAGTTTGGAAAGTTGGATATTAGCACATTTTTTTATTTTTTATCTTTTTTTAGACATATTACCTTTTTTTTGTAAAAACTTAAAAAATATACATATTTGAGTTATTTTAAACAATCATTTATTTAAATCATCGACCAATGAATTATTAGTTTGACACGTGAAAATAGAAAGGAGCGAACGGTGTCACATGCTTGTACTGGTGGTGTGGTGTCTATTCAAGTGTCACAGGTGACTGATTAGCTTGGTTCTTTTTGAATTAACGTTTTAAATCAAAACATCAAATCGAGAGGGAAATCTTGAATTTCGAGTCCCCACAATAGATTCAATTTTTGGTTAAATTACATTAACCTCCCTTGAGGTTTAATGAATTTGTAAAAATCTATTATGAACTTTTTTAAATGGTATAAACCTCCCTTAAAGTTTAATTTTTAATTATATTGATCTCTCTTGACATTTAATAAAATTGTAAAAATCTCTTTTGAGATTTAGGTCAAGTTTGGCATTTACTAAATAATACAAAAAGTCAAAAAGTCACTATCCTATTTAAGTCACATCATCTTATTTAAATCACATCACCTCTCTTACACATCACATCAAACCCAACCCAAACCCAATCCATATAAACCAATAAGTCAAAAAATACACTTTTTTAGAACATCCCAAACCAACCCTTAGAGGGTGGTTTGGCATGTTCTAAATAAATGCACTTTTTGACGTTTTATGAATAAATAAAAAAATTAATAGAAAAGTAGAGAAAGTTGGTAGAAAAGTAAAGAGAAGATGTTGATAAATATTAATTGATGTGACCCAAATAAGTGTATGTATGCAAAAAAAAAATACACTTTTTTAGTGCATACCAAACACCTACTTAGTTTTCAATTACAATGGCATCTTTTATAATTTAATGAAATTACATAAACATCTCATAAGATTTTTGAAATGACAGAAACCTCTCAGAGATTTAGTTTTCAATTATACTAACATTTCCTATAGTTTAATAAAATTGCAAAAATACCCATGAAGTTTTTGAAATGGCAACAACTTCCCTTGAGGTTTAATTTTTTATTACATACTTCCTATTCTGTTACTTTGTCATAAAAAAAACTAACATAAAATGTTTGACATTATCAAATGATTTAATTACATTTAATTTTACCTTTTAAAATTGTGTCCAATTACAAAGAAATAGAAAAAATACAATTCTTATTTGGGCACTCAGTCTATAAGTCCAAATCTTAATTTTGTTTGGCCAAAAGTCCAAGCGTTTAAATATGTTGTCCAAAAGGACAAGCTTAAATAAGATGACCAAAATACTTTTTTGTATATATATGTTATTTTCTAAACAAACCCTACACAGTTGCACGTCTCTCTCTTTCTCTCTCTTCTCTCTCCTCTTCAACCGTCAACACAACCATTCTCACCCTTTTCTCTCTACGATGTCCCCGCCGTGGTGCTCCAATCATTACAATCTCGCTGTCTCAATGGTCAGATCTCAGATCTCCTCCCTTTTCTCTTCTCTCTCTTCTCTCTTCTTCATCTCCCTCCTCTCTGGGTTATCGACTGTTGCAGATCTCTCTCGAAGGTTTCATATTCTCTTTTTACTCTTCTCTCTCTCTCTCTCTCTTTTTGTGACTGTCGCAGCCACCGTGAGCGGCGGTTCGCGTCGGACATCATCCCCGACAACACATTGAGCGCCAAATCGACGCTTAGAACAAACTCCGGATCATCGCCGGCTTTCACATTTCTCACATCCTCCCTTGGAAATCCTTCGTTCATCGTCAACATCCATCATCATCGCCATGGTCATCGATCGATACTTCGACGACTTAGATCTGCAACTCGACCGAGTCAACCTCATTCAGATTTGGTCATGCGCTTCGTCAAAAGCCAATTTCTCGAATTTCATGTACTGATTTTCCATTTCTCTTCAATTCTCCGTTGATGAGCCTTTTTAGGGTTTTGCCAAAATTTTCCCTTTTTTTCTTTTTGGAGTGTTTAATTTTTTGTGTTCATTGATGGTGATGGCTATAGAAATCGACGATCAAAGTAGTGCTCTTCTCTCAAATGGTGGTGATAAACGACACAACAATGAAATTCGAGATCTGGGACACCGCCGGCCAAGAAGGGTCCCACAGCTTGACCCCAATGTACTACAAAGGTGCTTCTATTGCTATCATCATATAGGATAAAAGAAATTTTTTCTATAATAAAATCTTGAACCTATCCTCTGATCATAAAATCTTTGTGAGTCTTTCACATAATAAAATCTTGAACCTATATATTCTCTGATCACATGGTTAAATTGGGTGACGATTATGTATTCGTCCCTCTTTGTGTAGTTGGATTTTCTATGCCTTATCTGTAATCCAACTCTCAACCACTGAGATCATCAATAGATAAAGCCTAGAAAATACTTTCTGAAGAGGGCTTGCTGACGACTCAACATAGAGAATTTTTAGAGGAGATAGATGTTGTTGAATTTGAATAGATAGATTTTCAACAATAGTTGTTGATTTTTTTTGTTTTGTTTTTTTTGGTCTTTTTTTTTTTTTTGGGGAAACAAATTGCAACAGAGAGAGAGAACAGATAGGGAAAATATTTATTGTTTACATATTCAATCTGGGTTCATTTTCAACAGATAGGAAAAAGATCATAGAATTTTAATAGATAGTTTGAACAGATAGAATTTTTGAATAGATAAATTTCACCAGATAATCAAATTTGGTCAAATATTTAAACAGATAAGGAAAATTTGAATTAAAAACATTAAAATATTAAATAGACATGGTAAAAAAAAATTAAACAATTAGGAAAAATTTAAACAAATATGAAAATTTTTGAACAGATAGGGAAAAATTGTAAACAAATAGGGAAAAATTTGAACAGATAGTCAATAGATAAATTAAGGAGTAAAATTGAAAACAAAATGTCTTTCAAAATAAATAAAAGGACTTCTCACCAAACTATTTCATAGAGAGTAAACCTCTCATCAACCAAAAAAAAAAAAAAAATATCCACTAGGCCTAATGCCTTATACTCACTCTCCTTAGATTTATCACCAATTTACTCTTCTTATTTTCTCAGTTTATTATGTCCACAGATACTTTTGATTGTGTGTACCTCATTTATCCAAAACTTTCCTTGCACTGCTATATTGTGTAAGATCTTTTAAAGTCAATTTATAACATATTTAGCAATGGTGGATTTACTCACAGATTCTATTAAAGTCAACCTATAACATGTGTTCAAATTTTGAATAATTCTTAGTATGTCGTATTGATTAAATTTATTTGCTTATAAATTCTGAGTGAATATTTTTTAACATATTTACCTCTCGTTTTGATAATTAACAAAATTTTGAGACTTTTTAGATGTATTTTGTGTTGGTGGACTGATCGTTTGGTGCTAGTAATAATACTAAAAATTTTATCAAAGTAATAAATGATTGAGACATTTTCAATTTTGTTTGTGAGTTTTAACTTATTTTTAGTCTATTTATGTTAGTTTGTATTGCAATATGACGAAAGAATTGTAAGTAGTTGAATTTTATTTTCTTAAAAATATTTTTACAGTAATAAATTTATCAGTGAAAATTGAAGTAGGACCTCTTAGTAAGTTTAATTCACATGATCAACTCGTAACTATCCCAAAATTTTGGACATTTTAAGAATTTTTGTAGGAGAAATTTCACTTACACAACACTTTTAGCTCATTACATCCCTCATTTTAATTTTTTATTACATTTTTGTCCAATTATAAAATTATTATTAAGGACTAAAAGCCCAAACTTTCCTCTTCACATTTCTCTTTACACCCTTTCATTTTTCTTTTCATCACCACCACCACCACAACCCCCCTTTTTCCTTCACCAACCACCGCCACCTAGCGACCATCCGTTCTCTCCACCAACCACCTCCACCCTTTCTTCTCTCTCTCACTCTCTCCATCCATCGACAGATTAAAGAATATATATAAACAACAAAAAACAAACATAAATAAATAATAAGCAAGATTTTCGTGTTTAAAAAATATTGGGGTAAGATTTTCAATTATCTTAGCATAGTTTCGTATTATTTGGCTTGTTTGGTTTGCTTGATTTTGGTGGAAGGTATTTGATTGAAAGCACAACTTGTAGTTGGGATGATCATAAAAGATTACCAGGGTTGGAAAACTAAAAAAGATTTAACCATGTAATAACCAAGAATAGCTTAAATAGTCTTCATCTTTTAGAATAATTTTGAAATTTGTTGTTGGAAAAAAACTTTTGTACTCTAATGATGTAGTGCATCATCTAACTAGATAAGACTCTTTAATTTTCCATCTGCTGTATAATTTAAAATGGGTTCTAATAGTGCACCCTAAAAATAGTTGAAAAGGAAAAAAATGGCCGTTAAGAGGCATAAACTTGCATAAATTGTGAATCTGCAAAGGAAGTTAATAGTTTTTCATTATTTTAGTCCCAAGGAGAAACATAATAGTTATGCCTAGGCTGAACTTTTACACTATTTGTCATTGATAAACATAAATTCATCATTTTCATTTCTACAATGTTTATGTTTATATATTTTCTTCATTGTTCTCAATCATTTGATTAAAAGACATATCTACAGATTAGGAGATTTTACAAATTATTTTCTACAAATTAGGCTTGTCTTAAACAGTGTAATTTCTTATATAGGCTTCCCTAAGATGGTTTTTATGATTGGAAGAATTTAGAAACGTGTACTGTTACATTTATTAGTGACTCTTGTTGGTATTTTTTAATTATTTTGGGTTTCTTTTATAGGTGTGGTATTCATTGCTTTAACATTTCACTTCAGAATTTCTTAATGTAATATTATTCCCCTTCTTCTCTTAATTTTCGCTTTGATTCCTAACAAAAATTAATAAATAAAACAATGAACAACAATCAAGGAAACTTCAACAACTTATAGCAGACACTTATAATGGGCACTAGGTTGCGTGCCTTGCACACAGCCACTCTCACTAGTATATATATATATATACATACGAGAGAATCATAAAAACCAAATCAAAAACCCTAATTTTTCAATTCTCAATCTAAATCCTCAATCAAAAACTCCAAATCAAAAGCCCCAAACCTGTTAATTTTTCAATTGCAAGTTGGAGGAGGAACCTGGCTTCGTCGCGGAGGACGTCTTGCCTTTCTTCTCTGGTTCGTCTTCTCTGATCCTCTTCGGTCTTCTTTCTCTGCGTTTTCTGTCTTCTCTCCTCTTCTTCAGCCGTCCCACTCTCTCTCTCTCTCTCCCTCCCCCCGCTCCGTTTACATGGGTGATTTGGTAAGAAATAATGGAAACATTAACATATGTATAAAGAAAATTTAGATAATTTCAATTTATTTGTCATAATTAAAAAAATATCATAATTAAATGTAACTGAGATATAATTAAAATTTTATAAGTCATGATTAAAAAAATTGATTATAATTAAAAAATAAAATGATATAATTAAAGGTGCATATAATTTAAAGAAATAAGTGATAAGTGATGATGACAAAAGTCAACTATTTTCTCATGTTTTATTATAAAGACCATCTCTAGCAATGAATTAAAAAATTTATTAAATTTGAATAAAATTTGATTTGATATCGTTCACTCTAATGTTAAAATTAAAATTTTTATCAAATATTTTTACATCTCTAGTTGTCCGAGAAAACGTTCGAACGAATGTCCTAGAGCTCGTTCGAGCATGAACAAAAAAGCTGCCTAATTACTCTTGGTGGACATCCAGGAGGATGTCCGGCCCAACAGTAAATTTAAATTTGATGAAAGATGAAAGACACCTTTCATTAGATGAAAGTTTTAGTTTTGCCTCTATTTGATAAGATTTTGGTTACGGGGTTGAAGCACATCATCTGGTGCTTCTCATCAAATTTGAAATTTGATGAATCATCTCATGCTGGATTGGAGATGCTCAAAGTGAGAGATTTTTAAGATTTTTATAAAATAAAAATAAATAAATAAATAAATTTGTACTTACAAAAATAGAGAAAGTGATGTAACATGGTTTTGGCTTTTTTTCCCACTCTCCAAATAAGGCATAAAGTTTATTTTAATTATTATCAAAAGTTGTAAGATTTTGTAAGAAATAAATTAATTGATTGTAAAATATTTATAATATTAAAAAACTGTCTCTTAAAACACAAAGAAAGAAAAATAAATCTTACTCATATCACTCTCTCATATGCTTTTTTTTTTTACACATCCAAACATGATAATGAGAAAACAAATTCATTTCACTTCATATCTTTTATTTTCTTACCAGGATGAGAGACCGTAGTAATTTTTTATTTTTTTTTTCTCACCCTACGATCCAAACGGATTTGTCTCCTTTCTCACTCTCTACTTTGTGATCCTTTCTTTTGTTGTTTTCTTTTCTATCACCTTTTTTTAGTGTTGTTAATTGGATCCCCTCTTCTTCGAACCCCTTCACCTCTACTTTTTCTTTTTTTTTTGGTAGGGGGGGCACCTCGTCCAATCCCAAAAGTACCCATCTTTTTCAACCCCTACCATTACCACAAGCTTCCTACCAACAACTCTTTTTTCCCGCTTCCGACAACCCTTGTCAACTATTGGCCACACAACCATTCTAACCCCTCTCCATCACCTCATTCGCACCTCATCACTACCCAAGTCCCATCTCCAGTGACTCTCTCGAACCCTCCATCCATGACCATCAACCTTTTTTGCAATTTGTCTAGATCTGGTTCAACAGTCTATGACCAAACCATTACCATTTGTTAGGTATTTGTCATGACCTAAACCCGCCCCTATAGGTTTAGCATCGTAACTGACCAGTAATACGTGATTACTGAAGGCCTATTTAGCAATAAAGACAATAATACAATATAAAGTAGCTGGCGGAAGCCGTCTAATAATCTACATCGTCCAAGGAGTCGTGAGAACTTGAATGGGAAAAACTTTTATGGACACAACCACATTCATAGTCATATATACATACATACCAAAAACACATATACAAGGTAGCATACAGGTTAGGGACCTAATCCCTTCACCATAACTGTACAATCAAGTCTTAAACATTCACTACATTAACAGGGACAAAAAGGTGAATCTGAAACGCCCCAAAACAGCCTTGACTCGTGCAGATTCGGAACCTCGATGTGAGGCGCGATGGTTGGCTTGACAAAACAGGAGCTTAAGTCGGTGCCTCTAGCTCTGGTCCGGTGCTTGGCCACTTACATATATATATAAACTGTGAACTATAGCCCAGTGAATAACAAATGTGTAAAGAGGTTAAGAACGATGTCCTTTACTGTCACGACCCAAACCTGCCCCTATAGGTTTAGCATCGTAACCGGCCAGTAATCCTTGGATTACCAAAGGCCTCTGAACAGATAAGCATATAATAAGGGGCTGCGGAAGCAATATACAAAAATTATACTTGTCCAATGAACTGTGTTGACTTACATGGAACAGAATATTTAAAACTTTAAAAGACATATCTGACAGTCAACCAATAGTCAAACATACATTATATCCACACACTTAATATCTTAAGTACAGCCAACAAGTTTCATAATATAGATATACATGTACAGAATCAACAGGGCCTCAACACAAGCTACATCGGGAACCTCCACAGGAGGCACAAAGACTGGCTGACAACGGAAACACAGTCCCCCCACAAAACCTTCGGGCTTGCACTCCAGAATGCTCACCTATATACATATATATACAAACAGTGAGCTAAAGCCCAATGAATAACATTAAGGTAAAGGGGTTAGTGAACGAAATCCGAACATTTTGTACGTACAAAACAAATCATAGCATAATCATAGTCATCTCATATCAGAACATAATAATGGCATATTCCATAGAACATGCGAGCATGTAACGTCTTTCGACTAGAGTAACAGGTCCCGGACACCGATTAAACACATATCACCACAATGAAGTAGCTAATGAGATCTCGTAAATGTCATGGACCCGCATTTTCATGTCGTCCCCCATGACTTGGGACTATCTATGGATGCCATAATGGATTTCAAACATGGATCTTCATTCACAGAAACATATATCATTTCAGAAATCATAGCTTGATATACCACATTTGGAACATAATTTCACATCAACGTATCTTTACGATAACGTTACTCACAGTGGTTCCGTAGATAGTCAATCACTTCTCGGACGTTGACCTACAATCACAAAGGCACATAACACAACGTAACTCATCATTACTCATGTACTTGGCCAACACGGCTTAGCTTTCATTACGTTGGTTCATGTTCATTCTTATCACAATGTTAGAACACACACACCCTTGCATTCTCTTAACTTAGCACGTTCATTCATTAGTGTGTTTCTAACCCATAACCTCATTACTATAGCTCAATTAGGCTTAGGAATGCCTAAGATGCAATGAGGATGTCAAAACATGCCTTGAAACACCTAGGCAAAATTTCAGAATTTTAGGTACTCGCTTGACCGAATCTTTCCTCGCTCGAGCGGACATGCAAAAATGAAACTCTGCTCGAGCGTAGACTTCCTCGCTCAAGCAGATATGCAAAAATATGAGTGGTCGCTCAAGCGCACATGCCTTCGCTCGAGCGATCTGCAAATGATGCAAAACTTCTGGGAGCTTGCATTTCACGCTCGAGCGGACTTTTGGTCGCTCGAGCGGAGTGCACGATCTCAAAGTGGTCGATCGAGCGAGAACTTCTTCGCTCGAGCGTAGATGCAATTTTTTGGAATTTCCAGATTGCATCCTCAAGCTCAAATTCGACTTTTGGTGCATCAAAACCAATCCTCTTGGGCTAATTTTCTAGAAAACACTTCAAGACTCATAATATTACATGTTTCAAAGATCAATTTGAGAAATCAAGGCCCATGGGTAGTTCATTTAAATCCAATTTCAAACCAAAATTCATGAACATGATTTCTATGTGATATGCATGAACTTTTCTTGTTTTCAAACCTCTTAAAGCATGATCAAATACCTTAAAGCAACTTAAAACTTGATGATTAGGTGGAAAACAAGATGAACTCATGGATTAAACCAATAATGTGGACATGCATGCAAGAATCTCTATGAAAACAACTTGAAACCCAAAAATCAATTCATGAACATGACATGCAAGAACTTCTCCCACTTTAAACCTTCCATAACATGATCAAACTTGGTAATTTGTTGGAAAATAAAATGATATCATGGTCTTCAACCCATATGTAAACATGCATGGAAGTTTTTATGAAAATTAACTTCAAAATGCAAGAATTTATGCATGCATGCATGCATGATTTGAAACTCAACTCCTCATTCTAAGCTCCATTACATGATTAAACTCATAACCTTGAAGAAATCTCATGTTAAATGGCTTAGGTTCACAATTTAAGGGTTAAATTCTCACCTAGAGCCTTCAATTCAAGGTAGAGAAGCTCAATTTTGTAGAACTCCTTCAATCTTCCAATTTTCTAAGCACAATTCATGTTGAGTTTAACTCTTCCTATTTCTCTCTCTAGCCAGTTCTACACTCTCAAAATGGCTGAAAATATGTTATGAAACAAGGCTCAAATGTGTTGGAGAAATAGGCCACTAAATGTGGCAAAATGGTAATTAAGGCCAACTCTTTAATTAGCTTATTTTAATCTAATTTGATCATACCAAATCACATTTTAATTAGTTATACCATAAAATCACATTAATTCTAGTGATCATAAAATATTAATCAATTTTCTGGTTCGGTTGCCGATAAGGCCTTCAATTTACAATTTAAACCATTAAACATGAACAGATAATTTAACAGTCGACAGATAGACGACCAATTATGATGCAAATTACATAATAAACACGTAATTCATTTTAATCCTCCCATTAGCATCCTTTATTACCGATTAGTAGCTAATTACGGGTCGGGGTTATTACAGTCTTCCCCCCTTAAAAGAGTTTGGTCCCCAAACTCGAGTTATCTTACATAAAAAACAAACAACTCCAACTCCTAACTTAACAGAAACATAACCGTGCTCACAAATAGGTTCACAACCCAAGACAAAATCACATATCATATACAGAAGTTAGGGTTCGTATTAACATAGGGTTTTATACACATTCAGATCTCAATCTAGAACAGGTTCAGATATATGTTCATTTTCACATTCTTGTCCGGATCATACATGGATGTCACATTACTTGCTTAAACATACGTGGTGCATTCATTTGCACTAACAGAGCAGAACAGAACGCATAAGCGTAACAGAACAGATACTAATTCACATACATATTCATAATCATTTCCATATTCAGACTTTGCATATACTCAAAAGTGGTACACCCATTAGTTATCAGATTCATTTGGTCCATAAACCCATATACATAGCCATGGTATTGTTACCCCCAGGCAAGGGCCATATACAGATTGGCCGCGGTATTCTTACCCCCAGGCGAGGGCCATAGGCCATGGTATTCTTACCCCCGAGCGAGGGCCATATGAACTAAGGGTGCCACAAACTTTTCAGAGAATTGAACATTCATTCAGTACGCAACATATAACATTTCAGAAAACTTATTTCATGACATAGAACATAAATATAGTTGCACACAACTTTACTGCATCATTACACACACTACTCACATCAAACACTTATCGGGGTTATAGATTGTACCAGTCCCATTTTCATAAGAAATTTTCCCCCGTTAAGTTACTGAAATTCGATTTACTTATTTTCGAGGCGATCATTCAGTTTTTTTTTTTGTTCAATTCGGTTCTCAGTTCGGTATTTCATCACAGTCAGTCCAAGTCATTCTGAAGTTATCCGGAATACAAGGTAATTTCGTACAAGTTATCAGTAAACGGAATTCCGAAGTAACCATTCATATACTTTCCCCCAATCTCAGTTTTCACAGATTCAATCATACTATGTGTCGATACAGAAGCAATCATATTGATTACATATACCCCCAGATAGTCAAAGTTTATAATCAAACCAGCATGTTGTCAACAAATCCCATCAGTTCTGAAGTATAGTAACACCAAAGCAGTTATTCTCTAGTCAAACAGGTTCATGGTCAAACGGTAATACCAGGTAATTAATCACATGTCATATATATACAATATTCCCATATCTCCCAAGCATAAGGTACCAGATTTCATAGTCACATAGTTTGCTACTGACGGTTCACATTCTTCCTAAGTGTTCAGGACCAATTCACATTTTCGTTTGGTTAATTCCCTTAGCAACACAGTCCTGTCATTCAGTCATAAGTAATTTACAATCCCCCATAATGTAATAAAATCATACAGTAGCTCTCAATAAAGGGTCTCCTCAGATCAAATCAATAAAAGTTCTACTCGATCATCTCGAATGAAGTTCTACCCAGTCATATCAAGTAACGGTTTCAAGCGCGAGTCATCAAACAGAAGTTCTATCAGTCAAACAAAGGTCTCATCAGACTATAGTTCTATCAAATTAGATCAGGTAAAAGTTCCCGCCTTATTATTTCCAACGAAGTACATTAATTCTATAGTTCTTACTCTATTAGCTTAGGTGCATAGTCAGTAGTTCTACAGTCGTTCTAAATTCCTCAGTTCTCAAATCACAGCAGAGTCATGTATCATAGTAGTTCATACCAAGGAGTTCTGGTTATAAACAATGTTACATTCTCCAAGTAAGTTCACATGTGGGTGCATAGGTATATAATTGTTCATATCAAAGGTAAACATCATAGTCAATATAGCGATTTCCCAACTGAGTTCATGTAAGTATAAGGTACGCCATAGCAGATCATTATACAGAGGTTTCAGATTGGTCATACAGTCATTAAAGCATAGACTCACTGGTCTAGTCAACAGTCTAGTCAATGTTCAACAATCACAGTCCACCGTTCAAAGGTTATCAACAAATAATCACATCGATCATTCTGAGCAAAGGTATAGTCATATATGTACATGTCCAGAGTCTAATAACCTTTCCAATACAGATTCACGAGTTCTATATACAGATGAACGCAAAACAGTTTCTCCAGATATAACGATTAAGGCAACAAGTCATAAGTCTACCTAGTCTAGATACAATGTAATTAACCAACATTCCATGCAAAGGTATAGATATATGTGAATTCAACATGTTCCATATACAGTCAATACTAGTGTGTCTCCATATTTAACAGTTCAAGCACAATTCAACAAGTCAATCACGATAGTTCATATTAGCCAGTAGGTCTCAAAATGTTCATTAATCATAATTCAATCCCATCAATTCTAATAGGCTCACAAGTGAGGACATATATACATATACAGATACGAGTCTAAGATCAATTATCATTTAGGCATTCGTTCACAAATTCATAAGCAGAAGTTCATTCTTCCCAGCTGACATAAGTTCTCAATTTCAGAAATTCCCTACGTAACTGATTCATATATATACAATGCGAGGTCACGGGTCTAATCATTCGATGTTGTCAGTCAATACATAACGATTCAATTCTAGTCATGGTCATACAGATTTCCCAGTTACAGTCAATCCTAATGCATTCCCACATTCAACAGTTCTAGCATAGTTCAAAAGTTCACACTTAACAGTTCATATTAGATTTTCACAATACGGCACAAAGGTTTAACCCGACAAATTCCCACTATTCACAAGTTCCAATGATCTCCAAAGCACAGGTGGTTCGTTAAGTTCACAAGGTTCAGTTAACATGGGTTCATAATTCTAACAATTCAAATTACCCAATTAATATGTCCACAATCTACATCAAGTTAAGAAACATATGATTCACACACAAATTCCCATAAAACAATTACGTATGGTTAAAGTAATACCTGCGTTAGTCATTTCGGTGTTTTGAGCATTTTCTGGAACTAGGGTGCAGATTTAGGCTTATTTGTTATTCGAACGAGTTCACAGGCAAGATTTAGCCAAGTGCCCTTTCTGACCACATCTAAAATAAGCTCCTGACAAACGGCGACAAATGCCCCAATGTTGTTTCCCACATTCTCTACAGACAGGTATATCTTTGTTCACATTACTCCCCTGACCTTCTTTGTTCATAGTTATAGCCCCGAATTTTTCGATTGTAGGGGTCATCGAATTACCAGTCATTTCAACTTTCTGTTTCTTCTGTTTCATTCTTTCTGATTCAGTTGATTTGGATATTTTCAAGGCTGCTATGTTTGCTTCGGACATTAAGGCCCTATCAAGAACATCCACGTACTTTAGTAATTTTAAGACACCAACTCGGTCAAACACATCTAAGTCAAGCCCACTTTCGAATTTCCTAGCCTTCTTATAATCAGTGTCTATCATATGGGGTGCATATCAGGCTAACTTAGTAAATTTTGTTTCATATTCGGCCACAGTCATTTTGCCTTATTTCAGTTGTATAAATTCAGATACTTTCTTATCTCGAATGCATTGGGGAAAATATTTTTTGAAGAAAATTTCTTTAAACCTATCCCATGTCACCCCCTCCTTATCATTTCGGACTAACATCCACCATCTCCTAGCTTCTTCTTTGAGTGTGAATGTTGCCAACAAAACTTTTTGTGCCTCAGTACACGGAAATACCTCAAATATTTTCTCAGTCTCTAAAACCCAAGCCTCAGCTTTTAACGGTTCAATACCCCCCAGAAATTCAGGTGGTTTCATCTTATTGTATTTCTGTGTCAGTGTCATCATATCATAACTAACTGGTTCAGGTACACATGTTTGCCCTTGTTGCTGTTGTTTCAGATTCTCAGTTAAGGCTTCAACCATTTCCTCTAACTGGCTAACTCTAGCGTCAGAAGATTCAAATTCGTCTACATTTCTTGTCCTTTCCATTGATCTATACAGAAACAGGGTGCTTGTCAATACAAGGAAAGTTCTTATAGATTTCACATTTCATTTCATACCAGACGTGTTTACACTTCAAGTTCAATTCAGATACAATCACATGATTCTTTACTTTCATACATTCGTGCTCATACAGATTTCACATTTGGTATTTGAAATTATCAAGACATGTTTTTTCCATTTAACTTCTGTGATCATGCATATAGGTTCAATTTCAATTCATCTATGTTCACATAGTTACACATGATAATGCAATGTCCCTATTTCATTTCTAGGACATCCTATAGCTCATACAGACACGTGTGTGCAGTATAACTCGTGCTCTGATACCACTCTGTCACGACCCAAACCCGCCCCTATAGGTTTAGCATCGTAACCGGCCAGTAATCTTTGAATTACCGAAGGCCTCTGAACAAATAAGCATATAATAAGGGGCTGTGGAAGCAATATACAAAAATTATAATTGTCCAATGAGCTGTGTTGACTTACATGGAACAGAATATTTAAAACTTTAAAAGACAAATCTGACAGTCAACCAATAGTCAAACATACATTATACCCACACACTTAATATCTTAAGTACAACCAACAAGTTTCATAATATAGATATACATGTACAGAATCAACAGGGCCTCAACACAAGCTACATCGGGAACCTCCACGGGAGGCACAAAGGCTGGCTAACAACGGAAACACAGTCCCCCCACAAAACCGTCGGGCTTGCACTCCAGAATGCTCACCTATATACATATATATATACAAACAATGAGCTAAAGCCCAGTGAATAACATTAAGGTAAAGGGGTTAGTGAACGAAATCCGAACATTTTGTACGTACAAAACAGATCATAGCATAATCATAGTCATCTCATATCAGAACATAATAATGGCATATTCCATAGAACACAGAACAGAACAGAACGTCTTCCGACTAGAGTAACCGGTCCCGGACACCGATTAAACACATATCACCACAATGAAGTGGCTAACGAGATCTCGTAAATGTCATGGACCCGCATTTTCATGCCGTCCCCCATGACTTGGGACTATCTATGGATGCCATAATAGATTTCAAACATGGATTTTCGTTCACAGAAACATATATCATTTCAGAAATCATAGCTTGATATATCACATTTGGAACATAATTTCACATCAACGTATCTTTACGATAACGTTACTCACAGTGGTTCCGTAGATGGTCAATCACTTCTCGGACGTTGACCTACAATCACAAAGGCACATAACACAACGTATCTCATCATTACTCATGTACTTGGCCAACACGGCTTAGCTTTCATTACGTTGGTTCATGTTCATTCTTATCACAATGTTAGAACACATACACCCTTGCATTCTCTTAACTTAGCACGTTCATTCATTAGTGTGTTTCTAACCCATAACCTCATTACTATAGCTCAATTAAGGCTTAGGAATGCCTAAGATGCAATGAGGATGTCAAAACATGCCTTGAAACACCTAGGCAAAATTTCAGAATTTTAGGTACTCGCTTGACCGAATCTTTCCTCGCTCGAGCGGACATGCAAAAATGAAACTCTGCTCGAGCGTAGACTTCCTTGCTCGAGCGGATATGCAAAAATATGAGTGGTCGCTCGAGTGCACATGCCTTCGCTCGAGCGATCTGCAAATGATGCAAAACTTCTGGGAGCTTGCATTTCACGCTCGAGCGGACTTTTGGTCGCTCGAACGGAGTGCACGATCTCATAGTGGTCGATCGAGCGAGAACTTCTTCGCTCGAACGTGGATGCAATTTTCTGGAATTTCCAAATTGCATCCTCAAGCTCAAATTCGACTTTTGGTGCATCAAAACTAATCCTCTTGGGCTAATTTTCTGGAAAACACTTCAAGACTCATAATATTACATGTTTCAAAGATCAATTTGAGAAATCAAGGCCCAAGGGTAGTTCATTTAAATCCAATTTCAAACCAAAATTCATGAACATGATTTCTATGTGATATGCATGAACTTTTCTTGTTTTCAAACCTCTTAAAGCATGATCAAATACCTTAAAGCAACTTAAAACTTGATGATTAGGTGGAAAACAAGATGAACTCATGGATTAAACCAATAATGTGGACATACATGCAAGAATCTCTATGAAAACAACTTGAAACCCAAAAATCAATTCATGAACATGACATGCAAGAACTTCTCCCACTTTAAACCTTCCATAACATGATCAAACTTGGTAATTTGCTGGAAAATAAAATGATATCATGGTCTTCAACCCATATGTAAACATACATGGAAGTTTTCATCAAAATTAACTTCAAAATGCAAGAATTTATGCATGCATGCATGATTTGAAACTCAACTCCTCATTCTAAGCTCCATTACATGATTAAACTCATAACCTTGAAGAAATCTCATGTTAAATGGCTTAGGTTCACAATTTAAGGGTTAAATTCTCACCTAGAGCCTTCAATTTAAGGTAGAGAAGCTCAATTTTGTAGAACTCCTTCAATCTTCCAATTTTCTAAGCACAATTCATGTTGAGTTTAACTCTTCCTATTTCTCTCTCTAGCCAGTTCTACACTCTCAAAATGGCTGAAAATATGTTATGAAACAAGGCTCAAATGTGTTGGAGAAATAGGCCACTAAAGGTGGCAAAATGGTAATTAAGGCCAACTCTTTAATTAGCTTATTTTAATCTAATTTGATCATACCAAATCACATTTTAATTAGTTATACCATAAAATCACATTAATTCTAGTGATCATAAAATATTAATCAATTTTCTAGTTCAGTCGCCGATAAGGCCTTCAATTTACAATTTAAACCATTAAACATGAACAGATAATTTAACAGTCGATAGATAGACGACCAATTATGATGCAAATTACATAATAAACACGTAATTCATTTTAATCCTCCCATTAGCATCCTTAATTACCGATTAGTAGCTAATTACAGGTCGAGGTTATTACATTTATAGTCTTTGAAACAATCGATTAGCACTAGAACATTTTCAATCAATATCATTTGTCAATCAATCATTCAATTCGATTCATCATATTCATTAGGTCATACGTGGTACATCCAATAGCAACAATGCACTAGGTCTTAAAAGACCGAACAATCAATTGATGGTCATCATACAATAGTTCCAAGATTTGGAACTGACAGAGATCTCTGTAACAATAACGATGTCAATAACAATAACAATCACAGTACGCTACGGATGCCACGAATACAGTTCAAAATAAGATCATCATTTAATCGATAAAAATATCATTTTCAGAAAGCAATATGATTTGTCAATCTGAAAATAAATATGATCAAACATATCTTTACAACATTGTTACTCACAGATCACAGGGCTATAAGCAGGCCAATCAGCTTCCTTGGGTGCAAAACCTACACAGTTACAGAATGAGCGCATACTAAATTACACATCCAACTTTGGTAACTTAGCCCATTTTCTTGCTTTAGTGTAGTTCCAGTTCATCACTCCTCATTATGATACCTTAAACATGGCCTAGGAATGCCTAGAATGGAAAAAGGATGCAAAAATGTACTTGAAAATGTTTTTCAAAATTTGCTGAAAACAAGGGTCTCACTCGAGTGTGGATTCCTTCGCTCGAGCGAGCATACCGAATGTGAGTGATTGCTCGAGTGTAGACTCCTTCGCTCGAGTGGTCTACAAAAATGTAAAAAGTACTGGTTGCTGAAAATCTCCGCTCAATGCTCGCTCGAGCGTGAGACACAATTCTTCACTCGAGCGCAAGTCTCATTGCTCGAGCATGCTTCTGCACACGCAAAATTCTGAGAGCTTGCAATTTACGCTGGAGCCAGCCTTCTCTTGCTCAAGCGAGAGTATAAAAATGTAGGTAGTCGCTCAAGCGAGGAAGCAGAATTCTGGGTTTTCTAGATTTGCTCCCAAAGTTCAAACCATGGATTAAACATGCCAAAACTCATCTTTTTGGGCCAAAATTCTGGAAAATACTTAGAAACTCATAACACATTATGATTAAAGATCATTTCATAAAATTAAAGCCCAAAAGTATGCCAATTGTGCACAAATCAACTTGAAAATGAAAGAACATGGTGTAATTATGCCATGCATGTGTTTATTTGAATTCATAGCTTCCAACACATGATCAAATGAGCCATTCTTTCCAAAAACATGATGAATTCTTAGATTACAACTATAATATGAACATGCATGAGAGAATTTCATGAAAACAACTTCAAAATTCCATGATATGGACATGCATGCATGAATTAATTCTCAAATCTACTCTTTAAGCTATTTTCTTGACTTTAGTCCCTAATTTCCATGAATCCATGCATTAAACAACTTCAATTCACAATTAAAAGGGTAGATTCCTACCTTAAGTCTTGAATTTCCAAGTGTTGTAGCTTAATCTTCCAAACCCTCTCCAATTTCCTCTAAATTTCAAGCAATTCTCTTGGTGGGTTTAATTTCTTCGTACTTTCCTTTCTCTCACGTTTTGTGCAAGATGATGGGGGTTAAAGGTGTGTCAACATATGAAGAAATCAAACAAATGGCCTTGTAAAGGCCCACCAATGGCAAATGTGTAAATAACTCAAGCTAAAGTAATTTAACATTGTTTATTCTAATCTAATTGTTCTATATCAAATTTCAATTAGACTTACCATAAAATTCTATAAATCCTAATTAGCCTATAGCACAAGCCAATTTCTGAATCGGTTGCCGATAAAGCTGTCAATTCATAAATCGAAGTCAAAACATGAACAGGTCTTTCTATATTAAACAGATAAGAATGCATTTAAAGCAACACACTCACATAATTAATTTAGAATTTCATCTTAATCATTTACTTAGTATGCTTAATCATGAATTAGTGTTAACCATGAGTCGGGGTTGTCACAGTATTGTATGTCCAAACTACTACTATTTGTTCAATGGTTTACATTGCACATATCTAGTTTGATAGTCTATGACTACAACACCAGTATTTGTTCGGTGATATATGTTTAAACTAACAGCTTTTGTTCAATACTGGTTTTTCGAACCAAGCACTACAACTTTGATCTCTCTCTATTTGTATCCCTTTTTTGAGGTGCTAAAATCCTGGGAACCATGTTATAAATAAATTTGTTACATGATTGTTGTGTACTACCCATTTGTATGGTACATTGTGAACATTTACATCAAGTTAATCTCTAAATAATAAAGTGTCTTCTAGTTGTAGTTCGATTTTAATGTAGACCTTGACTACTGGTTTAAGTTTGACTATTTTGTGATGTTAACAATTTAAATGTTCATATAGACACTCACTAATGTGCATGTGCATGTAATAGATGGTGCCCCTAAATTCTGTCGAAGAGGAATAAAGAGGATTACCATATCAAAAATGATAGCGTACTAACAGAGAGAATCACCCACATCAACAATGGTCGTGTTAACTGTTGTGCGGAGAGCAACTAGAACACTCAACCACCTTAAAGGTTGATGATAGCTATGAATATTTAGAACAAGAACGAGAACAAAAACAAGTATAGAGAATATATAAAGAGAACTAAACCTAAAAGACACCAAGAATTTACATGGTTCGGTAAAGCCTACCTCTATAGACAATCCCACAAATACTAGTTTTATGGGTAAATTACACGTTGCCCACCTGTACTTTGCAACAAATCTCACTTTGATCCCTACACATGAAATCATGACAATCGACCCCCTGCACTTTCAGTCAAATCCTATTTTGGTCCTTACATATGAAATTGTGACAGTCAACCACCTGCACTTTTGATCAAATCTCACTTTGATCCCTACACATGTGTTGATGTCCCCCTTCTGTTACGCTATTGTTTAAATCTTTAACAAAATCCAGTTATGTGACTAGAATGTAACTACAACATAAGGATAAGAGACAAAAATTATCCCTATTTCTCACTAATACACACTTTGTTTTACATGATAAGCATGTGAGAGTTATATATATGTTCATATACTGAAAATTGGGACAAAGAGGCAAAAAAATTAAACTTTTGAAATCAAAAAAGGCTGTAGAGAAATCGAAGAGAAAAAGAGAAATAGACAGAAGACTGTGTTCCTGTAGAAAACAAAATTGTGTGATTCCAATTTATGCAAAACTCTAGTTCATCTTCTTAATTGTTCACAATCTGCGTATTGCTTTAGCCTAATACGGTCATAATTTGATGTGAATTTTGGAGCAAAGTGTGTATTGGTAGAAAATTTTCGTAGTCACATTTTTTTCACATGACTAGATTCTGTTAAATATTTAAACAATAAAGTAAAAAAATGAGGAAATTAGCACTTGTGTAAAGCCCCCAAAATACACACTCGATGCAACCCAAAATATACATTACTAATTGCATACATCAGAGTAAATAGTTATTTCATTACGTGGAGTTAAAGATACAAAAGAGTTTAATATAAACAAATGCCCTACTAGCTTATAACTTTCTAAGTCTTGACTTGGTTACAGCAAAATGAGCTTCACTCAGTACATATTTAGCCCTAGGCTATGCAAAAATAAACAAAACATGAAGCTCTTGCTTCCCAAAGATCACTTCTGTGCTATTGCCTTGGAGGAGGCATGTCATCATTACCTGAAAATGCTATTCCCAAATAGGGTGAGCCACAACCCAGTACAAATCATCTAACACAGTATATAAAACTTAGCAAAGGTATAAGCACAAGTGCATAAACAATGCATATGGTAAAACTTTTCTCAACATTATATACTCATAAGGTATCAATTTCAAGTCTTTATCCATTCACTTCCAATTTATCTTTCGATTACCTATATATTCTCCATTCATGAGTCAATTTCCTTATTTCTCAACAAACGAATTGAGGCTATAACTCAATAAATTTCACATCACACAACATATATGCATAACACTTCAAACTCCTTATTTCACGAAAATTTCGTCCGCGGGCAGCCGTCAAACAGGACCCATGTAAACGTAGGCCATACAAGCACTACAATTGCCATTTTATGGATATTTTGTCTACGGGCTAGGCACCCATGTATAATTTCGGGACTTTCACACAGAACACTTCGGCCAACTTAATTATAATGGAGTCCATCCCCTTTCTCCTTCCAAATAAATATTCATACACATGCAATGTATTTAAACAGATAATCAAACATAAAGCACATCCCCTTCTACTTCCAAACAACATACTTATACAATGTATATAAACACGGTCATATTCAATAACAACCCTCAAAGATTAGTTTCAATTTACCTAATCCATATGCAATTTCTACAACAGTCAAAGCTATCCTCCACCGATAGCCAAATACAGTTATCTCTAAACAAATATTAAATCTCAAACAGATAGTTTATTCAAAGCTTCTAAAGGACTGAGTTAATACATAACCAATCTCACAATTTATATCAATACCCTCTCAATTTCACATTTTTACTGTCAATTCCAATTATTTTTACAAAATGATAGTTGATCTAATTAGGGAAACTCTCCCATTTTTCCCAAATATTATCCAAGTGACAAAATCATCTAATTAGACATGACATAACCTCATTTTCAAACTCCACAAGCATCTATTTTACCTACACCTAAAACCCCCTTTTTCATTTTTGTGCCCAAACCCTAGGTTTGTTTAAAACACCCCCAAATCACACCATTGTTACATAAGAGACAATATCTAAGCTAAACATCATATGAAAGTGTAGAAAGAATTCCTACCTCAAAGGAAGAAGATAAGCCACACAAGAAGGAAACTCCAAGAACACCGAAACCCACTTCTAATCAGATCGAAATGTGGATCTTGACGAGCTCTACCTTTTTCTCAAAGGCACTAGGGTGCAAAGATGGATGGATGTAGATGAATTCCAAGAGAGAAGGTGAAATGCAGAGAGAGAAGCTCAAGAACAAGCTTTTTGAAAAATTTTAGAGAGAGAGAGAGAGAAGAAAAAGTGATTCAAAATGTCATATTTTCGGATTTAAATACATGTAGTCCGCTCGAGCGTTAGACACAAAGTTCTACTCGAGCGTGGAATGCACTTTTCCAGAAGTCTAGCAGACAAAAGTCCCCGCTCGAGCGTCCAATGCACTCTGCAAAAGTACTGAGAGTCGACAAATCCCGCTCAAGCGCAAGAATGGCCGCTTGAGCGAAGGAGCAGATTTGTGAAGCCCGCTCGAGCGCGAGAATTCCCGCTCGAGCAGAAAGGCCAAAATCTAGGTAGTACAGGTTTTGAAATACGAGCAACCAACCTGTCCCAAATGCATAACTACAACCCAATAACTCAAATAAAGGGAGAGACAAGGAAAAGAGATAAAATAACTTTCAAAATCACACCAACCCAAGTCCGGAATACAATAAGTAATGGGTTAAAGCCAGAATCACTATAGCCTCCCTCTTTAAGGAATTTCGTTTCCAAAATTACAAGCCAAGTTCACAAATATAGTTAAACCATTTCCAACAATATTATTCCCACAAATTCAATACCATGACCCATCCTCCGGTCATCCATTCTTACCGACTCAATGCACAAGTCCCACATTAAAATGAAATTTACAAATTCCCAAAACATTTTCAATGTTTATCAAAACCCGCATTTTTAAAATTTTCACAACATATACAATGTGTCCCAAAAGTGACATAACATCCACAATATTCCATATTCTCAAAACATATACGATGCTTACATTGAATTTACAATTTCAAAATGCCTATAACATATACAATGTTCTTATAATCTAATATATATGCAATGCTTACACTTTTCATCATTATAATCAAAATCTCAATACATGTTTAGATATTAGCAAACAAGTCTGGATATTTCTCTTGGACTTCTAATTCACGCTCCCAAGTTGCTTCCTCAACCCCGTGATGTTTTCACAATACCTTTACTAAGGGAATTGTCTTGCCTCGTAAGACTTGGTCCCGTCTGTCCAAGACTCTCACCGGTCTCTTCTCATATAAGGCATCTTCATCTACTTCCAAGTCGGTCCAATCTAATACATATGATGGGTCTGGCTCATACTTCTGAAACATACTAATATGGAAGACATCATGCACTCTAGAAAATTGTGGTGGCAATGCCAACCGATAAGCAATCTCTCCTATCCACTCAAGGATCTCAAAAGGACCAATAAACCGAGGGGACAACTTCCCACTCTTCTCAAATCTCATCAAACCCCGCCTAGGTGATAATTTTGGGAACACACGATCTCCCACTTCAAAAGATAAAGGTCTCCTCCTATGGTTTGCGTAGCTCTTTTGGCGATTCTAGACTGTAACTAACCTTTTACAAATAAGTGCTACCTTCTTCGTCGTTTCCCGAACTAACTCTGGGCCCAACAAAGGTACATCACCCACCTCAGCCCAATACAAGGCTTCAAATGGTGCCATACCAATATTCGATTGGAAGCTGTTGTTATAAGCAAAATCCACTAAGGGCAGGTGTCTCTCCCACGACCCCTTAAGGTCAAGGACACAACCTCGAAGCATATCCTCAAGGATCTGGATAGTACGCTCGGACTGCCCGTCAGTCTAAGGAAGATACGCAACACTAAAGATCAATTTAGTGCCCAAGGCACTCTGCAAGCTCTACCACAATCGAGCTGTAAAACACGGATCTCTATCTGAAACAATCATCACAGGGACCTCGTGCAACCTCACTATGTCTGTGATATACAAGTTGGCAAGATAGTCTACTGAATCACTCACGCGTATAAGTATAAAGTGCACAGACTTGGTCAACCAGTCAACTACCACCCAAATGGCATCACTACCCTATTGAGTCCTCGGAAGGCCCACAACAAAATCCATTGTGCCATATTCCCATTTCCACTCAGTTATCGGCAAGGGTTGCAACAAACCCGCTAGCCTCTGATGCTCATCCTTCACTTGTTGGTAAGTAAGGCACTTCGATACAAACACAACTACATTTTTCTTCATACCTCTCCACCAAAACTGGCGACTCAGGTTGTAATACATTTTTGTGCCTCCCGGATGTACCGCAAGGCACGAGTGGTAAAACTCTCGGAGTACCTCCTCTCAGCAAGACTCCGATACAAACAAACGATCACGGTAGCTTACACTCTGGTCGGGATACACGTTCAAGCCCTTCTCTACCTTCCCACTGGAAATCTTCTCCCTAAGGGCTTCTACCTCAAGATCACTCATCTACGCTTCTAACACTCGATTCATAAGTGTAGGTTATGCAACCACAGAAAATAAGGCCACAGATTTAACGGACTCACCAAGGTGCAAATCAAACTCCCCGAGAGCACCTAACATTTCCCATTCCCAAATGGCAATACAAGCCACACTGCTAATTGATTTCCTACTCAAGGCGTCGGCCACTACATTGGCCTTCTCGGGATGATAATGCAACTCAAAGTCATAGTCCTCTATGAACTCCATCCACCTTCTCTGCCTCAAATTCAAGATTTTCGAGGTAAACAAGTATTTCAGACTCTTGTGATCAAAGAACACTTCAAATTTCACACCATATAGATAATGCCTCCAAATTTTTAAGGCAAATGTCACTGCTTCTAACTTTAGGTCATGAGTAGGGTAGTTCCTCTCGTAGGTTTTCAATTGCCATGAGCCATAGGGTATTACCTTTCCCTCTTGCATCAAAACACAACCCAAACCTTCCTATGAGGCATTACAATATACTGAATAACCCAAACCTCTCTCCGAAATAATCAAAACTGGAGTAGTGGTAAGTCTAACCTTAAGTTCCTGGAACGACTTCTCACAAGTCTCATCCCACACAAATCTAACTCTATTCCTTGTCAGCTTAGTCAAAGACGAAGCTAGCTTAGAGAAATCCTTCACAAATCTCCGATAACACCCGGCCAATCCCAGAAAACTACGGATCTCAAAGGCATTCTTAGGATGTGCCGAATCTTGCACTACTTCTGTCTTGGATTAATCTATAGTCACCCCTTCCCCAGATACTACATGACCTAAGAATTTAACCTCTTTCAACTAGAACTCACATTTCCCAAACTTGGCATACAACTTATGGGCTCTAAGTACTTCGAGCACCACTTGCAAGTGCTTCTCGTGTTCCTCCTCAGAGGGTGAATAGATCTAGATGTCGTCCACAAAGACGACTACAAAACAGTCAAGAAACTTATGGAAGATTCGGTTCATCAAATCCATAAATACAGCCAGTGTATTGGTCAGCCCAAAAAGCATCATTAGGAACTCATAATGGCCATACTACGTACGGAATGCCGTCTTCGGGATATCTTCTTCCCTTACCCTCAATTGGTGATAACCCAATCTCAAGTCTATCTTAGAGAAACAACAAGACCCTTTTAACTGATCAAATAGGTCATCTATATGAGGCATTGGGTATTTATTTTTGACAGTAACTCGATTCAACTTCCGGTAATCGATACAAAATCGCAAGGCTCCATCTTTCTTTTTAGCAAAGAAAGTCGAGACACCCCAAGGCGAAGTACTAGAGCGTATGAAACCCTTATCTAACAATTCCTGGAGTTGAACCTTCAACTCACTCAACTCAGCAAGTGCAAACCGATATGGTGCCATAGAAATCGGCGTCGTGCCTGGTATTAAGTCAATAGAGAACTCAATCTCTCAGTGAGGTGGTAAACTAGTAAGGTCCTCAGGAAAGACATCAGGGTATTCACAAACCACCATTGGCAACTTAACCCAGACTTCATCACACTCACTACTCTGAAGGCTAGCAAGCAGATAGCTAAGTTCACTCCGTCCGCGCGGATCATTTACTGGTGATAAGGCTCTACCCATCTAATCCCCCAAGAAATAAAAGCAAACTTCGATCAAGGTACATACAGTAACCCTTTGACGGTAGCAATCTATAACGGCTCGGTACGACGATAACCAATCCATACCCAAAATAACATCATAACTAGTCATGTCAAGCAAAACAAATGCAAATAGAAGTCGACGACCAGCGACCTCTATATCACAACCCCGATACCCCTGTCTCAAGAAAACTTCACCACCAATAGGGGACTCTACACAAATAAGAGATGCTAACTGCGCCAACTCCAATCCCAAAACCGATGCAAATGCAGACGAGATAAAAGAATGGGATACACCCGTATCAATCAATACACTAGCAACTAAATTGCAAAACAAAAAGATACGTCTCACAACAGATGGAGCCGGTACAAGGTCTGGTACGGTAGCAACATACACACGCCCTGTTGGCCTCTGGTCTACCTGCTCACCCCTAGTAGCATAAGTATTCTATACGGATTGAGCTGAAGAAGTTCCCTGATTGGCCCTCGAGGCCTGTGCTAACTGGTGACTCTATGTCTGTCTCGAACCAGACATGCCACCCAACTGTGGGCAAGATCTCTTCAGGTGCCCCGCCTAGCCACACTGATAACAAGTGAGCGGTTGTCCTCTACCCTGACTTTAGCTTTGAGAACGAGCCGAAGACAAAGTTGATCACTGCCCTCCTCCTCTCTGCGGGCAAGCTGGAGACTTGTGACCCAATTGGCCACATTTGAAGCAAGTCACATCTCGTTGACCACGTCTCACAGAACCCAAACTCGGCATTGGAAAGGTAGATCTCAATTGCACTCCCTAGGACTGCTGAGAGTTAGAACCCCTCTGTCTCTTACCGTCCCCTTGACTATCCTAACTCCTCCTAGAGCCCCTCATCCTCTCTTCCTTAGCATGCATGATAGTCTCGAGATGGGCCACCGCCTCCACAAGGCACCCATAGTTTCTAATCATGGACCTGGCTACTCAGAACATGAGTCCGGCTGTCAGCCTCTTTTCAAACTCTAAACACCGGCGCTCCTTAGTCGCTACTAACTCCGGTGCAAACCTTGACAAACTAGTGAAGGTGGCTTCAAACTCAGCCACAGGTGTGTTCAACTGCTTAAGGCAAGAAAACTGATCCCTCAACTTCACAGTAACAGTGGGAGGCAAGTACTTGTCCTGGAAGGCGTCAACGAAAGCCTCCCAAGTCCCTCCAATGCATCCTCACGTATATTTTCACCATTGACTCGCATCTCCCTTCAACTAGAAGAACGCCAAGGTCACTCTTAAACCCCCGTCTTTGATGCCAAGCATCTCAAACATCTTCACCATCTGTTCCAGCCACTTATCTGCCTTTAGTGGTTCCTTCGTGTCCCCCAAAAACTCATCCAGATTCAACCGGAAGAACTTCGTCTTCAGAAAAAAAGGCCCTGCCTCAGCTACTTAGGCCTGGACTTGATTCTCAACTCTGAGAATGTCCATTAATTCCCTCAATGCTCTCGCCATTTTGCAGGCTAAGGCGCCCCTGGCCTGCTGACCTACTGGTTCGGCCACATTAGCCTGACCAACCCCTTTCTCCTGTGCCTGAATCTCATCTGGTATAGGCTCCTCGTGCTTCCTAGGCCTACCACGCCTACCTCCACGACCACGTCCTGACATCCTAATAAAGGTAACATAAGAAATTAGCACATCCACAAATGTGCCGAAGCTAACTCACTCGCGTCCTAATACATTGGACAACTGTAATTCACCCCACATA
The DNA here is from genome assembly GCA_025200525.1 of Camellia lanceoleosa. NCBI lineage: Eukaryota > Viridiplantae > Streptophyta > Magnoliopsida > Ericales > Theaceae > Camellia > Camellia lanceoleosa. Next base: position 69,195,946 of record CM045764.1, read on the forward strand.
AGCACATAATCATGTAAAACACATACGAATTTCATTTCTGGATAATAACCGTCCCGCGGCGTTGCTAGAGTTCCGATTAGAAATAGCAGTGATCAAGTGCCTTTCTAACAGGACACCAAGAAACCCATAGACCGAATCAACATCCAAGAAATTTAATCCCATACCCAAATTATCACATAAGCATGTTGTCATATAAATACATATCGTTTACACTTAAATCTCTAGCAAGCGAAACAAACCCATTGTGATACTAACCACTTTCCACGTACCCAAAGTATTCAAACCCGGTACACTCTGATACCAAGTTGTAATGCCCCTAAAATACACACTAGATACAACCCAAAATATACATTAATAATCGCATACATCAGAGTAAATAGTTCTTTCATTACGTAGAGTTAAAGATACAAAAGAGTTTAATATAAACAAATGCCCTACTGGCTTACACCTTTCCAAGCCTTGACTTGGTTATAGCAAAATGAGCTTCGCTCAGTACATATTTAGCTCTAGGCTATGCAAAAATAAACAAAACATAAAGCTTTGCTTCCCAAAGATCACTTCGGTGCTATTGCCTTGAAGGAGGCATGCCATCATTACCTGAAAATGTTATTCCCAAATAGAGTGAGCCACAACCCAGTAGAAATCATCTGACACAGTATATGAAACTTAGCAAAGGTATAAGCACAAGTGCATAAACAATGCATGTGGTAAAACTTTTTTCAACATTATATACTCATAAGGTATCAATTTCAAGTCTTTATCTATTCACTTGCAATTTACATTTCGATTACATATCTGTTCTCCATTCATGAGTCAATTTCCTTATTTCTCAACAAACGAATCAAGGCTACAACTCAATAAATTTCACATCACACAACACATATGCATAACATTTCAAACTCCTTATTTCACGATTTCATCCACAGGTAGCCGTCAAACGGGACCCATGTAAACGTAGGCCATACAAGCACTATAATTGCCATTTTACGGATATTTTGTTTGCAGGCTAGGCATCCATGTATAATTTCAGGACTTTTACCCAAGATACTTCAGCCAACTTAACTGTAATGGAGTCCATCCATTTTTTCCTCCCAAACAAATATCCATACACATGCAGTGTATTTAAATAGATAATCAAACATGAAGCACATCTCCTTTCTACTTCTAAACAACATGCATATATAATGTATATAGACACGGTCATATTCAATGACAACCCTCAAAGATTAGTTTCAATTTACCTAATTCACATGCAATTTCTACAACAATCAAAGCTATCCTCCACCGATAGCCCAATACAGTTATCTCTAGATAGATATTAAATCTCAAACAAATAGATTATTTAAAACTTCTAAAGGACTGAGTTAATAAATAACCGATCTCACCAATAACCTCTCAATTTCACATTTTCAATATCAATTCCAATTATTTTTACAAAATGATAGTCGATCTAATTAGGGAAACTCTCCCATTTTTCCCAAATATTATCCAAGTGACAAAATCATCTAATTAGACATGACACAACCTCATTTTCAAACCCCACAAGCATCTATTTTACCTACACCCAAAACCCCACTTTTCATTTTTGTGCCCAAACCCTAGGTTTGTTTAAAACACCCCCAAATCACACCATTGTTACACAAGAGACAATATCTAAGCTAAATATCATATGAAAGTGTAGAAAGAATCCCTATCTCAAAGGAAGAAGATGAGCCACACAAGAGGAAAACTCCAAGAACACCGAAACCCACTTCTATTCGGATCAAAATGTAGATCTTGACGAGCTCTACCTTTTTCTCAAAGGCACTAGGGTGCAAAGATGGATGTAGATGAATTCCAACGAGAATGTGAAATGTAAAGAGAGAAGCTCAAAAACAAGCTTTTTGGAAAATTTTAAAGAGAGAGAGAAAGAAGAAAAAGTGATTCAAAATGTCATCTTTTCAAACTGAAATACACGCAGGTCGCTTGAGCGTTAGACACAAAGTTCCGCTCGAGCATGAAAGTTGGCGTTCAAGCGTAGAATACACGTTTCCAAAAGTCTGGCAGATAAAGGTCCCCGCTCGAGCGTGGGACTGGACGCTCAAGGGTCCAATGCACTCTGCAAAAGTACTAAGAGTCGACAAATCCCGCTTGAGCGCAAGAATGGCCACTCGAGCGAAGAAACAGATTTGTGAAGCCTGCTCAAGCGCGAGAATTCCCGTTTGAGCAGAAAGACCAAAATCTGGGCAGCACAGGTTTTGAAATACGAGCAACCAACATATCCCAAATGCACAACTACAACCCAATAACTCAAATGAAGAGGGAGACAAGGAAAAGAGATAAAATAACTATTCAAAATCACACCAACCTAAGTCCGGAATACAATAAGTAATGGGTCAAAGCCAGAATCGCTATCACTTGTGTAGGGACCAAAGTGGGATTTGATCAAAAGTGTAAGGGATTGATTGTCATGATTTCATATATATGGATCAAAGTGAGATTTAACCAAAAGTGCAGGGGTTAACTGTCATGACTTCATGTGTAGGGGCCAAAGCAGGATTTAGTGCAAAGTGAAAGGGTGCAAAGTATAATTTAGCCTAGTTTTATTATCAAACTAAAATGAATGCTCAAAAAGTTACAATGGTGTTTCTTTCAATCTCTCATCAAAACCCATAATCTATTTCAATATTGAATTATGAGAGAACCCACCTATATTTATAGTATAGAAATTCTACAAAAAACCCAAACCCATAAAGAATAGGATTCTAGTTCCCAAATTAATTTGGTTTCCTTGCAATCCTATTTAATAAGGAAACAACTAAACCAAGTCAAACAAATATTCCAACAATCCTAGTCTATGGGAAATAAAATACTTCAAATCCAAACTAATTTGGGAATGGACAATGAGCCAAAAACTAACAAATCTCCACCTTGGTGAGATATCTAGCTGTTGTTCCAAATTGACCATTAAACAATGATAGAATCTTCTACACTACAAATCTGGGATTGCCTCCAAGTCATGTCCTAAGGCGTATGCACCCTAAGGTGCTCAAACACGATCCAAGTGTATTAAGTCCAAATAGTGTTAGAATTAACCCTAGTGACAACTTTTGTCAACATATCTACTGGATTGTCAGTTGTACCAATCTTCAAAAATAGGATCTCTCTTTCTTCCACAATCTCACGAACAAAGTGGAATCGAACATTGATGTGCTTCATCCAAGAATGATGCACCTTATTTTTTGCCAAGTGAATTGCACTTTGACTATCACAATAGACGATAACATGTTCTTGCTCAATGCCCAAATCAGTTATCAATCCTTGTAACCAAATGGCCTCCTTTATGGCTTCTGTCATAGCCATATATTTAGCCTCCATCGTTGAAAGTGCAACTCTTGATTGCAAAGTTGATTGCCAACTAATTGGTCCTTTTGTATAAGTAAACACATAACCAGTAATAGAACGACACTTAGCAAGATCTCCTACGTAGTCTAAATCAACATAGCACACAACAAGATGATTCACTGTGCTTCCTCTCTCAAACTTCAAGCCAAGGTCTACGATCCTTAGCATATACTATAGAAACCACTTTGTTGCTTGCTAATGCTTCTTTCCAAGGTCATGCATGTATCGGCTCACAATACTAATAACATGTGAGATATCAGTCTTTGTGCACACCATAACATACACAAGGCTACCAACCAAAGTAGCACATGGAACTTGAGTTGTACTCTCGTTTATCATCACTACAAGAGGATAATGAAGCACCAAGCTTAAAATGTGGAGCCAATGGAGTACTAACTGGCTTAGACCTACTATCAATGAAAAAATGTTGTGGCACTCGCTACAAGTACTGCTTCTGGATAAGATGAACAATCCCTCTTACCTTATCTCGAGTAATCTCCATTCCAAGTATCTTTCGTGCTTCGCCAAGATCCTTCATCACAAACTCATCACTTAATTGAGTCTTCAAACGATCTATTTCCACCTTGCTTTTATATGCAACCACATGTCATCAACATATAAAAGCAAATAAAGAAAGGATCTATCCCCAAGCATCTTGAAATACACACAATGATCAAACTACCTGTGAGTGTATTTCTAAGCAATCATGTAATGGTCAAACCGTTTGTACCACCGTCAAGGCGACTGCTTCAAACCATAGAAAGACTTCTTCAATTTGCAAGCCAACTTCTCCTTTTCAGTAACTCGAAACCTTAGTTGCACGACGAGGGCGGATGCGGGAGAGGGAGCGGGGAAGCATGACACGATAGAAATTTCTTAGGTTGGAAGCACCTTGAGAAGCGCTTATATATATATAAATAAAATTAATTCAAAAATTCAGCATGTATTTGTTTTTTGGAGTGGCTTTATTTAAATATATTAAATTTGATGACTTACATTGCTACACAAAAATATAGAATCCCATTAGAAAATTCATCACTAATACAAATATCATTAATTCTTAATCATCTAATCAAACAAAAAGACTTAACAACAAAAAGAGTTCACTAATTCTCATAATTTCCAAGAAGTAATCAACCAAAAAGAAAGTCAAAAACTAAGGTAAAAAACAAAATATTACAATTCCACATTACAAAATATTTCACTTATTCTGCCTTTGTTTCACTTCTTCTGTTTTTTGCCACGTGCTTTTTCAAGTCTCATTTATGCTGCTACTTTTTCCATTGAATGCTCTTAAGAAGTAAGAGGTGGAAATGATGAAGATGTAGGCAATGGTGTTGGAGTTAGACATGGCTGAACATCTGAAGCTGCAAGAGTGGTATCATCTTCACTGTCTGAAAGTGATACATTATCTCTTTCTTCTATTTCCATAATATCCTCTTCAATGTTGGCATCTTCTGGATGTGCATCCTAATTTTTAAAATTCTCATAGTCCTCCATGTACCTTGACAAGAGTCTATGATTATAGTGCACAAAAACCAACTTTTTAGCTCAATCAACATTTAACCTATTCCTTTTCACATTATGAATGTAGGAATAGGTACTCCAACGCCTTTCTGTAAAAGAAGTATTCACATTTTGAGACAGCACTTTCAATGCTAGAAATATAATTCAGGTGATGCCCCATCATACAAATGCCACCATAATAGTGCATCCATGGTTGCTCTGTTATTTACTGCTTGAGGTTGTGAAAAAAACTCATTTGCAACTAACAAAATCACTAATTTGTTTTCTTATAACAGCAGCTTCAGTTTGATCAAAAATCATTTTTTCCATTGCCTCAAGGTACCCTTTTTACACCTCAACTTCAAAATGAGGTTTTTTCTTTATCACACCACCTGGGGCAGATTTTAACAACCAAGAATTTGTGTAGTGCTTAGGAACAAGAATATAGGCTAGACAATGCAAAGAAATGTTTATCTTATCCCATCTTTCCACCGCAAATTGATGTTTCAAATCATAAACAGTAGGATCATTTGAATGAGTATCCTTAATGTTCCCTAGCATAGTATCCATCAACTCATAAACCTCTTCAATCACAGGCTTATCAGAATTTGAAAATCTAAGCATCATATAAATGTGTTTTGTGATGGTGAGAACTCTTTTTGCTTTTCTCCAAAAATCAACATCCAAAATGGTTTGGTGGACAATGTCATGCTGATGAGGAGATAATGTACAAATTTTCCCATTCTTTGCTTAGAGCCATGGACAACAAAGAAGGTCTGACTTTAACAAGACGTTGTAAAACAATGAAATGGGGGCCAAACCTAATCTTCTTTACTTTTAGAAGATCCAGACTAGAAAATGTTTTGAACAAGCATTGACAAGAGCTATGGTTTTTTTATGTATTTTACCACTTCTTTACCCCTCTTATATGATTCATCAACAAATAACAAAGTTGGGTCCTTATATTTGGCTATGTCTTTCATCAAGAGATTCAAAGTATGGGCTAAGCAACCTGACCAAAATATATGGGAATACTTGTGCTAAATTATTGCTCCAGCTGCCTTGCAATTAGTGGCATTATTAGTAACTACTTGGACCACGTTGGAGGGTCCAACAAATTCAATTGTTTTAAACAACAAATCACCAATATTTGTTGCATTTTTCTCCTTTGAAGAAACGTCATGTCCATTAATAAAAATGGCCTTACCACCAGAAACAACCAAGATGTTAATCAAAGTTTGATTCTTTAAATTTGACCAACCATCAGAAACAATGGAAACTCCATGTATGCTCCAATCTTGCATTAAAGGGTTGAGGGTTTGTTCAACCTTACTTGGTTCATTGTCCAACAAGCTGGTCCTCACCTTCTCATAATTAGGAGACTTGTACCCTTTTTGGAGCATTATTAATAGTAGTAACCATATCTGCCCACCATGGAGACCTCACAACATTAAAAGCAATGCCACTACTATAAAGACACCTAGCAATCGTTTGGTCCACTTCTTCTCTGTTTCTTACATGAAACATGTTGTCAATTGAAACTTTGACTGAGTGTGGCACATCAGAGGACCTAATAGTTTGAGCTTGTACCTGTGATGTTAAAGTGGACCTAGGAAATTTTCTGGCCTTGGCATTTCCCAGAAATAGCCGTTATGCATCTAGTTCCTCTTGTTTCAGCAACTCTCTCTCAGTCTTGTACACCTTTGGACATAGTTGTATACCTTGAGCTCGTTGGTTGGTAATTTGCCTATTAAGTGTGCAAGAACTCAGGAATAAGAACCAGTATAAGCCTCCAATTTGCAACTAAAATTGCATATAAATTTTGCAGAGCCGCCTTCACCTTTGGAATTGGGCGATTCATCAGAAATTTTTGGGACATATTTCCAAAGTGGAGTAGCAGTTGGCTCGTCAACATCCTCATTTTCCACAACTTCTTGAGAGTTAATGCTTCAGCTTAAATCCATTCAAAATCTATAATGTGAAATCATTCAAGCAGACAATAGATTAGAAAAAATAACTAAGAGAAAATAAATAGAAATGGAAACCAATAGAGAAAATTATGAATGTACACGAAACGGTGCGTGCCTTAGAAGCCAAAATCAACTTGTTTGAACTCTTCAAGCTCTAGTTATATATTTGTCTATACAACTTTAACTCCACTTTAAAGAATGAGATCGATGTTGATAGTTATATAGAGTTGGCGGGAATAAGGATTAGTGAGATTTTTTTGAGATACACCTACTGTTTATCGAGAATAGAAAAATACACCATCCACCAAAATAATAATAAAAAAAACCAAAGGTCTCCTCATTGTACAACTGATAGCTTGTCATGCATTAAATGCTAGTGCATGCATGTCATCTTGGTATGTTGGACACATTGAGAGTAGAAGAAGATCAAAAGTCTTGCATAAGAAATCATTTTATTTGTACATTGGGAGTAGCATGACCAAAAGTGTAGCACAAGTTTGGTAATCATTCGCCCCAAAAAAATTAGTTTGGTTATTGAAAAATAATTTGGTTTCATGTTTATCTTGGCACGTGGTTATTGGTGACGTGTGTTATTCCATGCTTTGGATAGTTTGTGTGTTATGCCTCATGAGCGTGTCATTGTATATGCCACCATGCCTGGGCGTTTGGGATGCCATCCAAATGGGTTTTTGGGCCCGTTTTAGCATGTCATATCTCTGATTTTGGTCGCTTAAATCATGCCATGTTTGGGCTGTCTTAGGTGTAGTGCAACACCTCTTTGGTAGCCTTACATGTCTCATGTTTTTGCCCCTTGTTTTAGCTTGTTTTGGCTTTGGTCATTGCATGTTTTAGGCTCACTTTGGTATGCCTTAGGACTGTTTTAGGTTATGCTTGCCATATGCTCTTTGTCTTGTGTAGCTTTGGTTCAAGTCTCTTCACTAATCTTAGGCTTTAAGCCTTGTGCATGCTTTGATCATGATTTGTCTATGTGATTTGGCATCACTCCTAGCATTATTTCAGAGCATATAATGTTGTCACATTTGCATGCTTTTCATTCCTTTTAAGTGTTCTTGAAAGTTGCCTTTTATGCCTTAGTCTTTAGGCCAATTGGCATGCATGTTTGTATGTGCATTTGTCCTCATTTCCAGAGCATTATGACCGCTGATTTGGACCTATTTGAGAGCTGTCCATTTCAGTTTAAGTCCATCCCCGCATGTTGTTGCATGCTTGCCTTGTATGTTGTCACATACTTGTTACATATTTGGTAAATCGCATGTTGTAGCATGCTAGTTCAATTGTGCCTTGTTGTGTACTTAGTCCCTGACATGTTGTTGCATGCTTAAGTTGTAATGCATTTGGCATGCAATCTCCTCATTTAGTTGCTTAACATGCTGTCACATGTTTGCCTCACATGTTGTTGCATGTTTGTCATTGGCATTGTTGTTACATACCTTGCATGCTTATTTGTTTAGGTTGTATGCCTATTGCCCATTGCTTGTTTGCATGCTCATGTTGCATTAGCTTGCTTGCATGCCTAGGTTGCATAGCATTAAGCATACATCCCTTGCCTCTTGATCAACCATGATGGAGGTTAGGGCCCCCTTTCATGTTTATGTGCATTCATTGTACATCAATTTGCACACTCGGCTCTTTTGGCCATCATGCATTGAAATGCGTGATTAGTGGCCCGAGGGTCGAGAGCTACACTCCCTTGAGTTCATAGCATGATAGGGAGGGTGGTCGTGCACACATTGTCTTGAAAATTCCTTGCCATGCACTGCCTGTCCTCTGCTGCAGCAGAAACAAGATTCTGCAGGAAGAAATGGCCGATCGGCCATCTTTAGTGCCGGCCGGCTGTGTATTGTTGGCCGAGGTGCCCACAAATGGTCGATGACCAGTTCTCCTTAGCCAGTGGCCTTGAATTTTGGCCGGTGATATACCACAATTCTCAGGAGGTGATTCAGAAGTATCCCTGAGACTTGCAAAGTTTTCAGAGGTGCAGAGTAGTGTAAACTGAGGCAACATGTGACATACCGATGGATTTCTGAGCGAAGCCATCTGGGCACGCATGCATTCGTCTCTCTTCCCGAGGCTGCTTTACTGCTTTCAGTAGCTTAATTAATTTGTTTAATTAGTTAAGTATTCTGTAATAATTAGTTAGCTCGTTAGTTAGTTAATTATTTGATTTGTATTATTCTTTCGGTCCCTCCATCGAGAGGGCGCAATTGTGTAATAAGAGTGCATGTGTGTGATGCATGTCTTCCAACCTCCACGTCTTTCTCCCTTTTACTTAACCACTTACGATGGTTAGTTCTAGGGCACGTTTCAATTAGCATCCTTATGCTATGCATGTTTGCATCATTCATCTATATTGCATGCACCAAGCTCGGTGCATCATACTAACTGCATTGTATTTAAATTCCAAGTTGAATACATGTATCGAATTGTCGCATCTCATATGCCATTTTAGATTAGCCAAGCCTATTCTAGTTGCATTTTGTATGTGTTGCATTAGCCATCATAACATGGACTTGGATCATACATTGATTACTAACATGTTCCTTGTTCTGGCTCGAAGTACACTGTGAGTGTTTATGTTTTAGCATCTTGCATGTATGTGACTGTCAACATGACAGCATGCTTGCCATGAGGCTAATTGCTTATGTGATATAACTGCCTGAATGCCTGTAGGTGGAGGTTGGATTGCTTGAATTGGAATAATTCATCGAATCTGTTTCAAATTTTACTATGCAGTAGCAAAATTCAAAACCATTTCCAAACAAACGGATATGCGATGCTTTGTTCCAAGTTAGGCGATCTAGTCTATACTTGTTTTGTTGTGTGCATCACGTAGTAAAGATTAGCTGATTAACCGGAATAAGAACGCATGTGTTTTCAAAAACGAGATATCATGGTTAGTAGTGGCCGATCTTCGATCGGGCGAGCGGGGGTGCTCATAGATGACCTTCCCCAATCATACCCAAGTTCCCGAGCCGATGCAACTTTGGTGATAACGGACACGTGGCCTTAGGCAACGAGTCAGGGTTTCCTAAATTCCCTCAAAAACAGAACATTTAGATAGTGACTCTGTATCTGGCAAAGCAGTCCATGTTTGGCACTTCTTTACAAAAATCAGTTTTCCAAAACGATTTGTCAGATTTGGACTCTTTGGTGATTTATCGGCCTTGCATTGCACTTTGCAAGACTAGATTCAGAACCGTGACAATTTCAGTCCAAACTGTAGCATGAGGCCCTCGAGGGCGTATCTATAGTTTCTAGCGACTCCGCTGGGGAGTTAGAGAACTTGACTCGAACTCATGATATCTTGTTTTGATTAGACTTATGCGTTTCTTTGCATTGCATGTACATTGGTATGCCTAGGACACCGTGTTCGCCATATGCTATTCCTGAACGGTTTGTCGGAGGCTTGTTTTGAGAAGCGTGCCATAACGCTGACCGGTTGCGGGCTCTGCCACGACGGGAACACAAACCTCGATTTTCACCGGGGCACCCTTTTTGACCATTCGACCTAGTGCATATTCGGAATCCATAGTGACTATTCCAATCTAGGACATGTTGTTTACCCGATTATTGGTTTGTTTGAAACCGCTGCGTGCATAGTGAAACCCTAGTTCCTGACAAAATAGGACAGGGAAACCCTACTCCAACATAGGGGTGTCTTGGCTCTCATTTGCTTGCTATGTACTTTTAGAGTTGGCCTCTGAGAATGCACGTGTCGGTTTACCAAGTCTGCATCAGTCTGCGGCATCGATTTTGAGAATCACCATATCTGCGGGTATCGATTGATTTAGGCGATGAATTTGGGAACGATGATCGATGGTCGAATGCGATTATTCACTATGCTTATATGCTGTTCGGGTGAAATTGAAATGAAATCTTTTGCTTTTCTCTTTCAGTTTAGAGATTTAGTTCAGAACAGCCAGTGTTCTCCTTCATTGAAGCAAGGCAGACATCTGATCCTTCAGTCACCGGTCACGTCACCTCCGTTCAGTTCAGCGGATTTATGATGGCACAAAATTCAGAGGAAATTGTGGTTATGGCAACCGCATTAAACCAAGGAATCATCTTGCAGGGTGAGGCCGACGTTGAGGTGCCACACCCACCCAGATCACCTTCCGCGTGCCCGATCTGGGAACTCCAGTTGTTTCAAGCTCATGAACCCACCACCTTTGAGCTAATGAGAATGATTGGTGACCTTCAAAGATCTGTAGTTGATCTAGTCTACGGAATATCGGCCCCGCCACCAACTGCATCGTATGCCAGGAACTTCATACCGCAAGAGCCCCCGCTACTGGGGCAAATTGTAATTGAGCTCAGCCAACCTGAAGCTGTCTCAAGTTCCGACAATGACATGTCGACGACAACGGGGCTTCGCACTGAAGTAGCAACCCAAACCGTCCACCAAGCTGAGGCTAGTGGAAAGAACAAGATGAAGGTGGACGCAGATCCCTATGAACAACTCTAGCAAGCTGTTGAGGCTCTGAAAGCCGGCGGGTTGAATAAGCAATAAGTACTCGCAGTTGTGGCTAAGACTGCGGATGACATTTTCCCTACTCAAACTGAAAGCAGTTCAAGCCAAAGGGAAAATTGAGATAGGGACCATCGTACCAGAATAGTTCCTTTCAATCCTAACCCTGCACCTAGAAAAGAACAGAGAGCCAAGGCAGCACCTGCTGATCCTTTTGCCAGTGCGTCCGGCAAAGATCCACAGGCTTCGAAGTATCTACCCTAAGGGCACAGGGTCTTTCATGCCCTCTACATACCTTTGTCCAAGGCTTTTCGAATCCTCACTGAAAAGGTCATCTCAAACCTCTTTAGCCTCGGCCTCTCCAGAGTAATCTCCCTCTCTCGCATGATGCTACCCAGTACTGTACGTACCATCAACAAGCTGGTCACACCACCGACAATTGCTTTCATCTTCGCCACGAAGTACAAGACTTGATCGATGATGAGGTCATCCTCCCACCTAGCTCAGCAAAGTCTATCACCACTGAGTTCGTGGACTTCGAAGATAATACAAGTATGTGATTAGGGGTAGGTCCACCTACGGGCGGCGCTCGGTTTATTTCAGATGTGGCATTTGGCACGCACTAGTTTGGGCATTTGCGAATGCTAATTTTTGTACTTTCTGACTTGGGTGTTGAGTCAGTTCTGTGGTTTTGTTTCGAGTCCGTCTTATCGTTTTGAGTTAGTCTTTTGATTAAGGTCTGTCTTGTTGTATCGAGTCAATCCTGTTGTACAGAAGTCGGGTGATTCCGAGGGTGTCACCCCGGACATCATTATTTCATTTTGTGATTGTCCTTTTGCTTTCTTTTGAGTCTGTTTTGGCTGTGGAGCCAGTTGCAACCAGGAAATCTAAACAAAACAGCCGTGGCTGTCATGTTTTTGTACTTATTGCTACTATTGAGCCTGTTGTGCCAGCAAATTTAGAATGAAACGGCAGTACATTTCACCTGCTCTTCTGTACCTTGAAATCATTGCATTGACCTAAGTTTTTCAAAACTTTTCGAATAATGTGTTGAAAATGAAGAGGAAGGAATTCCTCGGGATTTTGCAAAATTTGATCAATTGAGAGAAAGAAAGGCACGCTAAGCCCTTAATGAATGAGATCATGCTTGTTAGTGTGAGTACTGAGAAGGATCCTGGCGGTTTTACACTGTCTTCAGCGCGAGTGATTTGTCACTTTCTTAAAAGATTTCAAAAAATGTTTTGTACTGTCTTGCGAAGACTTGTGTGGAATCGCTCTTGAGATTGTGCAGCTTAGGATCGCTCTCAGCCTTGAGACTCGACCCCCTTACTTTCAAACAATTGAACTTGGATTCAGAGTGTTCAAAAGTCAACTACAATGTGAGGCTTGTATGGCTAGACTAGAAGCACCCCTCGAACTAGGGGCAAAAGACGTCAGATAATGCACTTCAAGAGTCAAAGACGAAGATCGGCAAGAATGCCAAATCTCAAAAGGGAAGAAAGAAGAAAGTTTTGTTGAAGAACAACTGAGTTCCTATCCACAACACTAGGGGCAAACTCAGCCCCCATTGGATGAACTCCTACATCATTAGCAAACAATAGCCACTCTCTTGGATTCAGATGGCTTCGAGATCTCAAAACCATTTGACATGGACAAAGCTACACTTTTATCCTTGAGAGGCTCGCTGGGGCAAAAACCCGGAAGGACGACCCAGGCAAAAGTTAGAGCAAGAAAAAAAGAAAAAGAACAAAAAAAAAATGCAAAGAAATGAAAAAAAAAGAAAAGAGAAAAATGAAAAGAAATAAAAAGAATAAAAGAATTGAAAAGAAAAGAAAAACATAGCTCGCAAGGTTGAAAACCAGCAAAGGGCGGCCTTGGCAAAAGTTAGAGCGCAAAAGGAGAGGTTAATACCCGAATGTACCTTAACCCGAACTACGTAAGGCTTGATTCCCATGTTTAGGATACGTAGGCAACTTCATTCCGAAGTCCAGCCATAAACACTTCAAAATCAACTGTCCTGTCTATGTAATGGTTCCGATCATCTTTGTCATTTCTGTATCCGAGAGTTCGGTTGTGATCATCACCATGAGAACTGATTGCAATGTACTGCAGTGCTATTCAAACAAGGGGCTACTTTCCGTTGCCGTTCAGCGTGCTGCGGTGCTATTCAAAGAAGGGGCAACTTTCCATTGCCATGCAGTGTCCTTCAGATAAGGGGCAGTTTTCCATTGTTATGAATCCGAGGTTGCATATCTCAAGGGTAAGTTTCGTGCTCGTTGAGTAGTGGACGTTTGCAAAAAACAGTTTTTTAGAATTTTTAATGAGTTGACTAACTTTCTCGAAAATTACTCCATTTTTTCCAAAACTGGACCATTTCTTGGACCCAAAAAAGGAAAATTTCCAGTCCTCACAATCTAACTTGCATGATTTTGAATCAGAAAAGTTGAACAAGCATGTTAATCAAACTTTTATACTGGTCAAACTTGCTTTAATAGAAAACCAAAACAAAAAATGGTCAAAATGATGAACTAGGGGCACAGTTGAGTCAGGTGTTCTGTCTTTTCCCCCATTGTCAACATACTTGCCAGAAAGGGCACTCTACCTGCCAGAAAAGGGCACTCTACCTGCCAAAAAATGGCACAACTGAAGATAACAACAAAGGGCTGAAAGCTCTCTCACCCTCCAAACAACGAGGTATCAAGCCAAGTGCGAAGCACGAATTGGAATGGATCAAGATACTCCACTCCCTTATCTGTGGTGCCAACTAGATGTCACCAGAAGAAATAACTGCGAGCTGATAATGTTGGGGCATAAACCTACAACTTCTTGTTTATCCATCAACCACCTAGGGGAGGGATGAAAAATGAGAGATTGAAGAATAGAGAGATGTACGATGAGAGAAAAAAATGAGAAAAGGGCTTTTCAGAAAAATAGAGATTAAGTGCCTGAGTGATGTGAGAATCACAAATGAGAAAGGTTGAGAAACAAAATACCCGGAGAAACTGGCTCATCGTGATCCGAGAGGTCTCTCGCCTTTGTAACACGTCTGTGTGTCGTGTTTTTTGTTATTTTTTTCATCTTTTGTTTTGAGTCACTTCGAGTGTTTCTCAATGTGTTTAGGTTGTTTACCTTTTTGTTTTCCATTGTTGAGTCTTTTTCGCTGTGGTCAGCTATAGGCTCAATACCCGGTTGAGAACCCTTTTCTCATTACAATTTCAAAAATGAATCGTTTTGTGCTCAGAGTGCTGTGCCATTCTCTACATTTGTGCAAAACAGAATTCGTTCTTTCATAAAAACCGTAAGGTTTAACCCAGGTCATCTCAGAGGAGTAAAACAAGGACCTATCTGAAGCTATAGGTTCCAGACTGCGATGCAAAAGAAAAGAGGAAGAATTCAGAGCATTTGAGTTTGTTTCGACTTCTGCAAATTCCGTCTTTGCATCCCGTGTGTTCAAACTAAAGAGAATGCTGTGTCATGGGCTGTGAGTTCAGAATGAGCAGCGTTTGGAATGGGCTGTGTGTTTAGAATCAGCAGTGTCCTGCACGAGCTGTGTGTTCAAAATAAACAAAGTACTGTGTTACGAGCTGTGTGTTCAGAATGAGCAGTCTATGTGTTGAACATGTTGGAAACTTGTGATTGGTTCCACTTCCAGTGCCTTCCGGTATTGATTTGGCAAAGTCACACCTGTGTTACTTTAATTTGCTTATCAAGTTGTTACTCATTTGTCTATCGAGTTGTTGCTCATTCGCTTATCGAGTTGTTGCTCATTTTGTTTATCGAGTTGTTGCTCTTTGCTTGTCGAGTTGTAAACTTGTCAAGGTCTTATTGTTGCTTATTGAGTTAATTTGTTTGTTATGTTGGCTCACTACCTGACCTGGTAGCACATGCATGTTCAATTTCCATTCGATCCCATTGTTATGTAATATGATGCGATGCGATGCGATGCATAAAATGTATAAATGTAACACTTTTTGAACAAAATAGCTATTTCATTTCCATCATGTCTTTTGCAAAAAGTACATAGTTTTGAGAAAGTAAAACCTGCTTGAAGTAGTACAATGTGCTCAAACTACCAGTAAAAAGAAAAAAAAGCAAAAAGAAGAGAAAAGCAACAAAGTGTCTGAACAGAACAAAAAAGAAAAAGCAGCAGCATGTCTGCATCAATATAGGTGGCCTCAAGTGCGGGAGTCGGTCCTGGTCCTCTTCCTGGACGAGGGTCCAAGGTCACCACCACCGTCTCCATAGTCAGAATCTGAATTGTCTCCAGCCTCGCCCTGCGACGACGCCGTCTCCTCATCAGAATCATCGGGAGAGGGCTCTCAGGAACTGCTCTCAGCGTGAGTGCCTGCTCTGGCTATGGATACTCATCCTCTGCCTGACTCCCCCTCCTCCTCGAGCAGGAACAGATGGTCCAGCTGGAGTACCTCCCGCGGCCGGAATCTGGAATGGAGCTTAAAAAGGACAAATAGCAAATGCATCGATTCTGAGCATAAAGTAGAGTACCGATCTGAGAATGCAATGTGTGAGTACAGTGTATGAATGCTGTGAAACGATGTCGAGTCTGAGAATCACGTGTTTGAAAGTCTGATGTCTGAATCTGATGAGCAATGCTGTGAACAGTATGTGGATTACAGTGTATCAGTGCCGTGAGTGCTGTGTTTCAAGTGCCGTGTTGATAGTGTAATGCATCAGATTATGTATGAAACATATTGCAGGTTTTTGAAACTGCAGTTGAAAGAACTTACCGAAATATAGTAGATGGTCAACAAATCAATGCACGGCGGCAACATCCCCACCGCTGAGGCTGTCAACTCCAGGGACTGGCGAGTGTACTCGACGGAAGCCTGCAAAAGTGTTGAAGTCATTAGTATTTTGCGGAATATCAAATGAATTGAAATGACTGTACAGAATGCAAAGTTTAGTAGTGCATACCGGGGTCGAGCCATAGGCTCCGACAAGCTTGTGATCAGCTGGAGGAGGAGCGAAGGGAATCTGATAAGTCTTTCCACCTTGTCCTCGGCATGTGATCGTCGTAGGCAACTCTGGCCATCCAGCTCCCTGTCCCCTCCGGAACCCACTCCTACCTCGGGCCGGAGGTGCCTTCGGTGCCCTCGGTGCCCCCGCTCCTCCTGTTGGTGCCGCTGGCCTCTCTCGCTCAGCTCAGCGAGCACCACTTAGAGGCCGCATGATATATGCCTGAATGTACTCGGCATAGTCGCCCTCGTCCCTGAAAGGCTCGAAGTCCCAGCCAATCGTATAGTCTATCATCTCCTCCAAGGTGTACCTCTCAGTGTGCCTCGTGTGGGTAGAAGGAGGTGCTAGAACTGTCTGCTCGGGCACGCCCAAGGTCTGCCGTAGGAAGCGCTCCCCGAAATACCATGCCGGACAGACTGGGCCCCCCAATAAGACCCTAAACCGGGTGGTCTCTCGAGCACCGGCATACCGCTCCCGAACTGCGTTAGGCAACGGGGCCTAAGGCTGCCAGGTGATCTGCAAATAAAACACAGTTTGTTATCTACTGATATTGAGAGTACAATGTAAAGCGAAGCTTAAATGAACTGTAATGTTTGACATACCTCGGCTGTGGTAATGGTGTCAAAGTAGCGGCGGAAGAACATGAAGGACTCTTGTGGCCTCCGCTCACATCTCACGTCGAAGCGATGAGAAAACGGAACACCGAGAGGGACCTCCTCGTCAGGCACTGGGGCAAGCCTCGGGAAGTAAGCATATACCTACAACTGCAAAGTATAACAGAGCAAACACCAGTATACTTATCAGATAAAGCAGAATGCAGAATAAAGCAGATTATATGTGTACCGTGTGTGTAGTGTGCAAACCGGTGTAAAGAAGATTGCATATGTATAGTGTGTGTGGCATACAGATAATGTAGAGCAGAAATGTAAAACAAAAAACGAATGTATACCTCCCAAGCTTGCCAGTAGCCTCCGAGCAATTGTCCGCTGCAGCGAGAGAATGAGCTCATATACTTGTAAAGAATGGCCAAGCCCGCACCACCCTAGTTGTAGCGGCGGATCTGTGTCACATACACAAGCGCACTCAGCAAGTAGAAGGCGACAGTGTTCACTCGGTCGGCGAAGAGCGTGGTCCCTAGCAGAAACATGATGAAGCCATGAGCGTATTGCTCCTCCTCCTCCCGAGTGGTAGACGCCTGGATCTGGAAGTGATCCTCAAACCATGAGTACCGTACAAACCCTGCCCGAGCGAGAGGTGGCTGAGTGCCGAGCAAGTATAGCTGAGCGGCGTCCCACTCGTCCATGTTTGTATCAAAGGGGATCGGATTACCCCTACTCTGATGCCTATAAGCATGGAGAAGTCAAAGGGAGTCATCGTCATCTCCCCGGTGGCAGAAAGGTGAAAGGAGTCGGTGGTATCCCACTACCTCTCCACCAGAGTAGCAAGAAGAGGCATGCTCGTAGTGAGGCGCGAGAGTCCCATGCAGAAGGTCCCAAAACCGGCCTGGTCAACAATGCGGCGAACCGCGTCAGGTAGCTCCATATACCAACCTCGGGTGGCAGTGTTCCCATACCCCCGGAAGGCATGGAAATCTCCCTGTGATCAAAACAAACAGTCGCAAAGCAGTGTTACAAATACCATGTTGAATGCACTCAGAATTGATGAGAATGCAGCGTGTGTGTACGTGTCAGATTCAAACAGATATTGGGTATGGGTGTGCTCGCAGTGAACAACAGCATTTGATGAATCAGTGTGTTTGAATAGTTCAGTTGAAAATGCAGCATGTATGCATGTGTCAGAGTCTACGCAGATATTGGGTTCGGGTGTGCTCACAATGAACTACAGCATATGATGTATCAGTGTGTTTGAATTGTTCAGTTGAGAATGCAGCATGTGTGCACGTGTTCAAATTCAAACAGATATCGGGTGTGAGTGTGCTCACAGTGAACTACAGTATGTGATGCAGCAGTGTGTCTAAGTTAAGTAGTTAAAGAACAGAATCGACTATCGCAGTTATGGGTTCTACATTACAGGAAATGAAACAGGGGAAAAGTGTACCTCAGAAGTGCTGTAGGACAGATGTGACTCTGGCTCGCGCAACAAAAGCTCCAGTGGCGTGCCTCGCGCATAGCTCCTGAACTGTCGGATGCCATCGGGAGGCAACACGTGTATCGCTGGCCTGTAAGTCGCTGGATCGAACAGCCGGATGTGAAGAGGTAGGAGCTCGACCTCGGGGTCCACGTCCATCTCCGGGGGAGCCCCACCCTATGGCATGTCGTCTGCCATCTCAGAAAGAGTGCAAAAATGGCCGAAAATGTGGAAAATAGACGAGAATGCCAAAAGTCAACCCAAAAGTCAACCGTGAGAGGGTGAAAAATGGGAGGAAAGGTCGGGGTGTGGAAAATGCACGAAGATCGAGGTATGACTCGGGGAAAACAAACCCCAAATGGTGGAAACCAAGAAAAGTGCACCGAAACAAAGATTTGTTCAGTTCAAAGTGTGCGAAACGGTGAGGGTTTTGCGAATCAAATGACGAAAAAGTGTCGAAAACAAGAGAAAAGCGAGGATCGAAGGTTGGAAAATCACCTAGAGAGAGAGGGAAGGGTTTTTCGAGCTAGGAGGAAGTAAGAATATAGGGTTTGAGGCCCTATATTTAAAGACCCGTGGCCAAATGTCAAAACTGCCCCGACACTGTATTTTTTGGCCTGTTAGCCAAATTGTTAGCCGATCGGCTAAAAAGTTGGCCGATGGATGGCCGGTGGCCTCTCCTTGTGGTCAGTGAACCTTCCACACCCTTGGTTGGGTCATTTATGTGGTTTGGAACCTTCATTACTCAAGACAGTGCAAAGAAGTGGACTTTGGAAGTTTAACAGGCTTCCATATTCACCTCAAACCATGTCTTCTGTATGCAATGCTCGGTACGCGCAAGGTGTATCCTTTTCGTATCCTTTGGTATCTTGCGAAATTCGATAACCGCTTTAAATGCGTTGCATTACGTGTTTTGTCTTGTTTATGATAAACATACATAGGTCGCATCGTTATGCACGTCTACACGCGTTGTAGCGCACACAACTTGCATTGTTATGCACTGTTCACTTGCATCGTTATGCACATCTATATGCGTTGTAGCACACGCCACGTTTGCATTGTCATGCACTTCCTTTGGGTCGCATTGTCTTGCACCCCCCCCCCAATCCATGTTATTTCACGTGTTTCATTCGCATCATCATGCACCTTATCAACAACTTGCATCGTCACGCATCTTCCATTTGCATTGTCGTGCATTCCAATAGTTTGCATTGTCATGTATTTCAATAAATCATGCATTGTCATGCATTTCAATTACACGCATTGTCATGCATCTTTCATTTGCATTTAAGTTCATGCATTGTTATGCATTTCAGTCCTCGCATTGTCATGCGTGTCTCATTTGCATTGTCATGCATTCCAATAATTTGCATTGTCATGCATTTCAGTTCATGCATTGTCATGCATTTCAGTCCTCGCATTGTCATGCATGTCTCATTTGCATTGTCATGCATTCCAATAATTTAAATTGTCATGCATTTCAGTTCATGCATTGTCATGCGTGTTTCAGTTTGCATTGTCATACATTTCAATAAATCATGCATTATCATGCATTTCAATTCATGTATTGTCATGCGTGTCTCATTTGCATTGTCGTGCATTCCAATAGTTTGCATTGTCAAGCATTTCAATAAATCATGCATTATCATGCATTTCAGTTCATGCATTGTCATGCGTGTCTCATTTGCATTGTCGTGCATTTCAATAGTTTGTATTGTCATGCATTTCAGTTCATGCATTGTCATGCATTTCAGTCCATGCATTGTCATACGTGTCTCATTTGCATTGTCGGGCATTCCAATAGTTTATATTGTCATGCATTTCAATAATCATGCATTGTCATGCGGTTCGCGCATTGTCATGCGTGTCTCATTTGCATTGTTATGCATTTCAGCTCATGTATTGTCATGCGTGTCTCATTTGCGTTCTTTGTACATTTCAATAATTTGCATTGTCATGCATTTCAACAACGTGCATTGTCATGCATCTTTGTTTGCATTGTCATGCATTTCAAACAACTTGCATTGTTATGCATCTTCCATTGGCATTGTCATGCATGTCAATCTCTTGTATCGTTGCATATTTCATTCGTATTGTCTTGCACCCCTCTAACTTGCATTGTTTTGCACGTTCCTTCTCCGAAACACCAAGATATGTCCCTATGTTTCTTCATTCTTTTTCCGAAACACCGAGATATGTCCCTATGTTTCCCTTTCTTTGGTTAAGAGCATTCGGAACATGTTCCGATGCTTAAACTTTTCTCCACTAGCGTGCCGCGTGTGGACGTAACTAATTTTTCTCCACTCGCGTGCCGCGTGGGGACGTAACTCTAACCCTTTCCCCACTCACGTGCCGCGTGTGGACGTAACTCTAACCTTTCTCCACTCACGTGCCGTGTGTGGACGTAACTCTAACCTTTCTCCACTCGCGTGCCGCATGTGGACGTAACCATCCTTCTCCGCGTGCCGCGTATGGACGTAACAACCTTTCTCCACTCGCGTGCCGCGTTTGGATGTAACCCTCCTTTCTCCATTCGCTTGCCGCGTTTGGATGTACCCGCACTACATCGCGCTTTCTTGCGCAAACCTTTCTCCAGTCGCGTGCCGCGTCTGGACGTATTCGCACTGTTATGTGCATCGTGCTTTATTGCTCTCTTTTCTCTCACGCTTATGCCACGCCGAGAGATGCTCTCCTTTCTCTCATGCGTGTGCCACGTTGAGAGATGCTTCCTTTCCTCTCACGCGTGTGCCACGCTGAGAGATACTCTTTTGCCTCTCTTACGTATGATACGTTGAGAGATGTTGTGTTTAAGACTCCGAGTGTCCTCGGTAGTCGCCTTTAATCTTCTCCGCGTAAGGTACAGTGAGAATTGCATAACTTTCTTACACCCTTTCTTTTGGAATGTGTAGGACCGTTATCTCTTATTCACTTGCTTAAATTGTTGCATTTGTTTTGCATGAATGCTTCATTACAGCTCTCTTTGCATGATCATAAGTTATGCTCGGCTTTGTGCATTGTCCTTGCATCTTGCCCCTGTCTTCAGGCACATATCTTGCTATCTTGCATGCTTGTCTAAGTCTTCAGCCTTGTCAAAAATGGGTCGTCTCTAGGCTTTGACATTCATTCCCGTCATTGTTATGACTTTCGAGTTCTGTCAAAGAGGGGCAACTGTAGACACCCCATTTTTGACCGTCCTCAAGACTTGGACGTCATCGTTTGAACACTCGATGATCATCCATGCTCGTGTTCGTTTTGAGTTCTCGGAGGTCTCGGCTATGCGCCTTGCCTCAAGATCTCTCAACTTGTCTGTTTTGTGCTTGGTTGTGGACCAAACACTTGTGTTTTTTCTTCTAAGGGAAGAGGGTGACTTGTTCGCCATCCCCTCAACCTACCAGCCAGGACATGATGCCATCGGCCTCTTTTTCTTGCCATCGGCCAAAAGTGTTGGCGAGTCGGCACTATATTTGGTCGGCCGGCACTTATGTTGGCCGATCGGCCATTTTTGGTGGCCAAACCCTGTTCATCTGCTTTATGCAAATATTTTATGCCAGCTGGTGCAGCTGGCTCCACAATTCACCCCCTCCAGACACGTGTATGGAGGGATTTGCTCTTTGCTTGGCTTCTCTTGGAAGCCTTAGAATTTGAACCTCTATAAAGAGGGAGCCCATCCTCCCTCCTTGAAGGTTTAGAAAAAATTGTTCTTGAGAGGATAGATATAGTGTTGTATCTATACTCACTTGTTTGTTCTTGTTTTGTGTCTAAAGAGTAGTATTGTCTTACTATTGTACACAAATACAGACTAGAACACCATCCTTGGTTGCTGAGGTGCTAAGAGGTTGATTTCAGTGTTCTTGGGTTGGTTTGACCTCAGAAAACTTGCTGGAGCTTTGTTCTTGAAGAAGTTCTACAAGGGTGAGCAAACTTGCTTTAGATACCCCTTTCTTGTTTAAGCTTTTAACCCCTCTTTCTTATTGTTTTGAGCTTAGTTTATAACTGATAAAAGTTCTATTTTTTCTTGCTTTAGAACTTTGTTTAAGGTCTCTTTGAGGTTTGGGGTTGTTTCCCCCCTCTTAGGCCTTGTTAGGCCTTGTTTTAGGCCATCCATTTTGGCCATTGTCCTTGTCTTTGTATGACCTCTCTACCACTGAAATCCAGAGGATTTTCAGTGGTGGAGAGGTGGTTTTGGTGTCTCAAATAGGAGAGGGTCATCCCCTCTCCATGTTGTCTTTAATGCTTACATAAATGGCTTATGTTGGTAGCTTGTATGCTTAGCTTGTTTTAGCTTTATTTCAGTGTGTATTAGGCTTTGTTTTGCCCTAATACATCTCTGTTTCAAGTTGGTTTAGACATACCATGCATGCTTTGTATGCTTGTCTTGTAATCCCATGATCTGCCTTAGCATGCACCATGTTGTAACATGTCTTTTTAGCATGATTTTGGCTTAACTTCATGAAGCTTCTAGCTTTGTTTTAACATGCTAAAGCTCTAATTTTGGTTGTTTTGGTCGTCCATGACTTGCTTTGTATAGCCACCATGTAATCTAGCTTGTAGGCTTTGAGTATTGAATCCTTTGACATGCTTTACTTGGGTCATTTCAGTGGTTTGGCATCACTTGTTTTGTTATTTCAGTCCATATAGTATGCTCAAATACTTACATTTATCACATATTCCATGCTTTGGATAGTTTGTGTGTTATGCCTCATGAGCGTGTCATTGTATATGCCACCATGCCTGGGCGTTTGGGATGCCATCCAAATGGGTTTTTGGGCCCGTTTTAGCATGTCATATCTCTAATTTTGGTCGCTTAAATCATGCCATGTTTGGGCTGTCTTAGGTGTAGTGCAACACCTCTTTGGTAGCCTTGCATGTCTCATGTTTTTGCCCCTTATTTTAGCTTGTTTTGGCTTTGGTCATTGCATGTTTTAGGCTCACTTTGGTATGCCTTAGGACTGTTTTAGGTTATGCTTGCCATATGCTCTTTGTCTTGTGTAGCTTTGGTTCAAGTCCCGTCACTAATCTTAGGCTTTAAGCCTTGTGCATGCTTTGATCATGATTTGTCTATGTGATTTGGCATCACTCCTAGCATTATTTCAGAGCATGTAATGTTGTCACATTTGCATGCTTTTCATTCCTTTTAAGTGTTCTTGAAAGTTGCCTTTTATGCCTTAGTCTTTAGGCCAATTGGCATGCATGTTTGTATGTGCATTTGTCCTCATTTCTAGAGCATTATGGCTGCTGATTTGGACCTATTTGAGAGCTGTCCATTTCGGTTTAAGTCCATCCCCGCATGTTGTTGCATGCTTGCCTTGTATGTTGTCACATACTTGTTGCATATTTGGTAAATTGCATGTTGTAGCATGCTAGTTCAATTGTGCCTTGTTGTGTACTTAGTCCATGACATGTTGTTGCATGCTTAAGTTGTAATGCATTTGGCATGCATTCTCCTCTTTTAGTTGCTTAACATGTTGTCACATGTTTGCCTCACATGTTGTTGCATGTTTGTCATTGGCATTGTTGTTACATGCCTTGCATGCTTATTTGTTTAGATTGTATGCCTATTGCACATTGCTTGTTTGCATGCTCATGTTGCATTAACTTGCTTGCATGCCTAGGTTGCATAGCATTAAGCATGCATCCCTTGCCTCTTGATCAACCATGATGGAGTTTAGGGCCCCCTTTCGTGTTTATGTGCATTCATTGTACATTAATTTGCACACTCGACTCCTTTGGCCATCATGCATTGAAATCTGTGATTGGTGGCCCGAGGGTCGAGAGCTACACTCCCTTGAGTTCATAGCATGATAGGGAGGGTGGTCGTGCACACATTGTCTTGAAAATTCCTTGCCATGCACTGCCTGTCCTCTGCTGCAGCAAAAATAAGATTCTGTAGGAAGAAATGGCCGGTCGGCCATCTTCAGTGTTGGCCAGTTGTGTATTGTTGGCCGAGGTCCCCACAAATGGTCGATGACCAGTTCCCCTTAGCCAGTGGCCTTGAATTTTGGCCGGTGATATACCACAGTTCTCAGGAGGTGATTCAGAAGTATCCCTGAGACTTGCAAAGTTTTCAGAGGTGTAGAGCAGTGTAAATAGAGGCAACATGTGACATGCCGATGGATTTCTGAGCGAAGCTGTCTGGGCACGCATGCATTCGTCTCTCTTCCCGAGGCTGCTTTACTGCTTGCAGTAGCTTAATTAATTTGTTTAATTAGTTAAGTATTGTGTAATAATTAGTTAGCTCGTTAGTTAGTTAATTTTTTGATTTGTATTATTCTTTCGGTCCCTCCGTCGAGAGGGCGCAATTGTGTAATAAGTGTGCGTATGTGTGATGCATATCTTCCAACCTCCACGTCTTTCTCCCTTTTACTTAACCGCTTACGATGGTTAGTTCTAGGGCACGTTTCAATTAGCATCCTTATGCTATGCATGTTTGCATCATTCATCTATATTGCATGCACCAAGCTCGGTGCATCATACTAACTGCATTGTATTTAAATTCCAAGTTGAATACATGTATCGAATTGTCGCATCTCATATGCCATTTTAGATTAGCTGAGCCTATTCTAGTTGCATTTTGTATGTATTGCATTAGCCATCATAACATGGACTTGGATCATACATTGATTACTAACATGTTCCTTGTTCTGGCTCGAAGTACACTGTGAGTGTTTATGCTTTAGCATCTTGCATGTATGTGAGTGTCAACATGACAACATGCTTGCCATGAGGCTAATTGCTTATGTGATATAACTGCCTGAATGCTTGTGGGTAGAGGTTGGATTGCTTGAATTGGAATAATTCATCGAAATCCGTGTTTTAGCCTACTTGCGAGTAGCAAAATTCAAACCATTTCCAAACAAACGGATATGCGATACTTTGTTCCAAGTTAGGCGATCTAGTCTATACTTGTTTTGCTGTGCGCATCACGTAGTAAAGATTAGCCTATTAACCGGAATAAGAACGCATGTGTTTTCAAAAACGAGATATCATGTTTAGTAGTGGCCGATCTTCGATCGGGCGAGCGGGGGTGCTCATAGATGACCTTCCCCAATCGTACCCAAGTTTCCGAGCCGAGGCAACTTTGGTGATGACGGACACGTGGCCTTAGGCAACGAGTCAGGGTTTCTTAAATTTCCCCAAAAACAAAACATTTAGGTGGCGACTCTTTATCTGGCAAAGCAATCCATGTTTGGCACTTCTTTACAAAAATCAGTTTTCCAAAACGATTTGCCGAATTTGGACTCTTTGGTGATTTATCGGTCTTGCTATTCACTTTGCAAGACTAGATTCAGAACCGTGACAATTGGAGTCCAAACTGTAGCATGAGGCCCTCGTGGGCGCGTCTACACTACACCACCCTTCCACCAACAACACTATCCTTACCACTACAATCGTTATCACTTCACCTTCATCCCTACCCCTACCACTCTACCTCTCCACTGCACCACGCTTCCACCATTAACACTATTGTTACCACTACAATCGTTATCCTTCC
Organism: Camellia lanceoleosa; assembly: GCA_025200525.1. NCBI lineage: Eukaryota > Viridiplantae > Streptophyta > Magnoliopsida > Ericales > Theaceae > Camellia > Camellia lanceoleosa. The sequence continues at coordinate 69,221,849 of CM045764.1, forward strand.
ACCTCCACCAATCTATTTCCACTACACCACCATTTCATCATCAACATTATTGTTACCACCATAACTGCTATCCCAGCACCACCACTACCACTCTACTTCCACTACCACCAGTGACCACCCCCAAATCCATCATTATCACAATAATTGCTATCCTTTCATCTTTACTGCCACCATTGTCACCTTTATTATGAAAACATCTCTACAACGATATAAAAATTAAAACAAAATTAAAACACCGTAATATTGTTGAAATTATTAAAAAATAATAAATTTTGAATTTTATCTTACTGTAAATGTCAAAAAAAAAGTGTTAGCATTAGAAGCATTCCACATCACCAATAACCACATGCCAAGATAAACATGAAACCAAACTATTTTTCAATAACAAAATTATTTTTCCAAACCAAACTAATTTTTTTGGGCTAATGATTACCAAACTTGTGCTACACTTTTGGTCATGCTACTCCCAATGTACAAATAAAATGATTTCTCCTGCAAGACTTTTGATTTTCTTCTACTCTTAATGTATCCACCATACCAAGATGACACGCATGCACTAGCATTTAATGCATGACAAGCTATCAGCTACATAGTGACGAGACCTTTGGTATTTTTTATTATTATTTTGGTAGAAGGTGTATTTTTCTATTCTCAATAACCAGTAGGTGTATCTCAAAAAAAAAATTTCTCTGATCTTTACTCCTGCAAACTCTATCTAACTATCAACATCCATCTCATTCTTCAAAGTGGAATTAAACTTGTATAGACAAATATATAACCAGAGCTTGAAGAGTTCAAGCATGCTGTTTTTAACTTCTAAGGCACACACCGTTTCATGTACATTCATAATTTTCTCTATTGGTTTCCATTTCTATTTATTTTCTCTTAGTTATTTTTTCTAATCTGTTGTATACTTGAATGATTTCACATTACAAATTTCAAATGGATTTAAGGCAAAGCATTAACTCTCAAGAAGTTGTGGAAGATGAGGATGTTGACGAGCCAATTGCTACTCCACTTTGGAAATATGTCCCAAAAATTTCTAATGAAACGCCCAATTCCAAAGGTGGAGGTGGCTTTGCAAAATTTATATGCAATTCTGGTTGCAAATTGGAGGCTTATACTGGTTCTTATTCCCAAGTTCGTGCACACTTAATAAGCAAATTACTGGCTAACGAGCTCAAGGTATACAACTAGGTCTAAAGGTGAACAAGACTGAAAGGGAGTTGTTGAAACAAGAGGAACTAGATGCACAACATCTGTTTCTGGGAAATGCCAAGGCCAGAAAATTTCCTAGGTTCACTTTAACATCACAAGTACAATCTCAAACTATTAGGTCCTCTGATGTGCCACGCTCAGTCAAAGTTTCAATTGACAACATGTTTCATGTAAGAAACAAAGAAGAAGTATACTAAATGATTGCTAGGTGTCATTATAGCAATGGCATTGCTTTTAATGTTGTGAGGTCTCTATGGTGGGCAAAGATGGTTACTGCTACTAATGATGCTCAAAAAGGGTACAAGTCTCCTAATTATGAGAAGGTGAGGACCAACTTGTTGGACAAAGAACAACACAAGGTTCAACAATCCCTCAACCCTTTAATGCAAGATTGGAGCATACATGGAGTTTCAATTGTTTCTGATGGTTAGTCAAATTTAAAGAATCAAACTTTGATTAACATCATGACTGTTTCTGGTGGTAAGGCCATTTATTAATGGACATGATGTTTCTTCAAAGGAGAAAAATGCAACAAATATTGCTGATTTGTTGTTTAAAGTAATTGAATTTGTTGGACCCTCTAATGCGGTCCAAGCAGTTACTAACAATGCCACTAATTACAAGGCAGCTGAAGCAATAATTCAGCTCAAGTATTCTCATATATTTTGGTCAGGTTGCTTAGCCCATACTTTGAATCTCTTGATGAAAGACATAGTCAAATGTGAGGATCCAACTTTGTTATTTGTTGATAAATCATATAAGAGAGGTAAAGAAGTGGTAAATACATAAAAAAATCATAGCTCTTGTTAATACTTGTTCAAAACATTTTTTGGTCAAGATCTTCTCAAAGCAAAGAAGACTAGGTTTGGGCACCATTACAACGTCTTGTTAAAGTTAGACATGCTTTGTTGTCCATGGCTTTAAGCAAACAATGGGAAATTTTGAGAAAAAGTACATCATCTCCTCATTAGCATGACATGGTCCACTAAACCATTATGAATGATGATTTTTGGAAAAAAGCAAAAAGAGTCCTCATCATCACAAAACACATTTATAAGATGCCATCACAAAACACATTTATAAGATGCTTAGATTTTTAGATTCTGATAAGGCTGTGATTGGAGAGGTTTATGTGTTAATGGATACTGTGTTAGGGAACATTAAGGATACTCTTTCAAATGATCCTATTGTTTATGATTTGATATATCAATTTGTGGTGGAAAGATGGGATAAGATGAACATTCCTTTGTATTGTCTAGCCTATATTCTTGTTCATAAGTACTACACAAATTCTTGGTTGTCAAAATCTGCCCCAGGTGGTGTAAGAAGGTTAAAACCTCATTTTGATGTTGAGGTGCAAAAGGGGTATCTTGAGGCAATTGAAACAATGATTTGTGATCAAACTAAAGCTGTTGTTATAAGAAAAAAAATTAGTGATTTTGTTAGTTGCAAAAGAGTTTTTTCATAACCTCAAGCAGTAAATGACAGAGCAACCGTGGATGCACTATCATGATGACATTTGTATGGTGGGGTAGCACCTGAATTATACTCTTTAGCATTGAAAGTGTTGTCTCAAAGTGTGAATACTTCTTGTGTAGAAAGGTGTTGGAGTACCTATTCCTACATTAATAATATGAAAAGGAATAGGTTAAATGTTGATCGAGCTGAGAAGTTGGTTTTTGTGCACTATAATCATAGACTCTTGTCAAGGTATAGGGAGGACTATAAAATTTTAAAAATTGGGATGCACATCCAGAAGATGCCAACATTAAAGAGAATATTATGGCAATAGAAGAAAGAGATAATGTATCGCTTTTGGACAGTGAAGATGATACCACTCTTGCAGCTTCAGATGTTCACCCATGTCTAACTCCAACACCATTGCCTCCATCTTCATCATTTCCACCTCCTACTTCTCAAGAGCATTCAATGGAACAAGTAGTAGCACAAAGAAGACTTGAAAAAGCACGTGGCAAAAGACAGAAAAAGTGAAAAAAAACGGCAGAATAAGTGAAATATTTTGTTATGTGGAATTGTAATATTTTGTTTTTTTACCTTGGTTTTTGACTTTATTTTTGGTTGCTTACTTTTTGGAAACTATGAGAATTAGTGAACTCTTTTGGTTGTCAAATCTTTTTGTTTGATTAGATGATTAAGAATTAATGATATTTGTATTAGTGATAAATTTTCTAATGGAATTCTATTATATTTTTGTGTAGCAATGTAAGTCATCAAATTTAATATATTTAAATAAAGCCACTCCAAAAAATAAATACATGCTAAATTTTTGAATTAATTTTATTTATATATACATATTATACATATATATATATATAAGCTCTCCCCGAAGCGCTTCCAACCTAAGAAACTTCTATCGGCTCATGCTCCCCACTCCTGCCTTCGCCCCCGCTTCGTGCAACTAAGTTTTGGACAACTTTTGGTATATCAAAACCATTCATTATGCGAAGAAGTGAGAAATTGAGAAAATGTAAGACAAATTAGGATGTGAGGAAAAGAGATTGGCTAAAGAATGGAGCAAAATCATTAAGAATCGAGAAAGTTATGGAGTTCGAAAGATGGTTGAAGAAAAGTAAAAAACGGGAAGAAGAATCATATTTTTGGTCAATTTTAAGAGCTTCGATGACACACAAAAGATGTAAAATGAAACGTATGAAGGGTGTTACAAAATCTCAACGAAGGAGATAAAAATGTTTGAAGTGGTGGGTTTGAATATGAAAAGTCGTAATTTTGTTGGGTCTTTATTGTGCACTGGAGTAATTTTTGCATGCGAATAGGATATATGCCATGTGATACCTTATACTATTGCTAGGGATGTAATCGGTTTGGTACAGTCAGTATTTAGGTAAAAAAATTCACCAAACTAATAATATCAGTTTTATTATTTTGAATACAGATACAGACTGCTTCTCCCATCAAACTACACTGAACCGAACCGATTGAGGCGGTTCGATTTGGTGCGATTTAATTGGTCTAGGACCTTCCAAACTTGAGCCACTTTTAAAATAATCACTAATCTATATAAAAATATTAAGTTAGTTATTTGTCCACCATGTCAAACATATCTAATCCATCCATTTAATAAATACTTTTCAATTCCTAGATTAACACACACACAAAAAAAAAAAATACTAAGGTATTAAAAATAATGAGTTAGAGTTAAGATTCTATATAGTAAGAGTTTACAAAACTAGGTTATAAAGATGATAATGTTAATTAATTAAGTTAAATAATTTATTATACTTATTAATATCATTATATTATTAGATTATATATATATATATATTATAAATACAATATATGTTGAAGCGGTCGATTTCGGTTTAGTTTGGTGCACAAGGTGCTTGAATCGACACTGAACCAAAAATTTAAAAAACCAATCTAAAAAATCACACAGACCGATTCTTGTTTAAAAAAACAGATCAAATATAGCCAGTTTAGTTTGGTTCAATCGGTTTTTGGTCAATTTTTTCAGTTTTTCTTGCATCCCTAACTATTGTGATTAGCTTTTGTAACATGCCCGAAGGGCTACCCGTACACATTAAACAGTTTGGACCCTCGATTTCTTCGATCTAGTCTTACAAGTGCGATGTGAAACATAGATGAGAGTTCAAATTTAACAACTTTTATAGAAAATCCATTTTATTACAAATTCTTTGCCAAAAATGGATAACATCACCAGATCTTAGAGCCCCGCCTAATATTTTGAAAAAATTAGGAAACCCGTGACTCGTGCCAAGGCCACTATTCGTCGTAACCAAGAATGCTTGCCTCAGAACCTTAGGTGTGAGAGAAGAAGGTCATTGATTCAGCACCCCTGCTCACCTAATCAAAGATCGGCCTCTACTAAGTCATGATATAAATTTTATTTACTTTATCTGTTTATATTCTGATTTATTTAGTAAATCCTAAAAATTACTATGTAAAACAAACAAATATAGACTATGTCATTCATTTTGGAACAACTTAATTTCATGTATTTTAATATTATTCCAAATTGAACAACACAACCTCCATCCACTGGTATTTATAGAGATATGTCAAATAAGCAAATAGCCACATGGTATGATACTAAACAAGGTAAGAAAAACACACAAAAGTAATATGCTAAACCACAAAAACTCACATATTTACTGGCGTCCCGCGAACAACTATAAAACAAAGTTAGCAAAATATGCATAATCCCATATACAAAATCCTAATGCAATTCACCCATAGAATGCAACTAAAGATCCGAATTCTAATATATAACATGTGAATCATCTCAAGACATAAGGTAGCATACAAAATCACATAGGAATTGATTAAACCCACAAATGAAAATGAGTCGAATCTAGATGCATGAAATATGAATATGATGAAAAAGAAAATATGATGCTATATATAGATATGAGAAGTGATTAAATAAAAGGGATAGAAAGAAATAGGGTTGGAAGACATACATAGAAAGGGGTAGAAAGAAGTTGGGGTTGGGAATTATTACAACACTGAATAATTGCAAAACCCAAAAAAAATACGTGGGATTGGGAGATTATTACAACAGAACCGAAACTAACAAATCATATGAATAAGATAAAAAATATAAAAAGTTACTATTCATTCGTCGGTTACTGTTCATTTGGTGCAACACTATTCATCTATCGAAAATTATTCTGTCTGTTGTTGACTGCTCTGTTTCGCCCGGAAAAACTTATTTTGCAGGAGAACTATTCATCTAGCAGACTATTATTCATCGCTGGTAGTACTATTTACCGCAACAGGTACTATTCACCCTCCTTGGTCATTACTCATCTTATTGGACATTTTTTCATCCACGGTCACTATTCATCACCAGAGATACTATTCATTGTCGAGGTTACTATTCACTGTCAAAGGATACTATTCACCACTAGAGATTACTATTCACCACCGGTCACTATTCATTTGGTAGGGTCACATTTTTAACAAATTAGGTGGTTTTGACAAACTATTTAAAGCGATAAATTACAACAGTTTATTTAGGCGGTGTGGCATCGACCATTGAAAGCAGTAAATTACAACAGTTTATGTACAATAGTAAATATTACATATTTAAAATAATAAAGAAAATACAAGAAAGTAAATGAGAAGATTGCAAAAATTCACCTTTGGAGAGAATGGTGAATCTTTTGATTATCAAACTTTCTTCTTTACACTCTTACGGTTATGGTGTATGCTTCTGAATCTCAGCCAGATGTTTCAAATTTTAGTTTTAATGGAGTTGTGGATGGTGTATATTAGTGAATAGGAAGGTTGATTAAAATAAATTTGAAATTTTGGAAATCAATTCATCTCCCCTAAAATTTATTGAAAACAAATTCTCTCTCTTCTTTTTTTTCTTTTCTTTCTTTCTTTTCTTTTCTTTTCTTCTTTTTTTTTTTTTTAGCTCTCCCCAGCTCTCCTTTTTTCTCTTGATCCTTTTTCATTCCTCTCCCTTTGATTGCCTTATATAGGCAAAAACTAGGAAGAAACAAACAAACAAAATATAATATAATTATGATGACCGGGAATGATTATTCGCTTCATTCGCCTTAGTTCCTCATTGGGTTGTAGTGTCCAGAAGTTTAGTCCTCAAAACAAAAACTTTGTTCTTGCCTTTTGGTGATTGATTTCCACTTGTTCCGGAGAGTACGGGGTCAGGTCCGGAGTGCCTGGGAACCGAACCGAAAAATTCTGAGCTGCTGCACCAGGGTCATACGTGCGCGAGGTGGGGCTGCATGTGCGGGGAGGGTGAGGCTTGAGGGGCTTGCACACTGCCTAAAAGGCAGGTGCGGAAGGTGGTGAGGGAAGGACCACCGCACGTGCGAGGAAAGGCGCCGCACGTGCGAGATTCTGGGTAGCCGAACCTCTGTTTTTTTTTTTTTTTTTTTTTTTTGCTCTTTTGGCCGAATTTGTATCACATTTGGGGCTTCTCTATCTCACTCTAAACCTCATATTTTCTCCTCATTCTCTCTAGAAACCTTCATCAAAACCCTAAAACTCTTTGATTCTTGTAATCCATTGGGTCCAAATTCATCATCATCCCTCTCAAGCTTTGGAGATCTAGAGTTAGGGCTCCTCTTGGTGTTGTGGAAAGTTGAAGAATCTTCCATCAAAGCTAGGGTTTCATTTCCATTTCTTCATCAAACATTGAGGTAGGGGATTTCCTTGAGTTATATATATGTTTATGTAAGTTTGTGATTGATTTGTGAGTTCTCTTTTGGTATTTCGAAAATGGGTTTTTGTTTCAAGAAATGGATGGTTTTGTAGGAGAAATCTATCCTTGTCATTTGTAAGTTCTAAATTTTGAAATGTGGAATCATGATGTTGAGATTAATGTGTTTAGAGGGGTTTTTGAAATGAGATGAGGAAAGGTTAAGGTTTTTGGTGAAAAACCTAGAAGATTGGGGGTTTTGGAAATAATGGGGGAAATCAAGGGATTTTTCTTGAAATGAATAAAAGGGTGAGTGAGAATTTCATAATGTTGATATTAGGTGATAAATTCTAGATTTATAAAGGTTGGAAACCTCACTTAATTTTTTTTATTGGTCACCTACATATACAAATGTGATTATAAATTGTACATTGTTGTGTTCCATGATATATAAGTATTGTTGTGAAAGGAAATTATTGTTCAAACATTTCTCTAGCTTTGGAAATATTTAGAATGTGAAAGTATATGAATTGTAGGTTCATTGTCGTATGAAGATCCATGATAGCAACTTTGTACCAATTTATGAAATAATATGGAGAAGGGAAAATTACGAATGTAATTGTTGTGGTAATCTTGTTAGAATAACTTGGAATTGGAGAAATACTACGAGGCATGGATTATCATTGCATTTCATATTCTTTCAACTAATTATTATGCATCATGTATCTAGATTGGAAACATTTACATTCAAGAAAGGAATATATACATACATATATGGTAATGAAAACAGCGATAATGTGTATGGGGTAAATACGTTGGTGAGTCCGGTTAAAGGGTGTAGATGAATTGATAAGTTGGCTTGAGTGTTCAGGGTGAAAGACCGAAAACACGCGCGGAGAAGGTACCACTTTCCTTCCGGTTAGCAACCGATAAAGTGGGGTTATTGGTAGTGCTTGTTGAGCCTACTTGCAAATACCATCCTAAGGACTACCTGTGTCGTATTTACCACCCCTTATGGTTAAAATTGGAAATTGGATTGGATGAGATTGCAACAAAATTGTTATCGAAAACATGGTGATTTTCAAGAACGACATGACATGATATGAGACCATCTTGAAAAGGCATTGCATGGCATTTGCACTTGCATTAAATATTGGATATCTTACATAAATATATATACTTTGTTAGGGATTTTTCTATTGGGCTTTATGCTCACCCCTATGAGATTTTGGTGCAGGAAAAGACGTGGTGATCCCGCCAAGTTGAGGGCGTGGATAATTGTGAAGAGTACATAGCTCTATTTTGTAGTGATTTAATTGCTAGTCAAGGGCTATTTCTGTGTGGGTTCGAGAGGCCACTTTTGTGTAACCCGGCTTAAGCCTTGGAAATTGTAGCCCATATGGGCATTTATTTGTTTTGAGAACTATATGCTTCACATGCTATAGATTCATGTATTTTTCTTACCAATGAATGTATAATCTGCATGTGAAACTTTCATATAAACTCGTTTATTAACTATGCAAAGATGGAAGGATTATTGTCATTGTTTAGTGAACGTTAGTTGATGTGGTTAGTTTATATTGAATTATTTCGGGGTGTTACAATAATATATATATATATATATATATGCAATTGAATCTAGCAGGCAGGGAGAGATTGGTACCAACCTCTCTCTTTTTTATAGCCAAACCCTCCCCACAAACAAACAAACTATATGCATATTATATAATATAATAAATATCTAATATATATATATATGCATTATTTGCTTGGATTTTTTATTTTTTTATTATTTTTCTTTTATAATATATATAATATAATATCTAAAATGTATAATTTATACCAATTTATATAGAAACACCAAAACTATGAACAAATACATAAAATTATGTACAATAACAAAATACTAAAGTAATAAAATATATTTTAATAGTTTAAAACAATTTGGCCAAAACGGGTGAAGGTTGGGATTAAAATTTAAATTTGATTTTTTTGCTAAGAAATTCACAAAATAGCATATTTCAATTTTTATCATCTGGTGGTCAGAAGAAAGCACCCAAGTTAGGGCTGGTTAAAGTGAGATGTCTACATCTTTGACAGTAGGGTCCACTATATTTATATTAGGTGTTTAGGAAACAATAGTGAGCATATACATTTGTGATTGATGGAAAGTAGCGCCACGTGATACCCTATTGGTATACAAAAAAATTTCTGCGCTTTGGAACAACAAGGAGATGAATAGGGATTTAATCGGTTCGGTACGGTCGATATTTAGGTAAAATTTTTCACCAAACTGATAATGTCAGTTTTATTATTTTGAGTATCGATACAAACCGTTTTTCCCATCAAACGAACCAATTGAAACAGTTTGATTCGATGCGTTATAATTGATTTAGGACTTTTCAAACTTGAGTCACTTTTTAATATAGTCACTAATCTATGTAAAAATATTAGTTATTTGTCCACTATTTCAAATATATCCCATCCATCCATTTAATAAATACTTTCAAATTTCTAGATTAACAAAAATACAAACAAACAAAAATAATAATAATAAATACTAAGATTTTAAGAATAATGAGTTAAAGTTAAGATTACATATAATAAGAGTTTGCAAACTTAGATGGTAGAGATTATAAGGTTAATAAATTGAGGTTAATAATTTATTATACTTATTAATATCATTATATATATTTATATATTATAAATACAATACATGTTAAAACGGTCAATTTTGGTTTAGTTCGGTACACAAGGTGCTTGAACTTATATCGAAACGAAAATCGAAAAAAATCAAATTAAAAAACTACACAGACGGATTTTTGTTAAGAAAAAAAAGACCAAATATAGTCGTTTCGGTTCGATTCAATCGATTTGGTCAGTTTTTTTGGTTTTTCTTACATCCCTAGAGATAAGGTGGGTTTTATCCTATGCTTTTCGGTCCTTGGTGTTATGGTGCATCCAAGTTGATCGAGTGGTTCAATGACTTCGATGATGACAACCCTAAGATTTTTCGATGTGTAGAATCCATTTCTGGGGTTAGATTGTGCAAATTTTGAATCTAAGATGATGATTGACAACCGACAAATCTGAGAGAATCAAATGGAAGATCAAATCGTGTCCGATTGCGGTGAAATTTTAGTACGATGATCATGGAGCTAGGACGGACATATCCAAAGACTAGAATAATAAATCCAATCACACAATAAACTGTTAACAATTTGACCATCATAAGAACTTCTTTAAATACTTCGTTTCTTCTCTTTTTGTTCTACCTTGTTTTGTTATTTTACTATGCTATGTAGATGATGATATATGTGATATTAAATATTGTTTAGATAGTATAATTATATAATGTATGAGATTGGTGACTATAACATGATTTCTTATTTATTCGGTAAGTTATCCCTATTATTTCAGAAATTGTTAAAATAACAAATAATTATGAAATCAAAATTAGTTTAAAAAGAACATTATTTGATGTATGTATAGCATGTGTGATTTTTAATAAAGCCTAAAAAGATATTTTTAATAGTCTAAATAATTCTTCAAAGTCTTTGACAAAAATATCTGAAATTATATGTAAAGTATTATTAATTGTGGATTATCAAATCTATGCCATATCTCTTATATGTTTTAGTCTTGTGATATCATATATGCTTTATTTTATCATGCCTTATGTCACGATCCAAACCCGCCCCTATGGGTTTAGTATCAGAATCGCCAAGAATCCGAGATTACCAAGGCCCGCTAATAAAGAAGACAGTAATACAGAGTACAGGGGCATGGCGGAAGCCAATACAGTAAATAAACAAGGTCCAATGAGCTGTGACAGTCTATATGCAAAAAGACTTTTCATGCATATATATATACTCGGTACAAAACAGTATGCACAATATTTACAGTCATTCAGAACAAGGACCAAATCCCTATTAAACAGTACAGTACAGTGCTACGTCTATACAGTTATACAAAACAGATACAGAGACAGACGGGAGAAATTAAAACACCCCTAAGCCATAGCTTGGCAGGCTCAGAACCTCGCAGTGAGGCATAGTAGTTGGCTTCACAAAAATGGGGGGTCTAACCCACGCTCCTAACTCCGATCTGGTGCCTGAACACCTACATATATATATAAACAGTGAGCTAAAGCCCAGTGAATAACATAATGCGTAAAGAGGTTAAGAATGAATGTCCTTACAGTAATGAAAAACAGTTCATTAAATCAGTATTTCAGTCGTTCAGTCAGTACAGTCATATGTGGTACATCCATTAGCATAACAGTACAGTAAACAGTAGGTCTTAAAAGACCGAACAGTTAATGATGGCCATCAATCAGTAAACAGTAGTGGTTCCAACAAGGGAACCGACAGAGATCTCTGTAACAGTAACAATCAGTAATAGTAGTTGCTAAGGATGCCACAATACAGTTCAGAATATAGGACATACATTCATTCAGTTAACAGTAGCAGTTCAGAAACAGTACAGTTCAATTGTTCAGAAGATAATCATTTTTGAAAATATCTTTACACAGCTGTTACTCACAGAGTTCTGGGCTACAGTAAAGGTAGAGCGCGTCTCCAGTCGCCAACCCTACACAGTTTATAGATTGAACACACACTAAGCTATACAGTTGGGAAAGATAATAACTTAATCCCTACCTTACCTCGGTGTGTTATACATCTATATCCTCATTAAGATGCCTTAAACTAGGCCTAAGAATGCCTAGGATAAAATGAGGATGCAAGATGCGCTTTTAAAAGCATTTTCAGAATTTTCAGAAAATAGGAGTCCTGCTCAAGCGTAGGTTACTCCGCTCGAGTGGACATGCAAACAACGGTTCCCGCTCGAGCGTCACTTCCCACGCTCAAGCAGACTGCAAAATAGTCAAAAGTACTGGATGCTCAAAAATCACGCTCGAAGGGCGCTCGACACCCGCCGAAGGCCAATTATTCTCGCCGCGGACTTCAAAACAAAGGTAAAGTATCGAGCACGAATTTCACGCTCAAGCGCCAGTAACCCCGCTCGAGCGTGAGTTCAAAATCTGGAATTTCCGAGCACAAATCCAACTTCAAATGCATCAAATTCAATTCCTGTGGGCCCATTTTCTAGAAAACACTTCAAAACTCATAATATTACATGTTTCAAAGATCAATTTGATAAATCAAAGCCCAAGGGTGTTTCAATTAGATCTAATTTCAAACCAAATTGTCATGAATATGATCTCAATGAACATGCATGAACTTTAAACAACTTCCAAGCTTCAAAACATGCTCTCATGAGCCAATTCTTTTCAAAATAAGATGAAATCATGGACTATCACACTATTGTGAACATGCATGCACCAATTGCCATGAAATCAACATCAAAATGCAAGGATAAACACATGCATACATGATACAAGCTTTAATCCAACACTACAAGACCAATTCAAGCCTTAGATTACTAAAGACCCATTAATCATGCAAGAATAAACTCAAATACACAATGAAGAAGGTCAATGATTTACCTTAGGTCTTCAATGTAAGATACACAAGCTCAATTTGCAATCTACACTTCAATCCCTTCAAGTTTCTAAGCAAAGCAACAAGGACAATTCAACTCTCTCACTTTCTCTCTCTCTAGTTTGGTGGTGGTGAGGAAATGAGCTGATGAAATGTTTGTTTGAGTGTATAAAGGCTCAAATATGTTTAGCCTACATGGCCCACTAACAATGGCATTTAAGTAAATAAGCTTAACTCTTTAATTAGCTCTAATTGATCTAGTTTAATCATACCAAATCACTTTTCAGGCAAATATACCATAAAATTACATAAATTCTAACGATCATAAATCATAAACCAATTTCAGGTTCGGCCGCCGATAAGGCCTTCAATTTGCAGTTTAAAGGATAAAACGTGAACAGATAATTTAGCAGTCAACAGATAAACATGTAATTAAACAGATATACTCAATCAATTCAGTTCTAGATTTCGGTCAGTCAGTTCAGTATTTCAATCAATTCAATTACTAATCATGTTCAGTCTCAGTTTAACAGTAATCGATGGCTTATCGGTAAACAGTAGTGAGGGTTATTGAAGTCTCCCCTCCTTAAAAAGAGTTTAGTCCTCTAAACTCGAGTTACCTTCATTCTAGAAGAAAACAGGATTCAATGGAAACAGTTCAGGATATCTTTTAGCCATGTCATCTTCCCTTTCCCAAGTAGCATACACGCCACCATGGTTTTGCTTGTCAACTTTTACTAACGGAATCTCTTTGTTTCTCAACTTTTTGATCCATCTGTTCACAATCTGGATAGGCTATTCTTCATAAGTGTAGTCATCACTTAGGACTCCACGGGTCGACTCAATCACATGGAAGGGATCCCGTAGGTAATCCCTCAACATAGAAATGTGGAAGACGTTATGCATATGCTCCATTTAAGGAGGAAGCGCAACTTGATACGCCACCGGATTGATTTTCTCAATAATCTCATACGGTCTGACATATCTTGGCGCTAACTTGCCTTTGACTCCAAAACGAGTCTGGCCCTTCATCGGTGTCACTTTTCACAAAAACGTGATCACCCACTTCATACTCTCTATCTCATCTTCTGACATCAGCATAACTTTTCTGTCTGCTCTGTGCGGTTTTCAGTCTTTGTTGTATCAGTTTTACTTTCTCAGTCGTTTCATATAAAATCTTGGGCCTAAGCAAAGGCCCATCTCCAACTTCTGCCCAGCAAATCGGAGATCTATATTTTCTGCCATACAATGCCTCGAAATGCGCCATACCAATACTTGAATGATAACTGTTGTTGTAGGCGAATTCATCTAAGGGCAAATGGCTTTCCCAGTTTCCCTGAAAATCAAGGACGCACATTCTCAGTAAATCCTCCAGGGTCTGGATGGTCTTTTCTGACTGGCCATCTGTCTGAGGATGATAGGCACTACTTAGTCTCAGTTCAGTACCTAATGCAGTCTGTAAGCTTTGCCAAAATCTCGATGTAAACTTCGAATCCTTGTCAGAAATAATGGATATTGGCACTCCATGTAGTCTAACAATTTCATCAATATAGAGTATAACCAATTTGTCCGCATTATAAATTGTCTTGACAAGTAAGAAGTGAACAGATTTAGTCAGTCTATCAACAATAACCCAGATTGAGTCCATACCTTTACTGGAGCGAGGCAATCCCACAATAAAATTCATGGTGATATGTTCTCATTTCCACTCCGGTATTGGTAAGGGCTGCAATAAGCCTGCGGGTCATTGATGTTCGGCTTTGACTTGTTGGCAATGAAAGCATTTCGATACAAAATCAGCAATTTCTTTCTTCATTCCCGACCACCAGAAATTCAGTTTCAAGTCTTGGTACATTTTCGTATTCCCCGGATGGATAGAAAATTTTGAATTGTGGCCCTCTTGCAGAACTCTTCTTTTCAACTCAGAATCATTCGGTACATACAGTCTCTCTTGAAATTTCAGTACATTATTTTCAAATTTAAAACCTGGTCTTGGTTTAGATTCCCTTTCTTCGATGATCTTCTTCAAGAAGTCATCCAGTTGTTGTTTCTCTTTAATTTCTTCAATCAGTGCCGGTTGAGCAGAAATAGCAGCTATTGTTCCACCTTGTTCCCGCAAAACAATCTCAATTTCAGATTTTTCAAGGTCACAAAGCAACTATTTCTGTCCAGTAAGCAAACAGGCTAAGTTCCCAATTGATTTCCGACTCAATGCATCGGCAACGGTGTTGGCTTTTCCTGGATGGTACAGAATATGTAGGTCATAGTCTTTAATCAGTTCTAGCCATCTCCGCTGTCTCATGTTCAGTTCTTTCTGTGTGAAGAAGTACTTCAGACTCTTGTGATCTGTATACACCTCACATGTCGCCCCGTATAGGTAGTGACGCCAGATTTTCAATGCAAATACCACTGCGGCAAGTTCTAAGTCATGGGTTGGGTAGTTCTTTTCGTGCGGTCTCAGTTGTCGCGAAGCATAAGCAATAACTCTCCCATTCTGCATTAAAACACATCCCAAACCCTTATAAGAAGCATCACTAAAAATGGTAAAACCATCGGTACCTAAAGGTAAGGTAAGAACTAGTGCAGTCACAAGTCGGGTTTTCAATTCTTGAAAAGCCGATTCCCTTTGGTCAGTCCAGTCAAATGATATCTCCTTCTGAGTTAACTGAGTCAATGGTAAGGCAATTTTGGAGAAATCTTTGACAAATCTTCTATAGTACCCGGCTAATCCCAAAAAGCTTTGGACTTCTGTCACATTTGTTGGTCTAGGCCAGTTTACTACTGCTTTAACTTTCTGTTGATCAACTGAAATTCCATCCTTACTAATAACATGTCCCAAAAACATAACATGGTCAAGCCAAAATTCACATTTAGACAGTTTAGCAAAAAGTTTCTGTTCTCTTAGAGTCTGTAGGGCAAGTTTCAGATGATGTTCATGTTCTTCTATTCTGTTGGAATAAATCAGAATGTCATCTATGAATACAATAATAAAGTCATCAAGGTATGGTCTAAAGACTCTGTTCATGAGGTCCATAAATGCAGCAGGTGCATTGGTAACTCTAAAAGGCATAACTAAAAATTCATAATGTCCATACCTCGTTTGAAAAGCAGTTTTATCAATGTCTTCTGGTTTAACTTTCAGTTGGTGATATCCGGATCTGAGATCAATCTTAGAAAATACTTGAGCACCCTGTAACTGATCAAATAAGTCATCAATACGCGGTAATGGATATTTATTTTTCACAGTTACCTTGTTCAGTTCGCGGTAGTCAATACAGAGCCTCAGTGAGCCGTCTTTCTTTTTCACAAACAAGACAGGTGCGCCCCACGGTGAAGTACTAGGCCTGATGAACTTTTTGTCTAACAGTTCTTGCAGTTGCACTTTCAATTCTTTCAGTTCAGTTGGAGCCATTCTGTAAGGAGCTTTCGATATAGGCTGTGTACCCAGAATCACATCAACGGTGAACTCAATCTCCCTATCAATCAAATCCCCTGGCAGATCACCTGGAAAAACATCTGGGAATTCTCTGACTATAGGAATACAGTTCACATAAGTTTTAACATCAATAGGTACAGTCAATACAGAACAGAAATACCCCTTACATCTATTTCTAATCAATTTAATAGCCTTCACAGATGAAATCAAATATGGGAGAGGCACCACTCCACTTCCATTAAACACAAATTCAGGCAAACCCGGCGGATGGAAAACTACTTGTTTCGTTACACAGTCTATGGTGGCATGATATTTCGTTAACCAGTCCATCCCCAATATTACATCAAAATGGTCAATGTTCAGAGGCAGTAAGTCAATAAACAAATGTGCATCTCCAACAATAATTTCACAAGCAGGGTACATGTATGCACAAGTCATGGATCCCTCAACAGGTGATGATACAGCTAACAGATAATTCATGGGTTCTAAGGATCTATTCAATTTTCGTGAAAAAGCATGTGATACATAAGAATGTGTAGACCCCGAATCAATCAGTACATATGCATTTTGAGTACAAATAGAGAGGATACCTGACACAATGGTCTCAGTGTTTTGTACGTCTCCCGCTACTAGGGCAAACACTCGGCCCTGCCTTATAGGCTCTTTCCCGGTCGCCTTGGGGTTCGATTTTGGTGCAACAATTGATGCTGCGGTGCTGCTTGTAGCTTTACTATTGCCCGGAGCAGTAGAAGGGCAATCTTTAACCATGTGGCCCACCTTGCCACACCTATAGCAAGCACCAGATATTTTATAACAAACTCCCTTGTGATTCTTACCACATTCAGAACAGGGTGGTATGAAACCACTTCCCTGGCTGGAGCTAATTGTTGACCCCGTATTCTGTTTCTTGTTCAATGGGTTATGCCTGCCTTTCTTGAACTTGAAACCCTGCCTTTTACCATGCCATTCAGACGCTGGTGTTTCAGTTTTCAGTGCGTCGATGTTTGATTCAGCCATCAAAGCTCGGTCAAGAACATTTACATAGTTTGGTAGCTTCAAAACATTAATTCTGTCCAGTATTGCAACATTCAGGCCGCCCTCGAACTTTCTGGCCTTCTTGTAATCAGTGTCCACCATGTGTGGTGCATATCTAGCAAGCTCGGTGAACTTTGTTTCATATTCAGCAACGGACATTGTGCCTTGTCTCAGCTGTTCAAATTCAGTTACTTTTCTGTCTCTAACACAGTGTGGGAAATATTTCTCGAAAAAGGCTCCTTTGAATTGAGCCCAAGTCATTACAGTGTTGTCATCATAGATAAACATCCACCACCTTCTAGCTTCTTCTTGCAGAGTAAAGGTGGCCAACAGTACTTTATGTGCTTCAGAGCACGAAAAAACCTCAAACAATTTTTTTGTTTCAAGAACCCATGCTTCAGCTTTTAACGGTTCAAGGCCTCCCTAAAAGGATGGCGGTTTCATTTTGCTGAACTTGTGGGTGAGAGCAATTATGTCCCCATCATTAACATTGACATTCTGTTTTGGCTGTACCGGAGGAGGAGGTGGGGGCTGCTGGTTTTGTTGTTGATCTAATCTTTCAGTTATTAATTCCATCATTCTCTCCAGTCTTGCCATTCTTGCCTCAGAGGATGAGGATGAGGATTCATTTGTAGTTCTTGTATTATCCATTTCACTATAAGTAGTTATAGCAATTATCAACATAAGCAGTTGCATACTTAAACAGTTTATCACATTAGCACATATTCAGTCATGTCCACATACACTTTTCATACTCATGCGATGCCCTACTTGCTTTTCTAGGACACCCTATAGCTCATTTGGATAAGTGTGTGCGGTATAACTCGTGGTTAAGTATCGCTCTGATACCACTCTGTCACGACCCAAACCCGCCCCTATGAGTTTAGTACCGTAACCGGCTAGTAATCCGAGATTACCGAAGGCCTACTTAACAGTAAGATAGTAATACAGAGTACAGAGGCATGGCGGAAGACAATACAGTAAATAAACAAGGTCCAATGAGCTGTGACAGTCTATATGTAAAAAGACTTTTCATGCATATATATCTACTTGGTACAAAACAGTATGCACAATATTTACAGTCATTCAGAACAGGGACCAAATCCCTATTAAACAGTACAGTACAGTGCTATGTCTATACAGTCATACAAAACAGATACAAAGACAGACGAGGGAAATTAAAACACCCTTAAGCCATAGCTTGGCAGGCTCGGAACCTCACAGTGAGGCACAATAGTTGGCTTGACAAAAATGGGGGATCTAACCCACGCTCCTAGCTCCGGTCTGGTGCCTGAACACCTACATATATATATAAACAGTGAGCTAAAGCCCAGTGAATAACATAATGCGTAAAGAGGTTAAGAATGAATGTCTTTATAGTAATGAAAAACAGTTCATTAAATTAGTATTTCAGTCGTTCAGTTAGTACAGTCATATGTGGTACATCCATTAGCATAACAAAGATAAGAAAGAGGTCTTAAAAGACCGCATGCTTAATGATGGCCATCAATCAAGAAATGAGTGGTTCCAACTAGGGAACCGATAGAGATCTCTGTAACAGTAACAACCAGTAATAGTAGTTGCTAAGGATGCCACAATACGTCTGATTCGTAATATAGGACATACATTCATTCGATTAAGAGCGATTGTAAACAAGATGCAGTTCAATTGTTCAGAAGAAAATCATTTTTGAACATATCTTTACACAGTTGTTACTCACAGAGTTCTGGGCTACAGTAAAGCTAGAGCGCGTCTCCAGTCGCCAACCCTACACAGTTTACAGATTGAACACACACTAAGCTATACAGTTGGGAAAGATAATAACTTAATCCCTACTTTACCTTGGTGTGTTATACATCTATATCCTCATTAAAATGCCTTAAACTAGGCCTAAGAATGCGTAGGATGAAATGAGGATACAAGATGCGCTTTTAAAAGCATTTTCAGAATTTTCAGAAAACAGGGGTCCCGCTCGAGCGTAGGTTACTCCTCTCGAGCGGACATGCAGACAACGGTTCCCGCTCGAGCGTCACTTCCCACGCTCGAGTGGACTGCAAAACAGTTAAAAGTACTGGATGCTCAAAAATCACGCCCGATGGGCGCTCGACACCCGCTCGAGCATAAAGACACAAGGTCCCGCTCGAGCGTCAATTATTCCACTCGAGTGGACTTCAAGCAAAGTACTGGGAGCACGAATTTCACGCTCGAGCGCCAGTAACCCCGCTCGAGCGTGAGTTCAAAATCTGGAATTTCCAGATTTGAACCTCAAGCTCAAATCCAACTTCAAATGCATCAAATTCAATTCCTGTGGGCCTATTTTCCAGAAAACACTTCAAAACTCATAATATTACATGTTTCAAAGATCAATTTGATAAATCAAAGCCCAAGGGTGTTTCAATTAGATCCAATTTCAAACCAAATTTTCATGAATATGATCTCAATGAACATGCATGAACTTTAAACAACTTCCAAGCTTCAAAACATGCTCTCATGAGCCAATTCTTTTCAAAATAAGATGAAATCATGGACTATCACACTATTATGAACATGCAAACACCAATTGCCATGAAATCAACATCAAAATGCAAGGATAAACACATGCATGCATGATACAAGCTTTAATCCAACACTACAAGACCAATTCAAGCCTTAGATTACTAAAGACCCATTAATCATGCAAGAATAAACTCAAATACACAATGAAGAAGGTCAATGATTTACCTTAGGTCTTCAATGTAAGATACACAAGCTCAATTTGCAATCTACACTTCAATCCCTTCAAGTTTCTAAGCAAAGCAACAAGGACAATTCAACTCTCTCACTTTCTCTCTCTCTAGTTCGGTGGTGGTGAGGAAATGAGTTGATGAAATGTTTGTTTGAGTGTATAAAGGCTCAAATATGTTTAGCCTACATGGCCCACTAACAATGGCATTTAAGTAAATAAGCTTAAATCTTTAATTAGTTCTGATTGATCTAGTTTAATCATACCAAATCACTTTTCAGGTAAATATACCATAAAATTACATAAATTCTAACGATCATAAATCATAAACCAATTTCAGGTTCGGCCGCTGATAAGGCCTTCAATTTGCAGTTTAAAGGATAAAACATGAACAGATAATTTAGCAGTCAACAGATAAACATGCAATTAAATAGATATACTCAATCAATTCAGTTCCAGATTTCGGTCAGTCAGTTCAGTATTTCAATCAATTCAATTACTAATCATGTTCAGTCTCAGTTTAACAATAATCGATGGCTTATCGGTAAACAGTGGTGAGAGTTATTACACCTTAGTTGTCTCATGTTTAGCTTTGGTTAACTCTGTTGTAATTATACGTTGTTCTAACCTAAAGCATAATGAAATTAATCAAGGAGAAACCTAATGTGATGGTAATGGGTTTATGCTCACTTGTTATATTTTGAAAAAATGATTGTAATTTTTGATTCGGTAATAAGGATTTCGATAATGAAATAATGATGGGACGTGTTCCTTTTGAGTTAAATCTTGCACAAATGGTTGTCGCATCAATCCTAGGATGGAACGAACATATTTGAACCCTATGCGGTAGTTTGATTTGGTGAGATAAGGTTGGATCTAGATGAGACATTCAGGAGGATAAAACCTTTTTAGATAAAGTTGGGTTTAGGATGATAAAACTTTTTCTTATAGCCATCCCTTTTGAGGTCCACCGATGGCGTTGCATGGTATATAATTGATGCAAGCATCCGTGATAAGGTCTGCAAAGTAGCAAAAATGAGAGTTCCAAATAGTCCGGTATCTAGTTCTAGCGGTTGGAGGATATGTCTCTTTAGGGGACTCTAGTGGCTTTGATCTCACTGTTATTACTAACTATTAAGTGTTACTAATTGACTGTGACTTATTGCTGCTATGTATAACTGTCATTTATGGTTGTGTATTGTTGTAGTTGTTCGCAATTCTCTATAATTTCTATGTACACAAATTATATGTTGTGCTTCTTCTTGTTCGTACTGTCTACGTAATGCTCCGAAATAATAACAATAACCCATCTCATAATATTCCTTACAATTCATCAATAACATCATATTTAATATTTCATTCATAATCCTTAATCATACAAAAGATGACATATGCGTGTATACATTTGTAAATTCTAGATCCTGAATCTATAGCATATGAGATGTGTACATGAATTGAAATAAAAGGAGAATAAAGTAATTTTATGCCATAATGACTACATATTTCCAAGTCAATATTTGGGTATAATAAAATGAGTTTAACTCAATACAATTAAAGCACAAGGCTTGTACAAAAATAATTATATCAAATAAATAAAATGAAGCCCTTGGCTCAAAGTCCTCTGTAGTTATGTCTTTGGTGGAGGCATATTTTCAACGCTTGAAAGTTATTTTCCACATAGAGTGAGCTAAAACCCAATAGAGATACTTTAACACAATATATGAATCTTAACGAAGTTAAAAGGTGGATGCATATGCATGCCAATTGTCAAACGTTTTATATTTCAATCTCAAAACAATGTAATGCCATATTATATATCAATTCATGAAAATTACTTTTATATAAGAAAACAGGGCAGTAGATACAAAACACTGAAAATCTCTAGGTACGTGTCTGCCAGTAGGCTATATAAGCACTACTAAAGCCATTTTACCGGTACTAACTAGAAAGATCGGCACCTAACCATGTAAGTTTCTCGATTTTTACCAAGGACACACAGGCCAACATAATAACCACAACCACACTCCCTAACCAGATTTACCAATGTATTCACCATTTTTTCTCAAAACAATACATTTTCAATGTTTAAGTATGAAACAATGTTTAATGCAAGATGTATGAGTAATTAGTTTTAATTTACCTAATCCTCATGCAATTTCTACAACAATCAAAGTTATCCTTCACCGATAGCCCAAAACAAATATTTCTATTCAACATATAATTTTCAACAAAAGATATAATTTCATCATTTTCAAAATAAGAGTGATATTACATATCCAACTCCACCATCATCATCAAATACACGTTTATTCTATTCTTTCAAAACCCAACATCATTTCCCTTTTCTTTCATAAACTAAATATCTACGAGTTTAGAACAAAAACCCCTTTATTTTCCAACATTAAATTTAAGTAAAAAAATCCACCATTTTAATATATCTCAACCACAAACACATCCCCACAACCTTTCTCAAGAACCTATTTGAAAACCCCTATTTACATTTCAAAATCCAATCTTAGGTTTAACCCAAAATCCCCTAATCACTAGATTCTTTTAATGGACAAATAACTAAGGTAAAAATCATACCAAAGGTTAAAGAAATCTCTACCTCAAGATTTAGAAGATGAAGAAAGCAAGGTTTGAAGTTTGGTTGAGTCAGAAATGAGATTTTCTTCGATTAGAATGAAGCTTTAGACGAGCTCTACCATTTTCTCCAAAGAGTGATGGTGAAGAAATCAATGGGTAATGGTATATTTAAGGTTTTAAGTAAAAATTGTAGAGAGAGAAATTGAAGAATTAGGGTTTTGAAATGTTTTAGAGGGAGAGAGAGAGAGAGCAAATGAAAAGTGATTCAAAAATCCTTTTTCCTGAGTTAATATACGCACAGACCGCTCGAGTGACCAAAACACCGCTTGACTCGAGCGTCAAACACAATAAGTGACATCGCTTAAGCGACCAAAAACATAGCTCGAGCACACAATGACCCCCTCCTAGAAGCTCAGACCTATAAAAGACTGCTCGAGTGAAAGAAACACCACTCGAGCGAAGATACTTCTAGAAGTTTTGTAGACTGTAAAAGACTGCTCGAGCACAAGAAAGACTGTTTGAGTGAACAAGAAGAAAATTGGACAGCAACTCTTTGAAAAATTGATCCGCAACCTGTTCCAAACGCAACAAGAACTCCTAAACAACCAAACTCAATTAGCAGCAAGATGAAAATGAAATGAACAACAGTACAAGATATGGATTCCCGAATTCAAAAGCAATAAATGGGTTGGGTATAAACCGGAATCATTATAGTCTATACTTGTTTGTATATTTCAAGAGTGTAGAAAGTTAGGGTGTGTGTGTGTTCTTATTCGGCATCACAACTTATCGTTATTTTCAGTGCCCTGACATTAATGCCAGATTTTGAAAGAATTCACTTGTGAAGAAGATGTTATGGAAAAGCTCAAAAAATTGCAACAGGCGTAGACCAATGTCGGGTTTTTCATTTTGCTATTGAAATTTTATTTTACTTATAATTTGTAAAATTAGGGCAGTGTCATTTGTAATATATTTAACTCTGATGTATTATTATTTATTTTTAGACTCGTAACCTTAGAAAAATCCTATATTTATTTGTTAATATATTATTTGATGTTCCCAATTTTTGGGGCATCACAGTGGGTAATGCAATTTTGATATAAACTTTAATATCACCATTTCATAATGGTAATTAAACTTTGAAACTATAGTGTCTTTATTTATATTCTAAAATTCATGTGAATCTTCACATTCATATGTTCTAGTGTGAACATTTACATCATGTATATATCCAAAATGAAAATTGAGACTTGTGATTGTGTGATTTGATGCAATGCTGATGTAAATCTTAATATCACCTTGTCACAGTGATAATGAACACATTGAAAACATACTCACCATTCAATATTATATGAGTATGTGATAATGACAATTTTCCATTTCAAATTAATGTGAATATCAATACTGACTAATGATATGAACATTCACATCATATGTATATTAGATACATTACCAATCTCAAAAAATCATTGCTAAATTGAAATCCAACACCAAAAAACCAAAATCAATGGTAACAATAAAATCAGAAATCTAAAAAATCTGAATCACTTAAAAAAAATAATAAATCACCCATATTCTTGTAGACACCCCATTTTTGACCGTCCTCAAGACTTGGACGTCACTGATTGAACACTCAGTGATCACCCTTGTTTGTGTTCGTCTTGAGTTCCCGGAGGTCTCGGTTACGCGCCTTGCCTCAGGATCTCTCGACTCGACTGTTTTGTGTTTAGTTTTGCACCAAACACTTGTGTTTTGCCTTTGAGAGGCAGGGTAGGGCTTGTAGACCATCCCCACCCATCACCGGCCAGGGCTTGAGGCCACCGACTGTATTTTGTGGCCACTGGCCAAATGTTTGGCTGGCCGGCATTATAGATAGCCGGTCGACTATCTTTTTTTGGTCATCTGCATCTTTGGCCGGCCGACTACTATGCATCTGCTTTTGCAGATATTTTCTCACAGCTGGCATGCATTTGGCTCCCCTCCATACACGTGTATGGAGGGATCTCTCTTTAGAAGCTTGTCTTGTAAGCTTACAAGACTAAAAGCTCTATAAAGAGGAGCTTTCTCTCCTTTTTGAGGGGTTGGACAAAGAAGAGAGACATTTTAGACAGCCATTTTTAGGGTTTGAGTTCTAGGGTTAGGGTTTGGTTTATATCCTATCTCTATAGTGTGTGTTTTGTCTCATTTTTGCTCACAAACACACACCATCACACCATCTCTTGGAGCTGAGGCCCTTGCGGGTTGTTTTTAGTGTTTTGGAGCTGGTTTCAACCTCAAGAAGCTGCTGGAGCTTCATTTGTGAAGAAAGTCTTCAAGGATAAGAAGTTTGTCCTTTTATTCCCCATTTTTGCATTCTACTTTTGCCTATCTTGCAACTGTTTTTTGGCTTTGCATATAACACATAAAAGTTCTATTTTTAAGGCCTCTAAATAGTTTGTTAAGAGTGTTTTAAGCTTTGGGGTTGTTTGACCCCTCTTAAGCCTTGTTTGGCCCTTGTTTTGTGCCATTTTTTGTGAGCTCCGGGACCATAGTGTTTGGGCCTCCTTACCACTGAAATCTTGAGGGATTTCAGAGGTGAGGATGGTGCCTTGAGGTCCTAGGACCCCCTCTCCTTGTTGTCCTTGAAAAGGGCTATTTTTGCTTCTTGAGGGAGCACCATGTTTAAGTGTGTGTTGGCCATGCCTTAACTAATTTTTGTGCTTATTATGTCATAATATGCCTCTGTTTTTAGTTGGTTTTGGTACATCATGCTTCCTTAGCATACATGCCTTGTAATGCCATGTTTAGGCCTTAACATGCCTTAGGTTGTAAGCCCTTGCTCTAGTATGTTTTAGGCCTAGCTTCGTGAAGCTTTAATTCATGTTTTTGTATGCTTTAGCTCTGTTTTAAATTGCTTGAGTCATACTTGCCATGTATCGTATAGCTCCTTTACATTTTGGCTTGCTAGCCTTGAGTTTTGGACCCTTGTTGCATGTCCAGCCTATTTTGTTTGGTTGGTTTGGCACCATCTTAACATGATTTCAAAGCTTAATGCATGCTAATTGTCCATGTTTGCATCTTCTTAAGTGTGCTTAGGAGTTGCTCTTTAATGCTTAAAGTGTTGGACCTCATTTGCATGCATGTTTGTGTGTCTTTTAGTCCTTCATTTGTGGGCATTTTGGCCACTGTTTTAGGCATAATTAGGACTGCCTAAATCATGTTTAAGTCCATCTCTTTGCTTGTTGCATATGCTCCTTGTATTTCGTAGCATATTGGTGAGTTGTTGCATGTTTGAACTTGCATGATTGAATGAAGTCACATGCTTGCTTGCATGCTTAAATACCTACATTGTACCTTGCATGCTTGTTGATTGCATTGTCTCATGCCTTGCATGTTTTGTATATTTCTTCGCATTGCCATTTTGCATGCTTAGTTAACATGCTTAGGTTGCATTACATTAGCATGCATACTTGGCCTCTTGAATTGCTTATGATAGAGGTTAAGTCCCCCCCTTGGCTTGATTACGTGCATTGCATTCCATATTAAAAATGCATACTTGGCTTCTTGGGCCATCATGCATGGAAATGCGCGATTGGTGGTCCGAGAACCAAGGCTCATGTCCCTTTGAGTCATAAACATGATATGGGGTGTGATTGGTGCATACATTGCTTGAAATGCATTGCCATGCCAAGTATTGTCCTCTGCTGCTGTCAAATCAGTTTCTGCAGGAAGTTTTGTCCGGCCGGCAACATTTAGTGCCGACCGGCTATCATTGTTGGCCGATGGATCAAGCTTGTGGCCGGTGACCATTCTATATGGCCGGTGGTGTTCTCCCCCAGCCGGTGGTGTTCCCTGGCATCCATAGAGCAAACCCTGAGACTTTGGCAGTCATCAGAGGAGTAGAGCAGGGAAAACAGAAGCATCTTGAGCATGACAGTGGATTTCCGGGCGGAACCGAGCACACATGCATCGATCCCTCTCCCCGAGGCTGCTGTTTATTGCTTTATTAGATTAATTAATTTGCTTAATTAATTTAGTTGGCCTGTAATAATTAATTAGCTAGGATAGTTAATTCATTATTTGATTTGTATATTCTTTCGGTCCCTCCGAGTGAGGGCGAATTTGTAATAAGTGTGGGTGAGTGTGTGTATGTCTCCCAGCCTCCACTTCTTTCTCCCTTTTACTTACCTGCTTTGATGGTTAGTATTAGGTCATGTTTAATTTAGCATACCTTATGCTATGCATGCGTGCACCATTCATCAGTATTGCATGCACCGAGCTCGGCGCATCATGCTAATTGCATTATATTTCAAAATAAATTTGAATACATGCTACTTGTGCATTTCACATGTCATCCTTAGATTAGCCGAGCCTATTCTAGTGACATTTTGTATGCGATGCATTAGGCACTTAACATGGACTTGGATCATGCATTGATTGTTAACATGTTCTTGTTTTGGCACGGAGTACTTTGTAAGTGTTTTATGCTTTAGCATCCTTGCATGCGTGTGAGTGTTGCTATGACATCATGCTTACCCTGTGGCTAGATGCTTATATGTTAAACTGCCTGAATGCCTGTGGGTGAAGGTTGGATTGTTTGAGTTGGAACAACTCATTGAAATCCGTATTTTAGCCTACTTACGAGTAGCAAATCTCAAAGCGTTTTCCAAAACAAACGGATATGCAATGCTTGTTTCCAAGTTAGGCGATCTAGTCTATACTTGTTTGCTATGCGCATAACATAGTAACTCTAGGCTAATAATGGGAATAAGAACACATAACGTTTTCAAAATTGGATATCACGGTTAGTAGAGGCCGGTCTTCGGATCGGGCGAGAGGGAGTGCTCATAGCTGACTTTCCCCAATCGTACCCAAGTTCCCGAGCTAAGGTAACTTTGGTGATGACGGACACGTGGCCTTTGGCACCGAGTCAGGGTTTCCTAAATTCTCTTAAAAAATATTTAGGTGGCGACTCTGTATCTGGCAAAGCAGTCCATGTTTGGCACTTCTTTTCTAAAAATTTATTTTTCTCAAAACGATTTGCCGGATTTGAACTCTTTGGTTCAGATTAAGAACCGTAACAAATTGGGTCCGAACTGTAGAGTGAAGCCCAAGGGCGCGTCTACAATTCTCCTCTTCATTATCTTCATCATCATCATTGTCACTATTATCAATAATTCCTACAATTCCACTATTACACCAATCCAAATCAAATTAAACCCACTTCTCTTTTGTACAAAGAATGGCCTATTACTGTACTAGAGATCTCACTCCTCATAATCCTGACATTTCTCTCAAACTTTTATAGAAAATCTGTCCACACAAAGTAGAACCAAAACCAGAAATAGAAACAGAAATGGAAACAAAACCTCACCCAAGCTCATCATTGTCTCTATCTCCGCCGATTGCAATTATCTTGCCACTGTCGATTTCGACTGGATGAAACCTGATTCAACATCCGATGAAGAAATGAATACGATCTCAAAATTGTATCGCACTAAATCCCCAGTAAACAATGATCACGCAAAATTGCCAAAACAGAAAGAGCAAAATATGAAAAACATGTATATCTTATTTTGTGTGTAATACATATGAACAAAATAAAATATGATATAATAGTCTAACAAAAAATACAAATCAATACCTACTAGAATAAAAGTCTAAACGAATGACATTAGATAGGTTTGCAAGAAAACTTTATGGATTTATTAAGTTCAAGTCCTCTAAAAGGGATTCATAAATAAATCTTCTAAATAAAAAGTACGTATCATTTTTTTGCTTTTACCTTTTTGAATGGAAAAATTAATTTTTAAAATTAATTTTTTATATTTATTTTTTGTCAAACTAATTTTTATTTTTTCAAAATGAAAAAGAATTAAATTTTTTTTTCCAGAAAATGAAATCAAACAACGCCAATGTTTTAATTTTTTTGTCAATTTATTCTTAAAATGAATTTGTATTCAAAATTAGATAAAAATATCAAATTAATAATCACATGTAAAATTCATCATTAGAGATTGTTTGGCATATGCTAAAGAGAAACTGGAATCATTTGTAGCCCTAAACAACAGGACAGTGGCAATACAATACAATACAATACAATACAGTACGCTCACTTTTCACCAGCGTGAGTGTTACCTCAATCTCACAGATATATCTGCAGCAGCGAAGTCTGAAATTGGAGAGCCATGTCGCGAGAGAGACCCAGAAGAGGAGTACTACCTCCTGCCCAAGAGGTATCATATGATCAACCTCAATCACTCACTCATAATCTTATTCTTATTCTTGTTCTTATTCTCCAGATTACCGTTTAGTCTATTGAATTTTCCCCTCTCGTTGAAATCACATGATAATCATCAATATTTCAATATATATATTTAGTTACCGATTTCTGAATTGCCGTTGTTTTCTGGTGTTAAATAATACAGAACATTGAAAAGCTGCAGAAAGTTGTGAATGATGGCAATTACTACGGAGCTCAACAGATGTACAAGTCTGTTACTGCAAGGTATATATATATATGTATGCACTTCTATATTTACATTAATTGTTATTCAACAAGTATAATGTTCTATGCAGTTTTTGATTGATGCGATTGCCATATGATTTAGGGTCAGGCTAATGTTGTTTCTGAATACAATTTTGTGTTCTAATGAGAAATATGATGTAATGCGGAAAATATTTTGTTAAATATTTTTTTGGCAATGTTTTAAGTAGGGGTGTTCATAGACTGGTTTGGTTTGGGAACCAAGAATCAAACTGATTCCTACATTTCCAGAATATTTTTAGGAACCAAACTGAACTGTGAAATCTTTGGATTGGACCAGAACCAAACTGCAAAAAATGATGCGGTTCCAGTTTGGTCCTACAATCCAAAGTTGAAAAATAATGTCTATATCTTGACTATCCTGTTCAATAAAAATTGATTATATTTATAGAAGCATTCCAAAAAAAAATTCACAAGCGAACTTCAAGTTTCAAAATATAATCCAAACTAGTTTATTAAAATGTGTAAAGACACAACAAAATTGCCTAATTATAGAAATGCAAGCGTAAAAATCATATAAATAGTGAACAATGTACGTATGTATATTTTATGTATAGAGAAAGTATCTTATGAATAAGAAGTTGGAATGGGGTTGGGGTTTGAGGGAGCCGATAGCAAAGCACCCCTACATATTAAATTTTTTTTAAGAAGGAAACAATTCGGTTGAGGTCCATCCAGTTCTTTTGATTCTTCTTCAGTGAACTGAACATTAGATCATGGTTGTTAGTTACTTAGAACTGGAACTGAACCATTCCCTAAAATAGGGAACCAAACCATACAATTTGGACTGGTTTGGACTGGTTTACCGGTTCGAACAATTTTTTTGAACATCTCTATGTCACTGGTTTTGATTGTAAGACATATGATTTATTAAATACTAAATACAAAATATACAATCTTAAAATGCCTTTGTATACAAAATTTTATGTTTTTTTCAATTGAGATATAATTTTGAAAACTGGATATAAAGAGAAGTTTCTAAAAGCAATACCAAACAGGACAGTTGTTGTGAATATGCCCTTTGCACCATTCTCATTCTTTCTTTCACCCTCTTGTGTAGGTCAGGGCGCAATTAATGATTAAAAATAAAATTTTAGAAAATAATAAAAATATAAATATGCTCAAATGTCTGCAATAGTGTTTATATTATTTTTGGGAGCCGCTATTCCCACTCTACTTTGCTCCAAATACACTCCATTCTTTGGCCTTTATTATACATTACATTAATACCCTTTCACACAAAACATACTCCCTGAAAAAATCAAAATTCCAAGGGTATTAATATATTTGGAGCAAAGAAAGGAGTGCATTTGGAGTAAAGTGGAGTGGGAATAGCGGCTCCCTTATTTTTTGATTTGTAAAGTGATGAAAAATGCATCTTTATTGTAGATACATATTGGCCAAGAGGTACTCTGAAGCCCTGGATATTCTCCAGTCAGGTGCTTGCATTCAATTGGAACATGGACAGGTGATACTCTTTTTAGTCAACATTCTTATGATCATACAATTTCATTGAAGTTACTTTTCAAATAATAATAATAAAAAAAAAAATCATTGAAGTTAATGTCAAAGATGTGCTAAAATTATGTAGCAAATGTACTTTAATTTGTGTGTGTGTGGACATGTTATCATGCTGAAGTTAGTATTTATAATTAGGATTGCTAATGAATTAAAGGGGCACTAGGCATGCATGTAAGTGTTTTTTCATCCCAAAGTTAATGATATATTTGTTTCCATCTTTCAAGTTGGAATAATAGGTGTGGATAATGGTGGGTGAGATGGCCACATGAGATATTTTGAAAAAATGATGGACATTGAGATGCCAAGGAACCACTGGAGATCTTAGGTGAGAGAGGAAGGTAGTGGAGAGGGCTTGCTCATTAGAGAAATTAAATTACTAAGGATAGCTAGATTGTCCTAATAGATGCATGGAGAACCCTTATCTAGGAGGCTCAAACCAAGGGTTGAACTTTCCTCTCAACAAGTGGCTCATCCTCTTTGGTTAATATGGAGGTATCTCAACTACCACTGCATCCAATGAATAGACTTTGGGAGTAGCATCATGGGAGTTGCCGTAGTAGGTATGCTTTACTTCGGGAATTATGCAACAACAACAACAACAACAACAACAACAACAATGATGTTAAATTAGGTATGATATGTTTTTTAGAGAGTCTTGTGTGTTGGTTAAAGCCTCTCTCTGGTTGGTCAAGGAGCCACCACTAGGGAATGAGTTAAGCAACCTTGACAATCCTTCAACCCTAGCCTTCAAGCCACATATGCTTTGGTGATCTCGAGCAAAGACACCTAGGTCATTATGGTAGTGATGGGGATACATCTGATTATTAGATAGCCCATTAACAGGTAGAATGAGGTATAGGAGGATCAAATTAGTAAAGGCAAAAGGTGCATTGAGGTGTCAAGGTTTCTTGGGTCTTAGGTGCAAGGCGACTGGTCAATGAATGAAGAGGAGCAAAAGAAGAAGAACAAGAACACATTTAAAGGTTGGAGAACTAGGCATATGAGGATCAATATTATTAAAGGCGAAAGGTGCAAAGAGGTGCCAGGAAGAAGAAGGAGGAGGAGGAGGAGGAGGAGGAGGAGAAGAAGGGAGGAGTAGGAGGAGGAGGAGGAGGAGCAGGAGGAGAAGGAGGAGGAGGAGGAACGAAGGAACGAACGAAAAGGAGAAGAAGGAGAAGAAGGAATGAAGGAACGAACGAACCTTGGAGATGATTTATGATGAACGAAGGCTGCAGTTTCTTCTTGACTCGAGGGAATTTTTTGCTATTGTCAAATTGGGACTGAATACACTATATTGGCAATATATAATTAAAGTGATGTAATCCCCTGTGGATATAGCTTTTGACAGGGTAAAATGGAAAAAAGGATTCGTGTAGTAAAATCCCACTTCTTTTTTTTTCCTTCTCATAAATAAAGTAAAATCCCACTTGCATGAGACATAAGGCTTAGTTTGGTTTGTTTTGGTAGTTCCTTGAGGGCACTGTATAATTAAAGGAACGTAATGCCTTGTGGATGTTCATAAGATGAGTCTATATATTAACCAAAATCAATGGTCAAACATCAACAAAAAACAATGCAAATCAAAATTGCAACCAAGTATGCTAGTAGATTGCTTCACATTTCCTTATTCATGTTGCCTCGCCTTGGCATGGGTTAGGCGCCCTTCATGCTTCTAGTTGCGACTTGTGCCTAGGTGCACCATTTTATAATGTTGAGGAGGATCATAGTTTGGTGGAGAACTCTTGTCTGAGCCAAGGGGTAGCAAGCCATGTTATTGCCAAGCAAAGAATGTTAACTTAGGGTGAGGGAGGCGCACACCTTTTATGATTTTGAGGAGGATCATGGTTTGGTGGAGAATCTCTTGGTTGAGCCAAGTGGTGATAAGCCATGTTATTGCTGAGCAAAAAATCCTCAATGTAGAGTAAGATGCCCTAGACCACACTTGGTGGTGTCCCATGCCCTAGCCTATCTCATAGTACCATAGTTCGAAGCTAACTAATAAGCTACCATAATTGGTGGTTTATGTGCCACTACTTTGGTCATAACTCCAACGCCCCCATGGTGAGGAAGTGAGGCTTTCTTAACTATTCTTTTTGTCGAGGTGAAACTAGAGCCAAGCCAAGTAGTTGCACAAATTCTAGCACATGCCCACTATCTTTAGGAGGTTTTTTCTAGACGCCTTAAGCTTAATTTTCAGCTTTTGGAAAGAATTGATCTTCAAAAGGTTACCTAAGAGGACTTCAAGAATAGACAACCTTCAAAAGGATTTGTGACGAGTTACATTGTATGTGTGGCAGGGAGTTGGCTTGTGTATCAATTAACAAAAGGTGTCCCATTATCTGATAGGATGACTTTGGGAATGCCTCAACAAATGATGCTTTCTCAAATGAAGTTAGAAACTGTTGCTCCTATGGCTCTTTTGAGAGAAACAACTTCCACCAATATGGTATACAATTTTGTTGATGAGTCGATCCAAATATTGGCTCCCGAGGCTAGAGAGATGGGGCCAGCAGGGTCCATGGCCCAAGTATGGAAGGGCCAAGTGGTCTAGATAGCTCTAAGATCAATTGCCATATAGTGGATGAGGTCCCTATGGACTTGGTAGGCCTTGCAATGTTTGACGTAGAGCATGGAATTTGCTTTCATTCTGAGCCAATAGTAACCTACATGGAACTTGTTATCCCAATAATGACAACCTAAGAGAGGGAAGGGGGGGAGGGGGGTTGAATTGGATTTTTCAAATATTTAAGCAATAATGAAAACTAATGCAGTTTGAGCTAACTTAGAAATAAAGCAGAGATATAAAATTAATCAATCAAACTATAATTGATGAATAGGCAATGCAAACAAGCACACAGGAAAATAAAAGTAGAGATAAGAGAAAGGAGAAGAGATATAAACACCATAATTTATAATGGTTCAACTTAACCCAAGCCTGCATCAACTCCCCAAGACTATGAGGGAATTTCTCTACCATCTTCAAATAATGTTGCAACCCCTAGCTTCACAGGTGCTGGTGAACCTTTACAACAAGTGATCAACTCTTGATCTTCAGCTGACTAGTTTTGAATCCGGTGCCTAGTCATACCCAACTCAATTGATTTTATCCCAAAAATCACTCACAAAAAACCACTCTCACAAGAGTAAGAAGAAGGGGTGCAAACTCTTTTACAATAAAAGTTCAACTCTCAACAAAATTCTCACTCAAAAGTTTATATCCCAATGAAGATCATAGTAGAGAGCTTGATGCAGAAAAGATGGCTAGAAAATATGAATATATATATATATATATTACAAAAGAAGAGGGAAACCAAACTCAAAAAACTAACATTATTATATGGCAAGATTCTACCCTAGAATTAGCCTAATAATGATGTCAAAAGACAAACATTTCATGCTGAAAGTGTAGCCACCAATAAAGTCCAATTTTCAGCATGTTAATGTTGAAAATTTAGCCACCAGTCACTAATAAAGTTCACACATATCTTTATTTTGAAAATCTCATTAATATGTATCTTTTACTTTGAATTTTGTATTTGTCTTCTATTATATTGAGGTGCCTATAAATATGTAAGCTCCCAATGTATTGAGGAGAACATGAATGAAATGAGAAAGCTTTCCTATATGTAAAGATGTGTGATACATCTGTCTTTGGGTTTGTGTGATGCAACCCTAACCCTTGGGTGTGATTGCCGAAGGACCTAGGTGTGATTGCCTAGTTTTCTTTGTTTTATCTACTATTTTTTTCTACTACATTTCTCTGCCCAAAGTCCAGCTTACTTGTCCTGTCTCTAAACTCAAATTTAAGCTCTCCAAACTCTTACCTTAGAACACCAAAACCTAGTCCCATTCAGTCCTAAACCTCCCATAAACATTCAGCCGACCTTCTCACTTTATTTAAACCTATTTTGGTGCTGAAGTTTAAAGATCCTGCATCAGTTTGGTATCATAGTAGGTTCAGCACCATGTCTACTTGTACGGGAAGAACTTTCCGCGGAAGACTCACTGACAATCAAAGAGATGATCTACTTCTTCAGATTTTGGAGCAGATGCAAAACCTTCAGTCTCGTGTGGGTGACCTTGAAATTGTTAGAATGTGTTAGAATATTTCTTATTTTATTTTGATGTATATTCAGTATTCTTATTTGATGCCTTAGGGCACTCCTGTAATTATGGTGATGATTTACTATAAAAGGGGGTGAGATACTACTCATACCTCTAATTTTCTCTTCTCAAAATTGATATGGTATCAGAGCCACTCTAAAACCCTAGCAACCACAACCCTACAGCCACCTTTACACCACCACCCTAGCCGCAGTCCACATCACACCAGCCGTCATCTCCCTAGGGTTCCGCCAGGACCACTCACAGCCTCCTAGGGCCCCGATAGTCCCAAGTCGCATCCTTCTAGGACGTTGGAAGCCCTAGCCGCAGCTTTCGCCTGCACTCTAGGGTGCGTCGGAGCTCCTCCTTTTCCTAGCCCAGGTCTGTCGACAGGCTTGGAGGTTCAGTCGGGTGGGTTCTCCTCCCTCTTCAGGTTGCCGATAGCCACTCTGGAGTTCTCTGGTTCAGTCGACTCTCTCTTCTCTTTGGTTCAGTCGATTTTTCTTCTTCGTGGTTTAGTGGTCGATCTCTTGGGTCTGGGTTACATTGTTTTTTATACGGTGATCATTAGTGCTCCTTTATTCATGTAATTTATTCTCTCTCTCTTTCTTCTCTTTGTCTTATTCTTCTTTGAAAAAAAAAAAAAAAAATGTTCTCTTAAATTCAGTTTGATCTGTTTGGTATGTTCTCCCATCTTCGGGTTTGTGATCAGACCGGTGTTTGTTGTGAGGGTTCGATAGTAGAATATTTATGGCAGAATTGACTAGTGAGTCTACCACTACACAGTCTACTCTTCAGGACACGAGTCCTGGTTTGCCTTCTACTATGACTGACTCCCTCAACCATGGCCAAAAAATCACCACTTCTCTCTTTAATGGTTAGAATTATCTAATGTGGTCGTAGAGTTTGAATATATTTTTGAAGAGCAAAGGGAAGTTGGGGTATGTTGATGGGCGCGTTCCGGCCCCTAGTCCCACAGATCCGAGTTATGATCAGTGGGAAATTACCAATTCTCTTATCATGGGTTGGTTGATACATTCCATGGTTCTAGAGATTGGTGAGGGATATTTGTCTATGGACACAACACATGATATTTGGGAGGCTGTGGCCACTACGTATTCCCGCAAAGGCAAATTTTCACCGACTTTTGAGTTGCAACGCTCCATTGATAGGTCCATCCAGGGTGAGATGACTATCCTCCAGTATTTTACTTTCCTTAGCAATGGGTGGAAGAGACTTGATCAGCTTCAGGACTACAAGCCCGTCTGTCCCACTGATTCTGCTGGGTATCGGAAATTTGTTGAACAAGTGCAAGTCTTCAAGTTTTTGGAAGGTCTGAATGTGGAGTTTGATCCTGTTAGGAGTCGTGTGCTTGGTATGGATGTGTTTCCTTCTCTCCAAGAAGCGTTTGCTTATGTGCAGAATAAGGAGAGTCGTCGTTCTGCTATGCTTTCGTCTGCCTCTTTTGATCGATCTACCCTGGTTTCTGCACCCCCTCGAGATGGGGATCGTGGTTCCTGTTCCCTTTCTGAGAAGGATACCCTTTTCTGTGACTATTGTCGTCGCCCTCGCCACACCCGTGAGACTTGTTGGAAGTTGCATGGGTCACCATCTGGGGGTCGTGGAGATTGTTCTGGGTCTTGAGGGGGTCACTCGGGTCAGTCTAGAGGCCGAGGGCCCAATGCCCAAGCTCATCATTCTGATACAGTTGAGCCACAGTCCTCTGCTCCAGTTGGAGGTTGCTGATATATCTGGATTTTTTACTTCTGAGTTGGAGGTTGCTCTTCGCCACTTGCTAGACCATCAGGTCTCTGGTTCATCTTCAGGTAACTTTGCTCATTTAGGTAACTTAGCTTCTTCTACAAGTGCTTTTCTATCTCATCAAACGTTACCTTGGATTATCAATTCTGGTGCTTCTGACCATATGTCTGGGTCTTCTGATTTGTTCTCCACGTATACCCCTTCTTCAGGGCAGGATAAAGTTTGAATTACTGATGGTACCATTTCTTCTGTGTCCGGGAAATGTATAATTCATGCTACTGCTTTCCTTCATTTGTCTTTTGTACTACGTGTTCCCGATTTTAGTGTTAATCTTTTATCTTTGAGTCGTATTACTCGGGACTTGAATTGTAGTATAACCTTTTTTCCTGATCATTGCTTGTTTCAGGACCTTATCACGAGGAAGATGATTGGCAATGGTAGAAATGCGAATGGTCTCTATATCCTGGATCAAGCCGACAAGCAGGCTCATTCATCCACTCAGTTACCATCTACCAAGGAAGACCTATGGCTATGGCACCGTCGTCTTGGGCATCCATATTTTTTGTTACTTAAGCATCTTTTTCCTTCCTTTTTTTTGAAAAAAAATGTTTCTAAGTTTCACTGTGAGTCGTGTCAACTTGGAAAACAACACAGAGCTTCTTTTGCTCCTTCTATTACATTGATTCATTCTGATGTATGGGGGTCCCTCTCGTTTTGTGTCTTTAAAGGGTCACCGATGGTTTGTCACCTTTATTGATGATTGTTCTAGGACCACCTGGGTGTATCTTATGAAGGACAAATGTGAAGTTTTTTCTGTGTTTTAAAATTTTCATAAAATGATTTGCACTCAGTTTGGAGCGATTGTCAAAATTCTGCGTTCTGATAATGGGGGGGAATACATTGACTCTGGCCTTGCCAGCTATTTTGCCACTCATGGTATTATTCACCAAACTTCTTGTACTAATACTCCTTAACAGAATGGTGTTGCAGAGCGTAAAAACTGCCATCTTCTTGATATTGCGCATTGTCTGTCTTTTGAAATGTGTGTTCCTAGATCATATTGGGGGGAAGCTGTTCTCACTGCAGCCTTCCTCATCAATCGTTTGCCTACCCAAGTCCTCCACAACCACATTCCTCTTCAGGTTTTGTTAGGGTCCCACTCATTTGGTTTCTCCATTCCTCCCAAAACTTTTGGGTGTGTGTGCTTTGTTCATAACCACTTTTCTATCCGTGGTAAGTTGGATCCTAGGTCTCTTCGATGTGTCTTCCTGGGTTACTCTGCCACACAAAAGGGCAACAAGTGTTATCATCCCCCTTCTCGGAAGTGGTTTGTCTCTATGGATGTGTCTTTCTTTGAGTCTCAATCCTACTTCCTGTCCTCCTCGGTGTCCCAGTCATCCCTTCAGGGGGAGCCTTGGTGTGAAGCAATTCCTGTGTCACTACCATCAGTGATTGAGCAAGTTGAGAATGTTAATGGTGACCCAGCTATTGAGAATGTTGAATCTGAATCTGCAGTGAAAGATGTTGAGCCTGAATCCACAGTGAAAAAGGGAAAAGTTTATGTCAAGGACAAGGATAGAAAACAAGTTACTTGGGTACAAGAGACCAATTCGGATTCTCCACTGCTATCTTCTTCTCCTGATGAGTGTCCAAAGTCCTTTGCTTCTGATGAAACTCTAGGTAACTCTATTCTTTCTGATCTAGATATTCCCATTGCTAAAAGGAAGGGGGTTAGGTCTTGTACTAACGATCCTATTTCTCATTTTGTCGCATACACTAATCTGTTTTCTTCCTATAAAGCTTTTCTATCTAAAGTTTCTTCTGTGAGTTTTCCTTTTAATTTTCAGGATGCTATTTTTACTCCTGAATGGAAGCATGCCATGATGGAGGAGATGAGAGCCCTAGCTAAAAATGGCACTTGGGAATTGGCTGAGTTACCTAAGAGTAAACGACCTGTTGGATGTAAGTGGGTGTACACAGTGAAGCACAAAGCCGATGGTTCAATTGAACGTTACAAGGCAAGATTGGTGGCCAAGGGCTTTACACAGACTTATGGAGTAGACTACCAGGAGACATTTGCTCCTGTTGCTAAGATGAACTCTGTCAGAGTCCTTCTCTCCTTTGCCTCTAATCTCGACTGGCCGCTCCATCAATTTGATGTGAAGAATGCCTTCCTTCATGGAGATTTGGAAGAGGAAGTGTACATGGACATTCCCCCAGGCTTTGAGGATGTTAAAACCAAAGGAAAAGTATGCCAACTACGCAAGTCACTTTATGGACTTAAACAGTTGCCTAGGGCTTAGTTTGAGAGGTTTACTCAGGCCATGCTGCGATATGGTTTCAAACAGAGTCAAGCTGCTCATACTTTGTTTGTGAAACACTCTTCACATGGTAAGACGACAACGCTTATTGTTTATGTGGATGATATTGTACTCACAGGGGATGATGTCGCGGAGGTTCCTCAGTTAAAGGAGTATTTGGTTAATGAGTTTGAAATCAAAGACTTGGGCAGCTTGAAGTACTTTCTCGGTATTGAAGTTGCTCGGTCCAAAGATGGCATCTTCATATGTCAAAGAAAGTATGTGCTTGATTTGCTACAAGAAACTGGGATGCTTGAAAGTAAAGCTTGTGATACACCACTAGAGCCTGGAATGAAGCTTAGTGAGGATCAAGGAGGCGAGCTTGTAGACAGGGGGAGATACCAGCGGCTAGTGGGGAAGCTTAACTACTTATCCCATTCGCGTCCTGACATTGCCATCGCAGTGAGTATGGTTAGTCAGTTTTTGCATGCTCCATGTGCAATTCATTTAGAGGCAGTTATGCGGTTTATGAGGTACTTGAAGTCTTCTCCAGCTAAGGGTCTCTATTTCTCTAAACATGGTCATCTTAGTGTGGAGGCATATACAGATGCTGCTTGGGCTGGATCAGTCACTGATAGAAGGTCAACCTGTGGCTATTGTACCTTTGTTGGAGGAAATCTAGTTACTTGAAGAAGCAAGAAACAAAATGTAGTTGCGTGGTTTAGTGCCGAGGCTAAATTTAGAGCTATGGCTTAATGTGTATGTGAGCTATTATGGATTAGACTACTTTTGAGGGATTTGGGGATTCATCTGATAGATTCTATGCGGCTATACTGTGATAATACGGCAGCCATTAATATAGCTCATAATCCAGTTCAGCATGACAGGACCAAGTATGTGGAGATTGATAGGCATTTTATCAAGGAAAAACTCACTAGTGGCACTATATGTACGCCATCCGTGAGGTAAGGGAACCAACTGGCTGATGTTCTTATCAAAGGATTAGGGAATAAACCATTCCGTGACATTTTTAACAAGTTGGACATGAGAGATATCTTTGCATCAGCTTGAGGGGGAGTGTTAGAATGTGTTAGAATATTCCTTATTTTATTTTGATGTATATTCAGTATTCTTATTTGATGCCTTAGGGCACTCCTGTAATTATGGTGATGATTTAATATAAAAGGGGGTGAGATACCACTCATACCTCTAATTTTCTCTTTTCAAAATTGACAGAAACAAGGTTTGCTCATACCGTGGCTAACCAGGCTGCAAACAATGGAGGAGAACCATCTGGAGGCATTGTTAATGACGGAGAGTCGGAGAAGCAAGCTGCTGGCCCAGAACCAGATTTGTTTTCAGATGAGAATAAGCTACTAGTTGAGTCTAATTTAGAGTCAGGAGAGTTGTTCCCGGAACCTACAGTTATGTCTATTGTCCAAATAGATGACTTGGAGGCCACACAAGCTGTAGGGACTGAAGAATTACAGCAACCAGCTGCTGATATTGAAGCCCTAGATTTGGATCAGTTCAAGAATGTTTCAATTCCTTCTATTGAATTTGTCATTCCTGATAGTATCATGAAGGACAAGACCAATTTCTCGACATTTTTGTTCCTATCTCTAGCAAACAAAAAAGGGCAGCGACTTAAGGGTTTCAACATAAAGCCGTGGATGCAATTTCAAAACTTGTGGATTTTAATACTCCAACACTTTAAAACTCAAGAACGAGTTTTTTCCAACCAAGGGAGGATGATGTAGAAAAGATGGCTAGAAAATATGAATATATATATATATATATATATTACAAAAGAAGAGGGAAACCAAATTCAAAAAAACTAACATTATTTTATGGCAAGATTCTACTCTAGAATTTGCCTAATAATAATGTCAAAAGACAGCCATTTTCAGCATGATAATGCTGAAAGTTTAGCCATCAATAAAGTCCAATTTTCAGTAGGTTAATGTTGACAATTTAGCCACTAACCACCAATAAAGTCCAAGCATATCTTTACTTTGAAAATCTCATTAATTTGTATCTTTTACTTTGAATTTGTATTTGTCTTCTATTATTGAGGTGCCTATAAATATGTAAGCTCCCAATGTATTGAGGAGAACATGAATGAAATGAGAAAGCTTTGCTATATGTAAAGATGTGTGATGCAACCCTAACCCTTGGGTGTGATTGCCCAAGAACCTAGGTGTGATTGCCTAGTTTTCTTTGTTTTATCAACCATTTTTTTCTACTACATTTCTCTGCCTAAAATCCAGCTTACTTGTCCTGTCTCTAAACTCAAATTTAAGTTCTCCAAACTCTACCTTAGAACACCAAAACCTATTCCCATTCAGTCCTAAACCTTCCATACACATTCAGCCTACCTTCTCACTTTATTTAACCCTATTTTGGTGCTGAAGTTTAAAGATCCTGCATCAAAGCTTTCTTAGTATAATAGAGAGCTTTTCTTGAATATCACCAATGTATCTATTTTGCTTCTAACTGAGGCTAGACTGCTTCCTTTATAGCTTCAAAAATATGACTGCTGGACCTTAAAAAAACTAGCTGTTAGAATTGAATTCCTTTGAATAAGGCATTCCAAAATCAATTCCTTTTGCTGTATCTTCTAAATTAAACCTTTCTATATGAGAGCATTTAGAATTTAGAATTTTTGTATTCTTTAATTAATCCCATAATTTATTCTTTCCTTTCTCATGCATATCTTCAGCTTAAAATAGCAGACCAGAGGAATCTCAAATTCAAATTCTGGCTCTTGGCTTCCTTTCTTGGATATTAGCACATTGCAATTTGACTTGGAAAAATTCTGGACAAATCTCTTTGATTCTGCAATTTTTCATTGTAGAGCAAATTTTCCTCATGTATCAAATCCAATCAAAATCTCATTTCAAATCCTTGAATATGTTTTGAATTCAAACTCTTCGTGCCTAATTTATGTTTGAACAATCTTCTTTGTTGAATACTTTGAGCTGTTTAAAGACCGGGAAAATTAAAATTTTTATTAATGGAATGGAGGTCTGCTAAATTCACTTTATTTATAATAAAGCCCCTAGAAACCTCATACTTGGGTTAATTAGTTTCCACCTAATTAATCTTTGAAAATTGGGGCATGACAAGCTGACCCTCTGTGTTGAGCTAACTCCCAAAATTCTGGGAATTGCCTTTGCAATCCAGTAACCTCTGAGCTGGCTCGATCTAGATTGAGTTGACTCCATCTTTGGATTAATTTTTTTTTCTTCATGTGCTAACTCGAATCTAGAAACTCGAGAATATTGTTCCAATAAATTCTATAATTTAGACAAACTTTAATCAGCTTTAAATTTATCAATAACTTATCATAAGCACAATCATCTATGCTTTGTTATCATCAAAATCAACTGTATAATCTTTTGAATACCTTGGGGCTAACAGTTAATGATAGATTAACTTTGCTCCACCTTGGTGTTCATCTTCATGGGCATGCTCTAGAACCTTACATATTTCTCCTTGTGTTGCAGCACTACAGTGTTAGGTATAATGCATTAGTTTGAGAGTTACATGTGTTGGTCAATTCCTTCTAAGGTTGGTCAAGGTGGAGCCACCGTGAGGGGGCATCCAGTAACCTTTACAATCCTTTGGACTCCAAACTACACAACCTTTCGTGATCCCTAGTGGAGACTCCTAGGCCTTGCCCCTAGCCAAGGTTGTCATGGTAGTGATAGAGATGCCTTGATTGTATAGAAGATAGTCCATTGGGGATGAGAAGGAGGTATAAGAGGATCATGGTTTGGCAGAGAGGAGTGCCCTTTTTCAATTGACGCTTTTGTTCAATTCATTAGAGATCTATACATGCCTCTTGATTTATAGTTTTGCTTGATTTTGTATAGGGTTCG
Source organism: Camellia lanceoleosa (assembly GCA_025200525.1). Lineage (NCBI taxonomy): Eukaryota > Viridiplantae > Streptophyta > Magnoliopsida > Ericales > Theaceae > Camellia > Camellia lanceoleosa. Next base: position 69,264,615 of record CM045764.1, read on the forward strand.
CCCCCTTTGGTTTTTGGTCAATAATTATTTTACTTATCAAAAGAAGGTTTGACAAAGAATCCCTTGGCCAAGCTTAGTGGGTGTTGAGCCATGTTATTGTTGAGAAGAGATGGAGTGATTGAGCAGAGAATCCTTGGCTTAGAGTTAGTGATGCCCTAGGCCACATCCTCGGGTATCCCATGCTCCGGCTTGTTTCATGATACCATGGCTCAAAGCTAAGTTGCTAAGCACGTTAGCTGGTTAGGCTGCCATACTAGCTGGTTAGATAATGTGGTGCGTGGTTGGTTTGACATTCCGAGATCCTTTCTCTTATCCAGAGATGATGTGGTACCGATGAATCTTGCCACGTTGCAATAGCTATACCGATGCGCACATCAGGATTGTGCATAGACTGCATAGTATAATAAACCACCATTTTTTCTTTTTGGATTGGATAAATGTCAATCTTGGACCATTACTGTTTGCAATATGACATAAAAAAGATTTAGTTTGTTTAATCTTTGCCGTTGAGCCATTCTTAGAGGTAGATTTACTCTCTCTCTCTCTCTCTATATATATATATTTTATTTTGATAATTCTCCATGGAATATAGTGTGTGTGGTAATGAATATTGGTTCAATTGAAAATAGTCATTATCAGTTAATTGTTTATATGCTACATACATGTGGCATTTGCTGCAGTCAGAGCTAAAAGTTTTACATAACTAGTTGTTTGGTGTCAAATGAGTGGGGCTTGGACTTGGGTTGTGTCAATTTATGACATCCCTATGGAATGAAAACATAGGCATGTGGGAAGCATGATTTTAAATCATTTCAGGTTGGTCTATTGATAAGATGAAACTGAAGCTTTAAAATCATACTGCATTTTTGTCTTTCTCTTCAATCCATTTCATTATTCTTTGTCAGGTTACTTGTGGGGCTGAGCTTGCTGTGCTGTTTGTGGAAACACTTGTTAAAGGGAAATTTCCATATAATGAAAATACTCTTGGTCAGTTCTTCTCTCGTATGTTGCATGTATATCTTGCATGGCTTTGTAGAACGTGCTTCATATATCTTAAATTTGCCAGATTATAGTAAGTTAGCATTGAAAATGCTTTATAACAGCAATGTGATTTTGCCTTCTGTGCTGGGATTCTGGGAACTGAAATTCTATTGAAAACAGAAGAAAGGATTCTATTTTGGTACCCAATTTATGTTTTATAGCTGGTAATATTTTGCTGCACTTTATTATTACCATTCAGCCACCTTAAATAGAAATCCTTTTAGATGATGAAGAGATTGATTATTGGTTTAGTTGTAAATGAGATCAAAATCAGCTTGAAAACCATATTGGCAACAGATTTGGAAAGGAATTTGTCATTTATGTAAAGTTACTTTATGGTACTGATCGTTTAGAAAACTAGTAACCCGTAGTTATGCAAATAAAGAATATAGTGGGCTGAGTGTACCACAGAGATTTATTGACTAAAGTGCTTAAAATCAAGAATTGTTTTTACTTTGTCGAAGAAGATTGTTGATGAAAACTCTAATGAAAAGTAAGTATAAAAGTGTCACAGTAAAGAGTGATTGAGATCCGTTGAGTGGAATTTCTTAGGGTGTTCGAATCCACCAGTACTTGCATAACACGAGGCAATTGTATCCGTTCTTGGGAGATTAATAAGTTGGATAATTGTGATCTATTATGACCAAGTGCTTTAATATAATCGTCTAGAAAATTAATACATCGATTCCCTAGGCATAGACCATCTTGGGTTAATATGGACCATTTTATGCTAAAACTACTGTAGTAGGAACTGTCTGTCTTCCCTAAGCATGATCTATCTTCGGATCCCAGTATAGGCACATATAAAACTATTGCATTATCATGCATTTGAAATTACGGAAATCAAACACAAGTTAGATAGAACAATGCATGCACAAAAACCTTTAAATGTTGCACAATTATTATCCAACATAATACAAGCCTATAATTTATTACAAAACCTCAAGTGTTTCTTGAGGAGGGCTTCATCTAAGCTCTAAGGATGAGAAGTTTAGGTGCACATGATTGTGGAAGAGAGTTTGGAAAAGATCTCTCTCAATTTTCTGCAACTCTCCTCTCTTTCGTTTTGATCAGCCCCAACCTCTCTTATTTATTGAGAAGACACCTGTGGTTGAAAATGGAGGATTTGGGAAGTCAAATTTTGCAGCTAGTTGGGTAGATTGAGTTATGTCTGCTCTTTTAATCATATCTGACTCTATATTTTGTATTTTGACATGAGGCTAGTTTCATCTTAAAGCAGACTACTAGGGCTTCAATTTAGACACAAATTTTGCATTATTTGGATCTGAAATAAATGAGATATGATCTTTCAAAGTTGGTACATGCAATCTGTCATGATTGCAGACTTTCAGATTCTGTGTCCTGAATGTTTTCTCATTTTTGACCCCCAACATGGCTGAATGGAGAAATTGTTGTGAGACAATGATTTGTAGGCCTTTAAGTTAGCTTTCTAATTACTTGAATCATCTCAATCCGATATTGTATTGAGGAGATATGCTTAAAATACCGACTGTTGTGCAGAGAAATTCTAACTCGAAATTTTATTAAATTCAAGATTTTGTTCTTAGATTTGGTTGGATTCTTTTTTATTCCATGTAAGCTTTTGAAAATCATCCTACTCATGCTGTTTGATTGTAAGGACTTGGGAAACCTACAATGCATAAAACGACATAAAAGCATCTAATAACACATGATTATGGACTCATGAAGTGTATTTTGGAGGGTCTAAATGTGTAATATTTTGGCACTTATCAGATACTAAATATGAACAATGTTTGTTATGCTTTATTTTTAAGCAGCCATAAGACCTATCATTGGTTTAGCAAAAAAAATTGTTGCTTGATTCTCTCTGAATTGTGAAATTTAATAGTTGATGTTAATAATTTTTAGTGTTTAAATAATTAAAAACATAAAACATATTTTTGGGGTTACCATACATGTTTTCTTGTTTTTCCCATTTGTTTTCGAAACATCTGTGTATCAAATATGTTTTTTTTTTTTTTTTTTTTTTGGTGAAGGAAAATGAAATCATTTTTCCTGCTTTCTGTTGTCAAAAAATTGAAAATTGGCAATGTTACTGAATGCAACTTTAACAGTCAATTTCCTCATACGATTTTTGTTGTTATCCAACTTTTCAAATATTGTCTCTATATGTGGTTATGACAAAATATCAATGTTAGACCGTGTCAGGAAAATCTACGAGAAGTTTCCTAGAATTCCCCTGCCACAACACTTGGAGCTGGGGGATGATGATGATAGCATGGAAAAATTTTCTGAAGCTTTTGGAGCAGCAAAAACACGTGTGGAGGGCTGCTCAGCTTTTTTAAAATCTGCTATTAAGTGAGATTTTTTTTTTCTTTTGTTGTTTCTTTGTTAAGGTCATGGTAATTTATATTCCTTAGCTGTTCAGCCTAATACTTTTAAGAGGACCTGGTCATGTTTTGAGGTACTCACTCCTGAAAAATCTTTTTGGTGGTGCACTCCACTTGATTGGGATATAAGGCATAGTTTGGTTTGGTTTGGTTTTGGTTTGAATGCTAGCCGCTCTAGGAACAATGTTGTCATATCACCATGACGTAATTTGTTGCATATTGCATCGTTAAGAGAACGCTTATTGTTATTTTATTCCTAGTTGATGATTGAAAGGGAATCTACAAGCATTGAACATTGGTATATATCCCCTTAACTTCACTTATAAGTTATTGTGTGGGTTTGTAACTTAAACTTGAATTATGATGAAGTAGCATGGACACACAAATATGCACATTTTCCAAAAATGTAAGACACAATATGCTAAGGACACATGCAAAACATATAATTATATATATTTATTATATCATATTTTTAATATTATATATTTATTTTAGGGTAAATTACACCTACACCCGTTGAGATTTGTCTTTAATTCAAATACCACCCTGATGTTTTGGAAATTACATTCCCCTTCCTAAAATTTATAATCTCATTACATTTTTTCTCATCCGTTAAATGTTAGCTAATACCATTTGTTGACATCATCAATTAATTTGTTTGATGGATTGCGACGGTGGCATCGACAACTTGGGTCCCTTCTTCAAAATCAACAATCTTGACATTGCATTTATCCATTCCCCCCCTCCCCCCCTCCCTAACCTGTGTGTCATAGCTGCTTGCTCTTTTTAGTTTATATTGCTTGATTTTTTAGTAGAAGTGGTGGTGGAGTTCGGATTTTTTTGTCCCACTCATGTTTGATTAAATGCTTTAGAGAGTGTCAATCAAAGTTGTTAGTGGTGAAGGGGGGAGAGATGGGCTGTGAAAAGAGGGTGGGGTGGACAAAAAGCTCCATGCCTAGTCCATCTCAAGGAGATGACAAACAAGGGCATTAAAGTTATTTTAATTTTTTTTTGTTTACGGAGTTGACCGACAAACTTTGACAGGGAGGTCATTATAATTTCTAGAACGTTAGGGAGGTATCTATATAAATGCCAATTTGTTATCAGAATCTTACGATTCACGATTCGATTTGCAATTTTTGCAAAATCGTTATGGATCTATGGGTGAATGTTTTTTTGAAGTGAATCGCACAATTCATAATTGATTCACTTTTTATGATTAATGCAATTTTTGAAACTATCGTGTTCGACATATTTTCGACTTTCTTTCTTTCTGTCTTTTTAGTAAAAATGACATAATACAACTTCTAATAGCTTTTGGTACCAAAATAACCAATATATATACATGTTTTGTTGTTATTTTAGTGAATATAGAGTTTTTAATAGGATCTAATCAGATTCAGTCAGACCCAACATGCTTTTAGCCGTTTTACTCTTTTTTTTTTTTTCCTTTAAAAAATCATAATATATCTTTTGAAGATCTTTAAGACTAAAATAACTTACACCATGAATTATCTAGTACTATTTTATTAAATTAAATATAGCTAAATATTACATGAGTAAGGTCAGTTATACATTTTAAAATGTTTTATACTCTGAAATAAAAGATCCTAAAAATGTTTTCTTATTATTTGGTCATTGTTACGTAGAAAAGTATGTTTATTTATTGTTCAAATATCAATATTGTTATTAATTATTGTTACTTTGAAAATTGAGAGTTTGTCTTTGTTTACTGTCATTATTAAGAATGGTTGATAAAAAATATCTAAATAAGGGAAAATGTAAGATGGTGATCTTTACAAAGGAACATTTGTTAACTTCACCTATTAAACTACATGACCATCATTCAAAACATTTTTATTGATTTAAGTCTAAATATTTTATATTCATAAGATATATTTAATATCCAAGTATGTAGATATATTTTTCCAAGTAATTTATAAAAAGTGATCGAATCTTTACAAGTCATGATTTGATTCGATTCGCAATTCGGAATGAGGCCATTTCGATTTATGATTCGAATCCCGATTTGACAATTATGATGCCAAACCTCATGGGTTGTAGGTGTAATTTATCTTTTATTTTATGTCAAATATTTAATTTCATCAAATTGATCAACCTTGGGGTATACTATTCTTGTAAAAAAAAAAAAAAAATTGAAAAAAAGGGCCATATCATGTCCCAACGTGTCTGCGGTGTGTTCAACTCCCTCTAGCGTTTTTGACATGTGTTCGTGTCAGACACCGATATGTGACCTCTGGAGAGGTGTCCGTGCTTCATAGATGATGAGAATATATGAACCAACATCATAGTCATGCATGCACCTTAGTTCATTTTGGAACCTCTGATCTCTTTAACAGGGTGTAAAATGGTCGCAGAAAATTTATGACAACTGATAGGAAATTGTATGAAGAGAAGAATCAATGAGATTGGAGAATATTATAACACTAATTTGAGGACAAAATTAAACGAAGGAAAGAAATGGGATAATATGCATTGGCATATATAATTGTAATTGTCAGTGCATAAACTGCTTATCCCCGCGCCGGGGGGGGGTAGAGAAAGTACGGTAAGCTTTACAAGTTTTGACATAATTATATTGAGCTCCCTTGAGGTTTTAATTCATATGACCCTTAGCCCCTTTTTTGATCAATAATTTGTTAGTTACATGGATGAAAAAATGATGACGTCATCTTTTTTTACTAGAAAATGTATATTTTACGTTGTTTATTTTTGTATCTTCACACGATCTGCACTATAAATATAACGGTAAAATTACATTGACCTCCCTTGAGGTTTAGAAAAAATACACTAAGCCCCATAGTTTTAACATAATTACATTGAGCTCACTTTAAGTTTTAATTCTCATAACACTAAGCCCCTTTTATGATCAATAATTTGTTAGTTGTATGAATAAAAAAATATTTTTTCTACATGAAAATATATATTTTGCGTTGTTTATTTTTTGTGTTTTCACATTATCTGCATTAGTCCGATCCAATTAACCTTACTAAAAGGGAGGTTAGTGTAATTATGTCAAAAATGTAAGGCTTATTGTATTTTTTCCAAACCTCAAGAGAGGTCATTGTAATTTACCCTTAATATAAATATGATGGAATGAGGGAAAGAACCCTAAGTTACTCTCTTCTCTTGTGTCTCGCACTGGTATCTCTCTCTCTCTCTCTCTCTCTCTCTCTCTCTCTCAATATGATGTAAGTAAACATGTGTATGACGTGTGTTGTATTAATGTTAGTTGGTGTAGAGTTCCTTGTCTGTAAATAGGGAATGTGAAGTCCAATAACCAGCTTTTGATCATTTTGTAATAGATATTTTCAGAATTCTCAGAGATTCTTTCTCTAGATCTCAATAGAGATTTCTCTGTCTAGAATTTCTTCTTTCGTTGACTTTGGATTCAACACAATATCCTTGGGTTTATCCATACTTCTTCTCTCTAAATCTAAATTTATCCTACCTTACCAATGCTATAGTTGCTCAAGCATCCTATCCAAAAAGAAACTCAAGACAATTATATTGTAAAGATGTAATAAATTAGGAGGAATGCAAATCCTGTTCTTGTTCTACATGCTCCCTACATATGGTGTTCATGTGTTAATTGAAATTGCATTCCTCTGAGGATGAGATTCGCAAACAGAGTGGTCATCTCATTTCCATTTTGGGGGAGGTAATCCCATTCCCAACTTCTTCGTAAATGAAAGCATAAATATATGGGGACACATGATGGATGTATTTTTTAAAAGCACTCGAAGATTGGCTAATAACAAATAAATTTACAAAATGTATTTAGGAGTATAAGCCTTGGTGAATGAGCCAAGCTTTTTCAATTCTACGCTATAGCTTCTTTGTTGAGCTAGTATAACAGTTGTGTTGTTTGTTGAGGAACTAACAACAAATAAGCTAAGTTATTTCTCCTCCCAAGCCAGGTCATATCACTACTGAAATGAACATATTTTGGTAAATGTCATTCGAAAGTGGTATGTAGCATGTATAAGAGCCAAAATAGGAGTGAGAGACAATCTTTGAAAGGAGCGAGATTGATTGATAAAGGTAGGTCACTTAGAAAGGAGAGCTTGACCAGGAAATGATTTCAAAGGCAAATGGTTTCCTAGGAAGGATAAGGTGGTTGGTTGTTTTATACCTATGAAGCACTCACACTTCAATATAAGTGTCGTAGTTGTGTCGGACATGAGGATACATATGGGGCATGCCACATGGCGCATCTCTTTAGTGCTTTTGATGGATGTTTATTCATTTTTGCTTAGATTTAAATACTTCATAGATCATTCATAAAAAAGATATAAACGATACATGTTAATTTAAAAGTGATTTTTTTTTCTTTCTTTAATATTGACTGAGTATTAGTTTTTGTTCAGTTTGATTGTTTGTAGATGTAATATTAATCTAGATAACAAATAAAAATATGTGAAAAAATATTTTATTGCCGTGTAGTGTCTCCATTTTTTTTTAAATCACTCTGTCCCATGTCTGTATTCATATCCATGTCTGTGTTTGTTCTTCTTAATTTTATACAAAAATCATGGAATTATTAATTTTTTTTATTATTATTTAGAAGCTTGAATTGAATGATGCTAGAATGCCATTACTAGCTTCAAATGTCTGCACATCAAGGGAAACAATGATTTCCTCAAAAGTAGTTCCGGGAATCAAGGTGATTGCCGATGTTTTATCCAATAGATCGGCCTCTTAACCTCTTTGAGATCCATTTGAATTCCACCTGTAAGTAGCTAGCTTAATTGAAGATTTCTTGGTGAAGTGACCATATTCTCTACACTTCATCTGTCAAATGAGTTGCTAGTTGTTAAGTGTTAGGGGTAGTTTGGTCTTTATGTATTATTCTTATTAGTATAAGTAATTATGTGTAAGGGGGAAACCCTAGGTTTTGAATCAATAATATACAGCAGCCTTCTCTCTCTCGTTCTATTCTCTTCTTCTTATTATTCTTCTTCTTCTTCTCATCTATAAATTCAACATGGTATCAGAGCATTATCTTCCTCCTTGAAGATTGTTGCTTAGGCTTCATAGTTAGCTCGAAAATTTATGGGTAATCACCCTATAATCTTATTTTGATTGGTTGGTCATTATTGGTTGAGTTTTGTAATTGTCTTGTTTTGTCGTCAAAGTTGGGGGATGTTTCAAAAATCCTATTTTTTCCTTAGTCTCCTATCCTTAGAACCCTAGAGGGGTTTGATGTATTTTGGCCCTATCTTGGTTTTTTATCTTTGGACTTCTCTTGGACTGTTTTAGCCTTAGAAGGTGTTTTGGTGTGCTGGTTGGGTGATTTCTGGCCTTGTTTGATATCCAGCTTGTGTTTTTTGCACCCTCTTTTCTTAACTCATGGAGGAGAGTGGGTCGACTCTTGGTGATAGTCCTTCTCTAAACTTAATGGTTTTAATTACTTGATTTGGTAGTCTTGCCATTGATAGTGCTTTAATGGATTTCGAGAATGCATTAGTTATGACTGGCTCATCAATTCTATGGAGCCTACCATTAGTCGGACTTTTCTCTTGATGGATGATGTATTCTCAACAAGGGAATGATGCGAAGATTAGGGGTTTGGATCGCCGGATCGCCTCTCTGCCGATCTATAGTTGAGTGGTTTGTGGCAAGAGCTAGATTTTTACCAGAGTTTTTCCCATTGCCAAAGATGCCACTATGTTTGAGAAGGAGCGGGTTTATGACTTTCAATTTGGAATATGATGGTCCATTGGTTGATCGGGATCGGTGAAGTGTGTATATGTGAAAGATAGACATGATAAAGACCCATGTTTACGAGACTCCGCTAGTGCCTCGAATGATCTTGGTTCTCATCTTTCCCGGATGAGCTTCTGATGGCTCGACTTGATTCTTCATAGCTTCTTCCTCTTACGCCTCTTCGACTTTTTTGCACGTACATATTTACTGCACTTTTTTCTCTTCTTGCCTCTTCTCCTTGGATCATTGATTTTTTTCCATTCTTATTCACCTAGTTGATAAGGTTAGAGTGGTGATGGCACTTTATCTTCGATCTACCTCTTTACTTTCACTTTCATCTGCTCTTCATGTTCCTAATTTCTCAACTAACTTACAACCTTTTTCCGACTCATTGTGTCTTTAAAATGATTGGCAATGGTAGAGCACAAAGTGGATGCCATCCCTACTTCACCTTTATCCTCTCGAGCTCTTTCAATGTGCTTCGCTCCCTCCCGCTCTCTTCATCATCGGGCATCGCGCCGGGGGCATCCTTCATTTAGCATTTTAGAGAAACTTTTCCTTTATTAGTTCGTGATTGTCCTAGGAATAACTTTGTTTGTGATGCTTGTGAGCTTGCTAAGCATACGCGTACTGTTATCCTTCCATTAATAAAAGAAGTACTTTTCCTTTTATGCTTATTCATACCGATGTGTGGGGTCCTTTGTTTCTACCTCGTTATCGTTGGTTTGTCACATTTATTGATTGTTATTCCGTGTGACTTGGCTTTATTTACAAAATGAGGTTTTCTCTTGCTTCAAAAGTTTTCATAAAATGGTATCCAATCTCTTCAATGCTACTATCAAAATTCTTGAGTGATAATGGGGCGGAGTATGTTGATGGCACTTTCCGCATACCTCGATGAGCATGGCATTCTTTATCAAACTAGTTGTGTTGGCACAGAATGGTCATCTCCTTGAGGTTGTTGTTTACCATAAGTCTTTTGGGGATTTACCTTATTAACCGTATGCCATCTAGTGTCCTTCACTTCCAACTTCCTCTTGAGCTTCTTGACTTATCCCACTTCTTTTCATCTTCAGGAAGCTTGATCCTAAGGCTGTGTGTCTTTCTTGGTTATTCAGGCTACAAATGCGTTAGTATGGATGTCACCTTCCGTGAATCAAGTCCTTCTTTTCGCCCTCCGCCATCTCCTCGGGGAGCGTGGTATCGATGAGATTGCGGATGAGGAGTTGTCTTTTTCCTTCCTTTTGTGGTGAGGAGCCTCAATATCGGTGGTCGCTTGGACAAAGCCGATCTTAAGACTTATTCAGCCACCAAGTCAATCATCATCTCCTATGTCCACTAACTCTTCGTAATGATCCTCATCTCATTTCTTCATGTTGATGGTCGGATGATTTGAGTCTTCCTATTGCTCTTAGAAAGGGGTTAGAGCTTGTACTCAACACCCTATTTCTAAATTCGTGTCATATGATTTGTTGTCTTCTCTTTGTTTGTATTCCGCAGGTTGGAAAGACGCCATCAATGATCCTAAGTGGAAGGTAGCTATGGTAGAAGAGATGCAAGCTTTGAGTAAAAATAACACATGGGAGTTGATGTCTCTTCCAAATGGGAAAAAAATGGATGTAAGTGGGTGTTCACCATTAAGCACAATGCAGATGGGACGATTGAACGGTACAAAGCAAGACTAGTGGCCAAGGATTTACCCAAACATATGGAATAGATTATCAAGAAACTTTTGAGATGAATTAATTTGGGATGGCCTCTACTAGATGTGAAGAATGCTTTTCTTCATGGGGATTTGGAGGAGGAGGTATATATGGATGTACCTCCGGATTCTCATCTCGAAAGGTTTGTAGATTAAAGAAGGCTTTGTGCGGTTTGAAACAATCTCCTAGAGTAGATTCCTCGATTTGGGTATCAAGAAAGCAGCGGATCACACCTTGTTTGTCAAACGCAATGTACATAAGGTGTATATGTGGATGACATAGTTGTGACAGTAATGATGAGGAGGAGGTGACCCATCTCAAGATGAGTTTGAGATAAAAGACCTTGGTCCATTGCGATATTTCTTGGAATTGAAGTTGCTCGATCGATAAAGGCATCTTTATTTCTCAAAGGAAGTACATTCTAGATCTTCGTGATTCACCAATTGAGACTAATCATCATCTTTGTAGTGGAATTGGTGAGCGAGAAGGAAAGGTACCAAAGACTTGTGGGAAGTTGAGGTACCTTAACCGCCTCTGCGAAAAGGAATTTTGTTCTCTAATCATGGTCACTTTTGGAAGCATTCACTATAGATGACGCCTACCTCCCAAGTATTGTGCTTTTGTAGGTGGAAATTTAGTTACATGGCGTCTTTTAGATCTAGTGTATGGCACATGGAACATGTGAACTAATGTGGCTTCAATCTTTGTTGAGTGATATAGGGCTTGATTGGAGTGGTCCCATGACTTTGTATTATTAGTATTGCAACATGATCGGACTAAGCACATTGAGATTGACCGACATTTCATTAAGGAGAAATTGAATAAGGGTTTGATATGTATGCCTTTTGTTAGGTCTGAAGATCAACTGGCGGATGTTTTTACTAAGGGTCTTAGTAGTAAAGTCTTTCACCCCATTTGTTACAAGTTGGGCATGAGAAATATCTTTGCACCAACTTGAGGGGGAGTGTTAAGTGTTAGGGGTAGTTTGGTCTTTATGTATTATTCTTATTAGTATAAGTAATTATGTGTAAGGGGGAAACCCTAGGTTTTGAATCAATAATATACAGCAGCCTTCTCTCTCTCGTTCTATTCTCTTCTTCTTATTATTCTTCTTCTTCTTCTCATCTATAAATTCAACACTAGTAAAATCCATATTTTGGGCTTCTTGAAGTCCTTTACAGCAATGCTAGAATCATATTTTCAATGCGTTGTCTCCAGTCTAGGAAATAAGAGAGATGGTATTAGCACGATCTTTATTAATGAACCCAATCCCAGCTTGCCTTTATTTCTGAGGGAGCATCATGAAAAGAAAGTTAAGTGATACAGGACGAATAGGGACAGCAGCAAATCTAGCCTTTTGGGGCTGATTTTAATTGGATTTAATGGCTGCAATTGCAATAAGAATATAGGGAACAAGTAGGGTTTGTTTGGGGTAATAAATAGGTAAGAGTTTAAGCATGAAAGATGGGATTTTAGCACTGTTTAGGGGCTGTATAAGGCTGTGAACAGTAACTCGTGAATAGTAAACTAAAATAGAAAAGAAGAAGAAAGAAGAGAAGAAGATAGGTTTAAGAATCACTCTTAGAATTCCTCAGGTATCACACCTAGGGTTTGATTGCATCACACAATCCATAAAGAAGCTTCATTGAATTATAAGCATTACATGGCTTTATATAGAATTAGGAGACTTCCTAAACCAACTATAACAAAAAAAGGAAACTATTATAATATATTTGATTTCTAAAACTAATTTAAGACTAAATAAGAAATATAAATAAAACCTAATTAAATAATTTGACCCACACAATGACCCATGGGCGACCCATACAACCCATCTCAATAAATATAAAATTACTAAAATACCCCTTGCCTAAAAATCTTAGAAAACATAAAAATAATCATCAAATAGAACTATAATAATATTAGAAATATGATTATGTATGGTTCCTATCGATCTCTCTTTGAAACCATTCAAATTTCCAAATATCGCCGCTTCTTTGAATTTACTCTTCCTCGAGCTTCTTATATTCTTCATCATTAAGCTTCAAGCTTTTCTTAGGAAGGAAACCAAGATGTGATGTAACACCAAGAACAGAAGAAAGAATTTTAAATAAATGAAAGAAAATGGGCATCGCAATCTCAAATCAATATCTCAATTATTAACATTGGGTGAATTTCACTTTAGCCCCTTGTGGTTTGGCCCATGTGCAGATTGTCCCGTTATCATTTGGAAATAACCACATAACCTCTTCGTGGTTTGTAGACTGAAGTGCATTGTCAGGCATTCTATCTAAGTTAATGGCAAGTGCGAAACACGTGTCAAAATGTAAGGGGGCTATGTGCTCATTTCCAAATATCAAGGGATATATTGCACATGCAATAAAGTACAGAGGGTTAAAGTGAATTTAACAGTCCAAAAAACTGACGATAATATCTGTTGTTTGCACAATGAGGTTACTTATATACAAGGGTATTTTAGTCTTTTTGCTTGTGCTATTAATGGGCCTAATGGTGCACTTTTGTTCACAAACCACAAGGGGTTTATATGCATATTTCCAAATGACAAGGGGTTATGTGCACATGGTTTAAACCACAAGGGGAGTAAAGTAAAATTTGCCCTTCAATATTTATATCAAGTCTAGTCTTTTAAAACTATTACATAAAGCCGTATATATACGCATCCTATTAACCTATTTGAAGTTGCCAAAAATAAAACACTACACTAATATAATTCTGAATTAAAGTAAAATTTCGTAAATATTTTTTTTAAAAGTGTTCAATTATCTCTTTATCCATAGCCTTTTTGATCCCCATTACTAATAGTCTTGTTGCATCCTGTAATTCCCTTCATCGGGTTTCTTATGGTATGAAATCCTGAAGGGAAGATATATTGTCTTCCATCTCTTTTAAATTATAATCCTTATTATTGTTGTTTCCTTACTGTAAAGCATGTTTTCCCATTCACTTTAGATCAGATTGTAATTTTTTTTTTTTTAACCTCATTATTTTATTGTTGTTGCTTCTGTTGTTCGAAGTCTGTGGATGTTTGTGTGGCTGTATAAATGCACACCTGCATTCCACCTATGTTGATATTGACTGTGTTGTTTGCTGCAAATTCAAAGTAACTGTGTTGTTTTATTTGTAGGTGGTCTGCAGAATGTGGAGCATGTAGGAATGGATCGCCAGAACTACATGATATGCTAGCTGAATACATATATTCTGAATCTCCTGAGGTGGTAGGTATCCCAGCAGAATTGTAGGCTCCAAGTATTGGGTTATTTGCACAATGATTATTTTTGTAGTTCCAATCTATAAGGTGAAGAGGAGTGCTAAAAATACTAAACTGCTAATAGAATTTGTGCTTAAAATGACTCACCACCCAGAATAAATGGATATTTAACTTACAAAAATGATACAATGCTTAGCACATGCTAAGATGTCTAATGGAATCTTTTCTTGCCGTTTCATGTACCATTTGAAAATGGTTATCTTGCTGTTCTTTGTATATGAGGTGATTATTTCCTGATTCCTTGTAAGATCATGAGGAGATTGATCACTGGGTTCATGATGTGACATCTTGTAGATTTGAAAAAGAAAATCTGAAAAACTGATTTTTGATTCTTAGGGTTAAAATATTTGTCCCTTTTTGAAAAAAAGATTAAAATCTCATAATGCTCTGAACATTTCAAGGAAATAACCAACTTTTAAATACCTGCTGGCAAGGTTGAATTGGACTATTTGTTGTGTTGTTTATTTTTCGGGTTCTATTTAAGGTGATAAATTTGTGCCTTAAAAAGCTTTGGAAATATAGATTTAGCAATTTTGTTTCATTGGCATTCATGACGTCCACTTGACAGATGACAGCATCTGGCTTTTATTTCGTTGCAATTTAGTTTGTGTCAAACCATATGTTCCAATTATTACGTTGCATTTTGTTGGCTCTTGTGATTTATTGGACATCAATATCATAATACTGTTTCTTTTCAGGACATGACTAGAGTATCTTCTTATTTTGTTCGGGGGAAACAACCTAGGAAGTTTGCTTCAACACTAGTTAATTTTATAGGCAAGGTAAGGCTTCTTCTGATTTTTAATATTTCTTTTTCTTGAAGTCAACCATGAAGATGCCAGAGGTCTGCAAACTTTACTCCTGAAACCTCCCCTTTGGAAACAAAATGCAATTTCTCTGTTATTCAGTTTTATTGAAATAAGGTTCTAGAATACCTTAACATCTAATCTCCACTGATATTGCTATTGGATACAAATTCTGGAATCTAAATGTCAATAGATATTTTACTGTTGTAATAGTCATGTAAAAGTGCTGAGTTTTCATTCTGTTTGTTCTCAAATATGATGCATGGTGTAACCTGTGTGAAATTCTAGATGTACACGATACCACAGCTTATGTTGATTAATTGGACTGTTTTGCCAAATTTCATACCATCATTTTCAATGTAATGTTTGATTGTTGTTAAATGCATTAAACATATGCAGTGTTATCCAGGGGAAGATGATTTAGCCATTGCGAGGGCCATTTTGCTGTAAGTATATTTCACAATTAGATTGCAGCCTCTAGGTTTAAGATTACATAGTTGTTGAACACTATATCTTGATCATAATGCTTGGGTCCTCAATACTTCTAAGAAGGTAACATGTCATGTCCGACACGACACAACACTCATCCCAACACTAGACACACGAGAAACACATTACAAGTTTGAATAAAATAAATTAAAATATGATAACAGAACAATGTAAATTTATACCTATTCTTCTCATTTAGACTTTGAAAATTATTATTTTTGAGTGAAATACTCATATACGTGACCATAGTTGTCAAATCGAGATTCGTATCGTGAATCGAAATGACCTTGTATCGAATCGCGAATCGAATCGAATCGTGAATCGAAAAGATTCGGTCACTTTTTAAAAATTACTTGAAAATATATATTTACACATTTAGATGTTAAATATATCTTATGAATACGAAATATTTAGACTTAAATCAACGAAAATGTTATTTTGAGAGATAATCACGTAGTTTAATAGGTAAGAAGCTAACAAAGATTTTTATATAAGATCACTATCTTACTTTTTTTTCTTTTTAGATATTTTTTATCAGCCATTCTTAATAAAGATAATAGCTAAATAAACAAATCATCAATTTCCAAAATAACAATAATTAACAATGATATTGGTATTTGAACGATAAGCATACATACTTTTCTAAGTAATAGTGAACAAATAATAAGAAATAATTATTTAGAATATTTTATTTTAAAGCCTAAAACATTTTCAAAGGTATAACTGACCTCACATATGTAATATTCAATTATATTCAATTTGATAAAATAGCAATAGATAATTCATAGTGTAACTTTAATCTTAAACATCTTTAGAAGATATATTATGATTTTTTAAAGGGGGAAAAAATGAGAAGAAAGGTTAAAATATGTTGGGTCTGACTGAATCTGATTGGATCTTATTAAAAACTTCATAATCTCTAAACTAACAACAAATTATATATATATATATGTTGGTTATTTTGGTATTAAACGCTATTAGAAGTTGTATTATGTTATTTTCACTAAAATCATAGAGAAAGAAATAGTCGAAAATATGTCGGACACAACAATTTAAAAAATTGCATGAATCGTAAAAAGTGAATTAAATCGTGAATCAATTGTGAATCGTGCGATTCACTAAAGATTTACTTTGAAAATAGATTCACTCATAGATTCGTATCGATTTTACAAAAAATTCGAATTGAGTTACGAATCGATCGCGAATCGTAAGATTCTGATAACAGAGTACGTGACATATAAAAATTATTTAAATATATATATAACATATAATAACTATATTAAATTATATATTTTGCACGTGTCCTCCACCTATCGTGTCCTACATTTTTTAAAACATTTTGTGTTGGCGTGTCAGTATTGTGTCACATGTCTGTGTGTCAGTACTTCTTAGGTTGAAATAACCAAGCCCCCACTCCCTTGCTTCCCATTTTGCCTGATGGAAACCTAGGAGAGTCAAAATAGTGGCAAACAATTGGTATCGGATGTTGCCTTAGAAACTTAACAGTCTATTTGGATGGGGTGATTTGGTGAGAAATGATGAGAATGAGAACTCACTCATGCTTGGTTTATAAATTAGATGAAAAATGGTGAGAAAGAGAACTCGCTTGTTTTGCCTAGTTTATTTCTCACTGATAGTGGTGAGAAACAAGCTGATTTGTTATTAAAATTTCATAATTCGAAGATTGTCCATGTCACGACCCTATTCTGCCTCAAACCGGATAGTGACTATGACCGGCTAGTAGTGTCCAACTACCAAAGGCCTGAAACAAGACGAGACTGAACTACAACCTTGGGGCTTAAGCGAAATAACCTGTTCATTAAATTATTCAAAATCCATTCAAAGCAAGTGCATGAGTAGGACAGAGACAAAACAAGCATACATTTTATTTATTTACCTTGATACTTACATGTCCAAACAACAAAAGAAAAGGGTACAACATCAAAAGTCATCCTTACAAGAAACCAAACCATAAAGACAAAACTTTAGTTTCAAGGTTATGACTCTCCAAAAGACAAAATAAAAGAAAAAGGGTTCTAGTGCGACTTTTCTCCGTGTCCTTGTTCCTCATCTTCACCTACATACGTATAAGGGAGAGGGTGAGCCATTGCCTAGTGAATAGTAATAAAGTAAGGCGGCAGATGAATAAACATTTGAAGCTTTAAATATTCTTTCAAAATAACATATTCACTTGTACAAGACAAAGCATAGCTTGACTTGCAAACAACATATATAGTGATGAGCATTTCAGGGATTACAGGGTGCTTAATAGGCTCGGGTACCGGCTAAACATAACAAGATGAACTTGGCTATAATACATGATTGGATATTCCCCTAATTGTGGGGCATGATCCAAGAATGCGATCTAAGTACATGATATAAAAGTATAAAATGTTCATTCATAGTAAAACATAATCAAGTTTTGCATTGGAAACATAATTTGTTAAACATAGCGTTACTAAATTACTGCTCACAAATAGCTTGTCTAGACAAGGTGTTTCCCTCCAAGACTTGACCTACACAAAACAACAGCAAACATTGAAACATAGAAAACTCCCAAACTTCTTATAGAAATTTATCAATTCTCTTTTCTAGTTAAACATGTTTCAAGTGGGTTTCAAATTAGGTCACTCATGTGTCTAGGTCTAAAACATGCCTAAAAAATGCCCAAGGGAGAGAAATGAGCGAAATCAAGTTTGAAATTTTCCAAAACTGGCCA
The DNA here is from genome assembly GCA_025200525.1 of Camellia lanceoleosa. Taxonomy (NCBI): domain Eukaryota; kingdom Viridiplantae; phylum Streptophyta; class Magnoliopsida; order Ericales; family Theaceae; genus Camellia; species Camellia lanceoleosa. The sequence continues at coordinate 69,282,764 of CM045764.1, forward strand.
ATCCGCTCGAGCGGTCTCTTCACCGTTCGAGTGGTGAATGAATATTTTCAGAAGTTTAGGTCTGCAAAAAAGAGATTCTGGGAGTGTCTAAAGTGTGCTCGAGCCACCCTTCAACCGCTCGAGCGGTTAACCGACTTAGACAGGTTCCTGGGCGGTCCGCTCGAGCGGTCTCTTCACCGCTCGAGCAGTGATCTGCAGAACAGGTCCTGCAGTTTGCAAATTGTTCTGTTCTAGGCTGTTCTAGGGCTTCTTTACTCAATTTTCAAGCTTTCAAATCCCAAATCTTGATCGATAACATCCTATTAATCATATATATAATGAAAGAATAATAGAAACTTAGGAGTATGCGTTGTTTTGAAGATTAAACAAGTAATAGATAGTTTAATTCAAGTTTCTCAACCCTTTTTTTCATTCAATGTTTTCAATTTTCAAATCCAAGTTCTAAAGCTTCTTAGTTACAAATAAAAGGTGTAGGTTCATAGCATAATACTTGGCTTGCTCAAATCTTGCATAAAACTAGTTCAAAACATAGTTTTTCCATCATTTCTTCAAACTCTATCCTAGCTTCCAAACTTTCCTATTTTCTTTCTATTTCAATCTTCCAAAACTTATTCCTAATCATTTTTGGTTATGTTTTGATATGAGAATATGGAAGAGGGTCGAGTTTCTTACCTCATAGTGATTTTCTGGGAATTTCTAGGCTTGAATCCTTAGCTCTTTTGAATTTTCTTTCCTTTTCTCTCCTTTTTCTCCTTCTCTTCTTCCTCTTCTCCCCTGATTGTTCTTGAATTCCCAGCAAATACCTTATTTGTTTGGTTTGGAACGTGAGGTTTTATTGTATGTGGTAAGGGCAAAGGTAGAGTGGTGCTTGCTTGATTACTTTTAACAAATCTAACTTATTTATCTTAATTAACTAAGGTTTGTACTAATTAATCTTTATTACTTAACTTAATTAATCCTAATTAGCAAAACATCAATTAGCATCTAACGAACAAGTTCATTAGACTAAAGCCTTTATGCTCCTCAATTAAGGCATAGGGGCATCCTATGGTTCTCAAATTCCAATCTAAACCATTCCCTAACTTCAAGCATGAAACAAGCAATATTTTCCAAGCTTAGGTTTCTAAACTAACTTCTCCTTCTCCTATACTCCTACCAAGTTCTAGTTCAAGCAAATAAACACTTAACATGAGATTGACATGCATGAATGTCATGATATGCATATGCATGAAGTGTCAGGTGTCACAGTCCATTAAAATTCAAATGGAAAAAAAGAAGAAGAAATCTCACTCATATCATATCCTCTCACATTCTTTGCTTTCTTGTCCATCTAAACATGATAGTGAAAAAAACATAATCATTTCTTTTCTTTTCTCATCCAGATGAAAAACCACAATCGTTTCTTTTCTTTTGTCACCCATAATACCAAACAGAAGCTAAGTGATATTCCGCGTAATTGAAGGGTTCTAGGCTATCTGGATTACTTGATGGTAGTTGACGAAACCAAATATTTGCTGGGTGTTTTTTTGCTACTTTAGCTTTCAAATTTCAATTAGGTTCATTGATTGTTTCTTTTTCCCTGGTAGGTATTTATCTCTTGGCAATCTGAGAGATGCTAATTGTCTTCTGGATGAGGTAAAAAAACAAGTAAAAGCTAATAAGCAGCTTGAGTTCCCTAGCTCAGATTTGATCCAGTTCGTCAGTTATCTTTTGCAGACGTAAGTTATATTTACATTGTTTACATTTATGTCTATTAGATACAAATGAATCTCTTCTGCTGAGAAAGGATGTTTACCCACTATATGGGAGTCCGCATGAATGCTTGGATTTTAGAGTTTGCTGATAATACTACTTTTTAATTTATAGATGGGCTGCATCCTGATTAAGTTTTTTTTAATGTGATCCTTGGCCTTGTTTGCTAACACTTCTGTTTCCTGTTTTCTTTTTTCATTTTTTTATAAACTAGAAATGAAAACTTGTTGGGTATGTGTGTTCGTTTTCAAGAAAGTGAAATTGATTTTAAAATTTTAAAATTTTTTGGAAATGAAAGAAAGCGTTCCACTTACTTATTTTCAAAACAAGTTTTCACTCTCTGGCTGCCACCTGTTGCCGGTACTGCTGGCTAGCTCCAACAAGCTCCAGCTGCCATCCAAAGACTGACTGGTCACTGCTTGTGACCTCTGGCTGCGACACTCCGGCCACCAACTTTGGCAGCCACGTCCACCACCGGTCACCACATCTGTCCACCCTCCACTACCTCCGGCAACTCACCAAACAAGTTTTTGTTTCAAAATTATATCTTCTATACTATATATAAAGCAAGGGCTGGAGTCGGTGTCTTGAAGCCTTTGCTTCTCTTTTTGCCAAGTGGATTTTCTTATTTTTCTATTTAAAAAAGAAAATTGTATAGAGAGGACAATGAAACTTGAAACCAATACCGTAAGTCTGGTAGAGAATGTCCTTACCACTTGAGTGACACACATTATGTAGTGAATATTTTGTTTTGTTTTTACTTATTTGAACTGCATGAAACTTTGATTAACCAGCTTAGGGTATGATATAAAATCATTCCTTATTTATAGATGAAATTAGGGTTTACAAGAGAGACAAGATAGGCCCCTGAGGGCATAGAATAATACAACCCCTAGTCTAATGCAACTTTTGGTGAATAAAAAATGCAACACTTTCGGCTGATATATTATATGCTAACACTCCCCTCAAGCTAGTGCAAAGATATCTCTCATGCCCAGCTTGCCTAATATATCATGAAATGGTTTATTCCCAACCCCCTTGGTGAGAATGTCAGCAAGTTGTTCACCAGACTGGACAAACGGAGTACAAATGGTACCACTAGTGAGTTTCTCCTTAATGAAGTGGCGATCAATCTCAACATGTTTTATCTTGTCATGTTGAACTGGATTGTGAGCGATGTTGATGGTGGCCTTATTATCGCAGTATAACCGCATGGAGTCCTTCTGATCAATACCTAGATCACTCAACAATAACTTGATCCATAAAAGTTCACACACACCTTGTGCCATAGCTCTAAACTCAGCTTCTGCGCTTGACCTGGCAACCACATTCTGTTTCTTACTCCTCCAAGTAACTAGGTTACCTCCAACAAATGTGCAATACCCTGAAGTCGATCTCCTATTAGTTACTGATCCAGCCCAGTCAGCATCTGTATAAGCTTCCACACGAAGATGATCATACTTTGAAAAATAAAGACTCTTACCAGGGGCAGACTTCAAGTACCTCAAGATTCTCATGACAGTCTCAAGGTGAATCTGACGAGGAGCATGCATAAACTGACTAACCACACTGATAGCAACAGCAATATCAGGACCGGAGTGAGATAGGTAAATGAGTTTACCCACTAATCGCTGATAGCTCCCCCTATCAACAACTTCTCCTCCTTCATCATCCCCCAATTTCTGATTAGGTTCCAGTGGAGTGGCACATGCCTTGCAGCCAAGCATCCCAGTTTCCTTCAATAAGTCAAGCACATATTTTCTCTGTGAGATAAATATCCCATCCTTAGAGCGAGCAACTTCAATTCCCAGAAAATACTTCAAGCTTCCCAAGTCTTTGATTTCAAACTCATTAGCTAAATATTTCTTTAACAGAGGTATTTCCTCACTATCATTGCCTGTAAGAACTATGTCATCTACATAAACAATAAGTGCTGTAGTCTTACCACGTGAGGAATGTTTCACAAACAATGTGTGATCTGCCTGACTTTGTTTGAAGCCATATTTAAACATAGCCTGAGTGAATCTCTCAAACCAAGCCCTTGGAGACTGTTTGAGACCATATAATGACTTCCGAAGCTTGCATACTTTGCCTTCTGTCTGATGATCCTCAAAACCAGGAGGAATGTCCATATATACCTCTTCTTCGAGGTCACCATGGAGAAAGGCATTCTTGACATCAAACTGATAAAGCGGCCAATCAAGATTAGCTGCTAGAGAGAGAAGTACTCTGACTGAATTCATCTTAGCCACGGGTGCGAAGTCTCCTGATAATCAATGCCATATGTCTGAGTAAACCCTTTTGCCACAAGTCTTGCCTTGTAACGCTGAATAGACCCATCTGCTTTGTGTTTCACAGTATATACCCATTTACATCCCACAGGTTGTTTGCCCGTAGGTAACTCAGTCAATTCCCAAGTGCCATTCTTCCGAAGTGCTTTCATTTCCTCAATCAGGGCTAGTTTCCACTCAGAGGTAGCAAGAGCATCCTGAAAATGGTTAGGAATGCTAACAGAGGAAATATTGGACACAAACGCTCTATATGAGGATGACAAATGAGAGTATGACACAAACTGTGAGATAGGATGTTAAGTACAAGATCTTACACCCTTCCTCTTGGCAATAGGAACATCAAGATCAATGGATTCAAGAGTTTCAAAATTACCTAGATGCTCATCAGAAACAGGAGATGGCAGTGGAGTAGCAGAAGTGGTCCCTTGTATCCAGTGTTGTCTGTCTATGTCCCGAACATAAACATGCCCGACCTTATCCTTGGTGACAGTGGGTTCTATAGTCTCAGTAGAAGAGGGTGGTGCAAGAACAACTGGTTCCACCATAGGGAGCACAGTAGAAGAGGGTGGTGCAAGAGCAATTGGGCCCACCATAGGAAGCACAGGACTCACTTCACACCAAGGCTCCCCCGGAAATGAGGACGGTGACACCGAAGAGGACAAGAAATAGGACTGGGACTCAAAGAAAGTAACATCCATGGATACAAACCACTTATGAGAAGAAGGGTGGTAACATTTATACCCCTTTTGAGTAGGAGAGTAACCAAGGAAAACACACTTGAGAGAGCGAGGGTCCAACTTACCACGAGAGGGAGAGTGATTATGAACAAAATAGACAACCAAAAATTTTGGGGGGAATAGAAAACAAGGACTGAGAACCTAGGAGGACGTGAAGAGGAGCCTGGTTTTGCAAGACCTGGGTAGGGAGACGATTAATAAGATGGGCAGCGGTGAGAACAGCGTCGCCCCAATAGGGCCGAGGCACATTCATAGAAAAACACATGCACCGAGCCATGTCAAGAAGATGTCGATTCTTGCGTTCCGCCACCCCATTTTGTTGAGGGGTATTGGTGCAAGAGGTCTGATGGATAATGCCATGAGTAGAGAAATATTGTCCTAACCCAGAATCTATGTATTCCCCGCCATTATCAGAACGAAAGAGTTTGACAGTGGCCCCAAACTGAGTACAAACCATCTTATGAAAAGTGCGAAACACAGAGAAAACCTCACTCTTATCTTTCATCAGATACACCTAAGTAGTACGAGAAAAATCATCAATAAATGTAACAAACCATCGATGACCTTTCACAGACATGACACGAGAGGGACCCCAAACATCAGAATGTATTAAGGAAGAAGGAACTAAGCTTTTATTCAAACTGGGAGCAAAAGAAGCTCTGTGCTGTTTTCCGAGTTGACAAGACTCACAAAGAAAGTCAGACACATGATGATTGGCGAAACTAGAAGGAAATAAATGCTTAAGTAAATGAAATGAAGGATGCCCAAGACGTCGATGCCACAGCCATAAATCAGCGGGGGTAGTATAAGATGTGGTGGAAGAATAAGCAAGTTTGTCCGGTTGATCTAGGAAGTAGAGACCATTTTCTGCACTACCACTGCCAATCGTCCTCCTCGTGACAAGGTCCTGAAAAAGACAATGATCAAGAAAAAACGTCACACTACAATTTAAATCCTGGGTGAGACGACTCAAGGATAACAGATTAACAGAAAAATTGGGAACATGGAGAACATAAGACAGATGTATGGTAGGAGTGACGTGAACTAAACCTTTTCCAGAAATGGAAGAAACAGTACCATCGGCAATCCTAACTTTGTCTTGACCTGAAGAGGACTTATAGACAGAGAAAAGATCAGATGAGCCAGACATATGATCTGAGGCACCAGAGTCAATGATCCAAGGCAAAGACTTATGACATAGGAAAGCACAAGGAGAAGAGGCTAAGTTACCTGAGCGGGCAAAGGACGAAGAAGTTGTACTGAGAGTAGGAGAAGACCGGCGGTCCAACAATTGGCGCAAAGCATCCTCTAGCTCGATGTCGAAGTTTGGCAATGAAGCGAAATTAGAATCAAGTGGATCAACAGCACTAGTCTGATGAGCCCGGGAATAGGAACCACGTCCTCTAGATTGGCCTGACCGATCGCCTCGAGAACAAGACCGATCACCTCAACCCCCAGATGGAGTCCCATGAAGCTTCCAACATGTCTCACGAGTGTGCCGCGGCTTCTTGCAGTAATCACAATCGAGACTCCTTAGCGGCGAGCGGAGGATGGGAGGCGGTGAGGCCATCTCGAGAGTAGACGGTAATTTGGCCGGTCAGTAGAGACAGGGGACATCATAGCAGACCGGCGACTCTCCTCATTCTGTACATAGGCAAATGCCTCCTGAAGTGAAAGAAGAGTGTCCATACCCAGAACTCGACCCTGAACTGGATCATACTCCACAGTCGCCGTCTTCATCGCTTTTCGCCGTCGCTCGTCTCTGGTATGAAGACGGCGACTGAGGAGACGAAGACGGCCTGACGAGCCGATGAAGACGGCGACAGAGACGAGCGAGGAGATCGATGAGGACAATGAAATGACAAACGGCGGCGGCGCGAGGCGAAAGAAGCAAGAGAGCAGAGTGTCCACCGAGGTAAGTTTCGAACCCTAGAGTGAGGGTGTGCCGAAACCCTAGAGCAGAAGCTCTGATACCATGAAGCTTTGATTAACCAGCTTAGGGTATGATATAAAATCATCCCTTGCAGATGAAAGGGTGCAATTGGTACATCAAAATTATTAGTTTTTTTTTTTTATCGGCGAAGGCAATTATTAGTTGTTAGATTAGATTAGATTAGCTCTTGGGGGGAATTGAACCCCCAACCTCTCCTTTGCAAGCATCTAAGTGCTACCTCCATGCCACTAGGCCATAAGGCCATGGGCAATTGGTACATCATTTTTACTAGCTCCCTACTGATCAACAAATGTTTTGGTTTTTGTTGATTTTGTGGAGGATTTGATTAGTTAGTTTTTTTTTTTTTTTTTTGTCTTTTTTTTAGCTTTGTTTGGGCTTTCTTGTATTCTCTGTATCGTCTTGATGCTTCTTAATAAAGTTTTACTTATTTATCAAAAAAAAAAACATATATATTGAAAGGTTAGATTTCTAGTGGCCACTATCATCGACACGATGACATAATGTATATGCTTAGAGCTTTAGATATTGCCCACTTCTGCTCTAATTGTTTATGTTTTTCAAGTCTGAAGCCTCATTTTAGTTTAGTCTTCCTAAACTTGGTCATCTTAGTTAGCATGTATAATGAAGAAGAAGAAGAAGAAGAAAGAGAGTAATTTTTATATATATCTGGAATGATTGTTCACTCTACATCAGCAAAAATATATATACAAACCCTAACATAGTAAAATGACCATCATACCCTCAACTTAAGTAAATATTAATAGAAGAACAATAAAACTATTCTAACACTCCCTCTCAAGCTAGAGCATAGAGGTTAAACATGCCCAGCTTGATAGATAAACGATGAAACGAAGACCGAGCCAAAAGTTTAGTGAGAATATCACCCAATTGATCTTCAGAACGAACATAAGGAGTCACAAGTTGCTTGTGTAGTAAGGGATCACGGATAAAATGACAATCAACTGTGATATGTTTGGTTCGTTCATGAAATATGGGATTATTGGTAATGAAGATAGCAGCCCGATTATCACAAGACATACTCATAGGAGTGGAAACAGAAAAATCAAAATCCCGAAGAAGATACTGAACTCAAAGCATCTCAGAAGCAGTATAAGCTATGGCACGGTACCTAGCCTCGGCACTAGAACGAGCAACAACAGGCTGTTTCTTGCTATGCCAAGTAACATGATTACCACCAACAAAGGTACAATAGCCCGAGGTGGAACGACGGTCAGTCCTATTATCAGCCCAATCAGCATCACTGAAGCCAGTGATAAATAACGAGGAAGATAGGCGATATAGCAAACCCTGACTAGGGGCCCCCTTTAAGACCTGCAAAATACAACACACATTAGTAAAATGGGGTTGGCGGGGAGCATGCATAAAATGACAAACGACATCCACTGCATACGTAATATCGAGACGAGTGATAGTGAGATAGATTAACTTCTCAACCAAACAACGATAATGACAAATATCAAGAAACAAGTCCCAGTTTCACCACCAAGTTTAACACTAGAATCCATGGGAGTATCAGTAGGGCGAGCGCCTAAGAGGCTAGTCTCAGTGAGGAGATCAAGAACATACTTTTGTTAGGAGAAAAACAATCCCTGAGAAGAGCGAGCAACTTCAATTCCAAGAAAATATTGAAGATGACCCAAGTCTTTGGTGTGAAATTATTGGCTCAAATACTGCTTCAAGTCAGCAATACCAGTGGAGTCACTCCCAGAAATGATGATGTCATTGACATAGACAACAAGAACAATACTCCCAGTAGACGAGTGCCGAACAAAGACAGAGTGATTAGAAGTGGAACGATGAAAACCATAAGCAAGCACAATAGCGCTGAAACAATCAAACCAGGCACGAGGGATTGCATGAGACCATACAAGGCCTTTCGCAATTGACAAACAAGATGCTCATGACCGGGAACAACATAGCCAGGGGGTTGATCCATATAGACCTCCTCTTAGAGATCGCCATGAAGAAAGGCATTTTTGATATCCAGCTGATACAAAGGCCAAGATTGACTAACTGCAACGGAGAGAAGGATCTGAACAGAATTAAGATGTGCCACAGGAGAGAAAGTCTCCAAGTAATCAACACCATAGGTTTATGTGTAGTCTTTGGTTACCAGGCGAGCCTTAAGCCACTCAACAATCCCATCAAAAAGATACTTAACGGTATAAACCCAACGACAACCTACACTAGATTTGCCAGAATATAGAGGGGTAAGTTCCCATGTGTGATTCTTATGAAGGGCATGCATTTCTTCGTCCATTGCATGCTTCCAACCAGAGATGGACATAGCTTGTTGATAGGAGTGGGGAATGGTAATACTAGACAAGCTACAAGCAAATGAGTGAAGACCAAGAGAAATACAATCATAAGAAACAAAATTAGCAATAGGATGTTGAGTGTAAGTATGTTTACCTTTGCGGAGGGCAATATGAAGGTCATCATAAGGCACATCAACAGATGGAACAGGGGAGTCAAGAACCTTAGACGAAGGAGATGAACTGGTTGGGCCATAAGATACAATGCGACGAGCTTGAGACTGCTGATAAACCTGCAAATGAGGGATAAAGGGGAGATTGGAGGGAGAGGATATAGAAGAAGAGGAGGGAACATAAGACGAAAAGTTGGGGTGAGAGAAGCGGGCTCCCTCTCATGACAAGAGAGAAGATCAGTGGATAATTGTTGCCCAGAGGAGGAGAAAAAAGGAGTGGACTCAAAAATAGTAACATCAACACTGGCAAAGTATCAACGTAACTCAAGATGATAACATCGATACCCTTTCTAAGCACGAGGAGATAACTTATCTATGCCAGGGTCAAGAACATAAACAAAAGCCACACAACTAAAAACATGAGGTGACAAGGAAAAAGGAGATGATGTGGTGTATAACTAAGAAGAGGGAGACGTGTGAACAACACTAGAAGGCATGCGATTAATAAGAAAACAAGCAGTGAGAACCATATCACCCTAAAACTGTTTGAGAACATGCATATTAAACATCAGTGTGTGAGCAACATCTAACAAATGACAGTGTTTGTGCTCCGTAACACCATTTTGAGGTGATGTATAAGAACAACTAGTTTGATGAATAATACCACAAGCATCACGAAAGTTAGTCACAATAGACTGCACATATTCTAAGGCATTATCAAAATGAGATATCTTAATACATTTCCCAAATTGGGTGAAGATTTCATTGTAAGACTTAGAGATAATAGATGGCAAATCAGATCTCTGTTTCATTAAAAACAACTAAGTCATTTGAGAGTAATCATTCACAAAAATAACAAAATAAAAAAAACCATTAACAGTGGGAGTTCTAGACGGACCCCAGATATCTGTATGGACAAGAGCAAAAGACTCAGACACACGACTAACACTCATACTAGGAAAGGAACTACAGTGATGCTTTCCAAATTGACAAGCTTTACACTCAATCAGAGAAACTCAAACCAAGAACAACTAACTTGAGCTTGGCCAAAGAAAGCAGAAATGCCACTGAAGATGAGAGATAGTAGCACTCAACCTAGTAGATGGAGGATGGGGAGGAATCTCTGCGTCCAAAAAGTATAAGCCATCCTTCTCTTGAGCTGAACCAATCATCCTCTTCGTCTGGAGGTCCGGTAAAACACATGAAATCGGAGAAAAGGTTACAGAACAGTGGAGAGCTTGAGTTAATTGGCTAACAAAAAGAAAATTGAATGGAAACTTAGGAACATAGAGACCAGAGGGTAAGGAAAGGGATGGAGTGGGGTGAAGAGGACCTTGACCACTAACTGATCGAGAAGATCCATCAACAAGTATAATAGTATGCTCAACAGGTCTCAGATTATCAAAAAGAGAGGAATTATCAGAGATGTAGGAACTAGCACTAGAGTCTAGGAGCCAAGGTTGAATAGACTTAGCTATACATGCAATATTACCTGAACTGGCCAAATTAGCAATAGAGGATGAAGGTATACTAGGCCAGAGAGACTGGACAAGAGCAGTGAGCTCATTAATCTGAGTAGTGTCTCATGAGAATCAACTGGAGAAGCAATAGAACCAGTGGAAAACAAGGAGGATTGCGAGGATGGGGCATCCATAACCTGATGCACATGGTCAGGTTTGTTATACTTCTGCCAACACCAAGGTTCAGTATGACCTTGGGAACCACAATGAGTATACTTGCGATCACCACGTGTACGAGAGCTAGGTCCACTACTACCCCCACCACGGAAACCACCACCACGAGAACCTCATGAATCGTAAAAAGAGCCCCGAGGGCCAGACGGGCCATGAAAACCCCCTCGAGTAGGTCCACGATAGAGGATGACAAAGTAGAGGACCCAGTGGTAGGTTGTGCCTGACCTAACAACCTAGAATAGGCATTAGCAGCAAAAAGTAGAATCTCACTAGCAAGAATCTGATCCTTAAACCCTTGCAATTTAGGATCTAAGTCCAAGAGTAAAGAAGTAGTAAAGAAGCCATCATAAACTCCTCTCAATGTTACTTTTGTTTGTTCACATCAGTAGTAAAGGATCGATGCTGCAATAACTAATCGCACAAGGTCTTACGACTACTATAATACTCGGGAAGGGACCGGCAAGATTAGCGCATAGCAAAGATCTGCTCATATAACTCATAGACCCGAGAGACATTACTCTGGTTTGAAAAAGACTCAGCAAGGGAGTCCTATATTTCCTTAGAGGTATCACAAAATTTCACAGTAGTGGCGACTTGTGGTTCCAAACTGTGCCAAATTCAACCCATAACACAAGAATCCTCACTACACCAATCATGATTTGCTTTATCATAAATGGCAGGAAGGAGTTTGCTAAGGAAGCAAGACTTCTTCTTGCCACGCAAGAAAATTTTGATTGCATGAGCCCAAGCCGAATAGTTGGCACCATTCAATTTCTTTGTAGTGATAGATTTAGGCATGTCATCATCTTTACCCACAGCCATAGCCTTAGCCTCAATCTCTGCCATGATGATCAATCACACAGAATACGCAACAAACGAGCACAAATGTAGCAAAATACTGGTAAATTGTCACTTAGCAACCAGTACCCACAACCACCAATATAGGTAACAGAACTAGCTCAACAAATAGGAATCCATGATAAAGCAAGCAGAAGTGGGGAAGACACAAATCTACCAAACAAATTCAAACCCAAATTGAACCAACACAACACCTCACTAGCAGAAATTAACACTAAAGATCAATTATCCCTTTCTAGAAGGATTGCAGCCCCTATATAGTCAATTTCAACAAGTAGAAATGGGAAAAAAGGAGCCTACTGAACAGATACAGAATCTGCCAAACAGATAGGAGCACAAATTTGAACCAAATTCTCAAAATCTGTAGAACACTTCCTAATGAATGATAGATTGCTCTGATACCAAGTTACAATGTGTAATGAAAAAATTTAGTGTTAGGGTTTATAGGGTTTAAGAGAAAGAAGTGAGGGAGAGTAATTTTTATATATATCTGGAATGATTGTTCACTCTACATCAGCAAAAATATATATACAAACCCTAACATAATGAAATGACCATCATACCCTCAACTTAAATAAATATTAACAGAAGAAAATAAAACAGAGAAAATAACTATTCTATCAATCTTTTATTTACTCGTCAAACTCATATATTTTTGACATTCTAAGTAGAACATAATTGCTTGACTTGGCCATTCATTTTTCTGTTTATGCATTAACCTTTGACAAGGAGATGGGCTTACTCTTGGTTATTAAAAAAAAAAAAGAAAAGAAAGAGAGAGAAGAGAGAGATTGAATTTTTCAATGTTCTTTCCAATGCAGGTTACAGAGGGATGCTTTGCCCTTGTTTAATATGTTGAGAAAGACTTACAAGTCTAGCATTGATAGAGAACCTGTATTGAATGAGGTGTGTGGTTTTTGGTCCAAAATAGTATATTCAAGTTCTCTATGAATGCGTATTGAGCAACCTTTTCTCTTTTTTGATACATAAAACAAATATATCTGCCACAACAGTGTTTTTCTTATTCTTTTGCTGCTGGCTTGATATCTCTAGTTCATTTCCTTAACTGACATATCTTATTGTTTAGTTGCTCGAAGGAATTGCAGAGAAGTTCTATGGAGTACGGCGCAGAAATCCCCTGCAAGGGATTTTTGGAGATTTCTTCTCGGTAATTATGGTGTTATTTTCCTTCACTGTAGTTAGGACTGGTGAAATCCCATCAATGGATGTGGCTCATAAATACCAAACTAAGCTTTGTGTTTCGATCAAATGAGATTGGATAAATGAATCTTTTTCGGTCATTTCTTTTCTCTCTATCAAAAAAAGCTATATCCTCAGTTAAATTAATTAAATTCAATTTTTTTAGTACCAATCTCATTTTAGTTTTGATCTTTCTCTCCCCCGTCTTCATTATACATGACCAAAATAGAATGCCTAAAAACGTGGTACCAATAAATTTTTTTCGCTTCAAGTTTGGGGTATTATTATCATTGTAATGCTTATTTATTGTTTCTCAAACTAATATGGAAAAGTTTAAAAAAAAAAATCATCCAAAAGAATTGAAGCAATAATTCTTGCTAGTGAAATTATTACTTGAAATATTCACCCTTCTATTTTGCAGATGATGGGTGGTGATGGCATGTAACATACAATTGCAATCTTTTGCTACTCTGAATAATGATCCAACATTGTTATTCCATTGTGCTGTTACATCAGTTGATGTGTTTGACCCTTTTGGAAGCAGTTTTCTGGAAGCTCTGAATGTTGTCTGTCATTTTGTTTTTTATTTTGTGGTTTTGTTTTGTTTTGTTTTTTTTCTGTTTTAGGGTGTGTGGAAAAAAACTGTATAATTGTTGACAGTAGAAAATGTTTGATTTGCGCTTGTACCATTAGGAAGTGTTCTATTTAATATATCAAATCCAGCAGTACATCAGCACAATAGGCTTGGAAAGTAATAGCTATTAGTATTATATAAAACAGGTACTTTTATTGTATTATTAATATAAGGAAAAGTTAAATTTCAAGAGTAATTGTGAACATTTAGTTTGTTTTGCAAGAATATATTGAAATTGAAGTGATACAAAATTATTGTAAAAACTATAATAGAAATTATATTGCAATAGATGTTAAGGAAAAATTTTATTCATGAATATTTACTACTATTTTAAAAAAAAATAAAATTAACATCGTTTTCAATTTTGGGAGTTTTGGTCTCTTGAACAGTCAATCATCCTATAAACCCATCCCACACAATAAGCTGACAACCAAAGCACAAATCCCATCTCTTCACCAAAGTACTTTCTCTACCCTTCCCTCGCGTCCTCCCTTTGCTCTTTACCCCCATTCTTTGCAAAATGCTTGCGGATTTGACATAGCCACCCATGGCCACACCCTGTCACCCATGCTTAGCTTGCAACCCTTCTCTTTTGCAACCTTGGCCTTGTGTCATACACCGGCTATGCGGAAGCCTTGTCAAGAGACATGCAAGTGTGTGGCGCTAGTTGACTCTCGTCACTAGCTTGCCAATAAAGCTCAAACAGTTTGCAAGTTCAAACAGTTTGTAAGGACAAGCGAACACGATATTAGTTAGTTTATGAGTCACCAGGTTGGAGATAAGCCACAAATTAGCAAGTAACAAGCTAAAATTAAAGCGAGCAACACTAGAAAAGTTTTGCACAATTTAAAGGCAAAATGAACTTTTCATTGATCAAAAGTAGGTATTACATGAGTTGAACAATGTACCAAAAGTGCTACAAAAGTTGCCTTACCATTGGCTAGGTTGGGGTACTTTAAAGGCACAAGTAGTCTGATTCAATACTTGGGTACTCCCTCCTTAATATAGCTTGTTAAGCCTTTTCCTAACTGGTAAGAGGAAACATCTTCCATGTTTAAGGAGTCATAATGAATTTCTAAAAATTCTACAAAAAGAAAAAAATTACAAAACTTGGTCCCAAAACACCTTTAATACTAAGATATTTACATAAAAATTTACAAGGCAAAAAGACTACATTTGACCCTCTAAAATGTGGCCAAAAGTTACTGCTGCACAGGTAAGGCTAGGGCTTTCTGTGGCTAGGGCCTGATACTGCTTGTTGTGGCTGCTACTGACTTGGCACTTGTTGTCTCATGGCATGCCGTGGGTTGTATTGCACTATGCCTTGGACCTTTGTTTACACTTCCACCAACAACTTCTTGAACATGTCTTTAGCTCTCCAAAGGGAACAAATGTGTGTGGCATCAAGGTGTTGGCCCTTGGATGGGCGCACCTTGACAATCTCTCCCACTTGAACAGTTGACACCCTCGACTACTTTGCCCAATAAGCATCAATCTCCTCTTGAAAAGCCGACAAGTCTATCTCCCTTTCCCAACTAATTTCTTCATCTCCAAGGCCTTTTTATTTCACCAAGTATTGCCTTTGTTTCTTCTTGGAAACCATTTTCACCCGATCGACCAAGATAGATTCAACAGACTTTTTCCCCGCTTTAGCTGTGTTGGTTTGGTATTTCAGCTCATTTCGGGTTGGATCTTCCTTGTCTAGATAGTAAGGCTTTAAATAACTCACATGGGAAACTGAGTGCACTTTGAGCCAAGATGGAACATCTATCTTGTAAGCACGCTTGCCAATTCTCTTCAGAATGGTTACCGGTCCTTCATACTTGCGCACTAGCCTTTTGTCTCTTCCCCTTATGAACTTGCATTGCTCAGGGTTGAGTTTGACAAGAACTTGATCCCCAACTCTAAACTCAAGTGGCTTCCTCTTTTCATCAACTCATTTCTTCATTTTACTTGCTGCTTTTTCGAGATAGACACAAATAATGTCATGGTTTCTCTTTTATTCCTTAGCAAATTGGTAAGCCCTAGGTGACTTTCCTTCATAAGGTCCACCCACTATGTGGGGCAACAATGGCTGTTATCCATTTACTATCTCAAAAGCACTCTTGCCCGTAGAGCTACTCTTTTGAGAGTTAAAGCATAACTATGCGACATTAAGAAGTTACACCTAATTTCATTGATTAGCATTGACAACGTCACGCAAATAATACTCGAGCATACAGTTAAAGCGTTCAGTTTGCACATCTATTTCCGGATGGTAACTTGATGAAGTATTGAGTTGTAACCCAAGAAGCTTGAATAACTCCGTCTAGAAGTTGCCAACAAAGTGCAAATCTCGGTCACTAACAATACATTTAGGCACACCGTAATATTTAACAATGTGCTTGAAGAAGAGTTGGGCAATCTCCTTTACTGAAACATACTTTGGGTTAGCTACAAAGGTGGCATACTTGGAGAACTGGTCCACAATAGTCAAGATAGTCTCGATGTCTCCCACTTTAGGCAGTCCAGTGATGAAGTCAAGCGATACACTTTCCCACGGACGTTTAGGCACGAGCAAAGGTTCAAGTAAGCCTGCTTTCTTCTTATGTTCAACTTTGTCTTGCTGGCAAGAGAAACAAGTGCGGACATATTCTTTCATATCATCACGTATTTGAGGCCAATAATATCATTGTTTCACCAAGGCCAATGTTCGCTCCTAACCCGGATGTCCTATCCAAAGAGTATAATGGCAATCCCTAAGAAGTGTCTTTTTCAAATCACCAGCCCTGGGTACAAAGATGCAGTTGCTAGTTGTTATTAGTAGTCCATCTTGCACCCAAAATTGGGGAGTTTTGCCCATTTTGACAAGGTACATAAGATTTTCTGCCACAACATCCTTGTCTAGATGAGTCTTGATTTTCTCCTTGATGCTGGTTGAAATGGAAGTAAGTGAACATACATGTTGGCACACGGCAAGCTCCGCCTTCCTATTTAGTGCATCAACAACATGGTTTGGTGGCACCAGCCTTGTATTCTAAGGCAAAATCAAACTCTGCTAACTTCTCTTGCCACCGTGCTTGTTGTGTGCTTAGCTTGGGCTGTGTCAAGAAATGGCTAACTGCCATGTTGTCAGTCTTTACAACAAACCGTGAGCCCAAAATGTAGTCCCTCCAAGTCCTCAAACAATGCACTATTGCAAGCAACTCTTTCTTATAGACCGAATATCTCCGCTTGGCATCATTGAGCTTCCTACTCTCATAAGCAATGGGGTGACCATCTTGCAAAAGAACACCACCCAAAGCAAAATCAGATGCATCAGTTTGTATCTCCAAAGCTTTACTCCAGTCAGGTAAAGCAAGAACAGGATCTTAGGTTTTTTTAAGGCCTGAAAGGCTTGTTGACACTCTTCTACCCAAACATATGGCTTGCATTTCTTTAGCAACTCTATCAATGGAAAAACTTGTCTTGAGTAGCCTTTAACAAACTTGCAATAATAATTCGCCAACCTAAGGAATGATTGCAACTCCGAGACATTAGTGGGTCTGCCACTCTTGAATAGCCTTGACCTTCTCTTGGTCCATTTTGATACATCCATGCTCAACAATGTGCCCTAGGAACTTAATCCTCTCTTGTGCAAAAGAACACTTCTCTAGCTTGACATAAAACTTGTGCTCTCTTAACTTGGACAGTATTTTCCTGAGATGCTCCACATGTTCTTCTAAGGTGGAGCTATAAATTACAATGTCGTCCAAGTACACTACCTGTAGACACCCCATTTTTGACCGACCTTAAGACTCAAACGTCACCAATTGAGCGCTCGGTGATGTTGCATATTTTGCTCGTTCTGGAGTTTCAAAGTCTCGGCTGCGAGCCTTGCCTCTGGACTTACGGGCTCTTTTGTGCTCTACCTCGGTTTGCGAACCGGGTTCCCGTTTTCTCTGTTTTCTCTTCCCGAAGGGAGGGAGAGGTCTCGTAGACTATCTTTCAGTGGCCATGAGCTACGTTTCGTGGTCGTAGGCCATTTTTTCCGTTTGGAGGCTAGTTTTCGATTTTCGGAACCGTCGGCCATGCGCCTCGGTTCGGGACCGCCTAACTACCTCCGTTTGCTCCGGTTTTTGGCACACACCTTGTTTCCTCCCTTTAGAGGGACACTATGACCCGGGAGACCACCTTCGTGGTCATACGCCACCTCCGGTGCTTAACAGCCTGTTTTCGGGGCCCTAGACCGCGCGTTTTGGCCCCCGAACCCTCGTTTTGCATCAGTTGGAGTTCATTTTTGGTATGGACCCTATTTTCATGGTTATGAAGATGGTAGGATGGTGGGAGGCCACCTTTTCCCTTGAAAAACCAGCTTTCTCATTTTCTCTCTCCTAAAGCCAGTTTTTCTGACAGAAAGCTGGTTTTTCTTATTTTTGAGCCACAATTTCTGGCTTTTCATACCATCATTGTGTTGTGCACACCTGGGAGGCCACCAATATGGGTAGGTCGACCAGTAATTCATCTTGACCCTTTTGAACCCCTCTAAAAAGCTGGTTTTTCTCCCTCCTGGGTCACATTTTCTGGTTTTTCTCCATATAGCTGTATTCTACTCATCTGGGAGGCCACCTTTCTTGGTAAGCCGACCAGCAATTCTCCTTGAACCTTTTGACCCTTGGTCGGCCGACCAGGGGAGGTGGTCGGCCGACCACCTTGAACCTTTTGAGCTGGTCGGCCAGTCTTGCCTCTGTGAGTGTACTCTAGCTGTGCTAGCTGTTTTGCACTTGACCCACTGTCCGAGGGTTTTGTCCTTGTTTTGATCCTTTTAAAGGTGGTTTTGCACCCTTTGCTTAGCTTCCAAAGGAAGTTTGACCTTTTGGTCAAGCTTCTTGAGGAAGCTTGACCCTTTTGGTTTAGCTGGTCAAGCTTCTTTTAGAAGCCTTGACCCCCTCTCTTGGCTTCTCCAAGAAGCCTCACCCTTCTCCCTCTATATAACACACTCCACCTCCATTTGCAAGGGTTAGAACCTTTTGGCTGGAAATATACATACAACCTTCTATCTTTATACTTCTAGCCTCCAAACACCCTTGTTCTTGGCCATTTTACACTACAACCCATAGCCTACCACCTCCATCATCCATTCCAGCACCTTGGAGGCCATTTGCAGAGGTTGAAAGCTCACAATCTTGGACCAAAAGCTGCTGCATTGCTGTGCTACAAGGGTAAGCCTCCATTTTCCCTTTTCTTGCATTCTTTTGCTTCATTTCTTAGCCCTATTGCAAGCATTTATGGGCTCCGACCCAAACTATAAAGTGTCTTATTTTGAGCCTCTCTTCAACTTTGATTAAGGACACTTTGCTGTTTGAAGTTATCTACTTCCTTGTTTGTTCAATCTCTCTTTTAGGGCTATTTTTGCATCCTATTTTAGCCTTACTTGTGAACATTTTCGAGATTTGCTATAAACTGAAAAAAGTCTTATTTTGAGCTCCTCTTGATGTTTGTTTAAGGACATTTTTCTGTTTGAGGTCATATGCTTCCTTGTATGCTTGATTGTCTTTTGTTTTGAGCCTTGCATCTAAGCTTTTGTTGCATGCTTGGTTTGGCCTCTTAGCCACGAGAATCTAATGGATTTTCAATGGCTTAGATGCTGTTTTGAGAGACCAAATTAGAGGGGGGTGACCCCCTCTCTCCTTGATCTATTTGTTGGCCTTATTGGCCTTCAAAAGAGGCTCCATCTTGCATGCTTTGAAGTCACTTTCCAGGCCCTATTATGTGAGTTTTGAGGTTTGCCTTGGCTCTGTCCAGGGCCCTTTTGGCCATATTTTATGTCTATGTTGCATGTGTAGAGAAATCTCATTCAAGGCCTTCCAAAGAGGCCTTTCTTTGCATGTTTTCGAAACTGATTTCAGGGCCAATTTGGTGAGGTTTAGGGCTTTCATAATCCATTTCTAGATGTGGTTTTTCCATGTTACATGTCTACCTTGTATGTGCTTAATAACCCCTTGTATGGCCCTCTAAAGGAGCTCATCATTTTTGCATGCATTGGCTGCATTTCAGTGATTATTTGGGTATATTTTGACATGTTTTATTCACTATTTTTGGCTGGTTTGATGAGTTCTCAGACGCTTCATATACACGCCATGTAAACCATGTTTGCTAGCCAATGTTGCATGCTATTTTAGTTTATCATGTTAGCATCTTTTGGCCATGCCTTAAACTAGAAATGTGCATGTTTTGGGACTGCCTTGGCTCTGTCTTTAGACTTCATAATCAAATAATGCTTGCTTTGTATACTTGTGGTTCAATGCATTGGACTAGTTTTGAGTTTCGGGGCTTATTTCATGCATCAGGTGCTATATTTCCATGTTTCGGGACCATTTAGCATCATGTTTCAATGCTGAAATTTACATGTTTGAATGCCATGCTTCATCCTTGCCATGCTTTGGTAGAGTGGCATTTAATGCCTTAGGTTCGGTCCTCGGTATGCGTACATGTGTGCACACATTTCGGTTATCTCATTTTCATCTAATGGCCGCTAATGTGGGTGTGGCTGAGGCCCACTCATATTGGCGTAAGCCCATATTGCATTGTGTATACCATCTTAGTCCATAGCGTTATGTATGTTAGGTTGTA
Organism: Camellia lanceoleosa; assembly: GCA_025200525.1. Lineage (NCBI taxonomy): Eukaryota > Viridiplantae > Streptophyta > Magnoliopsida > Ericales > Theaceae > Camellia > Camellia lanceoleosa. The sequence continues at coordinate 69,302,924 of CM045764.1, forward strand.
TGTTAGAGCATTGTGTATGCCATATTAAATCGAGCATTGTGTATGCCATTTCATAGCATTGCGTATGCTAAGTTGTATGTTAGTCGCATTCATGCATGTCATGCATATTGCATTGTGTTTGGGATAAGAGTTAGCCCAAACACGGGAAACGAGGGACGTTTCGTACTCTAAGTAACGGAACGTGTCTCAATTCCCAGTCACCGACACTCCAGATTAACCATGATGGAATCTAGGCTTTGTTGTGTTTATATGTGCATTCATTTCACATCGAGTCGTGCAATTCGACTCCTCGGCCATCATGCATCGAGATGCGTGATTGGTGGCACGAGGATTGAGGCAAGCATACATATGTGAAAATACTTTGCCATGCCCTTTTCTCGCTCTTTGTTGCAGCAAATCAGAAACCGACAGTCTTTTGGGGCTTCGCTCAATATTCTGGGCTTAATTGTAAACAGAGGCTAATCGGGGCATCGCAATGGATTTTCGCGCAAGGTAACTCAAGCATGCATCATTCATCATTTGGAACAGAGCTGAGGCGGTCCATAGATTTGCATACTAGTTTACTGCGTTTCTAGTTAAATTTGTTAATTAATTAGAGTTTTGTACTTATTTGGACTATATTATTTATTCGGGACTGTGTTATTTATTCGAACCCTCCGAGCAAGGGCACAATGTAATAAGTGTGCGTGTGTGTGATGTATGTCTTCCAACCCCACGTCTTTCTCTCTTTTATTTACCAGCTTATGATGGTTAGATTAGGGCATGTTTTAATTAGCAAATAGTATGATAGCATGTTTGCATTCATTCATCTGTCTTGCATGCACCGGGCTCGGCGCATCATACTAACTGCATTGTACTTCAATTCGAAGTTGAATACATGTTATCCGTTACATTTCATATGCCATGTTTAGAATAGCCGAGCCTATCTTAGTTGCATTTTGCATGTGTTGCATTAGGCATTTCTGTATAGTTAGGATCATGCATGGATTTCTAACATAGCTTTTGTTTTGGCTTGGAGTACTCGGTAAGTTTTTATATTTTAGCATCTTTGCATACGTGTGAGTGACTGCCATGATAGCATGCTTACCATGAGGCTATGTGCTTATGTGATATATCTGCCTGAATGCCTGTGGGTGAAGGTTGGATTATCTGAATTGGAATAATGCATTGACTGTGAGTTTTAAGCCCACTAGATAGTGGCAAAATCATATTTTCTAAGCCCACCCGAGGGTGGCAAAATCTGCATTTCAAGCCTACTTGCAAGTAGCAAATCACTTTAAAAAACAAACATGAAATGTTTTGTTCCAATTCAGGCAATCCAGTCTATACTTGTATACTGTGCGCATCACATAGTAAATCTAGGCTAATAACCGGAATAAGAATGCATAATGTTTTCAAAACTAGATATCATGGTTAGTAGAGGCCGATCTTTGATCGAAGCGGTGCTCTGGTGACCTTTCCCAATCGTACCCAAGTTCCTGAGCCGAGGCAACTTTGGTGATGACGGACACGTGGCCTTAGGCAACGAGTCAGGGTTTCCTAAATTCCCCCAAAATAAATATTTAGGTGGCGACTCTGTATCTGGCAAAGCAGTCCATGTTTGACACTTCTTTCTAAAAAAATCTGCTTTCTAAAACGATTTGCCAGATTTGGACTCTTTGATGATTCATCGGTCTTGCATTGCACTCTGCGAGATTAGATACAGGACCATGACACAAATTGAGTCTGAACTGTAGCATGAGGCCCAAGGGCGCGTCTACACTACCACTAATTGGTCTAAGTACTCTTGAAAAACTTCATTCATCGTGGTGCAAAACGTTGCTGGCACATTGGTCAAGCCAAAAGGCATGACTAGAAACTCATAAGAACTATAACGAGTGACACAAGTAGTTTTGGGCTCGTCTCCCTCGGCAATTCTTACTTGATAGTACCCTGATCAAAGATCTAGCTTTGTGAAATACCTCGTTTTGCTTAATTGATCAAATGAATTTGCAATTAAGGGAGGAGGATACTTGTTCTTGATGGTCAACTTGTTAAGTGCCCGATAATTCACACATAAGCGAAGACTACCATCATGCTTCTTTTGGAACAAGATAGGTGCACCGAATGGGGCCTTATATGGCCTAATAAAGCTTGCTTCCAATAACTCTGTAAATTGCTTCCTTAATTCATTCAACTTGGGAATAGCTATTCTGTAGAGTGCACGAGCTGGTGGCTTTGCCCCCGGCATCAACTCAATAGCATGGTCCACACCTCAGCGTGGAGGCAACTGTTCAGGCAAAACATCTGTAAATTACCTTAACACCTTCTTAACTGCTACTGGGACAAGAGTAGATGCAAAAGCTTCATTCAACTTTAATGCGGCAACCCACGTTTGCTCACCATGCCTAACACCCCTTTTGAGTTGCATAGCTGAGACAAATTGGTCACTGTTATTAGTGACCATAACAGGAATAACACATAGCTTATCCTCTATAACACACATACTATTAGAATAAGGCATGGCTACCGTCTTTTTGCTTCTCAAGAAATCCAACCCAAGGATGGCTTGAAAGTCATCCATGGGTACTACGATGAAATCTACTTTTCTTTTCCAAGTGCTGACTTTCAAGTGTACAGATTTTGCAACCCCGTAGATGGGCTGCGCTACCGAGTTAACCACCTTGATGTGGCTATCATCCTTCTCTAAAGATAGCCCAAGTCTTTCAACTTCGGTGCCAGAAACAAAGTTATGGGTGGCCCCTATGTCAATCAATGCACTGAAGGACTTCCCATTGACTTGCTCTTGTTCAACTTGCCTAATGATTCTCCACTATGCATTAGTTTCTTCCCCTTGCCTTTATCTTTGGACTCCACAAATTATTTAGGATCTAAATGGTTGCCTACTTTGCCACTCTTGGTATTCTTCTTAGGCCTCCTTGTAGAAGTCTTCTTCTCCATGGTATTCATCATATGAAAGGCTCCCACCCTAGAGCCAACTGCCTTAGAACACTTGCCACTTTGCCTAGATTGCATGTCATTTTCTTCGCTATCATCGTCACTTGGTTGAAAGACATGGTCAGGCATTGCAGCTAGAGCATTCAAGGCATGCTTTTGGGGGCATTCAGATAACTGATGTGGCCTATTGCATAAGAAACAAGAGATAGGACCTTTTGCTTTGCTCGTAGAGTATTGTTGAAGGGCTTTTGCCTTGTCACTGTAGCTCTTCTGCTGCCATTGTCCTCTACCAGAATGGGTTTTGGATGTATAAGTATTGGCTCCCCCACTGTTAGGTTTGCTATGGCCTTGTGACTTTCTTCTACTCTTGCGTGGGGAACTACTGTCTCGTTGCTTAGGTTCGGCGTAGTCCATAAGGCACTTAGCTGCTGTTTGTGCATGGACTAAATCTTGCACTCTTTGCCTTTAGAGTTCAACTCAGGCCCATGGCTCAAATCCCTTAAGAAAAAAGAAGAGCTTGTCTTTCTCTGACATGTCTTTGATGTCTAGCATGAGCCTAGAGAATTGTTTCACATAATCTCTTATAGTGTCGATATGTTTGAGATCTCGCAAAGCATGTCGGGCATTATATTCAACATTTTCAGGGAAGAACTGGAGCTTAAATTCATGCTTAAGTTGCTCCCAAGTCTCAATTGTGCATAAGCCGCGTTGTATCTCATCATGTTTAGTCCACCACCTCAACTTGGCATCACCAGACAAATACATTGTGGCTATAGAAATCCTTGTCTCCTTAGCTTCGACTTTCATAGCTTTGAAATACTGCTCCATATCAAAGAGAGAGTAGTCTAACTCCTTTGCATCTTAGGCGTTACAATAGGCACGAGGCTCGAGCACACGCACCCTAGGGAATTTTATGCCACCACCAAGTGCGTTGCCAAAGGCACGGGTAAGAACACCAACCCGGCCACTAAGATCTTCAATCTCTAGCCTGAGTTCAATGATAACATCCTCCCAATCTTGTTCTTGAGTAGAGCCATGAGTTTGCTCAAGATCATGAACCTGTTGCTCAAGGTTGGCTAATAAAGCTACCATGGCCTCCATATTGTCTATACGCTGCTCCAAGAGCTCAATTCTCTCCCTTTGCGTGGGTTGACGGTTGCCAGGAACATCCATTTTAGACAGCCAAGAATAAAGAAAGCCAATTAAACTGGGCTCTGATACCAACTGTCACACACTAGCTGTGCGGAAGCCTTGTCAAGAGATATGCAAGTGTGTGTGGTGCTAGTTGACTCTCTTCATTAGCCCGCCAATAAAGCTCAAAGGGTTTGCAAAGACAAGCAAACACAATATTAGTTAGTTTATGAGCCACCAAGTTGGAGACAAACCATAAATTAGCAAGCAACAAGCTAAAATTAAAGCAAGCAACACTAGAAAAGCTTTGCACAATTTAAAGGCGAAATGAACTTTTCATTGATCAAAAGTAGGCATTACATGAGTTGAACAATGCACCAAAAGTGCTACAAAAGTTGCCTTACCATTAGCTAGGTTAGAGTACTTTAAAGGCACAAGTGGTCTGATTCAACACTTGGATACTCCCTTCTTAATATAGCTTATTATGCCTTTTCCTAGTTGGCAAGAGGAAACATCCTCCATGTTTGAGGAGTCATAATGAATTTCTAAAAATTCTCCAAAAAGAGAAAAATTACAAAACTTGGTCCCAAAACACCTTTATTACTAAGGTATTTACATAAAAAATTTACAAGGTAAAAAGACTACATTTGACCCTCTAAAATGTGCCCAAAAGTTACTGTTACACAGGCAAAGTTGTGGCCTAGCGCTGCTGTTGGGCTACTAACAAGGCTGCAGCTTGACACGTGCTATCTCATGGCATGTCGTGGGCTGTCTTGCACTATGTCTTGGGCCTTTGCTTGCACTTGCACCAACAACTTCTTGGACATGTCTTTGGCTCTCCAAAGGGCACAAATGTGTGTGGCATCAAGGTATTGGCCCTTGGATGGGTGCACCTTGACAACAATACTAGAAAAGCTTTGCACAATTTAAAGGCGAAATGAACTTTTCATTGATCAAAAGTATGCATTACATGAGTTGAACAATGCACCAAAACTGTTACAAAATTGCCTTACCATTGGCTAGGTTGGGATACTTTAAAGACACAAGTGGTCTAGTTCAACACTTGGGTACCCTCCTCCTTAATATAGCTTGTTGCTTGCTAATTTGTGGCTTGTTTCCAACCTGGTGGCTCATAAACTAACTAATATCATGTTTGCTTGTCTTTGCAAACCCTTTGAGCTTTATTTGTGGGCTAGTGAAAAGAGTCAATTAGCGCCACACACACTTGCATATCTCTAGCTTCCGCACAACCGATGTGTGACACCTTGCCACCTCTACCCCTCCACTATTCCAACCTTGAAAACTCCATCACTCTTTAACTGCTCATTTACACTGTTGCCCGCCACCTTCAACCACTGCTTGGCACTATTTATTTACAAACTCGCATTAGACTTTCTTTGAATTTCAACTTCTTATCTCAAGGGAAATTTTTTTCTAAATCCTAGCCATCAAGAAATGCCCACACCACTATGACCTCCTCTTTCAAAAAAATCCCTTTTTCCTCAATGATGGAAGCGAGATAAGGGTGGTAAATTACAAACTACCAATTAATAAAGAGAGATTAAGAGGGAATGGATAGGTGGCATTGGAAGGGTGGGGTTGGATAGGGGTGGACAATAAGAAAGGTGGTTGAAAGAGGGAAGAGAGACAAAGAGAGATGAGGAATGGGGTAGTGGCATTTTCACCATTTCAAGGGTGGGCATTTTCTTTTTATAATTACTCCACAAAAACATTATCAGTTCGATACTCTTCTTTCTAACATACACACAAAAGAAAAAAAAAACATAAATAATTGTTAAAGTATATCACTAATTTTATTTTAGCTTCTAATGTTTAATTTGCATCAAATGCATCGCTAAACTTTACATATTAATCCAATTTATTCCTAACTATTGTTGGAATAACAAAAGAAACATTACCATTCAGTCCCTTTTCCCTCTGCTCTCAATCCTTCTCTCGTACTATTGTGGGTGTTCTTCTTCTACTTTCACTTTGGTTTCTGCCGGTGTCCGAAGTACGACAATAGTAGTGGCAGAGTTGGGCAACAGCGACGGGAACGACGTTAATGGCGACAACAGGTTCTGATATAGATGTTGGATGGTTTGATGTAGATTTACCTTTTTAAACCACATATATGAGAAGATTAGTGGTTTTCCTTGGATCATAGTTGGATTTTTTTGGCAAATTTGTTTTTTGTAGTTCTTATTTTGTTGTTTGGTTGTTTGTTTGACCCTTTAGAATCTTATTGTTTTTCTTTTTTTGATCTTTATGTTGTTTACTTTTATTTTAATATAACTATTTTATATGTTCTAAAAAAAAAAAAAAAACATAGATGAAACACTACCTTCATATTATGCATTTAAGGACGTAAAGGACATCTAACAAATCTATTTAAGCCAAATATTAAGGAGTTTCTATTTTCACACACCATCTCAATGCACATCATCTCTCAATGCATATACTAAATAAATTTGAAATTTGATATTTTGATCAATACCAACATATCATGTAAGAAATACTCCTACCTTTTTCAACCTTCAAACCTTAAATACCACTTGGCACCACTTCCAAATTCTAATCCTAAGCACATTGCAACCATTATTCCGTCATAGCTCCTCTCCAACTTCTTGTCCTCCTATACCCCATTTCCTTAGCCTCTTACTATTGTATGCTGGCCTTCTCTATCCACCCTTGCACCAGTACCTTGAAACCCTAGATCTAGGAAAAAGTCTTCATTCCCATTTCACCTTGAAACCCTAGATCCAACAAGAAGAAGAAGAAGAAGAAAAAGAAGAATGAGATTGGGTTAGGGAGAGGGTAGCAGAGGAAAAAAGAAGTTGAGGGAAAAGGCAACAGAATGAGAAGAATGGGAGTGAGTAGCAGACAAGGGGAAATGGCTACCTGTAATAGCAAAGAAAGAAGATTAGGGTTTGGGATGAAGCAGACAATAATATTATGATAGTTTTATTTTAAGCACATTCTTAGGGTGTGTTTGGTAACGTTTATGTTTTCAGTTTATATTTATAAAAATTTTATAAATTGGTTTTTGTTTATTTTTAGAAAAATATAAACTACAAACGCGTTTGATAATTGACAAAATGTTTAGAAAATTTTAAAAATATAAAAAAGAATAAGAAATAGCAAGTGGCGTGAAAAGGTGGTAAGTGGCGGTGTGGGTGGGTGGTGTGGTGGTGGGTGGTGGTGGGTGGTGGTGGTGGCGGTGGCGGTGGTGGTGGTGGGTGGTGGTGGCGGTGGGTGGTGGTGGTGGTGATGGTGGCGGGTGGTGGTGGTGGTGGTGGCAGTGGTGATGGTGGCAGTGGTGGTGGTGGTGGTGGTGGTGGTGGCGGTGGTGGTGGTGGTGGTGGTGGTGGTGATGGTGGTGGTGATGGCGGATGGTGGGTGGTAGCGAGTGGGTGGTTGTGGAGGTGGTGGTGGGTGGTGGGTGGTGGTGGGTGGTGGGTGGTGGTGGCAGATGGTGGGTGGTGGTGGCAGGTGGGTGGCGGATGGCGGGTGGTAGTGGGTAGTGGCGGGGGGTGGTAGTGGTGGGTGGGGGACAGTGGCGGGTGGTAGCGAGTGGGTGGTAGTGTGGGTGGTGGTGGTGGGTGGTGGTGGGTGGTGGGTGGTGGTGATGGCGGTGGTGGCGGTGATGGCGGATGGCAGGTGGTGGATAGTGATGGCAAGTGGGTGGTGAGTGGTGGTGGCAAGTAGGTGGCAGTGGTGGTGGCGGGTGGTGGGTGGTGGGTGGTGGTAGGTGGATGGCGGTGGGTGGTGGTGGTGGCAGTGGTGGTGGTGGTGGGCGGTGGTGGCGTGGTGGTGGCAGTGGGTGGTGAGTGGTGGTGGCAGGTGGTGGTGGCGGAAGACGGTGGTGGAAAATGGTGGCGGGTGGTGATTAGTGTAGGATGGTAAAAAAAAAAAAAAACTAAAAACTCAAAATGGAAACACATTTTTTATGTTTTCATTTTTTGGCAAAATTTATAAACTGAGACCACTGATTTATAAATCAAAAATTTTACCAAACAAGTTTTTATTTGAGTTTTTAAAATTTTTGTAAATATAAACAGAAAACTGAAAACGTAAGTGTTACCAAACGACACCTTAGTATTCATTTAGGCAAGAAATAGGATTGATTACATACATTACCCTTCAAATGTGAAATTTAGAAATACAATGGTCATGAATCAAAAACTAAAATAAAATAGGGTTTGGATTATTTCAAGTTGGCCATCCAACTTGAGGTAACAATCTGGGCTTGGTGGGACTATTTTGAAGCCGATTTCGTCAATCTGAATTGTTTATTTTTTAAAATTTATTAAATAAAATATTCATACAAAAATTAAAATGATTAGATATTGATAGATATATATTTAAATTACATTTATTAAATCGATAATTATTTTTAAAATTATATGTACCATCTATTTTTTTAAAAAAAAATATGATTCAAACATTTAACTACCGATATCCAATCATTTTGCTTGGTTTGTTTTGAGTTTTCAGAAATTATTTTAGATGAATTTTTATTTGTTTTTACTGAACTTTTTTTATACTTTAGTCATTTTTTAAACTTTTTAGGTACATCAAGATTAGATGCATCTAAAAAGTAATAATAATAATAATTAAAATATAAAAAAAAATTCATTAAAAATAAATGAAAATCCAAACAAAAATGCACATAGATTTTTGTTCAAATTTTCATTTGTTTTTAGTAATTTTCTAATATTTTAGTCAATTTATTTTACTTTTTTTTTCCTTTTAATTTTCATTTATTTTTAGTAATGTTTTAATATTTTAGTCAAATTTTACTTTTTAGATGCATATTGATTAGGTGCATCTAAAAAATTAATTAAAATACTAAAAAAAATACTAAAAATAAACGAAAAGCTCATCTAAAAATGGTTTTTGAAAAATCAAATCAAACCTGCAATTATACACGAATATTCCATCGGACGAGTTTTAAAAAATAAACGGTTTGAATTACCAAAGTCAATCTCAAAATATGCTTTAATTACTCCCTCAAGTTGGATGGCCAAGTTAACGCCGTGTTTGGAACTAGGTAAAATATATGTATATTTTATTCATATTTCACCTACATTTTTCTTTTCTCTTTTCAAATTCTTTTCCAAATCTCCTAACCAAATACAATGTAAGAGAATTCAAACCTAATAAAGTAAGATGTACACTTTAAAGACTATTTGTGTAATAAGTTTATTATAGTACCTAAAATATGAATTATGTGTTATTTTTTTTTAAAAAAATAATAATAATAATATCAATTTTTAACCTACATTCCAAAATAGACCGTCTCTTCTACAAGAGTTAGATTTGGACCCTACACAGCAAATCATTTTGGTGTGTAAAAGTAATTTTATCATCTCAGTCAATATAATTTTCACTTTACCAAGAGTTAGATTTGGATGGAAAAATGACCTTATCACTGAAATCGTATATCTTTTATTTATTTATTCTTACATTACCTGTCTTAATTTTAGTTTCTTTAGCTTTATTAGAACAACTACAATTATATTTTTATTTTTATTTTTTACTAGTTAAAATATTAATAAAAAAAATAAGTTCTTTGTTTTACTTAATTCCTTTTTATATCTATGTACTTCAATGCTACTATTTCTTTAATTATCTTTGCACGCAAACTATTTAAAGAGTATTCCAAAACTTTTTAAATATAGCTAGTTTTGAAGAAATTTGTTAATATATCTATTGTGATAAATAGCCTATTGAAGTAACTAAAATATACTAATACTAGCTACAATAGCTAACATGACCTCGTTTGGAGACTTAAAATTTTAGTCAAAAAATTAAAAAGTCACTACAACTTGTCACATCACTCTCTGTACACATCTTTTCATAAAAAATAAAAAAAAAATCAACTAAAATAGTAAATTTCCAAAGGATGTGTTTTTATAAGAGAAGTGTAATTATGTAAAAAGTATAAGATGTATTGTATTTTTTTGAAAAAAATAAGCCAAAGATATTGTAATTTATAAATAAATAAAAAAAGAGAGAAGTGAGAAGTGTAGTAGTGAACTGGTCTCGTTTGGGAATAGGTTATTTTAGTTCGTAAGTTGACTTTTTGATTATTTTAGTTTGACTAAAAAAGTTGTGTTTAGGATAATTTTTTTTTTTTTTTTTTGGTGTGTATGTAGTTGATGGATGGTTGTCAGAGAACAAGTAAAATCATTATGAATTAGATGTGATATTTTATCCTATTAACTATTTTAAGTTATTTGGTCTTTATTTACGTGATTGAAATTGTGACAAATTAAAAATTGATACATAAATTGTGATAAAATTGTGAAACTTAAATTGTAGGTTTCGATATATTTTTGTTTTCATAATTCACATACAAAAATCTAACAATATATATTATGTGTAAATTACACTGATACCCCCTGAGATTTCTGTTTGATACAGATCCCCCTTCACATTTAAAAAATTACACTTACCTTTTTTCATATTAAAATAACATATTTGCCTCTTAGCCTTCATGCATATAAGATAATAAAATAATACAGATATTTTGTTTATGTTATTTCAAGAGAAATAACAATCAGTGTGTTTGATTTCAGTTTTCTGAATTAAGTTTTTTGAAAATTGAGTTTGTGTTTTTCGTGTTTTTTTATTTTTAGTAAATATTTTTAAAATTCTAAGCATTGTTTTTACATTTTTAGATGTACCTTATTTAGATGTATCTAAAAAATAAAATATTTGTGAAAAAATATTTTTAAATTTTAATAAATACACAAAAATACGAAAAATATACTAAATTTTTATTTATATTTTTTTTGTATTTTTGGTATTTAGTGTATTAATGTTAGGTGTGTCTAAAAATTTTAAAAAAAATTTATTTGAAATATTAAAAAAATTAAAAAATATGAAAAACAAGGAAGTAGAATTTTCTGAAAAGTGTTTTCAAAAAACTAAAACCAAACAAAGTGAATCATCTTTTTTGGTTTAACTCACACAAAAAATTGAGTTTTTTTTTCATGTTTTTTTTTATTTAATTTTTGCTGATTTTTAAAAATATATATATATTTGAAGTATTTTTTTATTTCTTAGATACACCTAATCTAGATATACTTAAAAAGTATAATATTTTGTGATTTTTTTTTTAAATTCACCAAATACAAAAAAAAAAAAAAAAAACCAAAAAAACCAAAAAAACCAAAAAAAAAAATAATACATTATTTTATTTTTTTGTATTCAATAGATTTGTTTAATTTTTTTGTACAAATTTTATACTTTTAAAATATATCTAGATTAAATTGATCTAATTTGAATATAATGGTGGAAATAAAAATAAAAAATTATATTAATATATAAAAATTTATATAAAAAATACCATAAAAATATTGTGATAGGGATACTGTTGTAAATATAAATTAAGTGAAATGTCACAATTAAGTTATATCATTATATTTGAAAGTTTTATATAAAATTTATGTTTATGTATCATTACTCAATAAAAATATATTCAGGTATAATTTAATGATGGAAAGTTATAAAATGTAGTCATAATGATAAAAAGAAGAAATGGTAAGGAACAGTGCAAAATGGCTTTTTAGAAAATTTTAGGGAATGACATTAGCAATCTAGAGAGTAATTTGTAATGAGATTACAAATCTTAGGAAAGGGAATGTAATTTTTCAAATGTGAAGCGGTAGACACTCCATTTTTGACGGGACGTCCTCGCATGCACACTCGATGATGAGTTTATATGCTCGCCAAGTGCTCGAAGTCCTCAGCGGAATGCCACAACTTTGAGCCTTTCAAACCCTGTACCCTTGTTGTCTCATTTTTGGACCAGGCCTTGGCCCTTCAAGCCTGCAGCTTCTGGTGGCTTGCCGGCCATCACTTTTGGGCTGCCAGCCACCAGTGTATTTTGTAGATATTTTATGCCAGTTGTGCCAGCTGTTTGCACATATGGATACATCTATCCCCACGTGAAGGGCTGGATCTCTTTGAGGGAATTTCATGTTTTCTATATATGAGAGGCCCCTCTCTCATGTTTTAATATTAGAAAATTTTGAGCTTAAAAATTTTCCTCTCCCTCTCTACCAAATCTCTACACTTTTGCCTACAAATCTTCAACCTTTGCCAATACACCTTTAACCAAATCTCACCATCTTTGAGTTGAGGTACTTTTGAGCTTGGTTTGAGCTCTAGAGGGTGTGTTTACTTGGTTTTATTGCTTGGTATTGCTTGGCATTGCTTCTTCTCTACAAGAGGTATAAGACTTTGCTCGTAGCTTTGTTTTAATTGCCATTATTCCTACTGCTTTTCCATTGTTTTGGGCTGTCAAAACTCTGTATTTTTTGGGCTGAAGCTTGGGTTTAAGGCCATTAAAGGTTGAGGGGTTGATACCCCTTCTTTACACCTTGTTTTGGAGGCCTTTGCCCTTATGTTTCCCACCATTTTACTATCTTTTTCCAAGCTTTTAAACACTGATTTTCAGAACTTTTTCAGTGGCTAAAATCATGTTTTAAAGTCCAAATTTGGAGGGATTAGCCTCCCCTCCTTGTGTCTTGCTTACTAGCCTAATTGGTGCCATGTTTTAGCATTTTAATCTAGCTATTTTTAGCTCAATTCCATCATGATTTAGGACTTATTTTAGACTGTCTTGGATTGTTGTTTGCATTTGAGCTTTGTTTTGCATGCTTCTAGTGTAATAGACCTCATAAGTTTGATATTTTAGGTCTTAGACATCAATTATTTGAGTTGATAGCACTCCTTTTAGGCTTTTCATACTTCATTTCAGCACTAATAATCTTTGCAACCTCCCTCCATTCTTGACTTTTTATTTTGCTTTGAAAATGGTTTCAAGTCACTTGTTTGCCCAAGTATGAAATTGAGGTTTCATACTTAATGGTTTAATCCCTTAGGGGGTTCATTACCAACAGTATGATACTTCTTTCATACGTAAAACAACTTGTGTTTTGAGCCCTCTTTCCATTAGAGGACTTTAATTCACCACTGGACTTAATTGAATTAAAGAATGGTTGGTAAAATAAAATGGAGTAACTTTGAATTAAAAGTGAGCAAGATAATAATTTGATTGTGTTCAATCAGACGTTAATTGAACACATAGAAACTTGAACCATTTCATACTCATTAGTGATGAAATAATTCAAGGTTCCAAGGTCACCACTTCCTTTGATCATTCATAAAAGGGAGGAGGTTCGTGTTTTGTTTTACATTAATTGAACTTGAACACTTGGTTTCATAAGCCATCATGTAATGAAATTGCATCCATTGATGATTTGTGAACCAAACTTGCTACTTTTTTTATTTGCTCATGAAAAAGAGGGGTGAGTTGTGCAAACAACCCTTGAAAATACCATGTATATGCTCTGTTTGTCCTCTGTTGCAGCAACATGAACCTGTGCATCAGTGGCCGACAGGCCATTTTTATGGCCGGCAGGTGGCTGGCAACCTTCATCACTGGCCGGCTGGCCACTGATGCAAATTTTAGCAGCATGTTTGTAAGGCAGAGCAGAGTGAGCAACAATGTTGGTGTTCAACTATGCAAACAGAGGCATTTAGAAGCAAAACAGTGGCTTTTCGAGTGGAAACCGAGCATATGCATGAACATTCCTCATTTCCCGAGGCGTAGTAGTTAGTTGTTTAGTTTAATTTACTCATTTTAATTGCATTTGTGTTGTAATTATTTAATTAGTTAGTTAACTAATTAGTTAATTCAAGTGTTGTAATAACTAGTTAAGTAGTTTAGCTAGTCATTTATTCGGTTTTGTAATAATTAGCTTAGCTTTAATTAGTCAGTTAATTAGCTTAGTTTATTCATCTAGACTCTCCTTCGTGAGAGCACAATGAAATAATGTGTATGTCTTCCAACCCCACGTCTTTCTCCCTTTTATTTACTAGCTTATGATGGTTAGTTTAGGGACATCACGTTTCAATTAGCATTCTTCATGTTTGCATCCACTTGTATTACATGCACTGAGGCTCGGTTCATCATTCTAACTGCATTGTTAGTTCAATACTTTTTTTTGAATACATGCTTAGACCGCATGCTATCAAATTGTTTCAAATGCCATGTTAAGTAGCCGAGCTTATTTAGTTACATATTGCATATGTTGTATTAGCCATATTGCATAAGTTAGGAATCATGCATTTTTCTAACTCATCTCTCTTTTGGTTTGGAGTACTAGGTGAGCCTTTACTTGCTTTAGCATATTGCATGAGTGTAAGTGTTTTCATGTTTAGCATGCTTGCCATGAGGCTAAGTGCTTAATTGATAAACTGCTTGAATGTCTATGGATGAAGGCTATTTGCTTGAATTGGAATAATTTGAGCAATGTTTATATGCGATCACTTTTTCAAGTGGTACATATTTCAAAACGATTTTCAAAACAAACATGACTCGAAATGTTCCAATTCTTGCAAGGTAATCTATACTTGTGTGTGTGCGCATCACATAGTAATGCCAGCCTAATAAACCAGAACAAAAGCATATAATGTTGATAAAAATCATATCATGATTAGTAGAGACCGATCTTTGATCAGGCGAGCGGGGGTGCTCAAATGTATTCATGACCTTCCCCTCTCGTACCTAAGTTCCCGAGCAGAGACAATCTTGGTGATGACGAACACGTGGCCTTTGGCACGAGTTATGGGTTTCCTAAATTTCCCAAAATATTTACGTGGCTACTCTGCATTTGGCAAAGCAGTCTATTTTTAGCATTTTTTATTCAAAATCAATTTTTCAAAAGATTTGTCGGATTTGGACTCTTTGGTGTTTATCAATTTCACATTGCACTTGTGAGATTAGATTCAGAACCGCGAGAGTCCGAACTATAGGGCTTATTTCAACCTCTCCAAAAAGGAGGTGCGAAAAAGGCGAGCTATAGAAGGACAAATCGGTATTAAACAGAAATCTCAGGGGTGTCGGTGTAATTTACCCTTATATTATTTTATATAAACATATTTTATTAATTTTTTCACATCCCATGCATAGCACCGGTTTTCACTAGTTTATATATATATATAAAGGAAGCGAGAAGTGTTGTAGTGAGCTGGTCCCATTTGGGAATAGATTATTTTAGCTGGCAATTTGACTTTTTGAATATTTTAGTCTAACTAAAAAATTGTGTTTAGGATAATAGTGGATTTTTTTTTTAGTTGATTAGATGGTTGTTAGAGAAAAAGTAGAATAATTATAGATTAGATGCAATATTTTATTTTATTAATTATTTTTATTTATTATTTTAGCCAAGTAACCTCTAACCAAACAACCCGAGAGAGAAACTGTTGGGCTACCTCCGAAGTTTGGATTTCTCACTATCTGGGGCAACCCATTCATCTCTACTATGTACTTGCTTGAAACTGTGTTTCAGCTTCATCACCAGTTCCAATACATAAAATATAGGGCAAGCTTTACTTTATCCTCATGTGGTTTGGGTCATGTGTAATTTATCTTTTTACTATTTAGAAATAACTATATAATTTTCATGTGATTTGTAGATTGAAATACACTGTTAATATTTTGTCTAATTTAAATATAACGGATTAAATACTCATTTTCAAATTTTAAGGGAGGTAAATCACACATAAAATAAAGTACAAGGAGTTAAAATGCACTTTACCTTCCAAACAAATGACAAACATATAAGGGTATTTTAGTTTATTTATTTATTTATTAAATCATTAACGGGTTTAACGGTGTACTTTAATTCACAAACTACAAGAGAATTAAGTGATCATTTTCAAATGTTAGGGTTGACCGCATATGACCCAAATAACAGGCTAAAATAAAACCATACTTATATATACTAGTTTAAAAAGGCTCATACAAGACACAAACTATTATTACAGTATGTTTAAGTTTTGTATTTTGATAATTTTTTTAAAATTAGAATATTGTTTTGTGAAATTGAATAGAATAAGTTATTAGCTATATGATAGAATTATGATATATATTATTTTTTGATTTGTTATACACTTAATGATGTAAACTCCAATTCTATTATCATATCATTTGGGGTGAATTTGTGAGTATTTAAAATTTCTTCCAAATTTAAAGAAAAAAGTTATGGTGTATAACTTTTTTCGACAGATAAATATAAAACAAATACTAAGATAATTCTCTCATTTAAAAAATTACTAAGATAATTCACTAAACTAATAAATAGACAAAAGAAAATACATATATATATACAAATGATTAATTTTATTAATATATAAATCATACTCGCATAAAAAATGACTAATTTTATTAATAATTAAATCATTAAATAAATTAACAATTTTTAATGACATGAAAAATATTTTTTAGTTAATCATTTTGTTAATAAATAAAATCATTAACTCAATTAACAGTTTTTAATGATATGAGAAATATTTTTTAATAAATAATTTTGATAATTTATTATTGCATAGAAGAATAGTTTTTTTTTGTCTTTTCCCCTAAGTATTGTGTTAAATTAAAATTTGTAACAAACGATAGTTGTAATTTCTAGTATTAGAGGACCGATTCATATTTTAAACAAACTTTATAGGTGTATTTGTAAGAGTACTGCTATTAGCACCCTATTAATTATTTTGGACCCTCTATTTTTTAGCTTTTTTTTATTACAATAATAACTCAAATGAAATTACTAAAAATGACATCAATAATTTTGGGACACTCCATCTCACAATTAAGCTCACGCCCTTACTATATCATGAATTAGGGTTTATGAAGCACCCACTTCCATCACTACCCATCTATCTTCTCAAATCCCACATTCAAAACCTACTCACTCTCAAAACCGTCAAAATCCTGCGGCCGCAATATTCCGGTGGCAACAGTGGCAACCATTTGATTATATACGCTTCTCTGGCAATGACAATGAGTAGAAATTTTTCCAACAACCACAACTCTATTATAGCTATTCCAGTTTTGACCCAACCCTGTTGTATCCCAGACTCGGGTTTGATGGTTTCACATTGTTGTTTACAACTTGTTTCCCTTATATTTCCTTAAGTTTGACTTTTGGGTTATAGTGGTTGTGTTTGGAATAGGTTTGTTGCTTAGTTTTCAAACCTTTGTTGCCTAGAATTTTGCTTCTTCGCTTGAGCGACAGTTCTTGGGCTCAAGCAGGCTTTGTGAACTCTCAATACTTTTATAGGTATACAAAACTACTGGGAGGATATATTCTACGCTTGAGCAGCGTTTCCTACGCTTTAGCGGGTGGATGCTCGAGCTGCCATTTCTTGCATTTGAGTGTTGGTCTATTGTCTACAAAACTACTGGATGTGTGTATTCTGCGCTCGAGCGTCACTTCTTGTGCTTAAGCAGTAATGCCTTTATGTCTTGGCGCTCGAGCGTCACTTCTTGCACTCAAATAGATTGTGCATATATTAGTTCGCGAAATGACTTTTTACACACTTTTTGAGATCTATTTCTCTCCAAACCTTAAAGTTGAGACCCTGTCTCTCTAAAAGTTACATTCTTTCTACTTTTTCATCTAGATCTAGTGATTTCTCCACCCTTGTGCCTTTGTTAAAAAGGTAGAGCACATCAATAGCTACATTTTGATCCAAATCAATCTTGGTTTCGGCGTCTTTGGAGTTTCTCCATTTCTCCTTCGGTCTTCTAAGCTTGAGGTAGGGACTCCCTACACTCTTCTGTGAGTTTTAACTTAGTTATTTTTGTTGTGCAAGAAATATTGGGATTTGAGGTAGTTTTGAACAAACCTAAGGTTTTGGTTTAAAATCACAAGAGGGGTTTTCGAATGAATGTAGTGAAAATGGTTATGGGAGTAAATGTGAGCTTGTGTTGTGCTAAAATGGTTGATTTTGGTGTGTGGAATGAAAAAGGAAAAAATAGAGTTTTGCCCTAAAATGATTCAAATGATTATTTCGTATAAATAATGGAATTGGTAGTGAAAGTGGAAAACTGGGAGGTTGTTTATATGAATGGTGGAGTTAGATATGTATTATATCGCACCTATGAGAATTTGGATAATTTAACTGTTGTAAAGATTGTTTATCTGTTAGAAATATCTATTTTGGGCTATCGGTGGAAGATAGCCATGATTGTTGTAGAAATTACATGAGGATTAGGCGAATTGAAACTAATCTCTTATTGGTTGTTATTGAATATGACTGTGTTATAATACATTGTATATGTATGATATTTGGGAGGAGAAAGGGAATGTACTTTATGTGTGGGAGGAGAAAGGGGATAGACTCCATTAAATTAAGTTGGCCTATGTGTCTTAGATGCAAGTCTTGAAAACCACGCGTATACATGGGTGCTGATTCCTGCGGACGAAATTTTCGTAGAATGGCAAATTGAAGTGTTGTGTATTGATTATGTATGTTTGAGAACCACTGAGTTGTAGTTTCAGTTGGATTGTCTGGATAATAATGAATATGACTCATGAATTGAGGTGAAATGAATTGACATAAATGAAATTGAGATAAAACGGACTGAAATAAAAGAATTTGATATATTATGATCTTGTAGGATATGATTGGTATTAGACATGCACTTCATAGTTATACCTTTGTTAAGATTCATATATTATGTTAGATTGTTCTACTGGGCTTTGGCTTACCTTAATTGGGAAACCATTTTCAAGTGCTGGTGACATGCCTCCACCAAGGACCTAGCTTGGGAGGATTGTGGAGCGGAAAGCTCACTTTTGTTTATTTTGTATTTATTTTTGTACAAGCCTAGGGCTTTATTTGTATTGAGCTTTTGACTCGTTTTGTTGTAACCAAGCATCATCTTGGAAAGTTGTAAGCCCGTAAGGCATATATTTCGTTGATAATTTAATTTGGAGCCACATGCTATATATTCAGGGTAGAGCTTATGAATGTGTAATGCATGTGCCACTTTTGTAAATTGACTCTGATTAATGAAAGCCTAATGCTCTATTTATGTTATTTTGTATTAGTCTTTACTGTCGAATTATTATATACATATATATATATATATATATTTTGGGCATTACATCTATGAGACGAGATGAGTACAATAATAAAAACTTAGAAGAGGTTCATAACTTTAATGATGTTCTTAACTTGGTGGAGATTGGCCTTGTAACGGTAAGTTTATTGAAAAAAATGGCAAAAATAATAAAAACTATTCATCATTTTTTCGGGACTAAACTCCCAAATATATGATCAAAATTTGGGAACACAGGTCCAAACATTGTTTATTTGTTCAGGAACAGGTAATCGAACATTTCTTATTTGTTTGGGAACAGATAACTGAAGTAGCAGCAAAAGTAGACAAACAAACGAAGTTGGACCACCCTTGAGTGGTTGATGAGGCAGTTGATCGATGAGTGAAATCCTGCACAATTTTGCTCACATAGAGAGGATACAAGTAAAGTGAGGCCATGGATAAATAACAAAAAATCAACCAGAGAATTATAAAAGTGGATTATGTTGTGTATGTGAAAAAAGGAAATAAAAAAAAAATAAAACAGATTGCAAATCTCATAATGAAGTAGAGAAAAACTTTTTAATCACCACAAATTTTTTCCACAAATTTTGGAAGGTTCCACCGTCGTGGGTCTTGTTAGGATTTTGAGAGAAAGGCTTTTTGAGGTGTCAGGGGTCAGGGGTGTGCATTTGAATGAGTAGAATGTTTATACAAGGATAATTTTGATATTATTTGAGGAGAGAAAATAAATTTTAAGGGTTTTATAATTTATAAGTAGGGGTCCAAACAAATAGAGGGTCCAAAATAATTGATGGGGTGCCAATAGCAATACTCATTTGTAATTTGTTAAAAATATAAAAGATCTATATTTCATAATTGACCAAGAATATTTGCGTAATACAAAAAAAAAATATTTCATAATTGACCAAGAATATTTACATAATTACGAAAAAAACCTATTGCATAAGTAACCAAGAATATTTGCGTAATTACGAAAAAACCTTCACTCAATATATAGGTTACCATTAGCAAATTATTCAAAATGAAATGGCAAAGTCGGAAAGAAGAGACGAACCTCAAGCAGTTAAGCAATCCTTATATATATATTAGTTTAAAAAGGTCCGTGTAAGGCACTGACTATTATTACATTATGTTTATGTTTTGGATTTTAATAATTTTTAAAAATTAGAATATTGTTCTATGAAATTGAATAAAATAAATCATAAGATATATGATAGAATTATGTGGTATGATATGTATCATTTTTTGATTTGTTATACACCTAATGATGTAGACTACAATTCTATTACCATATTATTTGGGGTGAATTTATGAGTTTTTAACATTTCTTCCAAATTTATAAAAAAAAATTTATGGTGTATAACTTTTCTCAACAGATAAATATAAAACAAACACTAAGATAATTCTTCCATTTAAAAAAAACTGTTAAGATAATTCACTTAACTAATAAAGAAATAGAATAAATTACATATATATACAATGAATAATTTTATTAATACATAAATCATACTTTCATAATAAATGATCAATTTTATTAATAAGTAAATCAACAATTTTTAATGATATGAAAAATATTTTTCAGTTAACCATTTTGTTAATAAGGGGTTGTTTGGAGTATCCTAAATAAGTGTACTTTTTGTCTTTTTAGACTAAAAAGTTGAGGAAAAAAATATAGTTGTTTGAGTTAACTTTTTGACTTTTTATGGAAAAATATGTATTAAAAAATTATATAAATTAGTGTGTAGGGAATAATTAAGATTGGAAGTTGTGCAGCCGTAATTTTTGACTTTTGGTGAATAGTGATAACTTTTTAACTTTTTGAGTAACTTTTTGACTTTTTGACTTTTTGGCTACTTCTCAAACTTGGCCTAAATAAATCATTAAATCAATTAACAGTTTTTAATGATATGGGAAATATTTTTCAATAAACAATTTTGATAATATATTATTGCATAGGAGAATAATTTTTTTCCTCTGAATATTGTGTTAAATTAAAATTTATAACAAACGACAGTTATAATTTCTAGTATTATAGGACATATTTATATTTTAAACAAACCTTATGAGTGTATTTGTAATTTGTTAAAAAATAAAGAGTGATTCTACTTACACCATTACTTTACCTCTTTACACCTTCCATTTTATTACACCACTAAAAAAAAACAATAATGCTTGAGACCCCCTTTTGGGGGTCACCCCCTCACCCCCCTTTGCCACGTGGCGGGTGGTGATTGGAGGAGCAGGAAAAAAAAGAAAAAGAAAAAGAAAAGGTAACCAATGAGAGAGAGAGGGGGTCAAAGGGGGTGGAGGGAAAAGGGGGGATGAATCATTACTAAAAAAAAAATGTGATTCTTTACACCTATAATATTACCAAAACTAACCCTAAAATAAGACTCTTCAAAACCCTTTCATCTTTTTACACCGATAGCTTTTGGAGAGATAATAAGGGAATAGAAAAAGATGTAGTAAGGGGAAAGAGAAAGACGTAGAGAAGACAATGAGTCGAGCCTACAACGAAATGCTTATTTGGTCACACAGTGCTAAGCAATTTACATTCCTTTGGTGCATCTTGCCAAAAAAAATAAATTTCTCTAGCGTTTTGTTGCTATATATTTACAAAACCACTCTTTTTTCCAAATAATGATTTTTAAATTTATGTCGGGTCTATTCGGTAATATAATGCTAATGAATTTGAATTAATCTAGTACCATGTTACTAGACAAACTTTTTTTTTCCCCAATAATATGTTGTCGTTCCTAAAAAAATTATATTCATAAAAAAACTTAACAAATCTTGTCTGTAATAAATTTATGATTGGAGTCCACTAATAATGCAGTATTTGCATTGTTGTAATGAGTAGAAGTATAATCCTTTCAAGAAAAAAAATAAAAAATATAAAAAAAGGAAACTGGAATACATGGTAATGAGTAATCTAAAAAATTAAAAAAATTCAACCTTGGGTTACCGTAAATGTATCTTTTATTCGGCAGTTGGTTACTAGACATATATTTTTTGTTCGGAAATGTGATGCCAGACTATTTTATTTTGTTCAATTTTGAAATATCGAACAAAAGTCGAAGAACAATCTAGAAAAGTAAAACAAAAACCTACCAAACAAATAAAAAAATTCACCGTTTCACTTTTTTGATGGTTCTTCACCACCGTTTTTTCATCAATTACTTTCTTCTATGATCAAAATACTATGATTCTCACTTTTTGAAAAGAGATGTGTAAGAGAGAAGAAAAATTGAGAAAGGAACAAGAGGAGTAGAAATTGAAGGCTAAAGGGTATGTGGAGATAATAAAATATATTTAATTTAAGTATTTTGTCCTTAAATGTAATTTCATACATGGGTAAAATTGGAAAAAAAAAAAGAACATCTCATATGGAGGGTGTAAAGAGGTAAAGTAGTAGTGTAAGTAGAATCACTCAAAATAAAATATTTATGTTTCATAATTGACAAAGAATGTTTGTATAATTATGAAAAAACCTATTGCATAATTGACCAAGAATGTTTGTGTAATTACGATTTTTTTTTTCACTCAACATATAGGCTACCATTAGTAAATTATGCAAAATGAAAGAGCAAAATTAGAAAGAAAAGATGAATCTCAAATAGCTAAGTAATTTTTATATGAGTGGTGCTATTAGTACCCCATGAATTATTTTGGACCTCCCATTTCTTTGAGCCCTCACTTATAAATTTTGAAACCCTTAAAATTTCTTTTCTTTCCCTAAATAATACCAAAATTGTCCTTGTGAAAACATTCCACCCATTGAATGCATACCCCATACACTCCCACATCCAAAAAAACCTCTCTTCCAAAAACCCCAACAAAACCCACTAAGAGGAAGAAGAGTTAATGTGATTACTGTCTCTGTTACCTCATCCACCATTGTCACAGTTAGTATGCTCTCTCTCTCTATATATATACATAATTTCTTAATTTTCTCGTAATAATTTATTCTTTTGTAGGAAAAAAATTATAATAATTGGTTTGGTTGGCTTTTTTGGTAGATATTATAAAATTGTGAGTTCAGTAGAGAACTACACAATAAGATTATCAAAGCTACGCGATGAAGGAATAACTTTTGAACCTGATAATGGATTTGGGTTACTTCCGATAACTTCTGCAAGTGTTAAAAATTTTGACCATTCGCTGTGTTAAGAAATTTTCATGTTCAGACCTGCATTCCCGAACATTACTTATTTGTTTAGGAATGCCTTTCCCAACAAATAAGTAATGTATTTGTTCAGGAATGCCTTCCCTAACAAATAAGTAATGTTCAGGCCTATATTCCCGAACTTGAAAAGATGAAAACTTCTGCAAGTGTTAACAATTTTGTCCGTTCAATGTGTTAAGAAATTTTTATGTTTGGACCTACATTCTTGAACAAATAATAAATGTTCGGTTACTGGTTCTTGAACAAATAAATAATGTTCGGGCCTGTGTTCTCGAATTTCGATCATATGTTCGGGAGTTCAGTCTCGAAAAAATGACGAACAAATTTTATTATTTTTGTCATTTTTTTCAAGAAACTTGCCCTTATAAAGTCAATCTCCTATGAGCTAAGAACAATATCAAAGCTATGAATCTCCCCTAAACTTTTATTGTTGTACTCCTCTCATCTTATGCAGTTATGGTTATCAGAAAAACTTCCACTCATTGTCATTGCCGGAGAAGTGTAGGCAGTCAAATAGTTATCACTGTTACCGCCGGAATATTGTCGCCAAAGGGTTTTCACGGTTTTGAGGGTGGGTAGGTTTTGAAGGTGGGATTTGGAGAAGATGGATGGGTGGTTATGGAGGTGGGTGCTCTCATAAACCCTAATTTATGATGTAGTGGGTGTGTAGGTTTAATTGTGAAATGAGGTGTCCCAAAATTAATGATGTTCTTTTTAATAATTTTATTTGAGATTATTATTGTAATTAAAAAAAAGATTAAAAATTGGAGGGTCCAAAATAATTTATGAGGTGCTAATAGAAACCCTCTTTATATATATATATACTAGTGTATGCCCGTGCCTGAAGGCACGGTGCAATTAATAATGAGATTAAAATATAAATCAAAATAAAATTATTAAAACATAATGTTAAGATTTTCCTTTTCAATGTTGGTGGACAGTCACAGAGCGGAAGTGGCGATGAGTCCCTTAGTTCAACACCCATTTCAAAAACTTTTTCAAATTTACTTAAGTTTTGTGAGAAAATTTTAATTTCTACTATAATACTATTATATGTATTAAAAATTTAGCTCATTAAATTTTTTTAAATTTTTATTAAAAAATTTAAAAATTAAATGTTAGTATTTTATGATGAAATGTCTTCAAATTATTCTAATATGAAAGTTAATATTTTTTATAAAAATTATTAATTTTATTGAATGTATATTAAAAATAAAACATGATATAGCGGTTTGATTTGATTTTTTTAATTATTTTTTGATTTTATTGAAAAAATAGAAATAAATTTGACAAAAATAAATTGTTTCTTTTGATTTTTCAAAAATTGTTTTAAAGGTATTTTCATTTATTTTATTGGATTTTTTTATTTTACTCATTTTTTTGTACTTTTAAATGCACCTAATCTAAATATATTTGAAAAGTAAAACAAATTGACTAAAATATTAAAAAATTCTAACAATAAAAAAAATTCAAATAAAAATCTGTGCATTTTTATTTAGATTTTTGTTTTTTTTAATGAATTTTTTTCGTATTTTACTTTTTAAATGCATCTAATTTTGATATATCTAAAATGTACAAAAAAAAAAGAGACTAAAATATGGAGGAAAAAAAAAAGTTGAGAAATAACAAACGAAAACCAGTCTCAAAATAATTTCTGAAAAATTAGACCAATCAAATATATTTTCAACACCCATTTCAAAAACTTTTTCAAAATCATAAAAAATCAACACTCATTTTCTATTAAGGAATTAAATTTATTTCATAAATTAAACTAAAATCAAAACCCATTTTATGAAGATCAAATATTCTAAAACATCTCAGTCACATAACTTGTGTGCATAGATTTGCACTTTGCCTATCTCTGAAAAAAAGAAAGAAAAAAATAAGAAAGAAAATGCAAAACAAACCCAGATTTTTAAATTGTCTAACCTTCATTAACAGTAATCACATGGATATAATTCCGCAACAACACTACCAATCTTACCAACCACCACACAAAAAAGAAAAGGAAAAAAAAAAAGGTACATGATTTTTTTTTTTACTCATTTTTTTTTTTTACTTTTTAAATACACCTAATCTAAATATATTTGAAAAGTAAAACAAATTAACTAAAATATTAAAAAATTCTAACAACAAAAAAAATTCAAACAAAAATCTGTGCATTTTTATTTGGATTTTTATTTTTTTTAATGATTTTTTTTCGTATTTTACTTTTTTTAAATGTATTAAAAAAAGGACTAAAATATGGAGAAAAAAAAAAGTTGAGTAATAACAAACGAAAACCAATCTCAAAATAATTTCTGAAAAATTAGACCAAACAAATATATTTTCAACACCCATTTCAAAAACTTTTTCAAAATCATAAAAAATCAACACTGATTTTCTATTAAAGAATTAAATCCATTTCATAAATCAAACAAAAATCAAAACCCATTTTATGAAGATCAAACATTATAAACATCTCAGCCACATAACTTGTATGCATAGATTTGCACTTTGTCTCTCTTTGAAAAAAAAAAAAAAAGCAAAACAAACCCAGAATTGGATGAGCGTGGGTGTCATTAACAGTAATCACATAAACATAATTCCGCAACAATACTGCCAATCTCACCAACCACCACACAAAAAATAAGAAAAAAAGGTACATGAATTTGAAAAAGAGAAACAAAATTAGAAGATTTGATTGATGTAGAGTAGTAGTAGGGAAGAGAGTTGGATGAGCGTGGGTGTTTTGAAATTTAAAAATTGTAAGTGAGACTAAAAGAAAAAAAAGAGAAAAGTTTATAGAGAGAGTTTGATAAGCATGAGTCTCTTTTTTGTAGGGAGTGGATGTGTGTGTTTTGAAATTTAAAATGTGGAAGGGTGATGTCACGACCCAAACCCGCCCCTATGGGTTTAGCACCGTAACCGGCCAGTAATCTGAGATTACCAAAGGCCTACTTTACAGTAAGACAGTATAACAGAGTACAGGGGCATGGCGGAAGCCAATACAGTCAATAAACAGTGTCCAATGAGCTGTGACAGTCTGTATGCAAAAAAGATTTTTCATACATACATAGATATATACACAGTATGGAACAGTATGCACAATAGTTACAGTCGTTCAGAACATGGACCAAATCCCTATTAACATTACAGTAACAACCTATACAGTCATTACAAAACAGGACAGAAGGGGGAAAGCTAAAACACCCCATAGCCTTTGCTAGACAGGCTCGGAACCTCACGGTGAGGCACACTGGTTGGCTTGACAAAAAGGGAAGTCTACCCCACGCTTCTAGCTCCGGTCTGGTGCCTGTACACCTACATATATATATGAGTAGTGAGTTAAAGCCTAGTGAATAACATAATGGGTAAAAGGGGTTTAGAATGAATGTCCTTACAGTAATTAAAACAGTTCATTTCAATCAGTATATCAGTTGTTCAGTACAGTAAACAGTCATATGTGGTACATCCATTAGCTTAACAAGATAAGAAATGAGGTCTAAAAGACCGAACAGTAAATGATGGCCATCAATTAGTAAACAGTAGTGATTCCAACGAGGGAACCGACAGAGATCTCTGTATGATAAGAATCGATGATGGTTGCTAAGGATGCCTGATGCGATTGAATATAGGACATACATTCATTCAATTAACAGTAGCAGTTCAGAAAACGGTAAAGTTCAATTGTTCAGAAGATAATCATTTTTGAACATATCTTTACACAGTTGTTACTCACAGAGTTCTGGGCTACGATGGCTAAGCGTCTCCTGAAAGCCAACCCTACCTGTTCTGAGAATGAACACACACTAAGCTACACGGTTGGAAAAGATAATAACTTAATCCCCAATTGCCTCGGTGTGTGCTACATCTATATCCTCAATAAGATGCCTTAAATGTGCCCTAGGAATACCTAGGATGGAAAAAGGATGTAAAAATGCACTCAGAAAACATTTTCAGAATTTCAGAAAAACAGAGGTCTCGCTCGAGCGTAGGTTACTCCGCTCGAGCGGACATACAGACAACGGTTCCCACTCGAGCGTCACTTCTCATGCTCGAGCGGACATGCAAAACAGTCAAAAGTACTGGATAGGTGAAATCCACGCTCGATCGGGCCCTCGGTAGCCGCTCGAGGGTAAGACACAAGGTCAATCCTTCGCTCGGCGGACTTCAACACAATGCAAAAATCTTGGAGCACGAATTTCCGCCGGCGCCCACTTTTCGGCGAAAGGAGTCCAAAATCTGGAATTTCCAAATTTGAACTTCCAAGCTCAAATCAAGTTTAAATGCACAAAATTTGATCTTCTTGGGCCAAATTTCTGGAAAACATTTGTAAACACATAGAATAACATGTTTCAAAGCTCAATTTGAGAAATCAAAGACCAAGGGTATTTAATTCAAACTCAATTTCAAACCAATTTTCATGAACATGCTACAAACATGACATGCATGAGTTTAAATCATTTCAAAGCTTTAAATATAAGCTCAAATGAGCTAATCCTTTCAAAAACAAGATGGTTTCATGGACTTAACATAATTATGAGCATGCATGTAACATTTGGCATGAAAATAACTTCAAACTCAACAATCCAAACATGCATGCATGAATTAAGCTATAATTCAACACTATTGAACCAAGTCATACCTTAGATCATTAAAGACTCATGAATCATGCAAGAGTCAACACAAAACATAAACAAGATGGCAAGAAATCTACCTTAAGTCTTGTAGTTCAAGTGTAGGCGCTCAATTATGCAAATTACTCTTCAATTCCTTCACTTCTACCAAATTTCCAAGCCAATTAGAGATGAAATCACACTCTCTTCTAACTCTCTCTCTCTAGTTCGGTGGAGCTCAACAAAATAGGCTGAGGAAATGTTTGGTTCAATGTATGCAAGCCCCTACATGTGTGAAGTAATGGCCACTAAGTGGCATTTTGGCAATTAAGTCTAATTTTAGCAATTAACCAATGTTTAATCTAATTTAATCACACTTAATCAGTTTTCGGATAAATATGCCATAAAATCACATAAAATCTAATTAGCACAGAACATCAATCAATTTCAGATTTAGCCGCCGATAAGGCCTTCAATTTGCAATTTAAACATAAAACATGAACAGATAATTTACCAAACGAACAGATAGAAAATGCATTTAAACAGATATAATCTATCAATCAGTTTCGGATTTCAGTCAGTCAGTTCAGTATTTCAATCAATTTAGTTATCAGTCATAATCAGTCTCAGTTTAGCAATGATCGGTAATTAATTGGTAATCAGTGGTGAGGGTTATTACAAGTGAGGTGAGAGAGTTTAATGAGCGTGAGTCTCTTTTTTGTAGGGAGTGGATGGGTGTGTTTTGAAATTTAAAATATGAAAAGGTGAGGTGCGACAGATAAGGATGGGTGGTTGCAAAGTTTGTAGCTCTTGGGCAGGAAATTCAGGTAGAGTGAGAGATAAGGTTTTTATCTCAGAAATGAATCAGGACCATTGAAATGTCTTAGTAGGACAATTGTCCCTAACATATTTTCGAAAACCTATTTGTGGCTCTTGGGCAGGAAATTCAGGTAGAGTGAGAGATAAGGTTTTCATCTCAGTTGTCCATCTAAATATAGAAATGAATCAGGACTATTGAAATGTCCTAGTAGGATAATTGTCTCTAACATATTTTCAAAAATCACTCTTCCTTATTATATAGATATATTAATAATTGACACATGCAATTTATGTGTAAATGAAATAAATAAAATATTTATTATATATTATATGCAACTTAAATAATAAAAACCTTATTTATCAAATTTGTGGTCATAATACAAGTCACACCTCTTTTTTATTTCTATTTTATGTTTTATAAATAAAAAATTAGGCAATTGATATAAAAAGAGAGAAAATTTCAAGACACAAAATAGGCGCTCAAACATAAATAACAGTCATGTAGTGCTCTAATTAGAGTGTTACAGTCCAGCTCTAGTCCAGCTCTAATAAGTTATTCATCCATTGAAAAAAAAATCATTTTTGTATAAATAATTGTATGGATTTTATTGATCTGGTTTTGGGAGACTAGTTTCTCTCTCATTAAGCTGATGTCAAAACCCTAGAAAACCAGAGACGATGGAACCACCGCCACCGCCACCGCCACCGCCACCAGCAGCACCGCCACTCTCCCAAAACCCGCCATTATCGCCGCCGCAAATCATCGAAACAATCACCGCTGTGCTCACCTCCGACAAAGCTTCTTCTTCGTCGCTGAAGTCACTCAACCCATTCATCTCCTACCTCACCCCTCCCCTAATTCTCTCCCTGCTCTCCTCCAAAACCCTAGCCTGTCGCCCCAACAGCCTCCTCTCCTTCTTCATTTGGTCCCAGAAGCACATCCCAACTTTCTCTCTCCACACCCACTCCCTCCCTTCTCTCCTCACCGTCCTCTCCTCCCTCTTCGCCCACAACAAGTTCTCCGACGCCAAATCGCTTCTCCTCAACTTCATCTCTGCCGATCGCCGCCACGATCTCCACCGCTCTCTCCTCCACCCTACTCGCTCCCTCCCCAGACCCTCCAAGGCCCTTCTTGACACTGCAATTGGAGCTTATGTTCAATTAGGCCACCCTCATCTTGGTCTCCAAATTTTTAAGAAGATGAAGCGACTTCGATTGCAGCCCAATCTCCTCACTTGCAATACACTCCTCAATTCTTTGGTAAAGTACCCGTCCTCCCATCCGGTTTTGCTTTGTAGAGAAATATTCAACGATGTGATTAAACTTGGTGTTTTGCCAAATGCTAACATGTTTAATATATTGATAAATGGGTACTGCTTGGAAAATAAGTTTAAGGATGCTCTGGATTTGTTGAACCTAATGGATGAATATGATTGTTCTCCTGATAATGTGACTTATAATACCATATTGGATGCACTTTGTAAGAAGGGTCGCTTGAATGAGGTTCGGGATTTGTTAATGGATATGAAAAATAGAGGGTTGTTGCCTAATAGGAACACATATAATATTCTGGTTTATGGGTATTGCAAAATGGGGTGGTTGAAGGAAGCTGCTACGGTGATTGAGTTGATGACGCAAAACAATTTGTTGCCTGATGTTTGGACTTATAATATGCTGATTAATGGTTTGTGTAACGAAGGAAGGATTAAAGAGGCTTTTCGGCTTCGGGATGAGATGGAGAACTTGAAGTTGTTACCTGATGTGGTTACTTACAACACATTGATAAATGGGTGTCTTGAGTGGAAAAGTAGTTCAGAAGCATTCAAGCTGCTGGATGAAATGAAGGAAAAAGGAGTGGAGCTGAATGCAGTCACGCATAATATAATTGTTAAGTGGCATTGTAAAGAAGGGAAGATGGATGAAGCAAGTGATACTGTTTGGAAGATGCAAGAAAGTGGGTTTTCCCCAGATTGTGTTACATACAACACTTTGATAAATGGGTATTGTAGAGCCGGGAACTTAGGTGCAGCCTTAAAGACGATGCATGACATGGGTGGAAAAGGTTTGAAGATGGATAATGTAACCCTTAATACCATTCTTCACACTCTCTGCAGGGAAAGGAAGCTTGATGAGGCCTATGAGTTACTTACTAGTGGGAGTAAGCGAGGTTATATTGTTGATGAAGTAAGCTATGGCACTTTGATTGTGGGATACTTCAAGGATGAAAATGTGGATAAAGCCTTGAAGCTTTGGAACGAGATGAAGGATAAGGATATCATTCCTAGTATTGTCACGTACAACTCTATTATTGGGGGGCTTTGCAAATTGGGCAAAATGGAGCAAGCAATAACTAAGCTGAACGAACTTTTAGAGAATGGGTTAGTTCCCGATGAAACCACATACAACTCAATTATTCATGGGTACTGCTGGGAGGGTAATGTTGAGAAAGCATTCCAGTTTCACAATAAAATGGTCGAGAATTCATTTAAGCCTGATATCTTTACATGTAATATTCTTCTTTGCGGGCTTTGCAGAGAAGGGATGCTCGAAAAAGCTCTTAAGCTCTTCAACACATGGATCTCAAAAGGGAAATCAATTGATGCAGTAACCTATAACACATTGATAATGGCCCTATGCAAAGAAGGGAGGCTTGAGGATGCTTTGGAACTTGTTGCAGAGATGGAAGTGAAGAAACTAGGGCCTGATCATTATACATATAATGCAATTCTTGGTGTGCTTACTGATGCCGGGAGGATCGAGGAAGCAGAGGAGTTGATGGCAAAACTGATTGAGACAGGAAACTCATGTGACCTTTTCTTACAAATGGATAAGGGGCAAGATGTAGTTACCATTGGAACTACCGACAAGTTAGATTTAAGCTCTATAGCTTATTCAGAACAGATCAATAAGCTGTGTACTGAAGGGAGATACAAGGATGCAATGCGTATTTTTGGTGAATTGACGCAGAAGGGTATTGCTGTAAATAAATCTACCTATATTACTTTAATGAATGGACTCGTCAAGAGGAGAAAACCAATATCAAAGGGAGCATGATTATAGGAACTGCATCCTTCGGTACTCTCCTTGATAGTGTCGAGTGGGTGGCTTCATTGCATCTTTCACATGGACCTAAAAGCAAATCAACCAATCAGGGAATCCGGGTATGAATTTTCCCCCTCATCTTAAAAATAGAAAGATAGATAGCTTATGAACATAATTTAGTGTATAAAATTTATTCATTTATTGGAAGCTGTAGTTTTGGTGGCACTATCATCTTCTTTCTTCACAAAAAATGCTTTGTAGCCTATTATTTATAGGTTTTTAGTAAGATTAGTAAAAATGAATGTGGAAGTAAAAACTATACAACATATTGATGCTATTTTGATATATACATCCTACTTGCCTTCATAACATATGTATATTTGCTTATATTAAAATTTGAACACTGAAATGGTTTTTTGGTCTTAGAGACTCAAGTAGTGCTTTGTTGAATAGACCGGCACGTCTTTATATTTCATTGAGGATCTATTAAGATGACAAAAAATAAAATTATAGTCAAGCATAGATAGTACTAGATGAGCACTCATGGTTGTTTTGCGCATTTCAACTCTCTTCATTTTGTCTTATAGATATGGAGAAATTTTGAGGTCGCATTCTCAGTTTTGCATGCTGGAGGAATGTACATTCTTGTGGGAGTTGATTAAATACTTTGATGGAGGAGATTGTGCTTCTTGGGATGAAGACTTTTGATCTTGAAGACCTTGTTTTCTGTGTTTAAAACTATGATGGAGATGAGAAACCCCCCGTTCGGACATGACTTGATGCCTAGTTCGATAGTTCATATAGGTGATTCATTCTTGTCATGGCCAGGATGATTCTTACCACTGGGTTGCTGAAGTCGTTTTTGTGCTGTTGAAAACACGAGGAAGGTGATGAAAAGAGTGAAGGATTGCTACAAGAGAATTGAGACTTGGCTACACAAGTAAGCTTCCTTGTCTTTTTCATTATTTTGGGTAGTTTTTAAAAGTGCTTTTTGCTTATGATATGAAGTTTTTGAAGTCAAATTATGGACGCATAGCTGTAATTAGGTATAACGGAAGAAGATGAAAGCCTTCTTGGCATTCTGTTGTTTCAATGTTAACCCCCCATGTACTTCTATGTTTTGACCTAGATAAGATTTGTAATAAAAACCAAACCAAACTAGGCCTCGTTTGTGAACAGGTTAATTTAGTAACTTTTTGGATATTTGGCTAAAATATGAGCTAAAAAAAACTAGTATGTTTGGAATAATTTTTTGATTTTTTACGAAAAGATGTGCAAAAGGTAGAGAGAAAAGAGAATCTTTGACTTTTTGATATAGGTTGTTGACTTTTTGGTTTTTGTAGTGACTTTTTGGTTTTTTGGCTAAAAAAGCCACTTGTCAAACGAGGCCTTATGTGTTCCAAAGTGGGATATGTCAGTGCTGATAAATGTACCTATCTTTACAAATTTTACCGAAGGCACTGACATGGTTAATTGTTAGCCACAAATTTCCAAAGTCAACAAAATTTTGACATGCACTGATGCACTGATGTACCTATCAGTATGTGTCTGGAAGGTACAAGTCAAAATTTTAATGTTTGATATAATATTTTATTACACATTTTTTGTAAAAAGTCAAAAAGTTATTCTAAACATGTATCTTTTTTCTCTCTATTTTTTTAGTCAAAAAGTCAAAAAGTGCACTTATATAGATCATCCCAAACAACCCCTTTGGCTTTGATACCAAAATGATGAAGCCAAATCAAGAAAGAGATTTCAGTAGAGAGAGAAAATCCCAAAATGAGATACAAGAGCACTTTGCTCTGAAAAATTTGTTGAAATGTGTTGCACATCGCCTGGAGTTGCCCCAACTTATAAAGTTCCAGTTTCCCTTTCCGTAATACCTAAGTTTTAAGGAGAAGTATGGGTTGGGCTTTTCAACTTGGTATCAAAGCTTGGTTGGGCCTGTGATTGGTGTGCCGTTTGTTCGGCTAGTGTATGTTATGGTCCATGAGAGAGTGTTGGAATGTGTCTCACATCGCTTGTAGTTGCCTTATTTGTGCTAATTATAAGGTTTTAGTTTCCTTCTATTTAATACCTGGGTTTTAAGGAGAAGTGTGAGCTGCATTTTTCAACTACATTCAACGTCAAAATATCATCAGATATCTTTCCAAAACTAACTATTTATTTATAGGCCAAGAGACTAGTGTTTTAAAAGCGCACCTAGGTGAGTGCCTACGCTCAAGGCGAGGCAAGCCGCAGTTCTGCGCCGCATGTATGGCGAGGCGAAGCGATGTAGAAGAGGCGCAGATGAGGCGACGAGGCGCGCGCTTTATGGATACCCACATGGGATGACATCTCATTTACATTATAAAATGATCCAAACGTGGGTCAAAAGAGCAAAAACATTAAAAAAAGCCCTAGGGGAGAAGAAGAAGAAGACGAAGACGCGACGTCACGAAGAGTACACAACACACCAATATACGCAGGTTCTCTTCTCTTCTTCTCTGCCTCTGTTCTACTCTCTTTTTTTTTTTTTTTTTTGCTTCAGTCTTCTCTTCTAGTTCGACTGTTCTTCTTTTCTCCTCTTCTCTGCCTCTGTTCTACTCTATTTTTTTTTTTTTTTTTTTTGGCTTCATTCTTCTCTTCTGGTTCGCTCATGATCGCTCTCTCTCGCCTTCTCTCTCGCTTCTATCTCTCTTTATCTTCCTGATTTTCATATATATATATATAATATATTATATAATGTATAATAAATGATATACTTATAGATAATATATAAAATATAATCGATTCATATGTATATATATAATATTATATAATACCTATGATACCTATTATATAATACATAATATATAATATACTTATAGATAATATATAAAATATAATATATACTTATACATAGTAATAAAAAACTAAATACATGTATGTAAAATAAAATAAAAAATTAATTGAAACACTTTATTTACTCCCCTCCGTCCCAAAATAATGGTCCCTTTTGGGGAATCCAACTTTTTTTGGTAGTACAATTATTGTATTTGAAAAAAGTTGATTTTCCAAAAAGACCCTTTTGATAGTACAATTTTTGAGAATATCAATGCATAATTGTACTTTTTATATTATTTATTAATTTAAAAGAAGGGCAAAATAGGAAATTTATATTATTTTTGTACTTGATTTTAGAAGAGGGACTAATATTTTGGGACAATGAAAAATGGAATAAGGGACTAATATTTTGGGACGGAGGGAGTAAAAAGTATAATAAATAAATAAAATAATATATATATATATTAAAAAATTAATTGTTTTTTTTCATCTTCTTTTCTCTTCGTATTAAAAAAATTAATAAAATACATATTAAATATTTGCTTATGTTGAAAACTGTGCTCTATTAATGTTTTGCTTAACTTCTATAACTTGCGCCTCGCTTTGGTGAGGCGTGCGCCTTGCCTCGCGCCTCGGCGCAAGTGGGCACCTCAATTTCCCCGCGTGGGTAAACCATATCACACACAAGTAACA
The DNA here is from genome assembly GCA_025200525.1 of Camellia lanceoleosa. Classification (NCBI taxonomy): domain Eukaryota; kingdom Viridiplantae; phylum Streptophyta; class Magnoliopsida; order Ericales; family Theaceae; genus Camellia; species Camellia lanceoleosa. The sequence goes on from CM045764.1 coordinate 69,338,067, forward strand.
ATTCAAAAAAAATTAAATTTCATCTCAACACAAGGGATCTCAAATACATAACCAATTTACCCATTAATTCCTCTCCCATTACCCACCAAGATCTATGAGCAACAATTTAACTTTCATAAGAAATTTAGGGCTTTTCTTTCCATTCCTTAGTTTTCCAAGATTATTGATGTACACATTATTTTTAACTAAGAAATAACCAAATCTCCCACAAATCTTAGAATGAAATTTGCTATCACCATTAGTGTTTACATATATATATATCACCCATTCCATATCACATCTTCATATCATGAGATTAATACATATTCAAACCAAAATATAGATATACATGGGTAAAAATGTCCACACTTCAAAGGTTATGAGAGAAGAGACGAAGACCGAAGGAGTGAGCTTGCGAAATAACACGATCCAATCGGTTCAATGTGTAGCTTATGGCAAGATTAACAACTTTGATAAAAGGACAATGATGGATTCTTGGTGAAAAATAGATGAAATTGAGGTTTGGAGGTCTAGGGTTTCGGGTATGGAGGAGAAAGAGGAGAGAGGAAGAAAAAATGAAAAGTTTGGGGTAAAAAAAGTGACTTTAAAGTGCCTGATTTCAAACAGACCGCTCGAGCAGTCAAAACTTGACTCGAGCGGTGAAAGAAAGCTCCCAGAATCTCCGTAACTCGCACAAACAGCTCAAGTGGTCAAAAGTTTGCTCGAGTGGACTTGCTTCTAGCTTAGATACTCAAATTTCAAACGGGCATAACTCTCTCATTTAGATTCCATTTTGGGTTGTTCTTGTGTCTAAATTGAAGTCCTTAGAAAAAAGCTTTCCAACGGTGTTAGCCTCACATCCAAATTTAAAGTGTGGAAAGAGAAAAGGTAAAAGAGTGGAGACTGCTCATAGGACAATTATCCGAATTAATGTTTTTGGTTTAATTCTACTTTACTATTATGATACCACCTCAATCAATATTCTAAAATGAATCAAAGAGGCTCCAAGTATAATAATAAGACTGTTAAGTGCAATCCCACTAGTCCAAGGAATACACTCTCCCCACCTTAAGAATTTTCGTCCTTGAAATTAGACACTTCAAGAATTAAAGTTTGGTCAAACCGAAACAAAAGAGATTGTGGAATTAACACTCCCACTAATTAATCACAAATGACCTCTACTCAACAAGAAGTTTCTAGAAGATTCTTCCAATGTAAAAGATTTCGTGTGATATGAAAAAGAAACAATTCCCACGAAAGAAGATAAAGAAACCCAATGATATAAGGGGTAGAATAATTTCCAATAGAATTACAATCGCCACTCCAAAATCTAATTCGAAATCTAAAAGAAACTTTCATATTTCAGTCCCACATTGGTATTTTGACAACACCTCAAATGATGTGAACAACAATTCGAAAGTGGTGTGTCTCTCTTTCAACTCATTTGCAAGAATTACCTCTATGAGCCACAAGAAGAGTCCACTGATCCTACAAAACAAAAGTCAAGCAAAAGGTGTCACTAACATACCGTACAGTCGTGTCTCAAACGGACTCAACCTCAAGGGAATAACTCTTTTTTCTAACAACCTAAAATCTTAGAATGATAAGATTTCACATCACATTTACACCCAAGAAACAATTACCAGTCGCTCGGCAATCAAATTTTCAAACGATTACCTCACACTACTACATTAGTCCTCAATCCCCTCTCATGAGAAGAAAAGATTCTAATAAAAGTTCCATCCGCTAATCATAGCCTTCAACAAAACACAACCCAACAAAACCAAAGAACCATGAACTACATTCTTACAACACAACTAGTATTCCTTGCCCACACATTTACTCAATTGCGTTTTTGAAATACTTGAGAATCAAAAACATCCAAAAATAATATTTCTCGACTTTTGAAATTAAAAGAGATTATTCTTGGTAGAAAACTTTATATATATATATATATATAAAATGTTTTAGACGCGTACCAATGATTTGTAAAAGTGAAGAGTTTGAAAAAGAAATTTATTTATATTTGAAATAGTTAAGAGTTATATACATCATAAGACTCTATATGCCCTCTTCATGACTATTTCCCCTTTATTCACTGGTTTATCCATAATGATAATTTCTCAATTTTGGCAAAAATAAGGTCATACTCAATAGGAAAACTCCGTTCTCAACTCTCTTCTCAAACATTTTTCAACCGGTGACTCCCAAATGTCACCCAACCATCCCATCACCATGGTGATGTCACAATTCATTTATAATTATTCAAGCAACAATTGTAGATAATAGATACTGTAAGGTTAAATAAAACAAACGAATGGGCTAAACATCACAAGCTTGGGAAGTCGCATTACATTCACGATCACTACTACAATCCACCAATTGCTCATTATTTATTTTATGTTTGCATCATAAATTTTCACGATTAAACCCATTTTGGGGATCACACATAAACAATTAGAATCAAGTATCAAATAGTTAGCATGACTTGTCACTCTCGTGAGTGACATACACACAAGCAAATAATCCTCATCCTTATGCCCCCTATCTGAAGTTTAAGACGAGTCCCGCAACTATAATAGACTATGTTACACGGACTCTTTGAAATTTCGGAGGTACCCGTGTCGACACGACACGACACGACACGGGTACGGGTGCGGGATACGGCCGGGATACGGCTCATCACAGATGGATACGGCTATGTTTTGCCCTAAATACTGAAGCAACGAAATAGCCCTAACAGAAGAAAGGAAAGAAGAGAGAGCAAGAACCTGTTGCCGACTTCTCTGTATTCGCAAGCTTCGTCTTTCGTCTTTCGTCTCTCAAAATAGCCCTAAATACAGAACCTGTTCTCTCGTCTCTCGATCTCCTCTTCTCTCGATCTCTCGATCTCGATCTCGCCTCTCGATCTCCTCTTCTCTCGATCTCTCTTCTCTCCCGTAATCTACTCCTCTGTCTATCTATTCGTATATATCTATGATTATAATAACTATAATAACTATAATAATATATAATAATAATAATAATAATAGTTAATAACTATTAATATTTAATAACTATAATAATAACTATTATTATTATATATTATATAATTATTATATAACATATAATATATTTATAAGATAATATATACTTATATATATTAATAAAAAATAAATAAATGCATGTATGTAAAATTAAAAAATATAATAAATAAATTAAATAATTAATGTATATTAAAATAAAAATATTTATAATATATATATATATAATATAACTCATCTTCATATAATAAATATATATATTTTTAAAAACTATTTAACGTATCCCCGTACCCGTATCCAAATTTGGATATGTATCTACATATCCTTAATTTTTAATTTTGAAGTGTCCGACCCCTAGATACGCACCCGCACCCGATACCCGTACCCGAGTCCGTGTAACATATATAATAGACAATCTCGTGAGAGGAAAATCATCTACACTTACATTGCCTACCTTTACTTGCAGAACACAATACCCTCCTTGAAATCAACACTATACCCCTAATCCTTAAGATAGGGGGCAAAAACTTCCCAACTAACTATAAGAGGACAATCTCAAGATAATAGCTAAATCTGAAATTTAAATTACCTCAACTGATCAAACATAGGAAAACTATTAATTATCTCAACCTGTCAAATTTAATTATATAAATTATCTTAATCATGCATCCACAACATCAACTACTAGGTCAATTAGAACATGAAATATTAGCACGATTTAAGTAAGGAGTTACATCGATAAACAATCACAATCTTAATGTCATCTCAAACCTCCATTTGAAACCACCAGTCACAATATTTCAGAAAGTATAACTAAGGATCATGTATCAAGTACTTGCCCTCATGTATTTCTTATAGCAAAAGGTTCCACAAAGTGAAACTGAAAGCACAAAATATTTTCTTTTACCATGGAAGATAAATACCTTAAAATCCAAACTATTATCACTCACCAAAAGTCAAATGCACAAGGGTGACCTCAATAACCCCGCTATATTAACACAGTAGTAACCCAAAATCTTTCCACACCCATGGTGAAACTAAAATTCCGACTAGGATTCACAATCAACCACTAAGAAATAATTTTTGAGTTGAAAATTATAATTATTCGCACTCACTAGTGCATATCGTAACATAAAATGGCAAATGTAAAATGTCAATCAAGAACCAAATCAACCTCTATTCCCAACCATGAACGATGACAATCCTAAGTACACACAAATCGAACCACGTGTCCTAAAAACAAAAGGACTAGTTAGCCATTCATATCATTGCACCAATGTAATAGATTTAAACTCATAATTGACTCAGGCTGATAATCAAACTTTGGGTGAAACTCTCACACCTAGGAAGGTTAATCTATTGTAGCTCCAACTACTAATTTAACTGAACATGATTAACCATCAATGTATAGAAAAGTTTACTTATCTAATTTTTGTATTATATGACCATTGTACAACTCCGTCTAGTACCACATTAACCTCGAAAAGGATAACCATAGATTAGTTTTACCTTCTCATTGCATAACTAATGATTTCAACCTGAACTTTCGTCTACCAAAGAACTCACGTGTTTTGAAATAAACTTCCATCAAGGTAATAGCAAACACTTACTATGTAAGTTCATCTTTCAAGGAAAGGAAACTACAGTCCAATTATAGAGCGAAATGTTGCAGATTTTTATTTATTTATTTATCTTCTTAACCTATTTCCAAAATTTTAATGTGAGTCTATGGGATAATTTCAACTCTTCATCACCACAAACTATTCACCATACAATAAAATCTTTACTATCACAAGGTCACAATTGCTTCTCATGAACTTACAAAATCGGTAAACTAAGGTTCCATATCAATCTCATAATCGCGTTCTCATGTTATCCCAAAACGATATAGCTTACCAATAAAAGTGGTGCCAAAGATTCAAGTCCCAAAAGTTTTCCCCCCTATTTGGGGCCACTCACGTCCTTTCATCCTATAAGAAAATAGAGATAAGGTTTAACCCACACTTAAATACTCCACATGAGATCTCACACACCATACACGAGTTACACATATGCCTATACAGGTATCTACTTCCACGTAAGGCAAACCACATAAGTACATAGTCACATAGAACTTCCAAGTGGAAAAAGCAATGACCAGGTGCCATTCCAAAAAGATTTCGATGAATGCAATATTCACAAGTTGTATCCTAGAAGCTTAACCCCATATCCACATAGTCACACAAACACATAAAGCATATAAGGTAAACTAACGTCCCTTCACTAGCATGATAAACCCATTGTGGCAAAAGTCACATCCTACGAGCTCAAGGTATTCAAACCTAGTTAGCTTTGATACCAATTTGTAATGCCTCAAAATTTGAAACTATAAACTATCCAACACAGCAAAGATGTACGTATAATATTCAACTCAAATTCACAACAAATCCCAAAGTTTCTCTTTCTCATTGAACTATAATTTCAAAGTTACAAATACATATTCAAGCATTCACAGTTTAAGAAGATAGAGAAAGTTCAACAAATGCCTCACGGTGTACAATATTAAATACATGGTCTTCAATGAACAAAAGGTGCCCATGATCACAAAACTAAGTAAAAGTTCAACAATTACATTACAATTTCAAAATATCATTGACTTTTTAAACAAGAGAGTTGGGCAACAACTTCTTCATTGGGGTGGTTGCAGTTCACCAAGTCCTGAAATTTGTTTGATAGGAATGATCAATTGCTCAGTAGAGAGTATATTTAATCACGTATATAAATATTTGATTTAAATTATGCAGGACCTTGTTCCTTTACTTATGGACATTAATTTTCCAACCTCATGGCCTAATACACATCATTCCACTTAACTCCACATTTCTTCATCCTCACATGGATGGCGAGTGGGCACCTCAAACCTTCCACATATATTGTCCTCACACGATCGGACATGTGGACACGTCAAACATTTCCACATTTGTTGTACTCACACGACTGGGCAAGTGGGTACCTCAATTTCTCTGCGCGGGTAAACCAGATCACACAAGTAGTAACAATTTAAAAAACTCAAATTTCATCTTAACACAAGGGATCTCAACACATAACCAATTTACCCATTAATTCCTTTCCCATTACCCACCAAGATCTATGAGCAACAATTTAAATTTCACAAGAAATTTAGGGCTTTTTTTTCCATTCCTTAGTTTTCCTAGATTATTGATATACACATTATTTTTAACTAAGAAATAACCAAATCTCCCACGTATCTTAGAACAAAACTTGCTATCACCATTAGTGTTTACACACATATATATATATATATATATATATATCACCCATTCCTAATCACACATTCATGTCATGAGATTAATACATATTCAAACCAAAATATAGATATACATGGGTAAAAATATTTCGACCTCAAAGGTTATGAGTGAAGAGATGAAGACCCAAGGAGTGAGCTTGTGAAACAAGACGATCCAATCGGTTCAATGTGTAGCTTATGGCAAGATTAACAACTTTGATAAAAGGACAATGATGGATTCTTGGTGAAAAATAGATGAATTCAAGGTTTAGAGGTCTAGGGTTTCGGGTATGGAGGAGAGAGAGGAGAGAGCAAGAAAAAATGAATAGTTTGGGGCACAAAAAGTGACTTTAAAGTGCTTAATTTCGAACAAACTGCTTGAGCAGTGAAAGAAAGCTTCCTGAATCTCTGTAACTTGCACAGACCATTCGAGCAGACTTGCTTCCAGCACAAATACTCAAATTTCAAACGGGTACAACTCCCTCATCCGGAATTTGTTTTGGGTTGTTCTTGTGTCTAAATTGAAGCCTCGGAAACAAGCTTTCCAATGGCATTAGCCTCACATCCAAATTCAAAGTGTGGAAAGAGAAAAAGGTAAAAGAGTTCAAAGTGTGGAAAGAGAAAAAGGTAAAAGAGTGAAGACTACTCATAGGACAATTATCCAAATCAATGTTTTTGGTTCAATCCTATTTTACCATTATGATACCACTTCAATCAATATTCTAAAATAAATCAAAGAGGCTCCAAGTACAATAATAAGAGTGTCAAGAGCAATCCCACTTGTCCAAAGAATACGAAGTGTTATAGTCGGATTTGTCTAGTTTCCATGCCCAAGGATGGTAGAACATGACTAGATTTCATATTTTGTATAATGGTATTTCCAAACTGACAAAGCGTTTTACGAATAAAATAAGAGTTTTATGCATAGTTATATAATGAACATGACATGACTACTTGAGGCATACCAAAGAGTGCATGTTCAACAAGGCATGCCGCCTAATACATACCGTTGCTCAAAGTATTGAGTGTTTGACACAGGCACTTCACAAATTTAAAAGAGTTCATGTAACATAGGCCCATAGCAGTCAAATTGCCATTGATGTTGTTGAATTTGTGAATTAGATGGGTCAACCATGATTTTGCACGGAGCCCTGAAATTTGAGAATTAGAGGGGAGTCCATTTCTCAATATAATAAGTTGGGGTATTTTAGATTATGAAAGCTGACTCAGTTTTGAGATTGTGGGTTTGAACATGAAGGCAATCACTTTGTTCAAATTATGCCACTGGTCAAATCTGTACCCAATCTATCCTCCCACACCCACATCTAATGGAGACTAAATTGGGTTTCCTTTTTTTGAAAGCTGACTCAAAAGAAAACCATGAAGCTTATGCTTTGTGTAATGTGTTGTGAACCGTACCATTATTTCCTACTTTTTTATTTTTGTTTCTTTTTCTTTTTCTGGATTAGTAAATTGTATTAGGAAGGCTCCAAAAAACAAGGGTGCAAACGTTATACACAAGCGGTATGCATCAGAAGCTATCTCTACAGGAATATACAGTTATGAAAACTGTAAAAAACAATCAAAAGCAAAAGCAAAAGGGAAAGAATCCATATATATTCACAAAAAAAAGAAAAAAGAATCCTTGTATGTAGAATTTAAATTAATTGCTATGTATTTTTTTTTTGGGTACTGTTTATTATGTATTTTTTAAAAGTATAATTTGTCCAATCAAGCACATGAGACCTTGCTCAGTAGAAGGAATGTAGACGTCTTGATCATGTTTTTTTCGGATACCATTTAAACTCAAGGCTGCTCCTTTGGATTCTATATCTACTCCGTGTCAAACTCTAGTAATATGATTTGGTTTACTTATATGAACTTTTCTGACATTTTTTCCCCTTGTGATTTGTATTCAGTGTCCAGGGCTCAAAGTTTGACTCCACCCGGATTTTCAGTGCCATCCAGACAACCACCTCCTGGGTTTTCTACATGTGAGAGAACAAACCAGGTTGTTAATGCCACCTCTGGTATGCCTTTCCCTCTCTTTCACACTCTCTCCGTGGATTATACATGTTGGTTTGTCTTTGTTTGAACAACTAAGCTTTTCTTCTTTCTATTCCTCCTTTGTATTTCAGGGATTCATTTGGTTAAGATGACTTCTTTGCCAAACAATCAATATTGTGCACCGTCAGCAGAAAATATTAACACTTGCGATTTTGATTTTATTGATCCTGCCATATTGGCTGTTCAAGGGGATAAAGCAACATATGGGTTGGATAACTCAGGCTTAGAAATGAGGCCAACTTCTACACCACAGCTGACCTATAAAGATGAGGCAAGGCTTTGGATCTTGATGCAACAATCTGCATCTGCACATCAGGACCCAAAATTTTCTTCGATCTTCATGCAAGACAGCTCATTCGCGCATCAAGAACTGAGATTTTCTGGTCACATTTGGAATGGGTTTTCTCCCATGGGTGATACTTACAGTATTTCTTCTAGGCTTATGGATCAACACCAGACCTATAATCCATCTCCTTTGACGCAGTTGTCACAGCAGAAATATGGAAACGGACAACTTTCAAATTGCTATTGGTCTGGTCTGGATGCATTCAGACTTGGGAGTGAAGTGAGCATGACAGAAATTCAGAGAAATGAGATATTAGGATTGAACAAGTTATTCCTTGGGTATGGGGATTTAATGTCGCAGACGCCCAGCTCAGGTGATGTATACAATATGGTATATAGGCTGTAACTCTTATATTCTCGTGTAAAAAATAAAACTCTGCCTTGTCAGCTTTCGTGGCATCCTAGTTTCAACAAGGCTGAAATATTTCTGGCTATCAAGACCCCTCTGGTGTTGTAGGATTGGTCTCTAAACCATTTTATTGCAAAGGAGGTGAAGGATCTTATCACTCTGCTTAATCTTGTGGTGGTCCAGTTGAAGCTGGCTGGCGGCAAACTTTCTGTCCATTCTGTTTTCGGGATTTGTTCAACTCTGGTAAAAATGATTACAAATCTTCAGCAAAAGATTCTGATTGTAGACTTTGATGGACCTTGTTGAGGATCATTTCTGCGATATTGCACTATATCTCTGAATTCTTGCAGGGCAGGAGTGATTATACCAGAAGCCTGACTTCTAATATTAGAATCTGATTGTGAATCCCTATGGCTGCTTTAGGGCATTTTCTCATGCCTCATTATAGGATCGAAGTCTTGGTTGGGTAATTACTACTGTTTGATGCTCCGGTTGATGGTTGCTTTTTGGTTGAGATACAGGTTTTGCCCCTCTTGTTGAAAAGATTTTAGGCCCCACATGGAATTTGAAATACATTCTACTTAATTCTACACATAGTAGTGTAGGTCTTTCATCATGGGTAAGAAAAGTGAATGGTTCGAGCTGCAAAAGAACTATGAAAAAAATTGCTCTTTCTTATGGTAATGAAATTAGCCATTGTTTGGAATCATATTATTCTAGTGAGTCCTGTGTCAGTTATATTGTGGAAATTGCAATATAACAGTACAGTTTAAGGCACAGCTGGGAGGACAGCAGAAAGAGTGACAACAGTGGCCCTGCATCCATAAAGTTTTTCATGAATTTGAAAATATTTTATGAAGGTACCGGTGATTTGTAATTCTCTATTTATTATATTTGTCAGTAAGAAAAATTTGTAAATTTTGTTAGTTTGTTTAGCATTTTACTACACTTAGGATTGGTTTGGGATGTTTTAAAAAAGTGTACTTTTTGACTTATTGGCTTATATGGGTTGGGTTTGAGTTGGGTTTGATGTGATGTGTTAGAGAGGTGATGTGATTTAAATAAGATGATGTGACTTAAATATAATAGTGATTTTTTGACTTTTTATATTATTTAGTAGATGTCAAACTTGGTCTTAATTTGTATTTCATGAGTTTAGTCAGTCTAAAGTAGTGTTTGGTTTATTAGAATGAAGAGAGGCTGGAATGATTGTGGAATGATTATTTCATTAGAATATTTATTTTCATATTTGGTTTACTAAAAGATTATGAAAAATGTATTGTAAATAGAATTGTTATCTACTATTATAAGAGAATAATAATTTGATATAGAAACTAATTTGAAGAAATGTCTTCCACTCAACATGAGAGAAATCTAGCTCTTTAGAGATGTAAGGATGGTTGTTCCATAAACTCACTAAAAACTGGAACTGGGATTGGTGAACCACTTTACTTTTCATCTGTATGAATGGTAATCAAGATGGGAAATGATATTTTTTTTCTTAGGAAAATTAACTTTTTCACCCACCTATATGTTAAAATCTGTTTTTTTTTTTCTTTTTGGGGGTCGTCATTGGTTGTTGTAAAGTAGTGGTGGATCTGTTCAAAACAATAGATATCGGCCAAAAGGGTTAGTGAAAATGGTGGATAATGTTCACGTACTCATCCAGTGAGTGAACAAAATCAATATTCTTAGAAATAGGTAACCCACTAGAAGGCTAGGGCAAATTTCCCGGGTCGGTTAATTGATTCTTGTTTACACATAATATATGTGTATTTTAAAAAGGCAAATACTAACAAATTTTTTTATACGCGCTGTTTAATGTTGAAAATGTGTAAAAAGAGTTTTGAAAATGATAAAAAAATGTGTAAAATAAGTAGAAGGTGTTATGAAATTAATTGGGTTCAGAACTCTAATTTTTTTTTTATTAATCTTTTTCTTGTGTGCTTAGGGCACTTGTTATTAAGACTTTTAAAAATAAAAAATAAAAAATAAAAAACAGATATTAAATGATTGAAATTTTGTGGGGGATCACTCCACACTGCACCTTCATGTCTATTCTGTGACTTCTTTTACTTTTATTGTTAATTAATTTTATCTTTGAAGTCTAATGTTTTAGGTGAATGCTTAGTCATGATATGTTTTCTAATAAAATGGCCAGTGAAGTATATCCAACTTCAATAAGAACTTGTTATTACATAATGATATACCAATCGTACAAACTTTTTGTGAGCCTTTTAATTAGCCTATATTATATGTTATTATATGATCTCCACAAAAACAAAAGATCTAACTAAGGTCAGGTTTGATAACTATATATTTTAGTTAAAAAATTTAAAAATTACTATAAGTTGTCATATTATTCTCTTTTTTTCCCCCCCACATCTTCTTGTAAAAATTCAAAAAATTACTAAAATAACTTATTTCAAAACAAGGCCCTTGATACAGTACAGTAGTGGAAAATGACAATCATTCTAAAGAACAAGTGGATATGGTGGTAAAAAAAGGCAGTGGAATACTATTTCTGGAGCAGCTTCTCTCTAGTTCATAATAAGATTGGAGAGATCCAGTTTAATTATTGTCATAGAGCTCGTCTTAATGATTTGCATCATTTATCTTGTGAGACTTGTTGAATATATTAAATTCAAAAATCAAGTGAATTGACTATTGATAACTACTTGATTAAATTAAATTTATTTTTAAAAAAATAGATAGTATCTTCAAAACAAACGGCATATGTAACATTGTTCTAGTAATAAAAAATAAAAATAAAAAAGTTTGAGATTTTTTTTTTCTCCCAACTTTTTCATATTTTATGAGATTGTTGGCCATCTATTCAAGTTGGGGAACTACTGCATGACACAATTATTTTTGGTACATATATTGCACAGTTTGAATATAATTAAATCATTGTAAGTCATAACAAAAAAGATTATTTTGAAGATCTTGGAATATTGTCCCGCACTCCTAGTAGGTCCTTTCATTTAAAGACGGTCCTAACATGATAGCGTGACATTCAGAGGCATTGAAGTATTGTGGTGGACTACCAAATAATTTATATTATTGTTGGCTACATATTTTGTATAAAGTCAATTACAGTTTCACATGTGGTAGGATGAGGGCAATACGGGAAGACAATTCAATTTTTTGATCGTAATCGTACACGTGACAGTTAGTATTTGTTTTTATAAGATCTGCGTAGTACTGGATCAGCAAAGAGATGTAATATGACGTGGCTTCAACACTTATTTATATTTAAATTCAAAATCAGGAGGGAAGCCTAAATTGCAGATATGGCATAGTGGAGCTAACTATAAGGTAACATGATCAGTGATCATGAAGGGGCGGTTCGACGATTAGAAATGCACTTCGACGGTTATTATTGAGAAGTATAAATAGCAGAGAAGGCCCCAGAAAGTAGCCCGGACTCAGATCCAAAAAACCAGTTTTATCTACTTTATTTTTCCTTCCAGTTTTTACATTTCTTGTTGTTTACATTTCTGTACTTCAAATTCTTGTACTGCATTTCGTTCATAGGAGTAGTTTTCAAGTAGCTTGTTGCTGTAAACCTCTACGAGACTGATTTGGATCTTTGTAAGTTTTTCATTTTGCTTAATGAAATGCTACAATTATTCTTCATTTAATTATTGTTTGCTTAATTCTCCTAAACAAAGCCACCAGTAAAAGTCCTCTTCATTGAGGTTGAAAGAACTAAAACACAATCGTCTGATAATTGGTTGACAATTAATATTTTGTAAGGGCTGATTGATCCTTGCTGGCACGCTCACAATTACAAAAATAACCTTCGAAAGTCAAAAAGCCAACAGTTATACAAGTTTTAGAGAAATGAAATTGACAATTAGCTTTGAAGTTTCACAAAAAGAGATAAGCAAAAGTTCATTCATTGAGTGACAAATGAGAAATTCCTGGAAAGTAATAATTCCCACCGCGAAATAGTGCATCTACATGCCTTCATTGATGTTTTTCGACCAAAAAACGGAGAGCTAACTATTGAGATTTGGGAGTGTCCGGACACATACTTTGTGAAATGGTTCAGAGAGAATGTAGAGATTGACCCCTAATAGTCCACAGGGGTGAGTTGTAACAACTTTTGGCATCAAAGATTACTAGGTGGGATGTACCTATTTGTTTTGATGTGTTAGGGTGAAAAAAAAGAAAAAAAGAAAACTCATATTCGAATTCCTTTGTTTGGGTACTTTAGAATCTATTCTGGATATCCACTATTGCGACCTACTTGTTGGAAAAAAGGCAAATCAATTAATATTGCTTCCTCTTTATCTTGGGAAAAGGTTGCAGCCTTCATTTCCTCAGCAGCATTTCCTGTGGTCACAACTATGTACAATTCACAAAGATTAATGCTCATTTATTTTCACCCAAAAAAAGAAAAGAAAAGAAAAGAAACTTAAAAAATATTTTCTTCTGTTTAATTGTCACCCTTGAACAATGATTGTATTAGTGGTTGTGGTAACAATGGTGTTGGTGGTGCGATAACTGTGTTAGTGTTAGTAAAATTTTAGTTTGAAAAACGTTCTCCACTTTTAAAATGTTGAAAATGTTTTTCACCTTACGAACTTTTATTTTACCTTGTATTAGTGACACCAAAAATATGATTTTTTTTTAACGTAATGTTAATACATATCTTCCTGTTTTCATTTTATTTATTTTTGTATAGTAAAAATAAATTGTTAATTGTTAGATTTACACTTGGGGGCAGTTGAATCCCAAATTTCTCCCTTTCAAGCACTTAAAAGTGCTGCTGCCTTCATGCCACTAACCTAACCAAATAAGAGAACAACACATTTTTTTCTCACTTCATTTTCTTTACCTACTTTTCTCTTTCTTTTTTATTTTTCTTATACAAATCTAAAATCCAAACACAATTTGAGATGACATGTGATGATATGATAGTGATAGCCTCAAAGGAGAGAATGGAAATACCACAAATATAACAAGTTCTTGAAGTAGTATATACATCATCTTAATGTGGATAATATACACTCAAAAACGTTATCAATTTCAACTACTCTTTACTTGTTTGAAGCTTATTGTCAAGCCAGCTGACCTTCCAAAGACTGCGGAAAAAGTAAACCAATGTCGTTTTTGCAAAGGAAAGTACAAGCTGAAAACAAATTATTGAACCCTAAGTGGTTGTTTCTAGCTCTTGTGATTGTAGAAATGGGAAATGTTGGTGGTTTGTGTCGGAAAGTATGGGGTGATGTTCTGCAGATTTTGCGGGGCAAGCGTAGCTGACGAAGTAGTGGTGGAAATGGAAGGAGGGAATCCTGATGATGCTGCAGCGGAGAACAGTGCCACCGGGCTATCCACACTTTGGTTCTGCATTTTCCATGCCCAGTTTGGGAATGCCGGTGAAGGAATGGCTTCAGTCACCTTCCCTAGTGCTCTTTCCTGTTTAAAAAAAATAACAATAATAAATAAATAAAATAAAAAATTGTCAGTATCATTTCTTGCAAATCAAAAACAGATTCTCAACTTGCTTTCTGTCTGTGTTTGCAATTTGCATCTTCCTTTAAATGTAATTCTCAATATAGAAAAGTAAATCTACAGTCAGTCTCTGGTGGGTGGGTCGTTGGGGGGACCTGGTGATATTTCTCAAGCAAAAAGTAAATAATCAAAAAGTAAAAACTAATAACACCGCTTCCTCCCTAGCTTCCAGAATCAGTTATTAAAGCTATTTATGCCTCATAAGATATAAGCAAAAATTGTACCAAACTTTCTGACACTCATTTTCAAAATAAATAAAGAAAAGCAGTTCCAATAACCTGCACCAAACAGGGCCTAAGGACCAGTGGTTTAAAACTTATAGATTGCACTGTATCATATGCTTAGTAGGGGAATAAAAGGCACCATTAACTTTTTGGATTCATAATGTCATAGTAATATTGTCACGAATGAAAAATAAGGTCCAAAACTAAAAATGCTAGTGGCATTGCATTTTTTGTGGCTAATAAAGAAGATTCTATGCGTGTTTAAAAATAGATGATTATTAATTACATATAATGATATCATGTTATAGATTTCCATCTTATTGGAAATGTTAATGAGATAAAAATTTGCAAGTAATTTTCACCATAATTTTCATTACTTGGGTAAGGAAACAGAAGCACAAACTGAAGTTCTGATCAGTCAGAGAGGCTTCTTAGTAGGGTAATCTATGATTGATGAGTTCAGCTATTATTTGCTGATCGGCTCAAACAAGGATGACTTTTGAATCGATATGTGATGTTTGCCTGCCTCTGCAAATGTTTACTGTGCCATTGGGTGTTACACAGATTGCATTTCTCTAATGTTTTACAAGGTAATATTCATAATGAGATTTGAAACAACTGGTAGAAAGATAGTCACCTCATAGTTTGGTGTGAAACTGGGATGATTGCCAGACCATACTGAAGAGTTCTTGGATGCCATAGTCAGACCTTGGATATTTCTTCCATCAATAGGACTAGAAACAGAGGTCTCAACCTATAAATTACAAAAAAAGGATGGGACAAATATTTTAAAAGCAAGGCTATATGGAAGATCTTAAGATTTTGCTATAATGAGTTGACAAGAATTTAAGAAAGAAATCATTTAAAACAAAACTAGTTAATGAAAAAACATTCTTCATCAAAAGATTACCCTCGGCCTTTTCCCATCAGGCATTTCACAAGCAGCATATTGTGATTGAAAATTTCTGACATTGTCATTCCCCTTTGGAACATCTGTAGGTGCAGAAATCCAGAGATTCAGATCAAGATTCTGGGCAGTGCTTCCATCTGAAACAATCATAAGAGTGTTAAAATTAACAGGAAATTTTTATATTTTAAAAAACTTGGGGCATTTCAGACCAAGTATAACAGAAGTTATACCTGGATTATTGGTGTCAAAACTTATCTCTCCTTCATAGGTACTAGCCTCAAAGTTGGTGATCGCTTCCCTTCCGTTACATTTGATGGCTGCTTTGTCATAAGCCCTGGATTCAAAAAATTAAAATGGAGAATTTGTTGGATGAAGCCCAATAGGTTTTTGAGATTTCAGAGTGAGAAATCCAGTATATGAATTCATGAACACAAGGACCTTGCAGCTTCTACTTCACTGTTGAATAACCCAAGATATATATACCTGAAAGCAAAGATCATAATCTCATACATAAAAGGGGTCCACAAGCATTTCTGCTTCTAAATTACTATCCTAGAATCTAATCTAGATTTAGAAAAAAACACAATGCAAATACAATATCTCAAAAGCCAAATGAGAGTTCATGACAACATATACCAAGTTTATAGCTCCCAATATTTAATAATAAGATTGTCTATGTAATGAAAGTATATAGTTTAAGGGCTTCTCACTTCTTCCCAAGGAACTGCCCCATTCGAGCCTCCCATCGACCACATTTGTGCAGGGTCACTCCTCTATATTTTGAGCTCCCTCGAGAGAATCCGGTGCTCCGGCGACGAAGTATTTGCACAAATTCCTCTTTAGTCAAGTTTGTCATCTGTTAATTGATTAAAAGACAATTAGGGTGCAACAAAATATGCTTAGAATAAAGATAAAGAAATTGAACAATATCTTGCTCTACCTGTTTCATATCTTCTTCGTAATTGCTTAAACTGAAATTGATATCAGCATCAAGTCCCCTAAACTTAATCGCTGCCCGATCATATGCTCTGAATTACGACAATTTGAATTAAGGAAAAACTCTACAAACTAGGTCAAATTTAAATACCAAACAGAGGGTTTTCAGTCAGAAATAAACTCTTACCTAGCTGCAGCATGAGCGGTGTCAAATCCACCTAAAACAGTCCAACATAATACATGCTAATCAGAAAACAACAGCAAATGATATACTTACCAAACAAACTTGATCAAAAACTTTGCAATTACAATTAAATCAATCAAATCGATCAGTTACTTACCCAAATAAACTTGTTTCCCACAATCCCTGTTCATCAACACAAACACAACCAAAATTAATTCATTTTCTTCATTGATTTAGGGACACCAATACATGTGATCTATGCAAAGTGAATTCACAAATTCATAAAATATAAAAGATAGATTATACCAAATATGTGATTCCCATCGTCCAGTTCTTCGATAAAACGTAACTCCGCGATACTGCGAGCTTCGAGACCTAGGCCCCCGCCGACTCTTCTTCACCTGCTGTTGCTGTGGCTGCTTGTGTTGCTGTTGTTGAAAATTTGTCAACTCCGGCACACCGCCAGAGTCAGAAAAAGAGAGATTCAAGCACTGCGGCGGCCTCAACGAAGACGATCGAGAATCGAATTCGTCCGAATGACTACCGGGAAAAAACTGCCTGGTAACGAATTGGGGAGGCGAATTCTCATCAGAGTCGTCTTGGATTGCGATGATGATACTGGGATCTTTGGCCTTGCTGCTGAAGATATCGAAATTGAATGAACAAACACTGTTGGAAGGAGGATTAGAGGTGGAGTCTTCGTCCGGAGTATTATTGTTGACGATGGAGGAGATCGAAGTCCCGGAACAATCGTCACTTCTCGGAAGCTTCGTGATCTTAGTCGCCTCGACCTCATTGCAACTCGAATCAACGTTGAGATCCAACATCTCTGTCTGTGTCTCTCTAAGTTTAGAGTTGTTTGTGATAGTGATCTTGAATTAGAGAGTCTGAGAGTGATTTGAAGGTTGTAGAGAGCATTGATGTATTTGAGTTTGAGGAAACGCAATCAGAATCAGAAGAGGATTACAGTAATATCAATGAATTACAGAGATTGGAGAATCTGAATTCAATGAATGAGACACTAAAATCACGAGAAAACTGTGGGTGAGGAGGCTTTGTCTGCGTCTGTGTTTGTGTCTGTGAGTGTGAGTGTAACGCTCAGAGATAAGAGAGAACAAATCAAGGTGAGACGTGTGAAAGAAGCTCGGAGGAGTTACATTACATTATAACAGAGAGAGAGAGAGATGAATGTAACGGCCATTGGTGAGGTTCCATGGAAAAGAAGAGAGACAGATGTCTAGAGAGAGAGAGAGAGAGAGTTGGTTGTGGTTGAGGATTTGGATTTGGTGATGGAAGACAAGTGGAGTGGAGAGGAAGAGAAAAGAGAAGAAAAGAAATACTCTCTCTCTTCTTTCTCTCTCTCCACACAGAGAAGAGAGAGAGAGAGAGGGGCAAATAACAGACGCTTAGGGAAGAGATGCGACGTGGGAACTGCGATGGCATCGTTAATTTTGTTAGCTTTGTTAGCTTTTTTTTATTTACGGTAATACATGTATTAATTGGTATATCAATATTAGTTATGATATTATTATTGACTCTACTCATTAATCACATTATAAATTTTAAAAATCTTTTAAATTATATTATATCATTAATTGATACATTAATTAGTACACTAATTAATACATAAAACATTATTCTTTTATTTATTTTTTGAAAATGTAAAGTAGTTACCAAAATAAGGATTTCGAGTAATGTTGTGCGATTTGTGTGACTTGTTTCAGGTTGTATTTTGATAATTTTAAATTGTTTAAATTTTAAAATATATTACAAAAAATATATTTATAAAAAATTAAGTTATTTGAATATTGATAACCGTTTTATCAAATCACATTTGTATTCATTTTTTTAATATACATGTCTTCTTAGTGAAGGGGTTATTGATATCTAATTAATTTGATTTTTTATACGTATATTCTTATTGGTATTTTCTAAAATTTAAACGGTTCAAAATATCAAAATAAGACCTGAAACGAGCCTTATGGACCGCATAACAATTACCGTGGTGCATTAAGCACAACCATGTCTCCAAAATAATTACCATGAAATTTACTCTCAAAAGTAAGGCGGTGCAAAATACTGTAAAATTCGCTAAAATCATATTGACCTGCACCAATTTATACTGTTCAATTCGTTAACCGCAGATTAAATTTTAAAATTTATAATCTATTTTTGAAGTCGTGCTCCGTTACAACCAATACATATATATTTTTCAACCTCTAATGAAATATGAAATTAAAAGTGAGATGTGAAATTTATTACAAATTACTACTTATAAATGTGAAAAATATTATACAAATTAGTATTATATGTTTTACAAATGCTTGATAATTAGTTAAGAATATGTTTCAATCCGTCAATCTATTCCAAACTACGATTTGGATATTTGCTAATCAACCAATTCACTATTTAATTTATAATTTTACTTTCAAACTATCCAAACCGCACCTCACGTACCCCTACTCAACAGTGACGAATGGCTCATATTTAATTTTTGTGTAATGAAATCTATACTTGAAAGGAATTTCCATCCCACATTATATTTTTTTGAATAAATTTTCTAATTATTTTTTTTTTGAAAATGTAATTTTAAACATACTAGGAGGAACAGTTGTATCTCAGCTATTTACAATTTATTTATTTTTTAGTGTGTGTGTGAAGTTATTAGTCTTAAACCAATAAATGATCAATTATTTATAAGTAAATCAATTAAAAAAAAAATTATTCTAAAGTTGTTGATTAGGAAATTATTTATGAATTGGTAAAAAATAAATCAACCCCCAACCCCCACGTGTGTGTGGGGGGTGGTGGGGAGTGGGAGTTTTAATGGGGTCTGAATCAATGCCCTAATCCAAAAATATGCATCGCTACCCGTCATTGACTATTCACATATTTCTCTCACATTTTGGGATACAACGTAGAATCGCACAGTAAAGACTACTACAACTTCTTTGCGGTCTATTGAATTCAAAGATTATCAAAAATATAGGAAAAAGAAAAAAAATTCTCACAATAAAGTGTTTATAATATATCAAAACTGTTTTTTTTTTTTTTGTGTGTGTAAGTCTTATAAGTTTATTTATAATAGAACAAACCCTAATTCAACTTAGGAAATAAAGCAAAAAAAAGGGTAACGCTCAGCTAATTAAGCCTAAATAAAAGAGAATACAAAAATTACCAAAAATAGAAAGTTTCGAGTTAAGCTCAAATAATATAGAATAAAAATTACGTATTTTGAAAAATAAAAATAGTCTAAAACAGATTTATTTAGACCAAGTATTTAACGAATCAATTATTTTCAAAAATAGAAAAATCGCCAAATTAGAGGCCTAAATGGTGAAATTTGGTTGAAATCTATCATACGACATAGGAAACAATAGGTATTGATTGTAACATCATTTTCCATGTTCTAACCGAATTACATGCCATTCAGAATATGTGTCAGCTTGTGTCTAATAATACATTTTACCTTTATCTTATTTGTCTAAAAATTCTAAAAACTCTATGATCAAATACTCCACATCATTTTGTTTGGTAGATCTTGTGTTTATTCTCTTTCTCTGGCATGCCATCCTTGCATGTACAGGGAACCTTTATAACTCTTCCTAAAGTGGTGATTTGTCAAGTGGTTAATGTAGGTAAAATAGTCATTTTAATTTTTACCAATATGTATAAAATTTTTCCACCCTAGAGAAATTTTCCGATGTGCAGCCCTTGACATAAGACTTCAGAATAAAATTTTAGTTTTATTGGATGTAATTATAACTAATTTATTATTTATTGACTTATATCAAATAATTATGTTTATAATTTATTAAGCAGAAATAACTTAAAGAAATAAAAAAAATTAATTATCTAAAAACTAGAGAAGGGGTATTTTTTTTATTTCTATTTTTTGATTATTGCATTTTAGTTTATAATTAGTTGTACCAAACAAATTGTTGGATATATAATTGCTATATCATTTTTTTTAATTTCAATTTTATTTATAGGCATTGAATTATATAACAATATCAAGGTATGAGAATTTCTTAACAATATTTAATGACTATGAATAAATTAATTAGATTGAATTTATGGAAATAAATATTGAGTAAGAAAACAAATTACAAAAATTATGGAGCATATGAGAACAGTGATTCCAGTGCAAGTGATAATTCTGTAAATATATTGGTGCAACTAATAAATTGATTTATACTTAGATTTTTTATTTTTTATTTATTTATTTATTTTCATTTATTTGATATATATTTTTAGATTCACGTTGCCAATAGACAATATTATCATTTAATTATAAACCGTCATATTAAATAGTGAATTTTATTATTCAAATGTAATTTAATAATTATTATAACTTGATGGTAGGAATAATTATTAGGGATTTTTAGTTTAAGGTCTTGATATTAGGATTTTATAAAATAAAAGACATGCAACATTTTCATTGTAGTTGGGGTCCTTCCACATTTTCATAAAGAAATTTCTCTTCATAGAGAAAGCTCAGCTCTTCAAAGAGAAATTTGTTAGGCTTTTGTAATTGGCAATCCCGTTGAGCAAAACTCCATTTAGTTGTATTTCTTTATTCGCTCTATTGTATCTGTGAGTTATGAGAGTTTAGATGTAAATCTAACCCGAGTTAAACTAATACAGAGGAATTTGTACTGACATTCCATAGTTTGACTTGAGCATTCCTTGTTTGTCACTTCGCTAATTAAGTATGAGGAGTGGTTTTTCCTGCACTTGAGCGGTGAAGTGGTTCATCTAGAATCTCTGCCTGTATTCTGAATTTTTGGGAAACTTGTTTTATCGCTCGAGCGGTAAATGTTACGCTCAAGCGGTTGGCCTATATGTGAGCACCACCTTTAGTCACACAACTCAAGCAGTAAAGTAAGCGTTCGAGTGGTCTTTGCGGCTCTGTTTAATATAAAGTGTGTTGATTTCTATTTGTAGGTTTTAACTTGTCCAAATTCTTTTAGAGGAAAAGAAAACAAAGTGCTCTATATTAGAGGGTGTTTATATATTGTTTTCTTTGATGATTTGAGGGTGATCCATTGATCAACGAGTTCTATATTGACTATCATCAAGAGTTGTTTTTGTTATTTCATTCACAAAAAGAGAGAGGTGTTCATCGGTGGATCCAGGGAACTTGGGCATGAAGTTTTGGTGAATTCTGGAGTGGCTTATCGTCGTGAATTCGATGTCGGTGTTGTGGATTCAACATTGTACAAAGCAGTTTCGAAGTGAAGACGGTGGTGGAAGAGACACATCGAGTTTGGTTCAGTTCGAACATGGATTTGCTAGATATTGTGTGTAATTTTTTTTTTGTCTTCTTAGTTAATTGTTTTGTGGCTTTGGCCTATGATTTTTTTTTTATCACAATTGGACAGCTTTGGCCTGTGATTTTTTTTTAATCATAATTGGAGGCGTACAATTGTGATTTTTTCCACGTTAAATTGTTGTACCGATTTTATTTTTTGATTGGGATTGATATTCATTATTTAAAACTAAAATATAATTACAAATTAATATCTTGAGGGTAGATTTTTCAAAATTGTTCTCTTTGAAAAGCTAAAATTTCTCTATGACTATAATAATATTATTAAGGGACCTTAACTAATAAGGAAAAATATATTGGACCTCTACTACTACCTAAAATTAGAGAGGGATGTTTCGCTAATGTGATGTCCTGGGTCTTAAACTTGACCGGTATTGCGTAGTCAGATGGTTTGTTTTACTTTCGGCGTTTTGATTATTGTATTGGGTCGTTAAGATTTCAATTATGCTATTGCTTAATCTCTTTTAGTGTTTTCAGGGTAAAATTTTGAGTTTTGGGCGCTGGAACTTGCATCGAGGTGTTGAATCAAAATTTTGGGTTTGCATGGCAAAACTGCTCGTGCGGATTTGGTAATCGCTTGAGCGAAATCACTTAGGATTTTTGGGAAATTCTGGGTAGAAAAACCGCTCGTGCAGATTTTGGTAGGAATTTTGGGTTTTTCTCTGGCTCAAATCGCTTTGAGGGGTAAAAATTCGCTCGTGCAGATTTGGATTTTTGCTCGTCTGGAATTTGAACCGCTCATGCAGATTTCGGCACGTTTGTCTCAAATTTTGAGCTCTTTTCCTCAAATCTAATGCCAAAAACATGTTTTACACACTTTTTCATATATATATATATATATTCATCTTTTCTCCTCCATCTCTCTACAAATCCACCCAAACTCAAATTTCTCTCTAAGATTTAGAAAAAACTATCAAGATTTTGATAGGGCTTTTTACACCAAATCGAAAAGGGCGACGAGGGCGACATTCTCACTGATCGAATCAAGATTTCACCAACGTTGGATTTTAGGATTTTCATCTCCTTCCCCTCCCAAGCTTGAGGTAGGGACATTCTTAGAGTTATATATATATTTTTGTAAGTCTATGGTTGTTTGGAATCTTTCTCTCATGTTTGAACTATGATTTTGGGTTCATGAACTCTAGATGATTTTAAAGGTGGATTTTCTCTATATTTCCCCAAACTTTTAGGCGTATAAGCTATGTTCTAAAGTGTGAGTGTTGTTTTGGTGAAAACCTTAGAAATTTGGGGCTTTTGGGAAAAATGTTGAGATATTATGAAATTCATGCTTGATAAATTATTATGGTGAATAAATGATGGAGGAATTTCTATAGTTGTATCTAATGAGGGATTTCATGGAGAAATGAGAAATGTTCGATTTTGAAGCTTGATGAATGACTTATTGTTGGTTTGTCTTGGAAAAACCAAGTTTAAAAAAGATGATTAACATGGGAGAATGCATGTAATATGGTATTGTTATTTATCTCTCGAAAGTTGTATTGTGAAATTGCATTGAGGAGAGATATGGAAATTTAATCACAATGGAAGATTGTGTGGTGGAATTGAAAATGGAGCTATTATAATGCATTGTTACATGTTTCATTGCCATTGCCATTCCATTTCATCTTCATTATCATTGATCTCAAATTTGTATTTGAAAATTATTGCATTGAGAAAGAAATTGTTTCGTGAAATAAGATTATCTTGAATTTTTTTGGGGTAAATACGTTGGTAAATCCGGATAGGGGGTGTAGTTTGGTATTGGTTAAGTTGGCCTAAGTGTCCATGGTAAAAGACTGAAAACATACGCGAAGGAGGTACCACGTGCCTTCCGGTTAGCAATCGGTAAAGTGGTGATTGGTAGTGTTTGATATGCCTACTTGCAGACATCAACCTAGGAATTACCCGAGTCGTATTTACCACCCCTTTAAACTATATTGAAGTTATTGAATTTTTGTATTTTCAAATTTGCATTGTGTACAAGATTTTCAAAAAATAGAGAAATATATTTTGAGCATGACATGGTATATGCATTCATTTCAAGAGATTGTATAAAATGTATATATTTTGTTAAGATCTTCACACTGGGCTTTTTGCTCACCCTAGTGGATTTTGTGCATGAAAAAATGTAGTGATCCCATCGAGTTAAAGGCAAGAAGTGTATTTTGAGGGCACAAGGCTCTTTTTTTCTTTTGTTGTTATTTTTGACAAGCCGAGGGCTTTACATGTATGGGTTTGATAACAATTTTATGTGACTAGGCATAAGCCTTGGAACTTGTAGCCCTTGAGGGCATTAAGTTGTTTTTGACTTGATGTGCCACATGCTATAGATTCATATTCTAGGAAATGTTGAATGTATAATTGCATGGGAAACACTTTTGTTAATCTATAGAGTACAATGAATATAAATGTTAGAGATTTGATGATGATGTTAATGGTGAGACATTATATCTCATATACATTTATGCAATGGAAGTTATTAAGTTAGAAACAAGATCATGTTGTTGGAATATGTTGAGTTTTCTTATGTTAATTACTTTGGGACGTTACAACTTGGTATTAGAGCTACTGAGTTTGAATACTTGGGGCTGTGGTTGTTTTTCCACGATGGGTTCATTTCACTAAACTAGGAAATGTTCCATGTTTTAGTTGTTATGTAATAACATGCTTATAGACTAGATGAGTACGAGATTAAATTTTTAGGATGTTGTTTGCGCCTATTAAATCCCTTGAAGTCTTATTAGAAGGGCACTTGATCAATGCTCATTTTAATAAGAATTCTCGGTATTTCGTGGGACAAATTTCATCGTAAAGGAGTAATCTGTATGTGTTTACATGATTAAGTGCTTATGTGGAGTGAAACTACGTGTTTACATGAAATGGAAACTTATAAAATTATTGTGATGAGATGTGTGAGAAAAGTTGTGAGCACATATGCGATAGTGTGCTAAATTGTTTATTCTTGTCTTTAATTAGGATGTTAGGAAGAGGTCAGACACATGGTGGTAGAGGCGGGAGGCGTGGTAGGCCTTGCCGAGGTGTTCATGAAGTACCAGTCAATGAGGTTCTAGTGCAAGAAGAGGGGTTCAACCAAGCTATTGCGGCCGAGCAAGCAGGTCAAACTAACGTGGCCGAGCAAATGGGACAAGCAAGAGTCTTACAGTAAGCGAGTCAAGCCGCTATGGGAGCCCTAGCCCGAGAAATGGTGGGGGCTTTGAGAGAGTCTATAAACATCTTGAGGGTAGAGAACAAAGCTTGAGAGAACGTCGTGGAGACAAGGGCAGGCTTTCTTACTTGAGAATTCTTGCGGGCCAAGCCGGATGAGTTTCACGGTGGCCCGAAGCCCAAGAAGGCAGACGAGTGGCTCGAGCAAATGGTGAAGACATTTGAGATGTTTCACATCGATGATAGTGAACTAAGAGTGACTCTAACAAGTTACTACCTCAAAGGGGATGTGGGCCAATGGTGGAAGTATGCCAAAGGCAGAGTGAGGCCGACAGGGGAAGCTTTTGTCATTGCTTTCCAAGACAAATACCTACCTCCTACAGCTAGGGAGAGACTAATGCAAGAATTTCAAAACCTCAAGCAATTAAACCTGTTAGTGGCCAAGTTTGAAGTGGCTTTCACTAGTTTGTCCCGATTTGCACAGGAGTTGGTGGCAACGGAGGAATGTCGTTGCATAGAATTTGAGAACCAAAATTTTGTTCAAGGTTGCTATAAACATGATCCGAAACTATGACCGTTTTGTGGAGGTGGCGGCACATGTAGAGATTACAGTGCAGGCCAAGAAGGAAAGACTTCGGGGTTCGAGGTCTAGGGGTCAAGAGTCGTAGGGGGACTTTAGATTTAGCAAGAAGCATAGGGGCTTTGCTTCATCCTAGCTCCAATCATAGTAGACTAGATCAACCTTTCCGTTACCTAGTATTGGCCTAGGAAAAATGCTTAGGGTGGATTTACTTATTTCAAGTATATCCAGTAGGGTCACAAGGCTAGTGCCTGCCTACAGAAGAGAGGATGGTAGCAGATGTTACCACCACTACCTAACCGATCTCAGAGTCAATTCCAGAGTAAGGAACAAGGACCTACATGTTTTCAGTGTGGTCAGTCGAGGCATTTGAGGAGAGCTTGCTTGCTGTTGGGAGGTGCATCTGGCGCATTAAGGTCGAGGCAGACTTAGAGCCACCAGCAAGCTCATTAAGTCTAGACCTCATGAGCTAATCAGGGAACCACCTTGGCTCAATCAATATAGGAGGCCTATGTTCCGAGAGATAAACAGGTTGAATAGAGGCCACAGGGGTGCGTGTATGCTGTTATAGCGCTGGAGCAATTGCCAGGATGCTCTGTTGTGAGAAGTAATTTTTTTGTGTTCAATTCTTTGGCTAGTGTGTTGGTTGATACGAGTGCGTCGCATTTATTTATATCTGCTACGTTTGCTTCTGCATTGGGATTAGAGATTGATTAATTGGAGCCTCCTTTATGGATTGAGTCATCGATTGGGGATGGAGTGGCATTGGGGCGAGTGTGCTGTTCTTGCGAGATTGAGGTCGCAGATCACCGATTCTCTTTCGACTTCATCATCTTAGATATGCACACTTTTGATATTATTTTGGATATGGATTGGTTGACACACTTTCAAGCAATATGCACCCTATAGATTGTCCCAAGTATCCGTATGCACACCTATCGAGGATTATTTCTATTTTCTACGTGATCGGGGTGATAATTCGATTCCACTGTTGTTTGAACTTAAGAGTCGAAGAAGACTTAGTTTCCTCTTTGCCATTTCCTTAGCGAATGATGATAGCATGGTTAAGAATGATTTACCAAGGCTAGTTTGTGAATACCTGAATGTTTTCTCTGAAGATCTTACCGGGTTGCCACCATATGGCGAGATTGAATTCTCTATTGACTTAGTGCCCCGGCACGGCACCAATTTCCATGCCACCATATAGATTTGCACCTGCTGAGTTACATGAGTTGAAGATCTAACTCCAAGAACTTTTAGACAAGGTTTTCATTTGCCCTAGTACAGTACATTGAGAAGCACCGACTCTCTTTGTGAAGAAGAAGGATGGGTCATTACGGTTGTGTATTGATTATTACAAATTGAATTAAGTTACCGTTAAGAACAAGTATCCTTTACCCAGAATAGATGACTTATTTGACCAACTTAAAGGGTCACGTTGTTTTTTGAAGATAGACTTGAGATTGGGGTACCATTAGTTGAGAGTTAGGGAGGAGGACATCTAGAAAATGGTATTTCGCACGCGTTATGGCCATTATGAATTCCTAGTAATGCTTTTCAGTTTAACCAATTCCTAGTAATGTCTTTCAGTTTAACTAGTGGACTTGCTTCTTTTATGGACTTCATGAATCGAGTCTTCCGTGAATTTTAAGACCATTTCGTGGTCTTCTTTGTGGATGATATCTTGATTTATTCAACCTCCAAGAAGGAACACGAGGAACACTTGTAGATAGTGCTTGGCTTGCTTAGGGTGCACCAATTGTATGCTAAATTTGAGAAATGCAAGTTTTGGTTGACGGAAGTGAAATTTTTGGGGCATATTGTGTCCGGAGAAGAAGTAATTGTAGATTCTTCTAAGATAGATGTCGTGCAAGATTGGGAACAGCTTAAGAATGTTTTTGAAATCTAGAGTTTCCTAGCGTTAGCCGTGTATTATTGTCGTTTCGTAAGAGACTTCTCTAGACTAGCCGCACCATTGACCAGGTTGACGAGGAACGGTGACAAATTTGTGTGGAACGAGACTTGTGAGAAGTCATTCCAAGAACTTAAGACTAGGTTGACCACCACATCGGTTTTGATAATTCCAGAAAAGGACTTAGGTTATACCGTTTATTGTGATGCATCCCGGGATGTGATTGGTTGTGTGTTGATGCAAGAAAGAAGGTTATGGCATATGGTTCACGACAATTAAAAACTCATGAGAAGAACTGCCCCACCCATGATTTAGAGCTAGCAGTAGTAATTTTTGCCTTAAAGATTTGGAGGCATTATTTGTACGGTGAGAAGTTTGTTGTTTTCTTTGATCATAAGAGTCTAAAATACTTGTTTTTCCAAAAAGATTTGAATTTACGCCAATGGAGATGGATGAAATTTATGGAGGATTATGATTTTGAGTTACACTATCATCTGGAGAAGGCCAATGTTGTGGCCGATGCCTTAAGTCGAAGATCTGTGAGTAGTGTGGCAAGTGTAGCCATTCGAGAATGGGTTATATTAGGTGATATCAGCGAGTTTGATTTGCATCTAGGCGAGTTAAGCAAGGGTGTTACCTTATTTACTTTAATTGCACAATCCACCTTGATTAGCAGAGTCACAGAGGCACAATAGGGTGACCATGAGGTGGAGACAATCCGTGAGATGATCTCTAACATGAAAGAAGAGAAGGGTTTGAACATCCATTTGGATTTGAGTGTGAGGTATCTAGATCATTTGTTTATGTTGGAATCTTGTAGAGATGAGGTACTCTGAGAATTTCATCACTCACGCCTGGCGGTACATTCGGGAGGCACTAAAATGTATTATGATCTTAGTCGTTAGTTTTGGTGGATGGGTATGACATAAGACGTCACTTTATTTGTTTCGAGAAGCCATACTTGCTAGCAGGTGAAGGCCGAGCACCAAAAACCAGCTGGTTTGCTACAACCCTTACCTATAGCCAAGTGGAAATGAGAGTATGTCACCATGTATTTTGTAGTTGGACTTCTGAGAACACAACGGGATAATGATGCGGATTGGGAAATGTTGATAGGTTGAGTAAGTCTATGCACTTCATTTCAATGCACATCGGTGACTCAATTGCTTATTTGGTAGAGTTGTATATTAGAGATATAGTTCGACTTCATGGAGTCCCTGCGATTATTGTTTCGGATAGAGATTAACGTTTCATCGCCCAGTTGTGGCAAAGCCTTCAAAAGGCGTTGGGAAGTAAGTTAACCCTTAGCATCGCTTATCATCCCCAGGCTGATGGACAGTCAGAGCGTACTATTCAGATTTTGGAGAACCTGCTTAGAGCTTGTGTTGTTGATTTCAAAGGGTCTTGGGAGAGGCATCTACCGTTGATTGAGTTCGTCTAAAACAATAGTTATCAGGCAAGTATTCGGATGGCACTGTTCAAGGCCTTGTGTAGCTTGCTTTTCATGCTTCTCGGAGGGATTTAGTCTCCTCGGATACGATAGCCCTACAGTTCGGACTCTAGTGGTTTTGAATCTGATTTCACAAGTACAATGTAAATTAGATAAATACAAAAGAGTCCAAATCCGACAAGTCTTTTGGAAAATCGATTTTGAATGAAAAATGCCAAAAATAGACCGCTTTGCCAGATTTTAGAGCCTTCACCTAATTTTTTTTGGGAATTTAAGAAACCTGTGACTCGTGCCAAAGGCCACTAATCCGTCATCACCAAAGTGTCTCGGCTTGGAACTTAGGTATGAGAGGGGAAGGTCATGAATTGAGCACCTCACTCACCTGATCAAAGATCGACCTCTACTAATCATGATGTGATTTTTATGCACATTATATGCTCTTGTTCCGATTATTAAGCTATCTTTACTATGTGATGCACACGTATAGACTAGTTCACAAACTTTGAAACGCTTTGATTTCATGTTTGTTTTGAAAAGTGTTTTGAACATGTGCCACTTAAAAAAGCGATCTCATATATGTATTAATCAAATCATTCCAATTTAAGCGAAAAGCCTTCATCCACTAGCATTTAAATAGGTATATCAACTAAGCACTTAAACTCATAGCAATCATGTTTGACATGGCAACAATCGCATGCATGCAATATGCTAAAGTAAGAAGTGCTCACCTAGTACTTCGAGGCGAGCCAAAGAAAATAAAATAATTAGAAAAAATGCATGTTCCTAAACAATGCAATATGACTAATGCAACGCATACAATATACAAATAATAGGTTCGGCTACTAGCATGGCATGTGAGTCAATTCAAAGCATGTAAGCAAGCACATATTCGAGTAAGGAACTTGAAATTGACATTGATTAGTATAATGAGTTGAACCTTTATACATGTGAGACGAATGGATGCAAGTTATGAAAAATGCTAAGGAAAACATGATGATATACAACCATGGTAAATATATAAATAAAAGGGAGAAAAAAATGAGGGTTGGAAGACATACACAAATTATTACATATTTGCCCTCACGCAAGAGGGTCCGAATGTCCAAGTGTTCGCATTAACTATTTATATGTAAAGAATGAACAAAGATCCCACACACGCCAATGAAGATAGCCCTCAGAAATTGCTCTGTTTGCCTCCTGGGAAACTGTTTTGTTTCAATCTCAGCCACTGCTCTTTGTTTCAACCACAAGTGCTATGTTTACCAAACTTTGGAGCCCGGTCGGCCCACAATGAGGCCCAGTTAGGCCCAAAAACATTTGGCCGTGCCCTATTTCCTCCCAGAAAACTATTTTGTGCTTTGAGGTGAAAACAATGCAGACAGAGCATTTCTAAGCCATGTTTGTCCTTTCTGTTCTTCTCTATCATAGAGATACTCAAGAGAGGAGCGGGTTCAGTTCTTAAACCATCAATGCTTGCAAGTTGATTGCATGATGGTTTTAGACATGATTAGACAAAAAAAGATTAATGAACGCAATGAAAGACAAACAACACCTCATTCTATCATGAAATTAATTCAAGAAGGGAGGTAGACAAGCCTCAAGAATCATCAAATCATTAATCATCAATCATCCAACATCATGAATTCGTATGTGATGACTCTAGAAGCGACGGGTTCGATATAACGTCCGACCGAATGCAACAAATTATAATAGTTTCTTTTATGTTGGTTTTAATCGATTTTAAGTCAATTTTATTAGTCTTTTTTAATTACCTTTCCATTCTTTAATCATTCAATCAAAAAATGAGAATTAAGTCCACTAAATGGAGGGAAGTATCAAACAAGAAGTTGTTCTTGACATGAGAGAGATGTAATGCCTTAGTAATGAATCTTCGAAGAGATTAAACCATTAAGTATGGTCTCTTTCACATGCCTTAAGCAACACTCTTTTGAAACGACTCTCAAACAAAGAAAACCAAGAAAGGAGGGAGGGTGCAGAGATGATTATGCAAAGTTGATTATTATGAAAATCGGACTCTTTGCATGAAAACTAGGTAAAGAAAGTTATCAACTCAAATGAATCGGTGTCTAAGGCCTAAACAACCAAACTCATGAGGACTTACAATACTATAAACAAAATATTCAAAGCATAAACTAATGAAATGAATTAAACAGCCCTTAAAATGCAAAAAAATAGTACCTAAAATTTGGTTTAAAGAACACAAAAGATAGCCAAAATGAGAGGATACAAAGCTAGTAAGCAAGACTAAGGAGGGGTGGCCAATCCGTCCATTTTTGGGACTTCTAAATCATATTTTCCAGCCCTCTGAAACTCTGAAAATTAGTATTTAAATCAAAGAAAGAAGTGTGAAAATAAAGGGTATGAGCTATGAGATAAGGTTCAAGAAAGGGTGATAAGCCTCTCCACCTTTGGTAGCTCTTTAACCCCAAATTTCAGCACTTGGAATTGATCCAAAATAGTAAGAAAACATAATAAAAAGATGGATAAAGATTGAAATGAAAGCAAGCAAGAAGGTGGCAATCTTATACCATTTGAAGAGAGAATGCTCGTAGTTAAACAAACTTGATTCTAACCACCCTCAAGTTTCTGAAATTTAGTCTGAAATCTCAAAAAAAAAAAAAAAAAAAAAGAAGCTCCAAGAACAAGTTCTAATGGTGTATGTATTGTTTATGTATAGCTAAAGAAGGTTTGAAGGTGAAGTAAGGTGTTGAAGATGAAGAGGGATCTCTTTAGCTCCTCAAAGCTTTTGAAAAATTTGCTAACCTTCAATTTTGAAGGTGGAGGTCGAATTTATAGAGTTTGAGCCAAATGGATCAAAAATATCTTCAAAAAACAACAGCTGACAAATTCTCGTCAGCTGTCTTGTTTGTCGCTAATGAGACTCGACCGGGCCACAAAACACATGGCTGGGCCAAAAAATGAAAAGCTGGGTCTAAAAGGCACATATGGACTATTTTTCATTGAAACCTGGCTGGGTCTAAACAAGCCATGGCCGGATCTAAACAAACTCGGTTGAGTCCAAAAAACTACTTTTAAACCCGACTACAAACAAGCATATCTCCCTCATCTAGACTCGGGTTTAGGTCATTCTTGAATCTAAATTGAAGTCCTAGAAGTTTACTTTCCAATGGTGGTGGCCTCACATCTAAATTCTAAGTATACAAAGGGTTATTCCAAATTTAGTGAAGGTTGTCCATTTATTTCTTAATGGTTTGATGCTTAACTTTTTTCCCAACTAGTTTTCTTGCATCCCCTCCTATTTCCTTCAACTACAAACATATAAATAAGTTGTTTTAAAGATTTTTCAAAGATTTCACCTCCCTTCTGTTTATTTCCACTCTATTCTTACTCATTTTATTGAAAAGTGCAATATTTTAATCGAAATGCGAGCTTCGAAACATCGTAGAAACATTTAGAAAAATATTTTGAAAATAGGGTTTCAAGGTCTAAAATACTTTGGCCAAAATGGGGTGTAAGGTTTGGGATTAGAGCTTGAATCCAAATTTCTTCTCTGAGAATTCAAAAGATTGCACAATGTAACTTTCATCATCGAGTGTTCGAAATGAAGCGCCTAAGTCTTAAGGGCGATCAAAAATAGAGTGTCTATACCTTGTATGGCCGACCTTGTAGATCACCAGTTTGTTGGGCCGAGGTGGGTAATGCACTGATGTTGGGCTCGGAGATTGTTTGAGAGACAACTGAGAAAGTTGCTCTCATTTGAAAGAGGTTAGCTAAGGCTTAAAGCCGACAAAAGAGTTATGCCGATAAGAGAAGGTGACCTCTATCCTTTGAGGTTGGTGACCATGTTTTTCTTAAAATCTCGTTGAGATAGGGTTTGATGAGATTTAAAAAGAGTGGGAAGTTGTCCTAAGGTTTATTGGACCTTTTGAGATTTTAGAGTGGATTGGGGAAGTGGCATACCGTTTGGCTTTACCGACACAGCTTTCTAGAGTTCACAACGTGTTCTATGTATCTATGCTTAGGAAATACGAACCCGACCTTTCACATGTACTTGATTGGGTCAACTTGGAGGTAGATGAGGATGCCTCATACAAAGAGCAACTGGTTTAAATTTTAGATGTTCGAGAATAAGTGTTGAGGGGCAAGACTATACCGTCAGTAAAGGTGTTATAGAGATACCATGGGGTTGAGGAAGCAACTTCGGAATGAGAGGCGGAAGTCTGCTCCAAGTATCTAGATTTATTTGAAAACGCTTAGTTTGTTCTAGTTTGTATTTTTCTCTTGTGTTTGAGAATGAATCATTGAAATTGCTAACCACTTCTTGTTATAATTGTTGTTGTTTTTTTTCAAGTATGACAATTGTTGTAGAGTTGTTACAATTGTTGTTGAACTTATGCTTATGATTATCATATCAGTAGTTATTGATATTGTGGCTATGACCTATGGAAACTGTGATGACGGTAATGGAATATTGCTGAGATCAAGATCTCCATGCTATCATTGAATTGTTATTGTTATTGATTCGTTATTGTCATTTTTCTTTTGGAGGTTGTTGGTGAGTTGTGTGACCAAATTTCGGAGACAAAATTTCCTAAGGGGAGAGGTTGTGATGTCCTGAGTCTTAGACTTGACCAATATTGTGTAGTTAGATAGTTTGTTTTACTTTCGCCATTTTGATTATCATGTTGGGTCATTGAGATTTCAATTTTGCTCTTACTTAACCTTTTTTAACGTTTCCAGGTTAAAATTTTGTGTTTTGGGCGTTGGAACATGTATTGGGGTGTGGAATAAAAATTTTGACTTTGGATGGCAAAATCGCTTGTGTGGATTTGGCAACCGTTGGAGCGGAATCACTCAGGGTTTTTAGGGAATTCTTGACAGAAAAACCGCTTGTGCGGATTTTTGTAGGAATTTTGGGTTTTTCTCTGGCTCAAACCGCTTGTGAGGGGTAAAATTCCGCTTTTTCGGATTTGGATTTTCGCTCATACGGAATTTGAACCGCTCATGCTGATTTTGGCGCGTCTGTCTTGAATTTTGAGCTCTTTTTCTCAAATCAGATGCCAAAAATGTGTTTTATCCACTTTTTCATATATATATATATATATATCTCTCTATATATTCATCTTAAATCCTCTATCTCTCTACAAACCTACCCAAACTCAAATTTCTCTCCAAGATTTAGAATAAACTATCAAGATTTTGGTAGAGCTTTTTATACCAAATCGAAGAGGGCAACGAGGGCTACATTCTCACCAATCGAATCAAGATTTCACCAACGTTGGATTTTAGGGTTTTTACCTCCTTCCTCTCCCAAGCTTGAGGTAGGGACATTCTTAGAGTAATATAGATATTTTTGCAAGTCTATGCTTGTTTGGAATCTTTCTCTCATGTTTGAACTATAGTTTTGGGTTCATGAGTTCTAGATGATTTTAAAGGTGGATTTTCTCTATATTTCCCCAAACTTTTGAGAGTATGATCTATGTTCTAAAGTGTGAGTGTTGTTTTGGAAAAATCCTTTCAAAAATGGGACAAAAACCTAGTTTTGGTGGAAACTCTAAAAATTTGGAAATTTGGGAAAAAGTGTTGAGATATTCGTTATCATTGATATTCGTTACATGTTTCATTGTTATTCCATGTCATATTCGTTATCATTGATCTCAAATTTGCATTTGAAAATTATTACCTTGAGAAAGGAATTGTTTTATAAAAGAAGATCATCTTGAATTGTTTTGGGATAAATACGTTGGTAAGTCCGGATAGGGGGTGTCATTTGGTATTGGTTAAGTTGGTTTGAGTGTCCATGGTAAAAGACTGAAAACACGCGTGGATGAGAGACCACATGCCTTTCGGTTAGCAACTGGTAAAATGGTGATTGGTAGTGCTTGATATGCCTACTTGTAGACACCAACCTAGGGATTACCCGAGTCATGTTTACCACCCCTTAAACTATATTAAAGTTATTGAATTGTTGTGTTTTCAAATTTGCATTGTGCACAAGATTTTCAAAGGATAGAGAAATATATTTTGAGTATCACATGGCATATGAATTCATCTCAGGAGACTGTATAAAATGTATATATTTTGTAAGGATTTTCCTATTGGGTTTTGCGCTCACACTAGTAGATTTTGTGTAGGAAAAAATGTGGTGATTCCGCTAAGTTAAAGGCGTGGAGTGTATTTTAAGGGCACAAGGATATTTTTTTTCTTTTGTTGTTATTTTTAACAAGCAGAGGGCTTTACATGTATGGGTTTGATAACTATTTTGTGTAACCGGGTATAAATCTTAGAACTTGTAGCTCTTGAGGGCATTAAGTTGTTTTCGACTTGATGTGCTATATGTTATAGATTCATATTTTAGGAAATGTTGAATGTATAATTGTATGTAGAATACTTTTGCTAATCTCTAGAGTATAATGTATACAAATGTTAGAGATTAGATGATGATATTAATGATGAGGCATTATATCTCATATACATTTATGCAATAGAAGTTATTAAGTTGGAAATAAGATTATGTTGTTAGAATATGTTGAATTTTCTTATGTTAATTACTATGGGGCATTACAACTAATTTTTCCTAATTATTATATCTTTTTGAAACACCATATTTGCTGCTTGCCCGCCTGATAGCATGGAGTTAAAAGTTTACATCGTTCAAAAATTTAGATATATGGTGGACAAATCACAAGACACTATTGGTCAGGCAAATTGTCAACCGAATCACCCATCGCGAGTTGGTTTGAATATTTTAGCGGTTTTAACAAGTTGACAAATTGAAATTTCTAACATATTATACGATACATTTTTAAATCATAAAACCTTGTACTCTAATTTATGAGCTAAAAAATCAAAATAAAAGAAATATTTGATGATATATTTGTGTTCAAGAAGTGGCAATGAGAAAGACATGAGTAAAGAGGAGGATGGAGAGTCAAAAAAACAAATGAGTAGATTTATATAGAATTGATGTATTTACGTTGTGTTTGGTTAGGAGATTTGAGGAGGAATTTGAAAAGGGAAAGGAAAAAATTAGGTGAAATATGAACAAAATATACCTACATTTCACCTAGTTTCACACACTTTTTCCCTTTCCCTTTCCAAATTCATTTCTAAATCTTCCAACCAAATACAATATTATACAATTCAAACAGCAAAAAGTTAGTATGGCTCCCAACCAAACCAACTCGCCAAAATCTCAAACCACAGGTGGTGGTGTGGATCGACACAATTTGGACAGTTTAGACGGTTAGACAGGTTTTTTGCACACCCTTAGCGTTTAGAATCCATGTAATAATTTCTGATATAGTAAGATTTGTTAAGGAGAATGAGGTTTTTAATAAGAAGAGTCTTGTGAAACTTAATACTCTTATATTATTTTTTTTAAAATTTTTTATTTTTTAAATAATTAATTTTTTTTTTCTATTTGCTAACTTTTATTGAATCATTAAAAAAAATCTTTTTATGCTTTGATTTACTCATTTCAAAAGGAAAATTAATTAATCCATTTAGAAATTTAAAAAGGAAAGTTAACTAATTAGTTTTAAAATCAAAAGAAAATCTTCTAACTTTTATTGAATCATTTAAAAAATAAATAAATCTTATTATACCTTAATTTACATATTTAAAAAAAGAGAGTTAATTAATCTATTTAAAAATTTAAATTTAGAAATTTGAAAAGCATCAGTGTTAAAATTTAGATTTTTGCACCACTAAAATATAATGGAGAAATCAATTCACATCTTTCATAGATTATTTTTCTTGATGTTTATTTTTTAATTAATTATTTTTCTTGGGATAAATATTGCGTTGAGCAGCTTTTAGGTCACTTTTAATGTTTAGTCCAACATCACAAGTCATAATTGATTTCACGCAAGAGTCATGACATAAGACAATTTATAATTTTGAGTAGACAATTTTCGAAGTTCTATAAAATAAAATAAAAAATTAGTATATAAAAAAATGTAATTTACTACTATCATATTAAAATTAAGAAACTTCTAAACAAAATGTATTTATTTTTTATTGTAAATATAATTTTAATTTATTATTTAATTTTTACCAATTAAATCATGACATGCTATTTTTTATTAAGAATTTATAATACACAATTAATGACATCAACTCAAATAAAAATAAATAAAATTTAATTGATTATAAGTAATTTTTACTACATATTTAAAAAAAAAATTTATATTGTTATTTTAATTTAAAAACTAATTTTTGATTATTTATTTATACTGGTGCATAATACGAGTAATATGCTAATTACATTAAGTGATACCACACATCAATAATAATATGTTATTAGTTTTGAATTTAGGTTTTTTCTCCCTAATTTTACACAAGCACTTAGAAAAATGTCATTATTATGAAAAGTATTAAGTTGTAGATTTAATTTTGGTTTTATTTGGATCTGAAACTGCTCTAACTTAACCATTATGCAATCAAACACTTTGAAATATTAAGGGTAAACTATTAATAAGTTATAATAATTGGCCTTAATTTTTATCCAATCCAATTAAAAATAAGTCATAGTAAAACCGTTATTAAAAAAAAAATTTTGTGATGATTTTTCGCATATATCGCTAAAAATTTATAGTTAGTGACTTTTTTTTCATGATTTTTATAAATTGCCGCTAAAACATATAATTAGTAATATTTTTCTGTGACGAAATTTTCAAACTGTCTCTAAAAGTTAAAATTTAGTGACTTTTTTGTGATGTTTTTTTTTTAAAAATTGTCACTAAAACTTATAATTAATGACATTTTTTGTGACAATTTTCAAACTGTCATTGAAAATTAACAATTTGTGATATTTTTTTTTAATAGTGTTCAATGAAAAATGCCATTAATTTTCACATGACATATTTAGGACATATATGTAAGTCTTCCAAATATTAAGCCCCCAAATTTACACTAAAAAAAAAAAATCATAATTTTAAGATTGAGAATATTTGGTTTGAATGAAAATCAAGAATTAATCATCTTGAATGGTTGAATTTTCAGAATTTATTTTTTTTGAAAAAATGAAATTTAATTTGATGAAAATAAATATAAAAACATATTTTTAAATTAAAAAAAATATTTTGTCCAAAATTAGATAAAATCATATGAACATGATGAGTATTTTTTTAATTTTTTTTTGTTTTTATCAAACTAGTTTTTAGTTTTTTTGGAAGAACATAAAATAGATTTTAAAAAATAGTTGCCAAAAAGAAGAAAAAAAAAAGGTTGTCGAATTGTCAATGGCTTAAATTAATACGGAAAATATTTTGGAGTTTTAATTTGTGAGTTCTAATAGCTTTAATGTGAGGTCCATCTGATGTGATGTTTTAATCTTGTACTTTTATTTTTATTTTTTTTAATTTTTTTATCTCACTAGAGTTCAGTTAGAATTCTAATTTTAAAGGGGTGGATTATTGTTGAATTAATAACTTTCTGCAATTTTGACCACATCAAAAAAGCTTAATAACCTGTGAACTTGTTTTGACATTTATAAGAGGTACTTCTAGTCAAACAAACAACACTGGAACTTCTAGTCAAACAAACAACACTATCATTAGGTTCGCAAGTGTACAATTTAAGGTACACTGAAAAGGATCGTTCGGCTAATATTAAAAGTAAGACTTTTGATTTTTTTAAAATTTTCAATTAATTAATTAATTTTTACTTTTATTTTTGGGGGTTCATTGGGACAAAAAATTTAAATTGAGTTTTCAGTTTGGTTTATTCCGCTTTTAAGAAAACTGAGTTTTTGACTTTTCGTATTTTTTTTGGGTAATTTTTCTAATATTTTAAGTAATTTTTTGGTTTTATTTTTAGATACTCTAAATATAAATACACTTAAAAAGTATAATATTTGTGAAGAATTTTTAAAAATAATTTACTAAATACCAAAAATAAAAAAATACAAAAATTCAGTATATTTTCATATTTTTGAATATTTATTAATTTTTTAAAATATTTTTTCATAAATATTCTAATTTTTAGGTACATCTAGATTAGGTGCATTTAAAAAGTAAAAAAATTATTTAAAATATTAAAAAAATTCACTAAAAAGAAAAATAAAATGAAAAACAAAAGATTCAATTTTTAAAAAATTAATAAAAACCAAACGAGGATTTAGAATCAATCAAAACCAAACTCAATTTTCAGGAAGGCATACAACAATCAAGTAGTTCTCACATTTAGAACGGATTTGAAGCTTTACAATTCAATAACTTTCTAATTTAGAACTCAGTTTTTCACAAAATTTATAATTTTATAGTCTTCTCGTTGAGGTCTATCAAATAAGACCAATGATGAATATAAAATTCTTAATAAAAAATTGACTCAATTTCACTATACCTATTATTACCAAAACAGTGAAATTTCATTGTTTTCAAGTAGTGTAATTTTAATTGAAGCTAAAAATTGCAAAAAAATAAAAATAAAAAATAAAAATTGGACACCCAATTTCAAATTAGGGCTAAAAATTCATATATATGAGAAAATTTAAAATTTCTTATTATAAATTAGAGAAATTTCACTTGTTTCAATAAAGAAATTTCTTTGTGCCTGTTTGGCAGAAATTACAATCAGTTTATTTTAGCTTTCAGCTTAATTTAAGTTATTTTGATGTATTTGGTTTAGCTTATAACTTATAACTTATAGTTTTTTGGAAGTCAGAAATCAGCTTATTTTTTGAGTGGGGCAGGAGATGCTTTAAGAATAAGCTGGAAATCAGCTTAAGCTGAAAGTTAGAAGCTTTAAGCTGTTTAGGCATAAGGTATAAGTACTTTCCCATAACTCTACCAAACAGGGCCTTTGTACTAAAACAATATAATTCCAATTGAATGCCAAAATAGTAAAATTAAGGGCCAAAAACAACTTTCACATCATGACCACCACAACACAAGTTTTTTAAAATGAAATTTATCTGTTGGAAGACAATTGAAATTCAGTCAATGAAATTTACTCTAATATAAAAATTTCTCTATGATACTTTCAACAAGTGTATTTACATGAATCTAAAATTTTAAAGAAAAAAATCACAAATTTTTAAACATTCGTTACTGTGTTGAAAACAATGAAATTTCAATGTGTTCAGAGCAGTGAAATTTCCTTGTAGTTAACAGTTAAAATGTCAATTTAAGTCTTAAACCTATAAAATTAGTGGCCGATTTAGCTTATTGTAATGCTTTTGCACATCCCTTTCTTTGTTGATGTATTTTGTTTTGTTCCTTGTAATTGGCTCTTACATCAATATAGCTTCTATTTTGCCGATAATATATATATATATATATATATAAGAGTTGTAGTCCTTAACTCATATCAACTTGTGTTCAAAGTTGTATGGCTTATTTTTACTTTTGGGTTATATTTTTGACTTTTTTATTTTTATTTTTTATATTATATATATATCAAAAGTAAAAATTAGTAAATTAAAAAAAGAAGGCAAAACGATAATTAAAAAAAAAAAAAGTAGTAAAAAGGCATTTAAAAAAAAATTGGTACATTTGACTGAAAAATAATGAGTGATAACAAAACCTAATTGGTATTTCTCAATTCCTAAGATTAAAAGCAATTTTTCTTTCTTTTCTTTTTAAGTTGCAGTCAACAAAAGCAACTATTGTTGACAACAAAACATGACAGGATTGTCATTTGTGCAAATGTTAGGTAAATTACATTGTTGTTTTGAGGAAATTACAAGAAGAACCAAATATAAATAAAAGTTAAAGCAGTGATTGGAGAAACATAGTCTTAGATAGTATAGTCACATCCAACAACAATGACTAGTAGATGTCACCAAAAATAGATTGTTTTAATGAAGTTAAAAGTGTCCAATGAAAAGCAATGGGAATTATTCGATGACTATTCATAGTGGATGCTTGGTGCACAAAGCACCCAAGCAAAAAATCTACATAAACGGCTTGATAATTCAAGGATACTATTTGACATTTATTTATTTATTTTGTTTTGTTTTTTTGTTTTTGTTTTTGATGACTTTTTAATTATTATTATTATTATTTTTTATTTTTTTATTTTTGTGAAAGAGACTTTTAAATAAATATTTTAAAATAAATCTAAAAAAAGATAGTTGCTTCCAAACTTTTTATTATTTTTTATTTCTAAAAATATGAAAAATAAAAAATAAAAGCAATCCCAAACATACAAGTAGTATGATCATTAACTTTGGATAATTCTTGATTTGGTGAACCAATTGGTTAAACACATAGTATAGCCATTTGATTTGGCTTTTTGTTCTCTTTTTTTCTTCCTAGGGTGCTTGATTTGTCTTTTTCAAAATCACTTTTGGACACAAGATCATTTTCAATTTCAATTTTTTATAATAAATTTATTTAAACCTTTTACCCTATTTTCAAAATAATTTTCTCCTCAATCTTAATACTAAACAATAACATAGAAATATTTATTTACATTTGTCTATCTTTATTTTAGAAGATATTAATGAATGAAAGTAATAGAAGGGTTCGTGTGGCACCTTCTTTTTAATTTGAAAATAAACATTACACGAAAGGGAGAAAACCCAAAGAAAAAGGAGGTGTTTGTGTCGGACATTTGGTAATCTATTGAAATACTTGTTTTTTTCACTCAATATTATATATATATACAGAAGTGATTGGTAGCTCGAAAGAGAGGCCCTCGAATCCCCCCGAATTCAAAAACGACGTCGTTTCATCGTTTTGAATTTTTTTTTTTTTCAATTAGAAAAGAAGAAGAAGAAAGAAGAAAGAAGAAGAGAAGAAGAAGAAAGAGGCAGAGGCAGAGACGACGGTGGTCGGACGGAGGCAGAGGTGGACGAGCTACGACGATCGGCCGGGCGATTTGCGACGAGTTGCGATGATCGGCCGAGCTGCGACGATCAGACGAGCTATGACGATCGGCGGAATGGAGGGGCCTCTCTCTCTCTCTCTCCTATCCTCTCTCTTTCTCCCTCTCTCTCTCTTGCCTTCCCCTTCTTCAGATGTAAACGAGAGAACAAAAAAAAAAAAAAAACGGAGGATTCGGGAAATGATTTTTCAGGAGAAAAATCATGTTTCACACACATATATATATATATATGTATATGGAAAATGATTTTCCCCCCGAATTTTTCTTCCCCGAATCCCCTCGACTGCCCAAGACGACATCGTTTTGGGTAGTCTTTTTTTTTTTTTTTTCCTTATGTCTGAATAGAGGGAGAGAAACAGAAAGAGGGAGAGAAAGAGAAGAGAGGGGAAGAGGGAATGGAGTCGCCATCGCCGATCGCCTCCGCTTCCGATTTCTTTTTTTCAGCCCATTTTTTTTTTCAGATCGATAGCAACCCCCTCCCCCCTCTCCCCTTTTTTTTTTTCTTGAAAATGTGTTGAT
Source organism: Camellia lanceoleosa (assembly GCA_025200525.1). Taxonomy (NCBI): domain Eukaryota; kingdom Viridiplantae; phylum Streptophyta; class Magnoliopsida; order Ericales; family Theaceae; genus Camellia; species Camellia lanceoleosa. The sequence continues at coordinate 69,380,667 of CM045764.1, forward strand.
AATGATTATGGTGATGTTGATGAAGATGATTGATGATGAAGATTTTCTGTTGATGAAGAAGGTTGATGATGAAGATGGTTGATTACTTTTATTTTTATTTTTATTTATTTTTTTTTTTTCTGGATCTGAAGATGATTGTTGATGATGATGTTGATGAAGATCAGTTGATGATGATGATGTTGTTGATCAGATGATGAACAACAGAACATCTTCATCATTTCTTCCTCATTTCTCCTTCTCGTTTCTTCTTCCTCCTTTCTTCTTCTTCTTTTTTAATTTTTCTTCTTCCTCTTCTGCGTTATTGGAAAAAAAAAAAAAAAATTCAAAACGACGAAATGACGTCGTTTTGAATTTGGGGGGTCGGGGAAGGAAGGTTTCGAGTTACGTAGCATTACTATATATATATATATGAACATATTTGGTGACAATGATTTTTTTTTTTTGGGTTTTTTTATTTTTTATTTTTTATAAAATGATTCTTACCCTTTCATACATTACTTAAAAAATTATGTTATCAACTCATTAAATAAAGTTTATCAAAAATTAGTACAACAATTTATTAAATAATATTTGGTTGTTTTCAGTTTTCAAAATTCACTTTTCAAAAAATTCAACTTTTTTTTTTCCGTATTTTTTTATTTTCATTGAATTTTTTTTTAATATTTTAAGTAACTTTTTTTATTTTTAGACGCACATAACATAAATACAGTTAAAAGTATAATATTTGTGAAATTGTTTTTTAAAAAATTTACTAAATACCAAAAATATAAAAAAAATACGAAAATTCATTACATTTTTCGTATTTTTGTGTATTTATTAATTTTTTAAAATATTTTTTCACAAATATTTTATTGTTTAGATATATCTAAGTAAGGTGCATCTAAAAAAGTAAAAAAAACTGTTTAAAATTTTAAAAATATTCACTAAAAACAAAAAAATACGAAAAATTAAAAACTCAATTTCTAAAAAATTGAATTTAAAAAACCGAAACCAAACACACTAAATTTTGTTATTAAACATATTATTTAAGATGCATACGAGTCCACCAATAGAGGATTGAAACAATGTAATATCTATGTAAGAATTCACATCTCAATTATATTCACATATATACGGTTGGTCAGAATTTATACATCTTAGTAGAAGGTCATTTATATATCTATGTAAGGTACCTTTGGCGACCAAAAAATGAAATTTCGTCGCTGAAAGTGCATGAAATGGCGACTAAATTTGAATTTGTCGCCGAAAAGCAGGTTTTCAGCGACTAAAAGAGTTTAGTCGCCGAAGGTGTGGTTTTTAGCGACTAAAAAGGAGTTTGGTCGCCTAATATAGGGTTTTCAGCGACTAAAGTTTGTTTAGTAGCCAAAAGTCACAGTTTTTAGCGACTGAAATCATTTAGTAGCGACAAGGTATGGTTTTGGCAACTAAAAACAGCTTTAGTCGCTGATTATAGAAGTTTTGGCGACTAACAACAATTTAGTCGCTGAAAGTGGGGGTTTTCCCGACCAAAATCCATTTTAGTCGCCCAAAGTAAGGGTTTTGGCGACGAAATTTCTGTTTAGTGGCCAAAAGCGTTGGTTTTTAATTGAGAACTTTTTTTTTTGCGGCAAATAAATAATTAGCAGCCCAAAATAATACAATTAGTGACTAAATAATGGTTTTAGTCGCCAAAAGTCGCCTAATTTTTTTTTTAGTAAATAAATTATTTTTGACATAAATTATATTGAATTAAAAAAATTATATTTATAAATATTATTTTGTATTAATTATGTTAATATACTATATAAATAATATATATTGCATATATGTTCATGTGATGATGTCTTTGGCATAGTGGAGAGAGTGTTGTGCAAAGGGTTTGGCTGTGGTAGTGGAACGTCAGTGTTCAAAACCAACCGAGCAACAGGTTCAAAAATTTTTTTTTTTCATATACTTTTGGCGACTAAAGTTATTGGTCGCCAAAGGTATAAATAATAAAAAAAGAAATTAACTATTGGCGACTAAAAGTTTAGTCGCTAAAGGTAAAATTCCAAAAATGGAATTGAGCAATGGCGACTAAAAGTTTAGTCGCTGAAGCCCTATCTATTGGCGACCAACAGTTTTTTAGTCGCCAAAGGTATGCGCGACCAAGTATAGGCGACAACACCGGCGACCAAAATTTTTAGTCGGGAAAACTGAAAATTCGACATTTGGCGACTAAAAAGAGACTTTTGACGACTAAAAATTTAGTCGCCAAAAGCGTATTTTCTTGTAGTCTCATGTGTTCAAAATTTTGATCTTCATGTGAGTGTGTGGTTTCTCTTTCCCACTTTTAGAGTTATTTTTTGCAATAATAATCACTTTGTTTTGTTTCGTTTTCAAAATATTTTTTTCAAAAAATATTGAAACTAGTTTGGTTAAAACAAATTCCAAAAATATGATTTTAAATTTTCAAAAATTATTTTAGAACCAAAAATGAAAATAATATAAAAATTGTGAATGTTTTTGAATTTTTCATTAGTTTTTCACCAAATTTATCCTTAGTGCTTTAAGAAAATAAAATTTAAAACAAAACCAAATAGAATGAATATGTTTATTAATCTTATAATGATTGTGATTTACATTATTAAAAAATTACTACTATCCCTCTTTACTCTTTTAATGGCACATAATTTTATAGTGATTTCAAATTCAATACGACAATGATAAGTAAATTTAATAAATTTACGAATATAAAATCCATCACATAAAATATAAATAGAATGTGAGTTAAATTGTTTGTGTTATGACCAGCCCACCACTTAATATGTATGGTTAATGTTGTTTTATATAATTGATTATAGGCCCATAGAATTATTAAAATAAATTCACTAAATTTTGGATATGATATATCACTCTATGAATTAAGTTTATTTTTTTAGGACAAATTATATTTTATACCCAATTTTACTTTGTCCCTTAATATTTTAATGGACAAATTGCACCAAATGTCCCTCTTGTTTCTTTCGAGTTTTATTTTGGCCCTTAATATTTTAATTTGAACACATTTGCCCTCCAGCTTTTATTTTTGTGCCAAATAAGGACAATTATAGATGGGAGTAAACTTTTTGGATGAAAAATGGCCACATTCATTGCACATGACCATCATTTAAGAAAAAAATAGTATTTTTTTTTTTATCTTTCCCTCTCTATAATTTATTTATTTTTCAATCTTCTACCACCACCAACCATAGCCACCAACTACCACCTCCAAACATTACCACCCTGTACATAGCCACCAACCACCACCAAAAACCTCCTTTGCCCCATTGCCACTTGTTAAAGTAATTTTAAACCAGCAAAAAATCCATCCAAAACCAGCAACAAATCTCGCCACTTTACCACTCCAAAATCCACCATTTTACCACCCTTTGACCACCAAACTCTCACCACCCCTGTCACGACCCCAACCCGCCCCTAGTAGGATGGTGCCGTGATGGCCAGTAATCCGTAATTACCGAAGGCCAATTTACAAAGATCAACACAACAGAGTATAATATATGGGGCTCACAAATGCGGAAGCAATAAATCAAAATACAAGTAGTCCATAAGAGCCGTGCATAGATCAAATGGAATGGCACACAAGCTATGACTTCACAATCAGCCATTGATAACAAAATACATATTACAATCTTGATCAAAAGGCTTCTAAGCCGACATGTACAAAACAAAGGAAATACAAGCCAAGAAGCATGATTTTCAAGATTTGCCGACGTAAAAACAACGTTGCTGACATGAACACAAAACAGCCGACGTAAGTACAATTTGCCGACGTAAAACAAGGCAAGTCGACATGTCAAGAATCCAAAACAAGCTTTGTAATACACATCTAGGCGTCGCCGCCGTCCTGCTCATCACCTACATATATATAGAGAGGGTGAGTTTGGAAACTCAGTGAATGGTACAAGTAATAAAGGTTTTTGCATGAATATAGCCGAAGTCTTTTCCAAAACAAAACAAGCCAAACCATATGAAAATTAGCCGAGGTCCTTTTCGAACAAAACACATCAAAACTCTATCAAATCAAGAGATGAACCGTATTCATCTATCAAGTCTTGCAAGTCTCAAGGGATGCTTACTGGCATCGGCAAAACACAAATCAAGCTTTCCGAACAACAAATCCACGCGGTAAACCGTCAGTGGCAAGACAAAGACAAGGTGATCCATAACCGATTAGTCAAGGGTACTGCGAAAGTTTATAGTCCTCCAGCACAAGGGACTTGTGTTACTTAAGCCCGTAGCTCTTTTTAACACGATGGTCTTATGTTACTTAGGTCCGTAGCCCGCTTTAACAAGATAGTCTTTACAAGGAAAGGACCGTATCCTTTTTACACTTGGTACTGCGAAAGTTTAGAGTCCTCCAGTACAAGGGACTTTTCAAGAAAGGACCGTATCCTTTTATCACGAGGGTACTGCACAAGTTTAGAGTCCTCCAGTACAAGGGACTTTCCAAAGATAACCTCAAAACAAAACTTATACTTGATATATCAAAATAGGGCTAATCATTCATGCTCAACAAATACTTTTATCAAAACGAAGCAAAGCAAGATTCATCAAACATTATAACATAGCTTTATTAAAAATACCACTCACCTAGATCTTCTCGGGTGTAGGCTCAAAGCAAAGGTCAAAGTCCTACAATCACATGGCAAAACACATTCTCAAAACAAGCTTTACATGCATGCAAATAGTCTCGGCATGCCCGCCAGATCCAAGTCAATAACAAAGCAAAACATACTGAGACCAGGTCTTGCCGAGGTCCCACACCTCCTTGCCGAGGTGTGGTCCTGATGGCCACATTCAAAACGAAATCGGGAAAACCTGGGTTTCCCCTTTGGAGAACGCAAAGAACAAGATTCATCAAGAACATCAACAACATGCATGCTAAAGCCATCGTTTATTCCAAAAACTGAGATTTCATGCTAAGAGTTCAAAAACAGGGACTTGGGTACCCATACAAGAAGATCATGCAAGAACAAACACAAAAACATGGTTCTAGTTCCAAACTTTCGGATCAAAACGAGGCTTTTCATCAAAACTCAAGAACACCATTTTCTCTTCAAAACCAACTTCAAATCAATGCATGGCGTGCGAAACGAATTCAATCATGCAATGCAGCTTGACAGCCAATAAGATTAACTAGAGTAGAGCAAGAATCTAACCTCAAATCTCGAATCTAACCTCAAATCTCAAATCTAACGGTTCAATCCTCAAAGATCAAGCCCGGAACTCTACTCATCTCTCTAAAATTCTTCCTTCTTCCTATAGAGCTTCTCTCTCTAAAAACAAAGATTTGAGACAAAATGATTTGTTTCTAAGTCTGCCGGCTGTCTTAACACACAGCTCGGACACGTGGCACTACCTGGTTGGTTCAACTCAAAAGTGACTGATTGATAAGACAAGTCTCTGACAAAGCGTAAGCAACAAGCTAAGGCAAGACACATCGGCAAGAAATGACATCGGCTAAGGACAAAGCTTCGGCAACAAGATAACAAGGACATCGGCTAGGGAGGACGACACTTGACTAAGTTGTGCCACACCTCGGCCTGGGTGTGCCACACCTCGGTCTAGGCCATTCCTGCCCAAGGGCAAAGATCACTAAGTGCAAAACATCTCGGCCTCAAATGCGACATCTCGGCTATAAGCCAGGGTGGAGATGGAGGTCAACCAAATGGTTCCAAAATAGTTCTAAGTACAAAGGTTCAAAGGCGAACTAGGCTAGGCTAACCTCGGCTATACACCAAGCAAGGAACAAGATCAAGCAAGTAACATGTAACAAAGCAAGGCAAAACAAGATAACAAGATTTATAAACATAACAGAACAAGATCATACAAAAATGTATGTAAGCATGGCTAGGTCAAGATGAGGGTTGTTACAACCCCACCACTTTCACCATCCTAAATCCAACTTCAAACCCCCCTATTGCAATCTGTATCTTCAATGACGCAGAACATTGAATCCACTGCAACAACCTGTAGTGATAAACTTTTATATACATCTCTCTCTCTCTCTCTCTCTCTCTCTCTCTCTCTCACACTCACACAAACATACACATATATACACACACACACACAAATTAAAGTGGGTTTGACTACTGTGCTCAATTCTTTTGTTGTGTCATATATACACACAACACACACACTCATATATACATTTATAATAGGAACTGTAGGAATTGTATGGCATGCGGCTAGAGTGGAAGCCGAGAGAGGAAATAAGACTTAGTTCAAGCTAGGCGGAAGTCAAAGATCAAAGGCGGTTGAGGAGGAAATTGAGAAGGCGTGTATTATTTTATTCTGAGAGATCGCTCGAGAGGTGATTTGAGGTTCCCAGTATCTTGCCTGTTTGTAGGCGAGATCGTTCAAGCGATCAAGTAGTTGCTCGAGTAGAGATGTGAGGCTTCTAGTATTTTTACTATAGAATTGCAAAACTTCTAAGACATTGTGTTTACTGCTCGAGCGATATGTTTGAAATTGTACCATCGCTTGAGCGATGAAACGTTTGTTCGAGCGGTTTGTTTGGGGTTAGATATTTTAAAACTTACCTTTTGACTGATCTCTCTCACTTTTTCCATCTTTTCTTCTTTTCACTCCTCCATTCCAAAAACCCTAATACCAAAATACTAGATTTCATCATTTATAACAAAGAACCCATCCTTGTTCCTTCATCAAAAGTGTTGATCATGTTGAGAGTTACAGTTTGAACCGATTGGATCGTGATATCTTAGAAGTTCATTTGTTGGGTCTTCATCTCTCCACACACAATCTTGAGGTAGGAATATCTTTAACCTTGAATATCTATGTTTTGGTTTGATTATGTGTTAGTTTCATGATATGTGTGTCATGTGGGATGGGTCATTGGTATATGGGCATTATTGGTGATTGAGGGTTCTTGCCTTAATTTTTTTTAAAATAAATGGTTATATCTTAATGAAAAACAATGTATACATCATGAATCTTGGAAAATAAAAGAATAGAAGGAAAAGCCCCAATTTCTTGTGAAACCCTAATCATTGTTCATGGGTCTTGGTTGATAAATAGATGGAAATCAATGGGTGAATAGGGAATGTGTCGAGATAAAATTAGAGTTGTGGGTAATTTGTTTGATGCGTGATATGGTATTACCTGCGCAGGGAAACTGAGGTGCCCATTTGCCCGATCGTGCAAGGACGATAAATTAGGAATGCTTGAGGTGTCCATGTACTGATCGTGTGAGGATGATGAATGTGAAAGGTTGAGGTGCCCACTGGCCATTTGTTTGAGGATGGAGAAATGTGTTGGGATATGAACATATCCACAAGGTTCCAAGGACGTAACAACAATGGATTATAAAACTAGAAAGTAAGAAAAGTATGCAAAAGCATAAGAAAATAAAGAGAACAATCAACTAAATAGATGGGTAACTATATCCTAGTTCCCTCTACATCCATAAGGACCCATCATATGATTACATCACAACAAAAATGAGAAACAAAGCTTAAAGATGAAGAAAGAGAGAGAAAATGAGGAAAATGCAAAAATCCACCTCTTGAAGGTGAACTTTATTGACAAACTCTTTCCTAACACCCTCAAAGTTCTTGAGTAAGTCCAAGAATCCTTAGGAAGGAGCTCCAAGTCAAGGTTTAATGATGTTTAGGTGATGGGTGTACGAAAAATGGAGGTTGAAGATGAAGTGTAGGAGATGGGCTCTCAAACAAGTCTTTTAGTCTTTTTAAATATTTTGTAACCACTTAGAATTATTTCTCAACCTTAGTTTTAGATTTAATGGAGTTTTGGGTGATGTATCAGTGAAGAAGAAGTGAAGAAAACGGAGAAGAAAGTTGAAGATGAGGTGAGTGTAAAAAAAAATTTGTAACCCTTTTGAAATGAAGAATGAGAAGTGTATTGATAGAATTTTGAGGCAAAGAAAATATCTGAGATATTTGCAGAGGAAGCCCAAAAGCAAAATATTTAAGATATTTATGTAAAACTTGGAGAAAATGCCAAATTTTTCGAAAATGCTCTATTTCCCAGAAAATTCAACTAGCTAGGCAAAAAATCATCCGGCTAGACAAAAAAGTGTCTGACCAGCCAAAACATTGTTTGATCAGACAAAAAACCATTTGGCTAGACGGTTTTTTAGAAGGGGAAACAAGGAATTTTTTTTATTTATTTATAGAAAATTCTCATTTTTTCCTCTCATTTTCACTTTGTCCTTGCTCAATTTACTAAGAAAACATAATACTTAAATTTTGAAAATGCGAGCCTCGAAACTTTGTAGAAATGTTTGAATCGACACGAAAAAAACATTTTGAAAAAGATTTAAAAAGGGTTTAATATAGTTTGGCCGAAACAAGTGTAAGGTTGGGATTAAAGATTAAGCCCGACTCTCCTACTGAGGAATTCATGCGATAGCACATTCCGACTTTTATCATTAGGTGTTTGGAAAAGAGCTCCCAAGTCTTAAGGCCAATCAAAATGGAGTGTCTACAGTAGCACAACACACGACTTAGTCCAGCTTGGCGGAGGGCAAGTGCGCAGTAACGCATATAGAGAGTGACATCGAATTTTCTCTTGCATAGAGGCTTTGTGTGGTGTGTAATAGAGCGTGTGGTGGAATATTTAGACACATTGGTGTTGTTGGACTCGTTGTGGCAAAACAAACCAACTTATATATTTTTTATATTTGTATAAAACTGTTTGGACAGAGAGGACCAATTGAATGGTGAAACCAATTGTGGTCTTCTTCTATGGAGCTGAAGTTTTAGAGTAGAACAAACAGAGACACATAGCTCTGATACCATGAAAGTAGAATAAAGTTATGATAAAATAAGAGAAATGGAACGAGGAAAGAGAGAGAAAGTTTGAGAGAATTATATTCAATTGATACATCAAACATTAAAATAACTAGCTTTATATATACTACATAAATGTGCTATACAAGGAAAGGAAATAAACTATCCCTAATAAGGAAATAATATACACAATATGTGATACAGATAACGTATGATACACAGAATATTTGATTCACATAATACATACCATAATGATAATAATCACAATAATAATATTTGCAATTAAGATAACAAATACTGATTATTTATAAAATTACCATATATTATCCTTAAAATTTTGCTTTTCTATGCTCACCTTGCTTCATCTGTCGTGAATAATTTTCAACGAGTAGACAGAAAATGTAATATCCCATTCTCAGGAAATATCACTTTGCTTGTATCACTACTCTCAGACCTCCAGAAAATTAAAAGACAATAGGAAAAGTCTATATAAAAATGGAAGACTTTTATTGAATGTTTGAAAACTATAGAGGTTACAAGAAAGATAGAGAGGACTCTTACTCACTTGTAAGACTCTGCTCTTAACTCTACTTTTACAAGACGTAGCCACACTTTTTTATAGGCAAATGATAAACTTCAACTTTGGAATTGAAATGCATAAAATAAAAAGATAAGTTAAAGTTCTTGTAACAAGACAAGAAACTTTTTACATTTTTGATTTATTGAAACTAACAAAGTTAATAGTGGTATCTTCACCACTTTGGTTTTATTCAACATGTGACTCTTTTGTCTTCATTCACCATGTGACCTACTTTATTGTGTTTCCTTGGTTGTATTCGTCATGTGAGCTCTCTTTTAGCTTCATATGTCTTCGTTTTTTCTGTAACTAGTATGGGGATATGAAATAGAATCTGACGATGAAGTAGAAGAACTCATGTCAAAGTATGAATCAAAATCAAAATATAATTTTGATGAAAACAATTAACAAAGCTTAGAAAAAGTTTTAACTGGAACTATTTTTATGATGAAAACAGATTCAAATGGTAAGAATGAAATGATCCATTTTTATGATACAAGAGAAAGTGAATCATTTGAAATTGAAGAACAAGAATTTTCCTTAAACAATTGGAAAATGCCGAAAATTCCAATTAAGAAAATTTATAAATATTCAATCTTCAAATGTCGAAGCAAAATGAATGTACAAACCTTTGAAGGAATGGTTTCTATAAATAATTTTTTTAATACTATAAATGTGAAATTAATGGAAAGATGATTACCAAGTGAAGAACTAGATGAAATTCGTAGTGAAAATAGCACTATAATTGATAGTAAATATGGAAGTGATAGTGAAAAAGAAGATGGATAATGGATCACTGATATCACAAGTTACTATCAAAGCAAACAAGGAAAACAATGAACAGATATTTTGAGTCTAGATAGTATTAAGAAAGTGCTAGAAAATAATTTTAGTGACAACCCACTAAAACTATAGGAAAAAGACAACCTTAGGCAAAAATTGTGCTTCAAGATCGGCTTTTTCAAAGCTATGCCATTTATTATCCATGACATTTGTTAATACAAGAATGTCTTTTCCATCTGAAAATAAAGAAAATATACTAACCTGTATAAGTCCTAAATGAATGTAATTAAATTTTTGATTTCAATATTATTGGATTTTGTTCATATCAAACAATGGTATATGTACATATATTTCTTTTGTATTACTGCCATGGCCTGTATCTTATGACCTGGTTAACATTACCATAACCATTATTATTATCCAATTGCAATATAATATATGTGGAAGCTATTACTATAAACAACAATAAATAATAAAAGTTCTCTCTTTCGTTCATACATATGATGCAAATGAACTACAATTGAATAGCAATGCCCTTAGGCTTACAAATTACATAAAAGGTTCAACCCTCATTACATCAAAGGCACTTCGCATACAAGAATCAGGCCTTTTGGCCAACAAATAAAAGAGATCCTTCGATCTAGAACTACTCTCCAGCTTTGTACTTGAAAAGTTTTCAGCACGAGAGATGAACATATAGTCCATAGAAATCCCAATGATCCTAAACAATCACAATGCATACATAACTATGATCATGATGCTTATGTGATAAACATATAGGTGGTGATGTCTTTGTATACCAAAATACACATACATAGTATATCCCTTCTCAAAAGAAAGCTCCTTTTTAACATTTCAAGAAACTCATTTCTTAACTTTACAATTCATCATTTGACCCTTAACGCATCAACCCTTACAAAATTCTTGCAACCCATCTTTATAATTCAACTCATTCCTTTACTTCTTACATTAGAAAAACCATAATCACAATGTTCTTAAAAACACTTACTATGTTTTATGGCCTTAAGCACAAGGGCAAGTGAAACACCTAACACAAGATACATCAAAAAATAAACCATGACAACAACGAAACGTAAATCCATATTTTACTGGACGTAAGCACGGAAGGCCAATGGTACACCTTTTCACAACAATAATAATATAATCCATATTTTACCGGCCATAAGCACGGAAGGTAAACGGTACACCCTTCACAACAATACCAATTTACTAGGCGCTAGCTAGAACGTAGTGGTACCTCTAATTCAAAGCACATTAACATCATCAACTTATCACATTAGATTACACAATCTAACCCACACGTCAATACGTAATATTTATTTAGCAATAAACAATATCATTCTCCACTGATGGCCAAAGATAAAACTCTAAACAATAAATTCACATCACTCAAAATAAAATAATGTAATTTCATAACTAAGGACAATAAGGCTCACTTAATTAAATTCCCAAACCTTCATTGTTAAACTCCACGATTGATTTCACAATATTAAACATTAACACCTCTCGCTTTATTTTATAAAAAGGGTTACACCCACCACTTGATTTCAAAACCAAATCCGCTACACCAAATTTCCAAGATTCTCAACCATTACTATGTTCATTTTGTTATCAAAATCCCCAACTTGCTATTATATAAACATAGCCAACGCATACCCAACATAAATGCTTTCAACTTCTCAAACATTGTTAGAAATTGGGGCTTGTCATCTATAGTATCCTAAACATGCTCAACAACAAGTTATCGACATAATTGAATACAAAACTCAAGCTTAACCTCTTAAGGCTCAAACCCTAAAACCCCTTTTCATGATTTTTTAAGAAAGTCTCAAAACAAACATGTTTTTATGCAATAAAAACTCCACATGTCTATCTATATCGAGGTATTGCAAATAATCAAAGAAATCCCTATCTCAAATAGAGAAGAGGAGAAAAAGCTCAAAAATCAAAAGTCGCAAAACAAGACTTTGCTCCAATTAGAACATAGCCGTTGACAAGTTCTACAAGTTATCTCAAAGGAGTTAGGCCAAGAGATGGCCACAAGAGAGTAAATCTGAGGTTTAGTGCAAAAACCAAAGGCTCAAAGAGCAACAATGGTGTTCACGGTGAAAAGGGAAAAATAGGGAAAGAGAGAAGAAAAAGTAAAGAGAAAGTGTTTTGAGGCCCTGTGTATAGCATTAGGTTAAAGAAAATATTTAACCCAAGGTCAATCAAGAGAATAAATCAAAAGTTTCCCAAAAAGATGTCAAAATTGCAGCCAAACAAATCTGAGATTTTGTCAGGTGTTAACACCTACATTTGGTGGTGTCGACACCACCAACTAGAGTTGAAAAACTCCTTCTCAAAATAGACCAGGTGTTGACACCCAGAAGCCCTAGTATCGACACTAAGAACCAGCAGCCAAAAGAAAGAAGAGGAACTTGGTATCAACACCCAGAAGTGTGTTGTCGACCTTCTAAACCAGAAACAAAAGGAGAGAAAGAGTAGAAGACAAGTGTCGACCTCTAAGAGCCTAGTGTCGACAATCCGAACAAAATTTAAGATTCCCAAGTCACTTTCTGACAAAACTAAGCGCTAAAGGACAACTCCAGCAAGTCTAAATCAGATTTCGCTCTACCAAAACAATTATACACCAACTCAATTACCCCAATAACAAATGGTAATGCAATTAAATACACTTTTAAATGATTTTAAAGAACACAAGTGTTACAATTACTAGCTGAAGTTCTTCTTTCAAATATTTCTATATTCATTTTGCTTTGACATTTGAAGATTGAATTTTTATAAATTTCCTATGGTGAGAATTAAATGATCCATTTTCTTAATACATGAGAAAGTGAATTATTTGAAATTGAAGAATAAGAAATTTCCTTAAATGATTAGTGGTGCTTCAAGATGATATCTCTAAAAAAGTCATAGAGTTTCCTGAACAGATATGAGATGTCAAACAACTTCAACGATTTTTGGGGATAATTAACTATGCCAAAAAATTTATTCCAAATTTATCTGAATTAGTTAACCAAAATATTTTTAAGATAGTTCATCTCATGGTTTGGCTATAAATTGCTTTTGCCAGTGAATAGTATATCTTTTAGATTAGATAACACTAATTCATAATCTATGAATTCTTGAGCTATTATTTTGAGATGATTTCGATGTTCCTTTGAGCAATATGTGATTGATCATGAAGAAAATTTCTATCTTCTTTTTGTTTAAAAAATACATTGCCAACTAAAAATTGCCATTTAAAAAGGGGAATTGAAATTTTTGTTTCATGATAAATTCTTTTTGGTTGGATTATTGGATGAAGAACTCTAAAAAGGAGTAGACAAAATAATCAAAAAAATAACTGAAAATAAGAGTAAAAAATCTCATGAAATTTTTGAAAAAACTGTAGAAATTAGCCCTATAAATTCATATGTTGAATTATTGTTTACTTTTTGGACTATCATTCTTACACTATTGATGTATAAGTTGACACTAGTGCTTCATATAGATTGGTAAAACCAGCACAAGTTTCTTATTGTCATCAATCACTAATCCCAAAAATTTTATGAATTTTTTTTTCTATTCAATTTTCTTTTTAGATAGTACTAATCCATGATCTATGAATTCTTGAGCTATTATTAAGAAATGATTTTGGTGTTCCTCTCTAGTTTTAGAGAAAATTAAAATATCATCTGTATATACCATACAATATTCTCCATGATTTCAAAAAATATTATCCATTCTTCTTTGGAATAGAGGTGGATCTTGTTTTAAGCCAAATGGTAAAACCAACCACTCATAAATGTCCTTGCGGAATATTAAAGGCAGTTAAAAGTATGGGTGTTCATGGGTCGGTTTGGAACTTAATTTAGAACCAACCAAATCATAATCGGTTCCAAATTTTTAGACCCAGAATCAAACCAATCATGTACTAGAATCAATCCAACCCAACCCAATATAGCTCGGGTTGGAACCAAGGTTCCACTATATTAAAAATAAGTGAATCAATCGATAGAAAACAATTAAAATAAACAAATCTTTAACATTTTAACACTACACAAACAAAGAGAAAAATATTGTTTAATGTAAGTCGATACAAATTAAATTCAATTCAACCTTAAACATAACTAATACAAATTAAATCAATTGCAAAATTCAACTCAAGCTGCTAGTACTTATTTCGTTCACTCAATAATTCTTGTATGTGGAAACTTATTACATGCAATCAAGTCTAGTATAATAGACTAATTAGGACAAGACACGTCAACATAAGTAAAATTTGAAAAAAAATACCTGGGTTGATTCGGTTTAGGCAAGGCCTAAACTAAGAACCAATCCAATCTTATCAGTTTGATGATTTGAAGACCCTAAACCAAACCAATGCACTCAAAAACCAAGCCAACCTAATCCAAAGAGGTCGGTTTGGTTTGGTTCTTTGGTTCATTGAGTAATTTGAACACCCCTAGTTAAAAGAATAGAATTTTCTTGCATTTGGATTTGCCAACAACCACTTTTTAAATCAAATTTAGAAAAGAAATTGGCTAACTAAATTTTATTAATTAAAACATCTTTATTAGGAAATTTATAACCATCTTTTATAGTTTTCTTGTTTAAAGTTCTATAATCTATTGTTGTACGAGTTTTTCCTCTTTATTTTTCTGCATGGTTCATTACCATAAATGTATGACTAGAATGAGGACTTTTACTAGGATGTATTAACCACTGTTCTAATAAGTTAGGAATTTGTTTTTTTGAACTCCTTAATCAGAATTATAAGTTTCATGTTTAATTAAGGTGCAAGATGTTCTAATGCTCACATTATTATCAACCAAAAAAAAAAAAAAAAAAAATGGGAGGAAATATTAGATAGAAAATGGAGGGGTGAAATTGTATCCTAAGAATCACTTGCACCCCATTTTGTAATTTTTTTGTTTGCCCCTACCCTCCCCCCTCAAAAAAAAAAAAAAAAAAAAAAAAAGTTTAAATTTTGTTTTCATTGTGGTTGGTTTAAATTAATGTTATCCAGCCATATGTGTTGAACAATACGCAATCCACAATCCACAAGACAAATATATTGACAAAGAGAGATATAGAGAAATGAGATGCATTGGTTGAAAAAAAATACTATGTCAACATAATCAAGTTTGTGTTTAATGATTTTCAACTAATTGTTTAGGCATTTCATCTAACAACTGACGAAGCTTGCATAGAAAAACGCTACAAACAACACAAAAGTTATCAGTGTCAACAATGTTGAAGGTGAGAGAGACGAAGAGAGTTTGAGAGAGTGATACATTACTTTCAAATTTT
The DNA here is from genome assembly GCA_025200525.1 of Camellia lanceoleosa. Lineage (NCBI taxonomy): Eukaryota > Viridiplantae > Streptophyta > Magnoliopsida > Ericales > Theaceae > Camellia > Camellia lanceoleosa. Next base: position 69,396,138 of record CM045764.1, read on the forward strand.
GAGAGTTGCCTTCAATTTAGGCTTGCAATGAGTCAGCTTGGACTGACACACACAAACAGTGAGAGAGTGAGAAGAGAGAGGCTGTGGGCATAGGTTAGGGCACCGAAGTAGGTAAAGTGAAAGAAATGAGAGAGAGAGAGAGAGAGAGAGAGAGAGAGAGAGAGAGAGAGAGACCTGGAAATAGTGTGAAGAGTGGGTGGGTTTGGAAAGGGAAAGAAGAGGGGTCAACGACATCGTTTTATTTCTAATATCAAATTCCTATGTTCTTGTAATAAACTTTTAACTGTCCAATGTTGTTTTTATCAGTCATCCCCTACTGGTTTGCATTTATGGTCTACTACCCCTACTAGGCAGTAATTCTCCTAAAAATTATTTGGTGTTCCCGGGATGCGACATGATAGTGTTTCTCACTAATTACAATATATCACATCCTTTATTGTTTCTCAATCACCAAATACAAAATCGTAGACCCCACTTCCTCTACCAATCATAATCACGTCCCTGGTAGTGTCCTAGGACTAACCAATAACTTCTCCTCTTGAGGACCAAATGCAGTGGATTTGAATACAGAATTGTCCTCTATTTATCCAAATGCAGTGGATTACACTATAGTGCACTCTTTAAAGGTGTGCACCATATGCACCTTATAATTAAAATAGAGAAATGGTTTAATTTCAATTTTTTGAATCATAACTAGAAAAAAATGTCATAACTAAATACAACATGAGGCATAACTAAAAACTAATGTGTTATAACTAAAATAATGTCTTAACTAAAGAAGAAATTGACATAACTAGTTGTATATATAATACACCCTTTTTAAAAGGGTGCATATTAGAATTTCCTAAATTTGTAATAAAAATTGTACTTTCTTCTTGCTTTGCCCAATTGGATTTGTATTTGTATTAAAATATTGATAAATTATAGTAAATTCTTTTAAATTATAATTCATTTGTACTTTGTTTTTTCAATTTTAAAATACAAGAGTTAACCATTTTGAATTGAGAGGGTAATTTATGAGTAACTTGGACCGAGCTAAGTCCAGATGTTGAACCGGACCGAGCTATGGGCCGAGGTAATTGTCTACGTAGCTTTACCCTTGATCTTGTCAGTTCTGTCAGAGGTGGCTACTGGTGGCCTGGTCTGGATGTCTTGGACCGAGGTATCAGTGGAAGGAGGACCGGGCTAGAGGATATCAGTATAGGGCATAATCTCAAGACTGACCGCGATGCCCAAGATAACACCAAGTTGAGTGAGCCCAGTTAAGTCTGGTGTAAGGCAAGGCTGTGGTAGCTCGGTTGTGTTGTTACCAAACCGTGGTATAGGGTTTGAACCATCTCACTTGGTTAAGCAGTGAGGAGGGTGTTAAAAGATAAGCATTATCTTTTTTAGAAGATATGATTCCTAGGAGGATTCTACATTGGAGAATGAGAGTCCTACTAGGATTGTGTCAGACGAAATCTATAAAAACTCGTACAGGACCTATGTATAGGTATCACAATTTTTACTCTCAAATACACAAAGCTTTTGTGTCTATTGTCTATTGGCTGACTTAGGCATTAGAGAGGTTTTCGGCACACACCAGTCGGCTAGCTCACGTTTGTGTTTTCAGGCTGTAAAAGCAACGACATTTGGAAGAGTGCAAACTTGATCAACAGGATTATATGAGAAGATTATTTCATGCTCGTACAATCGGCGCCATCTGTGGGAATAACTTTCACAGAGAACAAACCTCTTGATTAAGTTTTCCTTCAAACTGATTTCAATAGCGCACAATGAAGATTTGCTACAATTTGCTATTGATGGGAAAACCCCATAGGGTGGTGAGAGACGTGAGGGCTTACCTTTTATCCCACCCATGGTAGAGTTAGACCCCCAGCGACGGAACTCCCAGAGGGACACATAGGGGAGACGGGGCTCCAGTCCTCGTTATTTCCAAAGTCCTGAAAGGCAGAGGCGGAGGTTAGACCCTCAGGTTCTGGAGGATCCTGTGAGGGAGCAAGACGAATTAATAAAGAGATGGCGGTAGACATGGAGACTATAAAGCAATAGATAAAGGGCAAATGGGCAGCGGAAGAAGAAGTGGGCAAGAGTAAGGCACACCCTCGCCATTTAGAAGATCGTGACAAGTAAATCACACTATCCCAGACGGAAAGTAGAAGCCTAAGGACAGGTGATACCCAATTACAAACCTCTAGGACTTGTTACTCCAGGTCTAAGAGAACGAGGACTGAGAGGTTGTATATAGAGGGAAGCAGTTATTGGCCCTCGCACACGCACCAAATGACATCTAGGCACACGAAGTTGCCTAGGTCGACAGACTTGCGAACAGTGCTAGAGGAGAGGGCCCGATGGAAGAAGGATACCAGGGCTTGTGACCCTCGTAGAGTTTCAGCTCTACAGCGATTGGCTCCTAGGACACATGGGGGTGTCAAGGTACAGATGCCAATACCGTGCCTTGCTTACGAACCAATAGATAAAGTGTTAGCAAGGTTGCAAAGCTCACCGTTTGTTTTGACAATTGAGAACGCACCACTACCCTCAGGCTTCCACCAGTCCAAATTCACTACTTATGAGGGGAAGTTAGACCCCTACATGCACTTAAGCCATTTCCGCCAAGTTATGGCCGTGTATCGACGAAACGAGGCCCTAATGTTTATCTTGTTTCTTTCCAGCCTTGGTGACCTAGGTCTAACATGGTTTGAAAGGTTGCCAGAAGGTAGCATAGCTTCATAGGCGCAGTTGGCAGAGGCATTTGTGACCAGATTCAGAACAAACACCAAGACACTAGTGGAGATTGACCAGCTGTTCTTCATTGACATGGGCGAGAAGAAAACGTTGAAGTCTTACAACAGCCGATGTTGGGAGACTTTCAATCAGATTGGGGATTGCCCCACAAACCTCGCCATCATACAGTATAAATGGGGTTTACCAGTTGGTAACAAGCCGAGGGATTCAATGACGATGATGCCACCCCTTATGATGGAGGCCCTAATAGAGAGAGTACATTAGCACATCCGGGTAGAAGAATATAACGCCTACGCTAAAGCAAAATCTGGCACAACAGCGGTGCCAGATAGAAAGACTGCAAGAAAAGTCAACACGGTTGAACAACCAAGCAAAAATGGGCGAGGCAAGCGAGCCAACAGAGAGGACCCCCACGCAAGGAAGTTGAGAGTCTGCACTGCCAACACTACAGTATTCAATAAACCTATCTATCGGATTCCTAGCGAGATACGCGACGAACCCTTCGTTCGGTGGCCAGGTAAGTTGGGAAAGACACAGAAGGGCTACGATGAAAGGTACCGTTGCACCTTCCATGATGAAAAGGGGCACTGAATTGAAAACTGTATGCCATTACGGCAACATCTGGAGGAGCTAGTGGCCACAGGCTACCTGGACCAGTATATTGAAGGGGGAACACAGCCAGGCCCCCAAGACCGCAATAGACCAGATGGGATGCCGGTCGATGGCCCGCCCCAAGGCATAATCAATGTAATACATGGGATCATCGAACCTGAACAGGTATGTGAACTCAGAGGGATGATCAAAAAGGCTGAGCACATGAGAGAGGAACTAAGTGCACAACTTACTGTCAAAAGGGGAAAAATGGAGGAACTGTAGACACCCAATTTTTGACCATCCTCAAGACTTGGATATGCTTGCAGGTACATCCAATGACAAGTTTGATTGCTCGCTAAGCGCTTAACTTTCGTGACGGAATGCCAGGTTTGCTCTTTCCAAACCCTATTTCCATTATGTCTTATTTTTGGACCATGCCTTGGTCCTTTCATATTTTTGTTTGTGGCCTGCCGGCCATGGGGAAGGGGCTGCCGACCATGGATTTGGCCCTGCCGGCCATCAATGAGGCACTGCCGGCCACCACTGATGGCCGGCAGGACACCTTGTTTCAGCAGATATTATTTTAGATCTTTTGAGCCAGCTGTTTTTCACTGAGCCATTCTCCATATGGAGGGATGGAGGCCATTTCCAGCTTGTCAAGCAAGCTTTGCATTGCATTGCTCTATATAAGGGGAGGCTCCTCCCCCTTTCCAGAGGTTGACATAATTTTAGAGACAAAATATCTCTCTCTAGAATTCTCACACTCTCTCTCTCTCTCTATTGTGCTTAATAGTGTCTCAAAGTGTATTTTCTCTTCACTTTTGCACTACAACACCTAGTAAAGCACCATCACTTCGTTGTTGAGGTACTTGAGGGTCTGGTTTGGACTCAAAAGGCTGATTTTAGCTCAGAGGAAGGCTTGCTTTGCTGTTGTTCTTCAAGAGTGAGTGTATTCCCCTTTTAAGCTTATCTTTGTATGCCATCTTAGCCAGCTTTGCATGCTATTTTAGGCTTGACTTTCAACTAAAAAAAGCTTTATTTTTAAGTGTTTAAAATGTTTGTTTGAGGCCTTGTGGGATTTGAGGGTGTTTCACCCCCTTGTATGCCTTATTTGTTAAGCTTTGGAGCCATTCCTTGAAGCTTTTGTAGTGGCCTTTGCATGGCCTTTCTACCATTGAAACTTAGAGGAATTTCAGTGGTGGAAAAGTGTTTTTGAGGTCCAAAATGAGAGGGGGTGGTCCCCTCTCCTCTTGTCTTACTTCCTTGCCTTGTTGGCTTCATACTTGAGCATGCTTTTCTACTTCTTTTAAGCTGAGTCCAAGCATGTTTTTGTGATTTTTGGACCCTTCATAACTCTGTTTTTGGTTGATTTGGTCATTGGTTGCTTGCTTTTGGTACTTGTAGTTCAATCATGCTCTTTGGCCTAACATGCTTCATGCTTTGGTTCATCATTCTAACATGTGTTAGCTTTGCTCCAGCACATTTTTGGATTTGATTTAACATGCTTTAGGTCTGATTTGAATGGTTTTGGTCGTGCATGCTTTGCTCTGTACGGCTCTAGTGTGATTGGCCTTGCTAGCCTTAAGCTTTGAGACCTCTAGTATGTCATATTTGAGCTTTTTGCATGGCATGGCATCATTTGGCATGTTATTTTAAATCATATACCTCTGCCATATTCTTGCATTTATCGCCCTTTCATTATGCTTTAGGGTTGAGCCTTACGCTTCACTTATAAGCCAATATGTATGCATGCTTGCCTAAGCTTTAGGGCTACCATCTCAGCATGTTTTTGGTGTTACTTTGCCATGTTACAACTCTGATTTTTGTTGGTAGAGTCACCTCTTACTTGGTTTTGGTATGTGTAGTGTAATCCCACTCATTGGCCTTGTATGCATCATGCTTTAGGCCTCCCATTCTAGCTTGTTTTGGCTACACTTCATCATGTTTCTAGTATTGTTTTGGCTTGCCTTAGGACTATTTTGAGTGATCTTGGTCCTTCAGGGCTTGCTTGATATGGCTATGGTGCAAGTACCTTAGCTAGTTTGAGTTTTGAGCACCGTAGTATGCTATGTTTGTGATGATTGCATGTTTGGGCATCGTTTAACATGTTATTTTAGAGCGTATACATGTGTCATGTTCTTACTTCTTTCATTCCTTGAGAGCTTTTGAGAGTTGTGTTTAATGCCTAGCTTGCGAGCCAATGCATTAGCATGTTGTTGTAGCTTTTGGTGCTTCATTTCCGGCATGATTTTGCCATTGTTTTGGCATGGATGAGGTCTGTTTGGTGTTGGTTTAGTCCATCGAGCATTGCTTTGCATGATTCTAGTGTTGTGTCCTTTACTAGCTTTTAATGCTTAAGTGTTCTAGTATGTTGTGCATGAGTGTTTGCATGTTAGAGTCTTGCATTTTATGCCAAGATTAGCATGTTGTTTGCATGTCACGTTGCATTTTTCATCGCATCATGTTCAACTCGGTGTTATGTTGAACACAAGGTGGATTGGTTCATTTCATACTTGAAGTGATGAAATGAGCCAATCTCCCTTGGTCTCCATTGCCTTTGATCTTCCATGATAAGGAAATGGTCTAAGTGTCTTGTTTGCATTGCATTTATTGAAATTTGGTACAAGTTGGATATTTGGCCATCATGCATTGCGATGTTTGATTGATGGTTTTGGATCCAATTATGCCTCCCCCTTGACGTTTTGAGATGATATGACGGGGCATAGTACATACATGTTCTTGGGAAACCCTTAATTTCCTCTATTTTGTGCTCTGTTGCAGCTTGGTGTCACAGCACACCAGTGGTCAGCAGTTCTTCATTGTTGGCTGGCACCCTTTCATCTGTGGCCGGCAGTGTGCGTCCTTGCCGACAGGGGAGGGGTCGGCAGCAATCATTCATGGTCAGTAGGCCACTGGTGCACTCCTCAGTACTGTTTTGGTGAGATCTAGCAGCAAGTTCTTGAAGACACCCTACAAACAGAGCCTCAATAGAGCAACCAGAGAGCTTTTCGGGATGGCAATCGAGCATGCATCCTCTTCTTCTTCAAATAGGGCTGGAGCAGCTTAGTTTAATGCTTACTTGTTAGTTAGTATCAATTTGTAATTTAATTAGTTAATTTGTTAATTAATTAAGTGTTGTAATAATTAAGTAGCTTAGTTTAGCTATTTCTTTATTGGTTTGTAATAATTAGTCTAATTAGCTTAATTAGATTACTTGATTAGCTTAGCTTAGATTAGCTTAGCTTCTATTCGGACCCTCTTTCAAGAGGGCGCAATGTTGTAATAAGGGTGCGTGTGTGTGTGAATGTTTTCCAACCTCACGTCTTTCTCCCTTTTACTTAACCACTTTTGATGGTTAGTTTAGGGTCATTTTCAATTAGCATCCTTATGCTTGCATGCGTACATCATTCATTTGTCTTGCATGCACCGGGCTCGGCGCATCATTCAAACTGCATTGTATTTCAATACATTTGCTTGGATATGTGTTTAACAGCATGTTACCAAGTGTTGCATTCATATGCCATTTTAGATAGCTGAGCCTATTTTGGTTGCATTTTTGCATGTGTTGCATTAGGCATTTTAACATAGCTAGGATCATGCATTGATTTCTAACTAGTTTTCTTTTTTTGGCTCGGAGTACACTGTGAGTGTTTATGCTTTAGCATCCTTGCATGTGTGTAAGTGACTGCCATGATAGCATGCTTGCCATGAGGCTATGTGCTTAAGTGATTAACTGTATGAATGCCTGTGGATGAAAGCTTTATTGCTTGAATTGGAACAATTCATCAAAATGTGCGTTTTAAGCCCACTTGTTTGTGGCAAATCATGTTTTAAGCCCACTTGAGGGTGGCAAATCCGCATTTTAGCCTACTTGAGAGTAGCAACTTCAAACCATTTTCGAAAAACAAATATGAGTTGTTTTGTTCCAATTCTCGTGATTGAGTCTATACTTGTATGCTGTGCGCATCATGTAGTAAGTTAAGCTAATAACCGGAATAAGAACACATGTGTTTTCAAAACAACATATCATGATTAGTAGAGGCCGATCCTTTGATCGGGCGAGCGGGGGTGTTCATTTCAGGACCTTCCCCTCTTGTACCCAAGTTCCCTAGCCGAGGCAACTTTGGTGATGACGGACACGTGGCCTTAGGCATGAGTCAGGGTTTCCTAAATTTTCCAAACAAAACATTTAGGTGGCGACTCTGTAATCTGGTAAAGCAGTGCATGTTTGGCACTTCTTGATTAAAATCGATTTTCCAAAACGATTTGCCAGATTTGGACTCTTTGGTGATTTATCAGTCTTACATTGCACTTTGTGAGACTAGATACAGAACCGTGATAGGAGTTCGAACTGTAGTAGCTAGAACCCAATCCGCGCCCTCTTCGAGAAGCGGGGCGCGCAGAGGAAGTTCGGGCGGTCTACAGGAACGTCATCTCCTTTTCTGACAAGGTGGAGACACCCCATTTTTGGCCGTTTTCAAGAGTTGGACGTCATCGTTTGAACACTTGATGGTTTTGTATGCTCGTGTTCGTTTTGAGTGCCTGAAGTTCTCAGCTGAGTGCCTTGCCTTTGAGCCTCTAAACTTGTCTGTTTTTTGTTTGGTTGTGGACTAAGAGCATGTTGTTTCAAGTCTGGAGGAGAGGGTGGCTTGTCGGCCATTTCCACAGTCCATCGGCCATGGCTTGTTCCTGCCGGCCATCAGTGGTGGCCGGTTGGCCACATTGATGGCCTGTCGGCCACTAGTGATGGCCGACGACCATTTTTCTCATTTTTTAGATATTTGTTTGCCAGCTGTTGTTCACTGAAGTGCATCTCCATACACGTGTATGGAGGGATAAATTCAAGCTTTAATCTTGATTTTCTATATATAGGGCGTGCCCTCCCTTCATTTTGGAGGGTTAGAAAATTTGGAACAAATTTCTCTCTCTCTCTCTCTTTCTCTCTCTCTCTCTCTTCTTGTTTTGTGCCTTAAAGCCTTGTTTCTCTACACCTTTGTACATCAAGCCTTAACCAAACACTCTCACCTTGAAGCTGAGGTCCCTTGGAGCCTAGTTTGAGCTTTTGGAAGGAGGTTTGAGCCTGAAATTGTGGCTGTTTAGTGTTGTGCTTCAAGAGGTATAAGACTCACCTTGTAGACTTTATTTTGGCTACTTGTTTTGCCATCTTTTTATACTATTTTTGAGCTTGTTTTCAACTACAAAAAACTCTAATTTTTGAGCCTTAACATGATGGTTTGAGGTCATTTTGTGTAAAGAAGTAGTCCACCCTTCTTGTTGCTTTATTGTGTAAGCTTTTGTACCATCTTTTAGCATATTCATATCAAACATTTTGGCCCTTTAAACCACTGAAATTCAGAGTTATTTCAGTGGTAAAAACTTAGTTTTGAAGTCCAAAATTGGAGGGGTAGCCTCCCCTCCTTGTGTCTTGTTTGCAAGCCTAGATAGCTTAACGTGTGAGCATGATTTTCTAGCATTTTGTACCTTAATCTCAGTATGTTTTTGCTACTGTTTTGACTAGTTTTAGCTCTATTTTGAGCTGGTTTGGTCCTTTGAGGCTTGTATTGTGTTGTTGTAGTGCAATCTCCTTCACTAGCTTAATGTTTTAGGCTTTTAAACATGAATTACATGAGTTGTTTTCATGTTTTAGTGTCATTTTGCACTCTATTTCAGCACCGAAATCTCTTCAATCTCCCTTTATTCTTCACTCTTTCATTTGTTTTGAAAGTGGCTTTGAACCCCTTGTTGGCTTGAGTGTGGAATTGAGACCCTCATGCCTAATGGTTTAATTCCTTGGGGAGTTCATTACCAACAGTATGAGGCCTCTTTCATGCTTAAGGTACTTGTGGTTTAAGCCCTTTTTCCATTAGAGGACACTCACCTTTTGGACTAATCAATTAAAGAATGGATTAGTAAGTTAAAATGTGTAAAGAAAATAAACAAAGTAAAAGAGGCAAGATTAAGCATCTTTCATGTTGCATTGCATGTGTTCGGACCGGATGTTAATTCGAACACGAAAAAAATGGGATGTTTCATACTCAAAGTGATGAAACGTGCCACTTTTCTTAGTCACCATCACCCTTGATCATACATGATAGGATTGTGGTTTTGATTAAGTCTTGTTTTGCACTCAGTAAGCTTGTACAAGTTTGGTTTTTTGGCCATCATGCATGAAAATGCTTGGTTGATGGCTTGAGAGCTAAGAGCCACACTCCTTTGAGCTTGTGTGATGATAAGGAGGGTAGCAGTACATACACTCCTTGAGAATACACTACTTTGCCTCCGTAACAAAAAAGGGAAGTTCAGGGAAGGGGTGGCCGACTGGCCACCAGTAGTGGTTGACGGGCCACTAGAAGCAGTCGACCGGTCACCAATGGTAGCCGACAGCCACCATTGGTAGCCGACCGGCCAGAAATGAAATTTTGTACAAGTGTGTTCCTGGGTTGGAGCAGAGATGTTCTGGAAGTTGGCAGCGCTGTTGGTGTTCAAGCAAGTGCAAACAGAGGCTGCAAAGGCAAGGCAGTGGCATTTTCGGGAGGAAATCAACCAAGCATGCATGCGTCCCTCGCCCTTGAGGCCATTTAATTGCTTTAATTAGTTAGCGTAGCTAATTATTCAATTTAAGTGTTGTACTTAATTAGTTAGTGTAACTAGTTATTCAATTCCAATTTGTTGTAATTAATTAGCTTAGAATAAGTTAGTTAATTAGTTTCAATTGTGTTGTAATAGTTAATTAGCGTAGCAAGTTAGTTAGCTTTATTCATTCGAACCCTCCTTCGCGGGGGCATAATGTTGTAATAAGTGTGCGTGCGTGCATGTGTGTATGTCTTCCAACCCCACGTCTTTCTCCCTTTTATTTAATCAGTTTTGATGGTTAGATTAAGGACATGTTTTGATTAGCATACCTTATGCTTGCATGTTTGCATCCATTCATTTGTCTTGCATGCACCGAGGCTCGGTGCATCATTCAAACTGCATTGCAATTTCAATACTTACTTGAATACATGTTTCAAAGCTTGCTATCAAAGTGTTGCAAATGCCATATTAGTAGCCGAGCCTATTAATTGCATTATTGCATGTGTTGCATTAGGCATTTTGTATAGTTAGGATCATGCATATTTCTAACTAGTTTTTGTTTTGGGTTAGCGTACTCGGTGAGTTTTATGCTTTAGCATACTTGCATGAGTGTGATTTCCATACTGCCATGATTCGCATGCTTGCCATGAGGCTATGTGCTTACTTGCTAAACTGCATGAATGCCTGTGAATGAAAGCTTTGTTGCTTGAATTGGAACAATTCAACAAGTGTGAGTTTTAAGTCCACTTTGCAAAGTTGCAAATCATGTTTTAAAGCCCACTTGAGGTGGCCAATCTGCATCTTTTAAAACTCACTTGAGGGTGGCAAATTCAAACCATTTTCAAAAGCAAACATGAGTTGAGTTGTTCCAATTCTCGGAATTTTAGTCTATACTTGCTTGTGTGCGTCACATAGTAATGTTTGCTAATAAACCGGAACAAGAACACATAAGGTTTTTAAAATCTCATATCATGATTAGTAAAGGCCGATCTTTTGATCGGGCGAGCGGGGGTGCTCATTTCATGACCTTCCCCTCCTCGTACCCAAGTTCCCGAACCAAGACAACTTTGGTGATGACGGACACGTGGCCTTTGGCACGAGTAAGGGTTTCTTGAATTTCCCAAAAACAAAATATTTAGGTGGCGACTCTGTAATCTGGAAAAGCAGTCCAAGTTTGAAATTATTTGATTTAAAATTTGATTTTCCAAAATGATTTGCCGGATTGGACTCTTTGGTGTTTATCAATTTTACATTGCACTTGTGAGATTAGATTCAGAACCACGTAGAGTCCCAACCGTGAGGCCTTCTTTTCAAACCCTTTTCGAAAGGCGGGGATGTGGAAAAAGGTGAGCCCACATAAGGACTTAGCAAGGTTACAATGCCCTCACAATGACGCACTGGTGGTTACTTTGCGCGTTAAGAACTTTAACATCAAGCAGATCCTAATTGACCAAGGGAGCTCCTACAAGATAATGTACCACGAGACCTTCAAGCAACTAAAATTGGAGGACAGAGACTTGGTGTTCGCAACATCCCCCTTAGTTAGCTTCAACTTAATGCTAGAATGGCCGGTGGGCAAGATAATTCTGCTAGTCAAGGCAGGAACGATGATGAAACAAGTGGAATTTTGGGTATTGAAAGTTCCTTTCACTTACAACATAATCTTAGGAAGAGCATGGTTACATACCATGCGATCAGTGGCATCAACCTACCATCAGGTGTTATGGTCCCCCAACGAAGCTAGTGTGATTGAAGAAGTCTTAGGAGACCAAATCATGTCGAAACAGTGCTTCGTCACAGTAAACGGCAGCTGGGTTGTTAAAGGGTTTATACAAATGGTAGAAGAGCCAGAAAACAACAAGCTATTTGCAGACGTCAGCAAAGCAAACAGAAGACAGTAGAAGACTTGGTAGAGGTAAGAATAGATGAAAAGAACCCAGAAAAGTTTTTTTTGCTCGGCTCGTTTCTGTCCAGCACCGAGAGAATAGAGATCATGGAATTTTTGACCTCTAAGATTGAAGTGTTCACCTGGACGCCGTATGACATGCATGACATTAACCCTAATTTCATCTTTCATCAACTTAATGTCTATCCAATTGCCAGACCAGTTATACAGCGAACTCGCCGATCGGTACTCCACCACACAGAGACAATGGTGGAGGAAGTGGGAAACTTGATGGAGGCAGGAGCAATCAGAGAACTACACTATCCCAGGTGAATCTCCAACACTGTAGTAGTGCCAAAAAAGAACGGCAAATGGCGCGTTTGCTTGGACTACAAAATAGTTAACAAAACATGCCCAAAGGATAGTTTTCCCCTACCACGGATAGACCAAATGGTGGACCTGATAGCAGGACATAACCGACTTAGCTTCCTTGATGTGTATCGTGATTACCATCAGATCACTATGTATGAACCGGATCAAGAGGTCACATTATTTACAATACCCATGGGACTATATTGCTACAAGGTCATGCCCTTTAGCCTAAAAAACGCAGGGGCTACATTCCAACAGATGATCACCAAAATGTTTGCACCATTGTTAGGCAGAACAATGGAAGCTTACATAAATGATATGGTGGTCAAAAGCAGGGATGAGAGGGACCATCTCAGGGACCTAGATGAAATGTTCCAAATTTTGAAGTCCCACAAGTTACACTTGAACGCATCTAAATGTGCATTGGGTGTAGGGTCAGGCAAGTTCCTAGGCTTTCTAGTGACCAACTGGGCATAGAAGCTGATCCCTCTCAGATCAAAGCCATCTAAGATCTTGAGAGGCCCAACATAGTCAAAGAAGTATAGCATCTCACTGGCCTAACAGCTACGCTCAACCGATTCATAAGTTGGTCGTCAAACAGGTGTCGACCATTCTTCCAGGCACTGAAGGCCAAGTTTGAGTGGGATGATGAGTGCGACCGCGCCCTGGAAAGCTTGAAAGACTATATAACCTCTCCTCCGTTGTTAGTAACCCCAGTACCAAGAGAAGAGCTCTTTTTGTACTCAACAGTTTCCTAGCATGCAGTTAGTGCAGTATTGGCCAGAGCGGAGAGAATACAACACCTGCCTATCTTTTATGTTAACAAGACATTGCTGGGCGTTGAAACAAAGTACCTGCCATTGGACAAGATGGCCTTAGCTTTGATGATGGCTTCAAGAAAGTTGTCACACTATTTCTATGCCCACACCGTGATTGTCTTAACGGCTTTCCCCTTAAAGCCTTGTTTGAGAGGGTGGATTTTTCTGGATGAATCTTGAAATGGGAAGTGGAATTAGGGCAGTTCGACAGTAAGTTTCAACCCAGAACCACAATAAAGGGTCAAGCTTTGGTAGACTTCGTAGCTGAATTCACACTAGGAAGTCATCATGTTTGCCCGATCAACTTGACCGAGGCAATCGAAAGAAAGGGGGAAAGTTCTGCAGGAATGGCGCAACCCCCAGAATAGGTTGCTCAGTCAAACAGTAGGCCATCCAGCCCTAAAGAATGCAAAGAAGGAATATACCACAACATTACTAGTAAGGACTCACCAGAAAGCAAAGTCTCTAGACAGTCAAACAGTGAGAAACAAGGACCAACGGCAGACATTAGCCTAGGAGAAGACATCGGCAACACCCCCGATCCCAGGACATCATCAAACCCCTCTACTTGCTAGAAGCTATTTGTCGAAGAGATGTGGAAACTCTTTGTAGATGGAGCATCCAACAGACACGGTGCAGGACTGGGTATAGTCCTTATCTCACCAGATGGCCTAATAATTGAACAGGTAGTCAACCTTAGCTTCCTAGCATCTAACAATGAGGTGGAGTATGAGGCATTACTAGCAGGTTTGAAATCGGCACTTCGCATGAAGGCCATCGAGCTAATGTGTACAGTGACTCCCAGCTGGTAGTCAACTAGATTTCAGGTGACTATGAGGCAAAGGATGATAGGATGGCTAAGTACCAAGACTTGGTCAAAAAGGAGATCATGAAGTTTGAAGTAATTCGGATAGAGCAAATCAGTCGGGAAGAAAATAGTAAAGCAGATGAGCTGGCCAGTTTTGCATCAATGGCAGATGCATCTATCTCACACCCATTGCTGATTGACTTCCTACCCAGACCAAGCATTGAAGAACCCAAAGCAGTCGAAGCATGTTGTGCCGAGCTAGGCCCTTCCTAGATGGATGCCATCATAATATTTTTAAAAGATGGCATCTTACTTGAAGAAAAGAAAGAAGCCAACAAAATTTGAGTGAAGTCACAGCGATTTTGGCTCTTCCCACCACTAGCATTGTACAAAAGGTCCTTCACAGGGCCTTACTTGAAGTGTGTCCATTCCAGCAAGGTCGAGGCATTTTTCTTTGAAATACATGAAGGCATTTGTAGAAGCCACCAAGGGAGAAGATCATTGGCCTACAGAGCAATTTCACAAGGATATTGGTGGCCATACATGCAAGAAGATTCAAAGAAATATGTCAAGAAGTGCGAGAAATGCCAGAAGTTCGCACACCAAATACATTAACCAGCCAGAGAGCTTCTACCATTGACCAGCCCGTGGCCCTTTACAATGTAGGGCCTAGACATAGTGGGACCACTTCCAGCTGCGTCCGACAATAGAAAATTCTTTCTCACAGTAACAGACTATTTCACAAAGTGGGTGGAGGCAGAAGCACTCGCATTTATAAAAGAGAAAGACGTTAATAAATTCGTCTGGCAGAACATCATAACTCGGTTTGGCATACACAAGGTTCTAATATCCGACAACGGCACTCAGTTTGATGACAAAATCTTTAAGGGCTTTTGCGAAGAATACAAAATAGAATTCTACAACTCTACATCGGCGTACCCCCAAGCTAATGGCCAAGCTGAAGCCTCCAACAAAGTGGGCTGAGGAGCTGCCTCATGTTTTGTGGGCTTACCATACCACACCTCGGCGATCAACTGGAGAAACGCCTTTTTCCTTAGCCTATGGCATGGAGGCGGTAATCCTGCTGGAAGTAGGCCTCCCCATTATTAGAAGCGAAAATTTTGATCCAAACTTGAATGGTGAGGCCATAACCTTAGAACTTGACCTTGCAGAAGAAAGAAGAAAAAGGGCATTAGTATATATAACAAAACAGTGCACCCAAGGCAATTCAAGATTGGAGATTGGGTACTGCGGAAAGTAATGGGCAACACTTTGGTACCTGGAGATGGCAAGTTAGGACCTAAGTGGAAAGGACCATACAAAGTGATTGGTTTAGTAGGAAAATGGGCATATCACTTGGAAGATATGGACATCAAAGCTATTCCTAGGCCATGGAACACAACCAATCTCAAACTATTTTATTTTTATCTTTTCCTTAAAAACACTTGTAATTTTTCTTTTTTTCAAATAAAGCAAGTAGTTGTTTCCAGCACCATTCTTTCTATTGTAAAAGTTGTTCATAGTTATTGATAACTGGGGGCAATCAACAAGTTTGGCAGGATAGACCAAACATCTTTTGCTCTTCAGCTGAGATAAGGATCTAGGCTGAAGAAGGTTGGCAGGTTTGACCAACACTTTTTCTTTCTTCAGTCGAGATAAGGATCTAAGCTGAAGGAAGTTTGGCAGGTTTGACCAAACATCTTTTGTTCTTCAGCCGAGATAAGGATCTAGGCTGTAGAAGGTTGGCAGGGTTGACCAACACCGTTTTCTTTCTTCAGTCGAGATAAGGATCTAGGCTGAAGGAAGTTTGGCAGGTTTGACCAAACATCTTTTGTTCTTCAGTCGAGATAAGGATCTAGGTTGTAGAAGGTTGGCACGTTTGACCAACATTTTTTTCTTTCTTCAGCCGAGATAAGGATCTAGGTTCCGTTTGATAGGTTTGACCAAACATCTTTTGTTTTTCAGCCGAGATAAGGATCTAGGCTAAAGAAGGTTGGTAATTTTGACCAACACTTTTTCTTTCTTTAGCCGAGATAAGGATCTAGGCTGAAGGAACTTTGGCAGGTTTCACCAAACATCTTTTGTTTTTCAACTGAGATAAGGATCTAGGCTGAAGAAGGTTGGCAGATTTGACCAACACTTATCTAAAATCCCAAAGTTATTGTCCGGCCGAGATGCTTATCTCAGCATAAAAAGGTGGGTAGGATAAGGGAAGGCCGAGCCAAATTAGGCCAGCTGGGCTTGTAGAAAGTTAGTACACTAAGGGAAAAAGAACATTAATCGAACAAAAAGTTGGGCAAAATAAGAAATTTCATTCATTGGAAATTCAGTACAAAAGAGGGGCTTGTAGCCCGGTTACATTTTTTAAAAAGTGAAAAGAGAAAAATCAAGCAAACAGGTCTCCTAGGTCGGTGTCCAAATCAACATGGGCTTCACCACTCGGTAGGCCGGTTTCAGAGGCGACCTCTTGAGCTAGGTCAGTCACGTTTTCCCCCTCAACTACACTTGGCATCAGTTGGCTGCGCGGATCCACCCGAGCTGGTAGAAGAGGCTGGAGACCGGGCTTAGTGTTTGCAGGTGGGGCATTATGCGGTTCTGGGTTTTCTTTTTCCTCTTCCTCTTGAAGAAACTTCTGTTGGACCGCGTTGGCGTAGTCCGACATGTAGCTTGGAATAAAGTGAGAGAGAGGGTTCTGAAAGATCTCGGTGTTTGGCCCCTGACTGAGCCTAACAATAGCAGCCTTTCACCCGCATTTGAAGAAGATATCTTTGGCAGCTTCACACTGCAAGACGTAGGTTACCTCCCCTTCTTTGAAACCTCGGTCTTCAGCGTTTTCCATCTTCTTCTACAGCTTGGTGATCTCGGCACTCTTCTTTCTTTCTAACTTTGCCAGTTCACGCAAGTAGCAGTCTTTCTTTTCGGCCAGCGCCTTTTGCTTGTCTGCTTTTGCCGCGTTGACCAGTTTGGTGAGTCGTGCATTTTCGGATTCTAGCTCAGCCATTTTCATCTTGGCCTCCTTTAGTTTGGCCGACTTGGCGCTTGTATCTGCCACGGCCGACCGCACTGTCTTGCGAAGTTCAAGTACGCGCTTGTGGGCAACATGGTTCTTCTGTATAGCCTACGGATAGGAGAGGTAGTGATTATGTTAAACCGAGCAAACAGATGGTTAAAAGTGAACAAATAGAGGGAAGAAAACTTACAAGGGCAGACAGACAGACAGACAGAAAGGTGGTCATGGTGCTCCATGTCTAGTGGCAGACAGACAATTTTGGAGAGGTTGAATACGAGCATATGGTCCTTTTCTGCAACCATTGAATTCGTGATGGATACAGCTTGGTTCTTGTAGGACATCGAGGGCGCCCATTCAGAAGAGCTTACTTAGCCTGAACGTGTGTGTTCTGGACTCGACAGGGCATGTTCAGGTAGTGCGGTCTTTTCTTCATCCACCAGGTGATGCGGTTTGCTCGAAGAGGTGCGCACACGTTTGCTCGGCCAGGATGATGTTGCCCTGGTTGTTGGTAGAGCAACAATGGTCTCACGCGGTTGGTCAGATGGGGCTTGTTCTGGTTGGTTTTTGGAGGAGGGTTATTTGGTGATTAGAGCTCGCACTGCCCTTCGTTTTACTATTTCCTATTCCTCAGTCAAGGGAATTAAATTGATCTAAGGGAGAGTGGGGCCCGGCTCGGGTGAAGGTTCTAGGAGGAAGTCAGTGACTCTGGTTTTTCTCTTTCCGCTATATCGAGAGTAGCTCAGCCTAATCACAGTGGCGGTATCGAAGTGCGGTACGAAGGGTGTCTTGATTAGCGTAAGTATACTGTGACTTAAGCTGGTTCAAATATGTAAAAAAGAAAGAAAAGGAACGCAATGGGTTAGCGCGGTGGCTATTGAAAACAACAAAGAAAGTTGGACCGAGATGTTCTTACCAGCAGTTTCTTTATTCCAGTTTATGTTATAGCCCAGTATCTGGGTGTACTGGTTTTCAAACTGGCAAGAAACCCAGAAGAAATCGTCATCGTTCAAGTCTTTGTTTGGTGTGTTTTTTATAATTTTTTCTCGGCCTCTTCTAACTCTGAGGTAGTATACCCAACCGTTGTCATTTTGGCCGAGCGAATATTGGTGAAATAGCTTGGCTAATCCGAGGTTGAGGTCGGGCCGGCGGTTTGGCTCGGTTTTTTCATTTATTATGTTATAAGTATTTGTGGAGAGTTGGGTTGGACACAATCTTGTTTGCCTAAGGAACTCGCATATGATGGGCTAGACAGGGAACCGGAGCCCGGCTTCTACGATCGATATTACTGTAAATGGAACGAAGCCCGGTTTGCCCCAGGGGGTGGTGTCTAGGTCGGCTAAGGAGAGGTGGATGTCATCAGGAATATGGTAGTCTTTTCGAAATTCGGCCATGGCCCCAGGTGAGTCCACCAAGAACCGGTATTTACCCATTATACTTAAAAATTGTGGTGTTCCAAATGGACACAGATGCCTAGCCCGGCGCTGAGGCAACTTGGGGTGGCTCGGTCGAGCAAAATCGCCCAGGGGCAAAGTGCAAAGGTGTGCCTGGCCAATCTAGTCAAGTCTGCAAAGTGGAAACGAAAAAAGTGTTATGCCCAGATAAATTGAATCGGGCTAAGTAAATAGGCAACAAGCAGAAAAAGCCTAGCTCGGCTGCATCTGGGCTACAGACAGGTCAGTCGAAAAATAGGGCCAGCTCAAGGTTGGTAGCACAGTTGGTGATTAGTGCACGAGGCTATAATTTGATTAGTGCACGAGGCTATAATTTGCTTCTAATTTGGGGATTAACTGCTGGGATCGTGAAAATTAATAAAAAAGAAGAGAACACCAAAAAGAGGTGATAGCAAACTTACGGGTTTTGAAGCTTGAAGGCAGAATCTAACCAAACAAATGAGCAAATGATGCAGATGGTATGGCAACTTGTTTTGGGGCTAGAATGCAGATGTAAAACTCAGAAAGGCAAGGAAGAGAAGATGAACAGCAAGAGTGCTTTGGTTCAAGAAATGAGTTTTTGTATAGGCGCGAGAATTGGCGGGACTGTTCAAATTTCGTAGTACAAAGACGGCTGTGACAGGTGTACTTGAGTAGTAGGAGCATGCCACGTGTCTAGAGGAATAAATAACGTTTCAGACGTGCTTGAGTAGTTGTACACCCGACTTTCTTCGCGCGCCCCCTTTTCAGAGAAGGCGCGAATTGGTCTTACTACAGTTCGGACTCCTGTCACGGTTCTAAATCTAATCTCACAAAGTGCATTGTGAGACTGATAAACACCAAAGAGTTCAAATCCGGCAAATCGTTTTGGAAAATCGATTTTGAATAAAAAGCGCTAAACATGGACTGCTTTGATAGATTACAGAGTCGCCACCTAAATGTTTTATTTTGGGAAATTTAGGAAACCTTGACTCGTGCCAAAGGCCACATGTTTGTCATCACCAAAGTTGCCTCGGCTTGGGGAACTTGGTTATGAGAGGGGAAGGTCCTGAAATGAGCACTCCTGCTCGCCCGATCAAAGATCCGCCTCTACTAAGCATGATATGTTGTTTTATAAACATATGTGTTCTTATTTCGGTTGTTAGCTAACTTTTCTATGTGACGCACAACATACAAGTATAGACTCAATCATGAGAATTGGAACAAAACAACTCATGTTTGTTTTCAAAAATGGTTTGAAAGTTCTACTTGCAAGTAGGCTAAAGCGTGGATTTGCCACCTTCAAGTGGGTTTAAAACATGATTTTGCCACTTCGCAAAGTGGGCTTAAAACTCATAATCATTTAGTTGTTCCAATTCAAGCAACAAAACCTTCAACCACAGGCATTCAAGCAATTAATCACTTAAGCAAACAGCCTCATGGCAAGCATGCTATCATGGCAACACTCACACTCATGCAAGTATGCTAAAGTGTAACACTTACAGTGTACTCCGAACCAAAACAAAAACTAATTAGAAATTATGCATGATCCTAACTATATAAGATGCCTAATGCAACACATGCAATAATGCAACTAAATAGGCTCGGCTACTAAGATGGCATATGAATGCAACAATTGATACGTGTATTCAAATAGGTATTGAAATAGGATGTAGTTTGAATGATGCGCCGAGCCCGGTGCATGTAAGACAAATCAATGATGCAAACATGCAAAGCATAAGGTATGCTAATCGAAACGTGCCCTAAAACTAACCATCGAAAGCGGTTAAGTAAAAGGGAGAAACAAGTGGGGTTGGAAGACATGCACACACACACGCACACTTATTACAACATTGTGCTCTCACGAAGGAGGGTCCGGATAAGCTAAGCTAATCCAAGCTAAGCTAAGCTAACTAATCTAATTAATCTAATCAGACTAATTATTACACAACAAAATAAAGAAATAACTAAGCTAAGCTACTTAATTATTACAACACTTAACTAATTAACAAATTAATTAATTAAATTACAAAACCAAAGTATGAAAAACATGTAAGCTAGGCTGCCTCAGCTCTGCCTTGAGTAATGAAGGATGCCTCCATTTGGTTTTTCGCCCCAAAAAGCCTACCGGTTTGCTCTTGAGAGGCTCTGTTTGTAGGGTGTCTCCAAGAACTCTTTGCTGAACCTTACCAAAACAATGCTGGGGAGTGCACCAGTGGCCTGCCGGCCATGAGAAGCTGCTGCCGGCCATCTGCTGGCCAAAGATGTGCACTGCCGACCAAAGATGAAGCCTTGCCGGCCACTGATGGGGCCACTGTCGGCCACTGGTGTGCTGTAACACCATTCTGCAACAGAGCTCAAACAGAGAAAAGTGGAGGGTCTCCCAAGGATATGTTTGTGCTGCACCCTCTCCTTATCATCTCAAAACATCAAAGGAGGGGGGCTATTGGATCCAAAACCATCAACCAAGCATTTCAATGCATGATGGCCAAAGATCCAACTTGTACATATTCAATAAATGCACAAAGACAAGACTCTTAGACCACTACCTTGTCATGAGTAATCAAAGGCGATGGAGAAAAAGGAGATTGGCTCATTTTCATGACTTCAAGTATGAAATGGACCAATCTACCTTGTGTTCAATATAACGTCCGATTGAACACAATGCAATGCATACAAAACATGTTTATCTTTGTCATGTTTTACTTGTCCAATTTTGTTTACACATTTTAGCATTTACCAAGCCATTTATTAATCGGTTTAGTTCAATGTGAAAGTCCTCTAATGGGAAAGATGGCCTCAGCCACAAGCACCTTGAACATGAAAGGAGCCTCATGCTTTTGGTTAGTAGAAACCCTCAAGAGAAGGCTAAAACCATTAGGCATGAGAGCCTCAATTCCATGCTCAAGCTAACAAGGGGCTTAAGACTACTTTCAAAGAAAATGAAAGAATGAAGCATGGAGGAAGATTGCAGAAATCCAGTGCTAATATGGCATGAGAAATAAGACTATAACATGCAAATAACTCATGTACAACATGTTAAGAGCCAAAAACATTAAGGCTAGTGAAGGACACAACACTAGAGGCATGCAACACAATGCTCAAAAGGGACAAACAGTCCAAAACAGTCCTGAAACACCCTAAATGGAGTTCTAAAACATGCATGAAATAAGCTAAGAATAGCTATATTACGAGGCCAAAATAATAACGCATGATAGGCAATTTAGCACAATTGCACTAAAAGCATACAAAGCAAAGCTCATGTGATCAAACCAACTCAAAACATAGCTTAATCATGCCAAATCAGTGGCTCAAACATGCTAAAATGGAAGCATAGATGGCAAGAAAAACATGCACACATGTTGGCTCACAAACAAGGCACAAAGCACACCTCTCAAAAGCAATGAAAGAGTGGAATATGTGAGAGTGTAACAATGATATATGCTCTGAAATCACATGTAAAATGATGCTATGGCCTGCAAATACCTCAAGCAAAGCATGCTAGGGGCCTTAAAACACAAAGCTAGTAAAGGCTATTTACACTATAGCTATACAAAGCAAAGCACGTATGATTAAGACCATCCAAATCAGAGCTAAAGCATGCTAAATCAGTAGCAAAAACATGTTGGAGTCAAGCTAACACATGCTAGAATGATGGGCTAACTCATTAGGCATGGTAGGCTAGTAAGCAAGATTACACTACAAGTGCAAGAATCAAGCAACAAGTGACCCAACCAGCCAAAAACAGAGTTAAAGCAGGTCAAAATAGGGTCTAAAACATGCTTGAATAAAGCTACAAAGAGGTAGAAATATATGCTCACATGTTAGGCCATCAATACATGCAAACAAAACACAAGGAGGGGAGGCCACCCCCTCCTATTTTGGACCTCAAAACATGGTTTTCACCACTGAAATTCCCCTGGAATTTAGTGGTTAAAAGGCCAAAAAGGTTGGTTTGAAAGGTGATGAAAGATGACACAAAAAGCTACACAAGCTAAGGAGCAAAAGGGAGAGACAATCCCCTAACACAAAATTGGCTCAAACTACCATTTTTAGGATTGAAAAATAGAGTGTTTTTTTGCAGTTGAAAGCCAGCTCAAAAACTGCACAAAAAGATGGCAAAAACAAGTATGAAAGCAAGCTTAAAGGGTGAGTCTTATACCTGTTGAAGGGAAGACAACACTTAAGCAACAAAACCAAGCAAAACCACCTTAAGCATATCCAAGGAGGCTTCAAGAGAGCTTCAAGCAATCTCAGCCCAAAGATGAACCACTCTTGTTAAGGGTTGATAGGTTGAAGATGGATGTATGCAAGCTTCCAAGCACAAAAGCTTTAGAGATAGAGGAATCTAGAGAGATGATTTAGAGAGAGAGGCTCCCAAACTTCTTCCTAAATTGTTCTAACCCCCCAAACCATAGAGAAGCCTCTCTATATATAGAAAAATACAAGCTTTTGGTCGAAATATCTCCAAAAGGGATAGTTGTAACAACTGGAGAACAAATATCTGCAAAAATCTGCTTTTCTGCATTAATGGCCGGCACTTGATCATTGTTGGTTGGCATGTGTCACCCTTGGACGGAAGGGGGCCGGCATAGGCCATTCATAGCCGGCACATGGCCAAAAAATCCCATTTATGGTCAGCATCCTTCATCTCTGGTTGGCTAGAAAAATCTGCTTTTTGGTCCCAACTTCAATCGGACATAACTCATTCATCTAGACTCATTTGCAGGTCATTCTTGTGCCTAAATTGAATCCCTTGAAGTCTTCTTTCCAATGGTGGCATCCTCACATCAAAATTCCAAATGTGCAAAAAGTTATGCTCATTTGAGTGAAGACTGCTCAGTTTCGATCCTACCCGGATTCATGCCGAACTTCTCCTCAACTAGTTTTCTTCTCTCCTCTCCCATTTTATTCAACTCCAAACCCCTAAATAAGGTGTTTTGAAAATTTTTTCAGAGAGTTCTCCTCTCTTTCATGCATTTCCACTTTATCCTTGCTCGGTTTACCGAAAAGCGCAACATTTAACTAAATGTGAGCGTCAGAACATCGTAGGAACTCTTTTCACAAACTATTTTGAAAGAGAGGGTTTTAAGGTCTGAAAGAACATTTTAGTCAAAAGGCTTTGGTCCAAAAAGGGGTGTGAAATTGGGATTTGAAGCTCCTCTTGCCGAAGAAATCGAACCTTTGCACTGCACATCTTTCACCAGCAAGTAAACCATCAGTAGTGCCCAAGTCTTAAGGGCGATCAAAAATGGGGTGTCTACAGTAGTGGAATGACGTGCAGAGCAATTGATAAGAAATTTTAGGACCAAGCGAATCGGAAGCCCGGTAATATTTGAGCTCAGTTAAAGGCTTGTACATTTGGCTCGGCTGGAGAAGAATAATCCCAAATCATGCTTTGCAGATGGAATTAAGGGGCAATTGAGAGGGTAATTTATGAGTAACTTGGACCGAGCTATGAGCTAAGGTAATTGTCTACATAGCTTTACCCTTGATCCTGTCAGTTCGGTCAGAGGTTGCTACTGGTGGCCTGGTCTGGATGTCTTGGACTGAGGAATCAGTGGAAGGAGGACCGGGCTAGAGGATATCACTATAGGGTGTAATCTCAAGACTGACCGCGATGCCCAAGATAACACCAAGCTGAGTGAGCCCGGTTAAGTTTGGTGTAAGGCAAGGCTGTGCTAGCTCGGTTGTGCTGTTACCAAACCGTGGTATAGGGTTTGAACCATCTCACTTGGTTAAGAAGTGAGGAGGGTGTTAAAAGATAAGTATTATCTTTTTGAGAAGATATGATTCCTAGGAAGATTCTACATTTGAGAATGAGAGCCCAACTAGGATTGTAGCAGGCGGAATCTATAAAAACTTGTACAGGACCTATGTACAGGTATCACAATTTTTACTCTCAAATGCACAAAGCTTTTGTGTCTATTGTCTATTGGCTGACTTAGGCATCAAAGAGGTTTCTGGCACACACCCGTTAGCGAGCTCACGTTTGTGTTTTCAGGCTGTAAAAGCAATGACGTTTGCAAGAGTGCAAACTTGATCGACAAGATTATATGAGAAGACAATCTCGTGCTCGTACATGAACTATTATCTTATTATACTTAAACGCTTTCCATTAGGATTTTGTCTCGAAATTTAAACGAAATCAGGTCATGTGTAAAACACATGATCAATTTATTGATTTTTTAAGATAATTATAATTGTTATTTTTTTTTAAGACAATAGTAACCTTCTCATTTGCATTTTGTCTTCATTATTTTAGTGACAAAGTGCAAACGAAATCACCATATAAGGGTGTTATTACTCTAAAAATTCAATAAATGTGTCATATGCTTTACTTATGATTTGATGTTGTATGAATCCTTTACAGAATCTCAACAAAAAGGGTTAACTGTAACAAGATAATACTTTGAGGCGGATCATAGTTTAAGGGAGTTCATTGTAATTTACCCTAAAAATATTATACAAATTATTAGAGTAGATTACACTGACGTCTTATGAAGTTTAGAGAAAATACAATAAGTCCCACAAAGTTGGCATAATTGCCCTAAACTTCCTTAAGATTTTAATTCATATAGCAGTTGGCCATTTTTCATCCAAAAATCGTTAGTTATATGAATAATAAAAAAAAATGATGGCATCATCTCTTTTACATTAAAATTTATATTTTAAATTATATATTTTTTGTGTCTTTATAACATTTGCATTAATTTTGATTTTTTTTTTTAACTTTATTAAAAGGGAGGTCAATGTATATTTTCTTCACACCTTAAGAGAGGTCAATGTAATTTACCAATTATTATTATATACAAAGATTTGTCCAATTATGATCATTTCATTTAAAATCATAATGTCCATTATTATTAACATAATTTACAAATACTACAATCATATTGTTTGTAAATTTATTATGTATACAAATTCAATTGATATATCATTCTCAAAATTTAATATACCTTAGTCATTTGATTACAGGCAAAAAAAATGAACCGCTCATTGCAAATAAAGTTTTCTTGCAAAAATGGATCAATAAGCTTGATTTGATATGTAGTTAATTTTTTTTTCAATTCAATTATCAATCTGTAGACACCTCATTTTGACCGGCTCTAAGACTTAAACACTTTCTTTTGATTACTCGATGGTGAAAACAAGAATGTGTTTCTTTTATAATTCTCAGTAAGAAATATAGAATTTGTGTTTCATTTTCAACCCTAAGCCTATTTTGGCCAAGTGCTTAAGTTCCGTTCAAAACCCTATTTCGAAACCTTCTTTCCGCGCTTTGTTCCGAATATTTTCGTAGTGTTTTGAGGCTCATTTTTAAACTTTAAAATAAGACTTTTGCTAAGGAAATTAAGCAAAGAAAAATGTGGAAATAGGAGGAAATGATGATAATTCTGTCGAAAAATCCTGTTTTGTGCAAAATAATCAAGCTATGGACAATTTTTTGGTTGGCTGACTATTTTGCCCAGGAGCAGGACAGTTTTAGCAGAATTCTTGATGAAAGCATATGGGTCATGCAATTTCAGATCTTTTGTTGATACATTCATGTATGAGGTGTGCACCTACTCATCCTCTATTACCATCCTTTGGCCTCCATTGTCAAAAGGAAAATTATCTTCTTCCCAAAATAGGGTATCTATTTTAACCACCCTTGTCACCCCATCATCCTTGTCTTCCACCTTGTCTCACACCACCTTGACTTTGCTTTCCATTCATTATCTATATGGAGGATCAGAATGGATGTATCAAGGGGGATGAATTAAATTGGAAGATGAATGAATTAAGAGACAAGAGATAGAGAGAGAAAAAGAGAGAAGCCTTAAGCTTTGAGCCAAAACACTTCCATACACTGATATACCATCTTCCATATATCCAAAACCATCCCAAAAATTCTGTGAGAGCCAAATTCAAGAGCCTCAATCCAAAAGAGAGTGAGTGTTGTTGAAAAGAGAGAAAAATGGAGAGTTGGAACAATTCCCCCCATCTCCTACACTATTAAACAACCCAAAAACACCATTCCAATAAGAATTTTGAATTTTCAAATTGAGAATTGAGAACACAGTTTCTAAACTTGAGGGTGATCAAAAAGAAGTTTAGAAATCAAATCCTTCTTTAGAGAGTAAATTTTGCACATTTTTCATTTTCTTTTACTTTCTTGTTTTTTCTTTCTTATATTGCTTTTCTTGCTTCAATTTCATGTTATAAACCTATTGTAAGCTAACTGAAAGTGGTTTGTTGAGCCACTTGCATATTTTGCATTTGTTTTTCTGGTGTTTGAAGCAAAACAGAGTTTTTAGCTTTGCTTGATTGGCCGGCTGGCTACTGTTTTGGCTAGCAAGCTCATCTTTTGGCTAGCTAGCCACTTTCTCCTAGACAGAACCCTGCAGTTCCCCGGATGTCGAGTAGAACAGTCTCCGATGGTCTCCAAGGCCCCCTGAAGATTCTATTTTTGTTTATTTATTTTAATTAGAGAGGTTGTGAGGATTTAATTTTGTTGTAATATTTTTATTCCTCTCTTTCCTTATTCGGATTTGTAATATCCAAAGTGATGTAATAATTCCCACTCTTGTTTCTTTCTATCCTATTCTTTTATTTGCTTTCCCTATTTGTATATATGTAGTATATCATGCTTGTCATCATATCCATGCTTTGCATCTATGTTTTATGCCTTAAGATTTGGCTAAATTTGCATATGTGAGTTTAATAGATTATTATGTGATTTTGTGTGCTACCTCATGTCTTGAGATGATTCATATGTCATATATTTCAAAAGCCAGATCTTTAGTTGTATTTCGGGAGTGAATTGCATTAGGATCTTGTATATAGGATCATCTATATTTTACTAATTTTGTTTTGTAATTATCTGCGGGACGTCGGTAAATATGTAGGTTTTCATGCTTTAGCATCCCGCTTGTGTGTGTTTTTCTTACTATGTTTAGCATCCTACCATGTGACTATGTGCTTATTTGATATAACTTTACGCATGCTAGTGGGTGAAGGTTGTGTTGTTTAATTTGGAATAAAATTGATTTTCATGATTGCGCTATTCAAAACATTTTTGAAATATATGAAATCAAATTGTTCCAAAACAAATGGCACAGTCTATATTTGTTTGTTTCACATAGTAATTTTGTATTTATTAAATAATCAGAATATGAACTTATAAAGTTAATAAAAATCATATCATGGCTTAGTAGAGGCCAATCTTTCGATCGGGTGAGCAGGGGTGCTCAATTAATGACCTTTTCCCGTCATACATAAGGTTCTGAGTTAAGCATCCTTGGTTACGACAAACAGTGGCCTTGGTATGAGTCACGGGTTTCCTAATTTTCCTAAAACATTAAGTAGCAACTTTGAGATTTGATGATGCAGTCCATTTTTGGCAAAGAATTTGCAATAAAATAGATTTTCTATAAAAGTTGCCAAATCTGGACTCTTATCTACGTTTCATATTGCATTCATGAGGATAGATCGAAGAAATCGAGGGTCCAAATTGTTAAAGTGCGCGGGTACCCCCCGGGCGGCGTTACACAATCTGGTTAATCTTAGCTATCTATATTGTTGAATATTAAATCTCAACTGTCCACTCTTAACTCAACCCCCAAATTCAAAGTATGAAATTCTTGTTGCATTTTTCCCTCCCTCTTTTCTCTCAATCTCACTCTTAGACGCTTCGACACGGCAAGTTTCTCTAAGTTTTCTCGCAATCTTGTCTCTTATTGATTTCCAACCATAACCAATCTCTTTCTCTCTCAATCTAACTGCCCTTGGTTCCTTTTCTTAGCAACATCATGCATCTTCATCTCAAATTATCTCGGTCTTCGATGTCTCCATTTTCCTTGAAATCTCCAACTTACTAGTACCTTATCTCTTCCTCATTAGCATTTGCTTGATTCTATTATGGTAACTTTGAAACTTTTTATTTATTTATTCTATACTTAAAATCTATTAACATTGAAAAGCCCCAATTTGAAAAGTCATTTAGCTTTTCTTTTTCTTTCACTATTTTGAAATTGTTTTTGTGATTATTTTGGGTTTTTGGGATTCCTTTAAAAGTAGTGATTTGAGTGGTTACATTTGTGAGGCCTCTAACTTTTGTAAATCCTATTAAGGGCCCGAGTTTAGAATTTTTATAATAAAGTTCTTAGTTTCTCGTTTATTTGCAAATTATACCCTAGTTTTCGGTTATAACCATTCTCGCTCAATTATTCACTAAAGCGAAGTAGCATAATCCTGATTATCTTTCCTATCACTATTTTAAATAATTTTATACTTGAAATTGGTATTTTAATTTGTAAAATTTAGTTAATGCCCTCACACTTAATTAATATTGTGCATTAGTCTCAAATTCATTACTTTATATATAAAAAGGTACACTTCAATATAATAATCTTTTTTTCAAAAATATCTACAATATTTTAAGGTGTATTTGTACAAAAAAAGAAAATAAAATGAGAAAAACCTCAAAAATCCCTTGGACATGGCCGACCATCTCATATGAATATATTGTAGTGTACTTTTGCAAACATATTACTGTTGTGTTTGGTTGGGGGATTTGAGGATGGATTTGGAAAGAGAAAGGGAAAAGGTAAGTGAAATGTGAATAAAATGTACTTACATTTCACCTAGTTTCATACATCTTTTCTCTTCCCCCTTTCAAATCCCTCCCCAAATCCCCCAACCAAATACAACGTACATGAATCACGAAAAAGTTTGTCCTAAAGACCAAGAATCAAGGTGATATGCTTGTACCTTTAGTTCCAAACAAACTAACCCTAATTACATCATGTCTTAAACCCTATTTAAACATTTTAGCCAACCTCTATTCCATTACCATTCAACTAAATCCAAATCTACTCAATTTCATTCTGGCGAAGGACAATTTAGACTTTTCACCACAATTTTCCTATAACTAGAACCAAACCCCTTAGCATATTTTGCACACTCAAGCATATACACACACATTTTGGCTAGAGGGAGAGAAAGGAGAGCAAGGTGTGAACTTGCGAGGAAGGAGAAAGAAAGAAAAAGAGAGAAAGCCTTGTCCAAACTTGGCAACCTAGCAAACAAGTAAGTCACAACACACTCTATTCTTTTCTTTTCTCTTCTAAATACATGATATTATGTGCTTAGAATATATTTTTCATATGTTCATGTATAGGGTTCTTGTGTTTAAATAGGAGAGATTGAGTTTTGTTGATCACCTTACTTGTGTTCATTCTTTGTTGAAGCAAAATCACAAATTTCTATCCTTATAGTGCATCATTTTTAAAGGCACACCTTCAAAGTAAAAATCTAAGTTTTTAATATACTATTTGGAATATTTTTATCATAAGAGAAGTGTAAAATTACCCATGGTTGCCTCTTTGTCTTATAACTCTTTTTATTTTAGGTATTGAGTATAAAAGACCGGTATTTTTAATTCATTTTAAAAACTTCTAGAAAAATGCAGAAAAATCTCCTTAAGCCAATTTTTGAATCAAAATCTTCCTTTAAGTGTTAAATTTAAAAAAAAAATGGTTTTAGTGGAAATGAATGAGTAGTTTGAGAGAAAAATTGATTTTTGTAATAGACGACAAATTTAGGCAGAACTAGAACATTTGGTCAAAAACTAAAAATCTAGAAAGGCTATCCCACTTTCGTAAAATAATTTAAAAATTAGAAAAAGAATTCTCTACTGACCCTAAAGAGCCCAAGTCTTTGAGACCATTAAAAATACATATTTGATAGTTATTTCTAAAGTAATTCAAATTTGGAAATTTGTTGCAATTATTGTTTTCATGCTCTTAGTTGATTGAATGTGCCATTTATTAATTGATCAAACTTTTCGTTTATCGTCTATCTATGATTGTGGTTGTAATTATGTAAATTTATGTCATGAAATGTTTATACTTGTGTAACATTTGTTATTTCAATAGCTTGTTTTAACCCAAGCATAATATACTTAACGGGAAACTTAAGAAGGATGGTGTTGGGTTTTTGATCATTGATATAATTTTTATGAGATAATGTCATGCTAACTTCAAGTATTGATTGGTGGGATGTGTTCTCTATTCGAGGCTTAAGTCTTGTGCAAGTGGTTTGTTTCGAAACCATTGAATGGATTGGTTGTATTCAGATCTTAGGTGGTTATTGATATTTGGTGTTATAAGGTTAGGGAGGTTTTGGGTGTTGACCCATGTTTTACCATCTCTTTTGAGGTCCTCGGTTGGCGCTACGTGATAGATAACCGTTGTAAGCATCCGATATAAGGCCTGCAAAGAAACAAAAGTGGGGGTACCAAATAATCCGAGTCTGGTTCTTATGGTTGGGATGATGAAATTTCTTTGAGAGATTTCTAGTTTAGTAACAATTAACATTGTAATCTCTTGAACTATTGACCTGGCTTTTATGCTTCGTTATTTATGTTATTTGTGATTGTGTATTGGATTAGGAAAAATGAACAGGGTGTATATGAGTTACTGGGCATTCCAAACTCATGACATTTTATGTCAGGTGCTGAAGGATTTTATTTAGAAGACGGTGTTGCGGAGATACTTGAAGATGTGTGGCTTCCTTAGAATGATTATATGACTTATTTCGCTCAAGCGTATTTTGTAATCAAATTTTAGATTGTAATATTGATGAAACCTTTTATTTTGTAACTAAGGCTTAACACTGTAATTATTACCTTTTGCTTATATATACATATATATATATATATTATCTTGTGTAAATCTATCCATTATTATTATTATTATTATTGGTCAACTTATGTTGTTCTTGTGTTAATATCTTGGGAAGATCTGTATATAAAAAAAAAAAAAAACTTTGTTATCTAAGGAGATTGGATTTTGAAGGGATGCTATATTGACTTCTCTGATATTTCTTGAATCTTACTCGATTATTGACCAAATAACTCATTAGTGATGTTACCTAAACTTCATTTCTTAGGATAGAATTTGGGGGGTCACAACATTTGTGTTGTTGTTGTTGTTGTTGTTTCTTTCTTTATTTATTCTAATTTTTTGGTTAATTGATGGGTGGGGTGTTTATGGGATATGTGGTTGCCATTAGTTTGTTTCAATTACTGTTTGTTAAGTTACTCATAAACTTTATGGGGTGTGCACCATATGCACCTTATAGTTAAAAAAAAAATAAAAAAAATGACATAATTTTAATTTTTTGAGTCATAACTAAAAAAAAGAAAAAATATCATAACTAAATACAACATGAGGCATAACTAAAAAATGCATGAGTCATAATTAAAATAATATCATAACTAAAGAATAACATTGATTATAACTGAAGAACAAAATGATATAACTAAGGGTGCATATGGTACACCTTTTTTAAAGAGGTGTATATTAGAATTTCCCTAAGTTCTATTTCAAGTATTTTACTTAATTCATGATTAAGGGCTAAAGTAAAAAATTGTAAAACATAAAAGAGGCAAAGAGTTATTTATCTTATTTTTTTTAGTTTATTTTTTAAGTATTTTTTTAAACTTTAAGTTAATTTTTTGAGAAAATTGGTGATAAATCCAATCTAGAGAGTGCTTGAGGTATTGGGCCCACTGAATAATTTCTTTTGGTGAGAAGTAAACGCTTTGTGAAATATTGTGTTGAAAATTACATTTTGTTACTAATTTTGCCCTTTTATTTTTTAAACTATGTGTTTAAATCTTTTTTTTTTTTTATGTATTGAGTTTTTTTTTGAAAAAAAATTTCTGCTCAAATCTTTTTAAAATATCTGTTCAAATCTTTTTTTTTATTTGTTAATTTTTTTATACTATTTGTTCAAATCTTTTTGAACTGTATATTCAAATTTGTTTATTTGTTATTGTTGAAATTTTTTTTATTTGTTGAATTTTTTGAACTTATCTGTTGAAATTATATGTTCAAAAATATATATGTTAAAATTTACTATTTTTTTCCCTTTATCTGTTTAAATTAATAGAGCATATTCCACGGTCTGTTGAAATTTTTCCCCAGATCCACTTTCTCTCTTAATTGTTGAACCAGGACCCCCCTTATGTACAAATACATGATCTATTGAAAATGTTAGCTAAAATATTGAACAATTGAAGTTGTTTTCATTTATGGTCTTGGGATATGCCACCACTATCATAACCACACATCATGCCTACCACCACCAGAACCACCACAGAGCCATTGCAACTAGCACTCCAACCACTACTACCGCCTACCTTCCATAGTGCCTTTGATTACAGGTCTATAGTTGTTTCCACAATGCTTGCATATTACTTTATTCTCATTATTGAATTGCTAGTAGCTTGCTAGCAATGGCAATCTTTCAGTGATGATGACAATCTTGCTAACAAGAAACGATATCAATTTTACAAGTATGAAACCAGGTTTACAACAGCCAATGATGTAGTCTTGGAAATAGATCATAGTTTTAAATGTTTGGAACGACATGCATTGTAGATATAAATTAAAAAAAGAAAAAAAAAAAGATATTAGCTAACCTTTAGACTGATCATTTTTGGAGAATTCTTTCTCAAGAACACGACTAAACATTTTCGTGATACTAGCATTGCCGCGGTGGAATTGAGAGAGAGATTGTCATAAAATCTTTCCCTAATATCCTAATCAGATCTGGCGAAAACAGAGATTATTTTGCAAAAGTCATCAATAGGAGACAAATTCAAAATCCAAAATTGAATCCTTTCGAGGAAACCCTCGCCATTAGAATATTGTTGGGCATGTATTAGATCTGGAAACCCAAAGAAGATAAAGAGAGATAAGAGATTGGTGACAAGATGAGAGAATGAAAGAAGGTAGAGAGAGAGAGAGAGAGAGAGTTTTGGAAAAATGGAAGGTTGAGGAGAGAGAAGAGAGGAGTGTGAGGGAGAAACAAAGCAATAGAGATGAGAGAGAGAAATAAATAGATAGAGAATGATGATAGAGAAAAGGAGGATAGAGAGAAATAAATAGATAAGGAGAGAATGAGGGAAAATGGGTTTAAGAGTGTGTGAAACAAAGGATGAGAGAGAAAAGTGAAATTAAACAGATAAAGAGAAAGATGGAGGAGAAACGCGTGAATCAAACTGCGAGATAGGTAGTTTGGTCATTTTGAAGAAGCATGTCCAGTATTTCAGCGTGTAAACTTTTATACAAATAAAATTTAGATTTGGATTTATGGGCCGAGTGCCCTAATTTTTTTTACTGTTCAAGTCTATCTAGTTTAAATAATTCTAAAAGTAATTAAAAAAACAGTTGGGCCCACTAAAGAGAAAAACAAGCTAAATTTTATAAATGTTTTGTTTTGTTTTTTTTTTCCAAAAAGTGGACTTATTTGTTTTTAGCATTTTTTTTAATGAAAAAACCAATTTTTAAATATATATATATATATATATATATTTTGACTTAGCTCAAACAAGGCAAAGTTCAACAGGGATGCAATTGATTTGGTATGGTCATTATTTAGATAAAATTTTCTACTGAACCAATAATGTCGGTTTTATTATTCTAAGTACCGATATAGACTGCTTCTCTCATCAAGCTGCACCGATTGAAATAGTTCGGTTCGATGCGGTTTAATCAGTTTAGGATTTTTCAAATTTAAGCCATTTTTTTAGTATAGTCACTCATTTATGTAAAAATATTGAATTAGCCATTTGTTAACTGTTTTAAATATATCCAATCCATTCATTTAATAAATACTTTTTAATTTCTAGATTAACAAAAAATACAAAAAAAAAAAAAAAAAATTAGAATAAATACTACGGTTTCAAAAATAGTGAGTTAGAATTAAAATTATATATAATAAGGATATCCTAACTTCGATAAGGTTAATTAATTGAGATTATAATTTATTATACTTATTAATATTGTTATATTATTAAATTATATATATGTTAGAAATATAATATATATTGAAGCGGTCGGTTTCGATTTAGTTCAGTGTATAATATACTTAAACTAATACCAAATTGAAAATCGAAAAAAAAAATTTGAAAAACTAAATAGATCAATTTTTGTTTAAAAAACATACCAAATACAATCGGTTTGGGCTGATTTAATTGGTTTGGTCAATTTTTTCGATTTTTTTTTTTTTTTTACATTCCTAATTCAACTCAATCCAAATATATAACCTTTCTAAATCCTTATTCAAATTAATATTTCAAATATAATCTTAGTATCTTAGAGATATATGATCAAGCATATCTTAGGGATATATGACAAAGCATATGATGTATGTATTTGATGCATGTATGCTTAGTTTAAATTATTTGATAGGAATCAAGATCGATTATTATGCCTTTGTTTGGTATGGGGCTAAAATGAAGTTGGAGTTAAAACAATTACAAAAAGATAAAATAGGCTAAAAAGTTAATAAAAAAAATGCTTATTTTAGAAAGTAGGTTAAAAACTGATGTTTTAGCATTTTTTTTTTTAAGAAAAAGTGTAAAAAAGTAGAGAGGTGATGTGACCTAAAAATGCAAAAAAGTCAAAAAAATGACTTTTAGCCAAGTTGACAAAACAAGTCAAAATGTCATATTCAAACCATAATCATTTCACTTTTTCTTTCACAAAAGGCAAAAAAGCCTAAAAGCTTAACTCATACGAGGTTTTTAATCCCAAGCTAAAATAACAAAGTCATAAAACCAACCTACTTCTCAAACGAAGCCACATTGTAGCTCGACTTTTCGTGCCCCTTCTCGGAAGATGAATAAGCCCTACAGTTTGAACTCCCGCGGTTCTGAATCTGATTCCACAAGTGCAATGTGAAATAGATAAACACCAAAAAGTCTAAATTCGGAAAATATTTTGGAAAATCAATTTTGAATCAAATTGCCAAAAATGGACTGCTTTGCCAAATACAAAGTAGCCACCTAAATATTTTTTGAAAAATTTAGGAAACCCATGACTCGTGCCAAAGGCCACATGTCCGTCATCACTAAGATTGTCTCGGCTTGGGAACTTAAGAACGAGAGGGGAAGGTCATGAATTGAGCACCCCACTCGCCCGATCAAAGATCGGCCTCTACTAATCATGATATGAATCTCATTTACATTATATGCTCTTGTTTTGATTATTAGGCTAGCATTACTATGTGATCGCACAGAAGTATGGACTACGCTGCAAGAATTGGAGCACTTGATCTCATGTTTTGTTTTGAAAATTGTTTCGAATATGTACCACTTGAAAAAGTGATTATATATAAACATTACTCAAATTATTCCAATTCAAGCAACTAGCCTTCATCTACAGGCATTCGAACAATTTATCAATTAAACACTTAGCCTCATGGTGAACATGCTAGACATGGCAATAATCATATTCATGCAATTATGCTAAAGCAAGTAAAGACTTACCTAGTACTCCAAGCCAGAAGAGATGATAATGTTAGAAAGATGCATGATCTTAACTATGCAATATGACTAATGCAACACATGTGATATGCAATTACTAGGCCCAGCTACTAATATGGCATATGAAGCAATTTGATAGCATGCGGTCTAAGCACGTATTCAAAGAAACATTAAACTAATAATGCGAGTTAGAATGATGAACCGAGCCTCGGTGCATGCAATACAAATGGATGCAAACATAAAGTATGTTAAACGAAACTTGATGCCCTAAACTAACCATCATAAGAAAATAAATAAAAGGGAGAAAGACGTGGAATTTGGAAGACATACACATTATCACAGCATTTGCGCTCTTACGAAGGAGAGTCTGAATGAATAAACTAGCTAACTAGCTAAAACAAATCTAATTAACTAATTATTACAAACCCAAATGAATAAATTAGCTAAGCTACTTAACTAATTATTACAACAAACTAACTAACTAGTTGAACTAACTATTTACATGAATACGACATGAAAAGAGTGCTAAGCCAGCTATTCTAATTACTCCGCATCGGGAGATGAGGAATGCTTATGTATGCACAAACTTCCACTCGAAAAAGCCACTATTTCTGCTACTAGATGCCTCTATTGCACAGTAGAACACTTACATTGATTTCCACCTCAAGACCAATTCTGTTCTGCTTCAAAAGTACATTGCTGGATCTTGCATTGTAGTCGGCAGGTTAGAAGTGATGGTCTGCCGTCTACTAAAGGTGGCCTTCCGGCCACAAAAAGGGGCCTGCTGGCTACTGATGACTGAATTTACCTGCCGCAATAGAGAGCAAACAGAGTAGGAACATGGTATTCTCAAGGGTTGTTTGCACAACTCACCTGTCCTTATCATCAATAGCTCAAAGGAGCTCAAAGGAGTGGCAAACTTTGATTCACAAACTATCAATTGAAGCAATTTTGTTGCATGATAGCTTATGAGCTAAGTGTGCAAGTTCAATGAACGCAACAAAAGAAGACTCTCAAAACTACCTCCCTATCATGAATGATCAAGGGAAGTAGTTGACAATGAATCCTGAGCCATATACATCACTAATGAGCATAAAACGACTCAAGACTCAAGGGTTCAATTAACGTCCGATTGAACCCTAACCAAGTTATTATCTTCCATCATTTTTAATTACCAATTTTATTACTCCAGTTTAGTTACCTTTCAATTCTTTAATCAATTAAGTTCGAAGGTGTGTTTAAGTCCTCTAAAGGAGAGAAGTGTCAAACCAAGAGTTGGCTTAAGGTATGAGAGAGATGTCATGCCGTTGATAATGAACCCTTAAAAGGGATTAAACCATTAAGCATGACAACCTCAATCTCAAGCTTAAAAGAACAATAGGTTTAAAACAAGTCTCAAAGCAAAGCCAAAGCCAAGAAAGGAGGGAGGTTGCAAAGGTGATTAAGAGTGATCACAAGTATGAAAAGCCTTGAAATAAACATTATCTACTCAAATAAGATGGTGGCTAAGGCTTAAACCACCAAGCCTATGAGGACAATTACACTACAGGCATGCAATACAAAGCTCAAATGCAATGAACACTTAAAAATAGTCCTAAAACAGTGCTAAATAAGTCCTAAAACATGCTTGAATTAAGACAAAATAGCTAGAACAATTAGCTAAAACATAGAGCATGCTAGGCTAGTAAGCAAGATAGAAGGAATGGAGGTTAACCCCTCCAATTTTGGACTTCAAAACATCATTTTAGCCACTGAAATAACTCTGAAAATCAGTGTTTAAAAGCTCAAAAAAAAGATAGTGAAGGGATGGGAACACAAGGGCAAAGGCCTTGAAAGCAAGGTATAAAGAAGGGTAAACCATCCCTCAACCCTTATTGGCCTTAAACCACAAGTTTTAGCCCAAAAATACAGAGTTTATACAGTCCAAAAATAGTGGAAAAATAGTAAGAAAAAGAGTAAATAAAGCAAGTAGAGAAGCAAAGCTTTATACCTCTTGAAGAGAAAAACCAATTCTAGGCAACAAAACCACACTTGCACACCCCCAAGAGCTCAAACAAGGCTTGCCTCAACTCAAAGATGGAGAGGTTTGGTTAAGAGTGTATAGGCAAAAGCTTGCAAAAAGCTAAGAAATTGCAAGAGAAAGAGAAAATTGTAGAGAGAGAGAGAGAGAATTTTTGCTCCAAAAATTCCAACCTTGAAAATGGAAGGGGATGCCTCCTATTTATAGAAAACCATGCAACTCTCTCAGAAATATCAATACATACACGTGTAAGAAGGTGCATGCATTTGTGCTAACAGTTGGCAAAAAAATATCTACAAAACACACTTGTGGCCGGCAACCAGAAGTAGTGGCCGGCAGCCCATAGCAGTGGCCGAGAGGCCACAAGAGGTTGCAGGCATGAAGATCACTGGGCTTCGTCCAAAAATAAGACAAAAGGTGTGTAGGATTTGATAGGCTCAAAGCTATGGCATTTTCCTGAGGAGCCTGAGCGCTTAACAAGCACATACACTCATCATTGGGTGTGCAAACAATGACTTCCAAGTTGTAAGGGCAATTAAAAATGGGGTGTCTACACACATGTTGCCAAATCAATCAAAATTATTAAAGTTAAAATATGTTTAGGGATCGAGACTTGTAGCACTATGAGTTTCTCATCATCACTCGAGCGATGAATTGGTCACTTGAGCGGTCTCATGAGCCTCCAATACTTTTGTAAGCCTGTGATTCTAAGAGTTGTTGATGTTCGCTTGAGCACAGGTTTGGTCGCTCGAGTGGTCTACCTTGTGTGGTCTGAACTTCTGAGAGTTCGTGTTCTTCGCTCCAGTGCAGGTTTGTTCGCTTGGGCGGTTTGTCTAAATTCAACTTCTATGAAAGTCACTTTTCGTTACTTTTGGATAACTTTTATTTCTCTCTCTCTCTCTCTCTATCTCTTCTTTAGACTAAAACGTAGGGGGTTGCGAGGGCTTCATTTTAATCTGAGCGAATTGTGTTTTCATCGTTGTAAAATTTTCAACCTTCTCCTCATCACTTTTAGAGGTAGGGATTCCTTTGTTCCTTTTCAATACCTCGTCTATAGATAGACATGTGATAGATTTTATTCCATAAAAAGCATGTTCATTGTGAATTTTCAAAAAGCATGTAAAAGAAGATCTAGGTTTTAAATGTTTGGAGTTGAAATTTGTAAAATTGATAGTTGTTTGGGTTAATTCGGGAGTAGTTCAACGTGTTTATGTTGTGAGGAAGGAAAAACCCTAATTTTAATAATTTGAACTAACTGATTATAAATGGGTAAAGTTGGGTAATGTTTGTGTTTTGTTAAATTGAGTTGTGTTATTGTGTTAATGGCATAAAGGGAGAATTAATTTTGGTATTGGAATGTATTTGGATTAATCATGTTAAGTTGAATTGGATTAGGGCTTGATATCCATGGATGTGGTTTTAATGAAATGTGGAAAATGGTTTTTGGAAAGAAAATGATTTGGGCATGTTAACTTGGAAAATAAAAGAGTTGACTTTGAAAAGAGAAAGAAACCATGGCGTATTGTAAATTTATAAATGAACTGGAGGTTAGATTTTGAAACCTTGGAATATTGTTATTATCATTGTTGTTGGACTTAAAGTCAAATGAGCATTGGATTATCGTATAACGTGTGTTTAAATATTTATGCTTAGAGGTTTTGTCCTTGGTCATCGGTAGAGGATCACATTGTGATGTTGAATAGATTATGTGCATGTAGTACACTCGGGTTATTTAAATTTGTTGAATTGAATGATGGTTGGAGATGTGCATGTGCTGAGAATGAGGGATACCATTACCTTTCAGCTAGCGCCTGGAGAATTGGTTGCGTTGAGAATGTAAGGTTCCATTACCTTCCAACTAGTGTTTGGAGAACTTGGCAGAAGTGTCATTACCTTCCAGCAGGTTTCTGGTAAATTGGCAGAGATACCATTACTTTCCCGCGGTGTTTGGTAAATTGGCTTGAGTATTGGAAAGGTGTATCCTTGGTTTACCATGCTTGAGGTAGGTAGAGTGTTGTTGGGTTTCTCGTTATCATGTCGGTTCTATTTATGTGTACCATGCATAGTGATGATTATTTCATGGAGGATGTCAGTTGTCTTATGTGGTTACGAAAGGAACATTTTATATGTATTATCTTTGTGTTTATTTGGGATGTCGTTATTTGGGAATGTAAGTGAAATTGGTTTAAATTCGGTAATTGGAGAAAACGTAATTGGGTTCTATGGATTTGTTTCAAAAATTGGTTATTGTTGGGCGAATTTAAAATAAAAAGGTAACAAGTAGAAAGAAAAGCGAATGGTTTGTGTTGTTGAATAAATTGAACATTTTTGAGAAAAGTCTCTATGTAAGTATATCTTTGTGTATAAATTGGCACATATGTATATGATATGACTTGAAGCATTCATGAACATAGCTATCTGTAAGTTGTTATTGTTTAGGATCATGTTGGGATCTATAGCGATCCCGATTTTCCCTTCATTTTTTTTTAATTGTATTCCGAACTCGGTTCCGTAGATGTGTTGTTGTCTTATTCCCGTTTCCATCTTTTACTCTTTGTATATATACAATGTATAGAAGACTAATGCTAATACATTGAATGTGATGGATTTATTATGAATGAATCTTAGAGATGCATTATGAATCTATTATGAATATGTAAGATACATTAATTTATATAATGAATTCATTAATATAGAGGATGCATTATGTATCATGAATGTATGAGATACATTAATCAATTTAATGAAGTTCATTGAATGAATAACTTGAGAGTTTCTCTCTCTTGGTTTCATGGTTTTCATCTCCCTCTAGTGTAAATCTATACTAAGTCCTTTGTAAGAAAGGTAGAGTGGGTTGAGGGCTTCATTTTAATCTGAAAATTTGGCGATTTGGAGCACTTTGGTTTTTGGCCTTCATCTTCTCCATTTAGTCTCTCCATTTGAGGTAGGGATTTCTTTGTTCCTTTTCAATACTCCGTCTATAGATAGACATGTGGCAATTTTGTAGTGCATGAAAATCATATCCATGTTGGATTTGTTTGAAAATCATGAGGGGAACCTGGGGTTGGTTGTTTGAGAATGGTTTTGTTATCATTGACTGTGGTTTGGACTAATTAGAGAGTAGAATTAGCATGTTATTGTTGAAAGAAGAGAAAGCCCTAAATTATATTTTGATTTGATAAAATAAAAAGGGTTTATGGTTGAACAATGTTGGTAAATTTCTATTGTTAATATGAGTTGTGTAAAAGGTGTTAACAGTTAAGGGATTAATTATGGTATTGGGGTTATTTTGAAATGAACGTATTGAATCAAGTTGGGTTATGGCTTATTATCCATGGAATTGATTTTCTAAAATGAAGAGAATGTAATTGGTTTTGTGAAAAGGAAAAAGTGTTTTTGGAATAAGTGATGGAACATGTTGACTTAAGAAAATTATGAAAGTTGATCTTGAAAATGGTAAATGAAATGTTAACTCTATGTGAGTCTCGGAAAACAAATTTGAGAATTGAACTATTGTATCATGAGTGTCGAATACACACATTTGGGAGTTTTATCCTTACCTATTGTACTAGTGTCGTTGTTGGGTTTAAGGTTTGCTTGAGAGTTGAGTCTCTTTTATTAGGTGTACTGAATACATGCATCTAGAGGTTTTGTCCTTGGTCATCGGTGGAGGATGACATTGTTGTTGTTGAATTGTGATGTATGCGTTACACTTGTGTTGGTTAAACATTATTGAATAGTTTATGTGTATGTATTACACTTGTTATTTATGCTTTGTTGTATTGATTGATTATGTATATGAAATTGTTTATATACATTGTGTTGTGTGTGAGGAGATAGGGGATGTACTCCACGATTTAGGGGAAGATAGGGGATGAACCTCTAAACCGGATATTGTTTGGGAGGAGATAGGGGATGGACTCCATTAGCATCACTGTTATGTGTGCTTATTATGCCGAAGTGTTTTTTTTTTTGATGATGATACAACAACAAAAAAATGTATTTGTTGTTAAATAGAGTGTTTTTATATTACTAAAATGTGTATTTATTATGAGGTATGAAATGTTTAAAAATGAGTTATTATCTTGCTTATTCGCTTATATATCCTTAGCTTTATATGTGCATATATGGTAGAGAGCGTTTTTTTTTTATATTATCGGTATATATAAGTATGTTATGTGTTTGTGGTTACAATTTTTTGAAAGTTTTGAAATTTGTGTTTTATATATATATGTTGATGATGATTTATTTTTTTTTTTATTTAATTATTTAATGCATGTATATGATTGATATTAGGAATAAACCAAAATGCCATTTTGAGATTTTGAAATTGTGAAAAAAAATGGGTTTTTGTGAACATGTTTAAAAAAAAAAATTGTTTTGTTGTAAGTAAAAAAAAAGGGGAAAAGTAATGGGCTTGGTGTTTTTTTTTTTTTTTTTTGTTATAGTTATGAAAGTTTGGAAAAATGGGTAATGAAAGGAAAAAGGAAAGATGAGATAAACATAAGCGTTGAATGAAATAATAAGGAAAAGGAAAGATAAATAAACTTATAGCGTTGAATGAAATAATTTTTTTTAGAAAAGTTTATATATATATTTTGTATAAAACGTCACATTATTTATTCTAATATGAGAAATGAGTGTTCATTCATATATATATCTATTGTTTATGTGTTGGATCATCTTGAGATCTCTCTCTATATATATATGTTCATCATTTTTGTTTTTTTTTTTTTTTTTTTTTGTGTGCTATGGTGCTACAAGAGATTGATCTCTTATTTGTTGTTGTGGGCCTTTGTTGTTTTTGTGTAATATATATATATATATAATTGCAGGTTGCCCTTCATTTGATTATTATTATTGTAAAGCCAGGGGCAAATTTATTTAGAATGCTCATGTTGTATTTAACTTTCATTCGAATGAGAGAATTGTTGTTCATCACTTTTAATTGAACATTTGAGTTTATTTCTGCATGTTATCTCTGAAATTGAATTAAGTTAAGGAACTTGGTTATGACTTCGAGTAATAAAAATTGGGGCGTGACAGGATCCCTACTGGTCTTTATGTTCATCCCACGTTGCTAATTCTTTTGCAAGTGAATGTCGAGAAATGGTTTCAAATTGAGGATTTTCTTTATCTGTTGGCTACGGGGCCTCTTAACTGTTGGCTGAATGCCGTTGTTCTAAAAGGGTTGAACCCTTTTTATTTTATGTAATGATGTAAGTCTGCGGGCAATTTATTGTAATTATGTCACATGTTGCATTATTTTGTATACGAATAAGAGAACCTACATTACTTATCTTTAGTGAGATATTGGAACTTCTGTCTGCTATCTCTGGAATTGACTTTAACAATGATTTGGTAATGTTATCCGAGTAATAAAATGTGGGGCGTTACAACTTGGTATCAAAGCGAGCCAGGTTTGAATACTTTGGGCTCATGGGAAGTGGTTTATACCACATCGAGTTTGATATGCTTGGTGAGGACATTGCATGTAACTAGGATAAGTGTTAGGACTTATATGTTGCATTTATGTGAGCACGAGATTAAGTTTCTTGGATAGTGCCGGTAGCTGGTGAACTTGCTTTGAGGTCTTATTGAAAACACACCTGGTCAATGTGGTTTCTGATGGGAATTCCTTGAGAGTTTCGAGACGAGTAGTTATCCTTGTGGACTTGATTCGATTATGTGACTAAGTGTTTAATTCTTTATATTAAGTAGAATTGTGTGTTTGGGGGTTGAGTGTGTTTGTGTCTCAGGAAAGGCTGTAGTGGTGTGCACTAAGTTTGGTTTTTTTTTTTGGGTTTTATAGGATGTCTACATGAGGGAATAAAGGATGAGTTGGGAATATGAGTACTAGTAGGGGCACAACTGTTCCTTTAGCATCTGTCATTGTAGTATCGGTTGTCGGCGAGGAAGTTGCATGCGAGATTGTGAGGGTGGTGTAGGATGCTCTAGCTCACAATGAGGGTGACAATGGGTATATCCTCAAGCTTACTAAGGAATTTCTTCGCTCTAATTCACCAAAAATTTTGGGGGAGGTTAAACCGTTGGAGACAGATGATTAGTTGGAGTAGATTACCAAGACTCTTGATATGCTTAGAGTTGAGGATTTCTTTGGCAAGTTTTCAATTGAGAAGTGACACAGGGTATTGGTGGAAGTATGCT
Organism: Camellia lanceoleosa; assembly: GCA_025200525.1. Taxonomy (NCBI): domain Eukaryota; kingdom Viridiplantae; phylum Streptophyta; class Magnoliopsida; order Ericales; family Theaceae; genus Camellia; species Camellia lanceoleosa. The sequence goes on from CM045764.1 coordinate 69,439,866, forward strand.
AAGAACACCATATGTAACACTTGGGTTGCTTTTACCGAGGCCTTTTTGGCCAAGTACTTCCTTCCTTTTGCTCGGGAAAGGTTGAGGGAATAATTTGTTGAGTTACACTAGGATGCTGCTACTTTGGCATAGTTTGAGATGCGGTTTATTAGTTTGTCGAGGTTTGCTCTAGAGTTGGTGGCAACAGAGGAGCGTTGTTGTTATGAGTTTGAGAGGTGATTACCTGATGATATTCGGGAGAAGGTAGCTGGATCTTTATGGAAGAATTATTATGCTCTAGTTAAAGCGGAGGCCCATGTGGAGGCTATGGTTATGAGTGTTGGTCAAGGTAGGGAGGAGGCCACTCCGGTAACTCTTATAGTTCATAAGCATTCTAGGCTCAGTAAGAGGCGGAGATGAGCGCATGCTCAATCTCAGGCTCCATCTTTGTCTTCGTCGGGGGTTTCCGACTCGTCAGTTGGGAGGTCTAGTGAGGGTTAGGCTTCGAGCCAGTGTTAGAGTAGGGGTCTACAGTTTGTTTTGATTATGGTCATCTGGGCCATGTTAGACGTTTCTACACTTTGTGTGTGAATTCTTTAAGTGTTTTAGAACCTAGTTGGTCTCAGTCTCTTCTGTCCAGTTGGGGGTGGTACTAATACCAGACTTGTATCGGCCAGGCTTTGAGAGCTTCGCGAAGGTTGACCTTTCAGTCATCACAGTAGTATTACCCTTGAGAGGGGCTTTTGTATTAGAGACCGGTGGTTTGACATTGAACTTTTGTTGTTGACTGATGTGCTGTTGGGTGCTGAGGCATCATGGTATTATGTTGTATTTACATGTTGTTGTTTTTGTTGTTGTTGTTTATTATTCCTCATGTGTTGGAGGCTTATGATGGATTTTGAACTCGTTTATGTGTAATGAGAAGTTATTTATGGAGATTGGTAACCATGGCGGCGCTATATATATGTTATTGTTTTATGAAATTATTATGTGATGGCCTGTGAGCCTTGTTTTGTTTGTTAATTATTGAGAATAGAGAATCTATGGATGGTTGTGGTTAGGGGTGTTATATGGTGAAGACGAGTTATAAGGTTCGGATATATCGAGTATAAGTGAATGTGAGACTTAGGGTTTGTGGATTGGCTGATTATGTGAGAATGTTTCGAGTGAGTGTGAGATTTGTATGTTGGGGCAAAAAAAAAAAGAAAAGAAAATATGGTTCTTAAGTGTGATGTTTAGTATTTTGGTTTTGTTAGTCCGTGAGTTCGTGGTGGTCCTATTGATTGTGACAAAGGATAGTGTGTGTGTTTTGAGGTATTATTAGATATTGGATGGAGTTTTGAGAGTGAAAGGAGAATTTCGTGGGTAGATGTTAGAAGTATTTCTTGGGATGAAGAATGGTTGTGTTCTCAGGTAGTGAGTGTGGCATTGGTGAAGATTCATTTGTCTTGAATTATGTGATTGTCATTGACCACATCGGTCTTACGTTCGAGGTGTGAAAGGTAATTGCCATGTAGGCATATGAGGGGTGATTTCTTTGGGAAACAATAGTGGTATGGCCAACTCTTGAAGAATCCGTGGTGATTCAAGGAGTAATAGGGTTGGGTGGCATGTTAGTGTTTGGTACTGAATGTCCAGTTTTACCGAGTTGGTTAATCATTTAGTTGATGTTGGTATATGGTTGATAAATAGTCACACTGGGTCTAGCTTGGAGTTTGCTAAAAAGGGTTATAACTCTGTATGTGCCTTAGAGTGGTTTAGCGAGAGTGAAGTCTTGTGTCTACAGTGTAGAAGCTTGTGTGGATGCTTGTGATGAACTAGTGGAACTCCTTGGGTTGGAGTAGTGCATGGGGTCATTGTTTTACGTGTGCATTACGCCTTGTGTGGATGATAACTTATGATGATGTTTATGGTAAAAGAGAATTTCAAGATAGTGGGCTTTCTTGTGCTTTGTTGCGTTGATGATGCGGTTATTATTTCTATAAAGGTTGTTATATAAATTTGGTATGTATGTTGTTGTGGCATCACGATAAGGGTGATGTGTGTTATGAGATGACGGTTGTTGAGCTTGATTTGGAAAATGAATTTTTCTTGGTGTTATCGTCTCAGATGGCCTTGTTCAATGGAAATATTATGGAATTAATCTAAATTGTAATAAGGAATTTCACTAATTAGTCATGTGCAACTTACTTGGAAATGATTATATATTTCGGTTTACATCGTCGCTTTCGGAGAATGTTTATAAAAATTTTGGGTTTTGCTTGAAAAGCAAAAAATTGTGTTTTGACTTTTGATCGGTATGAGTATTGGCACTTGCGAGAAATGTTTTACATTTAAGAGGATGATTTTCAAAGAATGGAGAAAATGATGAAATTTTTTATATATATAAGGTTCTATTGTCATTTATTTTACCTGGAATGATGGATGTTGACTAGTGACTTAGCTTGAATTGCTAATTTTGGGTTGGGTGTTGTTTTGAGGAGTTTTTTGGTGTTAGTGAGATTTGTATACTGGGATGTTGTCTCTGACCTTTTTCTGTTGCGAGTTTTCTTGTTTCTATGTGCATTCACCGAGACTTTGTTGTGGAAATTTTCTTTCGTATTCTGGTGCTGAACACTCGGGGTTGTTTGGTAGTGTTGTAGTGGCTATCACGTGGTTGATGCTTCTAGCACGCATGTGGTTGTTGTTTTTGTTTGTCTGTAGGCCCAATGAACTGTTTGGTTCGAGGAGGCATCCTTGTTTTGCTCTTGAGTTTCATTGTTCAGGTTTCTTTGGGGCCACAAACGGTTGAATTGGGATCCAAGAATTTATCCCAAGTAGGGGTCTAACCTTAAGTCGATGGTTGTGTCTTCGGTTGTGACTGAGTTTCCTTTGTTTCAGCATTACCTTTAATTTCGGGGTTAAAATTTCCTAAGGTGGAGAGGTTGTAGCACCGAGTTTTTCTTCATCTCTCGAGCGATAAATTGGTCACTCGAGCGGTCTCGCGAGTCTCCCAGTACTTTTGGAAGCTTGTGATTCTGAGAGTTATTGATATTCGCTCGAGTGGTCTGCCTTGTGTGGTCTAAGCTTCTGAGAGTTTGTATTCTTCGCTAGAGCGCAGGTTTGATCGCTCGAGTGGTCTGTCCAAATTCAGCTTCTATAAAAGTCACTTTTGGATCACTTTTTTTTTTTTTTCTCTTCTCTCTCCTTCCTTCATTGTTGAGCTCCCAAGCTCTTTATACTTGGTTTTCATCTACTTCTACCCATTTTTGACCTATAGTCCTTTAGACTAAAATGTAGAGGGTCGCGAGGGCTTCATTTTAATCTAAGCTGATTGTGTTTTCGTCGCCATGGATTTTTTGGCCTTCTCTTTGTTGCTTTAAGAGGTAGGGATTCCTTTGTTCCTCTTTAATACCACGTCTATAGATAGACACGTGGTAGATTTTATTCCATAAAAAGCATGTTCATTGTGACTTTTCCAAAAACATGCGAAGGGGATCTAGGGTTTAAATGTTTGGAGTTGAAATTTGTAAAATTGATGGTTGTTTGGGTTAATTCAGGAGTAGTTCAACGTGTTTATGTTGTGAGGAAGGGAATGCCCTCATTTTAATAATTTGACCTAATGGATTATAAAAGGGTAAAGTTGAGTAATGTTTGTGTTTTGTTAAATTGAGTTGTGTTATTGTGTTAATGTCATAAAGGAAGAATTAATTTTGGTATTGTATTTGGATTAATCATGTTAAGTTGAGTTGGATTATGGCTTGATATCCATGGATGTGGTTTTATTGAAATATGGAAATTGGTTTTTGAAAAGAAAAGGATTTGGGCATGTTAACTTGGAAAATAAAAGAGTTGACTTTGAAAAGAGAAAGAAACAATGGCGTATTGTGAATTTAGAAATGAATTGGAGGTTGGATATTGAAACCTTGGAATATTTTTATTATTATTGTTATTGGACTTAAAGTCAAATGAGTGTTAAATTATCGTATAACGTGTGTTTAAATATTTATGCTTAAAGATTTTGTCCTTGGTCATTCATGGAGGATTACATTGTGATGTTGAATATATTATGTGCATGTTGTACTCTCAGGTTATTTAAATTTGTTGAATTATGTGATGGTTGGAGATGTGTGTGTGTTGAGGATGAGGGGTACCATTACATTTCAGCTAGCGCTTGGAGAATTAGTTACACTAAGAATGTGGGGTACCATTACCTTCCAGTTAACGTCTGGAGAACTTGGCAGTGGTGACATTACCTTCCAGCAGGCGTTTGGTAAATTGGTAGAGGTACCATTACCTTCCAACAGTGTCTGGTAAATTGGCGTGAGTATTGAAAATGTGTATCATTGGCTTACTGTGCTTGAGACAAGTAGAGCCTTGTTGGGTTTCTCGTTATTATGTTGGTTCTATTTATGTGTACCATGCATAGTGTTGATTATTTTATGGAGGATGTCAGTTGTCTTATGTGGTTACAAATGGAACATTTTATATGTATTATCTTTGTGTTCATTTGGAATGTTGTTATTTGGGAATGTAAGTGAAATTGGTTTAAGTTCAGTAATTGGAGAAAACGTAATTGAGTTCTATGAATTTGTTTCGAAAACCAATTGTTGACAAGCAAATTTAAAATAAAAAGGTAACAAGTAGATTGAAAAGAGAATGGTTTGTGTTATTGAATAAATTGAACGTTTTTTAGAAAAGTATCTGTGTAAGTATATCTTTGTATATGAACTGGCACATATGTATATGGTATGACCTAAAGTATTCATGATCATAACTATCTGCAAGTTGTTCTTATTTAGGATCATGTTGGGATCCATACTGGACTTTATGTTCATCCTACGTTGCTAATTTTTTTTCAGGTGAATGCCGAGAAATGGTTCGAGACCGAAGATCTTCTTTATCTGTTAGCCACGGGGCCTCTTAACTGTTGGCTGAATGCCGTTGTTGTAAAAGGTTTGAACCTTTTTTCTTTTATGTAATGATGTAAGTCTGTGGACAATTTATTGTAATTATGTCACATGTTGCATTATTTTGTATACGAATGAGAGAACCTTCATTACTTATCTTTAGTGAGATATTGGAACTTCTGTCTACTATCTTTGGAATTGACTTTAATAATGATTTGGAAATGTTATCAGAGTAATAAAAGTGAGGGGCATTGTAGGACTTGGGACCATAAATTAAAGAGTAATATTATGAATTCACCCTTATCAATTAAGAAATTATTTTGTGAATTTTTATCTTGTGGTTCAGATTTATTCTATACATGTATCTCACACCACACAAATTCAATCACAACCACACAATCTCATTTTGGGATAAATTTGTAAAAGTTAAGGATTAGTACCTAGAATTATTCTAAATTAAATTAAGGCCTCGTTTGGCAAGTGCCATTTTTAGCTAAAAAGTCGAAAAGTTACTAAAAAAATCGAAAATCCAAAACCCATACCAAAAAGTCAAATATTTTCTTTTCTTTCTACTTTTTGCATATCTTTTCGTAAAAAGTCAAAAAGTCATCCCAAACATACTAGTTTTTTTTTACATCACATTTTAACCAAAAAATCAAAAAGTTACTAAAAAAGCCTGTTCCCTAGTGTGGTGTCTTTATCATAATTGGACTAGAAAACAGTTTTTTTTTTTTTTTTTGGGGTGTAATCACACATCAGTGGCGTTAGAGGAAAAAAAAATTACAGAATCATGAAAAAATTTACAATTTTAATTAATAATATATATATAATTTCTCACTAATTTATAAATATTTTTATAAAACTACGATTTGATATCCCCCCTCCCTTTTTAATTATTTATTTATGCTACACATAAAATAGTTGCCATGTATGGAAAGTATCATGTTTTTTTTGACCATGAACTTGGTGTCTCTTCTCAGTTATCAAAAGGAAATCCCATCTCCCACCCCCACCACCCCCTTTTTAATTATTTATTTATCAGGGTGTGGATGGTTAGGCTACACATAAAATAGTTGCCATGTATGGAAAGTATCATGTTTTTTTTTTTACCATGAACTAGGTGTCTCTTCTCATTTATCAAAAGGTACGCACTATAGTTGAACTTGCTATTTGGGGCCTTGGGGAATAAAATCAGTGAATTTAAATCATGATCTCACACAAGAAAATTAAGATGATATTATTGAAACAAGTGGTGAATTTATAATATCTATTTCTCAAACATACTTTAGAGTTAGACACATTAAAAAAAATTTTCATCCTTAAATAATAATAATTTTTGGTATCTAAAAAAAGTATTCTGCTTATTGTCTTCAGAAAATAGTGTGTTTTAGATTACTTCACTTAAGTGATCCAATGAACACTCTTTCTCAAAAGTTCTTTAACATATTATACATCAGCATTATGGATAAAATTTGTTTGAAATTCTATCTTAGACCTTTTATCCTTTGCAAAATTTGAAGACAATAATGATAAAAAGGAAAAATGCTAAATTCACAATTTTGCAATAAAGAATTAGGAGTGAGTATGATTTGAATTAGTTAAGTTTAAAAGTGAATGAATGATCAAACTATCACCGACAGTCTTATAAAATTTTAAATCAAATCATAAAAGTCTTAGAGCCAAACCTAGCTGAACCACTAAAAGGCGATTCAATTCGATTTAGAACTACAGTTTTTGGAAATCTTGATATTATTCACAATATGTTCACAAAATATTATTTACAATTTAAATATTGTTTAGAATTAGTTTTCCCATTGTACAAGAACACATTTACAAAAGTAAAAGATTACAACTTATATATATTTAATACAAATAAAATATTTGAGTGTTTACTGTAGGTAACAATTATATGTATATATATATATTTAAATAGTTTAATTCATAAACCGAATTTATAATTATAAAATTATAGATTAAAAAAATAAACTAAACCGAGCAATTTAAATCGAATCAATTTACAATTTTTTTTTAACTATTTGCTCAGCCCTACAATGAATGCACTAGTGCTTGTTCGCATCATGGCGTTCAAGCATGTGAAAAACTGAAGGATTGTCAATTCATCATGCAAGGCTATGAATTTATGAATCTTGATGATAAATTATAAATTTTCCATGTGAATAAATTTTTGTTTTTATTGCTTTTATATTGCAATACTTGGCTATAGTTTTCTAGTCATACATAGGATCCAAAACTCTAGCAAACCCACTACCCATATAATAATAATAAATAAATAAAAAATGATATATTCAACTTGCCATCTTTCAAATGCGTCCTTTCTAACTTGCAAGTGGCCCAACATTGATTAAATAAAAGAAATTATGGGTGTGCTAAAACCAAAAAGAATTTAAATTTTTAAAGAAAGAGGTTAACATCATGCATGATGTCAATTTCCAAGCAACGACATTATAATAAAGAAATATTTAGAGACCCACTTTTATTTACTCAAAAAATTTTAAATTGGTGATCGTGTAGTGAAAGTTAATTTGTGTAGTTTGGGGTTCATATAGGGTCTATGTGTAAAATAAATATGAATTACAATATAAATTTTTTTAGTAATATCTAAATTAATAAGGATAAGTTTGTAATATTATGTAATAATATATATATATATATTCCTTTAACAATCTAGTTGAAATAAATAACAAATCAAAAATTTTGAACTCAAACACTTTGTTTTGTATAATTTTTAAAAATTAATTTTTGAATTTTTTTGTTTTTAGTAATTTTTTTACTATTTTAATTAATTTATTATTATTTTTGTACCTTTTAAATGTACTTAATTTATATATATATATATATATATATATTAAAGTAACATATTGATAAAGAAATTTATGAAATACAAAAAAAATATAAAAACATACTAATTTTTTTTATATATTTTTTCATAATTTTTTGTATTTAGTTATTTTTTTTTATAGATTTTTTCACATCCAAGTTACTTTTTAAATGCATGTAGACTAAAAGTGAATTTAAAAATTAAAAAAAATATATGTATTATAAATTTTCACTAAAAAAACCCCTCAAAAAGTCTCAAAATGAAACAAATAATTTTGAATTTATTTTTAAAATTCAAGTTGTTTGATGAAATTGTTTATTCCAAGCACAACTTTAAATTTTCTTTTAAATTAATATTGTTTAAATTTTCTTTTAAACTAATGTATAGTAAATTAATTTCTTAGATGACTTACAATAAATTAATATTATATTTTAGTCGAAGAAGTATTTTACAATACATTAGTTTAAAAAAAAAAAAAAAATTGCCAACCACCAACCTAGTGGAGTGGAAAAGATGAGAACAATGAAGTGGAGAGAGAAACCTTAATGGACACAGGGAGGTCTTGTCAAGTGAGACATCAATCAAACCCATTACAATCATCCCATTACAATCATCCCAAAAGTAGGAATATTAGATTGAATGAATTTGAACCGTCCAATTCTCGTCCCTCATCTCACAAAGGAAGAAGAAAGGTGATTGGCAAATGGTGACATGAAAATCATCATACTCTTCCCACATTAAACCTTTCCTCTTACGGTAACCTTTTACCTTTAAAAATTTCCATATATTCCTTTTCTAGTTAAGGTTACTATACCACATTCATCACCAAGGCTATTATCCACTAAAATATACCCTTTGCAACTTATTGTGTACCATCATCAGCTCATATCTTCATTGTGAGGAGCAAATTTCACAAAATAAATTTATTTAACTACTTGCTAGTGGATTTAGATTCTCATTCATATTTTTCTTATAATTGTGTGAGCCGAAAAAAATAAATCTAAAACGGCAAACAGAGTACATCCAAGACCATCTGAGATGGGCCGAATGAAACTAAAGCCCACTGGATTGAAAGTTAATGCCGAATAGACACGAAAGACAAAATCATGAGAACACTGAATTAGGAGTACTTGGGTCGTACGTCTGAGGTGAGTACATCGGGTAAGTTGGCTAGATCACAGTAGGCGGATTTGGGCTGTCCCTTCCAAGGAGTATACCAGGGAGATGGGCCTTGACAAAGTAATGATGAGGGCCTAAGCTACAGAAAAAGAGATCAAGAAGAACGACTCTATAAAAAGAGGAAGAATCGGTAAAGAAAGGTATGTTCTAAAAACTTGACCCTAAGAAACCAAAAAACTAGTCTTTCCATAAAAGCTAACTTGCTTGTCGTAATGCTAATTCCGGTACCACCGACCGGAGTTTTATTTCTATTTTAGGTGATAGTTAGGAAAATCTTTCAAGGGCTTGTTTGGATTGGAGGAGTATTCTAAAACCATTTCACCACAATTGGCACCGTCTGTGGAAATACTTGAACTCATCCATGGCAAACCCAAATCAAGATCTTCCAGTCGCCGGAGTTGATAATATCACAGTAGAAGTAACTTTTGGTCCAGAAGAAACCCCCGTTAAGAGGTCTTTGAATTTTGATCCGGTAACCCTATTTCAGCCTTCAACATCCACAAAGGATGCCATGCAAACATTGATGAATCAAATGCAACGTAATGAACAGTGTCTCGAGGACAAGGCAGTGGAGAATGAGTGCAAGTGTCAGTTGGCATAGTCCCAACAATTGCCACCTTGTTGCGAACGCAGTTGGTCGCCAAGTAGGCAGAAGAGGCGACAACGTTAGCCTCGGAGGCATGATAGTAGTACTTCAGATTCATCTCGGTCGTACCCAAGAAACGAACCTGAAGTAATGATTTTAGTTCGATTGATGGAGAAGATTCGTTGCTGGCACGATGCATGCAAAAGAAGAAAGACTCAGATTCAAAAGATAGGCACAATCTATTTGTTCGTTGAATTGTAAAGGCTGTCTTGCCTAAAAAGTTTAAAGCATTGCCGTTCACTTTATATGATGGAAAGTCAGACTCCACAAATTACGTTTGTCATTAAAAGCAAGCAATGACACTGCATGTAGACGACGAGGCACTCATGTGCCGAATATTCCCTAGTAGTTTGGGATTGTTCGCCGTCAGATGGTATTACAAGCTTGAACCGGCATCGATTGAAAGTTTTCATTAACTCCAAAAATCCTTCAGGGCTAGATTCATCACCAATGAGACTCAGCCAAAACAAGCAGACTTTTTGTGGACAATGAAAATCAAGCCGAACGAGACTTTGCGCGAGTACTCAGCGCGCTATTATGAGTGCTTTAATTTGGTAGATGACAATTACAATGACTCCATAACAATCATTGCCTTCAAGATGGGATTGTATCCCGATAGCCCGTTTAGGAGTTCATTGACTGAAAGGCCCCTTAAGATAGTCTAGGCCCTGATATAGAGGGTCGAAGAGTATTGCAAAGTGAAAGATTATGCAATTTGAGTTAAAACCAGATTGCAAGCTGTGAAATCGGTAGCACTTGTCCTGGTACAGCCGCTGACTATTGCACTACCAAATAAAACCCCATGAAGGAGGAGCCCAAAGCCAAGAGGCCAATCAAGAAGGGAGAATCGCTGAGATTCGTGCCGACAGAGCGAATAATATCAGGTAAATAAGCACTCTAGGCGATCAGATAAAAAAATACACAGAACTGTTTGAGTTGATCAGTAAGATTCTACCAAAAATCTAACATTTAGCTTTCTTCAAATGGTCGACTAAGATGTTTGGGCCCCTTGACATGTAACGGAGAGACCAGAGATGCGAGTATCACAAAGACCATGCGCATGTTATCAAAAAGATCATTTGGAAGACTTGGTCCAGAGTGGCCAACTAATTGAATACCTCGTAAAAAGGGTTGACCCACCAGGTGTACTTGCCATACGCCTCAATTGACCTCCACTCAGTGTAATTCACATGATATATAGCTTACCTCCACCAAACATGGTGAATACAATCCAATTGCTATAATCCTCCCAACCCAACTTTGAGTCTAGTATATTAGCCAAATGACTGTGGTTGTCAAATGAAATTAGCTTATCCGACATTAATCTTGAAGGGGTCATTGTGCCTTATGATGACGCTCTTGTGATCGAGTTACGAGTTAATTAGTTTTTCGTTGGGTATATCTTGATCGACGAAGGGAACACCTCTAAGATAATGTACTACAATACGTTTCTCAAGCTTGGATTTAAGGATGTGGATCTCATGCCAACCGATTACCCTCTTTTTAGCTTTAATGCCCATCCAAAATATCCCTTGGGTAAGATTGTATTATTAGTGCGTACAAGCACCAAGACGCTAGAGTTTGAATTCCTAGTCGTCAAGCTTCCATCACCTTATAATATAATCATAGGTTGAACATGGCTCCACGCAATGCAGGTTCTACCTAGTACTTACCATCACCTCCTTCGTTATTCGACTCAATATGGCATCGAGCAAATCCGTGTTTCTCAGAAGTTATCTCACAGCCTTGGTAAAGAAGCCAAAGGAACTGGAGGTGAATTCAATTGAAATTTCAGATTAGGAGAGTCTTGAGGATGTTGGAAAGACCCTGACTGAGAAAGTAACAGAAGATCTGAACTGAGTGATAATTGATGATGACCATAAGAAATTCTTTTTCGTCGACACAGGTCTTAGTGCCGCTAAGTGACAAGAGTTGGCTTCTTTTCTCCTCGGCAGCATTGATGTTTTTGCATGGTCACCTTACGATATACCAGGGGGTAAACCCTGCCATATTTATGCATAGCCTGAATGTTGACCCCAAAGCTATGCCAATCGTTCAGAGAAGCCCCTGTTCAGCTGCCGAATATACCTGAGCCGTAGTTGATGAAATTGAAAAGCTATTGGAAGCTGGGGCAATTCGGGAAATTATCTATCCTACATGGTTGTCCAATACTGTCGTGGTAAAGAAGAAGATAGGGTTGTGGCGTGTTTGCATAGACTTTACAAATTTGAACAAAGCCTGCTCCAATGATTGTTTTCCTTTACCTCGAATTGATCAACTTATGGATGCAACTGCCCAACATTAGCACATGAGCTTTCTAGACACCTATAAGGGGTATCACCAAATTTCCATGGATCCAGCTGACCAAGACAAAACGACATTTCTCACTCCAAGGGGAACCTATTGTTACAAGGTTGTGTTCTTTGAACTGAAAAATACAGGGGCAACATATTAAAGATTGGTCACTACCATGTTCAAAGAACAAATTGGCAAAACCATGGAAGTTTATATCGATGATATGGTAGTGAAGTCCAAAGAAAAGGGTGCACACTTAGCCGATCTTGCCACAACCTTTGATATTCTCCGGAAATACAAAAAAATGCTCAACACCTCAAAATGTCCATTCGGCGTTGGACTAGGCAAAACTCCTTAGCTATATTGTAAATCATCATGGAATCGAAGCTAATGCGAAACAAATCAATGGAGCTTGGCTTACCAGGGTCGACCAAAGAAGTTCAGAAGTTAGTAGGTATGGTAGTAGTACTTAATAGATTTATCAACTGGTCATCAAATCGATGCAGGCCCTTTTTTCAAACACTTTGACAGGGCAAATTCTTTAAATGGACTCCAGAATGCCAAACCGCTCTGAAAGGGTTGAAATCCTATCTCAGTTCCGTCCAACTTTTGGTTACCCCCCTCGTTAGGCGACGTGCTTATTCTATATCTAGCAGTATTCAGTCGGGCAGTAAGCGTTGTCTTGCTTAAGGAGAAACTTGGTGAGCAAAAGCCCATCTTCTATGTTAGCAATTCAATGGTGGACATCGAAACCCAGTATTTACCCTTGGAGAAGTTAATTCTAGCTCCTGTAGTGGATGCCAGAAAATTGATGCATTACTTTCAAGCCTATACCATTAAGGTATTAACGAATCACCCCATTCGTTCAGTCTTTCGCAAAGCAGAATCATCAAGATGAGTTTTCAAATGAGCATTAGAACTCGAACAATATGACCTCCAATTTTTACCAAGGACGGTTATCAAGAGGCAAGTCTTGGCCGACTTTGTTGTTGAGTTTACTATGCTTCCTTCACATGTCTATTTAAACCTCCAGAACTAGTTAGTTCCGAATCACTGTAGGAATGAAGAATATATGTCGGGGATATTTGGCAGTTGTATTGTGACGAGTCATCCAATCAATGCGACCGTGGGACAAGAGTAGTTATTATGACCCTTGAAGGAGTAGTGGTAGAATAATTAGTTAAACTTGGCTTTGAGGCCTCAAACAAAGAGGCTGAATATGAAGCCCTACTAGTCGGCCCTAGAAACTAGCTTCAAATGGGAGCTATGTAGTTGCAAATCTTTTGTGATTCAAAATTGGTCATAAACCAGTTAAAGGGTGAATATATAGCTAAAAATGACCGCATGACGGCCTATATGAGGATGGCCAACTCCTTGCTCATGAAATTTGATAGCCATGAACTGAATCAAATTACTCATGATCAAAATACACATGTTGATACTCTCGCCTGTTTAGCTTCGGCTGTAAACTCAGAAGTTAAACGTACCATCAAAATGGGTTTCATTCTGGAGCTGAGTATAAGCATCCTTGAATATCCTGTTGTGAACACCATCCAAAGGGGGTTGAGTTGGATGGATCCCATTGCTACATTATTTTCTTCAAAACAATTGCCTAAGGATAAGAATGAAGCTCACAAGCTGAGGAATAAGGCTTTGAGATATTATTTAGATTCTCAAGGAAAACTTTATAAAAAACCTCTCTCTCGGCCTTACTTGGAATGTGTCCATCCAAACAAGATTGAGGATTTTTTGGCTGAAATATATGAAGACAGTTGTGGTGCTCATTTAGGAGGTAGATCATTGGCTCACAAAGCAGTAACTTAAGGGTATTGGTGGCCGACTATGTGTACTGATGCTAAGGATTATGTTAAGAAATGTGAACAATGCTAGAAGTTTTCTTCATTAGCACATCTGCCTGCCTAAGAACTGAACTCTATAACCAGTCCTTGGCCTTTTGCTCAATGTGGACATAATTGGGCCATTTTCGAAAGCTCCAGGCAATAAGCGGTTCTTAATTGTTGCTACTGACTATTTCACAGAGTGGGTTGAAGCAGAACCTTTGGCACATATATGAGAAGCACATATTAAGTGCTTTGTTTGGAAGAATATCATTACTCAATTTGGCATACCCAGTGCACTTATTTCAGATAACGGTACTCAGTTTGATTACGGCGTCTACTGGGAGTTGTGTGACATGTATGGCATTTGGCCCTATTTTTCTTTACCAGCTTATCCGCAAAGTAACAGACAGACAGAGACTTCTAACTAAGTAGTCGTGGACGACATCAAGAAGTTTTTGGAAAAAGCCAAAGGCAAATGGGTTAAGAAATTGCCCAGTGTATTGTAGGCCCATCATACTACGCCGAGATGATCTACGGGGGAGACAACATTTGCTTTGAGTTTTGGAAATAAAGCTATCATCACCCTAGAGATTGGTTTACAGATCTTTCGATCGGGGGCTTTTGATATAGGCCGAAACGATATGATGCTGGCCTTGGATATGGATTTACTTGAAGAACGTTGAGATCGGGCCCTTATGGCTGTGGCACGATATCAACAGTAACTTGCTAAGTCATATAATCAATGAGTGCATCTGCGCCGATATACTCTAGGAGAGTTAGTCCTTAAAAAAGTACTACCTGCTACTAAGAATCCTGTGGATAGTAAACTCAACCCAAATTGGGATGGCCCATACCAGATCGATTCCATTGCCGGGAAAGGGACATATTGACTCTCAGACATGAACAACAATAAGTTACCTCGACCCTGGAATTTGACTTATCTCTGCAAATTTTATCATTAGTATTGATGGTTAGGTTAATTTTTTCAACTTTCTCTAATTAATGTTTATCGGCTTTTATGTATATTACTACCTTGAATACATACAGTCAATCAATGATACAAGACATTATGTTACTTCCTTGTTTATTTAACTCTAATTGTCTTTCTTTTATTCAGCTTTCGAATTCGGAGGGAGATCTCTTCATGCTTGGCACGAAGCACCATCAATGTAAGCCTCTGAATTTGGAGTGCTTTTCATGTTTAGCACGAAGCGCCATCAGTATAAGCCTCCAATTCGCAACGCTCTTCATGCTCGGCATGTAGCGCTATCATTTATGCCTCCGAATTCAGAGTGCTATTTGTGCTCGGCACAAAGTGCCATCAATATAAGCTTCCGAATTTGGAGCGCCATCATTTAAGCCTCTAAATTTGGAGTGCTCTTTGTGTTTGGCATGAAGTGCCATCAATACAAGCCTTCGAATTTGGAGCGTTTTTGGTGCTCGGCATGAAGTGCCATCATTTAAGCCTCTAAATTCAGAGTGCTCGGCAGGAAATGTCATCAATATAAGCCTCAGAATTTGGAGTGCTCTTCGTGTTCGGCACAAAGCATCATCATTTACGCCTCCGAATTTGGAGTGCTCTTCGTGCTCAGCTTGAAGAGCCATTAATATAAGTCTCCAAATTCAAAGTGCTTTTTGTGCTCAGCACAAAGCACCATCATTGTAAGCCTCTAATTTTGGAGTGCTCTTCGTGTTCGGCCTGAAGCACCATTAAGTCTTTGAAATTCGGAGCGCTCTTCGTGCAATTTGAAAACATAATTAGTCTGATTACTTCAAGCAAGCATGACCGTGTTTATATAATAAGAAAACATCATGAAAAGTTCAAATTACATTACAGATACATTTATCCTAAGGCCGATTGATACCCTTATTATAGACCTAAAAATCAAACCAAAGTTTATAACGCCGATTAACTTTTCTTGGGGTTTGCTACCTCCTTTTCATCATCCATTTTCTTAGCGTCATAGGTTTTGAATGACAGTGCATAGTTCTAGGACAACAGTGAAGTAGTATCCACACCCGTTGCTTGAAGTGCTTTTATCCATCCGTGCTTGAATCCACGGTTTCCACATTGGCAGACGTCGTTAACTAGCTTCTCTATCGTCTTGTCAATGCCAATTTTTCTTGTCTCGAAGAAATCCTTATTATAGGCTCGGGTCTCTATGGCTTCCCTTGCAAAATGCTTATAGTGTCTTGATTGTCTATAGCATGATCCATAAGGTGTTATATGGCTTTGTCTTTCGATGTTGCCGAATTTACTACCCTCACCATCTTGAACTCGGCCACTCTGGCTTTCTGAGCCTCGTTTTCCACCCTCTCATGGGCTTCTTCAAATCGGCACTCCAAGTTCTAAATTCTTCCATCTTTATGTTCAATCTCCTTTTGAGTGGAACGAAGGCGGATGCCAACTTCATACAAACTATAGAGTCCTTTGATAGGCCCATGGACCTTTTCTCTAAAAACCTCATAATCTCCCCAATTGGTCATTGATTGGTGCACTTCAAGAGAGAGGATTTGCCTCGTGAACTCAACTACTACATTCAGATCATGGACAATCGAATCGCCTTTAGTCATGGGTTTGTTCCTAATAAAAATCAAGAAGCTTAACGGACATGGTAGCCTACTCAGCTCATTTTGAATTGGGGGATGGGCACTGGTGGTTCTACTGCTTCCCTTTTTTTAGATTCCATTCTTGGGTGACCTGCTTTGGTCGTCCATTTTGAGTGTCCCTTGTTGCTTGGGCGATCGACGCCCATTTGGCTTCTTTGGTTCGCGGTCTCCTTGCGAATAGAGTCGCAAGGTGCTTGTTGATTCATTTCTGCTTCCAGCTTTGCTAGACTCTTCTCCTCTCCTCTACTATTGAAGAATAACTTTCTCAACACACACGGTTTTGCAAACTTCACTGAAGAAAGGTATTTCCTCAACGTTTGGGGTTATGCTGGCGACGAAATACAAGGTATGCTGGACCTGTTATGAAGACTAAGCCTCTTTGTAGGGATTGTCAACTTCAAGAAATCAAATTAATTATAGATTGACTGGGTATATAACTTTATATTAACTACAAAGGTGCTACTTTTAATACTGCCCAAATGATTCCACGTGTCCTCTGTCTCATTAATAATTAGTGCACGCCACTGTTGAGTATCATATATCGTCGGCCTATTTTTAGCATACATTCGTCCTAACCGGGGTAGGGGTAGATATATGAATCTACTTGAAATCAGCCATTGCCCCGCTTGTAACTCGGCAGTATTTAATCACCCCATTTTTGGCATACCTTCATCCTCACCGGGGCAGGGAATGATATATGAATCTACTCGGACTTAGCCATTGCCTTGTCCATAACTCGGCGGTATTCAGTTGGCCCATTTTTGGCATACCTTCGTTCCTAACCGAGGCAGGGGTAGATATATGAATATATTTGGTGAATAAGTTGTGAAATCAAACAGGTGCTGAATTAACATAGTATACCCCTTTTGTGAAACGACAACTCAATCACTTGGCTTCCGTTTAGTCTTCGAGATCAGGCTCATTGAGCCACAGTTAAGTCAGCCCTCGTTTTTGACCTTGATTTCCTAATCATTGCAGGGCAACAATGAATTTATTTGGCTGTAAAGCGTACCTCATTTGTGAAATCACAGAAAGGTATCGAATTAACTTTGTTCAATTGCATCAATAATTACATTATGCCGATTGCACGAGCATTAATTCAAACACGAAAAGTATGGTTCAAATACACCCATTCATAGAAGGCAATTTTCATGCACAACAAAGCATTTTCATTCATAAAGTGACTTGATTACACGAGTTGGTCAATTTACACATGAAAATGGCCCTAGTATAATATCTAACCAACCGGAAAAAACAACAACAAACAAAGCACAAAACTCAAAGTAGTAGTGGACGTCAATATAGTAATTGGCCCTCTATTCTTGGCCTTAGCATTACTCTGGGTCTAATTCCAAAGGCTTGATATCCTCCCGTTTGAACAGAATCGGCTCATCCAATGCCACTTGAGTAACTGCAAGCACCTTGAGCCAACTATGTTTAAAGCCTCGATTTTCAAACTTGAAGACCTCGTCGGCGTATTTCTCGATTGCCGCCTTCTTGCCCTCTTCGAAGGCTTTTGACACGGCCAATTGCATCTCTTCATTTGTCCTTTGGGCCTCCAATAGTTCGGCCTTGAATTTCTTTACCTCCTGATCCACTGTTTTAAAGGTTGCGTCAGAAATGTTGGCCCTCCCTTCGGCAGCACGACGTAAGAGGTCGGCATGCTTGGTCTTTTCACATTCGACATCGGTCTTCTGTTGTTCTTTATTAACTCTCTTTCTTTGGGCCTCTGCCTGTTGCGATGCAACCGCAAGCTTAGCCATTGCCGATTTGGCCTTGTTATATTCGGCTGCCACTTTCACCTTGAGTTGATTTATTAATTCTATCGCATTGTGGCGGCGACGACTGATGTCCACAATCCGTTCTACAGCCTATAAAAATATCAATAGTTAGAAATGATACATTTGTATGCCAACAAACATGTTCAACGAAGAGCATCTACCAGAATAACTGATTAAGTGCTGAGAGAAATGGCCACGGCATCTTCTTTGGCTTTGAATTTTGCCTTGTCTAGCGAAAGAGTAATAACTGTGGCTATGCTCAGGGCAACTCCTGGTTCCCTAAGGGCTGGCGGACTGATTAGAATCATCGTCCCCTTTATCTTGGGCTGAATAAGGAACGATGCCATCATGTCCAAAGTAGGTGAGGCTCTCAACCTTTTATCAGTAGGTTGTTTGGCCAATTGCTCAAACTCGGTGGGGCGTTTGGAGTCCCTTGGATCGGCTACAACAGTTTTTGTTCCCGTAGAAACGGTCTCTGTTTGTGCTGATTCTTCCAGAACATTGGCAACCTCTATTTGGGTCGTCGCTTCTAGAGGGGCCTTTTGGCTCAAATTGATAGCTTCTAATTGTTTTCTTTTTGCAGCCAACTTCTCGGTGTTCCTCCTCTTCACAAATTAGGCAAGTGAAAGGGTTTTGCCAGCCATCTCTTCAATTCCAGACCTAGGCAAATTGTCCAAATCCAAAAATATATCAACATCTTCCTAAATGACCCCCAAATTCCCTTGACCAGGAGACGGTACTAGATCTAGATCTCAGTGGGGGTTGTTTTCTTTGTCGACAATTTCGATAGCCGAATCGAAAACTATTTATTTAGCACCTTGGATAACGGTGCCCTCTCGAACTTGTTCGATATCTTGGTTATTGACGCCTTGAATTTCTTCTTCGATACTCTCTTGGTCGCTCTATTCCATGTTCTCACTATCTGCTATCTCAACCTTTTCGATATCCCCCAGGTTGACATAACTATTAAACACTAATGCGATGAGTTTCTGTTCTCCTTGAGGAATTGGAACATGATCGGCAATAGCGAAAGTAGCGAAAGTGGCGTAAGATTTTCAAAATGAAACTCAACGAATGTGGAGGCGAAGTCCTTTTGGAAGTGGAGAGTGAAGAGATGGCATATTTTCAAAATGAAGAACCAAGAGAGAGTGAAGATATGGGAAGCTTCACATATTCCCCATTAGGTCCCGTCCATTATGTCAGGTGTGATAGCGTGCCCATTACAGGCTTGAATTTCAAGGCACGAAGTGTAATTAGTTTCAACATATGTATGAGGCCGGCCTAGCAGGAGCTGCATATCAGTTAACCCGGTGCTTGGAAAGCAATTGTGGGAGTCGAAAAAAGATATACCTAAAACGACAAACAGAGTATATCCAAGCCCATTCGAGGTAGGACGAATGAAGCTAACTTCCATCAGACTGAAAGTCATTGCCAAATAGACATGAAAGACAAAATGAGAAGAATGCCGAGTTAGGGGTACCTGGGCCATACGTCTGAGCCGACTACATCGGGTAAGTTGGTTGGATCACGGTAGGCAGATTTGGGCTATCCCTTCCCAAAGAGTACAACAGGGAGATGGGACCTAACAAAGTGATGATGAGGGCCTAAACTACAGGAAAAGAGATTGAGAAGAATGACTCTATACAAGGAGGAAGAATGGGGGGAGAAAGATATATTCTAAAAACTTGTATCCTAAGAAACCAAAAATGCTGATCTTTCCATAGAAGCTAACTTACTCGTCGTAGTGCTAATTTCGGAACCATCGATCGAAGTTTTATTTTTGTTTCAGGTGACAGTTAGAAAAATCTTTCAAGGGCTTATTTGGATTGAATGAGTATTCTAAAACCACTTCACCACAATAATAATTTTGTTTATTTATTATTTATTTATTACAACAAGACATGTTACAAAATGACATAATCTATAAATTTAAAATTAAAGCAAAACATTATTAAAATAACATGAGCTATACATTCTAAAACTAAATCATTTTGTTTTATATTTAAACGTAAGAACATCATGGACCTTAATTCTTTCATAAGTGGTTAGATGTTGTTCTCTTTAGTTGAATTTTATTTATTTACTTGGGTTCATTGTGAATTTCAATGTAGGAATCAATTGGAAAAGAGGTTGATATTCACGAACTTATCAGATATGTAAACAAAGTTAAACTTCCCAAACCTACATTCTAATTGGGCTACAGCCTTTAAATTTTCATGGTTTCTTGAAAAAAATAAAAATAAAAATGTTTGGAAATTTTTGGTTTCTATTTCTATTTTTCGGAACGCATAAAAATTGCTTCGCAAATTATTTTCAAAAGTGTTTTAATGAAACAATTTTTTTAAATAATCCTTTTTTTTATTATTTTATTTAAAAAAAAAACACAAAGTTCTTTTCATAAAAACTATTTTCGTACAAAAATAAAACGATTTGAATTTTTTAATTTTCACTTTTTTTTTTTAATTAGAAAAAGAAAGAAAAAAGTAAATAAATAGCCTCGTAATGATTTGAGATAGATTCACAACATGAAGGATGTGAATCCATCAAACAAAGAATGGTGTGAAATAAACAATTTCCTCAACTTTTCATTTGAATTGTTCAGATATTATAAAAATGTATTAAAAAAATAGAATTTGGAAATGCTATGAATGAATATCTTTTCATCATTTTAATAATGATGCCGGTGATAAGTCAACTAATTCCAAAAGGGGTATAGTATCTTGAAAATTATTAAATATTTTTTAGATATCATGTGATATTATTTATGTGATACTCTTAATTGTAAGAATGAAATCACAAATTTATTCTAAATGAGAGTTTGGAGTCATCTTATTTGCATTGTCAGGATATTTAAGTAATATAAGAACTAATAAATTTGCTTGTTTGTTTGTTTGTTTGTTTGTTTTTTTTTTTTTTTTTTGTGTGTGTTTTTTTGTTTTTAAAATTTAGGAAGTCATTCTATAAGCAATATAAAATAATTCACAAATTATAGGGTTAACTAACTAATTGTGAGAAGTTTAGGGGGACCATGGCCACCCTGGCTACACCCTAACTTCGTCCATGAGCAAATGAAATATTGCAATACACATTAAGGCCTCGTTTGGGAACAGACTAATTTAGTAACTTTTTGCCTAATTGGCTAAAAAGGTAAAAAAAAAAAATGGTTTGATGTGTTGGATAATTTTTTTAAAAAATTCAAAAAAAAAAAAAGAAAAGTTTTTATTTTTTTTGGATTTTTTTGCTTTTTTATATGGGTTGTGTCTAGTTGAAATAGGGATCTTTGCTGTGAGTAGCATCATTGTCTTGATAAAATGGGCCTGTTTCGGGATTTATTTTGATAATCTAAACTGTTTACATTTTAGAATACATTAAGCAGAACATGGCTGTAAAAAATTAAATTAATCGGATATCGTTTGTTCATTCATCTGCTCACATTTGTATCTACAAAAAATAAATAATAATTGTGATTTAAAATATTAAAATGAATACAAATGTGAGTGGATGAATGGGCAAACGATATCCGATTAACTTGATTTTTTACAGGCATGTTCTACTTAATATATTTTAAAATGTGAACGGTTTGGATTATCAAAATGAGCCTCGAAATAAGCCCATTTTGCCGCACAACAGATGCTACTACGCGGGCTACACAGCAGCATCCCCAAATCCGTCTATTTCATTAGTATACCCTATTTGTAAAATTTCCTACTCTATGATTAATTTAAAACATCATGTAAATAATATTATATAATATTTTAGAAATAATAATTACTCATTATATCTGACTACCACATAAATATAATAATACCACGAGTTTGTTACATTGAATAATGTCACTTAACATAAACAATAGTCAACAACCATCATAATTTATTTTATTTTATTTATTTATTTATTTATTTTGGGTAAGTCCTAAATTTTTTAATCAAGAAAAGCTAACTATGATACCTGGAAGTACAAGGACCACAAAGTAATAGTTATTAAAATAAGTACTATAATAATAAAGAGAATTTTTTCCTGGCACACTTTTTGCTTTAATAATAAATTAAACAAATTTGTTCCCATTAAATTATTTGCTTCACATTCAAGACAGCCATCTACTTCATGAGTTGATTTTGATGAATGTGCTTTAGTAATAAAGTTATGAAAATTATATTATTTTATCATATTTTTTATTATTATCTCATATATAAGTTTCATCACTCACATTTATTATTATTAATAAAGGGATACCACATTACATCATAAATAAAATGTGATAAGTTAATATGAACATTTCATCATTAATGTTGTTTTAGAATAATTTAATTTAATATTTAATTGCATAACTTAGGATCAATGGTGGACCTTTAAATTTTACAAGGGCAAATTATACAAATAGTCCCTATAGTTTGGGACTTGTGTCACGTTGGTCCCTGACTTTTCAATTGTGACATATTTGACCCTGAATTTTGAATCTTGTTCCAAATAAAGACAATTGAATATATAATTAAATTTTTCAAGGATAAAATTGTCAATTTGATAAAATATAAACTAATTTTAAAAAAATAAATGTCAAACAAATATTTTTGAATTTTTAAAAATTATTTCTACCTACTAAAAATAAAGTTATGTAAAATTGATAAATCTTTTAGACATTTATTTTTTTTTACCAAATTAATTTTTATTATGTGTTTGGATGATGATCATGTAAAATTAATTTTAAAAAATTAATCATGTAATTTTTATTTATTTTACATAATTTTATCATTGGTGGATAAAAATAATTTTAAAAAAATTAAAAATATTTTTTTGACATTTAGTTTTTTCAAATTAATTTATATTTTATCAAATTGATGATTTTACCCTTAAAAAATCTAATAATATTTTCAATTGTCCTTATTTGGAACAAAATTCAAAATTTAAAGTCAAATGTGTCACAGTTGAAAAGTCAGGAACCAAAGTGACACAAGTCCCAAACTATAGGGACTATTAGTGTAATTAACTCATTTTACAAAGGGTGGCCAAAGGTTGTTATAAATTTTATTGCATTATTTATACCTCCACCTCGATGCTTGTTATAAAAATAAAAATAGGTTAGGTTCGGATGTTATATTTATAAAAAAATTATTTTAAAGTGTTTTGAAAAATTGATAAAAAAACTTATTTTTTTATTTTGTTTTAGTAATTTTTTTGACTTTTTTTTTGTTAAAAAAGTTAACTTTGTGTGACTTCTTTTTTAAAAAAATGCTGAAAAATTAAAAAGTTAACTTTTTTTTTTTTGCTTTTTCCCAAAGTGCCCCTCAATCTGTCATACCAAGTTAGTGATTTTGGTTTTGATAGACTTGAATCACATCAACACTTCTGTTCAGTGACGGACCCAAATACTGACTAGGGGTCACGTGCCTTCTCTATTTATTTATTTATTTATTTATACATATATATATATATAAATAAAATTTTAAATAAAAATAATATTTAGAATAAAATATTAATGACATTTTCAAATTTATGAAAATAAGAGTGATTGTTTTATTGAAAATGAAATGACTACAATAAATTATATTTCTATATATAAAAATTTTGTGAAAAAATTTCAATATAAAAGTAATATCCATAATTATTGATATATAAATATAATTAATCTCACTATATAATATATTTATATATATAAATTACTAAAGTGTTAGTTATATTTGCATGTGGAATTTACTATTTATATGTTGTTTTACTATCATTTGTCAATGATGATGTGATATCACTACTATATGAAATTTTTACTCAAATTTCTTACAAACTTATTTTTGAAGTGTTACGTTTAATAATTTCAACATTATGAGAAAATCTATATTTGTCCTTCAACATAATAACACATGCACGTTTATACTTGACTCTTTATATAATTCACACTAAAATGAGACATTTGAGTCCATAAGAAAAAAAGGGATGACAAAACAATTCATATGATCACTAGCTGGGATTTATTGCCATTTCACCAGAAATAAAACTATTATTAAGACATTATTAAATCATTGAATGGAAAAAAAAATTAATTTCCATCTATAACATACTTAAAAATTAATAATCTCTCTAAAATTACTGCTAGATAACTGTTGGAGCCACATTTTAACCATCTAATGTAGCGGTGATGCGTGGCAAGTAAGGGGTACCTATAACATCGCTCGAGGGTACCCACGTGCGTTAATAGTTCGGACCCTTGCTTTCTTCAATTTAGTTTCACGAGTGCAATGTGAAATGTAGATGAGAATTCAGATTTGACAACTTTATTAAAAATTCATTTTATTGCAAAAACATTGCCAAAAATGGACTGCGTCATCAAATCTCAGAGTCGCCACCTAATGTTTTGAAAAAATTAGAAAACCGGTGACTCATGCTTAGGTTACTGTTCGTTGTAACCAAGGATGCTTAGCTCGGAACTTTAGGTATGAAGGGGGAAATGCCATTAATTGAGCACCTTTGCTCACTCGATCAAAAGATCAACCTCTACTAAGTCATAATATGATTTTTATTAACTTCATATGTTTGTATCCCAATTATTTATTAAATCCTAAAATTTATTATGTAAAGTAAACAAATATAGACTGTGTCATCCATTTTGGAACAGTTTGATTTCATTATCTTGAAACGATTTGAATAGTGCAATCATGAAAATCAATTTTATTCCAAATTAAATAATACAACCTTCACCTACTGGCGTGCATAGAGTTATATCAAATAGCAAATGGCCACATGGTAGGATGCTAAACATAATAGAAAAAACATACACAAGTGGGATGCTAAAGCACAAAAACTTACATATTTACCAACGTCCCACAAATAATTACAAAACAAAGTTAGGAAAAACATGCATGATTCCATATACAAGATCCTAATGCAATTCACCTATGAAATTCAACTAAAGATCCAGTTTCTAAACTATATGGTATGCGAATCATCTCAAGATACAAGGTAATGCACAAAATCACATAATAATCAATTAAACCTAACAATGCAAATTTAACCAGATCTTAAGGTATGAAGCATGCACGCAAAGTAAGGATATGATGACAATTAAAACATACTGCATATGTACAAATATGGAAAACAAGTAAAAGAAAGGGATAGAAAGAAGCAAGGATAGGGAATTATTACATCGCTTTGAATATTACAAATCTGAATAAGAAGGGAGAGGAAGAATATTACAACAAAATATATCCTCACAAACACTCTCTAATTAAAATAAAAACAATAAAAATAGTAGCTTCAAGGGGCCTCGGAGACTATCGGAGACTGTTCTACTCAATATCGGAAGACTGTTGGGTTCTGTCTAGGAAAAAGTGGTTGGCCGATCAAAAGATGAGCTGGCTGGTCGATCAATCAGGCCAGGCTGAAAACTCTATTTTGTTCAAACACCAGAAAAACAAACGGAAAATATGCAAGTGACTCAACTAACCACTTACAGTTAACTTACAACAAGATTATAACATGAAATTGAAGTAAGAAAAACAGTACAAGAAGGAAAATGTAAGAAATACTAGAAAATGAAAAGTGTGCAAAATTCACATTTCAAAGAAAGATTTGATTTATAAGCTTCCTTTTGATCACCCTCAAGCTTAGGGAGTGTGTTCTCAATTCTCAGTTTGCAAATTTGAAATTCTAGCTAGAATGGTGTTTTGGGGCTATTTAACAGTGTGTGGGTGGAGGTGGAGGGGGGGGGGAGTTACAACTCTCTGTTTTTTTCTCAATTTCAACAACACTCACTCTCTTTTGATCAAGACTCTTGGTATTTGGCTATAACAGAATTTATGGGATGGTTTTGATGTATGAAAACGTGGTATATCAGTGTATGGAAAATGGAAGTGTTTTGGCTCAAAACATAAACTTCTCTCTTTTTCTCTCTAACCTCTCTTAATTCATTCCTCTCTTCTTTTTTCCTCTCATTTTGATCCTTCATATAGATAATGAATGGAATGCAAAGTTAAGGAGTTAGGAGACAAAGTGGGAGACAATGATGATGGAGTGATAAGGATGGTTACCTCGGATGCTTCTTTTGGGGCAGAAGACAATCCCCCTTTTGACAATGGCGGCCAAAGGAGGATAATGGAGGGGGCCTAGATATATCTCGTGCATGAATGTATCATAAAAAGATCTGAAATGGCATGACCCACACGCTTTCATCAAGAATTCTGTTGAAACTGCCCTGCTCCTAAGAAAATTAGCTGGCTAGCCAAAATCTTGGTTAGCCGGTTTGCCAAAATATTGGTTGTGGCTGACTGTTTTGCATGAAATAGGATTTTTTGACAGAATTATTCTCATTTCCTCCTATTTCCACATTGTTCTTTGCTTAATTTCTTGAGAAAATGTTTCATTTTGAAGTTTAAAAGTGAGCCTTTGAACACTATGAAAATATTCAAAACAAAGCGCAAAAAGAAAGTTTCGAAAGAGAGTTTTGAACGGGATTTGAACAAATTTTCAAAACAAGCTTAGGTTTGGAAAAGAAGCACATATTTCATCTTTCTTATTGAGAATTTTGTGACAGACACATTCTTGTTTTTATCATTGAGTAATCAAAAGAAAGCACTCAAGTCTTAGGGTCGGTCAAAATGGGGTGTCTATAGTTTTTTCTTTTTAACAGAACTCGAAGTCGTTTTTTGACGTGAATGAATGTCAAAACCAAAAGACCCTTTTGACAAGGTCGTAAGACTTCGGCAAACAAACAAAATGCAATGCAGTTGGTTAAATCCAAGAGTTGCCTACGTATCCAATTGCAAGGAATCAAACCAGCGTAGTTCAGTTACAAAATGCAAATGATATGCTCGAAATACAATTGAAAGTTGAACTTACACGCTTCACGAAGCCATTTTTGTTTTGAAAATTTATGATTTGTAATGCAATGCAGCATGTAATATAAAGCATAACAAGGGATACAATCCAAACACATTCACATAAGAGAACGAAACGTAACCAATGAGTAGTTTTAACCTACAACCCAAAATAGGAGAGGTATTAACCGATGGATAGTCTCAACTGACAACCCAAGAAAAGGAAGGTATTAACCAATGGTAGTTGGAACTGTCAACAACCCGAGAAAGGGATAGTATCGTCATCCTAAAAAGGAGCTAACATAAACCGAGTGGTTTGAACCTACAATCCAAAAAGAGGGCCAGCAGTAACTGATGAAAAATGTTGTAATCAAATGTTAATGTGAATGAAATTTAGCCAATTGATGCAACAATGTAACCATGCAAATGATATGCTAATGTAATTGAAAGTTGAATTTTTTTTCTTTTCTTTTTCTTCTTGAAAATACATGATGTATGCAATGCATTATATAATATATGATAGGTGGTGAGGCAAGTCTCATGCAAATGAAGCAAAACAAAGTGGTACCATCCAAACACACCCACATGAGACGAGCAAATTTAACCGATGAATAGTTTGAACCTACAACCCAAAATAGGTGAGGTATTAACCGATGGATAGTCCCAACTAACAACCAAGAAAGGGAGGTATTAACCAATGATAGTTTGAACTGTCAACAACCCAAGAAAGGGATAGTATCGTTATTCTAAAAAGGGGCCAGCATAAACCAAGTGGTTTGAACCTACAACCCAAAAAGTGGGCCAACAGTAATTGATGAAAAAAGTTGTATCAAATGTTGATGTGAATGGATTGTAACCATGCATGATAAATGTAACAGACAGTGCAAGTGTGATGGTGAATGCAAAAACACGAAGGGCAATGTGAGACATACAATACGCAATAATGAATGCATGTTAATAACATGATGTATGCACATTAGATGAATAAAAAAAAAAAAAAAAATTTCCTCTGAAATTTTTCTTTTTTCTTTTTGATTTTTTTTTGTTGAAAATTTCTATACATACCATATATACACATATACATATATATATACATACATACATAGTATACATAGACATACGAATAAAAACATATAGATACATACAGATACATATACATACAAAATATATACATATACATATGGATACATTGATACACACACATATATGCAAAATATATACAAACATATACAAACATATATACACTCCTCCCCTGTTTTTATTTTTCTCTTTGCTCCATTCGTCTTCTTCGAGCGCCATGTTTGGCGTGCAATTTCAACAATCATGCCGCGTCTGACCGATAGCAGCTGGATTGGCCTTGTTTGTCAAAGATTGCCTCAACGGTCTCTCTTCTCTTGGTCTTTTCTTTTTCTCCAACTTTTTCTTAAATCAAGGCCTGTGAGAGAGCAGAGCAGAGCAGAAAGATGCAAACTCCCTTTGCCATTACTCTGCCAATTCTTTCTTTGGCAGCATTACTCTCCTCTGATATGGCCTCTTCTCGCCGCCCTCTCACTCTCTTCTCCGACTTTCACGATTCCCCAATCGAGAATGCTAAGGCTAGGTCCTTTGAGCCTTGATAGAGTGCCCCTGTCAACTTTCCTGCGCTCTTAGGCGAGCAAACAATGGCAACATAGTTTGATATCGATGCCAATTACTTTACATTGAAGTCTTGTGTGGAGACGGTGACCGTAGTCTCCAATTTGTCCCACCTGTTGTAGAATAGGACAAGTGAAGTACATCGATTAAACGCTTAAGTCTCTTTGCTCCAGAGTATGTACAAGGATGCTCTAGCAGAGATTAGTACACTAAAGAAGTAGGACAAAGAGCTGAAATGACAGGCCACCTCCGTGGCCTGATTTAGAGTTCTTTCGTACTTCGCATTTGATGGCCGGTGGGGAGTAATTTCTTTCGGTAACTCAACCTATGCCGAGGCAAAGTCTTCAAAGGCCTCATGAGCGTGAAGATGTGGCGAGGTAATTGATGGTAGAGTCAAGCAATGAAGTTGTTTGTGAATGAAGTCGACTTATAATCTTTGCCCTCGGGATGCTGCCGGAAACTAAGAAAAGTCCCTATCTATTTTTTTTTTTTTTTTTGTATTTTCAAATTTATTTATTTATTTGTTCTTTTTCATTTTTATTTTTATTTTTCTATTTTTGCTTAGGAAGGAGCACCAATGCTTCAAATTTTTCTTTTATTGTTTTGAAAATTAACTCTCTCTCTTTTTCTTTTTCTTTTTTATTTATTTTTTCTTGATGCAATGCTGTAATCGAGGGATTTCATCCTAAAGTTCAATAAAAAGAAGTTTTATTTTTTTAAAAAATTTAATTTAATTTTTGTGTGTGCATATCATGGCATGAATGGCACACCACTTAAGCACAAAAACATTTTATTTTGAATTTGAATTTGAGAATGATCAAATTTTAATAAACTCTGAATTGGACCTTGAGCCCTTAACTGACCAGAAATCAAAAAGCGACTCAATGAAAGGAAAAAAAAAAAAAAAGCAAAAACAATCTAAACACACCTATTTACACTTACTAGAATAAAAGACACGCAAAATGAGACTTGGAAGGACACACCATTGAGCCTATGTAACTTCTGTAGTTTTTCATTTTGGATTCAAAAATTGGTCAGCCGGCTGATTTGTTGTCCAAACAGTTGAAAAAATTGATGGGCCAGTTGATTTATGAATCGGCCAACTGAATGAACTAATGAACTAGCTAGAAAATTGGCCGGCTAGCTAAACAAGTGGCCAGCTAGCTGAAAGAATCAAGAAGCACACCTGAAATCAACTCAATACTTGGACGGTTGACTGAATTGTTAGCCAGCCGACTAAAACATGCAAGAGACTTGAGAGTGCGAGGAAAAGACAAAATTTTGGACTCGACTATACCCCTAGTTTATTGTTTTGACTTTTTTTTTTCTTCTGCTAAAAAGATTTTGACCAACATGAGAGTTAGATTAGCATGCTTGTTCTACTCTCTATTTTGAAATCATGTAAGTCAAGCAGTGAGTATTGAAAATTTTCATTTTTTGGTCTAAAGAATGGTTTGGGTTTTTCAAAAAATCGAATAATTTTTGAGAGAATTAGTCAACTTCATTAAAAATCATCAAAACTTGTTTTAGCAACTAGTTGCTACCCGACTAACGTGAAATCAACCCTTTGAGATGCACAATCTCAAATCCAAACTTGATCTACCTTGCAATTGAATCTATCATAAGAAGAGATAGGACAATCGAACCGAATATAAATGACTTAATCAAACATGGACAGGATAGCCGAATCGAATAAAGGTACACCAATCAACAACAGATGGGACAAGCGAGTTAAAAATGGTTGGGGCTGAACTTCAGGATGAAGTTGCCTACGTATTCCAAAGATAGGAATCAAGCCTTACGTAGTTCACGGGTGTAGGTTCACTCGGGTATTAACACTCTCTTTTTGTGCTCTAACTTTTGTCAAAGCCACCTTTCGGGTTTTCGACCTTGCGATTTTTTTCATTTTTCAATTTTCTTTTATTTTTTTCATTGAATTTTTTTTTTCATGTTTTTAGTCATTTTTTTTTGGTTTTTTTGTTTTGACTTATGCTTGGGTCGCCCTTTCGGGTTTTCGACCCAACGAGCCTTTCAAGAATAGTACTTTGTAGATTGTCCATGTTGATTCGTTGTAAGAACTCTAGGCCATCTAAATCTATAGGAATGACTATTCCTCATAACTGGATAAACTTGATGTACAGACCCATCCAATTAGGTTTGAATTTGCCCCTAGGGTCATGGATAGGGGTTCGATTATCCTTTAGCAACAAATCTCCTTCTCTCGGATTTTGGGATTTGACTTTCTTTCCGGTATCCATTGGCTTGAGAAATGACTTGGTTTGAATCTTCGATCACATCTGACATTTTTGCTTCAAGTTCAAGGGCAGCTTCCAATCTGGCTATGTAAGCCCTCGTGCTTTGATTGATCACTGAACATGCTAAATCATGGTTTGAAAGCTAGGGGGGTCGAGTCCCAAGGTTGAGAAAGATCCTATGCTATCCAATCTCAAGATCAATTCCAGACATGTCTTCGTAGGACCATGAAAAAACATGTTTTGAACTCTTTTAATAAAGCAATTAATTGCTCATGTGTAGACACCCCATTTTTTATGGCCCTTCAAGACTTGGATGTTCTTGCAGGTACATCCGATAATGAGTTTGTTTGCTTGCCAAGCGCTTGAAGTCCTCAGTGGAACGCCACAACTTTGAGCCTTTCAAACCTTGCATCCATTTTGTCTCATTTTTGGACCATGCCTTGGTCTTTCCAGCCTTTAATCTTCGGTGGCCTTCCGGCCATCCCTGGAGGCTGCCGACTGTCTCTTCTTATCTGCCAATCATTGATGTACCTTGTCGGCCATCAATGATGCCTTGCTGGCCATGACTGATGGCCGGCCGGCCACCGGTGTTTTCTGCAGATATTTTATGCCAACTATGCCAGCTGTTTGCACAGATGCTTGCATCTGTCCATACATAGAGTGTTGGATCTCCTTATATAGATTTCATGTTTTTGATATATAAGGACCCCCTCTCTCATGTTTTGGGGTTAGAAATTTTAGACTCAAAATTTTCGTCTCTCTACAATTCTCTCTCTCTCTCTACAAATTCTCTACACTTTTACCTACTTACACTACACTCTTGCCTATACTTCCTTAACCAAACTTGATCACCTTTGAGCTGAGGTTCCTTGGGGTCTTCTTGGAGCTTTTGAAGTTGGTTTTGGCTTGACTTGTTGCCTAGAATCACTCTTCTCTTCGAGAGGTATAATATTTGCTTTGTTAACTTACTTTGCATACTTGTTTTCCTATCTTTTTCTCACTATTTTTTGAGTTGTTTTTGGGCTATAAAAGCTCTATTAAAGTGGGCTAAAATTTGTGGTTTGAAGCCCTTTTAAGGTAGGGGTGATTCACCCTTCTTTGTACCTTGTTTGTAAGGCTTTCCCACTTGTGTTTCCCACTTTCAAACTATTTTTTTTCAAGCTTTTAACCACTGAATTTCAGAGCCTCCTCTCCTTGTATCATGTTTGCTAGCCTAGTTGGTGCCATGGTTTAGTTTATTTTGCTAGCTTGTTGTAGCTTAATTCCAGCATGTTTCCAGTTTTTGGTTGGTTGTTGCATTTGAGTCGTGTATTGCATAGTTGTAGTGTAATAGTCCTCACAAGCTTGGTGTTTTAGGCCTTTAGACACCACTTGTTTGAGTTGATTGCATGTTTTTGGTGCTTTTCACACTTAATTTCAGCACTAGTCATCTTTGCAACTTCCCTCATTTCTTGGCTTTTAATTTTGCTTTGAAAGTAGTTTCAAGTCACTTGTTTGCCTAAGTGTGAAATTGAGGCTTCATACTTAATGGTTTAATCCCTTAGGGGATTCATTACTAACAGTATGAGACTTCTTTTATACCTAAAGCAACTCGTGTCTTGAGCCTTCTTTTCATTAGATGACTTTAATTCACCTTTTGGACTTGATTGGATTAAAGAATGGTTGGTAAGTTAAAAAGAGTAATTAAAACTTGGGATTAAAAGTGAACAAGATAATAACTTGTGTTTTGTGTGTTCAATCGGATGTTAATTGAACACAAGGAAAATTGGAACATTTCATACTCAAAGTGATGAAATGTGTCAACTTTCCTATGTCCTTGTTGCCCTTGATCATACATGATAGGGTGATGGATTTGTGTGTCTCATTTTGCATTTATTGAACTTGCACCTCTTGAGTTAGAAGCCATGATGCAATGAAATTGCTTGAGTTGGTGGTTTATGGCTTAAGTATATCACTTCTTGGATTTATTCATGAAAAGGA
Source organism: Camellia lanceoleosa (assembly GCA_025200525.1). Classification (NCBI taxonomy): domain Eukaryota; kingdom Viridiplantae; phylum Streptophyta; class Magnoliopsida; order Ericales; family Theaceae; genus Camellia; species Camellia lanceoleosa. The sequence goes on from CM045764.1 coordinate 69,472,596, forward strand.
GGGGTGAGTTGTGCAAACAATCTGTGGGAATACCCATTTTTTGCTCTGTTTGTCCTCTGTTGCAGTAAGATGAACCAGTGCATCAGTGGCCGGTAGGCCACTTCCATGGCCGATAGGTGGCCGCCAGGCTTTACTAGTGGCCGATTGGCCATTGATGCAAACCTTAGCAGAATCTTGGTAAGGTGCAGCAAAATTGTTCTGGAAGTGTTCAATTGAGCAAACATAGGCTTTTGAGAGCGAAGCGAAGGTCTTTTCGGGTGGAAACCAAGCATACGCATGCATATCTTTCATTTCCTGAGGCAGAGCAGCAATTAGCTTAGTCTAGTTACTTAATTTAATTATTAGTTGCAATTGTTTTGTAATTATGTAATTAGTTAGTTAACTAATTAGTTCATTTGTTGTTGTAATAATTAGTTAAATAGTTTAGCTAGTTGTTTATTTTGCTTGTAGTAATTAGCTTAATTAGATTTAATTGGCTTTAATTAGCTTAGCTTAGTTGCTAATTAGTTAGCTTTATTCATTTGGACTCTCTTTCGTGAGAGCGTAATGTAATAATATGCATGTCTTCCAATCCTACGTCTTTCTCCCTTTTATTTACTAGCTTTTGATGGTTAGATTAGGGACATGTTTCAATTAGCATATCTTATGCTTGCATACATTCATCTTTTCTTACATTCACCGAGGCTCGGAGTATCATTCAAACCGCAATGTCATTTCAAATACTTCGTTGAATACGTGCTTAGGCCGCATGTCTTGAATTAATTCAAATGCCATATTAGTAGCTGAGCCTAGTAATTGCATATTGCATGTGTGGCATTAGACATCTTGTATAGTTAGGAATCATGTATATTTTTCTAACTCATATATTATTAGTTTGGAGTATTAGGTGAGTTTTTAGTGCTTTAGCATACTTGCATGAGTGTGAGTGACTGCCATGACTAGCGTGCTTGCAATGAGGCTAAATACTTACTTGCTAAACTGCTTGAATGCTTGTGAATGAAGGCTTGTTGCTTGAATTGGAATGATTCAATAAATGTACATTTTAAGCCCACTTTGTTAAGTGGGAAATTTGCAAACTTTAAGCCCATTTGAGATGGCAAATTCAAACCCTTTTTTGTAAAACAAACATGAAATTGAATTGTTCTAATTTGGGCAAAGTAGTCTATACTTGTTCGTGCGTATCACATAGTAAAGCTAGTCTAATTAACAGAACAAGAGCACATAATGTTGATAAAAAATCATTTCATGATTAGTAGAAGGTGATCTTTGATCGGGCGAGCAGGGGTGCTCAATTCATGACCTTCCCCCTGATACCTAAGTTCCCAAGCCGAGGCAACTTTGGTGATGACGGACACGTGGCCTTTGGCACGATTCATGGGTTTTCTAAATTTTTCCAAAATAAAATATTTAGGTGGCAATTTTGTATTTGGCAAAGCAATCCATTTTTGGCAATTTGATTCAAAATCGATTTTCCAAAAGAGTTGCTGGATTTGGACTCTTTGGTATTTATCAATTTCACATTGCACTTATGAGATTAGATTTAGAACCGTGGGAGTCTGAACTGTAGGGCTTTTCTTTTAATCCTTCCAAAAGGGGGCGTGAAAAAGTCGAGCTACAGTTTCCGGCAACTCCACTGGCGAATTAGAGAACTTGACTCGAACTCATGATATGACATTTTATCTACGCTTATATTTTTCTTTGCATTTGCATTTGCATTGGTGCGCCTAAGTCACTGTGTGTACCTTCTGCTATTCCTAAACGGTTTGCTGAAAGCTTGCTCGGAGACTAGTTGCGGGCTCCATCGTGATGGGAATACAACCCTTGGATCTGGACTACCGCTGTATCGTTTGATCCTCCTTTCACTTCTTGGTGTTTGGTGTGCGAGGTATATTAGGTAGTCTTGCTGAGGTACTTTTTTTGACTAATTGGCCTAGTTGCATATTGAAAGCCATAGAGACTATTCCAAACTAGGACAGGTTGCTTACTCGAATGTAGGATTGTGTGAAACAATTTGCTTGAATAGCTATCCCTACTTCCTGATGAAACTAGGACAGAGTAACCCTACCCCTTCATAGGGGTGTTTTGGTTCTCACTTAACTGGTATGTGCTTTTAGAGTGAAACTCTAAAAGAATGTATGTATCAGTTGCAAGTTTGGGTATCAGTTTTTGGGGGCAGAAAATCAATGTTGAGTGTAGTTCTACTGCTTATAATTGCAATTGTGTCTTGTTCACATCTGAGCTAAGGTGTTGTGCGGTTTCTAATTTTTCGCTTTCTTTTTGCTTTATTTCTTTTTGCAAGGTAGTTTCTTACAATTGCTTCGGACAGTTCTATTACCCCCCCAAGCACTCTGGACTTGTGTACGAAGGGTTTACCGATCAATTGATCTTGTTAGAGGACAACCAGTGTTTGCTTCACTCCCACCGGTTATGAGATGGAGAAGGGTTAGACATAATTCACCAATTCGACAGTCACTTTTTACTTCACCTGTGCTCAGTCAGGCTTAGTCTTCTACTTCCACACCAGTAAGAGATTATTTGCTGGTTCCGATGGCTTAATGTCCCCCGATTAGCATGGAAGACCTGCTTCGTTATCTCCAGCAAACCATTGAAACCATGTAGCAAGATGCTACCTGCCAAGCTGAAGTTACAACCCACCAAGTGGAAGTGATAAATAGGCTGCAGCAACAGCAACCACAACAAGCAGCGACTTCTGCTTCCCATGCACCTCCTACGGGTATTCCAGCACCTGGAATCACCACTAATGTCCAAGAGAATCTGGGCATTCCGGTAGACCCCATCCCACCGCAGGCTTCTAAGGCACTAGTGTACCAAACTAAGGTGCCATTTGAATTTGAGGTTGACCCCACTGCATTGAAGGTTAACAAGCTAGAGAAGCTTCTCAAGCGGGGCACAGGGTGTGAACTTAATCCCTGACATCGAGGATGGATATACCGACTCCGTAGTAACTTTGCTGGACAGATTCAAGATGCCACGCATAGACTGATTTGATGGCTCTAGGGATCCTATGGTCCACTGCGGTTATTCTCAGACATCCTGCGGCCAATAGGCCTCACCAGACTTCAAAAGTTGTTGCTTTTCGGCCAAACCTTGTCAGGGATAGCGGCTATCTAGTGTGCAAATTTGGAAGACTCTGTGAAATGAAGTTGGGAGGAAATAGCTGAGGCCTTCATCGCATAGTACTCCTACAATACTCTGATTGAGGTCACAACTCGTGATCTTGAAGCAACCCGACAGGAGCCAAAGAAGGGCTTCTCGAGCTTTGTGACTTGGTAGAGGGCCAAGGCTTTGATGATGACTACCCAGCTGTTAGAAAAAGGACCAAATCAGAATGGTGGTCTGCAATCTGGAAGGGGAAATTACTGCAGAAGATGATTGTCTTGTCATTGTTCACATTTACTGAGCTCCACGAGATAGGGGTTTAGATTAAAGATGCGATGAAGTAGGGGTTAATCGCCGATGAAAAGGAACAACCTAAGAGGCCTTTCATACGCAGTTCCAATGCAACCACGAGTGAAAGCACAACTGCACGGCAATCTGATGTGAATGTCATCACCACGACACCCAAAACTACTAACCCTTTCACCAATACAAATCCACAAACCTCAACCAGCCAGGCTTGATCTCAAAGGGACTTTACCCGGCTCTATATGCCTTTATCCAAAGCCCTAGGGGTGTTAATCAAAAAAGGGCACCTTAGGCCATCAGAACAACGCCCATTGCCTGATCCTCTCCCACCTAAACACAACCCAGCCAAATACTGTGCTTTTCACCAGCAGCACGGTTACAACACTGACCAATGCTATAGGCTGCATCATGAGCTTCAAGATCTCATTGACAACAAGGTGATAGTGCCACCCCAAAAGCCAAATGTGACTACCAACCCTCTTCCAGTCCACAACCAAGTTCCCCCATCTCAGAACCTAAATATAATACATACACTGGCCATCCCATATGACCCCAACGTATACATAACCCCTTCTGACCTACCTAAATCGGCTGTGTTCATCCCTGAGAGCACGAACTTGTGCATGGTGAACATTTCCACTCTTCAACCTGAACCCGTGGTGGTGACAATGGCAGAAGGAGGGCAGTTGGCCTTAGAAGAGAATGCCAGTCCATTGCTTGAGAGCTCTGCAGATGTATCTGAGGGGCTTTATGACCTGTGCTGTTATATTGTGTTAGTGGATCAAGCCAAACCTGAAGTGGTATTGCCAAAGGTAGTGGAGGGTAATGTGGTTCGAGAAGATGGCCCAAGCCAAGGTCTGGATGATCTGGCAGAGCTAGAAGAAGACTTAGACAATCTGTTGTACTATGACGAACAAGATTAGGGGGACGTGCAGATTGACTAGTTTGATCTGAATCGGTCGATAGACAACTCCGGGTGGCTTAGTGGCGAGCCTGATAAAGAGGAGGAAATTCAACCAAAACTTAAAGAAAAGGGAGCTAGAATAGCTGTAGTGGCCGGAATGGCCGAGGAGAATGGGACATTGCCGGAGAGCATCGGTATCAAGAATTTAGCTCAAGAACTGGTGTAGATGCGCCCGTGGGCCTCATGCTACAGTTCGGACTCAAATAGTCACGGTTCTGAATTTAGTCTGGCAAAGTGCAATGCAAGACCGATAAATCACTAAAGAGTCCAAATCCAGCAAATCGTTTTGGAAAATAGATTTTTTGAAAGAAGTGCCAAACATGGACTGCTTTGCCAGATATAGAGTCGCCACTTAAATATTTATTTTGGGAGAATTTAGGAAACCCTGACTCGTTTGCCTAAGGCCACGTGTCCATCATCACCAAAGTTGCCTCGGCTCGGGAACTTGGGTACGATTGGGGAATATCAGCTATGAGCACCCCCGCTCGCCCGATCAAAGATCGGCCTCTACTAACCATAATAACTAGTTTTGAAAACGTTATGTGTTCTTATTCCGATTAATTAGCTAATCTTACTATGTGATGCGCACAATACAAAAGTATAGACTGGATCGCCTAATTTGGAACAAAGCGTCGCATATCCGTTTATTTGGAAAATGGTTTGAAATTTGCTACTCGCGAGTAGGCTCAAACACGGATTTCAATGAGTCGTTCCAACTCAAACAATCCAACCTTCACACACAGGCATTTAGGCAGTTTACATCACATAAGCATATAGCCACATGGTAAGCATGTTGTCATGTTAACATTCACACTCATGCAAGATGCTAAAGCATAAAAAGCTTACCGAGTACTCCGAGCCAAAATAAAGAACTTGTTAGCAATCAATATATGATCCAAGTTCATGTTAAGTGGCTAATGCATCGCATACAAAATGCAACTAGAATGGGCTCGGCTAATCCTAGGATGGCATGTTAAATGCAACAGATAACATGTATTCAAGTTAGATTTGGAATACTATGCAATTAGTATGATGCGCCAAGCCCGGTGCATGCAGTACTGATGAATGATGCATACATGCATAGCATAAGGATGCTAATCAAAACATGTCCTAATACTAACCATCAAAAGCAGGTAAGTAAAAGAGAGAAAGAAGTGGGGGTTGGAAGACATGTATCGCACACACGCACGCTTATTACAAATTCGCCCTCGCTCGGAGAGACCGAAAGAATAATACAATTTAATCAACTAACAAGCTAATTAAATAGTTACAAATCAATTAACTAGTTAAACAAATTAACTAAGCTAATAAAGCGGTAAAATAGCCTCGGAAGACGGTCCAATGAATGCGTGCTCGACTTTGCTCGGAAATCCACCACCATGCACAAGCTACCTCTATTTTCACTGTTTTATACCTTTGAAAATTGCACAAATCCCAAGGAGCACTCTCTGAACACTGTGGGGTGCCACCGGCCATGAGGAATGGTCACCGGCCATGGAAAAGTGTTTATCGACCATTGGTATGGCTCTCGGCCAAAGATTTGTGGTCGGCCGGCACTCAATGTGGTCGGTCGGCCATTTATGCCTGCAGAATCTTGTTTTGACAGCAGCAGAGGGCAAACATGGCATGGCAATGCATTTCAAAGCAATGTGGGTACCACTACACCCCTTATCATGTTTATGACTCAAAGGGGGATGGTACTTGATTCTCGGACCACCAATCGCGCATTTCAATGCGTGATGGCCCAAGAAACCAAGTGTGCCATTTCAATGTGGAATGAGATGCACACAAAACAATCAAAGGGGCCCAACCTCTATCATTTGATCAAGAGGCAAGGCATGTATGCCAAATGCAATCCTAGCATGCAGGCTAAGTATGCAACATGAAAATGTGAACAAATATGCAAGCTAACAAACATGCAAAGTGTAACTTAACCATGCAAGCATGCAAGATGCAACATGGACAACATGTTTAGTACAATGCATGCAAAATGCATTACAACCTAAGTATACAACAACATGTCATATAGCTCAAGCAATGCAACTAAATGCAATATGGTTAAGCATGTGTCAACAATGCAAGTAATGAGCATGCAAAACGCTATACAACCAAAGCATGCAAACATGAAGCAATGTAACAACATTTGAGCAACATGCAAAGGGCGGACTTAGACTAATATGGACAAGTCTCAACCATGTCCAAATCAGTAGCCAAATGCTATGGAAATGAGGTCAAATTTACATACAAACTCGCATGCAAACATGGTCCAACACTTAAGCATCAAGAGGGGACTTTTAAGCACACTTAAAAGGGATAAACATGGGCATATGGCAAGCATACTAAGCTCTGAAAATCATGTTAAGGATGGTGCCAAACCAACTAAACAAGACAAACAAGGCATGCAACTATGTCCAAAACTCAAGGCAAGCTAAAGAAGTATTGAACTACATTTAGCAAAACCAAATATGACATGAGTTAAACAACCAAAATTAGAGTTTTAGCATATTAAAACAAAGCCAAAAACACATTGACATGGCATCTTAGAGGCGTAAACATGATGGCATACGCAATGACACATTCATGGAGCATGAAACACAAACTCTTTAAGGCCTTAAAGGAGCATCAAATGCAAGTATGTGAGCATGCCACAAGGACTGAAATGATACTATAAATGGTGCCAAACATCTGAAATAAGCCAAGTAATGCATGCTCAACATTTGCACATCCAAGGCTAACAAGCCAAAATGCAAGGTGGCTATACAAAACATGTCTTGGATGGCCAAAACAACCACAAACAGACCTTAAGCATACTAAATTATGCACAAAAGCTTCACAAAGCTAAGCCAAAACAAGTAAGCGTAGTGGTCTAGATGCTAAGTACATGTTAAGGCAAATTCATGGCATTACAAGACAAGTATGAAAAGCAAGCATGGCATGTCTAAACCAATTAAAAACAGTGCTATATCATGACAAAATAAGCACAAATACTAGCTAAGACATGGCCAACATGATCTCAACAATGGTGCTCACACATGAGGCTAAAATGGCACATATTGAAGGCAACAAGGAGAGGGGATGGCCCTTTCCTTCTTAGGACCTTAAAGGTGGTTCCGGAGCTCACCAAAATAGCACAAAAAATGGGGGCAAACAAGGCCTAAGAGGGGTCAAACAACCCCAAACACCAAAGAAACCTCAAACAACTATTTTAAGCACTTAAAATCAGAACTTTTATATATTATAGACTAAGCTCAAAAACAGGTGCAAGGATGGCTAAGAGCCTATGCAAAAAGGGGGTATTTAAAGGGAAAGTTCTTACCCTTGTAGACCTCTTCAAGAACAATGCTCCAGCAGCCTTCCTTAGGTCTAAACCAGCTCAAAACCTTCAAGAATAACCCTTTGGCTCCTCAGAAACCAAGGTATGGTGTAATGGTAGGTGCCTTAGTGCAAAACTAAGAACAAACACACACAAAGGCAAAAAGAGAGGGAGATATAGAGATAGATACACTATGCAAACCCTAATCTCAGAGCTCTCTGGAACTTTTTGTAACCCCTGGTGAGGGAGGAGAAGGCCTCCCTTTATAGAGATTCACTCTCGCAAAGCTTACAAAACAAGCAACGCAAGAGTGAAATCCCTCCATACACATGTATGGAGGGGGTGCAAAGTGGGAGCCAGCTATCACAGCTGGCACAAAATATCTGCCAAAACCAGAAGAGCAGTGGTCGGCCAGCCAAAAATGACAAATTGGCCAAAACCAAGGTCGGCCGACCACAAAGAATGCTGGCCGGCCAAACATTTGGCCGATTGTAGACACCCCATTTTTGACCGTCCTCAAGGCTTGGTTGTGCTTGTAGGTACACCTAACAACTGGTTCGATTGCTCGCCCAGTATTCGACTATCGCGCGGAGCACCGTTCGAAGTTTCGTGACCTTGTATCCTTTCTGCCTCATTTTTGGACCCTGTTTTGGTCCTACTAGAGTGGCCCTCATAGTGCACTGCCGGCCATGGCATGGCACTACCGGCCATGGCTTTTCCACCGCCATGGCCATGAGCCTGCTGCCATCATGAGGCCATCGGTGTATCGCTGCCATCTTGATGGCCGACACTTCTATCTCACCGGTTTTCAGGCAGATCTTTTAAGCCAGCTGGATTTTCATTTGCTCCCCTCCATACGTATGGAGGGATAAAAGCCTTGGAAAGCTTGTTCAAGAAGCTTTGGCTTTGTATTGCTCTATATAAGCAAGAGGCCTTCCTCTTTGACAGAGGTTTTGAGTTTTGGAGAGAAAAAAAGGTTGTCTCTCTCTATATTGTATGTATTTTGTGCCTTAGAGTTGGATTTCTTTGCACTTTTGCACTACAACACCTAGATATACACCTCCATCCTCCATTCCAGCACCTTGGAGGCTATTTGAGGAGGTTGGAAGCTCAGAATCTTGGACCAAAATCTGCTGGTTTACTGCTCTTCTAGGGTAAGTCTCTATTTCCCCTAAACTTGCACTTTCTTTGTTCATCTATAAGCCATACTTGCAAGCATTTTTGGACTTTGTCATGAACTGAAAAAGATCATATTTTGAGCTCCTTTACATGTTTGATCAAGGACTCTTTGCTTCTTGAGGCCTCCTCCTACCACTTGTCTCTTTATCCCTCTTTTAGGCCTTTTTCTTGTATGATAGCTTGGCCTTACTTGTGATCATTTTCGTGGCTTGATGTAAACTGTAAAGTGCATTATTTTGAGCTCCTCTCCAACTTTTTTGAAGGGCTCTTTGTCATTTGGGGCCAACTTCTATCCCTTGTGCTTTATCTCTCCTTTTAGGGCTATTTTTGCATCATAGATTAGCCCTACTTGTGATCATCTTCGAGATTGGACATAAACTAGAAAAATTTTCCTTTTGAGCTTATAAACATGTTTTTTTAAGATAATTTTTCTGTTTGGAGTCATCTTCCCCCATGCATGCTTTATCTCTTCAAGTTTGGAACCATACATGTGAGCATTTGCATTGGCCTTGTTTTGGCCCATTAGCCACTGAAATCTAGTGGATTTTCAGTAGCTTAGACACTATTTTGGGAGTCCGAATTAGAGGGGGGTGACCCCCTCTCTCCTTGTCTTGTTTGGTGGCCTTTTGGCCTTCCAAAGAGACCCCATTTTGCATGCTTCTAGGCCTTGTTCCAGGCCCTTTTCAGTGGGTTTTGGGACCCCCTTGAGCCATTTCTAGAGTTGTTTTGGCCTTGTTGAATGTCCATCTTGCATGTGCCTAATAATCCCTTGTGTGGCCCTCCAAAGAGGCCCCTCATTTTGGTATGCATTGGTTGCATTTCCATGATTATTTGGGGGTATTTTCACATGTTTAGTTCACTGATTTTGGCTGGTTTAATGAGTTCTTACCTGCTTCATACACTTGCCATGTAAACCATGTTTGTTGGCCAATCTTGCATGCCATGTTAGTTCATCATGCTAGCACCTTTTGGCCATGCTTTGAACTAGAAATGTTCATGTTTTGGGGCTGCCTTGCCTCTGTATTTATGCTTCTTAGTCAAATAATGCATGCTTTGTATAGCTGTAGTGTAATTGACCTTCCAAGCTTTGTGTTTCGGTGATGCATGCATACTATCTTTGAGATATTTAGATGATTTGGCATCATTTAATGCTTCATTTTAGAGCATGTACCATTGTCACATTCTCACTTCACTCATGCTTCAAGTGCCTTTGAATGTCGCGCATTATTGCCTAGTTTAAGGCTTAGCTGTATGCTTGCATGTCTAGGTATTTGAGCCTTCATTCCAGCATGTTTAAGTCCTTGTTTAGGCTTAATTAAAATTTGTCCATGCTTAGTTCATGTGTTCGTGCCATGTATTACATGCCTCCTTTGTATTGCTCTTTGCTAGCTTTCTTGACTTAGGACCTTTGCATGCTTTACTTGTGTTGTTTAAATGATTTGGCATCATTTATCATCTCATTTTAGTGTATATAGTGTTGTTACACTCGCACATTTGTCACTTCTTAGGCACTTTTGAGAGTTACCCTTTTAGGCCCTTTTGATGAACCTTTCACATTTTGCATGCTTAAGTGTTTTGCGTGGCTTAATTCATTGCCCTTGGCTACTAATTTGGACCTAGTTGAGAGTTGTCCATCTTTGGTGTAAGCTCGTTTTGCCATGTTGTCGCATGCTCGTTACATGTAGTATGTTGTTGCTTACTTGCTTAGCTTTACATGCCATGCATGTTCATATGTTCATATTGCATTTTGTCATAGGTTATTGCCTCACATTATGCTCATATGCTTGTTGCATGTTCGGTTTGATTGCATGTTTGCATACTTAGGTCATGTTGCATGTTTGCCATGCTTATGTGTTGCATTACTTGGATTAAGTGTTAATTCGAGCACAAGGAACGAGGGGTGTTTCATACTTCAAGTGATGGAACGCGTCTCAATTCTCGGTCGCCGAAGCTTTTGATGATTCATGATAGAGTTCTAGGCTTTACTTGCTTTATCTATGCATTCATTTTCATATTGATTTGCACAAGTTGGATCTTTGGCCATCATGCATCGGGATGCGTGATTGATGGTCGTGGATCCGACTAGGCCTCTCCCTTGATGTTTTGAGGTGATTTGGAGTGCCATGGTGCGTACATGTCCTTGGGAAATCCTCTATTTTCTCTATGTGCTTTGTTGCAGTTTGGTGTCACAAAGACACCGAAGGCTTCGGCAATGCCATTGATGGCCGGCAAGCAGCCACCTTTGCCAAGAAGGCCATCTCGGCCGGGCAAGATTTCTCTCATGGTCGGCAGCCACCGTGGCTTCCCCTGCAGTGTTTTGGTAAGTTGCAGCAACAAGCACTGGAAGACACCCTGCAAACAGAGCCTCTAAAGAGCAACCGGAAGGCGTTTTGAGGCGAGCAACCAAAGCGAGCGTGCATCTCCCTCTTCTTCAAACAGAGTTGGAATGGCATCATTTACTGCTTTCCCTATTTGTTTGTTGTCGTTCATTAATCAGTTAATTAATTAAGTTATATAATAATTAGTTGTAGCTAGTTATTCATTTGGTTCTGTAATAATTAATTAACTTGTGAGTTAGTTAATTAGGTGGCCTGTATTATTTATTCAGTCCCTCCGAGTGAGGGCAAATTTGTAATAAGTGTGGGTGCGTGTGTGCATGTCTTCCAACCCCACGTCTTTTCTCCTTTTATTTAACGCTTATAATAATTAGATTTAAGACATACTACAATTAGCATACCTTATGCTATGCATGCAGCATTCATCCATTTGTATTGCATGCACCGCTCCTACATCATACTAACTGCATAAGTATTCCAAATCTAACTTGAAATACGTGTTACTTGTCACATTTCATATGCCATCTTAGATTAGCCGAGCCTACTCTAGATTGTATGTTGTATGCGATGCATTAGCCACTTAACATGGATTAGGGTCATACATGTTTTGCTAACTAGCTTCATTGTTTTGGCACGGAGTACACTGTAAGTATTTTATGCTTTAGCATCTCACGCGAGTGTGAATGTTAACATGACAGCATGCTTACCATGTGGCTATATGCTTATTTGATTAACTGCCTGAATCCTGTGGGTGAAGGTTGGATTACTTGAATTGGAATAATTCATTGAAATCCGTATTTTAGCCTACTTGTGAGTAGCAAATCTCAAACCATTTTCAAACAAATGGATATGCAATGCTTTGTTCCAAATTAGGCGATCTAGTCTATACTTGTTTGCTGTGTGCATAACATAGTAATTCTAGGCTAATTAATCGGAATAAGAACTCATAACGTTTTCAAAATCAGATATCATGGTTAGTAGAGACTGATCTTCGGATCGGGCGAGAGGGGGTGCTCATAGCTGACCTTCCCCAATCGTACCCAAGTTCCCGAGCCAAGGCAACTTTGGTGATGACGGACACGTGGCCTTTGGCATCGAGTCAGGGCTTCCTAAATTCCCCCATTAAAAAATATTTAGGTGGCGACTCTGTATCTGGCAAAGCAGTCCATGTTTGGCACTTCTTTTCTAAAAATCTGTTTTTTTCTCAAAACGACTTGCTGGATTTGGACTCTTTGGTTCAGATTTAGAACCGTGACAAATTGACTCCGAACTGTAGTGAGCCCCACAAATGAACAGAACGGGATTCATCCTCCCGGGGTGTTCGGGGACGTCTACACCGATGGCAACAAAACAATGGCCAGTGGGCTCAAGCCATGGTTGGTGAAATGTGGGGATGGCCAAAAAGCCATTCCCTGCTCCTTAAAAGCAAAACACAAGTGTTTAGTGCAAAACCAAACACAAAACAGTCGAGTCGAGAGGTCTTGAGGCAAGGTGCGTGGCCAAGACCTCCGGGAACTCAAGACGAACACAAACAAGGATGATCATCGAGTGTTCAAACGGTGACGTCCAAGTCTCAAGGACGGTAAAAAATGGGGTGTCTACAAGGACCAACTGGGTGTGAACCCTTCTAGTAGCATTTTGGATGCATCTGACGCACCATCCCTCATTTGGCAACTGGAGGAGGGCTACATGCCTAGCAGTTCTGAGTCGGGTAGTGAACCAAAATCTGATTCCATAGAGTCTGTGGAGTCGGAATTAGATTCCGGTGCTTCTGAGTTTGGGTCCAGTATTCTTAAGGTTGATAACCCGGATGCCAAGGTTTTGTCCAGGTCGTCCTTTTCTTTTTCCTTTGAGTCGGTTGTAACCGAGAAACTGGATGACCTTGACCTTGTGAATGAGAATGCCACTGCAGATTCTGAGTATTTCTCTGTGCCTCTTGTTTATTACATTGATCATGATTTTCAAAATTTTAATGAAAACGATGAGGAAAGAATTCCTCTAGTTTTGAAAAATTTGATTAATCGGGAGGATGAGAGGTTTGCAAAACCCCTTGTTGATGAAATCATTGTTTTTGATGTGGGCAGTGAGAAGGATCTGCGTCTGATCTAGATCGGATCCGCGTTGTCTTCGGAGGAGTGCGAGCACTTAGTCGCTTTATTAAAAGATTTCAAAGATGTTTTCGCATGGTCTTACAAAGATGTGCTTGGAATCGATCTTGAGATTGTACAACATCGGATCCCTCTCAACCCCGAGGCCTGACTTATCAAACAGAAGTTGCGGAGGATACGCCCGGATTGGGGTTTGAAGATTAAGGAGGAGGTCACCAAGCAGATAGACGTAGGGTTCTTGCTAGTATCTGAGTATCTGACTTGGTTGGCCAGCATCATCCCAGTGCCGAAGAAAGATGGCAGAATTCGGGTGTGTGTGGACTTTAGAGATCTGAACAGAGCCAGTCTGACGGACGACTTTTCTCTACCGCACATTGATGAATTGGTGGACTTCACTGTAGGTCATGCATTGCTCTTCTTCATGGATGGATTTTCTATGTATAACCAGATTCTGATGGCACCTGAGGACAAAGAGAAAACTGCCTTCATTACGCCGTGGGGAACTTACTGCTATCAAGTGATGCCGTTTGGGCTGAAGAATGCCAGGGTAACCTATCAAAGGGCTAGAACCACAATTCTGCATGATATGATCCATAAAGAGGTCGAGGTGTACGTGGATGACATGATTGTCAAGTCCAAGGAAAGAGAGGGCCACTTCACCGCCTTGAAGAAATTCTTTCAACGGATCAGAGAATACAGACTTGGGTTGAATCCGCAGAAGTGTACTTTCGGCGTAACAGCAGGGAAAATGCTAGGTTTCCTAATCACATGAGGGGTATCGAGGTAGATCCTTCCAAAATCAAGGCCATCCTAGAAATGCCACCACCAAGGACTGAAAAGGAGGTACGAGACTTTCTGGGTAAAGTGCAATTCATAAGACAGTTTATTTCAAAATTAACCTTGACTTATGAACCACTTTTTGGTCTCCTAAAGAAAGGAAAGAAATTCCGATGGGATGACCGATGTCAATTCGCTTTCGAGCAAATCAAGTAGTACCTTCAGAATCCATTTGTGTTGTCGACGCTGGAGCCGGGGAAGTCTTTGATTTTGTATTTGTCAGTAACGGACACAACGATAAGATGCATGCTTGCTTAGGAATCTGAGGATAGGGTGGAGAAAGCCATTTATTATCTGAGCAAGAAAATGCTGGATTACGAGACCCGCTACACCCCATTAGAGAAAGCTTGCTTAGCCTTAGTATGGGCTACCAGGAAGTTGAGGCACTACTTGTTAGCTCACTCTGTAATTCTGGTTTCGAGATTAGATCCCATCAAACATCTCTTTTCAGAAATCAGCGCTTATGGGTAGGCTAGCTCGTTGGTTGCTTCTCCTCTCCGAATTTGATCTGAAGTATGTCATTCGCAAGTTGGTCAAGGGGAGAGTAGTAGCAGAGTTTTGGGCAGATCACCCAGTAGAAGGGGATGAAGCGGTAGAATACCTATTCCCAAATAAAGCCATTCTGCAAGTTGAGGAAGAGATTTGGACAATGTACTTTGACGGAGCGTCTAACCAGTACAGTTATAGGATAGGGGTGTTGTTAATAGCACCCGACAATTCCCATATACCTTTAGCCTTCAAACTCCAGTTCAAGGTATCCAATAACGAAGTAGAATATGAGGCGTGTATCGCTAGTTTGGAAACCGCCTTGCTACTAGGGGCAAAAAGGTTGGACGTCATTGGTGACTCGAACCTAGTTGTGTCTCAACCAAAAGGAGACTGGAAGGTCAAAGAAGAAAATATGAAGATCTATCACCCGACCTTGGATGTTCTGATTCCTAGGTTTGAAAAGCTGACCTTCACACATCTACTGAGAGAGAACAATAGGTTCACTGACGCCTTATCAACTCTATCTTCTATGATAGACATCCCATTTGGAGTCCGGATGCGTCCAATCATCATTGGACAGAGATATACGCTGGCCTATGAGACAATCGCTGAAATAGATGAAGCGCAAGATCAAAACCTTTGGTTCTATGATATCTGGAACTTCTTGGAAAATGAGATTTATCCACTAAGGGCAAATTCCAAAGATAACAGGGCAATACGGCGGATGGCCATTCAATTTATCATCTACGGAGGTAAACTGTACAAGAGAGGTCATCTGGGAATCAAGAAACCTGAGTGTACTACACACTTACGATGTTTGAATGATAGGTTTTGCTTTCACAGATAGCTCGAAATGAAACTCACTCATAGAATGATACAATATGAAAAGCTCAGAGTGTTTATCTAAAAACCTCACACAAGTATGATAAGCTTAAAGCTAAAGCTCTGTGTATAATTTCTGAAGGAAAAAGCTAAAGCTCTGTGTATAATTTCTAAAGGAAACGGAAAGCTCAGTTATAGAACACTTCAGAGAATCAGATAGATGAAGAATATGTGATTGATAAAGAATCAAAATGTGTATAGCATGTTCTATGTCTCTTTGTATTCATTGTTGTGTTTGCTGCTTGTTGAGAGCTCTGTATATAATACAGAGTTGAGCGTTTTGTTCTTCTGACAATTCCCATTCTCTTATTCCCGTTGAAAAGATGGGTTAGTGATGGCTAAGGATTATATAAATCATTGTACAGATATTCCCCGATGTTTTGCCTGTTGAATGATGGGATATCTAATGAAAAATATTTGTTTTCTCTTCTTAGCATCTGTTACTGATATAATAGTTCTCTACACAGTGGACATCCACTCGGATGTATCAGGTGAAGTTTTGTGTTTGTTGGTCTTCCGTTTGCCTGGAGGGAAACAAAATTGATCTGGAAAGAAATTGGACCGAAATGCCTTCGCCGATCGTTCGCCCGGATGTCCGCCTGATCATCCCTACATTTCCAGAGCTGTAGAAGAAAAATGCCAAAATTTGGCCTGATTGGTTGACCGCCCTGTGTCGGTTTCAACCTCTTGTGTTCTGCTTCTATATTGTTGTTCCGGTGCACTGGTTTGATACCTATTTAAGCCTCATTTTGAACTCAAGAAGGGCATGATTAGGATGTAAACATAGATGAGAATATGATGGAAAAAATTATAAGAATTCAAACTATTTTACTCTTTCAAATAAATCAAAACAGTATTAAAACAAAATAGAAAACAATCATCAAAATACTATATGTCTAACAAAAAGGGATACTTTAAACAACTAATTCGTTACACCCACATGTACACATAAACATCAAACATGGAAACGAAATCAACAAACACCCAACAACTATCTACTCAATATATAAGACAACCTAGCCTTTCCGAGCCATAACCACCATAACGCATAATATACACAGATACACTGAGACAATAACAAAAAAACAAATTTGTACTCCACCTGTCTTAAGCACAATAATCCAATGATACACCTTTCCATAACAAAATGCTAAATTACTAGACACCGGCTGGAAGGTAATGGTACCTCTGCCAAGTTCTCTAGGCTTAGCTGGAAGGTAATGGTACCTCACATTCTAAGCACATCTAATTCTCTAGGCGCTAGCTGGAAGGTAATGGTACCTCTTATTCTCAACGCAGTAAAAGTCACCAACCATCACAATAAGTTAAAAGCACAAGTAACATAAGTGTAATACATATACATAATCTATTCAACACAACAGTGTCCATCTCCATCGATGACTAAGGACAAAACCTCTATATACTTGTATTTAATACACATAATGTCATACTCCAATTCTCATGAGACTAAGTCCAACAACAACAATAATAAATAAAGTGTTCATAACCTAACCTCAAGTTCATTCTTAATTTTACAAAGAGTTATGATTTCATTTTCTTTTAAAAATCAACTTCCTTATTTTCCAAGTTACAATACTCCAAATCTTTATCCAAAATCCATTCTCTTCATTTCACAAAATTAGATCCGTGGATATTAAAACCATAACCCAATTTAACTCAACTCAACATAATTAATCCAAAACAATCCCAATATCATGGTTAACTCTCCTTTTTAGCAATTAATACATATACACAATTCAAATTAAACAACACATAACCATTATTCAATTTTATCCATTTTCAACTCATTAAGCCAATAATATTAAATTAGGGTTTTTCCTTCTCTCCCCTCTCTCTCAACATAAACATGTTACACTACTCCCCAATTAACCAAACAACACCCAATTTAACAATCACAACTCCCAAGTATCAAACCCTAGATTCCCTTTGATGATTAAAAAAAAATCACAATAAATATGATTTTTATGCAATAGAATCTACCACATGTCTATCTATAGATGAAGTATTAAGAAGAGCAAAGAAACCCCTACTTCTTGAAGTGACGAGAAGAAAGCCGAAAAATCCACGGCAATAAAAACACGATCCACTCAGATTAAGATGAAGCTCTCATCTCCCTCTACGCTTTGTTATAAGGAACTAGGGGTTCAAGATATTTAGAAATATATGAAATCAAGGTTAAAAAGCTTGGAAACTCAAAAATGACAGAAATAGAGAGAAGAGAGAGTGAAAAGTGAAGAGATTTGACCCAAAAAGTGACTTTTAAAGATATGATTCAAAACAGTTCACTCGAGTTGTCAAACGTGCGCTCGAACAAACAGAACTGGAAGGGTCTATGGACCGCTCGAGTAGTGAAAGTTGCGCTCGAGCAAACTATGCATATAGTACAGATTCTCGAACTTCAAACAGGCATTACTCTCTCGTCTGAACTCCATTTAGGGTCATTCTTGTGTCCAAATTGAAGCCCTGGAAGTAAGCTTTCCAATGGTTCTAGCCTCACATCAAGATTCAAAGTGTGAGAGAGAAAATGATAAAAGAGTGAAGAATACTCAATAATAGCTATTCGAATTTGGAGTTTCTGATCCAATCTTGCCTAACCACTGTGGTAACACCTCAACCAATGATAAAATATCGACTAAGAAGGTTCTCAATCAAGATCAAAGAGTAAAATATAATTCTATTATAACAGGAAGTACAGAGTGCTACAACCTCCTCACCTTAGGAAATTTTGTCCCTAAAATTAAGAATACACCAAAACACAAGGCAACTCG
This sequence comes from Camellia lanceoleosa, assembly GCA_025200525.1. Taxonomy (NCBI): domain Eukaryota; kingdom Viridiplantae; phylum Streptophyta; class Magnoliopsida; order Ericales; family Theaceae; genus Camellia; species Camellia lanceoleosa. The sequence continues at coordinate 69,490,919 of CM045764.1, forward strand.
ACCCCAAAAGAAACACAACCATCAATCTAAGCCTAAATCCATACTTAGGATAATTTTTCGGATCAAGGTCCAACACCTCGGGGCCCTAAAGACATCCGAACCACAAGAATACAAGAAAGAGGTCACAAATGATTGTTTGACCAACATAATTCATTAGGATCTATGAGACAAGAAAACAAACAATGGACTCTACGTGCACTCCAAAAATGTCAACCACCACTAAGCACTCAACACTCGAGCACTCAGGAAAAGAAAACCACCCTCACAACAGTACCATCGGTTAACTCTCACAAAAGAAGAGAACTTACCATGAAAACACAGCCCAAAAGACAATGCTCCGGCACAATAAGCCCCAATAACGCCAAACCCTCCTCAAAACAAAACATCTAAACACACAACTAGCAATTCAAGCTAACTCACTACACAACATCCATCATTCCAAGCAAAACAAACGATAATAGAACTTTTTTAAAAAAAATTTCCTTTATTTGTTAACTCTTTGAAAATCATTCTCTTGTGTATAAAATATTTCTCAAAAGATGCTCAAATTTTCACTATCCATAATCAAAATATATTTTCAGCATTTTCTGTATAAAATTCAAAAGTTTTGTAGACATTTTTCGAAAACAAGGTGTTACCCATAACACATAACAATCCACAATTTAATTGCAAAGAGCTACTCATTGAAATTCCTCCTACTATTTAAATTACATTAAATCCTTAACATTTCTATTTTAACAAAGCCATTTCAAGGTCCTAACACTAGGAAAAATTCATTTTCCAATTTCTTTCTGATATAACAATCGACGAACTTCTACCGTCACCCAACAACACCCATCACTCATATGGTGATGTGCAACCAACATAAAACATAACATTTCTATAATAACAATTAATAAAAAATAACAACTGTGCTATCAATACAATAAGGCATAAGGAAATCCACAATCTTGCAATTTAATTATGTCATAACCATTGTCATAAATAATCAGTTACATGAGGCATATGCATACTTAAATGAAGAATCTACAATACATTACCCCAACCTGTGGTTTTTCCACTAATCCAAAACAAACAAGCTGCGCAACTACATACACGAGACTCAATGCTCGCAAAATCATTCCAAGGCACCCATAACCTTTCAACTTGTATACACAAGCCCAAGCTTTTCCAAAAGTGACTACTTGTCAACCAAACTCCGATATCAACCAAACACCGATGTAATACTCCACACCATTTACTTCAAAAATGGAGTTCTACACACAATCCCCATATTTTTGAATCTCACTAGATTCCTCAATATCAAACCATACCACCATTGTTCCCAAGGAAATCATCACCCTATGCCTATATAGTAAGCACGTCCTTACATCTGAAACACAAGACCAACATGGTCAATGGCAATCACATAATCCCTAACATACAAAACAATTTCCACCAATGCTACCCTTGTTACCTGAGAACACAAACCATTCTTCCTTCCAAGGACTACTTCTAGCATTTACTCACGAAATTCTTTTCCCACTCATAAACTCCACCCAATACCTAATAACACCACAAACTCATTGCACCCACACATAATTACCAACTCATAACAAATCACAACACAAACACTACCCCTATTCACGATTGATAGAATCACAACAAACTCACTAACCAACACAACCCAAAACACTAAACAACACACAAGTACCATTCTCACTAATTCGAGATACAAATCTCACAATCCTTCAGACATTCTTACATAACTTTGCCAATTCCATAGAACTTTAAAGCTTCATATTTCCTTAGATTCAATAAATCCAAAGCCTTATAACTTGGCCCTTACGATACCACCACACCAATTACAATAACCCGCAGATTTCCTGTTCTCAACAAACCACTTCCAACAGAACAAGGCTCACAGGTCATCACATAACAATTTCATAATTTAATAGCAGACATACAACAACACTTGGATTATCGATCCCATCAACAACTTCTCATCACACACACACACACGCGCACACACACACACACACGCACACACACAAGAGAGTTCGAGATTCAATGTGTGCCCTCAATACATGAGGATAAATAAACAATAATATATATACAACACATAATCATGATGTCTCAGTATCCAACAGTACATCAGTCAGCAACAAAGGTTCAAATATTATCTCACCAGTTTCTAATTCAAAAGCCTCGCTCAAGGGTAATAGTACTATGTTGGCTGAAAGGTCGACCCTCACAAAGCTCTCGAAGCTTGGCCTACTTGAGTCTGGTATCGATACCACCCCTGATTAGACTGATGAGACTGAGTTTGACTAGGTTCAGAAACAGTTAATTCACATGCAAATGGCATGAACGTCTAATGTGGCCCAACTGACCATAATCAAAACAAATAGTAGACCCCTTCTCTAAGATTGGCCTGAAGCCAGATCCCTATTGGACCTCTCAACGGATGAGTCCAAAACCCCCGACAAAGACAATGACTGAGGTTGGGACTGAACATGTGCTCGCCTTCATCTCTTATTGAGTCTAGAGTGCTTATGAATCGTAGGAAGTTGCCGAAGTGGCCTTCTTCCTAATGTGACCAAAATGCATAACCATGGCCTTCACATGGGTCGCCACCTCAACTAAAGCATAGTAATTCTTTCACATGGATCCAACTACATTCTCCCGAATATCATCACACAACCGCCTCTCAAACTCATAATAACGATGCTCTTCTATTGCCACCAACTCTGGGGAAAATCTCAACAAACTAATAAACCACATCTCAAACTATGCCAAAGGAGTAGCATCCTGGCGTAACTCGATAAACTATTTCTTAACCTTTCTCAAGCAAAAAAAGGAAAATACTTCACCAAAAAGGGCTCGGTAAAAGCAACCCACGTGTTACCTACAATGCCCTTAGCATACTTCCACCCATAACCTGCATCTTTCTTCAGGTGGAAACTCGCCAAAGAAATTCTCAACCCCTCATCTTCAACTCTGAGAGTAACAAGAGTCTTGGTAATCTGTTCTAACCAATCATCCGCCTTTAATGGTTTGGCTTTCCCCAAAAACTCTAGTGGATTGGAGCGAAGAAACTCATTAATGAGGTTGAGGGTACACCAATTGTCCTCCTCATTGCGAGTTAGGACCCCATGCACTACTCTTATAATCTCGCATGTAACTTTCTCACCAACAGTCAATGCTACAATGACTGGTGCTAAAGGAACCGTTGTGCCCCTATTGGCACTCCTACTCCTAATTCATCTTTTACTCCCTCACGTAGACATCCTATATACCTAAAAATAAAACCAAACTTAGTGCACAACATAATAACCTTCCTTGAGGCACACACGCACCACCCTTAATTTACAAGACACACTTAGCTCCAAAACACATAATTCTATTACATGTAGACAATTAAACACTTAATCACATAATCGAATCAATTCCGCAAAGATAACTACTCATCTCGGAACTCTCAAGGAATTCTTATCAGAAACCACGTTGATCAAGCGTGTTTCCAACAAGACCTCAAAGCAAGTCCACCGGTGACAAGTATCATCCTAGAAACTTGACCCCATGCTCACATAAATGCACCATGTTAGTCCTAGCGCCTATCCTACCTATATGCAAACATCCTTAGCAAGCATAGCAAACCCGTTGTGGGAAAAACCACTTTCCATGGGCCCAAAGTATTCAAACCCGACTCTCTCAGTTTCCTGATTACTATTACTAAGAAAGGTAGAGTAGGAGGGATTATGCAATGGGTATTTGAGCTTGGAAATGGCTTTTCTAGTATAAGAGGAGGTAAAAAGTTTTCCCAGTAGGATACAAACCATGCAAATGGCAAGTATCAAGGATGGTGAGGGCCATCATACCACTTCTAAAGTGGAAAAGATTGAAGAGAAAATTCTAGTAGCATAAAGCGACAGGGATCAAGAAGGGGTCTTGACATATAGAATATCCAGAAAGCCGAAGTAGGTCCAAGATTCTGGCTCTGGTTAAAGTCTTCTCATGAGCCTCGATTACTCAATCATACCAAGCCTTCCAATCCTTCTTGATGATAAGCCACATGCAAAGAGGTTTAGTCCCTATCCAAGAATCCCAAGAAAGATGCCACTGGTAAAGCATAGAATCGTCTTTGAAGCGAAGGTAGAGATTTGCCATTTCCATTGGTGGAGTCTCTTTGAAAGCTGGACCCAAGCCAAAGTTCCCTTTGTCACTTTGAGGGATGAAAAAATGAGTATCTATAGGACTATTAGGAGAGTTCGTCCAAAATTTACGTCAAAACTCATGTTTTGTAATATAAGAAAGGGAGGAAGAATTTCCCAAAGAGGCAGGACATCAATGACACCATAACCAGGCATCATTGGTAATGAAAGCTAGGGTTTCAAAGTGAAAAGGAAGAGTGGGAAAGTTGGGTGCTAAAAGGGTGGAAGAGTAAGAGTGATATTTAGACAAGTGAGTGTCAATTTATATGTTTCTCTCTTTTTACTAGGTCGGGTCAACCCATATTAGTTTTTCGGCAAAAACCCTACAAGCCTTGAAAACTGGCTAATTATTAGAACCAAGGCCCATAGTTTGTTAAGGAAATTTTTTTTCTTCATATCAACATCTTGATCAGTTTTGAGATCTCGAAGCCATCTGAATCCAGGAGAATGGCAGTTGTTCACTGATGATGTGGGAGTCCATCCAATTGGGGTCTGAAATTTTCCCCTAGTGTTGTGGATAAGAATTGGATTGTCTTTTAGTAATACTTTCTTCTCTCCGTTCTGGGATTTGGCTTTCTTGCCAATCTTCATTGGTTTACGAAATGACTCATCTTTTGAATCTTTGAGTACATCTGACATTTTTGCCCCTAGTTCAAGGGCTACTTCTAATCTAACTTTGCAATCTTCCTTTGATGACATCTGACCTTCTTGATCTGACACTCTTGCCCCTAGTTCAAGGGTTGCTTCTGATTCGACCATACAAGCCTTATATTGTGATTGTTTGCTTGAACATTCTGAGTCAAGGTTCAAGGTTCGAACGCAAAAGGGAATGAGTCTCGAGGCTGGGAATGATCCTATGCTGCATAATCTCAAGAGCGATTCCACATAGGTCTTCACAGGACCACGCAAAATATTTTTTTGAAATCTTTTAAGAAAGCGACTAGTCGCTCGTGTCGAAGACAAAGTAGAACCAATCTGGATCAAGCCAGGATCCTTCTTAGTACTCACATTAACAAACATGATCTCATTCATTAAGGGCTTAGTATGCCTCTCTTTCTCTCAGTTTGACCAAATTTTTGCAAATCCCGAGAAATTCCTCTCTCTTTGTTTTCATCAGTGTTAGAAAAGGTTTGAAAAACTTAGGTCAATGCAATGATTTAAAGGCACAGAAAAGTAGGTGAAAAGCATTGCCGTTTCATTCAAATCTTCTGGCACAACTGGCTTCATGGCAGAAACAGACTCAAAAGAAAGAGTGTAAAAGACAAACACAAAACAAGATAGTGATGTCCAAGGTAAGACACCCGAAATCACCTGACTCTAACACCATAGGACTGACTCGATACAACAAGATAGACTCAATACAACACAACAGGACTGACTTAATACCCAAGTCAGAAAGTATAATAAACAACATTCGCACATTGCTCAAAACAGTGCGTGTCATCCACCACATCTGGAGTAAAATGAGCGCCATTGGCAGCTGGTTCATCCATTGATCACATAATCATATTATCCCCCAAGTTCATCGATCCCGTGCCGATAGACTTTGCAGGACCTGGTGCGACGATGACCTCGTTATCAATCAGATCTTGTATTTCATGGCGAAGACAAAAACAAAGATCAGTGTCATGGCCGGGTTATGTGAGGGAGGGAGGTTATTTGGTAATGGCCGTAGCTCCAGGGGCTTGAGATGCCCCTTTTTGATCAACATGCCCATGGCTTTGGATAAGGACATATAAAGCGGGGCGAAGACCCTCTGGTCTCGGGGTTGATGGCTCGAGGTTTGTGGAGTGTTGGATATACTAGCAAAGCTGTTGGCAGGTATTGACTGGGTTTGATGATTTCTTCCGAGTATAGGATTGGAGCTAAAAGGGGCGTTTTTGGTACGACATCCCTTTTCCCGACTTGCCCCTTGTTTCAAAATGCCCCGAACTTGAGTGGCAAAAGTTTCATCCACAGTTTTTGCAACCACTGCAAGCACTTGCTGTTTGTTCAGTCCTTCAGCTTTCAAAGCCTCAACAGCCCATTGAAGGTGTTCATGGGGACCAATGCTTGCCCCTACCTTGTTCTTGCCATTTGCCTCCACTTTGCCAAGGGATTGGCCTTCTTCAAATGCAGCCTGTGCCAAGATTGGGGAGCCTTTTGGCGTGAAATTTCTGGCATGTGATGTGGTTGATGATGGAGCCAATATCCCAAAGGCCAGATCTGCCACTGTTCTCTGAAGATCTTCAATCATTCTCATTAGCTCAGAAGTAGTGGGTTCGTGGGTTTGAGATGATTGGGGTTCAAATGCATCCATCATACATAAGTCCGTGCTTTCTGGAATAAACACCTCAGGTTTGGGTAGATCGGCCGGGGTGATGTATATGCTGGAGTTGTAGGTGGATGGGAGTGTATGGATTAGATTGAGATGTAGAGGTGACGGGTTAGTACCAGCCCGAGGTCCTTTTGGTGGAGATATGGTCTCTTCGTCAATAAGATCTTGAATCTTATGACGGAGGCGGATGCAACGGTTTGTATCATGACTGTGCTGTTGATGATAGGCACAGTATTTAGCCGGGTCATATCTTGGTGGAAGAGGATTTGGAAGGCGGTGAGGTTCTAGGAGCTCTAGGTACCCTTCTTCTCGCAACATTTTCAAAGCTTGAGAGAGACTCATGTAAAGATGATGGAAATTTCGGGTTTGGGGCCGAGTTGAAGTGGTTGGTTTTTGGCCATTGAGGGAAGTGGTGATAGTGCCTACTTCTGAGCATTTTGCAGTTGTGCTACCATCAATAGTAGCATTGGAACTGTGATAAACATTCTTCTTCAAAGGCTCATGGTCTCCCACAATGATCCCTAGTCTAATGGCATCCTTGATTTGAACCCCCATTTCATGAAGGTCTGGAAAGGTAAACAGAGGTTGAACGATCATCCTCTGCAGTAACTTGCCATGTAGATTCCAAACAATCATCCTTATCTGATCTTTGTCAGAAGGCCTTGTAGTCATCATTGAGGCCTTTGCTCTCCATCTCGTCACGAACTCTGAAAAACCTTTCTTTGGTTCTTGACGGATGACTTCGAGATCACGAGTTGTGACCTCAATCTGTGTGTTGTAGGAGTATTGAGCGATGAAGGCCTCAGCCATCTTTTCCTAGTTCTGTTTCATAGAGTTCTCCAATTTTGCATACCAGATTGCGGCTATTCCAGTCATGGTTCGGCCGAAGAGAGACAACTTCTGGGTTGGGGTCAGATCCATTAGCCTCAGGATATGAAAAAATAGGTAGAGGTGCACCATTGGGTCTCTAGAGCCATTGAAGCGGTCAATATACGGCATCTTGAACCGCTCTGGTAAGGTAACTGCAGATTCAGTATACCCGTCTTTTAAATCCGGGATGGAGTTCACTCCTTGTGCCCATTTGAATAACTTCTCTAGTTTATTGACCTTGAGTGCAGTTGGGTCAACCTCAAATTCAAACGAAGCTTGGGCTTGATAGACAGGAGCTTTAGAGGCTTGTTCTGGGATTGGCTCCGCCAGATTGCTCTGAGTCTCTTGGACATTAGTAGTATGGGTAGTGGCTCCGGCCGTCGGGTTACTTGTGGGAGGTGTATGAGATACGTAAGCATGGCCGCGGGTCGTTGTTGTTGTAGCCGGATATCACTTCGCCCGAGCCGCGGATTTCGCTTGACGGACTACATCCCGCCGCAAAGGCCTCAATTGTTCGTTGCAGATATTGTATCTGTTCTTCCACACTGGCTAGGGGATACTGAGCCATGGGAATGGGTGATTGATCTCGTGCTGCGCTGAATGCAGACAACTTTTCCTAGACTAGACTATACCCGGTGAATCAAGAGTGATCGCCAGAGAAACTGTGACCGTGAATTTTGCCTAAACCTCCTTCGTCTTATAACCGGTGAGGGTGAGGTAAACACAGGTCGCTTCTGAACCAATTCCGACTTGACAAAGTCTATCTATACAAGTCCAGAGTACCCGGGGGGATATTGGAGCCTTCTGAAGCTATGGTTCCAAGACTATCTTGCGAAAGAGAAAACAGACAACATCTCAGCCTGGTTTCACTATTACAGATATGAGCATAGTTGAATGACTGTGCTCTTTACCGAATTTTGCCCCAAAACAAATACCAACTGTGCAACTGATATGCACATCCCTGTGCACTTTCACTGTAAAGCACATACCAGTTAAGTGAAAGCCAAAACACCCCTATGAGGGGGTAAGGTTACCCTGTCCTAGTTTCGTCAGGAGCTAGGGGTTCACTAGCAAACATGCGGTTTCAAACAATCCAGCATTCAGGTGAGCAACCTGTCCTAGTTTGGAACAGTCTCTATGGCTTTCGATATGCAACTAGGTCGATTGGTCAAAAAGGGTGCCTCAGCAAGACCACCTAATATACCTCTCACTCCTAACACCGAGAAGTGAAAGGAGGATCAAACGGTACAACGGTAGTCCAGATCCAAGGTTTGTGTTCCCATCGTAGCAAAGCCCGCAACCAATCAACCTTATGGCACGCTTTTCCAAGCAAGCCTCCGCCAAACCATTCAGGAATAGCAGATGGAAAACACTGTGACTTAGGCGCACCTATGCAAACACAATGCAAAGAAACACATAAATGTAGATAAAACAATATATCATGAGTTCGAGTCAAGTTCTCTAAATCCCCAGCAGAGTCGCCAGAAACTGTGGACTCGACTTTCTTGGCGCGCCCCCCTTTCGAAGAAGGCACGAATTGGTCTTCTACAGTTCGGACTCCTGTAACGGTTCTGAATCTAATCTCACAAAGTGCAATGTGAGACTAATAAACACTAAAGAGTTCAATCCGGTGAATCATTTTGGAAAATCAGATTTTTAAATCAAATAATGCCAAACTGGATTGCTTTGCCAGATTACAAAGTCGCCACCTAAATATTTTATTTTGGAAAATTTAGGAAACCTTGACTCGTGCCAAAGGCCACGTGTCTGTCATCACCAAAGTTGCCTTGGCTCGGGAACTTAGGTACGAAAGGGGAAGGTCTTGAAATGAGCACCGCTGCTCGCCCGCTCAAAGATCGGCCTTTACTAAGCATGATATATTGTTTGATAAACACATGTGTTCTTATTCTGGTTATTAGCTAACTTACTATGTGATGCGCACAGCATACAAGTATAGACTAAAATCGCAAGAATTGGAACAAAACAACTCATGTTTATTTTTGGAAAATGGTTTGAAAGTTCCACCCTCAAGTGGGCTAAAGCGCGGATTTGCCACCAAACAAGATGGGCTTGAACATGATTCTGCCACTTCGCAAAGTGGGTTTAAAACTCACATTTAATGAATTATTCTAATTCAAGCAACAAAGCTTCCATCCACAGGCATTCATGCAGTTAAGCATTTAAGCAAATAGCCTCATGGCAAGCATGCTGTCATGGCAACACTCACACTCATGCAAGTATGCTAAAGCGTAAAGACTTACATTGTACTCCGAGCCAAAACAGAAAACTAGTTAGAAACAATGCATGGTCCGAGCAATGTTAAAATGCCTAATGCAACACTTGCAAAAGTGCAACTAAATAGGCTTGGCTATCTAAGATGGCATATGAATGCAACACTTGATAACATGCTTTGAAGCACGTATTCAAGTAAGTGTTGAATTGTAATGCAGTTTGAATGATGCACTGAGCCTGGTCCATGCAAGACAAATGAATGATGCAAACATGCAAGCATAAGGTATGCTAATTGAAAATGATCCTAAGCTAACCATCGAAAGCGGTTAAATAAAAGGAAGAAAGAAGTGGGGTTGAAAGACATGCACACATGCGCGCACCCTTATTACAACATTGCGCCCTCGCGAATAAAGGTCCAAATAAATAAGCTAAGCTAATCTAAGCTAAGCTGATTATTACAAACCAACTAATTAACCATTATAGTTAATTAATATTATAAAACGAATTGAAATTGAATAACTAGCTGCACAAACTAATTAAGTACAATACTTGAATCAAATAATTAGAGCTACAACTAGGCCTTATGGGCGAGGGAGACATGCATGCTCGGCTGACTTCCTCTCAAAAATCCATTGCCTTGCCACCGGTTGCCTCTGTTTGCACTCGCCTTGATCTTTGAACACTTTACAAACTTCCAAACTGCTTCTGCTCCAGCACAGGAACACCTTTAAACAACTTTTCTTTTCTGCCCGGTCGGCCACAGGAAGTGGCTGTCGACCACCACCACTGGTCGGTTGGCTACCTCAGGTAGTCGGTCGGCCAGTCCTTTTTCAGACTTCTGTTTTTGATGCAACAGAGAACAACAGAGGAAAAACAAGGCATTTTGCAGGAAATGTATGTACTGCCACTCTCCTCATCATTTCTCAAGCTCAAAGGAGTGTCGCGCTTGGCTCTCAAGCCACTAATCAAGCATCTCAATGCATGATGGCCAAAGGACCAAGCTTGTACAAGCTTCATGAATGCACACATAAGACTCAAATGGCCACCACCCTATCATGCACGATCAAGGGTGACAGCGACCAAGAAATACGACGCGTTTCGTCACTTCAAGTATGAAACGTCTCACATTTCTTATGTTTGGATTAACGTCTGATCTAAACACATGCGATGTGACACAAATTCTTATCTTGTAGAAGTTTTACTTTACTCAATTCTTGTTTACACATTTTAGCATTACCAAGCCATTCTTTAGTCAACTTGTCCAAGGTGAGAGTCCTTTAATAAGAGAGTGGTCAACCAAAGGATGGTTTAAAACATGAGAGAGATCATGCCTTTGATTAGGAGGAACCCTAAAAAGAGGGTTAAAGCCATTTGAGCTCAAACTCTAACTCATGCTTAAACACAACCTTAAGGCCAACAAACCCTCAAAACAAAAGGAAAAGTGAAGAAATGAGGGAGATTGTAGAATTTTTAGTGTTGAAATGGCATGCTCAAGATACTAAATCATGCAAGCAACATATGAACAACATATTAAGAGCCAAAAGCATTAAACTAGTGAAGAGCACTACATTAGAGGCATGCAATACCAAGCTTGAATGACCAAACCAGCTATGGACAGACCTAAAACATGTCAAATCAGTGGGTAAAACATGCTGAAACTTAGGCACAAAAGGTAAGAAAAGCATGCTCATCTGTTGGCTCGCAAGCAAGGCATAAGGCACAACTCTCAAAAGCATTTAAAGAGTGATATATGTGAGAGTGTGACAGAGGTATATGCCCTGAAATCTCATGCTAAATGATGTTATACCATGCAAACAACCCAAGCAAAGCATGTTAGAAACCTTAATTCACAAAGCTAGTAAAGGCCATTTACACTACAACCATGCAAAGCAAGCCTCATGCGACCAAGACCACTCAAAACAGAGTTAAAGCATGCTAAATCAATTGCAAAAACATGCTGAAATCAAACCAACACAAGCTAGAATGATAGGCTAAATCCTCAAGTATGCTAGGCTAGTAAGCACGATTGCACTACAAGTACAAAAAGCAAGCAAGAAGTGTTCTAACCAACCAAAAACAGAGTTGAAGCAGGTCAAAACAAAACCAAAAACATGCTTGAACTAGGCTACAAAAGAGTAGAAAAGCATGCTAACATCTTAGGCCATCTACACATGCAAACAAGACACAAGGAGGAGAGGCCACCCCCTTTTATTTTGGACCTCAAAACACACTTTTTGCCACTAAAATTCTCCTAGATTTCAGTGGTTTAAAGGCCAAGAAAAGGGTATTTCAAAAGCTTTGAAAGATGGCTCAAAAGGCTTTATAAGCCAAAGAGCAATGGGAGGAAATCACCCCCTAACCAAACAAGGCTTAAACTACCATTTTAAAACCATAAAAATAGAGTTTTTTAGAAGTTAAAACCAGCCTTAACGTAGCATGCAAAGGTGGTCAAACAAGTAGCTAAAGCAAAGCTTAAAAGGGACAAGTCCTTACCCTTGAAGCACAGCTACAAAACATGCACATTTCTGAGCCACAACCAGCTTTAAGAGCTCCAAACAAGCCTTAAGGAACCTCAGCTCGAAGATAGGGATATTTGATCAAGGGTCTCTTTGCAAATATGAAGAGAAAACTCACTTACAAGTACAAAATTTATATATATATATAAAGAGAGAGAGAGAGAGAGAGAGAGAGAGAGAGAGAGAGAGAATTTTTGCTCCCAAAATTTGTGAACCCCAAAAATGGGGGAGAGGCCTCCCCTTATATAGAAAATGCAAGCCAACGCTTGGTTGAATCCATCCATACATGTGTATGGTGGAGGCTTTAAGTGACCAACAGCTGGCACAACTAGCACATGAAATATCTGAAAAAGCAGAAAAGTGGACGTCGGCCACTCTAGGTGGCCGACCGGCCACCTCCTCTAGCCGACCGGCCACCTCCTCTAGCCGACCGGCCACCCAACATGGCCAACAAGAGGAAAAAGTGGCCGAAAAGGTCCAAAAGGGGGGCCAACAAGGCTGAAAAGGGGGAAAAATGGCCATCGGCCACTTCCACCAAAAATCTGCTTGCAGGCCAGACTTTAAAAGGGAATATCTCCTTCGTTTGGACTCCTTTTCAGGTGATTCTTGTGTCTAAATTGAAGCCCCGGAAGTAAGCTTTCCAATGGTGGCAGCCTCACATCAAAATTCCAGGTGTGCTAAGAGATATCTCCCTTTTAGTGAAGACTGCTCAGTTTCGGTCCAACTGGATTGATGCTCAATCTTCAACCAACCATATCTCCCTCATCTGGTCTCGACTTTAGGAGATTATTGAGTGAAAAATGAAGCCCCCGGAAGTCCTCTTTCCAATGGTGGTGGTCTCATATCTGAAATCCAAGTGTACAAACGGATAGGCCTGATTTAGCGAGGGTTGCTCGACTTTCTCTCAATGATTCATGCCTAACTTTTTCTCCAACTTGGTTTCTTCCCTCTCCTCCAATTTTCTTCTAATCCAAACCTCTAAACAAGATGTTTTAAAAAATTTTCCAAAGAGTTCACTTCTTTTTCATGCATTTCTACTTTGTTCTTGCTCGATTTACCGAAAAGCGCAACATTTAACAAAATGTGAGCCTTAGAACATCGTAGAAACATTTTTTTCAAAAATGTTTTGAAAGAGAGGGCTTTAAGATCTAAAATCATTTTGGTCCAAAAAAAATGGGGTGTGAGGTTTGGATTTGACGCTCTTTTTGCCAAAAAAATCAAACATTTGCATAGCATAGCCTACACTATCAAGTAAGTAATCAGTAGTGCCCAAGTCTTAAGGGCGGTCAAAAATGGGGTGTCTACAAAATGATAGGTCATATCTCCAACATTTTATTCAAATCATTGAAAATTACATTAAAATTGGCTCGATTTCATGAAAGTAAGGAAAGGAAAATGTTACAAGGTCATGAAATTTGACCCAAAAGTAATCTATCAGATTGCTTTCTATGTCTAGCCTTTTTGTAGTTTCGTCCCTTTTAACTTGGCAATGTTGAAAAAATCGAAGCTTCATAACTAATTCATGAGCCTTATTCTTGAATGCTGCACTCTCTGTCTTCTTAAGCTTTAGATGTTCTAGAAAGAATGCATCATTAACAAAGTCCGGGGGAGGTTGTCTAGCGAATTCATCAAATTCATCGAGAATTTTTCAAGTCTGATCCTTCATAGAGAGGAGGGTATTGTGAAACTCTTCTAATGCTTGAGCCTTAGCCTTCGTAATCAAATGCCAACTTGAAAATAAAGGCAAAAAGTGTAAGAATACTTCAACCTTAGATATGGCTAAAGAATGCCTCACTGAACTACTTGTCAGAATGTCAGAAGCTCATATAAAGTTCTTATGAGAAACTTCTTCATAGAGAATTTCAAAAGAGAGTTGGCTAAAGGTAGTCAAAAGGATTTTTTTTCCTTAAGAATGTTATTAGCCAAAAATTGAGCAAGGAAGAATGTATGCAAGGAGTTCATAATTCTCAATGGTTTTTCAAAGCTCCAGAGCCCATTGGGGTCGGTAAGACAAAGGGTTTAATGGAGGATCTGCCTAGAAATCTGCAGGGATTTGCTTGTCATTAACACAATTAAGCCATTCAAAAGGATTGAGACTAGCTTCCTTAACTAGTAAGGTGAGCCTAAGCCCACTATTGGCTTTGGAGCAGAGGGCCCACTAAGGAAGGACTGAAGCTGGCTTTGTAGCCAAATGCTAATAGAATAAGAAGGAGTCCTCTAACTTGTGATTTTTAGAGTATGGTTTATATGGGTATACACCCAAAGGTCAAATTGGTGGTCAAGGCTAAGTTCATGGACGAAGAAGAGATGGCCATGAAGTTCATCTGAAAAGTGTTGGAGACTGGGGAAAATAAGAGATTTCCCAAGGAGTAGTCATTGGTATTGTATTTAGGGCATTGGGAAGAGGTGCAGGAACATGGTATGCATTGGCTATCGAGTCATCTGGAGTAGGGACAACCGAAGGAGCACCTGCTAAACTGATAGCCTCAAGACCAAGGCTCAGATCTGTGGAAGGGGATATTTGAATTTGATGGTGGCGTGGGCATTAGTAGGTTGTAATGCCCCGAGTCCTTTTAAAGCAACTTGAGTATATTAATCTGTAATTTCTATCTCCTTTTGAGTCTTGTGTTGTTATCTATTCTTCCAGGTGATTATTCATATATGTGTAGTTTAGTGTGTTTCGAGATGTCATTTTGTACCTTTGGGAGTTGGAGTTAAATTGAGAAGGTAGAGATGATTTGAGGTTGTTCTGTCTCACTTCCAGGTTGAGACTGCTCGAACAGTCATTTGGCCGCTCGAGCGGTGACATCGACCTTCTAGTATCTCATTTTACAGTTTGAAATTTTGGGAGCACGTGTTCTTCACTCGCTCGAGCGAAGTTTTTTATCGCTCAAGCAGTCTTTTGCAGGGGATATAGGGAGATTCTGAGAGTTGGTATTCTTCGCTCAAGCCCAAAAATTGTTCGCTCGAGCAGCCCTAAAATTGGAATTGTTCACTCGAGCGCAGGTTTGGTAGCTCAAGCGGCCTATCCGCAATCTATTTTGAAAAATGTGTCCAATCACTCAAAAGTTGAGCCCTTACACACTTTCTTTTAGTTTTCACTTCTCTCTCTCTCTCTCTCTCTACATTAACTCTCACTCTATTTTCTCTTACCTCTCTCTAGAAACCCTCCACCCACTTCATTTATTTCTTTGATCTCTCCTTATCCATTGAGATTTCGACCATAGTGTTTTCTTTAATTTTGAAGAGCTCGTCGAGGACTACGTTGTGTGCTATGGAGATTAGATTTTGACGCTGTTGATTTTGAAGCTTTTCATCTTTTCTTCTCAAAGTCCTGAGGTAGGGAGTTTTCATTGAATTATATATATGATTTCAGCATGTCTTGCTCTTTCTCTACAATTTCAAGTTTGGGTTTTGGGTTTTAAAGTGTTGAACCCAGGAAATGTTAGAGAAACGATTCCTCTCTCATAAATTTGGCCCAAGATAAATTATTTTGTGAATGATGAATAATTTGAGGATGCATGCAAAATGATATTTTAAAAATGAAGGAATGACCCTCTTTTGATAAAACCCTAGGTTTTGGGAAATTTAGGAAGAAGTGAAATTTGTGAAATATTCATAGAATTGATGTTAAAACCTTTGAGAAATTGAAGAAATTTTACTCACATTGTTGTGTTATTGAGATACTCATGAAAGGGATAAAGCATGAGGTTGGAAATTAAGATAATATGTTGTGTATATGTTTAGATTATGGAAATGAAAATGATTGTTGATTATGAATATGAAAGAATGTCATATGCCACATGGATTTGTACTATGTTATGATTTCTTTGGAAACTATTAAACCACGGAAGTTTACTTCAACAAGTGTCAGGATTTTTGGGATACCTTACATAATTATCTATCATTTCATTTATTTGCATTATTTTGAATATTGTTCAATCATGACTATGCCTTGGAATTTATTTCATTATTTTGAGGAAACAATTATTGTTATAAAAATGTTTCGGGGTAAATATGTTTGGTAAGCCCAGATAGGGGGTGTAATTGGTAATGTTTAAGTTGGCCTGAGTGTTCAGGGTGAAAGACTAAAAACACGAACGGATGAGGTACCACATGCCTTCCGGTTAGGAGCTTGTAAAGTGGAAATTGGTAGTGCTTGTTATACCTACTTGTAGACATGGTGCCTAGGGATTACCTGAGTTGTGTGTAGCACCCCATTGTCTAAATTTGAATTTCATTAGGAAAATAAAAGTTTGAATGAGACATTGCATATATTTTCAAAAGAAGTGAAAAACTTTGACATTTGAACATGGCATGGCATTGCATACATGTATATGAGACTGCTTAAACATATATACTTTGTTAAGAAACCTCTACTAGGCTTTGTGTTCACCCCTAGTGGATTTGTGCAGGAAAGAATGTGGTGATTCCACCTAGTTGAAGGCGTGGAGTATATTGACGGCAAGAAGCTCTCTCTTTCATGTGAATTTTTGGCAAGCCAAGGGCTAAATGTGCTAGGTTTCATAATCTTTTTGTGTATTACCAGGCTTAAGTCTTGGAAGTTGTATCCTTTGGGCATATGTTTTGTTGTTATTTACTTTACTTTTAATTGTTGCACATGCTATAGATTCACCCTTTTAGGAGATTGAATATATATTACGGGTGAACACTCTTGTACACCTCTCATACGAAATGAAATGCTATTTGATGGAAACTAACTTATCAAGGTAGAATCGTGTATTGGATGGAATTATTATGTCTAGTTTATGTCTTTTCTTTTAGGGACGTTACAAGCAAGCCTTACATTGTTTTCAACCTCATCGTATGGATCAAAGTCATCCATGATTAGACTAACTAGATCTTCAAAATTGTAGAATACAAATGGTTTGAGTCAATGAGTGTTGCCTTCGTCAACCTCATTAAATACAAGAGTGGGAAGTGCAAGCCAAAGGATCGTAGTAGAGAGGATCATTGATCGGAGGCCGATTAAGAAGCAAAGAATCACAGTAGAAGTGCAACCACCAGGAGTCATGTCCATTAGTGTAACCATAAGGCTAACACTAGTGCATGGGGTATTGTTGGTGCCATATTTAATCCATCGAATGCTAAGGTGACACGTGGAAAGCAAGGAGTACCCTACAGGATACATCAAGATAATGAAGTGTCCCACATTTGAAGGTGCTCACATGAGCTACGAATGCAATTTTTCAACCAATGGAGATGCTAAACAACACATGAATGGCAAATGAAGAGGAAGTTAGCAAAGAAACGGTTATTAGCAGTTATACATGCATAGAGAGGAATTCATGGCCCCAAGGAATAGCGAAAGAGAAGGAGATCATGGCAGAAGACAACAACCTAACTACTTCGAAAGCGCCAAGAAGAGACTATAAATAGATGAAAGTAGGGACTGAAGAGTCCCCTGACCAAATCTGGACTTTATGTTTTTGTCAATTTCATTTATCTTTAAATTTCTGCACTTTACTTTCTTGTATTTTATTTTTATGCATTGCACTTACTTTTCGTAGAAGTAGATTACTAAAGATAACATGTTGTAATTGTTTGTTCAGTTAATCAATTGCAATTTTTTGCCCAGTCTGTCCCTTCCATTTTGTTACGAATTTAAATTACAAGTTTTGGTTCATATTTTCAACACAACACAGTAAAATCCTCTTCATTGAGGTTAAGAGAATCTTAACACAATCCCTTGATACGAATTGATGTTTATTATCCTCAGAAGGACTTTTTCAATCCTTACTGGCACAGTTGAATTACATTTCTAACCTTTGAAGTGTCAAAATAGCCAACAATAATATCATAATAATTTAATATAAGACTCATTCTATACTACATAAACATTGTAAAATTTATCACTATAAATAATGCATTTATTATCTGAATTTATTTTTAAAGTCGAAATAAATGGATTTATTTTTTCTTGACAATTTGCATTACTTATTTATTCATATGTAAAAAATTATTATTTTATCTTTTCTTAGTCATATATTATTCTCAAATTTTAATTTTTTTTATATCTTTGAATCATTAAAGTTCTAGTTGATGCATATTTTTTGGGAAAAAAAAATCAGGTTAATATTTCTTTCATGATTAAAAAATGGTTAAAAAAATACAGAAGTAAGAAAAAAAATCTAATTGCCTCATAATAAATTAAACTTAGTTGATAGAAAATGAAGAGTCAAGAAATCATTTGAGATAAATAAACAATTCAAACAATTTGTCATTTATTATACCTAAAATTAAAATTAATCTTTACTTGAACGGAGAAATTATTTGAGCATAATAATATACTTATTAATTTGTTATGTATGATACTTAAAATCTATTTCTCCATTTTTATTTTTCTCATTTAAACTATTTTTTTTTATTAAATTAAATTTTAAAATTAATTTCTCACCTTCATTAATGGTTGAATTTTTATTTTATTTTTTGTTTATAAAAGTTCAAAAACTTGTTTTGGAAAAAAAAAATAGAATCAAGAATTTATTTCAAAAAGTTATGAAAATTAAATACTAATTTCATATATATGTAATTGGGTAAATTAAATTTAGTGCATGTAAGGTAAGATTAATGTTGATAATAAATGATTTGATTTAATTGTTAGAAACCTCAGGGAAGGTAATATTTTTTTACTTTTATATTTATTTTTTAATTTTCTTTAATCGTGTAAGAAATATTAACTTGCATTTTTTAAATATGCATCGACTAGAAGTTTAATAACTCAAAGATAAAAGTTAAAATTTGAAAATAATATATAATTGAAAAAAGATAAAATAATATATATATATATATATATTTACATATGAATAAACAAGTAATGCAACTTGTCAGGAAAAAAAAAATCTATTTATTTTAGCTTTAAAAAAAGTTCAAATAATAAATGCATTACTTAAAATGATAAATTTTATGTTGTTTATGTAGTGTAAAATAAGTCTTATATTAAATTATTAAGATGTTATCTAACATTAATTTCAATGAGGTTGTTTGATGGGGAATTTTTTTAAGGTCCCTGATATTAAGTTTTTATAAGATAAAGGGCATACAATATTTTCATAGTAGTTAAGGTCCCTCAATATTTTCACAGAAAAAATTCAACTCAGTAGAATTTTGCCCGACTCATTTCTTTGTGATCGTACTAGAAAATTTTCAAAATTTCTCTGAGTTGATGCTGAAATTTCTCTGAATCTGGTGAAATTTCTTTGAGTCGGGCAAAATTTCTTTGAGTCGAATTTTTTTTGTGAAAATGTTGAGGGACCTTAGCTAATAAATAAAAAATATTGGATCTTTCCTACTACACAAAGTTGGAGAAAGAAATTTACTAATTTTCACTTATTTTTAAGTATTTTATCAATGAAAATTAAGAGTTTTTTTAATTTATTTAAATGTTTTAATAATGTCTTAACAATTTAAGAATTTTATTTAATATTGCATAAAATTTAAGAATCTTGGTAAATAATGCTAAAATATATATGAGTCTTTTATAATATATATGCAAAACCTCAAGGGAGATAAGTGTAATTTACCTATGTTGGTAATGAATTAGACTTCTTGGTTTATGGGTGTTTTCATCTTTTCACGTGCAAATCAAAGAGTAATATGGTCATTTTCTCAACCAACTAACGTTGTTTGTACAAACTTAACAATTTAAGAGAATCTTGATAATAGTTTAAAAATTAAGGGATTAGTGTAATTATTGAAACCACATAATAGGTTTCTGCAATTGTCAAAAACCTCAGGGGAGGTAAGTATAATTTACCCATAAATAAATAAACTGTTTGGTGTTTCTAAACTTTTTATGGTTTTTATTTTTTTAAAACATTAAAAATAAAAGACAATCAAACAAACAAATTAGTGATTTTCAAGTCAAATTTCTTTTTTCTTTTTTTTTTAATTAGCAAAAAAAGACTTTATTGATGACATAACAAGCGAAATGACATCAATAAAAAAGGGAGGTGCAACAGTAACACAACAAACTAGCCCACTCCCAACCAGGTTGGCATCGAGGAAAAGCTTGACTATGTGCAGGCACAGCCACTAGGTTGGTAAGGAACCAACACTAAAATAAAAGAAAAAGAAAAGCAGCAGAACCTTACTGCTACCCTAAGCTAAACCAACCAAAACTACCATATCAGTATACAACAGGAGCACACCACATCAGATTCAAAGCCAAAGACAAACCACAGCAAGGTTACATGCCCCTATCCTCCAAACACCTATGCATCTGCTGCAGATTCTCAACCACATCATGAACAGAGTAATTCAACAAACTAGTATTAGATTTTATCCACAGGGCAATTCTAGTTTTGATTAGTTCGCAAACTTCCACCGGGCAGTGCTGTTTTCATTGAAAACACAATCATTCCTCAGAGTCCAAATTGACCATAACACCGCAAATGGAATTACATTCCAAATTTTGGTTTCAAGCTTACCCCATTTGAACCCTCTCCACCACTCCATCACACTCCTAGCATTCTCAGGAATCACCCACTGGATACCCCACCAGGACAGAATGTTTGACCAAATTTTCCAAGTAAACATGCACTGTAGCAACACATGACAATCTGTTTCAACATCACACCCACAGAACACAAACTCTGTTGAAGCGTCCTGACTAAGGCACCCTACACATTGAAGGAAAGCTCTTGACTTGATTCTACCCTTCCAAGTGAGCCATCAGAAAAATTGGACTTTTGGTGAAGAGAAATTCTACCAAATCCAACTAGTATCCTCCAACCCCTATGCTGCATCATAGTTACTATACACTGATTTTACAGTGAGCACACCTGAAGATGAGGCTTTCCAAAGTAACGAGTCAACTCTTTCTGATAACATTGGCTCATGTGTAGACAAGAATACTCTAAGTCTTCCCACCTCAACTTCCTCCCAAGCCCTCAAACCTCTTCTGAACCTCAAAATCCACCCATCTCGAATCAAGCTTCCACAATCATCTGTTTAAGATTGGCTTCATTGTTATCAGATAGCTCAAATAGCCTAGGAAACTCATCCTTCAAGCTACAATTAGATAACCAATGATCCTCCCAAAAACTAATTCTTCTCTCATTGCTAACTTTGGTGATCGAATTCTCCATGAAGAAGTAAAATAAATTTCGACTGCTGTGTTCAAGACTAAGAATATCACCCCAGATTCTTGTGCACTGAATTCCATCCACCAAAAAAGGTCTCCATCTCCCACTAGAACTGCTGTACTTACTAGTCACAACCTCTTTCCACAATGCTTGATCATTACTACCATTTCTCCACCACCATTTTTCTAGGAGACAGTCATTATCCCTCAACCTTCTAATACCCAAACCTCCACACCCTTTCTTTTTAGTAATCTTCTCCTATCTCACCGTATAAAGCTTCTTTTTAGTTTCAAGATCACCCCACAAGAACCTAGCTTGGATTTTATCAAGCAACTTAGCTACACCCACAGGTACTTTAAATAAAGATAGGTAATACGCTGGTAATGAAGTTAACACCGACTTGATCATAGTTAACCTTCCCTCAAAAGAAACTACCTCTCTTTTCCAAGAAGCTAAGTTAGATTTGAATTTATTGATCACTGGAAACTATATGAGCTTCTTTTTTGGGCTGACCCCCAATGGCAACCCAAGATATGTAAAAGGTAGCTTTTGACCTTGATAGTTCAGTTTCTCAGTGAAATCAGCCACCACCTCCTCTTGCACTCCCACCCCACAAACCTTACTCTTATGGAAGTTAATCCTTAATCTAGATAGCACTTCAAAACATCTCAAAATTTTTTTGACATTCAAGATTTCATGCTCATCAGCTTCACAAAACACAATAGTGTCATTTGCGAATTGCAGATGGGTGACACTAATCCTCCTAGTACCTATAACCACACCTTTGAATAGCCCCAAATCTTTTTCCCTTTGGAATAACATATTAAGACCTTCAGCCACAATGATAAAGAGAAACGGCAACAATGGATCCCCTTGTCTAAGTCCTTTTTCTGGACAAAACTCAGCCGTGGGTGAGCCATTCACAAGGATTGAAACTCTAGATGATTGCACATATTCCTTTATCCACCTAGTCCACTTGTTTTGAAAACCAAAGCTAGACATCATGGCGAATAGACACTCCCAATTTACCTAATCGTAAGCTTTTCAAAATCCAGTTTCAAAATGAACCCCTTCTGCTTTTCTTCTTTCACCAATCCACAATTTCATTTGAGATTAACACCCCATTCGAAATGTTCCGTCCACCAACAAATGCAGTTTGGGATTCCTCAACTATCCATGGTAACACCTTTTTGAATCTTGATGCTAAGACCTTAGATAACATCTGATAAATAGAACCAATAAGGCGGATTGGCCTATACTCTGAGATACCCTCTGAACAATCCTTCTTAGGAATTAATGTTATAAAAGAGCTCTTAATAACTTTGGCTAAACACCCATTATCATAGAATTCCTTCAAGAACTGTAGGATATCGCTTTTAAACACCTTCTAGCCCTTCTGAAAGCAAGCCATGTTGAACCCATCCAGTCCTGGAGCCTTGTTACTGTCACTCTTCTTCACAACCCTCCACATTTCCTCCTCAGAGAATGGGGCCACTAACCCATTCGAAACTTCATCATGCCTAATGGTTCTGAAAAGACCTTTAAACTTGGGCCTAGATTTCCACTCTTTAGAAAATTTCCTTTTGAAGTAATTAAATACCTCCTGCTTAACCCTACATGGGTCTTCATGCATCATCTCATCAACTTCAATTGAGTTCAGAAAATTTTTGTTTTGTCTACTTGTAGTAACAATATGAAAAAAATCTTGTGCTTTTGTTTCCTTGGAGGTTACAATTTAGCCTAGACTTCTGCTTCCACATCCATTCTTCTCGCCAAGATAGGGTTCATACTTCTTTTCTCACTTCTCTTCTTCTTCGAATCTCATTCTCCTCAAGACTTCTCGACTCAGCCACTAAATCAATGGCATGCTCCTCATCTGCTAACTTCAATGCAGCAGTGACATTCCCAAAAAGCCTATCCATTCCATTTCTTCAGATCTGCGCGAAGCACCTTGAGCTTATTCATTACAACAAAACCTACCCATCCGTAAAATGCATTCTCCCAAGATTTCTTCACAAGACTCCCGAATTTGGGATAGAGGATTCAAGCATTTAAGAAGAGCAATGGCCTCGGACCCCAATCCCTTCCATCCTTTAACAATAACAGTGGACAATGATCAGACACACTTCTCTCCAGACCCCATAATTTTAAGTTAACCCTTTCCAACCACTCAATTGACAACAATACTCTATCAATCCTACTCCATCTTTCCCCATCACTAGCATTGCACCAAGTGAATTGCCTACCCATCATAGGTAAAGTCAATAAGCTCTAAATTTTCAATGAACTGATTGAACTCCTTCATCCCTTTGTCTCTTCTAGAACATCCCTTTTTTTCTCCAATATTCCTAATTTC
This sequence comes from Camellia lanceoleosa, assembly GCA_025200525.1. Lineage (NCBI taxonomy): Eukaryota > Viridiplantae > Streptophyta > Magnoliopsida > Ericales > Theaceae > Camellia > Camellia lanceoleosa. The sequence continues at coordinate 69,514,510 of CM045764.1, forward strand.
ATTGAAGTCACCAGCTAAACACCAGGGATCACTAAACACTGATTTCAATCTATGTAATACACTCCAAAATTTACCCCTCTCATTTACCTCATTTGGTGCATGGATATTGACCAGTACACATTTAAAATTAGGAAAAAGTGTCCTAGAGAGTATAATACAGTGCCTTGTCCTGCAGCACTGAGAAAGTTGGAACACTGACGACTTCCAAATGCACAACAATCCCCCTACCCTTCCTACATAATCAACTACCATATACTTCATATCCTCATCTGGCCATAACGATTGTACAAATAATGATGAAACATTAGACCTCTTTGTCTCTTGGAAGCATATGCTAAAGCACAAAAATGCTCACCTAGTACTTCGAGTTTAGCCAAAAGAAACAAAAGAGTTAGAAAACATCCATGCTCCAAACTAATGCAACACACGCGATATGCAACTAATAGGCTCGGCTACTAATTATGTCTTGTAAATCAACTTGATAGCATGCGTTTTAACACGTATTCAATGAAGTATTTAAACGACAATGCATCGTTAAAATGATGAACCGAGCCTTGATGCATGCAAGACGAGTGGATGCAAACATGGAGTATGCTAAAAGAAAAATGATGTTCTAAAACTAACCATCATAAGCAAGTAAATAAAAGGGAGAAAGATGTAGGGTTGGAAGACATAAACATTACTACATGTTTTGGCCCTCGCATAAGAGGGTCCGAATGAACTAACTAGCTAAGCTAATTAACAAGCTATTACAAAACAAATAAACTAACTATTACAAACCGAATAAACTAACTATGCTAGCTAGTAATTACAAAACCAATTAATTAATTAACTAACTAATTAAGTACAAATTAGGATTAATTATTTAATTACAACACGAATATAACATGAAATAAATAACTAAGCTAATAAATTAGCCCCGGGAAGCGAGAAATGCTCATGCATGCGTGAATTTCCACCCGAAAAGAATATTGTTTTGTTGCCAGAATGCTTCTGTTGCATAGTAGAACATCTTTTCACCTCAACCTCTGCTCTGTTTTGTTCCAAAAAGTTGCTGCTCAATTTGACAAAAGTGTCTGGCAAGCCAAAAGTGGTGACCAACCGACCACAACTAGTAGCCTGCCGTTTAGAAATAGTGGCCTGCCGGGCATAAAAAGTGGCCTACCGACCATTGAAGCTTGGTTCTTCCTGCTGTAATAGAAAGCATACAAAGCACAAATAGGGTATTCTCAAGGCATGTTTGTACACTTTACCCTCTCTATCATCAAACCGCTCAAAGGAGTGGTAAGCTCAATTCACAAGCCATCAATCGATGCAATTTCATTGCATGATGGCCTATGAACCAAGGTGTACAATTTCAATAAATGCAACACAAAAGACTCCTAAAACTCCACCCTATTATGAATTGATCAAGGGAAGTGGTTTACATTGACTTTTGAACCATTTTCATCACGAAAAAGTATGAAACAATTCAAAAATCAAGGGTTCAATTAACGTCCGATTAGACCCTAAACAAGTTATTATCTTGCATCATTTTAGTCCCAATTTTGTTACTTCCTTTTAATTACCAATCATTCCTTAGTCAATTGAGTCCAAAAGTGAGCTTTAAGTCCTCAAATGGAATGGAGCACCAAACCAAGAGTTGTTTTAGGCATGAGAGAAGTGTCATACCATTGGTAATGAACCCCCAAAGGGATTAAACCATTAAGCACAGTACTTCAATCTCAAGCTTAAACAAACAAGTAGCTTGAAATAACTTTCAAAGCAAAGCAAAAGCCAAGAAAGGAGGGAGGTTGTAGAGGTGATTAGAGAGGCAAACAAGTATGGAAAACAAGAAATAAACACTATCAACTCAAATAGGTTGGTGGCTAAGGCCTAAACCACCAAGCCTATGTGGACAATTACACTATAAGCATGCAATGCAAAGCTCAAATAGAATGAACAACTAAAAATAGTCTTAAAACAGTGCTAAATCAGTCTTAAAACATGCTAGAATTAAAACAAAAATAGCTAGAATAATAAGCTAAAACATGGAGCTATGTAAGCTAGTAAACAAAGCATAAGGAAATGAGGTTACCCCCTTGTAACAACCCTCGCATCAAGCTCGATAAATTACCGACATCATAAACCGGCAATTATGATTGATAATCGGATCAATAAAATCGAATCGATCATCAAATTGAACCCAATTGATTGAGTATACTTTAGGTGTGTTTGATTGACGGATCGAAAAGGGGGATTAGAATCTATCGGACTTGAGTCTCGATTAGAATCCTGACTATTTGGATTGGATATGTATCCTGTGTTTGTTTTTCATGGGATTAGATGTCCTGACCGTGAATCCTTAGTATTTTTAGTGAATCCAACGCTTGGTTGGACGGATCGATAGGATAAATGAACAAAAGACTATTTTGCCCTTTTTCAATTGTTTACTAAGGAATAGCAATATTAAACATATCTTTAATATTTTAATTATTTTTAATTAAATAATTTTTGTTTTTTAAATAAATAAATAAATAAATAAAATATCAATAAAATTTGTTTTAAATCATTACCGATAACAAATCATTATTTTTTTACATACAAAACGTTATCGTTTTTTTTTTACCATACAAAAATATCATTAATTTAATAATATAAATTAAATTTATTTTTTTACATAAATTTATTTTTTACACAATTAAATAAATAAATAACCACTAAATTTGATTTAATAAAATACAAGATAACCCGTATAAAAATTTATATTATTTTTTAATTAAAATTTTAAATAAATTTTAAATAAAACACCTATTACAATTTAAATAATGAAATTAAATAAACTATAAACAAAATTTTAAAATAAAACATCAATAAAATATCTATAAAAAATTATTTAAAAAATTAAATAAATAAAACATTAATAAAAGTTAAATAAAATTATTTTATTTTTAAATTGAGACATTTAAATTTTATTGAATTTTATTAAATATAATACATAATTAAATAGTAGAGGGTCAAAATTGTCATTTTCACATCTAATCCCATAGTGATTAGTCCCCCAAAACAATCCCACACCCCCCTAGATGATAGTCCCCATATGGGGATATGGAGTCCCACGACATGGAGTCCGCGACTAAAAAAATCAAGCGATGATATGAGGAGGCCTACATGGAGTCCAAACAAAGGATAGTCCCCCTTATCCCCAATCCAACACACCCTTATTGTATTGCATATTCTATCTGTTTGATTGATTATTTATCTGTTCGTGTTTTAGGTTTAAACTGCTAATTGAAGGCCTTATCGGCTGCCGAATTAGGAACCGTTTAGTCTTCTATGATCAGTGGAATTTATGTGATTTTATGGTATAATTATCTGAAAACTGATTAGGCACGATTAAATTAGATTAGAACAAGCCAAATTAATAGAGTTGCCTTAATTACAATTATGCCATTGTGAGTGGGCCCTTATTATACTATATTTGAGCCTTCTTATTCATCTTACAAATTGTTGCTCAGCCTTTTGCTTGCTTCAACCGACCATAGAGAGGAGATAAGAGAGATTTGGGTCCATTTTGTTGAAATTGGCTTGAATTGCTTGGTTATGCTTGGAATTTAAGAGGAGTTGAAGTATAGATTGCCTAAGTGAACTTCTAGGCTTGAACTACAAGACTTAGGTAGGGATTTTACCTTCTTAATGTTGTGTTTAAGCTAATTCTTGCATGATTCATGCTTCATTGTAGAGCCAAGTCATGTTTTGGGTCATATATGTTGGATTATGTTAGAATTCATGCATGCATGGTTGTATTGTTGAATTTGGAGTTGATTTCATGGCAAATTGTCACATGCATGTTCAAAATTAAGTTTAAGTCCATGTTTTCAACTTGTTTTGGGAAGAATGAGCTCGTTAGAGCATGAAATGGTAGCTTTGATTTGATCTAAACTCATGCATGTCACTTTGTAGCATGTTCATGCATGTTCATGTAAATTGGGTTTGAAAATGAGTTTAATTGGAACACCCTTGGGCCTTGATTTCTCAAATTGACCTTTAAAGCATGTTATTCTATGAGTTTACAAATGTTTTCCAGAAAATGGGCCCAAGAGGATCGAATTTGGAGCATCTAAACTTGATTTTGAGCTTGGGACTCAACTGAATTTCCAGATTTTGCCCGCCGAGCGGAGAAAGTGCCGCCGAGCGGGAAATCAAGCTCCCAGTATTTTTTAAGCTCAGGTTGCGTACCGCCGAGCGAGTAATGCGCCGAGCGGAGAAATCGAGCATCCAAAGATCTTGCATCGTTTCATCACCGCTCGGCGGAGGAATGTACGCCGAAGCGAGGATTGTGTGTCACGCTCGAGCGGGGAAGTTGATGCTCGAGCGGGAACCTTTGTTTTGCTTGTCCGCTCGAGCGGGGAAACTTGCGCTCGAGCGGAGGCCCTGTTTCACCGAAAATTCTGAAATTGTTTCCTATGCGCATCTTTGCATCCTCATTCCATCCTAGGCATTCTTAGGCCTAGTTTAAGACATCTTAATGAGGATAGATGTAGAACACACCGAGGCATAATAGGGAGTTATTATTATACTTCCCAACTGTTAAACTTAGAGTGTGTTCCATCTGTTAACTGTATAGGGTTGGCATTCCGAGGAGACGCTCTAGCTACTGATAGCTCAGAACACTGTGAGTAACAATTGTGTAAAGATATGTTCAAAATGATTATCTTTTGAATAATAAACTGAACTGTTTACTGTACTGGTGTTATTTTCCGAATGAATGTATGTCCTTTATTTCGAATCAGACAGGCATCCTTAGCACCTCATTTATCGTTATCGCATAGAGATCTCTCGCTTGCCTCGTGGAACCACCATCATTCATCGATTGATGGCCATCATTACGCCGGTCTTTAAGACCTCATCACATCGCTATGCTAATGGATGTACCACATATGACTGAATAACTGTTCTGACTGAAAGACTGAATTACTGTTTACTGAACTGTTTTCATTACTGTAAGGACATTCATTCTAAACATCTTTACGCATTATGTTATTCACTGGGCTTTAGCTCACTGCTTATATATATATATATATGTAGGTGTACAGGCACCGGACCAAAGCTAGACGCGTCGGGGTCATTCCAGTTTTGTCAAGCCAGCTTACGTGCCTCACTGCGAGGTTCCAAGCCTATCATGCTAAGGCTTAGGGGTGTTTTAGCATTCCCCCTTCTGTACTGTCTCACTGTTTTGTATGGACTGTTATTTGCTTTACTGTACTGTTATCAAGGGATTAGGTCCCTGCACTGAGTGACTGTAAATATTGGTATAGACTGTACTGTTTGACTGCATAAATGTATGAAAAACCTTTTTGGCATATAGACTGTCACAGCTCATTGGACACTATTTATTTATCAGATATTGACTGCTTTCATCAGCCTTCGTCAATCTCGGATTCTTGGCGATTCTGATGCTAAACCCATAGGGCTGGGTTTGTGTCGTGACACCCCTGCCATTTTTGGACTTCAAAACATGATTTTAGCCACTGAAAAATCTCTAAAAATCAGTATTTAAAAGCTCAAAAATGGTTGACAACAAGGTTGGAAACACAAGGGTAAAGGCCTAGGAAGCTAGGTGGAAGAAATTGTGAGCCACCCCTCCACCCTTATTGACCTTAAGCCACAAGTTTCAACCAAAAATACAGAGTATAAACAGCCCAAAAATAGTCTAAAAATAGTAGGCAAAATAGCAAATAAAGCAAAGTGACAAGCAAAGACTTATACCTCTTGAAGACGAGAATCCTTTCCAAGTGTCAAACCAACACTTACACACCTTCAAGAGCTTAAAATAAGCTCAGAAGAAGCTCAAAAGTGCCTCAGCTCAAATACCACAAGGTTTGGTTTAGAGTGGATAGGCAAAGGCTTAAGAATTTGCAAGAGAGAGAGAGAGAGAGAGAATTATAGGATGAAAGGGATATAATTTCGCTCCAAAATGTTCAACTCTCAAAAATGGAAAGGGTGGTCCTCTATATATAGAAAAGCATGAAACTCCCTCACAAATATCCATACATACCCGTGTAGACTGATGCAAGCATTAGTGGAAACAGCTGACACAACTGGAATAAATATCTGCAAAAATACACAAGTAGCTGGCAAGCCACTAATGTTGATCGGCAAGCCACACAAGTGGCCGACAGCCCACATTGGTAGCTGGCAGCCCACACTAGTGGGCCTGCAGGTCCCAGGGTTTTTAGGCTTGAAAAACTGTGGTTTTGGTCCAAAACAAGGCAAAAGGTGTGTAGGGTTTGAAGGTTTAAAGCTATGGCATTCTGCTGAGGACTTCGAGCACTTGACTAGCATATACAAATTCATCATTGGGTGTGCAAGCGGTGACACCCAAGTCTTAAGGGCCATAAAAAATGGGGTGTCTACAGTTGTCCCTCTTTGACAAAGCTCGAAGTCATGAAATGATGTAAGTGAATGGCAAAGCCCAAAGACGACCCATTTTGACAAGGTCATAAAACTTGGGCAAACAAACAAAATGCCAATGCAGTTAGTTGAACCCGAGGGTTGCCTATGTATCTTTTTACAAGGAATCAAACCAGAAGTTTAGGGCGGATGCAAATGATACACAATGTAATAAAACAATGTAATGATATACAATGTAACAAAATAATCAAACCACAAGCAGTGCAAAACACACGAATTCTGTAAAGGGATGGAGATGCAAAATCAAATTACGTTCTATATAGAAAAGAAGTGGGCACAGTCAAACGACGCTTAACATAAGCTAAGTGCTTATATCCTCAATACTGGCCTCAGCTCAACATGGATGCTTACACATAACAGAACCATGTTTTAATGTGAAAGGGGTGCGGACACATGCAGAACTATGTTTTTCGCAGAAAGAGAAAGAGTACAAGTAATTGGGTGATATGATATAGTGAGGAATGATCTGCTAGGGAAAGAAAATGATCCTAAATGCTAAATGAAACAAAACAAAGTACAATGCAATGGATACAATGGATGTAGTGAATAAAAGGCATAGGCAGAACCACATTTTACCTAGAAAGGGCATGGACACAAAACAAACCATCCCTAACACAAAAAAGGTGCCAACACCCTCAATACTAGCCTCAGCGCAACCTGGGTACTTGCACATGACAGAACCATGTTTCAATAAGGGAAAGGTATGAGCACATGCCAAATTAAGCTTAACATGGAAATGATGCAGGCGATAAAGCGGATAGTGCAGTAAATACATGCAATAAATTCTATATGCAATGTGATAGAAGTACTAGATAATAACGGATATGATGTAGTAGCTAGGAAGTGGTGCCTTAGAAAGTACCTGGTAGGGGCAATTGGCGATGACTCACCTCATGCTGTTGGGGATCTTCCACTTCTTCTTGGTTTCAAGACTTCTTCCTTCATCTTGCGCTTTCCAACCATGGGTACTACTTTTCTCCTTGGCTATGTTTGCAACTTTCCCTATTCTCTAACAGGGTGATAGACTAGGTTGGTTTAGTATCCAAAATTGAGGCATATACAAGCTACCTCAACCTATGGGGTTGCCATACAGATTTCAAGCCGAGGATGCACCCCTGGGTATTTAAACCAGACTTTAGTCTCAAAAATTTTGAACCTTTGCATTCTAGGCCTCGGCCATTCAAACTCTAGTTTCTACCATCTCAATTGATCTCCTAGGAACTCATCGCAAATGTAGTCAAGCGGCTATACCAAACCGCCTGAAGTCGTTTGGGCGTGACAAACCCCAAAGGAATTGCACCTTTAGAGGATTTAAGGTCTCCTAGACCCAGTGAGTGCACAAGACAGTGTGAGTGACGGTGAATGCAAAAGACAGTGCGAACTCAAGGTGCAAAAATAGTGTGAATGAGGGTGAATGAATGCACAAAATAGTGTTATATGAGTGCACAAGACAGTGAGATGCAAGGTGCACAAAATAGTGCGACATGGGTGCACAAGACAGTGCGATATGGGTCAATGAATGCACAAAACAGTGCGATGCAAGGTGCACAAAATTGTGCGATACAAAGATGAATGCACAAAATAGTGCTAAATTGGTGCACAAGACAGTGTTATGAAAGTTTGCACAAGACAGTGTGATATGGGTGAATGCGCAAGATAGCGCAATGCAGGTGCACAAGACAATGCGATGCAAGTTTGCACAAGATAGTGCGATATGGGTGAATGCGCAAGATAGCGCAATGCAGGTGCACAAGACAGTGAGATACAAGTTTGCACAAAATAGTGCGATACAAGTGCACAAGATAATGTGAGGCAATGTGAACTAAACAGTGCGATACAGGGTAGAATGCACAAGATAGTATGATACAAAGTGCACAAAACAGTGCGATACAAGGTGCACAAAACAGTGCGATGTAAAGATGAATGGTAGAAAATGAGCAGTACATAGAGTAGTGCATTATGTACCATATGAAACGAATGTAGGGCAACTTGCCACAACTCATTGAAATGTAATTGAAAAACACTGTGGAAGATAACTCAATGAAACTCTATTAAGTACAGAACAAAGTCAGTAGTAAGAGCAACTAAACACGCAGTTCAAATCAACCAAAGTGTACAAGCATGCACACATAATGCACATGTATTAATCAGTGGGAAGCTGGCAATCCCAAGAGAATTTTGAAATGGTTGGAGACAACTTTTGAAAGCCGAATCATATCAGAATTATTATAGGGGTAAACTACCTTAATCCAAGGGAAAGTGCCCAACAAATGGCTTTGGCAGACTGAGAGATAGGTTGGGTTCATGCCCCTTGTTCAATTGATGACCCGATCAGATGCACTGAAACTTGCCCCTAGTGTTTAGTCACTGGCCACCGGTTGGGTTCATTTCCCTTGTTTGATGGATGGCCCAATCAGATGTACTGAAAATTGCCCCTAGTGCCTAATCACTGGCCACCTTTTTCAACATTATGTAGGCACGTGAGATGGGGATCATCAGATCCTGGAATAGTTTCCAACCAATCTAACTCATGCTTCTCTTCTCACATATTGAGAACTTACTTTAGTCCCCTCTGAAGCAATAACGGTTTTCTCATATACACATTGCAATGATCATGAATGTGACACCCCTTGTATGGGCACTCTCAGTTTGTTTATAAATTCCACACGTGGACTTGTTTTCAGGTTTAGAGCAAACATTCGTGTATGGAATTTTGATCATGTCACTTTGTTGAACTTTTGAGCGACAAAGTCGCTAGGGTGACTCGATAAAAAATGCTTTTGAGCGACAAACACATTATACTAACTTGATGAAGAGCGCATATTGAGACAAACACCAAGCACGACACAACAGAACTCACAACTAACCCAAAAGTAGAAAAATACTCAAGGTAACTGATCATCCATAGTGCCCTTAGTGTTACTTATGTTCCCTTTAGAAATCAATCTCGTAAAACCCGAGTTTCGATTATTTTTTTGCTCAAGATAGAGATTTCACTGATAAGTTCAAGTATTGAAAATTTCTCTACTTGTTGATTTAAGTTAGTTTTTTCTTACCCAACGCAAGTATATGATATGCACAACAGTTGGTGTAGCTCATGGATTAACTCGAAGTTGACAACGTAAATTGGGCAAGATGATTGGATCGAGATGAATGTGATAGATATGGTTGAGATCGAACTTCAGAATGAAGTTGCCTATGTATTCCAAAAATGGGAATCAAGTCAACATAGTTCATGGCTGAGGTTCACTCAAGTGTTGACACTCTCCTTTTGCGCTGTAACTTTTGCCAAAGTCGCCTCTTCGGGTTTTTAACCTTGCGAGCTATATTTTTGATTTCTCATTTTTCATGCTCTAACTTTTGCTTAGGTTGCCCTTTTAGGTTTTCGGCTTAATGAGCCTCTCAAGGAGCATTACAACATTTGTGGTGAATTTGATCAATAGTCATTCTTGTCCTAACACTGGAACTGGCTTTGCCTTGATTTGAGCTTGGTTCTCCATTCTTTTACGCATGCTTTCTTTCTTTTTGTTTGCTTCATTTTCAGAGTTAGTTCTTCTTGCAATGTGGTACCTCCTTGCATTGGCTTTTCATTCAGACAACAGTTCATTTTTTCACAATTGCTCGGACTTCATTCCAATGGATCATAGTTGATTGGATTTTATTCTAATGAATGCCCCTGACTTTATGGTTGACCCCGCCCCCCCCCCCCCCCCTTTTTTGGTTTCTTTTTCTTTTTTTTTTCTCTTTCTTCTTTTTTCCTTCTTTTCTTTCTCTTTCTTTTTGGTTTCTTTTTATCCTTCTTTTTTTATTTTTTTGGGGGAGGGGGTTTTCTTTTATCCTTTTCTCTTTGAAATAATGAAAACACCAAGGGAGAAATTCTATGATTTGTGAGGTTTGAAATCCGACTTGTACTTGCAAGTCTGAAAGCCACCTTTGTGCTTGCCAATATGATTGCTTAACGGCGAAGAGAATCCCCAAGACAATATAGAATACCACGCACAATTTTGAACCTATCTTCGCAAGTTTTGCAAAAGAAACAACTTAAAATTTTTGAAATCATGAATGACTTTGCACCGATAAGTCAGAATTCACTCAAATCATTCGGGGGATCCTTCTTAACATTCGAGCTTATTAACAGTATCTCATTCAAAAAATAAATTCGAAGCCTTTTTCTATTTCTAAAAGGTCACACATGCATCACTATAGGCACAATAAAATGATCAAAAACTTGACTCCTACTTTCTTATAAAGATGAAGACCTAAGGGTATATGAGAGCGACTCAAAGGAAAAGACTCAACTGACACAACAACGCAAGAAAATACAAAGAAAATAACACTCACAACACAACTATTTGCAGGACACAACTCAAACTCAAAACAAAATAAGCATTTCTAAGACAATAAGGGGTTTCTTTTCTCCAAGTCTATCTATAGAATTTCAAAAACAACTTGAAGTAGCCCAAGGGAAGGTCCAGACCTACCTTCAATTCAACAATACTAACATCCACACCCAGCAGGATTGATTTCAGACTTTTAAATCGGGTCTCACAGATTGAATCTCATAATTACGTTGTCCCTATACATCTTCTTGACCAGAACAATTGCTTCTTCACACCATGTCCCTAGTTCAGAAGGTCCTTCCCAAGTGCTTTCAACAATTACCCTTGCTGAGACTGAGATTCATCATTCCAACCAACAGTGTTGGCATTATGGCTTCATCAAGCTTGAACTCATCAACATTGAGTAAACTTTCCATCCCTTCAAAGATTTTGTTCCTTTTGCTCAGATTGGAACCAGAAGATTCAGGAATGAACATAATGGGTTCGGGCTCATTGGCGGGTATGATGTGTTGGCTGGGGTAATGGTTGGTTGTTGGCAAGCTGTGGGTAGGTTTTATGTTATGGAGTGGCAATCTATTGCTGTTAGGGAGAGGATTATTGACAACTTTGGGATTTTCAGGTGGGGTGATGACCTTATTGTTAATCAAGTCTTGAATTTCATGGCAAAGGTGAAAGCAACAGTCAATATGATGACTGTACTATTGATGGAATATGCAATATTGGGTAGAGTCGTGTTTAGGTAGGAGAGGATTAGGGAGAGGTCAAGGATTGAGCGGTTTGAGATACCCTTTCTCCATCAGTACCTTCAACACACAGGTTAGGCTCATATGGAGTTGGGCGAAGGTTCATTTTTTGGAGGAGGAAGCATTAGGTTTAGAAACATTGGCAAATGGGTCCGCGAGTGTTGGTCAAGCATTCATGGGCTTGGGGCTAGAATTATGATGGGTGTTTTGGGTAAAACATCCCTTTTCATTGTTTGCCCCATGATTCAAAATACTCATCCTGAGCGACAAAAGTCTTACCCACAGTCTTTGCAATAACTTCAAGCACTTGCTGTTTATTCAACCCTTTGACCTTCAAAGTCTTAATAGCCCACTGAAGTTGTGCATAGGGATCAATACTTGTCCCGGCTTTGTTCTTGCCACTTGCTTTGGCTTGACTAAGGGATTGAGTGGCTATATCGAAGCGAGACCCATTTGTTGTTGATTTGTTATCACCCAGACTTGAGATAGCTTTAGGTTAGCCCTTTTCAAATGCAGCTCGCCCTAGGATTAGGGAGCTTTGTGACGATATCGAAACCCCAAATGTTGAATTTGTAACCATTCCTTAAAAGTCTTCAATTATTCCCAACATCTCAACAATAGTGGGTTTGGCCATTTGGCGCTCTTGGCGTACCCGAACTAGATTGGGTGCATCCATCATGCACAAATTGGTACTTTCTAGAATGAACACCTCAGGCTTGGGTAAATGGGCTGGGGTGATGTATATGCTGGGGTTAAAGGTAGGATGTAATGTATGGATGAGGTTAAGGTGGAGAGGAGATACTTGGTCGTTGATAGAAAGGGGGTTGGTGGTAACATTGGGGTCTTGAGATGGAGCTATTGTTTGGTTGTCGATGAGATTCTAGACCTCATGACGAAGGTGGTAGCAACGATCGGTGCCATGACTGCGATGTTGATGGTACACATAGTATTTGGTGGGGTTATGTCTAGCAGGGAATGGGTTAGGAAGTGGTTGGGGATAAAGAGGTTTGAGATACCCTCTTTCCATCAGGATTTTTAGTGCGCTGGTTAGGGTCATATGAGGGGGGCGAAAGTTCTACCTTGAGCTCAGGGTTGGGCCAGCTGTTTGTGGGCTTGTATTGGCAAACGGGTCGGCAGTTTTGGGAATGGCGACAACGATATTGATTTCAGTGGGTTTAGGAATAGTGTTCTTGGAAAACACCCTCTTTGTTGGTTCACTTGCTCTAGGAAGAATCCCTCTGTTAAATGCACTCTCAATCTGAACCCCTAATTCATGCAAATTTTTAAAAGTGAACAGTGGAGCGATTGTTAACTTCTGTAAGATATCAGGCTCAAGGTTCTGTACCACTATCTGCACTTGGTCCCTCTCAAAAGGCCAATCTATCATTTATGATGCCTTTGCTCTCCACTTGGCAACAAATTCCACAAAAGGTTCATTAGGATTCTAGTGGGTTGCTTCAAGGTCTTGGGTGGTCATTTCAATTTGGGTATTGTAAGAATATTGATTGACAAACGCCTCAGCGAAATCTTTCCAATTCTAGTTCACTTTATCCTCCAACTTGGCGTACAAAGTGACTACTATACCCGACAAGGTTCTTCCATACAGAGAGAGTTTCTGAGGCTTAGTCAGACCTATCAGTTTCAAGACATCCAAGAAAAGCCAAATATGTACCATAAGATCTCTAGACTCGTCAAAACGGTTAATGTGTGGCATTTTGAATCTGTCAGTGAGTTTGAATCTATTAGTAAGTCTTACGGCAGCCTCTATGTACCCATCCTCAATGTCAGGAATGGAGTTAAGTCCCTATGCCTTTTTGAATTGATTCTCATGGTTAGAAATTTTTACCAAGGTCGGGTTGAGATCATTAGTGTCAAGGGGATAAAGCCTCTCATTAGGCTGCACCAAGGGTCTGAAAACTTGAGCTTGAGCCAACCCTTCTTGAGGATCCAGGCCTTGCAAATTTTCAACTGGCAGAGGTAGATCAAAGCTCGGCTGGGGGCCCGGGACTAGATGTGTAGTAGATGCCCCAGATGGGCGTTGCATTTCAATATTGGTCTCATCCTGCATGGAAATTCCCTGGTTTAACGCCGCTATCATGGCCACAACTTTTTCTGCACTCTGTGTCATCACGAGTCTGCTGAGTTGGCAATCGGGGAAATAGATAGGTGTAAGTTGAGAGTTGACTATAATTAATTTTGACCCGAATATACTTGATGTATCTAAACTAGATTAGTTTAGACGGGTTTGACTGGATTGGGCTTTTTTGAATGAGTCTTTTGGCATTGGATGGATCTTTTTTGAATTGGCCTTTTGGGGATAAGATGGACTGGACCTTTGTTGAGTAAGTTTTTTTTGGGACTGGATGGACCGTGATGGGTTAAGGCTTTCTAGGTTGGATTGGGCTTGGCCTTTACTAAGTTGGCTATTGCTTTTTCTCTAGCTCAGACAAACTTGGCATTACAAACAAATGTCGCATCAGACGAGATACCGGGTCTGCTGGTCAAAACAAAGCAAGATACAATTTTGGTCCTGGTTTTGGTCTTGCTGAAGATTCACCCATATCAAACACAAACCCCTAGATTTTGACCCAAATTCTAAATTTTGATATGACCCTCAAAGTTGAAAGAAGTCGCCTCAAGATTAAGACTCTCCCAGGATTGCATCATATATTTTGAAAGATTTCACATTTTGCACAAAAGCATTCAAAACATCCTTATGAGAGGTTTAGGGTTTCCCTGTCCTAGCTTTGGAGTGATCCACAGCTTTGTTATTCAAACAAGTGGTATCACATCATCCTACATATGGGAGAGTATCATGTCCTAGTTTCGAACAGTCACTATGTCTTTACTATATGCAGCTAGGTCGATTGGTCAAAAGGGTACCTCAGCAAGACTACCTAATATACCTCTCACATCTAGCGTCAGAAGTGAAAGGAGGATCAAGCGGTACAGCGGTTGTCTAGATCCAAGGGTTGTGTTCCCAACATGGAAGAGCCCATGACCGATCAGTCTTTTGGCAAGCTTTTGGGCAAGCCTCCAGCAAACCGTCCAAGAATAGCAGATGGCAAACATAGTGACTTAAAGAACTAATGCAAATGCAATGCAAAGAACATATAAATATAGATAAAATTTCACATCATGAATTTCAAGTCAAGTTCTCTAAATCCCCAGCAGAGTTGTGTAGACCGCCCGAACTCGCTCCATGCGCGAGGGCGCGAATTGTGTTCTAGCTACTACAGTTCGGACTCCTGTCACGGTTCTGAATCCAATCTCACAAAGTGCAATGTAAGACTGATAAATCACCAAAGAGTCCAAATCCGGCAAATCGTTTTGGAAAATCTATTTTAATCAAAAAACGCCAAACATGGATTGCTTTGCCAGATTTCAAAGTCGCCACCTAAATATTTTGTTTTGGGAAATTTAGAAAACCCTGACTCATGCCTAAGGCCACGTGTCCTTCATCATCAAAGTTGCCCCAGCTCGGGAACTTGGGTACGAGAGGGGAAGGTCCTGAAATGAGCACCCTCACTCGCTCGATCAAAGATCGGCCTCTACTAACGTGATATGTTGTTTTTATAAACACATGTGTTCTTATTCCGGTTATTTAATCTAGAATTTACTATGTGATGCGCACAATATACAAGTATAGACTCAATCGCAAGAATTGGAACAAAACATCTCATGTTTGTTTTTTGAAAATGGTTTGAAAGTGCTACTCGCAAGTAGGCTAAGACGCAGATTTTCCACCCTCAAGTGGGCTTAGAAAACAACATGATTTTGCCACTCTGCAAAGTGGGCTTAAAAAGCACATTTTGATGAATTATTCCAATTCAAGTAATGAAGCCTTCATCCGCAGGCATTCATGCAGTTATAGCAATTAAGCAAATAGCCTCATGGCAAGCATGCTATCATGGCAACCACTTACACATGCAAGGATGCTAAAGCGTAAACACTCACAGTGTACTCCGAGTCAAAACAAAAGCTAGTTAGTAATCAATGCATGATCCTATCTAGGTCAACAATGCCTAATGCAACACATGCAAGAATGCAACTAAAATAGGCTCGGCTATCTAGAATGGCATATGAATGCAACATTTGATAACATGCTATTAAACACGTATTCAAGTAAAATGTATTGAAATACAATGCGGTGTGAATGATGCGCCGAGCCCGGTGCATGTAGTACAAATGAATGATGCACGCATGCAAAGCATAAGTATGCTAATTGAAACATGCCATAAACTAACCATCGAAAGCTGATAAGTAAAAGGGAGAAAGAAATGGGGTTGGAAGACATGCATCACACACACGCACGCTTATTACAAAATTTGCCCTCTCGAAGGAAGGTCCGAATAAATTAGCTAAACTAGCTACGTTAATTAAGCTAACTATTACAAACCACAACTAATTAACTAACTTAGCTAATTGATTATTACAACACAAATTAAACTAATTAATTACAAAACATGCAATTAACTACAACTAGCTAGTGAAGCAGTAAAATGGCCTCGCGGGCGAGGGCGGCATGCATGCGCGGTCGCGTCCTCCCGGAAATCCACTACCTTGCCTTAAGATGCCTCTGTTTGCACTCTTTTGGACTTCTAAAAATTATGCCAACTTCCAGGATGCTTCTGACCCACCTTAGGAATATGCTGAGGAATGGTCGGCCAAGAGGGATGGCCATCGGCCAAAGTTGATGGCCATTGGCCACTTGTGATCGTCGGTCGGCAACCTTGGTGGCCGGTCAACAGCTTTGTTGGCTAGTCGGCCACTACTTCTTGCAATTTCTCCTTTTGTTGCAATAGAGCACAAATAGAGGCATGGCAGTGTATTTGCAAGGGACTGTGTGTGCAACCACACTCTTTATCGTGTCTCAAGCTCAAAGGAGTGTAGTGCTCGACTCTTTAGCCATCAATCACGCATCTCAATGCATGATGGCCAAAGAGGCCAAGTTGCACAAGTCAATATCAATGAATGCACACAAACAACACAAAAGGGCCTCCACCTCTATCATGCTTGATCAAGAGGGTCGGCGACCGAGAAATGAGGCGCGTTTCATCACTTCAAGTATGAAACGTGCGACATTCCTCGTGTTTGGATTGACGTCCAATCCAAACACAATGCAACACACACAACATGCCTATCTAACAATGTTAATGTGGCATGTTCAAGACTTCATCACATAAGCAATGCATGCATGGCATGTTTAGGAGTTAAGGCACCAAGGCAAGTGAAGAGCATCTCACAAGAGGCATGCAATACCAAGTTTAAATGGCTAAACCAACTATGGATAGACCAAAACCATGCCAAAACAGTGGCCAAAACTCAACAAAACTTAGGCACAAAAAGTAAGGAATGCATACTCAACTCATGGCTCGCAAGCAAGGCATAAAAGCATAACTCTTGAACACAATTAAAGAGTGATAAACATGGAAGTGTGATAACACCATATGCTCTGAAATAACATGCCAAATGATGCCAAAGCATGCAAATACCTCAAGCCAAGCATGCAAGATACCTCAAAACTCAAAACTAGTCAAGGCTATTGCACTACAAGCATGAACAACAAGCATCATACAACCAAGAAGGCTCAAAGTAGAGCTAAAGCATACCAAAATATGAATAAAAGCCTGCTGGAGTGGAGCCAAAAACATGCTAAAATGGTGGTCCAAAGCATAGAGCATGTTAGGCTAACTAAGAGGAATGCACTACAAGTACATGAAGCATATGAAAAGTAACCAAACTAACCCAAAATAGAGTTATATCATATTAGAATAAGGCCTAAAACATGCTAAGATAGGGCCAAAACATGCTAGAAAGACATGCTACTTTACAAGGCTACAAGTAGGATTACACTACAAGTACTAGAAGCATGCAAGAGATGACCAAGACAGCCAAAAAAAGAGTCATGGTAGGTCTAAAAAGCCACAAAAAAGTGCTCAAACAAAGCCTCAAGAAGATAGAAATACATGCTCTTTTGATGGACCATCAACACAAGCCAACAAGAGTAGAGGAGGGGGGGACAACACAAGCTAAAGCTTGTGTGAATCCATCCATACACGTGTATGGAGGATACACAAAGTGGATGCAAACATGCTGGAATTAAGACAAAAATTGCTAGAATAATAAGCTAAAACATGGAGCTATGTAAGCTAATAAACAAAGCATAAGAAGGGGAGGCTACCCTCCTCCATTTTTGGACTTCAAAACATGGTTTTAGTCACTGAAAAAGCTCTGAAAATCAATATTTAAAAGCTCAAAAAAGGTTGACAACAAGGTGGGAAATACAAAGATAAAGGCCTAGGAAGCTAGGTGGAAGAAATA
The DNA here is from genome assembly GCA_025200525.1 of Camellia lanceoleosa. NCBI lineage: Eukaryota > Viridiplantae > Streptophyta > Magnoliopsida > Ericales > Theaceae > Camellia > Camellia lanceoleosa. The sequence continues at coordinate 69,532,370 of CM045764.1, forward strand.
GTGAGCCACCCCTCCACCCTTATTGACCTTAAACCGCAAGTTTCAACCCAAAAATATAGAGTATAAACAGCCCAAAAACAATCTAAACACTATAGGCAAAGTAGCAAATACAGCAAAGCAACAAGCAAAGACTTATACCTTTTAAAGATGAGAACCCTTTCTAAGTGTCAAACCAACACTTACACACCCTGAAGAGCTCAAAATAAGCTTAAAAGTGCCTTGGCTCAAATACCACAAGGTTTGGTTTAGAGTGTATAGGCAAAGGCTTAAGAATTTACAAGAGAGAGAGAGAAAGAGAGAGAGAGAGAGAGAGAGAGAGAGAGAGAGAGAGAGATAATTTTGCTCCAAAATGTTCAACCCTCAAAAATGTAAGGGGAGGTCTTCTATATATAGAAAAACATGAAACTCCCTTAGAAATATCCATATATACACGTGTAGGCAGCTGCAAGCATCAATGGAAACAGCTGGCACAGCTGGCATAAATATCTGCAAAAATACACAAGTGGCCGGCAGGCCACAAATGTTGACCGGCAACCCACATTGGTGGCCTACAGCCCACACTAGTGGGCCTGCAGGTCCCAAGGTTTTTAGGCTTGAAAAACTGTAGTTTGGTCCAAAACAAGGCAAAAGGTGTGTAGGGTTTGAAGGTTTAAAGCTATGGCATTCTGTTGAGGACTTTTAGCACTTGACAAGCATATACAAATTCATCATTGGGTGTGCAAGCGGTGACGCCCAAGTCTTAAGTGCCGTAAAAAATGGGGTGTCTACAAAAACAAACTCAATTTTCCTGTCTTTAATTATCCCCCTGACCTTCCTTCTCTTTTCAACTTTGCCTAAACCCCTTACATTCCATGATAATAACTTCATTAAAACATAATACTTAACACCTTATGCCTCCTAATTCAAGCACCTCAACTTTGTGCTTCTGCAACCCTAGGTGCTGCCCTCTCTTTATCTTTAACTTCCATATGTTTTAATTTGATAATTACCTCCTCTTTCTTACCTTCGAAACATATGTCTAGAGCTTTGCCCATGTGAATTGTTGCCTCAACCTCATCTTGCAATATCTTGTCAACACTCAAAGTGCTCCCATTTGAACCTGATTTTGCTACCGACCATTGTGGCACAGGTATTGCTGACAACCCCAATTTTTGCCCTAAGTGCAACACCTCTGCTCCAGCTTCCCATAACCACTGCTTCTCCCATCCTCTCCCGTCTACCTCTACTACCTTTCCGCTGAATTTTCATTCAATTTCTGCTAGTAATTGAAGTCCCCCTCCTCCTTATCAATTTTTTCCTCTGCTTCACCTTACCCCTTTTCGTGCTTGTGTTTCTTTGGACATCGACTTGTGTTTGGTTTGGAATGATAGGCGGCTCAAACTAAAATAAAAAACTATGCAAAACTTTTATAAGTTATTATATTGTATTATTTTTTTATAAAATTTATTTATTTTTTGTGTTTTAAAATGTAAAATTATCAATTTGGTTTTTATATTCAAGTTTTGATAATTTATTTTTTTTCAATTGATAATTCATTTATATTTTTGTAATATAATTGATTTTAATTATAAGTTTTTACCAATTTTAATTTGAAACATATTTTGTTTTAATTTCTATAATAGAATTGGGCCAAAGAAATACAATTTATATTTTTAGTGAGAGTTTTTTATTTTGACTGAGAAAGGTATATTGTTGAAGCGATAGATGTACAATGGTAAGAGTGTTTTTTTTAAAAAAATTATTTATTTTTTATTTTATTTTTTATAATGACAATGATTTTTTTTTTCTTCTTCTTTCAAATTTGAATGATTTTTTTTTTTTTTTCTCTTTTTATTTTGACTGAGTAGACGGAATAATTGAGAGAGGTATAATAATGATATTGCATTTTGTTTTCATGTGTTTCAACAAAATACTATTGAATGAGAGGTCCTTATGTAGTCTGTTTTGATAGTTTTTTTTTTTTTTTTTTTTTTATGAGATCTAGACAATGTATACTTTAGGTATATTTTTTAATTTGAATTTTAGCCGTTGACATTTGTACTATTATTATTGATTCATTCTATTTTATTATCTAGATTTTTTTAAATTACAATATATTTCAATTATAATGAACTAAAATGAATCATCAATTACCCTACAATTCACAATTATACATGATTTTCCAAAATAGAGGAATAAAATGTAGGTAGGCAAAGCCAGTACATGCCGCATGACATACAAGCTACCCTATTGGTTTGCTTTACTGTAACTGGTGGGTACGTGATACGTGTATAATTTAAATAGGTAAGAATAAAAATAAATAATTAAAAAATTAATATGAAAATATGTTTGTTGCCTAAATAGTATAAGTGTTCTTAATAGGATAGGACTCTATCCCCCTCTACCTCTATTTATAACTTTTTATTTTAGACTAAAAAAAACCGCCGTGTAGCATAACGTGAAGACTTGGATACCAAATGTAGCATTCACTTAATAATAGCACTAGTGTGTGGCATACAATTCAATTAAAAAAATAATAATAATAATGAAATTAATATTAAAATGTGTACCTAACTTAATTGGTATGAGTCTTGTTACTTTAAATCTATGGTCATGGGTTCAAGCCTTACTCTCACTCATCTCTTTGTGTATTTATTTATTTTATTTTTTTAAATCCACGCTCATGGGTTCAAGTCTTACTCACTTTTTATGTATTTTTTTAAATTTATTTATAAAAATAAAGGGTAAATTATACTTATCTCTCCTAAGATTTTTTATAGATACAAGGACCTTCTCTATGGTTTGAATAATTACAGAAATCTCCTCTTTTGGTGACAATATCAAGATTCCCTCAATTTATTAATTTAGTACAAACGCCGTTACTTTTTTATCCGAAATGACCATAACCCTTTGAACTAATAAGCTATTTAAATAATAAAAAAAAATTCACTCATCTTCCTTGAAGTTTTTCATATATATTATTAAAGATCCATACTTATTTTAACTTAACACCGTAATAGTTTAGTATAAGACTCTAATAATTAATACAATACTTATATGCCTTATTACACACTATATAAATAACGAAATATTTATTAATTTTAATTAATGCATTTATTATTTAAATTTATTTTTTATTTATTTTTTCTTTTTTATTTTAAGTTGAAACAAATGGATTTTTTTTTCCGGAATTTGCTTATTTATTTATTCATATAGGTAAGAAAATTATTTATCTCTAAATTGCTAAGATATTATTAATTTTAGAGAGATTACTTATTTTCAAGTATTTTATCAATAAAAATTAAGTTCTTTTTTGTATTAATATTGTCTTAACAATTTAAAGATTTTATTTAATATTGCATGAAATTTAAGAATTTTATGAAATAATGGTAAAATATGTATGGATTTTTGATAATGTATATAGAAAACCTCAGGGGAAGTGAGTGAAATTTCTCATTTAAATAGATAAAGTAATTAATGTGCAATTTTTTCATTTTTGGTATGACATCAGCCTGACATTAGTAAATTCTGTTAAATAACCTAACAATGGAGAAATCTTGATAATAGTTTCAAAAATAAGAAAAGTTAGTTTAATTATTGAAACCACATGTGTAATTTATCAAAAACCTCAGGAGAGGTAACTATAATTTATCCAAAAATAAAAAATAGCGCCACGTAGCATGAGGAAAACAAAGTTTCACTACAGCAAATGAGAGTTTCACATAATAATAAAATAAAAAGATAGATAGATTAAGATACTATATATTACAAAAATATCTTTGAATGGATTTTATTTGGTAATAAAATTCTCACTTACCAGAAGAACAAAAAAAATATCTTCATCATCATCCATAATTCTAAATGGATAAGGGTGTATCCTCCTGAAATTAACATTATGTTAATAGTTTTCAAATTGATGATGTAAAAGATTTCCATTTTATAGTATAGTTTGGCACCACTCATCAAGTTAAAAATGAAAATTTGAAACTATTTTAAGTTGTCAGTGTCTTATTAAGCCTCTTCTCAGGTATATTTTCTTTTGAAATAGTTTCACAAATGTAGAGCCAACCAGGGGCGGAGGGAAAGAGGGTCGCGGGGGGTCACGTGCCCCCCTCAGTTTTGAGAATTTTTTTTTTTTTTTTTTTGTCATATATAAAATGTATTTTTTTTCTTAACATGTTTTTTGATTAAGAATTTATTATATTGTTCACACCAAGTAGTTATTTGATACTTTGAGAGTATTATGTGATATTATTTATGTAATAGTTTAAAGTAATATTATAGCAAAAAATCTTATAAATTGAAAATAATTGAACTCATTATTTTCAAACAGTTAACAGATTGTTTAGTGTGATTTGTGATTTCTCATGTTTTAAGCATCACGTAGGCAATGTTATATGGTATTCTAAGACTGTTTAATAATTTTCATTCAAAACACATCATTTATAAATAATGTCATCTTTTTAATATTTTTCTATTAAATAAAAATTAAATTGATTTTATAATAATTTGTGTTATAAACGATATGTTTTTATTTTCTAAAATTAAGAATTTTGATTCATAATTTTTTGTGCTAAAATTACAAATTTACATCACCATCCCCACACCGAGCTATTCTACACTATTATAGAATTTTAATTTGTTCCTATTAATAATAAATATGTAATTTTTTATGCTTAAATCTAGCTCATAAAATTATTATTATTTTAATTTTCATCATGATTTTTTTTAAATAAAAAATTATAATTAATAGTGTAACGCCCTCAAAATAAAGACAATAAACCCATCGATCGAACATGCATCAACATAATAAAAGTCCACCTTCTTCTATTTAACTGAACTGTTCTGTACAAAAGTATTACATGTAAACAATAAAAGCGGATGCCTTAAAGGCTTACAACTTTCCAAGTTAACACTTGGTTGCAATCAAAAGAGCTCTAGCTCAATACACGTAAAGCCCTTGGCTTGAGATTACATGTAACACATCAAAAGTAAATAGAAGTCAAAAAGTCCATCCGCCACTAGCCTCCCAAGCTAAGTCCTTGGAGGTGGCATGCTGCCTGTACCTGAAAATGATGTTCCCATATAGGGTGAGCCACAGCAAAGAGAAATATACTAAACCCGATTATAAATAATGACTAAAAGATTAACAGTTGATAGATGGTCAACACTTTTACATTCTTTCATAACACATTTCAATTCAAGACTTTCATGTCTATATTCAATTCACTCTCCATTTTCATTAAATTCTCAATTTATAACTCATGGCTCGAACACGCCACACAACTCATATGAGACAAAAACTCATATTAACCACTTACAACTTCACTACTTTCACAGATATGCATACTAGCTATATCACATTTCCAAGACAAGCATATGAGCTTTATCTCTGAGTCCATCCCCTATCTTCTCCCCAAACAACATCCGGTTTAGAGGTACATCCCTATCTTCCCTAAACCATGGAGTACATCCCCTATCTTCTCCAACACAACACAATGCATATAAACAACAATTATACACATCACAAATCAATACATAAAGTTAATGTATTCTTCAACTGTCATACTCAATGACACATTTCAATGATTGGTTTTAATTTGCTTAATCATCATGCATTGTCTACAACAATCAAGACTATCCTCCACCGATAGCCCAAAGCAGATATTTCTAAACAGAAAATAAATGCGCAATGGATATATAATCAACATCCCAATTCCACAATTAATTATCCCAATTAATTAAACAATATAATTATAGCATTTTCCATAATTAACATTCAACCCCTAAGGTTCCATTTTCATCAATGATTCCACATTAATCTCACTTCTATGTACCAACCGTGCATATAGGTTTATTTAAAACAAATCCCCAAAACTTTTATAAAATTGCACAAAAGCCCCCAAACTTTTATAAAATTGCATAGAAGTCCCAAACTTTCTCAAAATTACACAACTATCCCCAACACATCAAAATGTCAAAATTTAAAAGAGAATCCATAAAGAGGAGTAGGATATCCCTACCTCAAAGTTTAAGCCCAAAAGGAGATGAAGACCCAAAGATCAAAATGCTCCAAACAGAGCTTTTTCAGATTAGATCGAAGCCCCGACGACCTCTACCTTTTAACAAAGCAAGAAGGGTAGGAAATGATCCTAGGTAGATCAATCCTTAGAGAATATAAAGTTAGAGAGAAGCTCTCGGATCTTGAAGATTAGATCAAAAGTTTATAAAAATCGATTTGAAACTTCGGCCGTCGGGATATAAATAGGCTCGCTCGAGCGAAGACTTGGTCGCTCGAGCGACCAGACACAGAAAACCGTAGCTCGAGCCAAGAAGGTCTCGCTCGAGCCAACATCCTAGAAGCTCGCTCGGCGAATAAAAGCTCGCTCGAGCAGAGCTCGACCCGCCAGTCTGCAACTAGACGCGCTCGGCGGCGAACCGCCGCTCGGCGAAGATCAACCAGATCGCTCGGCGAAAACGGCTCGCTCGAGCGAAATCATGGTGTTGAGTCCGGCCAGACGATCGCCGCTCAGCGAAGCCGCTGGCTCGACCCACGAGACACAAACTCAACTCTCGCTCGGCGACCAACTCCTCGCTCGGCGAAGGACAAAATTCAGGCGGCAACCCTTGGCTCCCAAACACAACCAACTGAAGCAAACCTGCCCAACACATCCTATAACTCAAATACAATATATGAAAGGACGTAAGCAGGACAACAATCCACTACCAACATCCACGGACACATGTCCGGATCACTGTACAACAAGGGGTAAACCCGGGTCGCTATAACCTCCCCTTAAAGAATTTCGTCCCGAAATTAAAACAAGTTTTGAAAAGCAAGCCTTTTTCTCCATTTTAAACAATGTCATAACACAATATTTAATGATTCGACCCATTACGGTCATCCATCTCTTATCAAGAGGCATTTACTTAATATATTTTTAAAGTGCATCTATAACATGCATTTCTTGTTCCACTTTCCAACCATTCTCAATATACATGGTTTCACAAATCATATCATAACAAAATTTCATGATACATCTCCAATTCTATAATATAGCCAACACATGCAACATTATAATCAATTCTCACATTAAGGCAAGTTTTACACTACTTCCTTAAATCAAAACATATACCATGTTTTACAACTTAAGACACATACAATGTTCTCAAAGTTCAACAAAATTACAAGTTCTCATTACATGACTACAAATCAACAAACAAGTCCGGATATTTCTCGCGGACTTCCAACTCACGTTCCCAAGTGGCTTCCTCCACTCCGTGATGCTTCCACAAAACCTTAACCAAAGGAATGGTCTTACGCAGGACTTGATACCGCCTATCCAAGACCCGAACCGGTCTCTCCTCATACGAGGCATCCTCATCTACCTCCAAATCGGTCCAATCCAACACGTGTGATGGATCCGGCTCATACTTCCGAAGCATACTCACATGAAACACGTCATGAACTCCGGACAACTGTGGCGGCAAAGCTAAACGGTAAGCAACCTCGCCAATCCTCTCAAGGATCTCAAAAGGACCAATAAACCGAGGATAACTTTCCTCTCTTCCCAAACCTCATCAATCCCGCCTAGGTGATATCTTGAGAAAGACATGATCACCTATCTCAAACACCAACGGTCTCCTCCTCTGGTCAAGATAAGATTTACGACGACTCGTCAGAACAAGCCTCCTCGGATAAGCTCAACTTTTTCCGTCGTCTCCCTAACCAACTCGGACCCAACAAAGGTGTCACCCACCTCGGCCCAACAAAGCGGAGACCTACAAGGTCGGCCATACAAGGCCTCAAGCGGTGCCATACCGATGCTAGATCGATAAGCTGTTGTTATAGGCAAACTCCACCAATGGCAAGTGCCTTTCCCGTCCCATCAAATCAAGGACACAACCGAAGCATATCCTCAAGGATCTGAATAATGCGCTCGGTGCCCGTCGGTCCGAGGGTGATAAGCGTACTAAAGGTCAACTTAGTGCCCAAAGCACTCTGCAAACTCTGCCACAACCTAGCGAAAGCGAGGATCTCTATCTGAGACAATCGTCCTTTGGGACCCGTGCAATCTCACTATGTCCGGATATACAAGTCGGCAAGATGGTCCACGAATCTCTCACGCGCATATGAATGAAGTCGCCGACTTCACAACCGTCTACAACCACCCAAATAGCATCACTACCCGGAGTCCTCGGAAGACCTACAACGAAGTCCATAGTGACATGCTCCACTTCCACTCGGCAATAGGCAAGGGTTGCAACAAACCCGGCCTCGATGCTACCTTCACTTGGCGACAAGTAAGGCACTTAGAACCTCGCCACATCTCTCTTCATGCCCGCCACCAAAATGGCGACTCAAATCTGATACATCTTAGTACCTCCGGATGCCGCAAAGCGCGAATGGTGAAACTCTCGGAGTACCTCCTCTCGGCAAGACTCGGTACAAACAAGCGGTCTCGGTATCTCACACTCAAGTCGGGATACACCGCCAAACCTTTCTCAACTTTCCCCTTTCGAGATCTTCTCTCGAGGATTCTACCTCAAGGCCACCTCTCTGTGCCTCTAACACTCGAGCCACAAGTGTAGGTGCGCAACAACAGAAAACAAGGTCATGACCTCAACGGATTCGCCGAAGCAAATCAAACTCGCAAGTGCCCCAACATCTCCCACTCTCGGATGGCTACACAAGCTACATCACTAATGGATTTCCTACTAAGAGCATCGCCACAACATTGGCCTTCACGGGTGATAATGCAACTCAAGTCGTAATCCTCAATGAACTCCATCCACCTCCTCTGCCTCAAGTTCAAGTCTTTCTGTGAAAACAGATACTTCAGACTCTTATGATCCGAGAACACCTCGAATCTCTCACCATAAAGGTAGTGCCTCCAGATTTTCAAGGCAAAGATCACAACCGCTAACTCTAGGTCGTGTGTAGGATAATTCTTCTCGTGTATTTTTAACTGACATGAGCCATAAGCTACCACTTTCCCTCCCTGCATCAACACACAACCCAAACCCTCTCGTGAGGCATCACAATACACTGCATAACCCAAACCCCTCTCCAAAATAATCAAGACCGGAGCGGTGGTCAATCTAACTTTCAACTCCTAAAACGACTTTTCACAAGTCTCACTCCATACAAATTTGACTCCTGGCGAGTCAACCTAGTCAACGGCGGTTAACTCGAGAAATCTTTCACAAACCGACGATAGTACCCTAATCCCGTAAAATCTGCGGATCTCAAACACACTCTTAGGTCAGGCCCAATCTTGCCTCGCCTCGTCTTGATGTATCAATCGACACCCTCCCCGAAACCACATGGCCTAAGAACTTGACTTCTTTTAGCCAAAACTCAGACTTCCCAAACTTGGCATACAAACCTATGGGCTCTAAGCAATTCAAGCACTACTCTCAAGTGTTCCTCGTGCTCTTTCTCCGAGGGTGAATAGATAAGAATGTCGCCCACAAAAACGACCACAAAACGATCCAAGAATTCTGAAGATCCGTTCATCAAGTCCATAAAGATCGCCGGCATTGGTGAGCCCAAATGGCATCACCAAACTCATAATGGCCATACTGCATTTTAATGCCGTCTTGAATGTCCTCCTCTCGACCCTCAACCGGTGGTAACCCGATCTCAAATCTATCTTAGAGAAACAACGGGAACCCTTCAACTGGTCAAACAAATCATCTATACGGGCATAGGGTATTTATTCTTAACCGTAGTCCGATTCAACTTCCTAGAGTCGATACACAACCTCAAGGCACCGTCTTTCTTTTTAGCAAAGAGGGCCGTGCTCTACCTACGATACACTAGGGCGAACGAAGCCCTTATCTAGCAATTCTTGAGTGAACTTTCAACTCAATCAACTCTTTGGGGCAAAACGATAAGGTGCCATAGAAATCGGCGCCGTCTGCACTAAATCAATAGAGAACTCTATCTCTCGGTGGGGTGGCAAATCAATAAGATCCTCGAAAGACGTCCGAGTATTCACAAACTACCCTTGGCAACTCAACTGGGTCTCAACACACTCACCATTCTCAAAACTAGCAAGTAGACTACTAAGCTCATTCCGCCATGACCGCACTGCGGGCACAACACTACCAACTCGGTCTCCTAAGAAATGGAAAAACTCCCCGCCTTTGTCAAAGAAGTAACTCTCTGGCGGTAGCAATCAATAACCGGTATGGCGATGACGATAACTCCATACCCAAAATAACATCAAAGCCCTTCATGGGCATAACTATAAATGGAAAGGGAAGTCGATGATCGCAATTCTATATCACAACCTCTACATCCGTGCCCCAAAATTAACTCACCCCCAATAGGTGACACAACGCAAATAGGAGATGCTAAAAGTGCTAACTCCAGCCCAACACGATGCAAATGCAGCAGATACAAAAGAATGAGATGCACCCGTCAATCAACACTCTAGCAACCGAAAGGTTGCAAAACAAAAAGTACCTCTCACTCTTGATGGAGTTGGTACCAAATCTGCAAGCAACAAAGATACACGCTCAGAGGACTCGGGTCCACTGCTCACCCTCGGGAGCATAAGGATCTTGATCGACCGATGACGGCTCGGATTGGCCTCGAGGCTCGCAGACAGATCGAGCCGGGTTGAAATCCTCGTCGCTTAGAACCAGACGCCTCTGAGTGGCACTCAATCAGGCGAGAACCTCTTCAGTGCCCAGCCCACATCGATAATCAGACAAGGCGCCCGCCCAAACTCGACCTGTGGCTGGTGAAGAAGATGCCCTTCGACCTCCGCTTCAGGCAAATCAAGCCTTGTGACCTACCGCCACACTTGTAACAAGTAAACTCTCGACCCCCTCCGAGCTCGTGACTCTCGATCTTTGGAAAGTCGACCGAGAAACTCCACCTCGAGATCACTGAGGGTTATAACCCTCTGTCTCCTACTATCGCTCGTCCTCCCCGACTCCTCTTGGAGCCTTTTCGCCCTTCATCCTCTTCCGCATCATAATCTCAAGATGAGTTGCGGATCAACCAATCGCCCATAATCCCGAAACATAGACCCCATTAATTCTCAACTTGAGGCCGCTCAACTTCTTCTCAAACTCAATGCAACGGCGTTCCTGACGCCACCAATTCAGTGCAAACCTGGACAAACTAGTGAATGAGGCCTCAAACTCGGCCACTGATAAACTGTCCTGCTTGAGCTGGCAGAACTGACCCCTCAACTTCTCCTGAACAGCCGGAGACAAAAACTTCTCCTGAAAAGCGTCAACAAAAGCCTTCCAAGTACCCCCAATACGACCCTTGGTGAACTTCCACCACTGACCAAGATCCCTTTCACCGAAAGATGCCAAGGTCACCTTCAGTACTTCGCCTTCGATGCCTAGCATCACAAACGTCTTCGTTGTCTGTTCGAGCCATTCATCAGCTTTAAGCGGCACTTTTGGATCACCCACAAACTCATCCGGATTAGACCGGAAGAACTCCGTCTTGAGAAAAGAAGGTCCTGATCTGCAACAACAACTCGAGCACGATTCTCGGCCCGAGAATACCCACCGACTCCTGAACGCCTCGCTATCTCTCGGGCTAGAGCGCCCATAGCTCGCCGTTTATTGGCTCGCCACATTGGCTCGACCAACCCCTTCCCGAGCCGGAATCTCATCCCAGAAGGCATATCTGCCTCCTAGGCCTACCACGCCTTCCACCTCTTCCTCGCCCCGACATCCTAATAAAGGTAACGTAACGTTAGCACATTTATAAACGTGCCATAACTAAACACTCGCGTCCTAAAACATGGACCACAATAATTCACTCCACGTAAGCACATAAGCACTTACGAATTTTATTTCTTGATAATGGTAGTCCGGCGTTACGAGTTCTGAGAAACGACATTGATCAAGTGCCTTTCCAACAAGACTCCCAGAAACCCAAGGATCCAGTCAACATCCTAGAAATTAAATCCCATACCCAAATAATCACATAAGCATGTTATCAATTAAGCACATAGCATATGACACTACACTAAGTCTCTATCAAGCGAGACAAACCCATTGTGATCCTAATCACTTCCCACGCACTCCAAAGTATTCAACCCAGACGCCTCGATACCAAGTTGTAACGCCTCAAAATAAAGACAATAAACCCATCGATCGAACATGCATCAACATAATAAAAGTCCACCTTCTTCTATTTAATCGAACTGTTTGCATAAAAGTATTACATGTAAACAAAAAAAGCGGATGCCTTAAAGGCTTACAACTTTCCAAGTTAACACTTGGTTGCAATCAAAAGAGCTCTAGCTCAATACACGTAAAGCCCTTGGCTTGAGATTACATGTAACACATCAAAAGTAAATAGAAGTCAAAAAGTCCATCCGCCACTAGCCTCCCAAGCTAAGTCCTTGGAGGTGGCATCTCAGCACTAAAAATGATGTTCCCATATAGGGTGAGCCACACCAAAGAGAAATATACTAAACCAGCTAAATAATGACTAAAAGATTAACAGTTGATAGATGGTCAACACTTTTACATTCTTTCATAACACATTTCAATTCCAAGACTTTCATGTCTATATTCAATTCACTCTCCATTTTCATTAAATTCTCAATTTATAACTCATGGCTCAACTCCCACACAACTCATATGAGACAAAAACTCATATTAACCACTTACAACTTCACTACTTTCACAGATATGCATACTAGCTATATCACATTTCCAAGACAAGCATATGAGCTTTATCTACGGAGTCCATCCCCTATCTTCTCCCAAACAACATCCGGTTTAGAGGTACATCCCCTATCTTCCCCTAAACCGTGGAGTACATCCCCTATCTTCTCCAACACAACACAATGCATATAAACAACAATTATACACATCACAAATCAATACATAAAGTTAATGTATTCTTCAACTCATACTCAATGACACATTTCAATGATTGGTTTTAATTTGCCTAATCATCATGCATTGTCTACAACAATCAAGACTATCCTCCACCGATAGCCCAAAGCAGATATTTCTAAACAGAAAATAAATGCGCAATGGATATATAATCAACATCCCAATTCCACAATTAATTATCCCAATTAATTAAACAATATAATTATAGCATTTCCCATAATTAACATTCAACCCCTAAGGTTCCATTTTCATCAATGATTCCACATTAATCTCACTTCTATGTACCAACCGTGCATATAGGTTTATTTAAAACAAATCCCCAAAACTTTTATAAAATTGCACAAAAGCCCCCAAACTTTTATAAAATTGCATAAAAGTCCCAAACTTTCTCAAAATTACACAACTATCCCCAACACATCAAAATGTCAAAATTTAAAGACAGAATCCATAAAGAGGAGTAGGATATCCCTACCTCAAAGTTTAAGCCCAAAAGGAGATGAAGACCCAAAGATCAAAATGCTCCAAACACCGACTTTTTCAGATTAGATCGAAGCCCCCGACGACCTCTACCTTTTTAACAAAGCAAGAAGGGTAGGAAATGATCCTAGGTAGATCAATCCTTAGAGAGAATATAAAGTTAGAGAGAGAAGCTCTCGGATCTTGAAGATTAGATCAAAAGTTTATAAAAATCTGATTTGAAACTCGCTGCTGTCGAACTGATATAAATAGGCTCGCTCGAGCGAAGACTTGGTCGCTCGAGCGACCAGACACAGAAAACCGTAGCTCGAGCCAAGAAGGTCTCGCTCGAGCCAACATCCTAGAAGCTCGCTCGAGCGAATAAAAGCTCGCTCGAGCCAGGAGCTCGACCCTTCAGGTCTGCAACTAGACGCACGCTGAAGCGATTTAACCGCCGCCGGCGAAGATCGAACCAGATCGCTGAGCGAAGAATACTCGCTCGAGCTGAAATCATGGTGTTGAGTTCAGCCAGACGCGATCGCTCGCCGAAGCGCCGCTCTGGCTCGACCCACCAGACACAAAACTCAACTCTCGCTCGAGCGACCAACTCCTCGCTCGAGCGAAGGACAAAAATTCTGGACAACAACCCTTGGCTCCCAAACACAACCAACCTGAAGCAAACCTACCCAACACATCCTATAACTCAAATACAATATATGAAAGGACGTAAACAGGACAACAATCCACTACCAACATCCACGGACACATGTCCGGATCACTATACAACAAGGGGTAAACCCGGGATCGCTATAAATAGTGCCCCCTATAACTCAATTTTCTGACTCTGCCAGTAGAGCCAACCACATAAAATAATATTTGTTATACACATCAAACCATGAGCAAGAGGTTGATCCACTGAAATTCCTCCACTTATATTTTTTGCGACCAGTTTCATATTTATATAATATTGTTTCTTTTATATATTCTTTGGATTGCGATTAATCCCATATTTCCTTTTTTCCTTAAATAATGAAATCAAGTTCGTTTATTTGTCAAAGAATTAAAATCGGAAAAAAAAATCATATGCAAGTGAAGAGGATCAACAAATCAAAATCATCAATTAAAAACAGATCAAGTTCAACTTTAAGAGAACAAATAAAAAAATAAAAAGAGTGGAAGATCTTCATATCTAGATCTATCCAAGTTGCAGATATTTATGTTGAAGCCAAGAAGTTGCCAAATGTCCACTAAGAAATTCAAGTCATACAAGACAAAAGAAATGGGCGTGAAACCCATGTTTTTTGAGAAATAATTACCTACAAGTCTTATTTGGTGAGGTTGAATCAAGTACAGTTTCTTTTATCCTAAGAAGTCTTTTTCTTTTTTCTTTTTTCCTTTTTTTTTAAACTGTTTTTATTACAGGCGATTTTCCCTTAATTAAAAGAGGGAAATAACCTGGCATGTACTTCTGCAAAAGCATGATAATATGATGAAATTTTATCTTTTTTGTATTTTAAATTTCAAAATGTCATAATATTCATATTAGACATCCCTTTTTTTTTTTTTTTTTTTTTGCATTTTTTGTAAAATTTATGTTTTTAGAACTTATTTATCGAGATATATCAAATAAGACTAAAATTGAATATAAATTATATAAAAATAAAAAAAATAATTTTTTTTGGCAAAATAATTGTATGGAACATTTGTGACGTTTCAAGGCTCGAACCTAACTTGAGCTTTCATTTCAGATTATATTTGTTTTGCTTCCGAAGTTTTGGGTGTTTTGTGGCATGTCGGAGTTGGGAATTAACTTTGCATATCAGCCTTTTAACGTTTCTAAGCTTTAAAAAATCTTGAGTTTTGGGCGTAAGGATGAAAAACAGAGACGCGAAATCACCTAGGGAAGATTGGGCTGGAGCAGCTGGGCCTACACATGCGGAATGGGGGTCACACATGCTAGGTGAGGGGTCGCACGTGCGGTGGAGAGATATAAGGATGAATTGGGACTGCAGTAAACCGCACGTGCACTGGGAGCTCCTGCTCGTGTGGGAGGAAGGCTTCACATGTGCAACTAGATGCGTTTTGGACCTCGGATTTCGTGCATTTTTAGCCCCTTTGCTGAATTCTTTCTCATCATCTCTCATATCTCTCTCTAAAACTCTTTTTCTCTCTTTCTTTCGTCTCTCTCTACACAAATCCATCAACCCTCATATTTTCTTTGATTTAAGTAAATTTATTGAGTTTTTTTTACCATAGTTCCTTAGACCAAAATGACAAGCATGTCGAGGGCATTGTTTTGACTAGTGGAGATCGATTTTCAGCAAGTTCGAGATTTGGGGGTTTTGAGCTTGGGTACTCCTCTTCTCTTCTTAAGGTAGGGATTTCGTTACTGTTTTTCAATACTTTGCTCTAGATAGATGTAGCATTTTCCTATTGCATGAAAACATGACTTTGTTGAGAATTTTTAAAAGGCATGTAGATCTAAGTTACGTTGAATTTTGAGTGTTAATCTAATGTTTTTGTTGTTGTCTATGAAATCTGGAGATAATAACACATGTGCGTGATGATTGAAATTTGGAGATAAAAGCCCTAATTTCCAATTGAATATTCATGATGATAAGAGAAGAGATAGCAATTATATAATTATTGAGACTATTATGAAATAGAACATGATATGTGTGGACTCGACTTTCTTCGCGCCCCCTTTCGAAGAGCTCGAATTGGTTCTGAATCAAATCACGGTTCTGAATCTAATCTCATAAAGTGCAATGTGAAATTGATAAACACCAAAAAGTCCAATCTGGCAAATCATTTTGGAAAATTGATTTTGAATCAAATAATGCCAAAAATGGACTGCTTTGACAGATTACAGTTGCCAGCTAAATATTTTGTTTCAGAAAATTTAGGAAACCTTGACTCATGCCAAAGGCGACGTGTCTGTCATCCTCAAAGCTGCCTCGGCTCGGGAACTTGGTTACGAGAGAGGAAGGTCCTGAAATGAGCACCCTCGCTCGCTCGATCAAAGATCAGTCTCTACTAACATGATATGTTGTTTTATAAACACATGTGTTCTTATTCCGGTTATTAATCTAATTTTACTATGTGACGCACACAAGCAAGTATAGACTAAGTCGCAAAACTTGGAACAAATCAGTTCATGTTTGTTTTCGAAAATGGTTTAAAAGTGCCACCCTCAAGTGGGCTAAAGCGCGGATTTGCCATCAAACATGATGGGCTTAAAACATGATTTGCCACTTCGTAAAATGGGCTTAAAACTCACATTTATCGAATTGTTTCAATTCAAGCAACAAAGCCTTCATCCACAGGCATTCATGCAGCTCAACATATAAGCAAATAGCCTCATGGCAAGCATGCGAAACATGGCAACACTCACACTCATGCAAGTATGCTAAAGCGTAAAGACTTACAGTGTGCTCTAAACCAAAACAAAAGCTAGTTAGAAATCATGTATGATCCTAACTATGTTAGATGGCTAATGCAACACATGTAATAATACAACTAATAGGCTCGGTTATCTAAGATGGCATATGAATGCAACAATTTGATATATGTATTCAAATAAGTATATTGAAATAAATGCAGTTTGAATGATGCGTCGAGCCCGGTGCATGCAAGACAAATGAATGAATGCAATCATGCAAGCATAAGGTATGCTAATCAAAAAGTGCCCTAATCTAACCATCAAAAGCGGATAAATAAAAGAGAGAAAGACGTGGGGTTGGAAGACATGCACACACACACGCACACTTATTACATCATTACGCTCTCGCGGAGGAGGGTCTGAATAAATAAGCTAACTAGCTACGCTAATTATTACAAAACGAAACTAATTAATTATTCTAGCTAATTAATTATTACAACACAATTGAATAACCAGCTATGCTAAGATAATTAAAATAATACAAAACGGATTAAACTAATTAATTACAACACTTGTAAATAATCAACTACAACTAGCTAATAAAGCAATGAAGTGGCCTCGTGGGTGAAGGAGACATGCATGCTCGGTTGCTTCCTCCCAAAAATCCATTGCCTTGCCATTGGCTGCCTCTGTTTGCACTCATTGTGGTCTCTGAACACTGAACCAACTTCCAAATTGCTTCTGCTCCAAAACAGGAATACTTTGCACAAAAATGGACTGGTGGCCTGTCGGCCACCGAAGGTGGCTGTCGGCCATCTTAACTGGCCAGTCGGCTAGTATAAGTGGTCAGTCAGCTACCTTAAGTGGCCAATCGGCCACCTGCTTTTCCAAACTTCTGTTTTTGCTGCAACAGAGGCAAATCAATGTATTTGCAAGGAAATGTGTGTACTGCCACCCTCCTTATCATTTCTTAAGCTCAAAAGAGTATGGCACTTGGCTCTCAGGCCACCAATCAAGCATTTTCACGCATGATGGCCAAAGAGGCAAGCTTGTACAAGCTTAATGAATGCGCAAATAAGACTCGAAGGGCCACCACCCTATCATGCATGATCAAGGGTGACGGTGACCAAGAAACGTGACATGTTTCATCACTTTGAGTATGAAACGTCTCACATTTCTTGTGTTTGGATTAACGTCCAATCCAAACACATGCAATGCAACACAACATGCTTATCTTGCTCAAGTTTTACTTGATTCATTTTGTTTTCACATTTTAATTACCGATTAATCCTCTAACCGATTAAGTCCAATATGAGAGTCCTCTAATGAGAGAGGGGTTAACCAAAGGATGATTTAAGACATGAGAGAGATCATGCCTTTGGCTAGGAGGAACCCTCAAAAGAGGGTTAAAGCCATTGAGCACAAACTCTATCTCGAGCACAAACTCTATCTCAAGCTTAAACACAATCATAAGGTCAACCAACCCTCAAAACAAATAGAAAAATGAAGAAATGAGGGAGATTGCAAACTTTTTTAATGCTGAAATGGCATGCAAAAGACACTAAATCATGCAAGCAACACATGCACAACATGTTAAGAGTCTAAAAGCATCAAACTAGTGAAGAACACTACACTAGAGGCATACAATATTGAGCTTAAATGGCCAAACCAGCTCTGGATAGAGCTTGAACATGCCAAATCAGTAGCCAGAACATGCTAAGATTAAAACATAAGAGGCAAGAAAAACATGCGCACATGATAGCTCGCAAACAAGGCTCAAAGCACAACCCTCAAAAGCAATGAAAGAGTGAAATAAGTGAGAGTGTGACAAAGGTATATACACTGAAATCACATGTTAAATGATTCTATATCATGCAATCATCTCAAGCAAAGCATGATAGAGGCCTTAAAATACAAAGCTAGTGAAGGCATTTGCACTATAGCTATATAAAACATGAATTATATGATCAAAGCAACCCAAAATAGAGCTAAAGTAGGCTAAATCAGTAGCTAAAACATGCTGAAGTTAAGCTAATACAAGCTAGAATAATAGGCTAACTCATTAGGCATGCTAGACTAGAAAGCACAATTGCACTTCATGTACAAAATGCAAGCAACCAATGCTCCAACGAACCCAAAATAGAGTTGAAACATGTCAAAATAGAGCCTAAAACATGCTGAGGTTAAGCTAAGTTAAGCCACAAAATCATGCTACTAAGTAATGCTAACTAGGCATGGAAGAGAGACACAAGGAGAGGAGGCTAATCCCTCTATTTTTGGACTTCAAAACATACTTTTTACCACTGAAGTAACTCTGAATTTCAATGGTTTAAAGGCCCAAAAAGTTTGACTTTAACATGCTAAAAGATGGTGCAAAGGCTCATACAATTATGCAACAAAAGGGGTAGACAACCCCTTAGCACAAAATGGCTTCAAACCAAAATGTTTAGGCCCAAAAATCAAAACTTTTTGTAGTTGAAAACTAGGCCCAAAATAGCATAAAAAGATGGCAAGACAAGTATATACAAAGAGCTCAAATGAGGTAAGTCTTATACCTTTGAAGCAAAGCACACAACAGGCACAAATCTAAGCTTAAACCACCATTTTAGAGCTCAAAGGAGGCTCCAAGAGAGCTTCAAGCAACCTCAACCCAAGGATGAACCACTTTGGTTAAGGGTTGATAGGTTAAAGTTGAAAGTATACAAGCTTCTAATCATAAAAGCTCAAGAGAGAGAGAAATTTTAGAGAGAGAGAGAGGCTTCCAAACTTTCTAAACTTGCAATATGAGAGATATGGCCTCTATATATAGAAAAATACAAGCCTTGGGTTGAAATATTTGATTTAGAGACAACTGGAGCAGTGTAGGAGAGTTGGAGAAGAAATATTTGCAAATTCTGAGCTTTCTGGACATTTATGGCCGATCGGCCACATTGTTGGTTGACCAACTACTAATGGTGGCCGACAAGGGTCACTTTTAGCCGACCTATGGCCGCCAAACTTTATTTGTGGCGGGCACACTCCCCCAGTAGCCGACAGCAAAAACTAGTCATTATTCCCGACTTTAAACAAGCATAACTCCTTCATCTGGACTCCTTTTCAGGTCATTCTTAAGCCTAAACTGAAGCCGCGGAAGTCTTATTTCCAATGGTGGCATTCTCAAATCAAAATTCCAAGTGTCCTAAGAGATATCCCTCTTTTAGTGAAGACTACTTAGTTTCGGTCCAACCGGATGGATACCTAACTTCAACCAACCATATCTCCCTCATCTGGCCTCGGCTTGAGGAGATTCTTGAATGTAAAATGAAGCCCCGGAAGTCCACTTTCCAATGGTGATGGCCTCATAGCTGAAATCCAAGTGTACAAATGGATAGGCCTGATTTAGCGAGGGCTGCTCAATTCTCACTTAACGGTTTACGCCCATCTTCTTTCCCAACTTGGTTTCTTCTGTCTCCTCCAATTTTCTTCAAATCCAAACCCCTAAACAAGATGTTTTAAAGATTTTTTCAAAGTGTTCACCTCTCTTTCATGCATTTCTGTTGTCCTTGCACGGTTTACCGAAAAGCGTAACATTTAACGAAATGCGAGCCTCGGAACATTGTAGGAATTTTGTTTCAAAAATATTATGAAAGAGAGGGTTTTAAGGTCTAAAAAACTTTAGTCAGAATCTTTAGTCAGAATAGTTTTAGTCCAAAAATGGGGTGTGAGGTTGGGATTTGACTCTCTCCTTGCCGAAGAAATCAAACATTTGCACTACACAACTTTCATCCCCGAATAAGCAATCAGTGGCGCCCAAGTCTTAACGGCGGTCAAAAATGTGGTGTCTACAATATGTGGTGATTTAATTTAAAAGCCCTAATTTTAGTTGTCTACGTAATTATTGAGTTGTATTGATTATTGCAAATTCAATATTGTGAAATTGTGATGGAAAGAAAATGGATGGGTTGTTATGTAATGGATCTATACCGAAATTATTGGAAAATTAAATTAATGAAATCAAATTATTGAAATAGTAGAATATAAATAAACAAATGAAGGATAAATGATTATATAATTAATTGTTGTGAAACTTGTAACATGAAATTGAAAGGAGAATATGAAAAAGGTAATGGTCTTGAACTTGATTTATGTCGAAACTATTGGTGATCGGAAATAATGAAATCAAGTATGGAATTGCTCTGAGAATTATGTTATTTTCAATGTGAAACTTGAGTCATTATTATATAGAGGTTTTGTCATTAGCCATCAATGGAGGATGATATTGCTTGTTATAGAATTGATGTAAAATAGGTTAAAATGAAACATTATGTGTTATTGGTTGATTGTGTAATTATGTAATCAGATGAGAATGAATAGAAGGAAGTTGAAATGTATGTATTGTGAAATGTGATTATACTATTATGAATGAAAGGAATTGCTCTGTTCCTTTCGATTAGTGTGGGATCTCCCGGACAAGGGGGGTCCGAGTGCGCCAGATAGTATGAACCCTCAATCTAGTTCCACGAGTCAATGTGAAACAAAATAAGAGTCCCAATCTGGCACTTATATAGAAAATCCACTAATTCTAAGAAATGCCAAAAATAAATTACATCACCAAACTCACAGTCGCCATCTAATCTTTTAGGGAAAACTAAGAAACTAATGACTCGTATCTAAAGGCCATGATCCATTGTAACCAAAGTGTCACGGCTCAAGAAGTCATGTATGAAGGGGGCATGTCATGAATTGAGCACTGTTGCCCACCTAATCAAAGATCGGCCTCTACTATTTCATGATATGGGAATTATTAGCACGATATGATCATATAACCCAATTATTATTGCTATCTCTACTATGTGGAGCAAACAACTATACCAAATCACCTATTTTGAAATGTTTTAATCTCTCAAAATGTTTTTAGAAAAAAGGGTTGGGAAGGCAGGAATCTCATGAAAAGTTGAGACTTTCACCCTACAAAGAGATTCAAACCATCCCAACTTAAGCAATGAGACCTCCACACAATGAGCAATTAGAGAGACATAGCAAATAAGTACATAGCTTCATGATAGCATGTTATACATAATAAGACGCAATCACAAGTAGGATGCAAAGATGAAAGATGCTCACCTAGTACTCCTCCGTAACATGCCAAAAGCGTAAAGGGTTAAAAAGCAATGCATGATTGTAGATGCCAAACTAAATGACATGCAAAGAAAGATGATAGAAATGCTCACCGAGTACTCGAACCAAGCGAAAATGAAAAATAGGTTGAAATAAGAAATGCATGATCCTAGATGCGAAATCTAATGCAAAATCTGTTCATAATGAATCCTAAGGGGCCTTGGACACTACTAAGATGACACCAACAAAACATATAACATATGATTTAATATAAAAATTGATGGCCCAAGCCCAAATGCATGTCCGTAGACTATTCATGGGATCATGATGACTGTAAAGTCAAACTTAAATGATCAAAAAAAGTAAAAGAGTAGAGAGTAAGGGTAAGGAGTAGAGAGTGACTTGTCCCATACAACAATATAATAAATGAAAGGTAAGGAAATGACGAGACAAGAATAAATTAAACCCAACGAAGATAGGGAGGTTCTCTCTCTCTTATGCATGAGAATGAGTATAAACTATCCAAATTCATGAGAAACAATGATGAGAGGGGAGATCCAGCATATCCTTGTAGTGAAAGCCATATTCGAGCTTCTATATCATCAAAGCTCGCAAGAATGATAGAAAAAGGAGAAAGTCTAATAAGAGGAGGGAGACTCTGATCTTCCTACTCATTAAATAGAACATAAACAGCTCAAATCCATGTAAAATAGGTTCGGGAAGAGAGAGACTTCCTCTTCTCATATAGGAAACCGTGTCTGGGTTTCTAATCCATAAAAAATAAAAAATAAAAAGAAAGCAATTCAAGATTGGCTAAAGCCGCTATACAGACCTCTACTAACTATAGAGAAGAGAGAGAGAGAGATCAAACTAAGCTAGCTGCAATTCCCAATAAATTTCCAAAGCAAAAAGGTGTAGATAGGCTTAAAATTAAAGTGTAAGTAGGGATTACCTCTAGAATAGTAGAGATAGGGCCCAACCTGATCACAAACTGTAACTCAAGTTCCCTTTGATCAATAAAAGTCTCCTAGCTGCAAATCATGCAAGCAAAGGTAGGTCAAAAGTAGTCCAAAAATTCTCACTAAAATTCTCTCTTTTATATATTTGATTAAAACTATTAAAGAGAATATTGGGGAATATTTAGGAAGTCTTAAATTTTGGAACCTTTCTTTCTTAAGAGGGGTGGTCATTTTATAGGCACTTGGGGTTTGGAATATACCTCTAGTTCCCATGGATTCGGATGGTATATTCTAAGATCCATTGGACACCTGACAAGAAAGCTTCTTGGCTGATGTCGAAACAAGATGCCCCCGATAATACAATGAAGAGTAGTTCGACAGCTTTCCTTAGAAATTTGCTCAGCAGAGTTGGAGAAGACCCAAAGGCTCATCCACAAATCAAAATTATTTAGTGCGTTGCTTAGAAAATGTTCAGTAAAGTAGCAAAAGATCCAAGCACACGTCCGCAGACCAAAAAGATTCGGCATTTTTCAAAGAAGATGTCCGACCGAGCAAGAATCATCTAGCTGGATTTCTTGGAAGGTTTCTCCTGTTTTTTCATTCATTCTGGCTTTCTAAGCTAACTTGTTTTGAAAAGAGGGTAAGATATTTCTAGAAAACATATTGCCTAGAATCACCAAAATAAATGAAAATGTGCCAATTGCCTTAAAAATATTTTGAAAATAGGCTTTAGGTTCCAGAAAGTCCCTTATATGTTACTTGGAGTGACCTATTGTATCTTCATCTAGAGTTTTAGATAGACTACCCAAGTCTTAAGGCTGGTCAAAAATGGGGTGTCTATAGTTGTTTCTCTTTGACAGAGTTCGAACTATCATTTCATGACACGAGTGAATGTCAAAACCCGAAGACAACCCCTTTAACGAAGCTATAAGACGCGAGCAAGACAAGGCAAGTTAGTTGAACCCAAAGGTTGCCGACATATCCCGTTGCAAGGAATCATACCTATGTAGTTTAGCGGCAGAAGCAATGCAAGAACTCAAAAGTCATTTGAAAGTTGGTCTTACACACTTCGCAAGGCCGATGGTTTGAAAATTGTTTTTGATGAAATACAATGTCAGGTAGATGGAATGATGACAAAGGTATGATGATGGCAAATATAGATGTGAAATGATAAAGTCGTAACCATCAGATAACAATCCTAAATGAATTTCATGCAAATAGGAGAAGCATGCAAGATGTGAAGATACTAAAGTTGTAACTAGCAAGCCTAGTTGCCATGATGCGAGATGGGTAAAGTTGTAGCCTTCCAAGCTCATGTGTACTTCATGCAAAAAGGGGTAATAGTTGTAGCCTCCCAAGCCTAATCACCTGGTGGTGAAAAAGGTGAAGTCGTAGCTTTCTAAGCCTAGGTGCACTTCGTACAAAAAAGGGTAATAGTTGTAGCCTCCCAAGCCTACTCACCTAGCGGTGAAATAAATAAAGTCATAGCCTTCCAAGCCCAAGTGCACTTTTTGCAAAAAGGGTAATAGTTTTAGCCTTTTAAACCTAGTTACCTAGCAGTGAAAAGGGCAAAGTTGTAGCCTTCCAAGCCCAAGTGCACTTCGCGCAAAAGGGCTAATAGTTGTAGCCTCCCAAGCCTAATCACCTAGAGGTGAAAAGGGTAAAGTTGTTGTCTTCCCAACCCAGGTGCACTTCATGCAAAAAGTAATTAGTTGTAACCTCCCAAGCTTAATCACCTGACTGTGAAAAAAGTAAAGTCGTAGCCTCTCAAGGGGATTTGTAACTTGTAAAAAGATTTGTATCCTACAAAAGGAACGGTTTGTATCTAAGTAATAGCAAGCCTAAACACATTTCATATGAACAGAGTGAGTGCAATAAATAGATTGTAACCAAGTTTTTGTTAAAGAAAAATTATAACCAAGTGATGTATAGCCAAATAATAAGTGTGACCAAATGATGTATGTGATTGTAGCCAAATGATGAATGTAACCAAGCGATGAGATTGTAGCCAAATGATGTGAAAGGATTGTAGCCAAGTGATGAGATTGTAGCCAAATGATGTGAAAGAATTGTAGCCAAGTGATGAAATTGTGATTGTAGCCAAATGATATGCAAGGATTGTAGCCAAGTTATGAAATTGTGATTGTAGCCAAATGATGTGAAAGGATTGTAGCCAAGTGATGATATTGTGATTATAGCCATGTGATGTGACAGTGTGATAGTTGTGACCATGCATGATAGATGTAACAAATGGTGTAGGTGTGATAAGAACTGTAGCCAAGTGCATTTCATGTGAAAAGAGTGAGATATGACAAATAGCAGGTGATAGATTGTAGTAGTGATATGATGGATGTACATAAGTGATATAATAGAAAAGTTAATAGATAAACCTCATAATCAGGAAGTGGTATCGGGAAAATTTTGGTAATGTATTGATTTGAATTCTGTTGACCCTAAATTTTTCTAAGTTGACCGATATAGTTTGCTCAATCTTTGTTCAATTATGTTCAGTTCTGCTTAGTTCTTACATTTTCCCGTGCTTTTCCCATACATGTCAAATAAAATGTTCAACCAAGATGAAGTTTTCCAACCATGGAGTTCCAGTGACATTGTTTCCATAATCGAATCTTACTGCTCAAAGTTGTTGCTTCAGTCTATATTGCCTGTATTTTCTTTAACTATTTAGTCTTGACCCCCTTGTTTCTTCACATGCTTTCAAAGATTCCTCCATTTTTTCTTGAATTCCCTTCTTTTTCTTATGTTTATATGACCTTTAGGGTTGCCTACACTACAGTGAGCACCCTTCTTCCCTCATTTCTACTTTTTGCGCTAGAAGCCTTATCTCTTCTCTTGTTTTTGATCTGCTTTTCTCTTTCCTTTGGTTGATCATGGTGGTTTTCCATTGATTTGCCTACTCTTTTTTTCCATTTCTTTAGATATGCTCTTCATTTGCTCATGGTTGATGAGGATATGCCTTATCTACTTCCCGTTTTCAAGGGATATTTGCACTTGTAACGTTCTAGTAATTGATAGAAAAATCAAACTAGAACTCATGTTTGAGGCTTTAACACATATGATGAACCCATGGGGGTTCAAAAACCTAGACGATGCCAGTGAGGAAATCCCCATAAAGGCCTTGGCCGAGGTTAGAACCACAACCAATGTGGTGTAGCCAGGGCTCCTATTGATTTTCTTGAACAATGTGATGTTCTCATCCGATTCTCTAGTTTATGTTGTCGTTTTTGCCAATTTTCTTACATTATTTTGACGTCAATCTTCCTTTTGCAAGCTTCAATGAGCTTTCCAGTTCCTCACGCTATAATAGCTCCCATGACCGTCATTAGTGACAATGATGACGATGATTGTTGTTTGATTACTATAGTCATCACCCTCTGCTGATGTTCCAAGCTCTTCTGCTACATAGGGTAGAGGACGGAGGTCAGCTTAAGTGTTTGCTTTATATCTTTTCTTTTGCATAGGAAGTTCAAGACAAAGTGTAAATACCATCAACTTCTTTATTTTAAAAAGTTTTGTAAAACCTAATCATGGGTTGCAATCTCTGTTTAATGAAAGGAGAATCCTTTGAAAATGGATTGCACATGGATGTGTTGGATTGGCGTAACACTTGAACAATTTTTTTTGATCCAAAATAAGGAGATTTTGAGAATCCATAGAATCTTGAATCAGATGACACCACTTTCTGAAAATATAACTCGATAAATAGAAAATACAAATGAAACAAACGAAACCAAGAAAAGAAAGATAAAAAAAAAACTCAAAACACGAGACCACTGTAACCGCCAAAATAATCCAGCCAAGAGAGAAGGATCCACCCTAGATGTCCCCCTATTGAAATATTTCGGCATGTCAAAGTAAAGTCCGGTCGTCCTCATCCAACGTGTATTAGTCATTGTCTTGTGCTCAAACTTTTTTCCTTTTTAAGCACTTCACCTCTATTTCAATGCCTAGATCAGTAGCATTCTTTCCTCTTCTGGGTAGAAATGGATTCCCATATATTTTCGAGGCTTGAAAATTGGATGGGTGGTTTAGACGGGTGTGACAGGCTAGACTTTGTCAACTTCAACCTTAACATGCTCTTTTATCTTTGTCAGGTTCCTTTGGACTTCTCATTTCTTCATGTTACAACTCAATTTTGGGATTTGACAACTCATGTTTTCTGATTTGGCTCTCAAGAGATGTGCCTGACTTTTGAAGAGTTTCGAGCATTGATGGAGTGCAGTAAAGATAAGATCATTTTGCCTTTCCCTCGAATTAGCCATTGTAGCATTCTTGCCCAGATTTGTGTGTTGTCCCTAGGAGAGGCTTGGTCTATAATTGCCGAAGGGGAGCTTTCCATTCTTCATTTGGTGCATAGATTCTTTAGTGCCGGCAACCGCAGTGACAGTTGTTTCCAGAGGCAGCAAAGATTTGCCATCTGTATGTGCATGTTAGCCCATTTTCTATTGGCCTCAGGTACCAGTAGATCTAATGTGTTGCTCTGGTTGAGGTGGCTCAACTTCTTCTAAATGGTTGGTGCTGTATGGGCCTAGTATTGTCAAAGACCTTGATGGATCTTGACGATTTTAGCACCAGAGAGACCGAGTGCTTTGCAGGTAGCCCACTACTCCTTTAGGTATGGTGTTTCCCACCCTTTGCACACTTTTTGTTTTTCACATCACTCGGACTCTTAAGACCCATGTTTTTCTATTCTCATTCCTTTTTTTTTCCACTTACCTTACATCTCTTTATTCTTTAATCTCTATTATTTTTCATCCCTATCAAGATATGGCTCATTAATAGATTGAGGGTAGTAGTACCTACTGCTCGGTATTTTACAGCATCTTACCACTCCAAGGCTCGTTTGGTAAACTCTAGGACAGAAAGGGAGTGGTATGATTGGATATCTACTCAGTCAAAGACTGATATCACTTAGAGGTGCCCTTGTTTGGATTTACCAACCATGACCTACGGCATGTCCCAAGAGCCTAGCGTTTAGATGGTTGGCCTGGTTTGTAGCTTGTACTACTTCCCCTTCAGGTTTAGGCGGTAGTTCGGGCAAGAACAGACTTGTCCAGTTGGACCCACAATGTACTCAGTTGCCTATTTTTTCTGTATTAGCCATTTTTTGCTGTTCCAAGCTGCATAAAACGAGAGGGAGAGTTCTTGTCTCCCTTGACTGAGCTCAGTTGCACCTTATCTGATTAGTACCTTTTTTGGTTGGAAGACGGGATGCGTGTTGTTAAGGCACAAATGGCAGAGACTCTAGGAGATCAGGAAAAAAAAAAAAAGACTAATGCTTGACTTTTTTGTTGTGCCCCTAGTTTACTATTTTTGACATTTTATTTAAAGAGACGTTTGTTCAAAATGAGACTTAGTTAAACATGCACATTCCACTTATATTTTGAAAAGCACCATTTTTGTTCCATGAATGATCAAATGCTTGTAACAAGTATAGCAAAAAAAACTAGACATTTTATTAAAATAAAGTCAAAACAATTTTCAATATGGTCAAAACTTGACAAGCATAGAATCGATTCCTAGAATGTGCAACCCCGGGTCGAGACCACAAAACATCTTACCGCAATCACTGTAGATCACCTTAAGTTACCAATATGCTTCTTACAATTGGGTCTTCGAGAGCATCTCATGCAGACATAACTCTAACATACAATAGAACTAGAGTGCCTGTATTTGATCATGGCATGGATGAGTACAACTTGAGATGGACATGGTTGAAACAGATGATGGACATGGTTGGGATGGACATGATATGATTAGGGCTGGACTTTAAAATGAAGTTTTCTACGTATCCCAAGGACGGCAATTAGGCCTTATGTAGTTCACGGTTAGGATCCACTCAGGTATTTACACTCTCCTTTTGCGCTCTAACTTTTGTCAAAGTCGCCCTTACAATTTTTCGACCTTGGGAGTTTTTTTTTTTTTTTTTCATTTTGAATGCTCTAATTGTTGCTTGGGTTGCCCCTTCTAATTTTTAGCCTAACAAGCCTCTCAAGGGTGGTGCTTTTTCAGCTTATCCATGTTGACTGGTTATGTGAGCTCCAATCCATCCAAATACATAAGAATAATCGCTCCTCCAAACCAAATGGTTTTGATGACGTAGGCACTAGTCTAATTGGATTTGAACTTCCCCTTTGGATCATGAATGTGTGCACGGTAATCTTTCAGCACTAGGTCACCTTCTTTTAGATCCCTAGATTTGACCCTCTTGTTGAATGCTCTAGGAATCCTACGTTGGTAACCTTGAATGTGGCATAGCGCCTTCAATCTCCTTTCATCAAACAACATCAACTAATCAAACTGACTCTTCTACCATTTTGCTTATGAAATTTAACATTCGTCCATGATTCTTAGTGATGGGACTTCAATTTCAATAGATCAGAGCACCTCCATCCCATACACGAGTGAGTAGGGTGTTGCTCCGATAGATGTTCGAATAGAAGTCATGTATCTCCATAGTGCAAAAGGCAGCTTATCTGTCCAATCCTTGTAAGTTTCAATCATTTTTTGCAGAATGTTTTTGACATTCTTATTTACAGCTTCAATGGATCCATTGGTCTGTAGCCTATATGTCAATGACTTATGCAAAGTCACGTTGTATTTCTCAAGAAAATCATTCACTTCCCCTTTGAAGTACGAACCGTTGTCTGAAACTATCTCATTTGGTACCCCATATCTACAAATAACGTTGTTCCTGATGAACTTGGCCATGTGCGACATCTTTAGTACTTAGTAAGGCAGTGCCTCAACCCGTTTGGTGAAGTAATCAACCACAACTAGGATGAACTCATGCCCATTGATCCCTTTGGTACAACAGCCCCATTGATATCTATTCCCCATACTAAAAATGGCCACGTTAAGATCATATTGTAAAGCTTGGATAGTGGTATATTCACACGGTTATAATGGATTTGACATTGGTGAATGCTATCTTTTTCCATTGTGGATCAATAATATCCTTGTTGAAGGATCTTCCTTAATAACATAACTCCGTTCATGTGAACTCCACACTCACCGCTATGAATTGCTTCCATGATGTGCTTTGCTTCTTCTTCGTCCACACACAACTTATGCATCCCCAGATGCCCTCTTTGGTACAACTTTCCCCCACAAATGATGAATTGAACGGTCATACACTGTATCACTCTCTTATCCTTGGCAGTTGTCCCTTGTGGAAATGTTTTGCTCTCTAGAAAATTCCAGATGTCCTAATCCTATGGGTTTTCATGTTGAACTTCTTTGATTCCTGCTATCATCTCATATGCAAGTGCATATCCTTCTCCATTCTTCTCCCTCTTGTTGTAGAAACTAGCTTAGGTCACTAATTGTTTCATTAGCTAAAGTGTCCAAGTTTAACTCAAACAAATCTTGCTTAGTCTCTAAGAAAGAGAATTTACTGATTAATTATAGCTTAATGATCTTAGTTTATCTTAAGAGAGTCACTTAAGGTTTTCTAAATCACCTAAGTGTTAAATTCTGAAGTCCAAAACTATGAATTTGAATTCCCTCTGATTTTCTTACTATTTCTCTTTCGTTTCTCTAACTTTCTCTTTTTGCTATCAAGAAGAAAGTTTCTCTCTTAGTCTTTCTCCATCCTCTCCTTTTTGTTGCAGGAACTAATCAGCTTAGGCCGCTAATTATTTCATTAGCTTAATTGATCAGGTTTAACTCAAACTAATCTTGCTTAGTCTCTAAGAAGAAGAATTTACTGAGTAATTATAGCTCAATGATAGTTTAACTTAAGCACCTCACTTAAGGATTTCTAAATCACCTAAGTGTTCAATTCTCAAGTTCAAAAAGACAAATATGAATTCCTTTTGATTTTCTTCCTATTTCTCTTTCTTTTCTCTGTCCTTCTCTTCTAGCTTTCAAGAAGAAAGTTTCTCTCTTAGTCTTTCTGCATCCTTCTCTCTTTTGTTGAAGGAACTAATTAGCTTAGGCCACTAATTTTTTCATTAGCTTAAGTGACCAAGTGTAACTCAAGCTAATCTTGCTTAGTCTTTAAGAAAGAGAATTTACTAAGTAATTATTGATCAACGATTTTAGTGTAATTTTAGCACCACACTTAAGGTTTTCTAAATTACATAAGTGTTCAATTCTTAAGTTTAAAAGGTTGAATTTGAGTTCCCTTTGATTTTCTTCCTATTTCTCTTTCTTATCTCTAACTTTCTCTTCTTGCTCTCAAGAAGAAAGTTTCTCTCTAAGTCTTTCACCATCCTTCCGTCTTTTGTTGTCGGAAGTAGTTAGCCTAGGCCACTAATTGTTTCATTAGCTTAAATGATAGAGTCTAATTCAAACTAATCTTGTTTAGTCTCTAAGAAAAAGAATTTACTGAGTAATTATAGCACATCAATCTTAGTTTAACTTAAGCACCTCACTTAAAGTTTTCTAAATCACCTAAGTTTTGAATTCTTAAGTCCAAAAGGATCTGATTTTCTTTCTATTTCTCTTTCTTTTCTCTAATTTTCACTTCTTGCACTCAAGAAGAAAGTTTCTCTCTTAGTCTTTCTCCATCCTTCTCTCTTTTACTGTAGGAACTAATTACCTTAGGCCATTAATTGTTTCATTTTCTTAAGTGACCATGTTTAACTCAAACTAATTTTGCTTAGTCTCTAAGAAAAAGAATTTACGAGATTAGTGATATTGGCGATCATCTCAACAAAGAAAGAAAAATGCTGGCAATGTTGGATAAATTGATTGCTAAGAGCCCTGAGGCTTTACAGATTCCACACTCCACAGACTCAATCTTTGCACTCAAGGATGGGTTTGTGGCTCAACATTTCTCTTCCCTACACTCTAGTTCGGTCACCATTAATCTCGGTGCTTTGGCTCTCATGGCCTACTACATTGACAGACATAACCCTCTCTTCCCAAGGTTCAATATCTATTTTTCTATTCTCACTTATTTTCCAGTTTTTGTGCTTCATCTCATCATAGTAAATTCTCGATTGTTTTTATTTTATTTTTTTAACACTACGTATAATTGATTATGTGTAGACACCCCATTTTTGACCGTCCTCAAGACTTGGACGTCACCGTTGGAACACTCGGTGATTATCCATGTGTGTGTTCGTTTGGAGTTCCCGGAGTTCTCGGCTCGCGTGCCGTGCCTCAGGACCTCCGAACTCGACCGTTTGTGTTTGGTTTTGCACCAAACACCTGTGATTTGCCTTTGAGGGGCAGGGAATGCCTTCTGAGGCATCCCCACACACCACCGGCTGGGGCTAGAGGCTACCGGCTGGCTGTAGTTGTCACCGGTACTATATTGTGCCGGTCGGCACTATTTTGTGCCGGTCGGCACTGTTTTGGGCGAAATGAGCATTTTGCCCTGCCGACCACTGTGCACTTGCTTGGTGAGATATTTCCTCACATTTGTTTGCAACTTGTTTCCCTCCATACACGTGTATGGAGGGATGGGCTTCTTAGTGGCCAAGCTTGTAAGCTTTTGGCCTATAAGAGGAAGCTCTCCTCTTGGCTTGGGGGTTAGCAATCTTAAGAAGGTTAGCCATGGTTAGAGAGTTGAAAGCTCTGGTTTTTAGGGTTAAGTTAGATATACACTTTGTATCTCTCTTTTTCTCTTTGAACTCTAGGTGTTTAGTCCATACTATTGCACTAAAGCACCTAGTGTTCCCTTTCTCTTAGGCTGAAGCTCCAATGAGTTGTTCTTGGAGTTTTTGGTGGTTTTTGAGCTCAAGGAGGCAACAACATCAACCTTTGTGAAGGTAGTCAACAAGGGTAAGAAACTTACACTTTATTCCCCATTTTGCAACTTGTTTTTACCTAGTTTAAAAACAGTTTTTGGCCTAGTGTTAGGCACATCAAATCTCTGTTTTAAGTCCTCTTTATTGTATATTAAGAGTGCTTTGTGGTTTGAGGAACTTTGACCACCTTTAGGCCTTGAAAAGGCCACTTTTTGTGCCATTTGGAGAGATCCGAGATTTTGGGCTTGGGATCTCTTCACCACTCAAATCTTGAGGATTTCGGTGGTGAAGAGCATGCCTTGAAGTCTCAAGGAGGGGGGGGCCACACCCTCTCCTTGATGTCCTTGAAAAGGACAAGTTTGGCTTCTTGTGAGAGTTCCATGTTTAGTTGTGTATTGAGCATGTTTTGGTTGTTTACCATGCTTATATTGCCATATTATAGCATGTCTTCAAGTGGGTTTTAGTACTCTTTGCGTGATTTGCATAGTTACTTTGTAATGCCTTAATATTGCCTTAACATGACTAGCCTGTTAGCCCTAGTTTTTAGCATGTTTTAGGCTTAGACTTGTGAAGTTTGTAAGCTCATTTTGTCATGCTTTAGCTCTGTCCATGATCATTTCGGTCATTCTTAGCATGCATTTTGTAGCTCCTTTGTATTTGGCTTGTTGGCCTTAAAAGCATGAATGTGTGGTATGCTATTCTAGCTTTGTATTTGATGGTTGGGACCATCCTCCATGCTATTTCAGTCCCCCATACATGCTTATTTGATTGCCTAGCATGCATCTTTAATGCTTTGGTTACATGTGTTGTACATCCCTTTGAAAGTGCATGTGTGCATGCCCTTGATTTTGAGCCTTTTAGATGCTATCTAGGTGTGCCCCTAGCCTTGTTTAGGTCTGCATGTGACTGTTTTGAGCCCCTTGGCCTTGTGAGGCTTGGTGGGTTTGGCCTTGGTTTAAGCCTTCATGGCTTGTTTCAAGTACTTGGGCCATTTATTGTGTATTTGGCTTGCTTTGTTGCATGTTTTGGCAACATGTTTTGCTTGATTTTTGAGCTTACAATGCATGCTATTAGTCCATGTTTGGCCTCCTTAAGAATGCATGAGAGTTGCTTATGAATGCCTAAGTATTGGACCATAATTGTATGCATGTGTGTGTGCATTCTAGCCTTCATTTTCGAGCATGTTGGCCCTTTGTTCTTGGGCCTTTTAGAGCTGTCCAATTCATGTGTAAGTCCATTCCTACTTTGCTTTGCATGCTTGTATGTTTACACAACAATATTCTTGCATTGCATTGCCATATTGCACGCTAGATGACATGCTTAGGGTTGCATTGACATTGTGCATGTTGGACCTTTTGAAGTGAGTTTGATAGAGGTTTGGCACCTTTGTTTGCATTGCATGCATTTGAAATCAAAGTTGCACTCTTGGTTCTTAGGGCCATCACGCATGGAAATCTTGCGATTAGGTGGCCGGAATCGAGGCACATGCCCTCTTAAGTCCATAGCATGATGAGGGATGTGCTTGGTGCATATATGCTTTGAGTTGCATTGCCTTGCCTTTGGTTTCCTCTGCTTTGTCGATTGCGAGTTCTTGAGGATAAAGGGCCGATCGGCACTCTTTATTGCCGGCCGGCTGCCTCTTGGCAGCCGATAATGAAATTCAGAGCCGGTGGCTTCCTCCCTCAGCCGGTGTCTCCCTGCCTCAGCCGGTGATGTCCCCCAGTGCTCTGAGAGGCACCCCTGAAGTTTTGGGAATTTTCAGAGAAGGAGAGCAGAGGAAACAGAGGCCATACTTGGGCGGCAGTGTAGTTCCGAGCGAGTCCCGGGCACACGCGGCAGTCAGTCCTCCTTCCGAGGCATTTATCGCTTAAATAGATTAATTATTTGATTTAATTAATTTGGTTGATTTGTAATATTTAATTAGCTAGAATAGTTAATTATTTATTCGGCCTGTATTATTATTTGGTCCCTCCGAGCGAGGGCGAATTTGTAATAAGTGTGTGTGAGTGGGTGTATGTCTTCCAATCCCCACTTCTTTCTATCCCTTTTATTTACCTGCTTATGGTAGATTAAGGCACGTCTACTTTAGCATACCTTATGCAAAGCATGTTTGCATTCATTCATTTGTTTACATGCATCGGGCTCGGCACATCATACAAACCGCATCGTATTTTCAATTCCAAATTGAATACGTGTTATTTGTATCATTCCGTATGCCATGTTTAGGACAGCCGAGCCTGCCTAGATTACATCTTTGCATGTGTTGCATTAGACATCTCAGTATGCTTAGGTCCATGCATGGATTTCTAATAAGCTTCTGTTTTGGCACGGAGTACTAGGTGAGCCTTTACGCTTTAGCATATCACATGTGTGTGAATGTTGACGGAATAGCATGACTACCATGAGGCTAAGTGCTTATGTGATATAACTGCTTGAATGCCTGTGGGTGGAGGTTGGATTGCCTGAGTTGGAACAACTCATTGAAATCCGTATTTTAGCCTACTTGCGAGTAGCAAAATCTAACACGTTTTTCGAGACAAAACGGATATGCAATGTTTATTTCCAAGTTAGGTAATCTAGTCTATACTTTTGTGTTGTGCGCATCACATAGTAAATCTAGGCTAATAACCGGAATAAGAACGCATAAAGTTTTCAAAAACGGATATCACGGTTAGTAGAGGCCGGTCTTGAAAGGCGAAAAGTGCTCATAGTGACCTTCCCGATCGTACCCAAGCTCGAGCCAAGACCACTTTGGTGATGACGGACATGTGGCCTTGACCTTTGAGTCGAGTTTCCTAAATTTCCCAATTAAAAATATTTAGGTGGCGACTCATGTCGCAAAGCAGTCCATGTTTGGCACTACTTTTCAAAATCTGTTTTCTCAAACGATTTGCCGGATTTGGACTCTTTGGTTCAGATTTAGAACCGTGACACAAATCGAGTCCGAACTGTAGAGTGAAGCCCCCACGGGCGCGTCTACATTATGGTGTATCAAATATGGTTTCAAATCATGGAATCAACCAGCCTAATAGACATAGGAATATCAACAAATATGTAATGTTAATTGGAAACCGAACTGAGGCTGATCTTTGATCGGGTGAGCGGGGGTGCTTAGTTAAAGACCTTTCTCTCTCATACCTAAGGTTCTGAACTGAGATATCTTTGGGTTACGATGAACAGTGGCCGTGGCACGAGTCACGAGTTTTCTAATTTTCTAAAATATTAGGTGGCGATTCTAAGATTTGATGACGCAATCCGTTTCTAACAAATGTTTCGCAATAAACAAGGATTTTCTATAAAGTTGCCAAATTTGGACTCTCATTTTTGTTTCACAGCACTCGTGAGAGTAGATCAAAGAAATCGAGGGTCCGAACTATTTAACGCACGCAGGTATCCCCCCGCGCATGTTATAGTTTTTAGTGACTCCACTAGACGTTTTGTGAAACTTTGACTCGAACTCCATGATATGACTTTTATTTTCACTTATATGTTCATTGTTCATGGCATTGCATACATTGGTGCACTTAAAGTCCTTGAGTTGCCCAGATACTGGTAGGAGCACAAGCAAGCTTACCTATCTTCACGTTACTTTTGAGACCTTATGTTAATAACCTTTCAAGATTTTTCAAAAAGATAGCTCTGCTATCTAAGGTTCTCAGACTTTGAAGAGAGGCTATATTGACTCTTCCAGCTTCTTGGGATCTTCACTACTTATTACTCAAAGGACTCTTTCGTAACGTCACCTTGACAACAACCCCTAGAGTAGAGCTAAACTTATATATATAGTGAGCCATAGTACCTTTCAAAATTAAGATAGGATGCTCTCTGATTTTTAGGATGTATGATACCGCTTGTTTAAATAATGAAACCTTAGATCATTTCAAAGCTAGAATAGAGTAACCCTACCCCCCATAGGGGTGTTTGTTCTCTTTCCTGCTATGTGCTATGCGCAATGTATGCGAACTATATAGGAATTCTCAGATTCAGATAAGTGGTTAAGGCATTTCAATTTGTGGGGTTGAGTTCTATTTTTCAGCATGATTTAGCAATAATCAGTTGAGCCGGTATGCTACCGAATTTTTGATTGGGGGTTCCATTTTATTTTTGCAAGGTAATGTGGCATCATAGATTCAAAACACTCTAATATCCTCCAAGTTCTATGGCCTTACGCTGATAGACTCTGTAAGACTGTAGATTTGGTTCAAGGACAGTCAGTGTTTGTTTCTTTACTATCAATTACAAAAAGAAAAAGAGCAAAAGTCTTATCAACAGAGTACCCCTTTTTCACCTGCTAAATCATCTCCGCTCAAATTACTGGAATTAGTGATGGCTCAAGTTCCAGAAAATATGGTAGACATGTTGTTGGCCCTTCAATGAAGCATAGATGCTATTGCCAATACGGTTGCTACTCATGGTGATGCTCTTGCTAAATTGTAACGCCTATCTGCGCCGTCTGCTACTCAACCACCTTCGATAACTCATCCAATTCCAACTCCAACTCCACTTTCACCGGTTGAGGACCTTCCTGAACCCAACTTACCAAATGACTTGAGGATTCCCGCATAATCATTGGGAGGACCTTTTTTCCTTCTAAAACCAACGGGAGGCCTCTTTTCCCTGGAAATGAATGAGTTTGATCCGACTATGCTAAAACTAGCCAAGTTGGAAAAAAATGTTTAAAAGGTAGCAAAGAATTAACTCTATCCCAAATATTGAAGATGGGTATACTAGAATAATTATCAAGTTGCCTGAACGATTCAAGATGCAACAGATTGATAGATTCGATGGATCTGGTGACCCTATTGTGTATATCCTCTTATTCTCTAATGTTCTAAAGCCTATGTGTTTGACTCATTTGCAAAAGCTATCTCTATTCGGAGGAACTCTGTCAAGAGTGGCTGCTATTTGGTATGCCAAGCTAGAAGACTCGGTGAAATAGTGTTGGGAAGAATTGGCTGAGACTTTCATCACCCAATATGCATACAACACTCAGATTGAAGTGACCGCCCGGGAGTTAGAAGAAACTCAACAAGAACCAAATTAAGGTTTTGTAGCCTTCATTACCAGATAGAGGGCCAAGGCAACGATGATGACTAACAAACCATCGGAGAAAGATCAAATCCGTATGGAAAAAAGTTGCAAAAAATGATAGTCTTTGCACTTTTTATTTTCGAAGAGCTGCATGAGATAAGAGTTCAAACAGAGGATCCCATCAAGCAGGTAATTATAGTGGATGACAAAGAACCAGTACGAAAGACCTTTGGCCACAATCGAAACATTGCCACTAGTAGTAGCACGACTCAGAAGCCTTCTGAGGTCAACTCAATCACTACCACCATGCCAAAATAACCGACCCCTTTGCCAATGCCAGTCCACAAACAACGAGCTCAGCCTGAACCTCAGCCAGAACCTTCAACCCGCTCCATATGCCCCTTACCAAAGCCATGAAGATCTTGATAGAAAAATGGTATCTCAATCCTCTTGACTCTCAACCTCTTCTAGATCCTCTCCTAGCCAAACATGACCTTGCTAAATATTGTGCCTTCCACCAATAGCCTGGACATGATACCGACCATTGTTTCCATCTTCGTCATGAGATTCAAGATCTCATTAACAACAAAGTCATAGCTCTCCCACAGTTGCCAAAACCCAATATCACTACCTGCCCATTGCCATCCCACGATAAAGTTCCACCACCTTCTCGTCTCAACTTTATCCATACACTATCACCCACTTTTAGCCCCATCTTCTATATCACACCCTCTCATCTACCTAAACCCGAGGTACGCATTTCTGAGAGCACTGATCTATGCATGATGGATGCACCTCTAACCCAACCAAAACCAAAAAGCCCTATGGTGGTAGTGTCAAAGGAAACAACCAAAGTGTCTGTGATTGAGGCTAGGAAGCTACTAGAGCAAGGATATGATCTAAGAAAGTATATTGTACCTATTGGTCAATTGAAGCCTGAGGTTGTTCTACCTGACTCATTTTTTTTTATCAATGTTGTCAAAGATGATGTACTTGATCAAGGGTTAGATGACTTGGCTGACCTAGAGAAGGACTTAGCCAATTTCTAGTTCTTTGAAGAATTTAACCTTGGAAATGTGTAGGTAGAATGGTGGGATCTAAGAAATTCAAATGCCAGTCATGGTTAGTCAAACAGTGGTGAAGTTTCAGACAGGAAAACTGAGAGAAAAAATGGATGAACCAAAAATCAACGCCGGAAAAATTGAAGAGAAAGCAAAGGGGTTCTGGAGAGAAAGGAAAAGAACTAGAAAGCCAAACACAGTATAATGTGGGGATGATTCGAGTAAAGACTAATAATTACCTTTTGGTCAACGAAAGTGAATGGTAGGATGATAATAACCTACAGCTCACCCACACTAACAATGAATGGATAAGCATTGTGTCTGAGGAGACTTGGTACTCAAAAGAAATTGATCATTTGACTAGGAGTGGGCGCTACTTCAAGCCTTCACACCTAAACCAAGGAGAGTCTTCAGAAAAGACAAAGAAGCTGAGACAGAGAAAGAGAAAGAGAAAGAAGTAGAAGATGACCTGGTTCTAAAATAGCTAAAAAAGATCCAGGCAAACATCTCCATCTGGGGGCGTCTTATGGCTTCCCAAGAGCACCAACAAGCGATGTTGTTAGCCTTAAGCAAGGCTAAGCTGTCAATTGACACAATTCCAAAACAGCTGGTGTCGCTTATAACCCCAAGAGAGACAGTCCCTGCAATAACCTTTGTTGATAAAGAATTACCACAAGAGGGATCAAAACACAACAAATCATTATATGTGCCACTGGAATGTTGGAAGAAATGGATCCCAGTTGTTTTGATTGATGCTAGATCGGCTATCAATGTTTGTCCTTCACACACTGCTTGTGCGATAGGTCTAAAGCCGGTAGATTTCACACCCACTACTTTATTAATCCGGGCTTATGATAATACTAGTTGGGAGGTTATGGGGACAGTTAAAGTGTAAATAACAGTGGGTGTATCTAAGCACGAAACTAAATTTCATGTCATAAATGTCCTCGCAACATTCAACTTGCTATTAGGAAGGCCTTGGCTCCATCAGATGAAAACTGTATCATCCATGAAGCATCAACTAGTAAAATACCCATATGGCAGAGGAATTGCCACAATCTTCAAAAATTCATCCATTCATCCTCCCTCAAAAGTCACAATGTCGTTGTTAGAAATACAACATGGAGAGGAGGATGTGTTCCTTTCAAGCTTTATATTGGCAGAGGCCCAGCTAGTTCAAACTATCATGCCAGAAGACAAAGGTGTATACGTCAGTGCCTAATCCATCTACTCCATGAGTAAACTGGGTCACATTCTTGGGATGGGATTTTGGGCAAAGTGGTAGGAAATGTATCGCTACAGTCAGTGAAGTACCTCATAACCCACATGCATTCGGACTAGGGTATACACCTACAGAAACTGATTGGAAAAGGAAAAGTGCAAAGATCAAGGAAAGGATCAAGGCAAAGAGAATCGAGCGACAATTTGAATTATTCCATAAGCCAATTCATGGAACCTTGAATGGCTATTTTGTTCGGGAAGGAAAGGATTTCCCTTTCTGTGGGTTTCCTGAGCCATGGTTTGACCGAGAGGAAAAGAAGAGATATCCCGGGTTTGAAATCTTCTTCGATCATCAGCTCTCTGATAGTGATGAGGAATGGGAAGATCCTAGCATTGACATCAGTCAAGACAGTGATGTCAATTCCGAAAGCAATACAGGGGACATCCTGGGTCTAACACTGGTTGATTTGCTGAAAGAGTCTGATACTAGTGCTGAACCAATGAACTTGGGAGATATGACTATTTCTGTGATCGTGGAAGGACAACCTTTTGATTGTTCAAGCTTTATCGTGGATGCAGTGAATCGCTGGCAAGCAAATTAGTATGTTGAAAAAAGTTTTATTTAGAGTTTTGAATTGATTATTGAGTCTGAGTCCGATAGGCTTGTGGGGTTGGATTCAAATTCAAGTTTGTCTGAAATGTCAGGGTCTTCTTTTGCTTTTGCTTTTTCTTTTTCTTTTGAGTCTATTGCAACTATTGAGCCCGAGGTTATGAATAAAGATGTTATGATTTCTGCTTACCTCTTGGTGCCTATAGTTCATAACCTCAACCAGAATTTTTAGAATTTTGATGAATATGTATAGAAAGACATTCCTCGGGCTTTGAAAAATGTAATCAACTGGGAGGAAGAAAGGCGTGCTAAGCCATTAATCGATGAAATTGTTTCCGTAAATGTGGGTACTGAGAAAGATCCTTACTTAGTCTAGATTGGTTCCACTTTATCTTCGGAGGAACATGAGCAATTAGTTATTTTATTAAAGTAATTTAAAGATGTTTTTGCATAGTCCTATGAAGATATGCTTGGAATTGATCCTGAGATTGTACAACATAGGATCCTTCTTAATCTTAAGGCCCGACCAGTCAAACAGAAGTTTCGCAGAATTCATCCAGATTGGGCATTGAAAATCAATGAAAAAGTTACTAAATAAATCAATGTCTGGTCTTGCTTGTATCAGAGTATCCGACTTGGTTAGCCAACTTTGTGCTAATCCCGAAGAAAGATGCAAAATCAAGGTTTTCATTGACTTCCAAGATTTGAACAAGGCTAGTTCGAAGGATGACTTTCCATTGCCATATATCAATGAATTGGTAGACTTCATTGCAGGGCATGCCTTATTGTCATTCGTGGATGATTTTTTTAGGTATAACCAGATCCTTATGGCTCTAGAGGACAAAGAAAAGACTGCATTTACTACACCATAGGGGACATATTGTTACAGGGTCATGCCATTGGATTTGAAAAATGCTTGGGCCACTTATTAGAGAGCCGTGATCCACAAAGAAGTTAAGGTGTATATAGACGACGTGATTGTCAAGTCCAGAGATCGAAAAGGCCATTATACAGCATTGAAAAAATTCTTTGAAAGAATCAGGGAATACAGGCTAGGGCTGAATCCATAGAAATACACCTTTAGGGTAACTGCAAGCAAGATGTTGGGATTTCTAATCACAAAACAGGGAATCGAAGTTGATCCATTTAAAATTAAGGCCATCTTAGAAATGTCACCACCAATGACTAAAAATGAGATGTGGGGCTTCTTAGGAAAAGGGCAATTCATAAGGAGATTTATTTCTAAATTAACCTCGACTTGTGAACCACTATTTGATATGTTAAATAAAGGAAAAAAGTTCCAATGGGATGATCGGTGTCAGGTCACCTTTGAGCAAGTTAAGCAGTATTTGTAGAATTCGCCTCTGTTATT
Source organism: Camellia lanceoleosa (assembly GCA_025200525.1). Classification (NCBI taxonomy): domain Eukaryota; kingdom Viridiplantae; phylum Streptophyta; class Magnoliopsida; order Ericales; family Theaceae; genus Camellia; species Camellia lanceoleosa. The sequence continues at coordinate 69,574,145 of CM045764.1, forward strand.
GCCACCTGAGCCAAGAAAATCGTTGATTCTATATTTATCAGTGACTGAATCAACCATAGGATGTATGGTTGCGCAAGAGTCAGATAAGAAAGTGGAGAAGGCCATCTACTACTCAAGGAAGAAGATGCTTGAATATGAGACATGTTATACTGCGTTGGAAAAGGCTTGAATAGCTTTGGTTTGGGCCACCAAGAAGTTGAGACACTTCTTAGCTGTAACAATCCCAATCTGTAATTAACCATTAATCCATACTTAAGAATGTCAATCAAGTGGTTAAGTGGAATTATGTGATACTTGTGCATTTTAAATGTTATTTGTGTTTTATCTGTCTGTTGTAGGATTATCTATTTAGAATTCTATTTTGATATGAAAATTGAGGCCTTATCGGCATCTGAATGTGAAATTGACTAGGTCAATGAGTTATTTAGAATTTTTAGAATATTACAGTAAGTTTAATTAGATTTCAATTCGAAGTCAAATAATTAGAATAAATTAATTATTAAGTTGAATTAACTTAGCTTTAATCACAATCAATTAGTCCAAGCTTAATAAGTCTATATAAGGCTAATGTGGCTTCCACAATACATTCATACCTTTTGAGCCTTAAACTGTGTAGAGAGAGAGAGAGAGAGAGAGAGAGAGAGAGAGAGAGAGACGTTTAATTCAAAGCTAGGAGAAGAAGAATTTGGAAGAAAATTGGGAGAATTGACTTGCTAGCTCAAGAATTAGCTACTAAGAGTCCAATTGGAGAGTAAAGGTAAGGAATTTAACTTTCAACTTTTGTATTTGAGTCACCAAAGGAAAGAATTCAAGGGAACTTAGAGATTAAATACTTGAATTGGACTTAAGAGGTAGAAATGAGAATCACCACATGGATGCAAGCATAGTTCATGGATTTTGAGTTTAGTTTTCATGCAATTCTTACATGCAAGTGTTTATTTTTGTCAAATTATGAGAGCTCACTATGATTCCATACTTAAACACTTCATTGGTGCAGGTTTTGGAAGTTTTGAATTCATATGATTACATGCATGTCAATATACATAAAGTTTTAACTTTATTTTGAAGTCATTTCCAAAGAATTCTCACATGCATGTACTTATTCTAGCTTTGTTTTGAAAATTTATCATGTTTCATACATTTTCATCTTAATTGTTCATAATTTGTGAGAGAAGGATCCAAGTCATTGCATACATGTTATGAATATGAAGTTTCAAGTATAACTTTGAAGAATTGATTTGTGTTTGGGCCTTGATTTTACAAATTAACCTTCATTTCATGTTTTACTACAAGTTTCCAAGTATTTTCTAAAGTTTTTGGCCCAAATGAACAAGATTGGAGCTTTAGAATCAAGTTTTGAACCTTGAAGAGCTATCTGGAAATTCCAGAATTCGCAGGGTTCGCTCGAGTGATGAATTTTTCACTCGAGCGTACTTTGCAAGCTCTCAATATTTTTGCAGAGTTCGATGGTTAGCTCGAGTGATCAAAAGACCGTTAGAGCGACCACTCTTTATTTTCAGTATTGCCTCGAGTGACCAAGAAGTTGGCTTGTGTGTAAAATGAGAGCATCCAGTACTTTTGCAAACCAAGGGGTTCGCTCAAGGGACTAAAGCTTTACTCGAGCGAACTGCCCTATTTTCTGAAATTTTGTCAAGTGTTTCAAAGTCCATAATTGCATTCTCATTTCATCCTAGGCATTCTTAAGCTACGGTTTAAGCTATAATAATGAGGATAAGAATTAGAAACACACTAAAAGGAATTGAATTACATTTAGCATAATATGAAATGTGTATTTTAGGATGTATCTGTCACGTGTTTGTGTAGGTCACGTGCTAGTGTCTGTTTGATTTGTTCGACTCTTCTGATCTGCTTCTGGAGCTATCTGTGAGTAACAAGCTTGTAAAGATATGTTCAATTATAAGTATCTTCTGATTGATATGATAAGCTCTATTTTCTAAAATGATATTTTTTGTATAAAATAAAGGATTGTCCAATTTCTAAAATGTATAATGGCATCCTTAGTATCGTGTATCTGTTATCTATTATCTGTTACCTAGCACGAGGGTTTCACGTGGCTTCTATTTATGGAACTGATTATGCATAATCAACTATCTGATCTGCACATGGGTCTTTATGACCATCTCGTGTGAATATGGGTCTTTATGACCAATCTGTTCTATACGTGGGTTTTTATCACCAATTTGATCTATTAGCTGGTCAATGTACCACGTATGACTGTTACAAATCTAAATATGTATATGAATGTGTTTTTGTTCTGAATTTTGATTTTTGAATCTGTTATGGACATCATTTATCAAAACCTTTACTCTATTGTTATTCACTGGGCTCCAGCACATTATTTATCTTATATATGTAGGTGATCTGACGCGTGACCAGGCTTGAGACATCTAGTCTGGCTCTGTTTTTTTCAACCAACCACTATGCCTCCCAAGGAGGTTCTAAAAACTTCAAGTGGTCAAGTGAATATGAACAAGTTCTAAGTTTAAGTTTCTTTGGTTTGGTTCGAACAAACTTTTGTTTTACATGTAATTAGGGCTAAGTCCCTTTTTGTTTATTTGTACATGTGGTGGCACGTGAATAACATCATAATATATGTAAATATAAGTTCAAATTTTGTATCCCATATAAGTCTGCACAGCTCTATGGGCATTTTATATGTTGATATTTTCTTCCTCTAGCCCTTTATTGGTTAATTTAGATTTAAAGGCCCTTGGTAATCCTAGGATTACTGGCCAGTTATGATGATAAACCTATAGGGATGGGTTTGGGTTGTGACAAAGTGGTATCAAAGTGCGAGTTATACTGCACACACAAGTCCATATAAGCTATAGGATGTCCAAAAAAAAAAGTAGGGGCGTTGTATCAGTGTGTGTGAGTGATATCTATAAAAAAATATGAAATAAAATGAAACTGAACATTGTGATGTGAGGACTATTCTATGTTTATTATCGTCCTGTTTACATATAGAATGGAAAGAACAAGAAGTGATGATGTAACTAAATCCTCGAATGCCTGAATGGATCGAATGGAATGAATGCTTGAAGCTCTAACTGAGTCTATGAGAGAACAATAAAGGCAACAATCATTACCTCTTCCACTTTCTCTGGTACAAGTTGAACCGGTGAACAATGATATTATAACTTTGACTCAGAAATTCAACAAGATGAAGCCACCGACTTTTCTAGGCGGTATTGAGCCATTGAAGGCCGAGACTTGGATGCTTGAGATTGAAAAATTATTTGAAGTATTCCCATGTTCCGAGACTCAAAAAGTTTTGTTAGCCACCTTTACTTTGAAAGACGAAGCAAGACGTTGGTGGATGTTAATACAAGATAACAATGGGGCTATGACTTGGAATCAATTCAAGGAAATATTTTATGAGAAATATTTCCCTCAATGCTTCCAAGATCGCAAGGTGTTAGAATTTGAACAGTTGAAGCAAGACAACATGTTTGTGGCTGAGTCTGAGGCCAAATGTACTGAATTAGCCCGGTTTGCTCTGCATATGGTAAACACAAACTGCAAAAAGGCCAGGAAATTTGAAGGAGGCCTTCACTTAGGTGTGCTTGATCATGTTGGAGTTCTAAAGTTGACCAAGTATGCGAATGTATTGGACAGAGCCTTAATGTTTGAAGCCAACCTAGCAACTATGAAATAGACCAAATCTCCAACAACTGCATGGAGAGGCAAAAGATTGGGATTTAATTTCAAGAAGGGCCGGTCATTTTCAATGAACAAGAAGCAAAATACAGGATCTTCTAGTAGTTCAAGTTAGAGTAGTGGTACTGCGCCTACTTGCTCTGAATATGGAAGAAAACACAAAGGTGACTGTTGCAGATCAACAAGTGCTTGCTTCCGGTGTGGCAAGATTAGCCATATGATAAAAGATTGTCCGCTTGTATCTGAAAATGTTTAGTCGGGTCTGCTTCTGTACCAAGATCAAATGTGAAAACCAATACGGGGGAAAGAAACTCGGAGGCAAGGTAAAGTTTTTGCACTTGTGCTGGGAACGTCCAGAATACGGAATCAGTGGTGTTAGGCATAATCTCTATCTGTGCCCAAAATGCATATGTGTTGATAGATTATGGATCTACAAATTCATTTGCGTCGCATGCCTTCTGTAAAAAGTTGACTAAACCGGTAGAAGTATGAACTATTTGTTATCTGTATCATCTGGGGGTTCTATATTATATGCATATGTGTATCCTGCTTGTGACATTATGATTGGAGATATGTTATTATATGTTGACTTGATGCATGTGGATATTGATCATTTTGATTGTATATTAGGTATTAATTGGTTGACAAAATATCATGCCATTATTGATTGTGTTGCTAAATCTATAGTGTTTCAGCCACTAGGGTTGCCTAAATTCGTATTTGTTGAGAATGGTGTAGTTCCTCCCTCGTACTTGATTTCTTCCATGAAAGCAAACAAACTACTTAAGATGGGATGCAAGGGATTTTTGTGTTGTGTTTTGATTATAATTTTAGATATTACTAATGTGGAAAATATCCCTATAGTCAGTGAGTTTCTTAATGTCTTTCTGAATGAACTTTCTAGAGACTTGATTGATAGGGAAATCAAATTCACTATTGAAGTAGTACCTGGAATACAACTAATTTCTAAAACCCTATACAGAATGTCAACCACTGAACTGAAAGAATTAAAAATTCAACTACAAGAACTATTAGACAATAAGTTTATTCGACCGAGTACTTCGCCTTAGGGTGCTCCAATGTTGTTTGTCAAAAAGAAAGACGGGACTTTGAGGTTATGTATAGATTATCGTGAATTGAATAAAGTGACTGTGAAAAACAAATACCCATTGCCCGAACAGATGATTTATTTGACCAACACTAGGGAGCTCAAGTGTTTTCTAAGATTGACCTTAGATCTGGGTATCACCGACTAAAAGTTAAAGCAGAAGACATAAAGAAAACAACCTTTCGAACTAGATATGGGCACTATGAGTTTCTGGTAATGCCATTTGGGGTAACTAATGCACTTTCCGCCTTCATGGGCCTAGTGAATAGAGTCTTTAAACTATTTCTTGATGAATTTGTTGTTGTGTTCATAGATGATATTTTGATTTACTCTAAAAGCAGGGAAGAGCATGAGAACCATTTGAGAACTATGTTACAGATCTTGAGAGAAAAGAAATTGTATACACAACTATCCAAATGTGAATTCTGGCTTGGCAGTGTGACTTTTTTGGGGCATGTAATCAACAAGGATGGCATATCTGTAGACTCACAGAAAATTGAGACTATTGTGAACTGGCCAAGACCAACCACAGTGACAAAAGTTTGGAGTTTTCTACGGTTTGCCAGTTATTATAGAAGGTTTGTGAAAGATTTCTCCAGACTTGTTTTGTTACTTAGTTGACATAGAAAGGTGCGCCATTTGATTGGAATGATCAGAGAGAATCAGCCTTTCAAGAATTGAAAACCAGATTAGTGACTGCACCAATTCTGACTTTGCCTACTAGAGCAGATTGGTTTCAAATTTATAGTAATGCTTTGTACAATGGTTTAGGGTGCGTGTTAATACAAAACGGTAAGATACTTGCGTATGCTTCTCAATAGCTCCACCCCCATGAAAGAAATTATCCAACCTATGACCTTGAACTTGCAGCTGTGGCATTTGCTCTAAAAATTTGATTATTTGTATGGGGCAACTTGTGAGGTGTACATGGACCACAAAAGTCTGAAATATTTCTTCACCCAAAAAAGAATTGAATATGAGACAAAGAAGGTGGCTATAATTGATAAAAAAAATTATGACATTCAAATCTTATATCATTCGGGAAAGGCTAATACCGTTGTAGATGCTTTGAGCTGAAAGTCAATTGGGAATTTGGCATGTTTGCTCACTGGTCAGAAAGAGTTGTTGTATGACTTAGAAAGACATGAGATTGAAATTATTTTGCATGAACAAGGTGGAGTCTTAGCTGCTATTTCCGTACAACCAGGGATCACTGAGAAAGTTAAAGAAAAAGAACTAGAAGATGAGTTTCTGAAAAAGATTGTTGAAAAATTTGATGTGAAACTGAGATCGGGATTTATGTTTGAGAACAATGTGTTAAAATTCCAGGGTAGGCTTTGTGTACCGGATTGTTCAGAACAAAGAAAGCATATTATGACAGAAGGCCACAATTTCAAATTTTCTATGCATTCGAGAAACACAAAAATGTACAAAAATTTGAAACAGAATTTTTGGTGGTCTGGAATGAAGAAATGTATTGCTGATTTTGTAGCCAAATGTTTGCATTGCCAACAAGTGAAAGTCGAACATCAACAACCCGCTAGATTGCTTCAACCGCTTCCAATACCAAAATGGAAGTGGGAGCATATTACGATGGACTTTATTGTCGGTCTACCTCACTCTTCAAGAGGTATGGACTCTATCTGAGTTATTATTGATTGTTTGACTAAGTCCACTCACCTTTTACCTGTTAGAAGTCTTCTAACTCCAAATCATCCAAGCAAATGTAGGCAACAAGTAGTCCAAAAATTCACACCAAAATTCTCTCTGTTTATGTATTTGATCAAAAATATTGGAGGGAATATTAGGGAATACTTAGGAAGCTTGAAATTTTGGAACCCTTCATCTTCGAGAGGGGTGGTTATTTTATAGGGCTTGGAATATATCTCCAGATCCCATGGATCTAGATGGTATATTTCAAGATTCTTTGGACACCTCACAAGAAAGCTACTTGGCTAACGCCAAAACAAGATGCGGTGGATAATACTTGTCCAACCGATAAAGAGTAGTCTAGTTGATTTACTCTGAAATATGCCCAGCGAAGCTAGAGAAGACCTGGAGACACGTCCACAGATCAAAATTGTTTAGCGCATTACTTAGAAAATGTTTAGTAGAGTAGCAAAAGATCCGGGCATGCGTCCACGGGCCAAAAAGATTTGGTATTTTTCAAAGAAGATGTCTAGCCGAGCAAGAATCATCCGGCTAGTTTTCTTAGAAGGTTTCCCCTGTTTTCTCATTCATTCTAGCTTCCTAAGATAACTTATTTTGAAAAGTAGATAAAATATTTTTGGAAAACATATTTCCTAGAATCGCCAAAATTAATGAAAATGTGCCAATTGCCTTAAAAACATTTTAAAAATAGATTTTAGGGTCCAAATTTTTTTTTGGCTAAAATGGGATTTAGGGCAAATTTAGTTTCTTTCCATCCCTTACATGTTACTTGGAGCAACTTGTTGTATCGGGAGCTTTAGATAGAGTGCCCAAGTCTTAAGGCCTGCCAAAAATAAGTTGTCTATAGTTAGCACATGGTAAAGCAGGCTGTGCTATATAGAGGTAATGCATTTCTTTCGGCTAACAACCAGTAAAATAGGTAAACGTAGGGGCTTAACAATATCACGATGGTTATGTACGGCTTGGCAAGACCACGAGTTGTTTATTTTATTATGAGATTTTATTACTAATGTGTGTATAGTGGTAGAGATAATTATTGATGAAAATATATATCGAGAATATCATTGAAGTTGTGTTATGAAGTAGATATTGAATTCTGAATAGTGTGAGTATTGTTTGATGTAAATGAGTAGCATGAAAGTACAAAAGATTAATTGTGGGTTGGTTTCGGAAATAAACAACGTAATAAAATCATTTTGAGTATAAAAGGTGAGTCGTAGAGATGTCGAAATGATTAATATGTGTACGGTATTTGAGATGTGATTTGGGTTTGGAAATCTTTTTGAATTAAAAATGGGTTTTCTTGAAATGATAAAAGAATGATTCTTTTGAGAAAATATATACTTATGTATGTATATTGGATATAAAAAGTCACATTATATATATAATTATGATTTGTAGCATTTTATGATCATATCTATCCATGTATTGTTATTGTTTAGAACCACTGGGATTTCTACTGGACATTCATATTCATCCCACGTTATAGGTGTGATGTTCGATAGATTTGTGCAAGACTTGAAGCCTCCTTGATTGTTGGCCATGGATCCTATTAACTTAGGCAGAATGCCAATTTGTTGTAAAGAGGGTAAAATCCTTTTGATTTCATTGTTTGTTTTGAGTTGTTAAATGTAGCCTAAAGGGCACTTGTAATTAATTGTATTGAGCAACTCATCATCATATATTTATACGAGAGAGAGAACCTTAATTATTTCATTTATATTATTCTTGCTTCATTTTTTTTGAAATGGATCTAATTAAAGGGTTATGGTAATGGATTTCAAGCAATAAAATTTGAGGCATTAAAACATTACGATCCGAAACTGAGAAATTTCTCAGCTTTAAAATTAGGAAAAATTGAGATTAAACTTTGCAAACTAGAAATTCTCAGTTTTGTACAGCTTAAAAAAAAAAAAAAAAAAAAAAGGAAAATTTGGCCAAAACCGCTCCATTGGACCCCTTTTTGGTGAAATGGATAGCCTAATTTATTTTCCTTCCTCAACCATCTAAGTAGTAGGCGTATCTTCTATAAAAGATAGAGTAATATATTTTTCTTTTCTTCATCTTCTTCTTCTTTTTTTTTTTTTTTTCCTCTCTCTCTAGGCAATCTTTCCTTGCCTTCCTGAATCCAAATGTTGTCGGAACCCCCCGAAAAGTGATTGGTACTGAAGTTGTTCGTCACTCACAACCCAAGTGTTCTGCCTTTTTTGAATCTCTTCGAACATGGCACTGAAATTCTGGAATCTCTCTTTCAATGTTGGCTTGTGAACCTTTCCATTTACTTGCAATCCTTTGTGCCCTAAACACTGCAGAACTTTTTTCCAAGTTTTCTCTAATAGTTCTTGTCGTATTGCCTCACATCGCTCGATCGAGTTCGGTAACATGTGTCGCTCATCGATTGGAGGATCTTACTTGCTGCTTTGATCTTCTGCATTATGTATTTGTCATTTTTTTTATTATTATTTGTTTTTGTTGTATGTGATTCATAATACATACTCTATTTTTATTTGATATTAAAATTTTACTCTGGTAGTGTGTCCTTGTGTGATTTGTTTTTGGACTTTGGTTATTGTGGTTACACATTATAAGATGTACTCTGTTATTTATTTATTTATTTATTATGCTCAGTTCATAGAATTACAGTTAAATTTTACTCTGGTAGTGTGTTGTTGTGTGATTTGTTTTGTGAGCTTGTAGTGAAGATATTGTAATGCCCCAAAATAAATAACAATAATCCAACTCATAACATTTCTTACAAATGATCAATAATATCATATCTTCTATTCCATTCATAATTGTGATCACTACAAAAGATGACATATGCAATATACATTTATAAAACCCTAGATTCTGAATCTATAGCATATGACATGGATACATGAAATAAAGTAAAAGTAAAAGTACAATCAAATAGTTATATGTCCTAATGGCTATAACTTTCCAAGTCAATGCTTGGATACAACAAAATAAGTTTAACTCAATGCAGGTAAAGCCCGAGGCTTATACAAAAATAATTACATCAATAAACCAAAAATAAAGCCTTTAGCTCAAAGTCCTCCCAAGTTACATCCTTCGTGAAAGTACATCATCAGCACTTGAAAGTTGTTTTCCATATAAGGTGAGCCACAGCCCAATAGAGATACTCTAACACAATATATGAATCTTAACAAAATTATAAGGTGAATACACATGAATGTCATTTGTCAAACATTCCTCGTTTTCCATTTCAAAACAATGTAATGCCAGATTATAAATCAATCCATGAAAATAATCCTTTTATAACAAAAAACAAGTCAATGGGTACAACACACTAGAAATCTCTAGGTACGTGTCTGCCAGTAGGCTATACAAGCACTACCAAAGTCATTTTACCGGTACTATCCAGAAGGATTGGCACCTAACCGCACGGGTTTCTAGACTTTCACCAAGGACACACTATAATAACCACAACCACAACCCCTAACCAGATTCACCAAGTTATTCACCCATTTTTTTCAAAATCAAAACATTTACAATGTTCAATATGAAAATGCCACTCTATGCACAATGTATGAGAAATTAGTTTCGATTCAACCTATGCAATGTGTACAACAATTAAGACTATCTTCCACTGATAACCCAAAACAAATATTTCTATACACATATAATTTCCAATCAAAATATACAATTTCTTCCATTGACAATGGGAGTGATATTACATATCAAACTCCACTATCATCTTCAACATAATCATAGTTCCAATCTTACAAAAACCTAGAATATTTTCCATGTCCTTACACAATTCCAAATATCCAAAATTTAGGACAAAACCCCCTTTATTTTACAAAATCAATTTCAAGAAGAAATATCGACCATTTTAACATATCTCGCCCAAAACCACATTCCCACAACCATTTTCAAGAATCCATTTGGAAAACCTACCTTTTGAATTGAAACCCAAATCCTAGGTTTTCCCAAAATCTCCAAATCATATAAAAGAGTCAAACAAATTCCTACCTTAAAGTAAAAGACAAGAATAAAACAAAAGGTAGAAATTGACGGAGCCAAAAATACTAACTTCTTCGATTAAAATGAAGCGCTCAACGTGCTCAACGTTTTTCTCCAAATGACTAGGGTGAGGAAACTAACGGATTAAGAGCATTTAAAGCTAGAGTACAAGATCTAGAGAGAGAAGGTAAAGATTTTAGGGTTTTGAAATGTTTAGAGAGAGAGAGATAGATGAAAAAGTGACTCAAAGTGGCCCTCTCTTGGATTGATATACGCACAGACTACTCGAGCGACCAAAACACCGCTCGAGTAAACAGAGACAAAAAGTTGGCATCGCTGAAGCAACCAAAACCACCGTTCGAATGCACAATGACTCCCTCCCAGTAGTTTTGCAAATTGTGAAAGACTACTCGAGCACAAATATCACACTTCCAGTAGTTTTACAGACTATAAAAAATCGCTCGAGCTCAAGAAAGACTGCTCAAGTGAATAAGCAAAAATCTGGATAACAACTCATGAAAATACTAACTTTCCAATCTATTTCAAATACAACCAAAACTCCCAATAGCCAATCTCAATAAGCAATAAGATGGAAATGAGATAAACAACAATTAAGTACACGGGTTCTCGAATTCAAAAGTAAGAAAGTGGGTCAGGTTTAAACCAGAATCGTTATAGATATGTTTCCTAATTGATTGACAGTAAAATTTTACAGTGAATCAGAATAAAATTTTATTATGAAACAACGTAATATTTTTACTGTTTACATCAATTTTGACATTGATTTTTTTAAAACAATTTTATAGTCAACTTAAATCTTATTTGATAAATCTTGATGAGAAAATTTTAAAAACACTAATTTTATTAAAAAGCAATATCTAAATTAAAAGTTATATTATTTTAAATTTTATAATATTAAATTAATAGCTAAAGATATTTTGGTAATAATGATGTGTGCAAGACGTTTCAATAAATTTTTTTGTACTTGTCGTTAGTACATTAAAGTTTTATTATGAGAAAGTTTTGACAAATTTTTTTCAAAAAATAATATTTAATTTTTATAAAATTTCATATTCTCGATATTAGTTTTGTTTGATAGATTACTCATCGTGTAGATTCTATAATATAAATTTTATTAAAAACTAATTTGTATAATAAAAGTTATGAAATTTTAAATTTTTGAAACAACAAAAATCAAAGTAAATGCCAAGTCAACATCTTGAAATGTGCCCGTTTTAGTTAGGAGAATTTATTTGAAACTCATTTGACAACATCATAAATAAGTTGTTTATTGACTTATTTAGATTACATTATCTTTTTACTATTTTGTATGTCTTTTTGTAATAAGCAAAAAAGCCAGCTTACTCTTGGTGCATGGCCAAGTGGTGTCACAATAGAATTGTGATTGGTGGAAGAGTTGAAGCCTACAATTTTGTATTGGAACACGACGGCATGTTATTTGTGATTGATGGATAATATTATTACATGGTGCATTTAGAGAACTTAATAATTTTTCTTTCAATTAGACACAACATGTGTGGATATTTAGAAAAAAAAAAAATAAAAGGGTAGGCTTGTTTGTAGTCTACAAAGTGAACTAGACGGTATTGTTGGGCCTATAGGGCTCACCACGAGTGTTGTTTTGATGATTCGAACCGTTCAATGTGTAGACCTCATCGAATATTTTATCCTCGTGAAAATCACACTAATCGGATATCGATAGCTACTTGATCGGATCAGATTTGTGTCAATAATTTATTTGGAAAATTATATTTACTATTGACATAAATAATATCCGATCAAGTAACTATCGATATCCGATCAACATGATTTATTACAAGAATAAAGTATTCGACGAGTTTTACACATTAAACAATTCGAATAATCGAAATAAGACCTGTGATGGACTCCCGTAAATCTAATAGCATTCTCCAATCCGATCTCAAAATGGAGAGAAGTCTGACCAAAAAATAAACTGACAGGATTTATCGAAAAAAAATATCTCCAGCAGGAGCTAGCTTTAAACAATTTTGTAAAGTAGAACTTCATATGTTTCTTATTTTTTAACGATAATGCTATATAATAAAAAAAAATTAAAAATTTAATCAACTTCTCAATAGAATAATATAAAAAAATTAAAAATTAGTTTAAAAATTTTATTCTACTAAGAACATTTAAAATATATATATATTTTTTTTTTAATCACTCTAAAAAGTCATCAGAAATTTTTAAAAATTAAGAAAAAATTATAACAAAAAAACTCTAAGGTTTGAACCTTAAAATAGAATAAATCCTAAATTTTTAATTTTATCAATTTAAATATTAAAATTTTGAATTGTTTTGAGTCTAAACCATTTGCTTATTTTCATTAAGTAAAATCAATAGAAAATGAGTAGTTTACTCATTAAACTGAATAACAATGGTATTTTAAATAGTACCTACATTGAGTTTAATTTTTAATTTTAGAATGTGTCAAATAATTTAGTGTTTTTTTTTTTTTTTTTTTTGTATTAGATGTTTTATAAAAATAAATATTTTAGTCAAAAAAAAATTGAAAAGTCATATTAAAAAGGTCAAAAATTTTCTTCATTTCTCCCTACTCTTTGCACTTTTTTTATTGTAAAAAATTAAAAAATTATTCCCAAACACTTCAATTTTTTTATTCATATTTTAGCCAAAATATTAAAAAATAACTAAAAAAATCCACATTGAACTAATCCGAACTCCCAAAAAAAAGGCTTAAAATACCTACCATTGTGACATAATTAGATATATTGCAACCACATTATTTTAGGTGAGTTTTCTTTTCATCTATAAAAATAATGTAGAATATATATTTGTTGGTACTATCTAGAACCTATGACTCATGGCTCCTCAAAAACGCCAATAACATCTACCTATGAATATTTTCTATGTAAAATTTTGGCCCCTTGTAGCTAGGAAAACTACATGAACAAGAATATGATATTGATACTTGGTCATTAAAAAATTTAGGGCTCCGCAAGTGGGTTAATGATTTGTATAAAAATTATTAATTATAATATTATTAAACTATTTACATTAAGATTTTTTTTAATTATTAATAAATATCGTTTTATTTCTTTATCTATAAATCCGAATATTTTGATCCATTCAACTATTAAAATATATCACTTTTATCCTTACGGACCACTTCAAAAAAGTATGTTTTTGTATAATTATTATAGTTAAAGAATTAAAATGTGTAAATTCGTGAGAGTTCAAGTGATATTTGTAATTCTTAAGAAAATTTTAGTATGTATACATGTTGCTTGTATGTTATATTTTATTCATGGGTAAATCACATTGACACCCCTTGAGATTTATGTTTATTACAATTGCTCTCTTCACCTTTTGAAAATTACATCTCTCTCTCTGATTATCATTTTTATATAATTTTTATCTTTCGAGTGTAATAAACATAAATTTCAGGAGGTGTCAGTGTAATTTTTATCTTATATTAGAGTGCAACACAGCGCAATTTTGATAATTTTTTTGATTTATAAATGTTTGTCTCAGTTTGTAAATTTGAGAAAAAAAAACGTAAATTCAAAAAATGAGTTTACGCTGGTTTTTAAATAGAAATTTAAAATTTTGACTAATAAAAATTTCTTTCAATTAATACTAATTGAGGAAATAATTGGTAATGTTATTTTAAATCTTGAGAAGGGAATTGTAGTCTAAACCATGTTGCTTGTATATTATTTTATTCATTAATCATAATATTATTAAAATATTTATTATTTCATTTATTTATATAGAATATATATGCCAAAAGTAGATGAGAAATAAAAAAATGTTACAAATAGGAGTGTACCTTGTCGGCAGCAGCACTAGTACGAGGTTTGGGAGACGTGGCTGCTTCCTGTCCTTTCGTACCAACACGTCTTCCCTGTTTTGGCCATCCCCTTTTCTTTTGTTTCCCAAAATATCCCCTCATCTCATCCATATCTCCTTTTTCCACACGTGTGTTTATATCTGAGCTGTCCACTAGTGGGAATTACAATCTTGTGGCTGATAATGGCATCCAAAAATGGCAATAATAAAATGGGCCCCAACTGATTTTAAGTACTGGTTTTTTGAACACCACTTACAATTTTAAGCAGCGGTTGGTTGGACATTTTAATTTGCTGCTTTTTTGGTCGATTGTACAATACTATCACATGGGGTAGGGCTAGATCGCAATTTAGATTTGCTATGACACAATGTTGTACATCCCTAAAATGGCCGTATCAAGTTATATGCCATACGAATGGAAGAAATTAAAGCTTCGTTTGGTAATATTATTTTTTAATTTAAAAATTTAAAAATTATTAAAAAAATTAAAAAGTTCATAATTTATATTAAAAAAAAATTTTAAAAAAAATTTAATTTTTTATATATCTTTTCGTAAAATATATATATATATATACTAGTTTGTTTTACATCTCTTTTAGCTAAAAATTTAAAAAATTACTAAAAAAGTCTGTTCTTAAATGAGGCCTAAGTCTCGCTTAAGAATAGATTATTTTAATAATTTTTTAATTTTTTATGAAAAAATAAAAAAAAAATAGAGAGAATGACGTAAAAAATTTATAGTAATTTTTTGATTTTTTAATTAAAAATAATATTAAATTATTTTATGATGTTAATTCTATCACTTTGTGATAAAAGTTATAAATAAATGAATTTATGACATGATTTATTGAAATGAAATTTGTGAATCAATATGATTATATTATGAATGGTGTGAAATGTTCTAAAACATTTATGATAAAATACTACAAATCATTTTGACGAAAAGGTTTATGTTATTTGTCACGAAATGTTATAGAAAACATACGATGTGGTTGCTGCATATGATGTACCCATAAAAAGGGTGTTGTGCACACTATAGTATCTCCTTATGCCCAAAAAAAAAATTTAAAAAAATGCTATATACTATATTTGAATTTGTTTAAATAGTATTTGAAATGTAAATAACTAAATGACACTGTATGATAAACAATACGCACCATTTAACTTACATAATCCATATTGTTTAAACGGCTAATCTGAACGCTATCCAATTTAGTCTATTACATTTTAGAAAAATTATAAGTCAGTCTCATTTGATGAACCTAAATACTTATATTTATCTATATACTTTTTTAATTGTATCAATAAATACTAAAATACTAATTTTACCCTCATTATATGATTAAATAAATCTCTCTCTCTCTCTCTCTCTCTCTCTCTCTCTCTCTAACACTTCTTCAACATCGTCACACTATCACCACCGTCGCTGTCACTGTCCACCAACCACCATCGCTACCACCGTTCACCAATCACCTCCATCATTATTGATCCCACTACTGTTTAGTAACCCCTCCCCCCCCCCCCCCACCACTGCAAATTCACCATATCGTTAATAATCTATCCTCCGCCATTGCTGATCTACATTTTACCAGCGCCAATCTATACAACAACCACATCACCATCGCCTCTTCCATTGTTGCCACCATCTTCTATCACCATCATCCACATTAGCCATCATTTTATGGCGACCTTATCTAGATCTATACTAATCTTGTCATTCTAGTGGTGAAATTGACTTTAAACAACGGTGGTTCTCTGAATCTCACCCTTCTCTCTCTCTCTCTCTCTCTCTCTCTCTCTCTCTCTCTCTCTCAAACTAGATTTGCTACAAACCAAGTTCAGATTTATTTTTCAGTGTTTAATTTGTCAATTTATCTTGTTTACTATTGGAGTGTTTGGAAAGAAATTTTTTTTGGCTTTTTGGACTAAAATAGTACTAAAAGACAAAATTAACTAAAATAGCCAATAAGACAAAATGTCATATCAAATTCATAATCATTTCTCTTTTTCTCTCACAAATATCATCTAACTACACACATACACACAAAAATCAAAAAATCCAACCCTCTTTTCAACCATAACTATTTTAGCCTACTAAAATAGCAAATTTCTCAAACGTGGCCTATGTGTATAGGAGAGGGTGAGTTCTTATAAGTGAGTGAATAAGCATGAGTAAGAATGAGTGAATTAGATTTTGTCATTTTTAATTTTTTATGACTCAGTTATAGTGATAAATTTAACACTTAAAATTTATTAGTGATTTCTTTAATGATAAATTTATCACTGAATGTGTTTTTGATAAATTTATTAGGCCAGAGTTTGTTACTTCTTCTGTGTCTATGTCTCTGTATGGTTGTGTTTCTATGAATGAATATACAAGTAGATGATAGTGAGTGAGTGAGTGAGTATGTATTTTTATATGTAAATGTGAGTGGGTGAGTGTGTCAGGATGAGTGACTGAGTGGTGGCGATGATGGCAGTGGTGACGCAGTGGAGATAGATGTTTTTGCTGAAAATTGGTCAAAGAAATGTCGTTACAAACTATTGCCAGAAATTACCGGCAATTAGAGAGGGATGCCGAATATAATTGTCGGTGGTGGTCGCTAGAGGCAAAGGTAAAAACAATGCATTTTGAAAATACTAACAGGTCAAAAAAATAAGTAAGACTTATAAACAAATTAGTCTGATCTACCAACCGTCAGTACCCATACATCTCTACTTGATATTGACAAGCCCATACTTTAGCCCATGTTTATCTTGAAAGGCACGGATCACTTAAATTTAACCAAAAAAGATATACTGGGTTCAACATTAAGCCTCCGTTTGGAAAGTGGGTTGGCTTTTTAATTTTTTGACTTTTTTGGCTATTTTAGCCTGGGCTTAAAAGTTTGGTTTGAGAAGGGCTTTTTGGCTTTTTAGTTTTTTTGACTTTTTTTGTGAGAGAGGAGTGTAATGATTATGGGTTGGATGTGATGTTTTGTTTTTTGTGACTAAAAAAACCTATTTTGTTTTTTGTGGCTAAAATAGCCAAAAAGCCTGGCTTTTTGACTTCCCAAACGACACCTTATTTTAAACCAATGTATTATGCTCACTTAAAAATAAAAGAGAAAAACAACATAACTGGTTTCATTGAATAATACTTTAATCAAACACTACGAAGATCCATTGGCTACACTATTATTTCAAACACTACAAATTTTCAAACTTAGACCATCAACAATGCTATGTTTGTCTGGATAAAAAAATTGTAAGTTAATGAAGAATATATTTATAAATCAAATTAATTTATTTAGGAGGAAAATAATTTATTATTTTAAAAAAATGAAAATTATTTTTCAAACTAAAATCTTATAACCACCACCACAACCTCTTCCTCTTTTACAACCTCCCACTACAACACCATATCAATACCATCGTCGTCACCACAGTTATCAGTTATCACTAAGTCACCACCACCGCCACTATTATCACTACTGCCACTTCTGTTACATTTCGCTAATACATTGGTTTTAAAACCGTATTCAAACATAGGACGAAGTTTTTGCTGAAACAAACCAAGTAAAAATACAAAATGAATTCCAAAATATCCGATCGCTAATTATCAAATTATGTCGAGCAATCAACGACTGGTTTTATAGACCCATGGCCTGATTACCTTTCTAAAAGGTCCAAATCCATTTGGGTTCAATCATTTAGGAAAGCCTCATATATTTATTATGACTTAGAACTCCTACTATTCAGCCCAAAATGGCCCACTTCAGCAATAAGAGCCCAATCAGGAAATCTTGTATTCAAAGCCTTTTCTGTGTGCGTGGGTTTTTCAAAAATCATCTATCCAAACTTGTTATATGTTACTATTTGTTAATAAACATTGTTATTATGTTACCTACATTATCATAGGTTGCATACGGTATGCCCTTAAAAGTGTGCACGCAAAAATATGCTCTATAAATTTTTTTAGAAAAAAGATATATATATATATATATTCAAATCAAAATAAATAAATGAAATCATTTGATAAACAAAATGCTATCATTTTACTTAATCTGAGCACTATCAAATTTAGTCCATTACGTTTTGGAAAAATTATGGATCGGTCATATTTGATTGAGTTAAATGCCTTATAAGTCTTGTACATTTTTTAAATATACCAATAAACTCTAATGCTCTCTATTTATTTGAAAATTTTGTCATATTTGATTGAGTTAAATGCTTATAAGTCTTGTACACTTTTTAGATATACCAATAAAATCTAATGCTCTCTATTTAGTGGAATTGGGATGACTCTTATGCGAAGGCACAACAACCATTATTGTGTGGCTCATGGGGTATATTTTATGACATATTTTAAGGATTAAAATCGTTCATATATTACAATACATTAAGTAGAATGTACCTGTAAAATATCAAGTTAAGCGAATATTGGTAGACCTTTGCTTGGTTCATCGTTTACAAAAATATTTTTCAGAAAATTCTACTTTCTTGTTTTTCGTGTTTTTTTCTTTTTACTGAATTTTTTTAATATTTTAATAATTTTTTTTTACTTTTTAGGCATACCTTACATAAATATACCTAAAAAGTAAAAAAATTATGAAAAAAAAAATTCACTAAATACCAAAAATACAAAAAAAAAAAAAAATACGATAATTCAATACATTTTTTGTATTTTTATGTATTTATTAATTTTTTAAAATATTTTTTCACAAATTTTTTACTTTTTAGATACATCTAAGTAAGGTGCATCTAAAAAAGTAAAAAAAAAAAATGTTTAAAATTTTAAAAATATTCACTAAAAACAAAAAAACACGAAAACTAAAAAACTCAGTTTTCAAAAAACTTAATCCAAAAAATTCAAACCAAACACATTTTTGTATTCAAAAAAAATTAATAATAATAATGATAAATGTGATTTGAATTATAAAACTAAATATGAATGCAATTCGATGAAAGGATTATCGATATCTAATCAATTTATTTTTTTAGAAGTATGTTCTACTCAATACATCCTAAATATAAACTGTTTAAATCATAAAAATGAGTTTCGAAATAAGCCTCATAGGCCATACAACAGTGGTTATTGTGCCTTTTGCATAATGAGTTCGGATCCTCTGCCGCATTTTTCTGCGGCGCCCCCAAAACGACGTCGTTTTGGCAAAAAATTTCAATTAAAAAAAAAAAAAAAACACACAATCAGAGAAGAGAAAGAAAGGAAGAAGAAAGTGAGAAAGAGAAAGAGGAGAAGGATGTTCTGTGCTTGACAAAGATTGTAGATTTCTAGGGTTTTAAGCATTCAATCTCTTCATCAAAATGAGTGATTTGTAGGATTCTTCTCACCATGAATCTCACTCTTCCCCACTTTCTCTCTTCTCTTCCTCTTCCTGTTTCTTCTTCGTCCGCCGACGAAGTCCGATCACTTCTCGAGTTCAAAAAAGGGATTCTCGAAGATCCACTAGGGAAGGTTTTCAATTCATGGCACCAATCGTTCACAAATCCCCACTTTCTCTTCTCTGGTTTTGTGAGCCCATCCCACATGAGATAAGTCAAAAAGAAAATTGGAAAATGAATAGACAGGCATAAGTGAAACAAAGTAATAATGATGGTATGAAGTAGAGAAAGCAAAACAAAGAGAGCTTACTGCTGGATTGGGAATGGAAAGAGGGAAATGGTGATAGGGATTTGGTAGGTAGAAGGAGCTCAAGAGGAACAAGGATAGAGGCCATGATGTACACAGTTGGTCTGTCTCTCAAACTCTTGCCTCTGAGATGTTGTGAAAGGAACTTTGGCAGGAGTTTCCATGCTGCCTCATCCTCCTCCTCCATATACAAATCTTCCTTCTCCTCTTTCTCTTACTCTCTTTCTTCTTCTCTCTTTCTCTGCTCTGATTCTATGTGCTTTTCTTTTTTTTTAATTGAAATTTTGCCCGAAAACGACGTCGTTTTGGAGCGCCGCAGGATCCGCCGCTGTAAAAAGCGGCTGAGGATCCAGACTTTTTGCACAATAGCCATGCTTAGTCCCTATTTATATCATTGGAAGGAGATGAAATGGAATGGAATGACGATTCCTTTGGCCTTTTTTTTTTAATTTTATTATTATTATTATTATTATTTTAAAAAAAATTTATGGAATGACCATTTCTTTAAAATGGTGAAACATAATTATATTTGTAGTGCATTTGTCATTATTTTTTACTCTAACCAAACATAATAATGAATATTTAATGGAATGATTATTTTATTCCGCACTACGCCAAAGTTCGCCTTTAATGACAGTACATAACCACCGTTAATAAGTATACAACTGTCGCAAAAGGTTTTAACGGCGGTAATATTAATATGACATAAATTGAAACCGTCATCTATATAAGTGTCGGGAATAATACAACGGCAGTAACATCAACGAAAAGTTGACGGCCATAGAAAGTAGCGATGTTGTTCGTAGAACTGTCGTAAATGGTGCTCCTTTAACGACAATTGTTTTCAAGTCAAAAGTGGTTGTATGATACCGGCGCAAAAGGCGTCAACAATTAACTGCAGTTATTTACCGCCCTTAAATATATTTTAAAATTAAATATGATTTTTTATTAGCGACGAAATTAAACTGCCGTTAATTTCTATCCAAGTATTAGAGGCATTTTAGAAATTGCCGATAATTGTGAACCATTTGCTAAACTGACGTTGTTTATACATTTATATTCAATGCTTGCTATTTTACTCAATGAAAGTCATTCAATAGAAGTGTATAACCTACTAAACCTTCCATACATTAAATATAACGGTATATGGCTTGAAACTGCAACAATCTCAATATTAAAGCCACATAAATCCATACACCATATTCAGTTATCAAAGTCTATTCCAAAATACATGTCACATGTAACAAAGTTGCAAAATACATGTCACACGTAGCAATTAGTTCCAAAATACATGTCACTTATAGCAATTATAGTCCCAAAATATTTGTCTCAAAACAGAGTGCCAAAATTAAAGTCTTAAAAAGTATGTGCATCATCTACATGGTCTATCTAGGTTCCTCAATCTTCAAATGTAGCAACTAGTTCCAAAATGTTCGTCTCAAAACACAAGTGCTAAAATAAAAAGTCCCAAAAAGCTTGTGCATCGTCAACATGGTCCATTTAGCTCCCTTCAATATGCAACTGTAGCAATTAGTTCCAAAATATTTGTCTCAAAACACTAGTGTTAAAATAAAAGTTCCAAAAACCATGTGCATTATCTATATGACCCATCTAACTCCCCTTAATCTGCAAAGTCTGCAAGTGGATCCTCAATCTAGACATGTATAAAAAGATACGGCTCCGCTACGTAGCTCGAAACCATGCGGCTCGAGTGGCCCAAATTCTATTTTCTATCTGCTGTGTGTGTGCGCGCTCAACTCAACTACGACACCCACACATTTCGTTTGAAAAACCAAAAGAAAAAAGAACAAAGAATAGAGTGAGAGAGAGAGAGAGGAGCATCGTCTCCCATAAAAACTCAAATCACAGGAATATGGTATTCTCTCTCATCAGTCTACCTATTTTCCAGAGCAATCTTTGTAAAGTTTCAGGCACATAAACTCCACACTAAGGTGTTCTCTCTCCAATGAGAGTGTTGGGTTTTTCTTCTGCAATTTGGTGGAGATTTATCTCTTTCATGCTCTGATCTGATGGGTATTTTCTCTGAAAGAGGTAAATGGGTCTTCTTTCAATTTTCTATAATGGGTTTGGTTTATTTTACCAAATTATTCTGTTTCTTGTTATATATCTTAAATTCACATTCTCACATAAAAACTATGTATGAATACAAATACACATAAGAACACTACAACCATGATGCTACAGAACTTTTTTTTCTTGGTGTATAAAGACACGGATTAAATAAGAAGGAGAAAGGTTGGGTCCTTCATGGCATCAAAATCTACATGATCTCGGTGGAACCAACTATATTGAACAAAGCCCTACAAGAATATTTACAATCAGTACGCATCAAAATCTACAGGTCATGGGCACTGTTTCCCTATTCCAACCCAGTTAAAAATGATAGCAATGTCACCCACAATCCCCAACACTTACAAAACAAAGCAAAAGCAAAAGTCTTTTTTCTATAATGGCGGGATAAAGGAATGAATCCTAATTTAACAGAAACTGTCCAGAAAATACAACAACATACCCAAGCATGTTGGGAATCAGTCAAGCAGCCGGCTCTACCAGCTCCATCACCAGCATTATCCAGTAATCCTTTTGTCCAAATCCAAAAGGAATTAAAACAGCAATTTCCTCATCTATCAGAACACGAAATCATAATTAAAAGTATGGATTTCTTGAAAGAACAGTTTCTCCAAACAGTACCAGAGGACGACGTCTCCATTAGATCAGGAACCAGTCTGACCACATCCGAAATAGAGACTGATCCAGCCGAACACGTGTTAGCAGGAGAATCACAGCTTCCAGAAGATGATGAGCCCCACATTGGAGACTTTTGGGACTCTTTAACAAATGCCATCTTTGAAAAAAATAACGAAAGGCAAAGGCAAGGGTCCAGAGCATTAATTGTGTCGAGTGTCGGCACTACCAGACAAACAACTTTGGGAAAAGAAGATGCCCACTATGCCCACTACCAGTCAAAAGGAGATGTCTCCACTTTCCGTCAAAATTGAAGATAAGGATAAGGATTAGGTGTAATCTGTTGGACCAGTCCTTGACCGCCACCTGTCCTCTTGTGTGTTTCCCTCTTATCTTCTTTGTAGTATATATAGGGATGGTCTCACCCTTGTTGAGACACACTAGTTCCAGTTTTATTTTCCATTTTCTTCCTTTGTACTCCTTCCAACCCCTCTTGTAAAATAGTCGTACTTCCGCCATCAATAATATCAAGCTTTGTGTGCACTCTCTATGTTTGTAAGTATGAATGCCTCCTCAGCAGCTTAAACCTCCTCAGCAGCTACTTAGAAGTACTTCTTCTAATGCTAGTTTTAGGACTGCACCCCGTAGTCTTTCAAATACCAGTTTCAGATCTGCTCCACCATATCGGGTAGATTTACCAGAATCTAGTAGACAATCCGTAGATTCCCTCATACCAGATAGACCTCCTAGTAGACCACCTAGTGATCCTAGTGAGGACCCAATGATATCAGAAATACAAGGTATCAGGATTTCCAATAACCAAATACCACATGGTGTCTACACGACTCCAACACCAGATAGCCCAACGGCCAGTGATATGAATTTTGAAATTTAATGGATTTTACACCAGGAAGTAAAAATCGTCAATATTTAAACCAGGAATTTATGTTAGATAAATACCAGGATTTTAGGGAATGGTATTTTGCAAACCATACTCCCCAACAGTTACAAGAATTCAAGAACCAATATTATCAGTATCTTGAATTACACCAGAAGTTAATACCTTTTGTAGAATGGTATAATACAGTATTTAATTCTCAATTAAATATTTTAGAAGACCAGTATAAAACATGGACAACAGCTGAAGGACAAATCATACATGCCCTTCATCCACCACCTCAAGCTTTAGAGTTAGCCCCTAATGGAGAAGTAACTCGCCAACCATTAGTTGCTACAACATACATAGATGCTCAATCAGCTAGATTTACTAAAACAGACTATATTAAACTTTCTGATTTATGTCTTGTTTACAAACAACATAATTATACTAATTTGTTTTGCCAAACAATGGGTAAACAGTTAACAAGGATCGAAGAAGCTATCAATACTTTCAGAGATAAAACTTTAGCTCCTTCAGTTACAGGACCTTCCACAATCCATCCAGTATCCATTAAGCCACCTTTAGAGGTAACTAATTTCAAGTTAAAATCCTCTAATACAGAATTCATGGACACTTTATTACAGAAAATGAAAACATTAAATGTTCAAACCAGCCCTAGTGAACCCTTTGGTTCAATTCAGATGCTTAGAGCAAATCCTACACCAGAACATGATAATGATTTATCACTTGATCAAATTCAAGAAATACAGTACAATTTCCAAGAACCTGCGTCAGTTAACAAACTCCATAATTATTCCTTTTCCAGACCAGCTATGTTACCACCCACCAGGAATTATTATGCCAGACCCACACCACCTGATGTACTTTATGAAGAAACGTACATCAATGATCAAGGATCATACCATGGCAAAACCATCTATGAATGGAATATAGATGGTGAATCTGAATACGGTATTTACAAGAAATTACATCAAATGATGATGTATGCAACCGTTTGCCGTCAATACAGTAATAGTGATCATGAAATAGTTAAATTCATTATTAATGGATTTACGGGCCAGTTAAAAGGATGGTGGGATAATATCCTCACTCCTCTCCAGCACAATGAAATTCTCACCTCTGTTAAAACAGAGATTGACCCGACTACCCAACAACCTGTTCGACACGAGGATGCTGTTTATACTCTTATTCAGACTATCATCCTCCATTTTGTTGGCACCAGTACTAGCTCTTCCGACCGAAGTCGAGAACTTTTACAGAATTTACGTTGCCCTTCTTTGACTCATTTTAAATGGTACAAAGATGTTTTCCTCATCAAGGTCACTCAACGACCTGATGCTAACAGTAGTCATTGGAAAGCCAAATTTATTGATGGCCTTCCTACCCTTTTTGCCGAACGTGTCAGGAAAAAACTTCGGGACCGCCATGATCGGATGACAATTCCTTATGAACAGTATACATATGGACAACTTTGTTCCATTGTTACAGATGAAGGTCTATCCCTGTGTAATGACCTTAAACTTCATTATCAAATGAAACAACAGAATTTAACAGGAAGAAAAGAATTAGGAGAATTCTGTGACCAGTTTGCGTATGAACCAGGTATTAAATATCCAACCAAGCCTAGGAAAACGTTCCATAAAAAATCCTCTAAACCCATCCGGAGAAAGTCACAAAAAACATATCAACAGAAACCTAGTAAGAAGTTTTATTCCAAGAAAGCTTCATATACAAGAAAAGGAAAAGGAAAATCCAAATCAGAAATTAAATGTTATAAATGTGGCCAAGTGGGTCATTATGCAAACCGATGTAAATATAAAGTTAAGTCTAAGATTAATGAATTAGATCATGATCCAGAAATTAAAAGACAACTTCTTCAAACAATAGAAGAAGAAGATTCAACAGAAGAAGAGTCTCCTTCCGAAAACGAAATCAATGAGTTATTTTCACCCTCCAGTAGTGAAGAAGAACAAGATGAACCTTCTTGTCCTTGTTCCACCAATCAAGACCAACTTTCAGAAGTCAATTATTAGAAATCAATAGTTGAGATGAATGGTTTACACTTAGGTGAACCTAGCAGTATAAATGTTTTAACAGATGCACAAACGGATATGCTAGCAGTAGCAGATCAAATACAGGACCCAGAAATGAAAATTAAATATTTAAAAATGTGTTATGAACATCAACAGACAAATCAAGAACCACCTTTAATACCAGTACAATCTTACAATCTTCAAGATGTGTTTAAGAGAATCCAGAATACTACAAGTGTAGAACAACCTACAACAATCCAGGATTTAAAAATGGAAATAAACATTTTAAAAACAGAAGTTAAACACCTACAAACAGCAAGTGCAGCTACTATTAAAGATATTAAATATCTTCATAGTCAGGTTAAATCCAAAGCACCAGAAATCATAGAACCAACATTTGAAGAAAAAACAGAATCCTTAACGCAATACTTGTTACTTGTTAATCAAGTTACTTTCCAGAAGTGGTATATAAAAATTTCTTTTATGATACAACCAGACTTTTGGATTAAAGATGCTATTGACTTAGTTGATAGTGGTGCAGACATGAACTGAATCCAAGAAGGTATAGTTCCCACCAGGTATTTTGAAAAGACTACCCAAAGTCTCACCAGTGCCAGCGAAAATTCACTCCAGATCAGGTATAAAATTCCCGAAGCATATATTTGTAATCAAGATTCTTGCCTACCTACATCTTTTGTATTAGTCAAAAATCTTGCTCAAAATATTATTCTAGGCACTCCATTTTTATGTTTACTTATGCCTATACAGAAAATTGACCAAACAGGTATTTATTCCCAAATATAGGGAAGATCAGTTATTTTTGAATTCATAACAGAACCATATACCAAAGAATTAGATCAAATCCGTGATCTAGTTACTTTTAAAGAAAAATAGATAAATTTTTTAAAACAAGAAGTTCAATTTTTGACAACAGAACAAAGATTACAACAACCATCTTTGCAACAGAAAATTAAACTAATTGAAAAAGAATTCCAAACAGAAGTTTGTAATGATGTTCCAAATGCTTTTTGGGAACGTAAAAAGCATACAGTTACATTACCATATGAACCAGATTTTAATGAAAAATATATTCCAACTAGAGCTCGCCCTAGTCAAATGAAAAAGGAATATATGGAATTATGCAAAACAGAAATTCAAAGTCTTCTATCTAAGAAACTCATCTGACCTAGTCAATCTCCTTGGAGTTGAACCACTTTTTATGTAAATAAAAATGCCGAAATAGAAAGAGGTGTTCCACGCCTTGTCATTAATTACAAACCGTTAAATGAAGTACTTAAATGGATTACGTACCCAATTCCGAATAAAAAAGATCTATTAGATCGATTACAGGATGCAATCATATTTTCTAAATTTGATCTCAAATCAGGATATTGGCAAGTTCAGATTGCAGAATAGGATCGTTAAAAAACAGCTTTTACTGTACCCTTTGGACATTACGAATGGAATGTAATGCCCTTTGGCCTAAAAAATGCTCCATCCGAATTTCAACATATTATGAATGATATTTTTACTCCTTATACAGAATTTGCTTTATCATATATTGATGATGTTTTGATATTCTCTTCATCAATTGACCAACATTTTAAACATCTTAATATTTTCAAGAATGTTATCAACAGAAATGGATTAGTTATTTCTGCTCCAAAAATGCAGCTTTTCCAAACAACAGTTCGATATTTAGGACATAATATCTCCAATGAAAGTATTATTCCTATCAACCGAAGTATTGAGTTTGCGTCCAAATTTCCCAATGAAATTAAGGATAAAACTCAATTACAGAGATTTTTAGGATATCTTAATTATATCCGAGATTATTATCATCAGTTATCAGCGGATGCCAGTATTTTCTATACCAGGTTGAGAAAGAATCCGCCACCATGGAATGAAGAGCATACTTTAGCTGTGAAAAGGATTAAGGCTAAAGTACAACAGATACCTTGTTTACAGTTACCAAATCCTAATTGGAAAAAGATTATTGAAACAGATGCTTCTAATACAGGCTTTGGTGGGATCTTAAAACAGCTTAATCCCAATACTCAGAAAGAGGAAATATTACAATTCCATTCTGGTCATTGGAATAAAGCCGCTTTAAATTATCCAACCATTAAACAGGAATGTTTAGCCATTGTAAAATGCGTTATTAAATTCCAAGATGATCTTTTAAATCAACATTTTCTCATTAGAGTTGATTGCTCTGCTGCAAAACAGGTATTTAAAAAAGATGTAAAAAATCTTGCATCAAAACAGATATTCTTGACATGGCAAAGTTTTTTATCTAATTTTGATTTTGATATTGACTATATTAAAGGAGAAGCTAATTCTTTGCCTGATTTCTTGACCCGTGAATATTTACAGAAATCCACTCCTGACGAGGAATGACCAGTAGAGGCCGAGGTCGAGGTCGTGGCTGAGGCCACAACCCTCGTTATGATACAGAATTTCCATTCCTTTCTCGAGGACAAACCAGCAATCCATCAGCTAAGGATATTCTCCTTAAAACTGAAGAACCGTATACTCCTAACAGTATCACTGAGGAAACAGTCCTCTACATTGAATCCGCAGATGAACAATGGATGACAGATCCATGGGAGATCAAGCGTCGGTATCTTACCACGCAACAATCCCCTCCTCATTTTGACCAGTACCGCTATATCTATGAGCAGATATTAACAGAAACTGGGGCAGTTGAATTTAAGCATACTCTTCATGATGCTAATAAAACAACTAGCCCAATTCAATTCAGTAAAATTACTATCCACAACATTATGCCCATTTCCACCTGGGGCATTCATCCACACACCACTCGTGATATTGATTTGCGCAATAAACAGACCAAATACAGTTATTGGGAATGTGTTGATGCATTTACCCAAGTTTTCTACTACCAGAATCCTGTCAAGAATCATTCTTGGTTTATCCGTGTTTGCCCTGATGTCCTCAAAAACGATGTCCCTAATTGGTTCCTCGTTTGGTGGGATAAATTTGGGCTTTCTCTTGACATTTTACCAAAACCTATCCGACTTGCCTTTAATGAGTGGAATGTTGCTTATGCCCAGGCATATTCCTACTTAAATAAAAACGGAGAACTTTCAATCAGTAAATCTATAGTCCATTTTACTATCCGTTTTGGCATTCCATGGATATGGAAATGGGACTTTGCTTGTGACTACCAGAATAAGGTTCCCCGCCTGAAAAGAATCTTTTTTGTATAATGGCGGGATAAAGGAATGAATCCTAATTTAACAGAAACTGTCCAGAAAATACAACAACATACCCAAGCATGTTGGGAATCAGTCAAGCAGCCGGCTCTACCAGCTCCATCACCAGCATTATCCAGCAATCCTTTTGTCCAAATTCAAAAGGAATTAAAACAGCAATTTCCTCATCTATCAGAACACGAAATCATAATTAAAAGTATGGATTTCTTGAAAGAACAGTTTCTCCAAACAGTACCAGAGGACGACGTCTCCATTAGATCAGGAACCAGTCTGACCACATCCGAAATAGAGACTGATCCAGCCGAACACGTGTTAGCAGGAGAATCACAGCTTCCAGAAGATGATGAGCCCCACATTGGAGACTTTTGGGACTCTTTAACAGCTGTCACTGCCGAAAAAATAACGAAAGGCAAAGGCAAGGGTCCAGAGCATTAATTGTGTCGAGTGTCGGCACTACCAGACAAACAACTTTGGGAAAAGAAGATGCCCACTATGCCCACTACCAGTCAAAAGGAGATGTCTCCACTTTCCGTCAAAATTGAAGATAAGGATAAGGATTAGGTGTAATCTGTTGGACCAGTCCTTGACCGCCACCTGTCCTCTTGTGTGTTTACCTCTTATCTTCTTTGTAGTATATATAGGGATGGTCTCACCCTTGTTGAGACACACTAGTTCCAGTTTTATTTTCCATTTTCTTCCTTTGTACTCCTTCCAACCCCTCTTGTAAAATAGTCGTACTTCCTCCATCAATAATATCAAGCTTTGTGTGCACTCTCCATGTTTATAAGTATGAATGCCTTCTGTTAATACTCTAGAACAGTTAGAAAAATCATTATCTTAATACACCCGTAGATTATTATACTCAACCGTATATATCTGAGCGTATATCAGAGTGTAATCGGTATTGTAATTACTACTCGATTAACGAGATAGTTGCGTGCGACGTGAAGGCCTCCACCTCCTCAACAGTAAATTCATGAGATCATATATGTTGTAATTTATTCTGTTTATTTACATATTATGCGTATGATTATTCCTGGGTTTGTGCCAAGGTAAGGTTAATTAATTGTTAAGGTTAGTGGGATGTCACCCAAGTCGCGTAGGGATAGGTCGTAGAGCAGGGATTGCATGTTGACCGTTTATACCTGTAAGTCGTTGACAGACGTGCTAGTCATAACCTTTACTGAGCACCTTAGTTGGTATCAGAGCCATGTTTAATGATAGACATAATATGAATATAAACTTAATAAATTAGACATATATGATCACAATACACCTATGGCAGAAACTAATAATGAAACATCACCAGTAGAATCAACAGGTAATGAATCAGTTACAACCTTAGGTAATACCATTACCTCTTTAGCAGAAGCAACCGAGTTAGTTGCCTATCAGGATGTAAAGGATGCCTTAGATAAATGGACAATCCCAACAGTAGATCCAAAAACAATCCTCTTTAGATGAGGAAATTGCTGTTTTAATTCCTTTTGGATTTTGACAAAAGGATTGCTGGATAATGCTGGTGATAGAGCTGGTAGAGCCGGCTACTTGACTGATTCCCAACATGCTTGGGTATGTTGTTGTATTTTCTGGACAATTTTTGTTAAATTAGGATTCATTCCTTTATCCCACCATTTTACAAAAAAGATTCTTTTCAGGCGGGGAACCTTATTCTGGTAGTCACAAGCAAAGTCCCATTTCCATATCCATGGAATGCCAAAACGGATAGTAAAATGGACTATAGATTTACTGATTGAAAGTTCTCTGTTTTTATTTAAGTAGGAATATGCTCGGGCATAAGCAACATTCCACTCATTAAAGGCAAGTCGGATAGGTTCTGGTAAAATGTCAAGAGAAAGCCCAAATTTATCCGACCAAACGAGGAACCAATTAGGGACATCGTTTTTGAGGACATCAGGGCAAACACGGATAAACCAAGAATGATTCTTGACAGGATTCTGGTAGTAGAAAACTTGGGTAAATGCATCAACATAATCCCAATAGCTGTATTTGGTCTGTTTATTGCGCAAATCAATATCACGAGTGGTATGCGGATGAATGCCCCAGATGGAAATGGGCATAATGTTGCGGATAATAATTTTACTGAATTGAATTGGGCTAGTTGTTTTATTAGCATCATGAAGAGTATGCTTAAATTCAGCTGCCCCAGTTTCTGTTAATATTTGCTCATAGATATAGCGGTACTGGTCAAAATGAGGAGGGGATTGTTGCGTGGTAAGATACCGACGCTTGATCTCCCATGGATCTGTCATCCATTGTTCATCTGCGGATTCAATGTAGAGGACTGTTTCCTCAGTGATACTGTTAGGAGTATACGGTTCTTCAGTTTTAAGGAGAATATCCTTAGCTGATGGATTATTGGTTTGTCCTCGAGAAAGGGATGGAAATTCTGTATCATAATGAGGGTTGTGGCCTCGGCCACGACCTCGACCTCGGCCTTTACTGGTCATTCCTCGTCAGGAGTGGATTTCTGTAAATATTCACGGGTCAAGAAATCAGGCAAAGAATTAGCTTCTTCTTTAATATAGTCAATATCAAAATCAAAATTAGATAAAAAAAACTTTGCCATGTCAAGAATATCTGTTTTGATGCAAGATTTTTTACATCTTTTTTAAATACCTGTTTTGCAGCAGAGCAATCAACTCTAATGAGAAAATGTTGATTTAAAAGATCATCCTGGAATTTAATAACGCATTTTACAATGGCTAAACATTCCTGTTTAATGGTTGGATAATTTAAAGCGGCTTTATTCCAATGACCAGAATGGAATCGTAATATTTCCTCTTTCTGAGTATTGGGATTAAGCTGTTTTAAGATCCCACCAAAGCCTGTATTAGAAGCATCTGTTTCAACAATCTTTTTCCAATTAGGATTTGGTAACTGTAAACAAGGTATCTGTTGTACTTTAGCCTTAATCCTTTTCACAGCTAAAGTATGCTCTTCATTCCATGGTGGCAGATTCTTTCTTAACCTGGTATACAAAATACTGGCATCCGCTGATAACTGATGATAATAATCTCGGATATAATTAAGACATCCTAAAAATCTCTGTAATTGAGTTTTATCCTTAATTTCATCGGGAAATTTGGACGCAAACTCAATACTTCGGTTGATAAGAATAATACTTCCATTGGAGATATTATGTCCTAAATATCGAACTGTTGTTTGGAAAAATTTGAATTTTTAGCGTAAATAACTAATCCATTTACATTGATAACATTCTTGGAAATATTAAGATGTTTAAAATGCTGGTCAATTGATGAAGAGAATATCAAAACATCATCAATATATGATAAAGCAAATTCTGTATAAGGAGTAAAAATATCATTCATAATATGTTGAAATTCGGATGGAGCATTTTTCAGGCCAAAGGGCATTACATTCCATTCGTAATGTCCAAAGGGTACAGTAAAAACTGTTTTATAACGATCCTGTTCTGCAATATGAACTTGCCAATATCCTGATTTGAGATCAAATTTAGAAAATATGATTGTATCCTGTAATCGATCTAATAGATCTTTTTTATTTGGAATTGGGTACCTAATCCATTTAAGTACTTCATTTAACGGTTTGTAATTAATGACAAGGCGTGGAACACCTCTTTCTATAACAGCATTTTTTTTTACATAAAAAGCGGTACAACTCCAAGGAGATTGACTAGGTCGAATGAGTTTCTTAGATAGAAGACTTTGAATTTCTGTTTTGCATAATTCCATATATTCCTTTTTCATTTGACTAGAGCGAGCTCTAGTTGGAATATATTTTTCATTAAAATCTGGTTCATATGGTAATGTAACTGTATGCTTTTTACGTTCCCAAAAAGCATTTGGAACATCATTACAAACTTCTGTTTGGAATTCTTTTTCAATTAGTTTAATTTTCTGTTGCAAAGATGGTTGTTGTAATCTTTGTTCTGTTGTCAAAAATTGAACTTCTTGTTTTAAAAAAATTTATCTGTTTTTCTTTAAAAGTAACTAGATCACGGATTTGATCTAATTCTTTGGTATATGGTTCTGTTATGAATTCAAAAATAACTGATCTTCCCTATATTTGGGAATAAATACCTGTTTGGTCAATTTTTTGTATAGGCATAAGTAAACATAAAAATGGAGTGCCTAGAATAATATTTTGAGAAAGATTTTTGACTAATACAAAAGATGTAGGTAGGCAAGAATCTTGATTACAAATATATGCTTCGGGAATTTTATACCTGATCTGGAGTGAATTTCCGCTGGCACTGGTGAGACTTTGGGTAGTCTTTTCAAAATACCTGGTGGGAACTATACCTTCTTGGATACAGTTCATGTCTGCACCACTATCAACTAAGGCAATAGCATCTTTAATCCAAAAGTCTGGTTTTATCATAAAAGAAATTTTTATATACCACTTCTGGAAAGTAACTTGATTAACAAGTAACAAGTATTGCGTTGAGGATTCTGTTTTTTCTTCAGATGTTGGTTCTATGATTTCTGGTGCTTTGGATTTAAGCTGACTATGAAGATATTTAATATCTTTAATAGTAGCTGCACTTGCTGTTTGTAGGTGTTTAACTTCTGTTTTTAAAATGTTTATTTCCATTTTTAAATCCTGGATTGTTGTAGGTTGTTCTACACTTGTAGTATTCTGGATTCTCTTAAACACATCTTGAAGATTGTAAGATTGTACTGGTATTAAAGGTGGTTCTTGATTTGTCTGTTGATGTTCATAACACATTTTTAAATATTTAATTTTCATTTATGGGTCCTGTATTTGATCTGCTACTGCTAGCATATCCTTTTGTGCATCTGTTAAAACATTTATACTGCTAGGTTCACCTAAGTGTAAACCATTCATCTCAACTATTGATTTCTAATAATTGACTTCTGAAAGTTAGTCCTGATTGGTGGAACAAGGACAAGAAGGTTCATCTTGTTCTTCTTCACTACTGGAGGGTGAAAATAACTCATTGATTTCGTTTTCGGAAGGAGACTCTTCTTCTGTTGAATCTTCTTCTTCTATTGTTTGAAGAAGTTGTCTTTTAATATCTGGATCAAGATCTAATTCATTAATCTTAGACTTAACTTTAGATTTACATCGGTTTGCATAATGACCCACTTGGCCACATTTATAACATTTAATTTCTTATTTGGATTTTCCTTTTCCTTTTCCTGTATATGAAGCTTTCTTGGAATAAAACTTCTTACTAGGTTTCTGTTGATATGTTTTTTGTGACTTTCTCCGGATGGGTTTAGAGGATTTTTTATGGAACGTTTTCCTAGGCTTGGTTGGATATTTAATACCTGGTTCATACGCAAACTGGTCACAGAATTCTCCTAATTCTTTTCTTCCTGTTAAATTCTGTTGTTTCATTTGATAATGAAGTTTAAGGTCATTACACAGGGATAGACCTTCATCTGTAACAATGGAACAAAGTTGTCCATATGTATACTGTTCATAAGGAATTGTCATCCGGTCATGGCGGTCCCGAAGTTTTTTCCTGACACGTTCGGCAAAAAGGGTAGGAAGGCCATCAATAAATTTGGCTTTCCAATGACTACTGTTAGCATCAGGTCGTTGAGTGACCTTGATGAGGAAAACATCTTTGTACCATTTAAAATGAGTCAAAGAAGGGCAACGTAAATTCTGTAAAAGTTCTCGACTTCGGTCGGAAGAGCTAGTACTGGTGCCAACAAAATGGAGGATGATAGTCTGAATAAGAGTATAAACAGCATCCTCGTGTCGAACAGGTTGTTGGGTAGTCAGGTCAATCTCTATTTTAACAGAGGTGAGAATTTCATTGTGCTGGAGAGGAGTGAGGATATTATCCCACCATCCTTTTAACTGGCTCGTAAATCTATTAATAATGAATTTAACTATTTCATGATCACTATTACTGTATTAACGGCAAACGGTTGCATACATCATCATTTGATGTAATTTCTTGTAAATACCATATTCAGATTCACCATCTATATTCCATTCATAGATGGTTTTGCCATGGTATGATCCTTGATCATTGATGTACGTTTCTTCATAAAGTACATCAGGTGGTGTGGGTCTGGCATAATAATTCCTGGTGGGTAGTAACATAGCTGGTCTGGAAGAGGAATAATTATGGAGTTTGTTAACTGACGCAAGTTCCTGGAAATTGTACTGTATTTCTTGAATTTGATCAAGTGATAAATCATCATCTTGTTCTGGTGTAGGATTTGCTCTAAGCATCTGAATTGAACCAGAGGGTTCACTAGTGCTGGTTTGAACATTTAATGTTTTCATTTTCTATAATAAAGTGTCCATGAATTCTGCATTAGAGGATTTTAACTTGAAATTAGTTACCTCTAAAGGTGGCTTAAAGGATACTGGATGGATTGTGGAAGGTCCTATAACTGAAGGAGCTAAAGTTTTATCTCTGAAAGTATTGATAGCTTCTTCGATCCTTGTTAACTGTTTACCCATTGTTTGGCAAAACAAATTAGTATAATTATGTTGTTTGCAAACAAGACTTAAATCAGAAAGTTTAATATAGTCCGTTTTAGTAAATCTTGCTGATTGAGCATCTATGTATGTTGTAGCAACTAATGGTTGGCGAGTTACTTCTCCATTAGGGGCTAACTCTAAAGCTTGAGGTGGTGGATGAAGGGCATGTATGATTTGTCCTTCAGCTGTTGTCCATGTTTTATACTGGTCTTCTAAAATATTTAATTGAGAATTAAATACTGTATTATACCATTCTACAAAAGGTATTAACTTCTGGTGTAATTCAAGATACTAATAATATTGGTTCTTGAATTCTTGTAACTGTTGGGGAGTATGGTTTGCAAAATACCATTCCTAAAATCGGTATTTATCTAACATAAATTCTGGTTTTAAATATTGACGATTTTACTTCGTGTAAAATCCATTAAATTTCAAAATTCATATCACTGGCCGTTGGGCTATCTGGTGTTGGAGTCGTGTAGACACCATGTGGTATTTGGTTATTGGAAATCCTGATACCTTGTATTTCTGATATCATTGGGTCCTCACTAGGATCACTAGGTGGTCTACTAGGAGGTCTATCTGGTTTGAGGGAATCTACGGATTGTCTACTAGATTCTGGTAAATCTACCCGATATGGTGGAGCAGATCTGAAACTGGTATTTGAAAGACTGTGGGGTGCAGTCCTAAAACTAGCATTAGAAGAAGTACTTCTAAGTAGCTGCTGAGGAGGTTTCTGAAATCGAATGTATGTATCTCCTCCTTCGGTCTGAATTACATCATCGAGATTCTGTCTGATGATTGGTCATGCTGGAATAGCATTAGGGATATGCCATCTTTCTGGAAAAGTTATGTCCTTCCAAGGGATTAAGCTAGGGACTGCTACTTGGCTACTGTAAAGATTGGTGTCAATTAACACTGTCTGTCCTGTAGGTTATTTTTTACAGGTATAAGGATTCAACGTAGTTAAAACCTTTAAGTAAATCCTGGAATGAACTGAAAATGGTGGAGATCCTGGTTTATACTCATACCCATGAGTAAGAACTCTTAGTTCCAAAACATCAGATAGATTAGCATCACTCATTGCTATGCTAAGATTTGGATAAATATCAAAATATACTGGTCCGTGAGACAAACTAGTCTCAATTGCTCCCATTAAGGAAGCTCTCCAGTTGAGGCATCTTCCATCTCGAAGTGTACACTGGATACTGGTATTTTGACCTAAAAGAGTCAAAGGCTTAAAGGCTATCTGTACCAATCCTATGTGGATGTATTTATGGTTTCTGATGAAAGGGATAAAATCATTTATATGAATTAATCTAATGATTTCATCATTGTTCTGGATACATGAGGCATGCTCAAAGGTTTTGATTATCGGTTTACTAAAAAAATTAAAATGTCCAATTTTATAGATTGTTTTTGGATCTACTGTTGGGATTGTCCATTTATCTAAGGCATCCTTTACATCCTGATTAGCAACTAACTCGGTTGCTTTTGCTAAAGAGGTAATGGTATTACCTAAGGTTGTAACTGATTCATTACCTGTTGATTCTACTGGTGATGTTTCATTATTAGTTTCTGCCATGGGTGTATTGTGATCATATATGTCTAATTTATTAAGTTTATATTCATGAATTCTGTATTCGAGGATTTTAACTTGAAATTAGTTACCTCTAAAGGTGGCTTAATGGATACTGGATGGATTATGGAAGGTCCTATAACTGAAGGAGCTAAAGTTTTATCTCTGAAAGTATTGATAGCTTCTTCGATCCTTGTTAACTGTTTACCCATTGTTTGGCAAAACAAATTAGTATAATTATGTTGTTTGCAAACAAGACTTAAATCAGAAAGTTTAATATAGTCTGTTTTAGTAAATCTAGCTGATTGAGCATCTATGTATGCTGTAGCAACTAATGGTTGGCGAGTTACTTCTCCATTAGGGGCTAACTCTAAAGCTTGAGGTGGTGGATGAAGGGCATGTATGATTTGTCCTTCAGCTGTTGTCCATGTTTTATACTGGTCTTCTAAAATATTTAATTGAGAATTAAATCAGATTATACCATTCTACAAAAGGTATTAACCTCGTGTAATTCAAGATCGATAATATTGGTTCTTGAATTCTTGTAAGCTGATAGGGAGTATGGTTTGCAAAATACCATTCCCTAAAATCCTGGTATTTATCTAACATAAATTCCTGGTTTAAATATTGACGATTTTTACTTCCTGGTGTAAAATCCATTAAATTTCAAAATTCATATCACTGGCCGTTGGGCTATCTGGTGTTGGAGTCGTGTAGACACCATGTGGTATTTGGTTATTGGAAATCCTGATACCTTGTATTTCTGATATCATTGGGTCCTCACTAGGATCACTAGGTGGTCTACTAGGAGGTCTATCTGGTATGAAGGAATTTACGGATTGTCTACTAGATTCTGGTAAATCTACCCGATATGGTGGAGCAGATCTGAAACTGGTATTTGAAAGACTACGGGGTGCAGTCCTAAAACTAGCATTAGAAGAAGTACTTCTAAGTAGCTGCTGAGGAGGTTTCTGAAATCGAATGTATGTATCTCCTCCTTCTGTCTGAATTACATCATCGAGATTCTGTCTGATGATTGGTCGTGCTGGAACAGCATTAGGGATATGCCATCTTTCTGGAAAAGTTATGTCCTTCCAAGGGATTAACCTAGGGACTGCTACTTGGCTACTGTAAAGATTAGTGTCAATTAACACTGTCTGTCCTGTAGGTGATTTTTTACGGGTATAAGGATTCAACGTAGTTAAAACCTTTAGGTAAATCCTGGAATGAACTGAAAATGGTGGAGATCCTGGTTTATACTCATACCCAAGAGTAAGAACTCTTAGTTCCAAAACATCAGATAGATTAGCATCACTCATTGCTATGCTAAGATTTGGATAAATATCAAAATATACTGGTCCGTGAGACAAACTAGTCTCAATTGCTCCCATTAAGGAAGCTCTCCAGTTGAGGCATCTTCCATCTCGAAGTGTACACTGGATACTGGTATTTTGACCTAAAAGAGTCAAAGGCTTAAAGGCTATCTGTACCAATCCTATGTAGATGTATTTATAGTTTCTGATGAAAGGGGTAAAATCATTTATATGAATTAATCTAATGATTTCATCATTGTTTTGGATACATGAGGCATGCTCAAAGGTTTTGATTATCGGTTTACTGAAAAAATTAAAATGTCCAATTTTATAGATTGTTTTTGGATCTACTGTTGGGATTGTCCATTTATCTAAGGCATCTTTTACATCCTAATAGGCAACTAACTCGGTTGCTTCTGCTAAAGAGGTAATGGTATTACCTAAGGTTGTAACTGATTCATTACCTGTTGATTCTACTGGTGATGTTTCATTATTAGTTTCTGCCATGGGTGTATTGTGATCATATATGTCTAATTTATTAAGTTTATATTCATGAATTCTGTATTCGAGGATTTTAACTTGAAATTAGTTACCTCTAAAGGTGGCTTAATGGATACTGGATGGATTATGGAAGGTCCTATAACTGAAGGAGCTAAAGTTTTATCTCTGAAAGTATTGATAGCTTCTTCGATCCTTGTTAACTGTTTACCCATTGTTTGGCAAAACAAATTAGTATAATTATGTTGTTTGCAAACAAGACTTAAATCAGAAAGTTTAATATAGTCTGTTTTAGTAAATCTAGCTGATTGAGCATCTATGCATGCTGTAGCAACTAATGGTTGGCGAGTTACTTCTCCATTAGGGGCTAACTCTAAAGCTTGAGGTGGTGGATGAAAGGCATGTATGATTTGTCCTTCAACTGTTGTCCATGTTTTATACTGGTCTTCTAAAATATTTAATTTAGAATTAAATACTGTATTATACCATTCTACAAAAGGTATTAACTTCTGGTGTAATTCAAGATACTGATAATATTGGTTCTTGAATTCTTGTAACTGTTGGGGAGTATGGTTTGCAAAATACCATTCCCTAAAATCCTGGTATTTATCTAACACAAATTTCTACTTCCTGGTGTAAAATCCATTAAATTTCAAAATTCATATCACTGGCCGTTGGGCTATCTGGTGTTGGAGTCGTGTAGACACCATGTGGTATTTGGTTATTGGAAATCCTGATACCTTCTATTTCTGATATCATTGGGTCCTCACTAGGATCACTAGGTGGTCTACTAGGAGGTCTATCTGGTATGAGGGAATCTACGGATTGTCTACTAGATTCTGGTAAATCTACCCGATATTGTGGAGCAGATCTGAAACTGGTATTTGAAAGACTACGGGGTGCAGTCCTAAAACTAGCATTAGAAGAAGTACTTCTAAGTAGCTGCTGAGGAGGTTTCTGAAATCGAATGTATGTATCTCCTCCTTATATCATTGGAAGGAGATGAAATGGAATGGAATGACGATTCCTTTGGCTTTTTTTAAAAAAAAAAAATTTATTATTATTATTAATATTTTATAAAAAATTTATGGAATGACCATTTCTTTAAAATGGTGAAACATAATTATATTTGTAGTGCATTTGTCATTATTTTTTACTCTAACCAAAAATAATAATGAATATTTAACGGAATGATTATTTTATTCCGCACTACGCCAAAGTTCGCCTTTAACGACAGTACATAACCACCGTTAATAAGTATACAACTGCCGCAAAAGGTTTTAACGGCGGTAATATTAATATGACCTAAATTGAAACCGTCATCTATATGAGTGTCGGGAATAATACAACGGCAGTAACATCTGCGAAAAGTTGACGGCCATAGAAAGTAGCGGTGTTGTTCGTAGAACTGTCGTAAATGGTGCTCCTTTAACGACAATTGTTTTCAAGTCAAAAGTGGTTGTATGATACCGGCGCAAAAGGCGTCAACAATTAACTGCAGTTATTTACCGCCCTTAAATATATTTTAAAATTAAATATGATTTTTTATTAGCGACGAAATTAAACTGCTGTTAATTTCTATCCAAGTATTAGAGGCATTTTAGAAATTGTCGATAATTGTGAACCATTTGCTAAACTGATGTTGTTTATACATTTATATTCAATGCTTGCTATTTTACTCAATGAAAGTCATTCAATAGAAGTGTATAACCTACTAAACCTTCCATACATTAAATATAACGGTATATGACTTGAAACTGCCACAATCTCAATATTATAGCCATATAAATCCA
Source organism: Camellia lanceoleosa (assembly GCA_025200525.1). NCBI lineage: Eukaryota > Viridiplantae > Streptophyta > Magnoliopsida > Ericales > Theaceae > Camellia > Camellia lanceoleosa. The sequence goes on from CM045764.1 coordinate 69,614,618, forward strand.
TACACCATATTCAGTTATCAAAGTCTATTCCAAAATACATGTCACATGTAACAAAGTTGCAAAATACATGTCACACGTAGCAATTAGTTCCAAAATACATGTCACTTATAGCAATTATAGTCCCAAAATATTTGTCTCAAAACAGAGTGCCAAAATTAAAGTCTTAAAAAGTATGTGCATCATCTACATGGTCTATCTAGGTTCCTCAATCTTCAAATGCAGCAACTAGTTCCAAAATGTTCGTCTCAAAACACAAGTGCTAAAATAAAAAGTCCCAAAAAGCTTGTGCATCGTCAACATGGTCCATTGAGCTCCCTTCAATATGCAACTGTAGCAATTAGTTCCAAAATATTTGTCTCAAAACACAAGTGTTAAAATAAATGTTCCAAAAACCATGTGCATTATCTATATGACCCATCTAACTCCCCTTAATCTGCAAAGTCTGCAAGTGGATCCTCAATCTACACATGTATAAAATGATACGGCTCTGCTACGTAGCTCGAAACCATGCGGCTCGAGTGGCCCGAATTCTATTTTCTATCTGCTGTGTGTGTGCGCGCTCAACTCAACTACGACACCCACACATTTCGTTTGAAAAACCAAAAGAAAAAAGAACAGAGAATAGAGTGAGAGAGAGAGAGAGAGAGGAGCACCGTCTCCCATAAAAACTCAAATCACAGGAATATGGTATTCTCTCTCATCAGTCTACCTATTTTCCAGAGCAATCTTTGTAAAGTTTCAGGCACATAAACTCCACACTAAGGTGTTCTCTCTCCAATGAGAGTGTTGGGTTTTTCTTCTGCAATTTGGTGGAGATTTATCTCTTTCATGCTCTGATCTGATGGGTATTTTCTCTGAAAGAGGTAAATGGGTCTTCTTTCAATTTTCTATAATGGGTTTGGTTTATTTTACCAAATTATTATGTTTCTTGTTATATATCTTAAATTCACATTCTCACATAAAAACTATGTATGAATACAAATACACATAAGAACACTACAACCATGATGCTACAGAACTTTTTTTTATTGGTGTATAAAGACACGGATTAAATAAGGAGGAGAAAGGTTGGGTCCTTAATGGCATCAAAATCTACAAGATCTCGGTGGAACCAACTATATTGAACAAAGCCCTACAAGAATATTTGCAATCAGTACGCATCAAAATCTACAGGTCATGGGCACTGTTTCCCTATTCCAACCCAGTTAAAATTGATGGCAATGTCACCCACAATCCCCAACACTTACAAAACAAAGCAAAAGCAGTGAGAGAGGGGCAGAAGATGAGAAGGCTTCCGTGAATAAAAATAAAATAAAGAAAATTTTGTTTCTTAGTGGCCTGGGATGAGAGATTTGAGATGAGAGAGATCTGCTGAGTAGAGGTGGGAGTGATCTGAAATTAGAGTTTCAATGGGTTTTGGCTTCAAATAGAGGTAGAAAGTAAAAAATAGAGGGGAGAGAGAAAATATTGACAGAAATATATTTGACTCACTTTTGGACTGAGTTTCAGGCCAGTCGAGCCAAAACTTTTGAGCTACAAATCTTTTTCCAAAAAGATATAAATTTAGCTACCACTAAGATTTAAAAATATAATAAATGTAGTGTTAGTGCATGTGCATGTGCATTTTTTTATTTTTATTTTTTGGTGAATAAGTCATAAGATAAAATAAAAAAATTTACAAGTTTCTATACAGAATAAACCAACTAAAATATAACAGCTACAAATATACTATACTAACTGAAACTAGGAGACAAAATAAAGAGGTTGGACCATACAACCTGTTCAATGTCCATATTTAAACCCAAAATAGGGAGAATGAACAAGTTCAAAAACCCAAACATCGGCATCAGCATTAGCATCAGCATCATATCACAAAAGCAGGCTATGCTATATAGAGGTAATGCATTCCTTTCGGCTAACAACCAGTAAAGTAGGTAAACATGGGGGCTTGACAATATCACGGTGGTTATATGGGGCTTGGCAAGACCACGAGTTGTTTATTTTTTTATGAGATTTTATTACTAATGTGTGTATAGTGGTAGAGATAATTATTGATGAAAATATGTATCGAGAATATCATTGAAGTTGTGTTATGAAGTAGATATTGAATTCTGAATAGTGTAAGTATTGTTTGATATAAATGAGTAGCACGAAAGTACAAATGATTAATTGTGGGTTGGTTTCGGACATAAACAACGTAATAAAATCATTTGGTGTATAAAAAATGAGTCGTAGAGATGTCAAAATGATTAATATGTATGGTATTTGAGATGTGATTTGGGTTTGGAAATCTTTTTGAATTAAAAATGGGTTTTCTTGAAATGATAAAGAATGATTCTTTTGAGAAAATATATACTTATGTATGTATATTGGATATAAAAAGTCACATTATATATATAATTATGATTTGTAGCATTTTATGATCATATCTATCCATGTATTGTTATTGTTTAGAACCACTGGGATTTCTACTGGACATTCATATTCATTCCACGTTATAGGTGTGATGTTCAATAGATTTGTGCAAGACTTGAAGCCTCCTTGATTGTTGGCCATGGATCTTATTAACTTAGGCAGAATGCCAATTTGTTGTAAAAAGGGTAAAACTGTCACGACCCAAACCCGCCCCTATGGGTTTAGCATCAGAATCGCCAAGATGTCAAGATTACGAAGGCTGTTTAACGATATCTGATGTCTGATCTGAGTGGCGGAAGCCATAACAGTAATTAAAAGATGTCCAATAAGCTGTGACAGTCTGTATGCAAAAAGACTTTTCTTGACATATATACATCCAGAACAAAACAGTATTTACATACATATACAATCATTCAGAACAGGGACCCAATCCCTATTAGAACAGTACGGTACAAAACGTTCAGTCTATACAAATCATAAACAAACAAAGCCAAAAGGGGAAATCTAAAACACTCCAAGCAACCTTAGCTTGAACAGTCCTGGAACCTCAAAGTGAGGCACAAAGGTTGATTTGACAAAACTAGAGTTTACCCCGACGCTCCTAGCAACGGTCCGGTGCCTCTACACCTACATATATATATATAAACAGTGAGCTAAAGCCCAGTGAATAACATAATGCGTAAAGAGGTTAAGAATGAATGTCCTTTCAGTATTGAAAACAGTCAGTTATAATAGTATATCAGTTATTCGATCATAGCAGTCATAAGTGGTACATCCAATAGCAAACAGTACAGTAGGTCTTAACAGACCGAACAGTCAGTTGATGGCCATCATATCAGTAAACAGTAGTGGTTCCAACATGGGAACCGACAAAGATCTCTGTGACGATGGCGATGCAGATAGATAAAGATGGGTTGCTAAGGATGCCTGTCTGATTCACAATTAGGACATCATTCATTCGATATGATCTCATTTTGAAAACAGTACAGTTCAATTGTTCAGAAAATAATCATTTTTGAACATATCTTTACAACATTGTTACTCACAGAGTTCTGGGCTACAGATAAGCTAGTGCGCGTCTCCAGATGCCAACCCTACACAGTTACATGATGAACACACACTCAGTTACACATTTGGGAAACCATAACTTAGTCCCTATCTTGACTCGGTGTGGTTCTATAGCATTATCCTCATTAAGATGCCTTAAACTAGGCCTAGGAGTGCCTAGGATGGAATGAGAATGCAATGATGCACTTTAAAAAACTTTTCAAAATTTTCAAAAAACAGGGTTCTCGCTCGAGCGAGGGTTTCCCTTTCGGCGAACATGCATCTGAATAAGAGAGCCCCGCCAGCATCACTTCGGCCGAATTGCAAAATCTTGGATGCTCAAAATTCACACTCGACGGGCACTCGACACCCGCTCGATCGGGTGACTCAGGTCCCTGCTCGAGCGGACTGTAAAACAATGCGAAGTGCTGGGAGCACGCATTTCACACTCGAGCGCCACTTTCCCCGCTCGAGCGTGAGTCCAAATTCTGGAAATTCCAGATTTGAACCTCAAGCTCAAAACCAAGTTTCAATGCATCAAATTCGATCCTTTTGGGCTAATTTTCTGGAAAACACTTCAAAACTCATAATATAACATGTTTCAATGCTCAATTTGTAAAATCAAAGCCCAAAGGTAGTTCAATTAATCACAATTTCAAACCAATCTCATGAACATGATGTAAAACATAACATGCATGGATTTTAAACAACTCAAGCTTCAAATACATGCTCAAATGAGCCAATTTCTCCATAAACAAGATGAATTCATGGTCCAATGCAAAAATATGAACATGCATGTGGAATTTCATGAACAATACTCTTCAAAACTCAAGGATGGCAACATGCATGCATGATTTATGCTACAATTCAACATTTTAAGAAAATTCTTTACTTAGACCACTAATTAGCCATGGACTATGCAAGATACAACTCAAATACACAAATAAGAGGATGAAACACCAACCTTAAGTCTTGAATGCAAGATATACAAGCTCAGGTGGCACAATTATCCTTCAATTCTTCTAGTTCCAAGCCAAATCTCAAATGGAGCTAAGGTTTCTCCTCTCTCACTCCCTCCTACGGTTTGCTCTCAAGAAATGGCTGAAGAAATTATGTCTAAGTGTGATAAGGCTTCAAGTGTGTTAACATAGTGGCCCACTAGCATGGCAAGATGGTAAATAAGGCTAACTCTTATAATTTAGCTTTATTTAATCTAATTTAATCATACCAAATCACATTTCAAATAAATATACCATAAAATCACATTAATTCTAATTAACACAAGGCATTAATCAATTTCAGATTCGGCCGCCGATAAGGCCTTCAATTTGCAGTTTAAAGCATGAAACATGAACAAATGCATTTAACAATCAATAGATAGAAATGCAATTAACACAATATATTCATGCAATTAATTCGGAATTACAGTCTAATTAGTTACTTATCCAGTTCAGTCACAGTTTAGTAGTAAGCAGTGGTGTTATCAGTAAACAGTGGTGAGGGTTGTTACAAAAACCCTTTTGATTTCATTGTTTGTTTTGAGTTGTTAAATGTAGCCTAAAGGGCACATGTAATTAATTGTATTGAGCAACTCATCATCATATATTTATACGAGAGAGAGAACCTTAATTATTTCATTTATATTATTCCTGCTTCATATTTTTTGAAATGGACCTAATTAAAGGGTTATGGTAATGGATTTCAGGTAATAAAATTTGAGGCATTAAAACATTATGATCCAAAACTGAGAAATTTCTCAGCTTTAAAATTGGGAAAAATTGAGATTAGACTTTGCAAACTAAGAAATTCTCAGTTTCGTACAGCTTAAAAAAAAAAAAAGGAAAATTTGGCGAAAACCCCTCCATTGGACCCTTTTTTGGTGAAATAGATAGCCTAATTTATTTTCCTTCCTCAACCATCTAAGTAGTAGGCGTATCTTCCATGAAAGATACAATAATATATTTTTCTTTTCTTCTTCTTCTTCTTCTTCTTCTTCTTCTTTTAAACCTAGGCAATCTTTCCCTTTCCTTCCTAAATCCAAATGTTGTCGGAACCTCCCAAAAAGTGATTGGTACTGAAGTTGTTCGTCACTCACAACCCAAGTGTTCTGCCTCTTTTGAATCTCTTCGAACATGGCACTGAAATTCTTGAATCTCTCTTTCAATGTTAGCTTGTGAACCTTTCCATTTACCTGTAATCCTTTGTGCCCTAAACACTGTAGAACTTTTTCCCAAGTTTTCTCTAATAGTTCTTGTCGTATTGCCTCACATCGCTCAATTGAGTTTGGTACCATGTGTCGTTCATCAATTGGAGGATCTTACTTGCTGATTTGATCTTCTGCATTATGCATCTGTCATTTTTTTTTATTATTATTTGTTTTTGTTGTATGTGATTCATAATACGTACTCTATTTTTATTTGATATTAAAATTTTACTCCAGTAATGTGTCCTTGTGTGATTTGTTTTTGGACTTTGGTTACACATTATAAGATGTACTCTGTTATTTATTTATTTATTTATTTATTTATTATGCTCTGTTCATAGAATTACAGTAAAATTTTACTCTGGTAGTGTGTTCTTGTGTGATTTGCTTTGTGAGCTTGTAGTGAAAATATTGTAATGCCCCAAAATAAATAACAATAATCTAACTCATAACATTTCTTAAAAATGATCAATAATATCATATCTTCTATTCCATTCATAATTGTGATCACTACAAAAGATGACATATGCAATACACATTTATAAAACCCTAGATTCTGAATCTATAGTATATGACATGGATACATGAAATAAAGTAAAAGTAAAATCAAATAGTTATATGCCCTAATGGCTACACTTTTCCAAGTCGATACTTGGATACAACAAAATAAGTTTAACTTAATACAGGTAAAGCCCGAGGCTTATACAAAAATAATTACATCAATAAACCAAAAATAAAGTCTTTAGCTCAAAGTCCTCCCAGGTTACATCCTTGGTGGAAATACATCATCAGCACCTGAAAGTTGTTTTCCATATAGGGTGAGCCACAGCCCAGTAGAGATACTCTAACACAGTATATGAATCTTAACAAAATTATAAGGTGAATACACATGAATGTCATTTGTCAAACATTCCTCGTTTTTCATTTCAAAACAATGTAATACCAGATTATAAATCAATTCATGAAAATAATCCTTTTATAACAGAAAACAGGTTAATGTATACAACATACTAGAAATCTCTAGGTACGTGTCTGCCAGTAGGCTATACAAGCACTACCAAAGTCATTTTACCGGTACTATCCAGAAGGATAGGAACCTAACCGCACGGGTTTCTAGACTTTCACTAAGGACAAACTATAATAACCACAACCACAACAGGCCTCAAATGGTAAAAATATTGTAAAAAGGCCTCAAATGGATAAGTTACCAAACAGGCCTCAAATGGTAAAAATATAAATAGAAATTGAAAACTAAAAACGACAGTAGGTAGAATTCCAAAATATCCGATCGCTAATTATCAGATTATGTCGAGCAATCAACGACTGGTTTTATAGACCCATGGCCTGATTACCTTTCTAAAAGGTCCAAATCCATTTGGGTTCAATCATTTAGGAAAGCCTCATATATTTATTTTGACTTAGAACTCCTACTATTCAGCCCAAAATGGCCCACTTCAGCAATAAGAGCCCGATCAAGAAATCTTGTATTCAAAGCCTTTTCTGTGTGCGTGGGTTTTTCAAAAATCATCTATCCAAACTTGTTATATGGTACTATTTGTTAATAAACATTGTTATTATGTTACCTACATTATCATAGGTTGCATACGGTATGCCCTTAAAAATGTGCACGCAAAAATATGCTCTATAAATTTTTTTGGAAAAAAGATATATATATATATATATTCAAATTAAAATAAATAAAAGAAATCATTTGATAAACAAAATGCTATCATTTTACTTAATCTGAGCACTATCGAATTTAGTCCATTACATTTTGGAAAAATTATGGATCAGTCATATTTGATTGAGTTAAATGCCTTATAAGTCTTGTACATTTTTTAAATATACCAATAAACTCTAATGCTCTCTATTTATTTGAAAATTTTGTCATATTTGATTGAGTTAAACGATTATAAGTCTTGTACACTTTTTAAATATACCAATAAAATCTAATGCTCTCTATTTGGTGGAATTGGGATGACTCTTATGCGAAAGCACAACAACCATTATTGTGTGGCTCATGGGGTATATTTTATGACATATTTTAATTATCAAAATCGTTCATATATTACAATACATTAAGTAGAAAGTACCTGCAAAATATCAAGTTAAGCGAATATTGGTAGACCTTTGCTTGGTTCATCGTTTCCAAAAATACTTTTCAGAAAATTCTACCTTCTTGTTTTCCGTGTTTTTTTCTTTTTACTGAATTTTTTTAATATTTTAATCATTTTTTTTAAACTTTTTAGGCATAAAATTAAAAAAAATTATGAAAAAAAACCTTTTAAAAATTCACTAAATACCAAAAATACAAAAAAAAATGATAATTCAGTACATTTTTTATATTTTTATGTATTTATTAATTTTTTAAAATATATTTTCACAAAGTTTTTACTTTTTAAATACATCTAAGAAAGGTGCGTCTAAAAAAGTTTTTAAAAAATGTTTTAAATTTTAAAAATATTCACTAAAAACAAAAAAAAAACACGAAAACTAAAAAATTCAGTTTTCAAAAAACTTAATCCAAAAAACTCAAACTAAACGCATTTTTGTATTCAAAAAAAAATAATGATAAATGTGATTTGAATTATAAAACTAAATATGAATGCAATTCGATGAAAGGATTATCAATATCTAATTAATTTTTTTTTTTAGAAGTATGTTTTATTCAATACACTCTAAACATAAACTGTTGAAATCATAAAAATGAGTTTCGAAATAAGTCTCATAGGCCATACAACAGTGGCTGTTGTGCCTTTTGCACAATGAGTTCGGATCCTCTGCCGCGTTTTTCTGTAGCGCTCCCAAAACGACGTCATTTTGAGGAAAAATTTCAATTAAAAAAAAAAAAAAAAGCACGCAAAATCAAAGAAGAGAAAGAAGGGAAGAAGAAAGAGAGGAAGAGAAAGAGGAGAAGGATGTTCTATGCTTAACAAAGATTGTAGATTTCTAGGGTTTCAAGCATTCAATCTCTTCATCAAAATGAGTGATTTGTAGGGTTCTTCTCACCATGAATCTCACTCTTCCCCACTTTCTCTCTCCTCTTCCTCTTCCTATTTCTTTTTCGTCCGCCAACGAAGTCTTCGTCGGATCACTTCTTGAGTTCAAAAAAGGGATTCTCGAAGATCCACTAGGGAAGGTTTTCAATTCATGGCACCAATCGTTCACAGATCACCACTTTCTCTTCTCCGGTTTTGTGAGCCCATCCCACATGAGAAAAGTCAAAAAGAAAATTGGAAAATGAATAGACAGACATAACTGAAACAAAGTAATAATGATAGTATGAAATAGAGAAAGCAAAAAAAAGATAGCTTATTGTTGGATTGGGAATGGAAAGAGGAAAATGGTGATGGGGATTTAGTAGGTAGAAGGAGCTCAAGAGGAATAGGGATAGAGGCCATGATGTACTTGTAGATGTTGGTCTGTCTCTCAAACTCTTGCCTCTGAGATGTTGTGAAAGGAACTTTTGCAGGAGTTTCCATGCCGCCTCCTTCTCCTCTTCCATATACAAATCTTCCTTCTCCTCTTTCTCTTCCTCTCGTTCTTCTTCCCTCTTTCTCTGCTCTGATTCTGTGTGATTTTTTTTTTAATTGAAATTTTGTCCCAAAACGACATCGTTTTGGAGCGCCGCAGGATCCGCCACTAGAAAACATGGTTGAGGATCCGGACTCTTTGCACAATAGCCATGCTTAGTCCCTATTTATATCATTGGAAGGAGATGAAATGGAATGAAATGACGATTCCTTTGACTTTTTTTTTTTAATTTTTATTTTATTATTATTATTATTAATTTTTTTTAAAATATTATGGAATGACCATTTCTTTAAAATGGTGAAACATAATTATATTTCAACTGCATTTGTCATTATTTTTTACTCTAACCAAACATAATAATGAATATTTAATGGAATGATTATTTTATTCCGCACTACGCCAAAGTTCGCCTTTAACGACGATAAACAACCACCGTTAATAAGTATACAACTGTCGCAAAAGGTTTTTAACGGCGGTAAGATGACATAAATTGAAACCGTTATCTATATAAGTCTCAGGAATAATACAACGGCAGTAACATTTCCGCCGTTAATAATAACGGCGGTATCTGCGAAAAGTTGACGGCCATAGAAAGTAGCGGCGTTGTTCGTAGAACTGTCGTAAATGGTGCTCCTTTAACGACAATTGTTTTCAAGTCAAAAGTGGTTGTATGATACCGCCGCAAAAGGCGTCAACAATTAACTGCAGTTATTTAACGCCCTTACATATATTTTAAAATTAAATATGATTTTTTATTAGTGACGAAATTAAACCGTCGTTAATTTCTATCCAAGTATTAGAGGCATTTTAGAAATTGCCGGTAATTGTGAACCATTTGCTAAACTGATGTTGTTTATACATTTATATTCAATATTTGCTAATGTACTCAATGAAAGTCATTCAATAGAAGTGTATAACCTACTAAACCTTCCATACATTAAATATAACGGTATATGACTTGAAACTACCACAATCTCAATATTATAGCCATATAAATCCATACACCATATTCAGTTATCAAAGTCTATTCCAAAATACATGTCACATGTAACAAAGTTGCAAAATACATGTCACACGTAGCAATTAGTTCCAAAATACATGTCACTTATAGCAATTATAGTCCCAAAATATTTGTCTCAAAACAGAGTGCCAAAATTAAAGTCTTAAAAAGTATGTGCATCATCTGCATGGTCTATCTAGCTTCCTCAATCTTCAAATGCAACAACTAGTTCCAAAATGTTCGTCTCAAAACACAAGTGCTAAAATAAAAAGTCCCAAAAGCTTGTGCATTGTCAACATGGTCCATTTAGCTCCCTTCAATATGCAATTGTATCAATTAGTTCCAAAATATTTGTCTCAAAACACTAGTGTCAAAATAAAAGTTCCAAAAAGCATGTGCATTATCTATATGACCCATCTAACTCCCCTCAATCTGCAAAGTCTGTAAGTGGATCCACAATCTGCACATGTATAAAAAGATATAAATTTAGCTACCACTAAGATTTCAAAATATAATAAATATAGTGTTAGTGCGTGTGCTTTTTTTTTTTTTTTTTTTGGTGAATAAGTCATAAGATAAAACAAAAAAATTTACAAGTTTCTATACAGAATAAACCAACTAAAATATAACAGCTACAAATATACTACACTAACTGAAACTAGGAGACAAAATAAAGAGGTTGGACCATACAACCTATTCAATGTCCATATTTAAACCCAAAATAGGGAGAATGAACAAGTTCAAGAACCCAAACATCAGTATCAGCATCATATCACAAAATAAAGTGCTGCCATCAAGCTGCCCACTTATATCACTCCAAAACAGCAAGCACTAGGGCAACATATCCCAAGCGAGTACAGACATTGCACCTGAATCATCCTTCAATAGCAACAGCAGTGTATGTCTAGCTAGCAAACAAGCTTGCCTCCATAAACCATGCTTAGCAGCACATAAAAATAACAAACCTATCCTTGTTATGTTTTCCATAGCAGCACATGCATATAGTCCCCACCCAAAGATAATATTTCCCTACACAACCTGTAGGGATAGGGAATCAAAACCAACAGCTACAATCATCTAGGACTAGACAGTTACAGACTGTTTACAAATCAAAAAGAAATTAACTATTACAATATTTAAACGAAAGACAGAGTATTTTCCATTTGGAGATTTTCCACTTAGACCGGAGCAATAGTGCAACCTGGTCTTTGTGATTCCATCACTCCCCAAAGCCTCCAACTGGCCAGAACAAGGTTGTTGTCCATGTGACTTCTTATCCCAACACAGATTAGAGTAACCTGGAAGTAACAATAGCACACATGTGAAACAAACAAATAAGCAACACCCATAACACAAATTATAACAAAGCTCACAGTTTAGGAGGGCTGAATCACTCAACCCACAATATTCACACACCTCAACAAAGAATAACAGTGTTAGGGGCTTGGTTAAAATCATGGTACAATGAGTGAGAAAAAAAAAAAAAAAAACTACTTCAACAATATTTGGCTCACATAACTCAACCCTCACCAACAACATCCCCTACCCCAGTACCATCCAATGGCCAAAACCTTTAGGTAAACAATTAATAAAACATTAGCACTAAATATTTGGCTACCATCACTCAACCCACTTATGGTGAACTCACATCTCTCAATGCAAGACTTCTTCATACCATACCTGCATACAAAAGAAATACATTAAACAGTACAATAAATGCATATATCTCACTATAGGAACTCACCACTCTCAACCCTTAATATTATGCTCCCTTTACTCAACCCACATTCGAAGACACTCCCCTCAACTTTTAAGGATAGTTGAAGGCAACCTCCACTCCTGTAGGAACCAATTATCAGTCTAAGATTTCTTAATGTTGGTCAGAGCAAGAGCTTTATATCTGACCATGCAAATAATATTCTTCCGGACAACCTCTTCAGGTTTCCTTTCCTAGCTGAAAATTCTATTATTTCTTTCTAACCAACTCTGGTACACAGTGCAGCAGAAAGCTAATCTTTTGATAATTGTAGCAAGGGATGTTCCCTTGCAATCTCTAGCTATAACCTCAACAAGTCCCAGCCAGTTGTTGCTCAGCCAATTGGTATTGCATTTGGACAACATAGCAACCCACACCTTAGACAAGAAGAGGCATTTGAAGAACAGGTGGTCATGGTCTTCCCCATGTACCCCACACAAAGGGCAAACATGGTTAGAATTAAGGCCAACTATAGCAAGGCTATCTCCAGTATTCAATCTTCCCAAAACAGCCATCCAAACAATGAAACCAACTCTAGGAATAGAGTGAGGACTCCACACAAGATTAGCCCATTTAAAAGTGAGCCATTTTAATCTCCAAGAGTTCCAGGCAGACCCAATGCTAAAATTTCCATCATTTTGAGGAAGCCAGATTATTCTATCATTACAGCCAATGGAAGGTGTAAGATCAGAAGGAGTGTGGGCAATGATCTCCCTTACCTCCCAAGCAGAAGCATTTGGCCAATTCCAACCTCTAACCCCCACAACAAAGGCCACCTTAGACTGACCATTTAAGGCAGTGTCATACATCAGTCTATTGCCATACTCGAACCATAAAGATCAAAGAGGGTGCCAGTTATCATACCATAAAAAAGTCCCTTCAAAATTGCCAATTTTGTACTTAATTAAAGGAAACAGAGACTCCCTCAAAGACAGGAGTTTCCTCCACACCCAAGAGGGGTTACTAGGGACTTTAACTTCCCAGAAACTGTGGCCTCTCAATAAATAGAATTTCACCCATTGACACCAACAATTTATTATTGGCTAAAGATTTGAACTTAAAATCTTGAAGACTTCCTGGGCAGAGGGGTAGAGAATTTAAATCTAAAACCCAAAGTCCTCATTCCATTTTGTGTTTTTGGTGAACAATCAGGTTGTACCCACAGATAAATAAACTTATTTTGAAAGCACCACAAATTCAATGTTTGTCATGTGTAATTGGCTCATCAATAAATGTAGATTATTAGTGAAACCATTCATGGTAAATGACAAATCTATCAAGCCCATGTGGCACAAACATAGCTGCAATCTTTCTGTTTTTTCACAAGTATCTAGCAAGTTAGCAACCTAACAACAAGGTCTGACTTCCAAAACATGAAAAATCACATTCATTTGCAATTCGTAAAGGAACAACTGAAGCAACTAAAACTGCAAAAGAGCTGTCAATAAGAAAATAGAACCACATCAATGGGATTGAGACAAAATAGAACAGAAAAACAAAAGCATCAAGGTTTAAAAGAGAACATTGAACATTAAATTTTGAAGTGTTGATAAGCATTTTGCTTAAGGTCAAGAATAATGAAAACATGATTGAATATACAAAGAAGAATTCAATTACCAACTTTTTTCCTTAATGAGAACAGTCATTTGAAACCTAATTCAAGTAATCAATTGGAGTACAAACAATATTAAAATAAAAATAAAATATTATTTCAAACATTAAGACCAATCCGAACATGAAAAAGGGATAATTAAAAGGCCTAAGTTGTTGTTGTTGTTGTTGTTGTTGTTGTTGTTGTTGTTGTTTTTTATTTTTTTATTTTTTATTTTTAAGTAAGGATCAATCAAAGTTGCTGGAAATAACTTATATAATTGGTGCATATTTTTAGAAGTTTATTAACTAAGTGTTGTTAGTTTGCAATTGTTCAGGCATTTCATCAAAAACCTGGTGGCCAGAAGCATAGATAGAGAGATCCATATGCTTAAAGAAAAAGTTGCTTAAAAATAATGAAAGTAATGTTGAAAATGTTCTTCCAGTGAGTATACGCAATAAAGGACTTCGTTTGAGAATAAACTTTGCAAGCACAAATACAGCAAAAAAAAGTTGTTCAAAAAAAAAAAAAAAACAGAAAAGAAGAAAAAAGATGCAGCAAAAAAAGATTTGCCAGTTCATGCAAAAACCCACCATTTTAGTGTTTTTAATTCGTGAATCCAGAAAAATCTCTCTGGAAAAACTATTTTTGATTTATGGGTTTGTCTCTTTTTGCTTCTTTGATCTTTGTTAACCAATATATATATATATATATATGTATGTATGTATGTATATCAAAACTGATAATAAGAGGGAGATTTAAAAAATGTATAGTTGATACTTGCTTTAACTGAAACAAACCGTAAAACGAAATTACCCTTTCTCCAATCATTGATAGACTAGTAGAAATACTATCAGAAAAGTCAGAAGGAATGGCAATAGAAAGATAAGGAAAGGGGAAAACATGGAAAAAGGAATCCATGGAGGCAACAACAACAAAGAGTGAAAAAGATGAAGCTGATAGGGGAATCAGAAGGTAGGCAAAGGACTCTGACCTTTGACAATGGTGCCGCAGTGCGACAATGGTGCTTCGAACAACCTCCGACGCTGGAGCTTCACTGGTGACTCTTCATTTCACTCTGCAACACCAAGTCTCTTCCAGAACTTAGGCTTCGTTTGGAAAGTGGATTGGCGCTTTTTAGCTTTTTTTACTATTTTAGCCTAGGGCTAAAAAGTTTTGTTTTGAAAAGACTTTTGACTTTGGCTTTTTTTATTTTTTTGTGAGAGAAAGAATGTAATGATTATGGGTTGAATGTGATGTTATGCCTTATTGAACTAAAAAGTTTATTTTATTTTTTGTGACTATTTTAATCAAAAAAAGCCACAAAATCTTCTTCCCAAACATAGGCAGAGATTCCTATCTAAAAAAAAAAAAACATAGGCAGAGATATACAAGGAAAACCTAATCAATTAAGAGAAATAGGTAAGACACGATGTCCTTTAACAAATTAATTGGAGGGAACCCAAATATTTTTTTAGAGGGCATCAAAAAAATACGGAATATATTTGTGGCAGTCTTCAAATAACTGTCGTAAAAGAATGACCTTTCAACTTAACATGATTTTTTGGTCGTTAATATGCACTTTTTACCAGCGGGTTCTTATAACCGCCATTAATAATAGATTTTTAAAGGCAACTTGTTAACCGCCTATAATAAATATCTTTCACGGCAATCGTTTTATTGCAGTAATTGAAATCGCTGTCAAAGACGAACTTTGGCATAGTAATGAATTAAATATTACCTAAAATGCTAATTTTGCCTTCATTAAATAATTTAATCTCTCTCTCTCTCTTTCTTCAACAACCTCACGCTAGTACCACTACCGTCATCGTCCACTGACCATCACCACCATTGCTGTCTACTGTCCACTGCTACCACCACCATTCACCAATCACCATTATTGTTGATCTGCAATCCATCACTGTCGATTTCAGCACTATTCACTAACTACCTCCACCGTCATATATCCACCACTACCGTCGTTGATCTATAATCTACACTTTACCGTTGTTAATGCTAATCCATTTCTACCATCACACACTTTACCTTTGTTGCCAATGCTAATCCATTTCTTTTGATCTCTCTCTCTCTCTCTCTCTCTCTCTAATCTACTATCTCTCTATGTTAAACCCGGATAACAAATCTAATTGAAACCATATTTCAAATTCATTTTTTTAATCTTTTCTTTGTCGATCTCTCTTCTCTTCTTCATGTGGGATAGAATTGGATTTTTTGATAACAATATGAATAGAGAGTGAGTAAAATTTTGTGCCGTTTATAGCACACCGGTCTCTCTTCCTCCTTATCCTTGAATATGTTTTTTTAACTATTAACTAGTTTTATTGCTTCCTCGTATGTTTGTTTATTTACGTTTTGTGGTCATATTTCTGTGAGTGAATAAATTATTTGAAAAATGATCCACTTTTGTGGCTAATTTTATTTTGCTGTCGGCATATGATATAGGATCCACTCATCTTTTTGAAATTAGGTTCAAATGATACGACATATTGGTGTTGATGTGGTGAATAACACTATGCTTTTAACTTTAAAGTGAGCCAATTGAGTTGTAGTTAATGGAGAATGGGAAAGTATTTACCTGATAAAGGCTTTTTAACCATTGTCCTAGTTAGCCAGCATTTTTCAATGACCTCATATAGATCTACACCAATTTAGTTGTTCTAGTGATGAAATTGACTCTAAATGATACTAAACAATTTCTTTTGATCTCTCTCTCTCTCTCTCTCTCTCTCTCTCTCTCTCTCTCTCTATGTTAAACCAGATAACAAATCTACTACAAACCATGTTCAAATTCATTTTTAATAATGAATTTATCAGTCTCTCTTCTCTTCATGTGGGATAGGGTGGATTTTTGTAAGTATGAATAAGAGTGATGTCACGTGTTTTCGTTTTGTAACTTTTTACAAATTAAATTATAAATTTATCAACTTTCTAATAATTTGCTGGTTTTATTCTAGCTAGTTTGTGCTTATACGGTTTACGTGTTTATTTACGTTTACGTGGGTGAATTTATTTAGTGAATAAATTGTTGAAAAATGTATAATTGCTGGTATTACCTAACGACAAGCAAACTTTGTGGCGACATCTTTATAGGATCCACTCAATGATTAGACATTTTTAATGATTGGAATGTTCTCTTCTAATGTGGTGAATAACACTACTTGCTTTAATAACTTTAAAAATGGGCCAATTGAGTTAGCAGTTTTGGGAGAATGGGAAAAGTACTTTGATAAAAGAGAAGGGGCAAACACACACACATACGTGTAAGCTGCCACCACCACACCACACCGAATCGGGCGCGGGTATGAGTTGGGTTGGGTCAGACCATTATTTATCTTTTTGGGTAAAATACTTTTGCGTTTTGCTCTAGAATTTTTCGTGGAAATTTTCAAATCCAAACAAAAAAAATTTGATGAATTTCTTGTATTTCATATTTTTCACACAAAAATCACTTTACAGCAGAAGCTTATATTTATTTATATAAGCATACAAAATATCTAATTTGAACACTAACCAACTCATAACAATCTAACTGATTCTAAACAAACTAACCACCTTATAACAAACTAACTAACCATCACAACTGATTCCATTGTAACATGACTAGATAGACTAGATGTACAGATGGTGACTCTAACAAAACAAAGACATCACATGCGATGAAAGATGAAAGTGAGTCAAGTGCGATGCAACCAGAGGAAGCAACAAATGCGTACTGACGCGATCGATGAAATGTCTTGACCCAAGTCGAATAGGAAGGAACCACTTTTGTCACGATAATGAATGAATCTAGAAGGAGACAGGTTTAGTGAAAAATATCAACTTGATCCATGGTAGGAATGTACTTAAGGGCAATTTGTTTGGCAACCACTTTTTTTAATAAAAATGACAGTCTATTTCTATATGCTTGGACCTAGAATGAATGAAATTGGAGGCCAATGCCATGGATGGCGGATAAACTATCACAAAGGATGGAGAAGTAGACGAAGACACAAAATCCTTAAGTAATTGTTGAATCCAAGTGAGCTCGGTTGTAATGGGCTAAAGCTCTATACCGTTGACCATTGATGATCGAGAAACAGGGCTCGCTTTTACTTTTGCCATGAAATCAAGTTAGAGCCAAGATAAACACAATAGCCGAGGTCGATTTACATCAAGACATCATCGCCAATTAGAATCGAAATGCAGAAGATCAAATGGACTTGGAGTAAAAGAAAGACCATAATTCAGAGTCCTTTAACATATCTCAAGTCTTCTTAACAATGTTTTGAAAATGAGCACATTGCGGGGATACATAAACCGACAAGCTTGATTAACAGATAGGAATGTCTTGTGATAGTCAAATATTGAGTCCACCAACTAAACTTCTATAGATGAGGGCTGAGCAAAAAAGAATGCTAATAAAATTTTAACAACCATAGGAGAGGCATTGTGGTTTACAAATAGCCGTTTTGTGTAATAATGCACTGACATATTTGGCTTGAGATAAAGAAGTAACTGCAAGATGAACTGAAATGCCCAAAAATAAGACAAGGAACCAAGATCTTTCATGGAAAAAGCCCTGGTGCATATCTCAAGAAAGAAGAATATCAATGAAATACTCAGCTAGCAAAATGTCATCAACATACACCAATAAGCAATATTACAGCGGTTTTTCTGATAAACGCAGAAGCATCGCATCGCTGATGAAGCCTTGAGCAAGCAAGAAAGTAGAAAGGTGGAGTACTGCCCGAGGAGCTTGCTTGAGACCATACAAGGCCTTTGAGTTTGCAAACATGAGAAGAAGATCGCTGTTTCAAACCCCGTGGTTGCACCATATAGACTTCTTCCCAAGAGTACCATGCAAAATGCATTTGAAATATCAAGTCAAAAGCTTGATAGTCCATTGAGATTGAAGAGCAACACTTAAAAGAATTCAAATCGGTTGTTTAGCCATTTAATGACTAAAGGTCTCATGGAAATCAATGCCTTCTTGTTGTAAAAATCCTCGAGCCACCAACCCTTTATATCTAGCAATAGTACCATTGGAATCCTTTTATCTGAAAAAACCCATTTGCATCCAATTGCAAATTTATGAGAAGTTATGGAACAAGGTCCCAAGTACCTTGATTTTGAAAGCTTGATATTCCTCTTTCATGGCTTGAAACCAGACAGATAATTAAGAGCAAACAGATGTGGGTCGGGCCAAGAAGAGAACCGGAGCGTAAAAATTTTATGAGAATTAACCTAGAATGGGATGAGTGTTAGACACGGAAGGAAGAGAAGAGGAGGTAAATCAATGGTAATAGAGAAATAGGAATAGGAATAGGTAATAGAATGCATTGTGAAAATAAGTGGGAATGGAAGACTCAAAATGAGGAGTAGTACAAATCAGGCGTAAGAGACAGACCGAAGAGGGAAGAACAAGAGGAATCAGTGAAGGAGGCCAAAAGGAGGCAAAAGAGAGATAAACGAGATAAAGAAGAGGAAATGGAAGATCCGCTGGGAGAAAGGAAAACATGACTCATTAAAAATGACATGTCTAGAAATGTAGATTTTGCGTAGATTTTGCAAAGGATCAAGACATCGATATTCTTGATAGTAGGGACGATATCCTAAGAAAACACAAGATATGGATTTTGGAGCTAGTTTGTGTGGAGCATAGGGCTTTAACCAAGGGAAGCACCGCAACCAAACACTTTGAAAGAAAAAATTTTGTGAAACAATACTTCAAAAGGAGTCTTGTGATGTAATACACCATAAGGCATTCTCGGTTAATGAGAAATGTAGCGAAAGTAACAAGATCAAACCAAAAATTAATTGAATGTAAGAGGATGAAGCAATGTGATAGCAGCTTCAATGATATAACTTGTCTGTTTCTGCCACCTATGCCATTTTGAGCCTAGTGGAAAACTACGTTGATGAATAATACCATGAGAAGACAATAAAGTATCAACCCGTTGTTGTTCACAAATTCAAGGCCACAATCACTAAGTATTTTAAGAGAAGTCTGAAATTGAGTCTCAATATATGCTTTGAATACAAGCAATTTATCATACACCCTCACTCTTTAGTTCAAAGGATACACCCAAGTAAATCTACTAAAATCATCCACAAACAAAACAGAAAACGAAATGGAGCATTATCAATCGAAGGGACCCCACACATCACTATGAACTAAAGCAAAAGGACAATTTACGTATTAGACAATGTAAAAGGAAGTCTCTGGAGATTTGGACACATTACAATCAAGGCGGTGAGAAGGCCTTATTCAAAGACATTTTATTAGGTAAAAAACTAGCTAGATGTTGAAAGATGGATGGCCTAATCTTTGATGCCAAAGCAGATCAAAACACAGAGCTTGAGCTTGAGTACTAGACCGAAAAGCTTGAGGAGAAGAGAGATTCTCGATGAAGGAAGAAATCGGTAAAGAAGACCATTGACATTAACACTCGCACGAGTCTTGTTATGCCATTTGTCGAATGACAAAAGTGTTAGCATCAAAAATAACAAAAACAGGGTCTTTAGTAAGTTGATGTACGAGGAAAAGGTTTGAAGAAATAGCAGAACATAAAGAAGATTTGAGAGATGAAAAGAATAATGTGGAGTAGGTAAGATACCTTTACCTATATGATCTGACATTAAGAAGAACCATTACCAACTTGAACTTGGTCCACCTTGATATGGCTTGAAATCGATGAAGATTGGTCAAGTCATTTGTCGATGATTGATGCAAAGAAGTCAATATACCAAGGAGGTATAGGAGGATCGAAGAGGACCGAGGAATTCGAGAAATGGAAGCGATAGAATCGAGGAACTGATAGAAGCTTTAAAGAAGAAACCGAAGAGTAGAAGTGCTACCATACTGAAAAGTAGGATCCATTCTATGCCAACAATAAAGGCATTGTGATTCCAACCTCCAGATCTCGACATCCGAATTAGAATTAGAAGAAAAATCCTCTCGATCGGTAGTATATCTATTTGTATTTGATCTACCGAAATTATATATCCTCCCGAAACCACGATATGAACCTCTACTCGCGAGTGAAAAACTCGATTAATGTGAATCATAACATAACTTGATGAAGATGATCCTCGAAGGCGTAGTAGGCAACATTAAGATCTGTGCCTGGATTGTTTAAGCTTTTGTTCAATATGAATAGATTCTAACATAACAATGAACACAAATTTTCCATTCCGATAGGTTCGTAATGAGTACGGTCAGATGTTTTAAAGGCATCATATTCCTCCGTAAACCATTCAAAGTCGAAAACTAGATCTTCATCTTCAACTTTTGCGGCTAAAGCCAACCGAGTCCGCAAGATCTTTGATTTGAGAGATAAACTTCCATTGATAATGATTTCTTATGAAGAGTTTGAAGTTTGGTCTTGAGTTGATGGATATGAGAACGGAACCCAAGAATCGCTTCTAAGAATTGCCATACCTAATCACTTTGAGTCAAATGATAAACAAGAGGAATATATGGATGAAGATAGAGTTGCCTAAAGCAAAAGGTGCATCAATCAATTGCCGCCTTCACATAACTTGAAATTTTCAGATGCATCAATGAGCTCGAGATGGACATGGTCAGATCCATTAACATGATCAAGAATCTCAACAATTGCTATCCGTGATTTCCATATGAGGAAATTGTTGATTCAAGCTTCACTGTAATGAGAATTGAAATTCAAATCAAGAACCGAGATTTGGAGAGAAGACTCAAATATTGAAAACCTGTGGATCTTGCTCACGAGGAGCTCATACTGAATTTCTTGAATTTCATATTTTTTCACACAAAATCATCTTTACAAATTTTATATTTATTTATATAAGCATACAAAATATCTAATTTGAACACTAACCAACTCATAACAATCTAACTGATTCTAAACAAACTAACCACCTTATAACAAACTAACTAACCATCACAAATCCATTGTAACATGACCTCGAGACTAGATGTACAGATCGATGGTGCAGCTCTAATGACAAAGACACAGATGCGATGGTGAGAAAGTCAAGAGCAAAGGAGAGTAACCGTGAAGCAAATAACAATACCGACATCGACATCGATGAAATGTCTTCAAAATTGTGTCACTTCTCTAGCACTGCTTTGACGTCAATGGTAGCGTCTTTCCAACCATGTCTCTTCTTTCCCACTGTTTGGTAAATTCGAATAGGCACCACTGCGCCTATATAAAGGCAGTCTTCCCAGTTCAAAATTCATCCAATTTTCAACTACCAATTTCTCCATCTCTCATCGCATACATTCTGCATCATGTACAATGTTTCTTTTCTAAGAGAGAGTACTAGAATTGTTCTGATTTGTGTTAGTCTCTTCGTTGTGCTGCGATTAAAACTGTGCGGCTATTTGATCCTAAGAGACAAACGTCTAAACACTCTATTTCATCCTAGGAGAGGCAAAATATGTCTTAAGAAAAGTGTATATAACTCTCGACTTGATCTCCTTCATCTTTGTTTATGTAACAAGAACTGCTAGGTTACTTCTTTCTTTTCTTATTTCCAGAATTTAATTAAATTAATTATTTTCTAGAATTGTAGATATCACATCTGTTTGCTGTAATTTATTTTTATACTTCACAATTACACACACTAAGATTGGTTAACAGGTTAACATAAATATATAAGTAAATGACTGTGAGTGAGTGAGTGAGTGTGTGTGTATGTGTAAATGTGAGTGAGTGTGTGAGAATGAATGACTGATTGACTGAGTGGTAGAGGTGGATGTGGTGGAGATGGATGTAGTAATGACATAGTAGAGATTGAAGTTTTTATTGAAAAATGACCAAAGAAATATCATCTGAAACTATCGTCGAAAGTTATAGAAAATCATTGACACTTAGAGACGATCGTCAAATGTAATTGCCAGAGATCGGAGGTGGCCACTGGCGGCGGAGGTAAGGGGGGAATTTTGGTAATAATGATAGATTAAAAAATAAATAAAACTCATAGAAAAATTAGTTCAATTAATAAGACCGGCTCATAAAACTAACTCATAAAACGCCCTATACATTTTTACTTGCATGATATTGATGGCCCATGCGTTAGCCCAAATTTATCTCAAAAGGCACAAATCACTTAAATCTAAACAAAAAATATATATTGAGTTGAACGTTAAATTATTTTAAATTAATGTACTATATACTATACTCTTTAAAAATAAAAGAGAAAAACAATATATTTGGTTGCAATGAATAATAATTTAATCAAACACTACGAATGTCCATTTGAATATTATAAACACAATCGGCTTTGAGTAAGTGTAATCGGCTTCTAACTTTCATATTTCATTAACCTACAAATCAAATAAGTAAATCAATGATTAATAGTCAAATAATCTTTTATCGATGCCCTATATGACTTGCATGGATCTTTTATCATTTCCCTTATAGATAAAGTGACCAAAAATCAAATGTTACAAAACCAGAGACGCCACTTAGTTTTAGGATCCAAGAACCCATATTGACTTCAACCCTTAAAAAACTAGTCTCTTGTAATCAAAGAACTTAATTTGGGAGCTTAGGTATTATATGGGAAGACTTACACACATCTCGCCTGACACAAGGACGACCTCTACTCATCATCTCCTCGATTTTTAATTTTAAAATTATTAAGCATTATGCATGATGACAATTTATACAACAACATTGAGATAACTTGAATAATGGAATATGTCAATTCAAGAGGATACCTTGCTCAAAAGGAATTTCTTTTAATTATTTGAGAAAATAGTTTTAAAGTGAAAATTCGAGTTGTATGTTTCACGCCTTGAGTTTTATTACTCGAATAACATTAACAAATACCTAATTAAGGCCTCGTTGGGAACAAGCTATTTTAATATCTTTTTAGCTTTTTATAAAAAGATGTGTAGAAAAGTAGAGTGAGTGATATGACAACTTATAATGACTTTTTGACTTTTTGCTTAAAATGTTTAGTCTCCAAACTAGGCCTAAAGCCCATTTTCTCATACATACATGTGGAAGCAACAAAAATAATAATTAAACAGTAACATTATCTCTCGTATGAAATAATAATGAAATAGTATTACAATCAATTACAGTGCCTTTAGGCTTATATTAAGAAAATAAACGAAAGGGATTAACCCTCTATACATAACATCGACACTCCACCGAACATGTAATGACCCCGAGACCTATAGATAAGGATGACTTCAAGTCTAGAATAATTTCCACTAGTTGTGTATCTGAAAAATTATCAACAATGTAAGATGAACAAAAAGGTCAGTAGAGATCCTAAATGATCCTAAAGAATAACAACATATAGATAATTATGATCATGAATGCTCCACATTATAAGATATAAATAATGTGACTTTTCATATTCAAAGAATTCATACAATAGTATATCTTTTTCCGAAAATCCTTCTTTATCAATTCAAGAAAACTCCTTCATTTCTTATCTTCGCAAACCATCATTTTCAAATCAAAGGGATTCTAACCTAATCCATAGCTCAACACATCCTTAACTATATTTTCAATGATATCTACCATGTTTTATGGCCTAAAGCACAAGGGCAAATGAAACACTCACCCCAATATAGATAGATAGATAGATAGATAGATAGATAGATCCAAAAAACAACACATACTCTCATGTTTGACCGGTCCAAGGCATGGACGGCAAATGGTGTACCGCTCATATCATAACACATATGCGAAAAATAACTAATCAATGCTATCACATACGACAACCCGACCTCGTCAGCCCTAATTATCACAACACGTTTTGTCGAGCACGAACCAGAAGGGAGAGGAACCTATCTCAAAGCGTCACGCTTTACTGGACCTCAAGCTAGAAGGGAATTGAACCTCAACATGCTTTATCGAGTGCAAGTTGGAAGGGAACAAAACCTATGTCCAGGCGCCGCGATTTACCAGATCTCAATCGAAAGGAAATAAACCCTCAACACATAAGACATCATTCTAGATAACACCATTAATCTATAAACATAACACATACACATGTACTCTATTCAACAGCAATCAATACCATCCTCCACCGATGGTTAAAGACAAAACCTCTAAACAATACATACACAATTTCCATACTTAATTTCATCACTTCCATCCCAATTCCATAAATTCAATTCCATCATATTGGTTTAGATTTTATCAACATTCATACGTTACCTAACTTATATCATTTAAATACCATCAATTCAAATTCCAATTCATACTTGTGGGCACTGTACCTTTTTCAAGTCTCAGACATTGCTTCCCACACTGATTTGCTTTGACCAACAAAAAGTCGCCACTTAATTTTTAAAGGAGAATTAAGAAATCTTTAACAATAAAAACTAAGTTAAGGCCTAGTCCATCATAACCAAGAAAATTTTGGGTTCAGGAGCTTAGGTATAAAAGGAGAAGGCCATTTATATGGAAACATCCCCTTTTGCCCAATCCGAAGATTGGCCTTTATTCACTTTATATTTTATAATTTTAGTGGTTAATTATTCACATAAATTCAGTTTTAGACCTAAAACCTTTAACTAACCTAGACTATGTGATTTGAAGAAAATAAATATTGTCTATTTTAGTTTAAAGAACAAATCCACGTTCCTTGTAAAATAATATTTTTTTCATAAAAAAAAATAATTAATGACACCTACATGATAATAAAATCAGACCATGCATGATTATTATATGGCTAAATAAGACCTAAAACATGTTGTTCTAATGTCATAGAAGAAACATGCATAGAAAAAAGTGATGAAGTTAATGAAATGAGGGAACTACATGATGGAATGATAAACTACAACCTAGCATGGATAAACATTGAAAAATAAAACAAGAAAGTACTAAAATATAGGAAAGTAAAGGAGTTTTACCTACTGGTTTGATTGAATCAAAGAACACACTAAGAAATAGCACAAAAAGTCAAGTTTCTTGCTTGCAAGTCTCCCTCAATTTTAGGTTTCTGAAATAATTCAGGTTCTTTACACCTTAGGATGATTTTCAAAAGTTTAGAGTTGCTATGAGTGGAGGAACTTTGTGGTTAATGCTAAGGGGGATGAGGAGAGTATTTGGCTCTTAAAACTCTCTAAAAGCTCAAGATTTCTCGACCCCTTGAAAGGGAGAAGGAAGGGCTTTATTTATAGGCAATGGAGAGGGTTCTAGAACCCTTTCTAGGGTTCCATTACTTTCTCCCTTTGCCTCCCACCAAAAATGCACCAAGATTGAGTTTTCATACCTAGCTCTGCAGTGCTTAGATGTGCACACACACCATTCTTTTGCGCACGCATGAGGCACATGTGCACGCATCCTTTGCCATGGTACATATGTCATCTCTGCATGCATTCCATGTTCTTGGCTTACTTGTGGCCCAAGTAAGTTCGAATTGTCTTGTGATTAATGTTTTAGTCACTAGTTTTGGAAAATATGTTTGACCAAAGCACAATTGAGCTTATCTCTCTCTCTCAGGATTAACAAGTTGATTTTTTGGCTAAAATAGTGTTTAGGGATAAAATGATCATTTTAGCAAAAAGTCAATTTTTGGTCAAAACGAGTTTACACAGCAACTTCAAAATGGGGTGCCTATAGTTGTCTCTCTTTGACAGAGCTCAAACAATTATGAAGTGATAAGAAGCGAATGTCAAAAATCCAAGACCATCCTACATTGACATGACCCTTGGTAGTGTTGTACATTCATGCAAGTGATCGAACCCATAAGTTGCCTACATATCCTTGATGCAAGGAATCTAATCAATGTAGTTCGAGGGCAGTTATGCGACAAGAACCCAAACAATCATCTAAGCATGCATTCTTACAAGTGGAGTGCAGGTGATACTTTCCATACTCACCTTGTCGCACTGCCAAGTTCCTTTCCATTATTTTCTAGGTTATGCTAGTTTTGTAAACTTTTCCAAGAAGAGCTACTCCAGATCGTACACACCATAGTATGGTTAGAGTAAAGCCATTATGATGCCAATGTACGCCATTACGTGCTCATATCAACGAGTCATGGGTTTATTAAAGGCCAAGTGGTGTTGTTTCATGCTTGTATTGACCACCATGGAGGTATTAAGTGCCAAGTGGTTCCATCTCATGCTCAGACGACAAGTCATGGGGTTTAATAAATGCTATGATGCCATCCCATGCTTGTATCGACGAGTCATGGGATTTTAATAGATGTCAAGTGATACCATTACATACTTGTATCAATGAGTCATGTAAATTTAATAAATGCGGCGCTACTATCATATACCGTGATATCGATGAGTCATGGAGATTTAATAAATGCCAAGTGGTGTCATCATATGCTTGTATCAACAAGTGTAGACACCCCATTTTTGACCGCCCTCAAGACTCCAGACGCCACCGATTGAGCGCTTGGTGATGTTGTATACCGTGGCTCGCTCAAGTCTCAGAGTCGCGCGCCCCGCCTCCCAAGCCCAACTTTCTTTCATGCCTTGTCTCGCTTTAACTGCACTGCTTTTCTCGCTTTCCCGAGGGAAGGGAGTGGTCTCAGAGGGCTATCTCCGGTGGCGTGGAGCTATATCGCGGGTCAGAGGCCATTTTGCCCATTTCGTCTTGCCAAGGACCGCCAGCCAGATGCCTCGCTCGACCGCCCAACCATCTCCGAAGTTCTCCGGCTTTTTGGCTTGCACCTCTGCTTTATAGTTCGAGGAACACTGGCCTCGATGCTCCACTTCGTGGGTCAGATGCCACTTTGCTATACGTTTTCGACTCGAATTGCGCGGTTTGGGCCCCGAGCATTCATTTTGCATCGGTTTTCTCTGATTTTTGGCAGGAACCTCTGTTTTGTCACTCCGAGGGACACTGGGGTCGCAGATGCCCACTTCGCTGCTGAACACCACTTCCGGCTCCTGCAGCCCATTTTCGGGACCCCGAACTGCGCGGTTTGGGCCCTGAGCGTTCATTTCTCATTAGTTTTTGTTCAATTTTGGCAAGTCCCTCTGTTTCAACACCAGGAAGATCACCGGGGTGGAGGCCAAGCATTATCCCAGATAACTGGCCATTTCTTCCGACGCCTATTTTGCTCACTTCCGCCAATGTTGAACACCTGGGATATTTCTTCCGACCAAAGCTACATATCTGTGGATCGGGGACATGGAGGACCCTATAAGCTACGGGTCGGCCAAAGAATTGTGGAGTTCATTTTGAGCCTCTCCTTCAAGCTCTATGTTGTGGCTCCTCGCCTGTTGCTAATTTCCCACCATGGAACCTTGTTCCACACATCTGGAGGACCCTAAAGTTGGTGGTCGGCAAAGAATTGTTGGTTTCATTTTGAGCCTCCTTCAAGCTCTATGTTGTGACTTCGCTCAATGTTGCTGATTCCGACCTTGAGGCCTTGTTCTACACACATGGAGGACACCATTGCATGGTGGTCGGCCAAGATTTTTGCACTTCAGCTTTGGCCATGGCCGCCAGGTGAGTGGTCGGTCGACCAGGGGTGGCCGCCGCCACTTCCTGTAAATCACCGCCAGCCACCGCTTCCTTTTTTCCAATCGTCTGATATTTTTGCTAAAATATCACCCCATTCGATATTTTGGGAGGGAAAATTGGGTGCTTTTCCTCCCTTTACACTTTTTTTGTCTACTTAAAGGGCTGGACAGCTCCTTCCCTAGGGTTACAAATTTTGTCTAAGAGGGCCCCTCTCCAAAAACTCCCATTTCCATAGCCAAAATTCAAAAAAACCTTCAAGCTTCCTAGCTCAATCCTTCATCAACCCCTAGCACCACTATCACCAACTCCATTTCAGCAGCAAGGAGTGATTTCCAAAGTGGCCAAGGATCAACAAATTCAAGCCAAGAAGCAAAGAAAGACTTGTCTTCAAGGGTAAGGTTCAATTTCCTTTTTCTACCATTTTCTTGTTTCCTATTTTTACCCTATTTCCTTTTGGTTTTGGGCTCTGACCCCTGCTGGTTTTAGGTGCTCATTTTGAGCCCCTCTAAAACATTGTAGAAGGGCTCAACTCTATTTGGTGTCTCCTTGATACACTTGTTTCAATACCACTCTTTTAGGCCATAAAATTGCATGCTTTATTTGGCTTTTGAGTGATCTGATTTTGAGCATACTATGAACTGTTGATGGGCCTATTTTGAGCTCCTCTTCAACATTGAAGAAGGACTCCACCCTGTTTGGTGATTCTATCATGCACTTTCTTTGTATTTCTGCTAATTTCCCGTAAAATTGAATGATATATTTGGCCTAATTGTGATTTGGGTTGCAGCATTGCATGAACTGATGGTGTAGTTATTTTGAGCCCTCTTCAACATTGAAGAAGGGCTCAACCTGTTTTTCTTGCTCTACATGTCACTTGCCTTGAATTCATGTCCTACGATATTTTGCATGTTTTGTTAGACTCATTTGGCCGGATTTAAGCCCTATTCAGGCTTAGAAAGAGCCTTATTTTTGACTCCTTGTCATGTTTTGTTAAGGGCTTTAAGCCATTTGGTGATTGGTTTTAGTACTTGTCGTGTAATCCATCTTATCTTCCGTAAAATTGCATGTTTGTTTAGGCCATCTTAGCTTCGGATTTCAGCCTTCATCAGGCTTAGAAAATGTCTTTTTTTGGTCCATTATTCAAGTTTTATTAAGGGTATTAGGTTGTTTGGTCATTACTTATGGTACCTCTCTTTATAGCCTCTTTTGTCCTAAATTTTGCATGCTATATTTGGTATATCTACACACTGAATTGGAGGCTGTCATCTATTGTAAATATGCATATTTTTTACTCCTCTTTAATGTTGTAGAACTGTTTTTTTGGGTTTGAGCGCTGTAAATACTACTTGCTTTGTAATTCCCCTCTTTTCCCGTATTTTTGCATGCCATTGTTGTCATATCTATGCTCATAATTTGGCCATGTTTTGTACTAAAAAAATGCTATTTTTGGGGCTTCCTTGCTACTGTTTTTCTTTCATGTGCCAATTTTGCATGTTTAGCATAGTCAGAGGGCCATTTTGCACTTAAAATCATGTTTCGATGATTTCATGCTGGTTGTCATTTCAGATCATTTCGGGCTGTTTTCCCTTTATTTAGTGGCTGAAATTTGGTTTGCATGCTTGCATATCATTCCCCATGTCATTTCATGCTCTTAGTGCATTGTTTCGGTTATGCTAAGCACGATTTCGAGGCACCTCTTTCTATCATTCCAAGATTCGATGTGAGTGTGGCCGAGGTCCACTCATGTTAGTATAAGCCCAATTCGCATTTATATCATTTTGTCATTGCTCGGCTTACGTTCGTGGCACGACTTCGAGGCACCTCCGCTTTATCCGACGGCCTCCTATGCGAAAAGTGAGCCGAGGCTCTCCCATGTTGGTGTAAGCCCATCGTGGCATTCCGTATGCCATTTCATTCTATTTCATCATTGTTTTCGCTTATGCGTGTCGGACACGATTTCGAGGCACTTCGATTTTCTCCGATTTCTATTTCATCATTGTTTGGTTTGCGGCTCGTGGCACGATTTCGAGGCACTCCGCTTTATCCGACTTGCATTTCATCATCGCCGGCTTATGCGGCCTCGCACGCTTTCGAGGCATCTTATTTTCATCACATTTTCATCCGAATTGTGCATACTACGCTGTATCTTTGATTGCATTCTTACATTCTCGCTTTACGCGTCTGCGCAGCACGATTTCGAGGCATCGATTTTCATGGCATTGTGCATGCTATATCACATGTTAGTCGATTTCATGCATACCATGCATATTGCATCGTGTTCGATAGGCGTTAGCCCGCACGGAAACGAGGTACATTCCAGACCAGTGACGGAGTGTGTCTCAATTCCCAAGTCACCGACACTGGATTACCCATGATGGAGTTAGGTTTTGTTGTAGCATCCATCGCATTCATCCTATATTGAGTTGTGCAATTCGACTCGCCATCATGCATCGGTATGCGTGATTGGTGGCACGAGGATCGAGGCATGCATATATTTGTGAAAATACATTGCTATGCCCTTTTCCGCTCTGTTATAGCAAAATCGAGGATCAACAACTTTTCGAGTCCGCGACTTTTCGAGAAATACCAAAACAGAGGCTAATCAGCATCCTAAAGGATTTCCGACCGAAATTTCAAGATGCACTATTCATCATAGCAAGGCAGCCTCGGCTCATGCGCGCTTTACGTTTTCTTAGGTTAATTTGTAAATTAATTAGAATTTGTATTATTTTGATCAGATATTCTTTTATTCAGTTTGTATTATTATTTATTCGACCCTCTGAAGGCATAACTGTAATAAGGGTGTGTGAGTGTGATGTATGTCTTCCAACCCCCATTTCTTTCTCCCTTTTATTTATCCGCTTACAATGGTTAGATATAGGGCATATTTCAATTAGCATACAAAGATGACAAAGATGTTTGCATCATTCATCTGCTTTTGCACGCACTGCTCTGCCAAGATCATACAAACTGCATTGTATTTCAATTCCAAATTGAATACATGCTAACTGTAGCATCTCATATACCATGTTTAGAATAGCCGAGCCTGCCATAGTTGCATTTTTGCATGTGTTGCATTAGGCATTACAGTATACTTAGGATCATGCATGATTTCTAATCGCTTCGCTTTTGGCTTGGAGTACTGTAAGTTTTATGCTTTAGCATTCTTGCATGCGTGTGAGTGTTGCCATGAATAGCATGCTTACCATGAGGCTATGTGCTTATGTGATATAACCGCTTTGAATGCCTGTGGGTGGAGGTTGAGTTATCCTAATTGGGACAATTCATTGACTGCTTGTTTTAAGCCCACTAGATAGTGGCAAAATCATTGTTTTCTAAGCCCACCCGAGGGTGGCAAATCCAAGATTTTAGCCTACCTACATGTAGCACCATCACACCATTTTCAAACAAGCAAACATGAAATGTTTAGTTCCAATTCAGACGGCCCATTTATACTTGTTTGTCATGAGCATCACATAGTAACCTAGGCTAATAACCTAATAAGAACACAAAGTTTTCAAAAACAGATATCATGGTTAGTAGAGGCCGGTCTTTGACCGGCGAAGGGGGTGCTCACGATGTGACCTTCCCTAATCGCACTCCAAGTTCCCGAACCAACTTTGGTGATGATTTTACGCGGCCTTTCGCACCGAGTCGTGGTTTCCTAAATTTCCATTTTAAAATATTTAGGTGGCGATCATATCCGCAAAGCACCTTGTTTGGCACTTCTTTCAAAAAATCTGTTTTTTCTTCAAAACGATTTGCCGGATTTGGACTCTTTGGTTCAAGATTTGGAACCGCAACAAAATCGAGTCCGAACTGTAGTGAGGTCCCTCGCGGGCGTTGTTACAGTTTCTGGCGACTCTGCTAGGGATTTAGATAACTTGACTCGAACTCATGATATCTGGTTTTGATTACACTTGTGTGTTTCTTTCCATTGCATTTGCATTGGTGCGCCTAGGACACCGTGTTTGCCATATGCCATTCCCGAACAATTTGCCGGAGGCTTGTCTTGTCAAGTCATGTCCGTAAGGCCGACGGCCTGGCTCGACAAAGATGGGGAACACAAACCCCTTTACCGGCACCCTTTTGACCATTCGACCTAGTGCATATTCGATCCATAGTGACCATTCCAAACTAGGACAAAGTTGCTTACCCGCTTATAGGTTGTTTGAAGTCAAGGCGTAGTGAACCCCTAGTTCTCGATTTAAATAGGACAGGAAACCCTACCCCAACATAGGGGTGTTTTTGGCTCTCACTTATCTCGCTATGTGCTTGCTAGAGTGCGCTCACAGGAATGCATGTATCATTGAGTTTGGGCATCAGTTCAAGGCATCATTCGTTGTTTGAGAATCGCTTGTCTCATGGATATCAAATTCAGCTTTAGGGGAACAAAGGATATGGGAACAAAGGATCGCTGGTTGAGGACAAGGTATTTCCAAATTATCCAACTGTGTGTTGTATGCCCGATCGTGTGTTGTGTGTATTTAAATTAAGTCGTTATGTCGCCTGCTTTTTCCGGGTCATTTATTTCCTTTTTGCTTTATTATCTTTTTTGCTAGGGCGCTTTAGGCACGATTGCTTCCAAGCCACCGATACTCCCTGCAACTTGGACACGAGGTCGCCGACCAACCGATCCGAGGATCTAGTTGACGACATCCAAAGGTTCTACTCTTTACCCCAAATACTAGAAGAAGGCCGAGAAGGCACAACTGTCAGAGCACGGATCACGAATAAAGAAGCTTACTCTAGTATCGCATACCGGTTGAGATTCCCTCGCTTATAGAGATACACTTGCTTGCTACTCAGATGGAACAACAGAACACAGCAATGGAGGCGATGATGCGCCAGATGAATGAGAGCATGAAACAAATGCAAGATGATGCTATCCGCCAGGCGGAATTTTCCAAACAAAGAAGTCATGGCCCAATACCGAAAGTTGATCATCAGACATAACAAAGAACGCCAGACTGCTTCACACCAGTGTCCTCCTCCACTAGGGGCACATCAGTTCTCCTCCACCCGGCTCCATTACCCGAGCCGATATTCATCGCCGTAATGTTCCTCCAAATCCCTGCAATACCTGTAACACCCAACACACCCTCCCAAACCCACGTAACGCCTCGCCAAACTTCCAAAACACCCAAGAGGACACGGGCCTTCCAACGGGCCGTTCCACCCCGCTTCACCAAGAATCGCCTAAAAATATTACGCCTAATCACCCGACTTCCATTCGAAGTTTGAGGTAGACCGATACCAAATTGAGCAAGTTGGAAAACTCTTCAAGAAGTCACAGGTGAAAGCCATCCCAGATATTGAGGACGGCTATACCGACGTGGCCGGACTTTTCGGACAGATTTAAAATGCCCCAGATCAACTGCTTTGACGTCCGGGGACCCCATGGTTCATCTACTACTGTAGATATCTTGAGGCCAATGGGCCTAACCAGATCGCAGAAGCTCTCGCTTTTTGGCCGAACCTTGTCAGGAGTGGCCGCCAACTGGTATGCAAAATTGGATAATGATGTCAAGAGGAATTGGGATGAGATGGCTGGGGCCTTTGTTGCACAATATTCATATAACACACAGATCGAGATTACCACTCGTGATCTCGAGACAACAAGGCAAGAACCCAAGGAGTCTTTCTCTGACTTTGTGACCTGGTGGAGGGCAAAGGCATCGATGATGACCTTGAGGCCCACGGACAGAGACCAAATTAGGATGATTGTGCGCAATCTCCAACCGGGGTTAATGAAGAAGATGATTGTAGTTCCCTTCCCCACCTTCGCAGATCTGCATGATATGGGGATGCAGATTGAAGATGCGATGAAGCAGGGTCTGTTTGACCAAGACCGGGAACAGCCCCGGCGGACATTCAACCGAAACAACAATGCGGGCCCAAGTGGCTCTACCAATGCAAGAACTTCAGAGGTCGGAATGGTCACCACCAATCCCCCTTCCCAATCAAGGCCCGCAGCGGCCACACCTTTTTCTGATGCATCTGGGAGCAGTAACCAAGCTTCAAGATACCAATCCAGGTGTCAACGAACCTTCTCTTCACTACATATGCCTTTGACCAAAGTCCCTGGTTCTAGTCGAAAAGGGCATTCAAACCCTTGGAACCAAGGCCCTCCAAATCCACTCCTTCCCACAACCCACCCAAATATTGCAAATACCACCAACAAAGATGGTCACGATATCGACCAATGTTACAGTCAGTCACCATGAGATTCAAGATCTCATTGACAAGAACATCATCCTACCTCCCGAGCGACCCAATGTTACAACCAACCCACTCCCAGTACATAACCAAGATCCACCCAAAAGAATCAATTTTATCCAATGGGACGGTTCTACGACCCTAGTATCTACATTACTCCTCCCACTTACCCAAGCCGAGGTGATCCCGCCGACAAAGACTGACTTGTGCATGATGGACACCTCTATAACCCAACCTGAGCCGAAGGTGGTGACCACCGAAAATGGAATTGGGCAGGCTTCCGAGGAGAGCAGAGTTGTTGAGTCTGGGGTAGAGCAGCCTGAGAATTTAGCTGGCAAAGCTTATGATCCGAGTGGATATATCTTGTCAATGAGCCAGTCTAAGCTGAATGTGGGGCCGCCAGAAGAGGCCGAGTTGTGTATGATCCGGGGGGACAAACTTGAATCAGTGGGGGATGATTTGACAACGACGGAAAAGGACTTCGCCGACCTCCAGTTTTTCAATGACCAAGAATCAGGGGACGCATCAATTAACTGGTTCGAAGACGAGGAGTCAGCGGAAGTCGTCGGGTGGTTGGATGATCAACCAGATATTGTACCATTTGTGGCCGGAAGGGCTGAGGGTCAGATTGAATCGCCGGAGAGCGCCGGTACGAAGAATTCCGCTCGGGACCAAGACATTTTGAAAACCGAACAATTGACACTGGAGGAACAAGAAAAGAAATGGGATTCTGAGAGGATCCGAAAGGCAAAGAACCATGAGGAGGTTGAGAATGCTGTGAGCATAAAAACTGAACATGTTGTGAGCATGCGGGAGGAAAATGCTGAGAGTGCAAACAAGCCGGAACCAAACAGGTGCCTGCTAGATGCTAATGGAATGTGGTGGGAAGATGACGACTTGTATCTCGCCCACACAGACGAAGATTGGGTAGGTGGCCAACCAGACAAAGACTGCACCTCAAGAGGTGGACCATATGACTAGAAGTGGGCGGTATTTCAAGCCCCACACCTTGATCAACCCGAGGCATCAGGAAAGATAAAGAAGCAGAAAGAGGGAGAAGCAAGTTGAAGAGGAGGTCAGATCAAACAAATTAAAGAAAATACAAGCACATCTCCATCTCTGGGATCGCTATGGCTTCAAGGGTACACAGACAGTCATTCTCTTCGCTATGGACAAAGCCAAACTTTCTATCAAACTACGCCGTAACAAATAGTTGGGCTAGTCTTTCCGGAGGAGGTTCCCCGACATTGACCTTTCGGATAATGAGCCGCCACCGAGGGCGGATCATAACACTTCTCTACATCTCTCAGAGAATGCAGGACAAATGGATTCCGTGGTACCGTTGATACCAGATCCGCTATCAATGTCTGCCCGGCCAGAACGGCGTATGCAATTGGGTTAAAGCCTGCAGACTTCACCCCAACTACTCAAGTGATCAAAGCCTATGACAATACGAGTAGGGATGTCCTGGGGACAGTAAAAATCCAAACCAAGATTGGGCCTGGACAAAGAGGTAGATTTTCATGTCTTGGTGGTCCCCGTGATCTTTAACATGCTTTTGGGGCGACCGTTGCATCGTGAAGGCCGCCTCATCTACTCTACATTAAATGGTGAAATACCCTATGGAAAGGAGTAGCCATTGTTTTTGGGAATTCATCAATCCATCCTCCTCCGGAGGTATCTACGCCAGCCCGAGATCGAACACCATGGAAGACATGTTCATATCGATTTACTTTGGCCGAGGCCCGTGGTGCAAAACATTATGGTCGCGAACGAGGTGTGTATGTCATTGCCAAGCCGCCTACCTCATGAACAAGCTACAACATGTCCCCGGATGGGATTGGGAAGAAGCGGCAGAAATGAGTCGCGAGTTGGTCAAGTGCCACACAATCCACATACCTTGATTGGGTTATCCGCCCACCAAAGAAGATTGGACGAGGAAGAAAAGGAAATGGCCGGGCAGAGCTGCAAGCAGCAGGGAAGCCTTTTGATCTAATGCATGTGCCCATCCAGGTACCCCGAACGGACGCTTTGTCCGGAGGGGAAGACTTTCCATTTTGCGGCTTCCCGTAACCATGGTTCAACGCGAGAGGAAGCGCTGCACGTGTTTCAAATCTTCTTCGACCGCAACTATCCGGATGACGCTACACAGAGCGCATGCACTCCAACAACCGAGGCCGAAAGGCATAAGGCAGAGGATTCTCGAGGGCACGGAATTGGAAATGGGGTAGCATCGCATGTCTCTCTCTCGATCCTCCGACGACCAAGATTGCTTGGGGAATAACTTCATGGTCTCCATGATTGGGATGAAACTACCGCAAGCCAACCAGAGCCTATCTTGATGCATCGATCGCGACCTCTCTCACTTGGCAAGACGAGGAGGGATTCTTATCCAAATAGCCCGGTCAGTAGTGAGCCGAATCGATTCCACCGAGTCTTGTGAGTTTGACCGAATCGAAGTCTCGACCAGTCCAGTCTGCACTCGGGGTGTCAACCCGGATGTCACAGCCCTGCCTGTGTCAGTTTTTTCCTTTTCATTTGAGTCTGTTGTAACCGATGAATTGGACGATTTGGATGAACTTAATGAGAATGAGGTGAATGTGGTTTCCGAGTACTTTTCTGTGCCCCTAATTTATTGCATTAATTCAGACTTTCAAAATTTTGATCAAAACGACGAGGACGAAGTCCCTCCGGTTTTACAGCGTCTAATTGAGCAAGAGCAAGAGAGATTTGTTAAGCCATTAATGGATGAAATCAGTTTTGTGAATATTGGTACTGAGGAGGACCCGCGGCTGGTCTAGATCGGGTCCACGTTGTCTTCAGAGGAACGCGAGCGCTTAGTCGCTTTATTAAAAGATTTCAAAGATGTTTTCGCGTGGTCCTACGAAGACATGCCTGGAATCGATCCTGAGATTGTACAAAGATCGATCCCCTTGACCCCGAGGCCCGACCACAAACAGAAGCTCAAGGATCGCCCGATTGGGCTCTCAAGATCAAGGAAGAGGTCACTAAGCAAATTGACGCAGCTTCCTCGCTAGTATCTCAATATCCGACTTGGTTGGCTAACATTGTTCCGGCCAAGAAAGATGGCAGGATCCGTGTGTGTAGACTTCGTGGATTTGAATGTAGCCATCCGGCGATCGACTTTCCCTTGCCACACATTGATGAGCTAGTGGATTTCACAAATAGGCATGCATTGCTCTCATTTATGGATGGCTTCTGGTACAATCGATAGTGATGGCGCCGAAGACAGAGAAAAGATCGTGATTCACTACCCCGTGGGGAACATATCGCTACCGGTTATGCCATTTGGTTGAAGAATGCCGGGCTACTTATCAACGAGCCGCCACAATATTACATGATATGATCCACAAAGAGGTTGAGGTGTACGCGATCTACATGATTGTCAAGTCCAAAGAAAGAGAGGGCCACTACACCGCCTTTGCACAAGTTTTTCCAAAGGATCGTGGAATTCGCCATGCTAAACCCTCGTAAATGTACGCTTGGTGTTACAAATGGGAAAATGTCAGTTTCGACACAATAAAGGCATCGAGGTCGACCCTTCCAAAATCAAGGCCATCTTAGAAATGCCACCACCAAGGACTGAAAAGGAGGTGCGAGGCTTTCTGGGTAAAGTACAATTCATAAGACGGTTTATTTCAAAACTAACCTTGACTTGTGAACCACTTTTTGGTCTTCTGAAGAAAGGCAAGAAGTTCCAATGGGACGGCCGGTGTCAAGCTGCATTTGAACAGATCAAAGAATATCTACAGAACTCACCCGTTTTATCACCAGCAGAACCAGGGAAACCGTTGATTTTGTATCTGTCAGTGACGGAGACCACGATGGGCTGCATGCTTGCACAAGAATCAGAAGATAAGGTGGAAAGAGCCATCTACTATTTGAGCAAGAAGATGCTGGAATATGAGACCCGGTATACGCCACTGGAAAAGGCTTGCCTAGCTTTGGTATGGGCTACCAAGAAGTCAAGCACTACCGTTAGCTCACTCAGAATGTTGGTTTCATGATTTGATCCCATCAAATATCTTTTTCGAGAAACCAGCTATAGGTAGGCTAGCTCGTTGGTTGTCAAGCATCCGAATTTGATCTCACATATGTGACGCCAAGTCAAGAAAGGAAGAGCAAGAGCAGAGTTCCTTGTCACCATCCGTTGAGGGGATGAAGCGCTATACCTATTCCCTGATGAAGCAATTTCAGATATCGACGAGGAAACTTGGATAATGTACTTTGACGGAGCGCCAAATCAACATGGGTATGGGATAGGAGTGTTGCCGATAGCACCCGACAATTCCTCAGATCCTCTAGCCTTCAAACTCCGCTCAAAGTCTCAAACAATGAAGGTATCACGGCTGCATTGTCGGTTTGGAAGCAACCGAATTAGGGGCAAGACTACCGGACGCCATTGGGGATTCGAACCTTGTTGTGTCTCAAGCTAAAGGAGACTGGAAAGTAAAAGAGGAAAATATGATGATGTATCACCAAACCTTGGATTTGCTGATTCCTCGGTTTGAAAAGCTAAGTTTTACTCATCTACTAAGAGAGAACAACAAGTTCGCAGATGCTTTAGCAACTCTATCATCCATGATAGACATCCCACGCGGAGTCCGAATGCGTCCAGTCATTATTGACCAGAAATTTGCACCTGCCTATGAGTCGATTGCAGCCATAGATGAAGTTCAGGACGAACACCCCTTGTATCATGACATCCGAACTTCTTGAAATGTAATCATACCCGCCAGGTAAATGCCAAAGACAAAAGGGCAATAAGAAGGTTGGCCGCTCACCATCATCCGCGGGGTAAACCAGATAGAAGGGGTCATCCGGGCATGCATAAACCGTGTTGATGTCAAGAGTCCAAGCGCCCGATGGAAGCCATCCACGGGTGAATGTGGTGCACACATAAATGGGGTGATGTTGGCACTAAGATCCTTAGACAGGTTATTATTGGTCCACCATGGAGGAGGATTGTATCGGTTTTGTTCGGCGATGCCACAATGTCGATCCATGCAAATCGTGATGAACATCCCGCCGCGTCGGTTGCATAACATGACTTCACCATGGCCATTTTCAGTCTGGGGAATTGATGTGATCGGTGCCGTCTTGCCGAAGGGATCGAATGGGCATGAGTTCATCCTTGTAGCGATAGATTATTTCACAAAGTGGGTTGAGGCCCAATCTTATGCAAAGGTTGAAAGCTTCACACGCTGCAAAATTCATCGAAACAACATTATCTCGCCACTTGAGTCCCAAATGAAATAGTTCCAGACAATGGTCCCCCCTTCAAGAAGGAGGTGATTGATTAGTTGGAAAAATACAATGTGGCTTTTCATAAGTCATCTATTTACCGGCCGCAAACCAACGGAGCAGTTGAGGCCGCCAACAAGAATATCAAGCGATATTACGTAAGATGGTGGAAACCTATCGGATCGCCGCATAAGCCGCCGCTTGCTCGGGCTACAGACTTCGATCGAACTTCTATCGGGCGACTCCATACTCATTGGTCTATGGGATGGAAGCCGCTCGCTTATTGAGATTGAGGTCCCGCTATTACGAGTATTGGCCGAGTGCCAGATAGCCGAAGCAGATTGGCAGGGGAACAGATCTGAGGAACAGATGCTTTGCGATGAAAGGAGGTTGAAAGCACTGCACGCCCAAGGCTATCAACGCAGAATTGCCCTGCTTTTAACAAGAAGGTTAAGTCTAGAACTTGAAAGAAGGAGATTTGGTACTAAGGACAACCGAGCTCCCATCCACGACCCAAGGGCAAGTTCGCACTCCAATTGACCGGGTCCTTACATCATCAAGTCAATCTGGTCAGTGGAGCTGTGGGTTCGATGGATCTAGATGGCTTGAGTTTTCCCAACCGATCAACATGGACAAGTTGAAGAAATATTATCCTCGAGAGGCTCACTAGGCCGAAAACCCGAAGGGCTTACCTAGGCAAAACTCAGAGCATAGAAAATTTGAAATTATAAAAACTGAGCTCGCAAGGTTGAAAACCCGCAAAGGGCGGCCTTGGCAAAAGTTAGAGCGCAAAAGGAGAGCAAAATACTCGAGCGAACCGGAACCTGAACTACGTAAGACTTGATTCCCATCTTTGGGATACGTAGGCAGCTTCATCTTGAAGTTCAGTCACAATCTTTTCCCCGATCAACTTTGTCCATTTTGATCATCTCAGTCATCTCTAGTCATCAGCATTTATTGTGATCTCCGGTACAGTGCTATTCAGACTAGGGGCAACTTTCCGTTGCAATGAAGTGTTGTGGCATCATTCAGACTAGGGGCAACTTTCCATTGCCACACATTGCCGAAGCATCTTTTCAGACTAGGGGCAACTTTCCAGTTGCTAGAATTCGGGGTTGTGCATCTCAGTGACAGATCTCAGGTGTGTCCAGTTCTGATCCATATCGAAAATAGTTTTGAAAAGTTTTAATAAAAGTTGACTTTGTTCAAATTAATCTTTTCACAACTAAGACCCTTTTTGGACCAAAAGCGGAGAATTTTCAGTACCACAACCTTCAATTTCATTGATTTCAAAACAGAGTTCTTTTGCTCTTGCATACAATTGAAGTTGCTTTTTATTACATTCTTGAAGAAAACCTGAAAGTACTAATAAAGCAATAAATCTGGGGCATAGTCCAGTCAGGTGTCCCTGCGCCCCCTTCCAGAGCTTGTTGAAGCTTCAAATGCCAACCTAGGCCCAACCTGTGCCTCCTCATTGAGCCAATCCCAGCACTCATCAGATAAAGTGCAACTGAAAACAGGA
This sequence comes from Camellia lanceoleosa, assembly GCA_025200525.1. Classification (NCBI taxonomy): domain Eukaryota; kingdom Viridiplantae; phylum Streptophyta; class Magnoliopsida; order Ericales; family Theaceae; genus Camellia; species Camellia lanceoleosa. The sequence continues at coordinate 69,655,614 of CM045764.1, forward strand.
GCAGGGCCGTGCTTTCTAACTCTCCATGTCATGCGTTCGCCGAGCCACCGCACCTCGAATCGAAATGTGGCCGATACTCTATCTCTCCGTTAGCAAGTCTGATCGTACGAATCGGGCGCAATACGGAAAGGGAAGTAGAACACACAAGGAGTCAAGCCGACAATAATCCCGACTGCCGGGACATGCTATAGCTCATTGCCGGAGATTGAGCCAAGGCCGCCAAGCAATGCGACCGCCGACAAAGTTGCACATCCATTCAAACCACCAAATCTCATCAAGAGTATTCACTAGGCGCTGTCGAAAGAAGTAGCCATGAGTCAATAAGCGACAAGAGTCCATAACTTGCAATTTATCCATCAACCATATCTCGGGAGGGATGAAAATGAGAGAATAAAGAATAGAGAGATGTGCAATGAGAGAAAAGTAAGATAAGGGTTTTGTGAGAAAAACGAGCCCGAGGGCCGAGTGATGTGAGCAAATATACATGTGAGCTTGTGGGAAACATTACCGCAATAAAGAGGTGGACTCTCGCAAACTCGTTGTCTCCCTAAGTGAAAGCATCCAAGCCCATCAATGTCTCGCCAGAGTCATGGCAATACAACTCTTCCTTCTCTCAAACCTTGGGCGACTTCAATCAAACGGATGCTATTCTCCGAGACCGAGACGAACAGAAAATGAGATAGTAGCCACAAGCAGAGGGCGCGTCTTTTAAGCCTTGCCAATAGTGGTTGCCGCGATCACCGATCGAGAGAAGCGGAATCGTGCTCTAATGTCCAACATTCCATCACCAATCAGAGATCTAGCATCATGCGCATTAAGACCGCACATCCGCCCTAAGGTCTGGGCATAGCTAAAATTGAGCTGAAAGATTTGAAAATCTTCAAAAGTAGGACATACCTCTTGCCCGCCAAAGCTAAAGACGTAAGGCCACCGGTTCCAAAACCTTGCCAAGCAGAGAGGAAAGGAAGATGCAAGGAGTCCCATTAGCGTGAATAGTGCATTCAAGCCGAAACCCCGGAAGTTCAACTTCTCCGAGCCATCTAAAGAAGAAATCCAAGACGTAAGATTTTCTGTGAGAAATGCTTCCATTTTTGAGAGGAAAGGTGATGAAATGAATGAGTTCCAAGGTTGGGGCTTTTATAGGAGGCTAAAACACTATTCAAGGGACACTTGTGAAAATTTTCGTGGTCACGGAGGAGTGGCCGCCGCCACCTATCCTAGTAGGCCGCCACTTTTGTTTTCTCCTGATACAAAATGTTTTCTACCGCGTTGGTCCTGCTTTTGCTCATTTAAGGAAGTTTGAAGTATTTCTAGTCATCGGAATGTCAAGGCCTCCATTTCTATCGCCGTTACATTCCATCATCCGCATTGTCCGTCTGAAGAATACATGTGGTTTTGTTTTTGCTTATCGAGTTGTTGTTTTGTTTATCGAGTTGTAAGTCTTGTTGAGCTGTCGCATTTTATGTTCTAAATTGTTGCTTTTGGTTATACAATTTTGCTAAGTCCTGTCTATTGAGTCGTTAACATTGTTGTACTTTGTTTATCGAGTTGTAAACTTGCTAAGATTCTGTTATTTCTTAGTGAGTCGATTTGTTTTAATTTATTGCGTCGGTTCACTACTCCGATTCGATAAATACATGAGGCACATTTCCATTCAATTCCATTTTTGTGCAAAATGATGCGATGCGATGCTAAGAATTTCAAATACAAACATCCTTTCAAAAGCCGTTTCATTCCATCATGTTTTACAACAAAATAAAGGTACAAGTTTTACAGAAAATAAAACTGCCTAACAATGTGCAAAGTGCTACAAACTACTAGCCAAAAAGAAAAATAAAGCAGAAATAACATCAAGAAATTTCGAACGAGAATGTGGAGGCCCTCTCATCCTCTTCAGGATAACCTTCAGACCGCCATCATTGCCATCCGGATCGAGCTGCCATCCTCCGGATCTCCTCAGCTCGCCTCCGCCTCCTAACCAAGACCGATCCTCCTCCCCAGAGATGTCTCGACACACGGCCCACGACCTCCTCCTCCTCATCCTCGATAATGGGTGCCCCAGATCCGCGAGACGACCTCGCCCTTGAGCTCTCGAAGGCCTGGATGGCCCAGCCTCGAGACTCAGACTCGAGTAGGTCTAACACCTCGACCTCTCCGAGAAGACCCGTGGCCCACCTCGTGTCGGAGCATACAGGAGGCATCCGAAATGAAAAGTGCAATACATCGCTGCATATAAAAGCAGTGCAAGTACAAGATGTGAGTGGGGTGTGCCGATGTGTTCTACACAACCTATCAAGGCAACAAAATGCTCAAAACCAAAGATGTTGATAGAAATATGATAAATGTAAGAGAGATGAAGGGTACTTGAAGCCCATGATGGACATCTGCGGTCTCACGCAGACCATCCTCAAGTGAGGCCACCACCCCGAGCATCTAATCTATGTACTCGAGGTGGTCGCATACACAAGCTCAAGTCATCAATACATAAGCACTTGCCAAAATGTCTGTGTGACAAATGAAAATGGTAGAACATACCGTGGTGAGTCGATCATCGACATATCCGTGGCTGTGCATCGGAGGCTCCATAGGGATCGGACCGAGAAGTGGTCCCATATCGCCAACTCCAACTCGGGCCGATATCCGCCATCCGAGATGATCGAGAGTCTAGGGATAGAGGAATCGAATCGCTTACCTCTAAATGCACCAAATTTCGCCGAAGAAGGGATGTTCAAAGACGAGCACGACTCGCAGAAGATGGTGCGCAGAGGCCTGGCGAACCCGCACTCTCGCCAAGGGGCATCGATATATACTACGATAGGTATGAGTTCCTCAATAAGATATAGCAAAGCATCGTTCTCGTGATGTCCCTAATGACCTCTCAAAGCAGATAGCCCGCTTGCCAATTCGCATAGTGGGTGGAGGCACGCAGAGGGTCCCGGGAATCATACCCCCACACTGACGCCGAAAGCGTTTCAGAACTAAGCTCTACCGACCGTCCTCGAGCAAGAACTCAGACTGAACTAGTCGATTCTCCGGTATCGATTCTCGAGATTGTCGCCAAACACTGCCCAAGGCTGCCAAGTGATCTGCGGATAACCAGTGCATAAATCAATCAGAAATCAAGAAATATAGAGCAGATCAAAGATGAAAATGAAAGGAACTGAGAGTTCTGAAATACTGCCGCCTCAACAAAGGTCAGCATCTCGCAGAGAGAAGAGAGTCTCCCGAGGCCTCGATAAGTGCTCACCCTCGAACATCAATGAAAATGGAGTCATAGGAGGTCCTGCCACATCCATCTCTGGGGCCAATGTGGGGAAATATGCATATACCCATAGCTGAGAAAAGTAGTACGGAATGTGAGTACAAAGTGCTAAAAGGCGTATACATAATGCAAAGTGCGCTTATGTGCAAAGTGAACAAGTAATGAGGAGCAAAATGTAAATCAAGAGGATGTAATGTACCTCCTGTGCTCTCCAAGAGCCGCCATAAATCCTTCACAAGGAAATCAAGGCCATATAGCAAGAAGGGTAGCTGTGCCGCCGCCTAATCATATCGACCGACTGCGGATAGGTCTACCAGAGCGCCAAGAGATACAACCCCGACCATGTTCTCTATCGGCAAACGTAGTGGTGCCAAAGAGGAACATGAGGAAACCCCGGTATATCGCCGACCTCCTCAGAGACTCAGACTCCATCTGTGGGTCACGGAAATGGAAGAGAACCAAGTATACCGAACTCTCCTGCACTCGTTTACAAAGCGCGTGCCCCAATAGATGCATCCAAGCCCCTCCCACCGACCCATGTCCTCGTCAGAATGGGAGCACCGCCAGGTTCAGGCCGGTGATCATAGCGAAGTCCAATGGTCATGGTTATATCCCCAAAGAGCGTAAAATGGAAAGAATTGGTGGTGTCCCACCATCTCTCCGCCAAAGCAAATAAGGTCCCACCGATGAGGCAAAGGATAACCTCTCGCAGAATGGTCCAAATCTCGCAAAATCAACCAACCCTGACAATTTCCGAAGCTCGATACCACTCTCAAGCAAGGAGCCAGATCCTCAAGATCAGGCGAGAGCTAGCCCAAGATTTAGAATGAATGGTCTCAAAGAAATGAAATGAAGAAATTGTGTGCAAATGAAATGAAGAAGTCAGGTGCAAATCGCTGGGCCGTGGTGTTCACTTCAAACTGGGTCATGGTTCAAGAACAGAGTTCAGGTCATGTGTTCTACTCTTAATCAATGGGTGTGTTCACTTCAAAAACTGGGTCATGGTTCAAGAAATCAAAGTTCAGTCGCATGTTCTACTCTTAATCAAGGTTGTGTGTTCACTTCAACTGGGATGCGTGGTTCAAGAAATCGAGTTCAGGTCGTGTTCTACTCTTAATCAGTCAATGGTGTTCACTTCAACTGGGTCATGGTTCAAGAATCGTAGTTCGTGGTCAGGTGTTCTACTCTTTAATCAGCTGGGTGTGTTCGCTTCAACTGGTCATGGTTCAAGAATCGAGTTTCGTGGTGTGTTCTACTCTTAATCAAGCAATGTGTGTTCACTTCAACTGGGTCATGGTTCAAGAAATCGAAGTTCGTGGTCATGTTCTACTCTAATCAAGGTCGCGGTGTTCACTTCAAACTGGGTCATGGTTCAAGAAATCGTAGTTTAGGGTCAGGTGTTCTACTCTTCGTCAAGGCCGTGTTCACTTCAAAATCTGGCCGCGTGGTTCAAAAATCGAGTTTAGGGTCAGGTGTTCTACTCTTAATCAAGCAATGTGTGTTCACTTCAACTGGCAGGTGTTCTAGAATCGAGTTTAGGGTCGTGTGTTCTACTCTTCATCCAATGGTGTGTTCACTTCAAAATCTGGGTCATGCGGTTCTAAAAAATCGAGTTTGGGATCAGGCGCTCTACTCTTAGTCAGTGTGTGCTGTGTGCTCATTTTCAACTTCGGGCTGTGTGTTCGGTGAATCGATGTTTGAGCTGTGTGTTCAAGTTCTAACTAATGAATACTATACATTCACAATCAGGTGATATATTGTGTGTTCGTGAAATTCAAGTGGCTAAGTCATATGCTTGGAATGCAAGTAAAGTACTATGTCGTAAGCTAAACTGTGTGTCTAAGCATGGCAAAGGTACAAAACGCATGAAAGATACAGGAAATAAAGTAAAATACCTCTACATCGTAGGAGAGGTGCTGCTCCGGTTCTCGCAGAAGGAGATCCTGCACCCGATCGCTGAAATCGTGAATGACGAAAGTGGCTCGTGGAAGCCTATGTACCGTGGGCATATCGCCGAATAAAAGGCGAACCCTGGGCAATGTCATAATGTCGTAATCATCTCCGCACTGGAAACCTCTACCATGAGGGAAATGACCCGCCATGTCGAGAAATCGAAAGAGGAGCAAAATGAGCAAAACGAGCCAAAATTGGAAAAAGTCAACAAAAGTCAACTCTGAACCGAAAAGTCAACCAAAAGTCAACTCCCGAAAATTTTCCAAATAATAAGACAAAATTACCTCAAGTGGTGAAAATGAGAAGAGAAGCCCGGTCAAAATTTAGTCGGTTCAAAGTGCCTAAATCAAAGATTTCGCGAAACAACTTAAGTGAGGCCGAGGGCGCGATAAAATGCAGATCTCGAAGAGGAAATGGCTTAGAGAGCAAGAGGAGAGAATTTCACACTTGGGGTGTGATTTCGGAGGCAATGGGCAAGCATATATATAGAAATATGAAAAATGACCAAAATGCCCCTACTTTGGTAAGTGGTCTACCGCCACCTAACTCCGGCTGGCCGGCCACCTCCTTTTTTCCCCGCCGATGGCCTCCTAGGAAGAGAGCTGGCCGACCATGCTCCCACCCTCCCCTACCTCTCAGCAAATTTTGAGGAAAATCGAGTTCCCGGACTAAAAAGTTGAAGAAAAGTGCACTTTCTGGCGCCAATTGCTCACCGAACTTCAATTGCAATTATTGACATGTGTCTCATCATTATTCATCAAAATCGGAGTGTATCCTTTTAAACATGTTGTGACCTCTCCGGAGGTAAATCGAGGTCATGATCGAGTTGCCGCCGCCAAATGCTTTTTCACATTTGTTGGCGCAACAAACGCATCCCGATTTGTGCTCGCTTGTCATTATTTGGCTCATAATTTGCATTCTCATGAATGTTTTGCATTGTCATGCGTGTTTTCTTGATGTACCATACTTCTATACTCAGCATACATTGTCGCTGCTATCTTTTCTCGCAGTGATGCATCCTTTCACCGACATCGTGTGTCAAACCTTTTCAATCATAGGAATCGATTGAATACATGTTGTTAGCATATTATTCTTATTGAATTTCTATTTTGCGTGCACGATATTGTATGTACGGTTCATTTGAGGTCAAAAGCACTGCATTTAATCGCGCAGGTATCGTATCTTCTCCGTGTGAGACGCGACGAGAATTAAATGATTCTCCGCATTCCTAACTGCATGAAATGTAGTCGTTACTTGGTTGATTTGCATTCTTGCTTAGAACTGTTGCATTTATTTGTCAATACTTGCTTCATTACAGCTTGTTGCACTTGCATAATCACCTGGCTCCGTGCCTATCATTTGCATTTCGCCCCCTCTTGCCTGAAAGGCCTGCCTACGGGCACACATCTCTGTTTGTCTTGTATGATTGTCTAAGTCTTCGGCCTTGTCAAAAATGGGTCGTCTCTGGGCTTTGACATTCACTCTCGTCACTTCTTGACTTCCGAGTTCACAAAGAGGGGCAATCAGAGACACCCCATTTTTGACCGCCCTCAAGACTCACGCCACCGATTGAGCGCTTGGTGATGTTGCATCGTGCTCGTTCAAGTCTCAGAGTCGCGCCGCGCCGCCTCCAAGCTTCAACTCTTTTCGTGCCTTGTCTCTTTGCAAACAGACTCGGTTTTCTCTGCTTTCTTTCCGAGGAAGGAGTGGTCTCAGAGGCTATCTCCCAAAGGGCCGTGAGCTACATTTCGTGGTCAGAGGCCATTTTGCCCATTTCGAGTCTTCCTTTGGACCGTCAGCCGTGGTGCCTCGGCTCGGGACCGCCAACCATCTCCGAAGTTCTCCTGGTTTTGGCTTGCACCTCTGTTTTATAGTTCGAGGAACACTGGCCTTTGATGCCCACTGCGGGGTCAGATGCCACTCTTGCTTATACCAGCCGACCCCGACCATGCGCTTTGGGCCCGAGCATTCATTTTGCATCGGTTTTCTCTCGATTTTTGGCAGAACCTCTGTTTTGTCATTCCGAGGACACTGGGTCGCAGATGCCCACTTCGCCATCAACACCACTTCCTCCTCGCAGCCCATTTTGACTCTTAATCGCTTTGGGGCCCCGAGCGTTCATTTCTCATTAGTTTTGTTCAATTTTGGCAGTACTCTGCTTCAACACCAGAAGATCACTGGGGTGGGAGGCCAGCAATTATCCCAGATAACCGGCTTCTTCCGCGCCTGCTTTTGTTTCACTTCCGCCAATGTTGAACACCCTGGGATATTTTCTTCCCACCAAAGCTACATATCTGTGATCGGGGACATGGGAGGACCGTATAAGCTACCGGGTCGGCCAAGAATTGTGGAGTTCATTTTGAGCCTCTCCTTCAAGCTCTATGTTGTGGCTCTGCCTGTTGCCAATATCCGACCTTGGAACCTTGTTCCACACATCTGGGAGGACCCTAAAAGCTACTGGTCGGCCAGCAATTGTGGAGTTCATTTTTGAGCCTCTCCTTCAAGCTCTATGTTGTGGCTCCTGCTTCAGTGTTGCCAATTTCCGACCTTGGAACCTTGTTCCACACATCTGGGAGGACCCTAAAAGCTACTGGTCGGCCAGTAATTGTGGAGTTCATTTTTGAGCCTCTCCTTCAAGCTCTATGTTGTGGCTCCTGCTTCAGTGTTGCCAATTTCCGACCTTGGAACCTTGTTCCACACATCTGGAAGGACCCTAAAAGTTGGTTGTTGGCCAGCAATTGTTGGTTTCATTTTTGAGCCTCTCCTTCAAGCTCTATGTTGTGACTTCTGCTTCAATGTTGCCAGATTCCGACCTTGAGGCCTTGTTCTACACACATGGGAGGACACCATTGCATGGTGGTCGGCCAGCATTTTTGCACTTCAGTTTTGGGCCATGGCGGCCACCAGGTGAGTGGTCAGTCGATCAGGTGGCCGGCCGCCACCTCCTGAAATCACCTAGCCCAACTTTCTTTCCAAATTTTCCAACTGTCCGGATATTTTTGCCAAAATATCCCCCCATCCGGGGGATAGTTTGGGAGGGAAAATTTGGGTGCTTTTCCCTCCCTTTTACACTCTTTTGTTCACTTAAAGGGCTGGACAGCCCCTTCCCTAGGGTTACAAATTTTGTCTAAGAGGGCCCCTCTCCAAAAACTCCCATTTCCATAGCCAAAATTCAAAAAAACCTTCAAGCTTCCTAGCTCAATCCTTCATCAACCCCTAGCACCACTATCACCAACTCCATTTCAGCAGCAAGGGAGTGATTTCCAGGCCAAGGATCAACAAATTCAAGCCAAGCAAAGAAAGACTTGTCTTCAAGGGTAAGGTTCAATTTCCTTTTCTACCATTTTCTTGCTTCCTATTTTTACCCTATTTCCTTTTGGTTTTGGGCTCTGACCCCTACTAGTTTTAGGTGCTATTTTGAGCCCCTCTACAACATTGTAGAAGGGCTCAACTCTATTTGGTGTCTCCTTGATACACTTGCTTCAATACCACTCTTTAGGCCATAAAATTGCATGCTTTATTTGGCTTTTGAGTGATCTGATTTTGAGCATACTATGAACTGTTAATGGGCCTATTTTGAGCCCCTCTTCAACATTGAAGAAGGGCTCCACCCTGTTTGGTGATTCTATCATGCACTTGCTTTGTATTTCTGCTAATTTACCGTAAAATTGCATGATATATTTGGCCTATTTGTGATCTGAGTTGGAGCATTGCTTGAACTGATGGTGTGCTTATTTTGAGCCCCTCTTCAACATTGAAGAAGGGCTCAACCTGTTTTTCTTGCTCTACATGTCACTTGCCTTGAATTCATGTCCTACGCATATTTTGCATGTTTTGTTAGACTCATTTGGCTCCGGATTTAAGCCCTATTCAGGCTTAGAAAGAGCCTTATTTTTGTCTCCTTGTCATGTTTTGTTAAGGGCTTTAAGCCATTTGGTGATTGGTTTTAGTACTTGTCGTGTAATCCATCTTATCTTCCGTAAAATTGCATGTTTGTTTAGGCCATCTTAGCTTCGGATTTCAGCCTTCATCAGGCTTATAAAATGTCTTTTTTTGGTCCATTATTCAAGTTTTATTAAGGGTCTTAGGTTGTTTGGTCATTACTTATGGTACCTCTCTTTATAGCCTCTTTTGTCCTAAATTTTGCATGCTATATTTGGTATATCTACACACTGAATTGGAGGCTGTCATCTATTTTAAATATGCATATTTTTGACTCCTGTTTAATATTGTAGAACTGTTTTTTTGGGTTTGAGCGCTGTAAATACTACTTGCTTTGTAATTCCCCTCTTTTCCCGTATTTTTGCATGCCATTGTTGTCATATCTATGCTCATAATTTGGCCATGTTTTGTACTAAAAAAATGCTATTTTTGGGGCTGCCTTGCTACTGTTTTTTCTGTCATGTGCCAATTTTGCATGTTTAGCATAGTCAGAGGGCTATTTCGCACTTAAAATCATGTTTCGGATGATTTCATGTTGGTTGTCATTTCGTATCATTTCGGGGCTGTTTTCCCCTTTATTTAGTGGCTGAAATTTGGTTTGCATGCTTGCATATCATTCCCCATGTCATTTCATGCCTTAGTGCATTGCCTCGGTTTATGCCAGGCACGCATTTCGAGGCACCTCTTTCTATCATTCCGGCATCTGATGTGAGTGTGGCCGAGGTCCACTCATGTTAGTATAAGCCCAATTTGCATTTCCATCTCATTTTGTCATTGCCTCGGTTTACGTGCCTGTGGGCACGCACTTCGAGGCACCTCCGTTTTATCCGACGGCCTCCTATGTGAGTGAGCTGAGGCTCTCCCATGTTGGTGTAAGCCCATCGTGGCATTCCGTATGCCATTTCATTCTATTTCATCATTGCCTCTGTTTGCGTGCTTGTGGACACGCATTTCAAGGCACTTCAGTTTTCTCCGATTTCTATTTCATCATTGCCTCGGTTTGCGTGCCTGTGGGCACGCATTTCGAGGCACTCCGGTTTTATCCGACTTGCATTTCATCATCGCCTCGGTTTGCGTGCCTGTGTGCACGCTTTTCGAGGCATCTTATTTTCATCACATTTTCATCCGAATTGTGCATACTACGTTGTATCTTAGATTGCATTCTTGCATTACCTCAGTTTGCGTGCCCGTGTGCACGCATTTCGAGGCATCGCATTTTCATGGCATTGTGCATGTTATATCACATGTTAGCTTCATTTCATGCATACCATGCATATTGCATCGTGTTCGGGATAGGCGTTAGCACGGAAACGAGGTACATTCCGCACTGAGTGATCGGAGTGTGTCTCAATTCCCAAGTCACCGACACCGGATACCCATGATGGAGTTAGGTTTTGTTGTAGCATCCATCGCATTCATCCCTATATTGAGTTGTGCAATTCGACTCCTCGGCCATCATGCATCGGTATGCGTGATTGGTGGCACGAGGATCGAGGCATGCATATATTTGTGAAAATACATTGCTATGCCCTTTTCCTGCTCTCTGTTACAGCAAAATCGAGGATCAACAACTTTTTGGAGTCTGGCGCGCATTTCGAGAAATACTGCAAACAGAGGCTAATCAGGGCATCCCAGTGGATTTCCGAGGCAAATTTCAAAGAGCACTATTCATCATAGCAAGGCAGCCTCACAAGGCCATTTCAAATTTCTTAGGTTAATTTGTAAATTAATTAGGAATTTGTATTATTTCGGACTGTATTATTCTTTTATTCGGGTTTGTATTATTATTTATTCGGACCCTCTGCGTGAGGGCATAACTGTAATAAGGGTGTGTGAGTGTGATGTATGTCTTCCAACCCCCATTTCTTTCTCCCTTTTATTTATCCGCTTACAATGGTTAGCTATAGGGCATATTTCAATTAGCATACAGCATGACAGCATGTTTGCATCATTCATCTGTTTTGCACGCACCGGGCTCGGCGCATCATACAAACTGCATTTGTATTTCAATTCCAAATTGAATACATGCTAACTGTAGCATCTCATATACCATGTTTAGAATAGCCGAGCCTGCCATAGTTGCATTTTTGCATGTGTTGCATTAGGCATTACAGTATACTTAGGATCATGCATGATTTCTAATCAGTTTTCTGTTTTGGCTGGGAGTACTCGGTAAGTTTTATGCTTTAGCATTCTTGCATGCGTGTGAGTGTTGCCATGAATAGCATGCTTACCATGAGGCTATGTGCTTATGTGATATAACTGCCTTGAATGCCTGTGGGTGGAGGTTGAGTTATCTGAATTGGGACAATTCATTGACTGTTTGTTTTAAGCCCACTAGATAGTGGCAAAATCATTGTTTTTCTAAGCCCACCTGAGGGTGGCAAATCCGCATTTTAGCCTACCTACAGGTAGCACCATCACACCATTTTCAAACAAACAAACATGAAATGTTTAGTTCCAATTCAGACGGCCCAGTCTATACTTGTTTGCTGCGAGCATCACATAGTAACCTAGGCTAATAACCGGAATAAGAACGCACAAAGTTTTCAAAAACAGATATCATGGTTAGTAGAGGCCGGTCTTTGACCGGGCGAGCGGGGGTGCTCACGATGTGACCTTCCCTAATCGTACCCAAGTTCCCGAACCAACTTTGGTGATGACGGACACGTGGCCTTTCGGCACCGAGTCAGTGTTTCTTAAATTCCCCATTTTAAAATATTTAGGTGGCGACTTTGTTATCTGGCAAAGCAGTCCATGTTTGGCACTTCTTTCAAAAAATCTGTTTTTTCTTCAAAACGATTTGCCGGATTTGGACTCTTTGGTTCAAGATTTGGAACCGCAACAAAATCGAGTCCGAACTGTAGCGAGGTCCCTCGCGGGCGTTGTTACAACAAGTCATAGAGATTTAATAAATACCAAGTGGTGCCATCCCATGCTTGCATTGATCAGTCGTAGGGTTTAATATATGCCTTGTGGTGCCATTCCATGTTCGTATTGATGAGTCATGGAGAAATAAATAAATGCCAAGTAGTGCCATCCCATGCTCATATCCACAAGATGTGGGGTTTATTTAGATGCTATAAGTGATGTCGTTCCATGCTCATATTGACGAGACATGGGGGTTTATTAGGTGCCATTCCACGCTCGCATCAGCAAGACGTGGGGTTTATTAGGTGCCAAGTAATGTCTTTCCATGCTTGTATCGACGAGATATGACGGTTTATTAAATGCCATTCCATTCTCGCATTGGCAAGGCATGAGGTTTATTGTAATCAATTGGAAATGAATGTTGAATAAATTTGTGCTTTGCGAGTATAGAAGAGTTTGAATACCTTTTCAAAGTCAGTGAGGTTGAGTACATTTTGCCAAGGTTCCACCTCATACACCTTAGAAAACCTTCCTTGTTGGATGGTCGAAGGAGTTTACTATGCTCGCAGTACCAGTACTGTAATAAACATTGAAATATGTTAGATAGTTTGAGATAGTTAGATGTTTTATATTTTGTGTGAAGTAGGTGAGTAGTGCATTTACCAAGAGTAGTATGATGTATCCAGTCACATACCTTAGGTTATTGTTTGCACTTGCCATCGAATTCATCAGTGTGTCTTTAATTGCCTCAATCTTATTATACTTCTTGATGTTGTTAATATTTTCAACATAGTTAAGGAAACTCCAACTAAAAGTATGTCCTATTGTAGGCATGAGGAGTTTTAGGCACAAGTAAAAGATGAGAACCCTTGCAAGATCTTGGCAGTCATTAGTTGTTTTTCATTCTTTTGTTTCTTGAAATATTTTGGTCAATGATTTGGCATCCAGTCTCTTGACTGATTTGCATCTTCTTTTGTAAAATTCAAGCTCGAAATCCTTTGGCCTTGCATTGGATTTGGTGCTAATGTTGTCTTCTCCATAATCTATGCCAAATATGAGCCTTACATCACTGTTTCTGACTTTCATTTCCTTTTTGCCAAATATAAATGCTTTCTTCTTCTTCTTCTTCTTCTTCTTCTTCTTCTTGTAGAATGTTGTCATTTCTGCCACAATGAAATTATAGCATCTGCACCAAGAGGCCTTCAATTTTTGTGTTGAGGAGAGAGCATTTATGATGGCCCAAAAAAGGGTTTTTGCAACTCAATCTTTTGTACTTTTGTGAATTTGACCCCTTTGAACAATTTAATTACCATTTCAATGTTGGAACAGTAATTAAACTGTTAGACTCTCTATATAAGGACTGTTTGTTTCTGTTCTTTGACTACCTTCGTTCGTTGTGCTTCTGAATTCTTTTCTTTGGCTGTCTTTGTTTGGGGGACTGCTTATTTTATTTTATTTTTTGCTTTGGATGCATTGGTTTGTGTTTTGGGAATTGATGTGCTTTTTTGGAGCTTTCTTTTTTTTTTTTTTTTTTGTTGGAGGAGCTTCTCTTCTTTTTTTCTTTTTTTTTTTCTTTTTTTTTGGCTTTCTTTTGTTTGTGTTTTTTGTGGTTAAAGGAGTGCTTGGTGTTTGTTGCATATGGACAACAAGAACTTGAAAAACAATCTTGAGAACAAAAGTGTATAATTATATTTTGTAATCAAAGAAAAAACAAAAACAACAACAACAACTACTACAGTAAGAAGAAGAAGAAGAAAGAAAGAAAGAAAGGTCAAGAACAACAACAACAACATCATGAAGTATTCAATGAAACTGTAACAACAATAACAACAATATTTAAAAACAAGAACAAACAACAACAACAAGAATAATAAGTTGAATGTGTAAAAATAGGGATTATGTATAACAACAGAGGATTATATAACTAAAATGTGTAAAAATAGGGGATTTTGTAAGAAATTTTGTAATATTTGGTGAAACCATATAATCTAAGCAAGAATAAAATGAAAAAGAGATTTAGAATCATAGGTAGAATGTGTAAAAATAGAGTTTATATGTTGGAAGTACGTAGAATGTGTTTAAATAAGGGTTTGTTCATGAAAGTGTTGTTGAAAGAGTATGAAATATTCAGAATATCAAAGAATAATTTACAAATTTAATTGACAAATAAAATCTAGGGTTTTCAAAGTGAGATCTTACTATTTTTTTTCCGCCCTATTTTTGTGAATTAAAAGTGAGAAACTATGAAACTTTTTTAGAGTCTTGCTAGTGCTTGAACGTGATGGTGCTTCGTGTTGTTGAGAGTCGCTGATTGGAGAAAATGAATGGTTTCGTATTATGGTTAGGGTTTCAGAGGTGGTGGAGTCAAATGGTGCAAAGATGGAGAACTAGAAATGTAGAATTGAGCGATGGAGGTGTGACAGTGGAAGGGTTAGAGTGGTGTGACATGATCGTGGGTAGAAGTTGCACGCGTGTAAATTGGGTGATATGTGAGGGTATTTTAGTCTGATTACTAATTTGAGGATTTAATGGAGTATTGAATTTGTTTTGGGTCTAAATGGGATGTAATATATTGGGTTTGGACCTTTGGTTTCCCTTACCTTTCTAGGAGGTCCAAATCTAGTTGGGTTCAATCATTTAAGAAAGCCTATTATATTTAGGGGGATTCTATTTGCACCTTCTATTTGCACCTAATAAATAATTAAATACTTTCAATTTCTCAATACATTATTAAATTATTTAGGGTTATAATTTAATTTCAATGCACCTTATATTTTTTCTCAAATCACCTTTTAAGATACACCTAAATAATAAACAAATCAAAAATTTCAAATTACAACACTTTGAAAATCTTTTCAAAAATCTTTAAATAGATTTCTCATTACAACTATTCTTTTTGTTCAATAAATATACAATAGCATTCAGGAACTAATTAAGATTTTTAAAAACTACCCCACCAAAACAACAGTGTCCTCTGGTGTCATCATAATTTGACAAAATAGTAAGAGGTATTTTTGTTTTAATTGATACTGTTTAAAACCTTTTGCAGTAGTTTCCTCTGGTATTTCATGCGACCTTAAAATGAATAAAAAAATTAAACACGACTTTGAAAACTTTTAAAAAACTCTTAAACATATTTTTCATTCCAATTTTTTTTTTTTTTTTATTTATAATAATGGTAAGTTTTTGTGGGGTGGATTGGAGTTTTGAAATGAGAAAGAAGATGAAGAGAAAAATAATTGATACTTTAGAAAGAAGACGAAAAGAGTTGAATATGAAAAAATACTTATAAGTAGTTAAGGTGTACCATGAGAAAAAAAATATATATATATATATTTTATTTTAAAGTTTAATGTATATTGTCTTTATTAATAAATTTAATATGAGATAAAATTTCAAAATTTTAATTAAACGTACTGAATTATTATTTTAGTGCAAATAAAATCACCCATATATTTATTATGATTTAGAAGTCATATTATGCAGCCCAAACTAGCCCCTTTAAGCAATAAAAGCCCAATCAGCAAATCATGCATCCAAACCTTTTCTTGTTTTTGTTTTTTATTTTTTTCTGGTGAAAAAATCATCTATCTAAACTTGTTCATCAAAAGTTGGATGCAGTGAATGTTCCAATCTCGAAAGGAATTAAAAGAAAAAGGAAAAGAAAAGAATAGGTTCATAATTTATAAAAAAATAATAAAAAATAAAAAGTTAATTTAAAAACATTCTAATGAGTATTATTAAAAAAAAAAAAAAAATTAAATGATCGATTCATAATTTTGTCACATTATTTTATATACATTTATGAAATATTTACACAAATCCCACAAATATAGGCCAACCAAAACGAACTAACCTCCAACCAGCCATTTTAACCGTTGGACATCAAGACGTGAACCTAAAAACATCAACATAACTCAAGGCACACCATTCACTCCCAACATCCAAAATATCCTCGCTACAAAATTAACAAACTATTTAGTACCC
The DNA here is from genome assembly GCA_025200525.1 of Camellia lanceoleosa. Lineage (NCBI taxonomy): Eukaryota > Viridiplantae > Streptophyta > Magnoliopsida > Ericales > Theaceae > Camellia > Camellia lanceoleosa. The sequence goes on from CM045764.1 coordinate 69,671,629, forward strand.
TATATAAAAACCACCACAAACCTCCCAAACTGTTTTCTCGTTTGATGATTATGATTTCCTTCTTTTGACAAGCATTAAACAAGCTCAAGATGGCAACTAATTCAATCATCTCAATCTTAGGCCTTTGTGTGTTGTTGTTGCTTCATATAATGTACATGGCCACTGCACAAGAAACCCCCCAAACATTCGACCTCAAGGCCAATATTGTAGGTTCAGGCAAGTTGAAACAACCTCTAGAGTTCACGACTAATTATAAGGTCGGAATGCCTATTTACAGACCTTCAAGAATGGGTCAAACTTCAACACACAACAATGCAAAACCCTCGTCTTCAAGCACTTGACATACATGCTTAGTGTTGAAGAAACTATAGGGCACGTTCAATCTCCTTGTTCGTCTATCGTAATATTTTCAAGACTGAAATTCTTTGGTTTTAAAAGCTCTTTGTCCCCCTGTTCTAATTTATTTATAGTCGTTTGGTCATATCTCGAGATATTCACACAATATAATAGTTATAAGTGAATTGGGATATAGGGTTTCCAACATAGAAAATTTCACATTTTCATTATAAGATCATGTCTTGAGATTTTTGCTATATCGGACAATTGAAAGGGGTGAAGAGGATTCCTCAACTACAAAAAAGTGGACATATATATATTTTTTGAGCTTTTGTATTTGTTATGAATTTTTTTTTTAGTTTACTCCATTGCACCCATTTACATTCATATGTATATATATGATAATACTTAATCGTTATTGGATGCTCCAAATAAAACGGGTCAGAATGATCTACGCTTCCCAAGCCGTTGTCCGAGAGTTGAACCCACAGAAAATACCTACAAAAGAGTTCAACGAGAGTCCCCAACGAACCCTCCGACGAGCAAGTTAGAGAGGTGAGGGAGATGAAGGTGTAGGGAGAGGATGGAGATAGATAACTTAACCTTCTCTTTGTCTTAGAAACCTGCTTATATCCTTTACTCATCATTTCCTCGCCTGCCACGACCTGTCACGTTGGTCGAAAGTCTACGTTTTAGCTCGCCTTGTTCATAATGAAGCCGTTCTGCCTCAACGTGAAAGGGTTATCGCATTAAATGCCGAAGTGAAACTCATTAATGACTGATGTGTGGTGTAATAACTTTGCAGGATCTTTGTCTGCTTATGTGGCTGGTTCTGCTCTTGACAGGTGTTCTGATGCCATTGGTCCTGGGTATAACGTTGGGCCCCAGCAATGTTGAGCTTTAGTGTTTGAATTATGTATTGGGCCCTAAGTAGTGGGTCAACAGTCCTTGTAGGCCCACCTACATCAATATATATATATATATATATACAAGTCATGACATTCAATTATAATCCATGGGTTGTGATGATATTGTTCTCAAATAAATTAAAATAATAAATTAAATTTGATAAAGGAATTGGTGAAGAATTGGATATGGTTAAATGGAAAAGACAATGATTTACATATGAAATTTGATTTATTTTTGTTTGCAGTAGACTTTTTTTTAGTTTTTAAAATTTTAAGATTATTTAGGTCTCATTTGAGAATAAACTATTTTAATAACTTTTTGAATTTTTGGTTAAATATAAGGTAAGAAAATTAATATATTTGAAATGATTTTTTTATTTTTTTAAAGACAAAAAAGTCATTCTAAATATACTAATTTTTTTTACCTCATATTTTAGTTAAAAAATCAAAAAATTACTAAAAAAGTATGTTTCAAAACAAGGCCTTAGTCCAGACAAACATAAAATAAAACAAAGTTGATTCAAAATTGAAAAAAAAAAAAAAAAAAAAAAAAAAAAAAAAACTTGACTACAAACAATAAAAAATTTAAAAAAAAAAAAAAAAAAACTCAATTTATAAACTGCAGTAAAGAACCCTATACTTGTCTTGACACCCTAATTTTGTTCAATATCTGAGCGTAAGATCCTCTTATAAAACACCGTCAAATAAGCAATAGATCCTCAGGAAACAATTGGTAGTTTTTAGGCTGTTCAACCTTACACTTCGACGAGTTATACAGTATTATTTTATATTGTAAATTAGTATATCATCCATGTTATACATAAGATAAAATAATATATTATTTAATAAAAATATAATAATTATATTTAATATTTTTATATGATGTAAAATAAAAGCTAAATGGAAGTTAACCAATTGGAATTTTCTTAATTGTTTAAAATCAAGAAAATTAAAGAAATTAGTATGAGATATTAATCATAAGGCTTCTCACTAAAAATTATATTTTGCTTATATAAATCGGAGTATAAGATTTACTTTATGTAAGTGAAATAATACACTTTTTTTTTCTTTTCTCGATGTGAGATTATAAAATAAAAGTTAAATGAAAGCTAACCAATAGGAATTTTCTTAATTTTTTAAAAGTTAACAATTGTTTGGGAGGGAAGTTTATTTCGAATCAAGCAATCTTAGCCGTTTAATCTTCAATTAGATCAATCTTTAATTTGTTTCGAATCAAACAAATTTAACAAATATATTTTGATAAAACCGCTAAAATCGCAATTAAACCAGCGAATCACTCAAACCAAAAAAGGTTCACTCTATTGGATAGGTCAAAAGACCAACTAACTTATACAAAAATTAATTAATTTAAACTTTCTTGATCTGAAATATACACAACATTACAATATTAAATGGGAGCATAAGGTTTATATAGTGAAACAACTTATTTTTTTCCATATTTTTCTGATATGGGATTTTAAAATAAAAGTTAACAGTTGTTTGAATGAGAAATTCATTTAGAATCAAACAATCTCAATCGTTCAATTTTTAATAAGGTCAATCGTAGTTTATTTCAAATCAAACACATTTAAGTAATATATTTTGATAAAATAGCTAAAATCGTGGTTAAACCAGTGAATCAGTCAAACCGAAAACGATTCAGCTTAATCGGCTAAGTCAAAAGACCAATCAATTTACAACAAAATTAATTGATTAAAACCTTTAAATTTTATTTTAAAATTTAAACCAACTTGAACTAAAACATGCACAATATTATAATATTAAATGAGAGTATAAGATTCATTTTATATATATGAAACAACTCATTTTTTATTTTTTTTTCTTGATATGAGATTATAATTATTTTAAAGTTAAATATCATGATAGTTTCAAAATCTCAAACAAAATTATTTTTAAAATCAAAACGTCTAAGTGAGATTGTATAATTAAAGTTAAATGGAAGCTAACTAATGGAGATTTTCTTAATTGTTTAAAATTAAGGAAATCAAAAGACCTTGATTATAGGGCTTTTTACTAAAAATCTTCTTTTACTTATATAAATGGGAGTATAAGATTCACATTATATAAACGAAGCAATTCATTTTTTCCTTCTTTTCTTGATGTGGAATTGTAAAATAAAAGTTAAATGGATATCCATATTAGATTGTAGATTGAAACTGTGTTTACAAAAGTACCTTTACATTGCACCTTCATATAGTACGATTGATATGTAGGAGTATTGTACATGTGTTCTTAAACACACAAACAAAAAAATATTGGTATTGATCATAGGATTTCTTACTAAAAATCTTCATTTGCTATGGGAGTATAAGATATATTTTATATAACTGAAACAATTTACTTTTCCTTCTTTTCCCGATGTGAGATTGTAAAATAAAAGCTAAATAGAAACTAACCAATGGGATTTTCTTAATTGTTTTAAATAAAAAAAATTTCAATAATTCATCTTTTTCTTCATATAAATAAACTAACCAATAAAAAGATTCACTTTATATAAATAAAACAATTCATCTTTTTCTTCTTTTTTTTTCCCGATTTGAGATTGTAAAATAAAAGGTAAATGAAAGTTAGTCAATAAAAATCTTTTTAATTGTTTAAAATTAAGAAAAATCAATAATTTTAGAATGAGGGTTTGGACCTTCTAAAAAGCTTTTTCCATAAAACTCTCTTTATAAGATTCATTTTATATAAATGAAACAACACACTTTTTTTTTTTTTTCTAATGTGGGATTGTAACACTTTATATAAGTGAAACAACATACTTTTTTCTTTTATTCCTAATGTGGGATTATAACACTTTATATAAGTGAAACAACTCACTTTTTCTTTCTTTTTTCGATGTGGGATTGTAATTATTTTTAAGTTAAATATTATGAAAGTTTCAAAATCTCATACAAAATTATTTTTAAAATCAAAACTATGTGGGATTATAAAATAAAAGTTAAATGGAAGCTAGCCATTGGGAATTTTTTTAATTGTTTAAAATTAAAAAAGTCAAAAAAATGAGTATCATTTTGCTTATATAAATAGAAGCATAAGATTCATTTTATGTAACTGAAATAATTCACTTTTTCTTTCTTTTTCTAATATGAGATTGTAAAATAAAAGGTAAATGGAAGCCAGCCAACAGGAATTAAAGAGGCATAGTTTAGGTTGGTGAATTTATCATACTCGATCATTTTGTAAACTCATATGCATATTTAAAAAAATAAAAAAAATTCAAATTAAAATCATTCTAAAGTTATGTTCATGTGATTTTAATGTATTTATCTTTAATAAGAATATATGATCTATTTATAAAATTATATATATTATTTATTTTTAAAAATTAAATATAATAAAATTAAATGATTATAAATGATAGTCTCGCTCAATATAATCGAACTTTAATTTGTTCAAAATGTTGTTAATAAAAACTGAAAATAAATCATAGTCAATCAACTGACCTCTTCTCATTTCCGACATGTGCCTTGTTACATTGTCATCCATGTGGTCATAATCGTAGAATTAACTCGCATCACTGCATTTGGAGCAAAATATTGTTTTAAAAATATAATTAATTGTAATAATGCAAGCAATATGGATCCAATTGGGAGAGATGGGTGACGACCTTCAAATTTCGAAATCCTATTATTATAATAATAATAACATTAATTATTAAAAAAAAAGCCTTTAATTATATAAGTTGGCCTCCTATTAGAGATGTATATTTTCACCATACAATTTGGTGAACCATTAACCTAAACTATGATAAAAGCTTCCAACTTAAACTATCATAACCTAAACAATTCACTTTTTCCTTCTTTTCTCGATGTGGGATTATCAAATAAAAATTAATCAATGGAAATTTTCTTAATTGTTTAAAATTAAGAAAATTAAGAAATTAGTATGAGATATTGAAACTTTCACAAAACTCCTCACTAAATGGGATGGGAGTATAAAATTCACTTTATATGAGTAAAATAATTCTTTTTTTTTTTCTTTTCCCGATATGAGATTATCGAATAAAAATAATTATTTAAAATTATAAAAATCAAAAAAATTAAAATGAGGATTCGAAATTTCTAAAAGATTTCTCACAAAAAATATCTATTTTACCTTATATAATATATATATAACAAAAATGCTTGGGACCTCTAATTAGAGGTGTCACTAGTGATGTGGCAGTGGGTCACTGTCAGTCCTGTGTCTGTTTTTTTTTTTTCCACTTTATTAGAGGTGTGTTTAGAGTCTTTAAATGAGAGATTTCTAACATCACTGTATATATAAATATAAATCGATAGAGAGATTTGTGAATTTAAATCTTATAAAAAAGAGTTTAACGCCCTTCCCTTATTGATTGATGGGTTTGGTTATGGTGTGCAACTTACACCTTACACCTTATACCTTACACTTACACCTTACACTTACACCTTTTGTGAAAAATTAAACCTTACACTTACACCTTTTTTGAGGTTGCACACCATATACAACCCACTTACACCTTACACCTTACACTTACACCTTATACTTATACTTACACCTTACACTTACACTTTTTGTGTAAGTGACACATGATGTGCAATTGCACACTTAAGAAAAGTCCTTGATTTATACCAAGTTATAAATATATAATATAAAAACAACAGAGTTTTACACTTCACTCTCGTCTTTTAAAAGAAAATAATATAATATTCAGGCCAAGTTTGGGTATGTAAAAAAAGTCAAAAAAACTAAAAAGTTACTCAAAAAGTTAAAAAGTTAACACTATTCACCAAAAGTCAACAATTACAGCTGCACAACTCTCAATCCTAATTTTCTTCTACAAACTAATTTTTACAATTTTTTATTACATATTTTTTCATGAAAAGTCAAAAAATTAACCCAAATATCCATATTTTTTCTCTCAATTTTTTAGTCTAAAAAGACAAAAAGTGCACTTATTTAGGACACACCAAACAACCCCTCAATTTGGAAACAGAGGGTTGAAGAAACAAACATTCGAAACAGAGAATTCAAACGAATGTTTGAAAATTTCGACCGGATTGGCCAATCTGATCGGTGATGAGACTTAGGCCCCATTAAACAAGTGCTCTTTTTAATTAAAAAGTTGAGAAATTATTAAAATAATTAAAAAATTAATAATTTATATAAAAAATTTAAAAATTTTCTTTTCTTTTTATTTTTTGTACATCTTTTCGTAAAAAGTCAAAAAGTCATTCTAAACATATTACTTTTTTTTACATCACATTTTAATTAAAAAATTACTAAAAAAACCTGTTCACAAACGAGATCTCAAATTCAATTTAGATGACTCTTTAAATCTAGGCTATTTTTAAAATGGACTTAGAATTTGACAATTGATAAAATTATCGATTTAACCAACCAACCAACCAATCGAATTTGAAGTATTGAAATTTTTTTAAAAAATATGTTATGGAGGAAGTTTAAACATAGAACCAAGTGCATAAAAAACAAGCATTCTCACCACTAAGCTATCAACACACTTCTTAAAAATGTAATAAATATACATCCTACATATTATCTTAATATTTTTACTCAAAATCAAGATAAACAATCAATAAATCCTAATAGTTTGACTTAATTTTTATCAAGTTTTATTGAAAATAAGTTTTAATAAAATCATCGTTAAAAATAATTTTTTTTTTTGCATGTCGCTAATAGTGACTTTTTATATCACAATTTTTATAAATTATCATTAAAACTTACAATGAGCGACGCTTTCTGTAATAATTTTTAAATTGTCACTAAAGTTAAAAATTAGTTATCTTTTTTTGTGACGATTTTTTAAAATTGTCACTAAAACTTATAATTAACTACTTTTTGTGACAATTTTTAAATTGTAACAAAAAATTAACAATTAGTGATATTTTTTAATAGTGTTTAATGAAAAACATCATTAATTATCATAGGGCATATTAGACAATAAATCAACCTATTAGAACCTGCACATAAGTTTTCCAAAAATCAATGAATAAAAAACCAAAAATAAATTTTAAGAAATAATTTTTTTGTAATCATTTATTATTTATTTTTGTAATTTTAATATCTATATTTTTTTATTTATAAATTTTAATATATTTATGACATAATTATAATATCACATTTCAATTTCAATTCACCCACAATTAAATTAGTGATATGTCTATCCTTTGAATTCAGTTACCAGTCCCATTTTAGCCTTCTTTTGGTTTTCTTTGTAGGCTATATAATCACAAAAGACAAAAAAAATGTTACAAAATCACAAAAAGATAAAAAAAATAAAAATAAAAATACAAAAATACCAAACTACCCCATATACAAATAAAAAGTCAAAAAAGTATCATTCTATACTAAGGGCAATTTTGTCTTTCTAAAGTTAAAAAGTCAAAAAAACCAAACAAAAATACCAAATAACTAAAAAATCTCAGACTATAAAAATTAAAAAAAGCCAAAAAACTAATTAAAAAAGGCAAAACCAAACGACAGCTTAGAACATTGATTCAAATTCAAAGAGGGGTCAAACATCACGCCAGCCAAGAAACAGAGGTGAATACTTCAAGCCAGCCTAAGACTTTTTGGGGACAAATTACTACTAGTGTAATAGATCCAAAAAAAAAAAAGAAAATTACAAGCGGTGGTTGGTACAACTCTTTTTGTGAATTTTATGCACAGCGAAAGTTACACTGAATGGTATTTTTTTTTTTTTTTAGGCTAAATTATACTTACCTTTCTTGAAATTTGAAAAAATATAATTAAACCTCCACTTTTAACATAACTATGCTGTTTTTCTTTATGATTTTAATTCACATAATAATTAGATCATATTTTCATTAATAATTCATTAGTAACTTGAATGAGAAAAATAATATTGTCATTTCAATTAAAATATATATTTATTTTTACTTGTTTTGTTAATGCATTAGTTTTACTCGCTTCAGCTATATTAAACTAGAAGTTTACATAATTATATAAAAATATATATAATTAATGTATTTTTTTGAAATATCAGGGAAATGAGTGTATTCACCTTTTATATCACATTCCTAATTCTAGCACCAATGAGGTGATTTCATGCCTGTAGTTGGATTGTATTTTCATTTTCCTTTTTTTTTTGGGGAGTGGGGGTTTAAAATATAAGATAATAAAAAAAATTTAAAAAAGAAAAACACTCAGGGTCTGTTTGGTAACGTTTACGTTTTCAATTTATATTTACAAAAATTTTATAAACTGGTTTTTGTTTATTTTTTGTTTATTTTTAGAAAGAACATAAACTACAAACTCGTTTGGTAATTAACAAAATGTTTAAAAAATTTTAAAAATATAAAAACTAGTGAGAAATGGCAAGTGGTGGCAAGTGGGGGGGGAAGACGGTGGTGGAAAGTGGTGACGGTGGGTGGTGGGTAGCGGGTGGTGGTGGGTGGTGGCAGGTGGGTGGTGGTGGTGGTTAGGTGGGTGGGTGACGGTGGCGGGTGGCGGCGGTGGTGGTGGCGGGTGGTGGGTGGTTGTGGCGGGTGGTGGTGGGTGGTGGCCAGTGGGTGGTGGTGGCCGGTAGTGGATGGTAGCAAGTGGGTGGTGGTGGTGGTGGTGGCGGGTGGGTAGTGGTGGTGGGTGGTGGCGAATAGGTGGCGGGTGGGCAGGTGGGCAGATGGGTAGCGAGTGGTAGCGAGTGGGTGGTGGTGGTAGTGGTGGTAGTGGTGGTAGTGGCAGGTGGATGGTAGTGGTGGTAGTAGTGGCAGGTGGGTGGCCGGTGGTGGTGGGTGGTGGTGGTAGTGGTGATGGTGGTGGTGGATAGTGGTTGGTGGTGGCGAGTGGCGGTGGTGGTGGTGGTGGTGGTGGTAGATGGTGGTGGCGGTGGTGGTGGTGGTGGTAGTAGTGGCGGTGGGTGGGTGGTGGGTGGTGGTGGTGGTGGTGGTGGTGGTGGTGGGTAGTGGTTGGTGGTGGCGGGTGGGAGGCAGGTGGCTAGTGGTGGTGAGTGGCTGGTGGTAGATGGTGGTAGCAGGTGGGTGATGAGTGGTAGTGGCGGGTAGGTGGCGAGCGGTGGATGGTAGTAGTGGGTGGATGGCAGGTGGATGGTGGTGGTGGTGGCAAGGGATGAATGGTGGTAGCGAGTAGGTGGTGGTGGTAGGTGGTGGGTGGTGGGTGGTGGTGGCAGGTGGGTGGTGAGTAGTGGTGGCAGGTGGTGGGGAGTGGGTGGTGGTGGCGGAAGACGGTAGTGAAAAATGGTGACGGGTGGTGGCTAGTGTTGGGTAGTAAAAAAAAAAAAAAACTCAAAACTCAAAACAGAAACACATTTTTTGGCCAAATTTATATACTGAGACCAGTGATTTATAAATCAAAAATTTACCAAATAAGTTTTTATTTGAGTTTTTAACATTTTTATAAATATAAACAAAAAATTAAAAACGTAAGTATTACCAAACGGCACCTGATTTCATATCTTTAATACCTTCAAAAGTTTGAAAATAACTCTTTGGTATTTCCTAAAGTTGGGTTGCTTTTTAAAAAATATATATATTTCCGAAAACAATTTATGAAATGGTGAACTGATTCTAAATTTTTTTTTTTTTAAATGAAAACAATTTTTTTTTAGGAAACATCAAATAGTTGGTAATACTTACGTTTTCAGTTTTCTGTTTATATTTACAAAAATTTAAAACACTCAAATAAAAAATTGTTTGGTAAATTTTTGATTTATAAATCAGTGGTCTCAGTTTATAAATTTGGCTAAAAAATGTAAACTCAAAAAATATGTTTCTATTTTTAGTTTTTCAATTTTTTTTTTTTACCACCCAACACTAGCCACCACCCGCCACCATTTTCCACAACCGTCTTTCGCACCACCACCCACCTGCCACCACCACTCACCACCATTGCCACGACTCGCCACCACTACTGACCCTCGCCCGCCACCACCACTACCACCACCACCACCCACCACCCATGTGCCATACACCCTCCACCACTCACCACCTGCCACCAACCCACCGCCACCACTCACCACCCGACTGCCACCACCATCCACCACCAGCCACCCACTACCACCAGCCACCCGCCACACATCCGCCACCACCACCCATCACCCACCACCACCACCACCCACTGCTACCACCCACCATCACTATCTGCCACTCACCCGCCACCACCCACCACCACCGCCATCCACCACCCACTGCCACCATCACCCACCACCGCCACCCATCTGCCACCATCACCCACCACCCGCCACCACCACCACCACCCACTCGCTACCACTCACCACCATCACTCACCCACCCACCACCACCCACCGCCACCACTAGTCATCCGCCACCCACTACTCGCCACCACCACCACCACCACCACCATCCACTCACCACCACTTACCACCCGCCACCGTCACTCACCCACCCACCCACCCACCCACCTCCACCCACCCGCCACCACCTACCGTCACCACTTTCCACCACCGTCTTCCGCTGTCACTTGCCGTCACTTGCCACCACTTGTCATTTCTCACTCTTTTTTATATTTTTAAATTTTTTAAAACATTTTGTCAATTATTAAACGCATTTGTAGTTTATGTTTTTCTAAAAATAAACAAAAAATAAATAAAAACCAGTTTATAAAAATTTTGTAAATATAAACTGAAAACATAAACGTTACCAAACAGATCCTTATTCAAATTTTCAAATACTTCTTTTGCACAAAATTAAAATCATATGCAATGGAACTTTACATTATTTTGTTTTTTACACAAAAACAAAATAAAAATAAAAAACACAATCAAACATTAATAAGCACATGTGTTTTTCAGAAAATGAAAACAGAGTTGCAATTGCAAGATGGAACAATAGCTCTCACAATATCTATCTCCACACAAAACAAAAGGGTTCAAGAATTGTTCTTTTTTTCTTTACAACTTACATATAGGGATCATTTTTTATGCACAGATTTGTAAAATTTTGAATAAACAAAGTTCAAAAGCCAATCTGATCAAAGCAGAAAGCCAGAACTGTAGAGGCCCTTCATGAAAATGATGTCTTTCTTGTTTGCTGCTATGTGCAACAATTAATCAACTCTTTTGACTGTCCATTTTTCTAGTATTTAAAAAACAAAAAATAAAATAAAACAATACAAATCGAAAGGGTACAAATCATGGTTATCCAAGTTCAATGGATTCGAGTCTCGTAATCTCAGGTTAAAAGAAACGCGTTCGAAAAAAGAGAGATATTTATCAAATCTGAGTCTTTTAAAAATTTATTTCTCAAAATACATGTTATTTTGGATTTATTATTCTTGAAACTCAAATTGTTTCATGAAGTTTTATTTCCAACGTACACATCTACACAATGCTTGGATTTGGAAACTATGTTAAAAGGCACTTGGATCTAAAAAAGAAAAAAAATAAAAGATTAGTCCATTTCACGAGAGGCTTATTTATTTATTTATTTATTTTTTATTTTTTAAATCTAACCCAAGTGTATACTTGTGGTTTTTAATTGCTTCTCAAAATAAGAAAAAAAAAAAAATCTAAATTTCATGGCTTTCATCAAGTTACTTTTTCCAATTATGTTACTTCAATAGACACCTAGGGCTAGTTTGGCATAACCTAAATAAGTTAAAAAGTCAAAAAGTCAAAAAGTCACTATCTTATTTAAGTCACATCATCTTATTTAAATCACATCACCTCTCTAACACATCACATCAAACCCAACCCAAACCCACCAATAAGTCAAAAAGTACACTTTTTTAGAACATTCCAAACCAACCCCTAATCTTTCAAGGAAAAATTATGAATTAGTAAGATAACAAAAAAATTAGGTCCGTTTGGCAAGAGCTAAAGTGGGTTTTTTTTTACTATTTTAGCCACAAAAGACAAAATAGACTATTTTAGTCATAAAAAACAAAACATCACATCCAACCCATAATTATTACACTCTTCTCTCACAAAAAAAGTCAAAAAAGCCAAAAAGCCAAAAAACTCTTCCCAAACTAAGCTTTTTAGCCCAGGTTAAAATAGTCAAAAAAATCAAAAAGCCAAAAAATCAACCCACTTCCCAAACCAACCCTGTGGAAAAGCTTATAACTTCAACTATTATAGTTGAAAAGCTTCATCACTTTTTTGAAATTTGTTTTGTTGACTATGAACCTTAATCAGTCATGGTTTTAATTCACATCAATATATCAATGGTTTAAATCGGCCAGTCATCACATCTCTATCAAAAGCTTATCTTTGATATTAATGATTTTTTTCCAAGCATTTTCGTTAAAGTTGTGATTGGAAAATAGTGAGGTTGAGCTTTTGCATGGAAAAAATCAATGAACCTTGAGCAATCACTAGGAAGCTGGTCAGTTTTGACTTTATTTTGCTTCTTTTTTTTTTTAATTTTTCTTTTTATTTTTTTTATTTTTTTGATTAATCATCTAGAGTTTACCTTACAATAATCATATGTGTACAGATTTCATATGAAAAACTACACAGAAAATTGTATGGTTCAAATTTGAGTGGAATCCATATCTAAAATGAATCTGAATCACATATTAATTTTTTTGTACTTGAATTTTGTGTCTGTATCGCTCCTTTTTTTTTTATTATTGTAACAAATAGGAGACGGGAACTCAAACTCCTACCCTTAGTGAAATATAAGAATCCTGACTAAACAAATTAGATTTGTATCGTTGTTGTTTAACTTGTCTTCAAACATGCATCATCAGTATATGTCATTCATGTTTCATCCTCGATGTTCTTAGGAAAAATATCAAAAAGGCATAAAGTTGGAAAGTAATTACAAACTCATGAGAGTACAAGTAATTTATGTATTAATTGTGCAAATTAGTGTCGTACTTTCATGAATTTATAATTATTTCCTTTATTTCTTTTTTTTTTTTTTTGTTGATATTTTTTTCATGTTTTTACATAATATAAATATAAAATAAAATAATATAAAAAGTCTTCGGACCTTTTGTTCTAGTGTTAGTACCCTACAATGCTTTAGTAAAAATGACAAAAGTCAAAGCTTTAATCTTACCCTTCTTTTCTATAAACAAAATTCTTTTCTTTTCTTTTCCTTTCTTTTCTTTTCTTTTTTTTTTCAGCAAAAAGAAAGTAACTTTTATTAATGAAAATCAATGAATATAAAATACTGACACAATCATTAAAAAAAAAATGAAAAAAAAAAAAAGTGTACAGAGAATCATAGTAAAACCTTCTAATTTCAATTAGTTTGATACCAAAAAATAAATCCAATTGTATACTAATAACCAGAACAAAAGACAACATCCCAAAGACAAACCAAAACCAGAAAAAAGCCACTAGCAGCACCAAATCACCTGTCATTAATCCAATACAATGCCCAAAAAATTCTTACATGTATAGAATATTGGAATCTATTACAAAAATAAGTCCGGGAATGAACTTATAAGCAAGAGTCAAAAGAAGCATAAATTTTTCATTGATTGATAAAATTTGTGCTAATTCAATCCAAAACAGATAAGTGATAGTTAATTCAGTGAGTTGCTTGTTGGCATTTGACTAAATCAAGCTTTTAACTAAACTAGAGGCTGCAGGACTTAGCTGACTCATCTGAAATTCAATTTTAGCTTTTGATACAAAAGTATTGGTGTCTATTATGTCAAAAATAAAAGTCTTTTATAAAACAATAAATAAATAAAAGAAAGACAGCTACACATAAGAGTTTATAACACTTTCACACCAATCCATATTGACATTTTCCTCTAACCGAGAGCTATGTTCACACTGTGTGTGTGAATCCTTTTGACAGAATCTTATTCTTCCTCTTCAAGCCACCAATATATATATATATATGTGTGTGTGTGTAGCCTTGAAAAAAATTTCCTTCACATTATTTTTCCAAGAAAACAGAGAAGAATTTTCTTCTCTCTTTCTTACTCTCTTCTTTGTACTGAGCTTCTTCAAGTGTCCAACTCACCAACAACAATGGAAGCTAAAGAAATCAAAATGGGAAAGGGAAAAAAGGCTAGATTTCCTCCAAGGAGGGGTCAGATCAAAGCTAAGATGTTTCGTGCCGTGGTGAAGAAGGTGAAGATTCTAGCATCAATGATGGGACTGCGAAGAAAGAAAGGTGGCGGAGGTGGTGGCGCCGGTGGCAGTGGCAGTGGTGGTGGCGCCGGTGGCAGTGGCAGTGGCGGTGGCGGTGGCGGTGGAAGCTCAGACTCAATAAAACTTCCACCAATCTTCTACAATTGTGAGGGGCATTCAGATTTCTACAAGAGTTTGTATAAACCATCATAATCTTTTAAGATCTTCCAAGTATGACTACTAGATTATACATATGTATATTTTTCTCTGGAAGTGTTATGTACCTAGGAAAAATTAGAAAGAAAAGTATCTAAAATTTGAATTTCAAAATTTGGGTATTTTTCTGAATATTTTTTTTGAGTAGATAACATTTCTGTTTTTTTTTTTTTTAAGTGGTTCCTTACATGGTGTTTAAAGAGAGAATAACTTTGGGGATATAAGAGGAGGAGGAGAAATAGATAGGTTGGTGGTGCTTGGTTGATTTGGGCAGTTATGGTTTATTACATATTATAGGTTATGAGGATTGTAAATATATTTCTGGGTTTGCTTGCTCTCCACCCAGTTATTTTCCTCTTGTAATATGTAATATATATATATATATATATTATAGATACACTTTTTTTCTTTTTCTTTTTTTTGCTTTTTACAGTATAATTTTCCCAATTCTTTAAATTTGTGATGTTGTTGGCTTTCTGGTGATGGGTCCATACATGATTCAGCTGTTCCCATTTTGTTTCCTGTTTGTTTCTGGTAAATTATTGTAAATACTAATTATGAAATGTCACTAGTTAAATTTCCTGTTTTCAGACGGTTGGTAGCAGTTCGTTGTGTTTTTGCAATTTTTTTTTTTTTTTTTTTTGGGGGGGGGGGGGGGGTGACAATTGCTGGACAATGGTGGCAGAAAAAAAGTTTTTTAGATCAATCTTTTTTTCTGTAATATTAATTGAAAAATGATATATAAGTCTACTTTTTAGACTCATTTACTAGATTTAGGCCTTGTTTGGCATAACCTATATAATCCATCTTTTTATCTTTTTATCTTTTTTCCATCACATCACCTCTCTACTTTTCTGCACATCTTTTCGTAAAAAGACAAAAAGTGCACTTTTTTAGGACACCCCAAACCAACCCTTAATGATGTGTAAATAATATGATCGATTGATGATTATAGAAGGAATAAGAAAGAGTGTTGCGTTTAATATCCTAATTGATTATCATATCATTAAAATTGAAAAGTAAATCTAATTTTTAATTTTAAATAACAATGCTCATAATAATTTACACATAAATATTTACAAAATCAACATATCATATTATCAAAGTAAGACTCAGCCCCGGTTTGGTTTTTCTCTTGGATTAAAAAATCAGAAAAGAACAGAAAAAAGTTTAAAAAGTCAAAAATCACAAAAGAATAAAAAAAAAAATTTGCATTCCACGGCTAAAAAGCCAAACAAGAAAACTAAATAAACAAAAAAATCTCAGACTAAAAAAATAAAAATAAAAACAAAAAAACTAACTAAAAAAATCATTGCCAAACAACCCTTCAAATAATCAATTTACAAGCTTAGGGGTTGTTTGGGGTGTTCTAAATAAGTATATTTTTTGTCTTTTTGGACTAAAAAATTGAGGAAAAAATTATAGATGTTTGAGTTAACTTTTTGACTTTTTATGAAAAGAGCCGTCCCTTATACACCCAGTGGGGGGTTGACCCCCAGTGACGTGGGGCTCCCCCACTGGTCAGTTTTGCTTTTTTTTTTTTTTTTTATTTCAGTCCAATCACCCAGTGACACGTGGCACTGGGTGTCAAGTTTACTGGGTGTAGGAATCATTTTGCTTATGAAAAAATGTGTATTAAAAAATTATATAAAGAAGTGTATAGGAGAAGATGGTGTAGTACACAGTACGGAATTGGCAGCCAGCCGGCCTGGTATGACATGGGAAAATATTACCTCATTTTCGAGCTTTCATTGGATAGTGTTGTTCGGCCTATGGGGGCCCACCACGGGTCCCGTTTTTCTAATTGAAACTGTTCAATATGTAGAACTCGTTGAGTACTATATGCTTGTTAAAAATCACTTTGATTGGATATCTATACTTATCTGATCGTATTAGTTTTTTTTGTCAACTGTTAACTATAACACTATTCAATTTTTATACAAAACTGTTTTGATCATGTAGTTAGCGATATCCAATAGACGTAATTTTTTGAAAGCATATAGTACTAGACGAGTTCTACATCTTGAACGGTTCCGATTATCAAAACGAGACCCATAGTGAACTCTCACTGGTCCAAATTTACCATTCAAATTGATTGAATGTACCCATGCAATTTTTTCGCCGTTTCCTTTTACTAAAGCTGGCCTAACGTGGCGTGACGTCACCTACATTGATTGAACAAAAACTGGATTTGTATTTAATATTTATATATTAATTTTTTTTGTATATTTTTTTTGATGAATAGTAATAATTTTTTAACTTTTTTTTTGATAACTTTTTGACTTTTTTCTCACTTGCCAAACTTAACCTAAATCCTCTAATCTACTTGACAATTAAAAAGAAGTCTTCTCCTTTTTTAAAAAATAAAAACAAAACATAGCACAACAAAACAAAAACAAAACACATATTCATCTTGTTTCCACTTTGGGTGTTTATGGTGCTTGGTAGATGGAGGTATGACGCAACCTTTACAAAGATGGATGTATTTATTAGTTGGCTATTTGCCTAATGTTAAGTATCATGAAAAATCTTTTATAAAAATGATCATGAAAGATTTACAATTTTTGGATTATATTTAGAATAAAACACCATACATTAATCATAGTAATCTAAGAGTTACAAACCTTTCATGATCATTTTCATGAGAAGTCTTTCATAATTCTTAACATTTCTCTTGCCCTATTCATGGTAGTGAAAAAGACATTTATTGGCCAGATTAACCTCCCTTTCCCACACCAACCCTACAGGAAACTTTTCCCTTTTTTTTTTTTTTTTTTTTGCTCCTTTTTTGTTTTTCTCCATTCTTTGGTGGTGGGCTCACTTAAATACTCGTATAATAGTATTATATTTATAGATTGTTTGGGATAACTTAAATAAGTGTATTTTTTGTGTTTTTACGAAAAAATATACAGAAAAATAGAAAGATGATGTGATGAAAAAAAGATAAAAAAATAAATTATTTTTAAATTACCAAACTTGACCTTAATTGATTAGACATGTTGCTACATACATATTTAGTTGAATAAAATAGTATTATATTGCCATAATCCTATGATTATGGGAATCGTATAAAGCTAGAATAGAAAGAGATAAGAGGTGCATGTGTTGTACAGAAAGAATCAACATTTTACACGAGGGAATAGTTTGATAATATAAACTTTTATTAAATTATTATGATATGATATTATTTCTAAGGTTGCCAATGTATTCCTTCACTCAATCTATTAAAAGAAAAAATCTATTACTTCACGAATTTATTTTTTATTTAAATTTACACACTAAATATTATTTGTGTATATATAAACTCGCTATGTTTAGAAAGAAAAATGTTATGTATAAATGAATTTGAACTCATCAATTTTTTTTTTTAAATATAAATATAATAGTTATTAGGGCAAATAAATATAATTTTCCCATACCTTTGTTGAATTTTATTATAGTTATTAGGGTGAATATATTTTGCATCCTCTAAAGTATTAACCAATTCCCACTTTGACGGGAAATTCTATTTCCACACACTTGATTAACTCAGTATATATTTTCTCTCTAAATTTTTTTATTACATTTCTATTCTTCAATCAAATTACCAACACACCCCTCCCTTTCTCTCTCCCTCTTAACTCAACCCTAACCTTTGCCATTGCCGACCACCAGTAGTCACCTCCTTCCTTCCGATCATCACCACCTTCATAGATATATGTATATTCTACAAAATCTTCATATCATTTTAATTGTCAATGTCAAAATTTCAAACAGGCACATGGTATAGCCATTAAACTTTCACAAAATATTCAAGGGAAAAATAAAAAATTATTAATTTGCTACAGAGGCTTCAATTAACTTCAATTTTCTTAATTAAAACTGTAAAACTGTCACTTTTAAACAATCATCCT
This sequence comes from Camellia lanceoleosa, assembly GCA_025200525.1. NCBI lineage: Eukaryota > Viridiplantae > Streptophyta > Magnoliopsida > Ericales > Theaceae > Camellia > Camellia lanceoleosa. The sequence goes on from CM045764.1 coordinate 69,690,024, forward strand.
AAAAATTGTGCAAAACAATCATAAAATTTCTGGTAAAGAAGAAAGTGAGGCTCAGATCTGCTATGATATCAGGTTGATAATGGAGTTAAACTTTACCATGGTTGCAACAATGGTTGCCTAGTGAGAGAGAGAAAACCAGATCTAGTCTCTCTCTCAATGGCCTTCCGAGTTGCCCGCCATGAAACGAATCCAAATTTCAAGGCCTGATTTGAAAACCCAGAAAAAGCTATTATCAGAGCCTCTTACAAAGAAGATAGTATAGTTGGTTGGTATGGGGTTGATGATGATGATGATAAAGATGCAGCACAAGGGTTGAATCACTCTAAAGGATCTAGATTCGATGAACCGAACCAAACCCAACCTAACTCAAAACCACACAGAGCTATGCATATATATATATACAGAGTACTGAGTACATACAAACTCACACACCCAAAGGGTTGTTGAAGATAAAATCCTGGGCTTTTTTTTTTTGTTTAGTACAGATTATAGAGAGGGGCACCCGCCCTAAGAAATTTCCAATCTCTTTGCTTGAAGAAACCTCATTTCATCATCTAGGTTTCAATCTCCTAGAGGAGGAAGCGGTGGCGGGAGGAAGAGAAGGCTAGGGAGGGGCGGTGACAATCGTGGGAAGTTGAGAGAGGCTGAGAAAGGATCGACGCCAGTGGGAGGTGGTGGTTGCCGGCAGTGGTTACTGTTAGAATTTGTTGGAGAAGACGAGGGTAGTTTAGTATTATTTAAAAATTATTAATGTGTATTGAGATAAAATTAAAAATTTTAATTTGTGTATGGTGTAAACTAAGTAAATGGTGTATACTACGATAAACAAGGATGTGTAAATAGAATTACCCCACTTTGAAGATTAAATAATTGTGTATTTTCTTCATTTTGGCTACAGCGTATTTTTGTCATACTTTTCGAATTCTTATTGAGGATTTAAGAAGGAATTTAGAAAGGCAAAGAGAAAAATTTGGTGAAATGTGAATAAAATATACATACATTTCACCTAGCTTCACACACTTTTTCTCTTTTCTTTTCCAAATCCCTCAACCAAACACACTATTAGAAATTGTTAAACATTTACATACAAGTATTTCTTTATGGCAGCAGGTCGTCTCCAATCCACTTTGTGGACTGGACCATGTTATTCGAGTTCGTGAGGCTTATCACAAATCCTGTCTTAATAATTTAAATCATTCAATTTTTAGATCACATCATAGATTATCCAAAAAAAAATTAAGTCCATCTCATAGCCGTAACCATATTAATTTATTACATTTGTCTCTTAAAAAATGAATGGTCTACTTTTTAAATAATATTTGTCGTTTATTTTTTTGTGAATAAATGTTATAAATTAATATAGTTATGATTATCAAATCGACTTAATTTTTTTATGTATAATTTACACGTTGTGATTTAAAAAATTAATAATTCATATTATTAAGACAAGACTCATGGTGTAGAAAGATTCTTTATAACGTGCAAGGTCTACAATGTATACGGTCACTGTGTGCATTTTAAAAGCAGCCTCCTGCCTCTAGAGAGATTCAATGGAATCAATTTGTAGACTAGCTTTGTGACTCGTCATTTGAATTGTAATTTTCATCAGATCCATCATGCAAAGAATTGCATTGTTCTTGGCAGTTTTCCTGTAAGTCAGACTATAGGTTAAGAGTGAATTGACAGTCAACCTTGTTCACTTTTTAATCAAGATAATTAAGAGTTACTTTATTAGAACTTACTATTAAAATTTGTGAAAGATAAGTTTGACGAAAATAGATGCAAATTTCAAATCAAACTCCCTTTGAATTATATTTCAGACTCCAACAATCTAGTGATTTGACAATAAAATCTTCTAAGCTTTTGAGCCATTCAACTCACCTTCTTATAAGTATTAATACTATTATTATATGATGTTTGAAAAGGCAGCTGTAAATGTTCTAATTTAAGATTTTATAAAGACATACATATATTAAATTAGGATACATGCAATTATGTTATTTTGAACATCACTGGAAACCTTACAAAAGTCAAATTGGGTAAGCATGGGGCTTTTCTAGTGCAAGCAAGTACTAGGTAGTAGGTAAATGGTCTGGTCTCATTAATTGCTACAAGCAACAACTCCCATTGAGTATTTATGTGCGCAGCGCAGTTAGTTAGGAGGAAGGTCTGAAGTTGCTATCAATAAAGTACTTAGCATGGGTTCGATTCTTTCTTACTGTGCTAGTCACGATTTAAACGGAATTTGTGTTGAGAGATCGATACAAACTCCTAAGCTATAGTCTCTAGTTCGGAACGAACAATAGACAGTAATCTCGACATAGCCGCTACCTTGGACTTAAAAGGAAGAATGTAAGGATTTTCTAGTTAAAAAAATAAAAATAAAAAATAAACAAACAAACAAACAAATATAAGATGAGTTGTAAATTCAGATGTTTGGATTTGTTGAAATTTGGGTCGCTTGTAGGTCAATAGAGATTGCATGTCGGCTTGTTTAAAAAAAAATTAATAGTAAGATTGAAGGTCAGAATTAGGATCATTTCCTTATTTTCTCTCCTTGACTGTCTACTTGTTGGGCTATTGGGCTTACTTTTGGATCCAATTTCGATAATTCGAACCATTCACATTTTAAGATTTATTGAGTATATAATACTTGTAAAAAATCAAGTTGATCAGATATCAAAAACTATGTATTCAGATCATCGAACTAAAAATCATTAAAAAAAAATTAATAAACAGTTTTCCGAACACATACTTTCTGATATCTGATCAACTTGATTTTTTACAAGTATGATATGCTCAATAAATCTTAAAATATGAACAGTTTAGATTATTGAGATTAGGCCCAAAAGTATGCCCAATGACCCAATAAATAAAGAGTCAATGAGAGAGATCAAGGAGAGGATCCTAATGCCAACCAATTGAACAAGACTTGCGGTTAAATGTTTTAGCCCTGGCTTGACCAAAAAAAAAAAAAACAACAAACAACAAACAAACAATTAGACTTAGAGCATCTCCAGAAGCTTCTCTATTCCTCTATTTTTGTTACTATAGCTAGCTAAAAGTAGAAAATTCATCTCCAACAGCCTCGCCGGTGGCTAGCTACTTTGATTTTCACTCAAGACTGCCAGGAAGACGAGGCACGCTCAAGAGCCTCTCAATTTTTTATTAGTTTCTTTCGAGCACTCCAAGCTTTGCTTACGATCGACAATCGACGCTGGAGGAGGAGGAGGAAGAGAAAGAGGAGGAAGCTAAAGGTGGAGGATCGACGCCGGACAACTCACGATCATTGCTGAAGGAGGAGGGCCAAGTCGGAGGAGGAAAATCAACACCAGAAGAGGACGATTGAGCCAGAGGAGGAGAATCAACGCCAGAGGAGGAGAATCGACACTAAACGAGTCACGATCGACCACGAACGAGAACGCAATGAGGGCGATCGACGCTGACCTACTCATGATCACAGACGAAGCTCTCCATCTCTCCCCCTGTGTCTCTCTCTCCCTATGCTTGTATTTATTAATATTTTAAAGGGAATAGTTAAAGTAGAGAGTGCTGTTGGAATATGTATTGAAAAATGGTTAGCTAAACTAATAAAGTGGAACTTTGGTTAGTTAATCTGAGGATGGTTGCTGGAGATCCATTGGACAAACTTGGGCACTATTTTTCTGATATAAGCCCACCTGACATTGATTTTTATCTTAAATTTGATTATTACTCGTGTTTTTTGAATTTACAAATATCCAAATTTGTTATGTAGAAATGGACCAAATTAAAGACTTTCTAAATTATGGTATTAATATTTTTGCATTAGGTTGGGTTTGCATCATGAATTTGGATAGAGATTTGAAAAGTAAAAGAAAAAATATAGATTAAATATAGGTGAAACATAATTATATTTCATTTACATTTTACTTTCTTTTCTTTTTTTTCCCCCTTTTCATATCTCTACTAAAATTAATGAATTCAAACACAATATTAAAATTTTAAAAATAAAATGTTAAGTGTAGTCTATAAATAAAGAAAAATATTTTGGAATTCTAAAAAAGGAGTTCTAATGTGTGTGTGGACCCTATCTGATGTGATGTTTTGGCCTTGTGTTTTGTTTTTATTTTTATATTTTTTATATTTATTTTCCACATTACTAGAGTTTTTATTTTTTAAATGAATCGACATTTATAATGTAGAAATGGACCAAATTAAGGACTTTGCCTTTGGAGAGGTTTCTCATAAAAAATAAACAAACAAATTTGATTTTCTTTTAGTCTTTACATTGTGTTTTGATCATAATATTGTTATATTAGGTTTTTGGCTAAGATCCAAAAGTACGAATTTTCCAGTTGGAGTCTTTGCACTTCCCACTTGTCATTTGTCCATTACGAGCTTGGACAATTGGTTCAGCTTTTTACATTTCGGTAACCACCATCACTCTACTCTCTTCTATAACTCACTGATTTTATTTTATTTTTGTATTTACTTTGAAAATATACATGTGTACCAAATATGTTATTCATTTTTTTATAAATAACAAATAAATAAATAAATAACTATTCTCTGTTTTCTGTTTAATAAAAATAAAATAAATTAAAAAAAGCTTTAATTTACCTTTTTAAATTGTTAACCTACAACGATACTATAAAATTCATAAATTTACCTAGAAAAGTGAATCATTAGATTGCATCCATTATGTATATGACTTACATTCTATGAATTTTAAATTTACATTATATACTTACTTTTTGAAATAAAATTTGATGATTCATAACATATTGTTGTTCAACCCAACTTGGTCAAAATAATTGCCAACTAAGGCACCGTTTGGGAAGATAGTTTAGGAGTTTTTTTTTGGCTATTTTAGCCACAAAAGATAAAATAGGCTATTTTATCCACAACAAACAAAACATCACATCCAACCTATAATCATTACACTCTTCTCTCACCAAAAAAGTCAAAAAAGTCAAAAAGTCAAAAAGTCCTTCCCAAACCAAGCTTTTTAGCCCAGACTAAAATAGTTAAAAAAAATAAAAAGTCAAAAAGTCAACTCACTTCCCAAACACTTAAATAATGCAGTCAAATAGGCTGCTCAACTCTCATTCATTACTTGCTTCAAAAGAAAAACCCACGAGGAAAAATATACAAATCAACTCCGATTCGTAGCTCGAAAATAGGGGCTCGAATTTGGGTCGAAATTAGGGGGAAGAAGAAGAAGGAGGAGGAAGAGGAGAAGAAGAACTCGACTAGAGGGGCCAACAAAATCGGGCGAAGGTGGAAGTGGAGGTGGAGGTGAAGGCGGCGGCGGCGGCGGCAGCGAGCGGAGGCAGAGGTGAAGGCGGGATTGCGATACCGACGAGTGAGGAGGGACGAGTTGCGAGATCGGCCGACGAGTTGCGAGATTGGCCGACGAGCTGCGACGACGCCGACGAGCTGTGATGACGACGACCTGCGTTCTCGCTCTCGCCTCTGTGTTCTCTCTCTCGCCTCTGTTCAACTCAAAGAAGAAGAAGAAAGAAAAGGAAGAAAATGAAGAAAAAAAAAAAAAAAATCAAAACTCAAAACGACGTCATTTTGGGTTTTGAGCCAAATTCAAGCCTCTAATTTCGGGCTCTCAAACATTATTCTATACAAATTAAAGTTGGAGGACACATCCGTGATAATAAATCCAAAATATCACCAATATCAATTCAAATTTTTCCAATGAAAGACAAATTAGTAATAAATTCTACTACACACTCATATAGTTTTTTTTAGCCGATAATTTGAAATGAAACATTTAATAAGGTCAAGTTTGGCATGTGTCCAAAAAATTAAAAAGTCAAAAAGTTGTCAAAAAATTAAAAAGTTATCACTATTCATCAAAAGTTAAAAAGTACGGCTCAAAAAATTAAAAAGTCAAAAAGTTATCAAAAAGTTAAAAAGTTATCATTATTCATCAAAAGTCAAAAAGTACGGCTGCACAACTTCCAATCCAAATTTTTCCCTATACACTAATTTATACAATTTTTTAATACACATTTTTCTATAAAAAGTTAAAAAGTTAACCCAAACAACCATATTTTTTTTCCTCAACTTTTTAGTCTAAAAAGTCAAAAAATACACTTATTTAAAACATCCCAAACAATTCCTAAATCTCCCAAATCCAACTGTACTATCTATTTCACTTACCATAATACAAACGAGCCTAAAACATTGCCAATTCTACCTCAATTTTCTCAAAGAAGGATACAGAATAACAAACCTACCTTAGAAATTAGAATTCAACTGTCTATTTTATTTGTGTTCACACTACACATTCAACTTTGTAAATGAAGTGGCTTGGATGCTCTCTCCCCCTCCCACCAAGACGTATGGACCCCATTTTGTCTCTCCCAAGTCCCATCTCACCTCAGCCTTTTCCTTTCTTTCCTTTTTTCAAGTAGCGACTTTGAAATCTCTTTTTGATCTTCATTTTGAAGAGAGATTAATACATCATTCAAAGTTTCAAACCTTTCCAATAGAATTCAAAGAAATGGAAGACAAAGCTACAAAGGCCATGAAGAAGAAAGAGATCAAAGCCATCTTTCCACCAAAGAAAGGTCAGGTCAAAGATAAAATGATTGAGGAATTTGTGGAGACAGTTATCAACGTAACAACAGGAAATTGCCATGAAAGTAAGACTAATTCTGCTGAAAGTGGCCATGAAAGCTCATGTTCAAGAAACTAGAGGCATTTCCTTTATAAAAAAAGACCGCACAAAAAGATTTCACAGAATGGGATACAGACATTATCTTGTCTCGTATCTATGTTTCATTAGCACAACTGCATTTTTTTTACGGGGAATTTCAAATAAATGGCAACCGGGTAAAATAATTTCAATTTCATGAAGTGCAAGAAAAAGTTGTACCCTAGAGCACAAATCGCATTTTTACCCCCCATGAATTTGAAATTAATTTTTCCCTCGTGTCATTATTTTTCTTTGTTTTCCTCTCTGTGTTGTATTCAGGTTTTAGAAGTTGGATATGCATATTAGCAAAAATGCCCTGTTTCGTTTTCTTCAGTATTTTTCCTATTCGCACTTGTTTGTAAGAAATTCATGTTCTGTTTCAATAGCGGATTAATTTCACTTTTTCTATCCCTTAAACTACTGTCATTTTTCATTGTGATTTCTAAATTATCAATTTCATCTTTTTATTATTATATTTTTTCAACGACAAGAGATTATTTACAATGAGAAAATAATTACATTTATGCTGTGTATGGTTAGAAAATTTGGGAAGGAATTTGAAAGGGAAAAGGAAAAATGTATGTAAAATTAAGTGAAATGTAAGTATATTTTATTCGCGTTTCACTTAACTTTTTTCTTTACCCTTCTTTTTCTAAATTTTTTCTCAAATCTTCCAACCAAACGCAGTGTTAGACAATCATAATCCAACAACTGTAAAAGCTCCACAATTAGCCCCATAGTGGGAGAAGAAACAACGAACCCAATAAACCAATCAATCTAATAAGCCCCATAAAAGAGAAAAAAGAATTGACTGGACAAGGGGTACCTGCAGCAGGGTGTGCTGTGCGGACAAAACGGCATAGCTTTGATGCTTTTGTTTTTTTGTTCTTTTTTGTGTTTTTTTGAGTAATTGTAAAGTTTCTTTAACAGCTTAGTTTTGTGGTTTGAAACAAAAGAGTTGTTTGTGATGATCTAAATAAGTATATTTTTTGTCTTTTTATGAAAAGATGTGCAGAAAAATAGAGAGGTGATGTGATGAAAAAAAGATAAAAAGATGGATTAATTTTTGATTGCCAAACTTAGCCAAAACAAAGATAAAACCTTACAAATGTTCAAAGGAAAACATTTATTGATATATTTTTATTTCATTTTTATGAGATTTAATGAGTATCTATTGACTAATATTTTTGGCATTTAACCAAAAAAAAAAAAAAAACAAAACAAAACAAACAAACAGATGAGACTAGTGTTTTTTTTGGCAATAGATTGTCTCCAATTCAAGCTTTGGACTGGATAGCATTGTTCTGGTCCGTGGAATCTGCCATGGGTCTCATTTTTATCATTTGAACAGTTTATTTTTTAGTTTACTATGTATAAATTATCCATCAAAAAATTCAAGTTGATTGGATATCTAAAACTATATAATTTTATTATATTTGTCTCCGAAAAAAATGAATAACAGGAATGATTTGAAAATAAACCAAATTTTTTTCAAAGACATATATAATAAAATTATATAACTATGTAAATTAAATCGGCTTAATTTTTTTTGTATGGATAATCTACCCAAAGTAACCTAAAAAACGAATGATTCGAATGATCAAAATAAAGTCCATGATAGAGCCTACGAGCCCTAACAATGATACCTAATCTAATATTTGGACTAAACACAATTCATTCTCTTTTTCTTTTCTTTTTTTACATTGATATTTATCAGAGTATAACAAACTATATTTTAATTTTCACAAATAAATACATAAAATTAATAAGTCATCTACAATATGTTTTTCATTTTTTACATATATTATTTTTAAATTTGTTAACACTGACAAATAATTGTACTTTGGTCCATGGAAAATAAAATATACATAGTTATATTTTAATAAATATCAATGTGAAAAAATACAACTAGTAACATTTGATTTTTTAAAAATCAAACTACTGCCAAAAAAAAAAAAAAAAAAAGATTCTCATTTGATTTTTTTTTTTTTAAATGCCAAAAATATTAGTCAATATATACTCATTAAATCTCATAAAAATGAAATAAAAATATATCAATAAATGTTTTCCTTTGAAGATTTGTAAGGTTTTATCTTTGTTTTGTTTCAAACCACAAAATTAAGATGTTAAAGAAACCTTACAACAACTCAAAAAAAAAAAAAAAAGGAAATTTAGCTATAAACGCTTTTTACATTCCTTTCATTGTTAAAAGGACTAAGAAAAAAATTATACTTTCTAAACCCCCTCATAATTATAAAGTCTTGCATAAATGACAAAATTTATTATTTAAATATTTTATAGGACTATTATACCCTCAACTTCTGCATATATAATCAGCTTCGTCATCAACTGTATTATAATCACCATAGTTGCATCTTCCAAGCTTTAGCAGAAGGTCGTCGACAAGCTGCCGCCATAGTTGCATCTTACAAGCTTCAGCAGAAGGTCCTCTCTTCATCTTCGTAATCAGCAACGATGAGGCTTTGAGTATATTGAAATTGAATGAGGATGTCGTTGGAGTTTCGAAAGCTAGGGTTTCGAAGCAGATGGGGGAGATTCGGAGTGCGGTAGAGATGGCTTAATTAGAAGCGGAGAAAAAACATGATGAGGTTGTTGATGAGATGCTGGCGGTGTTGAATGCGAAGGCTAAAGCTTTGAGGTTGAAAGAAGTTGAACAGGAGGTTGGGAAGGATGTGGATGAGGAACAGTAGAATATATGTATATATATATATATATATATTTGTGTGTATGAGTGTTGTTGAACATATGTATTCTTTTTCATTGAGATGTGTGATTGTTGATCGAGTTTTAGAAGTTTTTCGTTTTCAATTAGATATGTAGATTTGTTGATTAATTTGTTTTGTTTTTGTTTATTTGTTTTTTTGAAGTTTTTTTCTCAATTAGATATGTTGATTTGTTGATTAATTTGTTTTATTTTTGTTTGTTTGTTTGTTTTTTATTTATTTTTGTTTTTTTATCTAATTTCATTTGACAGAACCAGAGTAAAATTTTACTCTGGTTCTATTGCTCTGTTTTTTTCATTTGACAGAATCAGAGTAAAATTTTACTTTTATACAGAGTAAAATTTTATTTTTATGTAGAATCTAATATTTTACTCATTTTTTAGAGTAAAATTTTACTTTTATATAGAGTAAAATTTTACTTTTGTGTAGAGTTTAACATTTTACTAGTTTTTCAGAGTAAAATTTTACTTTTATATAGAGTAAAATTTTATTTTTAGTTTCAGAGTGTAACATTTTACTCTTATTCAGAGTAAAATTTTACTTTTATACAGAGTAAAATTTTACTTTTAGTTTCAGAATGTAAAATTTTACTTTCATACAGAGTAAAATTTTACTTTTATACAGAGTAAAATTTTACTCTGAAATATATAGTGAAGATGGCTTAATAGGAGAGCTGACAGATATGAGGGTAATATAGTAAAAGAAACAAGTTTTAAAATATTAGGAAATTTTGAAAATACTTATATAATTCTTGTCCTTTTGAAAGACAAATTAGATAGTAAGAAAACTATCACCAAATCCAAAAAAAATAAAAAATAAAAAACAAAACAAAACAAAACAAAACAAAAGTATCAAAGCTTCACAGTTTTGCCGAAGTACCCCTTGTCCGAATTGACTTCTAATCTCCCACAAAGGTGGTCTAATCAGTAATAATAGAAACCTTAGCTTGCTTGGTTGTGTTCTCTTAAAAACACTTTTCAAAAAATTTTATTTTTTTATTTTTTATATTTTTTTATTTTTATTAAATTTTTTTTAATATTTTAAGCAATTTTTTTACTTTTTAGACATACCTAACATAAATATACCTAAAAAATAAAAAATTTATGAAAAAAATCTTTTAAAAATTTACTAAATACCAAAAATATAAAAAAAATATGAGAATTCATTATATTTTTTGTATTTTTATGTATTTATTAAATTTTTAAAATATTTTTTCACAAATTTTTTACTTTTTAGATATATCTAAGTAAGGTACATCTAAAAAAATAAAAAAAAAAATATTTAAAATTTTAAAACTATTTACCAAAAACAAAAAAACACGAAAACCCAAAAACTGAGTTTTCAAAAAACTCAAACCAAACTAATGGGTAAAAATGTAATATTATACAATTTGAATAATCTAAATAGAAATGAGTGAGTCCTCTAAAATTAGAGCTCTAAAAGGGCATTAATTTGTCATTTTTTCCCTCCTATTTTGTCTTTCACCTCTCTCTATTATTTATTTATTTATTTTTAAGAGTGACAACTTATTAGAGTTACTTTTGAATAGTTCTAATTAGAGCTCTCTAGCAGGCCTTAATCTAAATCTTAAAAACAAACATCCTTCTTCTCACGTACACTAGATTAGACAACTAACCGTACCCATGTTTTCCTCCACCTCACATTTCAAAATAGTGAATAAAACAAATAAATGTTTAGACGTATGGTTTAAGTTGTAAAAATATTTCAAACATATAATTACAATCAATGTTGTCCCCGTTTGGATAGTCAAAAAGTTCAAAAGATATTTTTACCTACCAAATTAAAGTACTGATTTAGACAATCATCTCCAATTAAACTACATTTGTTGAAATTAGAAATTTTATGAACTAAAAGGATTAATAGTTTAAGAGTGAAATTTTTAAAAGAAAAAAAAAATGGCCATAGTTTATGGGATAGAAGTAAATTTTTTTGGGACTTTACTCATTAAGTCTTGTTAATTCATTATTTTTATTAATAAATTTACAATGATACACTTATCAGTTAGAATTTATATGTAAATAAATCTAATTAATAGAACTAATTGTTAAGTGCCCCTAATATTTGAAGCTCTTTCCTACTAAAATTATTAGGGAAAATTACAATTTAGCGTATTCTTAAGAAAATAAATAAATAAATCTAATAAATGGTATACTTTACAAATGAATTTGTAATTATTTTTTAAAAATATTAATAAATTGTAATTTTTCTAAATTATTACAGCATTCCAGTATTCTTTTTTCAAATTGAAAGAGATGTATTTGTGCCAAATCCAAAATCAGATTTCATATTGCAAGTGAAAACTCTGTTAAAAGTGTAAGTGGAAGTGAAAGGAGCCTATGAGAAAAAAGAGAGGGAGTATGAGAAAAATAAGAAATGCAAAAAAAATTATAAACTAGGGGAATTTGGTCAAAGCCCCCTCATAGTAAAATTTTAATGCATTAAGGACAAATATAAAAAAAAAAAAAAAAAATTCTTGAAAAGTCCAACACATACCATATTATCAAAATATCCTTAGTAAGTAATTTAATATTTTAAATTTTAAAGTAATATAACTTTGGATCTAGATGTCGATTTTTAATAAAATTAGTATTTTTAGAATCATCTCATCAAAATCTATCAAACAAGATTCATGTTGATTATGAAATTTTTTTTAAAAAATGTTGGAATTCACATAAACAGTAACATATTACTCTGATTCACAGTAACATGTCACGCTGATTGACAGTAACATGTTATTGCCTATTTTGAATAGAACATCAACAACAGAAACATAGTATGACCCTCCCTACGTATGAACTCACAATATTCCTAGAAATTAAAGGCTATACATACTTGTAGAATACTCAATCGCAGCTTCAAAAACTCTTTTTGTGCTAATCAAAAATGGCACATCAGTGGCACATCATAGAATATCAATTTACACAGTCAATTGATACAATAAAGTTTGCATCTCTTTCTCTCCACTGTTGATGTCTATGAGAATCATTTTTGTGTGTGTGTGTGTGTGTGTCGAAAAGCGTTGAGTTGAATCGAAATTGAAGATCTTACGAGTTAAAAGGTAAGATACTGCAAAGATACAAAGTGATCAATACAAAAATCAAACTCTACAAACAACGACTTGGAGAACAAATTGAAAATACTGCAAAGATCAACGGCGAGTATGTGCTAGGGTTCCTGCGACTTAGAGAACAGATTGAAGATTGTCAAAGTGTGACAGATATTGGAGATCATCAACTTCATTGATACAGATTTTTAAATTTGTAAGATTATATATACAAGGACAATATTGCCCAGAAAGAAAGAGAGAGAGAGAGAGAGAGAGAGAGAGAGAGAGAGAGAGAATTTCATGTCCTTAGGGGGATTATAAAGAAAAATAAATTTATTTGTCCTTCATCCTAAAAAAAAGGGGGTTTTGATTTGTGGCACTAATTTGGGTGGCACTAATGCCCCTAATTTCCATATAAGGCAAAAAAAAAAAAAAAGCAAAACAGTTACCTAAAAAGGAAATTAGGGGCATTAGTGCACACCAAATTAGTGCCACAAAACATTTTTCAAAAAAAGGCCCAAAAAGGGGGTTTTGGCAACCAAAAAAAAAAAAAAAAAGGTATAAAGTAATAGAGTGCAAGTGAGATATATGTTTGGTACAAGTAAGAATTGTACAAAAATAATATAATTCCCACTTAAAAATATATATATATATATATATCTATTATTGACAATTATAAATAATAATAAAAAGTACACACAATTTAATCTTATTGTTGGGGTTATGAGAGAGGTAGATTGATTACATGGAGTCACTGATTGAGTGATTAGAACTATTATTAGCAATACTTGACAAAATATCATTGACTGTATTTGAAAAAACAAAATTTTTTAAATAAATTTACTAAAATTATATCTAATATTGACTATATATATATATAAAAAGTTTAAGTAAATTAATCATGTTACTAATTGAAAAGGATATGTTAAAAAATTGATTAGAAAAACTTAATTACTAATTTTGTATCTAAAATAAATTCAAATAAATCTCAAATACAAAATTAAATGTAAAACAATATAAATATCTCAAATACAAAATTAAATGTAAAACAATATAAATATTTATTTACATTAATATTTAAATATTAAAGGTTCTAGCTTTGAGATTTGGGATTAGGCTCCATAAGAAAATTTTCAATAGTATGTGTCAAGATTAAATTTTAAATTTTGACATGGTAAAAAGACAAAATATCTTCTCTTTTTTTTTTTTTTTAATTTTTTTGGTCTTGGCATAATTTGACAATATTGTTTCAATGGTACAAATGTCTTATATATATATATATATATATTTTATATATTTTCTTAACAAAAAGTGAAATATAAATGACATTTGTGAAAAGAAATGGAAAGAAAATTCTTGCTAAATAAACATATTGCCAAACTTTAACACTATTATAATTTGGCATAAAAGATAGCAGCACATTAAAATAGTTGTGACCAAATCTTAACTTTGACACGGGAACAACACATTAAAATTGTTAAAATGAGGGGTTTAATTTGCACGGATCACCCAATAGATAAGGGTATAAGATCGTTTTGACTTGAATTTTATAATATTTTTTTGACTTTTAAATTAAAATAATATGTTTCCAAATAAAACCTAACTGATACATGTCATTTTGCAAATAACTGCATGCATTTGGAATTTACTTTTGAAGAGTGGGCTCAAAGAAACCTAACTTTAACAGTGTTGAGGACAACTTACTGAAATAAAGTTGTGGGGACATAATTTTTGAATGACAACACGTGGCCGAGGTAACACCGAAATGTTAGCCGATATGTCACGTGTCCTGGTCATGATGCCAAGATGATCTCGGCTAGGCCGAGGTTATCTACGATAATACCGGAATCCGAAATAAGCGGATAAGGGACAAGAGTCCTAAAATGGGAGAAAACTTCAGTTTGGGTAAGATAAGACTCTTAGAGAGTTTATCCTAATCCTACTGGGAGTCCAAGTTAGCAGTAATCCTAAGTCCATTAGAGTTAGGCTTCTATTTGAGACTAGGATTATGTTAGCTATAAAAGGGAGGCACCCCCATGGGTCAAAGGTATGGCTTTTGATATTCTGTCTAGTGAGTTAAGCACTATTGGTTATCTTTGAGAGATATGGAGTACTGACTTGATCGTCGGAGTATCCCCGGGTGGACGAGCCACCGCTGGAGACTCTTCTTTCTGTTGCAGGTCAGACAGGTGCCATCTATTTTGCCAGTGTTCTCCAGTTGAGTACTAAGTTGGCAGTGTGGTCGAAAATTGTGACAACCCTCACCACTGATTACTGCTAAACAAAGATTGAATATGATAAGTGACTGTTTAAACTGAAATTCTGAACTAATTGATTGAGTGTACTAGTTTAAACGTATTTCTATCTGTTTGACTGGTAAATTATCTGTTTATGCTCTGTGTTTAAACTGGGAATTGAAGGCCTTATCGGCGGTCGAATAAGAAATTGATTAATGTTTTATGATCATTAGAAATTATGTGATTTTATGGTATATTTAATTGAAATGTGATTCTGTATGATTAAATTAGATTAAATAAGCTAATTTATAAGAGTTGGCCTTAATTACCATTTTGCCACCTAGTGGCCCATTCCATACAAAACACATTTGAGCCTTCTTACATTCAAACAAAACATTTCATCAGCCTTTTGAGAACAAAACCGACTATAGAGAGAGAGAGAGACCTAGAAGAGTTGGTTTTCATCTTGTTTTGCTTGGAAATTGAAGGAATTGAAGAGAGATTCTTGCATATTTGTGCTTCTACACTTGAATTGAAGACATAAGGTAGAGGAATCACTCTCTTAATTGGGTATCTAAGTTGTATCTAGCATGGGTCATGGCAGTTTAGAGAGCTAAGTCTAGAATTGGCTCTAGTATGTTGTATTGTAGCTCAAATCATGCATGCATGTTTACATTATTGAGTTTGGAGGTTGGATTTCATGGGAATCTTGCATGCATGTTCATGTTTATGTTAAAGTCCATGATTTCATCTTGTCTTTGAAGAAATTGACTCATTTGAGCAAGTAATTGAAGCCTTGAATTGGTTTAAACTCATGCATGTTATGTTTGAGTTATGTTTTTGGAATTTGGTTTGAAATTGGGTTTAATTGAACTACCTTTGGGATTTAATTTCTCAAATTAACCTTTGAAACATGTTGTTCTATGAGTTTACAAATATTTTTCAGAAAATTAGCCCAAAAGGATCGAATCTAATGCTTTGAAAATGAGTTTTGAACTCGAGGTTCAAATATGGAAATTTCAGATTTTGGACTCACGCTCGAGCGGGGTGACTGGCGCTCGAGCGTGAAATTCGTGCTCTCAGCACTTTGGTGTGTTTTGCAGTCCGCTTGAGCGGGGCCTTGTGTCTCACGCTCGAGTGGGTATTGAGCGCCTATCGAGCGTGATTTTCGCTCATCCAGCACTTTTGACTATTTTGCAGTACACTCGAGTGGGTAAGTATACGCTCGAGCGGAAACCTTTTGTTGCATGTCCGCTCGAGCGGAGATAATCACGCTTGAGCGGGACCTCTGTTTTCTGAAAATTCTAAAAATGTTTTCAAAGTGCATCTTTGCATCCTCATTCCATTCTAGGCATTCTTAGGCCTAGTTTAAGGCATCTTAATGAGGATATTGATGTAGAACCACACCGAGTCAAGTTAGGGATTAAGTTATTGTTTCCCAACTGTGTAGCTTAGTGTGTGTTCATTCTGTAACTGTGTAGGGTTGGCATCCGTGGACGCTCTAGCTTATCTGTAGCCCAGAACTCTGTGAGTAACAACTGTGTAAAGATATGTTCAAATACGAATATCTTCTGAATGGTTAAACTGTACTGTTAATTGAATGAATGTATGTCCTCTATTCTGAACTGTATTGTGGCATCCTTAGCAACTACTATTACTGTTACTGTTACAGAGATCTCTGTCAGTTCCTATCTTAGAACTTCTGTTTACTGTTATGATGGCCATCATTGACTGCTCGGTCATTTAAGATCTACTGTTTACTGTACTGCTATGCTAATGGATGTACCACATATGATTATGGTGAATAGTGATATCTTGTTTAAATGACCTGCTTTTCACTCGAAAGGACATTCATTCTTAACCTCTTTACGCATGTGTTATTCACTGGGCTTTAGCTTACTGCTCATATATATATGTAGGTGTTCAAGCACCGGATCGTTGCTAGGGGCGTCAGGCAACCTTTTGTTTTGTCAGCCAACCATTGTGCCTCATTGCGAGATTCCAAGTCCGTTCAAGCTTAGGCTACTTTTGGGGTGTCTCATATTCACCCTATTTGTCTCTATTCTGTCATATTGTATAGACTATTACTGTACTGTTTGAATAGGGATTAAGTCCCTGTCCTGAATGATTGTGAATACTGTGCATTGTTTGTGCTGATTGTATAAATGTTATGAGAAGTCTTTTTGCATACAGACTGTCACAGCTCATTGGACATTATTTGTTTACTGTTTTGGCTTCTGCCATGCCCCTGTACTATGTATTCTTTTTATCTTGTTAGCAGCCTTGATAATCTCTTGACATCGCCGATTACGGTGCTAAACCGATAGGGGCGGGTTTGGGTTGTGACAGAAATTGACACACACAATTTGGCGCTGTCTATGGGAACAAAAGGAGAATAGATGGCCAACGACGGACAAAAAGAGAAGGTTGGGGACGACACCCCTAAACATATTGACCTTGGCATCGAAGAAGACAACTACAACGAAGAAACTTGCGATAAGAATCACGGAGAAGAGGACGTTGGCCAGGAGAGCGACGTGCCGAAGAAATCAGACTGAAGCGAGTATTATAACGAGGATGACCTCCAGGTATGGAAATAAAGATGCTTACGAAGGGACGACGAGATAAAGGGAATGGCGAACAAATTGGCAGACTTGCAAACGGTTGTTAATTTCATGATACAGAACAACATCATGCAGCCACCGTTCCCGTCACAAGATACGCCGACTCCAACAGCCAAGAAAGATGCCCAGGTAGGGGGGCAGAAGACAACTCCTACGACTCCTCAGCATGATAGGACCAAGGAACATTCTCACCGGCCTTTAAGGGAGGTCGGACGAGGAGAATCCAGAAGGGGACATTCACAGAAGACACATCGCACCAAAGAAGCTGACTCCAAAGAACATCGGCATGTTCAGGAGAAGAACCTCTGTTTCGACGCGACCAATGGAGGGAGGTCCAAAAGGACTCGCAATGACACAGGAAGTAGTGCACCAAAGAGGCTGAAATCCGAAGATAGCCAAGCTCCTGGACGAACCACGGAGGATCTGAGGGATTACCTCCAGAGAAAATGACAAGATGCCGAGGTGACCTCACCTGTCAAGCCGAGGACACCGTTCTCGATAGAATTGGACAAATTTGAGGCCTCGAAAAGGTTCAGTATGCCAAGGTTCCAGATATACGACGATAAGTCGGACCCGAACTTTCACGTCGGCTTGTACCTGAACTCGATGGCATTGTACACCGAGAACGAGCCGTTGCTCTGCAAGGTGTTCCCCTTATCCTTCGGAGAAATTGCATCGGATTGGTTTCACAAGTTGCCGAAAGGAACTGTGAAAACCTGGGAAGGCCTGGCCAAGATGTTTGTGGCCAGGTTCGTGACAAACAAGCTACAGCCATTGAGGGTGGACGCCCTAATGGCCCTGAAGATCGGCAAGGATGAAAGCCTTAGGGCCTATGCCAAAAGGTATTATGAGGTATTCAACCGAATACCATGATGCAACCAAGAAGTGGCGGTCGTGTCGTTTAAAAGCAGCTTGAAGGATGACTGCCTGCTTCGAAAATCATTGGCAAAGACATTACCGAAAAGTATGGAGGAGCTGATGGCCAGGATAAAAAAGTATGCTAGAGCCGAGGAGGACACGCTAGGGACAAAGGCGTCCAAACCAAAGAAGAGAAATGGTTCGTCATAGCGAAGTCGAGATAACACTGGATATGAGAAGACAAGAGCTCAGCCCAAGTAAGTAGATCCCAAATTCCAGATCTCGGATCCCAGATCCCAGAATACAAGATCTCGGCCTAAGATGATTAAGTCCGAGAAGAGAAGAGCTTACCGAGATGATGTCTAACACTTGTTGAAACTTGAGAAAAGTTTACAAGTTGAAGTTAAACCAAAATCATTGTTTAACACTTGTTGAAACTTGAGAAAAGTTTACAAGTTGAAGTTAAACCGAAATCATTGTTTAACACTTGTTGAAATTTGTGGACAATTTACAAGTTGAAGTTAAACCGAAATCATTGCTTAACACTTGTTGAAATTTGTGGACAATTTACAAGTTAAAGTTAAGCCGATGTTAAACCCTTGTTGAAATTTTATGAAAAAATTTACAAGGTGAAACCAAGGTTATGCCAAGAAAAGGTACTTGGGTACTTGCCGAGGTAAATCATCAGTTTGTATAACCGAGGTGTGTCACCTTGAGATGGTTGCAATGGAGGACGGTTTCAGCTAAGAAACTTGAACGAACTTGGTCGTTGGTTCTAAGGCATTGATGAAAGCAGACTATAGGTCTTGGTCATATTGAGCCGACGAGTTCTGACTTCGGCAATAGATGATGAAGTGAGCTTAGCCGACATGCTAAGTGGAATAAATGATATAGGTTCCATCACCTCAGGATGCCGAGGTAATAGAACCTAGGGGGTAGTTGTGGGGACATAATTTTTGAATGACAACACGTGGCCGAGGTGACACCGAAGTGTCGGCCGAGGTGACACCGAAGTGTCAGCCGAGGTGTCACGTGTCCTGGTCATGATGCCGAGATGATCTTGGCTATGCCGAGGTTATCTGCTAGAATACCGGAATCCGAGATAAGCGGATAAGGGACAAAAGTTCTAAAATGGGAGAAGACTTCAGTTTGGGTAAAGATAAGACTCTTAGAGAGTTTATCCTAATCCTACTGGGAGTCCAAGTTAACAGTAATCCTAAGTCCATTAGAGCTAGACTTCTATTTGAGACTAGGATTATGTTGGCTATAAAATGGAGGCACCCCTATGGGTCTAAGGTGGACTTTTGATATTCTGTTTAGTGAGTTAAGCACTATTGATTATCTTTGAGAGATATGGAGTACTGACTTGATCGTCGGAGTACCCCTGGATAGACGAGTCACCGCCGGAGACTCTTCTCTCTGTTGCAGGTCAGATAGGTGCCATCTATTCTGTTGGTATTCTCCAATTGAGTACTAAGTTGACAGTATGATCGGAAATTGACACACACAAAAGTCAAGCTTGCTCCTCAAGGATGATTACTTAAATAACAATATTATATACCTACAAAAATTATTTTATAGAATAAATCAATAAATTATGCTGATTATAAGCAAAACTCACATTTGACACAATATACTTATTTTGGAGTAAAAATTCATCCGACATATCACTTTTGTTACTGAATTTTTTGCATGATTGACTCTTCACCATTGCTAATTTGGATTGGTTTCATTGAAGAGTATAGTAGAATCCAATCCACGAGTTTTTTTGTCTGATAGTATCCACTAGAAATTTTCACTTTTTTGTTTTTTAGATGTGGATTTGTCATGCATTCACACTAGAAAATATGTGACCCTGAAGACTTTTTATGCTATCTGGTAGTTTTACTCATTGATATAAAGGATAAATTACTAGAATTATGGATATAATTTGTCTAAATTATTTTCTTTAATTTGTTTTGTTCTTTGGAAAAATTTCACTTTCCCCTTCAAGTTGTCACATTTATGTTATTTTGTTCCTAAATTATCAATTTTAACAATTAAGATCTTAAATTATTAAAATTTACCCCAAATCATTAACAGTGACACAAAATTTCGATGAAAATTTTTAATACTTATATCACGTTATCCATGAACTATTAAGTTTAATAATTAAATAATTAAAATTTATTTATTTGCCCCCAAATCATTAATAATATTACAATTTTTAATGAAAATCTTCATAAATCACAAATGATACTGAAAAGAGAATTAGAGGGAAAAGAGAGACCCGAAGCGTATTGGAAAAAAGAGAAAACAACAAGTTTAAATCACAAATAAATTCGAACCAAAGATACTCTCTCTAAGAACAAATAATATTGAGAAAATTTTATATTTTATTAATCAAATATAAATTTAAACTGAATAGCCCTAAGGCTTACATCTTTATTTATGCTAAAATAATCCTTGCTAATCAAAAAATTCTAAAAAAGAAAATATATATTCTTGCTAGTCAATAATATTTAAAAAGGAAAATATTAATTCGTGTTAAACAAAAAAATAAACTAAATACAAAACCTAAATAAATAGGAAACTAAATAACATAACCTTAAAAAATAATTATAATTAATACTAAAATGATAAAATAAAATATTTAATATTTTAAATTCTGATCAACATCACTCTCCCTCAAAATTGATACTAGTTGTGTACAAATGATTTGTATTAGCAAATCAAGTCCGTCCTTTTACCTTTTAAATGGTCTAATAGTACTGAGTCAAAAATAGAAAAAAAAAATAGGAAGAAAAAAATAGGATAAGTTGCATAAACTTGAAAAAAGAGGGAAAGAAAAACAGAAACAAAAAAAAAAAAAACAAAGAAAAAGGGGGAAAAGACAAAAGCATTTGGAGTCCTTTAACAACTCATTGTAACACTACTGATTTGGAAAGGTAGTACTTTTTTTTCCTTTACCTTAGGGCATCTACAATGAATGTGTTAGCAGTGATGTTAGTGTCAATGACAAAATTTTAGCTAGTTATTAGTTGGATGTCACAGTGAAAGTATTAAGTAGTGTGTTAGTAGATTTTATTAGCGTCAGTTGTTAACTGTGACTAGCATTTTAGCTAGCGGACGGAGTGTGTTTGTGTTCTCACGGGTTGACCGGTCAACGGAATTTTTTTTTTTTTTTTAACATGTTGGGATTTTTTTTTTTTTTTGGATTTGAAATTTAATTTTGGACTTGAAATTTTTGATTAAACTAAATTATTTATTTATTTTATTTATTATATACACATATATATATATATATATATTTAACACACCCCTTACATTATCACTTATTCCATAAAAAAATTATAACGTCACTAAAGATTTGGGGTAAGATGAATTTAATTTCAATAATTTAGCGTGTTAATTATTAAATCTGATAGGCTAGGGGTAATGTGACACATTATGATAGTTTCAGTAGTAAAATAATTTTTTTTTTTTTTTTTGGGATGAATTACATAAAAAAAAAAAAAAAAATCAAGGTTAAACCCTTATATCAAAATAAATCTGAATATTTAATTTAGACAATTTAAACCTTAATCTTTTAATTTATTTTCAATTAAACTATTCACTTATTTTCGTTAAGTACATTGAGTTTAATAGCTAAATTGTCTTTTTTCGTCGATTTTAATTAATGAAAATAGGTAAACTGTTTAAATTGAAAACAAATCAAAGGATTAAGGTTTAAATTGATAAAATTAAAAATGCAGAGTTTATTTTATTACAATAGTCAAGTCCTATGATTTTTTTTTATTTTTGTAATTCCCCTATTTTTTAAATATGATTTGAGAATAGGTGTTGTATTTTGAGTTTGTAAGTTTTGGAATTATGATTTGAGTGCGAAAAATTGTTTGGTGAATGAGTTTTGAAAAGAGCTTTGAATTGAGTGGGGAATTTTTGATATGACATATGATATTTGATATAAAAACTTACAACTCATAACCAAACACATAACTCAAAATTCTATTAAAGCTCATAAATAATTTTAAAAAATTCAAAAAATATTTTTTGTTGAATATATAAAAATTAATATGTCAATTGAAAAAATAATAATAATATGCACTGTTCCAGTTAACCGGCCGGACGACCAATGGGACGACCGGTTAGTCTAAATTTTTCCACTTTCGATCGAGTTTTCAAAAGTGGGCGTAAAATTAATTTTTGAAAGCTACAAACAAATATTATATGCAAACTAAAGGGTGAAACTAAAGTTCCAAAACCTTTCCAAACACTGCCTAAGATTTTTTGTAATGTATTTTTTGTCATTTTATAATAGAAGTTATGAATGATAAATTTATAAAGTACATTCTAAAATTGTCAATGACAAAATTATGCCACTTTATAAGAAAAGTTACGTTTTTTTTTTATAGTGAGCAAAACTTTTTGTGATGAGAAAATGTAAATTATTCTGTGATAAAAATTATGATTTTCATAGTATTATCATAAGGTGCATGTGCACATTAGTCTTTCTCAAAATTTTAATGCCCTTAATAATTTAGGACAAAGTCTTCTTTTTTATTTAAAGTATTAATTGTTAAAAATATTATATATATATATATATATGTATATCATTTTAAAATTGTCTCATCCTAGTTATGTGACAAACAATTCTTTCCCTAACCCTGCAATGGAAGAGGTGTCAACCATGCCAATCAAGAATGAAAAAGGTAGCCCTCCAATAAGAGTTCATGTCAAAAGCAAAGATATATAGGTCCCGTTTGGTGTAACTGTTAAAACAGTTTATAGATTATACCTTAACAGATTATAGATTATAATTTTAATCAGAAGTTGTTAATCTGTTTGGTGTAGCTGTTGGATTATAGATTTAAGTTGCTGAGTAATGTTTGTTAAATAAACTGTGAAATAGCTTTTTCAATTAATTTTTATTTTTTATTTGTCTATATTTCTCATAAAAAAAAATAATAATAATCTATAGTCCATTTGAGTCTTTTTCTATTTTTAAAAAAATAAAAAATAAAAAAATTTAAGAGTATAACCATAAATTAACATGTCTACAAAGCAGGTTGATAATCGAAGCAAGGGTGAACAACTTCAGAATCAAATTTTTGAGTTAAAATAAACCTTAGAATCGAAATTCGCTTGAAATAAGTTTAACTAAACAGTCTAAAATAACTTTTTCAAAACTAAAAGTCATAATTTAACTCTGAAAAGTTGAAACAAACACCCCCATAGTGTTGAAAATTGGGTAGGCTTTGACCCGTTCTATAATTGCAGAGGTGTCAACCATGCCAATCAAGAATGAAAAAGGTAGCCCTCCAATAAGAGTTCATGTCAAAAGCACAGATATATAGTGTTGAAAATTGGGTAGGCTTTGACCCAGTCTATAATTCATGAGCATTCACATGAGTTGTAAATAATTCATACTATTTAATGAATAAAATAATTAAGAGAATTATTTTTTAAGTGTTTGAGTTATTGTGGGAGACTACAACTCTATCTTTATCAGAAGAAAATCTTTTGCAAAAAAAAATTTCTCTCTCTATTATTCTCTCCTAGGTCACCATTATAGAACTTAGGGTTTTGAAGTGTGTATATAATATTGAGAAACTCTAATAGTTTCTCAATTGATGGAGGGTTTTTCAAATGAAACTCGTAATCCAAGCATCCGATCTAAACCGTTTTCGCTTCAAGTAATATGATTACCCACATCTTTTCCTTCATTGGTATCAGAGCCATATTGCTTGTTTTCACCCCATGATTTGCATGGCATAGATTAGTTTTGTTCATGTCTAATCAATATTATCTATTTTAGGCCTCGTTTGGCAAGAGGCTAAAATAGCCAATTAGCCAAAAAGTTACCTTTTTAGCCAAAAAGTCAACAACTCATACCAAAAAGTCAAAGATTCCCTTTTCTCTCTACTTTTTGCACGTCGTTTCGTAATTAGCCAAAAAGTTGGCCCAAACATACAGGTTTTTCTTACCAACCTTTTTAGCCAATTAGCCAAAAAGTTACTAAATTAGCCTGTTCCCAAACGAGGCCTTAATATTGTTTAATATTTTGGCATGTTGAAAAGGTTTTTCGAAAACCCTAATCCTTATAAAACTTCATTACAGTAGATTTTTCATCTAAAAAATTAGTATAAAAAAATTTGTTTTTAGTAATTGAAATTTGCATATTTTGAAAGTACTCTTTGTGAACTTGCCATCTATATAAAATGAGTTTTAATCAGAGTTAAATTGAAAAAGTTATGCTTTTCAAAGGTTTTTGGATTAAAATCGTTGTTTTTGAAAAATTTTGGGAAGGAACAGAGATTCTAGAAGTCAGAAGCATGATGCAATCGGCGTGATTGGCCGTAGCATGGCGCGGCGCAGCGCAATGATGTCAACATGGATAACGTCAGCACATTACATGCGGTTGATGTCATCAGCGTGCAAGGCACGCTTGTGGGATGGTGTGTATGTGGCCCGCATAGACGTGCCTCCATACATGCAGACTAGAAATTGCGACACGTGAAAACGCGTGACGCGTATCCCAAGGAACCGGAACATGTGTGTTCTTGAAAGCTTGTATTATTTTTCCGTGTAATCTGTTTAGCCACTATTTTTCAGAATTAATTTATTTTAAATTTTCTTTGGATATTCTCACATATTTATATATATTTTAATTCTGAAAATTACAGAAAATTAAAAGTGTAAGTCTGAAAATTGCAGAAAAATTAAGAAAATTTTGGAAAATTATTTTTCTATTTTATTAATTATCATGCATAATTTATTAATTTCTTTTTGGTTGTTTTGGCATTTATTTTTATGCTATTAAATTATGGAATTAATTTTTAATTGTTTAATATATATTAGTTGAGAACTAATATATATATATATATATTTTGAGTCCTAGTTTCACGACTATACTCTTTTCCTTAGTAGGAATTGTAGTTTGATCTCCATCCTTTGGCCATTTATTTATTGTTGATGTAAGTTTGGATAGATAGAGGTAATGTTGGTAATTTTTGTGCATATGTTTGTTTATTTATTTTGTATTGTTAGAGGTACACCTCACAAATGTATTGGTGAAGTGGCATCTCCATGTTATTTATTTATTTATTTATTAGAATCAATGTATTATGATTCTTTTGCGTTATAATTATTTATTTATTTTTGGATGTATTTTTTCATAACCATATAAGGGGATGTGTTTCACTGTTACTAATATATTTTAAGGTTGCCTTAACATGTTGCACCATATTACCAACATGATTTTAAGTGGAGCCCATGCGCAAAATTGTATAGCGCATTTTTTTGGACTCATATATATTGTGCATGATTTAATGTCGTGGAATTAAGAGATGGTTTTGCCTCTTAAATAATTTTATTCAAAAATAATTGGGTGCCATATTTTAACTCACATAGGGGCAGATGATTACAAGCTTAGCAAAAATTTTGATCTCCCTATGTAACTGAAAATATTATATGCCAACTATGTTTTTGGAATAAAATTTTAAAAAAATGTGTACTAATGTCAAACCCTATGCAATCAATGTAATGAAATGGCTCCTAAGAATGTTGTTACTAACCTCACCAAAGATAAAATTCAATATTCGCTTAATATACAAGAAGTCATAGAAAAATTGACCACCCTTAAGATCCGATCTGAAGAAAGGACCACTGCTCAACACAGTTGTGACACGGAGACCCATCAGAATTGGGTCAAGGGAGATTGATGTGAACGTTATACTATGCTTAGCAGCATGCACAATGATCTCACAGAAGAGTTTGAGACAAATGACATTGCTCATAACATGTAGAATCAACTGAATATTACCTATGAGACCACACTTACAACCGAGCTGCAATTTTGAAATTTGAGCAATTTGGGCTTGAAACGAAGCACCTGGGGTCACACCGTGTAACAACCCCATACTGTTTACCGAAAATTTACTGAATTACATACTGATTACTGCTAAACTGGACCGCTTATGACTGTTAATTGAACTAACTGAAGTACTGAACGGACTGATTGAAAATTTAAACTGAACTGACTGAGCATGTTTATTGTGTTACATTTTTATCTGTTTGATTATTTGATTATCTGTTGGTATGTTTATGTTTAACTTGCAAATTGAAGGCCTTATCGGCGGCCGAACCGTAAACTGATTTATGTTTTAGGATCCTCATGATTTATGTGAATTTATGGGATGATTATCTGAAATTGATTAGGTATGATTAAATTATATTAAAAATGAGTTAATTGCAAACTTTGACTTATTTACCCAAAATGCCACTAAGTGGGCCACAATTAAGGACTTGAATTACACTTGAACAAAACCATTTCCTCAGCCCTTTCCTTATGCTAGCCGACCAAAGTGAGGGAGAAGGAGAGAATTGGGGTTCCATCCAGAGAATTGGCTTGTAGACTTGAAGAAATTGTAGGAAATTGGCAAATCTAGCTCCCACACATTGATTACAAGACTAAGGTAGGACACTCATCTTCTTGTTGTTGTCATAGAACTAATTCTTGCATGATTCATGCTTCAATTGTAGAGTTAAGACTTGAATTAGTTCATATATGTTGAATTAGAGCATAATTCATACATGCATGTTTATATTGATGCATCTTGAGTTGATTTCATGGCCAATTGTACATGCATGTTCATAATTAGGCTTGAGTCCATGAATTTATCATGTTCTTGAAGAAATTAGTCCATTTGGACAAGCTTTGAAGGTTGAATTTGGCTTGAATCTATGCATGTTACATATTCTCCATGTTCATGAAAAATGGGTTTGAATATGATTTTAATCGACTCACCTTTGGGGCTTGAATTCATAAATTGAGCTTTGAAACTTGTTATACATTGAATTTAGATGTGTTTTCCAGAATTTGGGCCCAAGAGGTCGAGTTTTGAGTGATAGAATGCTTAGTTTGAGCTTGGAAGGCAAATCTGGAAATTCCAGATTTGGCTTCTTCGCTCGAGCGAAGGATTCCTCGCTCGAGCGACCAACGTTTACTCTGAGCCACGCTCGAGCGAAGGATTGGTGGCTCGAGCGTAAAATTCGAGCATCCAAGATTTTTATCGTTTCATCGACCGCTCGGCGAAGAATTTCGCCGAGCGAAGCCTTTGATTTTGGAAGCTCGCCGGCGAAGGAAGGCTCGCCGAGCGAGGTCCTATTTTCAAACAAACTTTGCAAAATGTTTTCTAAGTGTATTTTTGCATCCTCATCCCATTCTAGGCATTCTTAGGTCTAGTTTAAGGCATCTTAATGAGGATATTGATGTAGAACACACCGGGGCAAATTAGGGATTAAATTATGATATCTCCCAACTGTAGCTTAGTGTGTGTTCAACCCGTGAACTGTGTAGGGTTAGCGATCGGGAGACACGCCTAGCATATTGTAGCCCGAACTCGTGAGTAACAATTGTGTAAAGATATGTTCAAAATGATTATCTTTCATCTTGAGCATTTCTTGAACTATTTTCTAACCGGTATTATTCTTGAATGAATGTATGTCCTTTATTTCGAATCTGTCTTGTGGCATCCTTAGCACCTACTATTATCGATCGTTATCAAGCATAGAGATCTCTGTCGTTCCCTCGTGGAACCATTATCACATCGATTGATGGCCATCATTATCGTTAGGTCTTTAAGACCTCATGCCTTCGCTATGCTAATGGATGTACCACATATGACTAAATAATCGCTTACGATCGAAAGATCAAATACTGTTTAATGAACTGTTATTATCAGTAAGGACATTTCATTCTTAACCTCTTTACGCATTATGTTATTCACCGGGCTTTAGCTCATCGCTTTTTATATATATATGTAGGTGTGTGCACCGACCAAAGCTAGACGCGTCGGGTTATTCCAGTTTTGTCAAGCCAGCCTACGTGCCTCACTGCGAGGTTCCAAGCCTATCATGCCAGGGCTTAGGGGTGTCTTAGCTTACCCCTTCTGCATCGCTCCTTGTTTTGTCTAAACCGAATGCTTCATCTTGTTGTCAAGGGATTAGGTCCTGACCGCTTGATCAGAATGTTGTATAGATCATGTTTGAATATGTGAATGCATGAAAAATCTTTTTGGCATACAGACTGTCACAGCTCAATGGACATTATTTATTTACTGTATTGGCTTCCGCCAGGCCCTGAACTCTGTTTTAATGTTCTCATCATATGTGCCTTGGTAATCTCGGATTCTTGACATTCTGATGCTAAACCCATAGGGCCGGGTTTGGGTCGTGACACACCGCAATATTGTCCTTGTCATCCAGGCAAGGCAGAGTCAGGCATTTAGGCCTAAGAACAATAGACAAGGAAAACGTGGTGGTGCAGCTGGTAACCTTGGTCCTAAGAGAGGTAATATGGGAAAGCGTCGTCGAGGCAAGCGTGCTGGAACTAAACAAGACCAAAGTCAAGTGCTATAACTGTGGGAAGCGAGGTCACTTTGCTCGAGAATGCCTTGATGCGAAGAAGGTAAACCTTTCAGTTAACTCTTTAAATACTTGTGTTTGTTCACATGTATGTATTGCTAATTCTCTTCATGATTGGATTATAGAACTCATAAGCAACCCGCCATATAGTCAAAGAAAGAATTGAGTTTATGGAATACAGAAAGATACTTGTGGGCAAGCAGTACGTTACTTTGGGTAATGGAACTCGAGGGGATGTCCTTAGAGTTGGTTCTTATTAGCTTAAGACGTGTCCGGGGCGCACTTTACTCCTCCATGATGTGCTTTATGCACCTAGTGTATAATGTAAAATTTTTTTTATCAGTTATTGCTTTGCTAGGATTTTGTTTTAGTGGTAGTTAGTTGGATTCCTATTTGAATAAGGGCTTGTATGGAAAAAGCTTTATTTCCAATGGTTTATTTATGCTAGATTTGGATTTTTCCTCATATTCTTATGGGCACGATGGTTTATTTCCAATGGTTTATTTATGGTGAATGTATTTTGTGCTTGATGTCATGATGTTGACTCTAAGATCTTCCAAGCGAATATGGGTTTTAAATGATTATTACCTTACTGTAGTTTGGGAATTGTGACAATTAAGGTTGTTCCGTAATTGATTGTGCTAACAATTTATTTTGGAATTTGAATTACTATTTGAAGTCTGCTAGAAATCTGATTTGAGTTGATAAGTTTACTTCTGATTATTTGAGCCTTCATTGAAGTTGAAGATTTGAATCTGAATTTGATTATTCAAAATTTGGACCTCATTATCCCATCTGTTATGGAAGTAAATCGCTTGGGGATACTTCAAATTACTGAAACCATTGTTCTGAATGTTTAACTTATTAGTGAGCAAGAGCCACAAGATCGTTGGTTTAGAACTCATTCGTTTATTCTGGGCCTAATTGTTGTAGTTTGTTTGTGCCATTTGAAACCCAATTGAGTAATGAATGCTTCCTTAACCTTTGAGGAATTATGATAATGGGGGTTGTTTATGAACCTAAAGAGTTTGAATTATGTTTGATAGCTTATGAGTCACATGCAATCGAATACTAGAAATGAATTCATTTCTGAACACCCTTAAGTTATTATCAATCTGGGTTACCAATTAGCCAGTAAAAATAAATTACTTGTGATTCTGGGAGCAAACTCTATTGAAATTGACTGTATAGGATTGTGAATGGCTAAATAATTAAGAAATGTTGTATATCCAAGACGAAACTTGACTTGTGTCAGGGTGAATCAAGTTTGGAGGACCAAACTTCATAAGGTGGGGAGAATGTAACGACCCCAAAATCCGTATCCGAAATTACCTTTATGCTCTTGTGGGTTAATGCCTTTTTAATCTAATGATATCTGTTTGAATTAAAGCATTATCTGTTGAGGCACGGCTTTAAAATTGAAATTACCGACCTTTACAGGTTCAGAAATCAAAAATCGAGTACTTGGATATGTTAATGGAAATTTTTAAAACTATCTGGGAAAATTAATTGGAAATCTAATTTGTCTGATTCGTTAATGCATGTTTGGGTGGTTAACTTTATACTGCAAATTGAAGGCCTTAGAGGCTTCAGAAACCAGAACAGAGGACATATTTATGATCAACACAATTTTTAGAGTCACTTGGGAACTTTAATTGAAACTTGATTTCGTGCGATTCGTAAGGCCACGTTTGGCTTTCCATATTGTGTTAAGTCATGTGTGTGTTTATTTATATATATAAATGTGCCTTTGAGTGGTTGGTCTCATCTTTTGAGAGCCCAAAAACATCTAAAAAGAGAGAGAAGAGAACCGTAAGAGAGAAAGAGAGAAGAGAGACCAAGATTTTTGAAGAAAAGCTCAACAATCATGGGGGGTTTGAAGATGATTGAAGGGAGTTGAAGAAAGATAAGGAAGATCACCAATGGAAACTTGGGGGAAATTGAAGAGAGCTAAGGGTTAGACAAAGATTGAGCTAGGTATGATAATTTATCTTGAAACCTTGTGTTTAAAGTATCAATTTGATGAACTTATAAAGAACTTGGAAGATTTAAACCCATTTGGGGTTAAGGTTTTATATATGTATTTGCTTGAGCTAATATGAGGAATTAGAAAGTGAGTTCTCTAATTTTGTTTACGAGTGGAGCTCAAGCTCATGGATGTCATGAAATGAATTTTAAATTATGCAAGAATCAAGTGGATTTGTGGGTTATGGATTGTGTTTCAAGAACCTTGAAGATCATGGAAGATTAGGCATTAATCTTGAACTTTGAGGCAAAGATTGATTTGTTCAAGATGAAATTACACTTGGTTGATGTTAATTTATCATGTTATGGGGAAATTTTACATGTTTTTGAGTGATTTATGTTAGAAACCAAGCTTAAAAATGGAAAACCAAGTGTTGGAGCAAGAAAACCCATTTTCGGGTTGCAAACTGCCCAGAGCCGCACGTGCGGCGGGTCTTCCCGCACGTGCAGTAGTCCAGCTCCAAAACCAAATTTGAATCTGCTAAAAAAGCACGTTATCTCACACGTGCGGTCCTATTCCCGCACGTGCGGCCCTGTTTCCTGTACGTGTGGGAGATAGCTCTGTTCAGCCAAATTTGAATAAGCATATCTTTTGCCTCCAGACTCCGTTTTGAGTGATTCTTGAGCCTAAAATCAAGCCCCGGAAGTCTAGTTTCCAATGGTGGTGGTGTCACTCATAAATTCTAAATACAAAAATAGTTATGCCCAAATTAGTGACGACTGTTCACTTTCTATCAACCAGTTTTGTACCGTTTCTTCGTTTGAACCATTTTTCTATCGATTCCTCCTATTTTATGGGGCATAGATTATAACCTATGGAAGATTAATGAGTTTAGAACCACCATGTCTATTGATTAAAGAATAAGAATGAGATTGATTTTATTCTCATAATCTGCTATGTACATTGTGTTTGCAGGTCAAGACGAGGACATCGTCCCACTGCTACCAGAAACCTATCACTGTGAGTAATAGTAGTGTAACGACATGTTTCACTTACTTCTTGTAATTAGGATTTAAGTATTGTTAATTGTGAATGGCCTATCCCATTGATGTTGTGCGTTGATTAACTTAATTGATATTGGACTTTGATTACATTAATGACCTTGATGTGGACCTAAAGTCGTTCTGTCCCTAGTAATAGACGTGGGCCCAAGGCCGTTATGATGTGAATTATTCTGTCCCTATCAATGCAGTGATACATTTGCCTTCTGTTAATAGATATTAGTAATGTTCTGATATTCGCAAGACAACTATGTCGACTTGTAATAAACTATGGGGAAATGTATGTGCACTATTGTATAATGGTATTCTTATGATTCTGAGTATTATTCTGTTTTGCTAGTACTGGGCCGGAGGCCGTTCTATTGATATCCAGGCCAGAGGCCAATCTGTTGACATCTGTGGGCCAGAGGCCAATCTGTTGATATATGGGCCCGAGGCCAATCTGTTTATATCTGGGCTTACAGCCAATTTGTATCACATTTGGGCTTACAGCCAATCTGTATCACATCTGGGCTTAAAGCCGATCTGTATCATATCTGGGCTTAAAGCCGTCCTGTATTACATCTGGGCTTAAAGCCACTCTGTATAATCTGTTAGGCCAGAGGCCGTTCTGTATAATCTGTTAGGCCAGAGGCCGTTCTGTATAATCTGTTGGGCCTGAGGCCGCTTTTCATAATGTGTTGGGCCTATGGCCGTTTTGTATTTTACATGGGCTTGAAGCTAGTCTGTATTATATGTGAGCCTGAGACTGTATTGAAATATAGTTATGGATAAGACCTGTGTATGGTTGGTGTCTGTCTATTTATTTTATCCAAGGTTTTGCTTATTCAATTAACCTTCTTACATTGCTATTATTCACTAAGCTTTGCTCATTCTGTTTTATATATATTTCTGTAGGTAAGCCATCGGGGATTGACACTAGAGTTGTACTGAGGTTCGCCTGTCTGCCAAGTCACCTGGGGTATGTCTCCACGTGGAAGCCTTAATTTGTGTTGAGAGTCATATAAATTATTAAGTCTTATGTAAGTGTGTGTGAGATCTATATAAATTCTGTGATTGTATATGTATAGTTGGAAGTGTATTTAAATGCTTAAATCCAATTAAACCATCATATATACACAAGCTCAATGGATGTTGTCATTTATTGATATTGTTT
Organism: Camellia lanceoleosa; assembly: GCA_025200525.1. NCBI lineage: Eukaryota > Viridiplantae > Streptophyta > Magnoliopsida > Ericales > Theaceae > Camellia > Camellia lanceoleosa. Next base: position 69,722,841 of record CM045764.1, read on the forward strand.
CCGCTTAAGGCCCTGTATGTGATTAAATATTATTCTAAAATTCTGTTTTGAGGCCTATGTACAGGCCGGTCACAGACCAAACTTTTAGGGGCGGGTTCGGATCGTGACAATTACAAAGTGGTCACTCGAGCGCAAATTTTGCTGCTCGAGCGGAAGTGCAGGATCTAGGATTTCCAGATTGCACTCCCAAGCTCCAAACTTGAATTAAACATTTTGAAACTCATCCTTTTGAGCCAAAACTCCAGAAAGCATTGAGAAACTTGTAGAATATCATAAATTGAAGATCATTTTGCCAAATCAAGGTCCAAAAGTAAGCCAATTGCTCGAAACTTAAACTTGAAATTGGGAAAACATGTCATTACATACCATGCATGCAAAGATACAAGCTCAAGCTTTCAAAACATGACCAAGTGAGGCAAACTGGTGGAAAACAAGATGAATTCTCAAAACTAAAATAAACTTGACACATGCAAGTGAAAATTCTTTGCAATCAAACTCAAAATGCTATGATATATTCATGCATGCATGATTTGAGTTACAATTCTATAATCCTAGTTCATTCTCATGTCATTCCACCTTCTTTACTTGAATTATTACAAAAACTAACTCAATTACACAATTAAGGGTTGGATTTCTTACCTTAGATGCTTAACTATGTGCTCTAGAGTTAATTGATTGAAGTTCCTAGCCAACTCTCCAATCCTCAAGCAATTCTTTTGTTTGAAGTCACTTCCCTCTTAGTCTCTCTCTCTCTTTACACGTTTTTGAGCTCAAGCAAGAGGAAATGAGAGTGCAAAAAGTGTATATAAGGTATTGAGGTGGCCTTATATAGGCTTGATCAAAAAATTAATTAATTAGCTTACCACTAATCTGATGAGCATTAAATTATTCTAATTTAATCATTCCGAGTCGAATTCTAATTAAACTTACCATAATGTTCTAAAATTCCAATTAACACGTAATTCAAGTCAATTTCGCGATCGGATGCCGATAACGCCTTCAATTCGCAGAACAAAACATATACATGAACAAATCTTTCTATGACAAACATATATGAATACAAATAATGCAACACATATACAATTAATGTAAAATTTCACCTTAATTACTTATTAAGCATTCCTAATTGTGGATTATACGTTAATCGTGGGTTGGGGTTGTTACATCAGCCGTTACTAGAGTAACACAAGACTTGTTCACTGGTAAGCAGTGAAGAGGATTTTTTGCCATCTTTGTCCATGATGGAGTTACAGTACATTGCTTGTTCAGCAACAGTACTTAAGGCTATTTGATTGAGGAGATTCATATAGTGCCTAGGGATCATGGCTATTGTAGCGTTATGATCCATATTAATAGTATGGCAGCTTTGGCATATTCTAGGGATTCTAAGTGTCTTGGTAGGACCAAACACATTGACATTCATTTTCACTTTATTCAAGGTGTGATTGCACGAGTGGAGGTAGTCCTACAGCATATATCCACTAGCAAGATAATGGTCGATCCACTACTAGAGATACTTTCCAAACTCATGTTAGGAGTTTAGGACTTCATAGGATTTGATATATCTTGGATACCACATTGACTATGTTGGATATTTTTATGAGTATTGTATGCATAATAATTAATTCATGTGGTTTCAAGGCGTAATTGATACTATTAGCACACATTGTATATGATGAAACCAGGTTTAGATCGGCATTCTCACACTGGCAATCACCCTAGCACTTGTAGAGCGAATGGGATGAGACATTAGTTATCTTGGTGCTTAGAGAGCGAGCGAGGTTAATGTTTTGTAACTTGAGAAGTAAACAAAACTGATTCATTATGAGATGTCGCCTTAGCATTAGCTAAGATGAGACTTTAAAAAGTCGAACATGAAGTTATCCACAGCTTCATGAAGCCTGAATATAGCCGAATGTAAGATCTTAGATAGGCACTTGATGAGCGAATATGCTAAGAAACTCAGGTTAGGCGCTTGTATAGCGACTAGATTAAGATTCGTATGGCATTAGAGAGTAACAGACCCAATCTAGTGGGAGCTCCGCTATAGCATACATATCATACTGTATGTACTACCATCAACCACTTGAGGGAGGCTAGATGGATCCCTGCTCTAGCACTGTGTGAGCCCTGTTAGGCCAATATTAGGCCTACACTATATCCTTGAACCTGGAACTATGCCATGAATTGATGATTTGATGTCGCTACTTTAGCATGTCATCCAAGGGTCATAATGAATACGATCCAGAGAACTATGTCCAGGAAAGCGGTCAAGTTTGAGTGAATGGACATGAGTGGTTGGGGAAGATCGTTGGAAATCATACCCTTGTATTGTAGCTCATTGCCCGGCAATTGTGTCGAATTTGAGATTACGATATAGTCATGAGTACAAATACAGTGTTGAGGTCAAGCATGTTTATGAGCTATGACTCGCGACGGGTTTTAAAATATTTGATTTGGTATGATCCAATGAATTTGGGGTGTAGACGAGATATTTTGAGTGATGTGCTATGTTAGTCTATGATGGCTTAATATAGCACTCCTACCTTTATATCTTCTCGTTAGGCTGCACACTCTATTTTTTCGTATGAGGAATGGATTCAGTGAGATATTGAGAAATGAAGGTTGTGAATGTAACCAATGATGTGGACGAGTGGGAAATGTTTGAAATTGGGTCAGATTTGACCCAACCCGACCCATAACCTTGGAGCGTCCACATAGGTTGTAGATAATTCACACTATTTAATGAATAAGATAATTAAGAGCATTATCCTTTAGGTTTTTGAGTTGTTGTGGGAGACTACAACTCCACCTCTATCAGGAGAGAATCTCTATATATTTGATATTGAGTGGGAAAATAATGGTCTGCAGATAGAGTTACGCCGCAAGATTTGGGCGGCAGTCTCGATCGAGAAGGTGCTCGGTTAAGGCACCGATTGTGTGAACCGAGCTGCATGCTTTGCAGGAAGGCCGACCAGCCAAGCAGATGACCGGCGCCAGGAAGGGCGTAGTCGACCGAGTTATGAGTTTGTTCGGCAGGAAGGCCGACAAAGGTGAATGCGAGATATATGGATTGGGCTTACCGCCGAGCTCCAGCAGAGAAGGCTGGCATTTGGGAATAGGTAATGTCCAGCATGGTGTGACCTGACAGAGGCATGGATTATGCGCTGACAGATGGGATAGCAGAGCCACGTGTTGAGAGATCATTGGGAGTAGATATGAGGCGCAGAGAGGTATATAAACGAGTCGGCGCCACCCCTTACGGGGATGGACAATTTTTGTAAGTGAGACTTACACTCAAACACTCTCCCTTCTCTCTAGTCATTTTTCCAGGTGTGTGGTTCTAACTTGAGCGTCGGAGGTGTTTTCCGGCCACACACCGCCGGGTAGCTCACTACTTTTGCGCCTTCAGGTGATCGGACAGCTGAGGAACTCGGAAGAAAGGAAGTGCGGGTAGCCGGAATATTTTCTCCCCGTACAGATATATAGAGAAACAATAATACGTATTATTATTAGTATGTGAGTTTACCCGAAAATCTCCTGCAGAAAAAGATTTCTCTCTTTGTTATTCCCTCTTAGGTCACCATTATAAAACCTAGGGATTTGGAGTATGGATATAACATTGAGAAACTCTGGTAACTTCTCAATTGACGAAGAATTTTTCAAACGAGACTCGTAATCTAAATATTCGATCCAAACCATTTCTACTTTAGATAATGTGATTACCCGCATCTTTTCCTTCATATAGAAAAATGTAACACAAATCTGTGGCCCCAGCATAGAAAAAGTTAACAAAGCTCACCCTCCAAATCTGATGTCTTTTTCTTTGATTTGTACAACAATTAATTCCACCAACAAAAACATCTAATGAAATGTTGCTATGGCCTTCTTTGGGAAGTGAATTTTTAGTTTTTTTTGACTAAAATCTATAATAAGATAAAAATAAGTTAAAATAGTTAATAAGATGAAATATTATACCAAATTCATAATAATTTCACTTTCTTTCTCACAAACATCACATTTAACTACAAAAAACAAAAAAAAAAAATTTCCAACTATCTTCTCAAACATAAAATTTTTATCAAAAACTAAAATAATCTACTTTTCAAATAAGACCTGTATCATGCGTGTTCACACTGCATACAATTTGTTTGGGCGGACTGGATTAGCATTCCCATGACTAATAGTCCTTGGACTATGAATTCATTGGATTATGTATCCTATCTTAACTAATAGTAAAGTTTAAAATAATTAGTCCATACTTTAATTGTTTAACCAAACATCGAATTAATAATTTTATTAGACTATTAGTCCAATCCCAAACTCATGTCCACCCAAACAAACATGGCCAGGTTATTAGTAGTTCGGTATTATATATATATCCTCATTAAAATAAAACAGACCCCACCAGTCTTTCCACCTCCACCATATATTTTTCAACTTCTTTGACTTCAATTTTATTCCCCTTTCTTTCCCCTTTTGCTACGGCAAGACAGCCATGTTTGACAAAGCTACTTGCAACCCTTTAATTGGCTTGAATGATATTAATAAAAAAAGAAGACATGAAAAGTTCACATGAGACCTCTCTATATCTTTTTTCTTTTTCTTTTTGTTCATTGTCTCCTAAACTTGGGTTGATTTTGGTAAAATGCTTGGAATTATTAGTTCAATAGGATTGTTAATCTCCTAAAATGATGGGACTAATTCGGACTCATATGTATGAATCTAGTAAATGAAATGAACTTGAAGTATGAAACAAGAAGATAAATGTGGGACAAAGACTTCTACCTTTTTTTATTTTATTTTATTTTATTTTTTTATTTTTTGAGTTAAAGAAGTACTTCATAAAATTAAATCATATAAATACAAGGTTGTCCTCTGACATAGTACCAGTTGATTAAAAGCAATAGAAATAAGTACATGAAATATATGAAATCCTAAGTCCATCTTACTACCCAAATTAGCCAGCAAATCAGTATATGTATTTGTTTTCTTGTAACAATGATTAAGCTCTGAAATTCCCAACTTCTACTCTCTTCATGTTTGTTGCTAAAAGTGTTAATTCTTGTAGTGAACAACCAATTTGGTTATTCATATACTAAAAACAATATTAGCCCACTTTTAAGTGAAAATTATAGCATAAAAAAATATCGTATTAATGGACTTGCAAATTTAATGGTAAGAAAAAGTGATATAATCATCATAAATGAAAATGTTTTGTAGCAAAAATTTAAACAAATACTTGGGATCAGACAATAAAAAAATGAATTTATTTAATTTAATTAGTAAAATGGAGAAAAAAAAAAACGTAATGTAACCAACCCTGCTTGATTAAGATATAAAACTTTATTCAGTTCAGTTGTCACTTATGTCATCCTGTATCCTATATTAATCAAATATAGTACAAATAATACTTCCATGATCTAATCACATCCATCTTCTTCTATATTAGGAATTCTGTTCATAATACCACATTTTTGTAAATAGAATTAAATCTACAAAAACTTATATCGATTATCAAAGGTGGCCTAATAATTAAACTTCTGTCTACTTCTTCACAAATCTCTTTACTATACATAACATAGTCACTATCGTTACTGGGTATATATTATTTTGCTCCTATACATGACATTGTCAAGGCATTAGTGAAAAAAAGATTGAAACCTTTTTTCGCTGGTGTGTAATTTCTTTTTCTTTGAGAAAGTTTGAACAACTTTGATTATTTCAAACTCAGTACAAAAATAATAAATAAAAAATGGAGATGTCAAAAAGAACTTGAATTTGACCAAACCAAACTCCCTTTATTGTTGCACTATAGAAAGTGAGATGCTATGAAATTATCTTACTCGTTGTATCACTGATTGTGTGATGACAGAGCTCGAGAAAATTGTAAATTAAATATTTGAGGAAATTGTAAATTGGTGGAATTTTATTTTTTTTTTATAAATTTCAAATTAGTAATTAACTTTGTCAAATTTAATAATTAAAGTTATAAATTTTTTTTTTATAAATTTATAAATATTTTTGCAATTTTCCCTGACTATTTTGAATCCGATTTCCTATTGGCAAATGAGACCAGTTCTCCAAATGAGATGAATTTATCTTTGACTCAGGCCTCGTTTGGGAACCCACTTTTTTAGTCAAAAAGTTACTAAATTAACCAAAAAATTAACAACTCATACCAAAAAGTCAAAGATTCTCTTTTCTCTCTACTTTTTGCACATCTTTTCGTAAAAAGCTAAAAAGTCATTCCAAACATACTAGTTTTTTTTAGCTCATATTTTAGCAAAATAGTCAAAAAGTTACTAAATTAGCTTGTTCCCAAACGAGGCCTCAATGGCCTTACATCATGACCTAATTAATGGTCATTGGTATGTCATGGTCCAACATTCTAATTAGGGCCCAAAAAAAAAAAAATTTGTTTGCCAAATTATTTTTGAGAATATTTTAATTATTTTTAAATTATTTTTGCACAAAACTAAAAATAATATGAAAATAATTTCATTTTTAAAACACACAAAAAATTAAAACATAACCAAACTTGCTTGTCAACTTGAACTTTGGCAATGTGAATTTGGCACAAATTTAACTTACGCTCTATTTGGTGATAGGTTATTTTAGCCTAAAAATTAAAAAGTTAATACAAGTTATCACATTACTTTCTCCACTCTTTTATATGTATTTTCATAAAAAAAAAAAAATTAAAAATAACTAAAATATTCAATTCTCAAACCATCCCCTAAGATCATATATGATATATCTCATCAATAAAAATAATAATAATAATACTAATTTTAAAAAAAATCGTATGATATGATTTGAAGTGGAGATTATTATTATTTTTTTTGTGGTCAATTAATGAAAGATAATTTGCAAAAATGAGAATTATATCAAACGATAGCAACTACAAGGTCATTATTCACGGTAGGGAAGTCGAATTCAATATCTAATGATGCTAATTTTCAGCCCGAATGGTAATTAAATTATTCGAGAACAACCCATTCCTACCATGTGATCAATAGTGGTCCTAATCCAAATTGACTAGTATATGAGAGACGTTAGGCACGTGTTAAAAGTGCATGCATGCATGTGACATCTTCTAAGCTATTATTGACCATTTCATTAATAATAATAATGTAATTAAAAATGTGGCTTCTAAAAAATAATCACCACCCCCACAATCCTCACACATGTAGCGGGTGGTGATTGGAGGAGAAGGAGAAAAAAAAAAAAAAAAAGCAAAAGAATATGTAGCCAATCAAAAAAGAGAAGGAGTCAGAGGGGATGAGGCGAAAGAGGGCCTTAAACATTTTTGAAAATAAAAAGATGTGACATCTAGACTTTGCCACGTTGCATTTTTTAATGTTATTTATTGTCATTTTACAAGGTTAACAACGAAAATGAAATAATGTTTAGTGGCTCCAAGAGTCAAAAATTGAAATAATATTTTGGAAGTTCTAATAGTAAAAAATAAATAAATATATATTTGTATATGAGAAACAATCACTTTGTTTAGTTTAGAATTTTTAAAAAATTTCAATCAATATTTTTTGTTTTTAGTAATTTTTTTAAATATTTTAAATTTTTTTTTTTTACTTTTTAGATCCACTTAATTTAAATACACTCAAAAAGTACAAAATTTATGAATTTTTTTTTTAAAAAATACAAAAAATTATACAATTTCAATATATATTGTATTTATGGAATTTTTTTTTTAAAAAAAATTACAAATATTTTACTTGTAAGTATATGACTAGGTGAATCTAAAAAATAAAAAATAAAAAAAATTATTAAAATACTAAAAAAAAAGTTCGCAAAAATCAAATAAATACAAAATAAAATATCTCAAATGTATTTTTAAAAATTCAAAATCAAACCGAGCGATAACTCCATGACACAGAATTAATCACATAACAAATCCAAAAAAAAAAAAAATACAATCGAAGAAACTTGAGTGAACCAATCTTTGCAGTCGCAAAGTCTTATAGCTAAAAGCAACTCTAATGCTACTCTTTATTTTTCACTAGTTAAAATATATTTTTATTTGCATGCTCTAACACTATTTTTCATTTTACCTATCTATATACATAAATTGTTTAAATAGTCCCCAAAAGTTCTCTTAATGTAGCTAACTTGAAATTTTTTGGTTAAAATTATTGTAGTTAGCTCATTAGAATGAGTAAAATTACTATAATAGCCAATAAGCTTTTTTTAAAGAGCCTATAAAAATACTCTATTATTTTCTATAACTGATTGTATGTTGATTTCTTATCTATAGAATTATTAAGAATAAAAATATGACGTTGACTTAGGGCTGTTTTGGAAAGTTGATTAAAAATTAATTTTTTAACTTTTTTTTTTGAAAAAAACATGTAGAATAATAGAGAGAATGATGTGATTCAAAATAAGTTAAAAATTGATTTTTATTTTAATTTATTTTTTATTTTTTATTTTTTATTTTTTATTTTTTTTGATCTTCCTGAAAGAGGCCTTATAATAACACATCTCATTTTTAAGTGTTCAAGGAAAGAGAAGGATGCGAAAGTAAACAGAAATGATAAGTTTTATTTATTTATTTATTTATTTTTTTATGGGAGGTACACAGAAAGTTAATCCAAAAGAAATATCTCAAAAACACGTTGAAGGGTTAAAGTTTATTTCATAGATTTTAGCTGCACATTTTCGGGCCTCGTTTTGTGGGGATTTATAAGTTGCTTGGGAAATTAACTATTTTAATTAATTTTTAGATAAATTATCAATATATTCTATGAGATTTGATTAAAATATGAATCGCTCTTTATGATTTTGAAAATTACATTTCACCTTCTGAGGTTTCTAATTTCATAACAAATCGTCTATTTTCTTAATAAATCATAAAGTCAATTAATAATTTTTAATAATGTTAAAAATATATTTCAATTAATAATTTAGGTAATTTTATTATTGTATAAGATAACAATTATAAATTTTATTTTTTTAGTTAATTCTGTTAAATTAAAAATCCTAATAAGAGGGTATTTGTAATTTTTCAAACTATATAGGGCAATTTATATTTTAAGCAAACCTCGAGATGTATTTGTAATGTACCCTTAATTTTTTAATTTTTTTATAAAAAAATAAACAAAATAGTTGATCTTTTGTAATTTTTTTTTTTGACTTTTCAACTAAAATAACTAATTGTTAAAAGGAAAAATTACAATTTAGTGTTGTGTCAAAAAAATAATTATTAAATTATTAAAAAATTTGTAACTTTAATTATTAACTAGCAGGTGGCATACGTGATACTTGTGCAATTTAGATAACTAATAATAAAAAATTTAGTATCATAATATGTATGTTGTTAATGAAACCTAAGGTCTTGGGTTCAAAACTTACTTACATTGTTTATAATAATTTTTTATTTTAACATATATAAAGTTATCACGTGGCATGAAGAGAAGAAGGGTTCACTAAACCAATTTAGGCCTTCACTTAATTATAGTAATAGCGGGTGGCACACGCGATATGTGTGTAATTCAGATAACTAATAATAAAAAAACAAATAATAAACAATTTAATATTATAATATGTATGTGCCTTAAATGATAAGTATGTTCTGAATAAAATCTAAAGTCTTGGGTTCAAAACTTACGTATGCTGTGCATAATAATATTTTTACTTTATCATATATAAAGTTACTACATAACATGAGGAGAAGTAATTTTTTTACATTAGCATATATAAAGTTACAACGTTACATAAGGAGAAGAAGGATTCATTTAATTAATTTAGGTCTTCACTTAATAACAGTATAGATATTGATAAAAACTTTCATTAATTTATAACTATTTTTATAAAAATATACTGATCTATAATATCCTCAGGTTAATGAGTTTTGTTACATCTCTCCATTTTATCACTTCCAATTGTTAGGGTTGACCATGGTCCAATTTGGATTGGTTTGAGATCAAACCAGAACCAATTTATTGTCTACAGTTTCATAAAAATTGGAATCAAATCAAACAATTAAAATCATGAACCAATTTGACCCAAACCATACAAGATTCGGTTCAATTTGGAACCATTATTTCACATAATTTGTTCACAAAAAAAATCATATACTCTAACATTTAACAAAAAAAAAAAAAAAAACTCAAACTATCATAAATTTTAAAAGTAATAATAACATGGTCATGAAACAAATTACTGTCATAATAACATTAAACAAATATTGTTCAACATTAATCTGTTATTATTTTTCAAAACATAAACTTTCGAAAATTATTCCACTATTACCTTAAATAAATATAATATATAATAAATAAAATGGTTTAAGTTATACATTCCGATTCAATTCAAATGAGGAACCAATCCGCAAAAGACCAATTTTTTAATTTTTCAAACTAGGACCGAATCACGAATTAAAAAAATAAAACTAAACCGACTAGATTAGTCTAGACTGATTTGGTTTGCGGATTTTTCAATTTGCTTGCTCTGTCAATTACATCAGTCCCGTCAATTACATCTTTAATGATGTGGCAAATACTTTTGAAATGAGAGAGAAAAATTAAAAAAGAATTGATTAAATGGTATTATTTATCACCTTATTAGAGATGTAATTAATGATGATGAAATAAGGGATGAAACTTTTCTTTGGTTAAAACAAGCCATTATAAAACAAGTGTGTTTGTTTTGAGTTTTTTTTAATTAAGTTTTTTAAAAATTGAGTTTTTTTATTTTCGTTTTTTTTTTGTTTTTAGTGAATACTTTTTCAATTTTAAACATTTTTTTTTTACTTTTTTAGATGCACCTTACTTAGATGTATCTAAAAAGTAAAAAAATTGTGAAAAAATATTTTAAAAAATTAATAAATACATAAAAATATTTTAAAAATGTACTGAATTCGCATATTTTTTATATTTTTGGTATTTAGTGAATTTTTAAAAGATTTTTTCACAAATTTTTTACTTTTTACGTATATTTATGTTAGGTATGTCTAAAAAATTAAAAAAAAAACTTACTTAAAACATTAAAAAAATTCAGTAAAAACAAAAAAATACAAAAAATAAGAAAGTAGAATTTTCTGAAAAGCATTTTTAAAAAACTCTAGCCAAGCAAAGTGATAATACTATGAATCCATCATTAACTATTCAAAAATTATTTAAAATTATCATTCTATAACTTAAATTTATCTGCATATTAACCTCAAATGTAGGGCTAGTCCTAGGGTGAGGCGACTGAGGCGGTCGCCTCAGGCCCCCAATTTTGAATAAAATTTAGGGCCTCTAATTAGGAGAGTGTATCATGTCATGTTATTTCATAATTATTTTAATATTAGCTCCATTTATTTATTTTTATGTTATCGTGTGGTGTTATTTTGATTCGTGTTCGATTGATATTTAATGTAAAAACTTTCACTTTTAGTTAAAAATAACTTAGCAAGTGTATTGAGAGATTAAAATTTTTCTCATAAGTTGAATTTTATGAAATTTATTTCAACTAAATGAAATTATTCATAGAATGTTTGATTTTAATTCAATTGCATTTTTCTAATTAAAAAAATTGTACCTTATTACTATATATTTTTTTATTAGATTGACTCTAAAATAGGTAACAAAAAAATATATATCTTAAATGAAAAAAAGATATTAGCCTTAATTATTATTTTACATACTTTTTTATTCAATTAGATAGAGTTAAATAAAAGATTAAAAAAATGTCATGGCATCCCTTAGTGAATATTCAAATATATAACTAATAATTCATGTTATTGAGTTGTGTCATACTTGGATTCATGTTGAAAATAGTCAATCTTAACTTGCTAATTTTATATATTGCTTGAATTGTGTCGAAAATTCTCATCATTACCCCCAATTAATTTTTATTCTTATAATATTGGTAAGCTAAAAAATAAAGATTCGATTCAACTAACTAAAATTTAACTATTATATATATATATATATATATTTGTTATCTAAATTTTGTTAAATTATAATGCAATAGAAATAAATTTTTATCTTTTTTATTTTATCCAAATAATTTTTTTTTAAATAATAATATACAAAGGGCGAAATTTAAAAAATTCATCCTAAACCCTAATAAGTCAGGGCCGGCCCTACTCACATGAAAGAATTTTAATTTTCAACAATGATACAAATTTTCCAACAAATACAACTTTCGTAACTTCCACTCACTTATAAAAAGTCAAAAATAAAAGAAACAAACAAATAAAAATACACATTTAATTCACCGAAAATACTACGTAGTTCAAATTTTGTAGCTCAAAAGTGATTTAAATGGCCAAAACGACGTCGTTTTAAATATAAAACAATATAAAAATGATCAAAACGATATCATTTTGACTATTTAAACTATTTTTAAACCACAAAATTTGAACTGCAAGACATTTTTCTTAATTCACATCCTTTTAAAAGTCAGGTGAGCTGATAACCTTGGAGGTTGTAACCATTTTTCTTTGATTTTAACCTAGTCTGCCTTACCAGACTTTTTGCTTTCTGAAAAGGTTTGTCTCTGTTGACATGATTGTATTGGATGCAGTTTGAAAGTATCTTGTCACGCCATCGTAAGCGCCATCGTAAGCATGAAAAATTATTAATGAGTCTTAAACACCACGTGATTATACTTTACACCAGCGACAGAGCCAAAAAAGCAAATTAGACGAGGAATTTATTAATTATTATATTAAAAAATTTAATAAAAATATTTAACGTAAATTTTTACGATTATTTTCGAAAAATATAAAAAAATAATATTATTTATAACTAGTGTATCATAAATAATATAAAAAATATAAATATAAGTTTTAAAATAAATTATATAATGATAAAAAAATTTATACAAAATTTGATTAAAAATTTAATATAATGGTAATACTATGTCATCATTAATATATGATATCACCAACTAATAGTAAATAAACACATAGAGAGTGAACTTCACATGTCAGATGTAACTAATAATCTAATAATTTTCATATCTTTATAGTGAGATTACTTATACTTGTATGTCAATAATAATGACATTACCGTTGCATTCAAAATTTTTCATAGATGATATGGTTTATAATAGTCTCTTCATTTTCATTTAAAACAACCATTATTGTTCTCATAATTTTTAAAATACAATGTCCAATTAGTACACATTAATGTATATTTGAGAGGAGAAAGATTGAGTACACATTAATGTATATTTAGGAGAAAAAAAATTGAGTACACACTTAACCTTTGACATGATGTCTAAAGTGGTGGTCCTAAGACTTGAACCTATAACCTTAAGGTTATTAGACTAAATCTTAATTATTGAACTAATAGTCACACTCTTTCTTTATATATACACAAAAAAAAAAAAAAAAAAAAAAAAAAATTCTCAAAATTCAGGAGTGCACGTGATTACCTTGCTGCCTCGGCCACTACTTTACACACATCACAATTCATTATATCCTTTCATAATTTTCAATCACTCAATATAAATTTATAAATTTCGTCACTTTCATCAAGCACAACATTATTAAAACACCGCGTGACAGTACCCAATATTATTATAACACCACATGACAATACCCAATGACCAGCTAATAACTTCTCCGTAAGCATCAGACAGCCTTGCGGTAGGCTGTGAAAGTAGCAGGGCTGCCCAAGAACATCATTATCAAATTTATTAAAATATTTTATAAGTTATTTTATAACCCAAAATTATAGAAATACATTTTCATCAAATAAGATTCAATAATTTTAAATAATAAAATATTTAATATATTATATTTTATTTATCATTTAATCAATTATTAATAATAAACATAAGTGGTAAAATCATTAAATTAGAAGTAAGTATGATTCAAATTGGCTCGATTTAGGATAAGAATAAGATTAATCTGTTATTTACGGTTTTAAAAAAATTAAAATCAATCAAATCTATTTAAATCACAGAACCTATCCGAACTAAATCATTTAAACACGGTTCATTTCGGTTCAGTTTGGAATTACGGATTCACATAATCTATTAACAAAGAAAAATCGTATAACATTTTCATTTCATAATTTTTCAAAACATAAACATTTATATTATTAATTTAAACAAATATAATATCTAGTTCCATAATAACATAACAGCAACAATCACCAAATTCAAAATAAAATAAAATAAAATAAACTATGTTCACCATTAGGCCATTACGAAACTAAAACTTTAAAAAAATAATAATAAATAAATAATTCAATAATTCAATAATAGCAACAAAATTTTATAACAGCAGCTTCATAGCAGCAAATTCCACACCAAATTTCACAGATGCATTATAACAACACTCATCATTGTCATAGTTATGCTCATATGAATTTATATGATTTTCTCTTGTTAAGCTTGCATCTGCAAACTTTGATTTGTTTTCTCTAAGTGAAGGTTTCTGACTTGTTTTGTACTATTGTGTTTTGCCTAAGTGTTGTACTACCTGACCCGATAAATGCATAAGGCACATTTCCATTCAATTCCTTTTTTGTGCAAAATGAAATAATGCGATGCGATGCTAAGAAATTTCAAATACAACATCTTTTCAAAAGCTGTTTCATTCCATCATATTTTACAACAAATAAAGGTACAAGTTTTACAGAAAATAAAACTACCTAACAATGTGCAAAGTGCTACAAACTACTGGCTAAAAAAGTAAAATAAAGCAGGAAATGGCATCAGTATCCTCGAGAACGAGAAGGCGGAGGTCCTCGCATCCTCTTCTGCGGGATAATCTCTGCATTATCATCACCATCCGGATCAGAGCTGTCATCCTCCAGATCCCCCTCAGGCTCATCTCCGCTCCCGGAACCAAGACCGGAGCCTCCCTCCCCAGGAGAGGTCTCTGACACACGCTCTGCGACCTCCTCCTCCTCCTCATCCTCGACAATGGATGCCCTGCATCTACGAGACGACCCTGCTCCTCGAGCTCCTCGGTAAGGCCTGGATGGCCCAGCTCCTCGAGACTCTGTACCTCGAGTAGGTCTAACACCTCGACCTCTCCGAGAAGATCCGGGTGGCCCATCTCGTGTCGAAGCATACACAGGAGGCATCTGAAAATGAAAAGTGCAATACATCAGTTCAAACATAAAAAGCAGGTGCAAGTACAGTATTTGAGTGAGGTGTGTGCCAGATGTGTTCTACACAGCCTATCAGTGCAATAGAATGTTCACAACCAGCATATTGACAGAAATACGATAAATACAAGAGAGATTAAGGGTATCTGGAAGCCCATGATGGACATCTGTGCCTCTCTACGTAGGACCATCCCCTCAAGTAAGGCCACCACCCCGAGCATCTGATCTATGTACTCCCGAGGTGGCTGCAGACACAAGCTCAAGTCATCAATAAATAAGCAACTGCCAAAATGTCTGTGTGACAAATGAAAATGGTAGAACATACCGGTGGTGAGTCAGGATCACTGACATATCTGTGGCCAGGCATCGGAGGCTCCATAGGGATCGGAATCGGAGAAGTGGTCCCATACTGCCAACTCGTCAACTCAGTCGGCATATCTGGCCATCCGGGATGATCAAGAGTCGGAGGGATCGGAGGAATCGAACTGCCTCTACCTCTAGATGCACCAGCCCTGCTAGAAGAAGGGATGTCTGTAGCACGAGCACGACTCGAAGGTGGTGCGCCGGTAGGCCTCAGTGGCGGAACCCGCACCCTCGTCAAGGGGGGCATCAGATATATGCGGCGATAGGTGGCGTAGTTCCCCTCAATAAGATATAACAAAGCATCGGTCCCCTGCATGTCCCTAATGACCTCCTCAGCAGATAGCCTGTCGGCAGTCCGCATAGTGGGTGGAGAGCCTGGAGGGTCCTGGGAATCATACCCCCACACCTGACGCTGAAAGCGTTCCCCCAGGAACCAAGCTCTACCGACTGGTCCCTCGAGCAAGAACCTGTACTGGGAACTAGTCGACCCTCCGGGGTACTGATTCTCGAGGTCATCGCCAAACACTGCCCAAGGCTGCCAAGTGATCTGCGGATAACCAGTGCATAAATCAATCAGAAATCAGAATATACAAAGCAGATCAAAGATGAAATGAAAGAACTGAGAGTTCTGAAATACCTCTGTCGCCCGAACAGTGTCAAAGTACTGTCGCAGAGAGAAGAGAGTCTCTCGAGGCCTCGATAAGTGCTCACCCTCAAACATCAATGAAAATGGAGTCATGGGAGGTCCTGCCACCTCCATCTCTGGGGCTAATGTGGGGAAATATGCATATACCCATAGCTGAGAAAAGCAGTGCGGAATGTGAATACAAAGTGCGAAAAAGCAGAATATAGAATGCAAAGTGCGCCGTGTGTGCAGTGAACAAGTAATGAGGAGCAGAAATGTAAATCAAGAGGACAGAATGTACCTCCCAGGCTCTCCAGTAGCCGCCAAGTAAGTCTCAGCGTCTGTAGAGCTCATGTAGCGATAAAGGGTAGCCAAAGACCGCCCCAATCATACTGACCGACCTGTGATAGGTCTACCAAAGCGCTCAGTAGATACAACCCGACCATGTTCCCTCTATCGGCAAACAGAGTGGTGCCAAAGAGGAACATGAGGAAACCGCGGGTATACTGCTCAACCTCCTCGGGAGACTCAGGCTCCATCTGTGGCCGCCGGAAATGGGAAGAGAACCAAGTATACCGAACCCTCCCAGTACCTCTGTCTACAGGCGGGCGGGCCCCCAATAGACGCATCCAAGCAGCCTCCCACTGACCCATATCCTCGTCGTAAGGAATAGGTCCACCGCCTAGGTCTAGGCCGGTGATCATAGCGAAGTCCAGCGGGGTCATGGTCATATCCCCGGTCGCAGAAAAATGGAAAGAATTGGTGGTGTCCCACCATCTCTCCGCCAAAGCAGCAAATAATGTCCTACTGATGAGGCAGTGTGATAACCCCCTGCAAAATGGTCCGAATCCTGCGAAGTCGACCAAATCCCGGACAGCTTCCGGAAGCTCGGCATACCACTCCCTCGCGGCAGTGGAGCCATACCCTCGCACTGTGCGAGCGCTAGCCTGCATTTAGAATGAATGCGTGTATCAGCAAATGAAATGAAGAAGCTGTATGCAAATGAAATGAAGAAACTGTGTGCTAATCAGTGGGCTGTGTGTTCGCTTCAAATCTGGGCTGCGTGTTCAGTAAATCAGAGTTTGGGACTGTGTGTTCTACTCTTAATCGATTAAGTGTGTTAAAATCACCAGTCAGCTGCGTGTTCAAGAATCGAGTTTGGGGCTGTGTTCTACTCTTAATCGATTAGTGTGTTCGCTTCAAATTTGGGCTGCGTGTTCAGTAAATCTGAGTTTGGGACTCTGTGTTCTACTCTTAATCGATTGTGTGTTCGCTTCAAATCTGAATTGCGTGTTCAAGAAATCGAGTTTGGGGATGTGTTTTACTCTTAATCGATTGGTGTGTTCGCTTCAAATCTGGGCGTGTTGAAATCGAGTTTGGGGTGTGTGTTCTACTCTTAATCGATTAGTGTATTCGCTTCAAATCTGGGTGCGTGTTCGATGAATCGAGTTTGGGACCGTGTGTTCTACTCTTAATCGATTAACGTATTCGCTTCAAATGGGTGTTGATGCAAGAATCGAGTTTGGGACTGTGTTCTATTCTTAATCGATTGGGTTGTGTGTTCGCTTCAAATCTGCGTGTTCAAGAAATCGAGTTTGGGACCTGTGTTCTACTCTTAATCGATTAGGTCGTGTGTTCGCTTCAAATCTGGGCTGCGTGTTCAGTAAATCAGAGTTTGGGACTGTGTGTTCTATTCTTAGTAAGTGGGCTGTGTGTTCACTTCAAAATCTGGGCTGCGCGTTCAGAAAAATCTGAGTTTTGGGACTGTGCGTTCTACTCTTAATCATGGGCTGTGTGTTCATTTCAACTTCAGGCTGTGTGTTCGGTGAATCAATGTTTGAGCTGTATGTTCAAGTTCTACCTAATGAGTACTATACATTCACAATCAGGCGATGTATTGTGCGTTCGTGAAATTCAAGTGGCTAAGTCACATGTTCGGGATGCAAGTAAAGTACTGTGTTGTAAGCTAAATTGTGTGTCTAAGCATGGCGAAGGTACAAAATGCACGAAAGATACAGGAAATAAAGTAAAATACCTCTGCATCGTGGGAGAGGTCTTTGCTCGGCTCATGAAGGAGATCCCTGTGCCGATCGTTGAAATCGGTGAAATGACGAAAAGTGGCTCGTCGAAGCCTATGTACCGCTGGGGCATACCGCTCGGGAATAAAAGGGCGAACCCTCGGGGGCAATGTCATAATGTCGTAATCATCTCCGGTGCCTGGAAAACCTCTACCGCGAGGGAAATGGCCCGCCATGTCGAGAAATCTACAAAGAGGAGCAAAAATGAGCAAAACGAGCCAAAATTGGAAAAAGTCAACAAAAGTCAACTCTCGGGAAATGAAAAGTCAACAAAAGTCAACTCCCGGGAAAATTTTCCAAATATCGAGACAAAATTACCTCAAGTGATGAAAATGAGAAGAGAAGCCCCGAAGTCAAAAATTAGTCGCCTCAAAGTGCTTAAAACTGGAAGATTTTGCAAAAACAACTTGCGTGGGGAGTAGAGGCGTGTATAAAATCTTGAATCTGAAAGAGAAAATGGCTTAAAGAACAAGAGGAGAGAATTTCACACTTGGGGGTGTGATTTCGGAGGCAATGGGCAAGCATATATATAGAAATGCTGAAAATGACCAAAATGCCCCTACTTTGGGCAAGTGGTCGGCCGGCCACCTAACTTGGCTGGCCGGCCACCTCCTTTTTCCCCCTGGCCGATGGCCTCTTCTAGGGTGGTGTGCTGGCCGACCATGCTCCCCACCCCCTCCCCTACCTCTCTGCAAATTTTGAGGAAAATCGGAGTCCCCGGGACTTGAAAAAGTTGAAGAAAAGTGCACTTTCTGGTGCCGAATTGCTCCACCGGAACTTTAATTGCAATTATTGACATGTGTCTCATCATTATTCATCAAAATCAGAGTGTATCCTTTTTAAACCTGTTGTGACCGCTCTGGAAGGTAAATCAGAGGCCGCGATCGAGTTGCCGTCGCCGGAATGCGCGTTTTTTTAGCTCGTTGTTGCGCAACAAACCGGCATCCCGATTTGAGCTCGTTTGTCATTACTTGGCTCATAATTTGCATTCTCATGAATGTTTTGCATTGTCATGCGTGTTTCCTTGATGTACCATACTTCTATACTCGAGCATGCATTGTCGCGCGTTATCTTTTCTCGCATTGTGATGCATCCTTTCACCAACACTGTGTGTGTCCAGCTTTTCGAATCGTAGGAATCACATTGAATATATGTTGTTAGCATATTGTTCTTGTTAAATTCCTCTATTTTGCAGGCACGATATTGTATGTACGGTTCATTTGAAATTTGGTGTGACGAACGAATCGCCTTGGTATCGTATCTTCTCCGTGTGAGACGCGACGAGAATTGAATAATTCTCCGCATTCCTAACTGCATGAAATGTAGTTGTTGCTTTGCATTCTTGCTTAAAACTGTTGCATCTATTTGTCAATACTTGCTTCATTACAGCTTGTTGCACTTGCATAATCACCTGGCTCCGTGCCTATCATTTGCATTCTTGCCCCCCTGCCTGCGGGCACACATCTCTGTTTATCCTGTATGATTGTCTAAGTCTTCGGCCTTGTCAAAAATGGGTCGTCTCTGGGCTTTGACATTCACTCCCGTCACTTCTTGACTTCCGAGTTCTGTCAAAGAGAACAGCTGTAGACACCCATTTTTGATGACCTTAAGACTCGAGCGTCACCGATTGAGCGCTTGGTGATGTTGCATCTTGTGCTCATTCGAAGTTTGAGTCGCGTGGCGCCCTGCCTCCGGACTTCCGAACTCTCTTCTGTGCCTTGTCTCGGTTTGCGAACCAGACTCGGTTTTCTCTGTTTTCTTTCCTGAGGGGAGGGAATGGTCCCGTAGACTATCTCCCGGTGGCCGTGAGCTACTTTTTGTGGCCGTAGGCCATTTTGCCCATTCGGGCCGGTTCGGTTTTCGGGCCGTTAGGCCGTGTGCCTCGGCCAACCATCTCCGTTTTCTCCGGTTTTTGGCATGCACCTCTGTTTTATAGTTCCGAGGAACATTGGGGCCTCTGATGCCCACTTCGTGGCCGAACACCACTTCCGGTGCTTACAGCCGGTTTTCGGGACCCCGAATCGCGCGGTTTGGGCCCCGAGCTTTCATTTTGCATCGGTTTTCTCTGATTTTTGGCAGGAACCTCTGTTTTGTCATTCCGAGGGACACTGGGGTCGCAGATGCCCACCATTGCTGAACACCACTTAGGCTCCTGCGGCCCATTTGAGATCCGAATTGCGGTTTTGGCCGAGCGTTCATTTCTCATTAGTTTTTGTTCAAATTTGGCGGTACCTCTGTTTTCAACACCGGGAAGATCCTTTGGGGGTGAGAAGCCAGCAATTATCCCAGATAACGGTTTCGCTCCTCCGTGCGCCCGTTTTGTTCATAGGGCCAATGTTGAACACCCTAGGGTATTTTCTTCCAACCAAAGCTACATATTTGTGATCGGGGATATGGGAGGACACCAAAAGAGCATGGTCAGCCGACAATTGAATTTCATTTTGGGCCTCTCCTTCAAGTCCTATGTTGTGACTCACCTTGTGTTGTCAATTTTCAACCTTGGAACCTTGTTCTACACATATAGGAGGACACCAAAAGTTGGTGGTCGGCCAGCAATTGTGCATTTCATTTTTGAGCCTCTCCTTCAAGCTCTATGTTGTGACTTCTGCTTCAGAGTTGCCAGATTCCGACCTTGGGGCCTTGTTCTACACACATGGGAGGACACCATTGCATGGTGGTCGGCCAGAGTTTCTTCACTTTAATTTTTGACCATGGCCGGCCGGCCAGGGTGAGTGGCTGGCCGACCAGGTGGGGTGGCCGTGGCCACCTCCTGAAAAATCACTGGCCGGCCGACTTTCTTGCTTTCGGCACCATTCAATTTGTCCGGATATTTTTGTCAAAATATCTCCCCATCCAGGGGATATTTTGGGAGGGAAATCTAGCCTCCATTTCCCTCCCCTTTTACACCTTTTTTTGTCTACTTAAAGGGCTGGACAGCCCCTTCCCTAGGGTTACAAAAGATGGTCTAAAAACCCTCTCTCTCAAATCCTTCATTTCCATAGCCAAATTCTCAAAAAACCTTTAGTCTTTAAGCCAATCCTTCATCAACCCCTAGCACCACTATCACCAACTCCATTTCAGCAGCAAAGGAGTGATTTCTAGTGGCCAAGGATCAACAAATTCAAGCCAAGAAGTAAAGAAAGACTTGTCTTCAAGGGTAAGGTTCAATTTCCCTTTTTCTACCATTTTCTTGCTTCCTTTTTTTACCCCATTTCCTTTTGGTTTTTGGGCTCCGACCCCTACTGGTTTTGTGCTCATTCTGAGCCCCTCTACAACATTGTAGAAGGGCTCAACTCTATTTGGTGTCTCCTTGATACACTTGCTTCAATACCACTCTTTAGGCCATAAAATTGCATGCTTTATTTGGCTTTTGAGTGATCTGATTTTGAGCATACTATGAACTGTTGATGGGCCTATTTTGAGCCCCTCTTCAACATTGAAGAAGGGCTCCACCCTGTTTGGTGATTCTATCATGCACTTGCTTTGTATTTCTGCTAATTTACCGTAAGATTGCATGATATATTTGGCCTATTTGTGATCTGAATTGGAGCATTACATGAACTGATGGTGTGCTTATTTTGAGCCCCTATTCAACATTGAAGAAGGTCTCAACCTGTTTTTCTTGCTCTACATGTCACTTGCCTTGAATTCATGTCATATGCATATTTTGCATGCTTTGTTAGACTCATTTGGCTCCGGATTTAAGCCTTATTCAGGCTTATAAAGAGCCTTATTTTTGTCTCCTTGTCATGTTTTGTTAAGGGCTTTAAGCCATTTGATGATTGGTTTTGGTACTTCCTTTGTATTCCATCTTATCTTCCGTAAAATTGCATGTTTGTTTAGGCCATCTTAGCTTCAGGATTCAGCCTTCATCAGGCTTAGAAATTGTCTTGTTTTGGTTTGTTATTCAAGTTTTATTAAGGTTCTCAAGTTTTTTGGTCATTGCTTATGGTACCTCCCTTTATAGCCCTTGTTAGCTCATTATATTGCATGCTATTTTGAGCCTATCTACATGCTGATTTTGGAGTTGTCATTCACTGTAAATATGCATGTTTTGGACTCCTCTTCAAAGTTGTAGAAGGAAATTTTGTGATTTGAATTTTTCATATACCACTTGCTTTGTAATCCCCCTCTTTTCCCGTATTTTTGCATACCATTGTTGCCATATCTATGCTCACAATTTGGCCATGTTTTGCACTGTAAAAATGCCATTTTTGAGGCCACCTTGCTACTTTTTTTGCTGTCATGTGCCAATTTTGCATGTTTAGCATAGCCGTAGGCCATTTCGGGCACTTAATATCGCATTTCGGGATGATTTAATGCATTGGTTGTCATTTCATACCATTTCGGGGCTGTTTTCCCCTTTATTTAGCTGCTGAAATTTGTTTCGCATGCTTGCATATCATTTTCCATGTCATTTCATGCTTGAGTGCATTGCCTCGGTTTGCATGCCCTTGGGCACGCACTTCGAGGCACTCCGTTTTCATTCATCGGCCTCCTATGTGAGTGAGCTGACGCTCTCCCATGTTGGTATAAGCCCATCGCGGCATTCCGTATGCCATTTCATTCCATTTCATCATCGCCTCGGTTTGCGTGCACTGTAGCGCATTTGAAACTTGATTATATCGATTTTTTTTCTCATTCCATCATCGCCTCGGTTTGCGTGCCTGTGGGCGCGCATTTCGAGGCACTTCGGTTGTATCCGATTTTCTCATTCCATCATCGCCTCGGTTTGCGTGCCTGCGTGCACGCTTTTCGAGGCATCTTATTTTCATCTCATTTTCATCCGAATTGCGCATACTAGGTTGTATCTTAGATTACATTCATGCATTACCTCGGTTTGCGTGCCCGTGTGCACGCATTTCGAGGTTACTCATTTTCATGGCATTGCGCATGCTATATCACATGTTAGCTGCATTTCATGCATATCATGCATATTGCACGGGAAACGAGGCGCGTTTTGTACTCCGAGTAACGGAACGAGTCTCAATTCCCAAGTCACCACCACTCCGGATTACCCGTGATGGAGTTAGGTTTTGTTGTCGCATTCATACGTATTCATCCCTATATTGAGTTGTGCAATCCGATTCCTCGGCCATCATGCATCGGTATGCGTGATTGGTGGCACGAGGATCGAGGCATGCATACATTTGTGAAATACATCGCTATGCCCTTTTCCTGCTCTCTTTCTGACAAAATCGAGGATCAACAACTTTTGAGTCCGTGGCGCATTTAGAAATCATAAGCGAGGCTAATCGGGGCATCGGTGGATTTCCACCGAGGCATCGATGGGCACTATATACAGAAGCAAAAGCGGCCCACGGCTTGCATGCGATTCTTGCTTTCTTAGTTAATTGTTAATTAATTAAGAATTTGTATATTATTTCGCATCGTACATTTGATTTGTATTATTCTTTTATTGATTTGTATATTTATTCGGACCCTCTGCGAGGGCACAACCGTAATAAGGGTGTGTGAGTGTGATGTATGTCTTCAACCCCATTTCTTTCTCCTTTTATTTACACGCTTATGATGGTTAGATATAGGGCATATTTCAATTAGCATACTGACATGACAAAGATGTTTGCATCATTCATCTGTTTTGCGCATAAGCTCGGTAGCATCATACAAACCGCATCGTATCTCAATTCTAAATTGAATACTTGACAATGTAGCATTTCATATGTCATGTTTAGAATAGCCGAGCACGCTATAGTTGCATTTTGCATGTGTGGCATTAGGCAATTCGTTCAGATACTTAGGATCATGCATGATTTCTAATCAGCTTCTGTTTTGGCTTGGAGTACTCGGTAAGTTTTATGCTTTAGCACCCTTGCATGCGTGTGAGTGTTGCCATGAATAGCATGCTTACCATGAGGCTATGTGCTTATGTGATATAACTGCCTTGAATGCCTGTGGGTGGAGGTTGAGTTATTTGAATTGGGACAATGCGTTGACTGTTTGTTTTAAGCCCACTAGATAGTGGCAACATCACTGTTTTCTAAGCCCACCCGAGGGTGGCAAATCCGCATTTTAGCCTACCTGCGGGTAGCACCTTCACACCATTTTCAAACAAACAAACATGAAATGTTTTGTTCCAATTCAGACGGCCCAGTCTATACTTGTTTGCTGCGAGCATCACATAGTAATCTAGGCTAATAACCGGAATAAGAACTCACAATGTTTTCAAAAACAGATATCATGGTTAGTAGAGGCGGTCTTTGTGGCGAGAGGGTGCTCACGATGTGACCTTCCTAATCGTACCCAAGTTCCCGAGCCAACTTTGGTGATGACGGACCACGTGGCCTTTGGCACCGAGTTAGGGTTTCCTAAATTTCCCATTTTAAAAATATTTAGGTGGCGACTACATTATCCGCAAAGCAGTCCATGTTTGGCACTTCTTTCAAAAAATCTGTTTTTCTTCAAAGCGATTTGCGGATTTGGACTCTTTGGTTCGAGATTTGGAACATAACAAAAATCGAGTCGAATCATGCGAGGTCCCCATGCGTTATTCTGATTCTGGCGACTCCGAGGAATTAGAGAACTTGACTCGAACTCGTGATATCTGGTTTTGACTACACTTGTGTGTTTCTTTGCATTGCATTTGCATTGGTGCGCCTAGGACCGTGTTTGCCATATGCCATTCCCAAACGATTCTTGGGAGGCTTGTCTTGTCAAGTCATGTCCATAAAAGTGATCGGCTCTAGGCTCTGACGGCATGGGAACACAAACCCCGGTTTCTTGGGGCACCCTGACCATTCGACCTAGTGCATATTCGGATCCATAGTGACCATTCCAAACTAGGACGGGTTGCTCACCGTTTATAGGTTGTTTGAAGTTGCGTGCGTAGTGAAACCCTAGTTCACGACAAAATAGGGCGAAACCCTACCCCAACATAGGGGTGTTTTGGCTCTCACTTATACGCTATGTGCTTGTTAGAGTCGTCTCTGAGGAATGCATGTATCGAGTTATGAGTTTGACATCGAACTGCGGGCATCGGTTTATGAGTTGGGATATCGAACTGCGGGCATCGATCGATTATCGAGAATCGGTTGTCGCGAATATCCGAGTCGATTTTGGGAAACGATATCTGAGAATAGTGATCGATGGTTGAAGACGGTGTATTTCCGGCTTATTAAAGCTGCGTGTTGTATGCCCATTGTGTGTTGTGTGTATTTAAATTAAGCCGTTATCTTTGTCAGCTTTTACGGTCATTTATTTCTTTTGCTTTATTATCTTTTTGTTAGGGCGATTTGTATACGATTGCTTCAGCTCGATACTCCCCAAGCAATTTGGACACGAGGTCGCCGACTCAACCGTCCGAGGATCTAGTTGCGGACATCCGATGTTCCTCCTTACCCCCAGTCACTAGAAGAAGGCCAAGAAGGCGCAATCTGTCAGAGCACGGATCACCGGAACAGCAGTCTACTCTAGTATCGAGCGATCGGGTTGAGATTCTGTTTACGCTATAGAGATACACTTGCGGTTACTCGGATGGAACAACGAGAATCTGACAATGGAGGCGATGATCGCCCGGATGAGTGAAAGCATGAAACAAATGCAAGATGATGCTATCCGCGGTGAATTTTCCAAACAATGAGCTGTCATGGCCCATGATCTGGTGATCACCGATTACAGCAATGAAACGCCGCATCTGCTTCACACCAGGTCCCTCCTCCACTAGGGGCACATCAGGTTCCTCCTCTACAGGAGCTCCATTACACGAAGATATCTACTGGCCAGAATGCTCCTCCAAACCCTCAGAACACCCAGAATACCCTCCCAAACCCACAGAACGCTCTGCCAAACTTCCAAAACACCCAAGATGACACGGGTCTTCCAACGGGGCTGGCTCCGCCCCCGCTTCCGCCGCAACTGTCTAAAAATACTACACCCAATCACCCGGACTCTCCATTCGAGTTCGAAGTGGACCAGACAGCTCTGAAATTGAGCAAGTTGGAAAAACTCTTCAAGAAATCACAGAGGGTGAAAGCCATACCAGATATTGAGGACGGCTATACTGACGTGGCCGTGACTTTGCCGGACAGATTTAAGATGCCCCAGATCGACCGTTTTGATGGGTCTGGGGACCCCATGGTTCATCTGGTACATTTCGGATGTCTTGAGGCCAATGGGCCTAACCAGATTGAAGCTCTCGCTTTTGGCGAACCTTGTCGAGTGGCATGGTCACATAAAGTTGGACAATGATGTCAAGAGGAATTGGGATGAGATGGCTGGGGCCTTTGTTGCACAATACTCCTATAACACACAGATCGAGATTACTACTCGTGATCTCGAGACAACAAGGTAGGAACCCAAGGAGTCCTTCTCTGACTTTGTAACCCGGTGGAGGGCAAAGGCATCGATGATGACCTTGAGGCCCTGAGCGAAGATCGGTCGGATGATTGTGCGCAATCTCCAACCCGGGTTAATGAAGAAGATGATTGTAGTTCCCTTCCCCACCTTCGCAGATCTGCATGATATGGGAATGCAGATTGAAGATGCGATAAAGCAGGGTCTGTTTGACCAAGACCGGGAACAGCCCCGGCGGACATTCAACCGAAACAACAATGCGGGCCCGAGCGGCTCTACCAATGCAAGAACTTCAGAGGTCGGAATGGTCACCACCAATCCCCCTTCCCAACCAAGGCCCGCAGCGGCCACACCTTTTTCTGATGCATCTGGGAGTAGTAACCAAGCTTCCAGATACCAATCTAGGGGCCAACGAACCTTCTCTCCACTACATATGCCTTTGACCAAAGTCCTCGGGGTTCTAGTTAGAAAAGGGCATCTGAAACCCTTGGAACCGAGGCCCCCTCCAAATCCACTCCCCCCTTCCCATAACCCAGCCAAATATTGCAAATACCACCAGCAGCATGGTCACGATACCGACCAATGTTTCAGGCTGCGTCATGAGATTCAAGATCTCATTGACAAAAACATCATCCTACCTCCCGAGCGACCCAATGTTACCACCAACCCACTCCCAGTACATAACCAAGATCCACCTAAAAGAATCAATTTCATCCAAACTGGGGGCGTGTCTTACGACCCTAGTATCTACATTACTCCCTCCCACTTACCCAAGCCGGAGGTGATCCTGCCTGACAGCACTGATTTGTGCATGATGGACACCTCTACAACCCAACCAGAGCCAAAGGTGGTGACTACCGAAAATGGGATTGGGCAGGCTTCTGAGGAGAGTAAAACTGTTGAGCATAGGGTGGTGCAGTCTGAGAATTTAGCTGGCGGAGCTTATGATCCCAGTGGATATATCTTGTCAATAAGCCAGCCTAAGCTGAGTGTGGAGTCGCCGGAAGAGGCTGAAGTGTGTATGATCCGGGGGGACAAACTTGAATCAGTGGGGGATGATCTGACAACGATGGAAAAGGACTTCGCCAACCTCCAGTTTTTCAATGACCAAGAATCCGGGGACGCATCAATTAACTGGTTCGAAGACGAGTCGGTGAAGTCGTCGGGTGGTTGGATGATCAACGGATATTGTACCATTTGTGGCGGAAGGGCGAGGTCGAACTAAATTGCGGAGAGCGCAGTGCGAAGAGTTCGCTCGGGACCAAGACATTTTGCAAACCGAACAATTGACCTTTGGAGGAACAAGAAAAGAAATGGGATTACGAGAGGATCCAGAAAACAAAGAACCATGAGGAGGTTGAGGCTTTGTGAGCACAAAAGCCGAACATCTTTGTGAGCATGCGGGAGGAAAATGCTGAGAGTGCAAACAAGCCGGAACCAAACAGGTGCCTGCTAGATGCTAATGGAATGTGGTGGGAAGATGACGACTTGTATCTCGCCCACACAGACGAAGATTGGGTAGGTGGCCAGCAGACGACTGGTACCTCGAAGAGGTGGACCATATGACTAGAAGTGGGCGGTATTTCAAGCCCCCACACCTTGATCAACCCGAGGCATCAGGGAAAGATAAGGAAGCGGAGAAGCGGAGGGAGAAGCAAGTTGAAGAAGAGGCATCTTGAAGCGACTAAAGAAAATACAAGCGAACATCTCCATCAGGGATCGCTTATGGCTTCAAGGGTACCAGGCAGTGTCCTCTCTGCTATGGACAAAGCCAAACTCTCAATCGAAACTACGCGGAACAACTAGTTAGGCTAGTCTTTCCGGAGGAGGTTCCCGGCGTTGACCTTTTGGATAAGGCTGCCACGAGGCGTGGATCATAATGACCTCTCTACATCTCTGTAGAATCGAGGGACAAATGGATTCGGTGGTCTTGGTTGATCTGGGATCCGCTATCAATGTCTGCCCGGCGGAGCGGCCTATGCAATTGGGTTAAAAACTGCAGACTTCACCCCAACTACTCAAGTGATCAAAGCCTATGACAATACAAGCGGGGATGTCACAGGGACGGTAAAATCCAAACCAAGATAGGGCACGGACAACAAGAGGTAGATTTTCACGTCTTGGAGGTCCGCATCTTTAACATGCTTTTGGGCGACCACTGGTTGCATCGGTGAAGGCTGTCTCATCTACTCTACATCAAATGGTGAAATACCCCTATGGAAAGGAGTAGCCATTGTTTTGGGAATTCATCAATCCATCCTCCGGAGTATCTCGCCGATCTGGAGATCGAACACGGCATGGAAGATATGTTCATATCGGGATTTACTTTGGGTGAGGCGGGTGGTGCAAAACATTATGGTACATGAATGAAGGTATATGCGTCGATGCTCAATCCGTCTACCTCATGAACAAGCTACAACATATCCACAGGATGGGATTGGGAAGAAAGCGGCGAGAAAGAATTCGCGGCGTTGGCGAAGTGCCACACAATCCACATACCTTTGGATTGGGTTATCGCCCACCAAAGAAGATTAGACGAGAAAGGAAGAAATGGCGTGAGCGAGCGAGCAAAGCAGGCTGGGAAGCCTTTTGATCTAATGCACATGCCCATCCAGGGTACCCTGAACGGACGCTTTGTCCGGGAGGGGGAGGACTTTCCATTTTGCGGCTTCCCAGAGCCATGGTTTAACGCGGAAAGGAAGCGCGTACCAGGCTTCGAAATCTTCTTCGACCTGCAACTATCTGGGATAGCGTTGCCCGCAGGCGAACCACACCCAACAATTGAGGAGGCGAATAAAGCGGAGGATTACGAGGCGCGGAATTGGAAATGGGGTAGCAGCATGTCTCCTCTCGATCCTCCGTCGACCAAGATTGCTTGGGGAATAACTTCATGGTCTCCATGATTGGGGATGAAAGCAGTGAGCCAACCAGGACTATCTTGAATGCATCAATCGCACCTCTCTCACTTGGCGATCTGAGGAGGATTCTTATCCAGATTCAAGGTCGGTAGTGGTAGGAATCTGATTCCACCGAGTCTTGTGAGTCGAATCGATTCAACTCGATCGAGTCTGGTACTCTGGGGATGTTAACGGATGCGAGTCTGTCGGTCGTCTTTTCATTTTCATTTGAGTCTGTTGTAAGATGAATTGGGCGATTTGGATGAACTTAATGAGAATGAGGTGAATGTGGTTTCAGTACTTTTACGTGCCCTAATTTATTGCATTAATTGGACTTTCAAAATTTTGATCAAAAGCGAGGACGAAGTTCCTCCGATTTTACAACGTCTAATTGAGCAAGAGCAAGAGATTTGTCAAGCCATTAATGGATGAAATCATTTACGTGAATATTAGTCTTGAGGAGGACCCGCTTGGTCCGAGATCGGGTCCACGTTGTCTTCGGAGGAACGCGAGCACTTAGTCGCTTTATTAAAAGATTTCAAAGATGTTTTCGCGTGGTCCTCACGAAGACATGCCCGAATCGATCTGAGATTGTCTGACATCGGATCCCCTTGACCGAGGCCGACACATCAAGCGAAGCTCGGAAGGATCCGGATTGGGCTCTCAAGATTAAGGAAGAGGTCACCAAGCAAATTGACGGGCTTCTGCTAGTATCGGAATATCGACTTGGTTGGCCAACATTGTTCGGTCTTAGAAGAAAGATGGCGGGATCCGGTGTGTGTAGACTTCAGGATTTGAGCAGGCGGTCAGAAGGGCGACTTTCCTGCCACACATTGATGAGTTAGTGGACTTCACGGGGCATGCATTGCTCTCATTCATGGATGGCTTCTCGGTACAATCGGATAGTGATGGCGCGGAAGACGAGAGAAAAGCGCATTCACCACCCGTAGAACATCTCTACTAGGGTCATGCCGTTTGGGTTGAAGAATGCTGGGGCTACTTATCAACGAGCCGCGACCACAATACTACATGATATGATCCACAAAGAGGTTGAGGTATATGTGGACGACATGATTGTCAAGTCCAAAGAAAGAGAGGGCCACTACACCGCCTTGCGCAAGTTTTTCCAAAGGATCAGGGAATTCCGGTTGCGGCTAAACCCTCAGAAATGTACGTTTGGTGTCACAGCGGGAAAATCTTTGGGGTTCGATTACACAAAGGGGCATCGTGGTCGACCCTTCCAAAATCAAGGCCATCTTAGAAATGCCACCACCAAGGACTGAAAAGGAGGTGCGAGGCTTTCTGGGTAAAGTGCAATTCATAAGACGGTTTATTTCAAAATTAACCTTGACTTGTGAACCACTTTTTGGTCTTCTGAAGAAAGGCAAGAAGTTCCAATGGGACGGCCGGTGTCAAGCTGCATTTGAACAGATTAAAGAATATCTACAAAACCTACCCGTTTTATCACTAGCAGAACCAGGGAAACCGTTGATTTTGTATCTGTCAGTGACGGAGACCACGATGGGCTGCATGCTTGCACAAGAATCAGAAGATAGGGTGGAGAAAGCCATCTACTATTTGAGCAAGAAGATGCTAGAATATGAGACCCGGTATACGCCGCTAGAAAAGGCTTGCCTAGCTCTGGTATGGGCTACCAGGAAGCTGCGGCACTACCTGTTAGCTCACTCTGTAATGTTGGTTTCGCGACTTGATCCCATCAAATATCTTTTCGAGAAACCGGTAACTTCTGGTAGGCTAGCTCGTTGGTTCTTTGTTGCTCTCCGAATTTGATCTCACATATATGTCGCGCAAGTCAGTGAAACGAAGAGCAGTGGCAGATCTCCTAGCCGACCATCCCGTTGAGGGGGATGAAGTAGTTGAGTACCTATTCCCGGATGAATCAATTCTGCATATCGGCGAAACTTGGACAATGTACTTTGACGGAGCGTCAAATCAACATGGGTATGGGATAGGAGTGTTACTGATAGCACCCGACAATTCCCGTATCCCTCTAGCCTTCAAACTCCGGTTCAAAGTCTTAAACAATGAAGCAGTATATGAAGCGTGCATTCTTTGGTTTAAGCGACCACGGAACTAGGGGCAAGACGGTTGGGCGTCATTGGGGATTGAACCTTGTTGTGTCTCAAGCTAAAGGAGACCGGAAAGTAAAAGAGGAAAATATGATGATGTATCACCAAACCTTGGATTTCTTGATTCCTCGGTTTGAAAAGTTAAGTTTTACTCATCTACTAAGAGAACAACAAGTTCATGACGCTTTAGCAACTCTATCATCCATGATAGACATCCCATGGAGTCCGAATCGTCCGGTCATTATTGACCGAAATTTGCACGCCTATGAGTCGATTGCGACCATAGATGAAGTTCGGGACGAACACCCCTGGTATTACGACATCTGGAACTTTTTGGGAACAGAAACATACCCGCCAGGGGTGAATGCCAAAGACAAAAGGGCAATAAGAAGGTTGGCCGTTCAGTTCATCATCTGCGGGGGTAAACTGTATAGAAGGGGTCATCTAGGAATGCATAAACTGTGTGTTGGTGCAGAAGAGTCCAAGCGTCTGATGGAAGCCATCCACGGGGGTGAATGTGGTGCACACATGAATGGGGTGATGTTGGCGCGGAAGATCCTTAGACAAGGTTATTATTGGTCCACCATGGATGAGGATTGTATTGGTTTCGTCCGGCGATGCCACAAGTGTCAAATTCATGCAAATCGCATGAACATCCCGCCGTCAAAGCTGTACAACATGACTTCGCCATGGCCATTTTCTGTCTGGGGAATTGATGTGATCGGGGCTGTCACGCCAAAAGGGTCGAATGGGCATGAGTTCATTTTGGTAGCGATAGATTATTTCACAAAGTGGGTTGAGGCCCAATCTTATGCAAGGTTGAAAGCTTCTGCGTTGCAAAATTCATCGAAACAACATTATCTGCCGCCACGAGTCCCAAATGAAATAGTTTCGCACAATGGTTCCCACTTCAAGAAGGAGGTGATTGATTTGTTGGAGAAATACAATGTGGCTTTTCATAAGTCATCTACTTACGCAAACCAGCGGAGCAGCTTGAGGCCGCCAACAAGAATATCAAGCGCATATTGCGAAGATGGTGGAAACCTCGGGATTGGCGGATAATTGCCGTTTGCTCTATGGGGCTCTGAGGACTTGATTAGAACTTCTCTTTGGGCGACTCCGCACTCATTGGTCTATGGGATGGAGGCCGTTACGCCAATTGAAATTGAGGTCCGTCGTTCTGTATTGGTGAGTGCCAAATAGCCAAGCGGTAGCGTGAAAGCAGATTTGAGGAACTCATGCTTTTCGATGAAAGAAGGTTGAAAGCACTGTACCACGTCCAAGGCTATCAACGCAGAATCGCCCGGGCTTTTAACAAGAAAGTTAAGTCCAGGAACTTGAAAGAAGGAGATTTGGTACTCAAGGATAACCGAGCTCCCATCCACGACCCAAGGGGCAAGTTCAGACCTAATTGGACTGGTCCTTACATTATCAAGTCAATCTGGTCAGGTGGAGCTGTAGTTCTGATGGATCTAGATGGCTTGGAGTTTTCCCAACCGATCAACATGGACAAGTTGAAGAAATATTATCCCTAAGAGGCTCGCTAGGCCAAAAACCCGAAAGGGCGACCTAGGCAAAACTCAGAGCATAGAAAATTTGAAATTATAAAAACTGAGCTCGCAAGGTTGAAAACCCGCAAAGGGCGGCCTTGGCAAAAGTTAGAGCGCAAAAGGAGAGCAAAAATACTCGAGCGAACCTGAGCTGAACTCGTAAGACTTGATTCCCATCTTTGGGATCGTGGCGCCTTCACTGAAGTTCAGTCACAATCTTTTCCCCGATCAACTTTGTCCATTCTGATCATCTCAGTCATCCCTATTCAGCAGCATTTATTTTGATCTCCGGTACAGTGCTATTCAGACTAGGGGCAACTTTCGTTGCCACACTTTGCCGAGGCACTTTTCAGACTAGGGGCAACTTTCCAGTTGCTAGGATTCGGCGTTGTACATCTCGGTGAGATCTCGGTGTGTCGATTAATCCATATCGAAAATAGTTTTGAAAAGTTTTAATAAAAGTTGACTTTGTTCAAATTAATCTTTTCACAACTGAGACCATTTTTGGACCAAAAGTGGAGAATTTTCAGTACCACAACCTTCAGTTTCATTGATTTCAAAACAGAGTTCTTTTGCTCTTGCATACAATCGAAGTTGCTTTTTATTACATTCATAAAGAAAACTTGAAAGTACTAATAAAGCAATAAATCTGGGGCATAGTCGAGTCAGGTGTCCCTGCGCCCCCTTCCAGAGCTAGTTGAAGCCTCAGATGCCAACCTAGGCCCAACCTGTGCCTCCTCATTGAGCCAATCCCAGCACTCATCAGATAAAGTGCAACTGAAAACAGGAGCAGGGGCCAGAAGTTCTCTAACTCTCCATGCTGCGGCCTGTCGAGCCAACTGTGCGCCTCGAACTGGAAATGTGGCTGGATACTCTATCCCCTCCGGTGGGCAAGTCTGATCACGGCCAAACTGGCGCAGAATACGGAAAGGGAAGTAGAACACACAGTGAGTCAAGCCAATCAGTCGAATCCCGACCTGTCGGGACATGCTATAACTCATTGCCGGGAGATTGAGCCAAGGGCAGCGCCAAGCAATGCGATCTGCCGACAGGTTGCACATCCATTCAAACCACCAGCCCTCATCAAGAGCATTCACTAGGCGTTGCCGAAAGAAGTAGCCGCGAGCTGAATAAGCGGGACAAGAGTCCACGACTTGCAATTTATCCATCAACCATATCTGGGGAGGGATGAAAAATGAGAGAATAAAGAATAGAGAGATGTACGATGAGAGAAAAGTAAGATAAGGGTTTTGTGAGGAAAAAAAAAAAAAAACGAGCCCGAGGGCCGAGTGATGTGAGTGAATATACATGTGAGCTTGGGTGGGAAACACTACCTGTGATGGTGGACTCCCGCAAACTGGTTGTCTCCGTGATGAAAGCATCAAGCCCATCAATGTCTCGGCCAGAGTCATGACGAAACAACACTTTCCTACTCTCAAACCTTGAGCGACTTCAATCAAACGGATGCTAGCTCCTCCGGAGCCCGAGACAAACAGAAAATGGGATAGTAGACACAAGCGAGGCGTCTTTGAAAGCCCCGCCAATAGTGGTTCTTTGCGGTCACGATGTCGGAGAATCGATGCATCGGGCTCGGGATGTCCAACATTCCATCACCAATCAGAGATCTAGCATCATGCGCATTAAGACCGCACATCCGCCCTAAGGCTTGGGCATAGCTAAAATTGAGCTGGGGGAGAATTTCCTCACCTCGCTCGGACTCCATCAAGATTTGAAAATCTTCAAAAGTAGGACATACCTCTTGCCCGTCAAAGCTAAAGACGTGCGTCACTGGGTTCCAGAACCTTGCCGCAGCAGAGAGGAAAGGAAGATCTGTTGAGTCCGGCTTAGCGTGAATAGTGCATTCAAGCCAAAACCCCGGAAGTTCAACTTCTCCGAGCCATCTAAAGAAGAAATCCAAGATGTAAGATTTTCAGTGAGAAATGCTTCCATTTTGAGAGGAAATGTGATGAAATGAATGAGTTCCAAGATTGGAGCTTTTATAGGAGGCCAAAACACTATTCACGGGACACTTGTCAAAATTTCGGTGGTCACGGGAGGAGTGGCCGGCCGGCCACCTATCCTAGTAGGCCGGCCACTCTTTGTTTTCCGGATACAAAATGATTTCGGCCGTGCGTTGGTCCTGTTTTGCCCGCCGGAAGGAAGTTTGAGGTACTTTCATGCATCGGGAATGTCGAAGGCCTCCATTTCTATCAGTTTCGAATACATTCCATCATCCAGATCGTCCATCTGAAATACATTTTGTCGTGTTTTTGCTCATCGAGTTGTTGTTTTGATTATCGAGTTGTAAGTTTGTCGAGCTGTCGCATTTTGTGTTTTGAGTCGTTACCCTTTGGTTGCACAATTTTGTTAAGTCTTGTTTATTGAGCCGTTAACATTGTTGTACTTTGTTTATCGAGTTGTAAACTTGCTAAGATTCTGTTATTTCTTAGTGAGTCAATTTGTTTTAATTTGTTGCGTCGATTCACTACCTGACCCGATAAATGTATAAGGCACATTTCCATTCAATTCCTTTTTTGTGCAAAATGAAATAATGCGATGCGATGCTAAGAAATTTCAAATACAACATCTTTTCAAAAGCTGTTTCATTCCATCATATTTTACAACAAATAAAGGTACAAGTTTTACAGAAAATAAAACTGCCTAACAATGTGCAAAGTGCTACAAACTACTGGCTAAAAAAGTAAAATAAAGCAGGAAATGGCATCAGTATCCTCGAGAACGAGAAGGCGGAGGTCCTCTCATCCTCTTCTGCGGGATAATCTCTGCATCATCATCACCATCCGGATCAGAGCTGTCATCCTCCGGATCTCCCTCAGGCTCATCTCCGCTCCCGGAACCAAGACCGGAGCCTCCCTCCCCAGGAGAGGTCTCTGAAACACGCTCTGCGACCTCCTCCTCCTCCTCCTCATCCTTGACAATGGATGCCCTGCGTCTGCGAGACGACCCTGCTCCTCGAGCTCCTCGGTAAGGCCTGGATGGCCCAGCTCCTCGAGACTCTGTACCTCGAGTAGGTCTAACACCTCAACCTCTCCGAGAAGATCCGAGTGGCCCACCTCGTGTCGAAGCATACACAGGAGGCATCTGAAAATGAAAAGTGCAATACATCAGTTCAAACATAAAAAGCAAGTGCAAGTACAGTATTTGAGTGAGGTGTGTGCCAGATGTGTTCTACACAGCCTATCAGTGCAATAGAATGTTCACAACCAGCATATTGACAGAAATACGATAAATACAAGAGAGATGAAGGGTACCTGGAAGCCCATGATGGACATCTGTGCCTCTCTACGTAGGACCATCCCCTCAAGTGAGGCCACCACCCCGAGCATCTGATCTATGTACTCCCGAGGTGGCTGCAGACACAAGCTCAAGTCATCAATAAATAAGCAACTGCCAAAATGTCTGTGTGACAAATGAAAATGGTAGAACATACCGGTGGTGAGTCAGGATCACTGACATATCTGTGGCCAGGCATCGGAGGCTCCATAGGGATCGGAATCGGAGAAGTGGTCCCATACTTCGCCAACTCGATCGGCATATCGGCCATCGGGATGATCAAGAGTCGGAGGATCGGAGGAATTGAATCGCCTCTACCTCTAGATGCACCGGCTACTAGAAGAAGGGATGTGCATGTACGAGCACGACTTCGAAGGTGGTGCGGTAGGCCTCGATGCGGAACCGCACCCTCGTCAAGGGGGCATCGGATATATCTTGGCGATAGGTGGCGTAGTTCCTCAATAAGATATAACAAAGCATCGGTCCCTGCATGTCCCTAATGACCTCCTCGTGAATAGCTTTGTCGTGATCCGCATAGTGGGTGGAGGCCTGGCAGGAGGTCTGGGAATCATACCCCCACTTTGGCGAAAGCGTTCCCGAGAACCAAGCTCTGGTGGTCCCTCGAGCAAGAACTGTCTTTGGGAACTAGTCGACCCTCAAAGTCTTGATTCTCGAGGTCATCGCCAAACACTGCCCAAGGCTGCCAAGTGATCTGCGGATAACCAGTGCATAAATCAATCAGAAATCAGAATATACAAAGCAGATCAAAGATGAAATGAAAGAACTGAGAGTTCTGAAATACCTCTGTCGCCCGAACAGTGTCAAAGTACTGTCGCAGAGAGAAGAGAGTCTCTCGAGGCCTCGATAAGTGCTCACCCTCAAACATCAATGAAAATGGAGCCATGGGAGGTCCTGCCACCTCCATCTCTGGGGCTAATGTAGGGAAATATGCATATACCCATAGCTGAGAAAAGCAGTGCGGAATGTGAGTACAAAGTGCGAAAAAGTAGAATACAGAATGCAAAGTGCGCCGTGTGTGCAGTGAACAAGTAATGAGGAGCAGAAATGTAAATCAAGAGGGGATGAATGTACCTCCTGTGCTCTCCAAGAGCCGCCAAGTAAGTCTCCCGTGCGAGGCTGCGCTCATGTAGCGATAAGGGTAGCGAGCCAAGACCACCCCAATCATCTTGACCGACTGTGATAGGTCTACCAGCGCTCGATAGATACAACCCGACCATGTTCCTCTATCGGCAAGCAGTGGTGCCAAGAGGAACATGAGAAACCAATTATCTTGCTCAACCTCCTCGGAGACTCGGGCTCCATCTGTGGCCGGAAATGGGAAGAGAACCAAGTATACCGAACCCTCCGATACCCTCTGTCTCTGATGGCGGGCCCCAATAAACGCATCAAGCAACCTCCCACCGACCCATATCCTCGTCGTGGAATAGGTCCACCGCCTAGGTCTAGGCAGTGATCATAGCGAAGTCGGCGGGGTTATGGTCATATCGATCATGAAAAATGGAAAGAATTGGTGGTGTCCCACCATCTCTCCGAGCGACAAATAATGTCCTCTTGATGAGGCGGTGTGATAACCCCCGCAAAATGGTCCGAATCTGCGAAGTCGACCAAATCCGGACAACTTAGGAAGCTCGGCATACCACTCCCTCATGGCGGTGGAGCCATACCCTCGCCTTTGTCTGGCGCTAGCTGCATTTAGAATGAATCGTGTATCGATAAATGAAATGAAGAAGGCGTATGCAAATGAAATGAAAAGCGTATGTGCTAATCGATTAGAACATGTGTTCGCTTCAAATCAAACTGCGTGTTCGATGCATCGAGTTTGGGGTATGTGTTCTACTCTTAATCGATTAAATGTGTTCGCTTCAAATCTGGCGTGTTGATAAATCGAGTTTGGGGTATGTGTTCTACTCTTAATCGATTAAGGGCGTGTGTTCGCTTCAAATCTGGTGCGTGTTGATGAATCGAGTTTGGGGTATGTGTTCTACTCTTAATCGATGGGTGTGTGTTCGCTTCAAATCTGGGTGCGTGTTGATGCATCGAGTTTGGGATTGGTGTTCTATTCTTAATCGATTAAATTTGTGTTCGCTTCAAATCTGGGCTGCGTGTTGATGAATCGAGTTTGGGGTATGTGTTCTACTCTTAATCGATTAAAGTGTGTTCGCTTCAAATCTGAATGCGTGTTGATAAATCAGAGTTTGGGACTGTGTTCTATTCTTAGTAAGTGGGCTGTGTGTTCACTTCAAAATCTGGGCTGCGCGTTCAGAAAAATCTGAGTTTTGGGACTGTGCGTTCTACTCTTAATCATGGGCTGTGTGTTCATTTCAACTTCAGGCTGTGTGTTCGGTGAATCAATGTTTGAGCTGTATGTTCAAGTTCTACCTAATGAGTACTATACATTCACAATCAGGCGATGTATTATGCGTTCGTGAAATTCAAGTGGCTAAGTCACATGCTCGGGATGCAAGTAAAGTACTGTGTTGTAAGCTAAATTGTGTGTCTAAGCATGGTGAAGGTACAAAATGCACGAAAGATACAGGAAATAAAGTAAAATACCTCTGCATCGTGGGAGAGGTCTTTGCTCGCTCCCACGAAGGAGATCCCCTGCACCGTCGTTGAAATCGGTGAAATAATGAAAAAGTGGCTCGTCGAAGCCTATGTCTGCATTGAGGCATCTATTTCGGGAATAAAAGGCGAACCCTGGGGCAATGTCATAATGTCGTAATCATCTCCGGTGCTGGAAAACCTCTACATGAGAAATGGCCCGCCATGTCGAGAAATCTACAAAGAGGAGCAAAAATGAGCAAAACGAGCCAAAATTAGAAAAAGTCAACAAAAGTCAACTCTCGGGAAATGAAAAGTCAACAAAAGTCAACTCCCGGGAAAATTTTCCAAATATCGAGACAAAATTACCTCAAGTGATGAAAATGAGAAGAGAAGCCCCGAAGTCAAAAATTAGTCGCCTCAAAGTGCTTAAAACTGGAAGATTTCGCAAAAACAACTTGCGTGGGAGGCCGAGGGGCGTGTATAAAATGCAGATCTGAAAGAGAAAATGGCTTAGAGAACAAGAGGAGAGAATTTCACACTTAGGGGTGTGATTTCGGAGGCAATGGGCAAACATATATATAGAAATGCTGAAAATGACCAAAATGCCCCTACTTTGGGCAAGTGGTCGGCCGGCCACCTAACCTGGCTGGCCGGCCACCTCCTTTTTCCCCCTGGCCGATGGCCTCTTCTAGGGTGGTGTGCTGGCCGACCATGCTCCCCACCCCCTCCCCTACCTCTCTGCAAATTTTGAGGAAAATCGGAGTCCCCGGGACCTGAAAAAGTTGAAGAAAAGTGCACTTTCTGGCGCCGAATTGCTCCACCGGAACTTTAATTGCAATTATTGACATGTGTCTCATCATTATTCATCAAAATCAGAGTGTATCCTTTTTAAACCTGTTGTGACCGCTCCGGAAGGTAAATCAGAGGCCGCGATCGAGTTGCCGTCGCCGGAATGCGCGTTTTTTTAGCTCGTTGTTGCGCAACAAACCGGCATCCCGATTTGTGCTCGTTTGTCATTACTTGGCTCATAATTTGCATTCTCATGAATGTTTTGCATTGTCATGCGTGTTTCCTTGATGTACCATACTTCTATACTCGAGCATGCATTGTCGCGCGTTATCTTTTCTCGCATTGTGATGCATCCTTTCACCAACACTGTGTGTGTCCAGCTTTTCGAATCGTAGGAATCACATTGAATATATGTTGTTAGCATATTGTTCTTGTTAAATTCCTCTATTTTGCAGGCACGATATTGTATGTACGGTTCATTTGAGGCTGGTGCGACCAGACGAATCGCGCAGGTATCGTATCTTCTCCGTGTGAGACGCGACGAGAATTGAATAATTCTCCGCATTCCTAACTGCATGAAATGTAGTTGTTGCTTTGCATTCTTGCTTAAAACTGTTGCATCTATTTGTCAATACTTGCTTCATTACAGCTTGTTGCACTTGCATAATCACTTGGCTCCGTGCCTATCATTTGCATTCTTGCCCCCTGCTGCACACATCTCTGTTTATCTGTATGATTGTCTAAGTCTTGACCTTGTCAAAAATGGGTCGTCTCTGGGCTTTGACATTCACTCCGTCACTTCTTGACTTAGAGTTACATCGAAGAGGGAACTGTAGACACCCCATTTTTGATCGACCTTAAGACTCGAGCGTCGCTTGGCGCTTGGTGATGTTGCATCTTGTGCTCGTTCGAAGTTTGAGTCGCGGCCGTCGCCTGCCTCCGGACTTCCGAACTCTCTTCAGGCCTTGTCTCGGTTTGCGAACGGACTCGGTTTTCTCTGTTTTCTTTCTGAGGAGGAATGGTCCGTAGACTATCTCCGGTGGCCGTGAGCTACTTTTTGTGGCGTGAGCCATTTTGCCATTCGGGCGGTTCGGTTTTGGGCCGTTAGGCCGTGTGCCTCGGCTCGGGATCGCCTAACCATCTCCGTTCTCCGGTTTTTGGCACCTCTGTTTTATAGTTTCGAGGAACACTTGGGGCCTCTGATGCCCACGTGGCGAACACCACTTCCGGTGCTTATACGGTTTTCGGGACCGAATCAGCGGTTTGGGCCCCAGCTTTCATTTTGCATCGGTTTTCTCGATTTTGGCAGAACCTCTGTTTTGTCATTCGAGGACACTGGGTTGCAGATGCCCCTTATTCTTGAACACCACTTAGGCTGACCCATTTTGAGATCCCAAATTGCGGTTTTTGGCGTTCATTTCTCATTAGTTTTTGTTCAAATTTGGCGGTACCTCTGTTTCAACACGGGAAGATCCTTTGGGGGTGGGAGGCCAGCAATTATCCCAGATAACCAGTTTCGCTTCTCCAGCGCCCGTTTTGCTCACTTCCGGGCCAATGTTGAACACCCTGGGGCTATTTTCTTCCAACCAAAGCTACATATTTGTGATCAGGGGATATGGGAGGACACCAAAAGAGCATGGTCGGCCCGGCAATTGAATTTCATTTTGGGCCTCTCCTTCAAGTCCTATGTTGTGACTCTGCTTGATGTTGTCAATTTTCAACCTTGGAACCTTGTTCTACACATATAGGAGGACACCAAAAGTTGGTGGTCGGACAATTGTGCATTTCATTTTGAGCCTCTCCTTCAAGCTCTATGTTGTGACTTACCTTGAGTTGCAGATTCGACCTTGGGGCCTTGTTCTACACACATGGGAGGACACCATTGCATGGTGGTCGGCGAGTTTCTTCACTTTAATTTTGACCATGGTAGGCCGGGGTGAGTGGTGGCCGACGGTGGGGTGGCCGGCCACCTCCGAAAAATCACTGGCCGGCCCGACTTCTTGCTCCATTCCAATTTGTCCGGATATTTTTGTCAAAATATCTCCCCATCTGGGGGATATTTTGGGAGGGAAATCTAGCCTCCATTTCCCTCCCCTTTTACACCTTTTTTTGTCTACTTAAAGGGCTGGACAGCCCCTTCCCTAGGGTTACAAAAGATGGTCTAAAAACCCTCTCTCTCAAATCCTTCATTTCCATAGCCAAATTCTCAAAAAACCTTTGAGTCTTTAAGCCAATCCTTCATCAACCCCTAGCACCACTATCACCAACTCCATTTCAGCAGCAAAGGAGTGATTTCTAGTGGCCAAGGATCAACAAATTCAAGCCAAGAAGTAAAGAAAGACTTGTCTTCAAGGGTAAGGTTCAATTTCCCTTTTTCTACCATTTTCTTGCTTCCTTTTTTTACCCCATTTCCTTTTAGTTTTTGGGCTCCGACCCCTACTGGTTTTGTGCTCATTCTGAGCCCCTCTACAACATTGTAGAAGGGCTCAACTCTATTTGGTGTCTCCTTGATACACTTGCTTCAATACCACTCTTTAGGCCATAAAATTGCATGCTTTATTTGGCTTTTGAGTGATCTGATTTTGAGCATAATATGAACTGTTTATGGGCCTATTTTGAGCCCCTCTTCAACATTGAAGAAGGGCTCCACCCTGTTTGGTGATTCTATCATGCACTTGCTTTGTATTTTTGCTAATTTACCGTAAGATTGCATGATATATTTGGTCTATTTGTGATCTGAATTGGAGAATTTCATGAATTGGAGAATTTCATGATATATTTTGCATGCTTTGTTAGACTCATTTGGATCCGGATTTAAGCCTTCTTCAGGCTTATAAAGAGCCTTATTTTTGTATCCTTGTCATGTTTTGTTAAGGGCTTTAAGCCATTTGATGATTGGTTTTGGTACTTCCTTTGTATTCCATCTTATCTTCCGTAAAATTGCATGTTTGTTTAGGCCATCTTAGCTTCAGAATTCAGCCTTCATCAGGCTTAGAAATTGTCTTGTTTTGGTCTGTTCTTCAAGTTTTATTAAGGGTCTCAAGTTGTTTGGTCATTTCTTATGGTACCTCCCTTTATAGCCCTTGTTAGCTCATTATATTGCATGCTATTTTGAGCCTATCTACATGCTGATTTTGGAGTTGTCATTCACTGTAAATATGCATGTTTTGGACTCCTCTTCAAAGTTTTAGAAGGAAATTTTGTGATTTGAATTTTCCATGTACCACTTGCTTTGTAATCCCCCTCTTTTCCCGTATTTTTGCATACCATTGTTGCCATATCTATGCTCACAATTTGGCCATGTTTTGCACTGTAAAAATGCCATTTTTGAGGCCGCCTTGCTACTGTTTTTGCTTTCATGTGCCAATTTTGCATGTTTAGCATAGCCGTAGGCCATTTCGGGCACTTAATATCGCATTTCGGGATGATTTAATGCATTGGTTGTCATTTCATACCATTTCGGGGCTGTTTTCCCCTTTATTTAGCTGCTGAAATTTGTTTCGCATGCTTGCATATCATTTTCCATGTCATTTCATGCTTGAGTGCATTGCCTCGGTCAAGGGCACGCACTTCGAGGCACTCCGTTTTCATTCATCGGCCTCCTATGTGAGTGAGCTGAGGCTCTCCCATGTTGGTATAAGCCCATCGCGGCATTCCGTATGCCATTTCATTCCATTTCATCATCGCCTCGGTTTGCGTACCTGTGGGCGCGCATTTCGAGGCACTTCGGTTATATCTGATTTTTTTTTTCTCATTCCATCATCGCCTCGGTTTGCGTGCCTGTGGGCGCGCATTTCGAGGCACTTCGGTTGTATCTGATTTTCTCATTCCATCATCGCCTCGGTTTGCGTGCCTGCGTGCACGCTTTTCGAGGCATCTTATTTTCATCTCATTTTCATCCGAATTGCGCATACTAGGTTGTATCTTAGATTACATTCATGCATTACCTCGGTTTGCGTGCCTGTGTGCACGCATTTCGAGGTTACTCATTTTCATGGCATTGCGCATGCTATATCACATGTTAGCTGCATTTCATGCATATCATGCATATTACACGGAAGCGAGGCGTTTTGTACTCGAAATGTGAGCAGGTCTCAATTCCCAAGTCACCACCACTCCGGATTACCCATGATGGAGTTAGGTTTTGTTGTAGCATTCATACGTATTCATCCCTATATTGAGTTGTGCAATCCGATTCCTCGGCCATCATGCATCGGTATGCGTGATTGGTGGCACGAGGATCGAGGCATGCATACATTTGTGAAATACATTGCTATGCCCTTTTCCTGCTCTCTGTTACAGCAAAATCGAGGATCAACAACTTTTCGGAGTCCGACGCGCATTTCGAGAAATACTGCAAACAGAGGCTAATCAGGGCATCCCAGTGGATTTCCACCCGAGGCAGCCCAGCGGGCACTATACATCAGAAGCAAGGCAGCCCCTGGCTCGCATGCCAGTTTACTGCTTTCTTAGTTAATTGTTAATTAATTAAGAATTTGTATATTATTTCAGACTGTATATTTCGGACTGTATTATTCTTTTATTCGGACTGTATATTTATTCGGACCCTCTGCGCAAGGGCACAACTGTAATAAGGGTGTGTGAGTGTGATGTATGTCTTCCAACCCCCATTTCTTTCTCCCTTTTATTTACCTGCTTATGATGGTTAGATATAGGGCATATTTCAATTAGCATACAGCATGACAGCATGTTTGCATCATTCATCTGTTTTGCACGCACCGGGCTCGGCGCATCATACAAACCGCATCTGTATCTCAATTCTAAATTGAATACTTGACAACTGTAGCATTTCA
The DNA here is from genome assembly GCA_025200525.1 of Camellia lanceoleosa. Taxonomy (NCBI): domain Eukaryota; kingdom Viridiplantae; phylum Streptophyta; class Magnoliopsida; order Ericales; family Theaceae; genus Camellia; species Camellia lanceoleosa. The sequence continues at coordinate 69,767,299 of CM045764.1, forward strand.
TATGTCATGTTTAGAATAGCCGAGCCTGCTATAGTTGCATTTTTGCATGTGTGGCATTAGGCAATTCTGTATACTTAGGATCATGCATGATTTCTAATCAGCTTCTGTTTTGGCTTGGAGTACTCGGTAAGTTTTATGCTTTAGCACCCTTGCATGCGTGTGAGTGTTGCCATGAATAGCATGCTTACCATGAGGCTATGTGCTTATGTGATATAACTGCCTTGAATGCCTGTGGGTGGAGGTTGAGTTATTTGAATTGGGACAATGCATTGACTGTTTGTTTTAAGCCCACTAGATAGTGGCAACATCACTGTTTTTCTAAGCCCACCCGAGGGTGGCAAATCCGCATTTTAGCCTACCTGCGGGTAGCACCTTCACACCATTTTCAAACAAACAAACATGAAATGTTTTGTTCCAATTCAGACGGCCCAGTCTATACTTGTTTGCTTCGAGCCCCACATAGTAATCTAGGCTAATACCCGTAATAAGAACTCACAATGTTTTCAAAAACAGATATCATGGTTAGTACAGGCCGGTCTTTGGACCGGCGAGAGGGTGCTCACGATGTGACCTTCCTAATCGTACCCAAGTTCCCGAGCCAACTTTGGTGATGACGGACACGTGGCCTTTTGGCACCGAGTCAGGGTTTCCTAAATTTCCCATTTTAAAAAATATTTAGGTGGCGACTCTGTTATCTGGCAAAGCAGTCCATGTTTGGCACTTCTTTCAAAAAATCTGTTTTTCTTCAAAACGATTTGCCGGATTTGGACTCTTTGGTTCGAGATTTGGAACCGCAACAAAAATCGAGTCCGAACTGTAGCGAGGTCCCCCGCGGGCGTTGTTACACCAGCCTTATATAGGAACGGCACGTTCACATTGATCAAAGAATTTAAGAAAATGAATCTGTCAAGATTCCATGGGCGTATAGAGTTGTTGAAGGCAGAAGCATGGGTTCTTGAAATGGAGAAGTTGTTTGAAGTCTTTCCTAGTACTAACACCCAGAAGGTGTCATTGGCAGCATTCACACTAGACGATGACGCTCGTAGGTGGTGGATGATGATCCGAGAAGGTAATCCAGGTTTGACTTGGGCTAGATTTTTGGAGTTATTTTATGACAAGCATTTTCCCCTTAGTGTCCGAGATCTCAAGACCACGGAATTCCAAACTTTGACATAGGGTAACAGAACAGTAGCTAAGTATGATCGTATTTTCACCGAGTTGGCTAAGTATGCATCTCACGCTGTCAATACCAAATACAGAAAAGCTAGAAAGTTTGAGAGTGGACTTCGTGGGCAGATACAAGATCGAGTTAATATGCTCAATATGCCAACTTATGCCGGAGTATTAGACAAAGCTGGAGCATGTTTCGAATGCGGTGAGATAGGCCATCGAGTTAAGGACTGTCCCAAGGCAAGGGCTAAGAATGGTAAGAAAAATGGGAGTTCCTCAAGATCTGCATAGAAAAGTAATGTCGGGAAAGGACAGATGAGGCAGTGCAGAGTCTTTGCATTAGTGCCAGGAGACACTCAGAGTGTCGAGACAGTAGTGTTAGATATACTTCCAATTTGCTCTCAAGATGCATATATATAGATTGATTTGGGTTCTACACATTCATTTGTATCTGCTAAGTTTGCTGAGAAGTTAGATAGAGAATTAGAACCCCTTGGTTATTTGTTATCAGTGTCTACTCCATCTGGAAGAACTATGACTGTTGCATCCATTTATAGAACATGTGTTGTTGTGATTGAGAATGTTGAATTATTAGTTGATTTGATGCCGTTGAACATGACTCATTTCGATGCTATACTTGGGAATGGATTGGTTAGTAGCAAATCATGCATCCATTAATTGTGCTTCTAAAAGTGTCACTTTTAAACCCCCGAACCAAGCCTAGGTTACATTTCAGGGTAAAGGAGTATTGTCCCCACCTTACTTGATTTCATCCATGAAAGCTTATAAGTTGATCCGAAAAGGATGTCAAGGTTATTTGCGTAGTGTACTAAGTAATCTGAATAGAAGTGTTGAATTGCATGATATCCCAATTGTTAATGAGTTCCCCGACGTCTTTTTGAATGATTTGCCTAGCCATTTAGTGGATAGGGAGATAGAATTTACTATTGACGTTATACTGAAAACACAGCCTATCTCCAAAACACCCTATAGGATGGCCCCAGCCGAGCTTAAGGAATTGAAAGTGCAATTACAAGAGTTATTGGATAAGGGTTTTATTAGGTCGAGCACTTCACATTGGGGAGTGCCAGCTTTATTTGTTAAGAAAAAGGACGGTGTACTTCGTCTTTGTATTGATTACCGAGAACTGAATAAGGTAACCATTAAGAATAAGTATCCATTACTGAGGGTTGATGATTTGTTTGATAAGTTACAGGGAGCACGAGGCTTTTCTAATATTGATCTTAGGTCAGGCTACCATCAGCTCAAGGTTAAAGCTGTGGATATTGAGAAGACTGATTTTTGGACAAGGTATGAGCACTACAAATTTTTGGTAATGCCTTTTCGAGTGACCAGTGCTCCTGCTGCATTTATGGATTTGATGAACAGAGTCTTTAAGTCGTACTTAGATGAGTTTGTGGTTGTTTTCATTGATGATATATTGATCTATTCTAAGAGCAAAGATGAGCATGAGAATCATTTGAAACTTGCCTTACAAATTTTGAGAGATAGAAAATTGTATGCTAAGCTTAGCAAGTGTGAGTTTTGGCTTTCTAGTATTTCATTTTTGGGTCATGTGATTAATGAAAAGATAATTTCAGTTGATCCTAGCAAAATTGAATCCATTGTGAATTGGCCGAGGCTGACTAATGTGTCCGAGGTTCGTAGTTTTCTAGGTTTGGCAGGTTATTACAAAAAGTTTGTGAAGGACTTTTCAAAGATTGCAGTACCATTGACACAGTTGACTCGGAAGGGAGTGGTATATGAATGGACCAAGGATAGGGAATCAACTTTCCAGGAGCTAAAGACGAGGTTAGTCACAGCACCGATTCTTGTACTACCATCAGGTAATAAGGAGTTTCAGATTTATAGTGATGCTTGACATAAGGGTTTAGGTTGTGTATTAATGCAAGGGGGTAAAGTCATAGCTTATGCATCTCCTCAGTTGAAACCTCATGAGAAGAATTATCCTACCCATGATCTAGAATTAGCAGCCGTGGTGTTTGCTTTGAAAATTTGGCATTATTTCTTGTATGGAGCTTCTTGTCAAGTTTTTACAGATCACAAGAGTTTAAAGTATTAGTTCACTCAAAAGAAATTGAATATGAGGCAAAGAAGATGGCTTGAGTTGTTGAAGGACTATGACATGCAGATCCAGTATCACCCAGGTAAAGCTAACTAAGTGGCCAACGCTTTGAGTAGAAAATCTATAGGGAGTTTAGCATGTTTGCTAATTGAGCAGAAGAGCATATTTGGGGACCTACAAGACTTAGATGTTGATGTTATTCTCCACCGAGATAAGGGAATCTTAGCGATGATTTCAGTGGAGCCGACTATTATTTAGGAAGTAAAGACAAGACAAATGGAGGATGAATTTTTCAGGAAGGTAGTCGATGAGGTTATCACCAAGCGGAGACCAAGATACTCCATGGAAAATCAAGTACTAAAGTTTAAGGAAAGATTGTGCGTGGCCGACATCCCAGAGTTGAAAAGGAAGATTTTGCAAGAAGCCCATAGTTCCAGATTTGTCGTTTATCCAGGAAATACGAAGATGTACCAAGATGTAAGGCAAACTTTTTGGTGGCCGAATATGAAAAGAGAGATAGCTGAATTTGTATCGCAGTGTTTGTATTGTCAACAAGTGAAAACAAAACATCAAAGACCAATCGGACTTCTCCAACCTTTGTCAATTCCCGAGTGGAAATGGGAACACATCTCCATGGATTTTGTTGTGGGTTTGCCAAGAACACAAAATGGTATGGATTCGATTTGGGTTATTGTTGATAGATTAACCAAGTCAGCACACTTCTTGCCTGTTAAGACTACATTTAATGCCGACCGACTTGCTTCGTTGTATATGAATGAGATTGTTAGACTTCATGGGGTGCTAATGTCTATTGTTTCAGACCGAGATCCAAAATTTGTTTCTAGATTTTGGTAGAGTTTAACCAAGTCATGGATTCGATTTGGGTTATTGTTGATAGATTAACCAAGTCAGCACACTTGTTGCCTGTTAAAACTACATTTAATGCCGACCAACTTGCTTTGTTGTATATGAATGAGATTGTTAGACTTCATGGGGTGCTAATGGCTATTGTTTCAGATCGAGATCCAAAATTTGTTTCTAGATTTTGGTAGAGTTTACAAAGAGCTTTGGGAATCGAGTTGAAATTTAGCACAACTTTTCATCCCCAGACCGATTGGCAAACAGAGAGAACGATTCAGACACTTGAAGATATGCTCAGGTTATGTGTATTGAACTTCAAGGGAAGTTGGGAATTACATTTGCCCTTAGTAGAATTTGCTTAGAATAATAGTTTCCAAGCTACCATTGGCATGGTGCTGTATGAAGCTTTGTATGGGAGGAAGTGTAGATCGCCGATATGTTGGACCAAAGTAGGAGATAAAACATTGATCGGTCCCAATATAGTTCAAGTGACAACCGAGAAGATTAAGCTCATTCAACAAAGAATCAAAACTGCTCAGAGCTGACAAAAGAGTTATGCCAACCAATGAAGAAGAGGGTTAGAATTTGAAATTGGGGATCATGTATTCCTAAAAGTTTCACCAATGACAGGAGTTTCAAGATTTGGGAAAAAAGGTAAGTTAGCGCCTCATTACATCGGGCCGTTTGAAATTCTTGAGAGAGTTAATCACGTAGCCTACCGACTTGCTTTGCCACCAGAATAAAGTCAAGTCCACAATGTGTTTCCTGTTTTGATGTTGAGGAAGTATATTCGGGATCCATTACATAGGATTGATCATTTCGGGATTGTGGTTAATGAAGATTTGGGTTATGAGGAGAAGCCGATACGAATTATTGATAAAAAAAAAGTGAAATAATTGAGGAATAAATCAATACCGATGGTGAAAATTGAATGGAATGACCATTATGGCAAGGATGCTACATGGGAAATGGAAGAAGAGATGAAAATCCAACATCCGGAGTTGTTTTTGGGGCAAGGTAACTTAAGTTCGGGGACCAAACTTCTTTAAGGGGAGTAGACTATAACAACCCTCATCCTTGTCTTAGTCATGCTCATATGAATTTATATGATTTTTCCTTGTTAAGTTTGCGCTTGCAAACTTTGATTTGTTTTTCCTAAGTGAAGGTTCCTGACTTGTTTTGTATTATTGTGTTTTGCCTAAATGTTGTATGCATATTTTGTTCCTTGCTTGGATGTTGAACCTAGGCTGCCTACCATTGCTATCTCATGCCTAGGTCACACCTTTGAACCTCTTACACCTAGGCCGCTGAGCGCCAACACCTAGGACCATCTTGGAACCACCTTGGTTGACCTCCCCCATCACCCTGGCATATTGACCGAGATGCGCATCATCTAGGCCAAGGTGTGCATTACCTAGGCCGAGATGTGTATCATCTAGGCAGAGATGTTTATTATCTAAGCATCCTAGATCTTTGATCCTTGAGCCTTGTAATCTTGTTCCTTGACCTGGACAACCTAGGCCGAGGTGTGGCACATTTAGGCCAAGGTGTGACACACCTAGACCAAGTGTTATCCTTCCTAGCCGAAATCATGGAAACCTTACTTGTCTGAAGCCTATATCTTGATCCGGGATCATTACCTTGTCAGAGTGCCCATGCCAGTTTACTTGTTATACACACTTTGACCTACTCTTATCTTTTCATTCTGGCACATTTTTGAGGAGATTTGATCAGGTGATGCCACGTGTCCCAGTAGTGGGTATTAGTCAGGTTAGCAGTGAGAAACCCATATCATTTTGCCATATCTTTGCCTTATAGAGAAAGAAGCTCTAGGAAGAAGAAGAAAGTTTTTAGAGTGAGAACTAGATTTCCAAACTTGATTATTAGAGCTTGAACCGTTGGATTTGTGTTTTGAGGTTATATGAGAATTCAATATAATTTTTTTAAAGGATAAATCACGTTGACTTTCTTGAAGTTTGGATACAACAAATCATACATGTTGAAATCATTAAATCAACCTCTTTATTAGTAAGCCTAAAGGGATCGAAACGAATGTACTTAGTATTAAGACTTAAAGATAAATAAAATAAAATATACATTTTAATATAAGAAATATGACAAAAATTACTTTTTTATTCATAAGAATAACAAATATAAAGAAAACTAGGTTAAGCGTTACGTAAATTAAAACACTAAAGGAATCTAATATAATTATGCAAACTTAAGATATTTATTGTACTTTCTTCAAATTTTAAGAGATGTTAATGTAATTTATCCAATATTTTATTTATATATCATTACAAATGTGATCATTCATTATTTTAATTCTCTCTTAAATATTAAATTTAGAATTAGAAAAAAAAAATAGAATAGAATAGAGTAAAAAATAGAGAGTTTGTTGGAGATTGTATTTGAAAAGATAGTTAGCTAAAAAAAAAAATTGACTTTTTAATTAAAATTTAACCAAAATTTTGACTATTTTGATAGAGATACTCTAATTGTATTGTTTGATTAGCAAAGATTAATAGCGAGGGGATTAACAATTTATGAGATTAGTGTAGAATTAGTTATCCAGCTAGATTGCTGAGATATATAATTTTCTCTTATTCAAGTTTATTTTACAAAAGATATAAAAATTTATAATCCCAATTATATGTATGATTTGTATTATTATTAAGATTAAAAAAATATCAATTTTGTTTGATAGAATGACCATTAGAATCAATCTGAATAATAAAATTTACAATTAAACAATGGAATGTGAATCCTATAGTTTAATAATCATAATCCTATGTTATAGTCCATCTAATCAAACAAGCCAATGTATATTCTCTATCATATTTTGTTCTAAAAGTAAAAAAATTAAGAACAAAAAATAATATGACAAAACTTGTTTTGGAAAATTCAATTATTCCAGTTTTCAAAATCAATTTTGAGTTTTCAATTAGTATTTTTTTTAATGAATTTTTTAATATTTCGATCATTTTTTTTTACAAATACATCTAATCTAAATGTATTCAAAAAATAAAATATTTGTGAATTTTTTTTTAAAAAAAAATCAATAAATACTACAAACTATAATACATTTTCGTATTATTTTATATTATTAACTTTGTGAAAAATTTCTTCACAAATATTCTACTTTTTGAATACATCTAGATTAGAAGCATCTAATAAATAAATAAATAAATTGGCCAAAATTATTTTAAAAATTCACTAAATATATATATATATATATGAATTAAAAACTCAAAATCTGATTTGGAAAATTCTATATATCCATGTTTGGTTTCTATTTCAAAAAACTAAATCATAATTGTTTTTTTATTTTTATTTTTTTATAATAGAAACTAGTTTGATAAAAATAAATATAAAAAATGTAATTTTAAATTTTAAAAAATTATTTCTGACCTCTCAAAAAAATAAAATTATATAAAAATGATAAGTGTTTTTAATTTTTTTTATTTATTTCACCAAATTAAATTTTAGTTTAAAAAAAATTGAAACAAGTTTCTGAAAATAAAAGAAAACATGGTATAATTCTTTTATGTAGAGTGTTGTTGGGCCGGGCTCACTACAGACCTATTCCGATAATCTAAACTATTCATCTTGTTTAATAATATATGTATATTATTTATACAAAACAAAATTAGATTGATTTGATAATCAAAGTCACATTTTGGTGATGTTTGTTTTAAAAATAGGCCGCCTTTTTTTTCGCGGACAAATCTCGCAAAATAATGCACTATGATTATTGAATATATATATTTTTTTATAAATAATTTACAAATATAGTCAAGAAAAATGAACAATTAAAATATCGGCCATGGGCCTTGCAAGGCCTAACATCTCTTTGTAAAGTGGAGAGAGAAGCTCATTCTTTTTTCAAATGGAAACACCCTTTTAAGAAAATATTTTATTTTTTCAAATATTGATTTTGCACAATAATAGAAATAAGGGCACGTGGTCTATAAATCCAAATTTAAATTTTATTTGGTCAAAAGTCCACACTCTTGTCGCATGTTCGGGGTACCCAAGCGCGCTAAATAGTTCGGACCCTTGATCTCTTTGATCTAGTCTCACAAGTGTAATGGAATGCATCACCAGATCTCAGAATCGCCATCTAATTTTTGAAAAAACTAGGAAACTTGTGACTCGTGCCAAGGCCACTTTTCGTCATAACCAAAGATGTCACGATTTAGAACCTATGAGGGGGAAAGGCCATTAATTGAGCACCCTCACTCACCCGATCAAAAGATCGGCCTTTGCTCAACCATGATATAAGTTTTATTGACTTTATATATTCATATTCTGATTATTAATAATCTTAAAAATTACTATGTGAAGTAAACAAGTATAGACTATGTTATTCATTTTGAAACAATTTGATTTCATATATTTTGAAAGAGTTTTGAATAATGTACGAAACACAAAAAATTGAGTTTATGATAAGGAAAATCAATTTTATTCTAAATTGAACGACACAACCTCCTTCCACTAGCAATCATAGAGATATATCAATAAAACAAGTAGCCATATATGAGGATGCTAAAACATAGTAAGAAAATTATGTATAGACGAGATGCTAAAATTATAAACACTCACCTAGTATGTACGAGCGTCTCGCGAAAGACTGCAAAAGAAAGTTAGAATATATATATATGCAAGATTTATATACAAAATATCAATGCAATAAAATCTTCAAATATAAATAAAAAAAATATTCAGAATTTTACAATTATGACCTTGCGTTTGCATCTGGAATGGTCATTTTAGCTAGGACCAACCTTTGTCGCACTTCCAAGGGGTCTCATTGAAAAATTCTCCCAAAATCTGGGCCACACCATAATTTTTTGAAACTTTTGGGCCAAATGCAATTTTCAGAACTCAACGAATATTCTGTAAATATCAAGAAATATTTCATTCGCTAAAGTAATCAGTGCATCATGCTGATGTAAAACTGGGAGGATTTGAACCCACAACCTGAGCCCTTAACACTTAACATCTTAACCATTGTGCCAAGCCAAGTCTTGTATTATTTGTTTGCTCAGATAATATTTAAACACTAAAATCAGAGATTGAATTACCCAAGACTGGACATCCGGTTGGACGTTTGGATGAACAACTGGTAGTCACTTCCCAGTTTTACAGATGGATACTAAGAGATGAATGAAGTGTTTCTAAAAATTTACCTTTAAAAGAAAGGATTTTAATTAGCAAACTTTTTTTTCCCCAAAACCCTCAGGTTATGGAGTATGTTTTTTAAATATCAGTAAGAAAATTCAAATCTTAGCTTTAATAGAGTTTTGGATAGTATATATTAATGGAGATTTATATCTCACCTTGTATTTTCTCTTAATTTTGAGAAAACAAACTCTTTTTTGATCAAAACTTAGACCTCTCTATCATCAAAAAAATTCCCTCTCTTCATAGCTCTTATGGTCTTTTTATATAGGCAATTAAGGAAGGCTCTCGTAGTGGAGAAGGTGGAAGACAAAGTATAATGGAGATAAAGAGAGATCCTTCTGGTAGTGGACATTGTGCCTGTTTGGCAGAGCTTAATTACAGCTTATTTCAGCTTTCAGCTTAATTTAAGCTATTTTGATATGTTTGGTTTAACTTATAGCTTATAGCTTATAGCTTATAGCTTTTTGGAAGTAAGAAATCAGCTTATTCTTTGAGTGGGGCAGGAGATACTTTAAGAATAAGCTGGAAATCAGCTTAAGCTGAAAGTTATAAGCTATAAGCTGTTTAGGCATAAGCTATAAGCACTTTCCCACAGCTCTATCAAACAGGGCTATTAATGTGTATGAAATTTGGTATGAAGAAATATCTAAAAATGGGACAGGCGGACAAAATAAGTTTTCAAACGAGTCTGAAACAATTTGGCCAAAATAGGTAATGGTTGGGATTAAAGCTCAAATTCGATTTTTCTATTGAGAAATTTATAAAATAGTACATTTCAATTTTCATCATCAGGTGTTCGAAAGAAAGTGCCCAAATCTTAAGACCGTTCAAAATGGGGTACCTACAGTTGCCCCTTTGATAGAGCTCAATACATTTCATGATGTGAGTGAATGTTAAAGCCCAAAAACAACCCTTTTGACAAGGCCGTAAGACTTGGGCAAACAAACAAAATGTAGATATAGTTGGTTGAACCTGAAGATTGCTTATGTATCCCTTTACATGGAATCAAACCAGTGTAGTTCAGAGGCAAGATACAAATGATATGCTTGAAATGCAATTGAAAGTTGGACTTATATGTACCACACTACCGGGTTTTTCAAGGTTCATAGTCACTACAATGCAATGCAATAGAATGAATAATATGTGAGGCAAGCCTCATGCACATGATATGAAGCATAACAAGGAGTACAATTCAAACACATTCACATCAAAGAAGAAAAAGGGTTTTAACCAACAAGCAAAACCTAGATCATACAACGATACGAAATAAGGGGCTGGTTTCAATCAAATAACGAAGGAAAGAGTTTTAATCAACAAGCAAGACCTAGACTGTACCTCAATATGAAATAGGGGGTTGGTTTTAACTAGGTAAAGGGAAAAAGGATTTTAACCAACAAGCGAGACCTAGACCGTACCTCGATACAAAATAGGGGGCTGGTTTCAACCGAGTAAAGGGGAAAAGGGGTTTTAACTAACAAGTGAGACCTAGACGGTACCTCGATACGAAATAGGGGGCTGGTTTTAACTGAGTAAAGGGGAAAAGGGTTTTAACCAACAAGACAGACCTAGACTATACCTCAATACAAAATAGGGGGTTGGTTTCAACTAGGTAAAAGGGAAAAGGATTTTAACCAATTGATTGAACAATTGTAACCAAATGATACGGCAGTGTGATAGTTGTAACTATGCATGATAGATGTAACAAGTGGTGAAAGTGTGATTGTGAAAGCAATAAACATAAAGGGTGTGATGTAATAGATGCAACATGTAGTGTGATAAATGCACAAAAGCAGTGCGATGGATGCACGTGCACACACACACACACACACACATACAAACAAAAATTGGAAATGGATGCACAACAACGGTTTTGATGGATGCACAAAAGTGGTTTAGAAATAGTGCTAGGGCCACTCTTTGTGTGTGTGTGTGTGTGTGTGTGTGTGTGTGAAAAGAGTGATGTTCTTTTGAATACCAAATTTTGAAAAAGATTTTGAAACTTAATGTATGAGTCCATTTCATTCCGGGAAACAATGTTTATAGAAAACATATCGAGAAGAATGTTTCAAAGAAGCACCTCATGGGGGAAAGTATTGGGTTCCCAACTTTTTTTTTGATTTTATGAGATTGCAATTGAAGTGTGTTAGAACCTAAACACAAATATGCACAATTTTTTATTTTATTTCTTTTTCTTTTTCTTTTTTATTTATATTTTTTTTTGTGTGTGTATTTTTGTTCTTTTTCCTTTTCTTTTCATTGATTTTTTTTTTTTTATGTCATGCTAAGGTGTCGAGTGCCTCTCTCTTCGTTGTCTTTTCCTTCTTCTTCTTCGTCTTCATCTTCTTCTTCTTCTCTATTTTCTTCCTCTCTTTCTCTCGAGGTGTCGAGCACCATGTTTGAATTCACAAATTCAACATCTACGATGCCTAACAACCGACACCTCGATCCACCCATCGCTTATCCTAATCCCTTTCTTCTATTTTCTTCCCATCATTTGTCTTCTTCTTAACCGAGGTTTGTGAAAGAGGCCTAGAATGGAAAGCTGTAAAAAATTAGGCTTAGGCAGTTCGAGTTTCTCTCTACCATGGCTTTTTTCTGTCCTCTTACTCTCTTTCTTGACCTTAATGATACTTTGATAAAGATAATTGACACTAGCTCTTCTAAGCCTTATCGGAGTGCTCCTACCCCTCAGAGTACTCCTGCTCTTGTTTTTAACTTCCCCATAATATCAGTTAAATAACTAATGGCAACACAATCTAACATTGATGCCAACTTCCACACACTGAAATCGTATGTGAAAACCATGATTGCGGTATCCAATTTGTCACACCGGTTGCAGAGTAGAACAAATGACGTGCAGCAGCTGCCTGTTCAACTCTCCCACTTCCAGTATATGTATCAAGACGCTTGGTGGGAGATAAACCAGTTGAAGAAGTAGAATAAGGAGCTGAAGCGACGGTCAACGAATATGGCAAGAACCCTGGCACCTTGGTGTTCCTCATTCAATGGCCAACAGAGGGTGTTTTCCTTCGGAAGTCCTACGAATGCTGAGGCATGGTCTTCAAGGATCCATAGAATGAAACATGAAGCGAAGTAATCAGTGGTAGAGTCGAGCAATGAAGCTATCTGCAAGTGGGGTCGGCCTGTAACTTTTACTACCGAGCTACTACTGGAATTTGAGAAAATCCTTCCTTCTCTGTTTTGTATTTTTTCATTTTTTTTTTTTTTTGGTCTTTCTTTTTATTTTATTTTTTTGGTATAATTTTGATCAGGGTTTGATCCCTAAAGATAATAAAAAGAGTTTTGTTTTGCATATCACGACGTGAATGGCACAGCGCTTGAGCATGAATTTTTTTTTTTTTTTTGGATTTGAAATTGAGAATGGTTGCATTTGAATGAGTACTGAACTAGATGTTGAGCCTACAACTGACCAAAATACAAAATACAACTCAATGAAACAAAAACAAAGAAAAAATAACCTAAATACACCTATTGACAATTGTTGGAATAGAGAGGACACAAAACTTCATCACTGGCGGGGTTATAAACACCGTGGGTGCAACAAAGTAAAACAATCAAGGGCGCAATTTAGAATATAGTGGTGTCATGACCCAAACCCGCCCTTAGAGGTTTAGACCAGAACTGGCCAATAATCACTTGATTATCTTCGGCCTCGTACATGCATACAGAATAATTATAATAATGAGCGGAAGCATACAACAAATGAAGAAGTTCATTGAGCTATGCCAATAAACAAAATTATAAAGCTTACATTTACACATTTACATGCCCATGCAAAAACTTAAGTACCATAGGAAATTTCATACATATCGTTTACATATCCTGAGACCATTAAAGCAAAAGCGAAACAAAAGTCATAGCATGATGTGAGTCAAAGGCAAAACTTCATCTCGGAGGCATGACTCGACAGGTTCGCAAAATAGCTCCTGAAGCTGTCTTTAAAGGTGTGCTCCATGTTGCAGATCACCTATATGTGCATACGTAATATTGGGTGAGCGAAATTCAATGAGTAGTAATACAGTAAAGAGATGTAAATAAATGAGCATAAGGTTCTAACAATATCCATAATCATAATATGGAACAGCCTCAAGCCCAGCATACCATGAAACGGCCTTGAGCCCATCATATAAACAGAACGGCCTTAGGCCTATCATTATTAGAACAGCCTCAGGCCCACATAAAGTACAAAATGACCTTGGGCCCACATATTAATAGCTGTTCAGAACGACCTTAGGTCCAATCGCATATTATCATATCATTAACAGAATGGTCTCAAGCCCACATATGATACAGAATCACCTCAGGCCCGCAGAATGGCCTCAAGCACAAACATATCATAGTATAAACGGAACGACCTTAGGTCTACAATGCACATGTCGAATAACATTTATGAACTTCATTCATTTCGATCAAAACACAATGTCATCACAAATCACCATTCATGGCTAAAAGTAATCAATTAAGAACATATCTTTACAATACTATTATTCATAGTGTGTTTGATCTTACGGTGTTTCCTTCGGCACACGACCTACACACACATGTCACACCCACATTTGATAAATAATTCGTTCATTAAGTACACTTTCCTTTTAGTGATTCACAACCTTTTTCAATGGTTTCTAATTATCATTTCATTCTCCGAAGGGTTTAAATAAAGCCAAGAATGCATTCAGAAGGTCGAAGAGGTTAACACAAGAAAGTAGGATTTTTACCTATGCTGGCCGCTCGTGCGGCAGGTCCAATCGCTCGAGCGGAAGTGTGAGCCCCTTAAACGTGCATAATGCAATCCTCTGGCTTGGTTCATGTTCCGCTTGTACGAAACCCTTAGCCGCTCGAGTGAGCAGGACGCACAACTCTAGTTTGAGCCATGGGCCGCTCGTGTAGAGCCTATAGCCGCTCAAGCGGTTTAGGCACACATAGACAGTCTAAAAATGGCACAAAAATGCAAACCTTCCAAACTCATTTCCAAGTCCAAATCAAAGTAAAACTAACTCAAAAACATAATATACTAACATGATTTAAGTATAATTCCACTTCAAACACATCGATTGTACCTCAACATTAAATTCATGATCTCATCTTTTTTATACATTCATGAATTACATGGGCAAGCTCAAAATACATATGAACATGGTGAATCTTTCAACAAATCTTGGTTGTATAAACCATCTAGAGTTTATTTCATGGATTAAACACAAGATTGAACTCAAATCAAACAAAAATGAAGAGATTAAGGTTTCATTTCTTGTATTTAGTTCAAACCATGACATAACCCAAAACCCTAACATGAAATTCTCAATTTCCTCTTGATTTCAAGCAAAAGATGAGCTATACACATAGATTCTAAGTAGATTTCCATACCCTAGCTCAAGTTTGGGGTTTGCCCCTTGAATCTCTTCTAAATCCCTAGCTTCTCCTTTTCCTCTCTCTCTAACTTACCCTTTAGCAAAGGCTCTCAACAATAAAGAACTCAAAAGCTAGAGGTATATATAAATTAGGCTATTAAAACATTACGAATCGTAATTTTACAAAATTTCACCGTAGGCTCTAAAACTCATGCTAAACACAGATATAAAGTCGGTTTTGGTTTATGACTCCTTTAAGGCTTTCAATTTCAGTTCAAAGTTGTAATTGCAACAGATATTCCTATATTCAACAGATATAATTCCAAAATCACATAATTCACATACTTAAACTTGCAAATTCATATCAAACACATAATCACATGCATGATAAAGCATATTATGGCTTGGGTTATCACAGTCTTCCCCCATTAGGAAGTTTGGTCCACTAAACTTATTTACCTCAAGTCGAAAACAATTCTGGATATCGTTGCCTCATCTTTTCTTCCCGTTCCCAAGTGGCTTCTCTTCTGTAATGTTCCTTTCATTTGACTTTGACCATGGAAATAGTTTTGTTCCTTAATTGCTTGACTTGCCGATCAAGGATCTGAATAGGTTTTTCTCATAAACCATATCGTCATCAAGAGCAATCTGCTGATAATTAATAACATGAGAAGGATCCTAAAGTTAGCCTCGTAACATTGACACATGGAACACATTATGCACTTGCTCCATGCCCAATGGTAAAGTAATTCGATAGGCAACCAGACCCAATCTCTCCAAAATTTAGAATGGCCCTCTGTACAGGAGTGATAATTTCCCTTTTCTCCTAAACCTTATGTGGGCTTTCATTGGAGTGACTTTGATAAAAACATAATCCCCAACCTTAAATTTTAAGTCTCTCATTCTTTGATCGGAATAGCTCTTTTGTCGGCTTTGAGCAGTTTTCAATCTTTGTTGGATGATCTGAATCTTCTCTGTAGTAATCTGTACAATTTCAGGCCCACTCAATGCTTTATCCCCAACTTCGGTCCAACAAACCAAAGTCCAATATTTTCTCCCATATAAAGCTTCATATGGTGCCATCCTGATATTGGAGTGGAAACTGTTGTTATATGCAAATTCTACCAAAGGTAAATGAGTTCCCAACTTTTATGGAATCAAACACACACATCCGGAGTATGTCTTCCAACGTTTGTATAGTCCTTTTAGATTACCCATCAGTTTATAGATGAAATGCAATACTGAACTTCAATTCCGTTCCCAATGCTTTCTGTAAGCTCTACCAAAATCTTGACACAAACTTAGAATCTCTATCCTGCACAATGGAAACCAGAACACCATGCAATCGAATAATCTCATCGATGTATATAGTAGCAAGTCTATTAGCATTATAAACAGTCTTCACAGGCAAAAAGTGAGCAGACTTAGTCAATCTATCCACAATAACCCATATAGAATCCATACCTTAGGGTGTTCGGGATAAGCCCACAATAAAATCCATAGTTATGTACTCCTACTTCCATTCCCAAATAGAGAGAGGCTAAAGTAAACTTGCTGGTCTTTGATGCTCTGCTTTCACTTGTTGACATTGAAGACATCTTGAAGTAAATTCTGCAATTTCTCTCTTCATGTTAGACCACCAAAAAGTTTGCTTGAGATCATGATACATTTTGATATTTCCCGGATGCATAGCAAATTTGGATTTGTGAGCTCCTTCCAACACTCTGCCTTTAATTTCTGAGAAATTTGGAACATACAATCTTCCCTTGAACTTCAACACTTGAGCTTCCAAAGAGAATCCCGATCATGGCTTTGTTTCCATCTCATCACATACTTTCTTGAGAAATTTATCTTCCAATTGCCTTTGTTTAATTTTTTTCAATGATAGCCAGTTAGACTGTTATTACGACTAACATTCCACCATGTTCATGTAACACAAATTTTCACTTCCATTCTTTCCAAGTCACGTAATAACTCATTCCACTTCATAAGCAAACATGCTAGACTCCTCATTGACTTCCTACTAAGAGCTTCTGCTACCGTGTTGGCTTTGACGGGATGGTAATGAATTTGCAAGTCATAATCTTTAATAAGTTCTAACCGCCATCTTTGTTGCATATTAAGCTCATTTTGAGTAAAGAAATACTTGAGGCTCTGGTGGTCGGTGTAGACTTCACATGTTGCTCCATAAAGATAATGCCACCATATTTTCAATGCAAACACCACTGCAGCTAATTCCAAATCATGAGCAAGGTAATTTTTTTCATGCGACTTCAATTATCGAGATACATACGTAATTACTCTTCCATTATGCATAAGTACACACCTCAATCCCTTATGAGAAGCATCGCTATAAATAACAAACCCTTCTGTACTTGATGGTAAGGCGAGGACCAGTGCTATTGTAAGCCTTGTCTTTAATTCTTGAAAGGTAGACTCCCTCTATTCTGTCCACTCGAATAGAACACCTTTTTGAGTCAACTGGGTAAACGACACCGCAATCTTAGAGAAATCTTTAACAAATCTTCGATAATAACCTGCTAAACCCATAAAACTGTATACTTATGTAACATTAGTAAGGGTAAGCCAATTCACAATAGCCTTTATCTTTTGTGGATCAACAAACACACCATCTTTGTTAATCACATGCCCCAAAAACATAACTTCATTCAACCAAAATTCACATTTCTTCAATTTAGCATATAACTTCTTGTCTCTAAGTGTTTGAAAAGTTAATCTCAAGTGTTTTTCATGTTCCTCTCTACTTTTTGAATAAATAAGGATATCATCGATGAATACCACCACAAAATCATCCAAATATGGTTTGAAAATCTGATTCATTAAATCCATAAAAGCTGTTGGTGTATTCGTAACCCCAAATGGCATGACTAAAAATTCATAATGGCCGTACCTAGTTCGAAAGGCGATCTTCTCAGCATCTTCTACTTTGACTTTCAACTGATGATACTCGGATCTCAAGTCAATTTTAGAAAACACTTGTGCCCCTTGTAATTGGTCAAATAAATTATCAATTCGTGGTAAAGGGTATTTATTCTTTACAGTTACCTTATTAAGTTTTCGATAGTCAATACATAACTGGAGTGTCCCATTTTTCTTTTTCACAAACAAAACTGGTGTGCCCCATAGCGATGTACTCGATCGGATGAACCCTTTGTTGAGAAACTCTTGCAACTGTATTTTCAATTCCTTTATTTCTGCTGGAGACATTCTGTACTGAGCTTTTGAAATCGATTAAGTACTCGGCACAATATCAATGACAAATTCAATCTCATGGTCTATCAGGTCCCTTGGAAAATCCTCGGGAAATATATCCAAAAATTCTTTAACAATTGGAATATTATCAACACTCACATCTATTGGTTGTACATGAAGGATTCTACACAAATAACCCTTACAATCCTTCTGAAGTAATTTACAAGCTTTCATAGCCGATATCAAATAAGGTGGAGGAACCGCTCTATGTCCCACAAAAGTAAATTCATGTTGTCCCGGAGACTTGAAAATAACTTGTTTAGACACACAATCGATGGTTGCATGATACTAAGCTAACCAATCCATCCCCAGAATTATATCAAAATGAACCATATCAAGAAGCATCAAATTAGCACATAATGGAATATCCCCAAGTAAAATCTCACATGCAGGATAAATAGAAGCATATAACATAGAGCCCCCAAATGGTAAAGACACACGCAACACATAATTCAATGGTTCCACAGGTCTATTCAAATTAGGAGTAAATGTTTTCGAAACAAAGGAATGAGTGGAACCCGAATCAAGTAACACATGAGCAGGTTGGCCATTGATAGAGAGTGTACTTGAAACCATAGCTTCTGTATTCTGAACAAGAGCAATGACTCTCCCTTGCCTGACATTGTCTCTAGTAGTGGTAGGTCTTGTCGGGGTCTTTATTGTTGGAGTGGAACCAGCTGAACTAGCAGTTGGCCTATTCCCCTTTTGTTGATCAATCATAGGACAATCTCTCATCACATGCCCCATTTTCCCATACTTAAAGCAAGCCCCGGTTGCTCTGTAGCAAACTCCCTGATGTTTCTTTCCACATTCCGGGCAAGTCGATGCTGAATCATGGATAGAACCAGAAGCACTGGAAGTTCCCAGATTCTATTTCTTGTTTTGTGAGGTTGCCGACCCTTTATGCACATTAGAACCCTACCTTTTGCCTTTCTAATCCGAGTACCGATTGCTATTAGCTATGTTACTTTCAGACATTATGGCCCTATCTAATACATTAGCATATTTCTGCAACTTCAAAACATTAATCTTCTCAAGAATGGAATCTTGGAGTCCTCCCTCAAATTTACTCACCTTCTTGTAGTTCGTATCGGCCATGTGTGGTGTGAAACAGGCTAACTCAGTAAACTGCGCCTCATACTCTACTACAGTTTTGTTTCCCTGCTACAGTTTTGTTTCTTTCCTATCTCAGATACACTGTGGGAAATACTTTTCATAAGATGAAACCATTGGAATTTCAGAGAGGCGTTGAACCATTAAAAGCCGAGGCTTGGGTCTTAGAAACTGAGAAAATATTTGAGGTATTTCCGTGTACTGAGGTACAGAAAGTTTTGTTGGCAACATTCACACTCAAGGAAGAAGCTAGGAGATGGTGGATGTTAGTATGGAATGATAATGAAGGTGTGACATGGGATAGATTTAAAGAAATTTTCTTCGAAAAATATTTTCCCCAATGCATCCGAGATAGAAAAGTATCTGAATTTGAACAACTAAGACAAGGCAATATGATTATGGCTGAATATGAAACAAAATTTATTGAGTTAGCCCGTTATGCACTCCACATGATAGACACTGACTACAAAAAGGCTAGAAAATTTGAAGGTGGGCTTGACTTAGATGTGTTTGATCGAGTTGGCGTCCTAAAATTGCCAAAATACGTGGATGTTCTTGATAGGGCCTTAATGTCCGAGGCAAACATAGCAGCCTTGAAAATATCAAAATCAATATCATCAATTGAATCCGAAAGAATGAAACAGAAGAAACAGAAATTCGAAATGACTGGTAATTCGATGACCTCCGCGAATGAAAAATCTAGGGCAATAACTATGAACAAAGAGAGTCGGGGAAACAATGTGAACAATGGTATACCTATTTGTAAAGAATGTGGGAAACAACATTGGGGCATTTGTCACCGCCTATCAGAGGCTTGTTTTAGATGTGGTCAGAGAGGGCACTTGGCTAAATCTCGCCCGCGAACTCATCCGAACAACACTAGGCCTAATGCTAGTACGACTGGTCATGTTCCTAAACCCTAGTTCCAGAAAATGCCCGAAATACTGAAATGACTGACACAGGTATTACCTTAATTATGTGCAATTGTTTATATGAGAATTTGTGTGGAAAGTGTACATTCCTTAACTTGATATAGATTGTGGACATGTTGATTGGACCAATTGAATTATTAAAATTATGAACCCCTAGTTATTGACTGCCTTGAAAACTTGCTAATTTTATGTGAGATGCCCGAAGCCCTATAACGAATTACCTGAGCTTTGGGAATTGTTGAGACTATGGACAATGAGAACTTGCTGGATTAGATCCTTGTACCGTAGTGCAACAATTTAATGTGAACTGTTAGGTACGACCTTTTGAACTATGCTAGAACTATCGAACATGGGAATACATTATGATTGACTATAATTTGAGAAAATCTGTATGACCGTGACTTGAACTGAACCGTTATATATTGACTGACATCATTGAATGATTAGACCCATGAACTCGAATTATATACGTGAACCATCGTGTGTAGAACTTCTGAAATTGAGAACTTATGTCAGGTTGGAAGAATGAACCTTTGCTTATGAATTTGCGAATGAATGCCTAAACGATAATTGATTCTAGACTCGTGTCCGTATACATATGTCCTTGTTTGTACACTTTGAGACCTACTGCCTGATGTGAACTATGTGTGACACTTTAGACCCTTTTGTTTAACAACTACCTTTGCTATGGAGAATGTTTGGACTTATGTATATGCATACCTATGCTTGTGGATATTATTAGACTTTGGACATACACATATATGACTGTACCTTTGCTCAGAATGATTGATATGTTATTTGTTTTGATAATTTGACCATTGGGACTACGACTCTGGGATTGTATGACTAAGTAAAGACCCCATGTGATAACCTCTAAACTGTGGATTGTGATTGTTGAACATTAACAAGACTGTTTGACTAGACCGATGAGCCCATGCTTTAATGACTGTATGACCAATTTGAAACTTCTGTATAATAATTTGCTATTGTGTACCTTGTGTTTACATGAAAAACTCATTTGAGAAATTGCTATATTGACTATAATGCTTACCTCTCGATGTGAATAACTGCATGCCTGTGCATTTACCTGTAAAATTATTCGGAGGAAACACATTGTATATGACCTGAAACACTTTGATATGAACTACTATGATACATGACTCTGACGTGACTTTGAGAATTGATGAACTTAGAACTAAGTTACCTTGATTGGAGATGATAGGGGTAGAACTTTTACCTAATCGAACCTGATGGAACCATGGTTTGATGAGACCCTTGCTTAACTGATGGAACTTCTGTTTGATGACTCACGCTTTGAACTTTTATTTAAAATGACTGGGTAGAACTTTCAGTTGATATGATCTGGTTGAACTTTCATTGATTTGATCTGAGGATTATTGAGAGCTATTATCTGATTGATTACATTATGGGGGATTGTGAATTGCTTATGATTGAATGGCAGGGCCGTGTTGCTAAGGGAACTAACCGAATGAGAATTAGAATCAATCTTAAACCCTTAGAAAGAATGTAAACCGTCAACAGCAGACTATGTGATTACGAATAGCTTCTTACTATGCATGTAATCGATTGGGAAAACACGTGAATGAGATTATGAAATTTGGTAACTTGTGCTTGGAGAATATGGGAATACCGTATACATGACACGTGGTTAATTACTCCGATATTACCGTTACTACCATGAACTTGTTTGACTAAGAGAATGATTGCTTTTGTGTTACTGTACTTCAAAACTGATGGAATTTATTGACAGCAAACTGGTTCGATTATAGACTCTGATTACCTAGGAGGATATGCAATCAGTATGACTGCTTCTGTATTAATACATAGTACGATTGAACCTGTGGAAACTGAGGCTGATGAATAATATATGAATGATAACTTCAGAATGACCTGGATTAACTGTAATAAGATTACCGGATTGAAAACCAAATCGAACAAGGACGGGATGGATGACTCGGGGGTAAGTAACTCAAGTCTCTGTGACTTAATAACGGGAAACAGTGTGAATCTATGACGTCCCATAAGTACTTGATATAAGTAATGAGCGTAATAACTTAATGAAGTTATGTCCAACTGCATTTATTTTCGGTGTGACAAAATAAGTTTTGTTTTCTGAAATGTTGTATGTTATATACTGAATGATTGTCCAATTTATGATATATATTCGTGACATCCTTCGCATCATGTGATATCTGTTGCCTGTTACCCAGTATCGGAGGTTCCATCATGGAACTTAATCTGTCTGTATTCTGTTACCCGTACCGGAGGCTCCATCATGGGGCTCAGCGTGTGTATTCTCTGTTACCTGGATTCGGAGGTTCCTTTATGGAACTGGTTATTCGTAACCCTCACGTGTCTGTATCTGTTTTGTATCTGCTCTGTTAATGCTAAGGGATGTATCACGTATATTTAAGTAAGAATTGTGACATCTGTGTATGATCTGGACAAGAATATGAATATGAACATGTATATGAATCTGTTTCTGATTAAAATCTGAATACGTATAAGACTCTGTTTTGATACGAACCCTAATCTCTGTATATGATTTGTGATTCTGTTTCGATACGAAGTTAAGGTCGAGATTGGGTTATGAGCATATTTATGAATATGGTTATGCTTTTATTTTGTAAAGAATTGCAGTTATATTTCCGACGAACATCATTTCTTTTGATATAAGATAACTTGAGTTTGGAGGACCACACTTTTTAAGCTGGGAAGACTGTAACAACCCCCATCCGTAATTAGCCACTAATCCGTATTTAATGATGTTAATAAGGGGATTAAAATAAATTATGTGTTTATTCTACACTTTGTATGATTTTGGCTTTCTATCTGTTACTTATAGAAATATCTGTTTGGAATTTCACTTTAATATGTAAATAGAAAGCCTTATCGGCACCCGAAACCGAAATTGACTACACCGATGTGTTATTTGGAATTTTTAGAACTATATGGCAAATGTTATTAAAAATTGATTCAATCTGATTCGTTAAGTTGCGTTTGGCAAGTTTTATGTTCTAATTAATGTATTTTAGCACCATAGCTATATATGTAACCCTTAAGCTCATTTTTGAGCTCCATTCTTTTACCTCTTAGTGCCAAAATCTGAGAATTCATTTGAGAGAGAGAGAGAGTGCAATTCTAGAGAGAGATAAGAAGAGATTAAGGAGAAATTGAAGGCTATAGCTTGAATTGATCAAAGATTGTGCAAGTACCTAGCTAATTAAAGACTCTAGGTAAGGATTTAAGACTTAATTATGACTTTTAACCATCAAGTAGATCATTTCAAGAAGAATTTGTGATTATGTACAAGAGTTGGACCAAAGATGATGAATTTAGAGTTAATTCATACATGCATGCTTAGTTTAGTTTAATTTCATCATTTTGAACATGATTCATATCATCCATGTTTGAATTATCATGTTTTGAACCTTGAATTCATACTTTGAAAAGGGATTTCTTACATGCATGGAGCTTATGAGCTCAATTTACAAGTTTCATGAGTTTTGGAGCAAAAAGATTGAAAAGTTTTACATGCATGTATATTTTCTTACAAATTGAGCATGATTTCCATGAATCCTCTCTTGCATGTTTGAAATTCATCTTCATTTGGGGAAATCATCAAGTTTCAAGTTGTTTTGTGGTGTTTAATCATGTTTTGGGAAGCTCAAGACCAAGAAAACCCATGCATGTTGTGTTCATGAACATTCATCATGTTTTAAGTTGAAATTGTGAGTTTTTAACAAACTCTTGGGCCATGATTTTATGAAATAATCCGTAATTCCTCATGTTTTACAAGTTTACTATGTTATCTCAAGTTTTGGGGCCCAAGAGATGTGTTTTGAAGGTTGGAATTCGAGTTTTGAGCTCGTAGGTGCAATCTGGAAATTCCAGAATTTGCATCTACGCTCGAGCGTAAGAGTTCACGCTCGAGCAACCAATTTAAGTGCGTGCACTCCGCTCGAGCGACCAAAAGTCCGCTCGAGCGTGAATTGCAAGCTCCCAGAAGTTTCATGTCTTTTACAAATCGCTTGAGCGAAGGAATATGCGCTCGAGCGACCGTTCACATTTTGCATGTCCGCTCGAGCGAGGAAAGCTACGCTCGAGCGTGGACCTTATTTTCAAAAATTTTGCCTAAGTGTTCCAAGGCATGTTTTGGCATCCTCATTGCATCTTAGGCATTCCTAAGCCTTAATTGAGCCATAGTAATGAGGTTTGGATTAAAAACACACTAAGAAAAGAATGTACTAAGTCAAGGAATTGCAAGTGTGTGTGTGTTTCAGCATTGTGATAAGAAAGAACAAGAACCAACGTAATGAAAGCTAAGCCGTTTTGGCCACATGAATGTGTAATGATAAGACGTGCTTGTGTTATGTATTTTGTGGTTGTAGGTCAAGACTCGAGGATTGATTGACCGCTTACTGGAACCATTGTGAGTAACGTTATCGTAAAGATACGTTCATATGAATTATGTTTCAAATGAAATATGATAAGTTATGATTTTTGAAATGATATATGTTTTCATGAACGAATATTCCATGTTTGAAATCTATTATGGCATCCATAGATAGTCCCAAGTCATGGGGGACGACATGAAAATGCGGGTCCATGACATACAAGTAATTACGAGATCTCGTTAGCTACTTCATTATGGTGACATGCGTTTAATTGGTATCCGGAACCGATTACTCTAGTCGGAAGACGTTCTGTGATGTGTTCTATGGGATGTACCATTATTATGTTCTGATATGAAAATGATTATGCTCTGGTCTATTTTCTGCTTATGATATATTCGGATTTCGTTCATTAACCCCTTTACCTTAATGTTATTCATTGGGCTTTAGCTCATTGTGTGTATATATATGTATAAGTGAGCATTCTGGAGCTCGAGCCTGAAGGCTTTTGTCTGGATCTGTGTTCTGTTGTCAGCCAACCCTTGTGCCTCACGTAGAGGTTCCTAGAGTGTCTCAAGTGTTTAAGTTCTGTTGTTTCTGTATATATAAGACTCGTTTGTTCTGTTGGCTGTACTTAAGATACTCTAATGTGTGTGGGTATAATGTATGAATGACTTTTGATTATGTATATAAAGTTTTAAATATTCCGTTTCATATAAGTCAGCACAGCTCATTGGACAATTATATTTATATATTAGCTTCCGCTAGCCCCTTAATTTTGTTAATCTGTTCAGAGGCCTTCGGTAATCCAAGGATTACTGGCCGGTTACGATGCTAAACCTACAGGGGCGGGTTTAGGTTGTGACATTAACAGAACGGCCTCGAGCCCACATATAATACAAAATAGCCTCAGGCCCAAATATATCATAGCATAAACGGAACGACCTTAGGTCGACATTACACATGTCATATGACATTTATGAACTTCATTCATTTCGATCAAAACACAATGTCATCACAAATCACCATTCATGGCTCAAAGTAATCAATTAAGAACATATCTTTACAATACCATTACTCACAGTGTTTTTGATCTTGTGGCATTTCCTTTGGTACACAACCTACACAAACACGTCACACTCTCTATGGATGGAAATTTGAACCCGACCCGACAGGGACCCGACCCCCTGACCCTAATTATAACAGTTTTTCTCCGAAAAATACTCCCGATGGGCCAGGGATGGCATTCGAAAAAAAAATCCTCGACAATTTTCGGGCCAGGAACGGTGATATGTTTTCTAGCCCCAACCCCGACCATAGACCAGGCCCGTCTCCCTCCCTAGTCTCGTCTTTGTCTTTTCCCGAACTAAAATTACATATATATACCCCTATATTCATTCATATATATACCTCTCTATCCACCATCAGATAATAGAATAAAAAACAAAGACAGAGACAGAGCAAAGAGAAAGAGAGCAGAGAGCAAAGAGAGAGAGAGATAGCACCGAATCAATGAGCAAAGACGAGCGGTGAAGACCGGCAAGGCAAGGCAAGGCTCTCTCTCTTTCTTCCCACTACTTTCTCTCACTCTCTCTCTTCTCTCTGCAGCGACGTAGTCACCGTTGCCTTCTCTTCCGTGCTACTGCTACTGCCGCGATGCCAAAGTTGTCGAACCTCCATACCTTGGCATCGGTTCCCTCCGCCACAACAGATTTGAGCAGATCTCTCTATCTCTCTCTCTCTCTCTGTGACACCCACTCAGATACACAGATGATGTCATTGTTAATGATGTTGTTGTTGTTGTTAATGATGTTGTTGTTGATGATTTTGTTGTTTTTGTACAAGGATTTTTCAGAATCGGGGAAACTCGATCCCCTGTTAGGGGGCCGGGGTAGGGGGTGATGGGTTCCCTGCAGAGGATTCGTGGTGGGGATGTGGAATTTTATACCTTCAGGGATCAAAGACGTGGAGTGTAATCCCCGGCCCTAGCCCGGCCTGTTGTCATTCCTAATACCCACATTTGATAAATAATTCGTTCATTAAATACACTTTCCTTTTAGTGATTCACAACATTTTCAATGGTTTCTAATCATCATTTCATTCTTTAGAGGGTTTAAATAAAGCCAAGAATGTGTTTAGAAGGTCGAAGAGGTCAACACAAGAAAGTAGGATTTTTACCCCTACTGGTCGTTCGTGCAGCAGGTCCAACCACTCGAGCGGTCATGTTCTGCTCGAACAGAAGTGTAAGTCGCTCGAGCGTGCAAAATGAAATCCTCTGGCCTGATTTATGCTCTGCTCATGCGGAACCTTTAGTCGCTTGAGTGAGCAGAACGCATAACTCTTGTTTAAGCCATGGGCCACTCATGCAGTGCCTGTAGCCGCTCAAGCAGTCTGGGCACACATAGATGATACGAAAATGGCACAAAAATGCAAACCTGCCAAACTCATTTCCAAGCCCAAATCAAAGCAAAACTAACTTAAAAACATGATATACTAACATGATATAAGTATAATTCCACTTAAAACACATCAATCTTACCTCAACATTAAATTCATGGTCTCATCATTTTTATACATTCATGAATTACATGGTCAAGCTCAAAATACATATAAAGATGGTGAATCTTCAACAAATCTTGGTTGTATGAACCATGTAGAGTTTATTTCATGGATTAAACACAAGATTAAACTCAAATCAAGCAAAAATGAAGAGATTAAGGTTTCATTTCTTGTATTTAGTTCAAACCATGACATAACCCAAAACCCTAACTTAAAATTTTCAATTTCCTCTTGATTTCAAGAAAAAGATAAGTTATACACATAGATTCTAAGTAGATTTCTGTACCTTAGCTCAAGTTTGGGGTTTGCACCTTTAATCTCTTCTAAATCCCTAGCTTCTCCTCTTCCTTTCTCTCTAACTCACCCTTTAGCAAAGGCTCTCAACAGTGAAGAACTCAAAAGCTAGAGATATATATAAATTAGGCTAATTAAAACATTACAAATTGTAATTTTACAAAATTTCACCGTAGGCTCTAAAAATCATGCTAAACATAAATATAAAGTCAGTTTTGGTTTCTGACGCCTCTAAGGCTTTCAATTTTAGTTCAAAGTTTTAATTGCCACGGATATTCCTACATTCAACAGATATAATTCCAAAATCACATAATTAACATACTTAAACTTGTAAATTCATATCAAACACATAATTACATGCATAATTAAGCATTATACAGGTTTGGTTATCGCAGCGGGCGCAACGCCGTAAAATAAAATTCAAAACAAAAACCATCGCCGATCAACCGTCTGGTCATCCTCTGGTCAACCACCCAGATGATGGCCCGGTTGACTGGCCGACTAAAGGGTTTTGAAAAGACACAGGTTAATGCGATCTTGCTAATGAAGACTTTCAAGAGTACAAAGAAAAGATAGAAAGCCTGACTTGACTATGCCTCTAGTTCATTACTTTGATTGTTCCTTTTATTTTTCTGGTAAAATGATTTTGATCAACATGAGAGTTAGATTAGTATGCTTGTTCCACTCTCTATTGTGAAATCATGTAAGCCAAGTCATGAGTGCTGCTGAAATTTTCCTTTTTTTGGGTCTAATGAATGGTATGGGTTTTGCAAAAATGGAATAAATTTCAAGAAAATCAGTCAACTTCATTAAAAATCATCAAAACTTGTTTTCGCAAATGGTCACTACTCGACCAACATGAAATCAACTCTTGAGATGTACAACCTCAAATCAGATAACTCGAGCACAATACACTACATTACCATTTGATTTGTCTTGCAATTGAATCTACTATAAAGAAGAGATAAGGCAATTGAACCGAATGGAGATAAACCAATTGAACATGGACAGAACAGCCAAGTTGAATAAAGATAAACCAATCAAACATGGATAAGACAAGCATGTTGAAAAAGGTTGGGGCTGAACTTCATAATGAAATTACCTATGTATACCAAAGATAGGAATCAAGCCTTACGTAGTTCTAGGGGTAAGGCTCACTCGGGTATTAACACTCTCCTTTTGTGCTCTAACTTTTGTTAAAGTCGCCCTTCTGGGTTTGCGACCTTGCGATCCGGTGAGCCTCTCGAGGATAGTATTTTTTTTAGCTTGTCTATGTTGATTGTGAGAATTCGAAGCCATCCAAATCCATGAGAACGACTACCCTTCCTAACCAAATAGTCTTGATGATATAGGGACCCGTCTAATTGGGTATGAATTTTCCCCAAAGGTCATGGATAGGAATTCAATTGTCTTTCAACACTAAATCTTCTTCTCTCAAATTTTGAAATTTTTGGCAATCTTGCATTAATACTGTATCCATAGCATTTGCTCCTTGTGGATAGGGCACTTTCTAAAAAAAGTTCCAAATGTCGTGATACCAAGTATTTTGATCTTGAACCCCTTCTGTTGTGACTATCATTTCATATGTAGGCGTATACCTTTGCTCTATAAGGATTGGACGTATCCTGACCCTGATCGGTATATTCACCATTGAAGCTAAGGTTGCCAAAGCATCGGCGAACCCATTATTCTCTCTAACTAGGTAGGTGAATGTCAATTTCTCAAACCTTGGGATCAGAATGTCCAAAATCTAAGAAATGACCAAGTTTAAATCTCCGATCACATCTAACCTTATTGCCTCTAGTTCTAGGGTTGTTTCCAATTCGGCTACGCAAGCCTCATACTCTGGTTGATTATTGGACACTCAGAATCAAAGTTTGAAAGTTAGGGGGGGTCAGGTTCCAGGGTCAAGAGGTATCCTATGGTGTACAATCTCAAGATCAATTCTAGGCATGTCTTTGTAGGACCACGTAGAAATATTTTTCGAAATCTTTTAATAAAGCGCCTAATCGCTTGCGTTCTTCCGAAGACAACGTGGAACCAATTTGGACCACGTGAGGATCCTTCTCAGTACCCACATTAATTGAAACAATCTCATCTATCAACGACTTAGCACGTCTCTCTTCCTCCCAATCAATCAAAATTTTCAAAGCCTGAGGAATTTCTTCCTTTTCATTTTCATCGAAGTTTGGAAAAAAAATTAAAAATTTTGATCAATGTAATGAACTAAAGGCATAGAGAAGTAGGCGGAATTTACAGCATTTTCGTTTAGAACCTTCGACTCAACAGTTATAACAAACTAAAAAGAAAACAACAAAGAAGACCTAGACTGGACAGAGGTGTCTAGGTTAGCACTCCCGAAATTAACAAACTCCAACTGGCTAGACTAACTTGAGTTTGACTCCAACTCCATAAACTCGATGGAATCAAACTCGGACTTAACATCCGATTCAGAACTTGAAATGAAACCTTTCTCAAACTGCTAGTTAAAGCGCCATCCACTACATTCAAAATGAAACTTGTAAAATCAACAAGCAATCCCTCCATGATCACAGAAACGGTCTAATATCCCACAAGTTCTATGAATTCAAACTGGTAGACTTTGTGGGATATTAGACTTTTCTGAAGCTATGGTGCTACAGCTACTTAGCAAAAAGAAAAACAAAAACAACACCCCTAATCAAAATTTCAGTAGTACTTCGACTCAATTCGCACAACTGATCATGGCTAAACCACTATATGCCACACTAAAAAACTGAACTCAGCCCCCACAAGCTGACCCAAATTGATATGTCTGAACCACTAATATGAATTTGAGAACCCTCTATAGAAATTATATATAGCACATAGCAAGAAAAAGAACAAACACCCCTATGAGGGGTATACCCTGTCCTAGCTTTGAAATGATCTAGAGTTGCACTATTCAAACAAGTGGTATCATCACATCCTAAAAATAGAAGAGCATCCTGTCCTAAGTTTGGAAGCTGCTATGGCTCACTATATGTACAATGTCAGCTTTATTCTAGGGGTTAAGGTCAAGGTAACATCACTAAAGAGTCTTTTGGTTAACAACCAAGTAAGATCCCAAGAAATCGAAAGAGTCAATATGGCCTCTCCTCTGAATCCAATAACCTTAGATAGCGAAGCTACCTTTTTGACAGATCTTAGAAGGTATTAACACAATATCTCATAAATAATGCGGAGATAGGTATAGTGTCACAAAAAGATTGTTTGTGTTCCCGTCACGACTTGGACAACACAAGGACTTTAAGCACACCAATGCATGAAATGCAATAAATATATAAATTTAGATAAAACTCATATCATAGAGTTTAAGTCAAGATTTCTTAATCTCCTCAGCAGAGTCGCCAGAAATTGTCGCACATCCGGGGGTACCCGAGCACGCTAAACAGTTCGGACCCTCGATCTCTTTGATTTAGTCTTACGAGTGCAATGTGAAACATAGATGAGAGTCTAGATGCGGCAACTTTTATTATAAAAAAAAATCCATTTTATTGCAAAACGTTTGCCAAAAAAAATGGACTATATTACCATATCTCAAAGCTGCGACAAAATTTTTGGAAAAACTAGGAAACCCGTGACTTGTGCCAAGGCCGTTGTTCGTCATAACCGAAGATGTCTCAGTTTGGAACCTTACGTATGAGGGGGGAAGGTCATTAATTGAGTGCCCTCGCTTACCCGATCAAAAGATTGGCCTCTACTAAACCGTGATATGATATGTTCATATTCCAATTATTAATAATCCCAAAAATTATTATGTGAAGCAAACAAGTATAGACTATGTTCATTTATTTTGGAACAATTTGAATTCATGTATTCTGAAAGAGTTTTGAATAATGTACAAAACACAGGAAATTGAGTTTACAAATATGAAAATCAATTTTATTTCAACAATGTACAAAACACAGAAAAGTAAGTTTACAAACATGAAAATCAATTTTATTCCAAATTGAACGACGCAACCTCCATTCACCAACAATCATAGAGATATATCAATTAAACAAGTATCTACATGGTAGGATGGAAGCTAATACATAGTTAGAAAATTATGTACAGACGAGATGCTAAAGCTATAAACACTATCCTAGTATGTACGAGTGTCTCGCGAAATATTGCAAAAAAAAGTTAGAAAAAAAAAATGCAACATGCTATATACAAAATACTAATAAAATAATCTTAAAATAAAAATAATAAAATAAAATAAAAAACTATTTAGAATTTCACAATTCTAACCCTGTGGTTGCGCCCGAAACGGTCCATTTAGCTAGGACTAACCTTCGCTGCACTTCTAGGGGTGTCATTGAAAAATTGTCCCAAAATCTAGGCCATACCATAATTTTCTAAAACTTCTGAGCCAAATTACAATTTTCAGAACTCATGGAATATTCAATATTCTGTGAATATCAAGGAATATTTCATCCGCTGATGTAATCAACTTTGTGTCATCTTTGTTATTGATATAATCACTGTGTCATGCTGACATCATCATTCACCACAAAAATAAAACAAAATAAACTAAGATGTGGAAGAGTTTGAATCAATGACCTGAGCCTCAACACTCAACACCTTAACCACTGAGCCAAGCCATGCCTTGTGTCACTTGTTCCTTGAGATAATATTTAAACACTAAAACCAGAGACCAAATTACCCAAGACTAGACGTCTGGTGGTCACTGCCCAGTTTTACAGATAGGTACTGAGAGATGAATGAGAAGTGTTTCCAAAAATTTATCTTAAAAGAAAGGATTTTGATTAACAAACTTTTTTCCTAAAACCCTCAGGTTATGAAGTATGTTTTTGAAATCTCAGTAATAAAATTCAAATCTTAGTTTTAATGGAGTTTTGGGTAGTATATATCAATGGAATATAGTAATGAAAGGTAAAATGGAAGACAAAGTATAATGGGGATAAAAAGAGATCATTTTGGTAGTAGAGATTGATGTGTATGAAATTTGGGGTAAAGAAATATCTGAAAAATGGACGGGTGGACAAAATAAGTTTTCAAACGAGTTTAAAATAATTTTGCCAAAACAGGTGAAGGTTGGGATTCAACCTCAAATCTGATTTTTCTACTGAGAAATTTATAAAATAGTACATTCCAATTTTCATCATCGGGTGTTTGGAAGAAAGTGCCAAGTCTTAAGGCCGGTCAAACTAGAATGTTTACAACTCTAAAATACTTTGTCCATAAAGATAGACTTAAGATAAATGACCAAAATACCCTATATACATATATGATATACACGATGGTGGAAAAAATCAAAACCCCTATCTCTCTCTCTCTCTCTCTCTCTCTCTCTCTCTCTCTCTCTTAACTAATGTAGTTCTAAGTTCTCTTTGTTCAATTTGAAGCTTCATCACAAAGTTCGAATCTCTTGATACACCTCTTATTCTCCTCATATAACTCCATAACTATACACATTCATACATATATGTATATATATATATATGTATGTAGGGATGGCAATTTGAACTCAGCCCGATGAAGACCAACCCCTCGACCTGGATTAGAATGGTTTTTCCTCGAAAAATATCCTTAACGGGCCGTGGATGGTATTCAAAAATGAATCGCTGACAATTTCCGGGCCGGGGACAGTGATACATTCTCCAGCCCCATCCTCGGCTCGTCCTCATCCCTGTCCCCATTTTCCTGAACTAAAATTACTATTATATCCCTTTAAAGATATAACCAAACCCTAACGCAACCTCACACTCACACACAACTGTCTCTCATCTTTCTCTCGGTTTCACTCTCTCTCTCTCTTTCTCTCTCTCCTCATCTCTCTCTCTTTTCTCTGCCAAGTTTGACAAACTAGATCTAAGGCGCAGGAGAGCGGTAGCAAAGATTGGCGAAGGAGTCATCGGAGAAGCGGCGCTATGAGAAGGACGATGGCCGTAAGGGCCATGGTGGCTCGAACGAGCTTTTCGATAGCGCCGAAAAGAGAGGAGTCGAGCGAGTCGATCTGGGACTTTGATAAGCATTTTGATGGAATCAATATTAATCTAAGGACTTTTCTCTCAGCCCATCATACTTCTCTCTTGGACCTCCACCTCCTCAATTTCCTCCAACACTGGTCTGAGGCCTCCAACACAAGTATGGAATTCTCTCTCTGTCTCTCTCTGTCTCTCTCTCTCTCTGGATCTTAATCTTTGGTGGGTATTTTTTACATTTGAGATCTGATAGATTATTGTAGAAATTGTTCTTGAATGTGGGTATGATTTGAGCCTATTTTGATGAAATTCATGTTTGTTTCTGTTGATTTTAGAGGGGAAATTATCGGCTCCGATGATCTTGAGCAAACTATTGCTGCTATTTTTTTTTTTTTTTTTTTTTTGACGGGAAATTTTCGTGGTCAGGGAAACCCTATCCCCGTTAGGGGATGGAGGCAAGGACGGTGATAGGTTCCCTGTTGAGGATCGGGGCTGGAGATAGAGGAATTTTCACCATTGGGGATCGAGGATAGGGAGTGTGATCCCCGGCCCCACCCCGGCCATTTGTCATCCCTATATATATATATATATATGTGTGTGTGTGTGTGTGGGTGTGTTAATCTACAACTCTATTTGATTTTGATTGATCTCAAAAATAACGTCGAAAAGTTCTCACACGAGCACACTATCTCTGACGATGGAATAGAGATGACCTTCGCTACCAATTATTTAAGTAAATTTCAGTAGATAATGACGCCGATGCCGACGCTGCTTGCCATATCGGTGCTCCATGTATCGTCATGAGATCCATATATAGATGCAAATTACCATATAATACAATGATTTATAAATGTAGCTCCGTGTGTGTGTGTTTGTGTGTGTGTGTGTGTGTGTGTGCACGCAAACTCTTAGGGTAACAGATTCAAATCGATTTCCAAACTCTTTTTTTATTTTTTTTATTTATTATTATTATTTTTTTTATAGTTGTTGTGATTGTTGTTGTTGTTGATTGTTGATTGTTTTTGTTTTTGTTGTTGTTGTTGTTGTTGTTGATTGTTGATTGTTTTTGTTTTTGTTG
The DNA here is from genome assembly GCA_025200525.1 of Camellia lanceoleosa. Taxonomy (NCBI): domain Eukaryota; kingdom Viridiplantae; phylum Streptophyta; class Magnoliopsida; order Ericales; family Theaceae; genus Camellia; species Camellia lanceoleosa. Next base: position 69,801,587 of record CM045764.1, read on the forward strand.
TTGTTGTTGATGATGATTAAACATATTGCAACATATAGAAATGAACACTCTTTTTCTTTGTGTGTGTGTGTGTGTATGGGGACTTTTATTGGCAACCTAAATGATAGATAGAAATGAACAAATAGAAAATAATTTGAACAAATAAAAAATCAACACATTATACCTTTAGCAAATAGAAAAAAATGAACAAATAAAAAAATGAATAGATATGAAAATAATTTGAACAGATAGATATAAATTTAAACTAATAGAAAATAATTTGACAGATAGATACTAATTGAACATATAGGTTTGAAAAAATTAAACAGATAAAAAAAATCAGTAGATAGATTAAGGGGTAAAATTGAAAATAAAATGTCCTCCAAAACAACAAAAGGACTTCTCACCAAATTATTTCACAAATGGTGGATCTCTCACTACCAAAAAATATCCACTAGACCTGATACTTTAAATTAGACTTTCAACAATTTTCTCTAGAAACAATATAAAATAGAGAAGTGTTTAAAAAATGAATTGCCCACTATGATTAGAAAAATTACAAATATCTCTGTCAGAATTTTTTATTTAACTCAATTAACTGAAAAAATGAAATTGATAATTGTACTCCTATATAATAATAAAATTACTTGAATTATTAATTGAAATAAATTTTTGACATCATTAAAAACTATTAATTGAATTGATAATTTATTAATTAAATAAGTCATTTGTTATGAAATTAAAAAATTCAAGAAGCGAAATGTAATTTTCAGAACTATAAAAGGTAATTCGTAGGAAATATATTTGTAATTTATCCAAAAATTTTATGAGCAATGTTATATGAGAATAATTCGTTTCCATACATAAGGACGTAATAATGGCCCAGCCCGGTCCATCCGGACCCAGGCTCGAACCGACCCATCCGGGCCTTGCGAGCTCCTTTTTTTTAGCGAGCCAAGCTAGGCCGACCCATGGGCCAAAAAGTGGGGCTCAGGCCCAAGCCCAAGCCCACTCATAATGGGGGTTAGGGTTAGGGCTCGGGCTCGGGCGTAGGGCCTGAGCTGCGGGCTAGGCCTAGGCGGGCACCCTTTTTTTTTTTTGAAAAATAAACGATAAGTACATTATCTATGTAGATTATTTATTAGAAATAAAAAAATAAAAGAAAAAATATACTAGAATATTTTAATTAAGATTAATGAGATATTTTGTTTGGTTATGTTTTATGGTGGTATTTAAATTTAATTATGTATGACTTATTTTTTAAATTATAATATAACTAAAAAAGTATGTAATTATGTAATTTTTTCTTTCGAAATGAATAATTATATATATATATATATATATGAAAATGAAACTTTCAATATTACAATATTAAATTAATTATATAATATTTATTGAATGAATAAGTTTTATTTCGAAATGAAATAAAATATTACAAAAATTTATAATATTAAATAAAATGGGTGTAGATTATTGATGATGGTAAAGCAATTGTATCATTATAGGTCAAGTACATCCCAACTAGGTTGGCACATACTAGCCTACCAATAATTTGCATTATACTCCACCTCAATAATCTAATACCAACAAAAAAAAAAAAAAACGAAATGAATGAAATGAAATAAAATAGTAAAAAATAAATTGTTGATCAATCATCGAAGGAGACAGACTTTCAATCGCGTTGTCCGAGGATATGTCATCCAAATGATTTTGAATTTGCTTCTTTTCACTAGAATTTTGTTTTCTTATAAGCACACGCGTATGATCTTTGGCTATCATCAATGCCTCAACTATTTTGGGTGAAAGCCTGCTCCGTTAATCGTTTAGCACTCGTCCACCTGCACTAAAAGTCGTTTCCGAAGCAACTGTAGAAATAGGAACGGTTAGTATATCACGGGTCATCTATGAAACCACATGCCATATAGTTTCATTTTGTTTCCACTATTCCAAAATGTCAAAATCATTGGAACCATCCACTGTCGGACTTTCCAAATAACGTTGCAGTTTAGAAATATTTACGCTTGTATGTTGAGATATTCTTCCACTTTTTATTGCTGAAAAAACGCTTAATCTCCCGCCTCGATATGAAACTGTTAATGTATTGTATATAGGTGTATTTACAGATACAGCTGCCTTGTATTCTTCAAATAATCTGCTGCATGTTTGCATAATAGGGGCAAATTGTATTTGATCAACGAAAATACTTTCTAAAAATTCTTTGTAAACCAATTTCTTTACAATTAGGATCAATTATTATGGCTAAACCTAAAAGATGAGGCAAATGATCAAAATATTTATCAAATTTTGTTTTCATTGAAGTAATAATTGTTACATAATTTTCATTACCTATAGATTTTACGAAAATTTTAATTATTTCTGCTAGCATATGTAAAACAAACGGTGAAGTAGGAATATATATGTAAGAAAATAATTTTGCAGAAGTATCAAAAACTTTTGAAAAATCTTTATACAAAGCTACTTGGCACCAATTAAGTTATGTGGGAGTCAGTACTCCTCCTATTGATGTTGTTGCAGAAAATAAATCTATTTCTCTTCTTTATTTACAAGCTATTTTTAACATATTATAGGTTAAATTTCACCTACTATCTACATCTAAAATTAATTTTTTAAATGACATATTTTCTCATTGACAAATTTTTCTATATTTTGAAATTTGATTAGCAAAAGACATAATAGTAACAACAACTGCATTTTTTATTACAAGTACAGAAGTCTCGTATATATGCATAGCTTCTTTAACAAGTAAATTTAAAATATGGGCACAACAACGAATATGAAATAAATCACCATCTACAAGTAATTGTAAAGTTGATTTCTTATTTTTATACTAAGCGAATGACCAATGTATGAAAATCAACTAATTTAAATGAAATAATTCTTTTATTTAATTTCTAATCATTATTAATAAAAATGTGCAGTGATACATTAATATTCAAAATCATTATTTGACCACAGATCAGATGTTAAACAAACTCTTATATTCGAATTTTTAAAGATGTTAAATAATTTACTTTTAACATCTTCAAATTTCTTTAAAATCCTGTTTCTAGTAGTAATTTTTGAAAAACTTTGATATTGCAGTGCAAAACTTTCGTGAATCATTTCGATAAAATCGAGACATTCACTAGTAATAAAATTTTGTTCTTTTTTAATAATATAATCAACTACAAAATTTTGTGTACGTATAGGATTATATGAAAATATTTGCAAATTACCAATTGATGAAGCCCTAATTGCATTTGACTTCGAATATTAGGTTATTGACTTTGTAAATGTTTGTTAGCATGCTTTTTTAGATGACTAGTACTCCTTGCAGATGCAGTACTAAGTAAATGTGCACAATATTTACATTTTGCTTTAAATGTAATTGTACCATCAGGATTATTTATAGATATTTTTTCAAAATATTTCTACACACTACTAGTTTTGCTCCTAGATGATGATCCAACTATTGGAAGAGGGATATTAAAAGGAGAATCAACAGATTCATGTTGTATAGTATATGTATCAACATTGACATAAATATTAGGAATATTAGGATCCATAGTAATGTAAGTAAAACAATATATAAGAATTAACAATTAATTTAAATAATATATAAATACAATGAGTAAAAAATAATAATTAATAAATGTGCACAAATAATTAATAAAAAAATTGAGCGACTAATAAATTTAATTAAACTAATTAATGTCATCGACTGGCAAATGCGATACAGAAATTAATTTCTTCTAATAAAAGTTTCTTGTTGCACAATTGCAATTGTCACTTAGGGATGACACTTCAAAATTAATTGAGAGTTGAGAGAGATTAAGAGAGTTTAAGAGATAGATAGAGAGAGAGAGAGAGAGAGAGAATTATTTGTGAGAATTATTTTGAAAAATGAAGGATATTTATAGTAGTTTGAAAGAGTAAAGTAAATTTATAAATATATATATATATATATATATTTAATTATGACCGTTTGAATTTTTTTATGACCGTCTCTACTAATATATGACCATTTGAATTTTTTTTTTTTTTTTTCATTCAATGAATGAAGAGTGAGTTGAGTGATTGAGATGCAATAGAGTAGGCTAGTAAGGGGCGGGACAGGCTACAGGTAGCAAATCGTTTGAATTTTTTTATTTATTTGTTTTTCTTTCATTCAATTGTAATTTCAAATTTGCAAGCGAAGTGAAAGGGGGGTGTCAGGTGATAATGTAATGATGTGATGATGCAGGGGTAGGTTGGGCGGGGTAGAGAGAGGGTCTAGAATTATTTTATATATATATATATATTTGTAGGGGCAAACTTCACTTTATCCCCCTATGGTTTGGGCCGGGTGCGGATTACCCACCTTACATTTAGAAATCACCACATAACCCCCATGTGATTTGTGGACTAAAACACACACTAACTTCTGTTAACAAAAGTTTTAAATTGGCAATTATACCCTCATTCATCTTCTCTCTCTCTCTCTCTCTCTCTCTCTCTCTCTCTCCATTTCATCTTCGTCATCTTACATATAGTTCATCATCTTCATTATCTACCAAAATCAAATTTATAAACAATGTCATCAGATCTATAAACCTCTACCCAAAAAAAAATAAAATAAAAGATGGTTTGATCTTACTGAATATGATTTGATCTTCGTACTACCAAAATCAAATTTATGAACAATACCAATACCAAATCCACCATAATCCAGTGCCAAATCAAGCCCCTCTACCTACCCCAACACCCAACTCTCGTTAGATCATAACCACCAATCCTTCCCCACCCCATCACCTTTACCACCACGAAATCTGCCTTCAAATGCCCCACTGAAATCCACATCTTCAATGAATAAAACCATTGAATCCATTGCAACCATCTGTAGTGAAAAACTATATACACACACATATAATATACACATATATAAATTGTTGGGTTGGGTTTCAGTGGCTGATGATGGGTGAAGACAACAAATACGTAATTAGAACCCAACCCTTTCTGCTATATGTATATATATATATATATTTGAATTTTATCCATATATATATTTGTGTCATTCTGTTTCAATAAGTTTCAATGGTTTGTGAAGATGAAAAATGATGAAGTGTATGTACAACTTCTGTTAACTGTATGAAAGATAATGAAGTGAAATGTATGTCTCATCGTTTTTTTTTTTCCCCTGAGTAGAGGTTTACAGATCTGATGACATTGTTTATAAATTTGAAGATGTGCCAGGGGCATTTTCGTCTTAAAAATAGTGTTACTCTCCTTGCAAGCGTGTGACTCTCACTTTAACGGAAAAGCTAACTGTGCGTTTTAGTCCACAAACTACATAAGGGTTATGTGGTGATTTCCGAATATGAGGGGGTTAACCGCACTCAGCCTAAACCATAGGGGGGTAAAGTGAAGTTTGTCCTTTTTTTTTTAATTCATTCATTGTAAGGAAATGATATTAACTGTTATGTTATTTTGTTTTTGTTTTTATTTTTTTATTTTTGCAAGATCAATCTTTTATTTATTTTATTTGTTTATATTTTTTTAATTATTTAACCATTGCAAGTTGTTTTTTATTTTTATTTTTATTTTTTGAAATTTGACCATTGATAGAGAGAGAGCCGGGTGGGATGGGCCAAACCGGGCCGAGCTTCAAAGGGAAGGACCAAGCCCAAGCCCAAGGTACTAGGTTGGGCCCGGGCCCGGGCCCGGGCCTAATCGGGCCGAAATGGGTCAGGCCTACCTTGGGCCTCGGGCGGGCTTCAGACTGCCTACGGGTCTCGGGCCATTTTTACACCCCTACCCATATCACTACCTTTCATTCTCTTCCACACTTCAATTTGTGGACCCCACTCTAGACCCATAATAGTAATTTGAATTGTTTATTTCGTAAATCTTACAATGAAAATTGTCTATACAAAAATTTTTTTCGAATATCAATGAATAGATAAACAAATTGTATATATAGAATTTGTACGCAAAAAAAAAAAAAATTCATATTCTTAATAACGTGCCGCTGAAATTCATTTAAGATGTAAATTTAACTATATAAGACTTAGGGTAAATTACAGTGACCTATCCTAAGGTTTGGAAAAAATAAAGTAAATCCTACAGTTTTAATATAATTACACTAACCTCCATTTAGTAAGATTAAATAGATCGAAACTAATGCATGTAGTGTGAAAGCACAAAAATAAACAACGTAAAGTATAAATTTTCGTTTAAAAGAAATGACAATATCATTTTTTTTTTCCATCCATATACTAACTAATAAATTAATGATGAAAAGGTAAGTATTATATTAATTAAAATATTAAGGGAGCTCAATGTAATTATGTTAAAATTAGAAGAGAATACTAAAGTTTTTGCTAAACTTTAAGATAGGTTAGCAGTGCCGGCTCAAGGGGGTTTCAAGTGAAGCACTTGCTTTAGGCCTCGATATAAGAAAAGCCCTCATTTTAAGTTGAAATATTATAGGTAAAACAAAAAGGAAAAAAAGAATATCAGAAGCTTTCCAAACTAAAATAAGATTATCAAATTTTCTATCAACTTCATACACTAGCTCTACATTATAAGACCACATTCATATATGTAATTGGTAAAAAAAAAATAGTGATTTAGTAGAGATCCTTATCATTTATGTACCAGTAAAAGTATATTTTCCACACTCTCACACTCATAAATTAAGAAAATAAAATTTAGTTAAAATCAAAAAAATTTACAAATAATTTCATTCCGTAGATATTAATTTCACTAAATTTAACTTGTAAGGAAAAATTTTAATTTTTTCACACTTGACATTTTTAACTAAAAATAAAATTTATTGACATGTCACATGAATACAATATGATAATATGAAATAATAAATGGATTGGGTTAGAGCATCTTCAATCATTCACCAAATATTACATCAAATTTAAATTTGATAAAAATTTCAGTAAAAAATAGTCCAACATCCTTTCATCAAACTTGAGAGGGTAATTTATATTTAAATTGGGCCGAGCTGAATTAAATGGCCCGAGCTGGGCCAAGCCAAGTAATGGGCCGGTTTGGGCCGCACTACGAAGGGCCGAGTAGAATGACCATAAAAGTTACTCCGGTCTGGAGAGGTAGTATTGGAGTTAGACCGGTCGTACAACCGAGATAATTAGCTCAGTTGCATGAGGCCTAATTTTTACTTCGGTTGAGAAATGTGTTGAATGAAGTTCGGTCTTCAGCAGTGAGTTCGGTCAAGGTGCATGAAAACCGAGGTGTGCTAAGTCCTTGGGAGGGCTTGGTCCTAAAGATAGTTCGGCTCAATTCTCTTATGATTAGCTCGGTCTTAGTATGGGAAACCGAGGTAAGAGAAAGAAAAGTAAGTACCTAACTAACGTGTACTTCGGTCATACTGGTAGTTCGGTTATGGTAAAACCATCTCACTTGGTTTAAGCAGTGAGGGGGGTGTTGAGAGAAGCATTATCTCTCAGGAGTATGAATCCTTGGAGGACTCTGCATGGAGGAGTAAGAGTCCTATTAGGATTGTGTCACACGAAACCTATAAAAGCTCACCTATATCACCTTTGGAGGGGTAATGCAACTTTGCTTCTTGAATACATAGAGCTCTTGCCTATTTGTCTTGCTTACTGACTTAGGCATCGGAGAGGTTTCCGGCCCACACCCGCCGGGTAGCTCACGTTTGTATTTTCAGGTGGTAGAACGACATCGTACGGAGGAACACAGACTTGATCAATAGGATTATACGATAAGGTATATTTCTTTCCCGTACAATTGGCACCGTCTGTGGGAATACAGACAAGAACAACCTCTTGATCAAGCTTTTTCTCTCAAACATCAATGGCGAACAATGAAGAGTTATCCCAATCTGCCATTGACGAACAAACCCCAGATGGGGGTGCAAGGCGAGAAGGCCTACCCTTGGTCACTCCCATGGCGAACCTGGAGCCGCAAAGACAGAATTCCATGAGGGATGTAAGGGGACGAAGGCGGAATAACAGCCCTCATCCCTCTCGTTCGCAAAGCCCAGAAAGACAAAGGCCCAGGATTGATCCTCAAGCTCTGGAGGATCGCGTCAGGGAACAAGACGAGTTGATTCATAGGATGGCAGCGGACATGGAATCTCTTAAGCGCCAGGTGAAAGGTAAAGAAGTGGCGACAGGAGAGGGGCGCAACAACAAGACGCCCCCTCGCCACTCAGAGGGTCGTAGTAGGAATTCTACACCCTCTCAAGTAGAGAACAGAAGCCTCAGGACAGGCGACACGCAATCCAGATCTTTCAGGACTCGTCACTCCAGGTCTGAGAGAACAAGGTCTGAAAGGCCATACACTGAGGGAAGCACATATTGGCCCTCACATACGCACCAGACGAGGTCTAGACAGACGGAATTACCCAGATCGTCCGACCTACGATCCATGCTAGAAGAGAAGGCACGATGGAAGGAGGACGCCTTGAGCGCGATCCACAGGTTCTGCCTTACAATGGTTGGCTCCTCGGACGCATGGAAGCGTCGAGGTTGGAATGCCAATGCCGCCCGGCATCTGAACCAACGGACAAAGGCATTGGCGAAATTGCAGACCTCTCGCCGTTCGTCCCGACAATAAGCGCCCCTTCCGTCGAAGCTTCCCTCTGACCTAAATTCACAATGTATGAGGGGAAGACGGACCGCTACACGCACTTGAGCCACTTTCGCCAGGTCATGGCTGTATACCGGCGGAACGAGGCCTTGATGTGCATCCTATTCCCTTCAAGCCTTGGCGACCTTGGCTTGACTTGGTTTGAAAAGCTTCGAGGCGGCAATAGCCTCTGGCACAAGCTGGCGGAGGCATTTGTAACGATGAGAACAAACACGAAAACCCGGTGGAGATCGACGATTACTCTCCATCGACATGGGCGATAAGGAGACCACGAGGTCATACAACGATCGCTCTTGGGAGACATTCAGCAGTTGGGGACTGCCCAACCAATCTCGCCATTGCGCAATATAAAAGAGGCCTTCCAGTCGGGAACAAACTGAGGGACTCTATCACCATGACACCGCCCCTAACCATGGAGGCCCTGATGGAGAGAGTGCACCAGCACATCAGGGTGGAAGAGGATGGCGCTCATGCCAAAGCAAAATCTGGCGCGATCCCAGCCCCAGAGAAGAAGACCTCAGCGAAGGTCAATATGGTAGATCGCCAAAATCGAAACGGACGAGGAAGGCGAGACAACGGCGAGGACCAGGACAAGAGATGGTTGAGAGTCCGCACTGCCATAACCACGGTATTCAAGAAACCGATCTACCGTATACTTAGTGAGATTCAAGACGAGCCTTTCGTCAAGTGGCCAGCCAAGCTAGGCGAGGCCCAGAAGGACTATGATGACAGATCCAGGTGCACCTTCCACAAAGAAAAAGGGCACCGCACTGAGAATTGCACGCCATTAAGGCAGCATCTGGAAGAATTGGTGGCAGCAGGCCACCTGGACAAATACATAGAGGGAGGGGCACAGCCAGCCCCCCAGGACCACAATAACCCCAATGGGATGCCGATCGATGCCCCGCCCCAAGCCGTCATCAACGTAATACATGGAGTCTTTGAACCTGAGCGTGTATGCGAGCTCAGAAGTTCAATCAAAAAGGCTGAGCACTTAAGAGAGGTGCTAAGTGCCCAACCAGTCGTCAAGAAGGGGAAGACAGAGGCCACAAATGTCATGTCTTTTTCGGATAAAGACTTGGCAAGGATTTATTGCCCTCACAACGATGCCTTGGTCGTCACTCTCCGAGTCAAGGACTTTGACATCAAGCGGATTCTGATTGACCAAGGTAGTTCATGCAAAATCATGTACTATGAAACCTTCAAACAACTAAAGTTGCAAGATAAAGACTTGGCGCCGGCCGTATCTCCCCTTATTGGATTCAACTCTATGCCAGAATGGCCCGTCGACAAAATTATCCTCCCAGTCAGAGCAGGGAGTGTGTCAAAACAAGTGGAGTTCTGGGTGTTGAAGGTCCCCTTCACCTACAACATTATCTTGGGCAGAACATGGCTGCATGCCATGCGCTCGGTGGCGTCCTCCTACAACCAAGTGATGCGGTTCCCCAATGACACCGGAGTAATAGAAGAAGTATATGAAGATCAGATCATGTCAAAGCAGTGCTTTGTCATAGTGAACGGCAGCCGCGCTGCCAAAGGATACGTTCATTCGGTTGAAGAACCTGAGAGTAATGAACTATTCACGGATGTCGGCAAAGCGGCTAGTCGAAAAGCGGTAGAGGACTTGGTGGAGGTCAGAATAGATGAAAAGAACCCGGATAAGTTCTTTCTGCTTGGCTCATCGTTGTCTAGTACTGAAAGATTGGAGGTCTTGGAATTTCTGACCTCCAACATCGAAGTGTTCGCCTGGACCCCATACGACATGCCAGGCATTGATCCTAACTTTATCAGTCACCAACTCAACATCCACCCTTCTGCCAGACCGATCATTCAACGCACCCGCAGATCGGCGCTCCACCACGCCGAAATAGTGGCTGAAGAAGTAGGAAACCTACTAGAAGCGGGGGCAATCATAGAGGTGCACTACCCAAGATGGATTTCCAACACCATCGTAGTGCCAAAGAAGAATGGCAAGTGGCGTGTCTGCGTCGACTACAAAACGGTCAATAAGGCGTGCCCAAAAGATAGCTTTCCTCTACCAAGGATAGATCAACTGGTAGACCTAACGGCAGGGCACAACCGACTTAGCTACGGATGCATCTGAGGCTACCACCAAATCGCCATGCATGAACCAGACCAGGAGGTCACATCTTTCACAACTCCAAGAGGATTATACTGCTACAAGGTCATGCCCTTCGGCCTGAAGAACGCAGGGGCGACATTTCAAAGAATAGTCACCAGGATGTTTGAGTCATTGTTAGGCAGAACAATGGAGGCTTACATCGACGATATGGTGGTCAAGAGCAAAGATGAGAATGACCATCTCAAGGACCTAGGTGAGATGTTCAAGATCCTGAAGAAGCATAAGTTACGCCTCAACGCGTTGAAATGTGCATTCGGAGTAGGATCTGGCAAATTCCTAGGCTTCTTGGTGACCAACCGAGGTATAGAAGCGGACCCTTCTCAGATCAAAGCAATACAAGATCTGGAGAGGCCAAACTCAGTGAAGGAAGTCGACATCTCACGGCATGGCGGTACACTCAACCGATTCATAAGCCGTCGTCGAGACAAACTCGACCATTCTTCCATGCTTTGAAGGCTAAGTTTGAGTGGGGACGACGAATGCGACCACGCATACTGGAAAGCCTAAAAGAATACATGTCTTCTCCACGCTACTTGTAACCCCAATCACGGAGAAGAACTCTTCTTATACCTGGCGGTCTCATGACATGCAATTAAGCGCGATATTGGTCATGCGAAGGAATCCAACATCTTCCTATCTACTATGTCAGCAAGACATTACTGGGCGCCGAAATAAGGTAGTTGCCACTGGAGAAACTGGCATTGGCCTTGATGATGGCCTCAAGGAAGTTGTCGCATTACTTTCACGCCCACACCATAGTTGTTCTCACAGCCTTCCCATTAAAGGCTTTATTTGAAAGAGCAAACTTCTCTGGACGAATTCTGAAGTGGGCAGTAGAGTTGGGACAATACGACATCAAGTTCCAACCTAGGACCGCAATAAAAGCACAAGCATTGGCAGATTTTGTCGCAGAATTCACACCAGGGAGTCATCACATCTGCCCAGTCGACCTAACTGAGACAACCGAACTAGGGATGGAAGTTGACGTCGGAATAACGCAACCCCTAGTACTGGTTACTCAGTCAGGCCCCAAGACAGACCAGAGTAAAGAAAGGAAGGAAGAAACAAACCATGCTACACCAAGTCAGGATTCACCGACAAATAAAGACTTGGTACAAACAGAAAGCAAGGGGCAGGCAGCCAGCATGGACTCTGAAGAAGCCACCAGCAACATGGAAGATCCCAAGGCATCATCTGATCCCTCCACCTGCTGGAAGTTGTTCGTTGGAGAGATGTGGAAGCTCTTCGTGGATGGAGCATCCAACCGACATGGAGCAGGACTTGGCATAGTTCTCATCTCTCCAGACGGCCTCGTAGTGGAGCAGGCAATTAACCTCGGCTTCCCAGCATCAAACAACGAAGCGGAGTATGAAGCGCTTCTAGCAGGTCTCAAGTCAGCACTCTACATAAAGGCCACCGAGCTAATGGTCTACAGCGACTCGCAGCTGGTGGTGAACCAAATATCTGGCGACTACGAGGCAAAAGATGATAGAATGGCCAAGTACCAAGAACTGGTCAGAACAGAGATAAAGAAGTTTGAAGTGGTGAGGATAGAACAGATCGGCAGAGAGGAAAACAGCAGAGCAGACGAACTCGCAGGCTTCGCCTCAATGGCAGATACCTCCATACCTCACCCACTACTAATCGACTACCTGCCTAGACCAAGCATTGAAGACCCAGAAGCAGAAGAGGTATGTTGTGCAGAGTTAGGCCCTTCTTGGATGGATCCCATCATACTGTTCCTGAAAGACGGCACCTTAACAGAAGACAAGAAAGAAGCCAACAGAATAAGAGCAAAGTCACAGCGGTTCTGGCTCTCCCCATCCTTGGCATTGTACAAGAAGTCGTTCTCAGGACCTTACTTGAAGTGTCTTCACCCCAGCAAAGTGGAAGCATTCCTATTCGAAATACATGAGGGTGTTTGTGGCAGCCATCAAGGAGGAAGATCATTAGCATACAGAGCAATCTCGCAAGGATATTGGTGGCCATACATGCAAGCGGACTCGAAGAAGTATGTTAAAAAGTGCGAAAAATGTCAAAAATTCGCACACCAAATACACCAACCTACCAGAGAACTTTTACCTTTGACTAGTCCATGGCCCTTCGCAATGTGGGGATTGGACATAGTAGGCCTACTTCCAACAACACCAGGCAACAGGAAGTTCTTTCTTGCCGCAACTGACTACTTCACAAAGTGGGTGGAAGCAGAAGCCTTAGCGTCAATCAAGGAGAAAGATGTAAAGAAGTTAAATGCAGCGAGAATATTATCACCGCTTTGGCATACCAAAGGCTTTAATCTCGCATAACGGCACTTTCGGTTAAACGGAAGGATTTTCAGAGGCTTTTGTGAAGAGTACAAGATAGAGTTCTACAATTCTACACTGGCATATCCCCAAGCAAATGGTCAGATAGAGGCGTCAAATAAGGTAGTCTTGGATGGATTGAAGAAAAGGTTAGAGAGAGCCAAAGGTAAGTGGGCAGAAGAGCTCCCCCATGTTTTATGGGCTTACTGCACCATGCCTCGACGATCAATGGGAGAAACACCATTCTCCTTAGCTTATGGCATGGAAGCAGTTATCTCATTAGAAGTGGGTCTCCCCACAATCCGAAGCGAAAACTTTGATCCAAACTCAAATAGCGAAGCCATAGCATTGGAGCTTGACCTTGCGAAAGAAAGAAGAGACAAAGCATTGGTTCACATCGCCTCCTACCAACAAGAGTTGTTTAGAAAGTATAACAAAACAGTACATCCAAGGCAATTCAAGATCGGAGATTGGGTACTGCGCAAAGTGATGGGAAACACCTTGGTTCCAGGAGATGGCAAGTTGGGACCTAATTGGGAAGGACCTTACAAAGTGGTCGGATTAGCAGGCAAAGGGGCATACCACTTGGAAGATGAGGATGGCAAAGCAATTCCCAGGCCATGGAACACTGCAAATCTCAAGTTATTTTATTTCTAGTTTTTCTTTTTTCTCTTTAAGTATGTGTGATTTTTTACTTCATCAATAAAACAAATCAATTCTTTTTTAGCATGTTTGTTTTTAGTGGAAAGTAACTTTCGTAAGTTAGTAGCATTGTAAACATAGTTGGCCGGAATAACCAACTATGACCCTTCCTAAGTCCAAGATCAGGATCCAGGCTGCAGGACGTTTGGTCGGTATAACCAAACACTTTATTCTAAGTTGGTTGGAAAAACCAACTTAGAGGTTGGCTGGATTAAACCAACACCCCTCCTAAGCCTAGGATCGGGATCCAGGCTGCAGGACGTTTTGGTCGGTATAACCAAAACACTCATTCTAAGTTGGCTGGAAAAACCAACTTAGAGGTTGGCTGGATTAAACCAACTCTTTATACTCTTCAGCCGAAGTAAGTGTACTGCTGAAGAGTGGTTGGCTGGATTAAACCAACTCTTTATACTCTTCAGCCGAAGTAAGTGTGTGGCTGAAGAGTAGTTGGCTGGATTAAACCAACACTTGTTACTCTTCAACCGAAGTAAGTTATATCGGCTGAAGAGTGGTTGGCTGGATTAAACCAACTCTTTATACTCTTCAGCCGAAGTAAGTGTGTGGCTGAAGAGTGGTTGGCTGGATTGAACTAACTCTTTATACTCTTCAGCCGAAGTAAGTGTACGGTTGAAGAGTGGTTGGCTGGATTAAACCAACATTTGTTACTCTTCAGCCGAAGTAAGTACATGGCTGAAGTGGTTGGCTGGATTAAACCAACACTTGTTACTCTTCAGCCGAAGTAAGTTATATCGGCTGAAGAATGGTTAGCTGGATTAAACGAACTCTTTGTACTCTTCAGCCGAAGTAAGTTATATCGGCTGAAGAGTGGTTGGCTAGTAAGATATCTAAAACCGAGATCATAGTCGAGCAAATGAGTTCATGGAAAATTCATTACAAATGCAAGCATACATACACAAAACCGGAATACGAGTTAAAGAAGATTTTTTCATTGAAGAAACAAGCAAGTACAATTGGGGGGCCGTAGCCCGGTTACAAAGTTCAGACAACAGAAAGAAAGAAAAGAAAGAAAAAATCAGCGTAGAAGTGCGTCAAGTTCAGCATCAAATTCATCCTCGGCATTCGTCCGGAGTCCGGCGTCAGCTGGGAGCACGGTTTGGGCTGGGAGCTCGGTTTCGGCTTGAACCTCCGTCTCAGTTGGCTGCGTTTTGTCAGTCAGAAGCTCGTCAGTACGGTCTTCAATGACCGGCTCCAGCCGAACTGATTGGTTGCTGGGTTGCTCATTAATAACCGGAGTGGGAGTTGGCTCATCTTCTTCAGAATCATCATCATCATCATCTTCATCAGACCCTTCCAAAAATTGTCTTTGAAGATCGGCATCTTCGGCGATGAAAATTTGGAATGGAGTACGGTGGAGCATTGTAGACCTCGGTGTCAGGCGTACAACCGAGCTGCTCCACCGCAGTCCTCCAGCCACATTTGAAAAATAGGTCTTTTGCAGCGTCGCATTGAAGGGTGTATGCGTCTTCGGCCTTCTTAAAGCCTCGTTTTTCGACTTTCTTTATTCCGGCCTTCAATTCGTTTATTTCGGTATCTTTTTTCTTCTCCATTTTTGCCAAGTGACGCAGGTACTTGTCCTTTGTCTCAATGGCGATCTTTTCCTTCTCGGCCTCGGCCGAGTTAACTATTTCGGTCAGTCGACCATTCTCTACTTGAAGCACAGCCAGCTGCCTTTTTGCCTCCTCTAATTCGGCCGTCTTTAGTTCGGCCTCAGCCATGGCCTCCCTTGTGTTCCTCCTAAGCTCCATGACCCTCCTATGTGTAACTTGATTTTTCTGGATAGCCTGCAAAGGAGAAGTAAAGTTAGCCGGACTGAAAGTTGGAAAAAACTACATAGAAGGTAGATAGTTATTTACCAAGATCATGGACTTAGTGAAAGACCGGATTGACTTTAGCTCGGTGTTGAGTTGTTTATAGTGGTGCTCCATATCTTTTGGAAGGCACACACTTTTGGCTAGGTTAAAAGCCATTAGGTGGTCCTTCTCTGAAACCACCGAATCGGAAGCAGTGATATCTCGGTCGTTAAAGGTGAGGATAGGAGTCCATTTTGAAGAGGAGGCAGTTCGGTCGGACTGCTCCGGTTGGATGTTTTGTTGAGGGCTTGGCGGGGGGCTTTGTGGAAGGACGGTCTTGTCTTCGTCAGCAAGACGTGGCTCGGTTTGGCTAGTCCGAGCACGCTTGTTTCGGCGAGAAGAAGACGGCTGCTGGGATGGCAGGGCCACCACAGTTTCAGTGGTTTGGCCGGTTGGTCGCACGTTGGCTGGAGTTGTTGCGGTCAAAAGAGCCTTCAGCCTGCTCTTCTTGGCCATTTCTTATTCGGATATGAGTGGAATTAGATTTATTTGGGGCAAGGATGGGTCCAGTTCAGGCACTTCTTCAAGAAGGAAGTCGGTCACTCTTGCTTTTCGTCGACCGGTGTATCTGTACGTCGGCTCAAAGTTGAGAAGTTTAGCCCAACTTCTTTCTTGAACGCGTAGTGCGGCGCGGAGGATACCAAGATTGGGGTGGCTGTACAATTAGTGTAGATGGGCTGAATCTGCGTGGAGAAAACAACTGTTAGTCCGGTCGAAAATTGGAAACCAAAGTAAAAAAGAAGAATGCATGGAAAACCGAAGTAAGTTTACCAGGGATTCCTTTGTTCTAGTTTATACTTCAGCCTGGGATCTGGGCTTGGTGGTCCTCAAAATTCCCAGATACCCAGAAGAAGTCGTCGTCGTTCAAGTCTTTATCCGGCGTATCTTTTATTATTTTTTCTCTACGTCGGCGTATCCTAAGGTAGTATACCCACCCATCTTCTTTGGATCCTAAAGAATATTGATGGAATATTTCGGCTAGACCGAGGTTCAAGCCGGTTTGTCGGTTTAGTTCGGCGATGCCCATTATTATACGGTAAAAATTGGTAGAGAGTTGGGTGGCCTGGTCTGCCTAAGGAACTCGCAAATTAATGGTTGGACCGGGAATCTTAGTCCAGTCTCAATTATTGAAAGAAGGGTAAAAGGCACAGAACCCTCGTTCCCCCAAGGAATGGTGTTTTTCTTAGCTAGGGTAAGGTTTACATCGGCTGGAATGTTGTAATCTTTACGGAATTCGGCTAAACCCCCTGGTGTTTCTACCAAGAACCTATATTTCCCCATTTATTTTAAATTATAAATAAATTAGCTCGGGTTGAGAAGATGTGCTCAGGAGCTCGGTTGAGTACACTGAGGGAGTGCCTGGGCAACCTAAGTCTGCAAAGTGGAAAACAAAGGGTTAAGCACAGATCAGTGGACCGTGCTACGAAAATAAAGCAAGAAAAGGGAAGTCTTACTTCGGCTACACAGGGTACTACATGATCTACCTCGGTTTCTAAATGGGGCTTGTTATTTCGGTTCGGCAAGATGTTTGGTTATCTCGGTTCTGTTTATGGTTTTGTTACTCCGGTTAAGCATCTAGGCGACTTTCTAAGTTCGGTTTAGAAAGCGAAAGCGGCTTAGCCCCAAGGCTTAGCTTCTCGAGGCCAAAATTTTTATTTCGGCTAAATGTAAATCAGTTGGTGGCCTATTGAAACTACTGTTGTATGTTCAAGTGCTAGTTCGGTTCCAGTTTTCCTATATCTTCATATATAAGCAAAAGCAGTATCCTAGTTCGGTTGGATGTGTTTTATGGATCAAATGAGTGTTCTACTGGTTATTACTTAATATTCAAGAGGTTCTTACGAAGTGCTTTCCAGAAACAAAGCTAAGCATGAAAAGTGTTTTGCAAAAAACACACAAAACAGACTACTATGGATCTAACAAAAGCAAAATGAGAACAAGGTTTGTAATACTTACCAGGAAAAGTAGAAGAGCTGGAGATAGAAGCAGCAACAATGAAAATGTAGAAACTCAGAGGTTGGAAGTTTCGAAGAAGGAAAGAAGGAAGTGAACAGTTTGATGGGTGATTTGAAACAAGGAAGGGTTTGTTTTGTTTAGGTAGAAAAGGGAAAAGGCGGGAACTATTCAATTTTTTCGGAGTACGAGGGCGGCTTGACAGCTATAAGGAGTCAATCAGAGGCTGCCACATGTCATTGGAATGGGAAACGATTCAGTTGCTGCAAATTGAAGAGACGTTTTGACCAGACGTGGTTAGCTCGGCTGGAAAGGATTTTTTAGTTCGGCTGGAAAGGCTAATGGGTGTTTTTAGCTCGGCTGGAGAAGTTAGAACTTTAGGTCGGCTGATAAGCAGATAATCCCTATCATGCTTTGCAGATGGAATTAAGAGGCAATTGAGAGGGTAATTTATATTTAAATTGGGCCGAGCTGGGCTAAGCCAAGTAATGGGCCGGTTTGGGCCGCACTACGAAGGGCGAGTAGAATGACCATATAAGTTACTCCAGTCTGGAGAGGTAGTATTGGAGTTAGACCGGTCGTACAACCGAGATAATTAGCTCGGTTGCATGAGGCCTAATTTTTACTTCGGTTGAGAAATGTGTTGAATGAAGTTCGGTCTTCAGCAGTGAGTTCGGTCAAGGCGCATGAAAACCGAGGTGTGCTAAGTCCTTGGGAGGGCTTGGTCCTAAAGATAGTTCGGCTCAACTCTCTTATGATTAGCTCGGTCTTAGTATGGGAAACCGAGGTAAGAGAAAGAGAAGTAAGTACCTAACTAACGTGTACTTCGGTCATACTGGTAGTTCGGTTATGGTAAAACCATCTCACTTGGTTTAAGCAGTGAGGGGGGTGTTGAGAGAAGCATTATCTCTCAGGAGTATGAATCCTTGGAGGACTCTGCATAGAGGAGTAAGAGTCCTATTAGGATTGTGTCACACGAAACCTATAAAAGCTCACCTATATCACCTTTGGAGGGGTAATGCAACTTTGCTTCTTGAATACATAGAGCTCTTGCCTATTTGTCTTACTTACTGACTTAGGCATCGGAGAGGTTTCCGGCCCACACCCGCCGGGTAGCTCACGTTTGTATTTTCAGGTGGTAGAACGACGTCGTACGGAGGAACGCAGACTTGATCAACAGGATTATACGAGAAAGTATATTTCTTTGCCGTACAAAACTTGTATTCTTTTATATAGTAAAAGTCTATGTTTCATGTTATTGGCCTAAGAAAGAAGAAATTGTATCAAAACAAAAATAGCCTATTTTAATTTTTTGCTTTAGACCACGCATGTGGTCGAGCCGGCCTAGAGGTTAGTATAATTTATCCTAAAAATTAAACATGAGCAACACTTTATTTATGAACAACACTTTATTTATGAACAACACTTTATTTATTTTTTAAAATATATTTATACATTGGATATATATGCACATATCTTTATGATTTTGAGTGTAATTTGAGTAATGTCGGTCTGAGGCAAAGTTTGGACCCAACACAAATATGATTAAAAGCAGCTTAAAAGACAGTGCACCTTCTTTCCTAGAGCAGCAATGACACTTGCCCAAAAAACATTTAACCAAAAAATTAGGATAAATTATCAATATATCTTAATAGTTGGACTTGATTTTTGTCAAATGTTACTGAAAATAAATCATAATAAAATCGTCACTAAAAATAATTGTGATAATTTTTTTCACATTTTGCTAAAAATTGACAATTGGTAATTTTTTTGTTACAATTTTTATAAATTGTCAATAAAACTTACAATTAGTAATGTTTTTTTGTGACATTTTTTTTAGACTTGAAAGTTAAAAATTAGTGACATTTTTTATGACGATTTTTTTAAAATATCACTAGAACTTATAATTAGTAACATTTTTATGATAAAATTTTCAAACTATCACTAAAAATTAACAATTAGTAATTTTTTTAATAGTATTTAATGAAAATGTCATTAATTATCATAAGACTTATTAGACAATAAGTGCACTTATTAAGACCTATACGTAAATTCTCCAAAAAAAATTATCCAAAATTTAAAATTTATGTATATGATTAATTCTTGTGGTGACTCCGCAACAGAAAGTGTAAATCTACACCATTAATTCAGGTTCAGAATAATTTTTGAGATAAATTTTGGGGGTACAAATCATTTTTGGTCCTCTGAGCCTTACACAGGACTCATCTGTCATGCCAATTTGGTACTAATAAACCATGGTAAAGTATGAACAAAAGCTTCTCGGGCATTTTGAGCCACTTAAGATTGAGTTGTTGAAAGTCAAAGGTAGTAGAAAATGGAAAATTTTCAGGCCATTTAAGGTTTGAACAAACGTTTCTCATCATCAGAAAAAAAAAAAAAAAAAAAAAAAAAAAAAAAAAGGAAGAAGAAGTTTGAACAAACAAAACTACATGAATAATCTTGTCAGTTTTAATGCTCAAGAGTGACCTCAATCAAAACTAGGATTATGCCTAATACAAAACAAATCAACCACAATAAAAAGCACACATTAAGAGCCCAAAAATAGGTGGCTCGACCCACAGATTATTTGGCCAGTGGTTCCTTTACTATCTTTCCCCCTCTTCAAGGGTATGCCAATTGCAAGGTTCCCGAAAATGGCATCCTCTCACTCTCAAGATGAAATCTCTGCACCGGGCTCTTGGATCCGAATAGAAGTTCTTGACAAACTTGCTTCAAGCTCATTTAACTCATCCAAATCCAGCTCATCATCGTCGTCATCAACATTAGGAAAAGCTTCTTCGGAATCAGCAACTACACTAGTAGAAGTGCTTGGACCTTCTGCCAAAGGATTTTTCTGGACCTGAAATTCAACACAATCAAATTCAAACCATAAAAGCCAGCCAAAACTGATTTCAAATTGTTTCATGCAAGGCACCACTTATGGATATTCGTGCAATGATAAATATGAACAGAACACGCATGCCACAAATGTTGCAACCTATCACAGTTGAAAAAGTCATGCTGTAAAATTCTGAGACATCACATGCCTATTGGATTCACCTCCAAAGGAAGTACAGCAGGCCACATGGTAAATGGGTAATGGGTTTTGTTGTGTCACGTGGGCAAAACAGCCCTCCAAAACCAACTTTGCAACTTGCTTGAAACACAATAGCTTTGTCGTTTTCTGTCTTGCATGGCAAATTTATTATTTTGATTGTAATAATGATTGGGCTCATGGAATTGTTCAGAGACTATTTTTCATAGAGTGAAATAATAGCTAAAGGCAAAAAAAGTAAGAAAATAATGAAGGTTGCTACTTCTATTGGAATGTCATATCTCAAACATAACAATTGGAGGTGGCAAATATGCCCAAGCACAACATAAGCTTAGACAAATAACACAAGCTTAGAAAAAACAAAAGTACAACTACCCCTATACTTCATCCTAGCCCTGATAGTTTTGACCTATCTATCTCCATACTTGACCCTACCCTATTAATGCTCTCCAAAACATTTTTTTTTATTAGAATCTGGTTTGGTCAAACACAATTGGCTCAGGAAATTTTGCCATCCCCAACCACGATGAAATAGGCTCATTCTTGATTTCCAAAATTTTCATCATTACGAGTACTGCCAACTGCCAAGTTATGCCATTCAAATAAATGCCCCAAGTCACACTGAGGGTGCACTTCACATAGATTATACCAATCAATAATATCAACTAAAAAAGTTCAGGCCACTTAAATTCAAATGGAATTTTGAAACATTATTATATCTAAAGGAACAAAAAAGCGTGCATTAAATGATCAATTAAGACAATTATACTACAGCATTTCTGGTTCAATGCTTGCAACAATTGTAAGCATTAGATAGACCAAAACTAGATGTAAACGTCCTTCAAAACTAGTCGTGGATGTGTTGTGGCTGTTCAGCCGAATCCATTCTGTGCTATTTTCCTAGTTTTCCCTTCAAACAATTGCTTTATTTCCCAGCCAAATGATACACATGAAGAACGTAGATTCATAAGTAACATAAATGTCATCTTACATGTTCAAAAGCATAGATAGGACCACCAATACCGAGACAAATTATCCAAAGCATAGGATTGAAATCATTTGATAATCCTACCTTTCCACCCTTATTAGGTATGACCAATCAAATGCAATCTTTATATATTACTTGCAAAATTCAAATCATCAACACTTAGCAACAAAGAAAGCAAAGAAAGAAAGACAAATAGAAGTCCAACATGTTCTAACCTAGAAGCTAAGCAATAATCACAATTGCACAAAAACCAAATCATTTTCATGTGTGATTACAATAGTCAATGACATATGCAGCCTTCCATAAATTGGTAGTTTAACCTAACCTGAACAATTTTGTTACATGTCATCTTATAGAATTTTCATAATCTATAGAGTCGTTTGGGATAACTTGATTTTTTTAATGTATTTAAATCATAAATTAGGGTTGGGTAAGCATCTATCCAACCCACCAAAACCGAATGACCCGAACCAATCCACCACAGAATAGACGGTTTCAATGGTCCAAGCAGACGGATGTGGATGTATGCTTCCCAATACGCCTAAGTTCAAATGGATGACAAATGAGTGGCCACCCAACCTGACCTAATCCGCCAACACCCATAAGAAAATGATGTTATACTTTCATGCTTTGTGTGTTAAAAAAAGGACTTTTTATTTAGTAATTATATTTTCTATATATGAAATATGTAGTGCCTTTATTTTTATTATAAAAAATGAAGAATCAAAAATTTTGGGCCCAAAATAGTAAAGAATTACTAGAAAATAGTTTGGAAAAAAGCCCAAACCACCAAATCGATCTGCATCCACCCACTAACCCGCATGGCCCGCTCAATCCACATCCGCTAACTAGGTGGACGGATGTGAATTGATTTTTCCCAATCCGCCTAAGTTCAAACGGATGTCCGATAAGAGGCCACCCTACCCACTTTGATCCATAAGCACACCTAACTTAAATTATTAACCTTTATAGATACAAGATTTGTGGTGCCTTGCCTTGCCTCAAATGAGTTCAATGATAACTAAGGACATTACTAGCTAGTAAATGATGCCTTTTGTATAAGTAAATTCCCTTTATGCAGCCCTTGGGTCAGGAACAAATTCATTTGGGCGGAAACCTTTATGTGAAAAGGATCCAACTTACCACTTAATTAGGCATGATAATATCTCCAATTATTAGAAAGCCAAGGAAAAATCACACCACATCCTAGATATGCAATGCAAACACTATTCAGAAAGCAAATTTACTGAACAAAAGACTATCAGCAAACTCTATTAAAATGCTGTGAATCTGTCCATTACATGCAGTAAAGGCAACCAGGCGAGGACTCTCAACCCATGAAACCAAA
This sequence comes from Camellia lanceoleosa, assembly GCA_025200525.1. Lineage (NCBI taxonomy): Eukaryota > Viridiplantae > Streptophyta > Magnoliopsida > Ericales > Theaceae > Camellia > Camellia lanceoleosa. The sequence goes on from CM045764.1 coordinate 69,824,551, forward strand.
ACCAAAACCAGCAGAGTTGCAATGCAAACTTCCATGAACCAAAGATAGTCCAACAACCTAACAAGAGAATATTTCAGGCTTCTAACCAATCCTAGTAATGGAAACAATAGTGTAGAAAAAAGAAGATGAAAATAAAAATTACACAGAAGAATAATAGTAGAAGATTAGACGGGAGGAAGAGAAACGAAGAAGAGAAAAAGGGAAGTGAAGAAGAAACGAAGACAAGAAATATAGAAAAGAAAAAGAGAAATGGAGAAGAGAATAAGAAGAAAAACAAGAGGAATAAAAGAAATAAAGGGAAAAACACAAAAGGTGAAGAAAGCAGCGAAAAAGAACAAAGATAAAAAAAAAAAAAAAAAAACACGGTGAGAAATGTGGTCAACTGATATAAGTCTCATGGAGTTAGTAATGGTGTTTCTAGGAAGAATGATGCCCTGCATTTTTTAAGTTTTTAGGAATAAAATGATGCTGATTTTAGGAATAAAATTTGAGGCTTTATATGTTACCATTTGAGGTAGGATGAGTTTTAGGTAGTTTTTACATGGTTTTAAGGTTTTGTCTAATTACTGTAAAACACAATTATCACTAGCAGAATAAAGAAAAACTCTCTCTCTCTCTCTCTGTAAACAAAATAAAATTATAAAAATTATGTTGTTTCACCCAGCACCTGTTAGAAGAAAGCCTCCTTAGAGCCACACTACTTAATACATATATCTTATTCCATCTTTGCAGAATTCATGCAAAAACTTGTTGTGTGAGTCCCACATTATTAATTCAATCAAACTTCCAAAATTTTGTCCCACCTTTATATTATGAGCATAGCACAGAACAGCAAGCACAATATGATGTTTAGTTTTTCCATATAAGGTGCTGATTTTTCATTTGCATAAATGTATTATTTCCAAAAAAAAATAGGTAAAATTTAATCATGGTATAAGCCATACATATCAGCAGTAAATTTCTCTTTTCCACCGTATTAATAATGAGACTTGTAATGAAATATAGAAAATATTTCAAACTAGCAGCCCAGTAGTTGGGGGACCATGAACTCCCTGCAAGTTTAGACATATATAAAAATATTATATAAGAATATACAACCACCACAATTACCTTCTGCTCAGTATCAGGTTCCTCTTCTCTGTGGTATTTTTCATATGCCTCAGCATCATCCACAAACAAGCTAGAATTTGAAAGAAACAACTCACGACCGCTGAAGAGAAAGGAAAATTTGTCAATGACACATCCAACAGAATATATCTAACTAAATGAGACATGAATGACAGGAATACCTCATGCGGTCATTCTTAGCCCTCTCTGCTTGCTGGGCAGCCAAGCCAGCTTCTCTTTCCTCTGTCCTTTTCCTCTTCCATTGCAGGAACAACTCAGGTGTCATCGGAGTTGAAGTTGTTACTTTTGCACGCTGAAAACGCACAACTACAATAACTAATCATAATATGACAAAAAAAGGGGGAGGGACCCAAGAAAACATAAATGATAGGGATGAACCAGTATGAGAAACTATAGAATACCATAACGGAGGGGAAACAACACAACAGACAATTTGGAAAAAAAAATTGGATGATTTCAACTGAACAAAGATATTGCACTACCAAAGATTAGGTGCAATAACAAAAAATACTAGCGTTCAGAGCAAACATGATGCATTTGTAATTTTATATGTAACTTTTTGGACAGTTTGATTAATGAGGAAAACTGTTTAGCAGTTTTGGGTGTTTGATGATTGAGAAAAACCGTTTATAGCAGTTATTAGATGTGGCAGTTGGTGGACATTATTAGAAAAACAAAAAGAGTGAGAGTGTTCACACCAAATGGAGTAATAGAATAGATGAGTAAATATGCTACTCACCTGATTTTCAATCTCTTCCTCAATAGGTATCTTATCAGCCTCTTCCTCCAAAAGTGCCTTCATCTGAGACTTCAACACATATCCTGGAGGAAGAGCATGTCTGTAGTGACAATCTTTACCACCATTTGGGCAAACCCAAAACCAACCATACTGTTTCTTCTCCACTGCATCAAGAAAGTACTTGCAAACCTGCTCATTGGTCCACAAACAATCAATTGATATAGATAGCAAGTTCTACAGAAAGAGCTGCTATGTAAGCAACTAAATGTCACTAATATATCTAAATCTCATGTACAAAACTCATCAATAGACAAATTTCAGAAATTGCCTCATTCTGAAAAAGGCAGCCTTCAACAAGCCCTATCTGAACTCATTACTATTTATTTAAATAGCTTCATCAACCCCAAAAACTTAGCCAACTAGTTGCATTCATAATAAGCTCAATATTCGTGCTCAATACAATCCAGGTGACATCATCCTAAAGCCTGCCACTTCTAAAACAGTACCCAATCTATAGGCAAGTAGATGGTGGGTTTGGAGGAGCTTCCTCTCCGTATACCAGATTGGTCATACCACAAGCTACAATTTGACATTACACAGAAGAAAGAGACATTAAGATTCGAAAGCATACTATCTCTGTTGGTTTATTCTGGTTATACTCGTTCTTCTTTGACTCCACAACTTTTTCCAATGTCTCTTGATCCCAATCCTCCATCGTTTCTTAGGGAATAAATCCAACAACAAATCAGAGTAAAATGAGAAAATGACGTTAAAATAACATAACCAAACCAATCAAAGCAGCAATCAACACATTTATTTAATTACCTTCGTCACGCTTATCACTATATATGTCAATCTTCTCACCCTTCCTCTGCACATTCAAATCATGTGAGAACTTGCATTTAAAACCCTTCACACACTGCCCCACCTTGTAAAATTCGCATACAATAGACTTGGGATCAACACCTAACCAAAACCCAACTTATATCACAAACCAAACAACTAGTGTTTGAATAAAATAAGATAAAAAAGAAGCTATAATAACTATTATGAAAGACATTGTTCATAACTCTCTCTAGGCATACAAGAGACACAAAATAGCGAGAGCCCATGCATTACACTGGTACGCAAACAACAAAAACTTGAATTGCACATAACTAAGATTTTAATATTACATATATATAAGCCACAACATTGAATTAGGAAATTGGAACAGAGAACTTTCATTTTTATCTTCAATCACTTTCAAAACAGTGAACCTACTTTTGTAATTTATGTATGCATTTACATACATATATATATATAAATAATGTAAAATTAAAAAGACAAATGCAAATTTAGGTTGGCTATTGAAGTAAAAACTTAAGAGACAAAAAGCATATGATTGTTTACATAAGCATAAATATGAACACAGAATACTCTTCCTGGATTTTTTCTTTAGTTGTCCTTACTCTTCCTTGTTTTGGTCTGAAACTTTATGTAGAAATAAAGTGAATACAACACCTCTTCAATGCAATGAGGACCTCCTGAGGGCTATCCAGAGCTGTAGGACAAAGAACTTTAGAAATTCAATTTATAAGCTTTCCCTTGCAGAAGCAGGATATCATATCATATTTGACAGGAAAGAAACAACAGAGTTTTTTCCTCAAAAAAGCAAGGACAATGCCAGATTTTTTTTCAAGGTGAATGAGGAAGATATAAGAGCAAGATCAAGTTCTTGAAATTCATTTTTTAGCTGCCAACATAATTTGCAGTTATGTCTAGCATGGACTTGTTAAGTCACCAATTGTCCCAAAAGCTTAAGTTGTTAGGAAATGGGCCCAACAATGTGTATCATCCAACACCCTCTTTCACGTGCAACCCCATCTTCCACGTAGTGACGCAAACATCCATAAATACATAGATGAAAGAAGGGAAATGGGGACAAAATGCAAACGGAGAGACTTAAACCCAATGAAAAATTATGAATGGGGACCAAATGCAAACGGAAAGACTTGAACCCAAGACCTTTCCCAACCTAAGCTCTGATATCATGCTAAGTCACCAATTGTCTCAAAAGCTTAAGTTGTTAAGAAATGGAACAAACAATGAATATCAAGCAAACCCAAAGGAATATCCATGCAAAAAAAAACTGAAGCAATAGTTGTTGGCTAGCAGATATGAAACCCCCCACCCAATGTTGTTATCTTTCTTGTTTTCAATAGTTCATTGCTTGTTTAGAAGATGTTAGTTTTGGTTGTCTAGATCTTCAGATCCCCTTATTTCAGATGTACTTTTGTTTTTTGCAAGTAGGCTCTCTGTTGATGTATGTCTTCCATATATTTTGATTTATAAAATTCACATAGCAAAATCAGAAATGCTATGTACCCATAAAAAAAATATCTAGAAAAGTGCACAAAATTTAAATGCATTGTGTAAATTTAAACTTGATGCAGTGTACACAACCACTTTGAAAGAATTTGACCTACACATTTAAAATATGTTGCATTTTTTTTTTTTTTTTTTTTTTGTATTTTTTTAGGTACGTAACATGACCAATGAACACAGAATACAGTACATACCAACTGGTACTTTGGGCTGAACAACAGCAATCTTGAACAAGTCATTCAATTCCTTCTCTCTAGCCTTCTCTTCTTCCTTCTTCTTCTGTTCACACAAAATAATTTTCCCAAATGAATCAAATGCATGAAATATGCGGGTCAATTTCACATTTCTCCCTTAAAGTATTGTCATTTTTTTCTATTTCATCCCTAAACTATCAAATTCAAATAATTTTATAATTTAGGCAACTTAAATCATATCATAGACCCAAACACCAATATTCTTACACATACAATATTAAAGGGAAAATTACATTTCAGTGGAGCAGTGCAAAAAAATTACATTTTCATGATGTTGCAACTCTCCTGTGTGCATGGTGCAAATTCATTCTCGTGCTTGGTGCAACTCCTCCAGTGTGTGCCAGAATTGCACCAAAAAAAATTCTCAGTAATTATTTTGCCATTGTTCCATGTATTTGCAATTTCCCCAATATTAAACAACTTATTACCTTACAATCAAACATCATCTTCGTCTCGACCCCCTCCCCTCATTCATCCTCTCCCTTTGTTCAAACATCATCACAACTAGACTTCAACAATTATTAATTCAGACAACCATCTCCGAAATCAAAAAACTTAGATGAAATTGATAGTTTATGGATATAATTGTTTTTCAAAAAAGAAAAGTAATAATATAATTTTTAGAGGATAAAAGTGAAATTAACGCAAAATATGAAAAAATGATTTCAGCTAGGAAGCAAAATTGGTGATAGTGACATAGATACCTTTGCGGCGAGTTTGGAGGGGTCGGGTTTGGGTTGGACGTTTTGTTGAAGGCTCTGCACGTATTTCTGGACGTTTTTGCTCTTGTTCTTGTTCTTGAGACCGAAGGTCTTGTCCTCCACTAGTTTCTGCTTCTTCGCCAAGTCGACTTTGGATTGTTGCTTCGGAGGCATGTTTTGTTTCGGATTAAAGAGTTGCCAAATCAGAGAATTCTCTCTGTGATTTGATTTCCAAGTTCAATATTCCAATTTCGTTATTTTACAAGGATGCCTGAAACTGGTGCGATTCGTTAGGGTTTTAGGTGGATTTTGATGGAACTTCCATAGACTCACTCTCTCTCTCTCTCTCTCTCTCTATAAACAGAAGTTGTTTGGGTTTGCAGTCAATTTTCGTCCACCGGACTCGATCCCGATCTCTAACCCTTTGACAAACCCGGCAGAGGCCTCTCGGACAGGTGGAAGATAAATGAGAGTGTGGACTATAGTAGTCAATTTGTCCCCATTTCTATTTTTCCACGCAACTGTGACAGGGACCGCCACTTACGTGAGGTCCACACATATATAAATAAAACGCCAAGTTTGAAATATGTAAAAAAAATTAAAAAATCAAAAAGTTATTTAAAAAATTAAAAAATTAATATTATTTATCAAAAATTAATAATTACGGTTGCATCATTCTCAATCTTAATTTTTCTCTACAAACTAATTTTTATAATTTTTTATTACACATTTTTTCATGAAAAGTCAAAAAGTTAACCCAAACATCTATATTTTTTCCCTCAACCTTTTAGTTCAAAAAGATAAAAAATGTACTTATTTAGGATACCCCAAACAACCCCTAACAATCAAGATCAAATTAAAAATTATAAAATTTCAAAAAAAGAGATTCTAAACATTTCTATTTTCACGAGCGCAGTAGTTCATTAATTATTTTAGACATTTTATTTTTTAGACTTCAAGTATAAATTGTAAAATTTTTAAATTTTTTTCTCCTCTCAAATAATATCAAAATTATCATTATAAAAAAATTTTACCCATTCACATACACATCCTCACCTCCCTACATCCCAAAAAGTCTGTCTCTCAAAATTCTAATAAAATTCATGATTGGAACCTCTCAAAATCAGTGAAAAAAATTTATGGTGATTAAAAAGTTTTTTCTCTACTTTATTACAAGGTTTGTCAATTTGTTTGATTTTTTTTCTATTATCTCTTTTTACATACGCAACATAATCCACTTTTATGTTTCTCTTGTTAATTTTCTATCATTCATTCATGACCTCACTGTATTTGTATGCTCTCTGTGTGAGCAAAACTAGGTAAGATTTGTCAAGACCTAACCCCAGAGGCTTAGAGTTGGAATCGTAACTTACTAACTTATTCTTATTCAAAACAAATTAAGCTGCGCAAGCGAAAATAAAAAAAAAATAATTAAACAGAAATTTTATTTCATACTACTATTTAAGAAAGAAAGGAAATACATTTCTAGGACTTTTATTCTTTTAATATTTAGTGACCAACCCCGAATAGAAACAAAAGGAAGCAAAAATATTAAAAAAAAAAGTAAAAAAAAAAAAAGAAAGATAAAATAGTGATTCAACATCAGTCTATGAGCAGGTTCTATTTTGTGGGGTTATGGGTTTCCCTTACATCTCGTCACCTGAAAGGATAACAGCTATAATCACACAGCAGAGTAAGAAATATTATGCCAAGAGTGTAGGGAATACAAAATAACCATGGATGATTAGTTAGGTTAAAATATTTGCATAATTTAATTTAAAACAACAATTTATTTAAGTGGCAGAATACAGAAATCATGTAAATAATTAATCATAACCACGGTATAAAATAGAACAGAACAGAGGTCACCGAGGTGACAGTCAGAATAGAGGTCAATGGATCCATGACAAATAGAGAACCATAAAGTGGCCTAACAGAAGCTCATGGCTATTTAAGTTCCCAAGGCGTGGGACTCCCGTGGTGATACTTACAAAACATAATTGTTTATAAGGTTATAGTCAAATATATTCTAAAATTTAAACAAAGATATCCATGGATTTCCTTTTACATAAATAGAGTTTAGAAAGTAACCCATGTAACTAAAATATTTATAAAACATAACTTTTATTTATATGACCAAATAAAATATAACTTGTATAAAATAAGTTATGGTAACTCAAAACATTTGTAAAACATATAATAGTAAATCAAGGTATAATATAACTCACCTTAATTATAACCCTTAGCCTTACTTCACTATCAGAACTTCCCTACTATGAGTTTCTCCCTCTCGGTTTTGTTTTCACTCTTTCCTTCCTTTTTTCTTTTTCCATCGTTCAATACGTTTTTCTTCAACCCATCCCACCCTTATATACCCACCAGACCCTATGATGATATAATCACCCTATTGGGTGACTCAACCTCTCCTATTCTTGAGAGCCCAAGTGGCACATATACATTTGCCCAACATCACATGCTCTTAATTACTTAGATTAGCAAATCAGTTTTGTTTTCACTCTTTCCTTCCTCTTTTTCTTTTTCCATCGTTCAATACGTTTTTCTTCAACCCATCCCACTCTTATATACCCACTAGGCCCTATGATGATATAATCACCCTATTGGGTGACTCAACCTCTCCTATTCTTGAGAGCCCAAGTGGCACATATACATTTGCCTAGCATCACACGCTCTTAATTACTTAGATTAGCAAATCGTTTATAATCTGATATGAAATTGATTCCAAGATCTGCTATCATTTCCGTAGATATATTATATTTATTATATTTATTTGTTTAGCCCATTTATTTACTATTTTATTTTATTTTATTTTATTTATTTGTTTTCTTAATTCTAATTGGTCCAACTAGTATTATCATTTTATATTTTTGTTAATCTTACCCTAAATAATAATCCCTAATTAATCCCATATAACCCAGTGCTAAATTAGATTTTGTATTTATTATTAATTATTTAATAATATGTTATCACATACACCCACAATTATATAACTATAAATATTTATGTTGTATTTAATTAAACGTTCAGGGTGTCACAAGATTTCACTCACAGGTCGACCACTTAAGGGTGATCCGACCTCCTTTGTTTGTTTACTTCTACTGCTGCTTCGGTTATTTGTTCCCAAACACATAAGAAATCTTCGATTACCTATTTCCGAACAAATAAACAATGTTTAGGCACGTATTTTTGCATTTTGGTCATATATTCGGGAGCTTATTCCCCAAAAAATGATGAACATTTTTTGTAATTTTTGTTATTTTTTTCAAGAAGCTTACTGTTATAAAGCCAATCTCCTCTAAACTAAGAACACCATCAAAGTTATGAATCTCTTTTGAGTTTTTATTGTTGTACTTCTCTCGTCTCATACAGTTATGGTTACTGGAAAAACTTTCACTCATTATCATTGCCAAAGAAATGTATGTAATCAAATAGTTGCCATCGTTGCCACTGAAATGTTGCCGCCAAAGTGGTTTCAAGGTTTTGAGGGTGGGTAGATTTTGAATGTAGGATTTGGAGAAGATGGATAGGTGGTGATAGAGATGAGTGCTCTCATAAATCCTAACTCATGATGTAATGAGTGTATAGGTTTAATTGTGAGAATGGGTGTCTCAAAATTATTGATGTATTTTTTAGTAATTTTATTTGAGGTTATTATTGTAATAATAAAAAAAAGGCTAAAAAATGGAGGGTCAAAAATAATTGATGGTGTGCTAATAGCAGCACTATTTTTCCACACCACATGTAACGCTATGTTTGGGGGAAATTATATTTTCACACACCTATTTATCTTAGTGCATACACTTAATGAAATATTATTTTAGTGACAATTATACCCTAAAATAAAATAAATATAATGGATATCAAAACACACTCTTAATATTATATTTAAATTTCTCTATACACATTTTTTACACAAAAAAAATTCAGTGCACATCTTTTAAGTAAAAAAAAAAATTAAACCCTAATTTATCTATTATTTTTCACTTCTTCCATTATTTCTCACTTGTTTGCAAAACAACACTCTCAAAACTCAAAACTCTCAAAATCACTTGTTATAGCCACTATATATTACATCTTTCTATATTTCTTCATCAATCCATTTCATTGAACCCATCTTTCTTGATTTTACTTTCTCTGGAAATTTCATCGAACACTTCAATGTCCAGTAGCAAAACCCCTATTTGTCTCCATATAAAGATTGATCACTTTCGTTCCAATTGATAAACCCATAAATTTTCAACCAAACCCAAGAACTACCTTGAGTTATGTAGAGAACATTGCAAAGCTAGTCTTTTTCAAAACCCCAACAAGTTAGTCTCTACCAAAACCATGTAACAAATTCAGCACTACAGAACCAAAGAATTGTACAAAATTCAGAACTCAACTTTCAAATTAAACACTGAAATTTGGAAACCAAGTTCTGAAAATATGTGAATATTTCACAAGTTAACAACTGAATTATTGCTTTTTATTCAATAAACCAGTGTCGAATGAACAAAATTAAAAAATTTCCAAGAAACAAAACGAAGGTCTTCAATAGATGCAAACAAAATAGATTGCAAATAGATAACTGTACGGGAAAGAAATAAACCTTCTCGTATAATCCTGTTGATCAAGTCTGCGCTCCTCCATACGACGTCGCTCTACTACCTGAAAATACAAACGTGAGCTAGCCAGCGGGTGTGTGCCGGAAACCTCTCCGATGCCTAAGTCAGCAAACTAGACAACTAGACAAAAGCTCTGTGTATTCGGGAATCAAAGTTGTGTTACCTCTCCATAGGTGATGTTTGTGAGCTTTTATAGGTTTCATGTGGCACAATCCTAGTAGGACTTCAACTTCTTCATGCAGAGTCCTCCTAGGATTCATACTCCTGAAAAATCATGCTTATCCTTCCACACCCCCCTCACTGCTTAAACCAAGTGAGATGGTTTTTCTATGGCCGGACTACCATCCGACCGAAGTAGGCATGGCCACGCCGAGCCGCAGAGTGGACCGAACTATCTTTAGTTCAGTTCTTCCTTTAATGCCCTTACCTCAGTTCCTTTTGTACAAGCCATGGTAAGTCCTAACCCGAGCTAACTTCTAGCAAGGCTTTAGACCGAACTAACCATACTACGCCACAACCGGTATAAGTTCTAGTATGGCAACCGATCTAAATTCTTTGGGACCGGAGTAGCTTTATGTCTCTTCCAGACCAAACTAACCTCAAGTCTCTTTCGGACCAGACTAACTTCGAAGCCTTTTTTACTCAGCCCTTCGTACTTTGGCCCATGACGGCCCATTGCCCATCTCGGCCCAATTTCTATATAAATTACCCTCTCAATAACTAATAAAAGATTTCGAAATGGATGGAAAGTCTTCAATGAAGTTGTCAAAATGTAAGGTCTTCAATAGAGATAGATGTGAATGGGTCTTTAATGGAGTTATCAATGGGTTTTCATTGTGTCTTCATTGTTTCTTCAATGTTTCTTCACTGCTTCTTTATTGTTTCTTCATGGGTCATTTTGATACATCAGATGTGGGGAAGAGGAAACCAAAATGGGTAAAGGTGTGTGGAAAGAGGGTTTAGGTAGTGTGTGTACAAGGATATGAGTTAGGGTATAACTGAAACATCAAATGTGTGGAATGAGAAGAATAATCAATAAGCAAATTAATAACTATATGCACTGAGAAATTGTGTGCACTGAAATAAGTAGGTGTGTAGAAATAGAATTTCCCCATGTTTAGGGAGTTTTTTTTTCATAGTATTCTAAAAAAATTAAGCTATTTACAAAAATAACACATTTTTCAAATTGTTTAACAAACTAACCTACTTTTTGAAATTATGTCTTGAAAATGCAATTTTATGACAAAATCGTATCTTCGAAATACACTTTCATGGTAACTTGGCCACATGAAGTTGCCAACATGACTATATTGAAATCACATTTTGAAAATGCAAGTTTACCTTAAAGTTCCATTTTCAAAACGCAACTTCAATACTACCATGAAATTGCATTTTCAAAACACAATTTCAACATTATGTTTCAACACTCATTATGAGCCGCGATTTCAACATAAGATTGGTTATCACATTTTGAAAATGAGATTTTAGTTAAATCGATTATCAAGAAATCCTAATTTAGGAAACACAATTTTACCGAATCACAATTTGGAAAAGCAAAATAATGAAATTGCAATTTCAAAATACAATTCTATATTGAAAAATAGTTAATATAGCAAACCTGTATTAGTACATAATCCAAATTCATACAATTACATTACATAAAAATAAGGGTAAATTACAAACATACCCTCTGAGGTTTACTTAAATTACAAATTACCCCCTGTGACTTTACAAATTACATTATGTCTTGTAAGGTTTCTAATTTTATAACAAATAAGTCCTTTCATTAATAAATCATCAAGTTAATTAACAGTTTTTAATAATGTTAAAATTTTATTTCAATTAATAATTTAGATAATTTTATTATTGTATAGGTGAACAGTTAGAAATTTCACATTTTTCAATTGATTCTGTTAAATAAAAAATTCTGACAGGGAGGTATTTGTGATTTTCCAAATCACAAGGGATAATTCGTATTTTAAGTAAAACTTAGGCGGTATATTTGTAATTTACCCTAAAAATGAAATATAAATTGATGATACAGTTCGTCCTGGTGAATAGGCTAGACCGATCCAAGCTCCTCGGGCCCACTGGATTACCTGCAAACAAGTTCAACGGGGAACAGGGTAGTCCCCCGGCGAACCCTCCGGTGTGTGAATTAGAAGAAGTAGTAGGTAACGTAGTGAGAGAGATAGAGAACTTAACCTTCTTCTTGTCTTCCAACTTCGCTTATATCCTTTGGTAATCATTTCATTGTCTCTGCCGTTCTGACCTTCCCCGAAAGCTTGTCTTTGTGATTTGCCTTGTTCAGGGTGAGGAGATGCCATTCATTTGAGAGGTGTTGTCATGATAAATCTTGTGATGGGTGCATTAATGGTGATGTCTTTGTAGTAATAACTGCGAGATCTTTGTCTGGCGGCGTGGCTGATACGCACTGCCACGTGTCAGAGCATCATGGACCTCCTGCTTTCGGTTGGCCTCGGTCTTTGGGGTTTACTAACGGGTTGTGCAATGGGGTCTAAATGGTGGGCTGGGTTTTACTCATGGTGGGTATTGTGGTCCTTGTGGGCCTATCCATGTCGATAGTCCCCATTCAGAGTCTGACTTTAGTCACGAAGGAATAATAACAAGGAAGATGAGTCCGCCCGATGGGGAAGACCGACCGTGAGGCGGCGGCGAAGGTCGGCCGTGAGGACGGCCCAAGTGGGAGAGGTCGGCCGTGAGGGTGGTCGAGTGGGAGATCCGGCCGTGAGGTGACCGATCATAAATGTGACCGAAGGGTGGGCCGGCCGAAAGCGGCCGAGCGGGTGGACGAATATGAGGGCGGCGTGAGGCGACCAAGCGGGAAGGTCGGCCGTGAGGTGGTCGAGTGGGAGATCTTAGGCCGTAAGGGTGACCGGCGGAGAGACCGATCGTAAAGGTGACCGGCGGGTGGAGCCGGCCGAATGTGAACGAATGTGAGCATGATGGCGGCCGGCGGGAGGTCGGCCGTGAGGATGGTCAGTGGGAGATCTCCGACCGTGAGGGTGACCGGCGAGGAGACCGATCGTAAAGGTGGCCAAGTGGGTGGGGTGGCGGTGGCCGGCGAGCGAATATGAAGGGGGTGGCGTGAGGCGGCCGGCGAGAGGTCGGCCGTGAGGTGGTCAGTGGGAGAGATGCCGACCGTGAGGCCGATCACAAGGCGGGCCGACCGTGAGGCCGATCACAAGGTGGGCCGACCACGTGGGCAGCCGAGCGGAAGGGCACGGGGCTCAAGAGGCGGCATGTCAAGAGGCGGCGCGTCACGTGATGATTTGAAGTAGAAAAGACAGGATAAGGGCAGAAGTCAGTGCATCGAGGCCATACACGTGGCAGAATTTCAAGGGAGGAGAAAGGTCAAGCGTTAGATCATAAGTGAAACGTCAGGGTATTATTATGGGCATTGAGGAGGCAGTTTTGGCGGATGATTTGAAAAGTTTTCAAACTGGCGCAAATTAATTTGGATCCTTGGAATCTACAGAAAACCGTGGGCTTTTAGTATCATACGATTCACCTACTTCTTTACAAAAACCCAAAACATTCGAAGTAACAATTCCTTCGTTGACTGCGATACCCCTTTGCAACATTTTTGTAACTTTCTTGCATCGGAGGAAATCATAAATCGCCATAGACATGGCTCGGGAAGAGGCTGCGATTGTCGTAGTGGACGCTTAGGGATAGCGATCTTGAAGGAACTAACGGCCTTGATCTGGTCGAGGAGGTGGAGAAGCAGTGCGATCCATGGTTCCACGTGCTAGGCTGCGCCACAACCAATCAGCCAGGTAGAACCGGATCACTAGCATTCGAAGGCTGACAAGTCCATCATTCTTGCGGTGGAGTTGGAGGCTATTCGCGAAGATACCGGTCCGGCGAGAGATGGAGTTAAGCGCCAACATCAACGAAAGGCCGTCGATGCTAGGCGGGGAGTTCTCCTCTGAGGCGGTGAAGGGTGGTTTGAGATTGCATTGCGCAGTCGTGGTGGATGTGCTCAAGCCTTGGAGGTAGCACAGGCGGTGATGCCCAATGCATGGAAGATTTTGCTATCTTCATAGCGCATGGCCAAAAAGCGTGAAGAAGGCGAGCCATGACCATGGATGAGTTCTTTGGCTGCTACAAAGCTTCAGGGCAGCAGAAAACATGGGTTACCCTACAGGCCGTGGCGGGGAAGGGCTTGGTGGCAGGTTTGCCAACTTCGATTAAAGGTTGGAGGCCGAGGTGGTTCTACGTGTCCAATTCTGGAGGGGGTGGAGTGCGTACGACGTGGAGGGTGCCAACCAGGTCTATGGAGTTGAAGTTGAGTGCGACAGCGGAGGAGAGGGTAAAGAAAGTGAAGGAGTGGAGGGAGAGGGAAAAAGTCAAGTGGGACGAGCTTGTTCAGCCGTCCGCACTTTTTCAAGCGAGGTTAGTCCATAACCGTCGGGGGACCTCGACCGATCGGAGTTGGAGGCCAAAAGAAGAGCACAGGAGGCAAAGGATCAAGCCATCCTGGTGAGGGCCCAGAAGTTTAAAGAAGCACAAGCCGACCGACCGCCTCAACCACTTGTGAGAGAGAGGATTCGACCTCGTCCCAAGCCCCTGGGAGAAAAGAACTTGAGCGAGTTTGTGCCACGACCGCTCCCAAAAGACCCTCTAAAGGAGAGATCGGTGAAGGAGATGGAGGAGTTGGGTGTAGGGAAGAAAAAGAAGAGGTTGAGACGGGGTGAGGGAGAGCCAGCCCAAAAGAGAAGGAGAGAGGTGAGGGCAGGAGAGGCCAGTCTGGCCAAGCAGATGGAGGGTGGGGAGGTGGAGAGGAGCTCAGAGAGAGTGGTCGTCCCAAGGGTGGTGGGGGCGTCAATTGCTAAAGATGCCCCAACGGTGATAGGAGTCAGTCCAGCGCCAGAAGTTGTGGAGAAGGCCCCAGCAGCACAAGGGGGAGTGGGAGTAACAGTTGTAGAGCCAAGTGTGGGACAACAGACCCAAAGGGGACTTGCACTGCAGGAAGGGGGGGCTCGTCTAGGCGCAGCAATTTATCATGTGCGTGCTGTGGCTGGGAGGTTGGAGGAAGAGGTCGGCAGGCGAGGCGAACCGCCTAGTGAAAATCATAGAGGAGGCGGGTCTGCGCTCGGCTTCTAGATTCAACGAGGCCGACCGGTTCAGGGGGTTATGTTCCGCCCAAATGGAGGTAACTACCCTGGCGGGGGCCTTGGCGAGAAATTGGGGCATCAAAATAAAAAATTTGAAGAGACCAAAATTGAATTGGCCAAGTTGAAGAAGCGATCTTTGAATGGAAGGCGCCCTTATCTTGGTATCATCAGTCAAGTTGGAGTTGGAGGACACTTCGCCCGAGGTTGTGTCGCT
Organism: Camellia lanceoleosa; assembly: GCA_025200525.1. Lineage (NCBI taxonomy): Eukaryota > Viridiplantae > Streptophyta > Magnoliopsida > Ericales > Theaceae > Camellia > Camellia lanceoleosa. Next base: position 69,839,720 of record CM045764.1, read on the forward strand.
CGAGTTCGATTGGTAGTGGCGAAAAAAGTTGGAGGAGTCCCAAAGGCTGTGCCATCGCCATGATCGGCGGCATGAGGAGCCATGACCAATAATGAAGATATCGTCGGCGAGAAGATGATCACGAGATGATAAAAGTAGAGCTCTGCAAAAGGAGGTGGAGACGGCGTGCAGGAAGCGGAGGCGAGAGGAGAACTTGCTCAAGGAGTTGGAGGCGAGCGAGGTAGCGATGGAGAGGAGACTCTGCGAAGCGATTCGGCCTTGAAGAGGAGGTTAATTCTTGAGGAGGCCTTGAGAAGAAATGGAGGTTGAGAGGAAGGCTGCGGTGACAGGAGGCTTTGATGGAGGCTGGCGGAGAGGCGGCGACCTCAAGAGTGCCTACTGATCTGTGCATCGCGGTGGAGCAGTTCAAGGGATGCATGAGTTTCGGATGGTGTGGATCTTTGCGGTGGCCAACAAGGGAGGATACTGGAGGGGCTGGCCCATCAAAGCCGACTGCTGAGGGGAGAACGGAATCTGAAGTTATTGCAAGCTTCCAGCAGTCGGACTTCTACAAGCATGAAATGTCAGAGTACTGGGATAGTGGGTGGAAAATGTTCAAAAGGAGGGCTGAGGAGCTGTTCCCAGAACTTGACTTTAGTGGCGTAACAATTGGAGAAGATGATGTGACCCAGACCCCTCTGGATGAAGGTGTGGAAGAAGAGGATCTGATCTCCAATGAAGAGGGAGAGTGAACTGAAGACATGTACTGAAGAATTTTTGTTTTTTTTTTTTGTTTTTTTTTTTTTGTATACATATTTTTGTTGTTGTTTTTTTTTTTTTTTTGTAAGTACCGTAGTAGGCCAATGTACAAATGTTTGAATGAATGAAATTGCCTTTGAGGTTCTATGATGTGAATGTGTGTACGTATGTATGAGTCAGTGTGAATGAAATTTGGGAATGGCGTAAAAATTGAATATTGAACAAAGTTAAAAACTTGCAAATCTTGTCGATGCATAGTAGGGTGAACACATATAAAAGCTGAAAGACTCACTCTGAGCAGTTAGAGTGGTGTGAAAATTCAGTGAAGTTAAAGGTGGTGCTGAAGTAGGACTTCTATAAAAATGAGATGCAAAGTAAGGTAGAGAACTCCTTAATGCTGAGTAAAATGGGACTTGCAGAAAAATTCAATGGGTGAGGAGTCAACGGTAAACCTGTAGGGGAGAACTTGGGGAGCATCATGGGAATTTGACTAAGTGGAGATGTTGTAAAAATGTGTGACCTCAACTTGTGACTAAATGTTCTCCCAAACCAAATGGCATAACATTTTCCATTCAAAGCGCCCAAAAGATAACTCAGATAAAATTTAGAAAGGATCACTACATCACAGAAAGGGCTCAGTCTAGCTGAGACTTTGGAAAGTGCTCAGTTCTGGCTGAGGCTTTTGAAAGTGCTCGATCCTGGCTAAGGCTTTTGAAAGTGCTTAGTTCTGGCTGAGGCTTTTGAAAGTGCTTTCGATGCAGGCTTTGAGGTCTCGAAGTGCGAGGCTTTTGAAAGTGCTTTCGATTCTGGCGAGGCTTTTGAAAGTGCTTTCGGTCTGGCTAAGGCTTTTGAAAGTGCTCAGGTCTGGCTGAGGCTTTTGAAAGTGCTCGGTCTGGCCGAGGCTTTTGAAAGTGCTTAGTTCTGGCTGAGGCTTTTGAAAGTGCTCGGTCTGACCGAGGCTTCTGCAAGTGCTCGGTCTGGCCGAGGCTTTTGAAAGTGCTTTCGATGCAGCGAGGCTTTTGAAAGTGCTTTCGATTCTTGCTAAGGCTGCGAGTCATAAGTGAAAGTTGCATGGGCGACATTCAAGCGGTTGAATTATAGAAGATTAGAACTCGATCGAATTTGTATTATATATTGAAAAGGAGATACAACAAATTTGATAATACAAAAGTAGGAATTCAGATAGTAGCAGGATGTTGACATTCGGGGATGGGGAAGGTCTCGGCCATCCATGTCTTGAAGTCGATAAGTGCTGGCGTGGGCGGGCCTTCTGGCATAAGGTCCCTCCCATTTGGTCGCTAGTTTGCCCTCGGTCGGATTCTTGGTGGCAAGAGTTGCTTCTCTCAAGACAATGTCCCCTACAGAGAACTCCCGTGGTCAGACTCTGCGGTTGTAGTGTGTTCTCATTTTCTGCTGGTACGAAGCCAATCTGACAGCAGCAGTCTCTCTGAGCTCTTCGATGAGGTCGAAGTGCTCGTGAGTTCTTGGTTAAGCGAGATCCGGATGTAAGACCACAGGGGTGGGCGGACCGACTTCTACGGAATGACCGCCTCGGCGCCATATGTTAGCGAGGGTTTCCCGATGAGTCCGAGCGGTGGTTGATAAGCCAGTACATGTGGTAGTTCCTCGGCCAGAGGCCTTTAGCGACCGAGCTTAGTTTTGATGATCTTGAGGAAGAACGGTTGGTGACCTCAACTTGGCCATTTGCTTGGGGATGGCCAGGAAGAAGAAGCGGTTGAATTTGGAGATCTGCACAAAATTTCTGTATTTAGCATTGTCGAGCATTTGCCGTTGTTGGAGCGATGGCCTAGGGATGCCAAATCGGCGGACAATCGATTGCGGATAAACTTGGTGGTGTTCATTTCGGTGATTGTGGCGAGGTTACGCCTCGACCCACTTGGTGAAGTAATCAATGGCAACAATCGCGAACTTGGTGCAGCCTCGACCGATTGGGAAGTGGACCAACCAAGTCGATCCCCCATTTGGCGAGCGGGTAGAGTGCGGTGATCGGCTCAGTGGGAGGAGCATGGGGGATGTTGGCGAAGCGCTGACACTTGTCGCATTTAAGTACAAAATCAGTGGCATCTTTGTTGAGAGTCGGCGATGCTTTGTCTGGAATTACTTTGTGTCTTGAGACCTGCCACCTGAATGATTGCCACAGATTCCTTCATGGATCTCTTGCATTACATAGGTTGCTTGGGCGGGGCTGAGGCATCGCAGGTACGGTCGTGAAAAACCGCGTTTGTAAAGGACGCCGTCGACCAGGGTGTAGTTAGCCGACCTAGCTCTGACCTTGGCAGTTTGCTGTTGGTCATCTGGGAGTTCTCCAATGGTCAAGAAGAGGAAGATGTCGGATGCCCAAGGGATGGGTTCCGTCTGGAGGAAATGCATTTCTTGTAGGTCGGGTGAGATGGCCGGGTGGTTTAGGTATTCGAGGCAAACTCCATGGCTAAGGTCGGAATGGTCAGCAGAGGCCAGCTGGGCCATCTCATCTGCTTTGGAGTTTTCCGCCCGAGGTATGTGTCTGATCTGGAAAGTATTAAAGAGGCGAACAAAGGGGAGTGCCATGTCCCTGTAAGCACGCATTGTGCTATCCTTGGCATCAAATTCCCCCGTGATCTGGCCGACGATGAGTTGTGAGTCACTGAACACGCGGATGTGGCTAACGCCAATGTCTTTGGCCAGATGAAGCCTTGCTATTAATGCTTCATATTCGGCCTCATTGTTGCTGGCGGCGAACAAGAGGCGGAGAGCACATTTGAAATAACCCCCCTCAGGGGAGGTGAGGATGAGGCCAGCCCCACTTTCTTCCCTGCGAGACGAGCCGTCAACATTGAGTGTCCAAGAATAAGGATCTTCAGGCTCTGGTGGAGCTGGTGGGGATGGAGGGTTAGCGGTTGGGGCTGGATTGGTGAATTTCAAGATGAAGTCGACTCTGACTTGCCCTTGATTTTGTCAGGCGATAGGAGATGTCGAACTGGCTCAGCTCTACTGACCACTGCATTAGTCTTCTTGAGAGCTCTGGTTGCTGCATGACCTTTCTCAAGGGTTGGTCGGTGATGACCACTATGGAATGGGCTTGGAAGTAGGAGCGGAGTCGTCTGGAGGCGGTGACCAAGGCCAGGGACAACTTTTCTAATAGGGGGTAGTTCTGCTCCGCTCCCCTGAGAGCCCGACTGATGTAGTAGACCGACCGTTGGACTGAGTCATCCTCTCTGATGAGAAATTTGCGGTGCTTGATTAATCTTGCTAAGTAGAGGAAGAGGGCTCACCGTGATTGCTTGTGAGAAGGGAGGATTGGCCATGCACTGCGTTAACTGTTGAAAGGCTTCTTCGGATTCAGTCGTCCATTCAAAGGTCTGCCGAAGAACTTTGAAAAATGGTAGGCACTTATCCATTCTTGTGGAGATGAAACGGTTGAAACGCCACCTGCCGGTGAGTCTTTGAACCTCTTTAGCAGTTTGGGTATTGCATCTCAATCAAGGCCTTGATCTTCTCGGGGTTGGCCTCGATGTTCTTGTTGTGACCATAAAACCAGAACTTTCGGATCCTACGCCAAAGGCACACTTCTCTGGGTTGAGCTTCATCTGATATTTGCGAAGGGTGGCAAAAGTCTCTCATAGGTCGGTGAGGTGGTCAGTGGAGAGTTTGCTCTTGACTAGCATGTCATCCACATACACTTCCATGTTCCTTCCGATCTGGTGGTGGAAGACTGCATTGACTAACCGTTGGTAGGTGGCCCCAACATTCTTTAGTCCGAATGGCATTACACAATAGTGGTATGTACCTCGATCGGTGATGAAGGAGGTATGTTCCCGATCGGATGAGTGCATCATGATTTGGTTGTACCCTGAGAAAGCATCCATGAAGTGAGCATCGGTGACGGTAGTGGCGTCGACCGATGAATCTATCTTGAGGTGGATAGCTATCTTTAGAACAAGCTTCGGCTCAGTCGAGTAGTCGGCAGAGCGCCACTTGCCATTGTTCTTGCGAACTAGGACCACATTGAATGACCACTTGGGATAATCCACATTTGAATAAAGCGAGCCTCGAGGAGTTTGTCGACCTGTGCAGCTATGAGATTGTTGCGCTCTGGGTGAAAAATACGCTACTTTTGTCGGTAAGGTCGGAAATGAGGTTCGATACTGAGGCGGTGAGTTATGAAAAAGAGGTCAATGCCTGGCATATCTGCATGAGTCGAGCAAAGGCGTCTCGTGCTTTCGGTCGGAGAAGCGGTAAAGGTCGGCCTTAGCTTGGGAGGTAGTTATTGCCGATTTTGGCGATTTGAGAGGGTTGGTAGGATCGATGTTGACTTCAGCGAGTTCTTCCTGAGTTTCGCCCGATCAACTTCGTCCTCATCCGGACGTCAAGTCCTTCAATGATCATCGCCTCCGTCGGTTTGACTTCTTTAAGTGAGGTCACATAACATTCCCTAGCCGATGCATTCTCTCTCACGGTATTCAGGCCGAATTCGGTAGGGAACAGAGGTAAGATGATAGGTGGATGTGATGGCTTGGAAGGCATTGAGGCGGTTGGTAGGATGATGTTATGTGAGAGGCGATCGACAACAAGGAAAGTAAGCAACTTCGTGGTCTGCCGTGGGTACTCCCCAATGGTGATGGGGAGATCAATGGAGCCGATAGAGGTCACCCGGTCGCCAGTGAAACCAACCAGAGGGGTTTGAAGTGGGAACAGACTTTCTTCCCCAATCTTTAGTTGGCGGAAGCAGTTGAGGAAGATGATGTCCGAAGAGCTGCCATTGTCGATGAGAACTCGTCTGACCTTATAATTGGAGAGAACGGTGGAGATGACAAGAGGATCATCGTGAGGATAACGGATGCCTGTACAGTCGGCGTCCGTGAAGGTAATGGGCTCTGTCCATTGCTTGGGTTGTTTGGGGGTTCGGTCTACTGTGGCGACTACCCTGTCTGAGCCCTGTCGTATTTTTCTAAGTTCTGCCCTCTGAGCTGAGCGAGATGGTCCCCCACAAGCAAGATCACCTGAAATAACTCTAATTTCACCAACTGGTGGAAGTGGATTACCTTGAGGCCAAGGTTGTTGGGCGGGTCGATCATGCCTGATGCAGTTGAAATTTGGTCGCCGTGGAGAGGTGTACTGCGATTGTCTCTGTGGGGCTCGATCCTTTGCCTCTGGCGAGGCGGGTGTTTGTGAATCGGCTTAGGCATACAGCAAATGAGGGTCTCCATTTGATCCTTGAGGCGTCTGATCGTCGGTGTTATGGCCATGGTCTGGTGGAAGCGGCAATATTTGGACTAGTCTTTCGATTTGAAGGGTTAGTGGAGGAGAGGCCACTTGAGGGGTAGTCCCGTTGGATGCAGTTAGGACATGTTTCATGGGAGAGTTGAGGGTGTATATCGCTCGAACCGTCAGGCGGTCTCAGTCTTGACGGTGTCGGCGCAGAAGTCGATCGTGGCGAGGGTGTCACAGCTCGATATTGGGTGTTCTTTGGGTTCTTGGTCTTTTCTCTTTTCTCTGGGGTTGATTTTTAGGTTGTATCTTCTTAGGCGTAGTGAATCCTCGGCATTCATGTATTTTTGGGCTTTAGAAGTGGGACGCCATGGAGGTCGGGGGTTCTTGGAAAGGAGAAAAAAGTCGGATGACCCATGAGCCCGGCCATGAAGGTGTGAGGATGACCTTGTCGTCATTTTAAACTTGCAAGGCTTGATGTTGAAGCGAGTGTGAAACGCAATGATTCCCCTCGATGCACGGATGTTGAGTAAATGGGTGGCCGAGGCGTCGTTGGCTGGCCAGATAAAATAACTCAAGAAAGAGTCATTGAGATCTTTGAAAGTGGAGCAGTCCGGTGGTAGCGGCCAAACCCTGGCCAAAGCCGACCCGCCTGTCACGGGAAGGCTCGGCATGATTTCGTCAGGGAAGGCATGGAGGATCATGAGCGTGCGGTAGGTCTCCAGATGGTCGACCGGGTCGGTTGTGCCATCGAAGGAGTCAATAGTGGGCATTTTGAATTTGGCGGGCAGGGGTTTATCTCGGATGGAGGCGACAAATGGGGAGTTTGCCGTGGTGGAGGGCTTATGTTGGATATTCTGCATAACCCCTTGGAGTTGGAGCTTCATGGCTCCGAGTTCGGCATCCCAAAGGGGAATTGTTGTCTCCACCAAAGGGAGACAAGTGTTGAACGTCTTGGCTTCTCCTCGGGGCTGGTGTCACGGCCCGATGGGCGTGGGGGGTGGCGAATTTATGTGTGGGTGGGGAGGTTGCAAGCCGTCCAAGTTGGGTGGATTAGGTAGTGGGGCAGTATGGCCGGGAGTGTGTTCTGGGTTGGGCAGGATATCTGGAGGTGGTGGTGGAGGAATAGGGAGGTTTCTCTGGAGCAGGGCGTTTATCAGGGCCTGGTTTTGCTCGGCCATGCGGTTGATGCTGTTAGTAAGTTCGATGAAGTATTACGGTGGGTTGTTTGGATTGGGAGGATCGGTTTGGTGATCGGCAGCATTATGGTGGGAAGCCATGGATCTAGTCGTGACCATACACTTGACGGATGAGGTGAAAAGGTTACTGGAACAGGGTCTCTGGCGGCAATGAACACAACTGGCGCACGGACAAACCAGTTCCCAGGCAGCGGTATCTGATTAAATCTGGTGAATAGGCTAGACCGATCCAAGCTCCTCGGGCCTTGGATTACACGCAAACAAGTTCAGCGAGAGCAGGTAGTCCCCGAACCCTCCGGTGTGTGAATTAGAAGAAGTAGTAGGTAGCGTAGTGAGAGAGAGATAGAGAACTTAACCTTCTTCTTGTCTTCAACCGCTTATATCCTTTGGTAATCATTTCATTGTCTCTGCGTTCGACCTTCCCGCCAAAGCTTGTGCCGTGATTTGCCTTGTTGGTGAGGAGGTGCCATTCCAGTGAGAGGTGTTGTCAATAAATCTTTGTGATGAAATTTGCATTAATGGTGATGTCTTTGGTAATAACTGCGAGATCTTTGTCTGTGGCGTGGCTGATACACTTTTATCCGTGTCAAGAGCATCATTGACCTCCCCTGCTCAGTTGGCCTCTAGCTGTGCTGGGTTTTACTAATCGGGTTGTGCAATGGGGTCTAAATGGTGGGCCTAGGTTTACTCACGGTGGGCTGTGGTCCTTGTGGGCCTATCCACGTCATAAATGTTAATGAAATCATATTTATGTACTGAATAAAATTTTGCCATCGTAAATATTTTGCAACATGGAATTGCATACCAATTCTATATACCAACTCCATTTAGTTTCGCCTTGAGAATTTGCTTTTTCTAAAAAATTAAAAAAAAAAAAAAAAAACCTTGAAACTAATTTAGTAAAAAATGAAAAATAAAAACACTCATTACTTTCACATGATTTTATCTTTTCTAAGAGCGCAAATAATTTTTAAAAATTTAAATTTATTTTTTGGTGTTTATTTTTGTCAAATTAGTTTTTATTTCTTAAAAAAATAATAATAATAACATATTCTAAAATTAAACCAATCATTTTTATACTGTATTTTGAAATCGTGATTCCAAAAAATCATGTTTCCTAAATTATGATTTCTTGAAAATTCACTTAAAATGAGATTTACATGAAATCTCCTTTTTAGAATGCAATACCAACCTTATGTTGAAATCACATCTTCAAAATGAAATTTCATGTTGAAATATCATTTTCAAAATGCACACGCAAAGTTGAAATCTCATTTTGAAAATGCAATTTCATGTCAATGTTGAAATTGTGTTTTGAAAATGCAACTTCAAGATAAACTTGTGTTTTTAAAATACGATTTTAACATGCCCACGTCAGCACGCTTAGGTGGCCGTGTCACCATGAAAGTGCATTTTGAAGATCGATTTTGTCATGAAATTGCATTTTGAAGACACAATTTCAAAAAGTAGATTAGTTTGGTAAGTAGTTTAAAAGTATATTGTTTTCATAAATAGTTTATTTTTTAGAATATTCGGGAACAAAGCTCCATGTTTGGGAGCTTGTTTACATTTTGAAATTTTCATTTCTTTATTATGGTTTTATTCTTAACTAAAATTATAAAAAAAATACCAAAATCTTAAAATTATAAAAATTCTAATTTGTTCTTCCACGTATCCCCCTTTCCACCATCTCCATCGAATACTGCCCCTTACTCTCCTCCCCAAGATCCATTGTCATTGTCATCCCCTATTTTTCTTCGTTTACTAGATTTGAAAATCCTAGATCTGATTTGTGGCGATGAAGTCTTGTTAAGAAGAGGTTGGGTCGTGATGGTAGAGCCCTAAAAAGAAGCTATAGCGATAGTTGAGAGGTTAAGAAAAGGTTTCGCAATTAAAGTGAAGGTAGTTATAGAAATAAAAAATAAAGGGTAAGTGAGAGGCTTACAGTGGTAAGGGATTAATGTTGCTAGTTGCACGGTAGGAGTGTGTTGCAAGGATGGTTCTACATGAGGGGACATTTGCGGAGATGGTTGGAGAGATGGTTGGAGACAATGGTTATGGTGGTAGTGATGGATGGTGTAGAGTTAGGATTTGAGAAGTTTGGTGGGTGTAAAAGGAAAGGAAAAGTCAGGAATAAGGATATTTTTTAAATTATGAAGTATGTAAATAAGATAAAAGATAATTTTACATTTTGGAGATATATGTGATTAGAAAATAGGTACAAAGAGACAAAAGTGTTATCCATATAGAGATTCCCATCATGTTTGTTTAGCTATATAAATGGTATGATTAAATTAACAATTTAGTGGGTTCCATGTAAAGCATGTTTAGTTTGTAAAAATAGCATGGGACTATGAGTAGATGAGATTAACTTTCCCATGTTAGAATTTACAATCGAATCTCATGGGATTAGAGGTAAAAATTTTACTTACTTTACAAAAATAACAAAAGTCAATATTTATACAATGAGAGCTTTTAAGTAATTTTATATATTTAATTTTAACTAACTAATACTAGTATACAAACAAACGTAGTTTATCTTGTATTTCATGGGCTCATAAATCCCATCAAACATAATTTAGCATTCAAACATCGCCTAAAGGCTGCATTTGATAAAGCTAAAACTAAAAGCGAAGACTAAAAATTAATTATTGAAAACTAAATGCTAAATTTTTTAAATTGAAAAACTGTTTGATAAAAATTTAAGTATTGAACTACAAATAAGTCATGTAACAACTTTGTTGAGTGACTATTTGTGCGGTCAATTAATCGCTCAAACAGATAAGCAGAGCTCCCAATATCTTGCTTGTTTACAGGTGAGACCGCTTGAGCAGTATAGTGGTTGCTTGAGTGTAGATATCAAGCTTTCAATATATTTTACTGTAGCTCTGCAAAACTTTTGAGACCTTGCATTTACCGCTTGAGTGTGGATAAGCAATGCACACAATACAAGCGAGACCATTGACGAACTATCTACCACTCGAGAGGTAAATGCAAGGTTTTTGCTCGAGTGATGCAATTCGGAGGTTATGTTAAAATTCGATCTAAACACTTTTTAGCTCACTTTTTCACACTTCTCTCTCTAAACCCCATTTCTAAAATCCTAGCTCCTAAACACTAGATTTCATATATTTTTAGCTAGAATCTATCCTTACTCCTTCATCAAAGTTGTTTATCTCACCTAAGGTTGCATTTTGAATCGATTGGATCTCGTTATTGTGAAAGTTCATCTTTGGATTTTCATCTCTTCTCTCACAACTCTTAAGGGAGGAATACTTTTAACATTGTATATCTATATTTTGATTTGATTATGTGTTTGTTTTCATGATATATGTATGGTATGAGATAGATGATTTGATTTAATGGGTATTTATGGAAAAATGGAGGTTTTGCTTTAATAATCTTGTCATGGTTGAATATTCTTGAATAAAATCAACTTTGATTCCATGATTCTTGGGCTGGTAAAGAATATAGGGAAAAGCCCTAAATTCTACAAAACCCTAGCTAAGGATTTTGGTGTTTAAGGGATCATTGGATATAAATTGATGTTGTGTGGATGTGTTAAGACATCTTATGATGAGATAAATTTAGAGGTTTGTTGAAATGATATGTTGTGTAATGTGTTTGGTACTCGCGCGGGGAAATTAGGTGCCCACATGTCCTGGTGTGAAGGCGACAAATGTAGGAATGTTTGAGGTGTCCACATACCCAATCGTGTGAGGACAATAAATGTGGAAAGTTGAGGTGCCCACTAGCCATCCGTGTGAGAACAGAGAAATGTGGAAGTTAGTTAAATAATGTGCATTGGATAATTAAATGTTTTTGAGTGAGAGGTGTGATAATGCATATTTAAATCAAATGTTTATATATATTTGGTTAAATTTATTTTCTACTGGACAATTGCGCATTCCTATATAATTGTGAAACCTCGTATTTTTTAGGTATTAATATTTTAGTGAGAGATATTGATGGTAGTTTGGTGGTGAGATTTTTAGATAAGAACCTAACTTATTTTCTCTATTTGTTTTGTCTCTTTTTACATCCATTTCATATTATCATTATTCATCTCTTTTATTTATTTATTTTTAGTTTTTGGGGTTCCAAGTAAAGGTTCTTTTCTTTCCCGCTAAGCAAGGTTCTTTTCTTTCCTCCAAGCCACCTTTTTTTGCCTACAAGTCAATTATCTTTCTTTCTCTCCAAGTTTACTTGGAGGCTACTCTTTGTTTTGCCTATAAATTGGAACTCATGCTTTCAACTTCTTTCAATTCTTTTTCTAGGTCCATCCATATCTCTCTCTCATATTGTTCTCTCTTAAATTATAGAAATTTAGAGTTTAGATTAAGAGTATTTAGAGTGAGAGTTAGCATTTTATTTAAGAGGAGAGTTGGAGATTTTGTTAAACTTTACATACCTTTTCGATCCATAACCTTTGGAGATTTGAGGTGATATAGCAAATGATTAAAAACATTGGTGTTAGAGAGATTTTGCATCAAATGGTCATTGAATTGTTTTGAGGTAATTTGGGTGGTATACAACATGCTTTCTCTAAATCTATTTTCAAAAAGTTTTTATCTTGATTACTTCATATTTGACTCTTCTTGATTATCATGGTCATATGTTAAATTCTGTGGAATCATTCTTGTTAATACGTTTGATTATTTTAGTCATTTGATAAATTCTGTGTAGTTAATGTTGATTTGTCTAGCTAAATGACGTGGGAGTGGACCTTGCCAGTAGCTTGGACCAATAGCCCGGATAAACAGTTGTGCTTGGGTAAGGTGGGTGAGGCTAGTCACTGGTCATGTACCGAGTAGAACCAGGTATTTGGTCCTAGATAAATTATCATATGTCGAGTTGACTTGTTTGTGCAATTTGGTAAATTGCTTGGTGTCTCGAATCGAATCGTTTGTGCCATGTCGTAAATTGTTGAATCTCTGTTAATTTATTCTTTATTCGAGCATTGTTATTCCTGTCGTATTGTATACTTTCTGAATTAACTTATTTTTTAGGTGTGGAGCAAATCTAGTGGCAATTGGAGTTGAAGCATTTAAAGGATTATTGAGTTGGAGATTTTTTGACCCACCACTATATATTATTGTTGGAGATTTGTATAAATTATAAATTATAGATATTGGTGTAATTATTTTGGAGCCAATTTGTATTTTTGAGGTTATTAATTAGTTAAAATTTTAAATTTGAGATTGATTTGATTTATTAACGGCCTGGAAGTTAGGGCGTTACACTAACAACATTTCAGGATTTGGCGAACCACAACCACATCAATGAAGAAGAAATTGACCAACCCTTTTTGTATTAAACTTAAAGATATTTTGAAATTGTAATCTAATAGTTGAACTCTTACGTTGTTTTCTTTTGGAAAATTATGGGCCATTTTGTTTTTGATGGCCATATTTGAAACTTGTAAGCCCATGAGTCAATTATTTTGTTTTCTCTAATCTATTGAACTGTGAACGGTTAATATATAATTTGTAACTCTGAAATTATAGTTCAATGAGAAAGAGAAAAGTTGGGATTCATTGTGAATGTGAGTTTATTATATATGTACATCACTGTTGTGATGGATAGTTCATAGTTTCGCACTTTGGGGACATTACAAATTGGTATTAGAGCTAATCAGGTTTGAATACCTTGAGCTCGTGGAAAGTGGCTAGTGCGATGATGGGTTTGCCATGTTAGGAAATGATGTTAATCGCTATACATGATTATGTGTTGAGACTATATGGGTATAGGGTCAAACTTCAAGGATCTGACTTGCATTCATTACATTCATTGAAGTTCTCTTAGAAAGGCACCTGATCAATGCTTTTTCCACTAAGAAGTCTTTGAGCACTGTGGAACATGTTGACATCTTAGGAGGGTGATTCGTATGTGCTTCATGTGTTTATGTGCTTATGTGGTTTGCTTTATATGAAATAGATGCATGAGTAGGTTTGAGACTATTTGAGTGTGAAGTGTGGGTTGACGTGTGAGTTACGAATTGTGAGTTAATCCTACTTTATCTTTACTTTAATATAGGATGTCTAGATGTGACAAAGGCTGAGGTAGACCTCATTGGAGTGGTCATGCTATTCTGGCCCAACAAGACTTTCCTCCCAAAGAAGGACAGATAGGTCAAAACAACGTAGTTGTACCTCCAACCAAAATGCAATGGGGGCACTAGCCCGCGAAATGGCCGGGGCTCTTAGAGAGTCCATGGATATATTGAGAGCCAAGCAAATGGCTAGGACTATAGAAGGAGAAACTAGAACTTCCTTCTTAAAGAAAGAATTTTTTTGTTCTAATCTCACTAAGTTCAGTGGCGGACCGGATCCCATGAAGGCCGATGAGTAGCTAGAACAAATTATTAAATCCTTTGAAATTCTAGATATTCGTGAGAGAGAACTTCGAGTAGCATTGGCGACTTATCAATTCAGATGGTGTAGACACCTATTTTTGACCACCCCTAAGACTTGGGTGCCTCGTTTTGAACACCCGATGATGAAAGTTATGCTATGCAATTTTTCGAATCTTTAGCAAAAAAATTCAGTTTCGAGCTCAAAACCAAATCTTGTACCCCCATTTTGACCAAAACTTTTCTTCTAGCTAGACCACTTAGAGAACAACAGGCCAACAGATGGTCTGTAGGCCACTTTTATTGGGTCGGCCATACATCCTCTTGGCCGGTCGGCCATGTTCAGCGTAGAGAAGTAGAAATTCTATAAATAGAACACCTCCCTCAGAGTTTAGGGTTAGAAAAAAAATTCCAAAAGGCTTAGAAGCTTGTCTAAAACACTTCTCTACCCTCTTGCAAATAGATACACAATAGATACACCATTGAAGCTCAAACTTAAAGCTTTTTGCTGAAGCTTTGAACATTGTTTCAGATACCTAAGGGTTTTTGGATTGAAGTTTGCTAACTAAGAAGCTCTTTCTCTTTCTAAGAGGTTAAACTTTGAACTCTTTTCATCACCTTTTCTTTTACTCTCCATTTCTTGTTAGCACATACTGGTTTTCAGAGTTATTTTAAGCTTAAAATGTGATTAAAACTTTGTTAAAGGTGGAAGGGCTAGCCACCCTTCTATTGGCTAGCTCACTAGTTGTAAACCCTTTGTTTTCTTTCATTCTTTTTCACTTTTTGTTCATTTCATTTGGTTAAATTCCAGCACTTTTAGCACTGTTTGGTGGTAGTTTTGTGTGATATGACTTGAATATGGGCTTATAAAAGGGTCCTCGTCCTCCTTAATACATGTGCTCTTACTTCTTATGCTTTGAATATCATATTTGTATTGTTGTAATAGTGTAATAGTCCCTACAGATTTGGTGCATTTAGGATATAGTAGCCAATCTGTTTGAGTTGATCGTTTTTACTTTGGTTTTTATAAGTTTCCTTATGTATCTTGAAACTTTATGGTCATGGGAGGATTAGAGCTTGAGCTTAGCCATCTCGCCACAAGTTTGGTTACCTAGCTATAAATTTCTTGCTTTCGTATTGTTGTTGTCCACCTTAAAGCTAAGTAATAGCTTTCGTGTCAAAAGTGTTGAAAACGCTTTTCTCAATCATTTGAAACATGGAAATGGATGTCTCATCCTTGTTCCATGACTAAAGAGGAGATATCAACAATTTTTGATGAGTTGTGCATTTAAAGCTTTGATTTTCTTTCTTATCTTCTTCAAAGTATTGTAAGCTCTCTTTTAGTTCCATCTTTAAAGCATGAAAATGGATGTCTCATCCTTATTCCATTAGTAGGAAGATGAGCATACAACAACTTTTTCATCATTTTCATTAATTTGCTTAGTCTTGTTTTAATTTTGCTTTGAAACCATATGAGAGCTCTTTCGTCAGAAGTATTGGATACTCTCTTCTGGTTCCTTTTTAAGCATGGAAAAGAGATTTCAATCCATGTTCCATGAGTAGGAAGAAGAGTCTCTAATTGTTTTCCTCAATGATGTAATCTCTTGTTAATAAGCTTCACCTTGGCTTCCTCTAAACCTATTCTCTTCAAATTTGAGTACTCACTTGCTCTTATTTTCCATGAGATATAGTAGATTTCAGCCATCTCTTTGAATACTAAAGGAATTGAATGAGAGGCGAGGAACTGCGTGTGCACAAGCAAGAACATCCTTCGGAAACCTCTTTGCTTGCTGCCAGAAATTGTCCTGTTCGTAATCAAAAAACACTTATGTTTTGACTTCAAGATCTGCTCTATTTATCTGAAATACTACCACTGCCATACAAAAGAGTTGGTCGGCCGACCTGATTAAATGGTTGGCTGTACAGAAGAATCACCGGCCAGCCCTTATTTCTGGAGAAAAACCTGCTGCAACAGAACCAGAACAGAGCAAAACAGAGGGTTTCCAAAAGAT
This sequence comes from Camellia lanceoleosa, assembly GCA_025200525.1. NCBI lineage: Eukaryota > Viridiplantae > Streptophyta > Magnoliopsida > Ericales > Theaceae > Camellia > Camellia lanceoleosa. The sequence goes on from CM045764.1 coordinate 69,855,229, forward strand.
GTTCCTCCTTTCTGCTCCCTCTTGTCATGAAGATTTTCAAGGAGAGAATAGATTTGCTTCACAAATCATCAAACATCCTACGGGGTATTCAGATGATGATTCATAAAGTAATAGGACGGGGATATTCAATAGATATAAAACTAAGGTTAATTAAGAAGAAGTATTCAAAGAGATGGCTGAAACCTACTATATCTCATTGAAAATAAGAGTAAGTGAGTACTCAGATTTGGAGACAATAGGTTTAGAGGAAGCCAAGGTGAAGCTTATTAACAAGAGATTACATCATTAAGGAAAGTTTTGTGGAGGAGATCACTCACGGAGGGGTACTGTATGGATAAAATTGGTACGTGGTAAGGATGGCCCTTAGTTATGGTTAGGCAACGGGTTGGTTATGGTGTTTGGCCTTTATGGTGGGGCTATAATTTTGTTGGTAGTGAGATCCTAGATCTCATGACGAAGACGGAAGCACTTGTCAGTTTCATGGCCATGTTGTTGGTGAAAGGCACAATACTCAGTGGGATCATGCCTAGAGGGAAGAGGGTCCGGAAGTGGTCGAGGGTCAAGGGGTTTTAGATGCCCTTTTTGCACTAACACTTTCATGGCTTGGGATAGAGTCATGTGGAGCTTATTGAAAGTTCTACCTTGGGTTCTGGTAGGATTGGAGGTTTGTAGGCTCATTTCGACAAATGGGTCGGCTGTTTTGGTAGTGGTGACAACACTAACTTTTAAAGGCCTCACAGTTGTGCTACCCCTGGTAGCATTGAAACTGTGAACAAAGGGCTTCTTGGCGTGATATAGATGCTCGGGTCATAGGAAAGGGGTAGTGTATAGATGAAATTGGTATGTGGTAAAGGTGGCCCTTGGTTATGGTTGGGCAACGGGTTAGTTATGGTGTTTGGCCTTTGTGGTGGGGCTATAATTTTGTTGTCAATGAGATCCTGAATCTCATAACATAGACGGAAGCATTTTTCGGTTTCATGGCGTGTTGTTGGTGAAAGGCACAATACTTAGTGGAATCACCTAGGGGATGTGGGTCTAGAAGTGGTCGAGGTCAAGGGTTTTATATGCCCTTTTTGTACTAACACTTTCATGGCTCAGGATAGAGTCATGTGAAGCTGATTGAAAGTTCTACCTTGGGTTCGGGCAGGATTGGAGGGTCGTGAGCCCATTTTAGCAAATGGGTCGACTATTTTGGTAGTGGTGACAACATTAACTTCTAAAGACCTCATAGCTGAGCTACTCTCGGTAGCATTGGAACTGCGAACAAAGGGTTTCTTAGCCGGCTCTTTCTCATCTATGATGATACCCTGCTTTATAGCATCAAGGATGGGTATACTGAGTCTACTGTTACTCTGCCAGAGCAGTTCAAGATGCCTCATATTAACCGTTTTGATGGTTTTGGAGATCCAATGGTATATTTGCGGATCTTGTCTGATATTCTCGATGGGTTTGACTAGAGCCCAAAAGTTATCATTATTTAGAAGGACCATGTCCAGTACAGCTGCCATCTGGTATGCTAAACTAGAGGACTCTATGAAACAGAGTTGAGAGGAGTTGGCCAAATCTTTTGTCTCACAGTATTCCTACAACACACAAATCGTGATCTCGAGGCAACGCATCAGGAACAAAAGAAGGGTTTTTAAGAGTTTGTTACTAGGTGGAGACCAAATCTTGCACCCCTATTTTGACCAAAACATTTCTTCTAGCCTGACCACTTAGAGAAAAGCAAGCCAACAGATGGTCGGCAAGCCACTTTTATTGGACTGGCCGTACATCCTCTTGGTTGGCAGGCCACGTTCAGCGCAAAATATATTTCTACAACAGCAGGTTGCTCCTATGCACGGGATTTAGACCAGCTATCTTTTTTGGAGATATTTCGAGCGTGAAATTTATAAATAGAACACCTCCCTCAGAGTTTGGGGTTAGAAATTTTTTTTCAAAAGGCTAAAAAGCTTGTCTAAAACACTTCTCTACCCTCTTAAAAATAGATACACTATAGATACACCATTGAAGCTGAAACTTGAAGTTTTTTCCTAAAGTTTTGAACATTATTTCAGATACTTGAGGGTGTTTGGATTGAAGTTTGCTAACTAAGAAGCTCTTCCTCTTTCTAAGAGGTTAAACTTTGAACTCTTTTCATCACATTTTCTTTTACTCTTTTACCCTTCATTTCTTGTCAACACATACTGATTTTTAGAGTTATTTTGGGCTTAAAATGTGATTAAGACTTTGTTAAAGGTGGAAAGGCTAGCCAACCTTCCATTGGCTAGCTCACTAGTTGTACACCCTTTGTTTTCTTTCATTCTTTTTCACTTTTTCTTCATTTCATTTGGTTAAATTCCAGCACTTTTAGCACTGTTTGGTGGTGGTTTTGTGTGATATGACTTGACTATGGGCTTATAAAAGGGTCCTCGTCCTCCTCAATACATGTGCTCTTACTTCCTATGCCTTGAATATCATATTTGTGTTGTTGTAATAGTGTAATAGTCCTCATGGATTTGGTGCGTTTAGGATATAGCAGCCAATCCGTTTCAGTTGATCATTTTTACTTTGGTTTTTATAGCTCTCCTTATATATCTTGGAACATTATGGTCCAGAGAGGATTAGAGCTTGAGCTTAGCTACCCCGCCACAAGTTTGATTACCTAGCTATAAATTTCTTGCTTTCATATTGTTGTTGTCTACCTTGAAGCTAGGTAATAGCTTCCGTGTCAAAAGTGTTGAAAAACTCTCTTCTCGATCATTTTCGATACATGTTGTTCTATGACTAAAAGGAGTTATTAGCAATTTTTGATGAGTTGTGTGTTTAACGCTTTGATTCACGGATGAAGATTGGGGAGAACATATCTCATATGATACTTGGTACGCAAAAGAGATAGATCACTTGACTAGGAGTGGACGGTACTTTAAGCCTCCATACTTGGATCATACTGAACCTTCAGGAAAAGACAAGCAACTTGAGAAGGAGAATGTGGAGGAGGAAGAACTGGTTCTAAATTAGTTAACAAAGATCCAAGTAGACATCTCTATTTCGGGCCTTCTAATGGCTTCACGAGTGCACTGGTAGGCAGTTTTGACAGCAATAGATAAAGCCAAGTTATCCATCGACACCATATCTGAGCAGCTTGTAGGCTTGATCTTGTCGGGTAACACTATATCTGCGCTCACTTTTTCTAACAAGAAGCTACCACTGGAAAGATCAACTCACAATAAGCCGTTGTACATATCTATTGAATGTAGAGGTAAATGGGTTCCAATTGTTCTAGTAGATACTGGCTCTACTATTAATGTTTGTCCTTCTCGCACCGTTTATGCAATAGGCTTGAAGCTTGTGGATTTTGTTCCTACAACTCAGGTGATTCGAGCATATGATAACACAAGTAAATAAGTTATGGGGACTGTTAAAGTGTAGATTCTAGTGGGCCATTCTGAGCACGAGATTGAATTTCATGTGCTTAACGTACTTGCTTCTTTCAACTTGCTTCTAGGAAGGCCTTGGTTGCACCACATGAAAGTTGTATCCTCCACTATGCATTAATGTTGAAGTATCCTCATAAGGGAGGAATTGCTCTGTTTTTGGGAACTCGTTTATTCAACCACCTCCAGAAGTTACTACACCCTTGTTGGAAATCAATCATGGCGATGAAGATGTGTTTCTCTCGGGTTTTACTCTAGCGTAAACTCGATCGGTGCGCATTTATCTTGGTTGAGGATGAGGTATGTATATCAATGCCGATCTATTTATTTCATGAATAAACTAAGGCATATTCCTAGGATGGGACTTGGAAAGAGCAAAAGGAAATGTGTTTACGTATAGCGAGGTACCGCATAACCGACATGCTTTTAGGTTAGGATATGTGTACCCAAGAAGATTGGAAAAGGAAAGCAGAAGAGATGAGAGAAAGGGCTAAGGCTAAGAGAGCCGACAAACATTATGAACTGGTTCACTGGCCGATCCGGGGAACTTTGAATGGGTGTTTCACCATAGAATAAAAGGATTTCCCCTTTTGTGACTTTCTTGAGCCTTGAGTTGATTCCTTAACAAAGAAGCGTTTCTCAGGATTTGAAATCTTGTTCGATCATCAGATAGATAGTGATGAAGAGTGGATTGATCCAAGTATCGATATCAGCCAGGGTAAAGATGGTGATTCAGATAGCAGTGATATTGAAGTTGGGGCAGCATTGGCTAATCTTTTGACAGATCTTGAAATCGGTACTGAAGACTTGGGGGATATTGTTACTGTTTCTATGATCATGAATGAACCAGTTGTGGACTCCACAAACTCAGACTCATTATCCGACTCAGAACTTGCAACAAAACCTTTTTCCAACTGCCAAGAGAGGCCCGGTGCCTTCTTAATTAGCCTTAGTTTTATATCCATTGAATATTTCATCCCATTGCTTCATGAATCATCATCTAAATACCCGTTGGAATGTTTGATGATTTATGAAGCAAACTTATTCTCTCCTTGAAAATCTTCATGATAAGAGAGAGCAGGAAGGATGAATATCTTTTTGGAACTCTTTGTTTTGCTCTGTTCCAGTTCTGTTGCAGCAAGTTTTTCTCCAAAAATAGTGGCCGGTAGGCCATTCTTCTGTACGGCCGACCATTTCATGAGGCCGGCCGACTAACTCTTTTGTACGACAATGGTAGTATTTTAGATAAGCAGAGCAGATCCTAAAGTCAAAACAAAACTTTTTCTGACTGTGAACAGGGTAATTTCTGGCAGCAAGCAGAGAGGTTTTCTAAGGATGTTTTTGCTTGTGTGCACGTGGTTCCTCGCCTCTTATTCAATTCCTTTAGATTAATCGCTTCAAAATTCGTGTTTTGTAATAATTAGTTAATTAGGACATTCGGACCCTCTTGTAAGAGAGCAAATTTGTAACACTTGATGTATGTCTTCCAACCTCCATTTCTTTCTCCTTTTTATTTACATGCTTACTGTGGTTGTATAAAACATCATGTTTTCATTTCATATCATTCCCATGCTTTGTATCTATTTTTGCATGCATTAAGGTTCGGCTCATCATACTTGATGTCGTTATTACTTCCTACTTGAATAAGTGCGTTACCGCATGCTTTGAGTGGATTCATATGACATGTTCATAGCCGAGTCAAGTAGTTACATTTTGTATTTGTTGCATTAGTCATTGTAGACACCCCATTTTTTACTGTCCTCAAGACTTGGACGTCACCGCTTGAACACTCGGTGATTATCCATGTTTATGTTCGTCCTGAGTTCCCGGAGGTCTCGGCCATGCGCCTTGCCTCAGGATCTCTCGACTCGACTATTTTGTGTCTGGTTTTGCACCAAACACTTGTGTTTGGTTTTGCACCAAACACTTGTGTTTTGCCTTTGAGGGGGCAGAGAATGGCTTGTTAACCATCCCCACACATCACCGGCCATGGCTTGAGGCCACCGGCCAAATGTTTGGCCGACCGGCACTCTTTGTAGTCGACCGGCCACCTATTTTGGTCAAATTGTATTTTTGGCCGGCCGACCACTGTGCATCTACTTTTGCAGATATTTTTATGCCAGCTGTGCTAGCTGGCATACACTTTTGCTCCCCTCCATACACGTGTATGGAGGGATTTCCCTCTTGACTAGCTTACTTGAGAAGCTTTGCAAGAGTGAGCTCTATAAGAGGGAGCCTCTTCTCCCTCCATTAGGGTTACAAAAATTTTCAGAGGAGCTCTGATATTAGGGTTGGAGTTTGTATCTATTCCATCTCTATATCTCTCTCTTTTTGCCTTGTGTGTGTTTTTAGTCCTACTATTGCACACAAACACATAGAGTTACACCTTCTCTTGGCTACTGAGGTGCTGAGGAGCTGTTCTTGGTGTTCTTGAGTGGATTCAAGCTTGAAGAACCAGCTAGAGTGCTGTTCTTGAAGAGGGTCATCAAGGGTAAAAACTTCACCCTTTATTCCCCATTTTTGCATAGCTTTTAAACCTATCTTGCAACTGTTTTTAGACTTTGTATCTAACTAATAAAAGTCTTGATTTTGAGTGCTTTAAATAGTTGTTTAAGAGTGTTTTGTTGTTTGGGGTTGTTTCACCCCTCTTAGGCCTTGTTTCACCCTATTTTTGTGCTATTTTGGTAAGCTTCGGGACCACTTTGTTTGGGCCTCCTCACCATTGAAATCTTGAGGGATTTCAGTGGTAAGGATGGTGCCTTAAGGTCCTAAGAAGGAGAGGGCTACCCCTCTCCTTGTTATCCTTGAAAAGGGTCTTTTAAGCCTCATTAGTTAGCACCTTGTTTAAGTGTATGATGGCCATGCCTTAGCTGTTATTTGTGCTTATTATGTCATAATATAGCTCTATTTTTACTTGGTTTAGATACACCATGCTTGCTTAGCATATGTGTCTTGTAATGCCATGAATTGCCTTAACATGCCTTGTGCTTTGAGCCTTGTTTCTAGCATGTTTTTGGCTTAGTTTTGTGAAGCTTTTATGCTTGTTTTAGTATGCTAAAGGTCTATTTTTGGTCATTTGAGTTGTCCATGCCTTGCTTTGTATAGCTACCATGTAACCTCTCTTGTATGCTTTAAGCATTGACCCCTCTAGCATGCCATCCTTGCATCATTTCAAAGGGTTTGGAATCACTTGTCATGTCATTTCAGTCCTCATGATATGCTCGTATGCTTGCATTTGATGCCCCTTTCATGCTTTAAAAGGTTGGTGTTTCTTGCTCCATGTTTGTGCCATTGTGTATGCCTCTAGGATTAGAGCATTTAGATGCCATCTAAGTGGTTTTTGGGGCTTACTTTTGCATGATTTGGGACTGTTTTGGTCCACTTTGGTTATTTGCTTCATGTGTCACATGATCATAGTTTAAGTCCTTGGGCTCGGTTGCATGCCTTACTTGCATTGGTAGGTTAATTTGGCATCATCTTCTATATGTTTTCAAAGCTTATTGTGTATGCTATTTGTCCACGTTAAGTGTGCTTAAAAGTTGCCTTTTTGTGCTCAAGTATTGGACTATGTGTGCATGAATGTTTGTGTGTACATCAACCTTGCATGTTGTCACATACTTGGCCCATAAACATCTTGTTACCATGCTCAAGTGGTAATGCATTTGGCATGCACTCTTGTGGCTTTAGGTTGCTTAACATGTTGTTACATACTTGCCTCCATGCTCATGTTGCATACTTAGCTCACATGCTTAGGTTGCATTTGGCATGCATGCCTTGCCTCTTGATTAACCATGATTGAGGTTGGGCCTCATGTTTGTTTGTATGCATTTCATTCCATATTGAGTTGCACACTTAGTTTCTTGGGTCATCACGCATGGAAATGCGCGATTGGTGGTTCGAGAACCGAGAACCATGTCCCTTTGAGTCATAAACATGATAAGGGATGTGTTGGTGCATACATTTGCTTGGAATGCATTGCTATGCCTTGTTTTGCCCTCTGCTGCTATCAAAACAGGATTCTGCAGGAAGATTTGGCCGGTCGGCCATCTTTAGTGCCGACCGACCAACAATTGGTGGCCGATAGCTTAACCAGTGGCCGGTGATCATTTCCTTTGGCCGGTGACCATTTCCCTTGACCGATGGTATCCCATAGGGTTCATAGAGTGCACCTTGGGAATTTTACAATGATCAGAGAAGGAAAACAGTGTGGATAGAGGCAACTTGTGCATGGCAGTGGACTTCCGAACAGAGCCGAGCACGCATTGGGCCCTCTTCCTGAGGTCAAGCATTTACTATTTTATTAGATTAGTTAATTTGCTTAACTAGTTTAATTGGTCTGTAATATTTAATTAGATTGTAGGTTAGTTAAATCTGTATTATTCTTTCGGTCCCTCCGAGCGAGGGCAAATTTGTAATAAGTGTGGGTGCGTGTGTGCATATCTTCCAACCCCCACTTCTTTCTCCTTTTTACTTACCTGCTTTTGATGGTTAGTATTAGGACATGTTTAATTTAGCATCCTTATGCTATGCATGCGTGCATCATTCATCAGTATTGCATGCATCGGGCTCGGCGCATCATACTAATTGCATTGTATTTCAATTCCAAGTTGAATACATGTTATTTGTAGCATCTCATATGCCATCTTAGATTAGCCGAGCCCATTTTAGCTGCATTTTTCCTGTGTTGCATTAGCCATCTTAACATGGACTTGGATCATGCATGATTGCTAACATGTTCTTTGTTTTGGCTCGGAGTACGGTGTAAGTATTCATGCTTTAGCATCTTGCATGAGTGTGAATGTTAACATGACAGCATGCTTACCATGTGACTAAATGCTTATTTGATTAACTGCCTGAATGCCTGTGGGTGAAGGTTGGATTGTTTGAGTTGGGACAACTCATTGAAATCCGTGTTTTAGCCTACTTGCGAATAGCAAATTTCAAATCGTTTTCCAAATAAACGGATATGCAATGCTTTGTTCCAAATTAGACGGTCTAGTCTGTACTTGTTTGCTGTGCGCATAACATAGTAAGATTGGCTAATTAATCGGAATAAGAACACATAACGTTTTCAAAATCGGATATCATGGTTAGTAGAGGCCGATCTTTGAATCAGGCGAGCGGGGGTGCTCATAGCTGACCTTCCCCAATCGTACCCAAGTTCCCGAGCCGAGGCAACTTTGGTGATGACGACGTGGCCTTGCTTAATGAGTCAGGGTTTCCTAAATTCCCCCATTAAAAAATATTTAGGTGGCGACTCTGTATTTGGCAAAGCAGTCCATGTTTGACACTTCTTTACAAAAATCTGTTTTCTCAAAACGATTTGCCGGATTTGGACTCTTTGGTTCAGATTAAGAATCGTGACAAATTGAGTCCGAACTGTAGCGCCGAGGCCCTCACGCGGGGCACGTCTACAGTCATGTGCATTTACTAGGATCATGCATTTTTTTTCCTTAGCTATGTTCTTTTCTTTGGCTTGTCTCGTTTGAGTACTAGGTGAGCATTTTTGCTTTAACATACCATATGTGTGTTTGCGTTACCATGTCGAGCATACTACCATGAGACTATACGCTTATTTGAAATATCTCTATGAATGCCTGTGGATGGAGGCTATTATGCTTAGATTGGAATGACTTTGATTAATGTACATATGAGCTCGCTTTTCCTTTGAGTTATACATATTCAAAAACTTTTTTCAAGAAAGCACGAAATCAAAGCATTCCAAAGTAAGTGACGTGGTCTATACTTGTTTGCTTTACATGGTAATGTTAGTATATTAATAATCAGAACATGCGCATATAATGTCCATAAAATTCACATCATGATTTAGTAGAGGCCGATCTTTGATCGGGTGAGTGGGGTGCTCAATTCATGACCTTCCCCTCTCATACCTAAGTTCCTGAACCAAGACAACTTTGGTTATGACGGACAAGTGGCCTTTGGCATGAGTCACGGGTTTCTTAATTATCTCAAAAATATTAGGTGCAACTTTGAAATCTGGCAATATAATCCATTTTTGACATCTCTTGTAATTAATGGATTTTCTAAATATTTGTTAGATCTGGACTCTCATTCATTTTTCTATTTCACATTGCACTTGTAAAACCAGATTCAGAACCATGGGAGTCCGAACTGTAGAGAATCACATCTGAGGAGACTAAACCCCTCCAAGGAGCGCAAAAAACCAGTTACATAAGGGAAGTCGGTCAGTAGTGGAAGTTTGTTAAACACCGAGTTGAGCACTCTTGGAAGGCATTTACACATGCCTTCTAGGAAAAATTTCTCCCTCCCACTACTAGAGAGCTAGCTGAGAAAGCATTTTGAGGAGGTGATGCAGCTTGACACACCAGTGGTTGAGTTTGATGCAACTTTCACCAATCTTTCTTGTTTTGCACCTGAACTTGTGGCGATAGAAGAGTGCCGATGTTCAGAATTCGAGAAGAGATTGAAACAGAAAATTTTAATGAAGGTAATGAGTAATATGATTAGGGATTATGACTGGTTAGTGGAGGCTATAACACGTGTGAAAATCATGATAAAGGCAAAAAAGGCAAGGCAAAAGTTGAAGACGTTGGGACAATCGGAATCCTAGGGTGATTTGGGATCCTCTAAGAAGTCTAGGAGTTCGTCGTCTTTTCAATCACCACATTTGTCAGCCATGGCATCAATTTTTAGGCCAAGAAAGAGTATGGATAGTATGGGCAAAGTGGAGTTACGTGTTATCGATGCGGTAAGCAAGGTTATAAGCCCGTTGCATGTCTACAAAGAGGTAGTCAATAACGCCAAACTTTGGCTTGTTATTAGCGCCAGACACCGAGTGGAGGTCAATCACCCATTTACAATCAGTGTGGCCAGTCTAGTCATATGAAGAGGTCTTGTCCACAGATAGCTAGGACGGCTAGTACATTAAGGTTCTGATTGGTGTGAGGTTTTCATTCAAGTCAGAGTTAAAGATAGACTCATTAGCCAATTCAGTTTGGACAGGCATCTAGGACAGTACAGGGGGCCACTTCCGCATAATCAGTGCAATTGACCTACGTTCAGAGGGGAGATCGGTGTGAGCAGAGGAGAGTTTATGCCATTACCCCATCTGATCAGTCATCTGAGCCATCGATAGTGAGAGGTACATATCTTATCTTCAATACTTGGACCAATGTATTGATAGACATCGGAGTATCACACTCATTCATAGCATCTGCATTCGCATCCATTTTAGGGTTTAAAAGTGAATAATTAGAGTCTCTGCTCATGATAGAGTCATCTGTTGGAGGTAAGATTGTCTTGAATCGGGGATGTCGTGGGTGTGTGATTGAAGTCGTTGATTACTGACTCCCTTTCAATTTTGTATTATTAGATATGTTGGATTTTGATGTCATCCTTAGCATAGATTAGTTATCCTCATATCGTGCTGTTATAGACTATTACTGTAGGAGAGTTACTGTGTGCATATCGAGTGGTGATTATTTCCCTTTCCTCTAGTGGTGATTATTGTTGTCGCATTAGTACGACCCACATGGTCAAGGCAAACTTAGCTCTCTTCTTGCAACCTTTTTGGATGATGGGAATAGTAGGATTTGAAGTTTATTCCGTAGAGTGGTTTGTGAATATTCTAATGTCTTTTTTGAGGACCTCATTGAATTGCCACCTCACCATGAGGTCGAGTTTTCTACAGACTTGGTGTCAGGCATGTCACCCATATCCATGTCACCCTATAGATTTGCTCCAGTAAGATTGCTCGTTCTGAAGGAGCAATTGCAAGAGTTACTAGACAAGGGCTTTATACGCCCTAGTACTTCACCATGGGGAACACCGCTCTCTTTGCTAAGAACAAGGATTGTTCGTTGCGGTTATGTATTGATTATCACAAGTTGAATAGGGTTACTGTTAAGAACAAATATCTGTTGCCTAGAATAGATGATTTTTTTTACCAACTTAAAGGTTCCCGATGTTTTTCAAAGATAGATCTAAGGTCGGATTATCATTAGTTGCAGGTGAAGGAGGAGGATATTTCAAAAACAGCCTTTTGTACACAATATGGCCACTGTGAGTTTCTTGTAATGCCTTTCGACTTGACTAATGCCCTTGGTAATTTTATGGACTTGATGAATCGAGTCTTCTGCGAACACTTAGATAAATTTGTAGTAGTCTTCGTAGATGACATCCTTATCTACTCACCTTTCGAGGAGGAGCATGAGGGACACCTTCGTTTTTTTTACAATTGCTTAAGGAGCATTAGTTATATGCTAAATATGAGAATTGTGAATTTTGGCTTTGAAAAATGAAGTTCTTGGGCCATGTAGTTTCTGGGGATGGGGTCACAGTGGATACTTCAAAAATAGAGGCCATGCAAAATTGGAAACGACCAAAGAACACCTTTGAAATTTGTAACTTTTTGAGCCTCACTGGCTATTATTGACGGTTTATGAGAGATTTTTCTATTCTAGCTTCTCCGTTGACTAGGTTAACTAGAAAAGGTGTGAAGTTCATTTAGAGTGAGGCATGCGAGAAATCTTTGCTAGAATTGAACTCTAGGCTAACTACCATACTAATCTTGATTATACCGGAGAGAGGGTTGGGTTATATGGTTTATTGTGATGCTTCAAGAGAAGGTCTGAGGTGTGTTTTGATGCAAGAGGGTAAAGTTGTGGCATATGAGTTGCATCGGTTGAAAACTTATGAGAGGAACAACCCCACTCATGATCTGGAATTAATAGTTGTCATTTTTGCTCTAAAACTTTGGAGGCACTATCTGTATGGGGAGAAATTTAATGTGTTCTCGGACCATAAAAGCCTTAAGTATTTATTCTCTAAAAAATATTTAAATCTATGTCAAAAAAGGTGGATGGAGTTTATGGAAGACTACAACTTTGAACTACACCATCATCTAGGAAAGGCCAATGTAGTGGTCGATGCCTTAAGTAGTAAATCTGTGAGTACCATTGCTAGTCTTGCCATTCGAGAGCGGAAAATGTTAGGCAATTTGGTTAAATTTGACTTGCATTTTGGCAATTCTCCTGAGCATGCCACCTTATTTACACTCCTTGCACAACCAACACTTTTCGCACAGGTGGGGTTATTCACGAGTCGATTCGAGTCAGTTTTACCACTAAACCGTCACTCGAACTGACCTCATCGGTTTACAGAAGTGGTCATTCGACTTCGACCTAAATATTGCTTGAAACCATGCACATCGAGCGCTCAGTTTGGCGGGTGGTTTTCGGTCGGCTAATCTTCCATTCATTGCTTCAATTCCATGGCTTTTGTCCCTTCATTTCTCACACAAATCATAGAAACACACATATATACAACATAACACAATCACAGTAGCATATTATACAAATCTCAGAGATAACAAACTCTCTCTAACACACACTAGAAAGAATGAAATAAAAATTAAAAATAAAGAGAAGATACATATCTTTCTGCCATGGCACAATGTCACCATCATCTCTACTATACATCACCGCCATGTACAATTCTTAATCTTTCGCCGCAAGGGCTTTGATTTCGGTAGATCAAAGACTTGAAGATGATGATAGCTTTTAGGTTCGATTGGTAGATTAGAGAGAGAGAGAGAGAGAGAAAAGGAGATGAAACTAAAAGAGAGAGAGAAAGGGTTCAATGGCTTCTGGTTTTGGGTGTGGTACATCTCAAACTTAAAAGAGAAGAACAGGGTAGATAAAAGGGTAAGCGAGATAGAGACAAACATGATGGCTTAGATCAAAGACTCCACCATCTGCTGTGTAACCCACTACACTTGTACATATAAATAAATTGAAAGAGAAAAGGGAAAAGATGAGAGAGAGAGAGAGAGAGAGAGAGAGAGAGAGAAATGAAAGAGAAGGAAGACAAAATGGTTAAGAGAGAGTGGGTGGGTACAATAATGAAGTCTGAATATTTAGAATAAAGTGATAAAGGCTTGTTTTTGGAAAGTAAATCCTGGAACTATAGTCAAAATTTGGAAACATAAATCACTTTTTAAATGTAAAGTTGCAAGTGTAGTTTGTATATAAATAGGTCGGTCGGATCGGTTTAAATGATTTTTTATATGCGGAGCCCGATATCGAACCGAAATTTGAACAAATTTTCTAAATTCAATCTGCTGAGATAATTGAATGAATTGAAAAGGATGTCCTGTTGCTATTGAAACACATTTATTTATTTAAATTAACTTGTTGTGGTTAATTAAACAAATTGAATTTAAGCGATTATGTAATAAAATCATATGGTTTTGACATGATATGATTTCACGTATATGTATGAGTATTTTGGTACCCGCATATCTTTTAATCTTTTAATATGAGATTGCTTGGTGGGCTAGTGGTTGCTCATCCTTTGCCTGTACATGTGTACAGGGAATGCTTTTCGGATTTGAAGATCAAACAATGGGTTTTACTATTTCATAAGTATAATGTAGTGATGGATTGTACTACTTCATTTGTTGTTTGGCTTAGTACTATTTTTTTTATAAAGTGTCGTGTCCTCTCTTTTATTGTAAGCCTCAGGGCATTTCTTTTATTTGTATGTAAATGTCATTGTTGTATAACGAGAGGGAATATGTATATTTAATTATTTTTCATTTCATCCAAGGATGAAATATTATTTGTAAATGGACTTAATTAATGAATATTGGTAATGTTATCCAAGTAATAAAATACGGGGTTTGATAATTTGCCCCTTTAGGAAGTATGGTCTTCCAAACTTGTTTACTTACATGGAAAACAAATCATATATCTCTCGCTTACCATTTTTTCCTCTTTCCTTTTCCTCAAGCAACTTCCTTACCCATGAATATTCTCATTACAAGTCCATCTCATCTTCATTGAATGGTTAATAACCTGAATTGTGATTTGTTACAGTTTATATTGTTATAAAAAGCTACTCAGTAACATGTAGTATATCTCGAAGTCAACCTCATAACATTAAGCTACAAAACGCATTAACCATGACGTACGACTATCAACAATCACACAACTCAAATACTTTTATTTAATTAACCACATATCTTCTAATAAGTTACATATCTCCAAGTAAGCCACATGTCTCCAAATAATTGAGGATTAATCACAAATGATGGTCATGATTCTACTAAATTCATAATAAACCAAAGTACTCCTTTCTTGGCACCTCATATGAAGTCTTCCAACTATATCATTGGTGACACAACATTGATAGAACAATAATAACAAAGTCAACTCTCAATCCACCAATTTCCTTTGCAATAATAATCCAGACATTCATTCTTATGTGAGTCAAAAGCCATAGATAGCACATTCAATAGGGTGCGTATTTCTTTCATGGGTTCCACAAGAAAAACTATTTAATCTTGGAGGGTGAACACCACTTATTACGACGATCATCAATGCTTGCTTCACAAGTTGCATTCCAATAATCCATCTTAAAAGCATTAAGTCCAATTCATACTATAACATTTCCTATTAATGTAAACCTTTCGGATGACCAAGAAACACTTCACATTAAACTGATGGTCAACTCAATTATTACCCAATGGGTTGAAAGAAAAGAACAGATCCTGACTTAATCACTATCCAAACGTTTGACCACAGGTAATAAGTTGCCTAATAATGTCTAGGTAAATCGAAGACCTTGGGCCTGAGGCCGTTTTGATATATGATTGGGTTTGAGGCCGTTTTGATATATCGGATCCGATGTCATTTTGTTATGTATGGGCCCGAGGCTGTTTTGATATATATTGGAGCCAAGGTCGTTCGGTTATGTGTTGGACCTGAGGCCGTTTCGTGATATGTTGGGCCTAAGGTTGTTCGGGAAATGTGATTATGGATAATATTGTGAAGGATGTAATTTGGAAAAAGTGTTGTGTTTATATAATATGCTTCCTTTAATTCAAGATTATTCATTAATACTCTTTACTTTATTATTACTCATTGAGTTTCGCTCACTCTATATTATGTGTGCACATGTAGGTAATCAACAGCGTAGAGCCCAACCTTAGAGTCAATTTCAGGAGCTATTTGTGAACTTGTTGAGTCATGCCTCCAAGATAGAGCTTTTGCCCTTGACTCACATCATGCCATCACCTTTGTTTTGATTTTGTTATAATGGTCTTGGATATATAAACTATATGTATGAATTTTCCTATGGAACATAAGTTTTGTATGGTCAAGTAAATATGTGAATATGCTATGTTGTGAGCTGTATAATTTTAATCATATTGGCACGGCTCAATGGATTTCTTCATTTGTGTTATGATTCCGCTTATGGCCCCATTATTATAATTATTTTGTATGTTAATTTGAAACTGAAGATAATCAAGTAATTATTGACCAATTATGATTCAAATTTTTAAGAATGAATTTGGGTCATGCTAGTAAGACCATCTCCAACGCTGTACCAAATCTGATATCAAATTTGAATTTTGATGAAAATGATACTGTTCATGGCTCCAACCGTTCACCAAAGCTGCACCAAAATGAGATTTCACCAAATCTTTCATCGAGATCGACGAGGAAGAAATAAATTCACCAAAACATCATTACGGACCGTTGGAGAGGAGGACCCGGCCGATCAATCCGGTTGTTCGGTTGTTGATCGCCTACGGTTGACCAACCCACAACCAAGAAAAGGTTCAAACATCAAAGAAAAATTCAAAAAAAAAAAAAATTTTTGCCTAACTGTTGACCGCCGTCGACTACCTACGTCTCCAAAAAGTTCAAAAAAAAAAGTTCAAAAAATTCAAAAAAAAAAAAAAATTTTATAAACCCATTATGGCCAATCCATTTATTGACCACCCCGGTCCCGGACAAATTTGATGAATGGTGAACCGTTAGAGCATCTGTTATAAAATTTGATGAAATGGATGTTTTTGACCAGATTTGATGAAAAATTTGAGTAAGCGTTGGAGATGTTCTAAGAGATTGGGTTATAGTTGCCATAGAAAATTGTTGTAATTTGCACAACATGATTGATGTTAAAGAAGTTGAATGTGTAATATCGAGGAGAGCGGTCACTTCCTACCATCATTGTTGCAACCTTTTCACGATTGATCACTATTCACTCTTTCTCATGATCACTGCATATTATTGTATGTAGCTTTGCAATTCTTTTTTGAATTGCTGATCTCATGACTTGAAACATGATCTCGCAGAAAGGTAAAATTACATTCATAGTAAACTTCTGTTATTCAGCATTCTTGAAAAGAAAAATCAATGTCATTTCAAAAATCTCAGGAAAGTTTAATTCCATTAGAACTTAAGGAAAGTTAATGTAATTTATCAAAGAAAAAAAAAAATCAAACAGTAATTTTACTTGCACACACCACAAAAAATTTAAATATCTGTTTGGATATAAATTTTCTAACAAAAATCAAATGCTTGGACATAAACTTATGAACAAAAAGTAATTATTCGAACATAAATAATTAAACATAATATATATTTGAATAATTTATTTTTGTTCATAAATTTATATATGAATATTTGATTTTTGTTTAAAAATTTATATACAAACAAAATAAATGGTATCTACTAGGCAGTGTTTGATTTGCTTTTTAAATTAACTTTTAGATTGAAAAATTCAGAAACATGTTTGGTTTAGAATCTTTTAAAATTGTTTTCAAAATTATTTTTTCTCCCTCTCTCTCTCTTATTTTTTATTACACATCAATCAATAACTTTTTTCTCTCCACTTTCATTCTCTTTCTACACACTAATCAATCAAAATTTTCTCACATTCAACTACAAAAAAAAAAAAATACATATCATCTCAAAATTATTTTTAAAATATATAACAAAAACAAGTTTTTGAATTTTATAAATTCTTTTCAAAACGAAATCAAAGTTTTTGTTGTGGTGTACCAATCACTATGTTTGGTTTCAATTTTCTGAATTTAATTTTTTTTAAATTGACTTTTTTTGTGTTTTTATTTTTTATTTTTAGTGAATATTTTTAAAATTTTAAGTGATTTTTTAAATATTTTTTTAGATGCACTTCACTAGATATATTCAAATAGTAAAATATTTATAAAAAAAAATATTTAAAAATTAATAAATATACAAGAATATGAAAATACTGAATTTTCAAATTTTTTTTTTATATTTTTTGGTATTTAGTAAATTTTTTAAAGATTTTTTTCACAAATATTATATTTTTTAAGGGTATTTTTGTTAAGTGTATTTAAAATCAAAATTAAAAAAATTAATTAAATTCTGTAAAAATAAAAAAATACAAAAAATAAAAATAAATTTCTAAAAATGAATATTGAAAAAGTGAAACCAAATTGAATATAATTTTTTAAAATAAAATTCGAATTAATGGGTAGAAATTGTAAGATCGGTTTGATTATTATTACCCCCAGCTAGTACAGGAATTACATCATCACTTCTGGTTCCGCTCCTTGGCGCTGTCCCTCTCTATCTCTCCATCGCGTCTTCTCACACACACCAAGCAAAACGAAGGTATCGAACGCCATCTTGATTTCTCAGACTTGAGAGAAAGAAAAAGAGTTTTTTTTTTTTTTTTGTGAGCTGCGGAACAAAGCAAAAGCAGCAGCAGCAACAACAACAACGACATGGACGACTACACTCGGGAGATGATGGACCTGAAGACCCTCGTCACTCGAACCCTAGAAAAGAAGGGCGTTCTCGCCAAGATCCGAGTACGCCCTTCCTTCATTTCTCTCTCTCTTCTTTTGCATTCCACTCTTTTGGTACAATGAGGCTCTAGGGATTGATGAATCTCGGTGTTGATTTATGTGTATGAGGATATAATTTCAAAAAAAAAAAAGAGAACATTTTATGGATTTGATTTGTTGTTGGGGTTCTGTATGTATTTTCTTGTAGTTTTTTACTCTTTTATAAGGTTTGATTTTGTTATAGTTAAAGGGTAACAATTATAGTTAAAGCACACTTTAGATGCCAGGTTTTTTTTTTTTTTTTAAATTTTAATTTTTGAAATGGTGTAAAAAAAAGAAGGGCTTTGTGAGAGTTGTTTCTCATACATTATAATGTGATGAGTAGTGAATTATGTTGACTGCTGTCAAGAAAATGAAAATGACAAACTGTTAGGGGGCAATTTTGTTTTTTGGATATTAAGAGCATGAATTGATGGTTTTTTGTGTACTTGCATTGAGTTTTAGATGCCACATTTTTGTGGAGAGGGAGTGTAGAACAAGTGCTTCTCTATTAATTGAAAATCATGGTATCTTTTTTTATGATGCTTGGAATGATGTTAACATTGTGAAGGAATGTAGGGAGAAGGTTGCATACTTGCATTCTAGATATATTGACTTTTGTGTGTGTTTCAGTGGAATGCCAAACAAAGCATCCTTAATTTGTTCATTCATCTAATTGCTTGATGTTAGAATTTAAAATCTATCTGTTTGATATCAAATGATAATTCTGTTCACATGCTTCTCACAAACCTGCTGGGGCAAAAATTTCCGTTAATATTTGGTTGACATGTATTATTTCTAGGCTGAACTTAGAGCAAGTGTTTTTGAGGCAATTGAAGAAGAAGATAGGACAATAGAAAAGGAAGAAGGCTTGACTCCTGCACTATTGGGTAGCTGCAATGACCGTGCAAAACAGCTTCATGCTTCACCTTCAGGTTCCTCTTCAAATCTATTATTTCTCCTTTTTATTTATTAACTATTTTTTATTTTTTATTTTTATTTTTATCATGACTTTGAAGCTGTTGGGTGTTTATATTTTATAGGGTTAATACTTTCACAATTTATTTATCTTATGCTCCTGAAAGTTGTCTTTTGCATGACCATTGGAGCATTGATCTCTTCTTTATAAAGTGTAATATGCTGAATTTTTGCTGGTTGAGTTAAGTCCTGGAGCTGAACACATATTTGACATGTATATGATTGGGTTAGGAAATGCTAACCTCAATCTAGTCTTTGTTTTTCGGGTCTGCCCGAACTTAATCTTCATAACTGAGCCATCCCATCCCCAAAAAATGAGGAAGCAAAAACAAAAACCAGTGCCTGTTCATTGCAGGCCATATGTCCAATTAGAAAACAAACAGAAGACAGTCCTTAGGATTTTGTGGTCTGACTGTGGTGGGCATTATGTTGTATTAAAAGCCATCTATTGTTGGTAAGTTTGTTAGTTCAATATCAGGTTTTACCAGTTGTAGTATTAATTAGAATCTAGAGTCATAACAACACCTTATAAGTGATATGATGTTTACACTGTTTCTTTTTGGATTATTGTACATTACTTATGGTCCATTTGGCAAGATGGTTTGTGGCTAAAATAGCCACAAAAGACAAAATAGGCTATTTTAGCCGCAACAAACAAAACATCACATCCAACCCATAATCATAACACTTTTCTCTCACAAAAAAAGTCAAAGAAGCTAAAAAGTCCTTCCCAAACTAAGCTTTTTAGCCCAGGCTAAAATAGTCAAAAAAGCCAAAAAGCCAACCCACTTCCCAAACCAACTCTTAGTGGTTAGTCAGTAGTACGTACAGCAATAAATCATTCTATAGGGGTGGGCATTAGATAAATATTCAAAAGCTAATATCTGGTGGTATATTGGGATCAAGTTCTCAACTCGATTACAAATTTTCTCCCAAAATTAATTTGTCCAAATTCAACTCAACACATCTATTTCGATGCCTTGGAATGGGAGGTCCACCGACCCTCAACTCAAAATTCTTCTCCTTGTATTTACATTTAAGGGTTTAAATGGATGTTTCATTTACTACCTAAAAAAAGAAAGAAATCTTTTCACTGGTTTAGGGTGCAAAGTTTTGACCTATGTTACATGGACTTTTCAAAGATTTGTGTGGACACCGACACTTAGACAAAGGTGTGGGATATGTGTCCATTTTTTTCATTGACATTTCTCATTTATTTGTATTTAACACTATCTTATATGTGTCATTTTTTGTTGTGTAATTGCTATAAAACACTTTTTTGACGTTGTATGTTACATATAGTACCATTTTATCTTACATAATAGATTAAAATATGAAAATATGACTCCTTTTTGCCTAGTCCGTGTACTCTTAAATTTGTGATTTGATGAGTCTGACCTCTACGTACACACCGCACTTGTACTAGAGTCCATGTAATATAAGTTTTGACCCCAGTTTAACCCTTTTTTGGATAGGAATCAGTTAAAATTTCTTAATATACAGGAAGATTAACTAGGGGACTATTGTTAATTCCATATTTGAAATTTCCCGTCCTTTGGGCTTAGATCCAGAGGATTTAATGAGCTTGCCTCCCTACCCTACCTACCTACCTTAACAGAAAGGACTTTCGGCTGCTGCAATACCCTATCAACACACAGCCACATACCATTCTCTTTAAAGCCTATCTAACTGGTTATAACTGATATATCTGATTATTGGAAATCTCATTCCACAATTATCTACCTATTGGCATGTGTTTTGTGTTTTTGAAAGAGTTTAAACATTTTATATTTTATACTTATCCATATCTATATTCTGTCTTACCTCTCTTGCCTTGCAATTTTACGTGCTAAATGCAGGAAGGCTTCTAACTGCGCTGATAAGTGAATACTTGGACTGGGCACAACTGAGCCACACACTAAAAGTTTATTTGCCAGAATGTAATTTGGTAATCATGTATTTGCCAATAGTATTTCTAATTTCCTTGCAGAATAATCCTTTTTGAAGTGTTTTGGTCACCTTTATCTTTTTCTAGTAATGGATTTGTATTCTTTTTAATGTAATTGCAGCAAAAGGATTTTTGGAAAGCTGAGTTAAAAGAATTTAGTAGCAAGAATGGATATGATCTTAATAGGAATGGAGATAGTGCTCCTTTGCTTTTGGATGTTCTTGAAGGATTCTTGAAGTATGAGGTTCGTATTTACTTGCTCTGGATATTAACTTTTCTCTGTTAAAGCCATAAGTTGTACAGTGTTGGCCCATTCATCTTCTAATTTGGCGAGGCTCATCTGGTGATATTATTTTCTCTTGGGTATATCTTAGCTTTTGAGCTTCATTACTTCCCAATTTGTATTTTTACATTTATGGAAGTTACATTCCACACATTCACTGTTCTCCTACTTATTTTAGACCTTCTAGAGCCTCTCTCCAAACTTTTATTTGACATTTACCCATCCTTCATTTCATTGTTTAAGAAAATGCTACAGCGCTGCATGATTTCTTCAGATTGTGGTTGAAAATATCTTTGCCTTTTCATTCATCAGAAAATAATGAACTTGGAATTTTGTATGATTGGAATATTTAGAATAATTATCTATGGAATGAATACATAAATACCTGGTGTAGTAAGGAATAGTGGTGTAGGAGTAGTGATTGTACTATTGTGTAGTGCTTCTATGCTGCTTGACAGCTCAAGAAAGAGTTGGAGGAGGTGACTGGTGAATGGGAAGAAAAATATTTCGTGGGACACTCAGTCAGCAGGAGATATAACCTACAGGTGTTAAAAATGCTGGAAAGTTGTGTAACAGTAACATTGTGGGTGGAGTCTGAAGGTAATGAATAGTTAGTCTTTAACCTGTTACCAGCACCTTGAACTGGTCCAGACTAACTTTGGGTGATGGTTTTTTTATATGTTTGTTTCTGGTAGATTTTTAATACTTACACATACATAAATAAATCATAGGATGAATGGTTATTTTTATTTGTGACATATAATTTGGCAGTACATCTGATCCTAGTTTTTGTTGAATGCTTGTGGAAGAAGAAGGAAAAAAACTCATGCTTCCAACTTTTCATACTTGTAAATGATGCTTTGTTTGAGTGAGTGGCATAAATAGTTGTTTGCTTGGTTCTAACTTCTAATGGTCGAGGAATATAATATCATGTTTTTACTCTAGCAAGCTGGATCCATTAAGATATATATGAACCCATATTTGGTACCATGATCTTTTGTGTTATGTTGTCATAGTCAGCTTTTTAATCACAGGTCTGAATCAATATTCTTATTTATAAGTAGTTTTTATTTTACAGAATTTGTCCCAAGCAAGGGGTACTGGAAGGAGATATACTCCAGAATCTGAGTCTTTGACCAATTTAGAAGCACGGAACATGAGAAGACCTTCGTCATCATCTGTTGCCGGTGGCTTACCTCCACTTGGAAGGTGCTTGATCAACTTAATTGTTATTTTCTTTTTCTGTTTCTTTCATTTTCTTTTCAATTCTTAATTAATATGCTTAACTTTGCTTATTTTAGGCCCGTTCCTGTTTCTCAAGCATCTGGTAAGTTGTCAAACTTTCCAGCATTTTTGTATCCAAATTAATCTGGCTCCGAAATACTTTAGCTGATGTTTTCTGCATTCAGATAGGAGAGGTGGATCCTCCATGTCTAGCTACAGGAGAGACGAATACAATTGGAGATATGACAGCGATGAACTACCAGAGGATGTAGCTCGTGCGTCAACTGCTTTGGAAAACCTTCAGTTGGATAGAAAAGCTCGGAATCTTACCAGTTCTTGGAGGTTTGTTTTGCAATCCTTGCAACAAAATTTTCTTTTAGTTTCCATTTGGTTGTTAGCAAGAGTAAATTTGGGAAATGGGACTGTCCAACATCATCGCTCTAGATTTGTGGTTTGGAGTGGAGAAATCGGCAAGACAACAATACTTTCTTTTTTGAACTGAAACTTTCACTTTTATATATGTAGCTATCTTCCTATCATTGGCCAATTCACTCACTGTTTGAACCTGCATTGTGGTGGCCTCTTATGAACTATACGTTCTTCGTCTAGATTGCCAATATATTTTCTTTTCATCTTTGTTATACCCAAATTGGTGGCAAAGAGGCTAGAGAAATTGATGAAGGATTTTCTGTGCGGTGACCTTGGAGAGGAGTTTAAGCATCACCTTATTGATTGGAAGGAGGTTTGCTTAACCTTGGAAAAGGGTTGTGGTGATTTGCTTGTTCAATAGTTGATATTAAGGAAGGCATTATGGGGGTGTTTGTAAAAGGATTATGGGGGTCAGAGATGATTGCTTTCCTCTTAAATATGCTTAGGATGGGTGATGGGTGTAGAGTTCAATTTTTGAATGACTCTTAGTGTGGATAGAGAGGCCTTTGAGAGATTTTTCTAGATCTTTTTAAGATGTCGTCTAATCTGTAGGGCTTGTTGGTGGGGTATTGGACTTCATCTTCTTTGGATTCGGAGGGCATTTTGAGATTGGGAGGTAGAGTCTATCGCATAGTAACCTAATCCGTGCAAGTTAGTGTGCTCTGATGCACGAATCCACATGTTGTGGATGAAATTGGGTCAAATATGAACTTTCATTTGGTGAAATTTGCAAATTTAAGATGAATTACACATTGATCAATGATTAGCTGTCATGTGGTAGGCATATGACATGATAACACAAGTATGAAAATGATTAGGCATCATATGGCAGGCATATGATGACATGAGTATGAAGACAAATCAAAAAATGCCAAGAGAAATGTTTGAGTGCATGACCTGTTGCTCATAGTTAGCAAGATTTTACCATTAGAGTGTCACGACATTTGCTGTAATTTGTGGAAGTATATGTTATTTATCCAATGTCTATTAGTATTGTTTTTTTTTTTTTGAAAGAGCAACAACAACTATTAGTATTGTTTACAAGCAACACAAATCAATAAAAATAAAAATAAAAGCAACTCTCAGTTAGTACACATTAATGTGTGTATCTAATTTTTCCCTTCCCAAACACACAAATACCAAACCAAATCAAGCCTTAAGTCTCATCAAATGGGGTCGGTTACATGAATCATTCTTTTCTATGCGGTTCTATCAAAGGCCATTTCGTTAGTCAAATCAATAAAAATATTGAAATTAAATTTAAATAAACAATTGTATTGTTTATTTAAATATATGTATATGCACGCTCTAAAGGTGTTCCTGCTTTCAATGTAATTTCACAAGGGATACTCTTGCTCCTGCTTGATGAATTGGTTACCTAGGTCTATTGGGATTTTCCTTGGGATGCTTAAGGTTTGTTGGTCCAAGTAGGGATAGAACATATTAATCCACAAAAAAAAAAAAAAAAAAAAAAGTAGGGATAGAAGATGTTTTAATTTGGACAGGAGCTACAAGTAGCTTGTTTTCAATGTCTCCTAGTATAGGAAGTTGGTTGGAAGGGAGATGTTGACTTTCATTGGAAGGGGATTTGGTGTTTGAAGGCCCCCCAAGGTGGTTTTCTTGGCTTGTATAGCAACTTGTGAAGCTTTTCTGATGACAAATAATTTGAGGGGCAAATTCTTGATGGAGTATGGTGTTTTCTGCTTTTAGTATGGAGTGGATGATAACGCGAGGGTGTTTCTCTTGAGGCAAAAGAAGTCTGAGGGGAAGTTATTAGAATGCGTCCTACTCCACTTTGTCTTATGCGGTGCTTATGAAGTGAGAGAACCTGTTTTTATTTTTGGGAGGGAAGTGGGGGTGACTTTCATTAGAGGATTGTGGATCGATGGCTAGGATCACGGGTTCATCAAGTTTTTTTGGTTGTCTTCCTAGGAAGATAGCTCCTTAGCCAATGTTAGAGAGAGGATGTTGACCAAACAAACACTCATGTTTGTTGCACGCCACAATACACCTCCCGAGGTATCATACCTATCTCTGCAGCTCCTATGATGCAACCTTGTAGAGATCTGAATCATAGGACGCAATGATAGGCTTGATACCATCACTCTGTTGAGTCAAGGAGAAGTTGCCACTGTCCATAGGTGATTGGGCTCTAATACATCAGGAGCTTATAAAAGGGTATCCATGCACATAGTCAAATAAACATTACTTAATACACGACAATCATACATAACTCTAAACCCTTTCTATCTCTAAGGTTGCCTTGGTCTTCTCTTTCGCCGCATTCAAGCGATCCTTAGCGATTGTAGTGCCTGCCTCTTCCCAAAGGTCTCAACAACTGTCCATCTCACATACCTAAAACCTATACTATTTATGTACAATGAAAACGTTGGCCTGTTTGGTCTCTTTGAAAAAGCACATAGCAATATGCTTCAATGATAAATGTAGAAAATTTATTTCATATCTCACTGGTGTATTTGTTGGATTCTTCTTGTCTTTAGAATCAAATTTTCATTTTTTTAGACGTAAAATAATTCCTGGAGCCATTTGTCTCTATGCCTTCTCTCTGATTTTCCAGTTTGCCTAAAAGATTGTCTTCTAAAGGTCCTAATACAGTCAAATCTTTGTCCTAGTTAGTCGCTCTAAAAGGTATCCACACATTAATTTAAATTATTTTTTTTTCCCTTCTTCTAGTCTCATCTGTATAGATACTCCAACAAGGTTTCATCCATATGGGATTGGATTCCAGCATGGCAAGTGTCACAGGGCTAATTTTTAGTCTATAAAATTCTCCTATGATGGCACTAAGTCCCAACAGTTAGTCTCAGCCAATGTATGCAACTCACACACACAAGTTAAATTTCGTCAAGCATATAAGTCAAGCAACAGAAAAACCTAACTTTTAATATTGCACCAACAATTACGAAGGAAAGCCAAATGCCAAACTCTCAAACACTTGATAAATTTGAGTTTGCATGGCCATGTCTATATATAGGCTATAATCAAAACATTTGAAATTCAAACAGGCTACAAAACATAAGGGACATATGCCATCTGGCATGGCGGGACACCTCCAATCGCCAAGGGGTTAACACAGTTGAAACTAGCCTCTGTAAATAATCATACTAATGCTCCTTTATTTCAAAGGTTTTAAAAAGCGGCATAATCGTTATGTAGGCCGTTATGTAATTTGTGGTAGTTACCACCACCCGTTCTACGCTTTCAAGCAGGATCAGTGTTACATGGACTCGCCACTTTTAGGCGAAATACCGTGTCGACGCCGACACGCACGGTGTGGGATCTGTCGGATTCGCATGCTCTCACTTTCGGACACGGCAGCTCACAAACAAAGAAAAGAAATGAAAGAGGAGTAAGAAAAAACCTAGTTGAAGCTCCATCCAGTCGATCTCTCAGTCGATCGAAGCTCTCCGTCGATCGATCTTCTCGACCGATCGAAGCTCTCCGATCTTCTCGGTCGATCGAAGCTCTCTGTCGATCCGCTCTCGGTCGATCCGCTCTCTCTATCTCTCACGATCGAAGCTCCATCGCGATCGCCTCTCAGTCGATCGAAGCTCCATCGCGATTCGCCTTTTCTCCTTCTCCCTCTCGCTGTCCTTCTCCCTCTGTTTATCTATTTGTATATATCTTCTTCTCCTGCCCTGTTGAACTATATCTATCTAGTATTATAATAACTATAATAATAATAATAATAGTTAATAAACTATTAATAGTTAACAACTATAATAATAAATATTATTATTATATATCATATAATAATTATTATATAACATATACCATATTTAATAATTATTATATAATATATAATATATTTATTAGATAATATATTTATTATAATAACTATAATAATATCTAATAATAATAATAATAATAATAGTTAATAACTATAATAATAACTATTATTATTATATATTAAATAATAATTATTATATAACATATAATATATTTATAAGATAATATATATTTATATATATTAATAAAAAAAATAAACACATGTATGTAAAATAAAATAAAAAAATTAATTAGAACACATTGTTTAAAAAATATAATAAATAAATTAAATAATTAATGTATATTAAAATAAAAATATTTATAAAAAATATATATATAATATAACTCATCTCCATAGATTTTTGTTTGTTATTTATATAATATAACTCATCTTCATATAATAAATATATATATTTTTAAAAAAAATTATTTAACGTATCCCCGTACCCGTATCCAAATTTGGACACATATCCACGTATCCTGAATTTTTAATTTTGAAGTGTCCGACCCCTAGATACGCACTCGCACCGGACACCCGTACCCGTGTCTTCACAGGTGTGTCGGCCGTAATGGCTGCCGTAGCGGTCATAACGGTGCCGTAATAGCCGTAACAGCCTGTTACGCACTGTTACGTAATGGTTCCGAATTGCTTCTTTCGAAAAAACACATAAAAAAAAGTTAAAAATGGGAGAAGAGGGAAGATAAAGAGAGAAGATGGAGCAAGAGATAGAGAGAGAGAGAAGAGGGAAGATGAACATGTTATTGATTTGTTGAAGTTGTAAGACTTATGCTATTCTATTCAGCTATTATCACTCAACCATTTTGTTTGTGTGTGTCTATCTATATATTGTTTGAAAATAATAATAATAATAATAATAATAATAATAAGTGTGGTCATTATCTATTTGACTTGGTTAAAATATGTATATATATATTTAGGTTCTTATTTATTCTCTTATTTTTGTCATTGTTTATCTTATATATAATAGTTAGTGATTGATTTTTTGTATAATATAAAGTCATTAATTATTAAAATAAAATGTAAAAAACTCAGTTTATAATAATTTAAAAATATGAAATATATTGGATCATACTTAAAAATTTACAAAAATTGATCAATATTTATTTTAAACCCAATAAATATGATAATGGGAAAAAAATATGCGTATCGGTAAGTTTTTTTTCAAATTGTGTGAAAAATAAAAAAATTCACGATTCCTTACATAATCGTTACGCTTCGGCCTTTACACCCCTAACCGCAAGAATCAAGAATCATCGCAACCGCGCCACCGTTACCATTACGGTGACTACAACCGCTTTTCAGAACCTTGATTTCAGCCTTATTCTATTTCAGCCTTCCTTGTTCCTTTCTAGCATGTTTGGTTCTGTGCATAAACTGTCCACAACTGCCCTTTATATTTTAGGAGGCCTTTGTCTTGCCTCAATCAATTTCGAATTTCTCAAGCCACTAGCCAAACAGAGTCCGAAGTGCCATTTGTTGGCCTTGGTTAAGTCTAACCGCCTTGCTACCCAGCCAAGTTGTGCACCACGCCTTGCTATCTCGCCAAGTCAAGTTGTCTAATTATGTTAAAACCCCCAAGTATGCTGCAGCCTAGCATTAAGGTCATATTAATGCCTTGCATGTGCCATGCTGCCTATACTTTGGCTAAGGATTGAATGTCGCCGTCGAACGACACAACTGATTGCCCATCTTGTTGTCTTGGCATGCCTATCTCATGCTGCGGTCCAGGCTTGACATAGGTGCAAGGTGCCACCAAGTGTTAGGCCGCCAGCTCCCAAATATCAAGGTGTTAACAGACCACCCCCACCAGAAAAAGCCAACGTTCTCATTGGTAGGGTCTTCAGGTACTCTTCGACTTGTTTTTCAAAGCGCCATAATGTTACATCTTTTTCCCAACTTGTGTCAGATTCTGAGGAACCCTTCCACTTCACCAAGTAATGGGTCCTTCGATTCTTTTTGCTCTACCCCTCGGTCTTGTGATTAAAATATGTTCTACCTCTCTGTCAAATTGCTTTCTGATCACTGGAGGTGCCCTTTGAGCTTATATCCTTGTCAAGTTTGTTTGATCCTCATGAAAAGGTTTCAGAAAACTGACATGGAAAGTTGGGTGGATTTTCAACCGATCAGGCAACACTAGCCTGTTTGCAACATTTTCCATACATTTTAAGATTTCAAAAGGGGCCATCGTATTTCGAAATTAGGCTACGATGTCTCACTAATCTTCTTCCAAATTTGAGGAGTAAGCTTCAGTAGCACTATCTCCCACTTTGAACTCTAGGCCCCGTTTGTTTTGGGGTATGAGAGGGGGATTGGGATTAGGATAGTTGTGGGCCCCATTTAATGTGCTGTTTGTTTACAGAGTTGGGGAAGGGACTGCTAACCCGAAGGGCTTAGGATAGGCCTTGCAGATGGGATTTGTTTGGGCCTCTAGGACTTGGTATTAGAAAAATAGTCCGGCAGACTAGAAATTTTTTATTTATATTTATTTTTTATTTTATTTTTTACATGTCGGACATTTTTTTTTTAACATTAATGTTTAATTTTTTGTATTTTTTGTTAAGTAAAAATTATTATTTTATTTATTTTATTTTTTTCTGAAAATTTTTTATTTTAATTTTATTTTTAAAATTTTTTTTTACATGTTGGGCATTTTGTTTAAAGTTTTTGTATTTTTTTTATTTGTTTTATTATTTTATATTTATTTTATATAAAAATAATTTAACAATCCCTATACTAACAACTGTCATCAAAACAAACACAATTTTACTTAATCCTCTCACTATCAATCTCCTTCATTCTACCTCTGAAAACAAACGGGGCCTAAGGGTCTTCTCCCTTTGTTAGCATACATCTTCATTCTTTTGCTTGCTTTAGCCAAACTATCTTGTGCTTCCTCTAGCAACTTTTTTGTTTAGCTCTTGCAAAGCGGTATGTTGCTGGACATCTACCACCAGAGCCTGTTTTAGCCACTTTGTGAGGAGTTTGCCCCATGGCCAACTCGAACGGACTCATCTCGATTGCAGATGATCTACACAAATTGTAACAAAACTGTGCACTATCCAACAATTCAATCAATTCTTTTGACTTGCGGTCACATAATGTCGGAGATACTCCGCAAGCAACCCATTTATCCTCTTGGTTTGGCCATCCGTCTGAGGGTGATTTGTTATCGAGAACTTTAATTCTGAACCCAACAAATTATAGAGCACGATCCAAAACCTTGCCTTAAATCGGGTATCCCTGTCCATAATTATGCCCTCAGCAAGCCAAGGTATTTTTCAACACACTTGTAAATCAAATTAGCAGCAATATTAGCGAGACAAGCATGAGAAGCAGGAATCAATACAACATACTCAGAAAAACGATCAACAACTACCATGATAGAGCGCATCCCATTGATTTTAGGAAACCCGGAGATGGAAGCCCATGGACACTGAAACCCAAGGCTTCTCAGGGACCGGCAATGGTTGTAACAATCAAGACGCCTTCGTCCTTTCTTATGCAGCTTGGCACACCATGCAAGTCTTGGCATAGGCCTCTACATCATCTTCCATTTTTGGCCAAACATATGAACGAGACAAGAGTGTCATCATGTGTTGTTGTCAGGATGACCAAATTTTGCAGATCATGCGTCTCTCTAAGTTCCAATCTCAGTCCCCCAACACTAGGGACATATAGTCTATCTTCTTTGCTATGGAGAAGACCATCTTCAAGCCAATACCGACGAACAATACCATCCTTTACTTGCTACACCAACCGTTGATACTCTTAAGTCAATTGCAGCACTATCACTGATCCTTTCTAGCAATTGTGTTTCAATGTTGGAAATAGTAGCCATGTATTCAACCATCTCTTTCCGGTTTAAGGCATCAGTGACTAGGTTGTGTCGTCCAGGCTTGTGTCACCACTCAAAGTCATGTTTCTTCAAGGAATTCCTGCCAACGGGCTTGCCTTGGAGAACTTTTTCTGGGTTTTGAAGAATGTATTGGCCACATTATCAGTAAGAACCAAAAATCTAGTCCCTAACAGATAAACCCTCCAAGTGAGAAGGCAATGTATCACCACCATCATTTCTTTCTCATGGGCTGAATAATTCTTCTCAGCAACATTCAATTTTCTGCTTTCAAAGGCCACAAGGTGTCCCTCTTGCACCAATACCCTCCGGGAGCTTTATGCGAGGCATCCGTGTGCACTTTGAAAGGCAACTCAAAATTGGCCTATTGCAAGACCGGTTCAATTGCCGCACCTTTCAATTTGTCAAAGGCCTCTTGACAACTAACGGACCAATGCCATTTGTGATCTTTCTTCAGCAAATCAGTGAAGGCATCAGCCTCCTTTGAATACCCCTCAATAAACTTCCTGTAGTAATTTTCCAAACCCACGAAGGATCGCAACTTCGCAACATTGGTGGGTGGAGACCATTCCGTAATAGCCTGCACCTTCTTTCCATCCATTTTGGCATGGCCTTGGCAAATAATATGCCCAAGAAACTTATTTTCTTTTTGAGCAAATTCACATTTCTCCTTCTTACATAAGAGTTTGTTTTCCCGATCGGAGAATACTTTTCTAAGATGGGTCAAATGGTCTTGTAATGTTTCACTATGGATTACAATATCATCCAAGTAAACAACTACAAACCGATCAACATAATCATTAAAGACGTCATTCATTAAATTACAAAATGTCGTAGGAGCAATGGTAAGGTCAAAAGGCATTGCTAAAAATTCAAAAGAACCATATCTGGTTACCCAAGTGGTCTTTTGCCTCGTCCTTTTCATAATCCGAACTTGCCAGTAACTCGAGCGAAGGTCCAACTTTGTGAAGAAAGTGGCCTTGCTAAGACGGTCAAACAGATCAACCACCAAAGGGACAGGGTACTTATTTTTTATAGTCATCTTGTTTAGGGCCCGATAATCCAAGCACATCCGCAACGACCCATCTTGCTTCTTTTGGAACAGCACTGGGGCACTGTAAGGGGCTTTGGAGGGCTGGACTAAACCGGCTTTCAACAACTCCGTCAATTGCTTCCTTAGTTTAGCAAGTTCCAATGGCGACATTCGGTAGAATGCCTTCGCAGGAGCCTTAGCACCAGGCATCAATTCGATTTTGTGATCAGTGGCATGTCAAGGAGGGAGAGATTTAGGCAACTCTAGAGGCATTACATCAATGAACTCTGCCAAGACATCAGCCACTGCGTCCGACACTTCAACTGTAAGGTCAGGCTTGATTTCAATCAATACTGCAAGGAATGTCTCCTCGCCCTTCCTTAGCCCATTAAGCACTTGCACGGCTGACAATATATCATCCTTCTTCTTTGCCCCACTTTTCTTGTCTGGTCGAGTAGATCCCGATAGAAAACAAGGTTGATTCTCATATAAAATCAACAACTCACCCAAATATGGCATCAATGCCACTTTTGCAGCCACAAAGAAGTCGTTCCCAAGAATGACATCAAAGTCATCTAATGGGACTGCCATCAGGTTCAATTGTCAAATCCATTCACCCACTGTTACCTTCACATCCCGAGCCATCCCATGCACTGGTTGGGTTGTAGAATGCACAGTCTTGATTCTGCTTAGATTCTGGACAATCTTCAACTTCAGGAACTGCACTACCCTTTCAGACACAAAGTTATGGGTGGCACCAGTGTTAATCATTGCAAACATTTCAATACCATCCATCACCACCTTTATGTACATCAAACCAGATAAGGTGGTCCTCTCTGCACGAATTACATTCAACAATTGCAAGGGGTTGACTTGAGTAGGGCCATTTGAGTCAAATCCCGCCTTATCATCTTCAGCAAATATGGCACTTAACTTCTCACGCTTCGGACGATCTTTGGCTTGGTGAGGTCATTGTCAAGCATACAAGTCAAGTAACACAAAGAATTACGGAAAACCCAACATTTATTATTGCACCAGCAATTACAAAGGAAAGCCAAATGTCAAACTCTTAAACACTTGATGAATTCGAGTTTGCATAGCCATGCCTATATAGAGGCTATAATCAAAACATTTGAAATTCAAACAGCTACAAAACATAAGGGACACATGCCATCTAGCATGGCAGTTGACACCCCCAACTGCCAAGGGTTTAACACAGATTTGAAACAAGCCTACAGAAATAACCATCACCAACTGCTCTTTTATTTCAGCCTTCCTTGTTCCTTGCCAACATGTTTGGTTCTGTGCATAATTGTCCACAACTGCCCCTATATTTTAGGAAGCCTTTGTCTTACCTTAGTCAATTTCGAATTTCTCAAGCCACTAACCAAACAGAGCTCGGAGTGCCATCTGTTGGCCTTGGTCAAGTCTAACCGCCTTGCTACCCAGCCAAGTTGTGCACCACGCCTTGCTATCTCACTAACTCAAGCTGTCTGATTATGTTAAAACCCCCAAGTGTGCTGAAACCTAGCATTAAGGTCATATTAATGCCTTTCACGTGCTATGCTACCTATACTTTGGCTAAGGGTTGCATGCTGTCGCTGAACGACACAACTGATTGCCCACCTTGTTGTCTTGGCATGCCTCCCTCATGCCACGGTCTAGGCTTGACATAGGTGCAAGGTGCCACCAAGTGTCGTGCTGCTAGCTCCCAAATATCAAGGTGCTAATAGTAGGGTTATTGGGTAGCCTTCATGCTTGTGTCTCCTATTTGTTTTTCACTGGAGTTGGGACTTAAATAGGAGCAGTGGTAGGAAGTTAAGGGAATAGGTAATATTTCAAAATCGAGAATTGTGAGACTCACCCAACCTAGGAAAGGGTCTATTTTTTTCAGTAGGTGGTTCAAATAGGTGGTCAGGAGAGAAGAGATGATTTTTTTTATTTTTTTTTCTTTTCTGATGGACTTAATGGTAGTGATCTCTTTTTGTACTTGTTTCCCTTTGTAGGTCCAATCTTTCTTGATGGTTGCAAATGTTGTTTGCTATTTAAAAAAATAACCACATTTGCTCCCCCTCTCTTCACAAATGACTTGAATGAGCAATCTTGATTGACATTCATTGAGATTTGTCACTAATATTGGCTTCAATTTAGAACATTTTGTGCTTTTTGTTCATCTTTGTTTCTTGCCAAGTCACTTGGAATGTAGATCGCTACGGTACATGATGGGACAGAAGCATGGTGCACTAAATGTTTTAAAATATTGTATGATAAAGGTTGACTTGAATAGATTACATTATAAAAATTTAAGGTACTTTTAGAATAATTTTCTTGTAACTATCAGTTATCTAATAAATAATGTAGTTTTTTTTTTTTTTTTTCTCTGCCCCCCTTCAAATTAATCATCAAAACATTTGTGTGAGCATTATGACTTGTTTTTTACGTCTTGTGCTTTTAAAATTTTACTCATATTAAATTTTAGTTCATTATATTTGATTTTTTCTCTCTTAAGGAAATATATTGGCAAAAATAATAATTGGGATTACTTCGGTAAATTTACCATTTTTGAATGAAAGTATAAAATGTTTTGGAATGTGCATTCCAAAACCTAATTTGGTAGGGTATTAGTGTTTTTTGGTAACATTGGTTTCTTTTGTGTGTGTGTTTGTATATATATATATATTGAGTTTGGCTCATTTGCCAAATGAACGACCTCATTTTCCAAACAAATTGAGTTGTTCATGAACAACTTGAGTTTGGCTTATTTAAAGCTCATTTGAGTTCGATTGGCTTGAATAGGCATCTAAACACAAGGATATATAAATTAATATGTATTTTTAATAATATAACATTTCTAATACTATATTTTAATTAATTAATTTTATTTCTTTGTTTATGTTTGGTGTTTGTGCAAATTCATATATTTCATTGATGAAACTTATTAATAATGTAATCAGTCTTTTATATTTGCTCATAATCTTTTCTTTTTTATTGTAGTAGTGTGCATATTAATTTAGATATGATTTTTTAAGCTCGAGCTCTCTCGAGCTTGAATTAGGCTCGTTCTTATAATCTAGTTTCTCAAATATTGGACGAGCTAAGCTTGAGTTTGATTTCTTAAGCTGATCTCTTTAGTATCGTTATGTTTGCTTTTTATTCTTGACTTTGATCTTTAACTCTATTTCTGGACATGGTTGCAGGAATGCTGGGGATGGTATCACCGAGGATGATGGCAGGGTAGACCATATGTAGCTGAATGTCATTTAAATGACTGCTCGTGTACTTTGCTACTGCGTTATTTTGCTCATTGTCCATCATTGATGTTATTCTAAGATCATCATAAACATTGTGCATTGTGTTTTAATGAGTTTTTTGTTATGTTCTTGCACGCATTGTGAAATTTCATTGTCACTGGTCCAAGGGTGGTTTTATATTTGTTGCATGCATGCTATGCAAATGTTGTATGTGAAATTTCAAGGTGGTTTGGGAACACAGCATTGCGAAGGGAAGTACTAAGAAGGATCTGTGATAATCATAATCCAGATCATGATATGAAAGTTGTTTTTGAATTTTTAATGTGTTTGTACAAAATTGAAAAAAATAAATAAATGAAAATGATGGCATTGTTCAAACTTTTCATTATTTGGTTTTTGAAAATAATAAAATAAATAAAAATACAGCCAATTAAGTTATTTACTCTTGGCTTTATCATCTCTTGTTGAAATAACATTTGGAGTGTAGAAACTTATAATGATATCTTCAAGCAGTCAGCTAAATGTTTGTCACCCTGAGCAAAAATGAAACAGAGTTCCTTTGGCCAACCCTACACAACAGTTGATTGTCGAAAGTCATCTAGTTTCTTTGTCTGGTACTTAGGGATTGTTTGGGATGTTCTAAATAAATGTATTTTTTTACTTTTTATGAAATATGGGTTAAGGTTGAAGTGATGTGGTAGAGAGGTGATGTGACTTAAATAAGATGATGTGATTTAAATAGGATAGTGACTTTTTGATTTTTTAAGAAATGTCAAACTTAGTCTTAATTTCCGAAGGGTAGGTGATTTTTAGCTGTTAAGCTGCATATTCTCTAAGCTCGTTACAAATTTCAAAAGGAGAAAAAAAAAAACACTTAATTCATTGTTGAAGGCTTATTAAAAGTCTCAAAAATTTTATTATTGCTAAATGCCCAGTCACTTCGGTTCCTAGCAAGAGATGTGTCATTTATGTTCCGACTTGAAGTTTCAAAAGTTCTTGGACTGTTACTATTGAAGGTAGATGTGTCGTTTTAATGTTCGACTTGAAGTTTCAAAAGTTCTTGGACTGTTACTATTGAAGGTTGCAATCATTTAAAAGCAAGAGATGTGTCATTTTGATGTTCGGCTTGATGCTTGTATGATTAATCAATATTTCAAAAAAAAAGAAGCTAAGTTCGAGAACTCAAACTTGTCTTCCATTTTTATTTGGCCAGTTGGGGCTAACACTGATGTAATAGTCTCGGCCCACGAACTGAGTTTCCTCTCCTATAGTTGAGGATATGAGATTAGTTCTAACATGCCTTGTCATTAATTGGTCAAAATTTTTTATGGAAATAATCTATAGTAATATTAGAAGAGAAATACTATATCTATTTAAAATCTTACTAAAAGTATTTATGTCTAAATATCATTATATATTTAAATATTAATATTTTTTTTTTGCAACCAATCACATTTTTTTGGTAAGATTTTAAATTAGATTCTTAGTATATGTAGAATTATTCATATTAAAAACACTAATTAGTACACTAACAAACCAACTAAGACACAAGTGAGATCTACCGCTTGATGTGAGACTTAGGGATTGTTTGGGGTGTCTTAAATAAGTGTACTTTTTGTCTTTTTGGATTAAAAAGTTGAGGAAAAAATATGGATGTTTGGATTAACTTTTTGATTTTTTATGAAAAAATATGTATTAAAATATTGTATAAATAAGTGTGTAGGAGAAGATAATTAATGAATCCGTATGGTTGGGCAAATGCCTCAGCTGAAAAAGATATGGGAAAAGGTTGCCTACTTTTCGGCCTTTGATTGGACGGTGTTGTTTGACCCGTGAGGGCTCGCCACGGGTCCTGTTTTTCTAATCAGAACCGTTCAATGTGTAGAACTCGTCGAGTACTATATTTTTGTAAAAAATCACGTCATTGGATATCGATAGCTATCTGATCGTGTTAGGTTTTTTTTTTTGTCACATGTTAACTATAACACCATCCATTTTTTATACAAAACTAATTTGATCATGTAGTTAGCGATATCCGATAGACGTGATTTTTTACAAAAATATAGTACTCGACGAGTTCTACTCATTCAACGGTTCCGATTAGAAAAACAGGACCCGTGGTAGGCCCCCATGGGCCCAACTTTACTATCCAATTTAATGAAAATACACATATAATATTTTATTTTTTTCCTTTCACTCCTATGCTTTCAGATCTGTACATAGGTTGCCGTGAAGTTGATTGGTAATTAATATTATGTATATTAATTTTTTTATATTTTTTTTTGGTGAATAGTTATAACTTTTTAATTTTTTTGATAATTTTTTGATTTTTATGGAGTTGCCAAACCAACCCTTAATATTGTATCTAACGGATATATTTGTTAACATATTTATTACTGTTTTTAACATTATTGTTGTTAATATCATCGTTGAAACACCACTTTAATCCTTTGTTTTTCAAGTGGAGTTTGTTACGAAAGTGAAGCAAATACTTGGATTTTTTTTATTTATTTTTATTTTATAAAAAACAAAATTTGATATTCTGATTTCACCATTTGTTTTTATTTTAAATTTTTATGTAAATTCATACAATAAATAAATATAATATGTTCATTACATACAAAAGCTTGATGAGTCCCACAATGTCATAGGAATTACATAATAGGTGAAGAATTAATAAAAGAATAATGTTTGAGAGCTCGAATTCGGCTTCTCCTAATCTCCTTAATCTCCAAAACGACGTCGTTTTGGGGGATTTTTTTTTTTCTTCCATTTTCGACTCTGAAACAGGGAGAGGGAGAGGGAGAGAAGCAGAGGGGAAGAGAGAGAGAGAGAGAGAAGACGATCGTCGATCGCCGTTGCAATCCCCTCCTTCCTCTCTCCTTCCTCCTCCTCTTCTCCTTCTTTGCTTCTGACAAAAAAAAAATAAAATTAAGGGGATTCGGGGTAGCTCATTTCGAGCTACCCAGCACGACTGTTAATAAAATGTTATTTTAGAGAAATGCTGTAGTACATATCCCAAAATAGTGCATCATATGCACCTCAACTTTATCCGTTTGATCTAAAAATAATAAATGTCAGCAGTTGATTGACCGTGTATTCTAGGCGCGTGATTGGAGTGCAAACACCAACATTTTCGAAAATCAATTTGTTCACATACTCTGTATGAGCAATACACAAATTCTTATTGGTCAAAATTAGTGAGCTCCATATCCAAAAAGTAACCGACTTTACTTAAAAATATAGGACAAATTATACTAATAATCTCTATAATTTGAGATTTGTATCGCTTTGATTCTTAACTTTTTAATTGTGACACATTTAATCTTAAATTTTAAATATTGTTTCAAATAAAGACAATTGAAGATACTATTGCTCAATTTCAAGGACAAAATTGTTAATTTGATAAAATATAAACTAATTTGACAAAAATAAATATCAAAAAAATATTTTTAAATTTTATAAATTATTTCTATCCACCAAAGATAAAATTATGTAAAATTGATAATTTTTTTTACACATTTATTTATTTATTTTACAAAATTAATTTTTATTACACGTTTAGATGATGATCATGAGTGCCCCAAGATATAATATGGTGAGTGTTAGAGAAGAAAGCGGTGACAAAATGTTACATTGATGTGATTAGGAACATGTATGAAGGGGTGCTGACCACTATTAGATCGTTTGCCGGTGAGACAAATGAATTTCTTATCACTGTAGGGTTACACCAAGAATTTACCTTAAGTCCTTATCTTTTTGCTTTAGTTATGGATGTGTTGACAAGAAATATTTAGGATAACGTGCCATAGTGTATACTTTTTGCAGATGATATCATGTTAGTGGATGAGACTAGAGAAGAAGTTAACACAAAATTGGAGATTTTGAGAAAAACTCTTGAATTTAAAAGATTTCGGATAAGCAGAATTAAGACAGAGTACGTGGAATGTAAATTTAATAACAGTAACAATAAAAGCAGAAGAGAAGTGAAGATTGATAACCAATAACTACTTAAGAGTGAACATTTTCATTATTTAGGGTCGATTATCACAACAGCAGGGGAGATTGATGTGGATGTGGCCATAGGATTAAGGCGGGATGGTGTAAGTAGAGAAGTGCGTCTAGGATACTGTGCGATAAACGAATACTTACTAGACTAAAAGGTAAGTTCTATAGAACGACTATTAGACCAGCGATGTTGCATAGGACGGAGTGTTGGGCAACTAAGAAAACAACATGTAAATAAGATAAGTATGACTAAGATGAGAATACTAAAGTAAATGTGTGGCAAGACTAGACAAGGCAGAATTAGAAATGGGTATATTTGAGAATGGGTAAGAGTAGCACCGATATAAGATAAGTTGAAAGAGAATCGATTGAGATGGTTTGGTTATATTCAACGGAGACCAACAGAGGCAGTAGTGGAGAGATGTGATGCTGTAACGGAAGATGGAAGTGTTAGGGGACATGGTAGGTCTAGATTAACGTTAGCTAGCGTTATAAATAGAGATATAGATCTACAATTTGACCAATGAAATGGCCTTTGATACGGCCGCGTGAAGAAGAAAGATTTATGTAACCGATCTATTTAATGGGACTTAAGGCTTGGTTTGGTTTAGTTTTGGTTTTGGTTTTAGTTTAGATGATGATCATGTAATGAGTGGTTATATTTATTTTCATTAAATTAGTTTCTATTTTTTCAAAAGTCAAATATGGTGGTAACTTTGATATCATTATTAAACTAATTCATTAAATCAAAAAATCCAAAACTAAAAATATTTTATTTATTAAATATATCAATTACACATTAAAAACCTGACAACCACCCATTACATGATCATCATCTAAACACATAAAAAAAAATTAATTTGGTAAAATAAATAAATGCGTAAAAGATTTATCAGTTTTACATAATTTTATCTTTGGTGAGTAGCAATAATTTTTAAAAATTTAAAAATATTTCTTTTGACATTTAGTTTTGTTAAATTAGTTTATTTTTTATCAAATTGATAACTTTACCTTTGAAATTGAGCAATGGTCTTCAATTGTCCTTATTTAAAATAAGATTCAAAATTTAGGATCAAATGTGTTACAATTGAAAAGTCAAGAATCAAAGTAACATGAGTACCAAACTATAAGAATTATTAGTGTAATTTGTTCAAAAATATATATATATCTCCCTATTTTTTATCAATAAAAAAATGTATCGGACTCATCATTTCCTCTATCCTCTCCCTTAGTTGGATGATGATTAATGATGTTCTTGATTTAGGCTAAGTTTGAGAAGTGTAAAAAAAGTCAAAAAGTTAAAAAGTTATCACTATTCACCAAAAGTTAAAACGGCTGCACAACTCCCAATCTTAATTTTTCTCTACACACTAATTTATATAATTTTTTAATACACATTTTTTCATAAAAAGTCAAAAAGTTAACCCAAACATTCATATTTTTTCCTTTAACTTTTTAGTCCAAAAAGACAAAAAGTACACTTATTTAGGACACCCCAAACAATCCCTTACTAATAAAAGTATCAACAGTAATTGAATAATACTATCATCTGCCTCCTTACTTCACATCCTCATTGACACGACGTACTTCTCAAAAACACCATCAGGCATCCACCATCATAGCTCTATCAAATTGATTCCATTGAATAGCATTATTGAACGTCTCTCTCTCAAATTTGAATACTATTTTAGTAGAAATGTGGGAGGGAATGTGACAATGGATTGTAGGGTCCGAATTAGAGACAATGTAGCTGCAATTCATCTTAATTTTGGATGAGTGTTGGTTGTTGAAGCAAATAGAGGTTCAGCTCCGATAATACAATTTCGGAAGTAGTTGGTAGTTGGGCATTGGATCCAACTGGACCTAGAGAACATGTGACATTAGGTCAGGGGCTGGTGAACCAACTGGTCGCTCCTAAATCGAAAGCCAATTTAAGAATTTTTGTTGTTGTTTACATGGAGGATGTGAACATAGTAGAGGGTAAGGGTTAAAGTAAGCAAATATTGAACTTAAGAGGGGCAAAGTGTAATTTTTTCAAATTTGTATAAGAGTAATTCTATTTACATACCACTTAATATCTTTAGTACACACCAAACACAATTTCAATTTTCTAATTTTGTCTCAATTCACACAACTTATATTCAAATAATACCAAAATTGTCACAACTCAAACCCGCCCCTAGAGGTTTAGACCATGATCGGCCAGTAATCTCAGATTACTCGGCCTCAAAGACAAAATCAAATCATCATACTTAACAATGGGACTTAGCGGAAGCAATATTTAAATATAGATAAGCCCATTGAGTGGTGCATGTATGGCAAATTTCATAAGTACTTAAAACTTTAATCTTACATCCACCAAAACATATATACAATAAGGTTTAGACTTCAACTTCATACCATACAATTTGTTCCATAGTTTACATAATACACAGCTTTAAAGACAAACAAAAGACTTCATTGAAAGGGGTTAGCAAAAACTTGGCTCCTCGTGAGACCAAGAAATGCCCCATCGCGGAGGCATACAAACAGCTTCACAAGGTAGACTTCGGAGGCTTCTCTAGATATATCGTTTTACTTGCTTACCTACACACATATATATATATATATATATAAGGGAAAGGGGTGGGTTGGAGCCTAGTGAGTAATATCAATATAAAGGGTTAAATGAATGAAAACCAATACATTTTGAAACATAGCCTTTTGGCAATCATAACGATTCAAATCTTATTTATATGAAAGTTTTGCAATAACAATATCCATTCAAATCATATTACATGGTAACATCCAATAGAGTAACAAATATATAATGTGCTGAAGCCAATAGGACCACAAGGGTCGATTCAATAGGACCACACAGGTCAATCAATAAACATCAATGAGTAATTCAATGTGGATCACAAGGGTCTAAAATCAGAAATCTCTATGTTTTAATTATTCCACTGGGCTATTGTATTGTTTTGTCACGACCCAAACTCGGTCCTATGGGTTTAGCATCATAATCGATGAATCTGAGATTCTCAAGGCCTTGAGCGATATCTGATTAAACAGAAGTTGAGGGCTGGCGGAAGCCAATACAATATATAACTAGTGTCCATTGAAAGTGTAAATCAGTATGTCAAAAACATTTTATGCATTCATACATCAAAAACAAGACAATCCATATACAGTCTATACAATCATTTACAAACAGTCAGTACGGGGACTTAATCCCTCGATAACAGTACAGTATAACAGTAAACGGTCTATACAACGGTACAAAACAATAGGGGACACAAAAACACCCCAAGCCATAGCATGGCAACTCGGAACCTCGCAGTGAGGCACATAGGCTGGCTTGACAAAACTGGGGACCAATCCCACGCTCCTAGCTTCGGTCTGGTGGCTGAGCACCTACATATATATATATAAACAGTGAGCTAAAGCCCAGTGAATAACATAACGTGTAAAGAGGTTATGAATGAATGTCCTTACAAAGAATGAAATCAATTCATTATACAAGATTTCAATCTTTCAAGATTTCACCAATCAATATTTCAATCAATCACCATATGTGGTACATCCATTAGCCTATAAACAAGAGGGTCCAAAAGGACCGGCCTTAATGCATCTAACAATAATGATGGCCATCAAACAAGATGGTTCCACAAGGAAACCGACAGAGCTCAGAACGATCAATAACAAGGTGCTAAGGATGCCACAATACATTCAAATGCAGGACATACATTCATTCAATAAACAATATCAGT
This sequence comes from Camellia lanceoleosa, assembly GCA_025200525.1. Classification (NCBI taxonomy): domain Eukaryota; kingdom Viridiplantae; phylum Streptophyta; class Magnoliopsida; order Ericales; family Theaceae; genus Camellia; species Camellia lanceoleosa. The sequence continues at coordinate 69,897,862 of CM045764.1, forward strand.
TCAATAAACAGTTCAGTTCAGTATTCAAAATATAACCATTTGAACATATCTTTACACAATCTGTTACTCACAGAGATTGGGCTATAGCAGCTGGAGCGCGTCCCCGGGAGCCAACCCTAAACTGTTAACAAATAGAACACACACTAAGTTTCACAATCGGAAGGATGATAATTGAATCCCTAAATTCCTCGGTGTGGTTCTATGTTTAAATCCTCATTAAGATGTCTTAAACTAGGCCTAAGAATGCCTAGGATGCGATGAGGATGCAAAAATACAGTTGGAAGGCACTTTTCAAAAGTTGCTGAAAACAGGGGCCTCGCTCGAGCGAGCCTTCCTTCGCTCGAGCGAGGTTGCAAAATCAAAGGCTTCGCTCGAGCGAACAATCCTTCGCTCGAGCGGTCTGATGAAACAGTAAAAATACTGGATGCTCAATTTTTACGCTCGAGCCACCAATCTTTCGCTCGAGCGGGGCTCAGAGGAAAACGTTGGTCGCCGGCGAGAATCTTCGCTGGCGAAGAAGCCAAATCTGGAATTTCCAGATTTGCCTTCCTAGCTCAAACCAAGCATTCTCAACTCAATTCTTGACCTCTTGGGCTCAAATTCTGGAGAATACATCCCAAAACAATGTATAACAAGTTTCAAAAGCCAATTTATGCATTCAAGCCCCAAAGGTGAGTCAATTAAATCCATTTTCAAACCCATTTTCAAGAACAAGTTTAAAACATGCAATGTATGAGCTTCAAACCCAATTCAATCTTCAAATCTTGCTCTAGAGAGCTCAATAGTTGGAAAACATTCTGAAAACATGAGCTAATTTATAGACATGGACATGCATGTATAGTTCAAGCATGAATTCAACTCCAAGTTCACTAATTCAACCATGCATGCAACAATTGATCTTCAATTCAACACCTATGAGCAAAATCATGACTTAACTTCTCTATAACCAAGATGTATGCAAGATGGAACTTAAAACATAACAAGAAGATGGTAATTTTCTTACCTAAGTCTTCAATTTCTTGACTAGAAGTTCAATTTATGCAACTACACTTCAATGTACTTCAAGTCTCCAAGCAATCTCAACAAATGAGCTTAATGAACTCACACATTCCTCTCACTCTCTCTTCTAGTCGGCAAGAACAACCAAATGTGCTGAGGAAATGTTGCTAAGTGTATAATACAAGGCTTCAATATGTCTAGGATAGTGGCCACTAAGGGTGGCAAAAGTGTAATTAACTCAAAGTTTGTACTAAAACCATTTTTAATCTAATTTAATCATTCCTAATCAATTTTCGGATACATATACCATTAAATCACAAATATTCTACTGATTATAAAACACTAAACGGTTCCTAAATCGGCCGCCGATAAGGCCTTCAATTAGCAGTTTAAACATAAACTACAAACAGATAAAATCATACAATCAAACAGATAGAATATGCAATTCAATAGGCAGTCTCATTCGGCATTTGATTCCAATCGATCATTCAAGATTTTAATCCTTCAATTATCAATCATTGTCAGTTCAGTTTAACGGTAATCAGTAGGTAACTCAGTGGTTTAACGGTAATTAAACGAGGGTCGTTACATGTTTCCACTAAGTAAGGGCCTTACTAAAGGATGTCACGATTACAAGTGCAAAAATGATCTTCATTCATAAATAGAAAAATAAGATTTCAAATAACATTCTTGACTAATTCAAAATGCCATTGGAACATAGCTTTATAAAGACATTACTCACAGTGAGTTTGTATCGATATAAGTTTTGGGCAACCACCTACACAAAATTCACAATAAAGGCACATAATGAAACACTTATCTTAATGAAATGTTCTTTTAATCCAATTCCTTGTGTTTCTAACTCATTTCCCTATTAAAAATGTCCAACCAATGCCCAGGAATGCCTAAAGGAGAATGAGGATGCATATATGCACACGAGAGTGTTTTTCAAAAATGCTAAAAACATGGCGATTCGCTGGAGCGTACCTGTGGTCACTCGAGCGATGTGGCCTGTTTGCAAACATACTGGATGGTGCTAAAGTGGGCTCGAGCCATTACTTGGTCACTTGAGCCAAGTGCAATGCAAAGCTGGGCTCGCTCGAGCGTACACTTGGTCGCTTAAGTCAGTTGTAAAGGTTTGCAAAAATACTGGAAGCATGCAAAGTGAGCTCAAGCGACGATTCCATCGCTCGAGCGAAGTGGTCAAATTCTGGGTTTTCCATAATTGAGTTTTGAGTTCCAAAACATCAGTTTCATGCCTGAAAGCTTGCATGGCTAATAGAAACACGATGAGACACTTTATAAAACACATGAATACTTGGTAATCACCAAACCAAAGTCTCAAAATCTCTTTCAATTTTCCAAAACAAAACCCAAAACTCTATAATCTTGCCATGCATGTAATGAATTCTATTATTTTCTTTTCAAATATGAACATATGAAATAATGAGTGTAAAATTATGGAGAATCCTCTAAGATGTCAAGTAGAAACTCCATGCATGTATGAATTGTGGGAAAATCATGCTTGAAGATGATGAATTATGTATGTATGTCCTCAATTGACTCATTCCTTCCATTTTCCTACCAATTACATGAAGATTACTCTCATTACATGAATTCAACTCCTACATTAATTATCTACAAGAGTTTTGATTGTAATTCATACCTAGAGCATGTGATTAAAGATTGGTAGCTTAATTTCCTCAAATCCCTTCTTAATTCTTCACAATTCTTCTTCTTCTCTCTCTAAAGGAGTTGTTCTCTCCCTCTCTCTACAATTTCAACCAAATATGTTGAAGAAATGAATTTAATTAAGCTTAGATCATATATATAGGCTAGTTTAGGTTAAGCAAATTAAGTAGGATTAAGGCTAATTTTGCTCAAGTCTAATTAATCCTATTCAATTATAATTGACTTATTCTAATTATTTTGATCTGAATTAAATTTTATTGGACTAGTCAATTTTGGTTTCTGAATCTGTTTGGGCCTTTAATTTTCGATTCAAAGTTGGTATTCTAATCGATATTCCATGAACAAATAGATAAACATAAAATTAAATATATAATCATGCAATTCTCTTAATAAAATAAGATGCAAAAATGATATGCACGTCGGGCTTGTCACAAAAATACCGCATCTTCTCTAATCCCAAACCCTAACCCTAACTTCACCACCACGTCGTCGCCTAGCTACTTTGCCATGTCCCTTTTGTCGAGTCCTTCCGTGTTGTTGCGATTCCTCTTGAGTCCCTTCTCATTGTTGTGATTCATCTTCCGAGTCCTTTTCTCATCTTCTTTTTCTCCTTGATCCAAGGTTTCAAGTTGGGAGGCGATGACTATTATCATCCCAACCCTCTCTTTTTCTTCAAATATATATATATGTGTGTGTTGGGGGGGGGGGGGTGAGGGTCATGGGAGGTAAAGACCACGAATGGTGTGTCGAGGGAATATGGGGACTTTGGAGGTGGTTGATTACGAGGGTGAGAGATAAAAGAGGTGGCAGATGGAGAGAGCTGTCAAAGCTTGTAGATGAAATCAAAATATTGAGCCTCCTTGGTTGTAGAGTGGCAGCGAGTGAGGTTAGGAAGGTGTGGTAGTGTAGGTAGCAATGATTGTGGTTATGGGGGCGAGAGTTGGTGGGGTAGTGGGATGAGAGGACTGCGATGGTAGTTCGAGAGAGGGTAATCATGGTAGTGGTTAGGGGACAACAGACAAATGTGGTGGATGATAGTGAGGTGGCTAGTGATGTGAATTGAAAAAGAAAAAAAGATTGGGAGATCTAAATTAAGAACTCTAATAGGTGTGTAGGTTCTATGTAATGTGATGTTTTGTTTTTTTGTTTGTTTTTTTGATTTACCACATTATTAGTGTTCTTTTAGAGCTCCGAAATTAAAGGAATGTGTCATTTTTGATTGAAAAATTAGAATTTAGATTTTGTCAAAATATATATATATATAATTTATTTAAGATATAAAAATATAATTAATTTTTTTTAAAAACTAATATGTACTGAAATATTGTTGGTTCTTTTTAAGGAAAGACCTTACGTAATGTAGTTTGCTTGTAGAGCTCTTTAACCATCTTTAGTACCAAAAAGACAAAAAAAATATTAATAAATGATATGTAAATAAAATTTTCCTGTACATAATATTACTTAGGCCTTATTTAATAACTTAGATTTTAATTAAAATAGTTAATAAAAATAAATAAAATAAAATAATTAATAAAAAATATTATATCTTATATATTAACTAATTACTTTTTCTCTCACAACTTTTTAAATTCTTTTATAAATCATTTCAAATATAAATTTTTTTTATTTTATAAAATAATTATAAAAAAAAAAAAAAAAAAGTTAAAATAGTGAAGCTCTCAAACAAGACGAGAGAATAGCATCACGTGATAATTAATGTGAAATTTCCGATCTAAAAGACTTTAAAAATTAATGACCTCTCATCAATGAAGGTTGCAGTACGCGACCGAACATGAAAAAAATGTGGTCGACAGGTTTGAACCAGAATCGTATACTTGCTGTTCACAAGCTAGCAACCCCGCATGCTCTACACACGTCGTGCTGGCTTTGATTCAATTCAAGAGACGTCAAACCTTTTTGCTCTCTCTCTCTCTCTCTCTCTAGAAATCCGAGCTTTGATCTGTTCATCCATGGCGGTCCTGAACCGTCTTCTGAGAAGCTCGACCTTGTCACTCACACTCCGGAGGAGCTTATCATCTTCATCTTTGAATTCGGGAATAGGCCTTGGAGGAGCACCACCACCACCACCGCCGCCGCCGTCTTATCTGAATTTAAGTCTGGGTGGAGGAGGAGGAGGAGGAGGAGGAGACACAACAAACACAAAGAACAGGAACGTGCAGTGGGTGTTTCTTGGTTGCCCAGGCGTCGGCAAAGGTACCTACGCCGGTCGCCTCTCTCACCTCCTCCGTGTTCCTCACATCTCCACCGGCGATCTCGTTCGCGAAGAGCTCTCCTCCCTCGGCCCCCTTTCCTCTCAGGTTTCTTAGGGTTATGCTTATTTATTTTTGAATTGTGAGATCTCTCTTTTCTTTTTCGATTTGCATTTGCCTTTTGCTGATGATGATTTGATTTGGGGGTTTAATTGTTTAGCTGACTCCCTGAAGAAGCATATCTATGTGGTTTTGTTAAATTACACTCTTAGTCCTGTCAGAATTGTTTGTTATCGAATATTACTCTTTTGCCCTCCGTTTGGATCTGATCTGAGATGAGGAAAGAAAAAAAAAAAAAATAGTAATTGTGATTTATGTGGGAAAAGAAAATTAATGTTAAGTTTGATGGGTAAGAAAGTAGAGCATTGTGATGGATAGAGAGGGATATGAATGAAATTTCTTTTTCTTCATTTGTATTTTAATGGGTAATTTCAGTATTGTAAAAGTTATATAATCAATTAGTTTGGTTTTCCACTGAATCTTGCCACTTTTTTTGCCAGAAATCAAATAAGAAAAATGACAAGGAGTTACCTTGCTCATCATTTCTCACCAAATTACCCCATGATCTGGATCATCATATAATGGAGGCAACTAAAATAAGATTGGAAATGAAATAGTGTGTAAGTTCACTTGATAACTTGAATGCAATTCACCTATGGAAAACGCAATGTTTCTTTGCTTATTGAGTTTATTTTTGGCTTATCTGCACCCATGACATGGAACTGTTTTGAAGATGCGGCAGTAAGTGTTCTTTCTAAGTTAAGTTGTGTGTGGTGATTCTGAAACAATAATATTGAGAGCAAAATACGCATATATTAAATTGATAAAATGCAAAAGCTGCAGCAGTATAATATAAATAGGTAAAAACCAAAACCCTAAGGTCCTAATTATAGAGACAAAGACTAAACTACTCTTAATGAAATCCTAAAAGCCTAATTACAGATAATAAGACCAAACTACCCTTAATGAGTAAACTAAATAACAAGAACATAAACATTACATATTTCACCCCCCTCTCAAACTGAGGATGCGAATGCAGAGATTATCGAAAGTTTGCTAAGAAAATGAAAGAGAGCAGTAGTGTGAGTTTTTGTAAAGAAATCGGTCAACGAGAGGGGGGAACAAAAGGGAGAGTAAGAGTGCCAGCTTGAAGATGTTGTCGAACAAAATGACAATTTATCTCAATTTGTTTCGTACGCAAATGAAAAATTGAGTTGTGGGCAATCTGAACAACACTTTGATTTTCACAGTACAACGGATTTGGGGAAGACAGAGAAACTTTCATATAAAAAAGAAGCTAACGAAGCCAAACCACTTTAGAAGTAGCATGAGCCATGGCACAATATTCAGTTTCAGCGGTGGAACGAGCAACAACAGATTGTTTGTTACTTGTCGAAGAGATGAGAGAATCTCCAAGAAAAACATAGAAACCAGAGGTAGACTTGCGACTGAAGATATTACCAGTCCAATCAACATCAACATAAGTTTGAAGAGTCAAATTTGAAGAGGAAGACAATAATAAGCATTGCAACAAGGTACCCTAAATGTAGCGAAGAACACGTAACGTAACAAGGTAGCCCAACGGGTGGAATGAGGAGCAGAGACAAATTGGTTAAGAATGTGCATAGTATAAGTGAGATCTGGATGAGTCACAATAAGGTAAACGAGAACCCACCAACTCACGATATACAGTAGGATCCTTGAGAAGAACCCCATCGGAAGTAGAAAACTTAACATCCAATTCAATAGGAGTATCCACAGTCTTGTCATCAGTGAGATTGGCAAGAGAAAGGATATCACTAGCATATTTGGTCTTAGACAGAAGATACCCAATACGAGAAAAGGCAACCACAATTCTAAGAAAATACTGAAGAGAATCCAAATCTTTCATTCATTTTAAATTCTAGAAAAAGCTCTTGTTTGACCTCCTGAATAGTACTAGAGTCGGACCCAGTGATGATCATATCATCCACATATAGGAGAAGAAGAACAAGACTAGCAGAAGAACGATAAACGAAAAGAGCTGAATCATATAGGCTTGGACAGAAACCAATCTGGAGAACAACAGACTAAAACTGCTTATACCATGCTCGTGGAGATTGCTAGAGACTATAGAGGGCACGATGAAGATGGAAAACAAGACCTGAAGGCTGAGAGACCAAACGGAGGTCATATATACACTTCTTTTGCAAAATGTTCGTCAAAAAAAGCATTCTTGACACCTAACTGAAACACAGACCATTGATGGGCAGTTGCAACAGAGATAAGAGTACGAACTGGGTTCATCTTGGCAACGGGGGTAAAATCTCTTCATAGTCTATCACATACTCTTCAGAAATCCTCTTAGCAACCAAATGGGCTTTGTAACGTTCCAAAGAGCCATCTGAAAAAGTCTTGACCATGTAGATTCATTTGCAACCCACACGATTCTTGCTAGTAGGCAACGGAACCAAGTCCCAAGTTTGAGTTTTAGCCGAAGCAGTTTCATTCATGGTGGTAACCCAATTCGGAAGCTAGGTTAGCCGTTTGTATGGCTATGATACCATGAAACAATATTGAGGGCAAAATACGTATGTATTGAATTGATAAAATGTAAAATCTGTAGTGGTACAATATAAATAGGTAAAAGTCATAACCCTAAGATCCTAATTACAGAGACTAAACTACCCTTAATGAAATCCTAAAAGCCTAATTGCAGGTAATAAGACTAAACTACCCTTAAAGACTAAACTAAATAACAAAAACATAAATATAACATATTTCACAGATTCTACTTTAGTTGTGCACTTAATTGTGGCCTATGTTTGAATCATGAGATGAGAAAAGAAAAGAAATAATTGTGCTCTCTCATTTATGTGAGAAAAGAAAATAAATGATTGTTTTTTCACATTATCATGTTTGGATGAGTAAGATATAGGTATATGGGGTTGATTTGTATTTCTTCTTTTTTATTTTTTTGGGCAATAAAAAATACACAACTATTCATTTCGCTTCTCACCACTTTTGATGAGAAATAAAACTGACAAAATAATAGAGTTTTCTTTTTTTGTCATTTCTCACCTAACTTATTAACCAAACATGAGAAAAGAGTCTTTTTTCATTTTTTCCCTCATCATTTCTCACCAAATCACACAATCCAAATGACATAATCCAAACGGATTGTTGCCGTACTCGGTACTATTTTCTCAGATCTTTTTGTCTGTATTCTTTTCTATCTTCATCTTCTGTTCCTTTTCTTTTGCAGCTTGCAGAGATTGTTAACCAAGGGAAATTGGTTTCAGATGAAATTATTATAAATTTGTTGTCCAAACGTCTTGAAGCCGAAGAAGCTAAAGGTCAATCAGGATTTATTCTTGATGGTTTCCCTCGAACTATAAGACAGGCGGTGAGCATTGCCGTCTTTGTTTTTTGTTTTTTGTTTCTTGCTTTTGTAATAATTGTTGGGAGTCTCAAAAATGCAAATTTGGCTGATTAGTACTCTGAGCTGACAACAAGTGCTAAATAAAATGTAATTAAATTTTATCCTTTTCGATAAGTAAAATCCACTAAAGGTGCCAAGAGAGGGAGAATCTATGTAAAGATGAAGTATACTGATGCTTCAAGGCAAAAACTTCTAAAAATGCTACAAAATAATTGAAAGTAGTAAAGTAGGAAAACAAGAAGGTCATGGATCTGGAATTATTTGGACAAGATAAGCTTGCAAATAGTTTAACGTAGGACAATTTAGGATACTTGGTTAATGTTGCTTACAATAGGTATTGTGACGGGTTTTGGTTATGGAAAGCTTCTAGGGTTAGGATTCTAAGAGGTAGAACAAAGATTTACGTGTTTGTAAGAACGAAAAGGGTGAATTTGAGTTGATTTCTGAAGTGTTAGGTTGTAGGATTTGTAGAGGAATTAAGCTAGATTTATTTGTACAACAGTGAATTAAATGGTTTCTAGTGTGGATTAAAAGGCGAAAGGTTGGGGATGATTTGAAGTTAGTTGCAGAAGTCTCCCATGGGGGCCTCGCTACTTGCTCCGGAACCTTGCTCCTACTCCCATTGAGAAAGAATCTGGGATGGAAATTTTCAAAGATATGAATCCCAAAGAAATTTAAAAAAAAAATGCTATTAAGTAAGAGGAAATTTGTAGAAGTCATAAGATTATATGAAAATTAACTTAAATCTATTGTAGTATTTCATATTTACATAATATTTATTTTATATTTATAAATAAACAATATATAGTTGACAATTTTCAATATTTATTCATATTTAACATATACATTACAATTAAGCCAAAAACAATTCTTAGGATATATATATATATAGTATATATAAACACCCTCAGAGGCGCTCCCTAAGTAGCAACAACACTAACACGCCAACATGTCGATTTTCAAAAAATGCTGGACACGACATGCTTGGGACAAATGAAAATTTTATATTTTTACAAATCAATAATACGCAACTAAAATTTCTGATTTATATTGATACTTTTGTACACTGACTGAAAATGCAGTTTGCAAGAAATTGATCAGAAAATATCATTTTGAGATTACTGTTCAAAATAAGACTGTTTAGCCTTAACATTGTGGAAGAGGTAATATTGTAAGTTGCAATTTTAAGTCAAACTTTGATAGCTCTGCAATTGATTGGCCAAAAAAGAAGTCAAATTAACTAGTAGAAGCGGAAGAAGATGTAAGGTAGAAATCATTGATAAGATCCAATGTCCAATAAAGTTTTTGATAATGTAATATTTCTGTGAGAAGGCTGCAATAAATTAGAAATTATACCGCTTTCCATTCCGTTAAAAATCCTCTAGCTGGATCAAATATCCTAAGCATGCCATCTTGTTGCACATTTTAGTAAGCCAGTTCTTGCCCAGAACATTACTTTATAAATTCTCTGATAAGATGGTCGTAAACCTGAATATGCTTAGTCTTTTCTTGAAATTATTGAGTTGCTTGCAAAGCATTATTAGGTCTAGTTATTGTTCCATGTTTATAAGCTTACATACTAAGACTTCCAAGGATGATGTCCCAAATTGCTGATACTGAAGTTATCCCTTCCAACAGGGATACCGTTAATATATTTACCTAACATTTATGATTAAGTTTTCTTCATTGGATAAACATCATTAGCTTACTCTATATATTTCATTTGTTTTATAACATTTTTTTTTGTGGGGGGGGGGGGGGGGTGTGTGGTTATTTACAAAAAGACCCCCTAAACTATTGAAAAATATGATTTTGACCCTATAGATTATAAAAGCATACAAATGGACCTCCTAAATTATTGAGAAGTATCACTTTGTCTCCTAAACTATAAAAATGAATAGATAGACCTCCTAAACTATAAAAATGTACCAATTGGACCCCCTAATAGAAGGGTTAGGGGTCAAAGTGAAACACGTCAATAGTTTAAGGGATCCATTTGTATGCTTTTATAGTTTAGGGGGCGAAGCGATACTTCTCAATAGTTTAGGGAGTTTATTTGTATGTTTTTATAGTTTAGGAGGTCAAAGTAATACTTTTTAATTGTTTAGAGGGTCTCTATGTAAATAACCCTTTTTTCTTCCATCGTGGAATTTATAATTTACTCAAAAATTCCAAGATTCTTTGTTTTCTACCTGTGAGCAACATCTTCTGGAGGATTATAATTTATATTCTAAAATTTAGTAAAGATCTGACCCACCAACACCCATGTCTAATATGTCCATAGTCCAAGATGCTTAGCTGAGGTCTTTTTATCAGTATTATTTTTCAGTTCCATGTTGCATATAAATTTTAGAATTTTATTCTTCTGTCATTTTGAGAGAAGACCCTTTAGAATTTTGTGCTCTTCTGCATCCTACTAATTTGCCTTTTGGAATTTGTTAATTTTCAGGAAATTTTAGAGGGAGTGATGGACATTGACCTGGTAGTCAATTTGAAACTTCGGGAAGAAGCATTGCTTGCAAAGTGCCTCGGAAGAAGGATTTGCAGTGAGTGTGGAGGGAATTATAATGTTGCCTGCATTGACATCAAGGGTGGAGATGGAAGCCCTGAATTGTACATGGCACCGCTTCTTCCCCCACCTCATTGTGCATCAAAACTTATCACCCGGTCTGATGACACTGAAGAAGTTGTAAAGGAACGCCTCCGAGTATACAATGAAATGGTAATACTTCATCTTCTCAGGTCTTTTGTTGTGTTCATTAATATTTCTCCGTGCGCTTAAAGAACGTAATATTCTATTAATGTGTTTTTATGGATAGTATTTTGTAATTCTAGATTACACGACAAGATTGTGTAGTGAAACACTGATTGTTATATATTGAATTTATTATTTACACCACAATATTTAAAAAAATCCTGCAGAAGCTCATTATTATAATAGGGTAAATTGCACTATTCTCCCCTTTGTTTTTCAACAATTGCAGAATTTTGCACTCTCGTGCTTTTTCTGACAATTCGCACAAACCTTTCTTTTGATATAGGCAAATGAAACTAAGGAAAGGCTGATGTCAGTTTTGCGCTTATTCTAGCAAATTTACTTAACAATTATTTTTTTATTTTAAATTACTTATGTGCTTTTATACAAACTAATATAAATTATATAATTCTTTAATGTTGTCCAACCAAGTCTTGTCATGCTGCCTTTTATTTAAAGAACAATGAATCAATAACACCCAATCTATTCTCACCCCCATCACCAGGCTCTACAACCAAAACAGATGCACCCTCATCAGCTAACTTTACAAATCAACACCCAAGACCTAAGGAAATCTGTATTCCCAAATATAGATAGTGAGTACAACGACCATTGGTACTGCTACATATTATGCAGTTCATCATTATCTATATGATGACGATGCGCCAATGAATCATCATGTTTTCCCTCTTCCCCATGGATTATGGTCTTATAGACTCACACGTACACACTAGCGTGCTCACACACACACACACACACACAGATAAATAAATATTCATATGTATATAGGGTTGAATTAGATAACACAAACCACTTGTTGGAAACTATTGTTGTAATGATGAACATATATAAAGTTTGATATACACAATATATAAATATATGTATACATATTGGATTTTTTATGTATATATGGACATTGTACATTTGTGCATATATGTATGTGTATATAGTTATATACTATACGTATGTTCTATGACGCACAAATGCGAACACACAGGCATGGACACAGGATATGATAATTTCAAAAAAATCAAGACACGGACAATTAGGATATGGATTTTTTAAATATTTTTATTTGCTGTGTAAATATTACACCCACAAACAAACTAATATTAGTGAAAGTTACTAATTTAACATAAAAAACACTAAATTTGAATTATTAAGCCACTAGATTTGTGTTGTGGCATTAGGGCTCGAGGGATTGTCATAAGCCAATCTCTCAACTTCACAAGTGTGGTTAGATTTGTGTGCGTACTATTATCCACCACACCAAACCATCAAAATTCCACACAAAATCAATTTGAGAGTCATAAAAATAATAATTTAAAAACAATTCACTTCTAGGAAAAAATCAACCCAAATTTAACCCATCGATTACGGTCAACCCACCTTTTCAATTCATCCAAAATGTCTCTCTCAAAACACTGCAATACCATGTTCATCACCTTCAAGTGCTGTGCTGCCACGACACAAATCACTCATCACCGTCAATTCTCACCCCCATCAAGCTCGAATCTCTTCTAAGCCCATCAATCACCATCTTATTCGATAAGTACCCAAACAATCTGAAACCTTGTACAACCACTACTGGCACTACAATCACCACAATCACAATGGCAAACAGTACCCACCACTTGGATCATCCTTTTTGTCAAGCTGTAAGCCAAATCTCAATTTTCATCAAGTCAACATTTATAAAATTACACATTGGTTTGTATTAAACACATAATATGAAACGACACTTCAAATAGGTGTCATAGCCATGTCAGACACATCGGAAAAGGCAGGGGACACATGTCTGACAAGGCACTTGACACTCTTGTTTCTTTATCTATTTGTGAGTCACTTTTTATATATTTTCATACTCCTGTTTCTTTTTGGTGGTAAGATATAAATGCACGCACCTGATCACTGCCTCAATGGGATACCAACCATTACACTGGGTAAATAGAGCTAGTGGATATGGAACCCTTTGACCTTCTTAACTGGGGAAGCATTAAATATCATGAAGCACCGACACTTCAAAATGGGTGTCATGTTGGACACATATGGACACCGATACGCCGGGGACACACATGTCCACGCGTCAGACATACCACTGGGTGTGTCGATTTTTTTTTTTTTTTTTAATTTTTTTTTTCGCAAAACACTTTGGGGTACTTCATGGACACGCATATATGTTTTAACATGCCAATGGACACCTTTGTGAGTTTCTTTTTATAATTTTTGAAAGCTAATTTGGGATCAAAGTAAAATATATGAAAACAAAGAGTGAGTAAAGTGAAAATAAAAATAAAAGTACATCCACATTTACATTGATGCCTTTTATATCTCGGTGCCCTAAATTTATATTTATATACATAGCAAATAAAAATATAAAAATATTTTTTCTCCGTATCCCCGCTTTGTCTGTATCTTAATTTTTTCAAAATTGTTGTGTCCTCCGTTAGAATTTTACGATTTGCGATTCGATGCACAATTCAATTTACAATTTTTGCAAAATCGATACGAATATACGGGTGAATCTATTTTGGAAGTGAATTTTTAGTGAATCGCACGATTTACAATTGATTCACGATTCGATTTACTTTTTATGATTCATGCAATTTTTGAAATTATTGTGTCCGACATATTTTTGACTTTTTTTTTCTCCATCTTTTTAGTGAAAATGATATAATACAACTTCTAATAGCGTTTAATACCAAAATAACCAATATATATACATGATTTGTTGTTATTTCGGTGATCATTGAGTTTTTAATAGGATCCAATTAGATTCAGTCAAATCCAACATATTTTTAACCTTTCTTCTCATTTTTTTCCCTTTAAAAAATCATAATATATCTTCTAAAGATGTTTAAAATTAAAGTTACACTATGAATTATCTATTGATATTCTATTAAATTGAATATTATATATTTGAGGTCAGTTGTACCTTTTAGAATGTTTTAGGCTTTAAAATCAAAGATTCTAAATAATTTTTTCTTATTATTTGTTCACTTTTACTTAGAAAAGTATATATGCTTATTGTCCATATATCAATATCGTTGTTAATTATTGTTACTTTGGAAATTGATAGTTTGTCTATTTGATTACCATTTTTATTAAGAATGGTTGATAAGAAATATCTAAAAAAGAAAAAAGGTGAGATGGTTATCTTATGTAGGAACTTTTGTTAACTTCTTTCCTATTAAACTATGTGATTATCATTCAAAATAACATTTTTATTGATTTAAGTTTAAATATTTTATATTCATAAGATATATTTAATATCTAAGTGTGTAGATATATGTTTTTAAGTAATTTAGAAAAAGTGACCGAATCTTTACGATTTACGATTTAATTTGATTCAATTCGCGATTCTTTACGAGGCCATTTCGATTCACGATATGAATCTCGATTTGACAACTATGGCTGTGTCCCGTGTCCATACCTGTATCTGTGTCTGTGCTAAGGATATCATTAATCACAGCTTAACAATGTCCCTTACTCAATTAGAACATTCTGCTTGAACCTGAAAATTAGAGCAACCAAAACTAATCTATCATTAATTTAACAATTGGGACTATTACTAGTGGTTTGTTAACTGACGCGTGATTGCAAAAATATTTTGAACCTGCAGAGCCGACCCGTGGAGGAATTCTATCGCAGTCGTGGGAAGTTGTTAGAGTTTGATCTTCCAGGGGGAATCCCAGAATCCTGGCCAAAACTACTTCGAGCATTGAATCTGGATAATCACGAGTACACCACGTCTGCAGCAGCATAGATTCTTGCAGTGTAGATAGTGTATTATTATCAAGGTAAGTTGATCATTCTTTCCATTTGTGATGTGTGCATATTAATTTGTACGGAAGAAGTATAATTCTATTCTTATGCAATAAAGTAAAATCTTGGAAGATTCCCTAACTATTTGTCGAGGTAACTTCCTTTCGGGTTGGTTAGATATGTCTGGGATGGTTTTATGTATGTATGGCATATTATGTGGCTCTACTTATCCAGGAAAAGAAAAAGAAAAGTAGTAAAAGGCTCTTGGTAATTATCTCAGTATTAGTTTAGATGATAGTAAGTAACATATTTTACTTAACCTAAATTACCTTTACATGATCAAATAACTGCTTCGATTCTCTGTAATTGTAGGGGCATGGGAAATATTGACTTACGCATACCAATAATGGCTAGTATCTATCTATGTTCTTCCATATCTTTACTAGCTATCTACCCATATCTATATCTATCTACAGAGGCGCTTCTATTTGCACCTCAAAAAGTAGGTTAGGCAATCCAATTTAATATTACTATTAAGTCGTCCCTATTTAAAATGACTAAAATGTACTTGAAAAAATGTAAATAGAAGTGTTTTGAATACCCAATTCATCATCAGCCCCAATATTTCTTCTCTCTATCTTCCTACTTTCATCACTTTGCATCTTCATACCCAACCCTAACCCAACCCTATTTGTTTTAGTTCATCATTCTTGTATTCTATTTCATATTGAAATCAATAATGGATAATAAAGAAGATGTTTCCAAGCAATTTTCTATAGAAAAAGTAAGTTTTTAATTGTTGTTCATCATTTTTCGTAAGTTGGTTTTCCGAATTGATTTGGCACTGAGCATCTGAACAAAATCCACATGTTTGGAATTAAGTATCTGGACAAATATATTTTGTTCGGCATTGAGTATCCATATGAAACTGGAACTCAGAATGGACGGATTGTGTAGAGGAGTAGAAACTCTCTTCGTCTCAGAATCCCTCTTTGTCTCCGATGAACTCAGAATCTCTTTTCATCACTTGAAATTCCAGAGACCTAAATGTAGTTTTTATTTCTCTGTTTATTAGTCATGGGATGTACAAAGTAGATTTGTATAGGGTTTTAGGATTTTTAGGGTTATGATAGGTATTATTTGGGGTGTCCAAACAAATAAATAAAATTTCAAATTTATTATTGCTCAATCTACTTTTTCGGGTGCAAATAGAAGCTCCCTGTTGGCACAAAATGTCACAATTTTTGATTTCCGAAAATGCCCTTCTAGCCTAATTAAAATACAAAATTATATAGAGAAAAAGCTGAGACTCGAAACTAAAACCTTTGGTCGGGTAGACAATGTGTGCTTTTAAATCCAAATCAAAGTTTAATATTTTTCAGATTTAACAGAACATCTATTTGGTGGTCAGACACGACTAGTTATTATATAAAGCACCCAACTTACTTGGTGAAGCTATGTCACAATATTTTTCATGCCCAAATTGCCCCTGCATAACTGCCAATTTCTTTTATTTTAAATTTTTATTTCTTGTGCAATCAGGTTTTTTCCTGAGAAGATGGTTACAACTGTCTTTCACTTGTGCACATGCATCGTGTCTATGCATAGCCTTCTAGTCTGAATAATGCCAAGCAATTTTTGAAGTTGAAAGTCTCTAGCAGTGCGAAGTTCCAAATCTACTATTGACTCTACTGTATCAACTTTATCCATTCTTGTATTGTACGTAGTTGGGAAAAAAAAAGAAGAAAAGAAATAACCCCATGGTGTAAACTCTGGTGTTTGTGTGGGGTAGAAATTTGGATACTAATAATTGAAACATGAGTTTGTCACTATTCGATACTGACCAACCATTTGAGGTAGAAGTTCTGGTGGCAGGGGAAGCTGGAATTGAAGATTTATGATTATTTACTGTTAATTAAGCTTATTTAGGTCCTGTTTGGTATTGTTTTCAATTTTTGTTTTTGTTTTTCTTGTTTTTAGAAATAAAAATAATAAGTTCAAAAAGCTGATGTCATTATTGTTATTATTATTAATTTTTTTTTTGAGGGAGATGTCAAGGTATCGTTACTACTATCAAAATAAAACAAAATTAGTTGCGCCTAATATCAAAATGCCACAATACATGATGCTTGGATGGTAGCCAAACATGCCCGTGCCTCAATCATAAAAGTTGTAAATGAGTCGAGTTAAGTAGAAAAATATGTTGTTATTTATCAAAAAAAAAGTAGAATAATATGTTGTTTACGTTTTATTTGAAAATTTAACGAATTTCAAAATGTTTTTAAGTTTGACTTGTTTATCTTTTGTTAGATAAATATACACTGTTGGAAGCCATTTCTTTAGCTTAAATTTTTGGGACTAGTGTTGATTTAGCATGATATTAGAATTTTAGCTCGGTCTACTTAATATTTTGGGACAAGTTGTGACAAACAAGAAACAAGAACACAAAGGGTTAGCGTCTTTCGGCCAATTCTGACCTAGGTCCACAAAGAAAGTCACTATGGGCCCACATGTTTCATTCAATCTATAATTTAATTGATTGAACTAAAATTAACACCCAAATCATACAATCATCAAACTCAATCTTCAATGTAATTTTGTTTTGTGTAATTTTATTTTCAAACAGAACAAACGAAGCGAATTGTCCAACTTGAACTCGAAGATGGATCGTGCAAAATTACCGAGTATGTGAGTGTACTAAAAATGTTGGGAATTTGATTTCATTGAAAATGCAAAAAAAAAAAAAGAAAAAAAAAAAGAAGGTGACTTGGATAAAAAGTGCACATAAATGATACGTCGTGCAAACACATTTGCATGGAATTTATTCATCTTACAACCACGAGAGTAAGGCACGAAATGAACATTGTGCAAATAGAGATGAAAATGAGAAGTTAGGAAAGAAAATTGCACAGAATAAGCATCATGCGAACCAAGAAAAATGATGCATGCGAGGAGTTAGACATTTTGCCAATAAAATGCAGCTATATAAGCTGAAATTTGGTGTGTGGGGGGGGGGGGGGGGGGGGGGGCAATGCTGAAAACGGACAAGGTGGATGGGAAGGGAATGGGACTCACGAAAAATAAAATGAAACAAAAAACATGATTCAACCAAATAAAATTGTTTTGTTTGGTGGAAAAAAGGTTTAGGTTGGTGGGCCTCTGTTGAGAGAAAGAATGCTCTGATGATCGTTCATTGAATTGGTGAGAGGAACGAATACCCTTTCGTGGAGAAAACAAAAAGTTGGGCAAAATCCATTTTATTTGTTGTTGTATGATTTAATAGTATTTTACTTTTATGTTTTTTAAAAATAGTCATATATCTTTTATATGGTTTTAGACTAAAATGTTATAGTTTACATTTTTATCTAAATTAATAGAGGGTGTCTCACATGCCTATTTTGACAGTGAAAAAGAAACAAAAATTAGTCAAAGTTAAATTTGAATGTAAGAAGACGAAATTAGTCTTGTTTTATCTCTCTTTTTTTTTTTTTCTTTTTTTTTTTAAATCTAAATTTCTTATTTAATAACATTTTAAAATAAACATATATATATATATAAAATTAAACTATAAATTAAACTAAACACCGTAATTTATTACCATGAAATTTCCTTATTTACCAACATTCTAAATTAAATACATACATAATACATATATAAAACAAATTAAATCATAAATTAACTTAAATAACTTAATTTATTACCATAAAATTAAATCATCAAAGTACCTTAATCTAATTTTTAATTTTTAACTTTTAACTCAATTTATTATTTAATACAATTTTAAATTAAACATGTACATATATATATATATATATATTTAACAAACTAAATCATACAATAATTCAAATTAAAGATTAAGTTTTTTTAAAAAATATTTAGTAAACTCTAGTTTCTTAAATTAGTTTTGTGTTATGTTTTTAATTTTTTTTCTTAGTCATGGAGGTAAATTTATTTATTTATTTACAAAGAAAGCCAAAAATAGAAGACATAAAGGGTATAATTGTGTTTTTATTGTTAACATTAATGGTGTTAAGGTTGCATTTTAGTTCAAAATCACATAGGGTTATATGGCTATTTTTAAAAGACAGGAGGTAAAGTGCTATCAAGCCACACCACAGGAGGATAAAATGGATTTTGCATAAAAAATAATGTTGGGTTGTGAAGAGTTACAAATCGCTTCTTTATGCATTTAGAATTTTGAATCTATTAAGGTTGTGTTTGAATCATTGATTTAGAGAGGGATTTGAAAAGAGAAAATGAAAGGAAAAGATAGATGAAATGTAACTATATTTCACTTATATTTTTTCTTTTCCTTTATCTTTTTCAATCCATACTCAAATTCATGAATTAAACACAACGTAAGAGCAAAAGAAAATGAAAGACATTATCATTTTTTTTATACTTTATTTTATTATTATTTTTTGTTCACAAATTTATGATTCAGACAATAATCTTAATCAATAGCTAAAAATGTAAAAATCAAACGCAATAAAAAATGGTGGTCTTCTCTTTTATCTGTGCTTTGTTCATTTCTTTGAATTGAGGACTTGAGTTTAAGAATTGTTATTGAGAGGTTAATTTTGGCTTTGCCAATCAACTTTTTAATTAATAAATTGAGCTAATTCAATTAATCGTTCTTGTACAATCCAATTTAGGAAGTCAGTGGTCGATTCTCAAGAGAGGTAAAGATTGATCCTATAACGAGAGCCCTTTGTTGTAGTGAGTTATTTATTTATTTTCATTATAGGCTATTTCTTGTGTTAGTTGTTGAACTTTTGGCTATGTACTGTTGGATTATAATTGTTTCATTTGATGTAATTCTTCTCATATTTATAATTATTTTTTGTTACCGATTGGCAAAAAAGTCAACATTTTAATTATTACAGAAGAAAACAATAATTTTTATAAAAAGATGTACAATTATTTTAAATTTTATTAAGTAAAACCCTTAAAACACTAATTAATAAAACTCAATATAGAAAATCACTCCCCTTTCTATTCAGAGTTTGTATTTGCTAAAATTAAAAATCTTAATTTCAAATGTGAAGTTGGCATATTATGAGACTAATTGGTACCAATATTTATAATCTGAACCGCTTCTTTCATATGACAAACTGAGAAAAACATGTTGTAGACACCCTATTTTCGACTAGTCTTGAGACTTGGGCGCTCCCTTTTGAGTTCCCAATCATGAAAACGAGAGGTGTTGATCTTTGCAAATTGCACGGCAGGAGTTCTAAGGATAAAGCTTTAAACCCTCCAACGAAATTTTGGATGAATATTTTTGACCAACATGGGAACCTTTTTTTAAAAATGAGTTTTAGTGGTGCAACTCCACATCGCCATAATGTTCTAATGATCATATTTTTTATTTTAAGGTCAAAATGTTGTATTCTTTCAAACAGACGGAGCGAAGAATATAGTGGAAGTGAATGAGAAGGATGAAATCCTCTGAAATACTTGGTTCTCCCTTTAACCTGCTTTTGTTAATTTGACGATGTGACAATCTCGTTATGTATTATGCTTTTAATTCCTTAACTATGCATGTGCTTATATGCTAAGTGTGAATTTGAGTGATTAATATGTTTGACTTTATATCTGTTGATCGTAGGAAAATTTGTTATGATTTATGCTTTGATCTGAAAATTGAAGGTCTTAATGGCATCCAAAAATGAAATTGGTTAATTTATGTGATCAACATAATTTTTAGAATCTATTAGAAAGTTTGATTAAAATTTGATTCAGTCTAAATTAATTGGATTAAACTAATCAGAACTAAGTGTAATTAGTTAATCTTAAGCCTTGATTAACACCCTAATCTAATCCTCAAATATATATATATATATATGTTGTAATTAGAGCTTGAAGCCCTTAATTATAAATTTGAGCTAAAAATTACGAGATAGAGAGCTTTATAGAGAGAAGAGCTTGAATTTGAAGAATTTGCTAAACTTGTCAATTATGAAGTAAAAGCTCAAGAATTCGCTAAATTGATCTAAAATGAAGACCCTAGGTAAGCTTTTGAACCCTACTTTATGAGTTTAAGTTATTTAAGGTGTGAATTCAAGAGAATTATGTGATTAAGTACAAGAACTAAGCTAAGATTGTTGAATTTAGAGATAATTCATACATGCATGCATGGTTTAGTTGAGTTTCACTAATTTTTTTGAGTATAATTATCTCATTCATGTTGAATTTGAAGATGAATTGTACATGCATGCATGAATTACAAGGTTTTGATTTGAAGCTTTGGAATAGAATTTGAAATTAAAATAAACATGCATGAAGATTTGGGTTTTAATTGAAGAATTCTTGAAGCCTTGAGCTTTGTTTTTTGAGAATTGTCTTTGTATTCATGTTTTTGGAAGATTTTCTACGTGTTTTCAAAGTTTTGTCAAGCCATGAAAGAAATTGATTTGAAAATTCAAGATTTGAAGCTCAACTCTATTATGGAATTTCCAAAATTCTGTCTCCTTTGCTTTCGGCGAACAATCATCACTTGGCGCACATTGCATGCATCTAGTATTTTTGCGAACACTTGCGGTTGGCTTGAGCGACCAAGTCGCCTCTTATTTTGCACCTTGGCTCAGCGAATATTGAGCCTAGATTTGGACCATCCAAGTACTTTTTGCGGACCAAGTGGTCCGCTCGGCGATCAATGTTGTGCGGCGAAGTGCTCTGTTTAGCAAATTTTGAAAAGACATATGTGCATCCTTATTCCTTTCTGAGCATTCTTAGGCATGAATTGAACATCCTAAATGAATTAAAGGGTTAGAATGAAGCCTAAGAGAATTGAATAAGTTAAAGAAAAAGCAATGTAATTCAACGTGTGTATGTTGATGTATTGTGTGGGATTATCTGCAAGGACAAGACAACAACTGAATCACTATGAGTAATATCTTAGTAAATATATTTTCTTACTTACTTTATTTTTTGAATGTCCTTATGTGTAAGCTTTTCCGAAATTGTGATTTTGCAAGCATGAATAAGTTTTTATCTGTTTGATCAATATGATATCTGTAAATGTGGTTGATGTGTCACAAATGTGTGTGATGGACCCAAGGTCGTTCTATATACTTGAATTGGACCCAAGGTTGTCTTGTGTAATTGAAATGGACCCATGGTTGTTCTGTACATTTGATAAGATGGACCCAAGGTCGTTCTAAACATCCAATAAGTCTGATAATTTGTTATGAGTTGACCAAATGGTTATTATACAGCTGTAAATGATTGGACCCAAGATTGTTCTGTTATGATATGATCAATTTCATTCTGTACTGCTGTTATAAGTTGGACCCGAGGTCATTCTGCTATCTGTTGGACCCGAGGTCGTTCTGTTATGTATTGCTCATTATATAGAAATGCTTATGTCAATTATTAGAACTCATTCACATAAACCCTTTACTATGATGTTATTCAGTGGGTTTTCGCTCAATCCGTTATATATATATATATATGTAGATAAGCAGCGGGATGCCCAGCCCCAACTTTAGTGAACCTATGAAGGATACCAAGTTTTTTGAAGTCTGTTATGAGTGCCTCACAAGCAAGGCTTTTGTTCTTTTGTCTTTTGAATTTCTGTTTTCTTTTATTGGTCATATTTGACTTTGTATATGTATATAAGTTCTGGTTCGTTAATGACAATGATGTATGGAAGATCTTGGACATATGAAATTTTATTATGTTTGTATAATTGTGAGTTATTAATATAGAAGAAGTTTCTGTTCACTTCATTTATGCACAAGCTCATTGGACAAAATTTGTTAGTCTGCTTCCGCTTCTGGCCCGCTTATTATTAAATATGTCTATATCTTGTCTGAGGCCGTAGGTAATCTCATGATTATTGGGCGGTTATGATCCAAATCTCTAGGGACGGGTTTGGGGTCATGACAGACGATGTGCCTACTGTCTGGCCAGAAGCTAAATGATAGCCAGCCATAAAAGCACTCAGCCGATCACCATAAGGCTCGACAGGCTGAATGTTTTGGGTACAGAACATTTTCAAAAATTTTGGCTTGTTTTGCTTACCTACCACAAATATCTCAAATATTTACACCTTGGGCTCTATACATAGGGCTCGTCGGCTCATTCTAAAGGGTTAGAAATTTTTGCCCAAAGCTCTCAAGAGCCTTTTGACCTTTCTCTCTTAACAACATCTTTTACCTACCAACCTCTTGGCTTTGGACACCCAAACTCCATTGAAGCTTGATCCTCAACATCTTTTTAAGACTCTTGGAGAAAAAAAGCAATACATCTAAAGTGAATTAAGGGAATTAACAAGGGGGTTTGTGAACCAAGTAACTCATCCCCTTTAAGAGGTGAATTCTTTGCATTTTTGATCTTTCTCTCATACTCTTTCTTTAATTCCACCTTTATTTGTATCATGTGATTGTTGTAAGTCCTCATGGATATGGAGGGAGCAGTCTTATCCACCAATCCACTATGTTGATAGCTATTTCCTTACTTTCTTACTTTCCTTAGCTTTGGATTCATGCTTACTATGTATTTTGGACCCTTATGGATGTGTTTGGGAGTAGTTCTAGCCATCCCTTCACAAGTTCAATAAGTAGAATAAATTTTACTATTATTACACCTCCTATCTTCATCTATTCTCTTTCTCAAGTTGTGTTAATCTATGTGTTTCAACTCTTTACTCAATGAGAATGAGTATTAGGGGTTGATTCTTGGGATTGCTTGGGTGATTCATGGGATTTGGTGTTGATGAGTGGTGTTTTCCCCTTTTCATTGAGTATTTTGGAAGTAAAATAAGAGATTTTGGGTCAAAGGAAGTTGAAAACTCCATTCTCAATCATTTGTGAACATAGAAAGGGGTGTAACCATCCTTGTTCTATAACTAGATGAGGAGTGTTCAACCAATTTGACGAATCTCTTGTTTTGATAAGCAAAGCTCCCACCAAGAAATGATTTACATTAATCTACGCTTTCCACTTAATAGCATAGATTTGGGTATTAATTTACCCTTATTCACAAAGAGAAGATGTAGGGTCCTATCCATTTCTCAGGCTTGAATTTGTTTTTGTTTTTGATTTATTTAATTTGTTTTTTAGTAAAATATCTGCTGTATATATATGTTCATATCATTATTGAGGGCTATGGCCCATTTATCTTCTCTCCAAGTGATCCTTGTCAACAGAGGAGGTGGAGGGTGTGAGAACCCCCAGAAAGTCTCCCTTTGGCCCCTGTCCTAAAATCCAGCACTGATGTAATCCCCAGCTGGAGGAAGAATCCAACCATCTACTTTCCACTTTGGCAGGCTCATTTGGTGTCTAGCCGGTCATCTCCTCTAAGAACAAAATAGGCAGTTTTTGTGGAATGCTCATGGGATTGCTTCTTTCTTTTATTTAGTATGATTTGTTAGATTCAACAGTAGTTAGGCTGAATCGATTCATTATTATAATAATCTCTCTCTCTCTCTCTCTCTCCCTCCCCCTTTTTCTTATTCGAATTGTTGTAATAATCTTCCAATCCCACGTTTTCTAACTCTTTTATTTATTCGCTTTCAGTACCGCATCATGTTTTCTTTATCATGCCTGCATGTTGAATTCACTTTTCTTGCATTTGGGTCTGGTTCATCTGCATTGATGATATTTACTATCTTCAAAGATGAATATGTACATAAATCCAATGACTCAGACTTTTGATTGTACCAGTTATGATGAGAGGGTTATGTCCCTAACCCGTATGTTACTTCGTACATGTATTTTTGGTATATGTTTATAGCTATGTGCATGGAAGTTTTTCCCATACAGGTTTTCATAGCTCATTAGACGATGTAAATTATTATTGTTTGGCTCTCGCCAGCCTCGTTATACTGTATTATTGTCATTACTATTAAGCAGGCCTTAGGTAATCACGGATTACTGGCCGGTTACGATACTAAACCCTTAGGGACGGGTTTGGGTCGTGACAGGGATTGAGAATTGTGTGTGTGTGTGTGTGTTTTTTTTTTTTCCCTTCTTTTTAACGACAATATATTTGTATTAAATAATTTTGAAGGTTAATATTTATGTCCTTGGAATAGCCAATAGACGTTTTAATTTTTTTTTATAAAAATAAAAAATTCAAAAAATTAAATTTAAGGTTTCAAAACACTTGGGCCTCTAAGTTTAAAAGTCACTTTGGTATAATATTAGGGGAGAGTTTCTAGGAACTTGTAATTTAATTATTTTTTTTTAAAATTTATAGTTACTTTGTTAGCTAATAGTATTATTTTTAAATATTTTTAAAATTATAAAAATTAACAATTGTAGTATTTTTTTTTTTAATCTATGGTTACTTTGTTAGCCAATAGTACTATTTTTAAAATTACAAAAATTATCAATTGTGGTGTATAATGTTTTTAAATATATATATATATATATAATTACTTTGTTATGAGATAGATTTGTGTTTTTTTATTGTTATTTATTTAACGTATAATATTTTATTAATGTATAGTTGCTTTGTTATGAGATGAGATTTAGGAAAGAAAGAAATATTGGGGGAGAGAGATTTTAGGAACTTGTAATTCAAAATTTTAGGTGATTTTTTGTTTTTTGTTTTTTTTTTTAAATTTATAGTTACTTTGTTAGCCAATAGAATTATTCTTAAATATTTTTAAAATCACAAAAATTAGCAATTGTGGAATGAGATTTTAAAACTATCACAAGCCTTTTCATTAGAAACCCCCTTTTATTTATATAATATATGTTTATTTATTGTATATTATTCTCGTAAGTTTAGGCTCAATTTATTTGTAGCATTTTTGTTTGGTAAGGTGGCTCAGTTTATTTGGTGAAGAAATTGTCAATTATGTGAGAGCCAAATATTCCTGTTAAATAATGTATATGTTTTTCTATTGTATATTACTCTCGTAAGACATTTAGGCTTAGTTTATTTATAGCATTTTGGTTTGGTAAGATGGCTCTAAAGCTATGTAAAATACGGTTCAATTCTTTAAAATCGTTCAATCCAAATCGATCCGCCAGCTAACTGTGAGTTAGTTTGATCCGCGATTTCAAATTTATAATCAATCTTTGAAATCGCACCGCTGTAGTTAATATATATATATAATTTTATTTCTAATAAAATATTAAAGTAAAAATCAATGTGAGAGAGAGTTAACATGTAGAATTTGTTACAAACTAGTGTTATATATATGAAAAATAGTATGTAAAATTAGTTAATGTTATATATATATAATATTATGCAAATTAGTATTATATATTATACAATAATTGGATAATTATTTAACATTATTCTTCAATCAATTAACAAGTCGAAATTGTCCAAATTGCCTAAACCACGATTTGATTATTTATCAATCCGACATTCATAGTTTGCTTTATAATTTTATCCTTAAATCGCACCAGACACACCTAAGGTGGCAACAATTTTTTGTGTGTGTACATTGGGCATTCACGCATTGAGTTTATACTATCTAATAATTTTTATTTTTTTTATTTTAACAATACTATAATAATTGGGATTCACATTTTTTTTTATAGTAAAAGTTGTGGTATATAGCATTACCCTTTTATTAATGCATTCTTGAAATACTTTATTTAGGGATGAGTATGATTTGATTTGCCCCGATTTAGAAGTAAATAAGAATTAAACTTATAGTCCTATGAATTTTATAAACCAAATCAAATTATGAAAATTTTATAATCAAATCAAATTGAACAAATAAAAGGTGATTCAGTTCAATTTAAAACGATAAATTTTAAAAATCTTGTCATTATTCAAAATATAAACATAAAATATTACTCACAATTTACTTAAAGATAAAATAATATGTCACAATCGGAATAGTAATTAGAAGTGTCTGTAATACGTAACAAATTATATATGTATGTTTGCGTCTACACAGGCTAGTTCAGTTCTAAACCACAATTTATTTTTATTTTTTATTTTTTTATTAGAGAGAGAGAGAGAGAAATTTTTTTTTTTATTGATGGAATTCAATTTACATAAAGCATTGAGACAACATCAAAAAAGAAAGGGAAATTTGGTCATAAACCCCTCTTATCTTCCTTTTCTTGTTAAAAGGACAAAACCCTTTCGTAATTATAAAGTCTTGTAGAAAGGGCAAAATTTATTATTTAAATATTTTATCTAACTGTTATACCCTCAACTAGATCTTCAATTCGAGGAATGTGAAGAATGTTGTGAAGCGTGAAGCAATGATGATGATGAAGGATTCGAGTTCGGTGTGGAGATCAAGGTCTATAAAGGATACGATGACGGGTTTGTTGTCTTCTTTGTTTTCGAGATCATCTTCTTGAGCAAAACTCCTTCGAGAGAGCCAAATCGAAGAGGTTTGTGAGATTCTACCTTGTTACAGTCATCGTCGACGAAGATTCTCACCCCTGCAGACACAAATGCATCTACGGAGACAATCTGAGGGTGTGTTTGGTTTGTGTTTGTAGAGTAGTTTTTGAAATAAAAAAGTATAAAAACTTGTTTGGTTTGCCTTTTTATAAATATTCTCTCTAAAATAACTTTGGTTTTTTCTGTAGGTAGTTTTTGAGATAAAAAGTATGAAAACTTATTTGGTTTGTCTTTTTCCAAATATTCTCTCTAAAATAACTTTAGTTTTTTTTTAGAGTAGTTTTTGAGATAAAAAAGTACAAAAATTTGTTTGGTTTGCCTTTTTGTAGTAGTTTTTGAGATAAAAAGTACAAAAACTTGTTTGGTTTGCCTTTTTTGCAAACATGTTTCAAAAGTAATCCTGGAAATTGGATAACCAAACACATTTCTGAGATTTTTTTGGGAAAAATTTGTTTGGTTTGATTACTCTTAAAAAAGTGTTTGTTGTGTATATTTTAAAAAAATTTCTCCCAAAATCAAACCAAACAAGGCCTGAGTCTTATGCCAATGCCTGTTCTTCGAAAAATCTCCGGGACTACAACGATAAAGAACAAAAATGCATATGAATGATTATATGAGTTGTGCGAGCTCTAATCTGTTTGAGCTGGAGAACATTGGTGTGATTGGGGTTGGAGCGTACAGAGAGTGAACAAAAATGCATATTAATTATCTTTTTTTATTTATTATTATTTGTTTATTTGTTCATAGATCTAAAAGTAAAATTTGATTTTAATTCATTCATTAGTATGCATTTTATTTTTTGTAACAGTAAAATTTTACTCTGGTTAAGAACATGTTGATTTTCTTAACGATATTAAATTTTACTTTGAATTATAATAAATTTTATTCTAATTCAGGGTAAAATTTTACTCTGAAATACACTGTGAGGATGACTTTACAGGAGAGCTGATACATATATACATACATATATATATATGAGGGTAGTATCGTAAAATAAACAAATTTCAAAATATTAGGAGGTTTTGAAAGGATTTATATAATTTTTGTCATTTCAAAAGACAAATTAGACAGTCTATCACCAAATCCCCTCCCCCTCCCCCCCCCCCCAAAAAAAACCATGCAACATTAAACCAGAATTATAATTATAAAAAAATCACAGATCAAACTGTAAATTACGATTTACTTATTTTAAAAATCAAGATCAAATTGTATGTTAAGAAAATCAAACTATGTAATTAGGTTCAAGTCACACCGATTTCCGACTTTTTAAATTTTTTACTCAATCATACTTTTATGTGTAGTCATTTATTACTACATCAATATATATAGAATTTCCATATATATAAAAGAAAAAAGTTGCACACTATGATTTTTCCATCATAAGTTCAAATTATGAAAATAACATTGCCACATAAGAAAATAAGATTGAATATATTTGACCATAAAAAAAAATCGTGAGCACTGAAACATTTTCCTTTATTTCATATGGGTTATGAATCATGATTTCTGGGTGATGTAATTTCCACAAACAGTAAAACTCCAAATCCAATTCGTTGCTACGTTTAGAATGGAATAATAAATTATATTAAAATCCTTGAAATGAATTCAAAAAATGTTCTAATGAAGAAGAAACAAACCATGTAACATACAAATTGAAGATTATTACTTGGGAGAGAGAGAGGGTCCCTGTATGCCTCATATAGGTTATCCATAGAACCTTTAGCCCTCATCAAACCCTTCCCCCCACTGTTCAGCTTTGATAGTCCCATGCCATGGAAGCTGTCACACATCACACACAACATTTAGGCTCCATTTGTATTTATGAATTAGAAATGCATGAATATAATATTAATCATTCAAGGAGAGAAAGTAAGAAGAATAGCTCATATTTAGATATGATAGTTTATCTATGTATTTCAATATTATATTAAGAAATTTATCATGATAGATTTGAAATACCTATGAAAAAAAATAATTATTTGGAATCATTCTAAATATTATCTTTTTAGTTACAAAAATGTTACAAAAAATACATCTTTTTCAGTTTTTCTATCCACCAATAATAGCTAATTCTTCAATATTTTTATAAAATTAATTTAAAATACGTCCAATCAAACAGACTCTCTTAATGAATTTCTTAAAATATTTTAGACAATAGCTTTAGATGATATCATTCAAGATTTTTTTTTTTTTTTTTTGGGATCAGTTGCAGTACTCTCCACCCAACTGATTTTTTTCAATCATATTTGATTTGAGAATAACGGATTTTAACTCAGTTGATTCATATTTTGCGAATAACTAAAACATCTTTGTCGGGATGACTTACCCTTCCTTATCCAATATTAAAAGGTTTATCACACTTCTTTTTTCAAGAGGTTCACAGTATTTCACATAAACAAAACACAATCTAATAGAAAATGATCTAGGGCTTCTAACTTATCAGTTAGTTAACGTTACTTTATGCCTATGGTTAGTCCTCTAATAGGCTAGTTACCAAACTTAAAATATAGTTAATATAGTTAAAATTAAGCAATGTTATGCAACGTACCTGTTGCAGAGATAGTCTAGTGTTAGATAATGTCTCAATGGGACTGTCTAGTGTTAGATAATGTCTCAATGGGACTGAAGTGTAAGGTTTATGTTCTGAAATTTATGTTTACATCCAGTTCTTGTCAAATCCAACTGCCCAGAAGAAATATCCACCGAGGCCATTTGCTGGAGCAAAGTTCACCTTGTTGCTGATCGATTCCGTGTCATCATACCCAATCCAATCGGTTCCTGCATATGAGTACGTGGACACAGTCTCTTCATCAAACACAACAGAGGCATTGTTTGCCAAATTAAAATCCACAATATCACTATACTTCATGACCCCTAAATAGTAGGGGTGGTCAACGGATGCACCGACCCGACCCCATATGGATGGATGTGTGACACGTGACGGACGGGTGCGGGCCCATTTTCTGGCTTTTCTCGGGTTCGGTCGGGTGGCGGTTGGCTTTTCTCGGGTTCCCGCTTTTGTTCTTTTTTAATTTTATTTTTTTATTCCCCCCCTGATCTCATCTCACCACACTAACCTATTTCATTCAGCTTCTTCGATACTCTCTCTCTCTCTCACCCCCGACCCCTACCCATACCGACGGCGACGACGATCGAGCGACGATCTACACTGTAAAAGCCATCGCCGATCGACGATATTAAAACCCTAACCATTGGCACTCTTCGACCTGAAAGAGGATCGACCGACGATCGTGGTGTGGTGGTGAGATTATGTCTTCTCTTCTTCTCTTATTCTCCTCATTCTCTATCTCTAATCTGTTCGTTCTGTAATTTTTTTTTTCCGACTTCGACGACCTCTAAAGTTCTTATTTTCTGCAATCTGTTTGTATTCTATATATATATATATATTTTTGGTTCTGTAATCTGTTTGTTCTGATTTTCCTTTTTTTTCTTTTTTTGGTTCCAGTTTGTTGTAAGAGGAACCAGTGGAAGAGAAGAGAGGTGCTACAGTGTGAAGAAGCTTACACACAGGAAAAATAAGTGTAAGTTTCCTATTTTCTTTCCCTCTCCATACACCAATTTTTTGTATTATGCAACCTTGACTTGAATCTGTTTACAATGTGAAGAAACTGAATCTGTTTTTGGATATTGAATAGGGCACCAATTTTTTTTTTCCAATTTTTTGGTTCCAGTTTTTTTAACAATGTCAAGTGGCTAAGGTTTGATAAACTGAATCTGTTTTTGGATATTGAATTTGTAGGCAAATTTGTGAATGAAAAATGGAAAAACTGAATGAACTAAGGTTTAGCATGAAAAGGGTTTAAGGGGTCTTGGGTTTAATTTATGTCATTTAGTGCCCAAGATATGTTTAGGACTAAGGTTTAATCTGTTTTTTGAGGACTACTGCTGCAGGTTGTTATTTGTTACAAATGTACAATAGTTGTGTTATTGTGGGCTGGTGAATTGCCTCTATTTGATTTACACAACAGTCACCTGTTAAGGTTTATGCAATACGTGAGATACTAGCCTACTACGTGTTCTGCTAAATTGATTTTAAGGACAAATTTGATTAATTTTGACATGTTTGTTAACAAAATGGCTACTTTCTTGAGGGGTCTCAATTTTCCACTCTCTTCATTGTTACGAGAAAAACATAATGAATAAGATTAGAGACACCACTGTTTACCCAATCCCATTGCGATTAGGAGGTAGAAAATGGTATTATCATTGGCAATACTGATACATAATTTATTAATAGTTACAAAAGATCCAGATCCCTAACACTCCACCTCGCAAAAAATAGCGAAAATTTCTGCGTGTAACAAAAATAAAAAAAAGTTCTACCACTAGCAAAATTGAGACAACATATCTATGCAAAGACCCGTTTCAGCCGCAAGTAGAGTCAGAATCACCTTGTTCAAATGGATAACTTGGCCAAAAACTAAACTTCCAGCAGGAAAGGGACTTCCAGAGCAGCAAAAGAGAGACTTACAGTTTGTGTGACCATGTAATCAATCTGAGCTTGTGTCCATACTTGTTTCTTTATTTTGATAGGCACACTCTCACTGACAATTTTAGTATGCATTGCACATAGGTGGTGGTTGAGGAACTAAGTGCACATTAATTTAGTTATTTTTTTTGAAAGTGTACATGTTAAATTATGTCAAAAATTTGTAAAATTTTAAACCGCCAAACCGATCGCATCCATTCGCCAATCCGCATCCGCCGGATTGGTGGACGGATGCGGATGGATTTTCTCCAATCTGCCAATCCGGCGGACGGATGGCGGATTAGAGGTTCAGTGGCCGCAACTGACTCGCGACCACCCCTACTAAATAGCCAGGTCCTGTCCCATTTGTTGACAACCCGGCCCTGGCCATTCACCTATTAAAAAATTGAAAGGCCCAACAATTTGACAGCAGGAACCCAATACAGCAGTAGTTTGAAAGGCCAACAGTTAAGGCCCCTTTTTTCCAACAGTTAAGGCCCAACAACAACTTGAAAGGCCCCTTTTTTCTAATTCTTAACCCTACCTTCTCTTCATCCAATTTTTCTTACAGTTTGTTTGACAGCCCCAAGCCAACAAAGCAACGAAGCAGCAGCACACAAACAGAGCAAAGCACGCGGACGGAGCAGCAGCAAGCACAGGTAATTTTTTAATTTTTTTTTTTCTTTCTATTCAATTAGTTTAATATTTGTATTGCCTTTTACTCAATTAATTGCAATTATAATATTAGTATTTACATCATTAAGAAGAATTTGTTTAAGTTTAATAGTTCACATCACATAATTTAAAAGTTTTGTATTGTGTTTTGTTCACATTACATAATTAAATCTTTTGTCCTTTACCTTTAAAAAAAAAATTCATTCAATGAAAAAAAAAATATGAAGGCCCCAGATATTTAGTAGTTGATTATCGGCTTTGGGCCCCGGAAATCTCAGGGCCGGGCCTGTTTCCCATCTGTAAGCGTTGGAAGTAAACTGTGCGGAGATCAAACAAACGGCCAGTCCACATTCTAGGCCACGAGATAATCGATGCGATGCTCTGTTAAATTCATTGCTCTTATTTGATTTGGGAACTTGCTTTTCAATTTAATCTCTTTTTTTTTTTCTTTTCTTTTCTTTTTTTTTCTTTTCTTTTTTTTTAAATTATTGATTGCATTGCTTTTAATTTTGATTTGTGCCTTAAATCTAATTTCAATGCCTATTTTTTTAATCTAATTTTTTTGTTGATTAAATTTTGTCATGCTTTTGTTTTGCCTGAATCAAATATTTTCTTCAATTGTAATCTATCTCAGTTGAATTTCTCTTCAATTTAAGATTAATTTTATAATCATGGTTGTTCTGTATATGAAAGGAAAAAATAGAAAAACTAATTCAATTTAAATAAAATTAAGTAATTTCATTTTGCCCCACAGTTATTTTTTTAAATTTTAAATTTTTTTTTTAAAATTTATATAAAAGACCCCCCATTTTAATGTTCGCCTTGGGCCCTGAAAAACTTAGGGCCGGCTCTGGTCACAACCCTACTAACAGGGGCCTAACCAATGAGAATGATGTAGGTGCATTACGTGGTATTGGCTTGAATCAAACTATATTTTTCCTCATCCTTATATTGGAGATCTTTTAAAATATGAATTGCAACTTTTATTTGCTCATTTGTTTGTTCAAATTTTTGTTTTTAAAATTTTTTTTTTTATACGAGAATTCATGATATGATTATCAATACATGATGTATATTAGATTTGTAGATGGGTCGAGCTAAACAAAGAATGGAACTCATAAGAAACGAAAAGGCTCGCTATGTAACCTATCAAAAGAGAAAGAAGGGCTTGAAGAAGAAGACTAGTGAACTAGAAACTCTATGTGATGTCCAAGTCTGCCTGATCATCTATGGACCTAAGTTAGATGATAATTCCACAGAGGTAGAAATCTGGCCCCAAAATCCCAATGATATTCAACGCTTGATTCACACCTATAGAAACCAATCCATTGAAGATCGTCATAGGAGGACGCTTGATTTATCCAACTTTTTTGAGAACCGAAACCAAGAGATTGAAGACGCACTTGTCAAACTACGTAAGAAGAATGACAAGGCTTTGTACTCTACGTGGGATGATCGTTACAATGACTTGTCGGAGGGGCAGCTGAGAGCCTTTGAAGGTATGTTGGAGGGTAAGCTTGCGGATGTGAAGGCCAGGGTTGAATTCATGAAGGGAACTGGAGCATTGGCAAGTCTTAATGATATGGAACAAACCACTCAACAAAACCATTCAAATTATTTCATGCAAGGCTTGTTTGGTACTACAAGTTTGCAAATGGGGATTATCCATGAGAAGATGCCTATTTCTTCGTTGAATTCGCTGTATGAAATTGATGGCATCCCTCTTCATTACCCTTTTGATCAGACTGATCACCAGGGAATTGTTGAGCTTGATGCAAAATCCATGGCAATTAGTCCAATGATGATGCCAATGAACAACATTAATGACACTCATTACACTCAACTTGGCGGTATGTCTAGCAGCAACTTGCAGTGTATTGATCCACTAGAGAAGTCGATATATTATGATCCAATAATGTTGTTGCCATCTCCAGAGTCTGTTTTAACAGGAGTCTCGTGCACTGAGTCGTCCTTTTCAATGTCTAGGATGATGGAGAACGAGGTTGGTAAAAATCATCATCCTTCACCCTCTATGGCTTACTATGGCGATTCAAGCATGCAGACAATGTCACCATATATGCAGTACCTGAAGATGGCAAGTGGTCCTTCTCAAGTTCATGCATGGCAGATGGAGGAGTACTATAAAGCCAATGAGTTTCAAATGAAGAACCAGAAGTGAATTCAATTCAGGTTTAAGTTATGGATTCTAATGGTACATTTGGTAGTAGAAACTGATTAATTAGTGTGGAAAGGGAAGTACCCAATTTTACTTTACTTTATTTTATTTTATTTTTAAATTTGGTGTTTTAATAGCTTAGGTCTCCTTAAGTTTAATTAATGACTATTTATATGGACATATTAACCTTTTAACTAGGGTTCTAAATTCTAATTGGTAAAGTTGCATTTATATATAATTAAACTAAATTGCATACAAGTATTTTTGCTGGCACTTTGGATGTGAATTAAGAGACTGTTGACAGTCAAATTCAAGTCGATTTCCTTCACTTCATTAATGCCATGTCATATATATTGATCAAATGTCTCGGTCAGGTAGTAATTTTTTTTATTGGTGGAAGAATAATTTTTTATTCATGTAAAAAAATTTCAATTGTTGGATTGAGTCAATGTTTTAATTTGACCAATTGATAGGGCTGCAATGAGCTGAAGTGAGCAAAGTTTTAAGGTGCTCATACTATTTTTTTAGTTTTGCAAATAATGAATTTTTTGAGACACGGTTACCGGACTACTCTATAGCATAAATTTTAAATATATTCATACACTACCAACTATGTATATATATAAATAAGTCCAGACGCATCATCAAGAAGTATTGTCTAAATGATTTGAATCTGCCATGCTTCATGAGGACCCTTGAAAAATCATGCATGAGGAAAATTATTAGGTAGTTTTGGAGTATCGTGTGGTGTCATCTATGTGGTGCTTGAGGTAAATGAAAAATTGTAACTTCACAAAATAGACAATATGTCACATAATATTTCAAAATACTTAATAATTATTCCAATAATTAACCATCACCTGAGAAGTTATTTAGTGGTATTAAAGTAGCGGTCAACATCATTCATTGCATGACACTAATCATGTTATTTTTCAAAAAACAAACATAAAACAAATTAAGTCACATAATTTTAATAATAAAAATTAAATAGTGACAACACATAATTTTTGGATGAATTGGCAGTTTTGATTGCAAATGAAGGATACATATGGGGGTGGGCGGCAAACATGGTTGTGATGCCTCTCGGGTGAGGTAACTAACTTGCAAAGCCAAGCCCATGGAGGAGGGAGCTTTTGACCACCTCATATGAGTTGTCCCCCTTTGTCGGTCCTTACTTTCTTCTTTCTTTTTCTATTTTTTTCCCTTAATTTTCATTGCATATTTGTATGTTAATTATTTAATATTTCTCCAACAAATCTAATTGATATTTTAAATTAATCGGTTTTTGGTTGTATTTCTGCTTTAGTTAAACTAATTCAGTTGATGATTTATTGGAAGTGATGATTTCTTGGTAGGGACTTTCATCTTTCCCATGACTAACTAGACTAGATGTTGAGCCGGGAGACAAGTTACACCTATTGGTATGGCGTCGACCGAGACAAAAGAGTAGCCTAGTGGTTGGGAGCTGCTTTAGGCACGGGGATTGGTTTCCATTTCTCTGTTTATTTGAACTCATTAGTTGTTTGTTTTTTTAATTTGTGTGCGTGGTTGATTAGTTAATTATAATACAAGTTGGCGATGTGCATACTTTTCCAGCCATAGAAGCAAGTGAGTTGTCCAAGTTTTTTGAAACTCTATTTATTACCTTTCAAGTGACTACTGCTTCACTGCACTTTTGACACCCATGTTCTAACAGAGACCATAATAAACTAAAATGATTAACAAATGAATTCAACAGATCTAAAGTAAAACCATAATGGTACGGGTGATGCCTACTAAGGCTTCGTTTGGAAAGTGGATTGATTTTTTAATTTTTTGTTTATTTTAGCCTAGAACTTAAAAATCTTATTTGGGAAGGACTTTTTAGTTTTTTTGACTTTTTGTGAGAGAATGAATGTAATGATTATAGGTTGGATGTTAGTTTTGTCTTATTAGATTAAAAAGTTTATTTTGTCTTTTTGTGACTAAAATAGTCTCAAACCTAACCTATCCCAACCCAACCCTTGTAACGCCCTCAAAATAAACCCATAATATTCACAATACTAACATGCATTGATTAAGAAAACAAAACATTATTCCATTCATCAAATAAACCCATAATATTCACAATATTAACATGCATTGATTAAGAAAACAAAATATTATTCCATTCATCAGAGTAATCTTATTAAAAGACATTACTTGTAATAACGAAAGTAAATGCCCTACGGGCTTACATCTTTCCAAGCCAACACTTGGACACAAAAGTATGAGTACTAACTCATTTACACATTAAGCCCTAGGCTTGAGTTTACATGTAATATCAAAATAAAACAAAATAAACAACTAATCTAAACAGAGTTTTTAATTCCAAATCCTTCTAAGCTAAGTCCTTGGAGGTAGCATATCACCTGAACCTGAAAATGATGTTCCCGTATAGGGTGAGCCACAGCCCAGTAGAAATATACTAAACCAAATATAAGAATTGACTAAAGCAATAGCATTCGATAGATGGTTAACACAACATAATCAACTACATCACTATACAGTTTCATGACACTAATGTCCATCACAGGTTTCACTTTCCGTTATTATTTAACTTTCCAATTATACATACATGGCTCAGAATCTGGCCAAACTACAATATGAGACTACATCTCACATTAACATTACTTCCAATATCAATAATTCATACGAGACCAAAGCTCATACTGAAACACTTCCATAAATCAATAAGTACATATATGTGTTGTACTAATGGAGTCCATCCCCTTTCTTCTTCTAAACAGGTTTGAGAGTCCATCCCTTATCTTCTCTCAAACCATGGAGTACATCCCATATCTCCTCCCAAACAATATGTATATACAATGTATTAAACACTTGTCATACATAATATTCAATCAATACACAAATTCGCTGTATTAATTCAATTGTCATATTCAATGACTCATTCAATGTGATTAGTTTCAGTTTTCCCTAATCAACATACAATGTCTACAACAATCACGACTATCCTCCACCGATAGCCCAAAACAGTTATTTCTAAACAGGAAATAAATGTATCAATAAATATGAAACCACATTCTCATAGGTGAGTGATTAAACTATCCAACTACACCATTTAAGCTCATAATTTCCCAATTTCATGAATTAGACTTAATTCCACAATTTTTCCAAAATTAATTATACAAATTAATTTTTATTACAACAATTAGGGTTTTTCCCCCTTTTCTCAAAATCAACCCTAAGGTTCAATTATCTCAATTTAACACACAAACATATGTTGTTTAATAGATGAAAAAACCCCCTTTTCAAATTATAATACAAACCCTAATTTTTCAAAATTACCACATGACACCAACATATCAAAAATACCAAAACTTAGGACAAAACCTATAATATGGAGTAGGAAATCCCTACCTCGAAGTGCAGAACTCAAATGGATAAGATGGCGAAAACCCAATGTGCTCCAAATCCAAGATTGTTCAGATTAAAATGAAGCACTCGACTCACTCTATCTTTTTAACAAAGGACTTAGGGTAGAAATACACTCTAAGTAGATCAAACCTAAGAGAGAAGGTGTGTAGAGGGAGAGAAAACATGGACCTAGGATTCTGAAATCAAAAAGAGGATGAAAAAATGTTTTAAAAACCGCTGCTGCCTATTTAAATAAAACAGGCTCGCTCGAGCAAAGACTTGGTCACTCGAGCGACCAGACACAGAAAACCCTCACTCGAGCCAAGAATACCTCACTCGAGCCAACAACCCAGAAGCTTGCTCGAGCGACAAAAAGCTCGCTCGAGCCAACACCTCAAACCCTCAGGTCTGCAACCAGACGCACGCTCGAGCGAAGGAACGCTCGCTCGAGTGAAGAACAAAACTAGCTCGCTCGAGCGAAGAAAAGCTCGCTCGAGCTAAGAAACACAACTTTCAGGTCTATACCTAGACGCAATCGCTCGCTCGAGCGAAAAAAACCTTGGCTCGAGCGACGGACCAAAAACAAAGAGCTCGCTCGAGCAAAGAACTGCTCGCTCGAGCGAAGGGTTAAAATTCTGAGCAGCAACCCTTTGCTCCCAAACACTACCAACTTGTAACAAACCTGCCCAATGCATCCCATAACTCAGAAATAAGAAATTAAAGGACGACAACAACAATTTTATAACAACAGGATCCACGGAACCTAAGTCCGGATACAACAACCAAATGGGAAAAGACCGAGGTCGCTATAACCCTCCTTCCCAAACAAGCTATATATATAGCTCATGAGTACAAGCACAAAAGCTAATCAAAATCCATTAGTGCTCACCCATCATCCCCTATAGAAATAGGGTTACAAACCGAGCTATCACATTCACAATGCCAATCAATTAACATGGGCACTGCCATTTGTGTCATGCCATTTTAACTACCATATTAGTGGAAATATCATTGGGATAGTAATAAAATAATTTCAATTTTATGATAATCTTTTTGAATACAAGTCATTTTTATATGTTATTTCGTATATGATACAAGTTTTTTATATTCAAGACTTGCTTCAAAAAATTCACTATGAGAATAATATTATTTCATGACCGTCCAACTCATTTGTTATTTTATTTTTATATTACGGTTTGAATCTCTCAATATCCACCTGTATTTTTTAGACTAGTGTGGCCTATTTATTATATTATTTTTGAGGATAAAAAATATATTTATATAGTACATAGTCTATTCTATAATGATTAAAATACCTTCATCAGAATATCTTATCCATCTCATCCTATCCTCAAATCAAACATGATCCTATTTTCAATTGTTCACAGTAGTTCACGTCATCAAAACACAGTCTAATTAAAGATGATTTAGGCGTGCTGATCAATTAATTGACTTGTACCTATGGTTAGTGTTGTAATATGTTGGCGTCCAAAGCTCTAAAATATAACTAATATGCGAAAATGGCATATTTCCAGTCCACACTCATGCAGTCCGCGCATGTAAACTGATCATGGGTTCTACTTCGATGATCTAATATGTTCATTTTAAAAGTCTATGTATATGTATTAAACAAAATGAAATTAGATTATATTTATCTTTAAAACAAAAAAAATTGTGAATGGTTTATTTTCGAAATCATAATTACTATATATTTTTTCAAGACAAATATGATAAATATGTATTTTTATAATTGTCAGATTAATTATTTTTATTAATTAATTAATTAATTTTTATTTTACAAATAATATATACACATGACTAATGAATCAAATCATCATAACAAAACACATGGTGGCCTTTAGACCAAGGGCATCTCAAAGCCTATTTGAAGTCTGAAGTAAAATTTTTAATTAGAGTTCTATAATTTTTTATATTGTAATTTTATTTTTTATACTATAATACTATTAAAATTCGTAACAACATTCTAACCTTCACAATTAAAATATTTTTATTAAATTGTCTTAATTAAGAGCATCTCTAACGTTTCATCAAATTTAAGTAAAAATTTGAGTAAAAGTTTGATCTGATATGATACGTTCCAATCGTTTCGTTAAATTTGGCTTGTCATTTAGCCTAGAGTAAAATTTCATGAAATCTTTTCCAATTCAATCATCCACCCAATTGTCCGGCTGATTGTCTACCCAGTCGTCCATCCGATCGTCCACCAATGGTCACTTATGAAATTTGATGAAAGGTTAAATGCTCCCTTAATTTGTTAAAAGTTTTGATTTTTTCTTAATTTGATATGAGATTGATGACAAAGTTGAAACCTAAAAAGTAAGTATTTTTTATCAAATTCAAATTTAATAAAATATCTGAGTGAGGATTAGAGATTATCTATATAATGAAAATCTAATGATGAGATATTTTTGTATCCAATGAGAGATTGCTCTACTCTGTTTCTTATTTGACTAAAGTCAAGATATATATTGGATGACGTGAAATTTTTTCGGAAAAACTATATCACAGTGTGTGTTAGAAAAAAAAAAAAAATGCAAAATAATGATAAATATTAATTATTAAAATTATAATATTTTTTTAATGAGTAATTAACTTTTCCTGCCACCATTGTGCACCAATTGTCCCAAATTTTTATTTATTTATTTACCTATAGATTTTTTAATTAGAGATTTATTAAAAAATTCTTTTTCAAGTGTTTGTATCTCAATTAGTTCATAAAATATTTTTGTATTCTAATAAGTCCTATATTTAGATATTTGATCTACCAAATCTTAATTATCATATTTAAGGTATTTTATGGATATTTCTACCCTTATAAATATTTTTTGAACGGTTAGCAATTTGGTGATGTGAACATTCATATTTTGCAATGTAAATATTCACATTGACGTGTGAATGTTCATATTGACAGTGTGAACATTTATATCGACGATGTGAACATTCACATCACGGAACATTCACACTATAAATGTGAATATTATTAAAGGTATTTTGGTAACAATGTCAGTAATAAGACTTATTGAAACATAAGAAAATAATATAAATTAAATAAAATATAAGTAGGTAAAAATAAATTTATTAAAAAGTGCCCCATTTTGATACTTCAATTTGGAAAAACTATTTACCTTGAGCTAACTTCACCTTGTCTATGGGGCGTTGTTTTGTCATCCACTACATAGGCATTATCCATATGTCCTCTTTTGATTTTTGGTTGATCACCGTGTTGAATTAGTCCCACTAGTGATGGACGGCTTTCTAAAAAAAAAAAAAAATCAAATTAGAACACTATAAACTAACCTAACCCCATCAAAACTAGTCAAGCCAACATTTTCTTCACACCATAATGTTGTTAAATTCTTTCAACTACATCCAAAATTTCTTATGAGACATAGCTAAGCACGACACTCCAAAAATCTCTACAAAGCAATGCCCACTTGCCTTATTGCATGAAGGCATCTCTCTCTCTCTCTCTCTCTCTCTCTCTCTCTCTCTCTCAGTATGTACTAAAAAAAACCATAGTATTGTGGGTACTACATTGACTACACACCAAAAAAAAAAAAAAAAAACAATGGCAACCCTCAAAGGTTACTACAACCAATGGTGGAGGTAGAAAATTAAATTAGAGGAGGCACTTATTAATTACAATATCGAAAATTTTTACAAAAATATTTCACGCAAGTTTTTATGATTGATTTCGAGAAACATAAGAAAAATAATGTTATTTGTAATTAGTGTATCATGGACAATATAAAAAAAAATATAGATATAAGTCTTAAAATAAATTATATAATGATAAAAAAAAATTTATACAAAATTTGATTAAAAATTCAATATAATGGTAATACCACATCATCATTGATATGTGATATCACCAACTAATAGTACATAAACACGTAGAGAGTGAACCTCACATGTCAAATATAATTAACAACCCAATAAATTTAATATCTTTACAGTGAGATTACTTATACTTGCATGTCAATAATAATGACATCACCGTTACATTAAAAAAATTTCATAGATAATATGGTTTATACTAGTCTCTTCATTTTTAATTAAAACAACCATTATTATTCTCATAATTTTAAAAATGTCATTGACATTTCACCCTAATAACATTTTTGTAATTTTTTTTATTTAAAATATTTTCTTCATTTTTGCAATTTTTTTTTTTTAAAAAAAAATCCAAAATCCAGGGGGGCACGTGACCCCCCTGGGCCTTTACTCCCTCCGCCACTGACTACAACTGCTAGTATTGTCTTTGCGTTTTTGTCATCTTGACTATTGCATCCTATTATGCCATGGCCTCAACCTCACCATCTCAGGTAATCAAAGGGGCTTATTGGCCTTTAGGGGCCTCGGATTTGCCTCCGTCATCCATCGATACTACGTTGTTCACTCACATCTACTATACTTTCTTTTGCACCTAACAATGTCATTTCAAGTTTGATATCTCAAATTTAACAGCCTCGATGCTCTTGGATTTTACGTCTACGCTCCATGCGAAGAAACTGCCAGCGAAAATGCTTTTTTCCATCGGTGGAGCTGGCGAAGACCCAAGTATCTTTTCCAACATGGTATCTAGTGGTCACTCAAGGAGGATTTTCATTGAGTCATCCATAGAAGTAGCAAGAAAGTTTGGTTTTGATGGTGTTGATCTTGATTGGGAATCTCCTCAAAACTCAAAAGAAATGGAAAATTTGGGCCTCTTACTCCATGAATGGCAGGCTAAAGTCCATAAAGAGTCCAAGGCAATGGGCCAGGCCCCTCTCTTGCTCACCGCATCCATGTACTTCTCAGTGGACTTCCTTCTCTTTGATGTCCAACGCTCATACCAGGTGGGCAGGCCTGACTCTAGCCATAGGCCCACAAGACCATGGCTTTCCATTGCTTGATCTTGCCTTTATTATATATGTTACACAATTGTGGTTTATAAACTTCTGTGTACTTATTGGTTTTCTAAACATTGGCAAGATACTCTACATTCTTTTTACTTTTTTTTTTCTTTCTATTTCCTAGTCATAAATTTCATAGTTTTCCATCTTTTAGCAGTTTTTCTGGTCAATCAACTTTTAACGATAGATAAAGGAGTTAAATATATATATATATATTTAGGGAGATACACCTTCAAAAAGGTGCACATGGTATACCTTTCATAATTTTTTTACAAAATTTTATAATTTAATTACAAAATATTGTAAATTTTTCAATGCAAAAGTTATAACTTTTTTTTTTCTTTCTTTCTTTCAATGAAAAATATCATAACAAAATCCCAAAGTGTCATAATATTATCATTCTTAATTTTAGGATGCATATCATAAATTCAATATTCATAACTTCACTACAAAATATCATAACACATTATAAACAATCATAACGTTTATCATAAAAAATCATAATTTTTTTACGATATACATCATTTTAAAAGATATACATTATAAATTTCTCCATATATTTATGACCCTAAATTCTTCTTTTTAAATATTTTCTTCACTTCCTATTACGGTCATTAGAAATCCAATGGAAAACAAAATAGTGGAGCTTGGTCAATAATCTAATTAAGAGT
This sequence comes from Camellia lanceoleosa, assembly GCA_025200525.1. Taxonomy (NCBI): domain Eukaryota; kingdom Viridiplantae; phylum Streptophyta; class Magnoliopsida; order Ericales; family Theaceae; genus Camellia; species Camellia lanceoleosa. The sequence goes on from CM045764.1 coordinate 69,941,420, forward strand.
AATATTATTTTATGGCTCAAAATAGTGGTTTATTTTTTATTTATTTATTTTTTAAATTCAAGCCTCTATTTGATCCATTATGCGAGAGGGTAGTCCCACGCGAACTTCGTTCGAGTCTTGGTTCTAACCAAAAGTGGCATTAGGGGATTCCTTTTTAAAATAATAATAATAATTATTGTTAAATTTTTAATTTTTATTTTGGTATTCTAAAAAATAACTCTATAATATTTTGATATCATTCTTTGTTTAATTTTGCTCTAAACCAACTAATAACAACCATAAGGGTGAAAATACGAGCTAAATTCAACCATAAGAACGAGATTGGAGAGGTCAAACCTTGTTAATAAGGTTGAGTAAAATATAATCCAATCTGTTAAATTACACAAATCTATATTGTAACGCCCCCAATAAATACAGTAAATATGATCCAAAGTACAATTAATAAATACATCAATCAGAGTGTGGAATCCCTTTCATTATATGAAGATGATAATACAAAAGAGTTTAACATAACTAAATGCCCTTCGGGCTTACACCTTTCCAAGTATTGACTTGGTTACAACAAAAGGAGACTAGCTCATATAAATTTAGCCCTAGGCTATACAAAAATATAACAAAACAAGAAGCTCTTGCTTCCCAAAGACTCCTCCAATGCTATTGCCTTGGTGGAGGCATGCCATCAGTACCTGAAAATGTTTTTCCCAAAATAGGGTGAGCCACATCCCAATAGGAATCATCTAACATAGTATATGAAATTTAGCAAATGTCTAAGTGCTATATGTGTATATAATGCCTGTGACAGAACGTCCATAAATTCATATACTCATAAAATATCATATTCAAATCTTAATCCATTTTCTTTCAATTCGTATTTCGTTCACTTATCTTTCTCAATCCATGAGTTATTTCATTATTTCTCAATAACCAAACTGAGGCTACAACTCAATGATTTTTCAAATCTTACAACAAATATACATAAACACTTCAACCTTCCATTTCACAAATATTTCGTCCGCGGGCAACCGTCAAATGGGACTCATGTAAACGTAGGCTATACAAGCATTACAATTGTCATTTTACGGATATTTCGTCCGCGGGCTAGGCATCCATGTATAATTTTGGGACTTTCACCTAGAACACTCCGGCCAACTTAATTATAATGGAGTCCATCCCCTTTCTCCTCCTAAGAAATGGAGTCTATCCCCTTTCTCCTCCTAAGAAATGGAGTCCATCCCCTTTCTCCTCCCAAACAATCATACATATACAATGTATTTAACAATATGATCATATTCAATGATAATCAACTATGGGATAGTTTCAATTCACCTAATCCACATGTAATTTCTACAACAATCAAAGCTATCCTCCACCAATAGCCCAATACAGATATTTCTAAGAAGATATACAATCTCAAGACAGATAATTTATCCAAATTTTTCCAAAGATGAGACACATCATCTATCCAATTTTACCATCCATTTCAATACTTGACCAATTTCATGTTTACAACATTAATTTCAACTATTTATACAAAATAGATATAATAGTCATCTTAGCAAATCCCCCTTTTGAAAATATTAACCTAAGTACCAAAATCACCCATTTGACAAAACAAGACTCCATTTTCAAAATCCAAGTTCGTCTATTTCGTTCTCACCAAAACCCTTCTTTTACATTTCACCCAAACTCTAGGTTTGGCTCAAAATACTCCCAAACCTCACCATCGTTACACAATCCACAAATAACTAAGCTAAACATCATAACAAAGTGTAGAAAACCCCTACCTCAAAGAGAGAAGATGAGCCAAGTAAGGATGGAGCTTCAAAAATGACAAAATCCAACTTTAATCGAGTCAAAATGTAGATCTTGAGATGCTCCAAATTTTTATCAAAGGAAGTAGGGTGAAGAGATCAATAGATTTAGGTCAAAATGTAGAGAGAAGGTGAGTTTTAGAGAGAGAGGCTATCAACTTTAGGGTTTTAGATGAAAAGATAGGAAAAAGTGATGTAAAAAGTCGCTTTTATGATCTGATATACGTGCAGTCCACTTGAGCAGAGAGTTTCACACTCGAGCATCAGACACAAAGATTTACTCCGCTTGAGCACAAGAAGAGGCCAGCTCAAGCGTAGAATACATACCTCCAGAACTTTTACAAACAACAAACTAACCGCTTGAGCTCAAGAAGGGATGCTCGAGCGCCAATCCGCTCGAGCGTGAAAGACACCCCTCTAGTACTTTTGTAGACGTACAACGTACTGAAGGTTTGCAACTCCTGCTTAAGCACGGGAAAGGCCGCTCGAGCGGAGGACCAAAATTCTAGACAACAAGGTTTGGGAAAAACAAGCAACCAACCTGTTCCAAACGCGACCACAATAACTCAAAGGCCAAATTCAAGAGATACAAGGGAAGAAAGAGGCAAACAACATTATGAAAGCATTAAACCCCACGTCTAGAATACCACAAGAGTCGGGTCAAAACCGGGATCACTATATATATCAATCCGCCCGCTAACTGTGGATTAGTTTGTTCTGCAGTTTGAAATTTATAATCCACCTTTAAAACTGTTCTGCTCCATTATGCATATATGAAAAATATTATACAAATTAATATCATATATTATATGTAAATGTATGACAATTGTTTAAAATTATTTCTCAATCAATTAATAAATTGAAACTGCTCAAACCGCGATTGATTATTAACCAATCTGTCATTTATAATTTTACAGAAAATCACACCGCACACGCCCGTAGTTGTTAATATAGGTCTTGCGTGTACATTAATTTTGGTTCAAATATTAATGTACAAAAAATGGCAAGTTTTTAAAAGATTCATATCTATGTAATTATTGGCAAGTCAAGTGTATTTTTGATTTAGTTTCCAATGTTAATATGTATTTAATATATATACATAGATATTTTTTGATTATTAGGCAAGTTAATCTTCTGCACTACAGAGGTCGTGAAAGAGAGAACCCCCCATATCTATTCTTTTGTGTTCTGGGTTTGAGAAGCTATGGAGAGAGAGAGAGAGAGAGAGAGAGAGAGAGAGAGAGAGAGGCCATTAAAGCTAAGTTACGTCTTTTCCATTATTTAACTTCTCTCTTTTCTTCTTTTTTTTTTTAAAATTATATTTCTTAGTAAAGGAACCTCTTGATGGCTTTCCATTGCTTGATCTTGCCTTTATTATTTATGTTACACAATTGTGGTTTATAAACTTCTATCTGCCACCATGAGTGTATACTTATTGGTTTTCTAAACATTGGCAAGATACCCTACATTCTGATTTTTTTTTTTTTATATTTTATTTCGTAGTCATAAATTTCATAGCTTTCCATCTTTTAGTAGTTTTTTTGGTCAATCAACTTTTAACAATAGATAAAGGAGTTATATATATATATATTTAGGGAGATACACCTTCAAAAAGGTGCACATGGTATACCTTTCATAATTTTTTTACAAATTTTTATAATTTAAATACAAAATAACACACATTGTAAACAATCATAACATTTATCATAAAAAATCATAATTTTTTTACGGTATGCATCATTTTAAAAAATACACATTATAAATTTCTCCATATATTTATGACCCTAAATTCTTCTTTTTTAATATTTTCTTCTCTTCCTATTACGGTCATCAGAAATCCAATGGAAAACAAAATAGTGGAGCTGTACTCAATAATCTAAATTTAATTGTAATAGTATTTTATGGCTCAAAATAGTGGTTTATTTTTTTTTTATTTATTTTTTAAATTCAAGCCTCTATTTCATCCATTATGCGAAAGGTAGTCCCACGCGAACTTCGTTCGAGTCTTGGTTCTAACCAATAGTGGGATAAGGGGATTCCTTCTTAAAATAATAATATTTATTATAGTTAATTTTTTAATTTTTATTTTGGTATTCTAAAAAATAACTCTATAATATTTTGATATCATGTTTAGTATGGCATTGAATCAAATTAATTCATGAAAAGTTATTGGGTAGTTCAAGAGCAAGTCTAGTTAGTCCTTCAACAACTTTTATAATTGGTGGATATTTTGATGAATTGACAGTAATATTCTATCACAACTCGGCTTGGCCCTGGCCCAATGCAAGCAAGGCCACCGCTTTGGGCCCCCAAAATTTAACTAAATCTAAGGGCCCCAAAATACTTTTAATCAATCTAATATTAGTAGCTCTAAATTAAGGCCCAGCCCAAGTTTCTTAACTTCACGACACAGTCCAGACAAAAGGCTCCAAAAAAAAAATGTGGGGTTCCAAATTGAATTACAAAAATATATTCGGTAAAGTATTTAAATAATAAAACTTTATCAATTAAACCTAGTGCTTTCTATTCCTTCCCATCTGTAAGCGTTGGAAGCAAACTGTGCGGAGACCAAACAAACGGCCAGTCCAAATTCTAGGCCACTAGATAATCGATGCGGTGCTCTTTTAAATTCATTACTCTTATTTGATTTGAGAACTTTGCTTTTCAATTTATTTATTTTTTCTTTTCTTTTTTTTTAAAATTATTGATTGCATTGCTTTTAATTTTGATTTGTGCCTTAAATCTAATTTCAATGCCTATTTTTTTAATCTAATTTTTTTGTTGATTAAATTTTGTCATGCTTTTGTTTTGCTTGAATCAAATATTTTCTTCAGTTGTAATCTATCTCAGTTGAATTTCTCTTCAATTTGGATTAATTTTATAATCATGGTTGTTTGTATATGAAAGGAAAAAATAGAAAAACTAATTCAATTTAAATAAAATTAAGTAATTTCATTTTGCCCCACAGTTATTTACTTATTTTTTTATTTTTTTTATTTTTTTGTAGTTTTATATAAAAGACCCCCATTTTAATGTTCGCATTAGGCCCTGAAAAACTTAGGGTCGGCCCTAGGTCTTCCCTAACTCCTGTAGCTTTCTTTGTCAATGATCTCATCTTCAATATTCAACAAGTTCAATTTTGTATTAGAAATGGTGTCTAAATAGCACTCTGTTTTGGTGAGTTGTTGATGGTCTTTAGTGTAACGCCCCGAAAAAAAATGAATCAACATGAACTCCCCCAAATTAATAAACATTCATTACACAATGATAATAATCTGTCCATCTTCACCTATATAATAAATAGGTTTAATACAAAAGTTCCACATGTGGTATACATTCACAACATAAAAGAATACATGAATCTATAGCATGTGAAGTATCAATTCTCAAAAATAATAACATGCCCTTAAGGGCTTACATCTTCCAAGGCAATAGCCTGGTTACACAAAATGGTCTCTCGGACCCAATCACATCAGCCCTTGGCTTACGAAAAGATCACAACAAAATAAGAGCTAAGTACTCTTTACAATTATCCACACCCTCAACTTGGCGGTGTAGACGTCCCCGAACGTCCCGGGAGGGAATCCCGTTTTGTTCATTGGGCTCACTACAGTTCGGACTCAAATGTCACGGTTTTGAATCTAATCCCGCAAAGTGCAATGCGAGACCAATAAATCACCAAAGAGTCCAAATCGGGCAAATCGTTTTGAAAAATAGATTTTTAGAAAGAAGTGCCAAACATGGACTGCTCTGCCAGATACAGAGTCGCCACCTAAATATTTTTTTTTAGGGGAATTTAGAAAACCCTGACTCGTGCCTAAGGCCACGTATCCGTCATCACCAAAGTTGCCTTGGTTCGGGAACTTGGGTACGATTGGGGAAGGTCATTTCATGAGCACCCCCGCTCGCCCGATCAAAGATCGGCCACTACTAAACATGATATCGAGTTTTTGAAAAACACACGTGCTCTTATTTCGGTTTATTAGCCTAGAATTACTATGTGATGCACACAACATACAAGTATAAACTGGATCACCTAAGTTGGAACAAAACATCTCATGTTTGTTTTTGAAAGCGGTTTGCTACTCGCAAGTAGACTAAAATGCGGATTTTGCCACCCTCAAGTGGGCTTAGAAAATATGGTGATTTGCCACTCTCAAGTGGGCTTGAAACTCGCAATCAATGAATTGTTCCAATTCAAATAATCCAACCTTCACCCACAGGCATTCAGGCAGTTATATCACATAAGCAAATAGCCTCATGGCAAGCATGCTATCATGGCAGTCACTCACACACATGCAAGGATGCTAAAGCATAAACACTTACCGAGTACTCGAGCCAAAAAAAGAAGCTAATTAGAAAACATGCATGAATCCTAACTATGCTGAGATGCCTAATGCAACACATGCAAGAATGCAACTAAGATAGGCTCGGCGATTCTAAGGTGGCATATGAGATGCAACAATCAGTACATGTATTTAACTTGGAATTGAAATACAATGCAGTTAGCATGATGCGCCGAGCCCGGTCCGTGCAAAACAGATAAATGGATGCAAACATGCGAACATATAGATGCTAATTAAAACATGCCCTAAAACTAACCGTCATAAGCTAGTAAATAAAAGGGAGAAAGACGTGGGGCTGGAAGACATACGACACATACACGCACACTTATTACAACATTGCCCTCTCGCAGAGGGTCCAAATAAATATTATACAACAAAAATGAATAACTAATTATTACACAACACTAGCTAATTAACAAATTAACTAAGAAAGCGAGTAAACTAGCATGCAATGCCACATGAAGTAGACTGCCTCATCTCCGTTTGGAATGATGAAAGATGCATGCATGCTCGAGTCGCCTTGTCGGGAAATCCATCGCGATGCCCCGATTTGCCTCTATTTACAATTAATCCCGTAACACTGTACAAAGCTCCAGATGGCTACTGACCAGTTTTTGTTGTTGGTTTCCGGTTTGCTGCAACAGAGAGTGAGAAAGGAGCATGGCAAAGTATTTTCAACATATGTGTGCATGACCACTCTCCCCATCATTGCATGAGCTCTAGGGAGTGTAGTCCTCGATCCTCGTGCCACCAATCACGCATCTCGATGCATGATGGCCGAGGAGTCAGATTGCACGACTCGATGTAAAATGAATGCACATATGAACACAATAAGGCCTAAACTCCATCATGGATAATCAAGAGTGTCGGCGACTGGGAATCGAAGCACGTTTCGTCATTTTGAGTACGAAACGTCCCTCGTTTCCCGTGTTTGGATTAAACCCTACTCCAAACACTATGCAACAACTAGAATGGCATGGCATGCAAACACGATGCAACAACTAGCATGCAATCCTAAACGAAATGCAACTAAGACATGCAAACATGCAAGGAATGACATGCAAAGGTGCAACTAGCATACGCAATGCTATGAACTACGAATGGCATACTCAATGCACATGATGCTATATGGCATACACAATGCGAGATGGACTTAAACTAAAATGAAAGGGCCTCAGCCACACTCAAATCAGCGGCCAAACATGATGGAATTAGGCAACAAAACACATGCAAACATGCACCAATGCAAGAGACCAAACCTAAGGCACCGAATGCAACTCTATCAAAGTATGGCAAGGGATGAAATATGGCATACAATCACACATTTTCCATCTCTGAAATTACATGTAAGATGGTCCCGAATCATACAAACACCTCACACGATGCATGTTAGATGGCCTGAATACCGAAACTAGTGAAGCGCATTACACTAGAGGTACACAAAGTAATCCACAAATAGAAAAACCAGCCCCAAACAGACCCTAGGCAGGTCCAAGACATTGGGAAAATGGTCTAAAATGATGGCTTGAAAGGCATGGAAATGAAGCTCATGCAATGGTCCAAAAACGAGGCATTTATGCACAACTCTCAAACGCATTTAAAGAGTGGAAAACATGGGAATATGGCATACATACAAGCTCTGAAATATGATGCACAATGGCCCCAAAACATGGAAACACCTCAATATAAGCATGCAATAGACTCCAAAACTCAAAGCTAGGCAAGGGTATTGAACTACAACCATGCATAGCAGGCATTATTTGACCATGAGGCACAAAAACAAAGCTAAGGCAGTCCAAAATATGCACAAAATCAGGTTAAGGCATGGCCAAAAAGTGCTAGAATCAAGGGCCAAAACAACATGCAATACAAGCTAGTGAAGAAGGTTTACACTACAAGTATATTAAGCATTCAAGAGGCTACTAAAGCAGCAAAATTCAAAGATATGACATGCCAAATAAAGGCCAAAAACTCACTTAAACATGGTCTATGCATGAAAGAATGAGATGCTCCTTTGATAGGCCATGAAGAGGGTACACATGCAAGATGGACACCTAATATGACAAAACCACCTCTGGATAGAGGTTATGCAGGCCCTAAAACTCATTGAAAAGGGCCTTAAATGAGGCTAGGAAGCATGCAAGTGTAGGCTCCTTTGTTAGGCCAAATATGCTAGAAAACAAGACAAGGAGTGAGAGGGTCACCCCTCTATGATTTTGGTGCTGAAAACAGCATGCTAGCCATTGATTTTAGTGGCTAAGAGACCAAACAAAGGTCAATGCAAAGGCCCTAAGGCATGGCTCAAAATAAGATGAAATGAAGCATGCAAGGGGGTAGATGACTCCCAACAGAAAATGGTCTCAAACAAACATGTTAAGGACCTCAAAATAAAACGTTTTTCAGTTTACACCAAAGCTCAAAAATGCTTGCAAGTATGGCTAAAAGAGGAAGCAAAATAAAGCTTAAAAGAGGGAATAGTGTGTTACCCTTGAAGCTCAACAAATTCAGCAGCTCATGGACCAAAGATGTAGCTCCTCAATCTCTGAAAAAGGCCTCCAAGAAGCTTAGGTTGGTGTTGGAGGTGTGTGACTTCAAAGTGGTGTGCAAAGGGGCCAAGAACACTACACTTTTGAGGTCAAAATATAGAGACAAAGAGAGATATGTATTGTATGCCTAAGACCAATTTCTGAACCTTTTGCAAGGTAGAGGAGAGCCTCTTTTATAGAGATACAAGGCCAAAGCTTCTCAAAGAAGTTACAAACCAAGGCCAAAGATCCTCCATACACGTGTATGGAGGATGTAGTCTGTGGCTTCCAGCTGGCAACAACTCAGCAAGAAAAAACAGGAGGGAGTAGGCCAACTAGTTCAGGTGGTCGGCCGACCACTTGCCCTGGTCGGCCGACCAGGTCAAAAGGGTCAGGTGGTTGGCCAGCTACTTTTTATGGTCGGAGGGTGGTCTCTAAGGCCAAAAAGTGGTCCACTAGTGTCGAAAATGAAGCCCCAGAAGTGAGCTTTCCAATGGCAGCAACCTTGCATCAAAATTCCAACTGTACAAAAAGTTATGCATGTTTTGGTGAAGCCGCGCAGATTCGGTCCAACTGGATTGATGCCCTACTTCAACCAACCATATCTCCCTCGTCCAGACTTGGCTTTAGGAGATTCTTGAGTGTAAAATGAAGCCCTAGAAGTAAGATTTCCAAAGGTGGTGGCCTCATAGCTAAAATCCAAGTGTATAGACAGACAGGCGTGATTTAGCGAGGACCGCTCGGCTCTCTCTCTTAGCGATTCAAACCCACCTTCTTCTTCAACTTGGTTTCTTCCCTCTTCTCCAATTTTCCTCAACTCCAAAACCCTAAACAAGGTGTTTTGAAAGATTTTTCAAACATTTCAACTCTCTTTCATTCATTTCCACTTCGTCCTTGCTCGGTTTACCGAAAAGCACAACATTTAACGAAATTCGAGTGTCGGAACATCGTAGGAACTTTATTTTCAAAACATTTTGAAAGAGAGGGTTTCAAGGTCTAAAATCTTTCGATCAAGATTGTTTTGGTCCAAAAGGGGTATGAAGTTGAGATTTGACTCTCTCCTTGCCGAAGAAACTAAACCTTTGCCTTCCACACCTTTATCACCGAGTAAACCATCAGTAGCGCCCAAGTCTTAAGGGTGATAAAAAATAGGGTATCTACAGTTGCCCCTCTTTGACAGAACTCAAAAGTCAAGAAGTGACGGGAGTGAATGTCAAAGCCCAGAGACGACCCATTTTTGACAAGGCCGAAGACTTGGACAAATAAACAAAATACAGATAAATAAATGGTTCGCTCGAAGGCTGCCTACGTTTCCTTTTGCAAGGAATCAAACCAGCGTAGTTTAGGGGCATGATGCAAAATGATATGCAAGAAGATTTTGATAATTGGACTTATATGCTACGCGAAGCCGATTTGAAAATTGAGGATTTATGCAAAGCACTGTAATGTAGTGGCTAAAATGCAATGTAATAGCGAAGAGGTGAAGGTACCTTACAGGGGGAATTGGCAATGACTTACCTTGGCAATGTCCTACCTTATGCTGATGTGAGAATCTTCCCCTTCTTCTCGGTTGACCGCAGGTACTACTTTTCTCCCTGACTATGGTTGCAGCTTTCCCTATTCTCCAACAGGGTGACAGACTAGGTTGGTTCAGTATCCAGAATTGAGGTGCATACACATGCTATCTCAATCTATGGGGCTGCCATATAGATTTCAAGTCGAGGATATACCCCTGGGTATTTAAACCAGACTTTAGTCTCGAAAATCCCGAACCTTTGCGTTCTAGGCATAAGCCATTCGAACTCTAGTTTCCACCGTCTTAGTTCATCTTCTAGGAACTCACCGCTAACACAGGCAGGTGGCTATACCAAACCACCAGAAGTCGTTCGGGCACGACAAACACCAAAGAAATTGCACCTTTAGAGGATTTAAGGTCTCCTAGACCGGAGAGTGCACAAGACAGTGCGAATAAAGGTACAGGATTTAAGGTCTCCCAAACCAAGTGAGTTCACAAGACGGTGCGAGCTAAAGGTGCACAAAACAGTGCGAGTAGGGTGAATGCACAAAACAGTGTGATACAGGTGCACAAGATAGTGCGAGCTAAAGGTGCAGGATTTAAGGTCTCCCATACCAGGTGAGTGCACAAGACAGTGCAAGCTAAAGGTGCACAAAATAGTGCGAGTAGGGTGAATGCACAAAACAGTGTGATACAGGTGCACAAGATAGTGTGAGCTAAAGGTGTACAAAACAGTGCAAGCTGGTTGAATGCACAAAATAGTGTGATTGAGGTAAGGTGCGCAAGATAGTGCAATGCAATGCACTAACAAGTGTAGGTGAGGTGCGCAAGATAGCGCGATACAATGCACTAACAAGTGCAGTGGATAAGGTAAGCGAGTATAAACTCGCACAAAACAAGATGATAATCGCACAAAACAAAGGCGCGATCGAAGGAAAGCACGAGTGATAAACTGCACAAAACAGTGCGATGCGCAAGAAAGCGCGAGTGATAAACTGCACAAAATAGTGCGATGCGCAAGAAAGCGCGAGTGATAAACTGCACAAAACAGTGCGATGCGCAACACAGCGCGAGTGATAAACTGCACAAAACAGTGCGATTGAGATACAAAGTGTAAGTGCACAAGATAGTGCGAGTGATACAAAAATATAATGTGCACAAGACAGCGCGATGCAATGCATGTTCTATGCAAATGAGGTGCATTTTCTATGCAAAAGATACGAGCATTTTCTATGCAAGTATGGAAGAGTGCATTTTCTATGCAAATATGGGGGCATTTTCCATGTATGAAACAGGAGCATATTCTATGCAACATTGAAAGCAAGCATATTCTATGCGGAATCGAAAGTAAGCATATTCTATGCATGAATCATAACGATGCGTGGCACGCATGAAGCAAAAGTGTATATGAAAGTGCACATTCTATGCAATAGAGGGGCATCAAACATGTACTCTGGTGCCTCCGATTTACCTCTTAGAGGACTTTGCAACACGCTCAGCTCGAAAAGGGGACACCCTGTTTATGTTGGCAACAGATAACATCTGCATGTGAAAACCACATGTACTACTTGGACTGTCATTCTGACTTGAAGCAAGCTTACACTTGAGGTAGAGGCGCACTCATACTTCGGTAGCATTAACAAGGCCTGAGGAGGTGCACATGGAATGCAATCTCGGAATTTTCTGAAGGTGAAACACACTCAAATGCTCAAAATTTTCCCCATTTTCTTTTGCTTTGTAGTCTGGAACCTATATAGCTTCAGATAGGTCATGGTTTTTACTGTTCTCATATGACCTGGGTTGAACCCTGTGGTTTTATGAAAGAACAAATTCTGTTTCGCACAAATGTGGAGAATGTCACGGTACTCTAAGCACAAAACAATTTTTTGAAAGTGAGATGAGAAAAGGGTTCTCAATCAGGTATTGAGCCTACAACTGACCACAGCCAAAACGACTCAACAACGGGAAACAGAAGGTAGAACAACCTAAACATAACTCAACAAAGGAAAAACAAGGTAAAACAACCTAAATACAACTCAACAAAGGAAAAATAAGGTAAAACAACCTAAACACATCTATTGATACTCAAACGACTCAAAACAATAATCGAAACAAACAAAACACACAAACACAACACTCAGCTGTGTTATAAAGGTAAGAGACCTCTCGGTGCACGAGGAGCCAATTTCTCCGGGTATTGTTTCCCACCCTTTCTCATTTGTGATTCTCTCATCACTCTGGCACTCAATCTCTATTTTTCTGAAAAAGCCCTTTTCTCACTTTTTCTCTCATCGCACATCTCTCTATTCTTCAACCTCTCATTTTTCATCCCTCCCCAGGGTGGTTGATGGATAAACAGGAAGTTGTGGGCTCCTGCCCCTAGCATTCTGCTAGATTCTATTCTTCTGCTCACAACAGTGACCTTTCCTGCAGAGGGGTTGCGCTACAACTGGGTGTGTAGCAAATCTGCAGCTGATATCGACTGACGATGTTCTGCTGGGGAGTTTGGACATGATCAAATGTGTCCAGACGAGGGAGTGAAATATCTTAATCCATTCCAGTTCATGTTTCGCACTTGGCTTGATACCTCGTCGCTTGGAGGATGTTGAGAGCTTTTAGCCCTTTGTTGTTAGCTTCAGTTATGCCCTTTTCTGGCAGGTAGAGTGCCTTTTCTAGCAAGTAGAGTGCCCTTTTCTGGCAAGTATGTTGAAAACGAGGAAAAGACAGAACACCGGACTCAACTGTGCCCTTTGTTCATTATTTTGACCATTTTTTTTTGTTTTTGCTTTCTACTAAAACAAAGTTGACCAATATGAGGGTTAGATTAGCACACTTGTTTGATTTTCTGATTTGAAATCATGCAAGTTAGGTTATGAGCGCTGAAAATTTTCCTCTTTGGGTCCAAGAAATGGTCTAGTTTTGGAAAAGTGGAATAATTTTCGAGAGAATTAATCAACCTTAGTAAAAATTCTCAAAACTATTTTTGCAAACGGCCACTGCTCAACGAGCACGGAACCTACTCTCGAGATGCACAACCTCAGATCTGAAGGAGAATTGCCCCTTGTCTGAACGGTACTGCATGGCAACGGAAAGTTGCCCCTTGTTTGAATGGCACCGCAGCGCGCTGTATGGCAACGGAAAGTTGCCCCTTGTTTGAATAGCACTGCAGCACACTATAACCGGTTTTCAAGGTGACGATCACAACCGAGCTCTCGGATACAGAGAGGACAAAGATGACCAGAACCATCACATGAACACAGTCGAATGTGAAGTGTTTTACGGCTGGATTTCAGAATGAAGTTGCCTACGTATCTCAAAGATGGGAATCAAGCCTTACGTAGTTCGAGGGTAAGGTACACTCGGGTATTAACTTTTCCTTTTGCGCTCTGACTTTTGCCAAGGCCACCCTTCCGGGTTTTCAACTTTGCGAGCTTTGTTTTTCTTTTCTTTTCTTTTCGATTCTTTTCATTGCTTTTCTTCTTTTTTCTTTTTCATCTTTTCTTTTCATTTTCTTCATTTTTCTTCATTTCTTTTTTTCATTCTTTGCATATTTATTTATTTTTGTTCTTTTTCTTGCTCTAACTTTGGCCTGGGTCGCCCATTTGGGTTTTCGGCCTAGCGAGCCTCTCAAGGGTAAAAGTTTAGCTTTGTCCATGTTGAATCGTTTAAGATCTCGGAGCCATCTGAATCCAAAAGAATGGCTGCTGTTCGCTGATGATGTAGAAGTCCATCCAATAGAGGGTGAATTTGCCCCTAGTGTTGTGGATAGGAACTTAGTTGTCCTTTAGCAATACTTTCTTCTTTCCTTCCTCTGGGATTTGGCATTCTTGCCAGTCTTCCCCGGTTTGCAGAAAAGACTCATCTTTGACTCTTTGAGCGCATCTGACATTTTTTGCCCCTAGTCCGAGGGGTGCTTCTCATCCAGCTTTGCAAGCTTTCTTTTGACGACGTCCGACCTTCTTGATCTGACTTTCTTGCCCCTAGTTCAAGGGCTGCTTCTGATCTGGCCACACAGGCCTCACGTTGTGGTTGACCGTTGAACATTCTGAATCCCAGTTCAAGGTTTGAAAGTGAGGGGTCGAGTCTCGAGGCTGAGAGCGATCCTAGGCTGCACAATCTCAAGAGCTATTCCACATAGGTCTTTGCAAGACCGCGCAAAACATTTTTTGAAATCTTTTAAGAAAGCGACAAATCGCGCTTAAAGATAAGATAGCGGAACCAACTGGATCAAGCCAGATCCTTCCCAAAGACTCACACTAACAAGCGTGATCTCATTCATTAAGGGCTTAGCATGCCTCTCTTTCTCTTACTTGATCAAATTTTTGCAAATCCCGAGGAATTCCTTCCTCTTTGTTTTCAACACATTGTTCGAAAAGTTTTGAAAAACTTAGGTCAATACAATGACTTAAAGGCACAAAAAGAGCAGTGAAATGCACGCCGTTTCATTCAAACTTCGCACAATGGCAAGAAGGTAGAAGCAAACACAAGAGTGTGAAAATCATCTTTGTTTCATTCAGATCTATTGGCATAACTGGCTCCAAGGCAGAAACAGACTCAAAAGAAAGCAAAAAGACAAACACAAAACAAGATGGTGATGTCCGAGGTAACACCCCCGGAATCACCCGACTCCAATGCAACAGGACTGACTCGATACAACAAGACAGACCCGACTGACTCAGTACAAAAAGACTGACTATATACAAAACAACAAAACTGACCCAATAACCAAGTCAAAAAATACAAAAACTAGTATTTGCATATTGCTCAAAACAGTGCGTGCCATTCCCACGTTTGGAGTAAATCGAGCGCCACCCGCAGCGGGTTCATCCCCCGATCACATGGTCACATTATCCCCCAAGTTCACCGATCCAGTGCCGATAGACTTTGCCGAGCTTGGCGCGGTAATGACCCCGTTGTCAATCAAATCTTGCACTTCGTGGCGAAGACGAAAGCAATTGTCGGTGCCATGACCGGTTTGTTGATGGAAGGCACAGTACTGGGCAGCATCATGCGTAGCCGGAAGAGGATTCGGGAGAGGCCGAGGCTCAAGGGGTTTGAGATGATTGGGGTCCAGGTGCATCCATCATGCATAAGTCCATGCTGACTGGAATGAACACTTCTGGTTTTGGTAAATGGGTTGGAGTGATGTATACGCTGGGGTCATAAGGGACGACCAGTGTGTGGATTAGATTGAGATGTGGATAAGGTACTTGGTCATTGGGGTCCGAAGGTGGAGCTATCGTCCGGTTGTCGATGAGATTTTGGACCTCATGACGAAGGCGGTAGCAACGGTCGGTGTAATAACCCGACCCTCGTACATGTTTTCTGCTATATTTTCAATCCCTCATTCTGCGTATTCAAGTGCTTATTGCGGAATTTTATGTTAAAGTAAGTAAGTGAACTTTATGATTATAGATTTCTATCTGTGTAGTAGGAACGCATATATGTCGCAATTCTAATGTTGACTCAAAATTGAAGGCCGTATAAGCTTAATTATTTGAAATTAATTTTATATTTGAGATCAGTATAATTTTTAAGTCATAATAAGCAATTTTGTGAAAATTTGATTTCGGCTGATTAAATTGATTAAATTTCGGCTTATTCAACTTTTATTTATATTATGTATGTATTTAAATGTGCCTTTGACTATTGGTCTTGGAGTTACATACAAAAAATATCCTGAGAGAGAGAAAGAGAAGAGTTGGAGAGGAAGAACTAAGGGGGAAGAAGTGTTAAGGGAGAATTGAGAGAATTTGTAAGGATGTAAGCCAAGGTTATACCTCGGAAGGGCCAAACGCTCCAATATAGCACTGTGAGTAGTTGCATGGTAGTTGTACGTTCAATTGTAGTAAATGATTCTTACTGTTGACATTATGTTCCTTGCAAGTAATTATGTTAACAATATAATTATTGGAAAGTTTAGAGGCATTATTGCATAGTATATTCTATTTACTATTAGCAAAGAATACTATCCTTCTGTTCTTTGCAAGATAGTTATAATGAGTCAAGACGAACAAAGGAAACGTATAAGCACTATGGAACCATAGTATTCATGTATTTCTGAAATTATTCAAGTTGTAAAATGGGCTTACCCCTCGTTAATAATTATCGGGAATGTCCTGTTAAACTAAGTCGAGTATGTTAATATATATGAACGATTAAACAAAAGTGTATGCTACTGATTGATAAATCAAATGAACTACGCCATTTTTCAACAAATAAAGAGAATATATGTTCATTCTTGAAGGATGGATTCTGGGTAAATATGAGGGTAGACAGTTTTGTTATTCACAGGCCACAGGCCAATCAGTTATAGGTTATCACGTGTGGACACCTTCAAAGCATCAGAATAATTGGAAAGCTATGTGTATCCACTTGAATTTGAAGTTATTTTGTTTGGAAGTTATCCAGAATCTATGACATAAGTGCCAAGTTTAACGTTATTGTGTGACCCTCATGAGAATGTGAATGATTCTATCTTTGTTAAGCGTACGATGATAACACGATATGACAAGAAATGCCTTATTTTCTGAGGTAGTATGTTTTGAATTACCAAATGATTGTCCATCTATATAAAGGTATTTAAGGCATCTTTAGCACAAGGCCCTTACCCAGGGGTAATAATACCGTGGTTCAAGTACGTTACAAGTTCAAGTAAGTCATAAGTTCAGGTATGATACAAATTTATGTACCTTACAAGCTCATGTATGTTACAAGTTCAGATATGTTACAAGTATGACTCTTGATTTCTGTTTATGATTCAAGCATAAAGAATAGGTATGATTTGTTTCCGTTTATAGTATGACATGATATGTGCGGTTTGGTCTGGAAGACCTATTAATTACTGTATGGAACAAAGTGCTACATTGTGAGCCACCTCTAGAGTCCATGTGAGACACCTCTTGAATCCATACATACATAATTAGGCTTAACACCAATATGGGCCTATGGCCATTTTGTATGATCTATTAGGCCTAAGGCCATTCTGTATTTCTGGTATGGAACAAAGTGCTGTACGGAACTAAGTGCTGCAATGCGAGTTACCTCTAGAATTTGTACGAGCCACCCCTTGAGTCCATACATATGTGAAAGTTATGAGGCTGAAAGCCATTCTGTGAAAGTTATGAGGCCTATGGCCATTTCGTATAAGTTATTATGATGTGAAACAAAGTGCTACACAGAACTAAGTGCTGCGATGCGAGTTACCTCTAGAATCCGTGTGAGACACCTCTTGGGTTCATACATGTATGTTCTAGGGCTTTATGCCAACTTTTCAAGGGCTCAATGCCAACATGTTTAAGGGCTTCATGCCATATGTCCAAGGGCCATATGCCAACATGTTTACAAGCTTAACGCTAATATGGTCAAGGGATAGCACCACTCCATTCAAGGGCCTAAAGCCGTTATGTTACAAGATTGGGCCTAAGGCCATTATGAAATGCAAACAGAAACAAATTAATTACATGATCTTCACATTTACTTATTCATTGCTACGTATTATGTTTAAATTGTGCATTCCAGTACTGTTATTATTCACTGAGCTTCGCTCATTCTATATTATGTCTGTTCTATAGGTAATCAATTTGGGAGTCCGTCTTAACCCTTGAAGCTCACCCTTCAGTTGTCAACCTCCGTATACCCAGGCTCCCAGACCAAGTCTATGCATTTAAGTCAAGTTTGTTTAGATTTTAACTTGCACTTTAATTATTTACCTAAGGTTAAAGTGTATGTATATGACCCCCTTTCTATATCAATGTTTGTTTATGCGGTCATGTATGCGTTTGGGTTTGTCTAAAAATAAATGACTCTCACGAATGTGATCCTGGCATGTTAGGTTGAGCTCAATGGATGCTCTTCTGTGTTATTTTATTATATGAAATGCTTCCGTTCAGGCCTCATATGATATGTATATCAAGTTAGGTGTTTGTTTCTGTATGGGTCATGCCCGAACTTTTAGGGGCGAGTTTGGGGCATGACAGTCGGTGCCATGACCGCGCTGCTGATGGTACATACAGTACTTGAAGGGGTTATGTCTGGCTGGGAGTGGGTCAAGCAGAGGTTGAGGATCGAGGGGTTTGAGATACCCTATTTCCATCAAGACTTTTAGTGCGCTAGTTAGGCTCATATAGAGGGGGGTAAAAGTTCTGCCCTGAGCTCGGGCTGGGTCAGCGGTTTGTAGGCTTGGATTGGCAAAAGGGTCGGCTATGGTGACTGTATTGATTTCTGTGGGTTTGGGAATAATGCTACTACTAGCATTGGTACTCCCTGAAATCGCCCTTCTTGTCGGTTCACTTGTTCTGGGAATGATCCCATTGTTGAACGCATTCTCGACCTGAACCCCCAGTTCATGTAAAAAAGTGGATAATGGAGCGACTATCAACTTTTGCAACATATCATGCTCGAGGTTTCGCACCATCATCTGCACTTGATCTCTCTCGGAAGGCCGATCTGTCATCTGTGCTGCCTTTGCTCTCCATCTTGCAACAAATTCTACGAAAGGCTCTGTTGGGTTCTGGCGGGTTGTTTCAAGCTCTTGTATGGTCATTTTAACTTGGGTATTGTAAGAATATTGATCAACAAAGGCCTCAGCCAACTCTTCCCAATTCTGCTTCACTGGATTCTCCAACTTGGCATACCAAGCGGCTGCTACACCTGACAGGGTTCTTCCATACAGAGAGAGTTTTTGTGGCTTAGTCAGACCCATCGGCTTCAGGACATCCAAGAAAAGCCGGATATGTACCATAGGATCTCCAGACCCGTCGAAACGGTCAATATGTGGCATTTTGAATATGTCTGGAAGCCGTATGGCAGCCTCGGTGTATCCATCCTCAATGTCGGGAATGGAGTTAAGGCCCTGTGCCTTTTTGAATTGCTTCTCAAGATTCGCAATTTTCACTGCAGTCGGATTGAACTCATTAACATGAAAGGGTTGAAGCCTTTCAGTAGGCTGCACCAGGGGTGTGGAAACTCGAGCTTGAGCCAACCCTTCTTGGGGATCCGGATCATGCAAATCTTCAGCTAGCGGAAGTGGATCAAAGTTTGGTTGGGGTCCCGAGGCTGGATGTGCAGTAGATGCCCTAGATAGGCGTTATGTTTCAGCATTGGTCTCATCCTGCATGGCAGTTCCTTGATTTAACGCTGATATCACGGCCAAAAATTCTTCCGAACCCTGTGCCATCACGGGTTTGCTGATGATGTGACTGGTGACTGTCGGATTAGATGAACTAATGAACCCTGTCTGGCCCTTCTTTGCCTTACCATTGGCGAAGGAAAACTGGTTGCCCTTGAACTGAATCTCTGACCTGATAAAGTCTATCAACACAAGTCCAATGCAGCCGGGGGATATTGGAGCCTTCTAAAGCTATGGTTCCACGACTACCTTGCAAAAGAGAAAATAGACAGCATCTCAGCTTGATTTCACCAGAACAGGTATAAGCATAGCTGAACGATTGTGCTCTCTACTGAATTCTACCCAAAACTCTGCTAATAAACTGATACCCTTAAGTAAAACTGACTCCCTAAAATACTGATGCCCTCAGGCCTGATGCCTAGACTTGCAAACTGATATATGCATTCCTGTAGAGGCACACTCTAAAAGCGCATATCAAGCAAGTAAGAGCCAAAAACACCCCTATGGAGGGGTAGGGTTTCCCTGTCCTATTTTGTCAGGAGCTAGGGTTTCACTACGCACGCAGCGGTTTCAAACAACCTATAATCGGGTAAGCAACTTGTGTTAGCTTGGAATAGTCGCTATGGATTTCGAATATGCACTAGGTCGAATGGTCAAAAGGGTGCCCCGGTAATAACCAGGGTTTGTGTTCCCATCATGGCAGAGCCCGTAACCGGTCAGCTTTATGGCACTCTTCTCAAAGCGAGCCTTTGACAAACTGTTCAGGAAAAGCAGACGGCAAACACTGTGACTTAGGTGCATCAATGCAAATGCAATGTAAAGAAACACATAAGTGTAATCAAAACAAGATATCATGAGTTTGAGTCAAGTTCTCTAACTCCCCAGCAGAGTTGCCAGAAACTGTAGACATCCCCGAACGTCCCGGGTGGGAATCCCGTTTTGTTCATTGGGCTCACTACAGTTCGGACTCAAATGTCACGGTTCTGAATCTAATCCTGCAAAGTGCAATGCGAGACCGATAAATCACCAAAGAGTCCAAATCCGGCAAATCGTTTTGAAAAACATATTTTTAAAAAGAAGTGCCAAACATGGACTGCTTTGCCAGATACAGAGTCGTCACCTAAATATTTTGTTTTGGGGAAATTTAGAAAACCCTGACTCGTGCCTAAGGCCACATGTCCGTCATCACCAAATTTGCCTCGGCTCGAGAACTTGGGTACGATTGGGGAAGGTCATTTCATGAGCACCCCCGCTCGCCCGATCAAAGATCGGCCACTACTAAACATGATATCGAGTTTTTGAAAACACGTGTGCTCTTATTTCGGTTTATTAGCCTAGAATTACTATGTGATGCGCACAGCATACAAGTATAGACTGGATCACCTAAGTTGGAACAAAACATCTCATGTTTGTTTTTGAAAGCGGTTTGCTACTCGCAAGTAGACTAAAATGCGGATTTTTCCACCCTCAAGTGGGCTTAGAAAATATGGTGATTTGCCACTCTCAAGTGGGCTTGAAACTCGTAATCAATGAATTGTTCCAATTCAAATAATCCAACCTTCACCCACAGGCATTCAGGCAGTTATATCACATAAGCAAATAGCCTCATGGTAAGCATGCTATCATGGCAGTCACTCACACACATGCAAGGATGCTAAAGCATAAACACTTACCGAGTACTCCGAGCCAAAGAAAGAAGCTAATTAGAAAACATGCATGAATCCTAACTATGCTGAGATGCCTAATGCAGCACATGCAAGAATGCAACTAAGACAGGCTCGGCTATTCTAAGGTGGCATATGAGATGCAACAATTGGTACATGTATTCAACTTGGAATTGAAATACAATGCAGTTAGCATGATGCGCCGAGCCCGGTCCGTGCAAAACAGATGAATGGATGCAAACATGCGAACATATAGATGCTAATTAAAACATGCCCTAAAACTAACCATCATAAGCTAGTAAATAAAAGGGAGAAAGACATGGGGCTGGAAGACATACGACACATACACGCACACTTATTACAACATTGCCCTCTCGTAGAGGGTCTGAATAAATATTATACAACAAAAATGAATAACTAATTATTACACAACACTAGCTAATTAACAAATTAACTAAGAAAGCGAGTAAACTAGCATGCAATGCCACATGAAGTAGACTGCCTCAGCTCTGTTCGGAATGATGAAAGATGCATGCATGCTCGAGTCGCCTTGTCGGGAAATCCATCGTGATGCCCCGATTTGCCTCTGTTTACAATTAACCCCGGAACACTGTACAAAGCTCCGTAAGTCATGACCGCTTTTTGCCGGTTTCGGTTTCGCAACAGAGAGTGAGAAAGGAGCATGGCAAAGTATTTTCAACATATGTGTACATGACCACTCTCCCCATCATTGCATGAGCTCTAGGGAGTGTAGTTCTCGATCCTCGTGCCACCAATCACGCATCTCGATGCATGATGGCCGAGGAGTCAGATTGCATGACTCAATGTAAAATGAATGCACATATGAACACAATAAGGCCTAAACTCCATCATGGATAATCAAGAGTGTCGGCGACTGGGAATCGAAGCACGTTTCGTCACTTTGAGTACGAAACGTCCCTCGTTTCCCGTGTTTGGACGAAACCCTACTCCAAACACTATGCAACAACTAGAATGGCATGGCATGCAAACACGATGCAATAACTAGCATGCAATCCTAAACAAAATGCAACTAAGACATGTAAACATGCAAGGAATGACATGCAAAGGTGCAACTAGCATACGCAATGCTATGAACTACGAATGGCATACTCAATGCACATGACGCTATATGACATACACATTGCGAGATGGACTTAAACTAAAATGAAAGGGCCTCAGCCACACTCAAATCAGCGGCCAAACATGATGGAATTAGGCAACAAAACACATGCAAACATGCACCAATGCAAGAGACCAAACCTCAGGCACCGAATGCAACTCTATCAAAGTATGGCAAGGGATGAAATATGGCATACAATCACACATTTTCCATCTCTGAAATTACATGTAAGATGGTCCCGAATCATACAAACACCTCACACGATGCATGTTAGATGGCCTGAATACCGAAACTAGTGAAGCGCATTACACTAGAGGTACACAAAGCAATGCACAAATGGCAAAACCAGCCCCAAACAGACCCTAGGCAGGTCCAAGACAGTGGGAAAATGGTCTAAAATGATGGCTCGAAAGGCATGGAAATGAAGCTCATGCAATGGTCCAAAAACGAGGCATTTATGCACAACTCTCAAACGCATTTAAAGAGTGGAAAACATGGGAATATGGCATACATACAAGCTCTGAAATATGATGCACAGTGGCCTTGAAACGTGGAAACACCTCAATATAAGCATGCAATAGGCTCCAAAACTCAAAGCTAGGCAAGGGTATTGAACTACAACCATGCATAGCAAGCATTATTTGACCATGAGGCACAAAAACAGAGCTAAGGTAGTCCAAAACATGTACAAAATCAGGTTAAGGCATGGCCAAAAAGTGCTAGAATCAAGGGCCAAAACAACATGCAATACAAGCTAGTAAAGAGGGTTTACACTACAAGTATATTAAGCAATCAATAGGCCACTAAACCAGCAAAAGTCAGAGGTATGACATGCCAAATTAAGCCCAAAAACTCACTTAAACATGGTCTATGCATGAAAGAATGAGATGCTCCTTTGATAGGCCATGAAGAGGGTTGTTCTACACATGCAAGATGGACACCCACTATGACAAAACCACCTCTGGATAGAGGTTATGCAGGCCCTAAAACTCACTGAAAAGGGCCTTAATGAGGCTAGGAAGCATGCAAGTATAGGCTCCTTTGTTAGGCCAAATATGTTAGAAAACAAGACAAGGGGTGAGAGGGTCACCCCTCTCTGATTTTGGTGCTCAAAATAGCATGCTAGCCACTAAAAATCCACTGGATTTTAGTGGCTAAGAGACCAAACAAAGGTCAATGCAAAGGCCCTAAGGCATGGCTCAAAATAAGATGAAATGAAGCATGCAAGGGGGTAGATGACTCCCAACAGAAAAATAGTCTTAAACAAACATGTTAAGGACCTCAAAATGAAACTTTTTTCAGTTTACACCAAAGCTCGAAAATGCTTGCAAGTATGGCTAAAAGAGGGAGCAAAATAAAGCTTAAAAGAGGGAATAGTGTGTTACCCTTGAAGCTCAACAACTCCAGCAGCTTCTAGACCAAAGATGTAGCTCCTCAATCTCTGAAAAAGGCCTCCAAGAAGCTTAGGTTGGTGTTGGAGGTGTGTGACTTCAAAGTGGTGTGCAAAGGGGCCAAGAACACTACACTTTTAAGGTCAAAATATAGAGACAAAGAGATATATGTATTGTATGCCTAAGACCAATTTTTGAACCTTTTGCAAGGAAGAGGAGGGCCTCTCTTATAGAGATACAAGGCCAAAGCTTCTCAAAGAGGCTACAAACTAAGGCCAAAGATCCTCCATACACGTGTATGGAGGATGCAGTCTGTGGCTTCCAGCTGGCACAGCTGGCAACGAGTCAGCAAGACAAAACAGGAAGGAGTAGGCTGACCAGTTCAGGTGGTCAGCCGACCACTTGCCCTGGTCGGCCAACCACGTCAAAAGGGTCAGGTGGTCGGCTAGCTACTTTTTGTGGTCGGTCGGAAAGAACGGTGGTCGGAGGGTGGTCTCTAAGGCCAAAAAGTGGTCGGCTAGTGTCCAAAATGAATCCCCAGAAGTTAGCTTTCCAATGGCACCAACCTTGCATCCAAATTCCAACTGTGCAAAGAGTTATGCATGTTTTGGTGAAGCCGCGTAGATTCGGTCCAACCGGATTGATGCCCTACTTCAACCAACCATATCTCCCCCGTCCAGACTTGGCTTTAGGAGATTCTTGAGTGCAAAATGAAGCCCCAGAAGTAAGATTTCCAAAGGTGGTGGCCTCATAGCTAAAATCCAAGTGTATAGATAGACAGGCGTGATTTAGCAAGGACCACTCGACTCTCTCTCTTAGCCATTCAAACCCACCTTCTTCTTCAACGTGGTTTCTTCCCTCGTCTCCAATTTTCCTCAACTCCAAACCCCTAAACAAGGTGTTTTGAAAGATTTTTCAAAGATTTCAACTCTTGTTCATTCATTTGCACTTGCTCTTGCTTTAAAAGCGCAACATTTAACGAAATTCGAGCATCAGAACATCGTAGGAACTTTATTTTCAAAACATTTTGAAAGAGAGGGTTTCAAGGTCTAAAATCTTTCGATCAAGATTGTTTTGGTCCAAAAGGGATATGAAGTTGAGATTTGACTCTCTCCTTGACGAAGAAACTGAACCTTTACCTTGCACACCTTCATCACCGAGTAAACCATCAGTAGCGCCCAAGTCTTAAGGGCGGTCAAAAATGGGGTGTCTACAGGTGGGATCACCACGTCTTTACCTACACCAAAGTCCCATAGGGGTGAGCATAAAGCCCAGTAGAGAATTCTTACAAAGTATATACAGTTATGCAATTCTCAATAAAAATGCAAATGTTCATGTTATGCCATGCTCTCTTAAAGAAAATTTCAGTTCATGCTCTTTTTAAAATTTCCATTTCAATAAAGGTTAGCAATCTCAACACATTTCAAAAACTTCCAATTTTAATCAATAGGGGCGGTAAATATGAAACTGGTAATCTCTAGGCTGGTGTCTGGAAGTAGACTCTAAGAGTACTACCAAACTGTCATTTTTACCGGTGTTAACCGGAAGGCTCGACACCTATCCACGCGGTTTTCTAGTCTTTCACCATGGACACTCAGGCCAACTTATCAAGTTCAACTACACCCCCTATCCGGACTTACCACGTATTTACCCCATACACATTTCCATAGTTCATATTACAACATCATTTTGTTTCATGGAATAAATATCACCAATCGAAATTTACAATGCAAGAGTAATAATTAAATGACTATGCAATGTCATTTAATGGATTGTACATCTATTTGATGGATTGTATATCTCTTAGAAATATCTGTTTTGGGCTATCGGTGGAGGATAACTATGATTGTTGTAGAAACTACATGAGGATTAGGTAAATTGAAACTAATCATTTGAATTATATCATTGAATATAACAGTTTGATTAAACCATTGAATATGTGATTTGGTTAGTCATTGTATATGACAACGCTTTTAAATACATTGTATATGTATCATTATTTGGGAGGAGATAGGGGATGTACTCCATTGTTTGGGAGGAGATAGAGGATGGACTCCATTGAAAACTAAGTTGGCTGGAGTGTCTAGGGTGAAAGTCCCGAAATCTTATATGTATATGGGTGCAGATTTCGTCGGATGTGAATTCCGTAAAATGGCAAGAAAAAAAATAGAAGTGTTGAATTGTGAATCATTGAGTTGTAATCTCATTTTGGTTGATTGGATAATAATGAATTTAGTTAGTATATTAACCCGACATGGGTGAATGGAATTGGACTGAAGTATGGTTAGCTATATTGAATGGTTTTGGAAAGAATATGTGTTGGTTATGATTATTGAACATTTATCTGATGCTCATGTCTTACTTAAATCTCATATATTGTTTTAGCATATTTCTACTAGGCTTTGGCTCACCCTACTTGGGAAAACCATTTTCAGGTACAGGTAACATGTCACCTCCAAGGGCATAGCTTGGGAGGACGGGGCTGAAGGCTCTACTTTTTTTTTTATCATTATGCTATATGTTTATTTCAAGTCGAGGGCTTTACTTGTATAGAGACTTGGACTCTTTCTTTTGTTGTAACCAAGCAAAGTCTTGGAAAGATGTAAGCTCGTAAGGCATTTATTTTGTTGTTATCTATTAGAGTTACATGCTATAGTTTCAAAATAAACATTTATGAAAATGTAGAAAATGTAAAGCATGTAATATCTTTTGTAATGTAGATTCTGATGAATGAAAATATAACATTTCTATTATGTTCATAGATCTTATGAATGGTTGATTTATATCTCATTTTGAGGGCGTTACAACTTGGTATCAGAACGTACTGGGTTTGAATACTTTGGGTACGTAGGAAGTGGTTAGTACCACAATGGGTTTGTCTCGCTTGTTAGAGACTCATATATGGATGTTATGTGTTTATATGATAACATGTTTATGTGATTAAATGGGTATGAGATTTAATTTCTAGGATGTTGATCGGGTCCATGGGTTTCTGGAAGTCCTGTTGGAAAGGTACTTGATCACTGTCGTTTCTAACTGGAACTCTTGCAACACCATTGGACGGTCATTATCCGGAGATCAAATTCATAGGTGTTTATCTGATTATGTGCTTATGTGGAGTGAATTACAGTTGTCCATTGTATTAGGACGTGAGTGAGATAACTTCAGCACATTTGTAAGTGTGCTAATCTCTTTGTTACCTTTATTAGGATGTCAGGACGAGGTCGTGGTGGTAAGCGTGGTAGGTCTAGGAGGCATGAGATGCCTATACCGGATGAGATTCCGGCGTAAGAGGAAGGAGTGGGTCAGGCCAACGTGGCTGAGCTAGTAGGTCAACAGGCCATTAGCCCACGAAAAGGCCAGAGCTTTAAGGGAATCAATGGATATTCTCAAGGCTGAGAATCAAGTCCAGGCCTAAGTAGCGGAAGCGGGGCCATCATTTTTAAAGAGGGAGTTCTTTTGGTCAAATCCGGACAAGTTTTTGGGTGACCCCAAGGAGCCATTGAAGGTTGACAAGTGGTTGGAGCAGATGGTGAAGACGTTTGGGATGCTCGGCATCGAAGATGGAGGTTTAAGAGTGATCTTGGCATCTTTCCAACTAAAAGGAGACGTGGGTCAATGGTGAAAGTATGTGCAGGGGCGCATTGGAGGGACTTGGGAGGCTTTTGTTGATGCCTTCCAAGACAAGTATCTACCTGCAACAGTGAGGGAGAAGCTGAGGGATCAGTTTTCTCAGCTTAAACAGTTGAACACACCGGTGGCTGAGTTTGAAGCCACTTTCCCCAGCTTATCGAGGTTTGCACCAGAGTTAGTGGTGACTGAGAAGCGTCGGTGTTTGGAGTTTGAGAAGAAATTACAGATCGGGCTCATGTTTCGAGTGGCCGGATCTATGATTATGGAGTATGAGCGCCTTGTGGAGGTTGCAGCCCATCTTGAGACCATTATGCATGCAGAGAAAGAGAGGATGAAGGGCTTCAGGAGGAGTCAGGATGACCAGGGGGACAGTAAAAGGCAGAGGGATTCTAATCTCCAACAGTCCTAGGGAGCACATTCGAGGTCTACCTTTCTAGTGCCAAGTTCGGGTTCTGGGAGAGGTGGTTAGGAAGACATTACTTCTTTCAAGTGTGGCCAGTTGGGCCACAAGTCTCCAGCTTGCCCACAGAAGGGAGGAGGGCAGCGAACAGCATCATCTTCGGTCCGTTCTCAGGGCCAGAGTCAGGGCAGAGGCCAACCGCTCACTTGTTATCAGTGTAGGCAGGCGGGGCACCTGAAGAGGTTTTGCCCACAGTTGGGTGGCACACCTGGTGCGTCTAGTTCGAGGCAGACATAGGGTCACCATCCAACTCAGTCAGTGCAGGCCTCAAGGGCCAATCAGGGAGCCAATCAGGGAGCCTCTTCAACTTAGTCTATGTAGCAGTCTTATGCTTCGAGAGGTGAGCAGGTTGATCAGAGGCCAACGGGGCGCGTGTATGCTGTTACAGCGCCAGATCTTGTACTTGCTCCATCAGTAGTGAGAGGTACCTTTCTATTTTGCAATTCAGTTGCTAGTGTATTGATTGATACGAGTGCATCCCATTCAATTATCTCTTCTACTTTTGCATTGGTTTTGGGATTGGAGCTGACCCAATTAGCATCTTCTATTTGCATAGAGTCACCCGTTGGTGGTGAATTTATCTTGAAACTAGGGGGTCGGGTTGTGATATAGAGGTCGCCAGACGTCGACTTCCTTTTGTATTTGCTTTTCTTGATATTACTAGTTTTGATGTTATTTTGGGTATAGACTGGTTATTGTCATACCGGGCTGTTATAGATTGCTATCGTCAGAGGGTTACTGTATGTACCTTGAGCGGTGATCATTTTTATTTCTTGAGGGACCAGGTGGATAGAGTCTCATCACCGGTATATGATCCGCGAGGGTGGAGTGAACTTAGTTGTCATCTTGCTAGCTTTTTGAGTAGTGAGTGTGATGAAGTTCGAGTTGAGTTGCCAAGAGTGGTCTGTGAGTACTCGGATGTCTTTCCTGATGATCTTATTAGTTTACCACCTCATTGAGAGATCAAGCTCTCTATCGATTTAGTGCCTGGCACGACATCGATTTCCATGGCACCGTATTGTTTTGCACTAGCTGAGTTAAGTAAGCTAAAGGTTTAGCTCCAGAAATTACTAGATAAGGGTTTCATTCACCCTAGTACTTCGCCTTGGGGAGCACCGACCCTCTTTGCTAAAAACAAAAATGGAGCCTTGCGATTTTGTATCGATTACTGAAAGTTGAACCGGGTTACGGTTAAGAACAAATATCCTATCCCTCGTATAGATGATCTGTTTGACCAGTTGAAAGGATCCCGTTATTTCTCTAAGATAGACTTGAGATCGGGCTACCATCAGTTGAGGGTCAGGGAGGAGGATATCTCGAAAATAGCATTCCGTACGCGGTATGGCCATTATGAGTTTCTTGTGATGCCTTTTGGGCTCACCAATGCCCGAGCTGTGTTTATGGACTTGATGAACCGGATCTTCCGAGAGTTCTTAGATCGTTTTATGGTCATCTTTGTGGATGACATTCTGATTTACTCACCCTCTGAGGAGGAGCGCGGGAAACACTTGCGAGTGGTGCTTGAGTTGCTTAGAGCCCATAAGCTATATGCCAAGTTTGGGAAATGTGAGTTCTGGCTAAAGGAAGTTAAATTCTTAGGCCATGTGGTATCTGGGGAAGGGGTGACTTTAGATTCATCCAAAATAGAGAAAGTGCAAGATTGAGCATAACCTAAGAATGCTTTTGAGATCCGTAGTTTCTTGGGGTTGGGCGGGTATTACCGTTGATTTGTGAAGGATTTCTCTAGATTAGTTTCGCCTTTGACTAGATTGACGAGAAAATGGGTCAAATTTGTGTGGAGTGAGACTTGTGAAAAGTCGTTCCAAGAACTTAAGATTAGACTTACCACTGCTCCTGTCTTGATTATTCCAAAGAGGGGTTTTTGCTATTCAGTGTATTGTGATGCCTCGTGAGAGGGTTTGGGTTGTGTATTGATGTAGGAGGGAAAGTAGTAGCTTATGGCTCACGACAGTTGAAAACACACGAGAGGAACTACCTTACTCACGATTTGGAGTTAGCAACTGTGATTTTTGCCATGAAGCTTTGGAGGCACTACCTGTATGGTGAGAGATTTGAGGTGTTTTCTGATCATAAGAGTCTGAAGTATCTGTTTACACAAAAGGACTTAAATTTGAGGTAGAGAAGGTGGATGGAGTTCATAGAGGATTATGACTTCGAGTTACATTACCATCCGGGGAAGGCCAATGTTATGGTCGATGCCCTAAGCAGGAAATCCATCAACAGTGTAGCTTGTATTGCTATCTGGGAATGGGAGATGTTAGGTGCTCTAGGTGAATTTGACTTGCATCTGGGCGAGTCTATTGAGTCCGCAGCCTTATTTTCTGTAGTTGCACAGCCTATACTTATGAACTGAGTGTTAGAAGCACAAAAGGGTGACTTTGAGGTAGAATCCCTCCGGGAGAAGATCTCCAGTGGGAAGGTAGAGAAGGGTTTGACTGTGTATCTCGACCTGAGTGTGAGATACCGTTATTGCTTGTTTGTGCAAGAGTCTTGCCAAGAGGAAGTACTCCGAGAGTTTCATCATTCATGCCTTGCGGTGCATCCAGGAGGCACAAAGATGTGTCATGATCTGAGTCACCAGTTTTGGTGGAGGGATATGAAGAAGGATGTGGCAATGTTTGTATCGAAGTGCCTTACTTGTCAGCAAGTGAAGGCTGAGCATTAGAGGCCAACAGGTTTGTTGTAACCCTTGCCTATAGCTGAGTGGAAGTAGAAGCATGTCACGATGGATTTTATTGTGGGCCTTCCGAGGACTCAATGGGGTAGTGATGCCATTTGGGTGATAGTTGACCAATTGACCGAGTCGGCGCACTTTATTCCTATGCACGTAAGAGATTCGGTAGTGTCACGACCCCATTCCGCCCCTAGTAGAATGGTGCCGTGATGTCCAATAATCCGAGATTACCAAAGGCCAACTTACAAAAATTCACACACAATCAGAGTATACATATGGGGCTTACATATGCGGAAGCAATAAATTTAAATCTAGATAGTCCACAAGAGCTGTGCATAGATCAAATGAAATGACATACATCTTAACATGGTTTTACAACTTGAATACAAATAAAATAAAGTACATGTTACATCTTGATCAAAAGGCTTCTCAAGCCGACATATACAAAATACATGAAATACAAAGCTAAGAAGCATAATCTTCAAGATGCTACAAAATATGACTTCAAAAACATCTTGCAAAACACATCTAGGTGTCACCGCCTTCTTGCTCGCCACCTACATATATATAAGGAGAGGGTGAGCTTGGATACTCAGTGAATGGTATAAGTAATAAAGGTTTGAATGAATGATATCCGAGATCTTTTCCAAAACAATACATATCATAACTTTACAAATCAAAGGGATGAACCAAGTTCATCTATCAAATCTTTCAAAGCTTCTTGGATGTTAATAACATCTACATAATACCAAAGGATGACATTTCGAACAAACAAACCCACGCGGAAAACCGTCAGTGGCAAAACAAGGGTGCAGTTGCATTATAGTCCCCTGGCATAGTCCCCTGGCACTAAGGACTTTTCCAAGAATGTCATCAAACAAGATAATACTTGATACAAAACTAGGGATAATCATTCATGCTTGATCAAACACTTTTACAAAACGAAACAAAGCTTTATCAAAACTTTATAACATAGTTTTATTAAAAATACCAATCACATAGCTCTTCAGACGTCTGGGTTAAAGTAAGGGTCCAAGTCCTACAAACACATAATAAAGTCTACTGAATGCACTTCAAGAAGACAAGAAAGAATGCTCAAAGACGGATATGAAATGCACTCTCAAAACAAGCCCTACATGAATGTAAATGATCCCGGCATTTCTTTCAAAACTAGGTCAAGTCAAAGCAAAACATGCTGGAAGTTAAAACACTGTTTTTCATCTGGAGGAAAACATGCTGGGTACCAACCAGGTCTTTGCCGAGGTCCCACACCTCTTGGCCGAGGTGTGGTTACCAAGGCTTCGGCGAACCGCTGTCTGCCGAGGTGTTACAAGATGCCGGCAAGGGTGTACCATGGTCGGCTTAGGTGTGCAGTGGTTAGCCTAGGTGTGCATGCAAGATAGACTAATGGTGCAAGTGATCATGCAAGGTAGGCCAAGGTGAGATACGATGCTTGGCCCAAGTGTGAGATCTAGGCAAGAGTGGTCTCGGCGACCACACCTAGGGAAAGGTGAAGTCTGGAAATCTGGGTTTCCCTCTTGATGAACATGAAGAACATGAAGGACAAGAACATGGAGAACATGAATGCTAAAATCATAACTTGTTACTACAAAATTTGAGATTTCATGAGATGAGTTCGAAAACATGGACCTGGGTACCCATACTTGAAGACTTTAAGAAAACAAACACAAAAACATGGATCTTGATACAAACTTTCAGATCAAAACATGGTTTTATTTTAAGAACACAAGAACACCATTTTCTCTTTCTAAAACAAGCTTTAAATCAATGCATGGCTCATGAATCATGCTAGATCATGCAATGCAATCGAATAAACATAAAGAACAACAAGTGTAAATCAAGAATCTAACCTCAACACTCGAATCAAACGGCTCAAACTCTAAGGATCAAGCTTGGAAATCTATTTCTCTCTCAAGAACTCCTCTACCTCTTCCTAGAGCTTCTCTTTCTACAATGCAAAAGGTATGACAAAATGATATGTTTTTTCTCTCTGCTGGCAGACTTAACCCTCTGCTGGGACATGTGGCATCACCGCATTGGGTTTTCCTCAAAAAGGTGACTGAATGACAAGACAAGGCTATGATAAAGTGTGCATAACAAGCAAGGTGGCAAGGGCACTCTGGTAAGGCGAGGATCTCGGGTTATAACATCGGCTCCGGCAAAAGGGGTCTAAATGATCTCGGCTATGAAGGATAACACTTGGCCTAACTGTGCCACACCTCAGCCTAGATGTGCCACACCTCGGTCTAGGTCATTCCAGTCCAGGAACAAGATCACTTAGGTGCAAGGTTAACATCTCGGCCTAGATAATACACATCTCGGCCTTGGTGATGAACACCTCGGCCTAGATAATGACATCTCGGCCAATATGCCAGGGTGAAGGTGGAGGTCAACCAAAGTGGTTCCAAGATGGTCCTTGGTGTAAGAGGTTTAAAGGTGTAACCTAGGCTTAAGATGACCTCGGCTAAACACACACCAAACAAGGAACAAAGCATGCAACAATACTTAGATAAAACAAAACAAGATCTTATGAATGCAACTTAACAAGACAAAATCATATAAATGCATGTGAGCATGACAAAGGCAAAGTGAGGGTTGTTACAGGTAGATTACCCTGCTGACTTGTATATTTGGGACATAGTGAGGTTGCACGGGGTCCTTGTGACGATTGTCTCGAATAGGGATCCGCGTTCCACTACTCAGTTGTGGCAAAGTTTGCAAAGTGCCTTGGGCACTAGATTGACCTTTAGTACTGCTTACCATCCTCAGACTAACGAACAGTTTGAGCGTACTATTCAAATCCTTGAGGATATGCTTCGAGGCTGTGTCATTGACTTTAAAGGGTCGTGGGAGAGACACTTACCCTTAGTGGAGTTTGCCTACAATAACAGTTTCCAATTGAGCATTGGCATGGCACCGTTTGAGGCCATGTATGGTCGACTGTGTAGATCTCCAGTGTGTTGGGCCGAGGTGGGTGATGCACCTTTGTTGGGCTTGGAGTTGCTGCGAGAAACGATGGAGAAGGTTGTACTTATCCGTAAGAGGTTGGTTACAACTTAGAGTCGCCAAAAGAGTTATGCCGACCATAGGAGGAGACCCTTGTCATTCGAAGTGGGTGATCATGTCTTTTTGAAAATATCACCTAGAGGGGGTTTGATAAGATTTGGGAAGAGTGAGAAGTTATCCCCTCAGTTTATTGGTCTTTTTGAAATCCTTGAGCGGATTGGGGAGGTTGCCTATCGTTTGGCGTTACCGCCACAACTTTTCAGGATGCATGACGTGTTTCATATTAGCATGCTTCGGAAGTATGAGCTGGATCCATCGCATGTGCTGGATTGGACCGACTTAGAGGTAGACGAGGATGCCTCGTATGAGGAGAGACCAGTGAGAGTCTTTGATAGACGGGACCAAGTCTTGCGAGGCAAGACAATTCCCTTGGTCAAAGTATTATGGAAATATCACAGGGTTGAGGAAGCAACATGGGAGCGTGAATTGGAAGTCCGAGAGAAATATCCTGACTTATTTGTTGATGTTTGAGTGAATGTTGAGAATTTAGTTTTGTTTATGAACTATAAAAACATTATATATGTTTTGGATTATGAAAGCATTGTAGATGTTGAATGCGTATTGGAAATGCAAGTTTAGTTTGAACATTGTATATGTTGTTTAAGTTTTGGAAATGCAAATATATCATAAACATTGAATATGTTTGGAGATATGGAAGATGTATTAAAATTAGTTAATTTGTTTTTTTTTTTTTTTTTGGAATATCCATATTGGTAAAATATGTTGGGCTATATATATTGTGGATTTGTTCTCTTGTGAAGAGATTGAATGATCGGTAGATGGGTCATGGTAATGAGAATTGGATTGTAATCACTTGAAGATTGAATAATCATGGTTTTGAAACTTGTACTAAAATTTTGGGGATGAAATTCTTTAAGGGGGGAGGTTATAGCAATCCCGATTTTGCCCTGACTTTCATTATGTTCCGGACTCGGGTTCCGTGATTGAATATTGTATCCATGTCTTGTTTTTCTCCTTTGGCCCTTTGTATTTGAGTTTTGGAGCTTGTTGGGCGAGTTTGGAATAGGTTGGTTGTTGGATGGTTTAGATTGTTGTTGCCCAGATTTTGACCTCCTTATGTAATTTGCTTCTTCGCTTGAGCAAGGTTTCTTGCGCTCGAGTGAGAATTGAGAGTCCTCGGGTCTTTCTCCCAGACGCAGCTTTTCTAGGAAGGTGAAGTTCTTCGCTTGAGCGAGGCTTCTTGCGCTCGAGCGAGTCTTGTGAAATTGCTTCTTCACTCGAGCGAGGTTTCTTGTGCTCGAGCGAGCGTGTGCATCTATGGTAAACCTGAAGCTTTGCATTCTGCGCTCGAGTGACGCTTCTTACGCTCGAGCAAGGTCACTTGTTGTGTCTGGTCGCTCGAGCGACAACTCCTTCGCTCGAGTGAGGACTGCGTATATCAGTTCGCAGCTGGGTCTTTTTACATCACTTTTTGATTTCATTTCTTTCCAAAACTCTAATCCGGTACACTCTCTCTCTAAAGCTCTCTCTCTCTCTACAAATACTTCAAGATCCAAGCACCTCTCAACCCTAGTCCATTTGTTAAAGAGTTAGAGCATCTCGTGGGCTTCTTCTTGATTTGAACAAAACTGAGTTTGGAGCAATTTTTGAAGTTCTTCTTCATCTCATTTGGGCTTCTACTCTTGAGGTAGGGATATTCTACTCTTTGGTATGGGTTTTAACCTAAGTATTTGTCATTTTGTATAAATGGTGGAGTTTGGGAAGATTTGGGTGGAGCTAGGGTTTGGGTTTGAATTTTAAAAGGGGGTGTAGACACCCCATTTTTGACCGTCCTCAAGACTTAGACGTCGCCGCTTGAACACCCGGTGATTATCCACGTTCGTGTTCGTTTGGAGTTCCCGGAGTTCTCAGCTACGCGCCTTGCCTCAGGACCTCCGAACTTGACCGTTTTGTGTCT
The DNA here is from genome assembly GCA_025200525.1 of Camellia lanceoleosa. Classification (NCBI taxonomy): domain Eukaryota; kingdom Viridiplantae; phylum Streptophyta; class Magnoliopsida; order Ericales; family Theaceae; genus Camellia; species Camellia lanceoleosa. The sequence continues at coordinate 69,976,737 of CM045764.1, forward strand.
GGTTTTGCACCAAACACTTGTGCTTTGCCTTTGAGGGGCAGGGAATGCCTTTTGAGGCATCCCCACACACCACCGGCAGTGGCTCGAGGCCACCGGCCGGTTGATGTTGTCATCGGCACTATATTGTGCCGGTCGGCACTCTTTGGTGCCGGTTGGCACTCTTTTTTGGCAAAATGACAATTTTACCCTGCCGACTACTGTGCAACTGCTTTTTGAGATATTTTTAAGCAGCTGTCTACCACTTTCTTCCCCTCCATACACGTGTATGGAGGGATGAGCCTCTTGTTTGCTTAGTTGCTAAGCCTACAAGTTTGCCTCCTTTATAAGAGGAGGCCTTGTCTTCTTGGCTTGGAGGTTAGCCATTTTGAGAGACTAAAAACCAGAGCTCACATATCTCTCTCTATATATTTTCCATCTCTCTCATCCTTGTGTGTGTGTGATCTAAGCCTAAAAGTGTAGTTTTACCTCATTTTTGCACCATTACACACACTATTACACCTTAGTTCGAGATTGAGAGACTTGGGAGGTTGATTGTTGTGATTTTGGACTGGTTTTGATCACTAGAGGAGGGCTGCTCCACCTGTTCTTCAAAGGATCTTCAAGGGTAAGAACATTACTTTAGATTCCCCATTCTTGCTCTAGCTTTCTACTAGTCTTGCTTTGTGTTTTTGGTTTTGTGTTTAACATAAAAAACTCTTGTTTTTACTTGCTCTTGAACCTTTATTAAGGTCATTTTGTGGTTTGAGTAAAGGCTCACCCCTTTAGGCCTTGTTTGGCCTTTTTGGTGTCTTTTTGGTGAGGCCTTGTTTACTTGGTGTTTTTAGCCTTCTCACCACTGAAAACCAGTGGGTTTTCAGTGGTGAGGAAGATGGTTTTAAGTCTTATATAGGGGAGGGACACCCCTCTCCCCTTGGCCCCTTGTTTGCCTTTGTTTTGGGCTCAAATAATAGCATGTATGCATGGTTGGTTTTGGCTTTATTTCAGAGCATATTTGTGGTTCATATGACATGTTATGCCTCTGTTTTAGGTTGATTTGATGGTCCTTAACATGCCTCTTATGTTTGCTTTGAAATGCTCTCTTATGCCTAGAAATATGCCATGCTTCGAGGCCATGTTTTCTCGCATGTTTTAGCTTAGTTTCATGGAGATACTAACATCATTTTGCCATGTATAAGGGCTGTGGGCCACTGTTTTTGTCATATTTAGCATGCTTGACATGGTTGTTTTGCATGATAGCTTGTAAGCCTTGGGTAGGTGATCCATGTACATGCATTGGATAGTCTATTTAGATGATTTGGGATCATTTGACATGCTATTTCAGATCCTAATCCATGCTCATATGTTTGTACTTGTCATCTCTTTCATGCTTTAAAGGCGTGTCCTTTTATGCCTAAGAATAGGCCTTGTGTATGCTTCCATGATTAACGCATTTTGGGGGTGCCATGTGAGGGGATTTGGGCGTCATTTTGCATACTAAAAATCTGTTTTTGGTTGTTAGATTCATGCCATGAGTGGTTGTGTAAGTGGTAGTAAGATGCTCCTTTTGGTGCCTTAGGTTTAGGCCCATGAACTTGCATGTTTGTATAGCATTTTGGCCATCATTTAGGGCTTGTTTTGCCACTGTTTTGGGGTGGTTTGAGGGCTGCCCCATTGAAGTTAAGGCCACCATTGTATGTTCATTATATGCTTGATGCATGCTTGGTTCATCGAGTGTTGTAGTAGGTTGGTCCCATTGCTTGATTGGCCCATGTTTGCATGCCACTTATACCTTGCATGCCCTAGCATTTTGCATGCCTATTGTGATAGTTGCATGACACTTGGTATGCCTTGCATCTTAGTCCCATTGTTGCATCATTTGAGCTATGTTGCATTCCATGGCTTGGCTTGGGGATTGTCAAGCCAAGCATAGGGTTGAGAGGAGTTCACACTTCAAGTGGTGCAACTCGTCTCAATTCTTGGTCACCAAGACTTTTGACTAACACATGATAAGGCCTTGGATTTCATTTGTTTGTTTGCATGTATTACCATTAAAATGCAACCTTGGTTCCTTAGGCCATCATGCATCAAGATGCATAATTGATGGCCCAAGAACCAAGAGTCACGCCTCCTTGAGTCCCTAAGCATGATAGGAGGCATTGGCCATGCTTACATATGCTCAAAATCCATGCCATGCCTTCTTTGGTTTCTTCTTCTTTGTCAAAGCTGTCCTCTGCAGGAACTTTCTGCCGGTCGGCAGTAAAATGTGCCGACCGGCACACTTTTTGTGCCGATTAACTCTACAAGAAGTCGGTGGCCGATTTAAGCAGCCGGTGGTCACTTCCTCTAGCCGGTGGGGTACTGCAGTTCATGTAGAAGGCATTCTGGGACTTTGGGAATTTTTTGGAGAGGCAGGGCAGTAGAAACAGAAGCAACAGTGCTATGGCGCGGGTTTCCGGGCAAGTCGGATTTGAGCATGCATCATTCGCGCATCCCGAGGCAGGCGGCTGTGGCCACCTTTCCTTTTTGTATTTATTTGATAAGTAATTAGAAATTTTGTAATAATTAATTTATTCATTATTCGGACTGTAATATTTATTCGGACCCTCTGTGCGAGGGTGTAATTGTAATAAGTGTGTGTGGGTGTGTGCATGTCTTCCAACCCCCATTTCTTTCTTCCCTTTTATTTACCTGCTTATGATGGTAGATTAGGGCACGTTTATTTTAGCATACCTTATGCAATGCATGCGTGCATCCATGCATTTGTTTACATGCATCGGGCTCGGTACATCACGCTAACTGCATTGTATTCCAATTTCCAAATTGAATACGTGTTATTTGTAGCATTCCATATGCCATGCTTAGGACAGCCGAGCCTGTCTAGATCGCATTCTTGCCTGTGTTGCATTAGCCACTTAACATGACCTAGGGACATGCATGTCTGCTAACTAGTTTCATGTTTTGGCACGGAGTACGATGTAAGTATTTACGCTTTAGCATACCACATGCGTGTGAATGTTGCCATGATAGTATGCTTATCATGCGACTAAGTGCTTGTGTGAGATAAACTGTTTGAATACCTGTGGGTGGAGGTTGGATTGCTTGAGTTGGGAAAACTCATTGAAATCCGTGTTTTAGCTTACTTGCGAGTAGCAAATTCCGAAGCACTTTCAAAACAAACGGATATGCAATGTTTATTTCCAAATTAGGCAATCTAGTCTATACTTGTTTGCTGTACGCATAACATAGTAATTCTAGGCTAATAATTGGAATAAGAGCATGTAGTGCTTTCAAAATCGGATATCACGGTTAGTAGAGGCCGGTCTTCGGACCGGGTGAAAGGGGGTGCTCATAGCTGACCTTCCCCGATCGTACCCAAGCTCCCGAGCCAAGACCACTTTGGTGATGACGGACACGTGGCCTTCGGCACCGAGTCAGGGTTTCCTAAATTTTTCATTTTAAAATATTTAGGTGGCGACTCTGTAATCTGGCAAAGCAGTCCGTGTTTGGCACTACTTTTTCAAAATCTGTTTTTCTTCAAAACGATTTGCCAGAGTTGGACTTTTTGGTTCAAGATTTAGAACCGCAACACAAACGAAAAGGGAGTCCGAACTGTAGCATAGAGGCCCCCACGGGCGCATGTTACAGGGGGGTTTTCCATATTTGGCTTCATATATGTAGATAAGGGCTTGATTATGATGTTATACGAAAATAAATGGTGAGGTTGGGTTTTGGTTATGATATTATGAAAAAGGGGAAAGTTTTGCCCTAATTTGTGTTAAAGAACTATTTTGAATAAATAATGAAATTGATGTGGGAAATATGAAATTGGAAGTGTGTATAATTGAATGGTGTAGTTGGATTTGTTAAATCACTCACCTCTGAAAATTTGATAAATTATCTGTTTGATGGATTGTATATCTGTTAGAAATATCTATTTTTGGCTATCAGTGGAGGATAGTTATGATTGTTGTAGAAACTGCATGAGGATTAGGTAAATTGAAATTAATCATTTGAATTATGTCATTGAATATGATGGTTTGATTAAACCATTGAATATGTGATTTGGTTAGTCATTGTATATGATAACGCTTTTAAATACATTGTATATATATATCATTGTTTGGGAGGAGATATGGGATGTACTCCATTGTTTGGAAGGAGATAGGGGATGGACTCCATTGAAAACTAAGTTGGTCGAAGTGTCTATAGCGATCCCGATTTTGACCCGACTCTTGTGGTATCCTGGACTCCGGTTTAATGCTTTCATGTTGATGTTTATTTCTTTTCCTCCCTCATATCTCTCGGAATTGGTCTTTGGGTTGTTGTGGTTGCATTTGGAATAGATGGGTTACGAGTTTTTCCCAAATCTTGCTACCCAAAATTTTGGTCTTCTGCTCAAGCGGGCATTCTGGCGCTTGAACGGGGTTTGCAAACCTTCAGTACTTTGCACATCTACAAAAATACTGGGGATGTGTTTTTTATGCTCGAGCGGCGTTTCTTACGCTCGAGCGGGTCTACACTCGAGCGGCTTTCCTTACGCTCGAGCAGTCGCTTGAAGTTTGTAAAAATACTAGGTGTGTGTATTCTACGCTCGAGCAGGTATGTATTGCGCTCGAGCGGGTAGTGCCTTATTGTTGTGTCTTGGCGCTCGAGCGGGATGAATTTTTGTGTCTGACGCTCGAGCATCAAACTCTCCACTCGAGCGTACTACGCGTATATCATATCGTAAAAGTGACTTTTTACATAACTTTTTCATCTCTTTTCACCCAAAACCCAAAGTTGAGAGCCTTTTTCTCTAAAACTCTCCTTCTCTCTACTCTTGATCTAGATCCTTTGATCTCTACACCCTTAAGCCTTCATTAAAAAGATAGAGCTCCTCAAGATCTTCTCTTCTACCCGATTAAAGTTGGATTTTGGCATTTTTGGGATTCCATCCTTGCTTGGCTTGTCTTTACTCTTTGATGTAGGGATTTTCTACACTTTGATATGGTTTTTAACTTAGCTATTTTGTAGTTATGTATTAATGGTGGATTTGAGGTATTTTGAACACAAATCTAGGGTTTCGGTGTTATTTAAAAGAGGGGTTTTTGGTGGAAATAAAATCTAAGAACATGGGGTTTGAAAATAGAGTCTTGTTGTGTCAAGGAAATTGATTTTGGCACTTGGTTGAGATTTGGGGGGAAAAGGGAAATTTGCCCTCGAATGAGTATTATGTTTATTTTGTATAAATGAATGATATTGACGTTGTAAACACGGAATTGGACATGTATGGAGATGAATGGTGAAATGAAATGAATTATGCGTCTCACTTTTGGAAATTTTGAATAAATTATATATCCGTTTAGAAATATTTGTATTGGGTTATCGGTGGAGGATAGCTTTGATTGTTGTAGAAATTGCATATGGATTAGGTGAACTGAAACTATCCCATGGTCAACTATCATTGAATATGATCATATTGTGAATACATTATATATGTATGTTTAATTGGGAGTGGAAAGGGGATGTACTCCATATGTGATTTTGTGTTTATATGCATTGCAAATGTATGTTTGTTTGGGAAGAGAAAGGGGATAGACTCCATTATAATTAAGTTGGCCGGAGTGTCCTGGGTGAAAGTCCCGAAATCTATACATGGGTGCTGATTCCGCGGATGAAATATCCATATAATGGCAAGATTAAAATCTATATATGGGTGCCGATCCCGCGGATGAAATATTCGTAAAATGGCAATTGGATGTGTTGATGTGTTGACTTGGATTTCTTGAGTTATTGCGTTGTAGTCTCACTTGAGTTATTGAAGAGGATACATAAAATTGGCTCATATAGCAAGATGAACAATAGGGAAAAATGAAGTGAGTTGTGGTCATGATATGTTGTAAATACAAGAAATGATGAATGTTTTAGCCTTAACATTCTTTATGCTCACTACTCCTATACTTCTGTTAAATCTCATACACTGTACTAGATTATCTTTACTAGGCTATGGCTCACCCTATATTGGGAAAAACATTTTTAGGTAATGATGGTATGCCTCCACCAAGGCAATAGCATTGGAGAGCTATTTAGGAAGCACGAGGACTTCTTATTTTGTTTCACATTTTGTTTAGCCTAGGACTTTAATTGTATGGGCTAGTTCCACTTTTGTTGCAACCAAGTTAAGACTTGGAAATGTGTAAGCCCGAAGGACATTTATTTATGTTGAACTCTTTTGTAATAGTAACTTGTATAATGAGAGAACTATTTACTCTAATGTATGTTGCCTTCATTATATATGCTTACGGCTTATATTATGGTTATATTTTTAGGGCGTCACAGTGTCCAGGGTGAAAGTCCCGAAATCTTATATGTATATATGGGTGCCGATTCCCTCGGATGTGAATTCCGTAAAATGGCAAGAAAAAAAAAATAGAAGTGTTGGATTGATGAATGTGTTGAATTGTGAATCATTGAGTTATAATTTCATTTTGGTTGACTGGATAATAATGAATTTGGTTAGTAGATTAACTCGACATAGGTGAATGGAAATGGACTGAAGTATGGTTAGCTATATTGAATGGTTTTGGAAAGAATCTGTGTTGGTTATGATTATTGAACATTTATCTGATGCTCATGTCTTACTTAAATCTCATATATTGTTTTAGCATATTTCTACTGGGCTTTGGCTCACCCTACTTGGGAAAACCATTTTCAGGTACAGGTGACATGCCACCTCCAAGAGCATAGCTTGGGAGGACGGGGCTGAAGGCTCTACTTTTTGTTATCATTATGCTATATGTTTATTTCAAGCCGAGGGCTTTACTTGTATAGAGACTTAGACTCTTTCTTTTGTTGTAACCAAGCGAAGTCTTGGAAAGATGTAAGTCCGTAAGGCATTTATTTTGTTGTTATCTATTAGAGTTACATGCTATAGTTTCAAAATAAACATTTATGAAAATGTAAAGCATGTAATATCTTTTGTAATGTAGACTCTGATGAATGAAAATATAACATTTCTATTATGTTCATAGATCTTATAAATGGTTGATTTATATCTCATTTTGAGGGCGTTACATAATTTTAGAGCTGTAAGCAGAAAGTTTTAGATAGCATCTAATACTGTAATGACAAAAAGGAAAAAAATTAAAATAAAATACTACAAAGTAAGAGCAGAAAAAACAATTGAGAGGGGAAAGGAAGATAAGCAAGAAGCATGAGAGAAAGGCTTGAATAAGTAATAATTGTGCAACCAATTGAGTGAAGCGATTGCTAGAAACAGAGATTAACCAAAACGGGGTTGAAACATCATCACACAATTAGCATTTGTGTATGTCACTACCACTGGTTTAGTCATAGGTTATGTATCTGCACCTTTAGATGCATCTAGACTTGGTGCAAATACTAACGATGAAGATGAGCACTACGTGAGGATGGATTGTGAGGGTGTGGAAGTGTTGCATGATTAATGAGAAGTAGGAACATTTGATTTTCATATAACCGAGTGCTTATTGGGCTTGACTAGTTCTTCTTTCCTTGTCGTTCTTTTTATTTTTTCCTTTCTATATAATTTCACTAGCTATTTTCTTTGAAGTTAATATGAATGAATATACTTGTAAAGTGAATATTGTGATGTCTTTGAAATCAATATTATCAAGAATTTATTGTTTGGCTTATAAAGATTTGTTTGACAAAAACATTTCTGGTATGCTTTAATTCTACCTACCTACCTATGAACATTTCTGTTATGCTTGAATTCTACCTACCTACCTATAAACATTTCTGTGACACTATTGCCATCAGAATGTTTTTGATACATATGGTTTCTTTTTTCCATCTTCTATTTGTTTGTCGTTTGAGATGTGTAAGCTGTATGTATTGATGATTGATTTGAAATTTGTGGTTTTTTAACTTTTATATTGGCCATAGCTTTTGTAGTCTGAGATGTAAAGTTGAATTCTTTTTGTTTTTGTATTTGTATTTGTCGAGTAATAACAGGGGGCAAATAGGATAGTGTATGAAGTTGAATAGACCAAGAGCTAGGCACTCTCTACAAATTGCAGTACACTATCAGCGTATTTGTTTGTTCTTCTTTTTCTGTAGTTAAAATCCTTCTAACCCTCAACATGAACTGTTTCCAGTTTTTGAGGGAGATTGATGCTACTCCAGTAATGTGTTGTGTCTGTTGTAAATGAATCTCTTTCTGTTTATCTCAAGCTTCAAGGAACTCTTAATGCAGAAGCAGAATGTGAAAAGCTCAGGAAAAAGATGGAAGATATACAAAAGTAAGTGTTTTTTCTCAACTGAAAACTCTTTAGCAGTCTATACAAGATTGGACCAGACAACAGGTGGCCGCCTTGTTTTGGCCAACAGTCATATGCAATGGCCACATTAGGCAGTGGCTTCTGGTACTTGAGATTCAACTTAGAGGCTATAACATCTAACTGATGTATGACTTTGGTTACACTGTTATTATGGTCCAAAGATATCTTCTTGTGGATATCCTCTCTTAAGATAGATCAAGGTGCATGTCCCTTGGGGATTATTAGGATGAGCCACCTTGGAAAAACACTAATTGTAGTCACCACGGTTAGTATACAAGTTTCATGGTCCACCCATGACTATGGTGCCACCTGAAGGTGTCCTTCAGCCCTGTTTGGACCCTAGGTTAGTCTGTGAGATGTAATGATGTTTTTCATTGAATTAAAACTACTGTACTTTTGAAATTACTATTAGCTGTGATGCAATCTTTTAACAAATTAGTTTTAGGATATTTTTTTCCATCTTGTGTGAAGTGTATTTTTTCAGATGAACATGAGAATTTATTATGATTATTATGTTTTGGAGTCTTTTTGTGAGGTAGATTATGTGAAATTTGTTACACAATGAAAACGATGTGTTTTGGTTTGATGCGGTAACTATTTCTGCAACCCAGTAGTGAAGGAAATGGTTGTGTAATTGGTTGTACGGAATTAATGATGTGATATTGTTGTTGCACTAGTTGGAATATCATTCTATTTGTTCTATGTTAAATCGAGAATAGGCTTTCTAATATGAATGTTTATACCTGTGACTTGTGATTTACTCGAGTGCAGTGTTAGTTGTGGAAATTTAATATTTGTATGATGAAACCTACACATTGAATGAATATCAACCACACTTGTGCTTCTTCATATTTTTCTTTGTTTGAGCTTCTTATCCCTAGCATTACTCTTACCAAAAACTGATTAGGTAAGTCCCAGAGATTAGGCTAGGCAAGACTTGTTCAATTAGGTAACTAGGCTAGAGAAGACCAGTTCAATTAGGCTAGACAATACTTATTCAATTAGCAATCTTTCAAATTGGAGATGGAAGGCAAGAACACAGAAGGTATGATTTCTCTATTAAAAATTGAAGGAAACTAAGTTTCTATTAAAAACAATTCAGCTGTTAAACACTACTTTAGGAGTTTAGAACATTTCTAGTTAATTAGATTGAAATAGACTAATCACTATCATCATAAAGATAAAGAAAAAAAAGTTTAGCAATCCAGCTAGTAACCTTACTCGTATTAGTTTTAATCATCCAAAACAATTGACCCCAGGGTCTGATTTATCGGTGCTTTCTTCAGTTGGTTCATCGGGACTTGAATTAGCATCATGCAACTCTTCCATTTCCACATCATCTCCAGTTCCATATTTTACATTGCATAACATATTTTTTAGACCAGACATATTTTACATTGCATCAGTTTCAACTTTAACTAATGTATTAATGCATTGATATATTTTCTAGTATTGCATTTCCTATATCAAAGGTCAAAGCCTGATGCTTATTACTACATTTGCATTATGTTATTCCACCAGCAGCAACTTATTTTTGCTACTAGAGCATAACATATTGTTTTGTGAAATTCTTATTAAGATTTCATGTTGCTTATGCAAATGTAGTCCACATTATTTGCTGATCTAATTGTTATTGTGAATGCCCGTTTTCTTATTTACAGTTGATTTTGAAATTGTTAGGCAAGGTTATATTCCTGTATATATATTATATTTTAAAAATAACCTTTTACGACATATAAAATTATGTCATAAAAAGTGCAATGATTTATGACATGCAAAAAAAATGCTGTAAAAGATTATATACGACATACAAAGTATGTCATAAATATATTAAAAATGACCTTCTACATCATACAAAATTATGTAGTAAAAAGTGTAATGATTTATGATATGTAAGAAAATGCCGTAAAATATTATATATGGCATGCAAAGTATGCCATAAATATATTCAAAATAACCTTCTACGACATGCAAAATTATGCCATGGAAAGTATGATGATTTATGGCATGACAAAAATGTCGTAAAAAATAATATATGACATACAAAATATGTCATTAATGTTTAATTTATTACTTTTTACAACTTTACCTGCATGTCGTAAATGATGCTCAACTTTACTTTTTACAACTTTTTACAAATTTTCACGGCATGTCATATGACAGCATTTGTGTGCATGCCGTGAAAGAGTTTTTACATCATGCATTGCAAGCTGTAAAAATTTGATTTTGTTATATCATTTTTTTAATTTAATTTTTGTTTAAACTAAATGAATAATGGAATAATTGGTAAATTGATAAATGTGTTTAATATCATCAAATGAATTTTGTCGTAAGCTAACCAAAATTATGAAATGCATAGGATTGAATATTTTTATAATTTGTGCGTAAATGTAGTTTTCTAATTTATTCTATTTTTATTTAATTATTACCAATTAAGTTATGACATAGGTATTTGTTATTAAAAACATAGAATAAACTGTTAGTAACATAACAATAAAAAATAAAAATAGAAGAACTCATTGTAGTTGTCATGAATATAGTTAAATATATTTAATTTTTAATTATTTTTTATTATTATTTAAATTTTAAAATAAATTATTTATCTATTTATTTAAATTCGTACATAATACGAGTATTATGCTAGTTCAATTTGACGGCAATCACATATTTTGGGAAGTAAAAATAATAATAATTAATCAAGGCTGTGTATTTGTTTGTTACTAAATAATTTCTGCTTTAATATGGTTCAGAGTGTAATGATTCTTCATAGGAAAACTTTTCTATGATTTTTTTTTAAAGAAAATGTTTTCGTATTTGATTTTTTCTTTAATATTTGATTTGTGTCTTTTAATAATTTTTTTACTGTAATTATGGTGTACTTGATTGATACATCACAGTGTTGTATATTTTTGTTGTTCTTCCTATTATTAAAGGGATTTGCAGGATGGGTTATTGTGATCGGCTAGAACTGTATTTTTGTATAAATTTGGAGCCCAATGGCAGATCCAACCCATCTTGTTAGTATGGAAGAAATTGTTGGAAATGGTTATAAATTCTGGGTAAAACCAGAATTTTTTCCTAAGTTTGGTCTAATTTTTAGGTGGGCCCCGTGCATCGATTTACACGGGTCAAAGTGATAACGCGTTCTATGCCGCGTTGTGATTCACGTGGTATATTTGGTTGTTCAAAACCATTACCGAGTGAATGGGAAATTGAAGCCAAAGTATGCTCCATGGAAATGGAGTTTTGGTGGAAATTCCTTAAAGGTATGTATAAGGCTTGTCCCACATTGGTTTGGTGGGAGGTTTTGAGAGGGTTTATAAGGCTTGGGTTTAATACTTGGGGTGTGCCCCAAGGGTACCCCAAGTGTTTTAGAGGGAGAGGTTATGGGCAAAATGGGCTAGACCCATTGGACCCAAAATCTGCCACGCGCCGTCCGTCCTGGCCTGGCTGAGCCGGGCTTGGGCGCGGGTGGGTGGTGAGAGGTTGGGTTGGGCTTGTTCGGGCCAATACTAATCTTTTTGAGCCAAAAACATTTGAATTTCTTTCAAATAAACTGATTTGGATTTACTGTTCATCCAAACAGGGCCCTTCCCGTTTTCAAACAGAATTAAACTGGTTTGGCATTTTGGTTCATCCAAACAGGGCCCTTCCCGTTTTTATCTGTTTGAATAATTAACCAACAGATTCAAACCTGTTGAAATTCAAACCCAACAGGTTTCATACCTGTTCAATTCAAATCCTACAGCCACCTTAACATCTATAAATAGACCAGCCTCCCATTTGGATTATTACATCAATTTTCGTATTCCTTCTCTGCTTTAAATCTCGCCATATTGTCGCATATTATTTACGAAGAAAGAGTGTAAACACTTAGTGTGTTCGATTTAACAATTAAATTGTAGTGTTGCATTTAATTGTTGATAAGATCATTTCATCCTGGGAGATAGACGTCCAAGTTCTGAAAGCACCTTGGAGAGGACGAATCTGTCTTAAGGACACAGTGTTCAACACTGGACTTGATCAGAAAGTTATTCCAAGTGTTTAACCAAGTAAGTTGATTAAATTATTTTTCTGTTTTTATTTGTTTTATTTTATTTTTATTTTGAGTTTGATTTTTGTAATCAAACAAATTTCTCTCATTTTCTTTATTTCTTTAAATTCTGATTGTTGTTTAGTACACAACATAATTTAATTTATTTAAATACAGTGAAGATTGCCCAACAGAAATATGTCTCTTAAATATCACGATTCGCAATTTATAACCCAATCATTCTTATCATTTGTTTAAATGTACATGTAGCTTTTGGTTGTTCTTGATATTGGCCTTGTTTGGTAGGGTTTATTTCCAGCTTATTTAAGCTTTTAACTTAATTTAAGCTATTTTGATGTGTTGAGTTCAGCTTAATAATACAGTTTATAACTTTTTATAAGTCAAAAATCAATTTATTTTTTGAGTGGGGGAGGAGAAGCTTAATTTATAAGTCAAAAATCAGCTTATGTTCACAGCTATAAGCTATAAGCTGTTAGGCTATAAGTTATAATCACTTTCCCACAGTTCTACCAAACGGGGCCATTGTTTATTTGTGTTCTTCAACTTCAAATCTGAGGTGTTAATTGATTTGATTTTGTGTGAAGCCTTTCAAGTGTTATGTCAAGATCAGAAGGGTTGCTCTTGTGAACTACGGCAAGGACTATGGGAAGCTCGTCGTTTATTTTTATTTGATCTGATCTGATTTGTTTATTTTTTTTATTTGTTGTTATTGATGATAAAAAAAAAGTTTGGCCAGATAGAGAATTTTTTGTTGTTTATAGATCTCTCTATCTAGATAGAGTAGGTTCAACAGATAGATACAAAACTTCAACAAATAGAAAATATTTTAAATAGATAGATTTAAATTTAAATAGATAGATATAAATTTGAACATATAGATATAAATTTGAATAGATAGTCAAAAAAAAGAAAAAAGAAAAAGTAAACAGCTAAATTAAGAGATAAAATTGAAAACAAAATGTTTTCCAAACCCAACAAAAAGACTTCTTACCAAACTATTTTACAAAGGTAGACCTTTCACCAACAAAAAATATCCATTGAACATAATGCCTTATACCCTCCTTAGGTTGGACTTTTCAACAATTATCTCTAATAAATATAGGATAAATTGTAATGATCACCCTCCTGTTGTTTAAAAAAAAAATAGAATAAGATTTAAAAGTTTAATATAATTATGCTGTATATATATATAATACAGATGGTTATAAACACATAAATAAAAATAAAACATATATTTTAGTAAAAAAAAAATGACAATATCATACGGAACCTTTGTGTGTTTATTTATTTATTTATTTATTTATCTCTCTCTATTACATTTAATGCATTATTTTCCATATATACCAAAAGTTTGAGCATAATGAGTTCAATATTATGTCTGTGATTTGTTGTAAGCACAATATTTTGAAAGCAACCACAAAATTGCATAATTTTTTGAGCTTCCAATATATTGATGAATGCAACATAGATTTTGAGTTGTGCCATAAATTATCAACAAAAAGGTTTTTGTTTTCATTTAATTTTAATTGTCCTCTCTTTTGCTGATCATAACTGACAAAATGGAACGTTGTGATGTCTGTGGCATACTAGTAAGTAACTTTTCTAATTGCAAGAAGCAATTTTTCGTCAAAATCAAATTAAAGTTTAAAAAAAAAAAAAAAAAAACTCATGAAAGTAGTAAATAGATTTTGAACAGAGTGAAAATCACGACACCGTTTTAGGGGCATCTTTGAATGTGCCTATTTGTACTTTGATTTTTAAAATAAAAAAAATGTATATATTGTATGATTTTATCATGTAATTGTGCTATGTCTTTAAGTTTTCATGGTTTTAGAGAAGTAGTAAAAGAATAGTTTTAGTGCACTTGATACTTCACATTGCTTTTTCCTTTTCTTTCTTTTGCAGGAAATATTTAATAATTCGAAATTAGTTCGATCTAATATTTGGGGCCAATTACATTGTAACAAACATAACTTTGACAGAACTCGTGGATGTTGCAGTTGCCATAGATTTAAGGTTAGTCTCTACTTATTGATCTTTGACTTGATATAAGGGAAAGCAATAATAAGGTAAATTACTTGAATAAAAATCCTATTGTGTGTCATTTGGTACCTTAAATTTGAAATTTTACAACATATTTATGTATGTTTTTAACTTCAGTTAGAGAAATAACAAAATTTTAGTTTACAATTGTAGTTAATGCTAAAAGTTTTTTCAATTTATGCAGACAAGTTATGTAGAATATATCAATCTTGGTGATGGTCGAGATGTTTGTCCAGATTGTCGTTCTATATCCATCATGGAAACAGGACAATGCACCCCTCTTATTCCTCAAATTCGTAGATTTTTCAAGGACCATTTGAAGCTTAATGTTGAAAAGGACATTCCTGTATTGTTGGTGGATTCAAAGGAGATGAATAGATTTTCTAAAGAGAAAAAAATATGTAAGGCCTTGTGAGTGACTATAATTCTATAACTCTATCATAGTGATCTTTGGGTAATATAGTTGCATTTCTAATTGTGGATTTGTTTTTGTGTGGTAACAGGGTATTTATTCACATTGGGAAGATTGTTTTGCATGCAAATGTCATATCGACCGTAATGACTTTTTCTTTTCAAGATTTACCCCTATGACCTATTGGGAGAAGAACTTCATGAACAATAAATAACAATTTATCACACATTGATCTAATTCTATACTTCTTTGGTGAAGTTAGGTTAAAACTTGTTTACAAAGAGAGGAAGATATAAAGGTGGTAAAAGGGAACAAGGAAGTCACTGGTGATAAAGTGGTAGCAATCCTACTTTTGTTTGGACTTCGCAAGTAATTTCATCTTATCCCATATTATTATATTTATTTAATATAATTCATTGACTAGAATATTTTTGTATGTTTACATGCTTTTCTTTCAGTAATCAAGTTGCTCTAAATCCCATTAATTCCCCATGAAAACTTTTAATCAGTACTATTGTATTAAGAAATCTGGTAAACGTAACACTAGTTGAACAAGGAAGCCTTGAAACTAGCATTTTCTTTACAAATTGATACTTGATAACTCTATGACTAATAAACTCAGGCTCAATCACTTTTATGAAGAGTTTGAAGAAATTAACATTAGAATAAAGAAGCGTTATAAAATGTGTTAAAAATTTGTTACGATCCAAACCTGCCCCTAAGGGTTTAGCATCGTAACTGGCTAGTAATCCGTGATTACCAAAGGCCCAGTAATAACAATTGTACAATCAAGGGGCCGGCGAAAGCCTGTAAATATTAAAATAGAATGTCCAAAGAGTTGTGAGGACTTAAATGAGTAATACAAGTTTCATATACTGATATATGTACAAACACTTAAGTCCATACAATGTTTATATACAAAAACAAAACAGATGTTAGGGAATTAAATCCCAAAGCCAAAACGATTTATACAACATTCACTTGACTTCATATGAGAGCACCCAAAAACAAGCCTTGACATTAACTGTTCGGAACCTCACGGTGAGGCACAATAGGTTGGCTTGACAAAACGGGTTTAGGTCAACGTTGCTAACTTTACTCCAGTGCTTGACCACCTACATATATATAATAAATTGTGAACTAAAGCCCATTGAATAACAAATGTGTAAGTGGTTAAGAATGAATGTCCTTTCAGTAATTAAAACAGCAAATTGCATCTGTAGATCAGTTATTCAATCAATGTCTTATATTTCATGTCATATCAGTCATTTAGAAATCATATCAGTCATACATGGCACATCCAATAGCAGAACAGTACAGTAGATCTTAATAGACCAAATAGTCAGTTGATGGCCATCAATACAGTAACAGTAGTTCCAAAGATTGGAACTGACAGAGTTCTCTGTAACAGTAGCAATAGCAGTAACAATAACAATAACAGTAACAATTAGTTGCTATGAATACCACGAGTACAGTTCAGAAAATAGGACAAACATTGATTCAGTAAAAAATATGATTTCAGAAAGCAGTATAGTTAATCATTCATAAAATAATTATAATTTAACATAGCTTTACAACATTGTTACTCACAATAGGCTCCTCGAAACATGTGCTACAATGCACTAACGGTGCGGCGTTCGACCTAAACAAACAAGTTCAAGCACAACAGCTCAATACACAATTCACTCATTCAATCGATTCATTGTTTACTTAATCAGTTTGCATTCATTGTTTACTCATTTAGTTCTATCATTTGTTCTACACTTTCTTGGTGTTCATGAAATGTAATGCATATGAGAAACACGTTTAAATCAGGTAAACGGGGGCCTGGAAGGTGATAAAGTGGAGCGAAAAACAAAATTGGGACTGCCCTTTACAGTTGCACATGCGGAGGTTCTTGCCGCATGTACAGGACCATCTTTGCACGTGCCTTCCGCACCTGCAATATAAGCAGAATGCTTGCTCACAATGCCCTATTTTCCACATGTGCGGGGCTTCAAGCCGCACGTGCAGCGTTGGGTGAAAAACTGTCCGAAATTCTGTTCAAATTTGCGTCTCACATTTGTATCAATACGACTTCATTCCATACATTACAAGTCCTAAAAATTCTTCAAAAACACTTGAATTCACCAAGTTCTAACTTCAAACAAAAATACATGAGTTTAAAACAACCTCAAATTGTCATGAAGAAATCAAACCCTCACTTTGTTTTGTAAATGTATAAACCATGCAAGTGTAAGTTCTAAAATTCAAACTTCCATGGAAGTCTCTCTCTCAATTGATTTGCATGTGTGTGGTATGTAATGTTTTTCATATCACACCCAAAACTTAATTCATAATCATAGATGTTCCATAACATATTTAAATTTTGAATAAAAATTTAAAATTAGATTACATGCATGGATTAAAATTCATAGTTAAACCAATTCCTATCTTTCATAATAAAAATCGAAACCTTGTCTAACTTTAGGATTAATCCCAAACTTCCATAAACTTGATTTTTATAGAATTCTTCCTTCTTCTCTTCAAAATATGAAATTGTATGGCTCAATTCTTAAAAACTTCATTGTGCATGTAAATATACATCTCATATATATCAAGGTTTTCAAACCCAAAATCAATTGAAGAATCTTACAATTATTTCCATATTTATTAACCTTAACCATGTTCATGAATTAATTCTTTAATTTCTCCAAATTACATGCATGTAAAAATAAGACTCAAATCCATACAAGATATTCAAAGTCAAACTCAAAATAATTAATTTCTAAGTTAATTTCCCTAATCATAAACCTAACTCATTTTCTTGCTAATTTATTTTTCATTGCATGCAATTGAATCTAATTACCTCTTAATTTTAGCTTCTAAATAATTTATCTACAAGATTTGAGCTTTAATTTCTTACCCAAAACCTTCAATTTGACGAGTTTCTTCACAATTTCTTGAGTCTCTCTTCAATTCTTCACTTTTTCCAAGCTTTCCCCTTGTTTTCCTTCACCATTCCAGCACATAGAGTTGGTCTCTGTCTCTCTCTCTCACCATTCCAGCACATAGAGTCGCTTTCTCTCTCTCTCTCTCTCTCGATTTTGTTCTTTCCAGCACATACACATGAATGAATTTATTTTCCTTCTCTCTCTCTCTCTCTCTCTCTCTCTCTCTCTCTCTCTCTCTCTCATTTTGTGTTCTCTACTCAAGGCTGAGTATAATTTTTGAACCCACCAGATTATACACTCACACACACCTCACTTCTTTCCCATCAACATGACATGTACACACACACTTGTCATTACACCCACAAAATTGCTCACTGCACCCACACCCACATACACCCACAATTCTAGATTCTCTCATAATTTAATTTACAGTCGTGCTGGGTAGCTCGAAATGACCTACCCTGAATCCCCCTAATTTTTTTTTTCAGAAGCGGAGAAGGAGAAGAGGAGGAGGAAGGAGGAGGAGGAGGGACTGGAGGAGGAGGAGGAGGAGGAGGAGGAGAAGGAGGAGGAGGAGGAGAGGAGGAGGAGGAGGCTGAGAGGCTGACGGCGATCGACGATCGTCTTCTCTCTCTCTCTCTCTCTCTCTCTCTCTCTCTCTCTTTCTCTCTTCCCCTCTGCTTCTCTCACTCTCCCTCTCCTTCTCCCTATTTCAGAGTCGAAAATGGAAGAAAAAAAAATCCCCAAAATGATTAGGGGGATTAGGGGGGGCCAAATTCGAGCTCTCAAACATTATTCTTTAATTTATGATTAAAATTACCTTAACTAAATAACACTTAGTCTTAATAAATCTTAATTAGTACATAATTAAATCAACAATAATTAATCACAAATCTCACATAATTTAATTAATCTAATTTAACTTCCATTAAAGCCCAATTAATTATATTTAAATTTATCAATCTGAATTAGATTTTTAATCAAACTACCAAAAGGCTCCAAATATCAAATTAAACTTATTTCCATCTTTAATTTTGATTTCTCACATCATTAAGGCCTTCAATTTCAGATTGAACTCAAAATCTCCATCGATAAATTTCATATTCAATTGATCGCCTCATGAATATATTTAATTCATAATAATCTAAATTCCCAATTCTCATAACCTGATTAACTCCAATTCAGACTCAACTAATTAAGTCTCAATTTCACAAATCTGAATCGAATATTTAATTAAACTCCCATATGTTCCGATACTCGAAATTAAATTAATTCAACTCTTCAATTTTGCCTTCTAGCCATTTAAACTTTCAATTTCTAATTCGAAAATAAATCCTCGATAGAACTACATACGAATCAGTCTCCGCAATTTTCATAAATCCCAAATTAAATCGGAATAATGGAAATTTAACATTCAAATCTATTTAATTAATTAAATGCTAAGTATTATATGTGATGGGGTCATCACAAAAATAAAAAAGGATTATTACTATTATCAGCATGACACTAATGTAATCGAGGTTCATTTTTGTTTTATATTTTTACGCACTCACTTTTTCTTTTCTTCTTCTTCATCTTCTTCTTTTTCTTTTTTGAAAAAAAAACTTTAACATGTGGCCGATGTGTAGAGTATTGCTTTGGGAAAGCCTAGCTCATGAGATGATGCATGCATGGATAAGGGTTCAAGGTGAAATTCTTCTTCACTCTTATAATTAGCAAAAATTTTGATAATGATTTTGTATATATGCCATAGAATTTTTAATCTAATTATTGATTTATAGGCTACTTCAAATACTTAAAACCAGAAGTTGAAGAAGGCATTTGCGAAGCGATAGCCCACGAGTGTGTGCATTACATTGGTTCTAATGATCTATCATACACCAAAGAGGAGGCTCAATTTTCAAAAAAATTGTGGAAGTATGAGAAATATAATTTTGAAACGACCCCTTCACTTGGATATAGAGAGGCTAAATGGGCAATTACAAGATATGGATTGGCATATACATTGAATCATATTGCTTGAAAGAATAAATTTCCACAATAATTTGGTCGTTCCATCCGTGAAGCCAAAATTTTATGGGAGGAGAAACAATGTTTAGTCATGAATATATAGAATAATATGTGGTGTGCTAATTTAAGAACGATAAGTTTCAACTAGTTATACTAGAAACAAAATAATATGGTTACAATATGCTTAAGATATATATATATATATATGTATAATATAGATATAGTAATGTTTTCAAATTATTTTCTATGGTAAAGCCCTTGTTATGATCATTTATAACATTGATTACCAAGTTCTTGTTGGAAAACATGGGTTTTTGGTAACTTTAATATGAAATTAAAGTAGGTCCCAACCACTGGTGGAGGTGGGATTAAATGGGTTTAGATTTTTTGTAACAAGGTCTTTACACCACAAAAAGAATGACCAAAAACCATTAAGAATTGAATGGGAAATTATCTCATAAAGATGGTCAGAGACGCCCAGCCCAACGTCCACAGTTCAAGCGTCTTGAAAATGGCGCGAAATCCGTTTTGTTCATTAGCTTATTACAGTTCGGACTCAATGTCACGGTTCTGAATCTAATCTTACAAAGTGCAATGCAAGACCGATAAATTACCAAAGAGTTCAAATCCGGCAAATTGTTTTGGAAAACTGATTTTTATGAAGAAGTGCCAAACATAGACTACTTTGCCAGATACAGAGTCGCCACCTAAATGTTTTATTTTGAAAAATTTAGGAAACCCTGACTCGTGCCTAAGGCTACGTGTCTGTCATCACCAAAGTTGCCTCAGCTCGGGAACTTGGGTACGAGAGGGGAAGGTCATGCAATGAGCACCCCCGCTCACCCGATCAAAGATCGGCCTTTACTAACATGATATATTGTTTTTGAAAACACATGCGTTCTTACTCCGGTGTATTTAGCCTAGAATTACTACGTGATGCGCACAACATACAAGTATAGACTAGATAGCCTAAGTTGGAACAAAACATTGCATATTTGTTTGTTTGAAAACGGTTTGAAGTTTGCTACTCGCAAGTAGGCTAAATCTAGGATTTCAATGAATTGTTCCAATTTAAGCCATCTAACCTTCACCCACAAGCATTCATGCAATCAAACACATAAGCAGTTAGCTTCACGGCAAGCATGTTATCATGGCAACACTCACACTTATGCAAGGATGCTAAAGCATAAACACTCACAGTGTACTCCGAGCCAAAACGAGAGCTAGTTAGTAATCATGCATGATCCTAGCTTATGTTAAGATAGTTAATGTAACACATGCAAAATGCAACTAGAAATAGGCTCGGCTATTCTAAGATGGCATATGGATGCAACACTCGATACATGTATTCAAATCGGAATTGAAATACAATGCCGTTAGTATGATGTGCCGAGTCCGGTGCATACAAGACAGATGAATGAATGCACGCATGCAAGCATAAGGATGCTGATTGAAACATGACCTAGAACTAACCACTGAAAGCGGGTAAGTAAGAGGGAGAAAGAAATGGGGATTGGAAGACATGCATCGCACACAAGCATGCTTATTACAAAATTCGCCTATTCGACAGAGGGTCCGAATGAATACGCTAAGTTAGCTACGCTGAGCTAATCAACTAATCTAATAATCTAATTAGACTAATTATTACACGACCAAATTGAATAACTAGCTACAACTAATTATTACAAAATTTTAACTAATTAACAAATTAATTAATTACAAACAACAAATGCTAACTAACAAGTAAACATTAAATCAGGCTGCCTCAGCTCTGCCTTGAACAAGGAAGGATGCATGCTCTCGATTCCCGTCCTGAAAAGATCTCCAAATGCTCTTTAGAGGCTCTGTCTGCAGGGTGTCCTTGAGAACTAGCTGCTGAATCTCACCAAAACAGTGCTGAGGAGCGCACCAGTGGCCTGCTGACCATGAAGAGCTTCTGCTGAGCCCTCTGCCGACCAAGAGTGTATATTGCCGGCCACAAATGAAGAGCTACTGGCCAAAAATGGAAGGGTGCCGGCCACTGGTGTGCTGTGACACCAAGCTGCAGCAGAGCATAAAATAGAGAAAAGGGAGGGTCTCCCAAGGGTATGTACGTACTATGCCACTCCATATCACCTCAAAACATCAAGGGAGAGGCATAATCGGATCCAAGACCATCGATCACGCATCTCGATGTATGATGGCCACAAGATCCAATATGTGCAAATTTCAATAAATGCATGACAACTAAGACATGAAGACCATCTCCTTATCATGAGGAATCAAAGGAAATGGAGACTAAGGGAGATTGGCTCATTTCATTACTTCAAGTACGAAATGAGCTAATCCACCTTGCGTTCAATACGACATCCGATTGAACGCAATACAAAACATGCAAACAACATGACATGCCAACGACATGCTAATCTTGGTATGAAATGCACTATTCTAACATGCAAGCCATCATGCACAACATATTAAGGGGCCAAGAATACCAATGCTAGTGAGGAGGATAACACTACAAGCATGCATCACAATGCTCAAAGATCCAAACCAGCTTAAAACAGAGTTACAACATGCCCAAAACAGTGGCTAAACATGTTAAGATAGAAGCTCAAAGGACTATACAAACATGCATGCATATTAGCCCAAGCTTAAGGCACAAAACAGAACTCTCTAAAGGCATTGAAAGAGTGAAATATGGATTGCAATAACATATGTTCCAGCACTGATATGACATGCAAAATGACTTGGAATCGTGCAAACAACCCATGTAATACATGTTGGAAAGCTCAAAAGTATCAAAGCTAGTGAAGTGTATTACACTAGAGGCATGCGAGGCAATGCTCAAATGGCCAAACCAACCCCAAACAGACCCTATGCAAGCCAAAACAGTAGCAAATATGGACTGAGATGATGGCTTGAAAGGCAAGAAAATGAGGCTCATGCAATGGCTCACAAATAAGGCATAAAGGTACAACTCTCAAGAGCACTTAAAGAGTGGAAAATAGGGAAGTGTAACAACACTATATGCTCTGAAATATCATTCCAAATGATGCCAAGGCATGCAGAAATCACAAGTATAGCATGGTAGGGGCCTCAAAACTCAAGACTAGTCAAGGCATTTGCACTATAGCTATACAAAACATGAGTCATATGACCATGGAAGACCAAAATAGTCCTAAAACAGCCCAAAATATGAATAAAATCATGCTGGAGCATAGCCAAAATATGCTAGAATAATGAGCCAAAAGATCATGCACACAAAGCTAGTAAGCAAGATTTGCACTACAAGTACATGAAGCATGCAAGAGGCTATCAAACCAACTTTAGAAAGAGTTATGACATGTCAAGAAAGCCACAAAATCATGCTTAAACTAAGCTAATTCAAACTACAAAAGCATGCTACTTTGTAAGGCTACAAGTAGGATTACACTACAAGTGCAATAAGCATGCAAGAGATGACCAAGACAGCCAAAAATAGAGTTATGGTAGGTTTGGAAAGTCACAAAAATGAGCCTAAACAAAGCCACTAAGAAGTAGAAACACATGCTCTTTTGGTAGGCTATCAAGATAAGCAAACAAGACAAGAAGAGGGGGGACCCCCCCTCCTATTTTAAGCCTCAAAACCACAAGTCTACCACTGAAAATCTACTGGATTTCAGTGGTTAAAAGGCCAAACAAAGACTAACTCAAAGACCTTAACACAAGGTTCAAAACAAGGCCAAACAAGACACACAAGAGGGTAGAACACCCTCAACACCAAAGAGGCCTTAAACAACCATCAAAAGCACTTAAATACAAAAATTTTTTCAGTTGAAAGCAAGGCCTAAAACAATATGCAAGGATGGCCAAAATGGTATACAAACAAAAGCTTAAAAGGGGAATACACTCACCCTTGAAGCACAACTTCGAAACCAGCATCCTCTGAGGCCAAAAACCAACTTTCAGAGCTCAAATAACACTCCCAAGAACCTCAGCTCAAAGATGGTGGTGTATCACTATGTGTTGTAGTGCAAAAGTGAGAGAAAATGCACTTTAAGGCACAAACAATCACAATATAGAGAGAGAAAGAGAAATATATATATATATAAAGAGAGATATCTTCTCAAAAGTTGCTGAACCTCTGCTGGGGAGGAGGAGCCTCTCCTTATATAGAGGAATGCAAAGCAAAGCTTGTTAAACAAGCTTGAAAAGGGCTTCATCCCTTCATTATGGAGGAGGGATGAGTGAAAACCAGCTGGCTCAAAAGATCTGGCGTGAAAACTTTGAGACAGGTATTCACGGCCATCGGGTGGCCAGGTTCTCATTGATGGCCGGTAGGCTTCATGAATGGTAGGCAGGGATAAATGCATGGTCGGTAATGGCAGAGAGTGGCCGGCAATGCACCATGAGAAGCATGCTGAAAGGACCAACACATGGTCCAAGAAAAAGGCAGAAAGGATACAGGGTTTGGAAAGCTCAAACCTGTGACGTTCCACCGCAAAAGTTGAGTACTCGATGAGCAACCAAACTTGTGGTTGGATTTACCTGCAAGCACAACTAAGTCTTGAGGACGGTCAAAAATGGGGTGTCTACAATGGCCTCTTGAATGAGGTATTGGGAATTGTGTATAACTACCAATCCCACATTGATTGTAGAGAAAAGCTTTGATGGGTATTTAAGCCCCAAGATTTTGATAAGGGTATGAGCCCTTTGGGGCATCCAAATTTTCCGAAGGAAGGGAGTTATGGATCCTTCAAGGATGGGCTTGGGCCAAGACTATGGTTCAAGTTGGTTATGGCAAAATTGCCATAAACGCATGCAGCTCGACTTTTTCGTACCCGCTTTCGGAAGGTTCAAAATAAGCCCTACAGTTCAGACTCCCGCGGTTCTGAATCTAATCTCACAAGTACAATGTGAAATAGATAAACACCAAAGAGTCCAAATCTAGCAAATTGTTTTAGAAAATTGATTTTGAATAAAAAATGCCAAAATTGGACTGTTTTGCCAGATACAGAGTCGCCACCTAAATATTTTTTGTTTTGGGAAAATTTAGGAAACCCTGACTCGTGCCAAAGGCCATGTGTCTGTCATCACCAAATTTGTCTCGGCTCGGGAACTTAGGTACGAGGGGGGAAGGTCATGAATTGAGTACCCCCGCTCGCCCGATCAAAGATTAGCCTCTACTAATCATGATATGATTTTTATCAACATTATGTGCTCTTGGTCCGGTTTATTAGGCTAACATTACTATGTGATGCGCACACACACAAGTATAGACTAACTTGCAAGAATTGGAACACTTGATTTCATGTTTGTTTTGAAAATTGTTTCGAAATATGAACCACTTGAAAAAGTGATCGTATGTAAACAGTACTCAAATTATTCCAATTTAAGCAACAAGCCTTCATCCACAGGCATTCAAGCAATCATAGTAATTAAGCACTTAGCCTCATGGAAAGCATGCTAGACATGGCAACATCAGCATACTATGCAATATGCAAAAGTGAGTAAAGGCTCACCTAGTACTCCAAGCCAAAATAAACAAAAGAGTTAGAAAAAATGCATGATTCCTAACTTGCAATATGATTAATGTAACACATGCGACATGCAATTACTAGGCTTGGCTACTAATATGTCATATGAACAAATTTTGATACCATGCGGTCTAAACACGTATTCAGAGAAATATTGAATTGACAATACAAGTTAGAATGATGAACCGAGCCTCGGTGCATGCAATACAAATGGATGCAAGCATGAGTAATGCTAAGCAAAACATGATGTCCGTAAACTAACTATCGAAAGTTAGTAAATAAAAGGGAGAAAGATGTAGGGTTGGAAGACATACACATCATTACAACATTGATGCCCTCGCGCAGGAGCGTCCGAATGAACAAACTAGCTAAGCTAAACTACTTAACTAATTATTACAAAACTTGAATGAAATAACCTAGCTATCTAAGCTAATTTAAATATTACAACAATTAAATAATTTAACTAGGCTAAGCTAATTAAATATTACAACATATACTAATTTAATCAATCTAATTAAATAAGTACAAAACAAACTAATTAGCTACAAATGACAAACTAATTAGCTACAACTAATTAATTACAACAAAGTCACTAATTAAATTAGTTAACTAAATGACAAATGACTAATTTAAACTAGTTAACTAGTCCGGGAAGCAAATGAGGCACATCCATGCTCGGCCTCCACCCGAAGAACATCCACTGTCTGTCACTGTAAGCCTCTATTGCACAACACTTACACTGGTTTCCTTCTCCAGACCAATTATGTTATGCCTTTGGAGTACACTGCTCAATTTTCATTGGTGGCTGACAGGGGGCTGGTCGGCCATTGATGATGGTCGGTCAGCCACTGCTGGTGGTCGGTCGATGTAGGCCGCCCGAAACTCCGCTCCACGCACGAGGGTGCGAATCGTTGTTCTTAGCTACTACAGTTCGGACTCATGTCATGGTTCTGAATCTAATCTCGCAAAGTGCAATGCAAGACTAATAAATCACCAAAGAGTCCAAATCCGGCAAATCGTTTTGGAAAATTGATTTTTATAAAGGAGTGCCAAACATGGACTGCTTTGCCAGATACAGAGTCGCTACCTAAATATTTTGTTTTGGGAAATTTAAGAAACCCTGACTCGTTCCTAAGGCCACGTGTCCATCATCACCAAAGTTGCCTCGGCTCGGGAACTTAGGTACGAGAAGGGAAGGTCATGCAATGAGCACCCCCGCTCGCCCGATCAAAGGATCGGCCTTTACTAACATGATATGTTGTTTTTGAAAACACATGTATTCTTATTCCAGTTTATTAGCTAGCTTACTATGTGATACGCACAACATACAAGTATAGACTAAATCCCTCAAGTTGGAACAAAACATCTCAGGTTTGTTTGTTTGAAAATGGTTTGAAGTTGTTACTCGCAAGTAGGCTAAGTCGTGGATTTTGCCACCCTCAAGTGGACTTAGAAAACATGATTTTGCCACTCTCAAGTGGGCTTAAAACACACAATTTGATGAATTGTTCCAATTCAAGCAATTCAACCTTCACCCACAGGCATTCAAGCAGTTAATCACTTAAGCAGTTAGCCTCATGGCAAGCATGCTAACATGGCAATAAACACAGCTCATGCAGTATGCTAAAGCGTAAACACTCATAGTGTACTCCGAGCCAAAATAGAGAATTAGTTAGAAATCATGCATGATCCTAGTTCATGTTAAGATGGCTAATGCAACACATGCAAAAATGCAATTAAAATAGGCTCGGCTATTCTAAGATGTCATATGAATACAACACTTGATAACATGCTTTGAAACACGTATTCAAGTAAATGTATTGAAATACAATGCAATTAGTATGATGCGCCAAGCTTGATGCATACAAAACAGATGAATGATGCAAACATTCGAGCATAAGGATGCTAATTGAAACATGCCCTAAAACTAACCATCGAAAGCTGGTAAATAAAAGGGAGAAAGAAATGAGGGTTGGAAGACATGCATCACACCCACGCACACTTATTACAACAGTTGTGCCCTATCAACAGAGGGTCTGAATAATAAGCTAACTAGCTAATTTAAGCTAATTAAACTAATTATTACAAAACGAAGCTAATTAACTAATCATAGTTAACTAATTATTACAAAACAAGCTAATTAACTAACAAGTTAACTAACTAGTTATTACAACACAAATTGAATAGCTAAGGGCATTAACTACTTAAGTACAAAACTAAAGCATTAGCTAGCTAAGTAAATAAGCTAAGTAAAGCAGTAAATAGATGTCCTTGGAGGGAGAAGAGTGTATGCATGCTCAGTCGCCTCGTTCGAAAATCCATCGCGATACCCCAACTTGCCTCTATTTTCAATTGTTCTCAAAACATTGTATAAACTTCAGGGTAGCTTCTACTCCATCATGGGGACCCCCAAGAAGGTGGCCGACCAGTTATTGGTGTTGCCAACCACTTGTAAATCACTTACCATTGCTGCAGACCAGATAAAGTGGTCGGCCAGCCACTTTTACTGGTCTGCCAACCACTTTTTGCTGCACTCTTCCAGTTTGCTGCAACAGAAAACAAAAAAGGGGCATGGCAATGTATTTGCAAGATATGTGTGCACAACCACTCTTCCTATCATTTCATGATCTCAAGGGAGTGCGGTTCTCGACTCTCGAAACACCAACTGAGCATCGCAATGCACGATGGCCGAGAAACCAAGATTGCACGAATCAATGTAAATGAATGCACACATAACACATAAATGCCTTAACCTCTATCATGCTTGATCAAGAGGGTCGGCGATCGAGAAATGAGGCACATTTCATCACTTCAAGTATGAAACGTCCCTTGTTTCTCGTGTTTGGACTAACACCTAATCCAAACAAATGCAATGCAACTCAAGCATGCTAAACACAATGTAATGCATGCATACACAATGCAATGCAACATAAGCAACCTATCAATGCTAACGGCATGCATACACAATGCAAGGTAACATAAGCATTTCAACACAAAGCAAACAACAATGCTGGCATAATGAAATGCAACATAAGTATGCATCAACAATGCGAACAACAAGCATGCAAAACACGATGCAACTCAAGCATGCAAACATGATGCAATGTAACAACATTTGAACAACATGCTCAATGGACTTAAACTAAAAATGGACAGACCTCAATCATGCCCAAATCAGTGGCCATAATGCTAAAATAAAGGCATGAAAGCAAGAGAAATGCATGCACATGTATTGGCTCACCAATTAGGCATAAGAACACAACTCTCAAAAGTGCTCAAGAAGTGACAAATGTGGAAGTGTAACTGAAATTATGTATGAAATGATGCCAAATCATTCAAACAACACAAGCAAGGCATGCAAGAGTCCTTAAGGCACAAAGCTACCAAGGAGGACTACTCCAGAGACATGCAATACATGGCACAAATGCATGAACCAAGCATGAATAGAGTTCAAATAGGTCTAAACAAAGACCAAAACATGCTAAGATGGGGGCTCAAATGTCTAAGCATGCATGCATGTACACTAGGCAATAAACAAGGCAACAATGCACAACCCTTAGAGGCACTCAAAGGGTGAAAGAAGTGGGAACATGGAAATGCTACATGCTCTGAAATACCATGTTAAATGATGCCAAATCATGTACATGTCACAAATGAAGCATGCTAGGAGGCTCAAAGCTTGAAACTAGCATAAGCACTTGCACTATAGCTATGCAAAACATGAAGCATATGGCCATTATAACCTAAAATAGTCCTAGATCATGCTAAATCAAGGTTAAAACATGCACGGAGTATAGCCAAAACAAGCTAGCATGAAGGCATGAAGTATGGAATATGCAAGGCCAATATGGAGGATTACACTACACCTACCAAGGCCAAGCATGAGATGGATTCACCAACAAAAATTAGAGTTATATCATGGCAAAATAACCCCAAAAACACACTAAAATGATAGCTCGCAAGCTTAGGCATGAAGGCATACACAATGGCTCATGTTTAAGGCATAAAGCACAAACTCTCCAATGCATTAAAAGAGTGAAAAATGTGAGTGTATGGCAATAAAACATGATCTGAAATCACATATGAAATGATGCCAAATCATGAAAATAGTCCAAGCAATGCATGCTAGTGGACTCAATACACAAAGCTAATGAGCTAGATTGAACCATGGCTATACAAAGCAATGCATGCATGACCAAAACAACATAAATCAGACCTAGAGCATGTTAAAACATGACCAAAAGCTAGCTAAAGTTAAGCCAAAACATGCAAGAAAGACATGCTACTTCATAAGGCACACAAAGCTAGTTTGCAAAATTTACACTACAAGTGTATAAAGCATGCAAGGGGTGACCAAACCAAGTCAAAACAGTGGTATGCCATATCAAAATAACCCCAAATACATGCTAAGATGGAGTCAACATAAGCTTAACAAACATGCTTAAACATGAGGCAAATGAAGCAAGCATCCAAGATACAAGGAGAGGGGATGCCCCTCTCCTATTTAAGACCTCAAAACACGAGTTTTACCACTGAAAATCCATTGGATTTCAGTGGTTAAAAGGCCAAGAGAAAATGATCTCAAGGGCCTAAATGGTGTAAAACAAAGCCAAACAAGGCACAAGAGGGAGTAGACCACCCCCAACACAAAAGAGACCTTAAACAAACATTACAAGCATGCAAAATCAGAACTTTTTATAGTAGAAAGTCAAGCCAAAATAAGCATGCAAATAGGGCCAAAAGCTTAATCAAAACAAAGGGTTTAAGAGGTTAGAAGCTCACCCTTGCAGAACAACTTTATAGCAACAACTCCAACAGCTTTTTTTTTTAATCAAAACCAGTCCAAAAACACCAAAACCAACCACAAAGTGCCTCAGCTCCAAGAGGGTGGTGTTTCACTATGTGTTTATGTGAAAAAAGTGTGATGAAAATGCACTTTTAAGCACAAAACAAGAAAGAAGGGGCAAATATAGAGATAGGTGTGTATCTATACCTCAAGCACAAAATTCTAAACCTAAGGCAAGAGGGGAGATATTCTCTTTTATAGAGAACCAAAGTTCAAGCTTGTTGAACAAGCTTAAGGTCTAAAGCCATCCCTCCATACACGTGTATGGAGGATGGTTTCTGTGCCCAGCTGTCACAGCTGGCAAGAAAAGATCTTTAGAAAGGTGCTGGAAAGCTACCAACCACTTGAAGTGGTCGGCCAGCTACTTGTAGTGGTCAACCGACCATCACAAGTAGTCTGCAAGGGAAGAAAGTGGTTGGCAAGTGGGGGGAGATGGTTTGCACAATGAAAGTAAGCTAATGGTGTGGTGGCCGACCACTTTTGGTGGTTTAAAGACCAAGAAAACCAGTTGGCCGACCAGAAAACTAGCTAGGGGGAAGAAAAGTGGTTTTCAGGGAGAGAAATTGGTCTCCCACCCTTATTCCACCCTCCAAGCAAGGAAAACAAGGTTTGTGCCAAAAACAAACCAAAAAGGATGAAAGACGAAAGTCCGCGGGTCAAGGTGCGTAGCCAAAAATCCCGAAAACTAGTCTATGGGCACCAAAAGTGGTCTACTAGGGAAAAGTGGTCTACAAGACCTCTGTATCCCTCTAGGCAAAGGCAACAAGACATGGTCCGAAAACCGGGCCAAAAGGAGAACGTTAAGCGGTCCCGAGACAAGGCGCGCGGTCGAAGGCTCTGAAAATCGGAAAGTAGTCTCCAAGAGGGAAAAGTGGTCTACGACCACAAAAAGTGGTCTCCAAGACCTCAGTGTCCCTCTAGGCAAAGGAAAACAAGGTTTGGTTCAAAACCAAACCAAAGAGGAAGCAAGACAAGACATGTGGCCGAAGGCTCCGGAAACTGGAAACCAGCCTACAAGAGGGAAAAGTGGTCTACGACCACAAAAAGTGGTCTCCTGACCTCTCTCTCTCTCTCCAGGCAAGGGAAAACAAGGCATGGTTTACAAACCAAGCCAAAACACAAAGAGTTCAGAGGCCCGGAGGCAAGACACTCAGCCAAAAACTCCAGAAACTCGAAATGAGCGCAACATGCACTATCACTGAGCGCTCAATCGATGACGTCTGAGTCTTAAGGTCGGTCAAAAATGGGGTGTCTACAGTCGGTTACTGATGGTGGCCGGTCAGACACTGCTGATTTGGATTTCCTTGCTGCAACAAAGAGCAAACAGAGCAGGACAATGTATTTCTCAAGGATTGTTTGTACTATATCCCTCCTTATCATCAAAACATCTCAAAGAAGTGATACACTTAGCTCTCAAACTATCAACCAAGCAATTTCATTGCATGATAGCCAAAGAACCAAGTTGTACAAGTTCAATAAATGCACAAACAAGACTCAAAACCTTCACCCTATCACGTAAGATCAAGGGCAATGGTGACCTTAGAAAATTGGCACATTTCATCACTTTGAGTATGAAATACCCCAATTTTCTTTGTGTTCAAATTAACGTTTGATTTGAACACATCAAAACACAACCAAAATGTTTATCTTGCATAATTTTAGTTTCAATTTTTATTTACTCGTTTAGATTACCAACCATCCTTTAAGCAATTAAGTCCATTGGTGAGTTAGTCCTCTAAAAAGAGAAGGAAGTGTCAAACAAGGGGTAGTTTAAGGCAAGAGAGAAGTGTCATGCCATTAATAACGAACCCTCAAAAATAGGATTAAACCATTAGGCATGGACCTCAATCTCAAGCTTAAACTATCCTAAGGTTGAAACAACCCTCAAAGAAAATGAAAAAGTCAAGAAATGAGGGAAGTTGCAGAGATTAATAATGCTGAAATTAAGTATGAAAAGCCCAAAATAAGTACAATCAACTCAAATAAGTGATGTCTAAGACCTAAAACATCAAGCTTATGAGGACTATTACACTAGAAGCATGCCAAACAAGACTCAAATGCAACAACTAGCCCAAAACAAAGGCAAAATAGTCGAAAATAGAGCCTAAAACATATTGGAATTAAGCTACAAATTGCTAGAAAAATAAGCTAACAATAGAGCTAACTAGGCTAGCAAATAAGTCACAAGGAGGGGAGGCTAATCCCTCCAATTTTGGACTTCAAAATATGATTTTTACCACTAAAAATACTCTGAAATTAAGTACCCAAAAGCCCAAGAAAAGATAGTTTGAAGGTGGGAAACAAAGGTGAAAAAGCCTTACAAACAAGGAATAAAGAAGGGTGAGATACTCCCCTAATCTTAAATGGCCTAAAACACCAATTTCAGCCCACAAAAACAAAGTTTTTTATGGCCCAAAAATAGCCCAAAAACAGTAGGAATAGATGGAAAAACAAGTATGTAAAACAAGTTTAAAACGGGAGAATTATACCTTTTGAAGCAAAAATCAACTTTAGGCACAAATTCAAGTCCAAACCACCTTCTAGAGGTCTAAGAAGGTCACAAGAAACCTCAACTCAAAGATGATCAACTTTGGTTAAGGAAGTATAGGCAAAAGTCAAGGACTTGTAGGCAAATACACACAAATTGCAAGAGAGAGAGAGAGATATATATTTTTGTTCCAAATCTTTCTAACCCTCAAAAATGGGGGAGGCGACCCCCCATATATAGAAAACATGAAATCTCTACAAGAAGATCCAGCCCTCCACGTGAGTGAAGATGCTTGCATTTGTGCAAATAGCTGGCACAAAATATCTGCAAAACACACTGTTGGCCATTAGCCACTACTGGTAGTCGACCAGCCACACCAATGGTCGCCAACCAGACTACAAGGCCGATAGCCCATGGTGGTGGTCGACAGGTTACCAGAAGGCTCAAGCTTGAAACACCAAGGTTTTGGTTCAAAACATGACACAAAAAATACAAGGTTTAAAGGCTCAAGGACAAGGCATTCCGCCAAGAACTTCAAGCACTAAAATGAGCACATGCAGTCAAAATCATCGAGTGCACAAGTGATGACGTCCAAGTCTTGAGGATGGTAAAAAATGAGGTGTCTACAGTTACCCCTCTTTGATAGAACTCGAAAGTCATGAAATGACTTGAATGAATGTCAAAGTCCGAAGATGTAACACTTGTGTCCTTCAAAGCTTTGAGGAAATGTATTTGAATCCTTTATTTTATTTTGGGAATCTTTAGTGTTGTTGTATCTTAGTTTTTGGAGGAGTACAAATGGATTTAAACTTGTTGGGATTGCTCGTTCACGCTTGGTTGGGTAGAAAAGTTGTTTGAGAACTTAAAAATCTTGTTCTCGGGTCGACACCAGTCTGGGAAGGGTCGACCCTTTGTTTCTGAAATTTGCTGGCTAGAAATTGGGGTAGACACCAGTCTGGGAAGGGTTTACCTTTTGTTTTTGAAGTTTGCTTGCTGGAAATTAGGGTAGACACCAGTCTGGGAAGGGTCTACCCTTTGTTTCTGAAGTTTGCTTGCTGGAAATTGGGGTAGACACCAGTCTGGGAAGGGTCTACCCTTTGCATGCTATCAAACATAAGCTTTTCTTCATAGGGTCGACCCCTGTAGGTTTTTTTTCCAGATTTCAGTCCGATTTTGGGCCTACTTTTTGGGGATTTTGACTTGACCTTTTAAGTTGACTTTGCGACTTCTTTTTACTTTGACCTAGCACTATAAATAGGTCTCTCACTTAACCTTTTCTTTACTTTTTCTTCTCTTTTTCCCTCTCCAAGCCGTGACTCACTCTCTCCCTCTCCAAAATCACTTTTTGCTCAAAGATCTTTAGATCTACTCACTTGGAAGCATCTCATTGCCTTGTTCCTTTGAGATTAAGTGTAAATCTTTTCAAGAGCTTTGTTTTGATCCAAGTAGAAGTTGGTTTCGACATCTTTGGAGTTTCAACCTTGTTTTGCTCATCTTCTCTTCTAAGCCCAAGGTAGGGGATTTCTTTGAGTTATATATATGTTTATGTAAGCTTTTGATTGATTTGTGAGCTCTCCTTTGATATTTCAAAAATGGGTTTTTAGCTCAAGAAATGGATGGTTTTGTAGAAGAAATCTATCCTTGTCTTTTGTAAGTTCTAAATTTTGAAATGTTGAACCATGATGTTGAGATAGATGTGTTTAGAGAGGCTTTGAAATGAGATAAGGTAAAGTTAGGGCTTTTGTGACAAACCTAGAAATTGGGGGTTTTAGGAATAATAGGGGAAATCAAGGGATTTTTTTTCTTGAAATAAATAAAAGGGTGAGTGAGAATTTCTTAATGTTGTTGTTAATATGATAATTCTAGATGTATAAAGATTGGCAACCTCACTTAAATTTTCATCGGTTAAATACATATACATAAGTGATTATAAGTTGCACATTGTTGGGTTCCATGATATATAAGTATTGTTGTGAAAGGAAATTATTGTTCAAGCATTTGCTATAGCTTTGGAATAACTTGGAATTGGAGAAATACTATGAGACATGGAGAAATTGTTGCATTATATATTCATTCAATTGATAAATTTGCATCTTGGAATTGAGATTGGAAAAATTCACATTGAGAAAGGGTTATATATATTGAAATGAGAACTAATGGAAATGTTTATGGGGTAAATACGTTGGTAAGTCTGGTTAGGAGGTGTAGATGAAATTGATAAATTGGCCTGAGTGTCTGGGGTGAAAGACCGAAAACACACGCGGAGGAGGTACCACTTCCCTTCCGGTTAGCAACCGGTAAAGTGGGGTTATTGGTAGTGCTTGTTGAGCCTACTTGCAGACATCAACCTATGGATTACCAGAGTTGTATTTACTATCCCTAATGATTAAAAAAAAAAAATTGGAAGTTTGAAATTGATGGAATTGAAAGAGTTTATTGAAAACATGGTGATTTTCAAGGAAAGCATGACATGAGATTATTTTCGAAATGGCATTGCATGGCATTTGCACTTACATTAAATGTTGGAAATCTTGCATAAATGTATATACTTTGTTAAGGGTTCTCTACTAGGCTTTATACTCACCCCTATAGGATTTTGGTGCAGGTAAAGATGTAGTAATCCTGCCGAGCTGAGGGCTTGGATATATTATGTGAAGAGTAGATTGCTCTTTTATTTTGTTGTAAATTTTTGTAAAGCCAAGGGCTAACATGTATGGGTCTGATGGACCATTTTGGTGTAACCAGGCTCATGCCTTGGAATTTGTAAGCCCTTGAGGGCCTTTATTCGTTTTGGTTAAATGATTTCACATGCTGTAGATTCATGTACTAGCTTTCAATGAATGTATAATCGCATGTGAGATTGCTTTTGTATAAACATTAGCAGTTATGTATTGGAACATGGTGAATACATCCTTCCGGTATCTCTTGTGAGTCAGGATTATTATTTAGTGAATGTGGGGTGATGTATTATTTTATTGTTGGATTATTTCGGGGTGTTACAGAAGACAACCTATTTTAATAAGGTCGTAAGACTTGGGCAAACAAACAAAATTCTGATGCAATTGGTTGAACCCGAGGGTTGCATACGTATCCCTTTGCAAGGAATCAAGCTAACGTAGTTCAGGGGGCAGGATGCAAACGATACACAATATAACAAAACAATACAAATGATATGCAGTGCAACAAAACAATGTAATGATATATAATGTAACAAAATAATGAAACCACAAGCAATGCAAAACCACACAAATACCATAAAGGGATGAAAATACAAAATCGAACTACGTTTTATATAGAAAAGAAGTGGGTACATCCAGACGATGTTTAACACAGGCTAGGTGCCTACATCCTCAATATTGGCCTCAGTGCAGCATGGATGCTTACATATAACAGACCCATGTTTCAACGTGAAAAGGGTGCGAACACATGCAAAACTATGTTTTTCGCAGAAAGAGAAAGAGTACAAGTAATTAGGTGGTATGATATAAGTGAGGAATTATCTGCTGGGGAAAGATGATGATCCTAAATGCTGAATGCAACAAAACAAAGTACAATGCAGTGGATGGAATGGATGCAGTGGATAAAAGGCACAGGCCGAACCATAGAAACTATAATCATAGTACAAAATTCCGATGCTCACAAAGTTCTAAGTTGAATTTGTTGAGCCATTTCAAATTAAATATGAGTATTTTGGGCATGATAAGACAGTCTTAAAAAATAAACAAAATTACCGTTTTATCATCAAAAGGTCAAATTGCTCCATAAATTTCTTGTCAATCACCATTGCATCACAAAGGAAGAAAATGATGACAGACAACTACAAAAATGTAGCTAAGACAACTCTTTCTTGTGTACATCCATGCCAATTTTATTTAACACGAGTTACCTACCACATATGGTTTGTGATGGATTTTAAGTTTCAATGTCAATCTCATTATAGGTATAATTTCATTATATATATGTAGATAGCAAAGGAGTAGTTGCTCCTTGTAATTCAAATGTCAAAAGAAAACATTCCATTTGTAAATAACGTGATCCAAAATTATAGTTGGACTTTGTTTCAAGTAAAAACATATGCAGAGATGAGGTACTCTTAATTTCAAATTTTGTTCCTCTTTCTTTATTCATAAAAAATGGGGTAAATTATACCAATTATCTATGTAATTTGTATATTGTGTCAATATAGTTTTTATAGTTTCAATTGAATTAAGTTTGTCCTTAATTTTTAACATTGTGTCAATTTAATCTAATTGATAATATTTTAAATTAGACTAATATCAAGATCCATTCTTTAATGGGCCATTCCAAATTAGACGTCAACCCCTCAATTACTTTGGGAAGAGTAAATCAACTATATACTTTGATTTCAGTCCAATATCAATTTGTAAGGAAGAGATATTAATTGGACTAAATTAACATAATATGAACAAATCAAAGGCAAATTGAAACAAGATACAAACTATAGAAACTATAATCATAGTTTACTCTAAAAAGTAAAATAAAAAAATAAATAGTGAGTAGATCAACAACATATATTTTCTGTCCCTGAAAGTTGATTTTGTTTAAGAGCCAATGTCATGCAATAATGATGGTGTTTTAAGCTTGTACATAGACTTGGCTTTGCTGTAAATGTTGCATACATAAGGAGAAGGGCAGAGACAGCAGCACATGCACATGATATGTGCATATATATACCGAAGTCGTTTTCATAAACAAAATGGTTTTATAATATATATATATATATTAGTGGGTGGCATACGTAATGTGTGTACAATTTAGATAAGTAAGCATAAAAATAAATAATAAAGAAATTAATATCATAATATGTATATTGTCTAAATTGTAATACTCAATGTCTTGGGTTCAAATCTTGCTCACATCTTTGAATAATATTTTTTATTTTAGGATAGGAAAATTTGTCACGTGGCAGAAGGAAAAGTCACCATACTATTAGACACCAAAATTATATGCTTATATATATAACTAGTGTTTGGCACACGCAATGTATATGCAATTCGAATAAATAAAAATAAACAAAGTATTTATTATATATAATGTGTTACTCAAGTGATAAGTGTTTTCTTCATTCAACTGAAGTTCAAGGTTCAAGTCTCACCCATCCCATCTATCTAATTCTTTTTTTTTTTTTTTTAAATAGAAACATAGACACTTGGCAACATAAGAAGCCAAGGCTTCATGACACATAAAAGGTGTTCCTTTAATAGATATAATAATAATAATGTTTTTTTTTTTTACAATCAAATCCATCTAACTCAAATCCATCTTCAAATACTTTATATTATTATTATTATTATTATTATTTTGTTTTGATAATTGGGTGTCAGTTTGAGATGTTTAGATTTCTTCAAACACATTTGTTTTGTTGTTATTGTTGATATTATTATTAATCAGTAATTGGCACGCTCAATGTGAGTACAACTCAAACAAATAAAAAAATAAAACAAAATATTTAATATAAATTGTGTGACACTTAAAATATTTAATTTCAAAAAATTATTTCCAAACGCATTGAACACACTGTTCGGTGCTTCTATCATGTATGTTGACTAACATCAACAGGATTACATGACCCAAGTCTACAAGAATTAGTATTATTAGTAATATTATTTTGATGTCCATACCCTAGTTTGAAAAAAGAGGGAGAGTTAGGTTATTTGCTACAGTATTCACATGGCTAGCTTTTTCTCCATTTGTGGGCTCATTTTGCTTGTTGTTTCTTGTTCTTTATGTGGATAGATATATCATAATTGGTAATTAAATTCATCACAGTTTTGGGGCTTACCATATAAATCTCTATTTTGTCTTTGATCTTATGCTTTGCATTGCATTGCTTTGCTTTTAGTTAGGAGTGCAAAAATGGTCCGTGGCCTATGGTGGGCATGCCCCGTTTGGGCTTGAGCCCAGCCCGAGACTCTGGACATGAGCCTGGGCCATCATTTTAAAACCTGGTTCGGCCTGTGGCCCGGCCTATCGACTCACTTAAGGCCCACTCAAGGCCCGACCCGAGGCCCAATGTCTTCTTTAGTGAAAAATAATAAAATTTTGATAGAAAAAAATAAAAAAATAAAAATTATTCAGGCCCGCCCAAGCCCGAGCCTAGGCCCACCGGCTTGTCCAAGGCCTAAATACTCCCTGGGCCTGGGCCTAATTTTTCTGCCTGTGGATCGGCCCAACTCGGCCCAAATTTTAGCAGGAGCCCGTGAGGCCCGACATGGGTCGGACCGGCCCGGACCAAATTTACGCCCCTACTTTTAGTGATGAAAAGGTGGAAGGCTTTTTGCAGGCTGTACCTTCTTCAAACAGCAAATTCCAAGCCATTTCTAATGGTTGAATATTCAAAATGGTAAATTACAAATATACTCCTCAGATTTATTTAAAATATAGATTATTTTTTGTGATTTAAAAAATTACAATATGATTTTGTCAATTTTTTTATTTAACAGAATTAACTAAAAAAATAAAATTTATAATTACTCTCCTATACAATAATAAAATTATTTAAATTATTAATTGAAATATATTTATAATATTATTAAAAATTATTAATTGATTTCATGATTTATTAATAAAATTTGTTATGAAATTAGAAATCTCAGGAGGTGTAATATAATTTTCAAAACTATAAAGAATGATTTGTATTTTAATCAAAGCTCAGGGTGTGTTTGTAAATTACCCTATTCAAAAGTGCTTTCATAGAGCTCTTTGTTTATGAACTTCTTTTTTTCTTTTCTTTTTTTGTAGGCAAATTTTAAAAAAAAAAATCTTAGAATTTTACATTTGTAACAAAATAAATTCTGAATTTTTAATTTTTCAACTTAAATCATAATCTTTTAATTTGTTTTCAATTTAAACTATTTATCTATTTTTGTTGAATGAAACTGATTGAAAAACTATTATTTTAGTCATTAAATTCAATATATATATATTTAAACATTTTATATACACGTATATTGAGTTTAGTGACTAGATTATTATTTTTTTTTATCGATTTTACTAGATGAAAATAAATAAATAAATAGTTTAAATTAAAAATAAATTAAAAAATTAATATTTGAATTGATAAAATAAAAAAATGTAAAAAAAAAAAAACTCAAAATTTATCGTTTGCATGGTCAATTCTGAGATTTTTTTTTTTGTAATTATTATTATTATTATTATGTGATTGGGGTCGATGTTTTGCATAAAAAAATGAGCGAATTATACTAATGGTCTCTATATTTTGGGACTCGTGCCATTTTGGTCATTTATTTTTTAATTGTGACACATTTGACCCTGAATTTTAAATTTTGTTCCAAATAAGAATAATTAAAGATATCATTGCTCAATTTTAAGGATAAAGTCGTCAATTAGATAAAATATAAATTAATTTAACAAAAATAAATGTCAAAAAAATATTTTTAAATTTTTAAAAATTATTTGTACCCACCAAAGATAAAATGATGTGAAATTGGTAAATCTTTTACATATTTTTTTATCAAATTAATTTTTAATATATGTTTGGATGATGATAATGTAATGGATGGTTGTTTTTATTTTCATTAAATTAATTTTTATTTTTTCAAAAGTCAAATATGGCGACAACTTTGATATCATTATTAAACCAATCTATTAAATCAAAAAATCCAAAATTAAAAATATTTCATATATTAAATATATAGATTACACATTAAAAGCCTAATAATCATCCATCACATGATAATCATCCAAAAATAGCTGTTAACAAGAAATATAACCATCTATTATATGATAACCATCGAAAAGTATCAACAAAAATAACCACCCATTACATGATTATCATCCAAACACATAATAAAAAATAATTTGGTAATAAATAAATAAATAAATAAATGTGTAAAAGATTTATCAGTTTTATATAAATTTATTTTTGATAGGTAGAAATAATTTTTAAAAATTTGAAAATATTTTTTTGACATTTTTTTTTGTCAAATTAGTTTATATTATATCAAATTGACTACTTTGCCTATGAAATTGAATAATGGTACTTTCAATTGTCCTCATTTGAAATAAAATTCAAAATTTAAGATCAAATATATCATAA
This sequence comes from Camellia lanceoleosa, assembly GCA_025200525.1. Taxonomy (NCBI): domain Eukaryota; kingdom Viridiplantae; phylum Streptophyta; class Magnoliopsida; order Ericales; family Theaceae; genus Camellia; species Camellia lanceoleosa. Next base: position 70,017,380 of record CM045764.1, read on the forward strand.
TTAAAAGTTAGGGACCAAAGCAAAATAAACTCCAAATTATAAAGACGGTTAATGTAATTCACCCTTAAAAAAAAAAAATTCTAATTTTGATACATTATTAAGTAAAGTCCAGGCCCTCGGTTGAGGCAACAGCAAGAGAGCCTTTGGCCCCCAAAAGGGATCAAAATAGGGCACAAATTGTTTTAGTTCATATACTCTTAAATAAATAAAAAAATAAAATAAGGCCCAGTCTAATACTGGTGCCCAGTGTAAAAGGCCCCCCAAAAAAGTCCTTGTTGGGTCAATTTTTATTTGGTATGGGTTCACATTTGTTGGGAATTTTTTTTTGAGAAAATTACCAAGAAGTCTTTTTTGAAAGTAGTTTATTTAGTACCATAACTTTTTGTTTGTACCCAAAAGTCCAATAACGTTATTCTTCTTCTCTATCTTTCTTCTTCTCTTTGTGATTTCCGGCTATCGTTGACGGGTAAGCATATCTTGCTTCTTCTCTTTCTCTTTCTAATATATAGTCACCGACAACCAACAATTATCATCGATTAGGATTCACCGGCAACCACCGACCGTCGACTCCTTACCTCACCGACGGTAAAGAAGATATGTTTGCGACGAAGAAGATGAGTAGATCTACTTAGATCTTGAGTAGATCTACTCAGATCTGATGTACATCAGATCCGACTAAATCTGAACAAAAAATAGTTGCCGGAGTACAATCCTCTCTCTATATACGCCTCTCTCCTTCGATCTCTTATTTTTTTTACATTTTCTCTGCTATACACTTCTCTTTTTCTGTTCTAATGGAGAAAATTTTCAAGTTCTGAACAATTTGTTTTCGAGTTTTAGTTACAGGCGGTGAAAACTGTAAAATTTTGCAATTTCAAATTTTTTTAGTGCTGGAATGAATCATGGTTTAAAACTGTAAAATTTTGCAGTTTAAAAATTTTTTGGTGCTGGAATGAATCATGGTATAAAACTGTAAAATTTTACAGTTTAATAACATTCTTTAGAATTGTAAAATTTTACAGTTTCATAACATGTTTTTCAGTTTGATTAATAAAAATAAATGCTTAATAGATTTTTTCTTTGAAACTGTAACATTTTACAGTTTCAAAACTTGTTTTTCAGTTTGATCAATATTGGAGATTATTTGCTTAAACCTTATAAAAATTGAAAAATAGCTTATGTTTTTCTCATTGTTGCTGTTTTTTGTCGTTCCATTTTTTTCTAATTTATCAATATTTAGCACATTTTGCTATTTTTTTACTCTAATTTCTTCATTTATTTATTTTTCCTGACAATATTGTGCACATTCCGGGGAGTCTCCAATGATCTTCTTAACGTCCAATGAACGTTCTGAACATTCCGACGACTTCCATTAATGTTCATAACACTCCGGTGAACTTCCGGCGACTTCCTGGTGATGTTGAACATTCCGACGAGTCTCCGGTGACCATTGACGGAAGTCCGACGATAGTAGGATGTAATAGCGGCTGTAAATTTTTTTTTTTTTAAAAATGATTTTTTGGTAACAATTAAAAATATATAGGACTAATTGGTGCAAGTGTTTTGCTTGGGGATTAGATAAGTCTTGAACTTTGTATATGGGACTTATTGGTAAGTTTCTCCCTCTTTTTTTTTTTTTTTTTTTTCAAGACTTTGTTTCTTTTTATGTACAACGTTTTATATGTAAAATTAGTTTTTTACTCGTGCTATATGCACGGGTTGTGTTCGAATTTTTGTAATAAAAGTATAATAGAAATAATTATAAATAATATTAATTTAAAATTGAAAGATTGTGAAAATATGGTAAAATAATCATACTGTGAAATTATAAAAAGTTTTTTCCAAATTTAAAAAATAAGCAGAAAAAATGAATTATAAAAAATGTGAAAAAAAAAAACATATAAAAAATATTTTAAATTAAAATTAAGAAGATAAAGAAAATAGATGAAGAATTGTATAAAACAAAGACATAATTTAAAAAACTCAAAACAACAGCAAATTCATATCACATATGCAAAGACTCAAAACAACATAAACTTAAAGAAAATGTTCACCAAATTCATAAAGAAATTTAGTTTCATAATGCATGCAAATAGAAAATGTAAGTTAGTTGTTATTGCAGTTCATATGATTGCATACAAGTAAAAAATCATAACAGTAAATTAATTTAATGTTGATAAAAAAAAATAAAAAAATAAAATTGCAATGATAAAAACAACTCATTACATCATTTTAGTGTATTTTCACATTTATTTTGGGGGGGGGGGGGGGGTTTAACTTTCAATATTTGATTTAATTGTTCTTGATATAAAAAATGGGTGAGTTTAAAAAACACTAATGTTTTGTAGCAATTTTATTTTTTAATTCAATTCTTTTTTTTTTTTTCAACTCCAAACATATTTTAAAATTATTTCCCAAAAAAGAATTATTTAAATAAAAATTATTTTGCTAAAATAGTCCCAGAAATGCATTTTAAGCATTAATGAATTATTTGAAAGAAATTTTTTTTTTGCTAAAATAGTTCTGTGATGACCGGGTGTCCTATTCGTCTGTTTCCCTTGTTTAACTTTGGGTTTGTCTTGTTGGGGTGTTGCGTTGACTTGGGACCTTGTTAAGTAATCAGGTTTGTTGCATTTCGAAGTTTTCCTTGAATTGTTTTTACCCTTGTTTATTCCAGGGTTGAATCTCACTCGTTTCGAAGGGTGCGAGGTTGGTCCGGGGTGCCTGGTGTTGTGTAGGGAAAATTCTGTGTTTGAGAGCCAGGGCCGCACGTGCGGGGTCTTGGGCCGCACGTGCGGGATGGGAGGCCGCATGTGCGGTGAAGGAGGAGCTTTTTGGGTTACATTCTGCATAAAAGGCATATGAAGAGGAAGGTGCGGAAAGAGGTGCGAGGGAAGCACTGTACGTGCGGAGGTGAGTGCCACACATGCGGGAGGCACGCTCCGCACGTGTGGTAATGGGTGTCGCACGTGTAGGACGCTGTAGAGTCCGAAAATTCTATCTTTTATTTCTTTTGGGGCTGAGTGTATATCATTTTTCTTACATCTCTCTCTCTCTCTAAAAAGTCTTTTCTCCTCATTCTCTCTATATTTCCTACACAAAACAAGAACAAAGCCTTGATTTCTTTAGATCCATTGAGGTTTTGACCCAAGTTTCTTCATCAAAGTTGGAGAGCTAGCCGGGAGCTTCATCTTGTGCGGTGAAGATCGTGTTTCAACATCATTAAGTTCGAGGGTTTCATCTCTAACTCCTTCAAACTTGAGGTAGGGGATTTCTTAGAGTTATACGTATATTTTTATAAGATTTGGGTCTATTTCAGATTATTCTTTGATAATTTTGAAACTTGATTATTGGCTCTACAATGTGAGTAGTTTGGGGAGGATTTACTTGTTACTTTAAAGAATATTACCTTGAGGGTTTTCAAATACTTTGATTGAGAAAAAAGAACGTTTTGAAGAACATTTTCAAAGGATTTTGAGTATGCATTGTTGTAATGAGAAGAATCTAGAGATTTGGGGTTTTGTAAGGTTGTTGAAAAACCATAGTTAAATTCTTCATTATCTTATTATTCTAACCTCTTGTACCAAAATGACTAAGAAAATTGGAGAATGTCTCGTCTCTATGCATGTATGTATATGTATATATTGTTGATGAGTTTCATGAAATTATGAGAAATGAGGTTTTTTTTTTTGAAAATTGTTGTGCAAGATGTTGATGAAATCTTGAATGACTAAATTGTTGTTGAGAATGGTACAAGAAGAGGAAATGTAGCTACTTGTTGATAAATTTATTTGAACATATGGTTGTTTTGTGAAATAACAATGAAGAGAGGGGAAAATGAGAAATGTGGTTGTTATGGTATTGTTGTTGAAATACTTGAAAAATGGAGAAATGTTACTGTAACGTCCCAAATTTCTAGCCCAAATGATAATACAACAATCATGGCTCTTTCAAGGAAAACCAAATATAAGTCTCAAACTTACATTACATGATACAATAGTTCTTCATGCAATAATACATCAATCCAACAACAAGTAAATAAACAAATAAATATCATCAAGGGTTTACAAGTTTCCAAGGCTTGAGCCTAGTTACACAAAACGGTTATTCAAACCCACACACATACAACCCTTAGCTTACACACAGAGTCACAGCAAAATGAGAGTCTCGTACTCTCAAGACACATTTCCTCACCTTTAGTTAGGCTGCATCACCACATCTTTTCCTGCACAAAAATCCCGTACGGTGAGCATAAAGCCCAATAGGAAATCCTTAACAAAGTATATACATTTTGTACAAGTCTCAAGAGATGAATGCACATGTCATGCTATGCCTCTTTTTGAAAGTAAACCACATTTTCATCTTTTGAAAACCATTATGCTCAATGATGTCATGCAATTTCAATTGTTCAAAACTTAACAATTTATTTCAAGGGCGGTAAAAACGACTCTGGTAATTCCTAGGTCGGTGTCTGCAAGTAGACTATACAAGTACTACCAATTTGTCATTTTTACCAATATTAACTGAAAGGCTCAACACCTATAATCTGTTATTTTTACCAATATTAACTAGGAGGCTCGACACCTATTCAATTTCGTTTACACCACCTGTCAAGACTTATCACCGTATTTATCCCAAAACCAATTTATGAAAACTTGTTTCTCAACATTCTTTTCTCAATGAAAGTTTTCAAATTAATTTTCAAAGTTTAATGTAATCAAATGAATTGATATGCCAATAACACAAGATGAATATAAATACTTTTATTCCAATTCATCATCCAAGAAATAATAAAATTCCCTCTTCTTAAGTATCCTCAACAATTAGTCATTTCAAGACTATTTCAACATTTTGAACAATAATTTCCAAAATAAACAGCAATTCACATATTCCCTGAAATTCATCATTTATATAAATATAAATAAGAAATTTGCGAAGCATCCATTTATTTTGACACACAGAATAAATATAACAATATCATTCATGGATTTTCAGTCTCTTTTTTAAAAAAAAATTCCCAAATTCTAGGTTTTCTCGCAAAAACTATACAACTCAAATCTTTTGAAAGAAAACTTTCCAAAATCATCTTTTCTTCAATCAACGAAGATCAAAACCCATAAGATTATTTTAAAAGAATAAGAGACAAACCCACTTTCAAAATCGCTCAACTTCTTGAATCAACAATCAATTTTCAAAGCTATCGAAAGATGATTTCGAAAATCATCTAGATCTTGCAAATATATATATATAACTTTAAGAAAATCCCTACCTTAAGTTTTGAAGAAGAAATGAGATGAAACCCTCAAAATCAACGGTGTCGAAACTCGATCTTCACACTGCACATAACGAAGCCCTCGAGAAGTTAACCAACTTTGGTGAAGAACCTATGACAGAACTCTAATGGATCTTGAGAAATCAAGGTTTTGATCCAATTTGGCGTAGGGAAATGTAGAGAGAAGGAGAGGAAAGGGTTTTTAGAGAGAGAGAGACCTAACAAGAGTGAGATACACTTAGCCTAAAGAGAAGAAAATACCAAAATTTCGGACTCACCTACCACCGCATGTGTGGCGCTTCTCCCGCACCTACATTTATTGTAGTAGCCAAATGAGCCCTCCCATGTTTTCCGCACATGCAGCTCAAGCAACTTCGAATGCATTTTGCATTTTTACTGAGGGCGCCTCGGACCTGAGGCGTTGCCCTTAGACCAAGATTAAGATGACCGGGCAGCTCGATCCCCGACCTACCCTGTCGAAATGGCAAAACATGAAAGAAGGATCGAAACCGGGATCGCTACAACCTTCCCCCCTTAAAGAATTTCGTTCCTAAAATTTCAAATCAAACTACCCAAACAAAGTGGTTTCTAGCGATCAAAACCACGCTATTTCATTTTCAAATCACAATACTAACTCTCAACCAAATTCCTCCATTTCCACCATGGTTATCTCATTAACAATAACCTCCCAAATACGCATAAACATGAATTTTCCTAAAAGGTAATGGCAACTCTCAACAATCTTTTGCTTAAAACAACGCACATATCAACATGTGGTTAACAACTTTAAATACGTTTCCCTCAACACTAGGGAATATTACAAAGAAAAGCAACTTTAACATTTTCAAACAAATTTGGATATTTGAAGCGAACTTCCGCCTCCTGTTCCCACATCGCTTCTTCAACCCCATGTTGTCTCCACAACACCTTTACCAACGGTATAGTTTTGCCCGTAGTACTTGCTCCCGAGTATCTAATATTTGAATCGGTCGTTTTTCATAAGAGGCATCCTCATCTACCTCCAAGTCAACCCAATCAAGAACATGAGAATGGTCGGATTCATACTTCCTAAGCATAGATACATGAAACACGTTGTGAACTCCCGATAGTTGTGGCGGTAAAGCTAATCGGTATGCCATTTTCCCAATTCGTTCTAAGATCTCAAAAGGCCCAATAAACCTTGGAGATAATTTACCACTCTTACGAAATCTCATTAAACCCTGCCTTGGTGAGATTTTTAGAAACACATGGTCACCAACTTCAAAAGATAAAGGTCGTCTCCTCTTATCAGCATAACTCTTTTGTCGGCTTTGGGCCGTAGCTAACCTCTTCCGAATGAGAACAACTTTCTCAGTTGTCTCTCTAACAATTTCCAGACCAAGTAACGGTGCATCACCCACTTCGGCTCAACAAACCGATGATCTACAAAGTCAGCCATACAAGGCCTCAAATGGTGCCATCCCAATACTAGCTTGATAAATATTGTTGTAAGCAAACTCAATCAATGGTAAGTGCCTTTCCCAAGGCCTCTTAAAATCAAGGACACAGGATCTAAGCATGTCCTCCAAGATCTGAATGGTACGTTTTGACTGTCTATCGGTTTGAGGATGATAAGCGGTGCTAAGAGTCAACTTAGTTCCCAGCGCCTCTTGAAGGCTTTGCCATAACTGAGCAGTAAAACAAGGATCCCTATCTGACATAATAGTCACAGGGACTCCATGAAGTTGAACTATCTCTCTAATGTACAACTTTGCCAAGCATTCAACTAAGTCGCTGGTGCACATCGAAATGAAATGGGTAGACCTAGTCAACCTATCAACACTCACCCAAATGACATCATTGCCTCGTTGTGTTCTAGGAAGCCCAACTACAAAATCCATAGTAACACGCTCCTATTTCCATTCGGCTATTGGTAAGAGTTGTAACAAACCCGTTGGTTTTTGGTGTTCGACCTTCGCTTGTTGACAAGTAAGACACTTCGATACAAATAAAGCGACATCTCGCTTCATACCCCTCCATCAAAACTGACGACTAAGATCATGGTACATTTTGGTGCCTCCCTGGATGTACCACAAGGCGTGAGTGATGAAATTCCCAGAGTACTTCCTCTCTACAAGATTCCGGTACAAACAAACAGTCTAGGTAACGTATACTCAGATCCGAGTGAACGTTCAAACCTTTCTCTTCCTTCCCATTGGAAATTTTAACCCGGATAGACTCTACTTCACGATCCCCTTGTTGTGCCTCTATGACCTTACTAATCAAGGTAGGTTGAGTAGTCAAAGTAAACAAAGTAGCACTCTTTCTGGACTCACCCAAGTCTAAATCAAACTTGCCAATTTTACCTAGCATAACCCATTCCCAAATGACCACACTTGCCAAACTACTCACAGATTTTTGACTCAAAGCATCGGCCACCACATTGGCTTTCCCCGGATGATAGTGTAACTCAAAGTCATAATTCTCCATAAATTCCATCCACATCCGTTGTCTTAAATTCAAGTCTTTTTGAGAAAACAAATACTTTCAACTCTTGTGATCGGAGAAAATCTCAAACTTCTCACCATACAAGTAATGCCTCCAAATTTTCAAGGCAAAAATCACCGCCGCTAATTCTAATTCATAGGTGGGGTAATTCTTCTTGTGAGTTTTAAATTGTCATGATCCGTAGGCCACAACTTTTCCCTCTTGCATCAAGACACAACCAAGTCTATCCCCGGATGCATCACAATAGACAGTGTAATTCAAACCCCTTTTCGGAATTATCAAAACTGGTGCGGTAGTCAATCTAGTCTTAAGCTCTTGGAATGACTTTTCACAAGCCTCACTCCACACAAATTTGATACCCTTTCTAGTCAACCTAGTCAAAGGTGCAGCTAGTCTAGAGAAGTCCCTTACAAAACGTCGATAATACCCCACTAATCCCAAGAAACTCCAGATCTCAAAAACATTCTTGGGTTGTTCCCAATCTTGTACGGCATCTATCTTTGAGGAGTCCACAGTTACTCCCTCTCTAGACACTACATGCCCCAAAAACTTCACCTCAGTTAACCAGAACTCGCATTTCTCAAATTTGGCATACAATTGGTGCTCACTAAGTAAACCCAGCACTACCCGCAAGTGAGTCTCGTGTTCCTCCTCGGAGGTTGAATAAATCAATATGTCGTCCACAAAGACGACCACAAAACAGTCCAAGTATTCCTGAAAAATTCTATTCATTAAATCCATAAAGGAAGCAGGCACATTGGTTAATCCAAAAGGCATTACAAGGAATTCATAGTGGCCATAACACGTACGAAAGGCCGTTTTCTGAATGTCCTCCTCCCGGACTCTCAACTGATGGTACCTCGACCTCAAATCTATTTTTGAGAAGCAACGAGACCCTCTAAGTTGGTCAAACAAATCATCTATTCTGGGTAGAGGATACTTATTCTTAACTGTAACTCTATTCTTGCGGTAATCAATACATAATCGCAATGACCCACCCTTTTTCTTCGCAAAGAGAGACGGTGCTCCCCATGGTGATGTACTAGGACGAATGAAGCCCTTATTTAAAAGCTCTTGGAGTTGAATCTTCAACTCATGTAATTCAACTGGTGCAAATCTATACGGTGACATGGAAATCGATACCGTGCCAGACACTAATTCAATGGAGAACTCGATCTCTCGGTGAGCTGGTAAACTAGTAAGATCTTCTGGAAAGACATTTGGGTATTCACAAACTACCCTTGGTAACTCAACACGAGCCCCGTCACTCTCACTATCCAAGAGAGTTGCAAGAAGACCACTAAGCTTGCTCCTACTACGAGGGTCAACAACTGGTGACAAGGCTCTATCAACTCAGTTCTCCAGAAAATAAAAACGATCACCACCCGAAGTGCATATCGTAACTCTCTGATGGCAACAATCAATCACAGCTTGATAAGAACACAACCAGTCCATGCCTAAAATGACATTAAAACTCGGCATATCTAGCAACACAAAAGCAAACAGAAGTCGACGTCTGGTAACTTCTATTTCACAATCACGACAACCCCGGTCTAAATCAGCTGTACCCCCAACAAGTGACTTTACTCTGAGTGGAGGCACTAACCGTGCTACCTCTAACCCCAATGCAGAAACAAATGCAGTAGATATAAATGAATGAGACGCACCTGTGTCTATCAATACATTGGCCAAAGAATTATACACAACAAAAATTCCTCTCATATATGAGGATTCTAGCAACTGCTCTGGCATGGTAACAGCATACACACGCCCCTGTGGCCCCTGATTAACTTGCTCCCCTCTCAGAGCATAGGCCTGTTGTACTGACTGAGCCAAAGTGGCTCTCTAATTTGCTTGTGAAGCTTGAGCTGAATGAGCCTGCTGGTGGCTCTGAGTCTGCTTTGATCCTGATGCGCTAGATGCGCCTCCCAACTGAGGGCAAGTTCTCTTCACATACCCCGGCTGACCACACTGATAACAATTAAACCCTTGGCCTCTATTCTGAAACTGAGACTAACTTTGAGATCGGTTAGGTGGTGGTAACATCAACTGTCCTCCACCCTTTCGTGGGCATGAAAAGGATTTGTGGCCCGGTTGGCCACACTTGAAACACGAGAAGCTACTCGATGCACTTTTTCCCGGACCCACACTAGGCGAAGGAAAAGTGGATCTAGACTGCTATGGTTGGGACTGGGTTGGATAGGCGTTCCTACTCTTTTTGTTCTGTCTACAGTCTCCTTGAGACTCCTGGCCCCTAGTCCTCGAACCCCGAAGCCTCTTCTCCTCGGCTTGTATAGCAATCTCTACATGTGCCGCCGTCTCCACAAGACGGTCATACTCCCGAATCATATTCTCGACAAGCTTGAAGAAGATCTTAGTTTTCAACTTCTTTTCAAATTCTATGCAACGACGCTCTTTCGTTGCCACCAACTTCGATGCAAAGCTGGACAAACTAGAGAAGACCGCCTCAAAGTCGGCCACTAGCATGCCGAGTTGTTTGAGGTCTTTAAACTCTTGCCTCAATCTCTCCCTAGTAGTGGGAGGTATGTACTTATCTTGGAAAGCAACCACAAAGACTTCCCACAATGGCTCCACCCTACTCTTGGCATACTTCCACCATTGACCTGCATCTCCTTTAAGGTAGTAACTCACTAGAGTCACTCTCAACTCGCCATGTGAAGCATCTCAAATGTCTTCACTATTTGTTTTGTTCGAGCCATTCATCCGCTTTCTCAAGCTCGGGGCCACCATGGAATTCATTTGGTTTGGCCCGTAAAAACTCTCTAGTGAGAAAACTCGTCCTTGACTCCACGGTGTTGTCTCGGGCTTGATTCTCCGCCCTCAACAAGTTCATAGACTCCCTCAAAGCCCCCACCATTTCTCAAGCTTGGGCCCCCATTGCGGTTTGACCCATTTGTCCCACTTGCTCAGCCACATTAGCTTGGCCTACTTGCTCGGCCATATGAGCTTGGTCGAACCCTTCTTCTTGCACTAGAACCCTATGGACTGGTACCTCATGCACACCTCGGCGAGCCCTACCACGCCTCCCGCCTCTACCACCACGAACTTGACCCCTTCCTGATATCCTAATAAAGGACATAAGAGAAATAATTTAGCACATTAACTTATATGTGCTCGTAACTTGACTCACATGTTCGACTACAAAAATTCCATATACTTCTCTACCATATACACAATTCAATTTCACTCCACATAAGCACTTAGTCATGTAAACACATACGGACTATTCTTTTACGATGAAATCCATCCCACGAAAAACCAAGAATTCTTAGTAGAACGAGTATTGATCAAGTACCCTTCTAATGAGACCTCAACGAATTTAACAGGCGCAAACAACATCCCAAAAGTCCAGTCCCATACCCATTTAGTCACATAAGCATGTTATCACATAGTCACAAAATGCATAACACTTCCTAAGCATGCTAAATGAACCCATTGTGGTTAAACAACCATTTCCCACGAGCTTCAAGTATTCAAACCCGGTAGCTTTGATACTAAGTTATAACGCTCTAAATTTCTAGCCCAAATGATAATACAAAAATCATGGCTCTTTCAAAGAAAACTGAATATAAATCTCCAAACTTACATTACATGATACAATAGTTCTTCATGCAATAATACATCAATCCAACAACAAGCAAATAAACAAATAAATACCCCTAAGGGTTTACAAGTTTCCAAGGCTTGAGCTTGGTTACACAAAACGATTATTCAAACCCATACACATACAACCCTTGGCTTACACACAGAGTCACAGCAAAATGAGAGTCTTGTACTCTCAAGACATATTTCCACGCCTTTAGTTAGACAGCATCACCACATCTTTTCCTGCACAAAAATCGCGCAGGGTGAGCATAAAGCCCAATAGGAAATCCTTAACAAAGTATACACATTTTATACAAGTCTCAAGAGATGAATACACATGTCATTCTATGCCTCTTTTTGAAAGTAAACCACATTTCATCTTTTGAAAACCATTATGCTCAATGATGTCATGCAATTTCAATTGTTCAAAACTTAACAATTTATTTCAAGGGCGGTAAATACGACTCTGGTAATCCCTAGGTCGGTGTCTGCAAGTAGATTATACAAGTACTACCAATTTGTCATTTTTACCAGTATTAACTGAAAGGCTCAACACCTATAATCTGTTATTTTTACCAATATTAACTGGGAGGCTCGACACCTATCAATTTCATCTACACCACCTGTCAAGACTTACCACCGTATTTACCCCAAAACCAATTTATGAAAACTTGTTTCTCAACATTCGTTTCTCAATGCATGTTTTCAGATTAACTTTCAAAGTTTAATGTAATCAAATGAATTGATATGCCAATAACACAAGATGAATATAAATACTTTTATTCCAATTCATCATCCAAGGAATAATACAATTCCCTCTTCTCAAGTATCCTCAACAATTAGTCATTTCAAGACTATTTCAACATTTTGAATAATAATTTTCAAAATGAACAACAATTCTCATATTTCCTGAAATTCATCATTTATATAAATATAAATAAGAAATTTTCGAAGCATCTATTTGTTTTGACACACAAAATAAATATAACAATATCATTCATGAATTTTTAGTCTCTTTTAAAAAAAATTCCCCAAATTCTAGGTTTTCTCACCAAAACTATACAACTCAAATCTTTTGAAAGAAAACTTTCCAAAATCATCTTTTCTTCAATCAACGAAGATTAAAACCCATAAGATCATTTTAAAAGAACCAGAGACAAACCCACTTTCAAAATCGCTTAATTTCTTGAATCAACAATCAATTTTCAAAGCTACCGAAAGATGATTTTGAAAATCATCTAGATCTTGCAAATATATATATATATATATAACTCTAAGAAAATCCCTACCTCAAGTTTTGAAGAAGAAATGAGATGAAACCCCCAAAATCAATGATGTCGAAACTCGATCTTCACCGCACACAACGAAGCCCTCAAGAAGTTAACCAATTTTGATGAAGAACCTATGGCAGAACTCTAATGGATCTTGAGAAATCAAGGTTTTGGTCCAATTTGGTGTAGGGAAATGTAGAGAGAAGGAAGAGGAAAGGGTTTTTAGAGAGAGAGAGAGAGACCTAACAAGAGTGAGATGCACTCAGCCTAAAGAGAAGAAAATACCAACATTTCGAGCTCACCTACCATTGCATGTGCGGCGCTTCTTCCACACTTGCACTCCCGCCCCTGCATTTATTGTAGTAGCCAAACGAGCTTTCCCTATTTTCCACACGTGCGACTCAAGCAACTTCGAATGCATTTTTCATTTTTGCTTTCTTTGCTCCTCGACCCCGCTTAGGGCACCGCCTCCCGGACCATGAAGTCGACTCGATCCTGCACCTATCTAGTCGAAATGGCAAAACATGAAAGAAGGGTCAAAACCAGGATCGCTACAGTTACGAGGCATTAATATCTATTGCATTACATATTCATTCAATTAATTATTGTGCATTTTAAATTTGAGTTTGAAATGTTTACATGAAGAAAATAATATTTTGAAATGAGAATCATTGAAATGTTATGGGGTAAATATGTTGGTAAGTCTGGATAGGAGGTGTAGATGGACTTTATAAGTTGGCCTGAGTGTCCAGGGTGAAAGACCGAAAACACGCACGGAGGAGGTACCACTTCCCTTCCGGTTAGCAACCGGTAAAGTGGGATTTTTGGTAGTGCTAGTTATGCCTACTTGCAAACACCAACCTAGGGATTACCTGAGTCGTATTTACCGCCCCAATGAATTAAATTGTAAATTTTTGAATTTTTAGAGAATGTCGAGTTATCATTATGCATGGTGGTTTTCAAAGAGACATAAGCAAAATCTTTTAAGGCATAGCATGGCATGTGCATTACACAATGGGAATTTTTGCATAAATGTATGTACTTTGTTAAGATTTCTCTACTGAGCTTTATGCTCACCCCTATGGGATTTTAGTGCAGGAAAAGACATGGTAAACCCACCAAGCTAGGGGGTGGAAGTTTGTGTTGAGAGCATGATGCTCTACTTTGTTGTGATTATAAAATTTTGTAAGCCAAGGGCTATTCTTGTATGGGTCCGAGAGGCCACTTTTGTGTAACTGGGCTTAAGCCTTGGAAATTGTAAGCCCATGAGGGCATGTTATTATTTTGGGATTCGATGTTCTACATGCTATAGATTCATGTATTTTATATCCCTGAATGTATAATTCGCATGTGGGACTATTCTTGTGCAAACCTCATAGATTAATGATGTAAAGTTTGGGGTATTGCTATTATTCTTTAGTGAATGTTGGTTGAGGTACCTAATTTATGTTGGATTATTATTGGGCCGTTACAACTTGGTATCAGAGCTACCGGGTTTGAATACTTGGGGCTCGCGGGAAGTGGTTGTTAAACCACAATGGATTCATCGCACATGATTAGGATGTGTCTTGTATTTTGTGATTATATGATAACATGGTTATGTGACTATGTGGGTATGGGATTAGACTTTTGGGGATGTTGTTTGCACCTATTAAATTCGTTGAGGTCTTATTAGAAGGGTACTTGATCAATACTCATTCTACTAAGAATTCTTGGTTTTTCGTGGGACGAACCTCATCACAAAAGAATAATCCGTATGTGCTTACGTGACTAAGTGCTTACGTGGAGTGAATTGAATTATTTGTATGGTAGAAATTGTATAGAATTGTTGTGTTCAAACAAGTGAGAGGAATTACGAGCACATTTAGAATTATGTGCTAAATTGTTTATCTTGTTCCTTAATTAGGATGTGAAGAAGGGGTCAAACCCGAGGTAGTAGAGGTGGAAGGCATGGTAGGGGTCACCGGGGTGTGCGTGAAGTACCGGTCCATGAGGTTCCAGTGCAAGAGGAGGGGTTGGGCCAAGCTAATATGGCCGAGCAAGTGGGGCAAGCAGAAATTCCGGGACAAGTGGGTCAAGCCGCAATGGGGGCCCTAGCCCGGGAAATAGCAGGGGCCTTGAGGGAGTCAATGAACATACTACGGGTAGAAAACCAAGCTAGGGAGAATGTTGTAGAGACGAGGGCGAGCTTCCTTACTAGGGAATTTTTGCGGGCCAAGCCGGATGAGTTCCATGGTGGCCCCGAGCCCAAGAAAGCGGATGAGTGGCTCGAACAGACAGTGAAGACATTTGAGATGCTTCACATCGAATACAATGAGCTTAAAGTGACTTTTGTGAGTTATACCTCAAGGGAGATTTGGGCCAATGGTGGAAATACGCCAAGGGCCGAATAGAACTGACATGGGAAGTGTTTGTAGTGGCTTTCCAAGACAAGTACCTACCTCCCACTGCTAGGGAGAGGTTGAGGTAGGAATTCCAAGACCTTAAACAACTCAATATGTCTGTGGCCGAGTTTGAAGCGGCCTTCTCTAGTGAAACGCCCCGTATTTTATTACTCGGATAACATTATCAATATTCATTAATTAAGTCCACTTACAAATAACATTTCATCCTTGGATGAAATGATGAATAATTAAATGTACATATTCCCTCTCGTTATACAACAATGACATTTACATACAAATAAAAGAAATGCCTTGAGGCTTACAATAAAAGAGAGGACACTACTCTTTATAAAAAAAATAGCACTCAGCCAAACAACAAATGAAGTGGTGCAATCCATTACTACAGTACACTTATGAAATGGTAAAATTTATTATTTGATCTTCAAATCCAAAAAAATTCCCTGTAAAAATGTACAGGCAGGGGGTTAGCAATCACTAGCTCACCAAGCAATCTCATATTAAAACATTAGAAGATATGCGGGTACCAAAATACTCATAAATATACGTGAAATCATATCATGTCAAAACCATATGATTTTATTACATAATCTCTTAAATCCAGTTTATTTAATTAACCACAACAAGTTAACTTAAATAAATAAACATGTTTCAATAGCAACGGGACATCATTTTTAATTCATTCAATTATTTTATTATCAATTGAATCAAATAATTAAACAATTCATCAAATCCATTTTATACGGTCTTATGAGATGAATGCATATGCAATGTCATGCTCAAAATATTTTTCTCATCTTTTGAAATTCTTACACACAATGCCATTTTGAAAACACATTAATCTAACAATTTCAATAAAATTCCAAGATGGTAAATACGACTCAGGTAATCCCTAGGCTAGTGTCTGCAAGTAGACTATACAAGTACTACCAATTTGTCATTTTTACCAGTATTAACTGGAAGGCTCGACACCTATCATCTATATCACCTTTCAGGACTTACCATCGTATTTACTCCAAAATCATTTCATGAAAACTTGTTTCCCAACATTCATTTCTCAATGCAAAGTTTTCAAATCAAATTTCAAAGCTCATCATTATCAAATGAATTGATATGCCAATGCAAATGATTAATAATACAATGCAATATTTCTTCCACTTTCAATACTTCCACACAATATTCCCATTGTGATCAAAATTCTCATTTCTCATTTCAATATAATTTCTCAAGATGAATATAAATACTTTTATTCCAATTCATCCACGGGACAACAAAATTCCCACACTTAGAGTAATCTCAACCATTTAGTCACTTCAAGACTATATCAACATTTTGAACAACAATTTCTAAAACTTCAACAATTCTCATATTCTGTGAAAACTATCATTTATATGTAAACAAATAAACAATTTTTCAAACATGATTTATTTTGGCACACAAAATAAATATAACAACATCTTCAAAGATTGTCAACATCTTTCTTAAAAATTCCCAATTTTTAGATTTTCTCACCAAAATCACTCATCTTCATTTATTGAAAGAAAGTCACCAAAAACATCTCTCTTTAATCCTCATAGTTCAAAACCCTCAATTTCTATTTTAAAAGGAACAAGAAAGTAAAACCCACTTTCAAAAAAATCTCTCACCTTCTTGAATCAACAATCAATTTTCAAAACAAATCAGAGGATGATTTCGAAAATCATCTAGATCTTGCAAAAACATATATATAACTCAAAAATAAATCCCTACTTATTAAATATTATCATTTCCATCCTACTATGTCAAAAGTTATGGTATAATCTTAATAACACACTTTTGACCATAATGAATATTACCTTTTAACCAAAACTAATTTAATCCACTAAATTAGTAAGTTTATTATATTTAAAAATTTTCAAATTAATAATACCAAACCTAACTTCACATTCCTCATCCCTCAAATATAACTATATTTCAACATAACCATTTTTCATGCCAAGCTATTTAAAGAGGTAATATTTTTACCAAATTCTCTACCAATAACAATTTCACAACTTTTTCTAAAATTACTTAACCAACATGATATTTACATTAAAAATTATAAAATATGCCCAATAATAACATTTTCAAGGTTATGAGTTTGAAAGTCCACCATTCACATTTTTATTTTCATAAAAATGAACACAACTTAATCATCAACATATCATCTTTTATAAAATATCATGAATATAACACTTTTAGAGTTTTTAATCCCAAAACAACTCTGTAATTCCTACTTAAGCATTTACTCGATATTCCTCAACATTAATTTATTTTTTTCAAAAATAAATTTCAAATCAAAGATAAAAAAAATTCAACTTTATTTTTCTCAAAATAAATCATCTAATCATAATATGATGTAGAGACAACCCTTACAACTATTAAATTTTTTTTTTTCAGATTTCTTTGCACAATTATCAACACAAAATGATTTTTCCCAAATCAATCTCAAAATGCCAACATTCTTAACATTTCAATATAATTTTTCTTCCAAAAATTATCAATAAAAAATCTGAATATATATATATATATATGGATATATATGCAATACCTCTTATAATGATATATTTTCTCAAAATAACCCTAACATAGCTTTAATGTAAAAATATGAAGAAAGTCCCTATCTCAAATAATGAAGATCAACAGATCTGGAAGGCAAATCTTGCCCAATTATGAATCCAAGACTACCATTGCGAAGATCACGGCGAGCACTCCAACTTTCATTTACAATACTTTTGCAAAATCTCACTCTAAAGACTGCCATTTTAAGCTCAAAGATTGAGCATAAATGGAGGAAAATAAAGAGAGAGAGAGAGAGAGAGAGAGAGAGAGAGAGAGAGAGAGAGAGAGGAGGGAGAAAGAGAGCCAAGCTCTCTGGCAACCCAAGCCAAACAAATGAAAATGAAATGGAAAGGAAGAAGAAATGATGGCAAGGAGACAAGGGGGGGCCCACCCACATGGGTTTGTTTCCCAAATATATATATATATATATATAATTTTTGTAATAATATCTCAAAATTTATAATATAAATTATAAAATGATATAATTTTTCTCACCACAAAATATAATATTTTACTCACCACAAAATATATACATATTTTATTCACTACAAAAATATATAATTTTTTACCATATGGTACGCCATAAAATCAACTAACAAATATTTATTATTATCCTATATAATAAATAATAACAACTCCTAAGGTGGTTACTACCAATCACATAATCAAAAAGGACCAAACAGTTAAAACGAGTAATTAAACAAACTCAAATTAAATTAAATATAAATCATGGGTCTTGGATTAAATTCCCACCCATAAGCCAAACATCGCCCAATTACATATCAAAGTAGACCCAACAAATCTATCCAAATCATGATCTAAACATTAAAATTTAATTAACAAAAGTCTGCTATAAATTAAACTGAACACCAATCAGTTCGTGAATTTTCATAAAATAAATACTCATCATTTAATTCTGAAATTTTTATCCAATCTGCTAGACTCATATGAGAACAACATATAAAAATTTCATAATTTTCTGAGATCGGGAACTATTTTTAACAAAATACAAAACCGAACTGTTTTCGCACAGAATTTACACAACACTCAAATTCAAAAATTTGCTCAATTAAATTATGCACTGGCTATTTAAAAAAAAAAAATCGGTCACTACATCTAGTTTGTCCCGGTTTGCACCGATGTTGGTGGCAACGGAAGAGCGTCGTTGCATTGAGTTTGAGAAGAAACTTTGAACCAAGATCTTGTTCAAGGTTACCGGGAACATGATCCGGAATTTTGACCATCTTGTGGAGCCGAGGAGGAGAGAATCCAGGGTTTGAGGTCAAGGGGTCAAGGGTCACAGGGGGACTATAGACCCAACAAGAAGTGTAGGAACACATTTTCATCCCAGTCCCAACCACAGCAGTCTAGATCCACCTTTTCCTTGCTTAGTGCGGGTCCAAGGAAGAGTGCACTGAGTGACTTTTCTTGCTTCAAGTGTGGCCAACTAGGTCACAAGGCCTTTGCATGTTTGCAGAAGGGAGGAGGACAGCAGATGTTGCCACCACCATCACCTGATTGATCTAAGAGTCAGTCTCAGAGTAGGGGGCAGGGGCCCACTTGCTATCAGTGCTGTCAGTCAGGGCATATGAAGAGAGCTTGCCCGTAGTTGGGAGGCGCATCTGGCGCATCGGGCGTCACGACCCAAACCCGCCTCTATGGGTTTAGCATCGTAACCAGCCAATAATCCGTGATTACCGATGGCCTGCTTAACAGTAAGACAATATTATAGAGTATAGGGGCAAATGAGCTGTGACAGTCTGTATGCAAAAGACTTTTCATAACATATATACTATCAGCACCAAAACAGTATGTACAGTATTTACAATCATCCAGGTCAAGGACTTAATCCCTATTAAGATAGTACAGTACAGTGCTATCAGTCGATGCAGTATTACAAAACAGATACAGAGACAGATGGGGGAAACTAAAACACCCCAAAGCCGTTGCTTGAACGGGCTCGGAACCTCACAGTGAGGCATAAAGGTTGGCTTGACAAAACAATGCTTAACCTGGCGCCCCTAGCAGCGCTCCGGTGCCTGAACACCTACATATATATATGAGCAGTGAGCTAAAGCCCAGTGAATAACATAATGCGTAAAGAGGTTAAGAATGAATGTCCTTTCAGTATTGAAAACAGTCAATTGATTCAGTCTATCAGTCATTCAATCATAACAGTTATATGTGGTACCTCCATTAGCAGAATGGTACAGTAAACAGTAGGTCTTGAAAGACCGAGCAGTCAATGATGGCAATCATAACAGTAAACAGAAGTTCCAATATAGGAACTAACAGAGATCTCTGTAAAGAAGAATAAAGAATAATGAGTTGCTATGGATGCCACAACAGCGAGATAGAGGACATACATTCATTCGTTAAAGTATCAATTGAAACAAGACAGTTTAACCATTCAAGATATTCATATTTGAACATATCTTTACAGCTTGTTACTCACAGAGTTCGTACTACAGCTTAAGCTAGAGCGCGTCCTCGATGCCAACCCTACACAGCTTACAGGATGAACACACACTAAGTTCACATTCGGAATCAAAGACTTAGTCCCTACTTAGACTCCTAAGGTTCTACATCTATATCCTCATTAAGATGTCTTAAACTAGGCCTAAGAATGCCTAGGATGGAATGAGGATGCAAAGATGCACTTTAAAAACATTTTCAAAATTTTTAGAAAAATAGGGTCCCGCTCGAGCGTGGATTTCCCCGCTCGAGCGGACATGCAGACAAAGGTTCCCCGCTCAAGCGTCACTTTTCTAGCTCGAGCGGACTGCAAAACATGGCAAAAGTACTGGATGTGCGAAAATCACGCCGATGGCGCCGACACCGCCGAAGTGTGACACAAGATCTCGCCGAAGGCCCATTCTACGCCGAGGGATCAGAAACAATGCAAAGTGCTGGGAGCGCAAATTTCATGCTCGAGCGCCACTTTCTCCGCTCGAGCGTGATTCCAAATTCTGGAAAACCCAGATTTGAATCTCAAGCTCAAAACCAAGTTTAAATGCCTCAAATTCGATCCTCTTGGGCTAATTTTCTGGAAAACACTTGTAAACTCATAGTATAACATGATTCAAAGCTCAATTTGAGAAATCAAAGCCCAAGGGTAAGTTGATTAAATACAAACTTTAGCTCAAAACTCAAGAATGTGATGAACATGCACATGCATGAATTTAACCAACTCTAAAGCTTCAAATACTTTCTCTAAAGAGCCAATTCTTTCAAAACCAAGATGAATTCATGGTCCAATGCAAAAATGTGAACATGAATGTAACAATCTTCCATGAAAACAACTTTAAACTCATCAATATAGGCATGTATGCATGGAATGAGCTTCAATCCAACATTTTAAAGCTAACTCTAGACTCTAATCCTCAATATACCAAGAATCATGCAAGATAATACACAAATACATCAATGAGAGGTTGAATCCTCTATCTTAGGTCTTGTATTCAAGTGTAGAAGCTCAATTTGCAATTATCTCTACAATTCCTTCAAATTCCAAGCAAATCAACAAGTTGAACTCAATTCTCTCACTCTCTTTCTCTCTCTCTCTCTTGGTCGGTTGAGTATAAGGAAATGGCTGAGGAAATGTTTGTCTAAATGTAACTCAAGCCTCAATATGTTATTAAACAAAGACCCACTAGATGACATTTAAGTAAATAAGTCCAACTCTTGTAAATTAACATTATTTAATCGAATTTAATCATACCAAATCACATTTTAATTAAATATGCCATAAAATCACATAACTTCTAATGATCATAAAACATCGATCAATTTCAGATTCGGCCGCCGACAAGGCCATCAATTTGTAGTTTAAAGCATAAAACATGGATAGATAATTTAACAGTCAAACAGATAGAAATGCATTTAAACTAGTACATTCAATCAGTCAGTTCAGTATTTCAGTCGATTCAATTACTTATCATAATCAGTCTCAGTTTAGCAGTAATCAGTGGTTAACCAGTAATCAGTGGTGAGGGTTATTACAGTCTCCCCTCCTTAAAAAGAGTTTGGTCCTCCAAACTCGAATTACCTTCATTCTGGAAGAAAACAGGATTCAGTGGAAACAGTTCAGGATATCTCTTCAGCATATCATCTTCCCTTTCCCAAGTGGCATAGACGCCACCATGGTTTTGCCAGTCAACTTTCACTAACGGAATCTCTTTGTTTCTCAACTTCTTGATCCGTCTGTTTACAATCTGAATAGGCCATTCCTCGTAAGTGTAGTCATCACTCAGCACTACACGAGTAGGCTCAATCACATGGAAAGGATCCCGAAGGTAATCCCTCAACATAGAAATGTAGAAGACGTTATGCATATGCTCCATTTCCGGAGGAAGTGCTACTTGATACGCCACCGGATTGATTTTCACAATAATCTCATACGGTCCGACATATCTCGGCGCTAGCTTACCCTTGACTCCAAAACGAGTCTGGCCTTTCATCGTTGTCACTTTCGCAAAAACGTGATCACCTACTTCGTACTCTTTGTCTCGCCTACGGACATCCGCATAACTTTTCTATCGACTCTGTGCAGTTTTCAATCTCTGTTGAATCAATTTCACTTTCTCGGTAGTTTCATAGACAATCTCGGGCCCAAGCAAAGGCCCATCTCCAACTTCTGCCTAGCAAATCGGAGATCTACATTTTCTGCCATACAAAGCCTCGAAAGGCGCCATACCGATGCTTGAATGAAAGCTGTTGTTGTAAGCAAATTTGGCTAAAGGCAAATGGCTTTCCCAATTTCCCTGGAAATCAATGACACACATTCTCAGTAAATCTTCCAGAGTTTGGATGGTCCTTTCTGACTAGCCATCTGTCTGAGGATGGTATGCACTACTCAATCTCAGTTTAGTACCCAATGCTGTCTGTAGGCTTTGCCAGAATCTCGATGTAAATTTCAAGTCCCTATCAGAAATAATGGACACAGGCACTCCATGCAATCTAATAATCTCATCAATATAGAGTATAGCCAATTTGTCCGCATTATAAATTGTTTTGACAGGTAAGAAGTGAGCAGATTTAGTCAGTCTATCAACTATAACCCAAATTGAGTCCATACCTTTACTGGAGCGAGGTAAACCGACAATGAAATCCATGGTGATATGTTCCCATTTCCACTCCGGTATCGGTAAGGGCTGCAATAAGCCTGCGGGTCGTTGATGTTCAGCTTTAACTTGTTGGCAATGAAGACATTTTAACACAAAATCAGCAATTTCTTTCTTCATTCCCGGCCACCAAAAATTCAATTTCTAGTCTTGATACATTTTCGTATTTCCTAGATGGATAAATAGTTTCAAATTGTGGCCCTCTTGCAGAACTCTTCTTTTCAGTTCAGAATCACTCGATACACACAATCTTCCCTAGAATTTCAACACATTATTCTCAAATTTGAAATTCGGCCTCGGTTTGGATTCTCGTTCTTCGATGATCTTCTTCAAGAAGTCATCCTGTTGCTGTTTTTCTTTAATTTCTTCAATTAGTGCCGGTTGAGCAGAAATAACAGCTATTGTTCCACCTTGTTCTTGCAAAACAATCTCAATTTCAGATTTCTCAAGGTCACATAGCAACTCTTTCTATCCGGTGAGTAAACAAGCTAAGTTTCCAATCGATTTTTGACTCAATGCATCGACAACGGTGTTGGCTTTCCCCGGATGGTACAAAATTTGTAGGTCATAGTCTTTAATCAATTCTAGCCATCTCTGCTGTCTCATGCTCAGTTCTTTCTGTGTGAAGAAGTATTTCAAACTCTTGTGGTTGGTATACACCTCACATGTCGCCCCATAAAGGTAGTGACGCCAAATTTTCAGTGCAAACACTACTGCAGCAAGTTCTAAATCATGGGTCAGGTAGTTCTTTTCATGCGGTCTCAGTTGTCGGGAAGCATAAGCAATAACTCTCTCATTTTGCATTAAAACACATCTCAAACCCTTATGAGAAGCATCACTAAAAATGGTAAAACATCCGTACCTGAAGGTAGGGTAAGAACCGGTGCAGTCACAAGTTGAGTTTTCAACTCTTGGAATGCTGATTCTCTTTGGTCAGTCCAGTCAAATGATATCCCTTTCTGAGTCAACTGTGTCAGTGGTAAGGCAATTTTGGAGAAGTCTTTGACAAATCTTCTGTAATATCTGGCTAACCCCAAAAAGCTTCAGACTTCTATAACATTTGTTGGTCTAGGCCAATTTACCACGGCTTCAACTTTCTGTGGATCGACTGAAATTCCATCCCTACTAATAACATGTCCCAAAAACATAACATGATCAAGCCAGAATTCACATTTAGTCAGTTTAGCATAAAGTTTCTATTCTCTTAGGGTCTGTAAGGCAAGTCTCAGATGATGTTCATGTTCTTCTCTACTCTTGGAATAAATCAGAATG
Source organism: Camellia lanceoleosa (assembly GCA_025200525.1). Classification (NCBI taxonomy): domain Eukaryota; kingdom Viridiplantae; phylum Streptophyta; class Magnoliopsida; order Ericales; family Theaceae; genus Camellia; species Camellia lanceoleosa. Next base: position 70,041,393 of record CM045764.1, read on the forward strand.
TCGTCTATAAATACCACAATAAAGTCATCGAGGAATGGTTTAAAAATTCGGTTCATAAGGTCCATAAATGCAGCAGGTGCATTGGTTACTCCGAAGGGCATAACTAGAAACTCGTAATGTCCATACCTCGTTCGAAAAGCAGTTTTGTCAATGTCCTCTGGTTTAACTTTCAGCTGATGGTATCTGGATCTGAGATCAATCTTAGAGAATGCTTGAGCACCCTGTAACTGATCAAATAAGTCATCAATACGCGGCAATGGATATTTATTCTTCACAGTTACCTTATTCAGTTCACGGTAGTCAATACAAAGTCTCAGTGAACTGTCTTTCTTTTTCACAAACAAGATAGGTGTGCCCCATGGCGAAGTACTGGGCCTGATGAACTTCTTATCTAACAGTTCTTGTAGTTGCACTTTCAATTCTTTCAGTTCGGTCGGAGCCATTCGGTAAGGAGCTTTAGATACTAGCTATGTACCCGGAATCACATAAACAGTGAACTCAATCTCCCTATCAATCAAATCCCTTGGCAGATCATTTGGAAAAACATCTGGGAATTCTCTGACTATAGGAATACTGTTCACATTAGCGTTAACATCAGTAGATACAGTAAATACAGAACAGAAATAACCCTTACACCCCTTTCTAATCAGTTTGTATGCTTTCATAGATGAAATCAAATATGGGAGAGATACCACTCCACTTCCATTAAACACAAATTCGGGTAGGCCAGGTGGACGGAAAACAACCTGTTTTGTCACACAGTCTATAGTAGCATGATATTTTGTTAACTAGTCCATCCCCAATATTACATGAAAATGGTCAATGTTCAGAGGCAGTAAATCAATATACAGATGCATATCCCCAATAATAATTTCACATGTAGGGTACATATAAGCACAAGTCACGGATCACCCAACAGGTGAAGATACAGCTAACAAGTAATTCATGGGTTCCAATGGTCTATTCAATTTTCGCGAAAAAGCATGCGATACATATGAATGTGTAGACCCCGAATCAATCAGAACATATGCATTTTGAGTACAAATTGAGAGAATACATGACACAATGGTCTCGGTATTCTGCACATCTCCCAGTACCAGTGCGAACACTCGGCCCTGCCTCATAGGCTCTTTTCCAGTCGCTATAGGGTTAGGTTTTGGTGCGACAGTTGATGCTGCTGTGCTAGGTGCAGCTTTACTATTGCCTTGTGAAGTGGAAGGGCAATCTTTGGCCATGTGGCCCACCTTGCCACACCTGTAACATGCACCAGAAATTTTATAACAAACCCCTTTGTGTTTCTTACCACATTCAGAACAGGGCAGTATGGAACCACTTCCCTGACTAGAGTTGGTGGTTGACCCTGAGTTTTGCTTTTTGTTCAGTGGGTTATTTCTGCCTTCCTTGAATTTAAAACCCCATTTCTTACCACGCCATTCAGACGCTGGTGTTTCAGTTTGTTTCAGTGCTTCAATATTTGATTCAGCTATAATGGCCCGGTTAAGAACATCCACATACTTGTGCAATTTCAACACGTTAATTCTGTCAAGTACTTCGACATTAAGGCCGCCTTCGAATTTCTTGGCCTTTTTATAGTTAGTGTCCACCATATGTGCTGCATATCTGGCAAGCTCGGTGAATTTTGATTCATATTCAGTAACAGACATGGTACCTTGCCTCAACTGTTCAAATTCAGTCACCTTGCGGTCTCGGACACACTGTGGAAAGTATTTCTCAAAGAAGGACTCTTTAAACTGAGCCCAAGTCACAACTGTGTTGGTGTCACGGACCAGCATCCACCACCTTCTGGCCTCTTCTTGTAAGGTGAAGGTAGCTAGCAGTACTTTGTGTGCCTCCGAACACGGAAACACTTCAAATAACTTTTCTGTTTCAAGAACCCATGCTTCAGCCTTTAAGGGTTCAAGGCCTCCCTGAAAGGATGGCGGTTTCATCTTGCTAAACTTCAGTGTCAAAGCTATTATATCATCATTAACATGGCTCTGGCTGTACTAGAGGAGGTGGGGGCTGTTGGTTCTGTTGTTGCTGTTGCCTTAAGGCTTTAGTCAACAGTTCAACAGTTCTTTCTAGTCTTGCCATTCTGGCCTCAGAGGATTCAGATTCATCAACATTTCTTGCGTTGTCCATTTCACTATAAGCAGTTATAGCAATTATAAACATAAGTAGTTATATGTTTAAACACATTAACACATATTCATGTCATATCCACACACACTTTTCATGCTCATGTGATGCCCTAATTGCTTTCCTAGGACATCCTATAGCTCATTTGGACACGTGTGTGCGGTATAACTCATGGATAAGTATCGCTCTAATACCACTCTGTCACGACCCAAACCCGCCCCTGTGGGTTTAGCATCAGAATCGCCAAGAATCCGTGATTACCAAGGCCCGCTAACAAGAAGACAAGATATGTAGTATAGGGGCATGGCGGAAGCCAAAACAGTAATTAAACAATGTCCAATGAACTGTGACAGTCTGTATGCAAAAGACTTTTCATAACATATATACTATCAGTACCAAAACAGTATGTACAGTATTTACAATCATCTAGGTCAGGGACTTAATCCCTATTAAGACAGTATAGTACAGTGCTATCAGTCGATGCAGTATTACAAAACAGATACAGAGACAGATGGGGGAAACACACCCCAAAAACGTAGCTTGAACGGGCTCGAAACCTCACAGTGAGGCATAAAGGTTGGCTTGACAAAACAATGCTTAACCTGGCGCCCCTAGCAGCGCTCCGGTGCCTGAACACCTACATATATATATGAGCAGTGAGCTAAAGCTCAGTGAATAACATAATGCGTAAAGAGGTTAAGAATGAATGGCCTTTCAAGATAAAACAAATAATTGATTCAAGATATCACTATTCAATCATAATCATATGTGGTACCTCCATTAGCGTAATCCAAGATAAGAAATGTGAGGTCTTGAAAGACCGAAAGCGGTCAATGATGGCCATCATAATAATAAACAGAAGTTCCAATATAGGAACTAACAGAGATCTCTTCGTAAAGAGCGATAAGAATAAGAATGAGTTGCTATGGATGCCACAATACAGCTCAGGATAGAGGACATACATTCATTCAGTTAAAGTATCAATTCAGAAACAGTACAGTTTAACCATTCAGAAGATATTCATATTTGAACATATCTTTACACAGTTGTTACTCACAGAGTTCAGGGCTACAGTTAAGCTAGAGCGCATCCTCAGATGCCAACCCTACACAGTTTACAGGATGAACACACACTAAGTTCACATTCGGGAATCAAAGACGTAGTCCCTACTTAGACTCAGTGCGGTTCTACATCTATATCCTCATCAAGATGTCTTAAACTAGGCCTAAGAATGCCTAGGATGGAATGAGGATGCAAAGATGCACTTTAAAAATATTTTTCGCATTTTTGAAAACGAGGTCTTTCGAGCGGACATGCAGACAAAGGTTCCCTGCTCGAGCGTCACTTTCCTAGCTCGAGCGGACTGCAAAACATGGCAAAAGTACTGGATGTGCGAAAATCACGCTCGATGGGCGCTCGACACCTGCTCGAGTGTGTGACACAAGACCCCGCTCGAGCATCTATTCTTACGCTCGAGCGGACTGTAAAACAATGCATAGTGCTGGGAGCACGAATTTCACGCTCGAGCGCCACTTTCCCCGCTCGAGCCTGAGTCCAAATTCTGGAAAACCCAGATTTGAATCTCAAGCTCAAAACCAAGTTTAAATGCCTCAAATTCGATCCTCTTGGGCTAATTTTCTGGAAAACACTTGTAAACTCATAGTATAACATGATTCAAAGCTCAATTTGAGAAATCAAAGCCCAAGGGTAAGTTGATTAAATACAAACTTTAGCTCAAAACTCAAGAATGTGATGAACATGCACATGCATGAATTTAACCAACTCCAAAGCTTCAAATACTTGCTCTAAAGAGCCAATTCTTTCAACACCAAGATGAATTCATGGTCCAATGCAAAAATGTGAACATGCATGTAACAATCTTCCATGAAAACAATTTTAAACTCATCAATATAGGCATGCATGCATGGAATGAGCTTCAATTCAACATTTTAAAGCTAATTCTAGACTCTAATCCTTAATATACCAAGAATCATGCAAGATAATACACAAATACATCAATGAGAGGTTGAATCCTCTACCTTAGGTCTTGTATTCAAGTGTAGAAGCTCAATTTGCAATTATCTCTACAATTCCTTCAAATCCCAAGCAAATCAACAAGTTGAACTCAATTCTCTCACTCTCTCTCTCTCTCTCTCTTGGTCGGTTGAGTCTAAGGAAATGGCTGAGGAAATGTTTGTCTAAATGTAACTCAAGCCTCAATATGTTATTAAACAAAGACCCACTAGATGGCATTTAAGTAAATAAGTCCAACTCTTGTAAATTAACATTATTTAATCTAATTTAATCATACCAAATCACATTTTAATTAAATATGCCATAAAATCACATAACTTCTAATGATCATAAAATATCGATCAATTTCAGATTTGACCGTCGACAGGGCCTTCAATTTATAGTTTAAAGCATAAAACATGGATAGATAATTTAACAGTCAAACAGATAGAAATGCATTTAAACAAGTACATTCAATCAGTCAGTTCAGTATTTCAGTCGATTCAATTCCTTATCATAATTAGTCTCAGTTTAGCAGTAATCAGTGGTTAACCAATAATCAGTGGTGAGGGTTATTACAGGGGTCAAGGTAGACTCAGAGCCACCAGCAGGCTCACTAAATTCAGACTTCACGAGTTAATCAGGAAGCCACTTCGGCTTAGTCAGTGCAGCAGGCCTATGCTCCGAGGGATGAGTAGGTTGATCAGAGGCCACAGAGGCATGTGTATGCAGTTACCACGCCAGAGCTGTTGCTGGGATCCTGAGTTGTGAGAGGTATTTTTGTTGTATGTAATTCTTTGGCTAATGTGTTGATAGATATGGGTACATCTCATTCGTTCATATCAGCTATATTTCCGTCTACATTGGGGTTAGAAGTGGCACGGTTAGCGTCTCCACTCAGAGTAGAGTCACCAGTTGGGGGTACAGTTAACTTAGACCGGGGGTGTCGTGGTTGTGAGATAGAGGTTGCTGGGCATCGACTCTCGTTTTCTTTTGTGTTGCTAGACATGTCAAGTTTTGATGTCATCCTAGGCATGGATTGGTTGTCTTCGTATCGAGCGGTAATTGATTGTTTTCGTCAGAGGGTCACAGTGTGCACCTCGAGTGGTGATTGTTTTTACTTTCTGGGGAACCGGCTGGATAAGGTCTTGTCGCCGATTTTTGACTCTCGTGGTAAAAACGAGCTTAGTGGCCTTCTTGCTACTCTCTTGGATAGTGAGAGCGACGGGACTCGTGTTGAGTTGCCAAGGGTAGTTTGTGAATACCCAGATGTATTTCCCGAGAATCTTACTAGTTTTCCATCCCACCGGGAGATCGAGTTCACCATTCACCTAGTGCTTGGAACGGCCCCAATTTCCATGGCGCTGTACAGATTTGCACCTGCGGAGTTGCATGAGTTGAAGATTCAACTCCAAGAGCTTTTAGACAAGGGCTTCATTCACCCTAGTACATCGCCATGGGGAGCGCCGGCTCTTTTTGCGAAGAAGAATGATGGGTCATTACGGTTGTGTATTGATTATCGCAAGTCAAATCGAATTACCGTTAAGAACAAGTATCCCTTACCCCAAATAGATGATTTGTTTGACCAACTTAAAGGGTCCTGTTGCTTTTCGAAGATAGATTTGAGGTCGGGGTACCATTAGTTGAGAGTCCGAAAGGAGGACATCCAAAAAATGGCCTTTCGTACGCGTGATGGCCATTACGAATTCCTTGTAATGCCTTTTGGGTTGACTAATGCACCGGCTTCCTTTATAGACTTGATGGATCGAATCTTTCGAGAATACTTGGATCACTTTGTGATCGTCTTTCTAGATGACATCTTAATCTATTCAACCTCCGAGGAGGAACACGAGGCCCACTTGAGGGTAGTACTTGATTTTCTTAGAGAGCACTAGTTGTATGCTAAGTTTGAAAAATGTGAGTTTTGGCTCACCGAGGTGAAGTTTCTGGGTCATGTAGTGTCAAGAGATGGGGTAACTGTAGACTCTTCAAAAATAGACGGCGTGCAGGATTGGCGACAACCCAAAAATGTTTTTGATATCTGGAGTTTCTTGGGATTGGCGGGTGTAACAGGTTCGCGGGGGACCTCGCTACAGTTCGGACTCGATTTTTGTCACGGTTCTTAATCTTGAACCAAAGAGTCCAAATCCGGCAAATCGTTTTGAGAAAATAGATTTTTGAAAGAAGTGCTAAACATAGACTGCTTTGCCAGATACATAGTCGCCTCCTAAATATTTTATTTTTGGGAAATTTAGGAAACCCTGACTCGTTTGCCTAAGGCCACGTGTCCGTCATCACCAAAGTTGCCTCGGCTCGGGAACTTGGGTACTATTAGAAGGTCACCGTGAGCATTCCTTCGCCGATCAAAGATCGGCCTCTACTAACAATGATATCAAGTTTTGAAAACTTTGTGTGCTCTTATTCCGTTATTAGCCTAGATTTACTATGTGATGATGCGCATAAAGATACAAGTATAGACTGGATCGCCTGAATTGGAACAAAACACTTCATGGTTGTTTATTTGAAAATGGTTTGATGGTGCTACTCGCAAGTAGGCTAAGACGTGGATTTGCCACCCTCGGGTGGGCTTTAGAAAACATGATTTTGCCACTATCTAGTGGGCTTAAAACACACATTTGATGAATTGTTCCAATCCAAATAACCCAACCTTCACCCACAGGCATTCAAGCAGTTATATCACATAAGCAATTAGCCTCATGGTAAGCATGCTATTCATGGAAGTCACTCACACGCATGCAAGGATGCTAAAGCATAAAAACTCACCAAGTACTCCAAGCCAAAACAGAAACCGATTAGAAATCATGCATGATTCTAACTATACAGAAATGCCTAATGCAACACATGCAGAAATACAACTATAGCAGGCTCGGCTATTCTAAACATGACATATGAGATGCAACAGCTATCAAGTATTCAATTTGGAATTGAAATACAAATGCAGTTAGTATGATGCGCCGAGCCCGGTGCATGCAAGACAGATGAATGAATGCAAACGTGCTATCATACTGTATTTTAATTGAAACATGCCCTAATCTAACCATCATAAGCTGGTAAATAAAAGGGAAGAAAGACGTGGGGTTGGAAGACATACATCACACTCACGCACACTTATTACAACATTGCCCTCACGCAGAGGGTCCAAATAATATACAGTCCCAAATGAATAGTACAGTCCGAATAAATAATACAGTCCAAATATGTACAAAAATCCTAATTAATTACCAAATTAACTAAGAAAACAATAAACTGGCATGCAAGCCAGGGACTATCTTGACTCTTCTTCAGATGATGAATGATGCATATCCGGGTTGCCTTTGCGCGAAAATTCACTGTGATGCCCCAATTAGCCTCTGTTTTGCAATAATTTTTTGGAAAGCGCGCCAAGCCCCGGAAGACTGCTGATTCTTGATTTGTTGCAACAGAGAGCAGGAAAGGGGCATGGCAATGTATTTTCACAAGTGTATGCATGCCTCGATCCTCGTGCCACCAATCACGCATCTCGATGCATGATGGCTGAGGAGTCGAATTGCACAACTCAATATGAAATGAATGCACAGGAAAACACAACAGGACCTAACTCCATCATGGATAATCCGGAGTGTCGGCGACTGGGAATTGAGACACGTTCTGTCACTTGAAGTACGAAACGTACCTTGTTTCCCGTGCTCGGGCTAACTCCTATCCCAAACACAATGCAATATGCATGATATGCATGAATGCAACTAAGATACAACCTAACATGCACAATGTTATGAAATGGCATACACGATGCACGAGATAACATGGCATACACAATGCGCTAACATACAGCCTAGCATACACAATGCTATGGAATGAAATGGCATACACAATGCATAATGGGCTTACACTAATATGAGTGGACTTCAGCCACACTCACATCAGAGGCCATTAGATGAAAATAAGATACTCGAGATGCATGCACACGTGCACGCAAATCGAGGACCGACCCTAAGGCACCAAATGCCACTCCAACAAAGCATGGCAAGGCATTGAATATGGCATACAAGCATGCAAATTTCAGTAGAAAAAAGTGATGCAAAACAGCCCCAAAACATGGAAACATGGCACCCGATGCATGGAATGAGACCCAAAACATGAAATTAGGTACATGGAATGACCTATCGCTATGCAAAGCATGCACTATTTGAACATGAAGTATGAAGACAGAATCAAGATAGTCTCAAAACAAGCATATTTCCAGTTTTAAGCAAGGCCAAAAAGTGAACACAAATAGGGCTAAACCAACATGCAAAAATGGCCCCGAAAGAGAGATAATGAGGCAAGTAGCAGCTGCTGGTCCTAAATGGCCAAGAGCCCTTCAAAAAAGTTGAAGAGGGACTCAAAATGAAGCACTTTACAGTTTACAACCAGCCACGAAAACAAACAAAAGTATGGCTAAACTATCATGCAAGAAATGGGCCAAAAGGGAGACAAAGAAGCAAGTGATGGTTTCTGGCCTCAAATAGAGGAGGGCCCTTGATAAAAGTTGAAGATAGGCCCAAAAAATGGTATTTTACAGTTAGTGACCAAACCCAAAACAGTGCACATGCAAGCTTAAAATACTATGCAAAATAAGGCCTAAAAAGAGGTTTAAACACAAAGAGCAAAAAGAGAGCTTCAAATAGCAAAAGTCCCTTGATCAAACATGAAGAGGGGGTCAAAATAAGGCTATTTATAGTTCTGACCAGAGCCCAAAAAAAGAATCACAAGAGGCTAACAAATCATACAAAAATAAGGCCAAAAGAGGGATATAAAGGCAAGTGGCAAATGGAAGTCTCAAAAAGTGATGAGCCCTTCAACAATGTTGAAGAAGAGCTCAAAATAAGCCACTTTACTGCTTATGACAGAGCTCAAAACAGTTTACAAATAGGCCTAAAATATTATGCAAGAAAGAGGCATACAAGAGAGGTAAAGAAGCAAGTGGTACCTAGGGACCTTAAACAGGGAAGGACCCTAGAAAAAACATGAAAAATAGCTCAAAATAATGCTATTTTCAGTTGGGGTCGGAACCCAAAAATGCAAGCAAGAGGGGCTAATATATTGAGCAAAACAAGGCAAGAAAAGAGGAGAAATGTGCTTACCCGTGTAGACCAATTCTTTGACAGCCTTTGGACCAAGTTTGGGTGCTCCTAAGCTCTGAAAAACAGCTCCAAGTTTTTTGAATGGACTATGGAGGCCTTGTGCTATGAGGTAGTGTAGAAATGGTGTAGGAAACTTAGGGTTTTGATGGTTGGAATATAGAGAGAGAGAGAGATGCAATGCAAGAGGCTTAAACAAAATTTTCTAACCCCTCAAATGAGAGCTGGAGGGTTTGATTATATAGACAAAAGAGGTGGAAAAGAGGGGGAAAAATGGAGGGGAAAAAAAATTCAAAATTCCCCCCCAAAGGGCCAAACCTTCGGACATGGATGATGTGCAAAACAAAACACATGGCTGGAACACACTTGGGAAGAGGGTCATGGCTGGCCAGCTCAAAAAGGAAAAAAAGGTCATCCAACCAGGTAAGTGGCCGGCTTACTACTTTTTGGCCGGCCGGCTACATTTTCTGGCCGACCTGCTACTTTTAAGAAAAAAAATGGGTCTACCAGAAAGAAAGGTGGCCAGACAGTGCTAGGGAAGTCTAATAGTGGCCGTTCAAGTCTCCAAATTGAAGCCCCGGAAGTTCGCTTTCCAATGGCGCAAACCTTGCAATAAAATTCCTCCTGTAGAAAAAGTTATGCCCTTTTTGGTGAAGCCGCGCAGATTTTGGTCCAACTGGAGTGATGCCCTACTTCAATCAACTATATCTCCCCCGTCCGGAATTGGATTTAGGAGATTCTTGAGTGAAAAATGAAGCCCCAGAAGTCTTATTTCCAACGGTTGTGGCCTCATAGCTTGATTCCAAGTATCCTCATAGCTTGATTCCAAGTATGCAAATGAATAGGCCCGATTCGGCGAGGGCTGTTCGACTCTTTCTTAACGGTTCATGCCCATTTTCTCCCCCAACTGGATTTCTTCCCTCTTCTCCTCTTTTCTTCAACTCCAAACCCCTAAGTAAGGTGTTTTGAAAGATTTTTCAAAGATTTCATCTCTCTTTCATTCATTTCCACTTTGTCTTTGCTCGGTTTACCGAAAAGCGCAATATTTGACAAAATGCGAGCCTCGGAACATCGTAAAACCTTTATTTCAAAAACGTTTTAAAAGAGAGGGTTTTAAGACTAAAATCTTTTGATCAAGATCGTTTTGGTCCAAAAAAAAAAAGGGGTATGAAGTTGAGATTTGACTCTCTCTCCTTGCCGAAGAAATTGAACCTTTGCACTGCACAACTTCCAAAACCATCAGTCGCGTCCAATTCTTAAAGGTGGTCAAAAATGGGGTGTCTACAGTTGCCCCTCTTTGACAGAACTCAGAAGTCAAGAAGTGATGGTAGTGAATGTCAAAACCCAGAGACGACCCATTTTTGACAAGGCTGAATACTTGGACAAACAAACAAAATATAGATAAATAAATGGTTGTGCTCGCAGGCTGCCTACGTATCCTTTTGCAAGGAATCAAACCAGCGTAGTTCAGGGGCAGGATGCAAAATGATATGTAGGAGGATTTTGATGATTGGACTTATACGCTACGCGAAGCCGATTTGAAAATTGGGCTTATATGCTACGCGAAGCCGGTTTGAAAGTTGGACTTATACGCTAAGCGAAGCCGGTTTGAAGATTGGACTTATACGCTATGCGAAGTCGATTTGAAGATTGGACTTATACGCTACGCGAAACCGGTTTGAAAATTGGACTTACACGCTACGCGAAGCCGGATATCACTCATGATCATGCAAAGAGAGCTGTAATGAAGCAATTATGCAAAATAGATGCAACATTTTAAGCGAATGCTAGGCAAGCAAGTAAACTTGAACCAAACTATACCTCATGTAGAAAGGATGTAAGAAAATCATGGAATCTTCACGAACATGTGCGATAGATACACAAAGGTGAACAAAGTGTGTGATTGATGCATGAAGCGAGCGTGTGTGACAGATACACAAAGTAGGGATAGTGTGATAGATACAAAGCGAGTGTGTGATAGATACACTATATGAACAAAGTGTGATTGATACACTAAATGAATGAAGTGAGCAAAGTGTGATGGGTACACAAAAAGGCAAACACAAAGTGTGATAGACGCACAATAGGTGAACACGAAGTGTGATCGATGCACTAAGTGAACAAGTGTGATGGATACACTAAAGGTAAACACGAAGTGTGATAGATGCACTTAGTGAACAAGTATGATTGATATACTGAAGGTGAACACGAAGTGTGATAGATGCACTTAGTGAACAAGTATGATTGATATACTGAAGGTGAACACGAAGTGTGATAGATGCACTTAGTGAACAAGTACGATGGATATACTAAAAGCGAACACAAAATGTGATAGATGCACTATGTGAACAGAGTGTGATTGATACACTAAAAGTGAACACAAAGTGTGATAGATGCACTATGTGAACAGAGTGTGATTGATACACTAAATGTGAACACGAAGTGTGATAGATGCACTTAGTGAACAAGTATGATAGATATACTAAAGGTGAACACGAAGTGTGATAGATGCACTTAGTGAACAAGTATGATGGATATACTAAGGGTGAACACGAAGTATGATAGATGCACTTAGTGAGCAAGTATGATTGATCTACTGAATCAATAAAGTGTGATTGATACACTGAAAGTGTGATACAGAAAACGAGAATGTGTGTAATAGATACACAAAATGAGAATGTGTGTAATAGATACACAAAATGAATGAAGTGTGATTGATACACTAAGTGAAGAGAGTGTGATTGATACACTAAATAAACGAGAGTGTAATTGATACACTAAGTGAATGAAGTGTGATTGATACACTAAGGCAAATGAAGTGTGTTAGATACACTGAGTGAAGCAAATAAAGTGTGATTGATACACTAAGGCAAATGATGTGTGTTAGATACACTGAGTGAATGATCTTAAACGGAACTTCTTTGAATGAACCGTACATACAATATCGTGACTGAGAAAGAAACTTGATAGGTACAATGCATTACAATGCGTGATGCTTAAGGAAAGCAATAAATGGACACAGCGGCGCTTTAGAAAGCAACTTATGAGGTGAGTGGCGGTGAACCGCTCTACTCTGATGGGGATCTCCCCTCATGCTCTTCGAACACTTTACCTTTAACTCGCAGTACAAAAGCTCTGGAATGCTAACAAGTAACAATATCTACATGCTAGAGCTACGGCTGCCGCTTGTCTTCCTGATCATATTCACAACTTTCCCTATTCTCCAACGGGGTGACAGACTAGGTTGGTTTAGTATCCAGAATTGAGGTGCATACACGCTATCTCAACCTATGGGGCTTCCATACGGATTTCAAGCCGAGGACACGCCTCTGGGTATTTAAACCAAACTTTAGACTCGGAAATCACGAACCTTTGCGTTCTAGGCAACAGCCATTCGAACTCTAGTTTCTATCGTCGCAGTTGGTCTCCTAGGAACTCATTGCGAACACAGCCAAGATGACCCTGGCAAAGAACTGGTACTCAGAGAGAGCACTTTTGATCGCCATTTTGGCTTCAAGCAGACTTGATCTTTGAGCTTGAGGTAGAGGCACACTCATACTTCGGAGCATTGACAAGGCCTGACAAGGTGCATACGGAATGCAATTTCGGGGCTTACTGAAGTTGAAACAAACTCAGATACCCGACATTTTCCTCTTTTGCTTTTGCTTTGCAGTCCAGAACCATCATAGCTTCAGATAGGTCCTGGTTCTACCGTTCTTACATGACCTAGGTTGAACCCTGCGATTTTATGAAAGAACAAATTCTGTTTTGCACAAATGTGGAGAACAGCACGGCACTCGGAGCACAAAATGATTTTTGAAATTGAGAGTGAGCATAAGTTCTCAACTGGGTATTAAGCCTACAACTGACCACAGTCAAAACGACTCAACATGGAAATAAAAGGCACACAACCTAGACACATCGAGTAACACTCGAGACGACTCAAAACAAGAATCGAGACAAACAAAAAGACACGACACTCAGACGTGCATAGGGAGCCTGTTTCACCGGGTATTGTTTCCTACCCTTTCTCACTTGTGATTCTCACATCACTCAGCCCTCAAGCTCTGTTTTTCTGAAAAAGCCCTTTTCTCACTTTTTTCTCTCATCGCACATCTCTCTATTCTTCAATCTCTCATTTTTCAATCCCTCCCCTGGGTGGTTGATGGATAAGCATGAAGTTGTGGGCTCTTGCCCCTGGTATTCTACCAGATTCTCATTCTTGTTTACAACAGTGAGTTTCTCCTACAGAGGGGTTGCGCTACAACTGGGTGTGTAGCAAATCTGCAGCTGACATCGATCGATGATGCTCTGCTAGGGAGTTTGAACGTGATTAGATTTGTTCGGATGAGGGAGTGGAATATCTTGATCCATTCCAGTTCGTGCTTTGCACTTGGCTCGATACCTCGTTGCTTGGAGGGTGAGAGAGCTTTCAGCCATTTGTTGTGTTCTTTTCTGGCGAATACGGTGCCCTTTCCGGTAAGTAGAGTGCCCTTTCTAGCAAGTATTTTGACAAAGGGGAAAAGACAGAACACCTGACTCAACTGTGCCCCTAGTTCATTATTTTGACCATTTTTTTGTTTTGATTTTTCTACTAAAACAATTTTGACCAAAATGAGAGTTAGATTAATGCGCTTGTTCGATTTTCTGATTCAAAATCATGCAAGTTAGGTTATGAGCACTGAAAATTTTCCTTTTTTGGGTCCAGGAAAAGGGTCCAGTTTTGGAAAAAATGGAATAGTTTTTGAGAGAAAATCAGTCAACCTCAGTAAAAATTCTCAAAAACTGTTTTTGCAATCGGCCACTGCTCAACGAGCATAGAACCCACTCTCAAGATGCAGAACCTCAAATCCGAAGAAAAATTGCCCCTTGCTTGAAGAGAGCTGCATGGCAACGAAAAGTTGCCCCTTGTTTGAACGACACCGCGGCGCATTGAATGGCAACGGAAAGTTGCCCCTTGTTTGAATGGCACCGCAGCACATTGTAGTTAGTCCTCAGAGTGACGAACACAACCAAATCCTCAGATACAGAGAAGACAAAGATGATCAGAACCATCGCATGGACACAATCAAGTTTGAATTGTTTTACGGCTGGACTTCAGAATGAAGTTGACTACGTATCCCAAAGATGGGAATCAAGCCTTACGTAGTTCGAGGTTAAGGTACACTCGGGTATTTAACCTCTCGTTTTATGCTCTAACTTTTGCCAAGGCGCCTGTTGCAGGTTTTCAACCTTGCGAGCTGTGTTCTTCTTTTCTTTTCATTTTCATTTCTTTTCTTCTTTTCTTTTTTTTTCTTTTCATCTTTTTTTGTTTTCTTTTTTTTTCTTCTTTTTTTTTACTATCTTTTTCTTGCTCTAACTTTTGCCTGGATCGCCCTTCCGGGTTTTTGGCCCAGTGAGCCTCTCAAAGGGTAAAAGTGTAACAAGTCCATGCCAAATGGTTTTAGGGTTTTGAAGCCATCCGTATCTAGGAGAGTGGCTGTTGTATTGATTTGCAGAAGGATCCATCTTCGGTTCTTCGAGCACATCGGACATTTTTTGCCCCTAGTTCGAAGGGCACTTCTGTTCTAGCTTTGCAAGCTTCTTCTGATGAGGTCTGACCTTCTTGATCTGACTTTGGTGCTTCTTGTTCGAGGGTTGCTTCAAATCTGGCCACACAGGCCTTATATTGTGGTCGACCGTTGAACATTCTGAATACGAGTTCAAGGTTTGAAAGCAAGGAGTCGAATCTCGAGGCTGAGAGCGATCCTAGGCTGCACAATCTCAAGAGCGATTCCACACAGGTCTTCGCAGGATCGCGCAAAAACATTTTTTGAAATCTTTTAAGGAAGCGACCAGTCGCTCGCGCTAAAGACAGTGTAGAACCAATCTGGATCAAGCCAGGATCCTTCCCAGTACTCACACTAACAAGCATAATTTCATTCATTAAGGGCTTAGCACGCCTCTCTTTCTCTCAGTTTGATCAAAGTTTTGCAAATCCCGAGGAATTCCTCCCTCTTTGTTTTTACCGCAGTGTTCAAAAAGCTTTGAAAAACTCAGGTCATTACAATGACTTCAGGGCAAAAGAGAACAGGTGGAATGCGCTGCCATTTTATTCAAATCTAGGCACAACTAGCACATGGCAGAAGCAAATGCGAGAGCGTGAAAATCACTGTTGTTTCGTTCATAACTGTTGGCACAAGCGGCTCCTGGCGCGTAAATAGACTCAAAAGAAAAGCGAAGAGACAAACGCAAAACAAAATGGTGATGCCCGAGGTAACACCCTCGGAATCACCCGAACTTTTGTACAACAGGACTGACTCGATACAACAAGACAGACCCTTAATCAAAAAGACTGACTCAAGACAAAGAGACAGACTCAAAACAAAATTACAGAGCTGACTCAACACCCAAGTCAGAAACTTCAAAACTAGCATTCGCAAATGCTCAAAACAGTGCGTGCCATTCCCACGTTTGGAGTAAAACTGAGTGCCGCGCGTAGGTGGTTCATCCCTCGATCACATAGTCACCTTATCCCCCACAAGTTCACTGATCAAGTGCCGATAGACTTTGCAGGACCTGGTGCAGCAATGACCTCGTTGTCAAATAGATCTTGTACATCATGGCGTAGACGAAAGCAACTGTCGGTGTCATGACCGGTTTGCTGATGGTAGGCACAGTATTTAGTCTGGTCATGCTTTGCAGGGATAGGATTGAGTAGGGGCCGTTGTTCCAACGGTTTCAGATGTCCTTTTCGGAGTAAGACTTCTAGAGCCTTTGACAAAGGCATAAGAAGTGGAGTGAAAACCCTCTTGACTCGGGGTGGATATTTGGCCGTCTGTGAGCTACTTCGAGGACCTGCCGTGAATGGGGTAGCTTTTTTGATGTGGTGGTGGTGACCATGCCCACTTCGAAGATCTTGCAGTTGCATCACCACCGGTGGTCGATTAATTGCGGAAAACGCCGCCTAAATTTGCTCTTTCTCCTGGTCAATAAGGCCTTGCTTCATGGCATCCTCGATCTGTACTCCCATCTCATGCAAATCTGAAAAGGTAGGGAAGGGGAGCACGATCATTTTCTGCATTAGTTTGGGCTGGAGGTTGCGCACAACCATCTGTATTTGATCCTTATGCGTTGGCCTAATGGTCATCATTGAGGCCTTGGCCCCCCAACGGGCCACGAATTCTGAGAAGCTCTCCTTAGGCTCCTGCCTCGTCGTCTCAAGATCACGGGTTGTGATCTCGATCTGGGTGTTATATGAATATTGTGCGACGAAGGCCTCGGCCATCTCCTCCCAGCTTCGTTTCACTGAATCCTCCAATTTGGCGTACCAGATGGCCACGATACCCGACAGGGTCCTGCCAAAAAGGGAGAGCTTCTATAATCTTGTCAAGCCCATGGGGCACAGAACATCTGAAAACAAACTCAGGTGGACCATGGGATCTCCTGACCCGTCAAAACGGTCGATGTGAGGCATCTTGAACCTGTCCGACAATGTCACCACCGAACCAGTATATCCATCTCCAATGTCCGGGATGGAGTTGACTCCTTGAGATTTCTTAAACATCTTCTCAAGTTTGCTCAATTTCAACGCTGTAGGGTCGACCTCGAACTCGAAGGGAGAGTTCGGCAGATTGGTAGGTGCTTTGGATAGCTGGGGTAAAATTGGGGGCGGAGCCGGCCCAACCGGAATGTCCGTACCTTCCTGGACATTTGGCGTCTCCCCAGGTGCTGGAGCTCCTGCTGGGGGAGGAACTTGTTGTGAAGCAGATGCGCCGTTTTGCTGTTGCAACCTGGTGATGAGCTCAGCCTGCTGAGCCATGATTGCAGCCTGTTGCTTGGAAAATTCCGCTTGGCGGACAGCGTCTTGCTACATGAGTTTCATAGTTTCCTGCATTTGACGCATCATTGCCTTCATCCATGATGTATTCTGCTGATCCATCTGACTGACCGGTAGATCTATCTCTATGGCAACAATTGAGACCTCAGTCCGACTGTTAAGGGCCACTGATCTGGTAACTGCTGAATTGGTGATCTGTGCCTGACTGGCCCTTTTACCTTGTTATTGGTGAAGGAACACTGATTTGCCCTTAAATTGAATCTCTGACCTAACAAAGTCTATCAGCACTAGTCCAATGTACCCGGGGGATATCGGAGCCTTCTGAAGCTATAGTTCCAGGACAAACCCTAGCAAAAGAGAAAACAGACAGCACCTCAGCTCAACTCAACCAAAGCAGATACGAGCATAACAGGATGACTGTGCCCTCTACTGAAGTCTACCCCCAAAATTCTGCCTCAAAATTGATACCCTCGGGTAAAACTGAATCCCAAAATATTGAACTGGTGCCCGCAAGCCTGATGCCCAAACCTGCAAACTGATACATACATTCCTGTAGAGACGCACTCTAAAAGCACATAAAAAGCAAGTGAGAGCGAAAGCACCCCTATGTTGGGGTAGGGTTTCCCTGTCCTATTTTGTCAGGAACTAGGGTTTCACTACGCACGCAGCGGTTTCAAACAACCTATATCGGGTAAGCAACCTATCCTAATTTGGAATGGTCACTATGGATTTCGATATGCACTAGGTCAAATGGTCAAAAAGGGTGCCCCAGTGAAACCGGGGTTTGTGTTCCCATACTGGCAGAGCCCATAACCGGTCAGCCTTATGATCATGCCTTGACAAGACAAGCCTCTAGCAAACCGTTCAGGAATAGCAGATGGCAAACACGGTGTCCTAGGCGCACCAATGCACATGCAATGCAAAGAAACACACAAGTGTAGTCAAAACCAGATATCATGAGTTCGAGTCAAGTTCTCTAATTCCCTAGCGGAGTCGCCAGAAACTGTAACAAGTCCGCGGGGGACCTCGCTACAGTTCGGACTCGATTTTTGTCATGGTTCTTAATCTTGAACCAAAGAGTCCAAATCCGGCAAATCATTTTGAGAAAATAGATTTTTGAAAGAAGTGCCAAACATGGACTGCTTTGCCAGATACAGAGTCGCCACCTAAATATTTTATTTTTGGGAAATTTAGGAAACCCTGACTCGTTTGCCTAAGGCCACGTGTCCGTCATTACCAAAGTTGCCTCGGCTCGGGAACTTGGGTACTATTGGGGAAGGTCACTTCGTGAGCACCCCCGCTCGCCCGATCAAAGATCGGCCTCTACTAACAATGATATCTAGTTTTGAAAACTTTGTGTGCTCTTATTCCGGTTATTAGCCTAGATTTACTATGTGATGCGCATAGCATACAAGTATAGACTGGATCGTCTGAATTGGAACAAAACACTTCATGCTTGTTTATTTGAAAATGGTTTGATGGTGCTACTCGCAAGTAGGCTAAGACGTGAATTTGCCACCCTCGGGTGGGCTTTAGAAAACATGATTTTGCCACTATCTAGTGTGCTTAAAACACACATTTGATGAATTGTTCCAATCCAAATAACCCAACCTTCACCCACAGGCATTCAAGCAGTTATATCACATAAGCAATTAGCCTCATGGTAAGCATGCTATTCATGGCAATCACTCACACGCATGCAAGGATGCTAAAGCATAAAAACTCACCAAGTACTCCAAGCCAAAACAGAAACCGATTAGAAATCATGCATGATTCTAACTATACAGAAATGCCTAATGCAACACATGCAGAAATGCAACTATAGCAGGCTCGGCTATTCTAAACATGGCATATGAGATGCAACAGCTATCAAGTATTCAATTTGGAATTGAAATACAAATGCAGTTAGGATGATCTTGCCGAGCAGTGCATGCAAGACAGATGAATGAATGCAAACATGCTATCATCTTGTATGTTAATTGAAACATGCCCTAATCAAACCATCATAAGCTGGTAAATAAAAGGGAAGAAAGACGTGTGCCTGGAAGACATACATCACACTCACGCACACTTATTACAACATTACCCTCGCGCAGAGGGTCCAAATAATATACAGTCCCAAATGAATAGTACAGTCCGAATAAATAATACAATCCAAATATGTACAAAAATCCTAATTAATTACCAAATTAACTAAGAAAACAATAAACTGGCATGCAAGCTAGGGACTGTCTTGACTCTTCTTCAGATGATGAATGATGCATATCCGGGTTGCCTTTGCGCGGAAATCCACTGTGATGCCCCAATTAGCCTCTGTTTTGCAATAATTTTTTGGAAAGCGCGCCAAGCCTCGGAAGACTGTTGATTCTTGAGTTGCTGCAATAGAGAGCAGGAAAGGGGCATGGCAATGTATTTTAACAAGTGTATGCATGCCTCGATCCTCGTGCCACCAATCACGCATCTTGATGCATGATGGCCGAGGAGTCGAATTGCACAACTCAATATGAAATGAATGCACAGAAAAACACAACAGGACCTAACTCCATCATAGATAATCCGGAGTGTCGGCGACTGGGAATTGAGACACGTTCCGTCACTTGAAGTACGAGACGTACCTCGTTTCCCGTGCTTGGGCTAACTCCTATCCCAAACACAATGCAATATGCATGATTTGCATGAATGCAACTAAGATACAACCTAACATGCACAATGTTATGAAATGGCATACACGATGCACGAGGTGACATGGCATACACAATGCGCTAACATACAGCCTAGCATACACAATGCTATGGAATGAAATGGCATACACAATGCGTAATGGGCTTACACCAATATGAGTGGACTTCAGCCACACTCACATCAGAGGCCATTAGATGAAAATGAGACACTCGAGATGCATGCACACGTGCACGCAAACCGAGGACCGACCCTAAGGCACCAAATGCCACTCTAACAAAGCATGGCAAGGCATGGAATATGGCATACAAGCATGCAAATTTCAGTAGCAAAAAGTGATGCAAAACAGCCCCAAAACATGGAAACATGGCACCCGATGCATGGAATGACACCCGAAACATGAAATTAGGTACATGGAATGACCTATCGCTATGCAAAGCATGCACTATTTGAACATGAAGTATGAAGATAGAATCAAGACAGTCTCAAAAAAAGCATATTTCCAGTTTTAAGCAAGGCCAAAAGGTGAACACAAATAGGGCTAAACCAACATGCAAATGGCCCCGAAAGAGAGATAATGAGGCAAGTAGCAGCTGCTGGTCCTAAATGGCCAAGAGCCCTTCAACAAAGTTGAAGAGGGGCTCAAAATGAAGCACTTTACAGTGTACAACCAGCCACAAAAACAAACAAAAGTATGGCTAAACTATCATGCAAGAAATGGGCCAAAAGGGAGACAAAGAAGCAAGTGATGGTTTCTGGCCTCAAATAGAGGAGGGCCCTTGATAAAAGTTGAAGACGGGGCCAAAAAATGGTATTTTACAGTTAGTGACCAAACCCAAAACAGTGCACATGCAAGCTTAAAATACTATGCAAAATAAGGCCTAAAAAGAGGTTTAAACACAAAGAGCAAGAGGGGATCAAAATAAGGCTATTTATAGTTCTGACCAGAGCCCAAAAACAGAAGCACAAGAGGCTTAGAAATCATGCAAAAATAAGGCCAAAAGAGGGATATAAAGGCAAGTGGCAAATGGAAGACTCAAACAGTGATGCGCCCTTCAACAATGTTGAAGAAGGGCTCAAAATAAGCCACTTTACAGTTTATGACAGAGCTCAAAACAGTTTATAAATATGCCTAAATACTATGCAAGAAAGAGGCATACATGAGAGGTAAAGAAACTAGTGGTATCTAGGGACCTTAAACCGGGAAGGATCCTAAAACAAACATGAAAAAGAGCTCAAAATAATGCTATTTTCAGTTAGGGTCGGAGCCCAAAAATGCAAGCAAGAGGGGCTAATATATTGAGCAAAACAAGGCAAGAAAAGAGGAGAAATGTGCTTACCCTTGTAGACCAATTCTTTGACAGCCTTTGGACCAAGTTTGGGTGCTCCTAAGCTCTGAATAACAGCTCTAAGTTGTTGGAATGGACTATGGAGGCCTTGTGCTATGAGGTAGTGTAGAAATGGTGTAGGAAACTTAGGGTTTTGATGGTTGGAATATATATATATATAGAGAGAGAGAGAGAGAGAGAGAGAGAGAGAGAGAGAGAGAGAGAGATGCAATGCAAGAGGCTTAAACAAAACTTTCTAACCCCTCAAATGAGAGCTGGAGGGTCTGATTATATAGACAAAAGAGGTGGAAAAGAAGGGGAAAAATGGGGGGGAAAACAAATTCAAAATTCCCCCCCAAAGTGCCAAGCCCTCGGACATGGGTGATGTGCAAAACAAAATACATGGCTAGAACACACTTGGGAGAAGGGTCATGGCCGGCCAGCTCAAAAGGGAAAAAAAGGTCATCCAACTAGGTAAGTGGCTGGCCTGCTACTTTTTCTCTACATTTTCTAGCCGGCTGGCTACTTTTTGGCCGGCTTGCTACATTTTCTGGCCTGCCTGCTACTTAAAAAAAAAAAATGGGTCTGCCGGAAAGAATGGTGGCCGGCCAGTGCTAGGGAAGCCTAATGGTGGCCGTTCAAGTGTCCAAATTGAAGCCCCAGAAGTTATGCCATTTTTGGTGAAACCGCGCAGATTTCGGTCCAACTGGAGTGATGCCCTACTTCAATCAACTATATCTCCCCCGTCCGGAATTGGATTGAGGAGATTCTTGAGTGCAAAATGAAGCCCCGGAAGTCTTATTTCCAACGGTGGTGGCCTCATAGCTTGATTCCAAGTATGCAAATGAATAGGCCCGATTCGGCGAGGGCTGTTCGACTCTTTCTTAACGGTTCATGCCCATTTTCTCCCCCAACTGGATTTCTTCCCTCTTCTCCTCTTTTCTTCAACTCCAAACCCCTAAGTAAGGTGTTTTGAAAGATTTTTCAAAGATTTCATCTCTCTTTCATTCATTTCCACTTTGTCCTTGCTCGGTTTACCGAAAAGCGCAATATTTGACAAAATGCGAGCCTCGGAACATCGTAAGAGCTTTATTTCAAAAACGTTTTGAAAGAGAGGGTTTTAAGACTAAAATCTTTTGATCAAGATCGTTTTGGTCCAAAAAAAAAAGGGGTATGAAGTTGAGATTTGACTCTCTCTCCTTGCCGAAGAAATTGAACCTTTGCACTGCACAACTTCCAAAACCATCAATCGCGTCCAAGTCTTAAAGGTGGTCAAAAATGGGGTGTCTACAGCGGGGTACTACCGGCGTTTTTTAAGGGACTTTTCTAAACTAGCCACGCCTCTAACTAGATTGACTAGAACGGGAGTTAAGTTTGCGTGGAGTGAAGCTTACAAGAAGTCATTCGAAGAGCTTAAGACTAGACTGACTACCGTACCAGTGTTGATAATTCCGGAAAGAGGTTTTGGTTACACCGTTTATTGTAATGCGTCTCGGGATGGGCTTGGTTGTGTTTTGATGCAAGGGGGAAAGGTTGTAGCTTATGGTTCACGTCAATTGAAAACTCATGAGAAGAATTACTCTACCCATGACCTGGAGTTAGCAGCAGTAGTGTTTGCCTTGAAAATTTGGAGGCATTATTTGTATGGTGAGAAGTGTAACAACCTCGACCCCTGATTAACGTTAATCCATGGTTAATTATGCTTAGTTGGTAATTAAGGTGAAATTCTGGATTAAATTGCATGTGTATATTGCATAAATTATGTCTATATCTGTTTAACGTAGGAAAATCTGTTCATGTTTTTCTTTCGATTTGCGAATTAGAGGCCTTATCGGCATCCGAATCAGAAATTGGCTTAATTAATTAGGCTTTTTAGAATTTTATGGTAGGCTTAATTGAAATTCGATTTGGAACGATTAAATTAGATTAAACTAATGTCCACTAATGAACCTTAATTAAACACACTTTTGTTTAATGGCCTAATTAAGGCCTTAGTGGCCTCATTGATCACAAGCATTCTCCCACTCACTCCTTTCTTCATCTATATGCATCTTGGGCTTTCAAGACCTAAAACGTGAGAGAGAGTGAGAAAAGAGAGATTTGGTTCAAGACTTAAGAATTTGGGCTCAAACCAAGGGATTGTTAGGAATTGTGGCCACTTGAAGAAGATTAAAGAGTTATAACTTCACCTCTTGGGAATTCAAGCCCCTAGGTAAGAAATTGAACTCTTCATTGAGTAATTGAGTTGGATTCTACAAGATTATTGGTGAATTAAGTGAATTCATAGAGGAATTAGGCCATACCATACATGTATGTGCATTTCTTCACAAATTGAACATGATTTCAAAGAATTCTTTCATGCATGTGTTTATCTCATCTATGTTTTGAGAATTCATCATGTTTTCTATCAACTTGCCAAATTTGATCTTGTTTTGAAGCGTTTGAATTCAAGGGAGTTCATGCATGTTGTATTCATGAAATATTGATAAAGTTATGTTGAAATTTTGTACAATTGGCAAACTCTTGGGCCATAATTTTGTGAAATAATCCTCAATTCATCATGTTTACAAGTTTACTATGTTATCTCAAGTTTTGGGGCCCAAGAGATATGTTTTGAAGAGTTAAATTCATGTTTTGAAGCTTGGGAGAAAATCTGGAAAAACCCAGAATTTTGCTTCCATGCTCGAGCGAAGGATCCTACGCTCGAGTGACCGTCTTTATTTTCATGCTTTCGCTCGAGCGACAGGGGGCTGGCTTCAGCGTAAATTGCAAGTTCTCAGAATTTTTGTGTGTAGAAGCATGCTCGAGCAACAAGACTTGCGCTTGCGTGAGGACTTGTGTCTCACGCTCGAGCGAGCGTCGAGCGGAGATTTCATGCATTCAAAAGTTTTTCACATTTTGTAGACCGCTCAAGCGAAGGACTCTACGCTTGAGCGACCACTTACATTTGACATGCCCGCTCAAGCAAAGAAAGCCACGCTCAAGCAAGACCCCTATTTTCAGCAAGTTTTGGAAAATGTTTTCAAGTGCATTTTTGCATCCTCATTCCATCCTAGGGATTCCTAGGCCATGATTGAGACTCCATAACAAGGTTTTTTTGGGTGAATAACTCCATAACGAGGTTAAAGGCTAGAAACACGCTAAGAACAAATAAAGTGAATTATGTATAATTTGAACGTGTATTTCAAGCGTGTATTTGTATGTGCATTCGTGTAGGTCACGCACCTCAGGATAAGTGAAGTGCCATTGTGCTATCTAATTGGAGCTACCAATTATTTGTGAGTAATAACTTTGTAAAGTTATGTTCAATATTAAATATTTTTTGAACATTATGATATGAAATGATTAGTTTCTGAAATGCTACGCTATGTTTGAAATGAATGAATGATTGTCCAAGATTTTGAAATGCATTTGTGACATCCTTAGCATCATATGATATGCGTCCCTTTATGGGTCATCAGAATGCCTTTATGGCCGTCCCTTTATGGGTCATCGGAATGCCTTTACGGCCGTTCCTTTATGGGTCATCGGAATGCCTTTATGGCTGTCCCTTTATGGGTCATCGAAAACATCTCTGTGCACATGAGTCATCAGCAAGCCTTCATGGCAGTCCCTCGTCGGTCATTGGATTTATTAATGCTAATGGACGTGTCACGTGCTATGACATGATACATGTACAAGTTCTGAATATGAATGTAACTATATCTATGAATCTGCTCTGTTGTGACAACTAATTATGTACAAGACTTTATTTCTATGTGGACATCGTTCAGTAAAATCTTTACTCTGTTGTTATTCACTAGGCTTTAGTTCACTATTTATATTATGTATGTAGGTAAGCAAGCACGTGACCAGGTCCAGAGTTGATGGCCTATGTTTCAGTTTTGTCAGCCAACTTTCGTGCCTCAAGAGGAGGTTCCAGATCAAGTCATGCTTAGTGGCTGTGTCCATATGAATGTACCAGACTGGCTCTTTTACTTAATGAACAAGTTCGCCTTTTTGTATGTACTTGTTAGTGATGTGTAAACACTGTACCTATGATGTCACTTATGTGTATATAAAGTTTTAAGGTTTTCAGTTTCATGTACGTCTTCACAGCTCAATGGATTGTATATACTCTGTATTTTCGCTTTTGCAGCCCCTAAATATATGTTATCACTTCAAGAGGCCTTTGGTAATCCAAGGATTACTGGCCGGTTACGATGCTAAACCTATGGAGGCGGGTTTGGGTCATGACAAGAAGTTTGAGGTTTTCTTCGATCATAAGAGTCTAAAGTATTTGTTTTCCCAAAAAGACTTGAATTTACGCCAACGGAGGTGGATGGAATTTTTGGGGGATTATGACTTCGAGTTACACTATCATCCGGGAAAGGCCAATGTAGTGGCCGACGCCTTAAGTCAGAAATCCACGAGTAGTTTGGCGAGTATGGCCATTCGAGAGTGGGTTATGTTGGGTGACATCATCACGTTTGATTTGCAATTGGGTGAGTCTGGCGAGGGTGCAACTTTGTTCACTATGAATGCTCAACCTAGCTTGATTAGTAAAGTTATAGAGGCACAACAAGGGGACCGCAAAGTAGAGTCAATCCGTAGTAGAATCTCTAACTAAAAGGAAGAGAAGGGTTTGAACGTTCACTCGGATCTGAGTGTACGGTTCCTAGACCGTTTGTTTGTACCATAATCTTGTAGAGATGAAGTGCTTTGGGAGTTCCATCACTCACGCCTTGTGGTACATCCGGGAGTCACCAAAATGTATCGTGATCTTAGCCGTCAGTTTTGGTGGAGGGGTATGAAGCGGGATGTCGCTTCTTTTGTGTCGAGGTGGCTTACTTGTCAACAAGTGAAGGCCGAACACCAAAGACCAGCAGGTTTGTTACAGCCCTTACCGATAGCCGAGTGGAAATGGGAGCACGTTACCATGGATTTCGTAGTTGGGCTTCCTAGAACACAGCGGGACAATGATGCCATTTGGGTAATTGTTGATAGGTTGACTAAGTCTACGCATTTCATTTCGATGTGTACCGGTGACTCAGTTGAGCACTTGGCAAAGTTGTACATTAGAGAGATAGTTTGACTTCACGGAGTTCCTATAACCATCGTATCAGATAACGATCCTTGTTTTACTGCCCGGTTGTGGCAAAGCCATCAAGAGGCATTGGGAACTAAGTTAACCTTTACCACCGTTTACCACTCTCAAACTGATGGGCAATCAGAATGTACCATTCAGATTTTGGAAGACATGCTTAGAGCTTGTGTCCTTGATTTCAAGGCGTCTTGGAAGAGACATTTGTCGTTGATTGAATTTGCCTATAACAATAGTTACCAAGCTAGCATCGAGATGGCACCGTTTGAGGCCTTGTATGGCCGACCTTGTAGATCACCGGTTTGTTGGGCCGAGGTGGGGGATGCACCGTTGTTGGGTCCGAAAATTGTTAGGGAGACGACCGAGAAAGTTGCTCTCATTCGGAAGAGGTTAGCTACGGTCCAAAGCCGATAAAAAAGTTATGCTGATGAGAGGAGACGACCTTTGTCTTTCAAAGTGGGTAACCATGTTTTCCTTAAGGTTTCACCTAGGCGGGGTTTGATGACATTCGGTAAGAGCGGTAATTTATCTCCGAGGTTTATTGGGCCCTTCGAGATATTTGAGAGAATTGGAGAAGTGGCGTATCGGTTGGCCTTACCGCCACAACTTGCGAGGGTTCACAATGTGTTTCATGTGTCAATGTTTAGGAATTATGAACTCGACCCTTCTCATGTGCTAGATTGGGTTGAATTGGAGGTGGATAAGGATGCCTCCTACGAAGAGCGACCGGTTCAAGTACTAGATAGCCGAGAGCAAGTATTACGGGGCAAAACTATACCGTTAGTAAAGGTGTTGTGGAGACACCATGGGGTTGAGGAGGCAACTTGGGAATGGAAAGCGGAGGTCCACTTCAAGTATCTAGATTTATTTGAAAATGCTTAGTTGTTCTTCATTAGTATTATTCCCTAGGGTTGTGGGGAATTGCATTGAAAATTGATAAGTACATGTTGTTATATACATTGTTGTTTTAAGCATGAGGTTGTTGTGAGTTGTTACCATTTTTGTTAGAGAAACTGCATGCATATGTTTATTTTGAATGGTCGTTGCTAGTGTGGTAACCACGATGTTAATGATGAAAGTGAATTGAGAATTAACGTGGTGATTTGAAACAACAACTCATGTGGTTTTGACCACTTGTCATCTTTACCTTGTTGGGTAGTTTGTTTAAATTTCAAGGGCGAAATTTCCTATGGTGGGGAGGTTGTGATGACCGGGTGTCCTATTCGTCTTTTTCCCTTGTTTAACTTTGGATTTGTCTTCTTGGGGTGTTGGGTTGACTTGGGACCTTTTTAATTAAGTGGGTTTGTTGCATTATGAAGTTTTTCTCAAATTCTTTTTACCCTTGTTTATTCTGGGGTTGAATCTCACTTGTTTCAGAGGGTGCGAGGTCGGTCTGGGGTGCTTGGTGTTGTGTAGGGAAAGTTTTGTTTTTGAGAGCCAGGGCCACACGTGCGGTGAAGGAGGAGCTTTCTGGGTTACATTCTGCATAAAAGGCACGTGAAGAGGAAGGTGTGGGGGTGAGTGCCACAGGTGCTGGAGGCATGCTCGATACGTGCGGGAATGGGTGTCCCATGTCCGGGACGTTGCAAAGTCCGAAAATTCTGTCTTTTGTTTCTTTTGGTGCTGAGCGTATATCGTTTTTCTTACATCTCTTTCTCTCTCTAAAAAGTCTTTTCTCCTCATTCTCTCTATATTTCCTACACAAAACAAGAACAAAGCCTTGATTTCTTTAGATCCATTGAGGTTTTGACCCAAGTTTCTTCATCAAAGTTGGAGAGCTAGCCGGGAGCTTCATCTTGTGCGGTGAAGATCGTGTTTCAACATCATTAAGTTCGAGGGTTTCATCTCTATCTCCTTCAAACTTGAGGTAGGGGATTTCTTAGAGTTATACATATATTTTTATAAGATTTGGGTCTATTTCAGATTATTCTTTGATAATTTTGAAACTTGATTATTGGCTCTACAATGTGAGTAGTTTGGGGAGGATTTACTTCTTGTTACTTTAAAGAATATTACCTTGAGGGTTTTCAAATACTTTGATTGAGAAAAAAGAATGTTTTGAAGAACATTTTCAAAGGATTTTGGGTATGCATTGTTGTGATGAGAAGAACCTAGAGATTTGGGGTTTTGTAAGATTGTTGAGAAACCATAGTTGAATTCTTCAGTATCTTATTATTCTAACCTCTTGTACCAAAATGACTACGAAATTTGGAGAATGTCTTGTCTCTATGCATGTATGTATATATATATTGTTGATGAGTTTCATGAAATTATGAGAAATGAGGTTTTTTTTGAAAATTGTTCTACAAGATGTTGATGAAATCTTGAATGACTAAATTGTTGTTGAGAATGGTACAAGAAGAGGAAATGTAGCTACTTGTTGATAAATTTATTTAAACATATGGTTGTTTTGTGAAATAACAATGAAAAGAGGGGAAAATGGGAAATGTGATTGTTATGGTATTGTTGGTGAAATAGTTCAAAAATGGAAAAAAGTTATGAGGCATTAATATCTGTTGCATTACATATTCATTCAATTAATTATTGTGCATTTTAAATTTGAGTTTGAAATGTTTACACTAAGAAAAGAATATTTTCAAATGAGAATCATTGAAATGTTATGGGGTAAATACGTTGGTAAATCCGGATAGGAGGTGTAGATGGAATTGATAAGTTGGCCTGAGTGTTCGGGTTGAAAGACCGAAAACACACGCGGAGGAGTTACCACTTCCCTTCCGGTTAGCAACCGGTAAAGTGAGGTTTTTGGTAGTGCTAGTTATGCCTACTTGCAAACACCAACCTAGGGATTACTTGAGTCGTATTTACCACCCCAATGAATTAAATTGTAAATTTTCTGAATTTGTAGAGAATGTCGAGTTATCATTGTGCATGGTGGTTTTAAGGCATAGCATGGCATGTGCATTACACAATGGGAATTTTTGCATAAATGTACGTACTTTGTTAAGATTTCTCTACTGGGCTTTAGGTTTACCCCTATGGGATTTTGGTGCAGGAAAAAACATGGTAAACCCGCCAAACTAGGGCGTGGAAGTTTGTGTTGAGAGCACGAGGCTCTACTTTGTTGTGATTGTAAAATTTTGTAAGCCAAAGGCTATTCTTGTATGGGTCCGAGAGGCCACTTTTGTATAACCGGGCTTAAGCCTTGGAAATTTTAAGCCTATGAGGGCATGTTATTATTTTGGGATTCGATGTTCTACATGCTATAGATTCATGTATTTTATATCCTTGAATGTATAATTCGCACGTGAGACTATTTTTGTACAAATCTCATGGATTAATGATGTAAAGTTTGGGGTATTGCTATTATTCTTTAGTGAATATTGGTTGAGGTATCTAATTTATGTTGGATTATTTTTGAGGCGTTACAACTTGGTATCAGAACTACCAGGTTTGAATACTTGGGGTTCACAGGAAGTGGTTGTTAAACCACAATGGGTTCATCGCGCATGATTAGGATGTGTTTTGTATTTTGTGATTATATGATAACATGCAATTGAGCTGAGCCTTATTAACTTGAATGATAGAAGAATCATTAAAAGTGACTCAAACAAAAATAAATAATAATAATAATAATAATCAAGGTATAATATATGTGCATAAAAATGAAAATATAAAGCGTTAATTACTTTAGTGATGGAGTTATTTTATGAGAAAATTAGTGATAAATAAATCGAATCTGAGGACTGTATAAAGTTTTAAATTCAGTAAATATTTTTTGTTTGTGAAAAATTCACGCTTTGTAAAATAATTTAGTGAAAAATCCTTTTGTTAATTTTGAAATACATTTTATTTTCAATTTTTACTTATTAATTTATTTGCTGAATTTTTTTTTACTATCTATTCAAATTTATATCAATTTATTAAAATTATTTTCTATCTGCTCAAATTTATATTTGCCTATTCAAATTTTTTTCCCCTATTTTAATTTTTTTTCCCCTATATGTTCATTTTTTTTTCCCCATATCTGTTCAAATTTATATCTAGATGTTCAATTTTTTTCCCTTCATATGTTTAAATGGGTAATTTTTTTTATTATTTGCTGATTTTTTACACATATCTGTTCAACTTTTTCCTATTCAAATTTTTATTTGTATGCATTTTCTGTCGAAAATTTTATATTTGTTTAAAGTTTTGTTTACTTTTAAATTTTTTTTTTTAAACCTATATGTTCAAAAATTCTATCTATTGGAATTTTCCACCACTAACACTCAAATATAACACAGATACACACTCTTTCTGTATTTGTTGCAATAAACAAGAAGAAAGAAAAATCTCTCTCTCTCTCTGTCTCTCTCCCTCCCTCTTATTCTTTCTCCTTATCTATGGAAATAAAGCATAAAAACTGTCAAAACACAGACCAAATCGTAGCATAGCTGCTGTTGGTCATTGCTCCACGTGGTGCAATCCATATCACTTCCCTTGAGCCCTCCGCCACGCACCAAATCGTCTCGTTCATATAACTGTACTCGCATTCTGTCGAGGGCTTGCAACATCTAGACTGCATAGAGCAAATGAACATTTTAGTTTAAAATGTGTTTCAGTTATTACTATTACTAATTGTTATTTATTTTTATGTTTAATTGGAACTTAAATCTAAAAAAACTGAAGATGTGCTTCAACTATTCAGTACTAGAAGCTGTGCACAAATCAAAGAAGGAGAACATTGCAAACAAATCAAACAGTCAATCAAACCACTTTTCATGGTTTGATAATAAATAATTTGTAAAAAAGAAAAGAAAAAAAAAATCAACACCACTCCAATTCATGATGTAAAATATAGGTCACCATTAAAATATTGATTGAAAGTGATTGAATCAATTATTGAATTTGTTTAGAATTTGGTCTGTAGTTGTTTGTTTTCAAATTGGAAATTAAATTCATCTTTCACCATTTTAAAGGAATAGTTATTCCAACGAAACAAATAGAGTATAAAAACTATCAAAACACGGCACCGAAAAACAAGTACCCCTAAATGAAATTAAATTCTTTACTCGACAAATCCATTATTTCCATAGTAGTAGACAACAACAATTACAAAATTAAAATAAAATAAAATAGAAAAAGAAAAATTTTAATGTTGTGTTTGGTTTGGGAATTTGGAGAGAAATTTGAAAAGGAAAAGAGAAAAGGTGCGTGTAACTAGGTGAAATGTAGATATATTTTATTCACATTTCACCTATATTTTTCCTTAATCTTTCTAACTCCCTTCTCAAATTTCCAATCAAACATGACGTAAGGGATTGGAAAAAAAAGCTTAACCCTTAGATCCTCTTACTGGTGACAGGACACTTAGGACCACTTGCCCTCTTCTTGGTACTTATTTTTTTTTTTTTCTCTCTTTTTGAACAGCCTCTTCTTGGTACTCTGACACACCAACTTCCCACCTATTATTTATTCAATTAATTCCAAAACACCAAATAGACCACAAAACCCTACATCAATATACGATAACTACATTCAAGTGTTGCAATCACAAAATCTAAATGCATAAAAGAAATGAATGAGGAAATCACCGTACCAAGAGTTTTGATGATCTTGTACTGGTGCGGTGAGCCACCGTGGACTGCTAGTGGAGGTACCATCGCTGCTATATTTAAGAGAAAGAAATGTTTTAGAGAGAGAGAGAGAGAGCAACGACATCTATCTTAGAAGAATCTATAGTTACTCATTCTCCCGATACATCATGCCTTAAAAATTTCACTTCAGTAAGTCAAAACTTACATTTCTCAAATTTAGCATGCAATTGGTGCACTCTAAGCAAGTCAAGCACTATCCGCAAGTGTTCCCCGTGTTCCTCCTCGAATGTTGAATAAATCAAGATATCGTCCACAAAGACGACCACGAAACGGTCTAAGAATTCACAAAAGACTTGATTCATCAAGTCGATAAATAAAGTAGGAGCATTGTTTAAACCAAAAGGCATTATAGGAATTCATAGTGGCCATAACGCATGCAAAAAGTTGTTTTTTTTTTATGTCCTCCTCCCTAACTCTCAACTGATAATACCTCGATCTCAAGTCTATCTTCGAAAGCAACGAGACCCTCTAAGTTGGTCAAATAAGTCATCTATTCTGGGTAGAGGGTACTTGTTCTTAATGGTAACTCCATTCAATTTGCGGTAATCAATACAGAACCGCAACGACTCATCCTTCTTTTTTGCAAAGAGAGTCAGCGCTCTCTAAGGTGATACACTAGGGCAAATGAAACTTTTGTCTAAAAGTTTTTAGAGTTGAATCTTCAACTCATGTAACTCTGCGGGTGTGAATCTATATGGTGCCATGGAAATTGGTGTTGTGCCAGGCTCTAAGTCAGTGGAGAATTCAATCTCCCGATGGGGTGGCAATCTGGTAAGATCTTCAGGGAAAACATCCGGGTCACAAACTACCCTTGGTAAATCCTTTCGAACCATGCTACCATCATTGGCTAAGGAAATGGCAAAGAGAAAACTAAGACCTCTTCGACTCGTAAAGTCAGACAACAGAGGAAAATATCTATCACCCTGATCACACAGAAAATAGAAACAATTTCCAGTAGGTGTGCATATGGACACTCGGTGATGCTGACAATCTATAGTAGTCCGAAAGTGTGTCAACCAATCCATACCCAAAATAATGTCAAAATTGTGCATGTCTAAGATGATGAAGTCAAAAGAGAGACGACGATCTGCGATCTCAACCTCGCAATAGTGGCACACTCACCCCAATGCCACTCTACCCTAACCGGACTCAACCCACAAAGGAGACTCCAACTGATCAATCTCTAACCCCAATGCAGAAGCAAAAACAAAAGATATAAATGAATGTGACACAACCATATTAATTAATACACTAGCCAAAGAATTGAACACAACAAAATTACCTCTCATAACAGAGCATCTTGGCAACTGTTTTTGCATTGTAACAGCATACACGAGCCCCTGTAGCCTCTGATTAACTTGCTTATCTCTCGAAGCATAGGCTTACTATACTGCTTGAGCCAAGGTGGCTTCCTGATTAGCTCGTGAGGTTTGGACTAAATGAGCCTGCCGATAGCTCTGAGTCTGCCTCGACTCAGATGCGCTAAACAAGCCTTCTAATTACAGGCAAGCTCTTCTCAAATGCCTCGACTAACCACACTGAAAGCAAGTAGGTCCTTATCCCCTACTCTGAGACTGACTCTAAGATTGATTAGGTGGTGGTAGTGGTAACATCTGTTGTTATCCTCTCTTTTGTGGGTAGGCACTAGCCTTGTGAGCCTGTTGGCCACACTTGAATCAAGTAAAGTTACCTTGAGTGTTCCTCCCTAGGCCAACACTTGGTGAAGGGAAGGTAGATCTAGTCTGCTATGATTGGGGCTGGGATGAAGTGGTGCCCCTATGCTTCTTCCTAAGTCTAAAGTCCTCCTACCATTCCTAACTCCTAGACCTCGAACCCCGAAGTCTCTCTTCCTCGGGCTTGCACTGTAATCTCTACATGTGCTGCCGCCTTCACAAGATGGTCATAGTTTCAGATCATGTTTCCCGCAACCTTGAACAAGATTTTCATTCTCAATCTCTTCTTGAATTCTATGCAATGACGTTCCTTTGTTGACACCAATTCTGGTGCAAATCGGGACAAACTAGTGAAGATTGCTTCAAACTCGGCCACAGATAGATTTAGTTGCTTGAGGTTTTGAAATTCTTGCCTCAGTCTTTCCCTAGCTGTGGGAGGTAGATATTTGTCTTGGAAAACAATGACAAAAGCTTTCCATATCGGTCATATTCTTCTTTTGGCATATTTTCATCATTGGCTAGCATCCTCTTTGATGCAATAACTCGCCAGAGTCACCCTTAGTTCACTATCATCGATGTAAAACATCTCAAATGTCTTCACTATTTACTCAAGCCATTCGTTCACCTTCTTAGCCTCGGGGCCACCGTGAAACTCATCTGGCTAGGCCCGCAAGAACTCTCTAGTAAGAAAACTTGCCCTAGTCTGCATGGCATTCTCTCGGGCTTGGTTCTCCACCCTTAAGATATTCATCGACTCTCTCAAAGCCCCTGCCATTTCTTGGGCTAGGGCACCCATAATGACTTGACCCGCTTGCTCTAGGACTCTCGCTTGCCCTATTTGCTCTGCCACGTTAGCTTGGCCTGTTTGCTCGACCGTATTAGCTTGGCCGAACCCTTCTTCCTGTAATGGAACCTCATGGACCAGTACTTCATGCATACCTCAGTGAGGCCTACCATGCCTCCTGCCTCTACCACTACATGCCTGACCTCTTCCTGATATCCTAATTAAGGACAAGAATAAACAAATTTAGCACACAATCTCATATGTGCTCGCAACTTATTTCACATGTCCCATCACAATAATTTTGTAAATTTTCATATCACGTAAACACTTAGTTTCACTCCACATAAGTAGTTAATCACGTAAACACATATGAATTACTCCATTACGATGAAATTTGTCCCACGAAATACTAAGAATTCTTATTAGAATGAGCATTGATCAAGTGCCCTTGTAATAAGACATCAAGAAATTTAATAGACTCAAACAACATCCTAAAAGTTCAATCACATACCCATCTAGTCATATAAGTACGTTATCACACAACACCTAAAATATGGAACATCTCCTAATTTAGCGAAATGTGGAAAAGCGACCACTTCCCGCGAGCCCCAAGTATTCAAACTCGATAGCTCTAATACCAAGTTGCAATGTCCCAAAGGAATAACACACTATAGACTCATCATGTTCCACCAACATAATCCTGTTTCCAAATTAATAGCTTCCACAGTTTAATGTATGCGGAATATAAAGTCTCAACATTGACATCATCGTCAAATCTCTAACATTTGTATTCATTAAACTCTAGAGATTTACAAAAAATACTCCACATGCAATTATACATTCAACATTCCTAGAATATGAATCTATAGCATGTGGCACAATAAGTCAAGTACAATTCAATGCCCTGAAGGGCTACAAATTCCAAAGCTTATGCCTGATTACACAAAAATGGTTTTCGAACCCATACATGTAAAGCCCTTGGCTTGTCAAAATAATTACAACAAAAAGGAAAAGAGTCTTGTTCTCTCAAAACACATTCCACGCCTTTAACTCGGCAGGATCACTACATCCTTCCCTGCACAAAATCCCATACGATAAGCACAAAGCCCAGTAGGAAGATCTTAACAAAGTATATACATTTTATACAATCTCCTGAGATGAATACATATACCATGTCATGCTCAAAAACATATATCTTTATCTTTTGAAACTTTTGTGCACAATGCAATTTGAAAATACAACAATTCAATAACTTCAATGTAGTTCAAGGGGTGGTAAATACGACTTAGATAATCCCTAGGTTGGTGTCTGCAAGTAGGCATATCAAACACTACCAATCACCACTTTACCGGTTGCTAACCAGAAGGCACGTGATACCTCATCCGCGCTTGTTTTCGGTCTTTCACCATGGACATTGTGACTAACTTAACTATTACCAAACTATACCCCCTATCCGGACTTACCAATGTATTTACTCCAAAATAATTCAAGATGTTCTTGTTTCACAAAACAATTCCTTTCTTAAAGTAATAATTTTTCAATGCAAGATTTAAAATCAATTATAACAATGATTAAATGGAATGACAATGCAAAATGTAATAATGCATTAATATAGTTCTATTTTTCAATTCCACCACATAATCCTCCATTGTGATCGAATTTCCACATTTCTTATCAATATAACATCTATATAATAAGGCAGCTCAGTTTTTTTGCCTTGATGGGACTTCTGTGCGTTTGTCAAAATATGAGCCATTGGATTGAACTTAATCCAAGGGCTCACAGTGTTACACTCTCCATTTTCAACCCACGCCCTCTCTCTCTCTCTCTCTCTCTCATCTCTTTGTTTCTGGTTTCTGATTTCAAATTTTGAAATCAGACCCCCATTCTCTCTCTCTTTCTCTCTCTCTCTCTCTCTCTCTCTCTCTCTCTCCATTATATCGTACGAGCGACCGAACCCCTCCGCTATCCTAATCGTCATCTTCTCTCTTCCGGAGATGGGAGATTCACAGATTCGGAGATGAGAGCCACTGTATTATATACATAATTTGTGTGTATTATATACATAATTTCATAATTTCAGTCACAGATTAGATTCACAGATTCATAATTTTATTCACAGATTCGGAGACCGAATGTGCATATCTTAGAACAATGGTTATGCATTTGTGTGTATTATATTCACAGATTCACAGATTATGCATTTGTGGGTGGATGACCTGTGCATTTGTGGGTTTTGCTTATTTGGGTGTGAATGCGAGAGAAGCCATTCGCTGGGCTACTAATTATGCATTTGTGGGTGGATGACCCGTGCAGGTTGATTTAGTGGGAGGGTACTATGATGCAGGGGACAATGTAAAGTTTGGGTTTCCCATGGCTTTCACGGCCACCATGCTTTCATGGAGTGTGATTCAGTTTGGTGGGTTGATGAAAAGCGAGTTGTGTAATGCGAGAGAAGCCATTCGCTGGGCTACTGATTACCTTCTCAAAGCCACTGCTCAACCAGACACCATTTATGTTCAGGTTTGTGCTTTCTCTGCTCTGTTTTCCTACTGTACATAATGGGCATTACATTCATGGTTTATTGTGGAATCATTGATTCATAAATTATTGGAGAAGAAAAAAAAAAAAAACCAGAGATCTTAGTGTGCATTGGAGTTTTTTTTACCAAACACATACATTAGTTTGACAAACTGTTTCCAAAAACATGACTTGATTGATGTAATGGAAAAAAGAAAAAGAAAAAAGACATGAGTTTGTAATGTGTGCATTGGAGTATTTTTTTTTTTTATAATCAAACTCCTAAATTTGTAATTGTGTGCATTGAAGTTGTATTGTGTTTATTGTTGTCATTTTATTTTATCAAACCCATAAATTTATTTGAGGGTCAAACTGCTTCCAAAAACACTTTTATGTAATGGGAATTACATAATGTGGTCTATTTGCACAAAAAAAAAAAAAACTGAAGTGGTAATATGGATATCGGTTTGTTTCGATCTCGCTGGACTGTCCTCCACTCGATCTCAC
The DNA here is from genome assembly GCA_025200525.1 of Camellia lanceoleosa. Taxonomy (NCBI): domain Eukaryota; kingdom Viridiplantae; phylum Streptophyta; class Magnoliopsida; order Ericales; family Theaceae; genus Camellia; species Camellia lanceoleosa. The sequence goes on from CM045764.1 coordinate 70,078,655, forward strand.
TAACAGAACAATGGTTTGTCTTCTCAAGCCCTTTCAATTTCATTCAGTTACATATATGCATATTTTATCATTAGCATTTTCTGTGAATAATTTTTGGTTTCTGGATTCAATCAAAAGTGGAGCTCTTTGTATTGGTTCTGTGATGCATTAGGGGTTTTTGTGAATTATAAACTTCAATATTGTGTGCCTCAAATGTGTGTGGTTGCCTCAAATGCAAATCATGTATATAAATTAAACTATTATATATGATAAATGTGTGTGGATGACCCAAATGAATGTGAATGTGATTATATACATAATTTTATATATGATTATATATGATTCAGAGATTCGGAGACCGAATGATTCCAATATGTATGTATATATATATGGATGTATATATCTATATATATAAAACAAAACCCCCTATTTATGTATGATTTCAGTATATATATATTGAGAAGCCATGTCTAAGAACAAAACCTATGCTAATGAAACAAAACCTGAAGTGGGTTTCTGCTGCGTTTTTTTTTTTATTATAAAAAAAATGGAAAATTGGAAGAAGAAAATAAACATACCTTCCTCTGCCTCTTGGGGCATGTTTTTTTTGTGTTGAATGGGTTTATTTTTTGTGGGTTGAGAAAAGAATGGGTTATTTTTTGTATTAGTTTTTTTATTTTTTAGCTAATGTTTCAAATTTAACCAATATAGATAGGAGTTAAATTAATCTTTTTATTTTTTTATTTTTATATATGATTATATGGATGTGTATATATATCTATACATATGATTCCAATATGGATGTATATATATATATATATATATCTATGGATATGATGCCAAACCCCCTGTATATATGTGATTCCAAACCCCAAACCCCCTATTTATGTATGATTCCAGTATGTATATATATCTATATAATAAGGATGCTCAGATTTTTATTCTGATGGGACTGTTGTCCCTTTGTCAATACATGTACCGTTAGATTGAATTGAATCCAATGGCTCACAATGTCTATTCACCTTATAGTTTCTCTCTCACACACACACTCCTCTCAAATTTGCAACACTCTCTTTCAAATTTTGAACACAGACGTTTGTCTTTGTCTCTGTCTCTGTCTCTCTCTCTCTCTCTACATTACTCTCTTCATCTTCTTTATTTCTCTATTCCTCTGAACCGCCCCAAGCCCCAACAAACCCATCTCAATCCCTCTCTCTACATTACTCTCTTCATCTTTTCTCTTCATCCATTCGTTTGAACCGCCCCAACAAACCCATCTCAATCCCTCTGAACCGCTGGCCGAATCCGAGCTCTACAACTGGCGTGGCTCCGACACAGAGGTAAAGAATTTCTCTACATCATCCGAAGACCAGAGTCAGATGTGCGAACCCTCCTCCAAATCCACAGAGGTAAAGAATTTTCTTTGTTGTTTTCTCTCATATTAATAAACAAATCGGACATTTTTGGAGATTAATCTAGATAGCTTTTTGGGAATTAATCTAGACAGTTTTTTGTTTTGGTTGGGAAGGTTTGTTTTGGTTGCCTATTTTGCCCTTTTTTTTTTTTTTTTTTTTTTTTTTCTCTTTTGGGTCTATTTTACCACCTTTATAATTAATGCTCTGTTTTACCACCTTTATAATTACCACCTTTCATTCTATTTAACTTTATATTTCATTTTCACTCTCATTCCATTTCATCATACCAAACATAAATGTGAGAACAAACAAACAATAAATAAATAATCTAAATATGCCCACTGAAGTTATAACTTTATTTCATTTTGGTAATGCCTAGTGAAGTTAGTCTAAACTGGTCATTTAAGCAGCCAACAGGTTATCAAACATGAGTAACTCCATTCCAATAGCAAGAAATAATCTGAAATGTGCCTATATTCCACCAACAGCAAACATTAATCATAATTTTAAAATCCCAAGTGGCTGATTCCAGATAAAAAAAATAAAAAAAAATTATAGCACAAGTTATCGAAAACCTCAAACCATAACCCTAAAGAACTTTATATGGTAACACCGTCTAAGGCTGTGGCTAAATTAGTCAAAAAGCCACCGTAAAAAGTCAACCTATTTTTTTTTTTACTTTTTTGTATGTCTTTTCATGAAAAGTCAAATAACCATAAAAAAACAAATTCTCAAACAAACCTTAAGTACTCTTATCAGCTTTTGTAGCAGTAGTAGTAGTTTGACCCCGAAACCTCCTCCTTACAAAGAGACCAAGCTTATAGCCAGGAGGGGCATCACGGAGAACCGTAATGACATGGCCAATGTGTTGGTGGTTACCACCACCATGAGGATGCTCCACCTGATTCATAGCCAGGAGGTTTCTCTTTTTATTTTTTTTTCCTTTTGAGCTTTAAATTAGAAATTTTATGTAAACAAAAGAGCAATTGGATCTTGACAAGTAACAGAGCAATTACCCACTTCTTGAGTGCATAACTTAAATTAGTTAATAAAGTTCTATGAAGCTTTATTGGATCTTGACAATTCTATTTTTGAAGAAGTTTCCACAGCCATCTGTGTTTTCTTTTTTGTTTCAAAAATAAAATTAAAAAGAAAAATCTGCACCTGAATCTCAAATGAGGAAGGAAGCCCATTGGCAGAGTTTGAATTATAGTCTACGGCTGGTACTTTCTTGAAGACAGCTTGGTTGTATGGGACTATTTGACATTTTTATACAGAATCTGAGAATTATTATAGAGCTATTTGATTGGGTTTATCTATATATGTGCCCTATTGGAAATTATCAAGAACATGTTTGTCATCTTTTCACATTGGAATTGTCAAGGCAATATTATGCTTCAAATTTTTTTTCTGAGGCGTAAAAGGACGCAATATAAATGCTTTGCCTTTTCTGTTTTTAGCAAATTTCTGAGATGACAGGTGTCCTGTTGTCTTGCATTCTTTAGTTAAAGGATATCATTGGAATAAGGTTAAAAAATTTCAGCAAAACTTGGAAGTTCAAAGCTTCCATTTTGTCTACCTTATACCACTACCAGTGTAGGCCAAGTGGTACCTGGTTTGGCCACTTAACCTTGATTTCTGGGGAAAGAGGAAAAAATTGTTGGTGTTTGTCAGGTCAAACACTGAGGTTTTTAGTATGTGGGTCATGTTTCTGGTTGAAAATTATGAAATAACAGTGTAATTTTTAAATTGTGTGCTCACCAAACTAGATGAATTTGTTGCCTTAATTTTTTTTCTTCACAAAATCAATATAAACTATCATTACATATAGCACCTTTCATCTCAGTATCTGAAGGAATATAGTTTTACATTCTAAATTACTGCAACACTGCTATCACAATTTTTCTTTGTTGGGCCAATTTTGTTTTTTTCTTTTGATTCCTCAAAATAACAATGTGTGTCTTGCAGGAATTATATGTTGTGGAAGGCATTTAAATGTATATGCATATATTTTATTTTGTGATAAAAATCATGGAGAATTGGTGAGACTAGAATCCCATCAAGAATGCATTATTATAGAAAGAACATGCTTCTGAGATGGGATAGATGACACCAGCTTTACTTGGCTTTTTAAAGCAATAATTGAAACAATTTTTTTCCCTTTGAACTTCTAAATAATTTGCAAATTACAGTGCATTCTCTTGCTTATTCTTTTGTCAGGATGTTTATAAGGTGTTTAGTTAATGTGCAGTTAATGTGTCATTATGGAGCAACACGAAGATTTCAGAAAAATTATGGAGTAACAACCATTTGGGTGCTTTTTGAATGGCTAAGTTCTCTCTCTCTCTCTCTCTCTCTCTCTCATGTAACACCAGCCACCGAAATTGAAGTTGGGTTGATGTTTATAAGTTTGATACAGAGGAATTAACGATGTTGACATGCCCAATAGCCACTGCACCAACTTAGTCTTTCCTCTTTGCCGGTATGTAAGCACTACTTCCTCAAATGTCTCTTCTTAAAATACCACTCTCCACTCCTCTTTAAAATTCTCTTATTTATTTTTATTTTTTCCCCTTCTATTGTTCATTTTCATCACTTGAATTACAGGTTGTTAGGTGATGGAATATACAAGTGGGTGACATGGATTGCACAATTGGGAGACAACGCGCATCTAACGTAAAAAGTCTTTTCTTTTTATTATCATTCCTTCTTTAAATACTATAAATGCATACACATATGTATGTGTATAATGTAATGGATAGAATGAGTATGTAATGGATAGAATGAATTTATTTAACGTGAAAAGATTTAATGGTTCCATTTGAAAGATATTTGTTTGTGAGACTATAGTTCCCTTTGAAAGATCAACTAGATTTGCAAATGGATCTTTTGATATTTTCAAGCATCATGCATTTATGGTGGTGTGCTACTGGCAATAAGAAATAATCAGATCTAAAATGCATATAGAGATGTTGAACCAAGTTTAAAGTGGGACTACACTTGAGGCTATACATGTAGAATGCATGATTATTTATTTTTTGGTTTCAAATTAATTCATGAACTATATGTATTAAGTAAATCTCTCCTGATTTCATATTGTAATTACAAAGTAAAAGGACAAGGGAATTAAAAATGAAGAATTATTAATATGAAGAATTATTAAAAATGAAGAATTATGTGTATACTGAAAGTTTCGTATACATTGTGACACGGAGTTTAACCTTGAATATGAAGAATTATTAATGGATTGAATAGATCATAACTATAATGTGGTGAATTTTTACCAGTATGGAAGCGCTACATTAGTTTGTCTTAACTTTTATTTTTCATTGGTTAAAAGTGTATTAACTTGAATGTGATTTTTTTTTTTAAACTTGGAGTGCCGTAGGCACGGGTCATCCACTAGTCATAATATATTTCCAAGAGATAATATAACAATATCCACATACATCTATTCTCCACATATTAATCATCATTTTTTAAACTTGGTTTTCCAAGACAAACCAGTAATAAGCTTCAAAATCAACAATTCTCATTCCTCCATGAAATTTCCTCATTTGATACAACTGTAGAAATTTCTCCATCATTTATTCACATAACAATTTATCAAGCATAAATTTCACAATATCTTAACTTTTTACCAAAATTCCCAAATTCTAGGGTTTCTACCAAAATTAGGTTTTTGTTCCATTTATGAAAAGATTTTTTGAAAAAAACACCTACACTTTAGAACATAACTCATACTTTCAAAAACTTTGAAATTTTTTTTAGAGAAATTCCACTTTTAATATCATCTTGGGTTCATCAATCCAAAATCATGATCTAAACATGTAAGAAATACTCCAAATAAGCATAGACTTGGAAAAACATATCTACGACTCTCAGAATATCCCTACCTCAAGCTTGAAAGAGGAAGGAGATGAAATCCCTAAAACTCAACATCGATGAAAACTCGATTCAATCAGTGTAAATGTAGCCCTCGTCGCCTTTTTCGATTTGGTGTAAAAAACCCTCTAAAATTCTTGGAGGTTTAGCTAAATCTTAGAGAAAAGTTTGGATTTGGGTGGGTTTGTAGAGAGAATGAGGAGAAAATATGAGTATAGAGAGAGAAGTGAAAAAGTGTAAAAAAAAAAAACACATTTTTGGCATCAGTTTTGAGGAAAAGAGCTCAAATTTCGAGACAAATGCGTCGAAATCCGCACGAGCTGTTTGAATTTCGCACGAGCGGATTCTGATGCTCCACGGGCGGATAGCTTTAGAGAAATCCCAAAATTTTCACAAAAAAATCACTTGAGTGGAACCTATTTCCGCACGAGCGATTTTGCCCAGAAATCCCCAGAACAATCTGTGTGATTCTGCTTGAACGGTTGCCCAATCCGCACGAGCAGTTTTGCCCAGAAAACCCAAAATTTGATTTTGCATCCCAAAACAAGTTCCAATGCCCAAAACTCAAAATTTTAACTCGAAAATATTAAGAGCAGTCAAGTAAGAGCAAAAAAGAAATCTCAAGGACCCAATATGATAATCAAAATGCTAAAAGTAAAGCACACTGTAGACACCCCATTTTTGACTGCCCTTAAAACTTGGGCACTACTGATGGTTTACTTGGTGGTGAAAGGTGTGGAGGGAAAAGGTTCAATTTCTTCGGCAAGGAGAGAGTCACATCCTAACCTCACATCCCATTTTAGACCAAAGCTTTTTTTTTAATGGTTTTTAGACCTTAAAACCCCCTCTTTCAAAATATTTTTGAAATAAAGTTCCTACGATGTGCTAGGCTCGCATTTTGTTAAATGTTGCGCTTTTCGGTAAATCGAGCCAGAACAAAGTGGAATGAATGAAAGAGAGGTGAAATCTTTGAAAAAATCTTTCAAAACACCTTGCTTAGGGGTTTGGAGCTGAAGAAAAGAAGAGGAGAGGGAACAAACCCAGTTGGGGAAGGAGTTGGGCATGAATCATTAAGAGAGAGTCGAGCAGCCCTCGCTGAATCAGGCCTATTCATTTGCACACTAGGATTTCAGCTATGAGGCCACCACCGTTGGAAATAATACTTCCGGGGCTTCATTTTGCACTCAAGAATCTTCTGAAGCCGAGTTCGGACGGGAGATGTATGGTTGGTTGAAGTTGGGCATCAATCCGGTTGGACCGAAACTGAGTAGTCTTCACTAAAAGAGAGATATCTCTTAGAACATTTGGAATTTTGATGTGAAGCTTCCACCATTGGAAAGCTTACTTCCGGGGCTTCATTCTGGACACAAGAATGACCTAAAAAGGCATCCAGATGAAGGAGTTAGGCTTTCTTCAAGTCGGGGACTAGAACTGATTTTTGCTGCCGGACTCTATAGGAGTGTCCCGGTCATGAATGGCCAATGCCGGCCCTATGCCGTTCAAAAGTGACCCCATGCCGGCCAACAATGATAAGGTGCTGGCCATTGATGCCAGAAAGCAGATTTCAACAGATATTTTGCTCCAGCTTGCTCCAACTGTCTTTTTTGAGATATTTTCGATCCAAACCTCTCTTTTTGCTATATATGGAGGCCTTATCTATTGTTTTAGAGGGTTAGAACATTTTAGAACATTTTGGCAAAGGCTTAGGAGCCTCTCTCTCTAGAACTCTCTCTCTCTCTCTCTCTCTCTCTCTATGTTAGGCTTGAAAGTGGGAAATCTCTACATTTTTGCATACAGCCTCTTGACCAAATACCTTCATCTTGGAGCTGAGGTCCTTGGAGGTCCTATTTGAGGTCTAAAGCTTGGTTTTAACTCATAAATCTTGCTGTTTTGTTATTGTGCTTCAAGGGTAAGAATTTGTCCCTTTTAAGCTTGTCTTGCACTATTGTTTTGCCACCATTTCAAACTATTTTTGGCTTGGTTTTGAACTGAAGAAAGGTCTGATTTTCAGTCCTAAAAATGTTGGTTTAAGCCTTGTTTGGCTAGGGGGTTGTCTCTCCCTTTTGTTCCTTAGCTTGTATAGCTTTTGAGCCATCTTTCAAGGCCTTTCAAAACAACTTTTCGTGGCCTTTTAACCACTGAAATCCAAAGGATTTTCAGTGGTAAAAACCCTATTTTGAGGGCTCAAATGGGTGGGGGTTGTCCCCCCTCCTCTTCTCTTGTTTGCATGTCTTATTGGCCTATCAAATGAGCATGTGTTTCTACCATTTTGAGGCCTAGTTCAAGCACTTTTTTGTGACTTTTAGGACCTGCCTTAACTCTGTCCATGGCTGGTTTGGTCACCTTATGCATGCTTTATACACTTGTAGTGTAATTCTTGCAAACTAGCCTTATATGCCTCATGAAGTGGCATGTTTGTTAAGCATGTATGGGCTCCATTTCAGCATGTTTTTGGTCATTATTTAGCATGTCATGACTCTATCTAAAGTTGGTTTGATAGCCCCTTGAATGCTCCATACACTTGTAGTGTAATTCCATGAATTAGCCTAGTGTGTCTCATGCTTTAACATGTCATTCTAGCATGCTTTAGGCTTAACTTCAAGAAGCTTTTGTCCATGTTTTAGCATGATCTAGCTCTAATTTGTGTTGTTTTGGTCATGCATGCCATGCTTTGTATAGCTATAGTGCATTTTAGCTTGTTAGCTTTGTGTATCAAGTCCACTAGCATGCATTGCTTGGCCTATTTGAATGATTTGACATCATTTGTTATGTGATTTTAGTACATGTTTCATGGTCATGCACTTGCATTTATCACTTATTCAATGCGTTGGAGGGTTTGCCTCTTTATGCCTTAACATGAATCATTGCGTATGCCTTCATGCCTAAGCTTGCGAGCTATCATTTCAATGTGTTTTTGGGGTTATTATGCCATGATGTAACTCTGGTTTTTGTTGCTTAAGCCATTCCATGCTTGGTCTTAATAGGTGTAGTGTAATCCACCATATTTGCCTTGTATGCATTGTGCCTTATGCCCTTCATGTTAGCTTGTTTTGGCTTCCTTCCATACATGTTTTAGTATCACTTTAACATGTTTTAGGACTTTTTTGGGTTGCCTTTGCCATATGCTTCATGCTTTGTATAGCTGTAGTGCAATTGGCCTTGCTAACTTTGTGTTTTGATTACTCATGCATGCTATCTTTGAGCTATTTAGATGATTTGGCATCATTTAATACTTCATTTCAGAGCTTATAGCATGGCTATGTTCCCACTTCATTCACTCTTTAAGCACCTTTGAGTATTGTGCATTGTTGCCTTGTTTATGGCTTAGCTTGTATGCTTGTATGCCTAGGTCTTTGAGCCTCCATCTTAGCATGTTTCGGTCATTGTTTTGACCTATTTCAGCTCTATCCATGTTTGGTTCATGCACTTGTGCCATATATTGTATCCCCTCCCCTTTGTAGTCCTCTTTACTAGCTTCATGCTTTAACGACCTTTGCATGCTATGCTTGTGTTGTTTGAATGATTCGGCATCATTTCATACCTTATTTCAGTGCATTTAGTGTTGTCACACTTCCATGTTTATCACTCCTTGAGCATTCTTGAGAGTTATGCTCTCAAGCCTAGTTGATTAGCCAGCGCATTGTGCATGCATGCCTTGTCTTTTGGTGCCTTTGTTTTGGTGTTATGGCCACCGATTTGGACATGATTGAGGTCTGTCCATTTTGGTTTAAGTCCATCTTTGCATGTTGTTGCATGCTTGTCATACATATTGTCGCATGCTTGTTGCATACTTGGTACATTGCATGTTGTTGCATGCTAGTTCCATTGCATATTGTTCCATTTTGTTACATTGCATCATGCTTGCATGTTGCATTAGCATTGTTTGCATGCCATTAGCATTGATAGGTTGATCATGTTGCATTGCATTGTGTTCAACCCGGTGTTGTGTTTGAACACAAGGTGGATTAGCTTATTTCATACTTGAAGTGATGAAATGAGCCAATCTCCTTTGGTCTCCATTTCCTTTGATTTCTCATGATAAGGAGATGGTCTTGGTGTCTTATTTGTCATGTATTTATTGAATTTGCACATGTTGGATCTTTGGCCATCATGTATCGAGATGCGCGATTGATGGTCTTGGATCCGATTATGCCTCCCCTTTGATGTTTTGAGGTGATATAGGATGGCATAGTGCGTACATACCCTTGGGAGACCCTCCATTTTCTCTATTTTGTGCTCTGCTGCAGCTTGGTGTCACAGCACACCAGTGGCCGGCATCCTCCCATTTTTGGCCGGTAGCTCTTCATTTGTGGCCGGCAGTATACACCCTTGGTTGGCAGAGGGGTCGGCAGAAGCTCCTCATGGCCGGCAAGCCACTGGTGCACTCTTCAACACTGTTTTGGTGAGATCCAGTAGCTAGTTCTCAATGACACCCTGCAGACAGAGCCTCTAAAGAGCATTTGGAGAGCTTTCGGGACGGGAATCGAGCATGCATCCTCTTCTTCTTCGAACAGAGTTGGAGCAGCTTAGTTTAATGCTTACTTGTTAGTTAGCATCAATTTGTACGTTAATTAATTAATTTGTTAATTAGTTAAGTGATGTAATAATTAGTAAGTAGATTGCTTATTATTCAATTTGGTTGTGTAATAATTAGTTTAATTAGCGTAGCTAGTTGGCTAATTCATTCGGATCCTCCGTCGAGAGGGCAAATTTTGTAATAAGCGTGCGTGCATGCGATGCATGTCTTCCAACCCCCATTTCTTTCTCCCTTTTACTTAACTGCTTATGATGGTTAGTTTTAGGGCATATTTCGATTAGCATCCTTATGCTTGCATGCGTGCATCCATTCATCTGTATTGCATGCACCGGGCTCGGCGCATCATACTAATTGCATTGTATTTTCAATACACTTACTTGAATATGTGTTCAACAGCATGTTATCGAGTTGCATATCGCATGCCATTTTAGAATAGCCGAGCCTATTTTAATTGCATTTTGCATGTGTTGCATTAGCTATTTTAACATAAACTAGGATCATTCATGATTTCTAACTAGTTCTTTGTTTTGACTCGGAGTATACTGTGAGTGTTTACGCTTTAGCATACTGCATGTGTGTTATTGACTGCCATGTTAAGCATGCTTGCTGTCATGACCCGAACCCGCCCCTATGGGTTAAGGACATAACCGGCCAGTAATCAAGGGATTACCTGTGGCCTCAAACCAAACCAGACATAACTCATCAGAGTAAAGGGCCCAAACGGAAGCAGAATTTAAAACTTTGTCCATAGAGTTGTGCTTACATGGCACATCATAACAGACCATACATATACATATTAATAACTCACATCAAAATACAGTGACATAAAGTTCTGTACAGGCAGGATCAATTAAGTCTAGGTCAGCCAATCAAAACTATAGACAAACATAAACCAAAGTCCTCGCCAACAAGACAAAATAAAACAAAATAGCAAAAGGGCGAAGACTGGTCTCGTGCGTAAGACGCATGGGCTGACTCTTCAAAACCTTAGTTGTTCCACACAGACTTCACTGAGGCTGAGTTTGGACCTCTCTTGGCTCACCTACAAACACATGAATGAGTGTGAGCGAAAGCCCAGTGAATAATATCAAATAAAGAAGTTACACAAACGGTATTTAAAACAATGTGCTTCAAATGGCCTTGGTCCCAATTCATTTGTTCACGTCAAACCGGCCTTTAGCCCATTCATTCATTCATGTCAAACTGGCCTTTGGCCCATTTATTCATTCATGTCAAACTGGCCTTTGGCCCATTCATTTTCTCATGTCAAACTGGCCTTTGGCCCTTTCATTTTCTCATGTCAAACTGGCCTTTGGCCCATTCATTCGCATCATACGGCCTCTGGCCCATTCATTCATAGCAAACGGCCTTAGGCCCAACCATATGGCATAGCAAACATTTGTCCATAATTCAACTCAGCAAACTCATAAGACTTATAGGAAAATAATCAGTTGGACAAGCAATATATCTCAAAATATCTTCATTAAGATATTACTCACAGTGATCGGCTGGGTGGTTGGCCCTAGAGCTCTACCCTACACATTCCATGAACACAATGGGTCACAAACAATTCAATCCGTCTATAATTCACATATTCCTCTTTAGGCTTCTTTCTTTTTCCTTTAATTCATTCATAATGCTCAATGCATGCCTAAGAGTACTTAGAAGTGAAAGGGAACGGAAAACGAAACACAAAATGCATTTTCAAAATTTCAGAAACAGGGGTTCCCCGCTCGAGCGTGGACTCCCCCGCTCGAGCGGACCCATGAGGTCTGCAAAAGTACTGGTTGCATCGTTTTTACGCTCGAGCGTGAGGTTGGGCGCTCGAGCTGAAGTTCATTCCATATAGCTCCCCACTCGAGCGTGAACTTCCCCGTTCGAGCAGACATCCATGACTGTAAAAATCTTTGAGCTCAGATTTCCGCGGCGGCAGTTCCTTCGAGCGGACATCATAAATTCTGAGTTTTCCAGAATTGTTCTTGAGCTCAAATTCAACATTCAAATCAACATATCTTGCATATTATGGCTCAAACTTCACATACATATGTACTAACATGGTACAAACACCAAATTACAACATTATGAAGCTCAATTCCATGAATTACTTACATGCATGTTTCGAATTGCACCACACTTGGTTCTATCATAACAATTCCATGTATTTCAAACCCATTTTCTTATGGATGGTACATACATGTGAAACACAACTTCTATTCTCAACTTAGATAACGAAGAGATGGTCACAACTATGAGCTTCAACTAAAATCTCACATGGATTATATATTTTGTGCTCAAACATGCAATTTCAAAGCACCTTCTCACATGCATGTGCATATTGACTTCCAACTCAACAAAACCAACTCAATTCTTGTTTTTGATCATCAATCAGCTTTAAATTCACAAAATTACAACATTAAACTCATGAATTTACTTACTTAGAGGCTTTAATCTTCACAATTTCTAGTTGAATCTTAAGTCCAACCTTCCAATTTTCACAAACTTGAGCCAAACACACAATTCTCCTTCTTTCTCCCTCTCTAGCCGACCCTCTCTCTCTCTCTCTCTCTTAGTGTTAATATCAGCCAAATATAAGAAAAGAGAGGAATTGAGTGAAAGTGGCTCATTTTATATAAGTCCCATTGATCACAATCATTAATATTAAACAATTTTGAGCACTACACCATGAATTTAATCTAATTAATTTGATCCGAATCGATTTTCAGTTAAATTTCACTGTAGGCTCTAAAAATTATGCTATCACAATGGCGTAATCAATTTCAGGTTTTGTGGCCGATAAGACCTTCAATTTAATTTCCAAAGCAGAAAGTCAAATAGATTTTCCTACGGTGAACAGATAGAAATTCAAAACCACATATTTTCACATAAATGGCAAACAAAATCATATCAAACACATAATCACATTTGTAATAAGGACCAATTAGCATAATACGGAACAAGGTTATCACACTTGCCATGAGGCTAACTGCTTATTTGATATAACTGCTTGAATGCCTGTGGATGAAGGTTGGATTACTTCAATTGGAACAATTCATTAAAAACCTCAATTTAGCCTACTTACGAGTAGCAAACTCCAAATCATTTTTCAAACAAATAGGCAATGTTTTGTTCCAAGTTAGGTGATCTAGTTTATACTTGTATGCAGTGTGCATCACATAGTAATTCTAGGTTAATTAACCGGAATAAGAACGCATGTGTTTTCAAAAACAAGATATCATGTTAGTAAAGGCCGATCTTCGATCGGGCGAACGGAGGTGCTCATTGCATGACCTTCCCCTCTCGTACCCAAGTTCTTGAGCCGAGGCAACTTTGGTAATGACGGACACGTGGCCTTAGGCACGAGTCAGGGTTTCCTAAATTTCCCAAAATAAAACATTTAGGTGGCGACTCTGTATCTGGCGAAGCAGTCCATGTTTAGCACTTCTTTATAAAAATTAGTTTTCCAAAACGATTTGCCAGATTTGGACTCTTTGGTGATTTATCGGTCTTGCATTGCACTTTGCGAGATTAGATTCAGAACCGTGATATGAGTCCGAACTGTAGTAAGCCTAATGAACAAAAATGAATTTCGCACCATTCGTGCGCAGAGCCGGGACGTTTGGGCACGTCTACACACACTAACCAACTACTCAAAATAGGTCAAGTCCAAGACCCGGGACATCACACACTCTCTAAATCCTACCTTCATCTCCAAACCCTAGCCTCTCTCTCTCTTTCTCTCTCTCTCTCTCTCTTCTTCTTCTCTATTTTTCATCTTCGCCCTTACTCTCTCTACTTCTGACCCCTCTTCAAATCGTCATTTTCTTCTTCCTCCTCATTCTCTTCCTCTTCCTCTACTACCACATGAGAACCCTTGACGATGACTTCTTCTTTGGCAACGAGAAAAACACAACAGATCTAGTCGAGCACAGTGAAGATCTGGTCGGAGTGACCAGATTTGGTAGCATAATTGAGGAATGTCGACGTCAGCAACCTCGCAAGCCTCTTTGTCTCGGCGACTGATGTTGACGGCGAGACCGGCCTCTTTGGTCGTTTGTTTTGAATGAGTAGATCTGGTCTTGGAGTTTTCAATTCAGTAGCGATTCTCTCTCTTTTTCTCAACTTATCACCATCTTCAAAAACAAACTTCAAGTTCACTTTCTGATTCTCTTCTGAAACTTTCGTCAAGGATTCAGTGGTAAAGCACACATACATATAATTAATGTTGTGCAAAATACCGTTAAATTCACTAAACCACACCGACCTATACCAATCCGCATCGCTCTATCTGCTAACCACTGTTTGGAATTTAAAATTTAAAATTCGTCTTCGAAACCACTCCACTCCGCTATAGTTGATACATATATATGTATATTTTTTTTATTTCTAATGAAATATTAAAGTAAAAATGAATGTGAGAGATATTTAAGATGTGAAATTTGTAAAAGTTAGTAGTTATATGTATGAATAGTATTATATAAAATTAGTTTGTGTTATATATGTGAACAATTTTATTCAAATTAGTGTTATATATTATGCAAATGCTTGATAATTAGTTAAAAGTATTCTTCAATCCGGCAATTCGCTTCAAACTGCCCAAATCGCAATTTCCCAATCTGCCAAACAACCATTTGGTTTATAATTTTACTTTTAAACCGTCTGAACCGCATCGCGCACACCCCTACATATTGTAATGCCCCAAAATCTCTCGAATATAATTTAGGTACATCTACTAACATTCATCATAGAATAATAGCAATTCCCAAATCATCATAACATTGATCATTAAAACTTATACAAAATAGTCTCACATGCAAATTATACGTTCAATGATATTACATACATGAATCTATAGCATGTAGAACGCCGAATTCAAAAGTAAATAAAATGCCCTCAAGGGCTTACAAATTCCAAGGCTTAAGCTCGGTTACACAAAAATAGTCTCTCGGACTCAAACAGTTATAGCCCTAGGCTTATAAAATACAATCACAACAAAACAGAGCCTTGTCTCTATATACATATATCCACGCCCTAGATTGGTGGGTTCACCACGTCCTTTCCAGCACCAAATTCCATAGGGGTGAGCATAAAGCTCAGTAGAGAATTCTTAACAAAGTATATACATTTATGCAAGATTCCCAATATAAAATGCAAATGTCATGCTAAGCCATTTAAAAGAGGATTACATTTTTCATCTTGTGAAAACCACCATGCTCAATGATAATTTGAAATCTCAACAATTTAGCAATTTACAATTTATTTTAGAGGGGTGGTAAATACGACTCAGGTAATCCCTAGGTTGGTGTCTGCAAGTAGGCATAACTAGCACTACCAAAACCCCACTTTATTGGTTGCTAACCGGAAGGGAAGTGGTACCACCTCCGCGCGTGTTTTTGGTCTTTGGACACTTAGGCCAACTTAATCGATTTCATCTACACCTCCTATCTGGACCTATCAACGTATTTACCCCAAAACATTTCAATAATTCTCATTTCGAAATATTCTTTTCTCAATGTAAACGTTTCCAAACCCAATTTAAAAAAATAATGATCAATTGAATGAGTATGTAGTGCAATAATTAACAATGCCTCATAACATTTCTCCATTTTTTTTTTATTGTATCTCAACAATAACACCAGAATAATCACATTTCCCATTTTCCTCCCTTCAATATTATTTCACAAAATAAGCACATGTTCAATTAAATCTATCAATGCGTAGCAATATTTCCTCATCTTGTACAATTCTCAACATTTTAGTCATTTCAAGACTATATGCAATGTTTTGAGCATCAACTTCCAAAATCACAATTCTCATATTTCATGGAACTCAACAATGTGCCATTTCATAACTACATATGTATATGCACTTAACAATAAATTCAAGTAAAGTCTCCAAATCCTCATACATCAAAAAGTTTCCATATTAGCAACAACAATATGAAATTTCCACTCACTCCTTCATTTAACCTAAGAAAATCCATAAATCCCCAACATTTTTCCAAAATCCCAAATTTCTAGGTTTTTCACAAAAACTAGACATTCCTTCATTTCTTAGTAAAACCTCACCAAAAAAAAACATCATTCTTAAGCCAATTTGATTCAATTATTCAAGAAAATTTTTAAAGAGAAACAAAAGATGAATTCCTTTTACAAAGCCACTAATTTCTTGAGTCAAAAAACAATTTTCAAAACAATCAAAGAGGAAATCTCGAAATCAACCAAAAACTTGCAAAACATATATATAACTCTAAGAGAATCCTTACCTCAAGTTCTTGGAGAGAAAGAGATGAAACCCTAAAATCAAAGATGTAGAAATTTGATCTCCGCTGCACAAAGTGAAGTCCTCGCTTTGTTCTCTAAAATTTGTGAAAAATGATGGATTAAAACCCAATGGATTGCAAGAAATCAAGGGTTTTTGGAGCTTGGTGGAGGTTTTTAGAGACAAGCAGAAGCAAAATGATTTTTAGAGTGAGAAGGAAATGTTTTAAAAGTGATATACACTACCCAAAAAAGGGAAGAAAAACAGAGTTTTCGGACTCAGCGATTTCCGCACGTGCGACACTCACTTCCGCACCTGCGGAGCGTGCTTTCCGCATGTGCAGCCCTCTCAATCCGCACCTGCATATAATGCAGTGTGCACACCAGAATTCCTCAGATTTCTACACGTGTAGCCTCACTTCCCGCACGTGCAGCCCCTCTCCTGTACGTGCAACCCAAGGCCACGCACGTGCGACCCTGGTCCTCCAGCCCAGAATTTCCTTGGCTCAATCCCCGACACTCCGAACCGAACCCTTACCCTCCAAAACAAGTGAAATTCAGCACCGAAATAAACAAGAACAAAGTTTTGAGAAAAACTCCCGAATCACAACAAACCCAAATGGTTAACAAGATTCCAAGTCAAACCGACACCCCAACATGACCAACCCAAAGTTAAACGAGGGAAAACGAAACGAGTAGCGCACCCAGTCATCACAATATAATGCACACTGTCTGTGACTTTTTTGAAATTTTTTATTTTCTATTCATTTATTTATTTATTTATTTAATTTAATTTAATATATATTTTTTTTTTGGTGAAGTTGTAGAGAAGTGGTTTCTGGAATACTCATTCAATCCTTGGTATAACCTTTGAGACGATCCTCAAAATATCACTTGAAATGGAAAAAAGACTTCGGTCGGTGGTACTGGAATTACCATTCCGATGAGCAAGTTAGACTTTTTAGAGAGACTCGCAATTTTTGGTTTCTTCAAGTTTTAGTTTCACATGCCCTTCTCCTGAGCTTCTATCCCCTTTTTATAGGGGTAAACTACCAATAGGTCCTACTTTGGAGACTTATTACCCAATAGGTCCTACTTTGGAGACTTATTATCCATTAAGTCCTATTGATAAATTTATTAAGTGATAAAGATAAATTTATCAGTCTTTTATTTTTATGAATAAATTTATAGTGATAAATTTATCAGTTTCTTTGTTTTTATGAATAAATTTTTAGTGATAAATTTATCACTCTTTTATTTTTATAGTGTTAAATTTATTAGTTAGAATCTGTAGATAAATAAGTCTAGTTAATAAGATTAATTGGTAAGTATCCCTTTTTATAGTGTCATCCTCTCATTCCATGTGACTAGCCTCTCATCATTACCATTTGGGGCCTATCTTGAGACCTCAATCCCGTTAAGTGGGCCCCTGTTGATCCGTACTATTCAGCTTTCACTATACGGCCGGCATATCTTCAATGTTCCCGCCCATTTGGCCTTAATCGGTGTTTGATGACTATCCAACCCAGAAGATTTGGGCCTTATTCGGCCCGAATTGGATAGGCTGGGCTATTGTTTTCCATCCAATGTATAAATTTATTCGACTCTCACATAAGTGGTCTGAGAAAAGTGAAAGGTGACCGTTTGATTTACTGTGATGGAAACATTAAGCTATGTTTGGAAAGAGATATATCTTTCTATTATTATTATTTTTTTCTTTTAATCATGAGGAGATAACACATTCACGTACACAGCTTGACCTATGTCTTGTGCTGCCTTGCAATTACTAAGGGTTGGTTTGGGGTGTCCTAAAAAAGTGCACTTTTTGTCTTTTTACGAAAAGATGTACAGAAAAGTAGAGAGGTGATGTGATGGAAAAAAGATAAAAAGATAAAAAAAATGGATTATATAGTAGATCCCAAACTAAATAATTTCTGCTTTAATATGATTCAGAGTGTAATGATTCTTAATAGGAAAACTTTTCTATGATTTTTTTTTTTTTTATAAAGAAAATGTTTTCGTATTTGATTTTGTCTTTAATATTTGATTTGTGCCTTTTAACAATTTTTTTTTACTGTAATTATGGTGTACTTGATTGATACATTACAGTGTTGCATATTTTTGTTGTTCTTTCTATTATTAAAGGGATTTGCAAGATAGGTTATTGTGATCAGCTCAAGAACTGTATTTTTGTATAAATTTGGAGCCCAATGGAAGATCTAACCCATTTTGTGTGAAGCCTTTCAAGCCTTACGTCGAAATCGAAAGGGTTGCTCTCGTGAACTACGGCAAGGACTATGGGAAGCTCGTCATCATCGTCAAAACCTCTGTCACCATCTTCATTAATTTTTTTTATTGATCTCCATTATCTGTTGATTTTTTTTTATTTACTGATATGTAAATAGCCACTTAAAGATCTGTGATTTTGGGCTGTCAAATGCTCTATGGAAAAAGAAAAAAAAAATGATAATTATATCCAAATAATTTTATCATATTTGTAGAAAATAAATGTTAATGACAATTATTTTTGAAAATAAATATCATAAAGTCATGTGGTCAATTATCGAATTAATTTAATTTTTTAAATTAATACGTGCAAAATAAATAATACAAATCACCAAAATTTGACCTGTTAAAATCTCACATATCCAAACATCTTCCAACATTAAAAGTGGACTAGAGAGGATTTTTTAGCTCAAGCTTGTCTTTTACCAGCCATCACTCACTTAATGCATGCTATATACAGTATGGGTGCGTTTGATTGAGGGGGATAAGAGGGATGATTATTTATTGTGCGGAGTGTAATTTGGGAGAAGCATCCAATCCGACGCTTGTTTTTTTTTTAGTCCACCAGACATGGAGTCCGACCAGGGGATTATACTATCTTAAGAGGGGAGAGGGTGTGGGACAATTTTGGAGGGACTATTTACTGTTGGGATTAGGTGTTGAAATGACCATTTTGACCCTCTACTATTTAATTATGTATTATATTTAGTAAAATTCAATAAAATTTAAGGGTATGTTTGGTTTGTGTTTGAGAGATGTGTTTTAGAGATAAAAAGTACGAAAACATGTTTGGTTTGGTTTTTTGGGAAATTTGTTTTGGAAAATTGTTTTGAGAGAGAGTTTTGGAAAAAGTGAGTGATTTGATGTGTGTGTGAGAGAGATTTGTTTGGAAAACTTGTTTGGTTTGTGTGTTTTGGGAAATTTTTTTGGAAAAATTTGTTTGGTAGAGAAAATTTCTGAAATTTGTTTGTAGAGAAAATTTCTGAAATTTTTTTCAGAAACACAAACCAAACCTACCCTAAATGTCTCAATTTAAAAATAAAATAATTTTATTTAACTTTTTATTGATGTTTTATTTATTTTTTTAAAATAATTTTTTATAGATATTTTATTGATGTTTTATTTTAAAATTTTGTTTATATTTTATTTAATTTCATTATTTAAATGTTAGTCGATGTTTTATTTAATTTCATTGTTTAATTATTATTATTTTTAAAAACAAATTTATTTAAAATTTTAATTTAAAAAATAACATATATTTTTATTGATATTTTATTTATTTTATTTATTTAATTAAAATTTTTTTATTTAATTGTGTAAAAAATAAAATAAAATAAAATTTTTATTTAAACTAGCTAAAAATAATTAAAATATTAAAGATATGTTTAATACTATTATTACTTAGTAAAAAATTGAAAAATAGTAAAATAGTCTTTTGCTCATTTATCCTATCCAGTCGGTCTAACCAAACGTTAGATTCACTAAAAATAATCCTTTCCAGACATCTAATTCCATGAAAAAACAAACACAGGATACATATTCAATCCAACCAAATAGTCCGGGGGATTCACAATCTCAAGACTCAAGTCCGATGGATTCTAATCCCCCCTTATCTAATCTGTCCAATCAAACACACCCTATATGGCTTCGTTTGGCATAAATGGTTTGGGCTAAAACAGTCACAAAAAGATAAAATAAACTAAAAAGCCAATAAGACAAAATGTCACATTCAAACCATAATTATTTTATTTTTTTCTCTCACGTAAGTCAAAAAAAAAAAAAAAAAACCAAAAAGCCCATCCTAAACGAGATTTTTAGCCCCAGGCTAAAATAGCCGAAATGTCAAAAAGTCAATCCATGTCCCAAACAAAGGCTACATATTATTGTCACGTATTTTTGTGATGTATGTTATATATTTTTATGGTCATGCTTCATAATTTTTTGGTAGAGTTACTACAATTTGTAATTCATAAATGATATTATGAATTTTGTGATAATGTTATGTATTTTTGTGATAATGTTACATATTTGTTTGTTAGAAAATGTTTAGATAAAAAAAATGCCTAGCATTACGAGTAACATTACCATAAAATACATAAGTTCATTTTTGAATCATAAATTGTCATAACTCTACTAAAACATTTACATTACATTTACTACAAAAATATGTAATATACACCACAAAAATGCATAACAAGATGCAAATGAGTGTGTACTATAGAATTTCCCTCGGGGTTATTGTACGTCACAAATGTCATAACAAAATCATTTTAAGTCATGATTAAAAATAATAATAAGTCATAACTAAACACTACTTGAGGTATAGGAAAATACATCTTCAATTGTAACTAAAATAATAACCATAATAAGTTATAACTAATATCACAATGAGCTATAACCAAAGATTATAATCAAAATCACTCGAGGCATAACCAAAAAACCTCTTTAGTAATAACCAAAATAAAAAGAAGAAGAGACTAATGAGTTATAATTATGTTATAACCAACACCACAATAGATTAAAATAAAAAATCACAATAGTTATAGCTAGGCATAAGTTATATACCCAAAAATGAGTGTATGTTATAGAATTTTCTAGGTCTTGGTATATTTCTTTTTAAGGATGAGGTTGTCATAAAAAAGTCTCATATTTTTTCCATTTTTTTTGTCTTTAATAAATTTTTGAGCGAATGACACTAATAATTCTCATAGTTTGGAGTTTGTGTTATTTGGGTCATTGACTTTTCAATTGTGATACATTTGATCTTGAATTTCAAATCTCGTTCCAAATAAGGACAATTAAAGACATTGTTGCTCAATTTGAAGGATAAAGTCGTCATATAATTTATTTTGTATTGGTTAACTTATATGTTGTTTGAAATATAATGGTATTTTTTTAATGAATAATATTAGAATTTTTTTGGTTATAAAATTCTGTTTGATTTGGTTTTCAAAATCTATTTTTAGAAAATTTTTCTAAGAAACTAAATATTAAATTGTTGAAAAAAATTAAAAACGCATCATTTTTATATAATTTTATTTTTTGGGAGAGTAGAAATAATTTTTTAAAATAAATTTTTTTGATATTTATTATCATTAAATTAGTTTTATTTTTAAAAAAAATCAAATATAGCGATAATTTTAATATCATTATTAAACCAATCTATTCAATAAAAAATAAAAAATTAAAAACATTTAATATGTTAAACATATCGATTATACATTAAAAATCTAATAACCATCCATTACATGATAACCATCCAAAAATATATATTAACAACAAATACAACTATCTATTACATGATAACATTTAAAAATATCAACAAAACAACCACCCATTATATGATCATCATCCAAACACATACTAAAAATTAATTTGGTAAAAAAATAAAAAAAATAAAAATGTAAAAGATTTATCATTTTTATATAATTTTATCTTTGGTGAGTAGAAATAATTTTTAAAAATTTAAAAATAAATTTTTGACATCTATTTTTGTCAAACTAATTTATATTTGATTAAATTGACGACTTTGTCTTGAAATGAAGTAAAAATGTCTTCAATTGCCCTTATTTAGAGCGAGATTCAAAATTCAGAATGTATCACAATTGAAAGGTGAGGGACCAAAGCTCCAAATTACAGGGGCCGTTATTGTAATTCATCCTAATTGTTTTTCAAAATTATGTCAAAATTTTGTCATTTTTCGGGTTGTCTTGTATAGACGAATGTAAAAAGTAAATTTTTTAAAAAATTCCAAAATAATGAAAAAGCCCAAAATAAGCCAAAATGTCTTCCTTTTTTTTTGGGGGGGGGGGGGGGCGTATTTTTGTCTTTTCTAACTTTTTTAAAATTATTTTAAATTTTGTGGTTTGTCCCATCAAGTTAAATTTAGAAATTTAAATTTTTTAAATTTTTTTTTTAAAATATTCAATAAAAATGAAAAGAAACCAAAAACAGAGCCACCAAATAAACAAATCTCAAACACCCACTATTGCATTTAAGCAATTGATTTTGATCAATATTTATGGAGTCAAAGTGCTCCTTGACGAGTGAAACATGCTATAGGGTTAAGCTCTATAGACATGAGTCAAGACTAGCTTAGTTTTGTAGGCTTTGCATTGCAAATATGAGAGAAGTTATTCGGAATTGGCATGGTGATGTATGATTTTGAAATTTTGTGTTGAGTAGAAAAGGAAGTAGAACTCATGATTTTGTGTTGAGTAATTGAAAAAAAACAAAAAAAATATAATGTATGATGATTAGTGAAGAGTATAGACATGTGACACCCATGAAGTATCAAATAATTTTTCCAAATATGGGATCTAATCAATTATGTTGTCTCATAATCAACTCTTAAATGTTCCTTTTTAAAAAATTAAAAAATCTTAAATTGATGCATCTTCAATTATCATATCAATTTTTAAAATTTTTGACTAAATACAACATACAAGATGAACAACTTATACCACTAAAATTAGATTTGTAATACACCAAAGGTCCAAATAATATCTTATAATCTAAAAATTGGATTGGAGAGGATTTTTCCTTGCTCCAACTTTTTTTAAAAGTTCATTTTATCTACAGTTATGCTACATATCACTAAATTTCTACCACTAACACCATCACTAATGATGTGACAAGCCAAAAAAAAAAAAAACTAAGACACAAAACACATGTGGCAGTGGTGGGACCCACTGCCACGTCCCTAGTGCAACCACTAATTAGTGGTTTGCATTATTTTTCTTTTATCTATGATCTCTCACTTACTAGCTACTTGCCCTATAAGTGAATTTAAAAAGAAAATGTTATATATTACATATTATCTATTATCATTTTGTATTGTCAAATACTTATTAATAGTTACTTTATTTGAAAATAATTACTAAGAAATTAATATAAACAAATGATACCTTGTCATGTATCTAGACTGGTGATATAAAAATGTGAAAATAAGAACAACTGATATATAGGCCTTGTTTAGGAAGTAAGCTATTTTAATAGGCTAGTTTTTGACTATTTTAGTAGACTAAAATTTTTATGCTTGAGAATATAATTAGATTTTTTTTTTTATAGTTGAATGTAATGTTTGTGAGAGAAAAAGTGAAATGATTATAGATTTAATGTGACATTTTGTCTTATTAATTATTTTAACATATTTTATGTTTTTGTAAATTTTAACTAAAAAAAAAACTAAAAACTAAAATCTAACTTGCCAAACTGGCCATAGTGATCCTTACTTAAAATAGTTGCTAGTAATTCACACAATTTTCAAGAAAATGCTAGCATGCACCCATCTTTTTGTCATATCAAAACTACGATTTTTTTATAGTAAAAGTCACATAATTTGTGGTGGTTGTCTTATGTCATTTTGTCTAAAAATTATGAATGAATAAATTTATAAATTTATGGTGTAAGTCAAAATTACATATTATTATGATTATGTTATAAACGGTATAGTGTAAATGTTACAAATTATTTGTAGTAAGAAATATTACGAATCAATTAATAATAAAAGTTACATATTACAATGTTTATTATTAAACATTATAATTATGTTACGTTTACTATGCTGCGATGTATTGTCTTTTTAAGTATATCCACAGTAGATGTGTCAAACTTTATTTCGTATTATGATCAATATTTATGAAGTCAAGTGTTCCTTTTTCACTCATCACACGTTATGGGGTCCAGCTATGTAGACATCAATGAAGACCGATGACTAGTCAAAGTCACTCTAAGTTTGTTTGTAGGTTTTGCATTGCACCTACATTTGCCTAGAAAGCATTTGGGCTCTCCCCTGTTAATAGTCAGCAAGCATTACAACCTTTGTTTTTGAATCTAGGAGCAAAGATGGTCTCTAACAATCAACTCTTTGACCTCTTTTTATTTCTTTGTTTTTTCCAGATTACTTGTTTGCATGCCCAACTATGCACTCAACAACAGACCTCTGCATTGCTCCAATTTAAGCAACAATTTTCCTTCAATAAATCTGCTTCCGATGAATATTACTGTGATGCTGATTATTACGGAATCCATTCTTACCCGAAGATGGAGTCGTGGAAGGAGGGTTCTGATTGTTGCTCATGAGATGGGGTCGCGTGTGACAACAACACAAGTCAAGTAATTGGCCTCGACCTCACTTGCAGCTGGCTCAACGGCACCATGCACCCCAATAGCACCATCTTCTATTACTTTCCTCACCTGCAAAGGCTCAACCTTGCTTTCAATGACTTTGGTATGTCTCGAATCTCATCTAAATTTAGTCGATTCACCAGATTGACACACCTCAACCTCTCTGGCTCTATTTTTTCCGGCAAAGTCCCTATATAGAAGTCTCATTTCTGAGCAAATTGGTCTCGCTTGATCTCTCTTACAATTATGGTTTGAGGTTGGAAGAACCGGGTTTTGAATTACTTGTTCAAAACTTAACCAAGGTAAGAGAACTTAATCTTTATGAAGTAAACATATCTTCAGTGGTTTCCAATTCCTTGCTCAATCTGACTTCTTTAACACACGTCTCGATCTTAGTTCGTGTGGATTGCTTGGAAAATTTCCTGACAGAATATTCCATTTACCACATCTGAATGAGTTGAGTATAGATGATAATCTTGCTCTCACTGGTTATTTTCCCAAGTTTATAAACTTGAGCAGTCCTCTTCAATACTTGTATCTTGAAAACACTAATTTATCTGGAGAACTACCTGACTCAATTGGGAATTTGAAGTCCTTGAAAAAGTTGGGTGCCTTTGGTTGTAAATTTTATGGATCCATCCCTACGTCGCTCGGAAACCTTACAGAAATGACTCATTTAGGCATCAACTATAACAATTTCACTGGCATGCTCCCATCTTCAATTTCAAGCCTTAGAAATCTCGTCTTCTTGTGAGTTGGGGATAATAATTTTGAAGGTAAAATCGTAGATTTTTTACCTAATGTAAAAAGTCTTCCTTATTTGTATATTTGTTCAAATAACTTCAGCGGTCCATTCCCATCATTGGGTGCAAACCTAACAAAACTTCTTGTGTTAGATTTGTCAAATACTCAGCTAACGGGACCTCTTCCATCACAAATAATTGGGCTTCCAAATCTAACGTGGTTAAGTTTAGGTGATAACTTAATCAACGGTACAATTCCATCTTGGGTCTTCAGCTTACCAGCATTGGAATACTTCAATCTCAATAATAACAAATTGACTGGCCATGTAAAAGAGTTCAAATCCACTCATCTAACTATTGTTGATTTGAGCAATAACGACCTACATAGTAGGTTTCCAAGTTCAACCTTCAAACTCGTGAGCCTTATTGGTCTCATTATTTCATCAAATAACTTCAGTGGTGAGCTAGATATGCTTTGTCATGCAGTTTCCCTTCGATTTCTTGTCCTGTCTAGTAATGGTTTTATGCTGTGTTTGGTTGGGGGATTTGGGGAGGGATTTAGAAAGGGAAATGGAAAAGGTTGGTGAAATGTAAATAAAACATGCCTATATTTCACATAGTTTCACATACCTTTTCCCTTTCCCTTTCCAAATCTCTCCCTAAATCCTCAAACCAAACACAGCATTAATGGTTCTATTCCACAATGTTTAGGAAATTTCAGCACATATTTCTCTGTGTTTGATATGCGGAAGAATAATTTTTCTGGCACCATTCCTAATACATTTGTAAAGGGAAATTCCTTTGAAACTATCAACCTTAATGGAAATGGATTTGAGGGGCCAGTACCAAAATCTTTAGTCAATTGCAAAATGCTACAAGTGCTAGATCTTGGATGTAACAAGTTCTCTGACAAATTTCCATATTGGTTGGAAAAACTACATTGGTTGCAAGTTCTAATTTTAAGATCTAACAAATTCCATGGACGCCAGCTTCCAAAGCCAAATTTCCCTTCCTAAACTTGAGAGTTATGGATTTGTCAGACAATTATTTTACTGGTCCATTGCCAAAAACATATTTCAAGAATTTCAATGCAATGATGAATGTCAAAGAAGCCAATTTTGGATTGCAATACATAGAGAAGTCTATTGGTTCTACATATTATTATCATGATTTTTTGACTGTGGTAATTAAAGGATCAACCATTGAAATGGTAAAAGTCTTAACCATTTTCATTGCCATTGATTTATCAAAAAAACAATTTTGAAGGTGAGATTCTAGAAATCATTGGAAGGCTAAATTCAATCCGAGGGCTCAATTTATCTCATAATAGTCTTACAAGTCATATACCAACATCCCTTGATAATTTGACAATGCTCTGTGGTTAGACCTCTCTTCCAATAAACTCACTAGGGAGATCCCTCAACAACTAAGGAATTTGATATCCCTTGAAGTCTCGAACCTTTCGCAGAATCAACTAATAGGCCCAATACTACAAGGTAACCAATTTGATACATTTTTAAATGATTCCTACATTGGCAACTTAGCATTATGTGGACCTCCGTTGTCAGGTACATGCAGTGACCCTAGGACACCACAACAAGAAGACGATACGTATTCTTTAAGTGGATTCAATTGGTACGTCATATTGTCGGGTTATGGATGTGGGCTAGTATGGGGATTTGTTATGGGATATCTTATGTTCTCTGGAGGAAAACCTCAATGGCTTGTGAGGGTCATTGAAGGTGAACAAAACGAAAGCAGAAAGAGATTTAAAAAGCATGCTCACATGAACAGAGGAAGGTGAAATTAGTGAATGCAAGTGGTGTCCTTTGGTAAGTATTACAATGAATTTCTTCATTCTTTTGCTTGATCATGAATAACTATGGCTTGGTTATGGTTGTTATCCAGTCTATTTTTAGTTTCTTAGCAGTTTGTTTGTATCATGCATAATAAAGCTAGTTTATTTCCCTTGATGTTTATACAAAGCACTTGATTGGAAATCATATGCAAAAAATTAAAAAAATAAAATCATGGTCGTATTAAATGAGTAGTGAAAATAAAGGTTTGTTATTGAATCTAATAGCTGCAATTGAAAAACGTACAAGACTTGGACACTTTTTTAATAGTTTATTATTTTTATTTTTTTAATCCTAAACTATAGTCACTTTTTCTACTTCATTTTTAAATTATTAATTGCATCTATTAAGTCTTTATTGTTCATGATTTCAGTTCATATGGTCCGATTGGAGACAATTTGTCCAAATCATTAATGCTAAAAATATAATCTAATGGTTAAAAAAATAATTTTACAATTTAGACAATCAAACACCCATATTTCTCTCTACTTCAAATAATGAAAAAGAAAATGAGTGCTTGGTTTGGTAAATTTACACCGACCTCTCCTAATTACAGTGGGTTAACACTTAGCTTATCTTTATCAGCAATTCATTAGTTATATGGATGAAAAAATAATATGTTTACCTTGTTTGGTTTAATTCACTTTTCAAAAAATTGAATTTTTTTTTTTCCCTTTTTAGTGAATTTTTTTAAATATTTTACGCAAATTTTATATTTCTTAAATACATCTAATTCAGATACACTTAAAAAGTATCATATTTGGGAAAAATAAAAATAAAAAATTCACCAAATACAAAAAATACAAATATATATATATATATATATATATTAAAATTCAATACATTTTCATATTTTGTTATACAGTAAACTATAGTCACTGTTTTTTACTTCATTCCTAAATTATTAGTTGCATCCATTTATTATTTCTTATTTCAGTTCATATGGTCTAATTAGAGACAATATTCGCAAATCAACAATAGTGAAAATTTAATCTAATGGATAAAAATAATAATTTAAGAATTTAGAAAATTTGAATCGTACAACTAAACCCCTATTTTTTCTTATTCACACTTACTAGACAGCTCACCCTTTACAACCAAACACCTCTATCCCTCTTTACCCCTCATCTCAAATAATGAATAAAACAAATATGTTTTTGGTTGTATAGTTTAGAGTAAATTACATAGATCTCTGTTAAAATTTGAAGAAAACAAGCCCTCTTTTATGTTTTTGCTTTCTATTATTAATATGGGAAAGAGTTTTATCTAATTTACTGTTGAATTACAAGTGTGATAATTGGTTCATAAGATACATTATAGGTCTTAGTTTGATGATATAAATCGTACAATTTGTATATATATATATTTTTTTGTAGATCATTTAGGATAAAATTTTGACTAATGCCATAATTGTGTCCATATAATTGTTTTCATATTGGTCTTTAAAAAAATGGATGGACAATTTCAAAATTATACTTGTCATTCGTTTTAACAAATATAATGAAATCATATAGTTATGAATATAATGAATCTAATTTTTTTTTTAAATTATCAAAATAAGATATGCGGTGGCTCTATAAACTCCAACAACACCCCTCTAATAAAACTGTGGATGGGAGAGAATCCTCCCCATTAAAATTGAGAAACACCGAAAATGTTTTCGTTGTTTTCATTTTTTGTTTCATTGTTTTCATACATTAATTGAAGCTATCTAATAAGCATATATATTGGTTTCAAAATATATTTGGGTGACATGCATGTCAAATCCAATATGATCAGGAAATTCAATAACTGTAGCAATCTTTGATTTGTGTGATGTAGTTGTGGTGCATTTCAATTTGATCTAAGCAGCGTAGCTTTTGGAGTTATGGCGAATTTTGGTCAAGCTGATGCATTACACAATGCTGGGAAGTTGCAAATACAATATCAAAGGTTAGAATGTATATATATGCTAGTGGGTGTGTGTCTACTTGATGAGTGTATTGTTAAATCTGTAAAATATAAATTTTAATTTTGATTTAAAAATAAATATGTTGTGTGCTATTTAAGTAGTAAAGATATTATTGTTTCCGATACTGAAGATCTTGGATTGGAACCTTTTGCTTGGTTCATATTTTCTCGTGTTTGGAATAATAGAAAACGAAAGTCAATGAAAAATATTTTTTATCATTAACAAAAAACAAGCTTATTTATATATGAAATGTTTTTCACTTTTAAAAGGTAAAATATATTTTCTGAACAGTCTTATTAATGTCACTATACTACCACCGCTACTCTTACCTCTACCACCACACCATCATCACCACGGCCACCACCACTGTCATCGTTGCTATCACCGTCATCGCCGTCCCACCACCATGCTACCACCTCTACCTTTACTTTCATTCTACCACCACCACCAAACATAAGAAAATATTTTCTACCTAAACAACGAAGCATAAATTTACAATTGCCAATATTTGGCCATGCATGCACTTTCTCTCTGCATCTCACATGTTAATAAGGCCCAAAAATGACATTTTCATTTGGCAATTTGTTATAAAAAAATAATGAATAAAAAATTGACATTTTTATTTGACAATTTGAGATCCGTTTGATTCACTATAGTTTAGTGTTGAGAGTGTCACTGGTCATTTACTCCATAGTTATTGGCAGCTAGTATGTTGTTTCTCAAAATCTGATGCGTGGAAATTGGTGATAGTGTGCTTCGGGAGATTAAGGTCTCATTTGGTAATCTTCAATTTTAGTTAAAAAGTTAAAATTTTTTTATAAATTGTCATATCACTCTCTTTACTTTTCTGCATATCTTTTTTTTAAAAAATTAAAAAATTACCAAAATAATCTATTCCAAAATGAGACCTAAGGGACAACAATACACTTTGTATTGTTGTTTGTATAGTGTTGCAGATTGTCAATTCAATTTGGGTGGATTCATTTGGTTAATAGTTGTAATGATTGGATTTTGTTAATATATATTTATAAAATTATTACATAATTTAATTGGATGGTTGTTGAACCACGTGATTAGTATTTTTTTTATTATTTTATATTAAAAGATCATTCGTCAATGGGTTTATGATAATTAAAACACAGTTTTTAATTTGTCACACAAGTTCAGAGTGAAATTTGTGTCTCTCGAGTTGAACATCTTATTTTTGTAAAATTTTAAAAATAGTTGTATAGCCAAACATTATGAAAATTTCACGAAGTGTTTATGCATGAGTATTTATTTTCTGAAAATTTACGAATTGAACAGTGTTCAGTTTAATTTATAACAGAATTTTTGTGTTGAGATTTGATGTTAGAATCATGACTTGAGGTAAAATTTATTGAGTTTAGTTTTATATATATTTGGAGCATGTTTGGTTCATGGGTGGAAATTTAATTCAAGAGCCATAATTTAGAATCAATCTAATTTGGGTTCATGTAACGCATGTTTATCTGCTTGGTTCTTTTTAATTATATGAATGGAAGATACCACTTCGAGAGTTGTTATTATTTATTATACTGTATTATAATAAATGTTTAAAATGTAAATTTATGGTGTGTTTTATTAAATGAAAAAATATATTTTGTGATAATAAAAATTATATTATTTTATATTACAAAATATTAAAGTGTTATTAAAATGATTTTAATTGATATATATATATATATATAAATAGATCAATATTTGAATATAAAAAAATATATAAAAATAAATAAACAAAGAGGCAACCCATGTGGGGCTGCTCCCATCCCTTTTCCTTTATCTTTTCTTTTCTTTTTCCTCTTCATTTTTTTTTGCGGGGGGTAAATTACGCTCATCTTCCATGAGGTTTTTAATAATTACAGGGACATCTTCTATATTTTTAATAATTACAAAAATTACCCTTACTTTTGAAGCTATAATTAAGATTTCTCCACCGTTAATCTTCTGTTAATTTATTTAACAGAATATGATGACGTCATGCTTGTAACGCCCTGAAATAAATGCCATAAATCGATTCCCAACAACATATACATAGTGACATAAACAAAATAGTAATCTTTCATTAATCAGAATTGATATACAAAACGTGACACATGCCTTATACATTCATAAATGGTTCATCCTAAATCTGCAGCATGTGTTACAAGTAGTAATAAGAAATGAAAGTTAAACAAATATTCATATGCTCTAAAGGCTTATATCTTCCCAAGGCTGTGCCTGGTTACCACAAAAGTGATACAAATCCAATACAAATAAAACCCTTGGCTTAAATCAAAACGATAACATAATAAACAAAAGAAGCTTTCAAAATAGGGTGAGTCAAAACCCAGTAGAAACAATCTAACACAATGTATGATTCTTAACAAAAACATAAGTATGATATGCATATACAATGCCCATGATAAAAGCATTTGTATTCTGACAAGATCATAATATGTCAAGCTTCATATTTCAAGCCATTTTATCTTAATTCATTTCATGACAATTCATTTCACCTCAATCCATGAGTCAAGTCCATTGTTATCCAAACCACCCAACTGAGGCTATAACTCTGTGGTTCTCTAACCAATACAATCATTACATAAACACTTCAAATTTGCCATTTTACAAAAATTTCCTCGGTGGGATCGGCACCCATGTATACCCGCGGTTTTCAGGACTTTAACCTTAGACACACATGCCAACTTAATTCAATGGAGTCCATCCACTTTCTTCTCCCAAACATAGAGTACATTCCATTTCTCCTCCCAACATCATACATAGACAATGTATTTAAAGCACAGTCATATTAAATGACAATAAATAAGAGATTGGTTCCAGTTCACCTAATCCTCATGCAATTTCTACAACAATTATAGTTATCCTCCACCGATAGCCCAAAACAGATATACAATCTCCATGACAGATAAATTATCCAAATTTTCATAGGTGAGAGATGATACACATCCAACTCCACCATTTATACACACATTCATCTAATTTCACATCCCCAATACCAATTTCATTATTTATACAAAATAATTATTTGAAACATCGTAACTGTCACGCCCTCAAAAGAACAACATTAAACCCATCAATATAGACATGCATAGATATATAAAAGATCCACATTCTTCTATTCATCAGAGTTTCATTACAAAAGGTATTACATGTTAACAACAAAAGCAATGCCCTAGAGGCTTACAGCTTTCCAAGTTAACATTTGGTTACAAAAAAAAGAGAGTACTAACTCATCTACACCTTAAGCCCTTGGCTTGAATTTACATGTAATACATCAAAAGAAAATAGACAACAAAAGTCCGTCAGCCTCAAGCCTCCCAAGCTATGTCCTTGGAGGTGGCATGCTACCTGTACCTGAAAATGATGTTCCCATATAGGGTGAGCCACAGCCCAGTAGAAATACACTAAACCAAATATGAACAATGACTAAAAGATTAGCAGTAGATAGATGGCCAACACTGATACTTCCACTTACAACATTTTACAGTTTCATTTTCCATTTCCTTTCAATTCTTAAAATTATAACCATGGCTCAGAACACGCCAAATAACTTATCTGAGGCAAGAATCATATTAAACCTTTTCCCATTTCATATTAGATAAGCATACAAGCTATATCAACACATAAACAGATATGCATAAGAGCACTATCACACTTCCAAAGACAAGCATATGAGCTGTGTCAACACATCACTAGATAAGCATATGAGCTCTATCTATGGAGTCCATCCCCTGTCTCCTCCCAAACAACATCCGGTTTAGAGGTCCATCCCCTATCATCCCCTAAACCGTGGAGTACATCCCATATCTCCTCCAACACAACACAATGCATATAAACAATAATTATACACATCCCAATCAATACATAAAATTAATGTATTCTTTCAATTGTCACAGTCAATGACACATTCCAATGATCAGTTTTAGTCTGCCTAATCATCATGCATTGTCTGCAACAATCAAGACTATCCTTCACCGATAGCCCAAAGCAGTTATTTCTATACAGAATATAAATGCAACAAATGGATATATAATCAACATTTCAATTCGGTGAGTGACAAGTATTTCAACTACACCCTTTAACCCCATACACTCCCATTCCCAACATTTCCACTTCAATTCCTCATTTCCCACAATTAATTATCCCAATTAATTAATCAATGTTATTAGGGCATTTTCCATAATTAACATTACAACCCTTAGGTTCCACTTTTGTCAATGTGCCAATATTCATTCCATTTCTCTATACCCAACATGCTTCTAGGTTCACTATAAATAAAACCCCAACTTTTGTCAAATTACACAAAAGCCCCAAACTCTCTCAAAATTACGCAACAACCCCCAACGTCTCAAAATACCAAAATTTAAAGACAAAGTTCATAAAGAGGAGTAGGATATCCCTACCTCAAAGCTAGAGCTCCAACGGAGATGAAGACCAAAACCAAAACGCTCCGAACACCGAAATTTTTAGATTAAAATGTAGCCCTCGACGATCCACACAACTTTTACAAAGGCCCAAGGTGAGGAAATCACTCCTACTAGATCAAATCTAAGAGAGAGGGTAAGGTTTTAGAGAGAGGAGCTCTCAAATCTGAATTTGGGAAAGTAAGAGAGAGAAAGTGTGTTGAAAAAGTGATCCAAAAAGTCGGATCCCGTGTTTATGTAAAATCGCCCGCCGGCGTGGAAACCCCGCTCGGCGCCACTCTGAACTCCCGCTTGGCGGCAAACTCCCCGCTCGGCGGATGCACACTCCCAGAATCTCGACATACCAGGTCCCCGCTCGAGTGCCCAACTCTCCGCTTGAGCGTCACTCATAACCTCCCGCTCGAGCGTACCAATCCCCCGCTCGAGCGTCCAACACTACACAGGAAATATTGGATGAGTGTATTCCCCGCTCGAGCGCCAAAACCCCCGCTCGAGTGTACCAGCAACAATAAGGTTCCCGCTCGAGCGTCAACAGCTCCACTTGAGCGGACAGGCCAAAATCTGGGCAACTAGTTTTGGTTTCTAAACTCAACCAACCCGTACAAACCGGCCCAACACATCCCACAACTCAAATACAAGGTAGGAAGGGATGTAAACAAGATAATAATCAATTACTAACATCCATGGACACATGTTCGGATCACTATTCAACAAGGGTTAAACTCGAGATCGCTATAGTAACACTTTGGAGGTTTTAATCTATTGAAAGGTGTGTTTAATATCTTTATTTTTGTTTTGGGAGTCTTTGGAGTTGTTGTATATTGGTTTTGAAGGAGTACAATCCGATTTAAACTTGTTGGGTTTGTTCGTTCGTGTATGTTCTTGTCAAAAAGTTCCTTGGAAACTTAGGTATTCTGTTTTGGGGTCGACACTAGCCTTCCTAAGAGTCGACCCTAGCATGTTGTAATGTTTTTGGAGGTGTTACTGGAATATAGGGTCGACACCAGCCTTCTTAAGGGTTGACCCTCACCTGTTGGTGAAGTTTCTGGAGGTGTTGTTGGAAAATAGGGTAGACACTAGTGTGGGGAGGGTCGACCCTCTTATGTTGCAGAATTTTTGTGTTAGTTGCTAGAAAATAAGGTTG
The DNA here is from genome assembly GCA_025200525.1 of Camellia lanceoleosa. NCBI lineage: Eukaryota > Viridiplantae > Streptophyta > Magnoliopsida > Ericales > Theaceae > Camellia > Camellia lanceoleosa. Next base: position 70,113,282 of record CM045764.1, read on the forward strand.
ACCCCCTGCTGTCCAAGGGTCGACCCCCTCCTGTCTAAGGGTCGACCCCCTTGCTTGTTGCCACATTGTCTTTTCTACCTAAAGGGTTGACCCCCTTGCCCAATGGTCGACCCCTGCGTGTTTTTTTTCAGAATCTTGGGGTCCGAATGGGCTGTACTTTTGGGGGTTTTTGGACTTATCTTTTTCATTGACCTTAGGGCTATTATCTATTACTATAAATAGACCCAAACCACACCTCTCTCATAATTTTCTCCTATTTTTCCTCTCAAAATCGAGAGTCTCTCTCTCTTTCTCTCAAAAACTCATTTTTCCCACTTCAATCCTTAGATCTACACTCTTAGAGGTGTCTTCTCACCTTGATCCCTTGACATAACTTGAAGATCTTGTCAAGGGCTCTCTATTGGTCCGAGAAGTTCATGGCTTTGTCAACCTTGAGTTTTTCGAGTTTTCTTCCTCACAACTTAAGGTAAGGACACTTTTACCTTAGTATTTCTTTTTTCTAAAGGGATTTCATGGTATGGTTGTGATTTGTGAGTTAATTGGAGAGTATTATTGGATCAATCTCATGTTTTACATAAATAAACCATTTTACTTGACTCTTGTTTGAGATTTCTTTACTCCCTCTTTTCAAAACATGTATATAAAAGTTATTACAAGCCATATCTATAATAGAGGAGAAAAACCCCCAAATTTGGTAAAAACCCTAGATTCTCCATTTGAGTTAAAAGCACCACATTGAATGGGGAATTTCCTTGATTCATGAAATATTGTGAAAAATAATAGATAAAGGATGTGGATGTTGATATAATAAAAGAATTGTGGCTTGGATGTTATTTGTTTTCCTTAAATCTTGTGTTGTATTCAATTCTTGGGTAATTTTGGATGGTTGTTGATGGAATAAAATATGAATGAATTGTTAATTGTGCATGAGTCCGGGTAAGAGTCGGTTTTCCAAATGTGGTGTTGTGTTGGTATCCGCACGGGGAGTTTAAAAAGGTGCCCAAATGCCCTGTCTAGGCTTATCGCTAGACGAATGTGGGAAAAATGTTTTTGGGTGTCTACACAGTCCTGCCATATGATAGCCGGCAAAAGTGAAAAACATATGGTTTTCTTTGGGGTACCCACTCCCTGCCGTATAATAGCCGGCAAATGTGGGGGGTGGTTTTAAAAACAAAAGTAAAGGGTGTTTTAAATTGCACTCTTACAGGTGGACTCATGGTTTGCATTCTATGGTTGTGAATGTTTGATTGGTGTGCTTGATGACATGAATAGTCACTGTTATTATTATTTGGTTGTCATGGATTTGTATGTTTGTTAAGGATTACATGTAAAGATAAATTTCCATGTAATGTTTGGTCGCAAAGATACTATAATCTTCTTTGAAGGATTAAATACTCTGTTAAATGTGTTCCTACTAGGCCTATAGCTCAACCCTATCTTATCTTTTTTAGGAAATGATGGAGTTCCACCTCCCTGAAGGGTTGGTCAAGCAATAGCTCCTTTTTGGAAAAGTTGATCCATGTGTATTTTGTTATTTCGAATTGAAATTTTTGTAACAAGACTATTAATTTATTTTGTTGTAATTGTACACACTAGAAGCTTATATTTTGTAAGACCACCTAATTCGTTGAACTGGAATACGACTTCTAAACATTATGGAAATGTATATGGTGAATTGTAACCTCTTATCTCTTAGTTCAATGAGAAGGTGGACTTTTTGGGTATATTGTTGAATTTGTTTGGGCATATTCTTGTGGAAAAATTTCAGGGCATTACAAATGGTATCAGAGCCATAGGTTAGAATACCTCGGGCTCGTGGGAAGTGACGTGTGTCACAATAGGGTCCCTAGGCTAGGACGTAATGCTTAGGATGTCTTGTGTTATGTGTTTTCATGTGACTATGTCGATATGGGGTTAGAATCCTATGATATGGCTTTTGTTCGTTACATTCATCGAAATCCTTTTGGAAAGGCACTTGATCACTCTTCTTTCCACTTGGAGGTCCTTGATTGCCATGGAACTAGCTAATATTTTAGGATGATAACTCACACGTGCTTTTATGTGGTTGTATGTGTGATTGTTTGGATTATTCTATGTGAAAGTTTCTGTGTTTACTTGGTGTATAAGTGTAAGGATTAAATATGGAGCACTTAAGTGAGGCAAGTTGGCCTTGAATTTAATATTGTCTCTACTTCTTATAGATGTTTGGATGTGTTAGAGCACGCGGTAGACCTCGTCGGGGAGGCAGGAATATTCCAGCCTAACCCGAGATCCCTCCACAAGAAGGAGTGGGTCAAAATAATATACCCATTCCACCAACCCAAGAAGCTATGGGGACCTTGGCTAGGAAAATGGCAGGGGCTCTACGAGAATCCATGGAGATATTGAGAGCTGGGGAAGCGGTTAGAACAATTGATGGAGAAACAAAAGCTTCCTTTTTGAAAAAGGAGCTCTTTTGATCCAATCCCGCCGAGTATAACGGCAAGCCTGATCCGATGAAAGCTGACGAGTGGTTGGAGCAATTGGTCAAGTCCTTTGAGATCTTAGACATTCGAGAAAATGAATTGTGGGTGGCATTAGCGGCCTACCAGTTGAAGGGGGAGGTCGGGCAATGGTGGAAATCCATAAAGAATACGGTTGAACATACTTAGGAAGCATTTGTGCAAGCTTTCCAAGATAAATTCCTCCCTCCCACGACTAAGGAGCGGTTGAGGAAGCAGTTTGAGGAGTTATTACAATTAGATACACCAGTGGCGGAGTTTGAAGCCAAATTTACTAGCGTCTCACGTTTTGCACCTTAATTAGTGTCAACAGAAGAACGAAGGTGCCTTGAATTTGAGAAAAGGTTGAGATCGAAGATCCTAATGAAGGTGGTTGGCAATATGATACGTGATTATGACTGTTTAGTTGATGCAGCAGCTCATGTGGAGATTACTGTAGAGGCCGAAAAGACAAGACAGAGATCGAAGAGAGTAGGACATTCTGATGCTAGGGGTGACACGAGTTCTTCAAAGAGGTCGAGGGGTTCATCATCATCCTTTCAATCACCTCTACCACAAGCCAAATCCATTAGTTCTGTGATGAGTGGAAGTTCGGGAAGCATGACCCAAGTTGTTGGTGCCCTGTTATAGATGTGGCCAAATGGGTCACAAGGCTGCAAAGTACGGACAGAAAAGTGGAGCATGGTCCCAACCTATGCGTCCACAGGGTCAATCTCAGAATAGGAGCCAGCCCCAATCTTGTTACCAATGTGGTCAGTCGGGACATTTGAATAAGTTCTGCCTGCAAAAAGTAAGGACTCCGAGTATAGCAGAGTCTAGACAGTCAGGAGGTTTACAGATGGGTCAGGGAAGAGGCAATCTTATCAGCCAGCTCAGTCAGGACAAGCATCCAGGATAGTTCAGGGAGCCACGTTTGCTCAATCCGCACAACAAGCTTATGTTCAGAGAGGTGATGTAGGGGAGCAGAGGTCACAGGGAAGAGTGCACGCTGTCACCGCTTCTGAGCAAACGTCGGGGCCATCAATTGTGAGAGGTACATTTCTCATTTTCAATACTTGGGCTAATGTGTTGATTGACACTGGAGCATCACATTCATTTATTGCCACATCTTTTGTATCATTGTTAGGGTTAAAGAGTAGGCAACTGCAATCTTCACTTACAGTGAAGTCATCAGTTGGGGGTAAGGTCATTCTAACCTAGGGATGTCAGGGGTGTGTAAGTGAGGTGGTGGGCCGACAACTTCCGTTTAATTTTGTCCTGTTGGAAATGTCGGGTTTTGACGTTATTCTTGGTATGGATTGGTTGTTTATTTACTAGGCGACCATAGATTGTTATCGAGAGAAAGTTACGGTGTGCACTCCAAGCAGTGATCGTTTCACATTTCTGGGAGACAAGTACGGTAGATCCTTACCCTCCTCATACTATCCACATGGCCGGGGCCAGTTTAATTCTCTTTTAACTACCTTTTTGGATGATGGAGGTGGTGTAGTCCGGGGCGAATTTTCAAAGGTAGTATGTGAATACCTCGATGTCTTTCCTGACAATCTTACAGAATTACCTCCTCATAGGGAAGTAGAGTTCACCATAGACTTGCTTCCGGGTACGGCACCTATCTCCTTGTCACCATACAGATTTGCCACAGCTGAATTGGTGGTTCTGAAGGAACAGTTGTAAGAGTTACTTAGTAAGGGCTTTATACACCCTAGCACCTCACCTTGGGGAGCCTCGGCGTTGTTTGCAAAGAAGAAGGACGGATCCTTAAGATTGTGTATAGATTATTGTAAATTGAATCAACCCACTGTCAAGAATAAATACCCTTTGCCCACGATAGATGATCTCTTCGATCAACTTAAAGGCTCTCGTTGTTTCTCCAAGATAGATTTAAGGTCGGGTTATCATCAAATTCGAGTTAGAGAGGAGGACATCCCCAAAACTGCTTTTCGTACCCCATATGGTCATTATGAGTTCTTGGTTATGCCCTTTGGGTTGACTAATGCTCCAGCCACATTCATGGATTTAATGAATAGGGTCTTTCGGGAGTTTCTTGATAAATTTGTGGTCGTCTTTGTAGATGATATTCTTATCTATTCACCTTCTGAAGAGGAGCATGAAGGGCATCTTCGTATTATCCTGCAACTTCTTAGGGAGCACCATTTGTATGCAAAATATGAGAAATGTGAATTTTGGCTTTCCGAAGTGAAGTTCTTAGGTCACGTAGTTTCAGGAGACGGAGTTATGGTTGATTCTTCAAAAATAGAAGTTGTGCAGAATTGGGAGCAGCCTAAGAATGCCTCAGAAGTTCATAGCTTTCTGGGCTTGGCCGACTACTACCGCCAATTTGTAAGAATTTCTCATCTATAGCATCACCATTAACTAGATTGACCCGTAAGGGAGTAAGGTTTGTTTGGGGCGAAACTTGCGATAATGCTTTCCGAGAACTAAAACTTAGATTGACCACTGCTCCAATTCTCATCATTTCAGAACAAAGTTTAAGTTATACGGTATATTGTGATGCTTCTAGAGAGGGGTTGGGATGTGTTCTAATGTAGAAGGGTAAAGTGACAGCATATGCCTCGCGTCAACTAAAGACGCATGAAAGGAACTACCCAACACACGACTTAGAACTAGTCGTTGTTGTTTTTGCCTTGAAATTGTGGAGACACTATCTGTATGGTGAGAAGTTTGAAGTTTTCTCCGATCATAAAAGCCTCAAATACCTATTCTCCCAGAAAGACTTGAATCTTCACCAACGGAGATGGATGGAGTTTCTAGAGGACTATGATTTTGAAATACACTACTACCCCGGTAAAGCCAATGTAGTAGCGGATGCTTTGAGTAGAAAATCGGTAAGTACGATCGCTAGTCTAGTGATAAGGGAATGGAAGATGATAGAGGATGCCAATGAATTTGCTTTACAGCTCAGTGAATCTCCAGAAAAGGCTACCCTCTTCACCACCATCGCCCAACCTACCCTTGTTGCAAGAGTAGTTGAAGCACAACTAGGTGATCCAAAAGTGCATGCAATTAAAGGGAGAATTCTTCAAGGGAAGGAAAAGAGAGGTTTAAATATTCATGTAGATCTAGTGTTCGTTACCTCGACCGATTGTTTGTAGCTGAATCTATGAGAAATGAAGTTTTGAGGGACTTCCATCATTCCCGCCTAGCTGTGCATCCCGAAGGCACTAAAATGTACCATAACCCGAGTCGTCAATTTTGGTGGAGGGGTATGAAAAAGGATGTAGCCTCATTTGTGTCTAAGTGTTTGACATGTCAACAAGTTAAGGCTGAACACCAAAGACCAGCGAGATTGCTATAACCTCTTCCGATTGCTGAATGGAAGTGGGAACACGTCAACATGGACTTTGTTTCTGGCCTTCCTAGAACTCAAAGAAGTAATGATGCAATATGGGTGATTGTGGATAGACTTACTAAGACTGCTCGCTTCCTCGCCATGAGCATGGGAGATTCCATAGAGTTTCTAGCTGAACTTTACATCCGTGAGATTGTTCACCTCCATGAGGTACCAGTGAGTATAGTGTCTGATAGAGACCCTCGCTTTACAGCCAGGCTATAGCAAAGCATTCAAAGTGCCTTGGGTACTCAACTGAATTTTAGTACTACTTTCCACCCCTAGTCCGACGGGCAATCCGAACGTACTATTTAGATTTTGGAAGACATGTTGAGGGCATGTGCACTTGATTTTAAAGGGCCTTGCGAGAAACACCTACCCTTAGTTGAATTTGCTTATAACAATAGCTACCAAGCAAGCATAGAGATGGCACCTTTTGAGGCATTGTATGTGTCACGACCCGAACCCGCCCCTATGGGTTAAGGCCATAACCGACCAGTAATCACGAGATTACCTACGGCCTCAAACCAAATAAAACAAAACTCATCAGAGTAAAGGGCCAAACGGAAGCAAATTTGAAACTCTGTCCATAGAGCTGTGCTTATATGCACACCATAACATTCCAAACATTTATATGTTAATAACTCACATCAAAATATGTACTAACACAGAACACTGTACATACAGGATCATACAAGTTTAAGTCAGTCGAACCCAAGACTTATATACAAAAGTAGTTCAATGCTTTCGCCAACATAACAAAACTATGAACAAAGGACAAAGGCGAAGACAGTCTCGTGCGTGAGACGTTTGGGCTGACTCCTCAAAACTTTGATTGTTTCTCACAATTTCACTGAGGCTGGTTCTGGACGTCCCTTGGCTCACCTACATGTACATGAATGAGCGTGAGTGAAAGCCCAGCGAATAATATAAAATAAGGAAGATACATAAGCAATCCTTGAAACAGTTACAGCAGACGGCCTTTGGCCCAATCACTTGTATCAATTGGCCTTCAGCCTAATCATTTATGTCAATCGGCCTTCGGCCCAATCATTTATGTCAATCAGCCTTCGGCCCAATCATTTATGTCGATCGGCCTTCGGTCCAATCATTCATGTCAATCAGCCTTCGGCCCAATCATTCATGTTAATCGGCCTTCGGCCCAATCATTCATGTCAATCGGCCTTCGGCCAAATCATTTATGTTAATCGGTGTCCACCATTCAAATTAATGAACTTACAAAACTTACATAGAAGTAAACAATTGGACAACAACATATTTCAAATATATTGTTAAGATATTACTCACAGTGATCGGCTTGTGGATTTGCCCTGGAGCTTGACCCTACACATCATATAGCACATATTGGTCACAAACGATTCAATCCGTTCTTTAATTCACATATTCCTCTTTAGGCTTCATTCTTAGCTCTTTAACTCAATTACAATGCTTAATGCATGCCTAAGAGTGCTTGCAAGTGAAAGAGAACAGAAAACGAAACACAGAATATACTTTTAAAATTTCAGAAAACAGGGTCCCCGCTCGAGCGTGGGATTTCCCGCTCGAGCGGACCTATTAGGTTTGCAAAAGTGCTGGTTGTATCATTTTTACGCTCGAGTGGAAGTTCATCCTACATAGCTCCCCGCTCGAGCGTGAACTTCCCCGCTCGAGCAGGCACCATGCCTACAAGAAAATACTGGGAGCTCGTATTCCCCGCTCGAGCAGCGGTTCCCCCGCTCGAGCGGACGTCAAAGTTTCTGGGTTTTCCAGCAATGTTCTTGAGCTCAATTTCAACATTCCAACCAACATTTCTTGCATGCCATGGTTTAAATTTCAAATATATTTATGCTATCATGATACAAACACCCAATTACATCAATATGGAGCTCAATTTCATGAATCAAACACATGCATGTCCCAAATTGATACCAAACTCATTTCCATCATAACACATTTATGCATTCAAAGCTCCTATTCTCATAAATTGTACATGCATGTGATGTATTACTCTTATTCTCAACTTAGATGATACAAATGGTGCTTACAACATGAGCTTTAACCAAAACTCTACATGAATCATGTATTTCAAGCTCAAACATGCAAATTCAAAACAATTTCTTACATGCACGCACATATTGGCCCTCAATTCAACAAAACCAATTCAATTTCATCATGCTCAATTAAATTCATGTTCTTGACCATTATCCCAATTTGAATTCACAAAATTACAACTTAATATTCATGAACCCACTTACCTAGAGGCATTACTCTTCCCAAATTATGGTCAAATCTAGAGTTTAATCCTCTAATCTTCACAAAATTGAGCCAAACACCCAACTCTCCTTCTTTCTCTCTCTCTAGCCGACCCTTCTCTCTTTTTCTTGAGTTAGAATCAGCCAAGTGAAGCTAAGGAGAGAAATTGAGTGTATAAAGGCCCCTTATAAGCCCCCATTCAACACATTATTTAATAATAAACAATTGAGCACTTTATGATTGATTAAGTCAATTTAATCTGATCCGAATCAATTTCCAAATTAATTTCACCGTAGGCTCTAAAAATCATGCCAATCACAATGGCATAATCAATTTCGGGTTCTGTGGCCGATAATGCCTTCAATTTAATTTCCAAAGTAGATAATCAAACAGATATTCCTACGGTGAACAGATAGAAATTCAAAACCACATATTTTCACATAATGGCACACAAAATCATATCAAACACATAATCACATTCATATTAAGGACCAATTATCATACTACGGGACAGGGATATTACAGTCTTTCCCCCTTTAGGAAGTTTGGTCCTCCAAACTTATTTTGCCTTCGTCGGGAAACAAATATGGGTAGTGTAGTTGCATTTCCTCCTCTTTTTCCCATGTAGCATCCGTCCCATAGTGTTATTTCCATTCCACTTTCACCATTGGGATGGACTTGCTTCTCCACTGTTTCACTTGCCTGTCAACAATTCGTTCCGGCCATTCGGCGTATTCCATATTCTCATCTAAAGCTACCCGGTGATGATCAATCACATGAAACGGGTCTCGGAGGTAACCCCCCAACATCGACACATGAAACACATTGTGGATTTTCTCAAATCCCGGTGGCAAAGCAACTCTATAGGCAACCGGACCAAGCCTTTCCAAAATTTGAAACGGCCCAATGTAACGGAGCGACAACTTGCCCTTCTTTCCAAACCTGACTTGGCCTTTCATTGGGGACACACGAATAAACACATGGTCACCGACCTCATACTCAAGAGGTCTTCTTCGAACATCTGCATAATTCTTTTGTCGGTCCTGAGCTGTTTTGAGCCTTTGCCGAATGGTTTTGATCTTTTCAGAAGTGTCTTGCACAATTTCAGGCCCAAGTAAAGCTCTATCCTCGACTTCTGTCCAACAAATTGGTGATCTACACCGCCTACCATACAAAGCCTCGTACGGTGCCATACCGATGCTGGAGTGGAAGCTGTTATTGTATGCAAATTCTACAAGTGGCAAATAGTCTTCCCAACTCCCCTGAAAATCTAAAGCACACATTCGAAGCATATCTTCCAAAGTCTGTATTGTTCATTCTGATTGCCCATCTGTTTGTAGGTGGAATGCAGTACTGAACCTTAGTTCTATCCCCATAGCTTCTTGCAAACTTTTCCATAATCTAGATACAAATTTCGGATCTCTATCGACACAATAGATACTAGAACTCCGTGTAAACAGACAATCTCATCAACATATATGGTAGCTAATCTATAAGCATTAAACGTAGTTCTAACAGGTAGAAAATGTACAGACTTAGTCAGTCTATCAACTACAACCCAAATAGAATCCATACCTCAAGGAGTCTGAGGTAGGCCAACAACGAAATCCATAGTCACATGTTTCCACTTCCATTCAGGAATAGGGAGAGGTTGCAGTAGACCGCCTGGTTTCTGATGTTCAGCTTTAACTTGCTGACACTGAAGACATTTGGACACATATTCTGCAATCGCCTTCTTCATTTTAGGCCACCAATAGGTTTGTTTCAAATCCCGATACATTTTATTATTGTCCGGATGTATAGCAAACATTGATTTGTGGGCTTCATCTAAAACCTCTTCTTTAGTTCTAGAATATCTGGAACACACGTTCGGTTTCGAAACCTCAACACTTCATTTACAATGCCAAACCCTACCTTCGGACTTGTCTCAAGCTCATCAATCACTTTCTTGAAGAATTCATCCTCTTTCTGTTTAATTTCTTCAATGATTGCCGGTTCGGTTGTAATAACGACTATTAATCCGCCCTGTTCACACAATACCACTTCAATTTCAAACTTCTCAAAATCTTGCAAGATCTCTTTCTGCTCGGTAAGCAAACAAGCCATACTCCTGTTGATTTTCTGCTCAAGGCATCAGCAACTGTATTGGCTTTCCCGGGCTGATACTGAATCTCAAGATCATAGTCTTTTATTAGTTCAAGCCATCTCCTTTGTCGCATATTCAGCTCTTTCTATGTAAGAAGTATTTCAGGCTCTTGTGATCTGTGTAGACTTCACACTTTGCCCCATACAAATAATGTCGCCAGATTTTCAAAGCAAAAACAACTGCGGCCAATTCTAGATCATGTGTTGGGTAATTTTTCTCATGTGGCCTCAACTGCCGAGAGGCGTAAGCGATAACCCTTCCGTTCTGCATTAACACACAACCCAAACCTTTATGAGATGCATCACTGAAAATTACAAAATTTTCCGTACCTGATGGTAGTGTCAAAATCGGTGCAGTGGTCAATCTTGTTTTCAATTCATGAAAGGCTGATTCTCTTTCATCGTTCCACTCAAAAGGTTGCCCCTTGCGTGTCAGTTGGGTAAGAGGCACAACTATTTTCAAAAAATCTTTCACAAACATCCTATAGTACTCGGCTAATCCCATAAAACTGCGGGCTTCTGTTACATTGGTCGGTGTAGGCCAATTCACAATTGCCTCTACTTTCTGTGGGTCCACTGAAATCCCTTCCTTGTTGATCACATGCCCTAAGAAAACAACTTCATCCAACCAAAACTCACATTTCTTTAGTTTAGCAAACAATTTCCTTTCCCTAAGTATTTGTAGGACAGTTCTCAAATGCTGTTCATGTTCAAGTCTATCTTTAGAGTATATCAAAATGTCATCAATAAAAACCACAACAAATTCGTCGAGGTAGGTTTTAAAAATTCGGTTCATTAGGTCCATAAATGCTGCCGGAGCATTAGTCACTCCAAATGGCATAACAAGAAACTCAAAATGTCCATACCTCGTTCTGAATGCGGTTTTCTCAACATCTTCCGCCTTTACCTTCAATTGATGATACCCGGATCTCAAATCAATCTTGGAAAAGACTTGTGATCCCTGCAACTGGTCAAATAGGTCATCAATACGGGGTAAGGGGTATTTATTCTTTATTGTTACCATGTTCAATTCCCGATAGTCGATACACAAGCGTAGGGTTCCATCTTTCTTTTTCACAAACAACATCGGTGCACCCCATGGTGAAGTGCTAGTGTCACGACCCCAACCCGCCCCTAGTAGGATGGTGTCGTGATGGCCAGTAATCCGTGATTACCAAAGGCCAACTTATCAAAATCCACACACAACCGAGTACACATAGGGGGCTTACAAATGCGGAAGCAATAAATCAAATACAAGTGGTCCATAAGAGCTGTGCGTAAATCAAATGAGGAGACATATACAATATGATCTTACAACCAATCCATGAATAACAAAATACAAATCACATCTTGATCAAAAGGCTTCTAAGCCGGCATGTACAAAATACAGGAAACACAGCCAAGAAGCATGATTTTCAAGATTAGCTAACGTAAGTACAGAAGCCGACATAAACACAAAATGCCGATGTAAAGCAGCATCGCCGACAAGAATGCAAAACAAGGCCGACGTAAATCACGAATCCAAAACAAGCTTGCAAACATAACTAGGCGTCACCGCCGTCCTGCTCATCACCTACATATATATATATATATAGAGGGTGAGTATGGAAACTCAGTGAATGGTACTAATAATAAAGGTTTTTGCATGAATATAGCCGAAGTCTTTACGAAACAAAGCATGCCAAAACCACACGAATATTAGTCAAGATCCTTTCAAAGTAAAACACAACAAAACTTTACCAAGTCAAGGGATGAACCATATTCATCTATCAAGTCTTACAAGTTTCAAGGGATGCTCACTGACATCGGCAAAACATAGCCAGAAGCTTTCCAAACAAACAGTCCGTATAGTAATCCATTAGTAAACAAACAAAGGACTGTACGATCCGTAATCGATTTAGACAAGATGGTGCTGCGAAAGTTTAGAGTCCTCCAGCCAAGGGACTTGTGTTACTTAGGCCCGTAGCCCTTTTCAACACCATGGCTTTTCCAAGAAAGGACCGTATCCTTTTAACACAAGAGACTGGTGTCACTTAGGCCCGCAGCCCTTTTTGACAAATGGTGCTACGAAAGTTTAAAGTCCTCCAGCCAAGGGACTTGTGTTCCAAGAAAGGACCGTATACTTTTATACTTAGTGCTGCGAAAGTTTAGAGTCCTCCAGCCAAGGGACTTTTACACTTAGTGCTGCGAAAGTTTATAGTCCTCCAGCCAAGGGACTTTTCAAGATAACATCAAAACAAAGCTTATACTTGATACATCGAAATAGGCTAATCATTCATGCTTAACAAATACTTTCATCAAAACAAGCAAGACGAGATTTATCAAAATAGTAGAACATAGCTTTATTAAAAGCACCACTCACCTAGCTCTTCTCAGGTGTCAGCTCAAAGCAAAGATCAAAGCCCTGACAAATCACATGGTAAATCACATTCTCAAAACAAGCTTTACATGCATGCGAATGACCTCGGCATTCTCACCAAATCCAAGTCATTAACAAAGCAAAACATGCTGGGAGTTAAAACACTGTTTTCCACCTCATGGAAACACACTGGGCACCATCCAGGTCTTGCCGAGGTGTGGTCCCGATGGCCACATCCAAAGGCAGAGTCGGGAAAACCTGGGTTTGCCTTTGAAAATCATGACGAACATGATCATGAAGGAGATGAATGCAAAGACCTTAACTTGTTACGAAGTCAAAAATTTCATGCCATGAGTTCGAAACATGGACCTGGGTACCCATGCAAGAAGATCATGCAAGAACAACACGAAAACATGATTCTTGTTCCAAACTTTCGGATCAAAACGAGGCTTTCCTTCAAGAACACAAACATCATTTTCTCTTTCAAAAACCAACTTCGAACCAATGCATGGCATGCAATGCAGCTCGGTAATCAATAAGAACAATCAGAGTAGAGCAAGAATCTAAGCTCAAAACTCAAATCCAACGGTTCGATCCACAAAGATCAAGCTTGGAACTCTACTTCTCAGTCTAGAACTCCTTCCTTCTACTTCTAGAGCTTCTCTCTCTCTCAAACAAAGATTTGAGACAAAATGATTTGTTTCTAAGTCTGCCGGCCGTCTAAACCTTCAGCTCGGACACGTGGCATTACCGGGTTGGTTCAACTCAAAAAGGTGACTGATTGATTAGACAAATCCCTGACAAAGCGTATTCAACAAGCTTGATGGCAAGACACATCGGCAAGTAACGACATCGGCTAAAGACAAAGCTTCGGCAACAGGTCAACAAAGACATCGGCTAGGGGGGACGACACTTGACTAAGCTGTGCCACACCTTGGCCTGGGTGTGCCACATCTCAGTCTAGGCCATACCTGCCCAAGGACAAAGATCACTAGTACAAAACATCTCGGCCTTGGCTCTAAACACTTCGGCCCAAGGAGTGACATCTCGACAAACATGCCGGGGTGAAGATGGAGGTCAACCGGGGTTCCAAAACGGTTCCAAGTACAAAGGTTCGAAGGCGAACTAGGTTAAGCTGACCTCGGCCACACACCAAGCAAGGTACAAAATCAAGCAAGTAACACGTTACAAAGCAAGGCAAAGCAATGATAACAAGGTTTATAAACATGACAAGACGAGATTATACAAAAATGCATGCAAGCATGGCTAAGTCAAGATGAGGATTGTTACATCCTACCCCCCTTAAAGAAGTTTGGTCCCCAAACTTAAGGTACCATGTTCCAAGAACAACTCTGGATGTCGAATTTTCATTTCCTCTTCCATTTCCCATGTGGCATCCTTGCCGAAATGCTCCTTCCATTCCACCTTTACCATTGGTATCGACTTGTTTCTGTTTAACCTATTTGTCGATAATACACATTGGCTTCTCTTCATAGTCTAAATTCTCGTTAACTTCAATCCCAGAATAGTTAATCACATGCAGTGGATCCCGAATATACTTCCTTAACATCGAGACATGAAACACATTATGGACTTGGCTCAACTCTGGTGGTAAAGCAAGTCTGTAGGCAACGGAGTTAACCTTGTCAAGAACTTCAAATGGCCCAATATAACGAGGTGCCAACTTACCTTTCTTCCCAAATCTGGAAACTCCTTTCATTGGTGAAACTTTCAGGAATACATGATCCCCAACTTCGAATTCTAACTCCTTCCTTCTCTGGTCGGCATAGCTCTTTTGTCGGCTCTGGGCAGTTCTAATCCTCTGTTGGATAAGTTTAATCTTTTCTATTTTTACTTGAATCAATTCGGGACCAAGCAGAGCATTGTCTCCAACTTCGGTCCAACATATCGGCGACCTGCATTTTCTTCCATACAAAGCCTCATACGGGGCCATGCCAATACTAGCTTGAGAACTGTTGTTATAAGCGAATTCTACTAAGGGCAAATGCACTCCCCAATTTCCTTGGAAGTCCAATACACAAAGTCTAAGCATATCTTCAAGTGTCTGAATTGTTCTCTCTGTTTGCCCATCCGTCTGGGGATGAAAAGCTGTACTAAATCTCAACTCGGCTCCGAAAGCCCTCTGTAGACTCTGCCAAAATCTGGAAACAAATTTAGGGTCTCTGTCTGACACAATTGACATCGACACTCCATAAAGTCTAACAATCTCGTTCACATATAACAAGGCAAGTTGATTGGCGTTGAAGGTAGTCTTAACAGGTAAGAAGTGTGCTGATTTAGTCAATCTATCCACAATAACCCAAATCGAATCCATACCTTTCTGTGTCTTCGGCAAACCAACCACAAAATCCATGGAGATGTATTCCCACTTCCACTCAGGGATCGGCAAAGGTTGTAGAAGTCTTGCTGGCCTCTGATGTTCCGCTTTTACTTGCTGACAATGCAAACACTGGGACACGAATTCGGCTATTTCTCTCTTCATATTTGGCCACCAAAACGTCTGTTTCACATCTCGGTACATTTTGGTACTTCCTGGGTGAACGGCAAACTTGGAATTATGAGCTTCCAGCAAAATTTTCCTTTTCAGTTCTGGAACGTCGGCCACACACAGTCTTCCTTCAAACTTGAGTACTTGGTTCTCAAAAGTGTACCCTGACCTCGGCTTTGTAACAATCTCATCGGCTATCTTTCTGAAAAATTCATCCTCCATTTGTCTTGCCTTCACTTCTTCAAAAATAGTTGGTTCTACTGAAATCATGGTTAGACATGCCAAATTTCTAACCGACTTTCTGCTCAAGGCGTCGGCTACGCTGTTAGCTTTACCTGGGTGATATTGAATCTGCATATCGTAGTCTTTCAGCAACTCAAGCCATCTCCTATGTCTCAAATTCAATTCCTTCTGAGTGAACAGGTACTTTAAACTCTTATGATCTGTAAAAACCTGACAAGAAGCTCCATACAAGTAGTGACGCCAAATCTTTAAAGCAAATACAACGGCAGCTAGTTCCAAATCATGGGTAGGATAGTTCCTTTCATGTGGCTTCAACTGACGAGATGCATATGCTATGACTTTACCCCCTTGCATTAATACACAACCCAGACCCTTATGCGATGCATCACTATAGATGTGAAACTCATCATTACCTGATGGAAGTACAAGTACTGGTGCTGTGACTAACCTCGTCTTCAATTCCTGGAAGGCTGACTCCCGATCTTCAGTCCATTCATACAGTGCTCCCTTCTTAGTTAATTGCGTCAACGGAATTGCAATCCTGGAGAAATCCTTCACAAACTTCCTGTAATAACCTGCCAAACCCAGAAAACTTCGAACCTCGGACACATTAGTCGGCCTCGGCCAATTCACTACGGCTTCAACTTTGCTAGGATCAACCGAGATACCCTCTTCATTAATCACATGACCCAAGAATGAGATAGTAGCAAGCCAAAACTCACACTTGTTAAACTTAGCATACAGTTTCCGGTCTCTCAAAATCTGCAAAGCAAGTCTCAAATGATTCTCATGTTCAGCATTACTCTTGGAATAGATTAATATATCACCAATGAAGACGACTACAAACTCATCTAAGTATGGCTTGAAGACTCTGTTCATCAAATCCATGAATGCAGCAGGGGCATTGGTCACTCTAAAAGGCATTACTAAAAATTCGTAGTGGCCATATCTGGTCCGAAAAGCAGTCTTCTCAACATCCTCGGCTTTAACTTTAAGCTGATGATAACCCGACCTAAGGTCAATCTTAGAAAAGACTCGTGCTCCTTGTAACTGATCAAGCAAATCATCAATCCTAGGTAATGGGTACTTATTTTTAATGGTGACCTTATTAAGTTCTCTGTAATCAATGCAAAGACGGAGTGTGCCATCCTTTTTCTTAACAAATAAAACGGGTGCTCCCCATGGGGAAGTACTTGGCCTAATAAATCCCTTATCTAACAATTCTTGTAATTGCAGTTTCAACTCCCTAAGTTCAGCTGGGGCCATTCTGTAGGGTGTTTTGGAGATCGGATGCGTTCCCGACATGATATCAACAGTAAACTCTATTTCTCTATCAACTAAGTGGCCAGACAATTCATTTGGAAAGATGTCGGCGAATTCATTGACAACTGGGATGTCGGCTAAATTAGCATTTCCATTCTGATCATTCAGTATACTACACAAGTAACCTTGACACCTTTTCCGAATTAGCTTACAGGCCCTAATGGACGAAATCAAATAAGGTGGGGGCACTACCCTTTTACCCTGAAATGTAACCTCGGCTAGGTCTGGGGGTTTCAGTGTGACATTCTTCGAAACACAATTAATAGATGCATGATTTGCGACTAACCAATCCATCCCCAGTATAACATCAAAATGAGTTATGTCCAAAGGCATTAAATCTACTAACAATTCAACATTCTCAATCACAACAACACATGCTCTATAAATGGATGTAACAATCATAGATCTCCCAGATGGAGTAGACACAGATAATGCATAGTCAAGGGGTTCTAGTTCCCTATTAATCTTCTCGACAAACTTAGCAGATACAAACGAATGCGTAGAACCCGAATCAATCAACACATAAGCATCTTGGGAGCAAATTAGAAGTATACCTGACACCACTGTCTCAGCATTCTGAGTGTCTCCTGGCATTAGTGCAAACACTCTGCCCTGCCTCATCTGTCCTTTCCCAGCATTATTCTTCTGAACGGAACCCGAGGTATTCTCACCTTTCTTGCTGTCACCAGCCTTTGTCTTAGGGCAGTCTCTCACATAATGACCCATTTCACCACATTCATAACAAGCTCCAGACGTCTGACGACAGACTCCGAAATGTTGCTTCCCACAATCCGAACACGTCGGCTTAGTATTACCTTCCTGCCTTAGATAACCAGTACTGCCCTTGTTCGTCTTCTTCTTGGTGCCCAACTGTGCTCGGCGACTGTCATGGTTCTGCCTCTTTCGCTGATTCTCTCCTGAGCTCTGGTATCTGTTCAAGTTAGCTTCGGCCAAAATGGCTTTGTCCAATACTTCGGCATAGGTCGGCATATTGTGCAGGTTAACCCGGTCTTGAATCGGTCCGCGAAGCCCACCTTCAAACTTTCTAGCCTTCATATATTCATCGTTGGCCATGTGAGGTGCAAACCTTGCCAATTCAGTAAAAGCACGATCGTATTTCGCCACTGTTCGGTTGCCTTGCGTCAAAGTTTGAAATTCAGTAGCCTTGCGGTTTCGAACACTGAGGGGAAAATGTTTGTTGTAAAACAGTTCCAAAAACCTTGCCCAAGTTAAACCAGGGTTAGTTTCTCTGATCATCATCCACCATCTTCGAGCGTCATCATCCAGGGTGAACGCTGCCAATGTTACCTTCTGAGTGTCAGTGCTGGGGAAGATCTTGAACAATTTCTCCATTTCCAAGACCCATGCCTCGGCCTTCATTGGCTCTATACCTCCAGAGAATCTCGGTGGTTTCATTTTCTTGAACTCCCTGATCAAAGCTATCGTGCCATCTCCATATAAGGCTGGCTGCGGAGGAACTTGTGGCACTGGAGGAGGGGGAGGCAGAACTACATTTCGGCCATTTGTCTGCTCGGCCTGGGTTGAAGTGGCACTAGCGTACTGCTGTCTTGTTTGCCTCAACTCGCGGGCCAATCCTTCAAGTAATCTTTCCAGTCTGTCCAACCTGTCTTCGGACTGATCTCGGCCCAGTGGAGGTCTACCTCTCCTCATGATGCTATGAGTATGCAAAGTGTGACTTTTAAGCAAGTAAACAAATAACCACGTAGGCAAGTAATAAATAGACATGTCAAGACAATGCACACCTTGTTCAAATAACAAGCACTATGATGCAACCCTAGCATCTTTCTAAGGGAATTCCTATGCTCTTTAGGACTCAAGGTGTGTGAATAACATATACTAAGGAACTTGTGCTTTGATACCATTCTGTCATGACCCCAACCCGCCCCTAGTAGGATGGTGTCATGATGGCCAGTAATCCGTGATTACCAAAGGCCAACTTATCAAAATCCACACACAACCGAGTACACATAGGGGGCTTACAAATGCGGAAGCAATAAATCAAATACAAGTGGTCCATAAGAGCTGTGCGTAAATCAAATGAGGAGACATATACAATATGATCTTACAACCAATCCATGAATAACAAAATACAAATCACATCTTGATAAAAAGGCTTCTAAGCCGGCTTGTACAAAATACAGGAAACACAACCAAGAAGCATGATTTTCAAGATTAGCCGACGTAAGTACAGAAGCCGACATAAACACAAAATGCCGGTGTAAAGCAGCATCGCCGACAAGAATGCAAAACAAGGCCGACGTAAATCAGGAATCCAAAACAAGCTTGCAAACATAACTAGGCGTCACCGCCGTCCTGCTCATCACCTACATATATATATATAGAGGGTGAGTATGGAAACTCAGTGAATGGTACTAATAATAAAGGTTTTTGCATGAATATAGCCGAAGTCTTTACAAAACAAAGCATGCCAAAACCACACGAATATTAGTCGAGATCCTTTCAAAGCAAAACACAACAAAACTTTACCAAGTCAAGGGATGAACCATATTCATCTATCAAGTCTTACAAGTTTCAAGGGATGCTCACTGACATCAGCAAAACATAGCCAGAAGCTTTCCAAACAAACAGTCCGTATAGTAATCCATTAGTAAACAAACAAAGGACTGTACGATCCGTAATCGATTTAGACAAGATGGTGCTGCGAAAGTTTAGAGTCCTCCAGCCAAGGGACTTGTGTTACTTAGGCCCGTAGCCCTTTTCAACACCATGGCTTTTCCAAGAAAGGACCGTATCCTTTTAACACAAGAGACTGGTGTCACTTAGGCCCGCAGCCCTTTTTGACAAATGGTGCTGCGAAAGTTTAGAGTCCTCCAGCCAAGGGACTTGTGTTCCAAGAAAGGACCGTATCCTTTTATACTTAGTGCTGCGAAAGTTTAGAGTCCTCCAGCCAAGGGACTTTTACACTTAGTGCTGCGAAAGTTTATAGTCCTCCAGCCAAGGGACTTTTCAAGATAACATCAAAACAAAGCTTATACTTGATACATCGAAATAGGCTAATCATTCATGCTTAACAAATACTTTCATCAAAACAAGCAAGACGAGATTTATCAAAACAGTAGAACATAGCTTTATTAAAAGCACCACTCACCTAGCTCTTCTCAGGTGTCAGCTCAAAGCAAAGATCAAAGCCCTGACAAATCACATGGTAAATCACATTCTCAAAACAAGCTTTACATGCATGCGAATGACCTCGGCATTCTCACCAAATCCAAGTCAATAACAAAGCAAAACATGCTGGGAGTTAAAACACTGTTTTCCACCTCATGGAAACACACTGGGCACCATCCAGGTCTTGCCGAGGTGTGGTCCCGATGGCCACATCCAAAGGCAGAGTCGGGAAAACCTGGGTTTCCCTTTGAAAATCATGACGAACATGATCATGAAGGAGATGAATGCAAAGACCCTAACTTGTTACGAAGTCCAAAATTTCATGCCATGAGTTCGAAACATGGACCTGGGTACCCATGCAAGAAGATCATGCAAGAACAACATGAAAACATGATTCTTGTTCCAAACTTTCGGATCAAAACGAGGCTTTCCTTCAAGAACACATAAACATCATTTTCTCTTTCAAAAACCAACTTCGAACCACTGCATGGCATGCAAAACAAATGCGATCATGCAATGCAGCTCGGTAATCAAGAAGAACAATTAGAGTAGAGCAAGAATCTAACCTCAAAACTCAAATCCAACGGTTCGATCCACAAAGATCAAGCTCGGAACTCTACTTCTCACTCTAGAACTCCTTCCTTCTACTTCTAGAGCTTCTCTCTCTCTCAAACAAAGATTTGAGACAAAATGATTTGTTTCTAAGTCTGCCGACTGTCTAAACCTTCAGCTCGGACACGTGGCATTACCGGGTTGGTTCAACTTAAAAAGGTGACTGATTGATTAGACAAATCCCTGACAAAGCGTATTCAACAAGCTTGATGGCAAGACACATCGGCAAGTGACGACATCGGCTAAAGACAAAGCTTCGGCAACAGGTCAACAAAGACATTGGCTAGTGGGAACGACACTTGACTAAGCTGTGCCACACCTTGGCCTGGGTGTGCCACATCTCAGTCTAGGCCATACCTGCCCAAGGACAAAGATCACTAGTACAAAACATCTCGGCCTTGGCTCTAAACACTTCGGCCCAAGGAGTGACATCTCGGCAAACATGCCGGGGTGACGATGGAGGTCAACCGGGGTTCCAAAACGGTTCCAAGTACAATGGTTCGAAGGCGAACTAGGTTAAGCTGACCTCGGCCACACACCAAGCAAGGTACAAGATCAAGCAAGTAACACGTTACAAAGCAAGGCAAAGCAATGATAACAAGGTTTATAAACATGACAAGACGAGATTATACAAAAATGCATGCAAGCATGGCTAAGTCAAGATGAGGATTGTTACAGCTAGGTCTGATAAATCCTTTGTCAAGCCGGACTTGTAACTGTTCTTTCAATTCTTTCATTTCAACTGTAGCCATTCTGTAGGGAGTTTTAGAAATAGGCTGGGTGCTTGATACAGTTTTAATAGTGAATTCTATCTCCCTGTCCACCAATTCCCCTGGTAGTTCATTTGGAAATATATCTGGAAATTCTCTAACAATAGGGATATCATTCAATTCAGCATTTACAGATTGTTCAAACAACACATAGCACAAATAACCCTGACACCCTTTCCTGATCAATTTACATGCTTTCATTGCAGAGATCAAATAAGATGGAGGCACTATCCCGTTACCCACAAACACAATTTCTTCTTGTTCTAGTGGTTTAAACACAACCCATTTTGTCACACAGTCAATGGTGGCACAATATTTAGTTAACCAGTCCATGCCCAAAATTATGTCAAAGTGCCTAAAGTTCAGGGGTAACAAGTCCACATATAGAATGGAATTTCCAATTCGCATGTCACAAAAACGATAGACAGATTCACACAATACCGATTCCCCCAATGGAGCAGACACACATAGTAGATATGGCAATAATTCTAGAGGTCTACTCAGTCTAGATGCAAATGCACATGTTACAAATGAGTGTGTTGATCCAGAGTCAATTAACACAAAGGGATCCTGATTACATATAGAAATGGTACCTGAGACAACTGCATTGGCATTCCGGGTATCGCCCGGAACAAGCACAAAAACTCTCCCTTGTCTTACGGTATCTCCGGCGGGAGTAGATCTCATAGCATTTCCCGGTTTTGGGACTGATGCTGTCGAACTAGCAGCAAATTTTCGACTGTTTTGTTTGCAATCTCTGGCCATATGCCCCTATTTACTACAATTAAAACAAGCTCCTGACACACGGTAACAAACCCCATGATGTCTGTTACTACAAATAGTACACAACGGGGTTATATCTTGGGAAGAATTAGAAGTATTCGAGGAGCCCGTATTTTGCTTCTTTGAAAAGAAGCCCTGCCTTTTACTACCCTTCCAGTCAGTTGACGGTTTAGTTTGTCTAGCTATATTAGCTTCTGATATTATGGCCCTGTCTAGTACCCGAATGTAGGTTTTCAGCTTCAAGACATTCACCCTCTCTAGGATATCGCTTCGAAGCCCGCCTTCAAAATGTCTCACCTTCTTATAGTCTGTATCAATCACGTGTGGCGCAAACCTGGCCAATTTAGTGAGTTTGGCCTCATGCTTGGCTACAGTCATACTGTCTTGCCTCAGTTCCATGAATTCTGCCACCTTCCTATCCCGAACACACTGCGGGAAGTACTTGTCATAGAAAATTTTCAGAAATTTTGCCCAATCAGCATCTTTGTAATTCTCACACATTAACATCCACCATCTTTTTGCTTCGTCTTCTAGCATAAAGGTGGCTAGAAGCACTTTCTGTGTCTCTGAACACGGGAACACTTCAAACAGTTTTTCGATATCGAGGACCCAAGCTTCAGCTTTCAAAGGATCTAATCCACCATGGAACTGTGGTGGTTTCATTTTCTTGAACTCTTTGGTGAGAGCTATGGTTCGGTCATCATTCTGATTATCTGGCACAAGAGGTGCCAGAGGTGGAGGTGGAGGATGTGGCTGCTGCCACTGTTGTTGTCATTCCTACTGTTGCCTCAATGTCTCTACCATTTCCTGAATCAGTCTTTCCATTCTATCCAGTCTGGCAGTAGACGATTCCTCTATCTCATCACCTCTTGTTCTCACCATCTGATTAAACTTGCATTGTACTTTATACAAAAGATATGCATATACTAAAGAGCATACATAATCAAATAATTTGAAATGCAAGCAGTTCACAAACTTATAACACATAGTTGTTCACATTTAATAGTTAAGCGTATTCTTAATGCTTTTAGATTCATACTTATCACATGAATGCATCCCAGATCTTTTCTAGACGTTTATTGCTCTTTTGGACAAGTGTGTGAGTTATTAACTCGTGCTCTGATACCACTATGTCACGACCTGAACCCGCCCCTATGGGTTAAGGCCATAACCGGCCAGTAATCATGAGATTACCTACGGCCTCAAACCAAATAAAACAAAACTCATCAGGGTAAAGGGGCCAAACGAAAGCAAATTTAAAACTTTGTCCATAGAGCTGTGCTTATATGCACACCATAACATTCCAAACATTTATATGTTAATAACTCACATCAAAATATGTACTAGCACAGAACACTGTACATACAGGATCATACAAGTTTAAGTCAGTCGAACCCAAGACTTATATACAAAAGTAGTTCAATGCTTTCGCCAACATAACAAAACTATGAACAAAGGACAAAGGCGAAGACAATCTTGTACGTGAGACGTTTGGGCTGACTCCTCAAAACTTTGACTGTTTCTCATAATTTCACCGAGGCTGGTTCTGGATGTCCCTTGGCTCACCTACATGTACATGAATGAGCGTGAGCGAAAGCCCAGTGAATAATATAAAATAAGGAAGATACATAAGCAATCCTTGAAACAGTTACAGCAGATGGCCTTTGGCCCAATCACTTGTATCAATCGGCCTTCAGCCCAATCATTTATGTCAATCAGCCTTTGGCCCAATCATTTATGCCGATCGGCCTTTGGCCCAATCATTCATGTCAATCAGCCTTCGGCCCAATCATTCATGTCAATCGGCCTTCGGCCCAATCATTCATGTCAATCGGCCTTCGGCCCAATCATTCATGTCAATCAGCCTTCGGCCCAATCATTCATGTCAATCGGCCTTCGGCCCAATCATTTATGTCAATCAGCCTTCGGCCCAATCATTCATGTCAATTGGCCTTCGGCCCAATCATTTATGTCAATCGGTGTCCACCATTCAAATTAATGAACTTACAAAACTTACATAGAAGTAAACAATTGGACAACAACATATTTCAAATATCTTGTTATGATATTACTCACAGTGATCGGCTTGTGGATTTGCCCTGAAGCTTGACCCTACACATCATATAGCACATATGGGTCACAAACGATTCAATCCATTCTTTAATTCACATATTCCTCTTTAGGCTTCATTCTTATCTCTTTAACTCAATTACAATGCTTAATGCATGCCTAAGAGTGCTTGCAAGTGAAAGAGAACGGAAAACGAAACACAGAATACACTTTCAAAATTTCAGAAAACAGGGTCCCCGCTCGAGCGTGGGATTCCCCGCTCGAGCGGACCCATTAGGTCTGCAAAAGTGCTGGTTGTATCATTTTTACGCTCGAGTGTGAACTCGGACGCTCGAGTGGAAGTTCATCCTACATAGCTCCCCGCTCGAGCGTGAACTTCCCCGCTCGAGCGGGCACCACGCCTGTAAGAAAATAGTGGGAGCTCGTATTCCCCGCTCGAGCGGCTGTTCCCCCGTTCGAGCGGACGTCAAAGTTTCTGGGTTTTCCAGCAATGTTCTTGAGCTCAATTTCAACATTCCAACCAACATTTCTTGCATGCCATGGCTTAAATTTCAAATATATTTATGCTATCATGATACAAACACCCAATTACATCAATATGGAGCTCAATTTCATGAATCAAACACATGCATGTCCCAAATTGACACCAAACTCATTTCTATCATAACACATTTATGCATTCAAAGCTCCTATTCTCATAAATTGTACATGCATGTGATGTATTACTCTCATTCTCAACTTAGATGATACAAATGGTGCTTATAACATGAGCTTTAACGAAAACTCTACATGAATCATGTATTTCAAGCTCAAACATGCAAATTCAAAACAATTTCTTACATGCACGCACATATTGGCCCTCAATTCAACAAAACCAATTCAATTTCATCATGCTCAATTAAATTCATGTTCTTGACCATTATCCCAATTTGAATTCACAAAATTACAACTTAATATTCATGAACCCACTTACCTAGAGGCTTTACTCTTCCCAAATTATGGTCAAATCTAGAGTTTAATCCTCTAATCTTCACAAAATTGAGCCAAACACCCAACTCTCCTTCTTTCTCTCTCTCTCTAGCCGACCCCTCTCTCTTTTTCTTGAGTTAAAATCAGCCAAGTGAAGCTAAGGAGAGAAATTGAGTGTATAAAGGCCCCTTATAAGCCCCCACTCAACACATTATTTAATAATAAACAATTGAGCACTTTATGATTAATTAAATCAATTTAATCTGATCCGAATCAATTTCCAAATTAAATTTCACCGTAGGCTCTAAAAATCATGCCAATCACAATGGCGTAATCAATTTCGGGTTCTGTGGCCGATAAGGCCTTCAATTTAATTTCCAAAGCAGATAATCAAACAGATATTCCTACAGTGAACATATAGAAATTCAAAACCACATATTTTCACATAATGGCACACAAAATCATATCAAACACATAATCACATTCATATTAAGGACCAATTATCATACTACGGGACAGGGATATTACAGTATGGGCGTCCGTGTAGATCACCGGTATGTTGGACTGAAGTAGGAGATTCACCCTTGCTAGGCTCAGATCTAGTTCGTGAAACTGCCGAGAAAATAGGCCTCATTCGGAAAAGGTTAGTTACTGCTCAAAGTCGACAAAAGAGCTATGCAGCTAGAAGAAGACGACCCTTATCCTTTAAAGTTGGCGACCATGTCTTTGTGAAGATATCTCATAGAAAAGGGTTAATGAGATTTGGTCGGAGTGGAAAGTTATCACCTAGATTCATTGGCCCCTTTGATATCATTGAGCGGATTGGAGAAGTTGCATATCGCCTTGCATTGCCACCACAACTCTCTAGGGTCCACAATGTGTTTCACGTATCTATGCTTCGCAAGTACAAACCCGATCCCTCTCATGTGTTAGATTGGACGGAGATTGAGATAGACGAAGATGTGTCTTATGAAGAAAAACCACTCCAAATCTTAGATACTAGAGAGTAAGTTTTAAGGGGTAAAATAATTCCCTTAGTTAAAGTGTTATGGTGCCATCACGGTGTGGAGGAAGCTACATGGGAACGTGAAGCGAAAATTCACGAGAAATACCCTAACTTATTTTCTAAATTGTGATGTATTTGTTTTGTTGTTTTTTTTTTTATTTGATGCATTAGGCATGAGCCAAAACCTTATATTATTTCCTTGCCTTGGAGTCAAATTGATATATATGTTTTGCTTGGTTATGAGTTTGTTGAAGATTGAATAAATATGATATTGTTGCCAAACCTTGTTATCATGGTGGGGATGGATATTATTTCGAGGGCGAAATTTCCTAAGGTGGGGAAGTTGTAACACTTGGGAGTTTTAATCTATTGGAAAGTGTGTTTAATATCTTTATTTTTGTTTTGGGAATCTTTGGAGTTGTTGTATATTGGTTTTGAAGGAGTACAATCCGATTTAAACTCGTTGGGTTTGTTCGTTCGCGTATGTTCTTGTCAAAAAGTTCCTTGGAAACTTAGGTATTCTGTTTTGGGGTCAACACTAGCCTTCCTAAGGGTCGACCCTTGTATGTTGTAATGTTTCTGGAGGTGTTACTGGAATATAGGGTCGACACCAGCCTTCCTAAGGGTCGACCCTTACCTGTTGGTGAAGTTTCTGGAGGTGTTGCTGGAAAATAGGGTAGACACCAGTGTGGGAAGGGTCGACCCTCTTATGTTGCAGAATTTCTGTGATAGTTGCTGGAAAATAGGGTCGACCCCCTCCTGTCCAAGGGTCGACCCCCTTGCTTGTTGCTAGATTGTCTTTTCTACCTAAAAGGTTGACTCCCTTGCCCGAAGGGTCAACCCCTGCATGTTTTTTTTCAGAATCTTGGGGTCCGAATGGGCCCTACTTTTGGGGTTTTTGGACTTATCTTTTTCATTGACCTTAGGGCTGTTATCTATTACTATAAATAGACCCAAACCACACCTCTCTCATAATTTTCTCCTCTTTTTTCTCTCAAAATCGAGAGTCTCTCTCTCTTTCTCTCAAAAACTCATTTTTCCCACTTCAATCCTTATATCTACACTCTTAGAGGTGCCTTCTCACCTTGATCCTTTGACATAACTTAAAGATCTTGTCAGGGGCTCTCTATTGGTCCGAGAAGTTCGTAGCTTCGTCAACCTTGAGTTTTTCGGGTTTTCTTCCTCACGACTTGAGGTAGGGACACTTTTACCTTAGTATTTCTTTGTTTTGGAGGGATTTCATGGTATGGTTGTGATTTGTGAGTTAATTGGAGAGTATTATTGGATCAATCTCATATTTTACATAAATAAACCATTTTACTTGACTCTTGTTTGAGATTTCTTTACTCCATCTTTTCAAAACATGTATATAAAAGTTATTACAAGCCATATCTATAATAGAGGAGAAAACCCCCCAAATTTTGTAAAAACCCTAGATTCTCCATTTGAGTTAAAAGCACCACATTGAATGGGGAATTTCCTTGATTCATGAAATATTGTGAAAAATAATAGATGAAGGATGTGGATGTTGATATAGTAAAAGAATTGTGGCTTGGATGTTATTTGTTTTCCTTAAACCTTGTGTTGTACTCAATTCTTGGGTAATGTTAGATGGCTGTTGATGGAATAAAATGTGAATGAATTGTTAATTGTGCATGGGTCCGGGTAAGAGTCAGTTTTCCAAATGTGGTGTTGTGTTGGTACCCGCACGGGGAGTTTTAAAAGGTGCCCAAATGCCTTGTCTAGGCTTATCGCTGGACGAATGTGGGAAAAATATTTTTGGGTGTCCACACAGTCCTACCATATGTTAGCTGGCAAAAGTGAAAAACAGATGGTTTTCTTTGGGGTGCCCACTCCATGCCGTATAATAGTCGGCAAATGTGGGGGGTGGTTTTAAAAACAAAAGTAAAGGGTGTTTTAAATTGCACTCTTACAGGTGGACTCATGGTTTGCGTTCTATGGTTGTGAATGTTTGATTGGTGTGCTTGATGACATGAATAGTCACTGTTATTATTATTTGGTTGTCATGGATCTGTATGTTTGTTAAGGATTACATGTAAAGATAAATTTCCATGTAATGTTTGGTCGCAAAGATGCTATAATCTTTTTCGAATGATTAAATACTTGGTTAAATGTGTTCCTATTGGGCATATAGCTCAACCCTATCTTATCTTTTTCAGGAAATGATGGAGTTCCACCTCCCTGAAGGGTTGGTCAAGCAATAGCTCCTTTTTGGAAAAGTTGATCCATGTGTATTTTGTTATTTAGAATTGAAATTTTTGTAACAAGACTATTAATTTATTTTGTTGTAATTGTACGCCCTAGAGGCTTATATTTTGTAAGACCACCTAGTTCATTGAACTGGAATTTGACTTCTGAACATTATGGGAATGTATATGGTGAATTGTAACCTCTTATCTCTTAGTTCAATGAGAAGGTGGACTTTTTGGATATATTGTTGTATTTGTTTGGGCATATTCTTGTGGGAAAATTTCAGGGCGTTACAAACATCTTAGGGCAAAGCTTTATTTTCTTCCAAATCCAACCCACGTGTCAAAATCAACAAATTTTACACATCACATCTTCATGTCTAAACCCATAACCATTTTCAATACCTTCATTTGAAAACCTTTCTTTAGATTTTAAACCAAAACCCTAGGTTTGTCTAAAATCCTCCAATCCCAACAGTATTTACACAATCAACAAATAACTAAGTTAAAAGTCATAGGAAAGTATAGAAAGTCCCTACCTCAAATTGAGAAGACAAGCAAAGCAATGGAGGAGCTCCAAAGATGTTGAAACCAAGGTTTATTCAAATCAAAACATAGCCCATGAGGTGTTCTACCTTTTTAATAAAGGCACAAGGGTGGAGAAATCACTAGATCTAGATGAAAAAGTGGAGAGAAAGTGAGTTCTAGAGTGCAAAACTCAAGATCTAGGGTTTTTGAAATGTTTTAGAGAGAGAAAGAGATGAAAAAGTGATGTAAAAAGTGTATGTTACGAACTAATATACGCACAATCCACTCGAGCGCAAGAAGTGACGCTCAATCGCAGAATGCACACTTCTAGTAGTTTTGCAGACAACATACCAGTCGCTCAAGTGCAAGAATGACCGCTCGAGCTGAACCCGTTCGAGCGCAGAAAGGACTGCTTGAGTGTAGAATACACTCTCCTAAGTAGTTTTGCAGACCTACAAAAGTACTGAGAGTTTACAAAGCCCGCTCGAGTGCAAGAAGTACCGCTCAAGCAGAGGAGCAAAATTTTGGGCAACAAGAGTTTAGAAACTAAGCAACCAATTTGTCCCAAACACAACCATGACAATCCCATAGCCAAATTTAAGGAGATACAAGGGAAGCAAGATATAACCAACAATATGAAACCATTAACCAGAATCGCTATAATGCTGACATCATGTACTATAAGTAAAAAATTTCAAAATTTCCCTTACATATTCAAACAATAAATTTCACTCATATCCCCTGAGGTTTTACAAAAAATTAATAAAGACCCATATATTATTTTAATAATATTAAACAAAATTATTAAATTCTACACAATATTTTAAAACAATTCTAAATTGTTAAGACAAGCATATATATATATATATAGTAAAATAATCAAACATTACCTTATCTAAAAAAATAATTAAAAAAAAGAGCTAATAAATTGATCAGCATTAAATCTTATACTAGATTAAATACAATCATTTATTTGAAAATTACGAAACAAAGTATAAAAGATGTTTTATTTTTTAAAAAGACCACCAATTTTATAAATAATTATTTTAAGAAATTGGAGTTTGAATAAAGATTTAAAAAATACATATAGGCATTTTTTTTAGTATGAAAAATACATATTTGGAGAAATTATCCCTTTCTTTCCATTTTTTTTAATATTTTTTTTTTCATTTTTCTTTCTATTTATTTTCTCATTCATTTTTTTCAGAGTGTTACTGCAACAAATAGCAACACCATATAATTTTATTATTATTATTATTATTATTATTATTATTATTATTATTATTATTATTATTATTATTATTATTTATTCTCTTCTCTATGTTTTTTCTTTAATTTTTTTTCATCATTTTTTTTTCCTTTCATCAATGTTAGCTAGCATCACCCCATACCATAGCAACTTACAAAACATGAATTTTTCTTTTGTTTTGTAAACATATTTGTGTATTAATTTTTTTTAATAAAAATAAACATAATAACATTTCATATTTATAATAAAAAATTTTGACTTATAAAAATTACCAACTCTTACCTCATAAATATATTAAAAAAAATTATCATTTTATCGTTTCACTATCCTATATTATTCTCAAATTTTAATTATCATTAAAAAAAAATAAGTCAATATTTCTCACCATAATAATAAAATTTTTAAAAATAAATATAAAAGTGAAAAAAAAATCCAATCACGTTATAATAAATTAAAATTAGATGATAGGAAATGAAAGATAAAGAAATTATTTGAGAATAATAAACTATTTGAATTTTTCATTTTTTACATATAATTAAAATAGAATTTTACTTGAAGAAATGAATTATTTAAAAAATAATAAAATACTCAAATAATTTGTTATTTATTACATCTAAAATCTATATCTCCATCTTTGTTTCTTTTATTTAAATTATTTTTATTAAATTAA
The DNA here is from genome assembly GCA_025200525.1 of Camellia lanceoleosa. Taxonomy (NCBI): domain Eukaryota; kingdom Viridiplantae; phylum Streptophyta; class Magnoliopsida; order Ericales; family Theaceae; genus Camellia; species Camellia lanceoleosa. Next base: position 70,143,981 of record CM045764.1, read on the forward strand.
ATCTCAAAATTAATTCAAATAAAAAACTTGGATATTCTTTCTTAATTTCATTAATGGTTTTTTTTTTTTTTTTAACTTATAAAAGTTCAAAACTTATAGTGGAAAAAAATACAAAGTCAAGGAAATAAATTATTTTTTTTGTGAGAAATAAAATAATAATTTAATATATAGGTAAATTACAATTAAAGGGTATTAAGTGTAAAGGGTATTATAGTCATTTGCACAACCAAGTTAACACCGTTTGGCTTAAATTAACAGGAGGGGAAATCCTGATAATGTCAGAAAAAGTAAGGGTAATTTTTGTAATTATTGAAACTACAGGAGAGGTTCCTGTAATTGTCAAAAACCTCAGGGGAGGTGAGTGTAATTTACCCCCCTTTTTTTTAGCCCTTTCCCAAAGAGTTGTTCCCCTCTCTCTCTCTCTCTCTCTCTCTCTCTCTCTCTCTCTCTCCAATTTCAACCATTGTTGCTCAAGCTTTGAGCTTAGAGTGGGAGTCCTTAGAGTGAGATTTTGCATATTCTTTGTAAAGGGAAGTTGGATAGCTCGTCGTACTTTTCGCAACGGTAGTCTCGAATTCTTGATCTGGCAAGCTTTGCATTTCCAGATTTGCTATTCTTCATATTTTAAGGCAGGCATTTCTTTGATTCTTTTCAATATATCTCTACGGATGGATATGTGGTACTTTCTATTGCATTAAAAAAAATATGAGTTTATAAGTGATTTTCAAAATATATGTAGATGAGATTTTAGGTTTTGAATCAAATAGTTTAATCTTATATTTTGTTCTTGATTTAAGCTAAGAGAACACGTTTATGATGGCTGAAATAAAAAATCCTAATTTTTAATTTAATGTTGATGAGAATGAAAAGAGAAGATGATTTTTTTTCTTATATAACTATTGAGTCATGTTGATTTTTTTGTGAATAAGAAATGTGAAATGGAAAGAAAATGAAACTTAAATGGTTGATTTTGTGATGTTAATATATGATGAATTGACACTATTAAAAGTTAGTTGTGAAGTTTAAAATAAAAAACCTTAATTTTTATTTGTTGGTTATGTAGTACGAAAAGAGTTAATGTTTATGAATGGTTGAGTTAGGTATTGCTATTAGTAAATTGAAAAATGTGATCGTTAAAAAGTAATTAATAAATGATTGTAATAATCATTGTGAACTAGAAACGGAAAGTAGGGAGAGAATGAAGGAAATGATTATCATGAAATTGGCCTACATTGTAAATATTGGTGATTGAAAAAAGTCGAATCAATTGTGGACATTAAGAGATGATATAATTGGTAATCTAACTCTAGACAATATTGGCAATATTGAGGTATGGAAATGTTATGAGAATCACACTAACTTCTTTAAAAGAATTTATATTATTACTATTAAATATTTAGAGGTTTTGTCCTTGGCCATTGGTGGAGGATGATATTACTTGTTATAGAATTGATGTGAAATAGTTTGATATGAAACCTTATGTGTTGTTGATTAACTACATAATTACGTAATTATATGAGAATGAATGTAAGGAAATTTAGACGTACGTGTGATGACCTATGCGCATTTTGCTTTGTTCTCTTGAATTATGTTAGAATTATCATTGTTAAGATGTCAGGTATGTTGTTGTTGGAATTTCTTTCTTAAATATTTTCTGCTGTGGTTGTTTCGAGTCAGAGTTTTCACTCATTTTGGAGGGTGTGGGGTCGGCACCGGAGGGTCGGGGAGAAGCTAGAGTTCTTCCAGACCGGAGGGCCAAGGCCGCACATGCAAGGCCTTGGGCCACACATGCAGGAGGTCAGGCCGCACGTGGGGGAAGAAGAGGTTTGTGCTGTGTGCACACTGCCTAAAAGGTAGGTGCGTGAATGGAGGTGCGAAGGAGACCGCACGTGCGGGAGTGGTAGCCGCACGTGCAGGAGGCCGCTCCGCACGTACGAGAGAAGGCGCCGCACATGCGTCTAGGTGCGTGAAAAGTCTCGAAATTCGTGATTTTTAGCTATGTTTTTCCCTTTAGTCCCTTTTTACTTCGTTTGTTGAATCTCTCTCTATATATATATATATATATATATCATATTTCTCTCATCTCTCTCTACCCAAACTTTCCAAAACCTTGTATTTTGTTTTGATCCCAAGAATCCATTGGGCTTTGGATAGTAGTTCCTTATACCAAAATGATGAACATGTCGAGGGCTTCGTCTTGACCGGTGGAGATCGTATTTTGGCGAGGTTGATTTTTGAGCTCTTTCTCCTCTTCTCTCTTGAGGTATGGATTTCTTTGATTTTCTTCAATGCTTCATCTATAGATAGACATGTGGTATGTTCGTATTGCATAAAAACCATGTTGTTATGGATTTCTTTTTGAAAATCATGAATGGGGATTTAAGATGGGTTGTGTGAGGTTGAGATTTAGGAAATTTATTGTTGTGGGATAAATTTTGAGAAGTGGTTTAATTTGGGTATGTAGAGAGAGAAGCGAAGCCCCAAATTTTTTTGAATAAAAATGCTCGATTGATAAATAAAAAAAAAGAGGGGTTTTAATTGTGGAATAAACATGTTATGAATTTAGGGATTTAAATAATGAATTGTTGAATTATTAGAGATTAATTGAGCCTCATGAATTCCTAACATTTACTTGGTGTTGTGTTGTTCGAGTTGATTGTTGTGAATTGATAATGTGTACATTGAAATGAATGGAATTAACCTTGAGCTTTGAATATTATTGGGTTACACTACCGTTAAATAGAAATTGAGTAATTATAACTTTGTTGCCATGATTTGGAAATTCCTTATTTGAAATAAAGGAAAAATTGTGTTGGTCATATTTTCTCTTGTGAAAGGAAATTAATGGATTGAGGCCAAGGGTGGAGAATAGTAATAACAAAGAATAAGATAGTTGATTTTGAAATGGAAGAATGAAACGCCAACACTGTGTGAATTTCGGAAATTAACTTGAATTTTAATCACAAATATATTCTATTTTTTACTATTGTTGTAATTGGATCTAAAGTTCCATGGGGATTGGTTAATGGTATTATGTGTTTAATACATACTGTTAGAGGTTTTGTCCTTGGTCATCGATAGAGGATGACATTGTGAATTTTGAAATGATTATGTGTCTATAGTACACCTATCTTATCTATGAACGTTGTATGAAGTTATGGTTGGAAAATGTGTAATGCGCTGAGAATCAGAGGTACCATTACCTTCTATCTAGCACCTGGAGAATTGGCTGCGCTGAGAATCAGAGGTGAGAGGGTAATTTATATTCATTATTGGGCCGAGCTAGGTGTTGGGCCGAGCTAGGTGTTGGGCCGAGGTCAGCACAAGAATGGAAGACTCTCAGTGAGAAAGGTGAAGTATGGGGTAGTCCGCTGTCAAGGCGGCGTACCTCGGTTGCTTTAACTATCGAGATGGTCCGGTTCTAGTTGGTAGACCGGTCGTATGATTATATCGGTTCTTATATGCAGTCCGTTGCATGTTGACATCGGTCCGGACTTGTTAGTTCGCCGGCCGCTTAGTCCGGTTGAGTTTCTCTTATGGATAGCTCGGTTGTGGCATTGGAAACCGAGGTAAGAGAAGTAAGGTGAAGGTCGGACTATGTGTTACTTCGGTTGTAAAGGAGTTCGGACGTAGTAAAGCCATCTCACTTGGATTATGCAATGAGGAGGGTGATGGAGGATTCCAGAAGGAGAAATGCTAGAAGGAGTCTACGCAAGGAGGAGTAAGTCTAGAAGGATTCTACACATGGAGGAATAAGAGTCTGGAGGACTCTTCAGATGGAGAAGTTAAGAGTCCTACCAGATCGTACACGCCAGAACCTATATAAGCTCACCAATATCACCTTTGGAGAGGTAATACAATTTTGCTCCCTGAATACATTGAGCTTTTGCCTTCTTGTCTTGCTTACTGACTTAGGCATCGGAGAGGTTTCCCAGACACCCTCACGGCCAAATCACGCTTTGTGTTTTCGTGGTGGAACGACGACGATTGAGAAACGAGGACTTGGTCAACAGGATTATACGAGAAGGTGTATTTCTTTCCGCATAATTGGCGCCGTCGTGGGAAGAACAGATAAGAACGACCTCTTGATCAAGCTTTCTTAAACATCAATGGCGAACAATGAAGAACTACCTCTCGATCATTTGATGACGGACTCGAAGGGGTGCAAGGCGCGAAGGCCTTCCTTTGGTCCCTCCCATGGCGAGCCTGGAACCACAAAGGCGTAATTCGGGAGGGATGCGAGGGACGAAGGAGGAATATCGCCTCATCCTTCGCCGCAAAGCCCGAAAAGACAAAGGCGCAGAGTTGATCCTCAAATTCCGAAGATCGCGCAGAGAACAAGACGAATCGATCCGCAAGATGGCAGCGACATGGAGTCTCAAGCGCCAGATGAAAGGAAAAGAAGTGGCGACAGAGTGGGCGCAACAACAAGACGCCCTCGCCACTCCGAGGGTCGTGGTAGGAATTCTACACCTCTCAACCAGAGGACGTGCCTCAGACAGCGACACGCGATCCAGATCTTCCAGACTCGCCACCAGTGTCCGAGAGGACGGTTCGAAGGTCATACACGGAGGGAAGTACTTATTGGCCCTCACATACGCATCATACGAAGTCCAGACAGACGGAATTACCTAGGTCGTCCGACCTAAGGTCCATGTTGGAAGAAAAGGCGCGGTGGAAGGAGGACGCCAGACGCGATCCCCACAGGTTCCCGCCTTGCCGATTATTCTGGACGCATGGAAGCGCCGAGGTTGAATGCCAAGGCGACTTGGCATACGAACCAATGGATAAGGCATTGGCGAGGCCGCAGACCACCATTCGCCCCAGAGATTGAGAACGCGCCTTCCGTCAAAGCTTTACAACCCAAGTTCACGACGATGAAGGAAAGATGCACTTACACCCACTTGAGCCACTTTCGCCAGTTATGGTCAGATATCGGCGAATGAGGCGTTGATGTGTATCTTATTCCTCAAGCCTCGGCGACCTAGGCTTAACTCGGTTTGAAAAGCTTCGAGGCAAAGATAGCCTCCTCGGGCGCACTGGCGAGCGTTTGTAACCCGGTTGCCGTAACAAACACAAAACTCCTGGAGATCGACCGCTTGTTTCCATCGATATGGGCGACAAAGAGACCCCGAGGTCTTACAACAACAAGCATCGGGAGACATTCAACCAGATTGGAGATCGCCCAACCAACCTAGCCATTCGCAAGAAGACAAAAGAGGCCTTCCAACGAATGCATCGAGGGACTCTATCACCATGACTCCGCCACTTACAATGGAGGCCTCGATGGAGAGAGTGCATCAAGACATCGGGGTAGAAGAGGATGGCGCTGTTAAGGCAAAATCGTGCGATCAAGCTACACTGAGAAGAAGACCTCAAGAAGGTCAATACGTAGGTCGAAACCAAAATGCAGCAGGCGACGCGACAATGATGAAGACCAGACAAGAGATGGTTGAGAGTCCGAATCGCCATAACCACGGTGTTCAAGAAGCCGATCTACAGATACTCGTGAGATTCGAGACGAGCCTTCCAAGTGGCTCGCCAAGGTTGGCGAGGCCCGGGATTACGATGACAGATCCGATGCACCTTCCACAAGGAAAAGGGCACCGAATCGAAAATCGCACGCACCGAGGCAACATCTGGAAGAATTGGTGGCAAAGAGCCACCTAGATAAATACATAGAAGGAGGCGCAAGCTCCCCGTAACCACAACCTCCCCAACGGAATGCCAAACGACGCCCGCCACAAGGCACCATCAACGTAATCCATGGAGTCTTTGAACCAGAGCGAGTATGTGAGCTCAGAGGTTCAATCAAAAGGCAGAGCACATAAGAGGTGCTAAGTGCCCAACCGCCGTCAAAAGGGGAGGACAGGTTACGAATGTTATGTCTTTTTCGACAAAGACTTGGATGTAATTTATTGCCCACACAATGATGCCTTGGTCGTCACTCTCGAGTCAAGGATTTTGACGCTGCGATTTTGATTGACCAAGGAGCTCGTGCGAAATCATGTACTATGAAACCTTCAAGCAACTCAAGCTGCAGGATAAAGACTTGGCCCCGGCAGTATCTCCCCTCATTGGGTTCAACTCCATGCCAGAGTGGCCAGTCGGCAAAATCATCCTCCCAGTCAGAGCAGGGAGTGTGACAAAGCAAGTGGAGTTCTGGGTGTTAAAGGTTCCGTCCACTTACAACATCATTTTGGGCGAACGTGGTCAGACGCCATGCGCCGGTGGCATCCTCTTACCACCAAGTGATGAGGTTCCCCAAATGACACCGGAGTGATAGAAGAAGTATATGGGGACCAGATTATGTCCAAGCAAAGGTTGCAGTAACGAATGGTAGCCGGCCGCCAAAGGATATGTTCATTCGGTTGAAGAACCAGAGAGTAATGAACTATTCATGATGTTGGCAAAGAGGCTAATCAAAAGGCAAAGGAGGACTTGGTGGAGGTCAAAATAGACGAGAAGAACCCGGATAAGTTCTTCTTGCTTGGCCTGCCGTTGTTCAGCATCGAAGGTTAGAGGTCTTGGAGTTTTAACTTCCAACATAGAAGTGTTCGCCGACTCCATACGACATGCCGCATTGACCCCAACTTCATCTCGCCACCAACTCAACGCCCACCCTTCCGCTGCATCACCATTCAACGCACTTCGCAGATCGGCACTCCACCACGCCGAAATAGTAGCAGAAGTAGTGGGAAACTTGTTGGAGGCAGGGGCAATTAGAGAGGTGCACTACCCCAGGTGGATTTCCAACAGGGTTGTGGTGCAGAAAAAGAAAGGGAAGTGGCGGCTCAAGGTCGACTATAAAACTGTCAACAAAGCATGCCCCAAGGATAGCTTCCCCTTGCCAAGGATAGATCAATTGGTCGACCTAACAGCTGGTCACAGCAGGCTAAGCTTCCTCGACGCATACAGAGGCTACCACCAGATCGCAATGCATGAGCCAGACCAGGAGGTCACATCCTTCACCACTCCAAGAGGACTATACTGTTATAAGGTCATGCCCTTTGGCCTGAAGAACGCAGGGGCGACATTCCAGAGAATGGTCACCAAGATGTTTGAACCATTGTTAGGCAAAACAATGGAGGCTTACATCGATGATATGGTGGTCAAGAGCAAGAGTGAGAGTGACCATCTCAAGGACCTAAGTGAGATGTTTGAGATCCTGAAAAAGCATAAGTTACGCCTCAACGCGTCAAGTGTGCTTTCGGAGTGGGATCAGGCAAGTTCTTAGGCTTCTTGGTGACCAATCGAGGCATAGAAGCAGATCCCTCTCAGATCAAAGCAATTCAGGAGTTAGAGAGACCTAACTCAGTGAAAGAAGTGCAAAGACTCATCGCATGGCAAAGAAGACTCAACCGATTCATCACCGGTCTTCGACAGATTAAGGCCCATTCTTTCACCATTAAAAGCTAAGTTTGAGTGGGACGAAGAGTGCGACCAAGCCTGGCGAGTCCAAGGAATACATGTCTTCTCCACCATTACTTGTTACCCCCATACCGGGAAGAACTCCTCCTCTATTTGGCGCCTCCCAAAGAAGCCTTGCAAAGTGCTGGTTGGTTCGGCGTATGAATCCAACACCTACCTATCTTCTATGTCAGCAAGACATTGCTAGGAGCCGAAGCAAGATACTTGCCTCTGGAGAAGTTAGCACTGGCCTTAATGATGGCATCCAGGAAATTGGCGCACTACTTTCACGCCCACACCATTGTCGTCCTCACAGCTTTTCCACTGAAAGCTCTATTTGAGAGGGCCAACTTTTCTGGGCGAGTTCTGAAGTGGGCAGTGGAGTTGGGACAATATGACGTGAAGTTCCAACCCAGAACCGCAGTAAAAGCCCAATCTTTGGCAGACTTCGTCGCAGAGTTCACTCCTGGAAGCCACCAAGTTTGCCCAATTGACCTGACTGATACAACCAACCTAGGGATGGAGTTTGACGCCGGAATAGCGCAACCCTTAGTACAGGCTACTCAGTCAGCACCCAAAGCAGACCAGGATAAAAAAGGCGAAGAAGAGGCCAACCTTACCACACCAAGTCAAAATTCACTAGCAACTAATGACTTGGGCCCAGCAGAAGACAAAGGGGCGATCACATTATGGATTCTCAAGAAGACATTAGCAACTGAAGACCCCAAGGCATCGACCACCCTCCACCGTTGGAAGTTGTTCGTTGGGGAGATGTGGAAGCTCTTGTGGATGGCGCCCTAATCGACATGGAGCAGACTTGGCATAGTCCTCATCTCTCCGCATACTTGGTAGTGGAGCAGCGATCAACCTTGGCTTCCCAAATACGAACAACGGTTGAGTACGGCGCTCGCAGGCTCAAGTCGGCAAGATACATGAAGGCCATCAATTAATGGTTTACGACTCGCAATTGGTGGTGAATCAAATTTCCGCGACTACGGCTAAAAGATGAAAGAATGGCTAAGTATCGTGACTTAGTCGACAGAGATCAAAAATTTGAAGTCGTGAGGATAGAGCAGCGCATCGGGAGGAGAATAGTAGAGCAGATGAACTTGCGTGCTTCGCCTCAATGGCGAATACTTCCATCCTCATCCACTATTGATCGACTATCCGCCTGCACAAGTATTGAAGACCCGTGTCAAGAGGTATGTTGTGCGGAGTTAGGTCCTTCTTGGATGGATCCCATCATACTATTCCCGAAAGACGACACTACCGTAAGATAAGAAAGAAGCCAATGTAATAAGAGCCAAGTCGCAACGATTTTGGCTCTCCATCCTTGGCGTTATATAAAAAGTCGTTCTCGACCTTACTTAAAATGTGTCCACCCCAAAGAAGGTAGAAGCATTCTTGTTTGAAATACACGGGGGTTTGTGGCGCCCATCGGGGAGGAAGATCATTGGCATACCGAGCTATTTCACAAGGATATTGGTGGCCCTACATGCAAGCGGATTCGGAGAAGTATGTCAAGAAATGCGAAAAGTGTCAAGTTTATGATCAAATTCACCAACCAAAGAAGAGAACTCCTACCTCTCACTAGTCCATGGCCTTTCGCAATGTGGGGCTTGGACATAGTAGGACCGCCCCAACAAGCCAGCAACAGAAGTTCTTTCTTGCAAGCAGACTACTTCACAAAGTGGGTGGAAGGAAGCCTTAGGCCAATCAAAGAAAAAGATGTGAAGAAGTTTGTTTGGCGTAACATCATTACCGCTGGCATACCAAAAGCACGATTTGCATAACGGCACCCAGTTTGATGGCAGAATTTTCAGAAGCTTTTGTGCAGAATATAAGATAGAGTTCTACAACTCCACACCGGCATATCCCCAAGCAAATGGACAAGCAGTGAAGCTTCGAACAAGGTAGCCTTGGATGGACTGAAGAAAAGGATGGAGAAAGCCAAAGGCAAGTGGGCCGAAGAGCTCCCACATGTTTTATGGACTTACCGCAGCACACCTCGACGATCAACAGGAGAAACACCATTCTCCTTAGCATATGGCATGGAAGCCATCCCTTAGAAGTCGGTCTTCCTACAATTCGAGCTTAAAACTTTGATCCGCACCTAAATGGGGAAGCAATTGCATTGAACTCGACTTGGCAGAAGAAAGAAGAGAAAAGGCTACTGTACACATTGCCTCCTATCAAGAAGAGTTGTCAAGAAAATACAACAAAACAAGACACCCAAGACAGCTCAAACTCAGCGATTGGGTACTTCGCAATGAGATGGGCATCACATTGGTCCTAAGAGATGGCATGTTAGGGCCAAAGTGGGAAGGTCCTCACAAAGTGGTCGGATTAGCGGTGCAAAGGCATACCACTTGGAAGATGGGGACGGCAAAGCAATTCCTAGGCCATGGAACACCGCCAATCTCAAGTTATTTTATTTTTAGCTTTTTTCTTTTCAAGTATGTGTAATTTTCACCTTCTCAATAAAAACAAGTCGATTCTTTTCAAGATATTTGTTTTTGTGGAAAGTAGCTTTAGTAAGTTAATAGCATTGTAAACATAGTTGGCCGAACACCCAACTATCAACCTTTCCTAAGCCCGTGATAAGGATCCATGGCAGTCGCTTGGTCGGAATAACCGTAACTTTTATTCTAAGTTGGCGAAAAACCAACTTAGAGGTTGGTCGGATTAAACCAACACTTAGCCAAAGTATGGGAATGGCTAAACCAACACTTAGCCAAAGTATGGGAATGGCTAAATCAACACTTAGCCAAAGTATGGGAATGGCTACATAGAGGTTGGCGGATTAAACCAACACTCAGACTCTTCAAGCCAAAGTATGGGCATGGTCAAGAATAGTTGGTCGATTAAACCAACACTTGTTACTCTTCAAACAAGTAAGTTTATGGGTCAAGAGTGGTTGGTCGATTAAACCAACTCTTTGTACCCTTCAAATTAAGTAAGTTATATCTACAAGAGTGGTTGGTCGATTGAACCAACATTTTGTACCCTTCACCAAGTAAGTTATATCGGTGAAGAGTGGTTGGTCGATTGAACCAACTCTTTGTACCCTTCACCGAAGTACGTTATATCGGTCAAGAGTGGTTGGTCGATTAAACCAACACTTTGTACTCTTCAAATTAAGTAAGTTATATCGGTGAAGAGTGGTTGGTCGATTAAACCAACACTTTGTACTCTTCACCAAGTAAGTTATATCTACAAGAGTGGTTATCGGATTAAACCAACACTTTGTACTCTTCACCAAGTAAGTTACACCGTCAAGAATGGTCACCGATTAAACCAACTCTTTGTACTCTTCAGCCGAAGTAAGTTACACCGGCTGAAGAGTGGTTGGCTAGTAAGTTATGTAGTTAACCGAGATCACAGTTGTGTAATCGAGTTTATGGAAAAGTAAACATACAAGGTGCAAGTACACAACCGAGTGAAAGTTCAAAAATTTTCATTGAAGACAAAAGGAAGTACAAATGGGGGGCCATAGCCCTGAATGCATCCGTAACAAATACAAGAAAGAAGGAAAAATACAAGAAACAGTCATCCTAGGAGTGCATCTAGTTCAAGGCGTCAAGAAATGCCTCGAGACCGGTTTGAGGAGAGAGCCCTTTGGACCGTGGTGTCACCGTATCTCGCCGATAAATCCAATGGCTCCAACCGAGCTTCTTCATTGCTTTGAGCAAGGTTGACCGGAGTCGAGATGGCTCCCTCATCATCTTCATCATCTTCATCCTCTTCTTCATCACCGCACCTTCTAGGAAGGTTTTTGAAGATCGTCGCATATTGTTTAAGCGAGGTCGGAATAGAGTACGGTGGAGCGTTAAGCGCCGTGTCGAGTACAACCGAAGCTTCTCCACCGCACCGCCAACCACACTTGAAGAAAGGTCCTTGTCATACCGCATTGAAGATCAGATGCTTCTTCCCTTGAAGCCTTGCTTGGCCTTTTTACTTGACCTTCACCGCTTACTTTCGCATCTTTTGGTCCGAACCGCCATCTCCCATAGGTAGTAATCCTTCACCTCGTTTCTGACCTTTTGTTTATCACTTTCACCGAGGTAACCAAACCGTTAGACGTGATACCTCGGCCTCCGTTCGCCGCTTCTTACGGGCTTGTGTTAGTTCGGTCGCTTTGTACAAGTCTTTCATGGCTCGCCTCGCCTTATGAGCTCCATCACCGCCGGTGTGCAAGAGTGGTTTTTGAAGAGCCCGCAGAGTGGTAGATTTTTAGTCAATTGACCAAGTGGAAGTTGGATAAATTTTGAAGACAGAAGGTCGGTGTTACTTACCACGATCATTGACTTTGAAGCGCATCGAGTGATTTTATCTCGGTGTTGAGCTTCTTGGAATGGTGTTCCATGTCTTTCGAAGGCACACCCTCCGCCAAAGTTGAAGGCCGAGGTGATCCTTATCCGAGACGACGGAGTCACCTCGCCGATAGTCCGGTTGTTGAAAACTAGGGGAGCCCATTGTGGGGTTTTCGACTGTTGGATGATTCCTACCGAGTTCGTTGGGTGACCGGTGGGCTTGGTGGCGTAACATTCTCCTCTTCGTCAACAAGGTGTGGCCCGGTTTGGCTAGTCCGCACGCTTGTTTCAGCCAAGCAGGTGGGTCATTGGGATGGAAGAGCCATCACGGCATCGGTTGGTTGGCCGACCGCGTACCTCGGTTGGGTTTGTTTCTGAGCATGGCCCTCATTCTGCTTTTTCTTAGCCATCTCTTCTTCTCGGGGTTAGGCGACAAGGACAATTTCGCAAGGTTGGGTCCGGCTCGTGGATCTTCGAGGAGGAAATCTGTTTTTTGCTTTTAAATCGGAGTATGTAGGTCGGCTCAAGTCAAGAAGTTTAGCCCAAATTTCTTTCTTTCACCCGAGGCGCGCGGAGTACTGGTGTTGGGATAGTTGTAGTTGGAGATGAGATGAGCTTTATCTGCAGCAAAAGAAGACAAGTGTTAGTCCGGTTTACACAAGAGTAAAGTTCAAGAGAACGGCGAAATGAAAGCCAAGTGTATATACCGGCTCCTTTCTCCCGCTTATTCTTCGCCCGAATTCGGGCTTGAAGTCCTCAAAGTTTCCAGACACCCAAGAAGTCGTCATCATTGACATCTTTGTCCCAGTGTGCTTTATAATCTTTTCTACCTCGCACCTCGATAGTAGCACCAAATTTGGTTTTTGGATCCTATTGAATACTGATGTAGTATCTCGGCCAGACCTAGGTTCAGACCGGTTTGCTGGTTCAGGGCATCTATACCCATTATTATTCGGTATGTGTTGGTGGATAGTTGGGTAGGGCAAAGTCTAGTCTGCCTAAGAAATTCACAGATAAGGGGCTGGACTGGGAATCTGAGTCCGGTCTCGATTATTGACTGGAGAGTAAAGGGGACGAAGCCCTCCTCGCCCCAGGGGTCTACACCTTGTTCGGCCAAAGTAAGGTTTACATCGGTTGGTATGTGGTAGTCTCTTCGGAAATCGGCTAGACCTCCAGGGGTTTCTACCAAATATCTCAGATTTCCATTTATTTTATAAATTAAGTAATAATTTATCTCGGTTGAAGGAGCGTGCTCAAGAGTCCCATGGACACACGAGGGAGTGCCCGGACAGCCTAAGTCTGCAGTTGAAAAAGCAAGTGTCAAGCACGATCAAAGACCGTGCTACAAGAATAAAGCAAGAAAAGGTTGGTTTTACTACGGTTCTATGTGGTGCTAAGCAGCCTACATCGGCTCGTGAAAGGTTCTCGTTATCTCGGTTCTAAAAAGTTTGTGGTTATCTCGGTTTCACTTGTGGTTTTTCTTACCACGGTTAGGCCTCAAGGGGCATCTTTCTGAGTTCGGTTTAGAAACTCAAGAGGATGGCTTAGCCCCAGGGCTTAGCTTGGTCAGGCCTAGCTCGGTTTAGTCGAGGTGCCTATCTCAAGTCGATTTGAGTTCGGCTAAGGTGAATCATGTGCTTACTTATTAAAACTACAGTTGTTATTTACAAGTACTAGCTCGGTTCTAGTTCTCCTAGACAAAGATCAACAGCTTTCTAGTTCGTGGGTTCTCATTTTGGCTAGTGAGAATCGGGTAATCTTGGAGTTACTATGATTTGCACAAGTTCCAGCTGGTTGTACACGATAAGATCTACCTATGGCACAAACACTATCCTAGTTCGGTTGAAGTGTGTGAAGAGATCGAAAGGGTATTCTACTAGCTAAAACAAAGGTATTCAATGTGTTCTTGAGCGCTTCTTCAAATAGTACGGTTGTGAGGGAGAAAACAAAATGTTTTGCGAAAACACATAACTTAGACTACCATGGATTAAACAGAAACAAAGGAAATAGATTTGAGCTACTTACCCTATGTAGAGGATGAAGAGAGGATGGAAGCCTCGAAAAAGAAGGTCACGAGCTCAGGGCACGGGCTAATGCACAGAGCTCAAAGGAGAATGAGAGTGAAAATGAACAAAGGTCTTAGTAGGAATCGCATGAAAGGGTTGGTTTTGAGTAAAAGTTGTTTTTGGAGGAACAGTTCAAATTTTGAAACCCGATGACGGCGCCTTACCGGTGGGGAGCCAATCGAGCCCGCCACGTGTCCAGGAAGGACAATCGATTCTTTGTCAGAATTGAAGGGACGTTTGAGCCGACAGTATAGCTCGGTAAGGTCTCATTTCTACCGAAAGGCTTGGGGGTTTTAGCTACCGGAGAGGCTAACGGATGGTTAGCTACCGAGAGGTTAAGAACTTTAGATCGGTTGATAAATAAGTAATCCCTATCACGCTTATGGATGGAATTAAGGGCAATTGAGAGGGTAATTTATATTCATTATTGGGCCGAGCTAGGTGTTGGGCCGAGCTAGGTGTTGGGCGAGGTCAAGACAAGAATGGAAGACTCTCGGAGAAAGGTGAAGTATGGGGTAGTCCCGTTGTTGGCGGCGTACCTCGGTTGCTTTAAGTATCGAGATGGTCCGGTTCTAGTTGGTAGACCGTCGTGCGATTATATCGGTTCTTATATGCGTGTCCGGTTGCATGTTGACATCGGTCCGGACTTGTTAGTTCGGCCGGCGGCTTAGTCCGGTTGAGCTCTCTTATGGATAGCTCGGTTGTGGCATTGGAAGCCGAGGTAAGAGAAGTAAGGTGAAGACCGGACTATGTGTTACTTCGGTTGTAAAGGAGTTCGGCCGTAGTAAAGCCATCTCACTTGGCTTATGCAGTGAGGGGGGTGTTGGAAGATTCCAGAATGAGTAATCCTAGAAGGACTCTACGCAAGGAGGAGTAATTCTAGAAGGATTCTACACATGGAGGAATAAGAGTCCTGGGAGGACTCTTCGCATGGAGAAGTTAAGAGTCCTACCAGATCGGTACACGCCAGAACCTATATAAGCTCACCAATATCACCTTTGGAGAGGTAATACAATTTTGCTCCCTGAATACATTGAGCTTTTGCCTTCTTGTCTTGCTTACTGACTTAGGCATCGGAGAGGTTTCCGGCACACCCCCGCCGGCCAGCTCACGTTTGTGTTTTCAGGTGGTGGAACGACGACGTATTGAGAAACGAGGACTTGGTCAACAGGATTATACGAGAAGGTGTATTTCTTTCCCGTACAAGAGGTACCATTCCCTTCCAGCTAGCGCCTGGAGAATTGGTAGAGGTACCATTCCCTTTTAGCTGGCGTCTGGTAAATTGGCATGTTATTGTGGAGAGATGTATCATTGGCTTACTGTGTTTCAGGCAGGTAGAGCACAGATTAGTTATCATTGTTGTCTTAGTTTGACTGTGTGTGTCATGTGTTATGATGATTATGATCTTGTAAGATTGAATTGCCTTGTATTTTGAGTAGATGTGTTCATGTAGATTTGGACATGCTAGAGAGTGGTTGAGGGGAGATTCTCACCATGAATTATTTTGTTGAAGATACCTTGTTAAATTTTGAGTTTAAGATTGAGGATGTGATGAACGTGTGGAGGCGGACCTATAAATAATGGGAAGGAGTCGGACTTGGTGAACGTTCTTTTCAAAAGATATAAAACAGATATTATGTAGTGTTTTGTCACAAATGGAAAATATAGCTATTATGCAATACTTGCTTAAATGGGAAATGGGTAGTAAAAGCGAACCTTGGTGTTATTGAATAAATTGAACATTTTCAAGAAAAGTATTTACGTATGTATACTTTGGTTATAAAATATCGCATTATTTTTATGGTATGAAATTAGCATTTCATGATCATAGCTATCTGTAAGTTGTTATTGTTGAGGATCATGTTGAGATCCCTACTGGACTTTATGTTCATCCCACGTTGTTAATTTTTTTCAGGTGAATATAAAGACGTGTTACAAGGTCACGGATCTTCCTTAATTGTTGGCCACGGGGCCTTTTATGTGTAGGCGAATTGCCATCAACGTAAAAGGGTTAAACCCTTCCTCTTGATTTAAATGATGTAAGCTTACGGGCAATTTATTTAATAGTACTTTCAGGTTGCATTCATTTCTATCCGAATGAGAGAATTCTTATTGATGTATTCCTTGTAAATATAATAAGCTCCTATATGCCATCTCTGAGAATGAATTTATAATAATGGCTTTGGTAATGGAAATCCGAATAATAAAATGTGGAGCGTGTCAGTATGTGTTATGGGATGTGATTGTACTATATAGAGGTAGCGCGATCCTTCCGGCTAGCAACCGGTAAAGTGGGTTGATGTGCTATATAAAGGTAATGCGTGTCTTCTAGTTAGCACTCGGTAAAGTAGGCTGTGCTATATAGAGGTAATGCGTTTCTTCTAGTTAGCACCCGATAAAGTAGGATGTGCTTTATAGAAGTAATGCATTCCTTCCGGCTAGCAACCAGTAAAGCAGGCAGACGTGGGTCTTGGCGAGACCATGATGGTAACGTGGAGCCTGGCAAAATCACAAGTTGTTTATTTTATTACTAGATTTTATTGCTAATGTGTGTATATTTGTAGAGATTATTATTGACGAAAATATGTATTGAGAATATAGTTGAAGTCGTGTTATGAGGTGGATATTGAATTTGGTAATAATGTGAGTGTTGTTTGATGTAAATGAGTAGAACGAGAGTACAAAGGATTAATTGTGGATTGCTTTTGAAAATAAATAACGTGATGAAATCATTTGGATTATAAAAGACGAGTCCTAGAGTTGCCGAAATGGTTAATGTGTGTATGATATTCAAGATGTGATTTAGGTTTGAAAATGTTAGCCCCAAGGTTACTCGAATCTAAATTCTTATTGATTTTGATTATCGACAAATATTTTGAACTCATTTTATTATTCAAAGTTTTCAAAATAATATTATATTCAATGTTTCTAAAAGATATATGCTTATATAGTGTTGTTTTCCAATGATTTTTAGCCCCTCAAAACATGAAATTAGCACATGTATGCAGAACACTATTCATGGTTAAAACAAGCCCAAGGGTCGACACTAGAAATGAAGTTCACAATGCCTAAGTGTTCTAGCTGCAAGGGTCAACACCAAGACAGCAAGGGTCGACACTAAATTTCAAAACACAATCCAGCAGTAAGGGTCGATACCAAGAATGACAAGGGTCGACATTAAATTTTAGAACACAATTTAGTAGCAAGGGTCGACACCAAGAATGACAAGGGTCGACACTAAAACTCAGCAAACAAAGTTCAAACTTCCAGCAGACAAAAGGGTATCGACACCCAGTTATGAAAGGGTTGACACCAAGAACACCTGGAAATTAGCTCAAAGAAGAAAAGAGAGCAAAGGGTCGACACTCGTAAATCTGGGTTTAAAAAACCCAGCCGCCCAATCAAATCTAGACTAACACATGTAACGAGTTGAATCAAATTGAATTTATATTTTAATCTCAGTTGGGGAATTATTTAAAATTATTAAACTCCATTCATTTTGGACCCAATTGATTGAATCATGACCCGTTAGTAACTATGAAATATTGTTGTGGTTTTATTATTATTATTTAATTACCATAAAAGAGTTGTGAATATTTATGGTGTGTACCATTAAACGAAATATATTTTGTGATGAGAAAATATTATATTTACTTTTGTCATTAAAGATGTTGAAATGTATTTTTAATTGATATATATATATATATAGGTGTATATATAGTTAGATATTTGTTTAGGAAATATCTATAAAAGTGACCAAATGGATTTTTTGTCAAACTTTGGGAGTTCTTGCTGTGAGAAGAAGAGAAAAAGGTTTCCAATGTTGGTTTTTCATGGGTTTGATCAAGTGTAAGCCATTTTTGACCCCCGAGTGTTTTGGATCAAAACGTAGAGGGCAGAAAAGGCGTCGTTTGGCTCCAAAAAAATTTAATTTCAGTAAAAATTTGAAAGCTTCTTAGCTTGAGGTAGGAATTTTTTCTACACTTCTTTATGTACTTTTACTTGATTATATGAAGCTTCGAGTTGTATATAATTTAATTAAAATTTTTGGAAATTTTGTGATTTATTTGCTTAAAAGAAAAATTTTGAGAAAAATAAAGAGTTGATGCCCAAATTGCGAAAGTGTAAACTTGGAATATATTTGTAAGGTTATGAAAGAGCTATGTTTTAAATTTGAACAAAAAGGGACTTCAATTTGATTGGTTTTGAAATTTTTACCGGTTTGCGACCAAAAGAGCATTTTTAAAGAAAACAAAGGAATTATGTTTAACTTTTGAGGCTTTTGATCAAAATATGATGTCATTGTTGAATAATGCTTGGAGAATAAGTTTGGAAAGAAATTGATGTTTTCTTGGGCATTAACGGTATTATTTTGCTTAATGTATCTGTTGGAATAAAACTGACACGGTTAGAAATGGACCTTGAGAGGTTAACAGACGTGATTGTGATATGAAAACTAAAATAGTTGTTCATATTTGATGAGATGTGGAATAGATTGTATTTATCAGAATTTTTAGAATTTAATTGTTTAAATATTTGTTTAGAAATATCTGTTTTGGACAATCGGTGGAGGATAGCCATGATTGTTGTAGAAATGTATGAGACTTAGGTAAATTGAACCACATTCTTCATTTGTTGCATTGGACATTGCATTACATTCATTTCATTGGAAATGTATCTGTTTTTTAGAAATGTTTGGAAATGTATCTGTTTGTGAAAAGATGAATACTTGGTGAATCTGGGTAGGGGGTGCAGAACCGCACGGTTAGGTGTCAAGCCTTCCAGTTTACAGGTAAAAATGACAGTGGTAGTGCATTAGGGCCTACTTGCAAACACTCATCTAGAGATTCACAGAGCTTGTATTCGTATGACAGATATGGTTTAAAATGGAAATGGTTTTATATATGTTATTGCATCTCAGCATTGCATGCTTTATAAAAAGAGAGATAAAATGTTTTATCATGAGCATGGCATGAGCATACTCCTCTTTAGTCTTGTCATGGTTCATATGTTGTGTAGTATATATCTCTACTGGGTTGTGGCTCACCCTATAAGGGAAACCATTTTAGGTACAAGTGATATGCTTCTACCAAGGCACTGACTTGGGAGGACTCGGAGCTGAGGCTTCATTTTTGTTTTATTGTTATTTGTTGAATGAAAGCCCAGGACTGTATTTGCGTTGAGTTGAAACTCTATTTTGTGTAACCAAGAATGTTCTTGGATAAATTTGTAAGCCTGTAGGGCACTTATTATCTGTTTGGCTTCCATTTCATACTTGTTGTAAAATGCATGCTTGGGATTGGAAGTGGGGCATGGAGATGTAAACAACATGTATTTGGCATTTGGGATTTAATGGAAATTGATGTATAGAATAGTTAGTTATATATATGTGTGTTTGTCTATCAGGTGGGTTTTGTTGCATAAATAGATATACCCGACCCTATTTTTGGGGCGTTACTACTTGGTATCAAAGCGTACCGGGTTCGAATACTTTGGGTACGTGGGGAGTGGTTAGTACCACAGTGGGTTTATCTCGCTTGATAGAGATATCTGTATGATGAGGTGCTGTGTGATAACATACTTATGTGATTATATGGGTATGGGGTTTGATTCTGAGATGTTGATTGGGTCTGTGAGTTCCTGGAAGTCCAGTTAGAAGAGCACTTGATCACTGCTATTTTTGATTGGAACTCTAGCAACATCATAGGACAATTATTATCTAGAAAGGAAATATGTATGTACTTATGTGACTATGTGCTTATATGGAATGAATTAACTGTTGTCCTTTGTCTTAGGACATGAGTGAGTTAGCTCCGGCACAATTGTGACTGTGCCAATCTCGAGTGTTACCTTTATTAGGATGTCAGGACGCGGAAGGGGCAATGATAGGCGTGGTAGACCCAGGAGGCACGAGATGCCACTATCGGATGAGATTCTGGCGCAAGAGGAGGGGACAAGGCAGGCAAATGTGGCTGAGCCAGCTGGGCAACATGCCATGGGTGCTTTGGCATGGGAGATAACAGGGGCACTGAACGTACTGAGGGCTGAGAACTTAGCACAGGCCTCAGTTACCCCAGTTGCAGAGACAGGACCACTCCTGCTAAAAAGGGAGTTCTTTCGGACCAATCTAGATATTTTTGTGGGAGATCCTAAGGAGTCGCTGACGGCTGATGAGTGGCTAAAGCAGACGGTTAAGACGTTCGAGATGCTAGACATTGAGAACGATGCTTTGAGAGTGCCCTTGGCATCCGTTCAGTTGAATGGAGAAGTGAGTCAGTGGTAGAAATACACGTGAGGACATATTGGGGTGACCTGGGGGGCGTATGTCAACGCCTTTCAGGAGAAGTATCTACCTGCTACTGTCAGAGAGAGGTTGAGGGAACAGTTCAAGAACCTCAAACAGCAGCTTAGCACACCGGTGGCGGAGTTCGAGGCCACTTTTGCTAGTTTGTCCAGATTTGCTCCTGAGCTTATGGCGACAGAAGAGTGTCGTTGTATCGAGTTTGAGACTCGACTGAGAGATGAGCTTGCCTACTATGTGGACGGGTCTATGATGAGGGAGTACAGCTGTCTTGTTGAGGTAGCAGCATATATGGAAACCCGGTTAGAAGCTGGAGAGAAGGAGATGAAGGGTTTCAGGTAGAGAGGCCAAGAGATGCAAGGTGAGGCCCAAGACAACAAGAGACATAGGGGTTTTACACCACAACAGTCTCATGGGGCACAGTCTAGGTCCACTTTTCCAGTGTTGACTTCAGGGGTAGGAGGAGGTGGCCAAGGAGGATTTTCTTGTTTCAAGTGTGGCCAGTTGGGTCACAAGTCCTTTCCTTGCCCACAGAAGGGGGAAGGACAACGATCTGCTCCGTCTTCAATCCGTCCACCGAGCCAGAGTTAGGGGAGGGGGCAGTCTTTCACTTGTTTTTAGTGTAGACAGGCAGGACACATGAAGAGGTACTGTCCACAGTTGGATGGCACACCTGGTGCATCTGGATCGAGGTAAACTCAGAGTTACCAGGCACCACAGTCGGCACAGGCCTTGATGGCCATTCCAAGAGCCTCTTCAGCTCAGTCTGTATATCCCCCTTATGCTCCGAGAAAGGAGCAGGTGGATTAGAGACCTACTGGGCTTGTGTATGCTGTTACCACGCCAGAGTTAGTGCCAGCACCTTCGGTTGTGAGAGATACCTTTTTGTTCTATAATTTTATTGCCAATGTATTGATTGACACAGTTTTCTTTCATTAATACCAATCAGTGTATATAAGTGTGTTGGGAATGTTTTGCTTCATTTTTCTTTCATTAAGCCATGATTTTGATTCAGGTCAGTATGGAATCAATGTCCAGTTCAGAGTTCAAAATTCAATCATTCTCAAATTTAATCAAACAAAATTGTTTTCAAGCTCAAAGTGATATGCCAGTTACGCCATTGATGGGCAAAAAAAAAAATGAAACTGATTTTATTGAAGTTAGGGAATGATATCTCCTGATTGCAGAGACAAAAAGAGAGAGAGAGAGAGAGGGAGGGATCTTGTTTTTGATGATAGTCACACGCTGACTTCACTTACTCAACTCTCCTGCCGAACTCTTCCTTTTTTTGTCATCTTGGGATACCCTTGAGGGCCCTGCCTCAGTGCGTACAGGACCGCCGAGAGAGTTGACTCCCTGCTGGTTGTCAAAGGTGAAGTATGAAGGTGCTCCGAATCAGGCCATGACGGTGGTCTTCCGTTTCAGCTCCTTATTCTTCACCTTCAATGTGCAAATCTCTACTCGTGCATCCTTGTACATGCGCTGGAGCCGAGAAAGTTTGGAGCTTAACTGTTGTACCTCACTCGTCCTATTCTGCAGCTGGTGAGACAATTGGAAACTGCAGTCATTGTCTCCATATAGGACTTTAGTGTGAAGTGGTTGGCCTCAATGTTAGATTGAGCGGCCATGATTTGCTCAACTGACATCATGGGAAAGTTAGGAGGAGTAGGAGTAGGGGCACTCTGTTAAGGAAGGTTAAGATGAGTAGAAGAAGGGACACTCTGTCCAGGAAGATTGGAAAGAGTAGGAGTAGGGGCACTTGGTCCAGGAGAGCTTGGATCATTGAGGTCCGAAAAGAGAGTGAGGGGACGAGATGAGGCCATGTGTGGTGAGAAGTGTAAAAAGAAATAAAAGAGTCACAGAGAAATAGCAGAGAATAGATTGAGTTTTGGGGCAGCTTTTCTCCTCCGTTTAGTCTCGATGTTCTGTCTTTCTCAAGGGGAATGAGAGAGAAGAAGGAGAAAAGAGTGATTAAGTAGACGAAAGGGAGTAATGAAGAAGAAGAAGACGGAAGAAAAGAAGACAAAGAGAGAGAGAAAGAGTCGAGGCAAAAAAGCAGAAATAGGAGATAGAAAAAATCGAGAAGGGTAGCTTTTGTCGGCCAGCCGATGAAATGGAAGACGGAAGAGAAGAAGACAAAGAGGGAGAGAGAGCCGATACGAGCTTACAAATCGAGGAGGTCTACTTTATCGGCTAGCTGACGCAAAAGCAAGGCCGCATATCAGACGTAGTTTTCGAAGGAAGAGAGAGAAGCGATAAAGTTGTATACATATATGTATATATATTGTATATTTATGTATTATATACATTTATTCGACTATATCTGGCCACAAGAGTAGCTTGGCTCAGTGGTTTAGGCTAGGGACTAAGCTTGAGATCGGGGGTTTGAAACCCTGTATCCCTGCATTCATGTTTTTTTTTTCTTTTTGCGTGTTTTGCTTACGCGTGATGACATCAGCTAACGGAATATTCTGTCATAGTAATAGCATATGCTTGCTGACGTCCATAGATAGAATACTCCTTGTTAGTAACGGCATATTCCCCAAATGTATCTATGTATATGCACGTATCTGTGTATTTTCTCCGTATGTGTCTGTGTATCTTTTGTTCATATTTTTTTTTCCTTGGTGAAAATGTTGTGGAGACACCACGGGGTTGAGGAGGCGACTTGAGAAAGTGAGGCTAAAGTCTGTAAGAAGTATCTAGACCTTTTTATCAATGTTTGAGAGTTGTAATAGAAATGTTATTTTGATATTAGCATGTACATTGTATGTGTTATGGAATAGGGTGAATTTCTTATGTTTAATTGGGAGGTTGTGTTATCATGCCATGATTGCGTTTCTACGATTGTAATTGATTTTGATTCAGCGAGGTTATCTAGTTTAAATTTCGAGGACAAAATTCCTTAAGGAGGGAAGGTTGTAACGAGTTGAATCAAATTGAATTTATATTTTAATCTCAGTTGGGCATTTATCTTAAATTATTAAACTCCATTCATTTTGGATCCAATTGATTGAATCGTGACTCGTTAGTAACCAAGAAATATTGTTGTGGTTTTATTATTATTATTTAATTACCATAAAAGAGTTGTAAATATTTATGGTGTGTACCATTAAACAAAATATATTTCGTAGTGAGAAAATATTATATTTACTTTTGTCATTAAAGATGTTGAAATATATTTTTAATTGATATATATATATATATAGGTGTATATATATAATTAGAAATTTGTTTAGTTACATAGTTGTTTAGCAAAATACCTATAAAAGTGACCAAATGGAATTTTTGTCAAACTTTGGGAGTTCTTTCCGTGAGAAGAAGAGAAAAATGGTTCCAATGTTGGTTTTTCATGGGTTTGATCTAGTGTAAGCCATTTTTGACCCTGAGTGCTTTGGATCAAAACGTAGAGGGCAGAAAAGGCGTCGTTTGGCTCTAAAAAAAATTTAATTTCAGTTGCCGAAAAATTTGAAAGCTTCTTAGCTTGAGGTAGGGATTTTTCCTACACTTCTTTATGTACTTTTACTTGATTATATGGAGCTTCGAGTTGAATATAATTTAATTAAAATTTTTGGAAATTTTGTGATTTATTTGCTTAAAAGAGAAATTTTGAGGGAAATAAAGAGTTGATGCCCAAATTGCGAAAGTGTAAACTTGGAATATATTTGTAAGGTTATGAAAGAGCTATGTTTTAAATTTGAACAAAAACGGACTTCGATTCGATCGGTTTTGAAATTTTTACCGGTTTGCGACCAAAAGAGCATTTTTAAAGAAACCAAAGGAATTATGTTTAACTTTTGAGGCTTTTGATCAAAATATGATGTCATAGTTGAATAATGCTTGGAGAATAAGTTTGGAAAGAAAATGATGTTTTCTTGGGCATTAACGGTATTATTTTGCTTAATGTATCTGTTGGAATAAAACCGACATGGTTAGAAATAGACCTTGAGAGGTTAACAGACGTGATTGTGATATGAAAACTATAGTAGTTGTTCATATTTGATGAGATGTGGATTAGATTGTATTTATCGGAATGTTTGGAATTTAATTGTTTAAATATTTGTTTAGAAATATCTGTTTTGGGCTATCGGTGGAGGATAGCCATGATTGTTGTAGAAATGCATGAGACTTAGGTAAATTGAACCACATTCTTCATTTGTTGCATTGGACATTGCATTACATTCATTTCATTGGAAATGTATCTGTTTTTTAGAAATGTTTGGAAATGTATCTGTTTGTGAAAAGATGAATACTTGGTGAATCTGGGTAGGGAGTGTAAAACCGCACGATTAGGTATCAAGCCTTCCAGTTTACTGGTAAAAATGACAGTGGTAGTGCATTAGGGCCTACTTGCAGACACTCACCTGGAGATTCACAGAGCCTGTATTTGTATGACAGATATGGTTTAAAATGGAAATGGTTTTATATCTGTTGTTGCATCTCAGCATTGCATGCTTTATAAAAGGAGAGATAAACTATTTTATCATGAGCATGGCATGAGCATACTCCTCTTTAGTCTTGTCATGGTTCATATGTTATGTAGTATATATCTCTACTGGGTTGTGGCTCACCCTATAAGGGAAACCATTTCAGGTACAGGTGATATGCCTCTACCAAGGCACTGACTTGGAAGGACTTAGAGCTGAGGCTTCATTTTTGTTTTATTGTTATTTGTTGAATGAAAACCCAAGACTGTATTTGCGTTGAGTTGAAACTCTATTTTGTATAACCAAGAATGTTCTTGGATAAATTTGTAAGTCTGTAGGGTACTTATTATCTGTTTGGCTTCCATTTCATACTTGTTGTAAAATGCATGCTTGGGATTGGAAGTGAGGCATGGAGATGTAAACAGCATGTATTTGACATTTGGGGTTTAATGGAAATTGATGTATGGAATAGTTAGCTGTGTGTGTGTGTGTGTGTGTGTGTGTGTGTGTGTGTGTTTGTGTGTCTATCAGGTGGGCTTTGTTGCATAAATAGATATACCCTGCCCAATTTTTGGGGCGTTATAACACAGCTCATTTCTTAGCTGTTTTTCTTGATCTATGTGCAGAATAAGTCATCATTTTTTATCCTTGAGCAGACTTTTATGACATTATATCTTCTACCAAGAGTTGACTTATGAGGTTGAGCATTTAATGAAAAGCTTGTGCATTTAATGAAGCTTCTCTCCCAAAGCCTGATTACAGTCTGTACACACCCATGCTCTAATCAATACAGCTAGAAGATAATCTTTTCGAAAAAAATCAAAAAGCAATCCCAAACGTACTAATTTTTTTACATCATGTTTTAATCAAAAAAAAAAAAAAAGAATTACTAAAAAAATCTATTTCCAAACGAGGCCTTAGAGCATCTCCAATGGATTGCTTAAATAGCTGCCAAATCCATGATATAGTAGTTTAGGCAAAAATGGCTTCTCCAATGGCATGCTATAGCAATTGTCAAATTTGACAGCTGCCAAATCATATGCCAAATTTGACAACTACTTTGGCAGCTGCCAAATCTTCCAAGTCACCCAAAAATAATTAAAAAATAACTAAAATAGTCAACTTTTCAAACCAGGTTATAATATCCTTAACAAGTACAATGGATATTCAAGTAAGCTAGTGGATGATGATTTTTTAAGAGCCAATTGGAGAAGTCGGCAAAACTGGGTTTGGTGGTTTGACTTTGGCGCTTTTTCCTTCATAATTTGCTCCCTTTTTGTACAATGAAAGGTGCTTAATACTAGCCAATCGGTTTAGGTTTAAAAAATGCTTTAAATCATAAATACAGTTTTAGGATTAGTGTTTCACAGAAGATATATATGATATTAGATTTGTATCTTTAAGACCATCTCTAATAGTTTATTAATTTTTTTATTAAATTTAAATTTGATAAAAAAAAATTCTTTTTTCTTGTTCCAATGGTTTCATTAGATTAGTATCAAATCGAGAATACCAAAAATATTTCACCAAATTGAGGACACTTAGGAGCATTTATCAAATTACTGTTCACATCCGTTAGATTTTCACCACTTGATGTCCCCCCGATGACCACCTCTAAGCAAAAATTTGTGAAAAAAGACATTGGCCGGTCGACCGGCCGGACATCCACCCGGTCGACCAGTGTTTTGATGAAAGCTTAAACTCCTCTGTTAGAACACTTGATATCAAATTGAGTTTTTACTTAATTTTTTACTCAAATTTGATGGAAAAAAAAAATGAATCGTTAGAGATGTCCTAACAAGCAAGGCCGGCCCTAAGCATAGGCCCACCAGCTCATGGCTTAGGGCCCCTCAATATATATCTAAAAAAGGGTCCCTCCTATTATAGTTTAGTGTAATATATTAGATATGTTTTAAGTCCAAAAAAAATTAAAGAAGGCCCAAATTAACTTAAAATAAATTGACCCATTAAAAAATTAAAATGTCCATTTAAAATTAAAAGGGCCCATTATCTCTCCCTGTATAATTCCTAACCCTAAATCTTAATTCAATTTCTCCAAAAATTTGAGAAAAGAGGCACAATAGAGCACTAAGGAATTTCTCAAGAATTCAGGGCAACACAACCTAGGTAAGTCTTTTTTTCAATTCAATTAATTAAATATTTGTCTTGTCTTTTGCTCAATTGCTATTATAATATTGGTATTTATACAAATTTGTATCATCAAGGATAATTAATCTTTTGCTATCTGTGTTAAATTTTTCGTTGAATGAAAAAAATTTATGTGAAGAGTCTCGAATAATCTAGTGATATTTATTAGTTGATTATCGACTTTGAACCCCGAAAATCTCAGGAACGGGCCTGCTAACAAGATTCAACAATCTATGATCAGAAGACTTATACTTTATCAGAGGATTAATGATTTGAATTTTTAACTTATTTCGATATGACACTTTTGTTATAAAATAAAAAAATATCCATCTCAAAATAACCTATTTCACCTAATCCAATCTGCAAATCAACTGTGACTGTCAAGTATTTCAACAAATGCTTACCGGGACTGGCTTGAAGCATATGCTACTACATATTGACCCTTTCGTTAGATGTGTATGAAGAACTTGTGTGGGTTCTTTTTTCTACATCTATCTATACTATATATTAAGCAAAAGGGGTTTTTTAACCCCCCCGGGCCTGTGGGAGCTTCAATATCCCAATCTGAATTTTCTAAATTTTTTATTAAAAAAAAAACTCAGCATTTATTGATTTGGTCAAAATCCCTGATCAGCATTTATTAACTTTTTTGAATCCACATGTCTTTTCACATACCTGCATTTATTGATTTGGTCAAAATCCCTGATCAACATTTAAAATCTCCCCATACAAATAATTATAGATATAGCCCATGCATAGTTACTGCAGTAGCATTTTTAATTTCTCCGATACACTATTGTTAGTGATAAGATTGTTAAATTATTTTTATAAAAAATCTTAAAAAACATAATTTATATATTAAAAAAAATTAAAACAAATATAAATATCTATAATTATCCCGTGCATAGCACGAGTGATAGGCTAGTTAATTTGTACACAAAAAGCCTTTTATGATTTTTAAGGTAATGACATGTGAAATTGTCACATTAGACTCTAGGGGTAATTCCGTGCCTTCCACGACAATTACCTCGTAAAATGTGTTTTCATATTTTGGAAACTTATTTTGAAAAGAAAGAAAGAAAGAAAATCTTAAATTAGAATTAAATGGCTTAATCATTTGTAACTTTAGCTAATATATGATATAGCGATCCCGATTTTCCCTCAATTGATTATTGTATTCCGGACTTGGGATCTCGACATGGTTATTGTTGTCCTTATCTTGTTACCGTCTTTAAATTCTTTGTATTTGAGTTTTGGGATGTGTTGGGTAGGTTTGAAACAGGTTGGATGTGATTTGAAATAAATAGTTGCTGCCCAGATTTTGGTTCCTTCGCTCGAGCTAGGGTTCTTTCGCTCGAGCGAGCTTTGAGTAGTGTGTCTCTTGGCTCGAGCGAGCACTCTTGCACTCGAGCATGCGTTTGCATCTCTTTTTGACCTGAAAGTTGTGTTTCTTCACTCGAGCGAGTGAGGTCTATGTTTTGAGTTTCTTCACTCGAGCGAGCACTCCTGCGGTCGAGCGTGCTTCTGGGTTGCAAACCTGAAGCTTCGCATTGTTCGCTCGAGCGACGCTTCTTGCGCTCGAGCGAGGTTTTGTTGTGTCTGGTCGCTCAAGCGACCACTCCTTCGCTCGAGCGAGCCTCGAATATATCAGTTCACAGCAGCGTGTTTTTGCACACCTTTTCACTCTCTTCTTTCTTCAAACCCTAGATCCAGCACACTGTCTCTCTACATACGTCTTCTCTCTACAAATACACTTGGTTCTTGGGTGTCTCTGCCCTAGTCTCTTTGAAGAAAAGGTAGAGCTTGGTGTGGGCTTCGTGTTAACCCGAAAAACCTGGGCTTTGGAGCACTTTGAGTTTCTTCTCATCTTCTTATTTGAGCTTCTACTTTGAGGTAGGGACATTTTTGAGTTATATACACTAGGTTTGCCCTTTTTATGATGATTTAAGAGTTCTTTCTAGTTTTTGATGATATTAACCTTGTGATTTCAAAATGTAGACATTTTCCTCAGAATAGGGTTCTCTTTAAACTTTAAATTTTTTGTCAATCCTTGAGGGTTCATCTTGTTGACCTAAGAAAAGAAATGTTTTGGTTGAGAGTTTTCACCATGAAATGGGAAGTGATTGTTTTGAGAAAAACCCTAGAAATTGGGGATTTTGGTAATATGGCAAATGTCTTTGAAATGTTTTATTTTCTTGTTTTAAAAGGATGAAGAGAGTGAGTTGCATCAATGTTTGGAAAAATGGAAAATTTCTTGCTATATGAAAAATAAGGTGTTAATGTTAAATTGTTGACAATACATGCATGAGCAAGGTTGTAGCGAGACTAATTTGTTATGCCTTGTGATATAAAAAAAATTGTGACTATGTGTTGATGAAACATGTTAATTTTGTGGATGAACATTGAAAGGAGAATATGAGAATGTGAATGTTGACATTGTAGTAGAGATAGTCAAAAGTGGAGAAATGTCTTAAGATATGGAAAGGATCATTTGCATTGCATGTTATTTCATTTATTATGGTGCATTGTGAATCTAAATCATGGAGATTTCCATCATGAGGAAAAGAAATAGTTATTGTATTGAGGACTATGTAAATGTGTAAGGGGTAAATACGTGGTAAGTCCAGATAGGAGGTGTGGATGAATTTGTTAAGTTGGCCTGAGTGTCCTTGGTGAAAGACCAGAAAATCGCGCGGATAGGTGTCGAGCCTTCCGGTTAATACCAATAAAAATGACAGTTTGGTAGTACTCGTAGAGTCTACTTGCAGACATCGGCCTAGGGATTACCAGTGTCGTATTTACCGCCCCTATTGAATTAATAATGGAAGTTTGAAATTGATGAGACCACATGATGATATTGAGAACATGGTGATTTTGAAACAATGCATTGAAATGAATATTTTTCCTCATTGATTAACCTTGGCATAGCATTGCACTTCATTTACTTTTGTGTTGAGGAAAAAGCATAATTGTATATACTTTGTGAGAATTTCTTTACTGGGCTTTGTGCTCACCCCTATGGGTTTTGGTGCAGGTAAAGATGTGGTGATCCCACCAAACTGAGAGTGTGGATATTTTTTTGTGAAGAGTAGATGACTCTCCTTTTTTGTTGTAATTTTTGTAAAGCCAAGGGCTAACATGTATGGGTCCGAGAGACCATTTTGGTGTAACCAGGCTATTGCCTTGGAAGATGTAAGCCCTTAAGGGCATTTTGTTGCTTTGAGAATAGATGCTTCACATGCTATAGATTCATGTGTTTTCTTATCATTGAATGTATATCTGCATGTGGAACTTTTGTAAAGACTCTTTTATTAATTATGCAAAGATGAAAGAGTTGTTGTAATTGATGCGAGACTGCTAATTAGTGTGGGTAGTTTATGTTGAATTATTTCGGGGCGTTATAACTTGGTATTAGAGCTACCGGGTTTGAATACTTGGGCCTCGCGGGTAGTGGTCACTATACCACAATAGGTTCATTTCGCATGACTAGGAAATGTTTTGCTTTAGTGATTATGTGACGGCATGTTTATGTGATTATGTGGGTATGGGATTAGACTTTTGGGATGTTATTTACGCCTGTTAGGTTCCTTGAGGTCTTAATAGAAGGGTACCTGATCAATACTTATTCTACTAAGAATTCTTGGTTTCTCATGGGACGAATCTCATCACTAAAGGATAATTCGTGTGTGTTTATGTGACTATATGCTTATGTGGAGTGAATTAAATTGTTTGTGTAGTAGGATGTATGTGGTTGCTTTAGCTTAATGTGTGAAGTTAGTGGCGAGCACATTTGGAACTATGTGCTAAATTATTTACTTTGTCTCTCAATTAGGATGTCAGGAAGAGTTTGAACTTGAGGTGATAGGGGTGGAAGGCGAGGTCGAGGTCGCCGGGGAGTATTTGAGGTGCCGGTCCAAGAGGTCCTGATACAAGAAGAGGGTTTAGGCCAAGCTGACATGGCCGAACAAGTGGGGCAAGCAGAGGTGCCGGGGCAAGCCGGCCAAGCCGCAATGAGAGCTCTAGCATGGGAGATGACGGGGGCATTGAGGGAGTCCATGAAAATTTTGAGGGCAGAGACCCAAGCAAGGGAGGATGTAGCAGAGACTAGAGCTAGCTTCCTCACGAAGGAGTTTCTTAGGGCCAAGCCGAATGAATTCCATGGCGGCCCCGATCCAAAGAAGGCGGATGAATGGTTGGAACAAACCGTGAAGACCTTTGATATGCTTCACATAGAGGATGGGGAGTTGAGGGTGACCCTTGCTAGCTATTACCTCAAAGGTGACGCCGGCCAACGGTGGAAGTATGCAAAGGGCCGAATAGCACCGACATGGGAGGCATTTGTGATGGCCTTCCAAGACAAGTACCTACCTCCCACGGCTAGGGAGAGGTTGAGGTAGGAGTTTAAGGACCTTAAGCAACTAAACATGTCCGTGGCCGAATTTGAAGCTACCTTTTCTTGCTTGTACCGGTTTGCACCGGAGTTGGTAGCGACGGAGGAGTGCCGTTGCTTTGAGTTTGAGCAAAGGTTGAGAACAAAGATTTTGTTCAAGGTTGCCGAGAACATGATCCGAGAGTATGATCGCCTTGTGAAGGCGGCCGCACATGTGGAGATTACGGTGGAGGCTTAGGAGGAGAGACTTCGGAATTCGAGGTCTAGGGGCCAAGGGTCACAGGGGGACTTTAGGCCTAACAAGAGGAGCAGGAGCACTTTTTCATCCCAATCCCAGCCGCAGCAGTCTAGATCCACTTTCCCCTTGCCTAGTGCGGGTTCGGGGAAGAGTGCATCGAGTGGGTTTTCTTGCTTCAAATGTGGCCAATCGGGTCACAAGGCCTTTGCATGTCCGCAGAAGGGCGGAAGGTAGCAGATGTTGCCACCACCGCCTAACCGATCTCAGAGTCAGTCTCAGAGTAGGAGTCAGGGGCCTACTTGCTTCCAGTGTGGTCAGTCGGGGCATATGAAGAGAGCATGCCGGCAGTTGGGAGGCACATCTGGCGCATCAAGGTCTAGGCAGACACAGACACCTCAGCTCATTCAGTATAGCAGGCCTATGCTCCGAGGGATGAGCAGGTTGACCAGAGGCCACAAGGGTGCATGTATGTTGTTACAGCGCCAGAGCAGTTGCCCGGACCTTCGGTTGTGAGAGGTACATTTATTGTGTGTAATTCTTTGGCCAATGTGTTGATAGACACGGGTGTATCTCATTCATTCATATCTACTGCATTCGCATCTGCATTGGGGTTAGAAGTGGCCCAACTAGTGTCTCCACTCAAAGTAGAGTCACCAGTTGGGGATACAGTTGACTTAGACCGGGGGTGTCGT
Organism: Camellia lanceoleosa; assembly: GCA_025200525.1. Lineage (NCBI taxonomy): Eukaryota > Viridiplantae > Streptophyta > Magnoliopsida > Ericales > Theaceae > Camellia > Camellia lanceoleosa. The sequence goes on from CM045764.1 coordinate 70,175,966, forward strand.
GATTGTGAGATAGAGTTTGCCGGGCGTAGACTCCCGTTTGCTTTTGTGTTGCTAGATATGTCCAGTTTTGATGTCATTCTAGGCATGGATTGGTTGACTTCGTATCAGGCAGTGATTGATTGTTTTCGTCGGAGGGTCACAGTATGCACCTCGAGTGGAAATTGTTTTTACTTTCTGGGGGACAAGAGTGATCGGGCCCTGTCGCTGGTATTTGATCCAAGTGGTAGAAATGAGCTTAGCGGTCTTCTAGTTACACTCTTGGATAGTGAGAGTGACAGGATTCAAGTTAAGTTGCCAAGGGTGGTGTGTGAATACCCGAAAGTCTTTCCCGAGGACCTTACTAGTTTGCCACCCCATTGAGAGGTTGAGTTCACCATCGACTTAGTGCCTGGAACGACACCAATTTCCATGGCACCATATAGATTTGCACCTGCGGAGTTGCATGAGTTGAAGATTCAACTCCAAAAGCTTTTAGACAAGGGCTTCATTCGCCCTAGTACATCGCCTTGGGGAGCACCGGCTCTCTTTGCGAAGAAGAAGGACGGGTCATTACAGTTGTGTATCGACTACCGCAAGTTGAACCGAGTCACTGTTAAGAACAAATACCCTTTGCCCAGAATATATGATTTGTTTAACCAACTTAGAGGGTCTTGTTGCTTCTCCAAAATAGACTTGAGATCGGGGTACCATCAGTTGAGAGTCCGGGAGGAGGACATCTAGAAAACGGCCTTTTGTACACATTATGGCCACTATGAGTTTCTTGTAATGCCTTTTGGGTTGACCAATGCCCCGGCTTCCTTTAGGGATTTGATGAACCGAATATTTAGGGAGTACTTGGATCGTTTTGTGGTCGTCTTCATGGACGACATCCTTATCTATTCGACCTCTGAGGAGGAACATGAGACTCATTTGAGGATTGTGCTTGACCTGCTTAGGGCACTTGATGGTTGGTGTGGATTTAGGCCCTGTTTAGAAATTGACTATTTTAATTAAATTTTTGATATTTTATAAAAAGATGTATAAAAAAATAGAGAAAGTAGTGTGACAATTTATAGCTATTTTTTGACTAAAAACCATGATTCCCAAACGGGACTTTAGTTATGCTTTTTGTGCACTATCTTTAATAGGGACATAAAATATTTTGGGAGCATTATTAAAACTCAAAATAATATAAGTTTAAGAGAGAGGTTGGGGGCTCGAGCTTATGTAGAAGCGAACATTTCAACATTTAGGGTTACAAGAAACACTAGTAAAACTGAGATCGTTCAAAATTTTAATTTTCAATAAGATAGCGTTTGGTAGAATTTTCTAAATATGGTTTGAGAATAGAGTTGTATTTTGAGTTTGTAAGTTTTGGAATTATGATTTGAGTGTGGAAAATTTGTTTGGCTATGAGTTTTGAATTAAGTTTTGGAGGGAGTTTTGAGTTTATGAAATTAAAAAGTTATTTGATTAAAAAATTTACAACTTATAAGCAAACACACAACCCAAAATTCTATTCAAAACTCATATAAAAATTAAAAAAATTTGAAGATACTTTTTATTTACAATATAAAAAAAAAAAAAAAATCGAACACTGTTCTGATCAACTAGTCGGATGTTCGGGGGACGTCCGGGAGGATGATCGGGTTAGCTAAATTTTTTCGCCTGGAAAGGAGTTTTCAAAAGTGGGTGTAGAATTATAATTTAAAAGCTCAAAACAAACACCACACTCAAATCAATGGGTGAAAATATATTTGCAACACATAACCAAACAAATGTTTTGGTTGGAAAATTTTGTACCAATATCGATTGAATTGATTGAAATATTATATTTCAATAATTTTTATATTCTATTTTTCTTTTTTTTTTTTAGTAGTAGAAGATAAATCACAAATATTACATGTTTTACAATTAAAATCAGTAGGAGAGATATTTTAGAACATTTACATTCATCTCTCTTCATTTATTCACAAGGTAGAACTTTATAGATTTTTACAAAATCTTTTAAATTTTCTATGAATCAATCATTTACCCTAAACTAAAAAAGAAACAAAGGGGTGATTTGGGAACCTAAATAAAAGCTGCGTTTTCCAGCTTTAAAAACGCAGCCTGAGACAGCTAAAAACGTCAGAATATTATTTGGGAAATTAGCAAAATACAAGGTGTGAAATTACATGAACTACCCTCCATGTTTACAAGTTGAGGGCTAGGGCAAATCACCATTTGGAGATATTTTAGTCATTTTATTGTGATGTGACATCATAAACAAATATTAATCTAAAAAGTAAAAAAATAATTTTTTACTAACTTCCTAAATCACTTCTCAAAAAAAAAAAAAAAAAAAAAAAAAAAAAAAAAAAAAAACTTGGTTAGAAACCAAAAGCCAACTTTTAATCATTTTTTAAAAATATCCCAAATTAAACCATAATATGCAGTCAATTTCAATACCTCAATTAACAAAATTGAAGGATTCGACCGAATCTAAATTTTCTTTCAACCCAACCATCTGCAATAACTTACACCCCTACTAACAAACTACCTAAGAGAGAGTGTACGAGCTTAAAATAATATTCTCATATAATCATGTTGATCAAGTTTGCACTCCTCCAAACATCGTCGCTTAGCCACCTGAAAACACAAACGTGAGCTAACTAGTGGGTGTGTGCCGAAAACCCCTCCGATGCCTAAGTTAGCAACTAGACAATAGACAATAAGCTCTGTGTATTCTAAAGTAAAAATTGGGATACCTGTACATAGGTCCTGCTATGAGCTTTTATAGATTCTACCTGACACAATCCTAGTAGGATTCCAACTCTCCTTATAAGAGTCCTCCTAGGAATCACACTCCCAATGAAGAGTGTCTATCCTGATAACACTCTACTCACTACTAACCAAGTGAGATGGTTTGCACAATCCCAGTAGAACTCTAACTCTCCTTAGCAGAGTCCTCCTAGGAGTCTCATGCCTAAGGATAATGCTTATCCTTAGAACACCCTCATCATTGCAAGCCAAGTGAGATGGCCACTCCCTTATGCTCGGATATACATTCCTGACCGAGCTGCCTTATCTCGATCCCCTATCGTTCGGGTCATGTGACCGGAAACTGATTTACCGAATTACACCCTGCCGAGCTACACATAGCTCGGCTCTTTCCATTGACAACATCTCGGTCCGATAAAAGACTACCTTCATATAGCTAGGTCTAGGCCCTAGCAACCCATCTCTAGCCGACCTAGTGTCTTCTTAGCCCAAGACTGAGTTGCATCAGCTCTTATCTCGGCCCATTGCGCGGCCTAACTTCCAAAGAAGACTTTTCCTAGCTCGGCCCAATTTGTTCACAAATTACCCTCTCAATTGCCCCTTAATTCCATCTGTGTAGCATGTTTGGGATTATTTTCCTCCAGCCGAGCTAAGAAAACCCAACTTTGTCGAGCTAGAAAAGTTGTTCGGTTTCACAACTCATTCAGTCCCGATAAGTCTTGTCCGTTGCTCAACGACGTCATTTCTAGGATACGTGGCGTGCCCCCATTATCCTTGTTCTCCTATTACAACCGTCATGTACCCCAAAAAATTTGAACAGCTCTGCCTTTTTCCTTTAACATTTATATCCTTCGAGTTCGTAATCGCACGAGAAAGCGTTCTTTCTGTGTAACCGAGCTATATGGCCCACCTCTTGTAATCACCTTTCAATCAATGAATTTTTTTTTTTTTGTACTTCTTGCTTGGTCACAGCGCTTTTCCTTTATTGTAGTGTATCATTTCCTACCTGCCTTTTCTTGTTTGGCCGAGATACTTATCCCGGTTGCAGATTGCAAAGTGTTGGTCAATCCTGCCAACCTTCTTGAGCCTAGATCCTTATCTCGGCTGAAGAATGAAAAAGTGTTGGTCAATCCTGCCAACCTTCTTTAGCCTAGATCCTCATCTCGGCTGAAGAATGAAAAGTGTTGGTCAAACCTGCCAACCTTCCTGAGCCTAGATCCTTATCTCGGCTAGAGGAAGAACGAAAACTGTTGGTCAAACCTGCCAACCTTCCTGAGCCTAGATCCTTATCTCGGCTAGAGGAAGAAAAAAAGTGTTGGTCCAACCTGCCAACCTCCTTGAGCCTAGATCCTTATCTCGACTACAGGAAGAAAAAAGTGTTGGTCAAACCTGTCAACCTTCCTGAGCCTAGATCCTTATCTGGCTAAAGGAAGAAAAAAGTGTTGGTCAAACCTGCCAACCTTCCTGAGCCTAGATCCTTATCTCGGCTAAAAGAAGAAAAAATGTTGGTCAAACCTGCCAAACTTCCTAAGCCTAGATCCTTATCTCGGCTAGAGGAAGAAAAAAGTGTTGGTCAAACTTGCCAACCTTCTTTATCGCCCCCCAGTTGGGCAAAGATTTGTTAGAAAGAGTTGGTCAAACCTATCAACCCACTTTGCCCCCAGTTAGGAAAAGATTTTTTAGAAAGAGTTGGTCAAACCTACCAACCCATTTTGCCTCCAATTAGGCAAAGATTTTTTGCGTGGTTGGTCCTTTTTGTCGACCGTGTTAACTTTTGCCGAAGGAGTTTCATCTGACCTCGCTATTGTGTCAGACTCTGCCTTGGTGCGCATCTCATCTTCCTCTACCAAGATGTGTTGGTGCACTCTCTCCATCAGGGCTTCCATAGTAAGAGGCGGCGTCATTGTCATTAAATCCCTTAATTTATTGCTAGCCGACAAACCTCGTTTGTACTGTGCGATAGCTAAGTTTGTGGGGCAATCTCCAATTTGATTAAAAGTCTCCCAATACCGGTTATTGTAAGATCTCAATGTTTCCTTCTCGTTCATGTCTATGGAGAGAAGCTGGTCAATCTCCACTGGCGTCTTGGTGTTCATTTTGAATCTGGTCACAAATGCCTCCGCTAGTTGCGCCCATGAAGCTATACTACCTTCTGGAAACCTTTCAAACCATGTCAAACCCAGGTCACCAAGGCTGGAAGGAACAGGATACACATTAGAGCCTCATTTCACCGATACACGGCCATAACCTAGCGAAAGTGGCTCAAGTGCATGTAGGGGTCTGACTTCCCCTCATAAGTAGTGAATTTGGGCTGGTGGAAACCTGAGGGTAACGGTGTATTCGCAATTGCCGGAACGAACGGTGAGCTCTGCAACCTTGCTAACACTTTATCTGCTGGTTCGTAATCAAGGCGTGGTATTGGCATCCCCACCTCGACACTCCTATGTGTCCTAGGAGCCAATCGTTGTAGAGCTAAAACTCTACGAGGGTCGCGAGCCTGGGTGTCCTCCTTTCATCAGGCCCTCTCCTCTAGCACTGTACGCAGGTCTACCGACCTAGGAAAGTCTGTGTGCCTAGATGTCGTTTGGTGCGTGTGCGAGGGCCGATAACTGCTTCCCTCAGTATATGACCTCTCAGTCCCCGTTCTCTCAGACCTTGAGTAACGAGTCCCAGAGGTTTGTGATTGTGTACCACCTATCCTTAGGCTTCTACTTTTCATCTGAGATGGTGTGACTTTCCTGTCACGATCTTCTGAGTGGCTAGAGTGCACCCTGCTCTTTCTCACCTCTTCTTCTGCTGCCTCTTTTTCCTTTATCTGGCACTTCATTGTCTCCATGTCTGCCGCCATCCTCCGAATCAATTCGTCTTGCTCCCTCACGCGATCCTCCAAAACTTGAGGATCCAACCTCCGCCTCTGCCTTTCAGAACTTTGGGAGCAACGAGGACTGGAGCCCCATCTTTCCCATGTATCCCTCCGGGGGTTCCGTCACTGGGAATCTAACTCTGCCATGGGTGGGATAAAAAGTAAGCCTTCGGGTCTCCCGCCCCCCTCCGGGGTTTGCCCATCAATAGAAGATTGCAGCAAATCTTCACTGTGCACCATTGAAATCAGTTGAAGGAAAACTTCATCAAGAGGTTTGTTTTTTGTGATTGTTTTTCCCACATATGGCGCCAATTGAACGAGCACAAAATTATCTTCTCGTATAATTCTGTTGATCAAGTTTGCACTCCTCCAAACATCGTCGCTTAGCCACCTAAAAACACAAACGTGAGCTAACCGGCAGGTGTGTGCCGGAAACCCCTCCGATGCCTAACTCAGCAACTAGACAATAAACAATAAGCTTTGTGTATTCTAGAGTAAGAATTGGGATACCTATACATAGGTTCTACTATGAGCTTTTATAGATTATGCCTGACACAATCCTAGTAGGATTCCAACTCTTTTTATAACAGTCTTCCTAGGAATCACACTCCCAGTGAGGAGTGTCTATCCTAATAACACTCTACTCACTACCAACCAAGTGAGATGGTTTACACAATCCCAGTAGGACTCTAACTCTCCTTAGCAGAGTCCTCCTAGGAGTCTCATGTCTAAGGATAATGCTTATCCTTAGAACACCCTCATCACTGCAAGCCAAGTGAAATGGCCACTCCTTTATGCTCGGGTATACATTCCTGACTGGGCTGCCTTATCTCGGTCCCCTATCGTTCGGGTCGTGTAACCTGAAGCCGATTCACCGAATTGCACCCTACCGAGCTACACATAGCTCGACGCTCTCCATTGACAACATCTCGGTCTGATAAAAGACTACCTTTAGATAGCTAGGTCTGGCCGACCTAGTGTCTTCTTAGCCCAAGACCGAGCTACATCAGCTCTTATCTTGGCCCATTGCGCGGCCTAACTTCCAAAGAAGACTTTTCCTAGCTCGGCCCAATTTGTTCAGAAATTACCCTCTCAGAGAGAAAAAAAAAATTTATGAAAATATAAAAAATAGTAATCAAACACAAGTTTTTATATAGTCATATATTTATCTAATAAATATAGAAAGAGTTTGGCCATTCAATTCTTCCTCTAGGTAGCAATCCTTCTCATTCTTAATTTTAAAAGAAATTTTTTATTAATTACCCAAAGATAATAAAAATATAATTTGTCACTCTCAAAATATTAAGATGAAGTAGAACTACAAATAACATTAAATTTTTTGAAAGAAATGAACTTTCAAATCATCAAATATTTAGGGAAAATATTGATTTGCTTTCTCAAGTAATCTCCAATGCTTTGTCAACTTAATGTTAGAAAATGGAAAACATTTATTGCCATGTTGACACCATAAAAGAAAATCCAAAAATATAATTGTTCAACAAAATAGTTTCTTTTAAGAATAAATAAAAATAATTTGTTAATTTGTTAATTCCCTTTTCATATAAAACAAGTTTTTAGTCAAAATGCTTTTTGTTTGTTTTGTTTCAATCATGAATTCATGAACAAAAAAAAGGAAAAAGAAAAGTGAAAATAAGCAAAAAATAAAAGAAAATAGCTAAATTATTTTCTTTTGTGGGGAAACTAATCGATGAGATGTTTAATTTCAATTTTAATCCTCAAAGTATGAGAATTGTATCATGTTGGTTTTCGATGTATAAAAAAAAAATTCAATTCGTTTTCTTAACCAAACTCCGTCAATAGACACCATTAAAATTAAGAGCAAACGTGTAATTTAAGGGTATGTTTGTTTGGACGGACAGGATAAAGGGGATTGGAATCTACCGGATAGTTAGTCATAGGATACATTGTCCCCAGACTATTTGGTTTTACTGGATTTGTATCATATGCTTGTTTAGTAAGTAATAGCTATTTTATCCTATGCTCAAATGACTATTTTATCCTTTTCAATTTTTACTAAGTAATAGCTATACTAAACATATTTTTAATATTTTAATTATTTTTAGCTAGATTAAACAGAAATTTATTTTATTTTATTTTTTGCACAATTAAATAAATTTATTTTTAAAAAATTAAATAAATTAAAAATCAATGAAAATATATGTTATTTTTTAATTAAAATTTTAAATAAATTTATTTTAAAAAATAATAATAATAATAAAATAATGAAATTAAATAAAACATCTATTAAAATTTAAGTAATGAAATTAAATAAAATATAAATAAAATTTTAAAATAAAACATCAATAAAATATCTACAAAAAATTTGTGAAAAAATACATTAGTCAGTCGACCGGCCGGACATCTGCCCGGTCGACCAGTGTTTTCATGAAAGCTTAAACTCCTCTGCTGGAACACTTGATATCAAATTGAGTTTTTACTTAAATTTTTACTCAAATTTGATGGAAAAAAAATGAATTGTTGGAGATGTCCTAACAAGTAGGGCCGGCCCAAGGCATAAACCCACCAGGCCATGGCTTCGGGCCCCTCGAAATACACCTAAAAAGGGGCCCCTTCTACTATAGTTTAGTGTAATATATTAGGTATGTTTTAAGTCCAAAAAAAATTAAAGAAGACCCAAATTAACTTAAAATAAATTGACCCATTAAAAAATTAAAAGGCCCATTTAAAATTAAAAGGGCCCATTATCTCTCCCTATCTAATTCCTAACCCTAACTATTAATTCAATTTCCTAACCCTACCTCTCCTTCCACACCTTCTTCCAAGCATTCATTTTCTCCTTGTCTCCTATGTCTAGCCATTTCAATGAGTCACACCGGGCGTGCCAAAAATATATGTTGGCTTTTTGGCTTTCGAAGGTTATTATTGTAATTTTGAGCGTGCCACCAAGGATCAATCAGTCCTTACAGAATATTAATTGGCCACCAATTATCAGACGATTGTGTTTTAGTTCTTTCAGCCTCAATGAAGAGGACTTTTACTGGTGGCTTTGTTTAGGAGGATTAAGCAAATAATGATTAAATGAAGAACAATTGTAGCATTTCATTAAGTAAAATGGAAGACTTACAAAGGTCCGAATCAGCCTCGTAGAGATTTACAGAGACAAACTACTTGAAACTACTCCTATGAACAAAGTACAGTGCAAGAATTTGAAGTACAAGAATGTAAAGAACAAGAAATATAAAAACTGGAAAGAAAATAAAGTAGATAAAACTAATTTTTTGGATCTGAGTCTGGGGCTTCTTTCTAGAACCTTCTTTGCTATTTATACTTCTCAATGGTAACCGTCAAAATGAGCTTCTAACCGTCAAATCATCCCTCTATGATTGTTGATCATGTTTCCTCACAGTTAGCTCCACTACGCCATGTCTCCAGGTAGGCTTCCCTCCTGATATTTGAATTTAAATATGAGTAACCGTTAAGGCAACGTCATCTTGTACCTCTCTGCTGATTCCATACTATATAGATCCACAATGACCAATACTAACTGCCACATGTGTGATTATGGTTGAAGACTTGAATTGTTTTCCCGTATTGCCCTCATCCTGCCACGTGTTGAACTGTGATTGGCTTGTACAAAATATGTAGCAAACACTTATATAAATAAATAAATAAAGTAATGTGCACTACTATTTTTACCTGTGATTTAATTTTTGTATGTATAAAAATATATTAAGGGATCCATGTCTATAATTCCTCATTCACTTAGCGCGCCACAATATTCAACCATCCATGAAAAGGGGGTAAAATCCTTTAGTGCTAGTTGAACTCTTGTTTCAAGCTATTGCCTTTTATCTAACATATTTTTATCACGTACTTCAAAGAAAAAAATGAAACAAACTTTTTTTTTCTCTTAAAAAACATGATTGCATATTTTTGAAATTTTTTAAATTTGTAATAACAGAATCTCGTGTACTGAGTTGTCTCTCCCTTGAAGAATTATATTTAAGTATTTAACATTTACCAATTGTAATAAATTGAAATCAAATTCTCATATGGTTATCTGAAATTTTTAGGTCACCAAACATAGCAAATTAAGACAAGGGGCCCTCATTAGTAGATTTCAGTACTTACCCACTCCAAATGGATTAGAGTGTAATAATAAGCCTAACCTACCTTCACAATTAAGGAAAAAGTGCTTGTAGGACATGTTAGATTGGGTAAGCACTAGAATAGCTACCCCATACATCTCACATCCCTCATTTATTTCCAAAATGAATGTTAATTTTCTCACCTTCATACTCTCCTAATGCTCCAAGTTTGTAATCATACATGATTCAACTCTCTTTCTCCATTGTTTCAATTTTTGGATTAAGGTCCCCTCGTGGCATAATTAGAATGTAAATCTCCATTTAAATATGTGAAATTATTATATATTATTAAAATTTAAAAAACCTTTCACTATTTTTTAATAATAAAGAGAAATCTATATCGTGTACCCTAAAAAGGTGTATATAGTAAAAAAAATATGAATTTTTGTAACGCCCTCAAAATACGATATAAATCAACCATACATAAGATCTACAAACATAATAGAAATGTTATATTTTTATTCATCAGAGTCTACATTACAAAAAAAATATTACATGCATTATACTTTCTTAAATGTTCATTTTGAAACTATAGCATGTAACTCTAATTTGGTAACAACAAAATAAATGCCCTACGGGCTTACATCTTTCCAAGAGATAACTTGGTTACAACAAAAAGAGTTCTAAACTCTATACATATAAAGCCCTCGACTTGAAGTAAACATTTAGCACAAAGTAAAATAACAAAATGGAGTCTTTAGCCCCTAATCCTCCCAAGCTACGTCCTTGGAGGTGGCATGTCACCTGTACTTGAAAATGGTTTCCCAAGTAGGGTGAGCCAAAGCCTAGTAGAGATATACAAACACAATATATGAAGTTTAACTAAGATATATGCATCAGTTAAATGCTCAACATTCGCGACCAATTTACATACCATCCATGACCACCCGGTATTGACATTAACATTTCAATATATTTCTATTAAATTTATGAATATAAATCATTATTATCAAATCAACCCAAATTGAGCCTACAACTCAATGATTCACCAACTAATATATTCATCACTCCAACACTTCTATCTTTGCCATTTTACGGAATTCTTATCTGAGGGAATCAGCACCCATATATATAAGATTTCGGGACTTTCACCCTGGACATTCCGACCAACTTAATTTTGAATGAAGTCCATCCCCTATCTCCTCCTAAAATAATGGAGTACATCTCCTATCTCCTCCCAAATAAAGATACATATACAATGTATTTAAAGACATGTCATATGCAATGACTATCCAAATCACATATTCAATAGTTTAATCAAGCCGTCATATTCAATGACATAATTCAAATGATTAGTTTCAATTTACCTAATCCTCATGCAATTTCTACAACAATCACAGCTATCCTCCACCGATAGCCCAAAATAGATATTTCTAAACAGATATATGTAGACACCCGATTTTTGACCGACCTTAAGACTTTGACATCATCGTTTGTGCACGCGACGATTGCGCATGTTTGTGCTTGTTTCGTGAGCTTGAAGGTCTCGGCTGAGTGCCTTGTCTTTGAGCCTCTTAACACTTTGTGTTTTGGCCTTGGTTTTTGGGCCAAACCTTGTTGCCTCTTGCCTTGGGGAGAAGAGGGCCTTCTCGGCCACTGTTGGCATCTGCCGGCCACTTTTCTCTCTTGTAGGCCACTTGGAGTGGCCGGTCGGCTACGGAAAGTGTCCGGCCGGCCACCTTAACTGGCCGGCAGCTTTTTTTTTCTCCTTTTTAGATATTTTCAGATCTTTTGAGCCAGCCATGGCTCACTAAGTTCATCCTCCATACACGTGTATGGAGGGATGAAGTAAGCCTTTTTGCTTGCTTGCTCTATATAATGGGAGCTTCCTCCTTCTATTTGGGGCTTCATAATTTTCAGAGCTAAAATATCCCTCTCTCTCTAGAATTCTCACTTTTTCTCTATATTGTGCTATATTGAGCCTTAAAGTGTGTTTTCTTCACACATTTGCACTAAGACACCTAGTCAAACACCTTCATTTTGGAGCTGAGGTCCCTTGGAGCTTGGTTTGAGGTCTTAGGACTGGTTTTAGCTCAAAAAAGTTGTTGTCTTCCTATTGTTCTTCAAGGGTCTTCAAGGGTAAGCATATACCCCTTTTAAGCTTTGTTTTGATTAATAGCTTGACCACATTTGCATGCTATTTTGAGACTATTTTTAGCCTCTCAAAAACTTTGATTTTAAGGCTTGAAAATGTTGGTTTGAGCCTTGTGTGGTTAGGGGGGTGGTTCCCCTCTTTTGCTCTTTGGCTTGTTAAGCCTCTTGAGCCAACTCTCTAAGCTTTTGAATCACCCCTTGTTTGGTCTTTTAACCACTAAAACTCAAAGGAATTTCATTGCTAAAAAGTTGATTTTGAGGGTCAAAATAGAAGGGGGTGGTCCCCTCTCCTTTTGTCTTTCTTGCATGTCTTGTTAGCCTACCAAATGAGCATGTATTTCTCCTTTCTTTAAGCTGAGTTCAAGCATGTTTTTGTGACTTTTTGGACTTGCCATAATTCTTTTTTTGGTTGGTTTGGTCATTGGTTGCTTGCATCTTATACTTGTTGGCCCAACATGCTTCATACTTTATGCCTATCATCCTAGCTTGTGTTAACTCTATCTTAGCATATTTTTGCCATTATTTTAACATGCCTTAGCTCTGTTTTGAATGGTCTTGGCCATGTGAGACTTGTAGTGCATGGTTGTAGTATGAATGCCTTAACTAGCTTTGAGTTTCAAAGCCTCTTGCATGCTTTACTTGTGGTGTTTGCATGCCTTAGCCTCATTTCATGCTTGATTTCAGTGTATGTAGTGTAGTCACACTCTCACATGTTCCACTCTTTAAATGCTTTTGGAGGGTTGTGCATTATGCCTTAATCATGAGCCAATACGTATGCAAGCTTGTTTAAGCTTTTGGGCTACCATTTCAGCATGTTTTAACCTTTGTTTTGGCATGATTAAGCTCTATCCAGAGCTGGTTTGTTTGTTTAGGCTATGTATTGCATGCCTCTTGTGTAAAGCCCTTGACTAGCTTTGAGTTCTAAGGACCCTAACATGCTATACTTGTGTTGTTTGCATGATATGTCATCATTTGGCATATGATTGTAGTGTTTGTACCTCTGTCATGCTCTCATATGTATGACTCTTTCAATGTGTTTGAAAGTTAAGCTTTGTGCCTTACTTGTGAGCAAATGAATGAGCATGCATTTCTTGCTTTTTGTGCCTAAGTTTAGTGTATTTTGGCCACTATTTTGGAGTATCTTAGGTCTGTCCATAGCTGGTTTGACCATTTGAGATCGATAGTGCATGCCTCATGTGTAATGTTCTTCACTTGCTTTAGTGCTCTTGGCCCCTTAACATGTCTTGTATGCATTGCTTACATGATAGAGTCTTGTGCATGCCACTTTAGCATTGAAAGATGAGCATGTTGTTTGCATTGCATTATGTTTGGATTGGACATCAATCCATACACGAGGAATGTGGCACGTTTCATACTCAAAGTGATGGAACGTGTTGAGTTTCTCGGTCACTGACACCCTTGATCATGCATGATAGGGTGGAGGCTCTTCAAGTCTTGTTTGTGCATTCACTAACATTGTAAAAGCTTGACTCTTTGGCCATCATGCATTGAGATGCGTGATTGATGGCTTGAGAGCCGAGTACTACACTCCTTTGAGCTTGAGAAATGATAAGGAGAGTAGTTGCACACACATTTCCTTGCAAATACATTGTTGTGCCTTTGTTGTTCTCTGTTGCAGCAAAAGTGGGATTCTAGAAGGAAAAGTGACCGGCCGGCCACTTGCACTAGCCTGCCGACCACTTGCACTGGCCAGCCAGCCAGTTGAGGTAGCTTACCGACCAGTTGAGGTTGCTGGCCAGCCACCTGTGGCAAAATTTTCCAAAATGTTCCTGTTTTGGGACAGATGCAACCTGGATGTGTGTATGATGCTATGAGATCACCGCGAGTGCAAACAGAGACAACTCATGGCAAAGTAATGCATTTCCGGGCAAAGCAAACTGAGCATGCATGTCTCCCTCCCCTCGAGGCCATTTTAACTGCTTTACTTAGTTAGTTAATTTGCCGGTTTTTGTAATTAATTACTTAATGTGCTTAGCTAATTTAATTCATCTTTGTAATATTCTAATTAGCTCAGCATAGCTAGTTTCAATTCGGTTTGTAATTAATTAGCTTAGCATAGTTAATTAGTTGGTTTGTAATAAGTAGCTTAGCTTAGCTCTTGTTTATTCGGACCCTTCGTCAAGAGGGCATAATGTTGTAATAAGGTTGCGTATGTGTGTGCATGTCTTCCAACCCCCACTTCTTTCTCCCTTTTACTTATCAGTTTTTTGTTGGTTAGTTTAGGGCATATTTCGATTAGTATACCTTATGCTATGCATGTTTGCATCATTCATTTGTATTGCATGCACCTGGCTCGGCGCATCATTCAAACTGCATTGTATTTCAATACCTATTTGAATACATGTATCAAAGTGTTGCATTCATATGCCATCTTAGGTAGCCGAGCCTATCTCATTGCATTTTGCATGCATTTCATTAGGCATCTTACATAGTTAGGATCATGCATTGATTTCTAACTAGTTTTTTTGTTTTGGCTCAGAGTACATTGTAAGTATTTACGCTTTAGCATACTTGCATGAGTGTGAGTGTTGCCATGACAGCATGCTTTCCATGAGGCTACTTGCTTAAATTATTAACTGCATGAATGCTTGTGGATGAAGGCTTTATTGCTTGAATTGGGATAATTCATCAAATGTGCGTTTTAAGCCCACTTTGCGGAGTGGCAAAATCATCGTGTTTTCAAGCCTACTTGAGGGTGGCAAATCCACGCTTTAGCCCACTTGCGAGTAGCACTTTCAAACCATTTTCGAAAAACAAACATGAGTTGAGTTGTTCCAAATTAAGTGATTTAGTCTATACTTGTATGCTGTGCGCATCACGTAGTAAGTTAGCTAAATAACTAGAATAAGAACACATATGTTTTCAAAACAACATATCATGAGTAGTAGAGGCCGATCCTTTGATCAGGCGAGCGGGGGTGCTCATTTCAGGACCTTCCCCTCTCGTACCCAAGTTCCCGAGCCGAGGCAACTTTGGTGATGATGGAGACGTGGCCTTTGGCACGAGTCAGGGTTTCCTAAATTTCCCAAAAATAAAATATTTAGGTGGCGACTTTGAAATCTGGCAAAGCAGCCCATGATTGGCGCTTTTTGATTAAAATCGATTTTCCAAAATGATTTGCCAATTTGAACTCTTTTGTGATTTATCAGTCTTACATTGCACTTTGTGAGATTAGATTTAGAACCCTGACAGGAGTCTGAACTGTAGTAGTTAGAACTCAAATCCGCGCCCTCTCCGAAAGGGAGGGCGCGTGGAGAGAATTCGGGCAGTCTACAGTTTCTGGCGACTCTGCTGTGGATTTATAGAACTTGACTCGAAACTCATGATATGTTCTTTTGTTTACACGTATGTGTTTCTTTGCATTGCATTTGCATAGGTGCGCCTAAGTCACAGTGTTTGCCATCTGCTATTCCTGAACGATTTTTTGGAGGCTTGCTTGGAAAAGCGTGCCATAAGGCTGACCGATTACGGGCTCTGCCATGATGGGAACACAAACCTCGGGTCGGGATTACCGCCGAGGCACCATTTTTTGACCAATCGACCTAGTTGCATATCGGAAGCCATAGAGACTGTTCCAAACTAGGACAGGTTGCTTACCGGAATGCAGGATTGTATGAAACCGCATGCATGCGTAGTGAAACCCCTAGTTCCTGATGAAACTAGGACAGGGAAACCCTACCCCACCATAGGGGTGTTTTGGCTCTCAATAGGAATGTATGTATCAGTTGCAAGTCTGGGTATTAGTCTGAGGACATCAATGTTTGAAGGTATTAGTATTGTGGCAGAAAATTTTGGGGCAGAATTTAGTAGAAAGCACAGTCATTCAGCTATGCTCATATCTGTTCTGGTGAAACCGGGCTGAGATGCTGTCTGTTTTCTCTTTTGCAAGGTAGTCCTGGAACTATAGCTTCAAAAGGCCCCAATATCCCCCAGGTGCATTGGACTTGTGTTGATAGACTTTGATAGGTTGGAGAATTAGTTCAAAGGGCAACCAGTGTTTCCTTCACTAGAGGCAAGGCAAAGAAGGGCCAAACAGGGCTCATTGGTTCAACTGATTCGATAGTCACCAGTCATATCACCTTTGTTCAAAACTTAGTAGACCGTGATGGCACAGAGTCTGGAAGAAGTTGTGGCCATGATGGCGGCATTAAACTAGGGAATCGCCAGGCAGGATGAGACCAATGCCGAAGTGCAATGCCTATCTGGGGCACCTACCACACATCCAACCTTGGGACCCCAGCCGAACCCTGACCCACTTTCGCCAGCTGAAGATTTGCATGGTCTGGATGCCCGAGAAGGGTTGGCTCAAGCCCGAGTTTTCAGACCTCTAATGCAGCCTGATGAGAGGCTTTATTCCCTTGATACTAATGATCCCGATTTGACCTCGGTGAAAATTGTGAACCTTGAGAAGCAGTTCAAAAGGGAATAGGGCCCAAACTCCATTCACGACATTGGAGATGGGTACACCGAGGCTGCCATAAAACTCCCAGACATATTCAAAATGCCACATATTGACCGTTTCGACGGGTCTGGAGATCCTATGGTACATATCTGACTTTTCGTGGATGCCCTGAAACCAATGGGTCTAACTAAGTCGTCTAACTAAGTCGTAGAAACTCTCTCTGTATGGAAGAACCCTATCGGGTCAAGCAGCTACTTGGTACGCTGAGTTGGAGGATACAGTGAAGCAAAACTAGGAGAAATTGGCTGAGGCCTTTGTCAATCAATATTCTTGCAATATCCAAGTTGAAATGACCATGCAAGAGCTTGAAACAACCCACCAGAACCAACAGAGCCTTTTGTGGAATTTGTTGCAAGGTGGAGAGCAAAGGCAGCACAGATGACAGATCAGCCTTCTGAGAGGGATCAAGTGCAGATAGTGGTGTAGAACCTTGAGCCTGATATGTTGCAAAAGTTAATAGTCGCTCCACTATTTACTTTCAAAAGTTTGCATGAATTAGGGGTTCAGGTCGAGAATGCGTTCAACAGAGGGATTATTCCCAGAACAAATGAACCAGTAAGAAGGGTTTTTTCCGGGAGTACCAATGTTGGCGGTAGCACTGTTCCCAAACCCGCTACAAGCAAGACAGTCGCCACAGTCGACCATTTTGCCAAATTAAGCTTACAAACAGCCAGCCCAGCTCGAGCTCAAGGCAGAACTTTCACCCCCCTCTATATGAGCCTAACCAGCACACTAAAAATCCTAATGGAAAGAGGGTATCTCAAACCCCCCGATCCTCAACCTCTACCTAATCCACTCCCTGCCAGACATAACCCCACAAAATACTGTGTGTATTATTAGCAGTGCGGCCATGGCACCGATTGTCGCGACCGCCTTCGTCATGAGGTCCAGAATCTCATCGACAACCGGACGATAGCTCCACCTCTAGATCCTAATAACCAAGTACCTCATCTCAACCTCGTCCATACACTGCCATCCACCTATAATCCTAGTATATACACCCCGATCCATCTATCCAAGCCTGAGGTGTTTATCCCAGAAAGAATGGGCTTAAGTATGATGGATGCACTTGAACCCCAATCATCTCAAACCCGTGAACCCACTACTTCTGAGCTGGGGAGCATGATTGAAGATTTGCAAAGAACTGTGGCAGATTTAGCCTTTGGAATTTTGGCTCCATCATCGACCACATCACAGGCTAGAAGTTTCATGCCAAAAGGCTCTCCAATCTTGGGGCAAGCTGCAATTGAAAAGGGCCAACCTGAAGCCATCTCAGATCTGGGTGGTGGCATGTCGACAACAACTGGGCTCCGCTTTGATATAGCAACCCGATCTTTTGACACAGTGGAGGCAAGTGGTAAGAACAAGGAAGGGGCAGGCATTGGTCCCCAGGAACACCTTCTGTGGGCTGTCGAGGCTTTGAAAGCTGAAGGACTGAACAAACAGCAAGTACCTGTAGTTGTTGCAAAGATTGTGGATGACATTTTTGCCACTCAGAATGAGGGCAGTCTGAATCAAGGGGCAAGCCGGGAGAAGGGCTGTTGTACCAAAAACACCCCTTTCAGCTCTGATCCTACACTTGGAAGAGACCATCAAACCCAGTTAACACCTGCCAACCCTTTCACTGGTTCATCCAACACAACTCCACAAACCTCGAAGTACCAACCCCGAGGCCAGAGGGTCTTCAATCCCCTCTACATGACTTTGTTTGAAGCTCTCCAAATCCTTATAGGAAAGGGCCATCTCAAACCCCTTGAGCCTCGACCTCTCCCGGGTCCCCTTCCGGCTAAGCATGATGTTACCAAGTACTGTGCCTTCCATCAACAAACCAATCATGGCACTGACAGTTGCTTTTGTCTTTGACACGAAATACAAGATCTCATTGACAGCAAGGTCGTTGTCGCACCAGGTCCTGCAAAGTCTATCGGCACTGGATCGATGAACTTGGGGGATAATGTAATTATGCGATCAGGGGGATGAACCACCTGCGGATGGCACTCAGTTTACTCCAGATATGGGGATGGCACGCACTGTTTTGGGCAATGTGCGAATGCTGTTTATTATGCTTTCTGACTTGGGTGTTAGGTCAGTCTTGTCGTGTTGTATTGAGTCAGTCTTTTTGTACTGAGTCAGTTGAGTCTGTCTTGTTGTGTTGGGGTCAGGTGATTTCGGGTGTGTTACCTCGGACATCACTTTCTTGTTTTGTTTTTTGTCTTTTACACTCTTTCTTTTGAGTCTGTTTCTGTTATTGAGCCAGTTGCGCCAGAAGATCTGAATGAAACAACAGTGATTTTCACTCTTTTGCGTCTGTTTCTGCCTTAGAACCAGTTGTGCCAAAAGATTTGAATGAAACGGCAGTGCATTTCCAACTACCTTTTCTATGCCTTGAAATCATTGCATTGACCTAAGTTTTTCAAAACTTTTTGAACACTGTGATGAAAACAAAGAGGAAGAAATTCCTCGGGATTTGCAAAAATTTGATCAACTGAGAGAAAGAGAGGCATGCTAAGCCCTTAATGAATGAGATCATGTTTGTTAATGTGAGTACTAAGAAGGATCCTGGCTTGATCCAGATTGGTTCTACATTGTCTTCAGCGTGAGCAACTAGTCGCTTTCTTAAAAGATTTCAAAAAATGTTTTGCCCAAAACTCAAACTTTCTTGGATCAAATAGAAGCTCACAAGATGCTTAATCTTTTTAATAAAGGGACAAGGGTTGAGAGATCCCCAAATCAAAGTGTATTTATAGAGAGAGAGAGAGATAGAGAGTATTTTAGAAAGAGAAGGAGTTAAACTAGGGTTTTGTGTGAGAAAAAGGGCCAAAAGTGATACAAAATATCGCTGCTGCGAACTGATATACGCGACCTTCGCTTGAGCGAAGGAGTTGTCGCTCGAGCGACCAGACACACAAGTGACCTCGCTTAAGCGCAAGAATCATTGCTCGAGCGCAGAATGCAAAGCTTCAGGTCTGCCACAGGCGCACACGCTCGCTCGAGCGCAAGAAGTCTCGCTCGAGAGAAGAAGCAATTTCACAAGACTCGCTCGAGCGCAAGAAGCCTCACTCGACCAAAGAACTCCACCTTCCCATAAAAACTGCGTCTAGGAAAAAAACCTGAGGACCCTCTACTCTCGCTCGAGTGTAAGAAGCCTTGAAACGAAGAGGCCAAAATCTAGGCAACAACAATCTATACCAACTAACAACCAACCTGTTCCAAACTCGCCCAACAAGTTCCAAAACTCAAATACAAAGGGTCAAAGGAAGAAAACAAGACATAGATACGATATTCAATCACGGAACCCGAGTCCGGAACACAATGAAGGTCGGGGCAAAACCGGGATTGCTATAATCTCCCCCCTTAAAGAATTTCGTCTTCGAAATTTTAGTACAAGTTTCAAAACCATGATTAACCAATTTTCCAAATGATTACATTTCAACTTTCATCACCATGACCCACCCACCGGTCATTCCATCTCTTCACAAGAGAACAAATCCACAATATATATATATATATGGCCCAACATATTTTACCAATATGTATATTTCGAAAAAATTTAACCAATTTCAATACATCTTCTATATCCCCAAAACATATTCAATGTTTAAGATATATTTGCATTTTCAAAACTCAAACAACATATACAATTTTCAAACTAGACTTGCATTTCTGAAACACATTCAACATTTACAATGCTTTCATAATCCAAAACATATACAATGTTTTTATAGTTCATAAACAAAACTAAAATTTCAACATATACTCAAACATCAACAAATAAGTCCGGATATTTTTCTCGGACTTCCAATTCACGCTCCCATGTTGCTTCCTCAATCCCGTGATGTTTCCACAATACTTTGACCAAAGGAATTGTCTTGCCTCGTAAGACTTGGTCCCGCCTATTCAAGACTCTCAGTGGTCTCTCCTCATACGAGGCATCCTCGTCTACCTTTAAGTCGGTCCAATCCAGTACATGCGATGAATCCAACTCATACTTCCGAAGCGTGCTAATATGAAACACATCATGTACTCCGGAAAGTTGTAGCGGTAACGCCAAACAATAAGCAACCTCCCCAATCCACTCAAGGATTTCAAAAGGACCAATAAACCAAGGGGATAACTTCCCACTCTTCCCAAATCTCATCAAACCCCATCTAGGTAAAGACATGATCACCCACCTCGAATAACAAAGGTCTCCTCCTACGGTCGGCATAACTCTTTTGGCGGCTCTGGGCTGTAATCAATCCCTTATGGATAAGTGCAACCTTCTCCGTCATTTCAACTCTGGACCCAACAAAGGTGTATCACCCACCTCGGCCCAACACACAGGAGATCTACACAGTCGGTTGGAAACTATTATTGTAGGCAAACTCCACTAAGGGTAAGTGTCTCTCACACAACGCCTTAAAGTCAAGGATACAGCCTCGAAGCATATTCTCAAGGATCTAAATAGCACGCTTGGACTGCCCGTCAGTCTAAGGATGATAAGCGGTACTAAAGGTCAGTCTAGTGCCCAAGGCACGTTGCAAGCTCTGCCATAACCGAACAGTGAAACGCGAATCCCTATTCGAAACAATCATCACAGGGACCCCGTGCAACATCATTATGTCCCGAATATACAAGTCAGCGACGTAATCTACCGAATTTGTTACGCGCATAGTAATAAAGTATGCCGACTTGGTTAACCGGTCAACTACCACCCAAATGGCATCACTACCCCGTTGAGTCCTCGGAAGACCCACAACAAAATCCATCGTGACATGCTCCCACTTCCACTCAGCTATAGGCAAGGGTTGCAACAAACCCGCTGGCCTCTGATGTTTGGCCTTCACTTGTTGACAAGTAAGGTACTTCGATACAAACATTGCTACGTCCTTCTTCATTTCCCTCCACCAAAACTGGCGACTTAGATCATGATACATCTTTGTGCCTACCGAATGCACTGCAAGGCGCGAATGGTGAAACTCTTGGAGTACTTCCTCTCGGCAAGACTCCGGCACAAACAAGCGTTCATGGTATCTCACACTCAGGTCGGGATACACAGTCAAACCCTTCTCTACTTTCCCACCAGAGATCTTCTCCCGGAGGGATTCCACCTCAAAGTCACCCTTCTGTGCTTCTAACACTTGGTTCACAAGTGTAGGTTGTGCAACTACAGAAAATAAGGCTACAAACTCGACAGACTCGCCCAGATGCAAGTCAAATTCACCAAGGGCACCCAACATTTCCCATTCTCGGATAACTATATAAGCTACACTACTGATGGATTTCCTACTTAGGGCATTGGCCACAACATTGGCCTTCCCCAGATGGTAATGTAACTCGAAGTCATAATCCTCTATGAACTCCATCCACTTTCTCTGCCTCAAATTCAAGTCCTTTTGTATAAACAGATATTTCAGACTCTTATGATCAGAAAATACCTCAAATCTCTTGCCATACAAATAGTGCCTCCAAATCTTCAAGGCAAAAATCATAGCTGCTAACTCTAAGTCATGAGTAGGGTAGTTCATGTCGTGTGTTTTCAACTGCCGCGAGTCATAGGCTAACCTTCCCCTCCTGCATCAATAAAAAAACCCAAACCCCTCCCTGGAATAATCAAGACTGGAGCGGTGGTAAGTCTAACTTTAAGCTCATGGAACGACTTTTTACAAGTCTCAGTCCACACAAATTTAACCCCTTTCCTCGTCAATCTAGTCAAAGATGAAGCTAATTTGAAGAAATCTTTTACAAACCGACGGTAATACCCGACCAACCCCAAGAAACTACGGATCTCGAAGGCATTCTTAGGTTGTGCCCAATCTTACACTGCCTCTATTTTGGATGAATCTATAGTCACCCCTTCCCCAGATACCATATGGCCTAAGAATTTAACTTTCTTTAGCCAGAACTCACATTTCCCAAACTTAGCATATAGCTTATGGGCTCTAAGCAACTCAAGCACCACTCGCAAGTGTTCCTCGTGCTCCTCCTTAGAGGGTGAGTAAATCAGAATGTCATCCACTAAGACGACCACAAAACGATCTAAGAACTCTCGGAAGATCTGGTTCATCAAGTCCATAAACACAGATGGTGCATTGGTTAGCCCAAAAGGCATCACCAGAAACTCATAATGGCCATACCGTGTACGGAATGTCGTCTTTTGGATATCCTCCTCCCTTACCCTCAATTGGTGGTAGCCCGATCTCAAGTTTATCTTAGAAAAACAACTAGACCCCTTCAACTAATCAAACAGATCATCTATACAAGGCATGGGATACTTGTTCTTAACCGTAACCTGGTTCAACTTTCGGTAATCAATACAAAGCCGCAAGGCTCCATCTTTCTTTTTATCAAAAAAGGCTGGTGCTCCCCAAGGTACTAGGGCAAATGAAACCCTTATCTAATAATTCTTGGAGCTAAACCTTCAGCTCACTCAACTCAGCTGGTGCAAAACGATGTGGTGCTATAGAAATCGGTGCCTTGCTAGGCACTAAATCAATAGAGAACTCGATCTCTCAGTGAGGTGGTAAATTAACAAGATCCTCGGGCAAAACACCCGAGTATTCACAGACCACTCTTGGGAACTCAACTCGAATTTCATCACACTCACTACTCAAAAAGCTAGCAAGGAGATAACTAAGTTCACTTCGCCCCCGTGGATCATACACCGGTGGTAAAACTCTACTAACCCGATCTCCCAAGAAATGAAAACGATCGCCACTCAAGGTACATACAGTAACCCTTTGACGGTAGCAATCTATAACAACCCGGTATGACGATAACCAGTCCATATCCAAAATAATATCAAAACTAGACATGTCCATCAATACAAAAGAAAAAGGGAGCCGGCGATCGGCAACCTCTGTATCATAACCCCGATGCCCCTGTTTCAAAACCATCTCACCCCCAATAGGTGACACGACACATATAGGAGATGCTAACTATGCCAACTCCAACCCCAAAACTGATGCAAATGCAGAAGAAATAAAGGAATGGGATACACCCGTATCAATCAACACATTAGCAACCGAATTACAAAACAAAAGGGTACCTCTCACTACTGATAAAGCCGGTACAAGATCTGGCACAGTAACAACATACACGCGTCCCGTAGGCCTCTGATCAACCTACTCACCTCTCGAAGCATAAGAGCACTAATCGAGCGAAGAGGCTCCTGGTTGGCCTCGAGGCTGCTGACCGAAATTGGCTGGTGACTCTATGTCTACCTCGAACCAGACGCACCAGGTATGCCACCAAACTGTGGGCAAAACCTCTTCAGGTGTCCCGTCTACCCACACTGATAACAAGTAAGCCTTTGGCATCTACCCTGACTCTGGCCCTGAGAACGGACCGATGATGATGATGCTCGTTGCCCTCCTCCCTTCTGCGGCAAACTGGAGACTTGTGGCCCAACTGGCCACACTCGAAACAAGTGATGTCCCCCTGACCACCTCTTCTAGAACCCGAACTTCGCATTGGAAAGGTAGACCTCGAATTTACTCTTGGGATGCTGGGGATTAGAGCCCCTCCGCCTCTTACTGTCCCCCTGGCCATCCTGATTCCTCCTGGAGCCCCTTATCCTCTCTTCATCTGCATGTACAATAGTCTCAAGATGGACTGCAGCCTCCACAAGGCACCCATACTCCCTAATCATACATCCGGCCACTCGAAACATGAGCTCGGTCCATAATTTCTTCTTGAACTCCAAACAACGGTGCTCCTCTGTCGCCACTAACTCTGGTGCAAATCTCAACAAACTAGTGAACATGGCTTCAAACTCAACCACAGGCATGTTCAACTGTTTAAGCTGAGAAAATTGATCCCTCAACTTCTCCCTCACCGTAGCCGGTAAGTACTTATCCTAAAAAGCATCAACAAAAGTTTCCCAAGTTCCTCCAAGGCGCCTCCACACATACTTCCACCACTAACCCGCGTCTCCCTTCAGCTGGAAGGATGCCAAGGTCACCTTCAAACCTCCATCTTCGACGCCAAACATCTCGAACGTCTTCACCATCTGCTCGAACCACTCATCAGCCTTCAGTGGCTCCTTAGGATCTCCCAAAAAAACTCATTCGGATTGGACCGGAAGAACTCCCTCTTTAGAAAAGACAGCCCTGCTTCAGCTACTTGAGCTTGGACTTGGTTCTCAGCCCGGAGAATGTCCATGAATTCCCTCAATGCTCCTGTCATTTCACGGGCTAAGGCACCCATGGCCTGTTGACTTACTGACTCGACCACGTTGGCCTGACCAACTCCCTCTTCCTATGCCGAAATTTCATTCGATATAGGCATCTCATGCCTCCTAGGCCTACCACGCTTACCACCACGACCTCGTCCTGACATCTTGATAAAGGTAACAAAAGAGATTAGCACATTTACAAATGTGCCAATGCTATCTCACTCACGTCCTAATACGATGGACAACTGTAATTCACTCTATATAAGCACATAATCACCTAAACACATACGAATTTCATTTTCAGATAATGACCGTCCTGTGGCGTTGCTAGAGTTCCAGTTAGAAACAGCATTGATCAAGTGTCTTTCCAATAGGACTCCCAAAAACCCATGGACCCGATCAACATCTTAGAAATTAAATCCCATACTCACATAATCACATAAACATGTTATCATATAAGCACGTAACATTACACCTAAGTCTCTAACAAGCGAGACAAACCCATTGTGGTACTAATCACTTCCCATGTACCCAAATTATTCAAACCCGGTACGCTTCCTCAAAATACGATATAAATCAACCATATGTAAGATCAACAAATATAATAGAAATGTTATATTTTCATTCATCAGAGTCTACATTACAAAAAAAATATTGCATGCATTATACTTTCATGAATGTTTATTTTGAAACTATAGCATGTAACTCTAATTTGGTAACAACAAAATAAATGCGCTATGGGCTTACATCTTTCCAAGAGATAACTTGGTTACAACAAAAAGAGTTCTAAACTCTATACATATAAAGCCCTCAGCTTGAAGTAAACATTTAGCACAAAGTAAAATAACAAAATGGAGTCTTTAGCCCCTAATCCTCCTAAACTACGTCCTTGGAGGTGGCATGTTACTTGTACTTGAAAATGATTTCCCAAGTAGGATGAGGCAAAACCCAGCAGAGATATACTAACACAATATATGAAGTTTAACTAAGATATATTCATCAGTTAAATGCTCAACATTCGCGACCAATTTACATACCATCCATGACCACCCGGTATTGAGATTAACATTTCAATCTATTTCCATTAAATTTAAGAATATAAATCATTATTATCAAATCAACCCAAATTGAGACTACAACTCAATGATTCACCAACTAATATATTCATCACTCCAACACTTCTATCTTTGCCATTTTACGGAATTCTCATCTGAGGAAATCGGCACCCATATACACAAGATTTCGGGACTTTCACCCTGGACATTCCGGCCAACTTAATTTTAAATTGAGTTCATCCCCTATCTCCTCCCAAAACAATGGAGTACATCCCCTATCTCCTCCTAAACAAAGATACATATACAATGTATTTAAAGACATGTCATATGCAATGACTATCCAAATCACATATTCAATAGTTTAATCAAACCGTCATATTCAATGACATAATTCAAATGATTAGTTTCAATTTACCTAATCCTCATGCAGTTTCTATAACAATCACAGCTATCCTCCACCGATAGCCCAAAACAAATATTTTTAAACAGATATACAATCCATCAAACAGATAATTTATCAAATTTCCATAGGTGAGTGATTCAACAAACCATTCAATTATACATCCAACCAATTTCATATTTCCCACATCAATTTCATTATTTATTCAAAATAGTTCTTTAACACAAACTAGGGCAAGACTTTTCCCTTTTTCCCAATATCATACCCAAGACCCAATCTCACCAATTATACCCAAGAATCATCATGTTCAAGACCTCACATACATATATGGAGTCTAAAGTAGAAAACCCGTCATTCAAAATTCAAACTAAAACCCTAGTTTCTCTCAAATCCTCCCAAATTCCTTCATATATTCAAAATGACAAATACCTAGGTTAAACATCATAACAAGGTGTAAAATATCCCTACCTCAAGTGTTGAAGCTCAAAGTAGAGAAGGAGAAACTTGAAAATGCCCAAAACTCAAACTTTCTTGGATCAAATGGAAGCTCACAAGATGCTCAATCTTTTTAATAAAGGGACAAGGGTTGAGAGATCCCCAAATCAAAGTGTATTTATAGAGAGAGAGAGAGAGAGAGAGAGAGAGAGAGAGTATTTTAGAGAGAGAAGGAGCTGAGCTAGGGTTTTGTGTAAGAAAAGGGGCCAAAAGTGATACAAAATATCGCTGCTGTGAACTGATATACGCGACCTTCGCTCGAGCGAAGGAGTTGTCGCTCGAGCGACCAGACACACAAGTGACCTCACTCGAGCGCAGAATGCAAAGCTTCAGGTCTGCCACAGGTGCACACGCTCGCTCGAGTGCAAGAAGTCTCGCTCGAGCGAAGAAGCAATTTCACAAGACTCGCTCGAGCGCAAGAACTCAACCTTTCCATAAAAGCTGTGTCAGGGAAAGAAACCTGAGGACCCTCTACTCTCACTCGAGCGCAAAAAAACCTCACTCGAGCGAAGGAGCAAATTACACAAAGCTCGCTCGAGCGCAAGAAGCCTTACTCGAGCGAAGAGGCCAAAATCTGGGCAACAACAATTTATACCAACTAACAACCAACCCGTTCCAAACTTGCCCAACAAGTTCCAAAACTCAAATACAAAGGGTCAAAGAAAGAAAATAAAACATAGATACGATATTCAATCATGGAACCCGAGTCCGGAACACAATAAAGGTCGGGGCAAAACCGGGATCGCTATAATTTTTGTGATGAAAGTTATGAATGTTTGTAGCATGTGTCATGATATTTTGTGGTAAAATTATGAATAATAAATTTATGATGTCCACCCTATAGTTGTGAATGGTAAAGTCATAACACTTTGTAAATTATAACTTTTGTGGTGATAGAATTATGACATTTTGTGATTTATGTTACGAATTTTTTTGAAAAAGTTATGACGTGCATACCATATATGCTGACCCGACCCTAAGATTTTCGGGACCCAAAGCCAATAATGAACTAATAAATATCACTAGATCATTTGGGACTTTTCACATTTTTTTTTATTCAACCAAAATTTTTTTTAAAGGTAAAGAGTAAAAGATTCGTGTCAATAGAGTTAGGGTTAGGAATTAGATAGAGAGAGAGAGAGAGGGCCTTTTTAATTTTGAATGGGCCTTTTAATTTTTCAATGAGTCAATTTATATTAAGTTAGTTTGGACCTTCTTTAATTTTTTTTAGACTTAAAATATACCTAATTTATTACACTAAATTATAATAGGAAAGGACCCATTTTTTGAGTGTATTTTGAAGGGCTCTAGGCCATGGTATTAATGTTCTTGAGTCAAGTTTTGAAATACTTGATCGTTACGGGTTTTAGAAAGGATTTTTATTTTTTTTTTTTTGGATATGTAGTTAAAATTTGAATTTTTTACGCAACTAATTGACTGTTTTTCTTCTTATATTTGTAAGGTAACGTTGAAGGGTCAAATAATCAAGACTTATCTGTTAATGTTGGTACATCTAGAGCATGAAATACCTGTAGTGGTTTTGAGGTAAGGTGCACTTATCCATCAAACCTTTTATAGTGTCATTTGTAGTTGCATTTTGTGTAAAAATATTAGTATTTGCTGGTTGATTCTCACAAGTATCATATGTTCTCTTTAACCTTTCTGTTGTGAGATATAAGATACATTTTGTCCAAGTAGATACTAACTATTATTCCAAAATCTAGCCCCCTTATCCATTCCAAATTTGAGAAAAGGCACTTACTTGCAAGATGAGTATATTTTGATAAGAATGTTATTGTGAATAATTACTTACGTTGCAGCCTCTAAAGGTTGACTCTTTTACTGTTTCTTGGAATAGATGGTTTTTGCCCATGAGGAGGAGCAAGTTCAATGGAGATGTTCAAACAAATTGTAGGCTAATAATTCTTATAATTATTTTCTACATTATTAATCCTTAAGTTTAGGTCAAAGCAACCTTAAGTGGAACAGTTGACACAACAGAGCTTTTACGTGTTAAATTTGTTAGCCACCTTCACTTTCAACCTTTACACATTCTTCTCTCTCTCTATCTCTCTGTCTCCAATGTTTTCAAACCCGGACGACCGGACCAACTAGTCAGACCAGTAGAACTGGTGACTAGACCGAGTTCCGGTCCAGACGACCCTTCAAACCTGAACAATGCTCAAAACCAGAATAACTGTCGGTTCAACCGGAATAACTGGCGAACCGGTCACAGGTTGACATACGAACCGGCCGGGTTTAAAGAATTGAAGTTTCTTTCAAAAATATGTTGTAGAGAAATCTTGAACATGGAACAAGTGCATAAAAAACAAACACTCAAACCAATAAGTCATCAACACAATTGTTGATAATGTATAAGTATATATATATATTCAATATTATCTTAATTATTTTTACTAAAAATCAATATATAAAAAATGTAAAATAAATTTTAAGAAAAATCAACTCATATGGTGTCTGTAACTCTGCAAGAAAAATCAACAGCAAATGCTTTGGATTATTTCCAACAAAATTAATTACTTCAAAGTCTTTTTGAGAACTACTCTCCTACTTTATTTCTCAACTATTTTCTAGTGCTTATAGACTTGTTGTTTCTTCGAATGCGCCTCGTGGCCATTTCTCTCCTTGGTTTGGTCTGTGTCTGCATGATAACAGGATCAAATATATATATATATATTTTTGTCATGGTTAATATTTTAGTACTATTAATTAGCTGTCAATTTCTGTGGATTACTTGCAGATGTCATTTCCGAATCCTATGATCATTTACATGGTGCTTTGACGAATAGAGATGCTTTGGTTAGGCCAGCCAGAAGACGATGCCCCAGTAGATGTGTTCTGAACATTCACTCTCCTCTTTACCAGTCCACAGGGGTAAAAGGCTGGTTATTGTCTTTTAAACTCCTTCACATATTTGGATTTTGTATGTAGCATCTGTGCAAAACTTCCATTTTGCTTCATTCCCTTGTGGATTCTCAAAACCTCTTTAGTGCTTGTGGACATATCTGAAGGAAGATGTATGGATCTATTTTAATTTACTAAGCATATTTGTGTTTGAACTTTCAACTCAAAAATCTAATGGTTACCAATGAAAATAAACAAGGAAGCATTCTAGAAAGGTCGAGGGGCTCATGGGACTCATCAGACCGGTTTCGGTGATCAAAACACTTCATTTTGTGGGGCTCGCCGTGTATATCATCTATAAAAAAAATTAAATCGATTTGATCATCTTAATCGTTTTGTTTTATAATATTTGTTTATGAAAAGAATGGCTGATCTATTTTAAAAAATCATATTTGTTTATTTTTTCAGAGACTTGAGCAATAAAATAAAAAAGGTTATAATTATTAGATTATCTGAATTATTTTTTATAGATATGAATTGAGGGACCAAGGGATCTTACTGTGGTGTCCTGGTGGGATATTTTCTCGAGGTTTTTTTTAATAATCTGAACAGATCATATTGTAAGATTTGTTGAGTAGATAATCTATATAAAAAATTAAATTGATTGAACTTTTATAGCCCTGTAATAAGAGCATATTTGTTTTTTAAAAAATAAATGATTAACATAATCTTGATATTTTTTTAAAACAATTAGAATCTGATTATAGGGTTGCAGATTTGTGATTAATTTGATTTTTAACATGAATAATATACTTTTAGATTATCGAAAAGAATTTGAAAAAAGCCTCTACTAGGACACCACAGTAGGATCCCCTAATCCAAAAATAAGAGGGCATGGTTTAAATCAGAATCAAAGTTGGAAAATTTGTTACTTTTGTATTAGTAAGATTTTAGTCTATTTGTAAGGTTTGGAAAATTTTTCCATCTTTATTAAATGAAAAATATTTTTGTTCTAAATTAGCTCATGTTGGGTTGATTGTGAATTTATTTATTTTATTGCATCAAACATCAGAAAATAGTCACTACAAGAAAATGCAGAAATGGCGACTAAAAAAATTATTTTCGTCACTGAAAGTGCCATTTTCAGCGACTAAAATGGAATTAGTAGCCAAAAGTGAAGATTTTTGCAAACTAAAACAATTTAGTAGCCAAATGTATAGTTATTGGCGACTAAAAATCAATTTAGTCGCCAATTATATGGGTTTTACCGACTAAAGGTTTTTTAGTAGCCAAAACTGACGGTTTTTGGCGACTAAAATAATTTAGTAGCCAAAAGTATAGGTTTTTGCGACTAAAAAACAGTTTGGTCGCCGATTATACGTGTTTTGGCGACTAAAAACAGTTTGGTCGCTGAAAGTGAAGCTTTTTGGCTACTAAAAAAAATTTAGTAGCTTAAAACAGGCAATTGGCGACTACAATTCAGTTTAGTGGCCAAAAGGGGACGTTTTTGGTGACTAAAAACAGGTTTAGTCGCCAAAACTGTTTATTTTTAGGCAGAACTTATTTTTTTAGCGACTAAAAAATAATTAGTAGCCCAAAATTACAGAATTGGCGACTAAATAATGGATTTAGTCGCCAAAAGTGGCCTCAATTTTTTTTTAGTAAATAATTTATTTTTTACATAAATTATATTGAATAAAAATAATTATACTAGTGAAAGTATTTTCAGTGTTAATATTCCCTTTGCATTTTATGTTTTAGGGTTCTATCAACAAAATTGGTTGAACTTTCCAGCAACCTTGCTACTATTAATTTATAACTAATGTTTTCACTTGCATGAATTTTATTTGATAAATGTACACCATACAATTTGACAAAAAATTTAAAATGTGTGCAACAAAAACTGTGTGTAGGATCAGAAGTGAGAATTTGACTTGTGTCACATGATCATCAACAACTTATAGTTGACACACCAAGGTCACATGTGTTATATTGGTCATGTTTAGTGAAACTTCTTTTATAACTTATTTAATTTTAGGAATCATTTAGTGCATATTTCAATTATTGGATTATCGGATTGACTTAAAATTTTTCATTAATGGCCCTGATAATCATTGGAAAATAAGTAGATACTTTAAGATGTCATTGAACTTGTTTAATGTAAGTTCTTAGAAATTAAAAATTGATATTTGGAAGTAAAAAATATTTTTTTCCCTAATTTTTAAATAATCAATTTTTTATTAAAATTTATTGAAATTATTTTACTTAATAACATAAATTGCATCAAATAGTCTGACACAGACTTTTAAAATAATATTTTTTTGAGAAATTAAACAAAAAAATCTATGGTTTAACCCTTGCAACAAAATAAACCCTCAGTTTTTAATTTTATCAATTTAAACCCTAAATTTTTTATTTTATTTTCAATCTAAATCATCTGCCTATTTTCATTAAGTAAAATTGATGAAAAAAATATATTTTAGTCACTAAACTTAACAAATCAAATGGAAAAAAATATAATTAGGATTTAAGTTGACAAAATTAAAAACTCAATATTTATTTTCTTGCAAGGGTCAAACTTTGAAGTTTTCTTAAAAAAATTAATTTTCTCTAATGTTTCTATAAGCAACTCTAATAAGTTACACCGAATAGCTTCAATTGTTGATGTGGTACTCTTGATCAACAAAAAATTATAGAACACATTAATTGAGTTATTCTTTATTTCTTAACTACTTACTAAAAGTGAGTTATTATGTTTCACCCAAAATTTTTTTTTCGAGGGAATTATAAAAATAAAAAATAAATAAAAAACTCTAAGGTTTGAACCTTGTAACAAAATAAATTATGAATTTTTAATTTTATCAATTTAAACCCTAAACTTTTGATTTGTTTTCAATTTAAACTATTTGTCAATTTTCGTTAAATAAAATCGATAGAATATCGGATATTTTAGTTATAAAATTCAATGAAAATGATATTTAGACATTTTATGTATGCTTATATTGAGCTTAATAACTAAAATACTATTTTTTTGTCAATTTTACTCAATCAAAATAGATAAATAATTTAAATTAAAAAATTTAAATTTAAATTTAAATTGATAAAATTAAAAATTAAAATTTTTTTATCATAAAACTAAAATTTTAGAATTTTTTTATAATTATATCCATTTAATTATATTTTTTAAATAATATCACATGATTCTCCCGAACTATTGAATGATTACTCCTAATTCTTTAGGGTGGTGCAAAGTCATCGTGCTACCTGCATTTCCAAAGTTTAGCTAACACTGGTATTTGCTGGGGGGAAAAAAAATATATTCAAACTAAATTAAGAGCAAAAGCTAGTATTAATGAAAAAGACAAAAAATTAGACTTTTGTAGACCACAATAATTGCTTCACATGTTATCAACTAGATACGAGGCTTTGAGCACATCTCCAACGGTTCACCAAATATTTCATCAAATTTGAATAAAACAAGTATGAATTACTCTATCTGATATTAGCCACTTTAACGGTGAATTCATACCTGTCATCAAAACACAAGTTACCTAGGAAAGACGACCGACCAGTCGACTGACAAGAGCAAATGAAAAAAAGTGTGTTTTAAGGAAGGGAATTCAAGAAACTTAAAATTGCACATGTAATCTTTTCAACGAAAATGCTCTGCAATGATGGGAAAAATGATATGCCTTTGGAACTAGCACACAACCATGGATTGGTCTACCAACAGTATGGCAACACCATTGACGTAAGTATAGTCAGGTGAGATCAACAATAATGTATTCATTGGAAATTTTGATAGCTATATTTATAGTTGAATGCATTTGCAAAACAATCCACTCTTAATATTCTTTCCTCACAATTTCACTTAAAAGTTCGCTTGAGGGGTCATTTGGGAGGTTGACCGTCTAGTGTAAAATTTTCACAAAATTTTATCTTGAGGTGATCATTTGGGAGGACATCCGAGAGACATCTGATGGTGAAAATGCAACAGCTATAAACAGTGATTTAATGAAAGGCACAAAGCATCCTCAGTTTGGTGAAACATTTGTTAGACCATCTCCAACGTTGCATTAGATTGAGCATCAGATTTAAATGTGATGAAGAAGCCACTTTTTCTCTCTCCAATGGTTTCACCAAACTGATATCAAATTGAGAACGAAGCAAAAGTTTCACCAAACTGAGAACCTATGTGAGATTTCACCATTTCACTGTGTGTTTACGTTGGAGGAGGGTCCCACCGGTCAACCGGCCGGACGTCCGGCCGGTTGACCCACCAGTTGACCGGTGCATACATAGTTGCATCAACCTGCTTCAATTTTTGGTTGGCCTGCGAACTCCTTCAAATAGGTAGGTCCCTTTTGTGGCATACGAATAAATTGAAGGTTGATATAAATTTAAATTTCTATCAAAATGCAACATGGAAAAGTTACATCGTATATATATATAACTTTTGAGTTGAGAAGTAGCCGTTCTACACCAGCAATTCCAATAACTTACCGTTGGTGTGATAGAGTATTTTAAAAACTTACCGTTGCTGTTGTGCTCTATAAAATATACCAATCTTTTAATTTCACTATATCATTACAATTTCTATTTTCTTTGTGAGCTTCAATTTGATAATGTCATTACAATTTCTATTTTGTTTGTGCGCTTCAGTGTATATTATCTGTTTGTCAGGTTCAATTTCTTTGTGAGCTGCAGTTTGACAATAACATTACAATTTTTATACAGTGAATATTATCTGTTTGCGGGTAAATGAACTAGATTTGCGGCAAAATAATCTGCAAACAATCGCTCATGACCCTTCCTTCTATCGCGACGTATGTACTTATAGCCTACAACAGAACCACATCTTTTCTTTGATCCATCAGTTGATTGCAGAATTTGAATCATACTAACATTATTCATCTCATAAGCCCCCTAAAGTGTGACCATTTTTTCATCATCAGACTCATCATCAGAGGATGAGGAAGAAGAAGATGATGAAAATAAAGTAAACATCATGGAATTTAAAAATACTCATTATGCTCTACTTTCAGTTATGATGCCTTTCACATATAACGTACTGACATGTTTGGTATATGGTACATGGTACATGGATAATGTGTTTATATCAGGTTTTGAAAGGAAATCATTATTGGAGGCAACCAAAAATGGAAAATACATAATGGAGGGAAAAAAAAATAAGAAACGAATTGGGAACAGAAAGGGAGGGAAAAAAAAATTTGAGTTGGCTAGCCCGGTCGACCGGCCGGTTGTCCCATCGGACATTCCCTTTGTTTTGATACACGCTACAGTGAACGGTTGGAGTTGCTCGTATCAGATTGAGAAAATTACCTTTTTTTTTTACTCAGATTTGGTGAAAATTTTACTGAACTGTTGGAGATGCTTTTATGAAATCGTTGGAATACAAAAAAAAAAGGGACTTTTTTACCAAATTTAAATTTGGTGATAGATTTGGTGCAGCGTTGGAGATGGCCTACTCCATTCTATTTAGTTTTTCTATTTAATTTAAAATTTAAATAATTAATCAAAATTTAATTTATTTCTCAAACTAGGTAAAACCTGATTGCCATTCATGTTTTTCAAAAAATATTATTACTAATCACGTTTTTCATTTGAAAGCAAATACTTGAGAAAAAATGATATAATTTAGGCAATGACATGTGTTAAATAGTAATCATGCTTTAACCTGATTTGAGAAATAAGTTAATTTTTGGGCAAATTATCAACACCCCCTCGAGATTTGATTAAAATAAAAATTCTCCCCTGAGGTTTGAGAAATTACATCCCACCTATAACGCCCTCAAAATAATACATAAAACCCATCATTTAGACATGCAATGATATAAGAGAAATCAACACCTTTCTATTCATCAGAGTAGTTCTTACAACAATATTACATGTTAACAACAAAAGCAAATGCCCAGCTTTCCAAGTCAACACTTGGTTACAAAAAGAAGAGTACTAACTCTATACAAAATAAGCCCTTGGCTTGATATACATGTAATACAAGCAAAATAATCAAAAAGAGTCTTTAACTCCCATAACCATCCAAGCTATGTCCTTGGAGGTGGCATGCTATCTGTACCTGAAAATGATGTCCAATAAAGGGTGAGCCAACGCCCAGTAGAGATATGCTAAACACAATATGAGCAGTAACTAAGACGTTAGCAAATGATAAATGTTTGACTCACACAAATCAATTCATACACCATTTTCATTACATGACCAAAGTGCCCATGTTTCATTTCATTATCCATTTCTTATCAAATTCACAATTCACAACTACGGCTCAGAACCTGGCCAACAATTTCAATGAGGTAGCAACTCATATCAAACATTTCCCATTTCACAATAGATAAGCATACTAGCTATATCAACACTTCGATAGATAAGCATATGAGCTATATCAACAATTCAACAGATAAGCATATGATCTCTATCAATACTTCCATAGATAAGCATATGAGCTATATCAACACATCATTAGATAAGCATAAGAGCTGTATCTACGAAGTCCATCCCCTATCTCCTCCCAAACACTATCCGGTTTAGAGGTCCATCCCCTATCTTCCCCTAAACCGTGGAGTACATCCCCTATCTCCTCCCACACAACACAACATATATACACATAAGTCATATACATAATCAATCAATACATAAAATCAATGTATTCTTTCAACCGTCATATTCTATGACACATCAAATTGATTAGTTTTAGTTTGCCTAATCATCATGCATTGTCTACAACAATCAAAACAACCCTCCACCGGTAGCCCAAAGCAATTATTTCTAAACAGATAATAAAAGCACCAACTGATAAAATATCCGCATTTTCAAAAGTGAACGATTTATTAATCCGACTCCACAATTCCATCTCATAGTGAACCACTATCATTATATTCAACTCAATTTCACAAATTCATAACTTTCCCAAATTAATTATACCAATTAATCTATATAACAATGGAAGGTTCAATTTGAATTCAAGGCTCAAAATGTATATGTGTCAAAATTTGGACCTTTAGATTGCTTCAATCTAAGGGCTGAAAATGTCTTAAAATATAAATTGATCCAATGGTCTAAATTGTCTCATCTCAACTTCAATGGTTGAGATGTCTTTATTTCCCTCTCTCTCCATCAATGGTTGATGAGGAAGAGGCTTTATTCCCCTCTTTGAGCATCAACGGCTTTATTGAACTCTCTCTCTCCTCTCCATCACAGGTACTCATCTCCTCTCTCTCTCTCTCTCTCTCATTTCAATTTTTGAACTCTCTCTCTCTAAGCACGCCGATCCATTGGCGACCACCCACCACCGACGCCGACCCACCACCGACACCACCGACCACCTCCTCTCCTCTCACCCTCCTCTTAAGGTAAATTAGAACTTCCAACTTGAATTCATGATATTTTTTGTTTTGTGGGTTTGGTTGTAAAGTTGAATCAATGTTTTGTGGGTTTGCTTGAATCAATGTTTTGTAAAGTT
The DNA here is from genome assembly GCA_025200525.1 of Camellia lanceoleosa. Lineage (NCBI taxonomy): Eukaryota > Viridiplantae > Streptophyta > Magnoliopsida > Ericales > Theaceae > Camellia > Camellia lanceoleosa. The sequence goes on from CM045764.1 coordinate 70,212,743, forward strand.
GAATATTTTTTGCTTGAATCTGAATTTTTGTGGATTTGTAAAGTTGAATCTGGATATTTTTGATATGTGGGTGTTTGATTGGGTTGATTTTGAAATGAGTTTTGAATCTGGATATTTTCATAGATTTTGAACCGGATATTTTCATTTTTAGAAAGTTTTGGATCCGAAATGGGTTTCATTTGAGCACTGATATGGGTATGTTTTTATTGTTTTTGTTTTTGTAAAACATGTTTCAGATACATTTTAGATACATACTTTGATGGTTGTCATGATCAAGATAGAAAATCAATTTCATGAAGGATAAGAGGTTTATATTTTTTATAAACATTCAGGTTCATTTTATTGACAGTACTCAATCAATTTCATGAAGGATAAGGATAATGTGTACTCATCAATTTCATGAAGGATAGAAAATCAATACATTTTGGATACATATTTTATTTATATTTATATTTTTTTAATTTTATTGACAGTGTTCACAAGGAGGATAATAGGGTTCTTTGCAAGATCATGACTTGGTTTTGCATGAAGGATTTTCAGTTCCCAAAATCAGGCAAGATATTGGGTTTGATGCCCGGAGATCAATTCATTTGGCCACTCATTTAGGTCAGTTTTATTTTGTTTTTTTTTCCTTTTTTTTCCCCTTTTTTTTATATTTATAATCGGTATGAGCAAAAATTGAAGTTGCATCATGTAGCAATTAGGGCTATAAATCAATCAAGTTTGAGCCGAATTGATGAGATGAAAATCTATAAAATGTGTGTGAGATACAGTTCAATTCAATGGCTAAGATTAATTCCAAGTTTATATCAAAGGTTCACATGAATTCCAAGTTTACATATAACATAATGATTCATTATGGCTATAATAAAATATATTTTTTGGGTGGTGTTTTAAGTGGTGTGTAAGTGGAATATAACCACTTTTGTGTGTGTGCATGAGTTAATAGATATATGTACATGAAGATGTATATTTTACATTCAACTTTAAGCGTGGGGAGCATAATTTTTAAATTCTCAAGAAGAAAGGTTTGTTTAATATTGCCTTTGTATTTTTATTTTTTTTTTGGATTTGTTTAATGTGAGATTGAAGTGGGAATCGAACCCATTTGTTTAAGTGGGAATCGAGACTTAAGTTTGAAAATATTTCAAATTCTATATTAAAAAAGAGAGAAGACAAAGAGGTAAGTTCTCAAATTTTGTATAAAAAATACACTAATTAAAAATATATCAAATTCTATGTTAAAAAATAATAGTGGTACATAGCATTTTTTTAATGTATGGATGGATGTATGATTAAATCTCAAGAGTGAGAGAGAGGGAAAGAGAGTGGGATGGGGGATATCAGTCGCGCATGAAGGATAACTTTTGATCTAAAATTGTTGATTTAGTTGAATTGTCTCACGAGACATAGCATTTTACTTTCTTTTCTTTTTTTTTTAATAGAACTTTTTTATTCACCGCAGTGACAAAACTCACGAGACTTATTCTTACAATAAATTATTTTTTTCAATATTTGCTATAATTTTATTGGGTGCATTTTTATATGGGTACTTTTACAAAATTTATTTGAAAGTCAAAACCTAATAAATTACATTTTAATTTAATAATTTTATTTTCATTTATTAATCTCATCATTAGTTGCACCGTGCCTTCAGGCACGGGTAATCTCTAGTTTATATACAAATTAGGGCTTTCTTCCCCATCTCTTAATATTAACCCAATGGTTCAAATATCAACTACCAACAACAATAACATTATTTTGGAACCCAAAATACATATTAAAGAATCAAAATAACAAAACCCTCTTTTATATCTTTTGAAACCCTAAGTCCCAAAATCAACCATTTAAACAACAAGCTCAAAATCCAGGTCAAAACCCATAAGAGTGAGTAGGAATCCCTACCTCAAATTCGGAGTCCAAGGGAAGAAGATGAAGAAATTGAAGATGCTCCAAATCCCAAAATTTTCAAATCAAAAGATAGCCCTCGACGATCAACACAACTTTTACAAAGGCCCAAGGTGAGGAAATCACTCCTACTAGATCAATACCTAGAGAGAAGTTGAGGTTCTAGTGAGTGAAGGTCTCCAATGGTGTTTTTGAAAAGTAAGAGAGAGAAATGGAATTGAAAAAGTGATCCAAAAAGTCGGATCTCGGAGTGATATACTCGACTCTCCGCCGAGCGGAAACCCCGCCGAAGCGCCACTGAACTCCCGCTCGAGCGTCCAAACCGCCGCTCGAGCGCCAGATACACACTCCCAGAACTTTTGCAGAACTAGGTCCTCACTCGAGCGTCAAACTCCCCGCTCAAGCGTCACACACAAACTCCCGCTCGAGCGTCAAAGTGCCCGCTCGAGCGTCCAACACTGCAGAGGAAATACTGGGAGATGGATTTTCCCGCTCGAGCGTCAAAACCCCCGCTTGAGCGGATAAGCACAACAAAGGCTCGCTCGAGCATCAAAATCTCCGTTCGAGCGTGAAGGCAAATTTCTAGGCAACTACTTTTGGTTTCTAAGCTCAACCAACCTGTTTCAAACCTGCCCAACACAACCCAAGACTCAAATACAAAGAGTAGAGGATGTAAACAAGATATACACAACAACCAACTCCACGGAACTTAAGTCCAGATACAACAATTAAAGAAAGGGAAACCGGGATCGCTATACCGCCCCTTGAGGTTTGTATTTTCGTAACAAATTGCCCTCTGAGGTTTATATTTACATAATAAATTGCCTCCTAATTTGTTATGCAAATATAACCTTTAGAGAGAATTTGTAATTTCTCAAACCTCATGGGAGAATCTGTATTTTAGTCAAACCTCGAGGGAGGTGTTGGTAATTTGCCCTTAATTTTTAGTCTAATTAGTTAATTTTTTAATAAATAAAAAAACTTGCCTCCTTATAAGTTGACTTATGTTTGACTTTTCCATTTCTTTTAGTTTATTTGATTAGATAAGTTAAAGTCAATTTTTTTTTTTTTTTTTTTTTTTGTCACTAGCTTAGAAACTAACTCCATGTTTTAGAGTAGTTACCCTTATTTTATCTCCTTCATAACTATCAAGACTCTATTTCATAGTTTTTATGTTCCATCTCCTCCATAATTCTCAAAGACTCCATTTTATAGGTTTTATGGGGACGTCATAACAGTGATCTGAATCGTTTATCTCGTAAGTCTCGAAAAAAGAATATATATATATATATATATAAACTAATTTAATCGAACATCGATAAATATATTAATTGATTATATTTTATTTTATAAAAATGAACGGTTTTAGTTTAAAATCATATTTACCGTCAATTTCATAAAAGAAAATATGATTAATTAGTATGTCTATTGATTTCCAATTAAGTAAGTTTTTATATATATATTTTCTCTTCGAGACCTACGAAATGAATGGTTCAGATTACTGACATGAGGTCACACAAGGCCCACAAAATAAAATCTTCAGGATTGTAGAAAAGATGAAATCATAAGGGGAACTACTCACTAATTTCTTTTACTCATAAAAGGTAACTTTTTAAACTTCTCAGATACATCTGTTTTTCTAAATTCTAAAAGAGTCAAAAACTTACAAAACAATTCTTTAATTTTATTTTTAGTAAGTTTTAAATTTTGTTTTCTATTTTGAGTTAATTTTTAAAATTTTAAAGCCTGTAGACAATTTTACAAATTAAAAAAAGTAATTTTTTTTTTTTGGGAAAAAGAAGTCTACTAAATGGAAAAAAGACAAATTTTAGCCCTCTTAACTAAAAAAGATCACATTAAACTAGTAATTTGTACCACTATTAACCTTTTAGTTGACAATTCGTGAATGAAAATTGACTTATAATTTATACTTAACATCTTAAATATTATACAATGTTTAAAATAATCTTAATTTTTTTTTTTATAAAAAACTTATTTTCTTTTAACGTCCCACTCGGCAACAACTATGATAGCCATTCAAATATTATAAAATGCTTAAAATATTTTTTTTAAAGAAAAATTGTTTTCTTCTAACCTACTGGGCACAACAACCATGGTAGCCAAAGTGTAGGTAGCAATGATAGCTAACGTGGGTAGAAGAAACGAGGAAAATAAAAAGGAAAGAGTTGTGCTTGAGAACTCCAGTCTCCAACCACCCCCACCACCCTACACACACGTAGGAGTTGGTCATTGGATTTTATTAAAAAAAAAAAAACAGACCAATCACACTCCACTAGAGGCCCTGGGGTCACTCTAGTGGGGGTCTGAGGCATTAACCAAAAGGAAAATGGAAGATTTTTTCATTTATATAATGATTTTTTAAAGGAAATTTAATGTTAGTACAAATTGATAATTTAATGTGACAAAGTGTATTATTTTTTAGTTGAGAGAACTAAAGTGATACTTAGTATGTAATTTACCTACAAAAAAAAATAAAAAGTAAAAAAAAATGAGCATGTGTCCGGATATATCAATACGGTAAATTTTTAAAAAAAAAGTAGGATACAAGTATGGATAAATACATTTATAAAAAAAATATTTATTTTTAATTTAGAATAATTTAAAAATCAGTTGACTAGTTTGGTTGGTTAAGATCCTGTTGCCTAGGCCGCGGTCAAGGCCGCCCAAGGCCACGGTCCATGCCGCCCAAGGCCGCGGCTCAGGGCGCGGTCCAGGCCACGCAGCGGGTAAAAATTATCAGATCATACCTTAGGTGATAGGACCTGAAGCGAAGAATCTCGTGGGTAAATCATGTGCTTCAAGAATGCGAACAACGAACCCAATAGTGGAGTGATACCACAATATGAATATCACCCACACAAGTCACAGTGCAGAGCCTGGATCGTTCTCATATGGGAGAGAGTTAGAGAGAGAGTCTGGGAAAAAATGTTATGGGTAAAAACACATAACGTATATGATATTCCATATCATTCAGATGTATATAATCAAATATATAACCATCTATATCTATCTATCCATCTATCCATATCTCTTGATAAGATATGGTAGATATAGATATTGATTGTGGGTTATCCAAATAATTCAAATTCAAATTCAAACTTAAATAGATAATTTAATTGGTCATGGGTCATGCCACATGGGCGCCCAAATTCGGGTCCAATACCCGGCCCAATTTCCAACATCTCCGACTCGCACATGAGCTGGCATGACACTGCCACATCTCTATCTCAATCTCCTCAAATATTAAACAATCACATACTAGCCAATGAATCGTGCGACAGTTGAGACATTAACCCAAAACGAGCTCTATACTAGAAACTCAAAATGAGCCCGTATAGAGACATTAACCCAAAAAATAGAAATAGTGTCTCATATACCCCAGACCCATCTAATTACACCGGTCCAAAAAAAATATCTCCAATCCCTTAAAAAAGAGCATGTTTGACCCTCTCAATTCTTGCAATATATTCACACTCAATTCGCCTCTCATACAGAGCGATGTGAGTTGCCAGCAATGAATATACAACAGTGGTGTAATACTAGATGATCTTCCCTTTGCACTCATGCCATTTAGTTTAGGATTGACCGCTTTCCCAGTGATGTCCCTTAAGGCCGAATCATACATGACCGCAGGCAATATACCAAAGTAGCAGAACATCAACCTCTTACCTTATGACATAGTCAAAAGTCACAAAGGGTACATAAATGAAAGTCATTTCAATAATGACACGTAAGACTCACACGGTGAGGAAACAGGGATCCATTCTCTCACCTCATTACTCGGTCGCCAAGCACATATAGTATGAATACATGCTACGATGGAGTAACTCTCCCGAAAGAGTGACATCATACTTGATACACCGTATAGATATTAGTCTAGTCACTTTTTAGCGCCGAACCCGAATTCTCTATTTGCTCGCTTTCCAAGCGCCAAATAAGATCTCGCATCTGGCTAATCATAACAGGCACAACGTGGAAAGTGGGTACTAACATCCATGTTTGGTCCTTAACACGACCTCATCTTGGTCGTAACCAAGGTGACATACATAGTGGATAATTTAAGCCTCTCTTGGCTCCAAATAAAAATAAACCACTAGTCTCATCCTTGCTCACTCCCAAGCGCCAAGAGCGATTGCTCGTGTGAGTGAGCCAATCTTGCCTGCTGACATCATCATCTGCTAATCATTATGACACAAACCATAATAGTGTCAACATCCCATTATCTCACAACAAATAAGTGATCGATTTTAAAAAACACGACCACAGTCTGCACAATTCTAGATTCCTAGCATAAGCCTTATCAGCACCTGTTGCGATAAGCATATACAACGGAATCCACCATTTGCGCCTCACATGAAATGGTTCAATATCACTACCTCTTGCACAATAACCTCTCTAAAGATATTTTGGTGACCAATCTGTGTTTATTCAAGATGCGCCGAACTAGCACATTGAATCTTACAAGGAGCAAATTAATATACTACTAGTAAAGCATTCTCTCCACAGTCCAATGAGCAACGTCAATTTCTAAACAACTCAGTTGACCATTTACCAAAGATTACACTTATCATGCCGAATACGCCCACATAGCGTACTTTAGGCTCCCACAACAAAAAAAAATCAAGGAATACAGGTCATCTGTTTCTCTCAAAGACAATCCGAGGATTCACTCAAATAGTTAAGGCTCTGGCTTTTACCGATAGGTAAGTCAATGGGTTTGCAATTTTGCATCTAGAATCATTCTAGGATATTCCTTATGTAAGTCATCAAAGACAAATCGGGAATTCTCCCAAAACAATCCCTAAGGATCGTACATCCGAGCATATCAATTATATCACCCATGTCCATCATATCTAAAACAGAGGACTGCCCACCCTAGGTGGTGACAACCTTATAAATTCCTGGTTCATAATGACTAAGTAAGGAAAAACTTCTTTTAGACCATTGATCATGCCTCAGTGGTCTTCATCGATCATCGTCGGCCTATCATGGCTTGACGAAATCTAAGAACCACTATTTGGATAACTGTTTTAGGCTGTAAAAGATTTATTGGAACTAGCAACCTTTTTGCGCTCCTAACTTTTCATCATAAAAGCAGAAGGTAAATCCCTACAGATTTACTTATCCAATTCTTCAACGAGAAGTTGGGTCACAATGTCCAAACAATGTTCCGAACTTATGTCAATCATAGCCTAAGTCAAAATAACCTCACTCCCCAGGAGAAAGTCTTCTCATGGTCTACACTTTTCTCAATGGTGCGACTTTTCAGTATCTAGCGAGCCTTATGCCTCAATAATGACTATCCAAATCACGCATAACTTTAGAACAGTTTCGCGTCATAATGGAAAGTCAACCAAATTATAGAAATGGTTAATCCTCAAAGACTTTGTCTTAAACTGCGTAACATTAATCCACTTTCTAAAAACAGGGGACTAGAGCCTTTGATATTATCCTAGGCTCTTTATCATCTTGCGGAGCAATTATGAATGTTTCCCTCTCAATCACCTAGTGATGACGTGGAAAAATTTCACAATCGCTACCACGCAACTAAGAATGTAGAGTATTCTTCTCTAATGGATTAATCCATTAGTAGGCACATCGCTCCCACTGTCCCTAGGATATTGGAAATTTCTTTCCATTCTCAACTAGGCTACATAAAGCGCTAGACTTAGAATTCTCTATCTTATAGAGTTCCAAAACTCTATTCACGTCACCTTTACTAAGAAAACTTCATGTGACTTAGTTACACTACCACAAAGCTACTTACCTATATGCACATGACCCGGAGGGTTTACATGACAGCATACAATAATGCGCCACATGACCCTATATGTTTACAAGACAGCATACAGTAATGCGCTATAGAACCCTAGGTCTTAACTTCGCAACCTTATGAGAAGTAAAATAAAGATAAGTCATATGATTCTGAGATGCCTATAGATGGCTCTCCGCCAACCCATTACTCAAATGTAGTGTGAAATTTGATATGGAGGGCACTTAGTCAGGGATATAGGAAACAAAATAAAGTGCAATTCCCAATTGGGAAACATTTTGCGCCATCATCCACCTAACATTAACAATACTTAATTCTTTATCTCTACTACACTCTTGTGTTGCTGAGTACTAGGAATAATCAATTTTATAAGCATCCATTTCTCTTCACAGAGCTTTCTAAAAAATAACTCAAATAGATACTTGCCACCTTGGTCAAAACTAAAAGCACGAAAGCTTTTATCTAATTGATCTCGACCTCATATGTGCAATGTCAAAATTTTCAAAACTTTTTGACTTATGAGAGGTCAAATAGTCTTGACTAAGATGCGTATCATAATCTATAAATGTGTCAAGATTTGGGGCTAGCTATCATACCCTTACACATATCCAGTCACAAATATCATAGTTTACTAAATGAGCCAATACAGATGCCCTTCTACGGCTTTCCTACTTGTGCGCAACCATTGCGAACAAAGTTACACATTCATATGAGAGCAGGATGTCACAAGCGAGTGGGCCCGAGAAGGTCTACTCAAACCATCATGTCATCATCTCATTAATGTGATTAAGTATAATAAGCCACCGGTTGATGACCTATGTCATAAACTAATTCCAATCATCCTAATGTGTGAGTTCTCGAAGACAATGTTTTAAGGCTTAGGCCCAACTAGGTAATGACTCACAACTAATTCATATTCACTAGATTATAAAAGGATGTCATGGAGATATCAAGTGCACCTAAGTCACAAATTTAACTAGTAAGTGCTAATCCCTTGCACCTTCAAGTCAATTTATTCTCTATACACTTTAATGCATCTAGTTGAAAAATGACGATACTCCTCTTGTCATCTTTGTTTCTCGCTTCATAGTTACTTGCAATTAATTCTACTTCCACAAAAGGAGAGAATAAGCTATAAATCTATGACAGATCTTGAAGTAACTTAAGCGCAAATTAGGCTAAAGAGTCTAATTCAACACAATGCTCTCACAAGCGATACGTCAAATTCTTAGAGTCATAACAACCTTGTCGGCCTTGACCTTTTTATTACTATGCTGCATCGTTTGCGCTTAGTGGCAAACGTTATTCAAAAAACATTAGCCTAGCTAAGGAATCATACAAAGAAGCACCTCCTCATGTCTCACACTCAAGTGTGGAAACAGTGTCCAGACTTAGACAAGTTGGCAATGCTAATAGATTTTGCAACCACTTGGCACTAATCTTTTCACTTAGTGTTAATAGTTTTTGCTGCTACTAAGCGCTAATCTTTTAACTTCAAGTGATACTTTAATGCACACTATTATAGTGCCTGAAATTTTGCTCCATTCACTCCCAACAGTTGGATAGAGAGCAAAACATTGCTCATATTGGCTACTCGTCTTACATTTAATGACTAATTCATTTAAGCTCTCATTTCTTAGATGACGTGACTCTTAAATATTACTCCATCCAATGATTCAACATTATTACAAGTCAAATTACAAAGTCAATCCGCGCAGCTCAATAGTCAAGATCATATACAGATCTATTGAGGGCTTACTAATTTCACAACTCCAAAACTCGCCAATCAAAACTACGTAGCGTGCCGCTAACCATAACGTACACATCAGTTTTTATTGTGCCAAACAAGGCAAGAAAAACACGGTGACTTTGAGTCATGTTTCCTTACTTTGACTCAATTAAGGTCTACCTTAAAGTCTCCAAGACTTTCTGCTCATATAAATAATATGATTGCATTGTTCACATTTGAACATCTCTACTAAGTCTAGGTCAACCAAATTAACTTCCATAAGCTAAGTCAATTTAGAGAGAAATTCGCATTGGGATTAATTTGATTAGCATAATATAATTTTGCCACAAAAATCTAAATTAAATAGTGATAATATTACACAAGTCGCAAGATCGAAAATCTACTATGCTCGTAATCATCTCTTGCGCCACAGGTGACAATTATCCAAATTTTAATTTAATTTATGCGCAAAATATTAGTTTTCGGGAGTTAATCTACAAAGATTTCTCTCAACCAAAAAACCTCCCACTGACTATGGCATGTCTAAAAAACATGATAAAATATTCTAATTCCATACAATAGCATCTTAAAGTAGATTCACAATCAACTCATGCTATGTTACATTTAATAATGGAATTTAAATAAAAAATAATTAATCATGCTATTCTAATTACAACATATTAGAAACTCTAGGCCAAAAACAACAATATGCTGTATTTAATATTCAGATTATGCCATAACAAAAAGTATATCACTTCTGAAATTTTCTGAAATTTTAAATAATTAATAAACACACATGAAATCATAAATAAATATTCCAGAATCTGGAAAAATGCAACAATCATTCCAGTAAATAGTAGACCATTACAGTGGTCTACAATAAAAATTTCAGTTCCAGAAACTTAATCATGCAACACTAGATGCATTTTAAAGCAGAAATAATGAATTATTATTTCAGGAAAAATATTTTTTATTTTCATAAAATTTTGGAAATTTTACAGAAGATAAAAAATTTAATTCTGAGTCTAACAGTACTAACCACGATTAAAATAAATCTATAACGAATTATTTATGACCATTTAAACCAATTCTGGATTAAAAACAAACAAACAAACAGTGCCTTAATATCACCAAGCAACGGAGAAAAAACGACGTGTGAAATTCACAGACGGCAGCACAGCGTGGCAGCGATGGCGCATGGTCGCCTTGACGACGTCATCTAAGCGGCGTACTCACGCGCGCCACCTTCCGGGGTGTTTTCTAGTCTAATTTTTGTACTAGCAGACTCCATTTTCCAAAATAAAAACATTTATGGTCTTAAAAATGACATTTAATGAACATAAAAATGAGGTGTATTACACTCTCCTCCTACTGAGAGTGGAAGTGCAAAAACCATGCACTCCATCTTCCTCCTTTGTTAATTTTCATGCATATAATGTGTATATATTTATATAAAATTATACACATATTTTTAATGCATAAAAATGAGCACAAAAATACTTGTTAAAGCTCTGATACCAATGTAAAACAAATATAACGCAGCGGGTAAAAATTATCCGATCATACCTTGGGTGATAGAACCTGAAGCGAAGAATCTCGTGGGTAAATCACGTGCTTCAAGAATGCGAACAACGAACCCAGCAGTGGAGTGATACCACAATATAAATATCACTCACACAAGTCACAGTGCAGATGCTGGATCATTCTCATATGGGAGAGAGTTAGAGAGAGAGTCTGGGAAAAAATGTTATGGGTAAAAGCACATAACGTATATGATATTCTATATCATTCAGATGTATATAATCAAATATATAACTATCTATATCTATCTATCCATCTATTCATATCTCTTGATAAGATATAGTAGATATAGATATTGATTGTGGGTTATCCAAATAATTCAAATTCAAATTCAAACTTAAATGGATAATTTAATTGGTCATGGGTCATGCCACTTGGGCACCCAAATTCGAGTCCAATACCCAGCCCAATTTCCAACAGATCCAATCTATAATTCACATTCAATGTCAAAACTAAGGCATAAATATGTTAGAATAGATGAAGTGGGATATCATTGATCACAATTAAATGTCATTATATTAAATAATTTACAAATCAAAACTTAATTTTAAAATCAGGTTAATTATTAAAAAAAAAAATCAATGGAATTAGTTTTACCTTTATATAAAATAATGCTATGTTGATTGAGGTACAACTTTATGATAAAAATTAAGAGGAAATTTTTTTAACAAGGGTTTTATATACTCAATATATATGTAAAAGTATCGTACAAAATATTAATATCTAGTATTATGCAGTACGAGTATAACATGTTTATCGAAATATTCATATTTAGTAGATATATATATATAATCTTACACTTATGCTTTGGTTGATTCATTAAAAGATAGAGTTGAGTGAAATAATCACTTCTTGATCTTTATGAAATTAATTAATCCCTAACACAACCTTACAAGTTATGGAGTCGAACTGTAACACAACTAACTTGCTTGGAAAGTTAGAAGACAATTTTCAACATCTACCTCATGAAGCATACATGGGGACTGTTTTCTTGGTGAGAATACCTCATTTTAAAAGCTAAAAAAAGACTATAAATATTGAATGATATATGCATATCAACAATTTTATGATTAGAAATAGCTTAGTTGTTTTACAAAAGTTGACTTTGGAACTTTTATATTAATTGTGACAGTCTGGACACTCTCATACATATATATATATATATAATAAAAGGGTAAATTACAAATTCATCCCTTGAGATTTGCTTAAAATACGAATTACCCATGTGGTTTGAAAAATTACAAGTATCTCCCTGTCATAATTTTTTATTTAACAGAATTAATTGAAAAAGTGAAATTTCTAACTGTTCACCTATACAATAATAAAATTATCTGAATTATTAATTGAAATAAAATTTTTACATTATTAAAAACTATTAATTAACTTGATGATTTATTAATCAAAAGACCTATTTGTTATGAAATTATAAACCTTAGAGGGCATAATGTAATTTTCAAAACTACATGGGGTAATTTGTAATTTAAGTAAACCTCAAGAGGTGTGTTTGTAATTTACCGTTAATAAAAATAGGAGTATTTTTTAATCATTAATATATTTTTGCCCTCTTAGGATATTTGGACGAGTTAGATCTGTTCAAACTATAGAATAACAACTGAGATATATTTTCTAAAAATGGTGAATTACACTTACACCTCTTGAGGTTTGGATTCAATATATATCACCCACTGACATTTAAGAAATTACACTAACCCTCTATCATTGTAATTATTTAAACGGAATAAAGACATTTAACTCATGCACTCTCTATTTTCTTACTTTGCTTTACTTCTTCTATTTTTTTTCCCCTTTCCTTTGCTTTATTCTTTTTCTTTTTCTTTTTTTAATGTAATTTCTTTCATTTTTCTACTAGGAGTTGTTGCTTTTTATATAAGTAGGTGGTTTGTGAAATGAGACTATTAACTATACGGGTGAGAATATAATTTTCAGAATGTCAAGGGGTGAAATATAATTGGACCAAACCTCAAGGTTGTCAAAGTAATTTACCCATCTACAAAAATATCCTATGTGTATATTTTTACTTTCTCGCTACTCTCTCTTACTTTTTTCTTTTCTCACCCACCTTCACATGATCCCATAAATAATCTCATGAATGATCTCATGATCCCATCTTCCTTCCTCCTTCTTTTTATTTATTTATTTTTATTTTTCCTCTTTTTTTTTTCTCCCTATTTGTTTTTTTTTTTCTTCTCATTTTGTTCACTTATTTTTATTTACACCATACATTCAGGCACATGCACTAGTTTATATATAACATAAAATAAAGGGCAAATTACACTAAAAGTCCCTATAGTTTGGGGCTTGTGTCACTTTAGTCCATAACTTTTCAATTGTGACACATTTGACCATGAATTTTGAATCTTGTTCCAAATAAGGACAATTGAATATACTATTGCTCAATTTCAATGGCAAAATCGTCAATTTGATAAAATATAAATTAATTTGACAAAAATAAATGTCAAAAAATTATTAAAATTTTAAAAATTGTTTATACCCACCAAAGATAAAATTATGTAAAAGTGATAAATCTTTTACACATTTATTTATTTATTTTACCAAATTAATTTTTATTATGTATTTGGATGATGATCATGTAATGGGTGGTTATTTTTATTTTCATTAAATTTGTCACACCCCACCTTTATTTACTCGGATTCCATTACCAAAACCATTATTAAAGATTCAATTTCAGAGATGGCATACAGAAGCTCATCATATTTATAAAGAAAACATAAGGAAGGGTTCTCTCAAGCGAATATAAAACGAATGCAGTATGGACATAACTAAATAAATTGCCCATAGGCTTACATCATTTAAATCAAGATGAAGGGTTTAACCCATTACATCAATGGCATTCCGCCTACACATATAGAGGCCCCGTGGCCAACAAATAAGGAAGATCCGTAATCTTGTAGCACATCCTGATAATCACCTAAAAAAGATTTTAACAACGTGAGATGAACATAAAGTCCAGTAGAGATCTCAACATGATCCTCAACAATAACAACTTACAGATAGCTATGATCATAAATGCTAATCTCATACCATATAAGTAATGTGACATTTTATAACCAAAGTATACATACATACGTACTTTTCTCAAAATCATTCGGTTATTCAACAACACCAAGTTTCTCTTTTTCTACCTATTTCCCATTTAAACAATTATTACACAATAACCGAAATTTCTCCATTTGAGACCAAACACCCCACAATATCCATTTTTATTTCTTTTTCTTGAAAGCACGCTCACTAACTCCAATTTTCTCACACTATTGATAACCCATTATGTATCCACGGTCCGACTCCACAGGTTCATTGCCTTCTCAATCTTGAGTTCAAATTAGAGTGACATTTTCAATAACCAAATATTGGTAGGAAACTCCTTCATCCACTTTCTAACACGTCCAAGTTTACATAAACATATCCATTCAACGCATAAGGCAATTCAATCTTACCAATTCATAATCACTATAATACATGACACACATAGTCAAACTGAGACAACAATGATAAATAATCCATGCTCTACATGCCCAAAGCATGGTAAGCCAATGATACATCTCTCTACAATGCACTGCCAATTTACCAGACACAAGCTGGAAGGGAATGGTACCTCTGCCAATTTACCAGGCGCTACCTGGAAGGGAATGGTACCTCTCCTTATCAGCGCAACACACACAGCTAATTCTCCAGGCGCTAGCTGGAAGGGAATTGTACCTCTGATTATCAGCGCAGCCAATTCTCCAGGTGCTAGCTAGAAGGGAATGGTACCTCTCATTATCAGCGCAACACACACACACATACTCAACCATCACCACATGATAAGGTACAACCAACCAGCGTAATACATACACACAACTAATTAACACAACAATGTCATCATCCACCGATGACCCAGGACAAAACCTCTAAGCAACACGTATTCACTTACACATTAATAACAATAATTCACATGAAACTTTAGATCCAATTACAACAATAATGAAATTAAATATTTGTGATTCAATCCCAAGTTAATTTCCGAAACTCACACAATGTTAGCATTTCATTCTTCCAGTTCAAAATCCAAATTCTCTTATCCTTCCACATTAATATTCTCCACCCCTTTACCTCAATCCATTTATTTCAATTTCCCAAAATGAAAATATAACCAACTCAATTTCCTTCATTTTAAATAAGGGATTTCCAATCATGGCTAACGAAGTTATGATTTACTCAATTTCTATTTAATGGTAGTGTAACACAATAATATTCAAAACTCATGGTTAGTTCCATCCTCTTCAATGTACGCATTATCAATTCACTACAAACAACTATGAACAACACAACACTAAGTCATTGTTAAGAATTTATGAGGCTCAATTAATCTCAAATAAAACAACAATTCATCAATTAATTTCCTAAGTTCATAACACGAAAAATTCATCATTTAAATCTCTAATTTCATAACATGCTTAACCCACAATTAAAACCCTTTTATCAAATGAGCATTTTTTGTAAAATTAGGGCTTCACCCTTCTCTTTACATAAACAAGTTAAACTACTTCGCAAAATTTATTCTACAACAACACATTCCCAATTCTCAACCACACACACAACCCATCTTGGACCCCTATTCATGATTTTCAACAAAAATCCATAACAATATGATTTTTATGCAATAGAATATACCACATATCTATCTATAGGGAAAGCATTGAAGAAAATCAAGGAAATCCCTACCTCAAGAGAGAAGAGGAGAAAAAGCCCAAAAATCGACCTCGTCGAAATACGATCTCTACCGGTCAAGACGAAGCCCTCGACACGCTTATCATTTTGGTATAAGGGACTTGCATCAAAATCCAATGGATTTCATGGGATCAAAAGAAATGCGCTTGGTCACATGTCAAGGCGTCTTGACGACGTGAGCGCCTCTCCCGCACATGTGGCTCACTCGCACGACGGGCTCCTCAAGACCACACTTACAGACCGCCTTTTAGGCAGTGTGCTCTCAACCCAAGCCTCAGCTTCCCGTACGTGCGGCCCTGGCCCCCAACCCAGAAAAATCCTCGGCTTCATTCCTGACACCCCAGAGCCGACCCCACACCCTCCGGAATGAGTGAAAACTCTGACTTGAGACAACCATAACAGAAAATATTTAAGAAAGACTTCTCAATAATAACTTAGCCGACACAACTCAAAAGAAACGGGACGGCTTTCGAACCGATCATCACAAAATTATTTTTTATTTTTCCAAAAGTCAAATATGATGGCAACTTTGATATCATTATTACACCAATCCATTCAATCAAAAAATTCAAAACTAAAAACATTTCATATATTAAATACATCGATTACACATTAAAAGCCTAACAATCATCCGTTACATGACCATTATCCAAACACAAAATAAAAATTAATTTGCTAAAATAAATAAATAAATGTGTAAAAGATATATCAATTTTACATAATTTTATCTTTGGTGGGTAAAAATAATTTTAAAAAATTGAAAAATATTTTTTTGACGTTTATTTTTGTCAAATTAGTTTATATTTTATCCAATTAACGATTCTACCCTTGAAATTAAGTAATGGTATCTTCAATTGTCTTTATTTCGAACAAGATTCAAAATTTAGGGTTAAATGTGTCACAATTGAAAAGTCAAGGATTAAAGTGAAACGAGCCCCAAACTGTAAAGACTGTTAGTGTAATTCGCCCTAAAATAAATTATATTTTTAATCTCTACAATTTATTTCTATTATTTTAATTTGAATAATTTGATTCTTATATATTAAATTCAGTTGTAATTTGTTTCTTCCTTCTGAATTATCCGTCTCTTCTACATATACATTTCAAGAGGCTGACAATGGTTATAAAATTATTTAATTTTAAAATTCAATTCAAACGGTAGTGTCATATTGAAACTAAACTTATAGCATAGAGAATAAATTATTTAAATTAAAATAATAAGATTAAAGTAAAATTTGAGTTAATATATAAGGATTAAAAGTATAATATTCTCTAATATATATAGGTCTTGTTTGGGAAGAATTATTTGGGTTAAAATAGCTAATAAAGACAAATAGACTAAAATGGTTAATAAACAAAAATGTCATATATAATCCATAATCATTTCACTTTTTTTTTTACAACCATCAAATCAATCATAAAAAATTTTTATAAAAAAAAAAACTCGCTATTTTCTCAAATATAATTTTTTTAGTTAAATAAAAATAATTAAGAAATTTAAAAAATAACTAAAATAGCCAACTTTTCAAACCAAGCTATAATATTCATAAGAAGTATAATGGGTATTCAAGTAAGCTAGTGGATGATGATTTTTTAAGAGCCAATTGGAGAAGTCAAGAATCGGGCTTGCTTATAACTTCACTTTTTAGCTTAAAAGCTAAAAAATTACTAAAAAAAATCAAAAAGCCAACAACTTATATCAAAAAGTTAAAGATTTCATTTTCTCTCTACTTTTTAAACATTTTTTCATAAAAAATCAAAAAGTCATCCCAAGCATACTAAATTTTTTTTTACATCATGTTTTAATCAAAAAAACAAAAAAATTATTAAAAAAACCTCTTCTCAAACAAGGCCTTAGAGCATCTCCAATGGATTGCTAAAACAGTTGCCAAAGCCATAATATAGCAACTTGGGCAAAAATGGCTTCTCCAATGGCATGCTATAGCAACTGTCAAATTTGACAGTTGTCAAATCATGTGTCAAATTTAGCGGCTACTTTAGCAGCTACCAAATCTGTCAAGTCACCCAAAAATAATTAAAAAATTAAAAAATAACTAAAATAGTCAACTTTTCAAATTAGGTTATAATATCCGTAACAAGTATAATGGGTATTCAAGTAAGCTAGTGGATGATGTTTTTTTAAGAGCCAATTGGAGAAGTCGGCAAAACTGGGTTTAGTGGTTTGACTTTGGTGCTTCTTCTTTCATAATTTGCTCCGTTTTTGGTACGACGAAAGGTGCTTAATACTAGCCAATTGGTTTAGGTTTAAAAAATGCTTTTAATCATAAATACAGTTTTAGGAACAGTGTTTCATAGAAGATATATATGATATTAGATTTGTATCTCTAAGAGCATCTTTAATAGTTTATTAAATTTAAATTTGATAAAAAAAAATTCTTTTTTCTAATTCCAATAGTTTTATTAGATTAGTATCAAATCGAGAATACCCAAAATATTTCACCAAATTGAGGATACTTAGGAGCTTTTATTAAATTACTGTTCATAGTTGTTGGATTTTCACCACTTGATGTCCCCCAGATGACCACCTCTAAGCAAAAATTTGTAAAAAAAAATACATTGGCCGGTCGACCGGCCAGACATCCGCCCGGTCGATCGGTGTTTTGATGAAAGCTTAAACTCCACCGTTGGAACACTTGATATCAAATTGAGTTTTTACTTAAATTTTTACTCAAATTTAATAGAAAAAAATGAATCGTTGGTGATGTCATAACAAGCAGGGCCGGCCCTAGTGTCACGAACCGATAAATTCTGAAGTTGTCCCTCACTAGAAAGCCCTGGGAGGTTGTAGAGAATGCTGGAAGGTTCTAGAACTCCCTAGAGCTTTGTAGAGAATTGTACGTAACTCTAGTAGCATGTACATAATACTTGTATATTCTAGAATAGGTTCTTTGAGAAGATGAGGGAAGGATCTAGAATCCTCTCCATCCTTGTAGATCTAGAATAGTCTACTAAGATGTAGTAGGAGGAAGTGTCTAGAACACTCTCCACCCTTATAGTTCTGAAATATTCTTTGTAAGCCTATAAAAGGAGAAGGGCCTCATTTGCCCAAACCACCCAAGTGAACCAAGAGTTGTAAAGCATTCAAACAATACAAGCAAAGCATTCTCCAAGAGCTCTCTCTAAGTTTCTCTAAGTCTCTCTTGTGTGTGCAAATTTCTCCTAGCTCTCTTTCAAAGAAAGCTTACTTAGGTGCAAGCAAAGCATGCATAAGCATCTAAGGCCGCACGGTTGGCTTGGAAATACCAAGGCCGTGACACTAGACATAGGCCCACCAAGCCATGGCTTAGGGCCCTCAAAATACTCCTAAAAAAGAGGTCCCTCCTATTATAGTTTAGTGTAATATATTATGTACGTTTTAAGTCCAAAAAAAATTAAAGAAGACCAAAATTAACTTAAAATAAATTGACCCATTAAAAGGCTCATTTAAAATTAAAAGGGCCCATTATCTCTTCCTATCTAACTCCTAATCCTAACTATTAATTCAATTTCTCCAAAAATTTGAGAGAAGAGGCACAACAGAGCACTAACGAATTTCTCAAGAATTCAGAGCAGCACAACATAGGTAGGTCTTTTTTTCTATTCAATTAATTAAATATTTGTCTTGTCTCTTGCTCAATTGCTTTTATTATACTGATATTTATACAAATTTGTATCATCAAGAAGAATTAATCTTTTGCTCAATTGCTATTAAAATTTTCACTTCATATGTGACTTCTGATGATGGGTTTTATAAATTTTTAAATATAATTATTCTCATACATGCATATGTCCTTTATTACCTAAATACACATAAAAAGTTAAAAAGAAAAAAAGAGTGAAGTTGATATTGTGATAAACAACATTTTTCTTATCAATAACAGTAAGTACTACTTTCTTTTGAGATTATCATTGTGTCCTATCAAATTCAATGTGACCAGTTTTAGTTCAAAATGATTCAAGTCTTCACAATTGTATGTTTTGTTCTGCTTTTACCTCATCTTATTAAAAAATAATTTATCATAAAAACATAATTGATATTTTATTAAGAATGAATAAAATTGAAATAAAATATAATATTAAAGAGATTTGAATTTTTTTTTGTTTTTTAGACAAGTTATCAAAGTAGGATTTAGTTGTCTACAAGAACTCAATGATAATCTTGAAAGAAAAAGGAGTACCTTTTCCTCAGTAATTTTGTACTAATGTTTAATGATGTCTTTGTTGCAAATGATTCAATTATATTTGTGGTATTTAGATTTTGTTTGGAAATTTTATTCTTATTGTACACTGAATTTTGTTAAACAATGAGGCAATTATTTTATCTTCTTAATTTTTATAATATTTTTTTTCATATCTTATATAAATAAGAAAAGTAATGTGCGCTACTACTTTTACCTGTGATTTAATTTTTGTATGTATAAAAATATATTGAGGGCACCATGTCTATAATTCCTCATTCACTTAACCAGCCAAAATACTCAACCATCCATGAAAAAGGGGCAAAATCCCTTATACTGTGTTTAGTTAAGAGATTTGGGAAAGAATTTGGAAAGGAAAAAGGAAAAGGTATGTGAAATATAAATATCATACACTTTTTTCCTTTCTTTTTTTAATTCTCTTCCCAAATCCCTCAACCAAATACAGTGTTAGTGGTAGTTGAACTCTTGCTTCAAGCTATTGCCTTTTATCTAACATATTTTTATCATGTACTTAAAAGAAAAAAATAAAACAAACTCTTTTTTTTTCTCTCTCTTAAAAAACAAGACTGCATATTTTTGAAATTTACTAAATTTGTAATAGTAGAATCTCGTGTATTATATTTAAGTATTTAACATTTACCAATTGTAATAAATTGAAATCAAATTCTTATATGGTTATCTGAAAATTTTAGGTCACCAAACATAGCAAATTAAGACAAGGGGGCCTCATTAGTAGATTTCAGTACTTACCCACTCCACATGGATTGGAGTCTAATAATAAGCCTAACCTACCTTCACAATTAAGGAAAAAGTGTTTGCAGGACATGTTAGGTTGGGTTAGCACTAGAATAGGTACCCCATACATATCACATCCCTCATTTATTTCCAAAATGAATGTTCATTTGCTCACCTTCATACTCTCCTATTGCTCCAAGTTTGTAATCATACATGATTCAACTCTCTTTCTCCATTGTTTCAATTTTTGGATTAAGGTCTGCTCGTGGCACAATTAGAATGCAAATCTCCATTTCAATATGTGAAATTATTATATATTATTAAAATTTAAAAAATCTTTCACTATTTTTGAATAATAAAGAGACAAGTTAATGTGTGAAATTGTTTTCAAAGAAAGAGATAGGTTTCTCTCTCACATATATATATATATATATATATATAAGAGGTATACATGCATTCATAGGTGTTAATATACATATCTTTTCTTATAATCAGAGGCAAGAAAACACTACGAAGTCTCCTTGACATAAACTTTATAGTACGTTCTGAATAATTTGAATTTCGTTTATGTTTTGTATTACATATCATGTTGTATTCAATTTTTTTATTTTTTTTTATTTTTAATATTGAATTTATTTGTTTGTTTATGTGTTTTTACTATGAAGAACTCATGATAAGTATATATGAATTTGCAGATGGGTAAAGCTAAACAAAACATGGAACTCATACGCAACGACAAGACTCGATATGTGACCTTCCAAAAGAGAAAGAAGGGTTTGAAGAAGAAGACTTACGAATTAAAAACCCTCTGTGATGTTGAAGTGTGCTTGATTATTTATGGCCTAAGACCAATGACCGTCCTACGGATGATCAAGCAGAAATGTGGCCCCCAAATCCTGACGTAATTCAACACTTGATCAACACCTACAAAAACCAATCTAGTGAAGATCGCATGAGGAGAACCCTTGGTTTGTCCAACTTTTTTGAGGATAGGAATCAAAAGATTGAAGACACGCTTGTGAAACTACGAAAGAAAAATGTTGAGGCAAGGTACTCTACATGGGATGATCGATACAATGGTTTGGCGAAAGAACAACTCAGAGAATTTGAAAGTGTTTTGGAGGGAAAGCTTCAAGATGTGAAGGCTAAGGTTGCATTCATGAAGGGTATTGATCAGAAACTATCAATAGCATATATCAACGACAATTCTCACACTCAAACCACCCAAAACCAATCTTATTTCATGCATGGAGGCATGTTTGGGACAGAAGTTGACAATGACATTGCTAATTTACAGTACTCTTTCAATCAGGCTCAGGTTGATGCAAATTCCAAGGCGAATCCAATGATGATGATGACAATGATGCCAAGGAACAATAATCAGTATTACAATCAACTTGGCGGCGTGTCTAGCTGTAACTTTATGTACAATCCACTAATTAGGCCAATTTATTATGATCCGATGATGTTGGAGAATGTGATTGTTAACAATCCTTCACTGCCTGTGGGCTATCGCAATCAAGCATCTGCATAACGTTCTTAGTCATCTAATGTGCATGCTTCTCAGTTGGACAAGTACTATAAGCCAGGGAATTTCAAATGAAGAACCAGAAATGCATTTAGTTATTCTAATGTGGTAGTAGAATTTGATTAGTTTTGGAAATAGAAGTACCCAAGATTTTTTTCTTTATTTGTTTTAGGGTTACGATCGATTGATTTTGACTATTTATATTTGTTTTCTTTATTTGTTTTTAGGGTTCTCATCGATTCGTTTTAACTATTTATATGGATTTATGAACTTAATAACTTCCAATTGACATTCATTTTTATAAAATAAATGGATAATTTTTTTTGGACTCTGGATGTGGGGAAAAAAAAGAAGGATAGTTGATTGCATAACAATGAGATTGAAGTACACTCAAATTCAAGTTGCTTTCATTCACTTCAATAATTTAGTGTCATACTATTGATCAAATCACTTTGGAAGGGAGCTTTGGTTCAGTAACTTTGAAGTTGGTTCAATAACTTTGAAGTAGATCAAAAGATGTTAACAATAGACCATAATCACTCAACAGCCCTGTTTGGCACAACATGTAGGCATACTTTTTTTCTTTTTCTTTTTTTATGCAGAGCTTATGCTATGAGAATGTTTAATGTAACTTTACTTATAACTTACCAATAAAAATAGTTTAAATAAACTGAAAAGAATTAATTATTGAAAAAATGAGAGAAAAGTACTTACTTCAAATTCTGCCTTTTTATTATAAACTTTTAGCTAGTAATAGGCTAGGCCTTGAGATTTTCGCGGCCCAAAGCCAATAATGAACTAATAAATATCACTATTTCATTTGGGACCTTTTACATTTTTTTTTATTCAATCAAAAAAAAAAAAAAATTGAAGGTAAAGAGCAAAAAAATTTTGTCAAAAGAGTTAGGGTTAGGAATTAGATAGGGAAAGAGAGTGGACCTTTTTAATTTTGAATGGGCCTTCTAGTTTTTCAATGAGTCAATTTATTTTAAGTTAGTTTGGGTCTTCTTTAATTTTTTTTGGACTTAAAATATACCTAATATATTACACTAAACTATAATAGGAGGGGCCCCTTTTTTGGATGTATTTTGAGGGGTCCTAAGCCATGGCTTGGTGGGCCCATGCCCAGGGCGGCCTATATGCAATCATTTGGAAGTGTATATTGTGGCATTTACTTTAAAAAAAGATATATTGATATATCTATTTATAACCATAGAATATGTAATGGATTTCTCCATTCTATTCATATAATAGAGAGGATTTTGATCATTATTAGGTTTGAATATGAAGTACATGATGTGTATCTTTTTTTTAATATTATGATATAATGAATTTGAAGTTACAATCTAAATTGTCATTGAGTGAGTACACATTACATTATTATTTGAAGGAGTACACATTATACATATGCTACTACAAAAGAAAGAGTATTCCGCGCCTTCCAGGACTATTACGTCGTAAAATGTGTTTTGATATTTGGAATATTTTGAAAAGAAAGAAAGAAAGAAAATCTTAAATTAGAATTAAATGGCTTAATCATTTGTAACTTTAGCTAATATATGATGCACTTGATGGTTGGTGTGGATTTAGGCCCAGTTTAAAAATTGAATATTTTCGTTATTTTTTTAACATTTTATAAAAATATATGTAAAATATAGAAAAAGTGGTATTATAATTTATAGCGACTTTTTGATTAAAAACCATGATTTCTAAACAGGACTTTAGTTATGCTTTTTGTGCACTATCTTTAATGGGGACATAAAATATTTTAGGAGCATTATTAAAACTCAAAATAATATAAGTTTAAGAGAGAGGTTAGGGGTTCGAGCTTATGTAGAAGCATTGAACATTTGAACATCTAAGATTACAAGAAACACTAGCAAAACTGAGATCGTTAGAAATTTTAATTTTCAATACGGTAGCGTTTGGTAAAGTTTTCTAAATATGATTTGAAAATAGAGTTGTATTTTAAGTTTGTGAGTTTTGGAATTATGATTTGAATGTGAAAAATGTGATTGGTTATGTGCTTTGAATTGAGTTTTGGAGGAAGTTATGAGTTTTTAAAATTAAAAAGTTGTTTGATTCAAAAATTTACAACTCATAACCAAACACAACCCAAAATTCTATTTAAAACTCATATAAAAATTTTAAAAATATTTTTTATTTACAATATAAAAATAGCAGGTGCAAAAAAAAAAAAACAACGAACACTAATCTGGTCAACCGACCAGACGTTCGGGGGATGTCCGGGAGGACGATCGAGTTAGCCAAATTTTCAAGCCTGGAAAAAAGTTTTCAAAAATGGATGTGGAATTATAATTTAAAAGTTGAAAACAAATACCACACTTAAATCAGTGGGTGAAAATGTGTTTAGAACACATAACCAAACAAATGTTTTGGTTGGAAAATTTCATACTAATATTGATTGAATTGATCGAAATATTATATTTCAATAATTTTTATATTCTTCTTTTTTTTTTAGTATTGAAAGATAAATCACAAATATTACACGTTTTACAATAAAAATGGGCAGGAGAGATGTTTTAGAACATTTACATTCATCTCTCTCCATTTATTCACAAGGTAGGACATCATGGATTTTTATAAAATCTTTTAAATTTTTATGAATCAATCATTTACCCTAAACTAAAAAAGAAACAAAGGGGTGATTTGGGAATCCAAATAAAACCTGCATTTTGCGGCTTCAAAAATGCAGCCTAAGACAATTAAAAACGTTAGAATATTATTTGGGAAGTTAGCAAAATACAAGGTGTGAAATTACTTGAACTACCCTCCATGTTTACAAATTGAGGGCTAGGGCAAATTACCATTTGGAGATATTTTAATCATTTTATTGTGACGTGACATCATAAATAAATATTAAATTGAAAAAGTAAAAAAGTAATTTTTTAGCAACTTCCTAAATCACTTTCTAAAAAAGTCAAAAAAAAACTTGATTAAAAGTTAAAAACCAATTTTTAACCATTTTTTCAAAGAACTATGATTGGGAGCCCGAATGGGCTGCCCCGAATCAACCTCGAATCAGAAACGACGAGGAGAAGAAGAAATCACAGGAGAAGAAGAAGAAAATCAGAGGAGAAGAAGAAGGAAGGAGGGAGGAGAAGGAGGAGGAGGAGGACTGGAGGAGGCATAATCATTGGGGGAGATGGAGGCAGAGGCGGGGTCGAAGGCGACGGTCGGATGCTGCGACGATCGGGGCTGCGACGGGCCTGCGACGATCGGCGGCGCCTCTCCTCTCTCTTTCTCCCTCTCTCCTCCTCTTCTCTTTCTCTCTTCTCTTTCTCTCCCTCTCCTCTCTCTCCCTTTGCACAGCGTCGAAAATGGCAGGAAAAAAAAAAATCTTAATGCCCAAAACAACGTCGTTTTGGCCATTAGGGGCATTCGGGGCGCGAGATTTCGAGCACCAAATCATTTTTCTTTTTCAAAATACTCCAAATTAAATCATAATATGCAGTCAATTTCAATACCTCAATTAACAAAATTGAAGGATTCGACCGAATCCTAAATTTTCTTTCAACCCAACCATCTCCAATAACTTACACCCCTACTAACATCCTACCTAAGAGAAAAAAATATATATATATGAAAATATAAAAAATAGTAATCAGACACAAGTTTTTATATAGTCATATATTTATCCAATAAATATAGAAAGAGTTTGGCTGTTCAATTCTTCCTCTAGGTAGCTATCCTTCTCATTCTTAATTTTAAAAGAAATTTTTTATTAATTACCCAAAGATAATAAAAATATAATTTGTCACTCTCAAAATGTTAAGATGAAGTAGAACTACAAATAACATTAAATTTTTCAACCAAAATGAACTTTCAAATCATCAAATATTTAGGAAAAAAACACTGGGCACTTTGTCAACTTTAATGTTAGAAAATGGAAAACATTTAAAATAAATAAAAATAAATTGTTAATTTGTTAATTCCCTTTTCATATAAAACAAGTTTTTAGTCAAAATGCTTTTTGTCTGTTTTGTTTCAATCATGAATTCATGAACAAAAAAAGGAAAATGAAAAGAGAAAATACGCAAAAAATAAAAGGCAATAGCTAAATTCTTTTTTTTTTTTTTTTTGTGGGGAAACTAATCAATGAGATGTTTAATTTCATATTTAATCCTCAAAGTATGAGATTTGTATCATGTTGGTTTTCGATGTATTAAAAAAATTCAATTCGGTTTCTCAACGAAACTCTGTCAATAGACACCATTAAAATTAAGAGTAAATGTGTAATTTAAGGATGTGTTTGTTTGAACGGACCAGATAAGGGGAGATTGAAATCCACCAGATTGTTAGTCTTTGGATACATTGTTCCCGAACTATTTGGTTGGACTGGATTTGTATTCTATATTTGTTTAGTCATGGGATTAGATATCTGGATTGGACTATTATATTGAATCATATGTTTGTTTGGAATATTATGGAGAAGGATAAATGCTAAAATGACTAGTTTATCCTTTTCAATTATTTACTAAGTAATAGCTATATTAAACATATTTTTAATATTTTAATTATTTTTAGCTAGATTAAATAAAAATTTATTTTATTTTATTTTTTGCACAATTAAATAAATTTATTTTTTAAAAATTAAATAAATTAAATATCAATAAAAATATATGTTATTTTTAAATTAAAATTTTAAATAAATTTATTTTAAAAAATAATAATAATTAAATAATGAAATTAAATTAAATATCTATTAAAATTTAAATAATGAAATTAAATCAAATATAAAAAAAAATTAAAATAAAACATCAATAAAATATCTCTAAAAAATTATTTTAAAAAATTAAATAAACAAAACATCAATAAAAATTAAATTAAATAATTTTATTTTTAAATTGAGATTTTTAAATTTTATTGAATTTTACTAAATATAATACATAATTAAATAGTAGAGGGTCAAAATAGTCATTTCACCACCTAATCTCATATCCCCTCTTATCCCACCATTTGTGTCCCCTTCCATGGGACACAATAGTCCAACATATTTGGGACTAATAGTCCGGAGCAACAATTTTGAACCAAACAATGGACTATTAGTCCAATCTCATGCCTCAATCTCTAAAAACAAACATCACCTAAGTGACTAAAGTGACACTAATCACATAACTTAGAGAATAAAGTATAATTTTTAAAGTGAATTTTCACATTTATTCTTAACTTTAACCACATCTATTGATGAAAGTAGATTGAGAGATCAAATTGAAGCACTTTTTATATATTATGGACCAAATTGATACAATTTAAACACTAGAAACCAAAATAATACAAATAACATACTTTAGGGATTAAAAATATAATTAACTCTAACTAAAAAAGTAGAGAAACTAATATTAAAAATATATAAATTAAGGGGAAAAATGCATAATAATCCCAATCAATATGTTAACTCTTCAATACTCAAATGATAGTGTGATAAAATTATTATATAAAAAGCATATTTATAGGTATTCCAAGAAACTTAACAAAATAATTAGAATTTTTGGCTGAGCAATTGTGTAGTATCATTTAGTGGTGTGAAATTGTAGGCTTAATATAGCGATCCCGATTTTGATCCGACCTTTGTTGTGTTCTGGACTCGGGTTCCGTGATTGAATATTGTATCTATGTCTTGTTTTCCCCTTTTGGGCCTTTGTATTTGAGTTTTAGAACTTGTTGGGCAAATTTGGAACAAGTTGGTTGTTAGTTGGGTTAGATTGTTATTGCCTAAATTTTGGTCACTTCGCTTGAGCGAGGTTTCTTGCGCTTGAGCGAGAATGAAGTGTTCTCAAGTTTCCTTCCAGACACAGCATTTCCGGGGAAGATGAAGTTCTTTGCTCGATCGAGACTTCTTGTGCTCGAGCGAGCCTTGTGTTATTTATTCCTTCGCTCGAGCAAAGGTGTGCATCTGTGAGATACCAAAAGGTATGTATTCTACGCTTGAGTGAGGCTTCTTGCGATTGAGCGAGCATGTGTGTCTGTGGCAGACCTGGAACTTTACATACTGCGCTCGAGTGAATCTTCTTGTGCTTGAGCGAGATCACTTGTTGTATTTGGTCGCTCGAGCGACGACTCCTTCGCTCGAGCGAAGACCGCGTATATCAATTCGCAGCAAAGATATTTTACATCACTTTTTGAATCCCTTTCTCCTAAAAACCCTAATCCGGCACCTCCTCTCTCTAAAACTCTCTCTCTCTCTCTCTCTCTCTCTCTCTCTCTCTCTCTCTCTCTAAATACACCTTGATTAGGGATCTCTTGACCCAAGTTCATTTGTTTAAGAGGTAGAGCACCTTGAGGGCTCCGTGTTGATTCGAGTAGATCGTAGTTTTGGCTTGTTTGAAGTGTCTCCATCTTTTCCTTTGCTCTCCTAACTTTAAGGTAGGGATATTCTACTTTTTGGTATGGGTTTTAACTAGGGGTGGGCGCGGGTCGGTTACGGCCATGGAGCCTCTAATCCGCCATCCGTCCACCAGTTTGGCAGATTGGAGAAAATCAATCCGCATCCGTCTGCCAATCCGGCGGATGTGGATTGAGCGGATTGGCGGTTTGGCGGATGGATACGAATCGGTTTGGCGGTTTAAAATTTTATAAATTTTCAACATAATTCGACTTGTGTGCTTCTCAAAAAAAAAAAAGAAAGAAAGAAAGTCTTACAGTTAATGACTTAAAAAAACATTTCAATCACTGTATGCCTCATCCAAAGAAAGAAAGTTTGAAATTTTAGAATATCACAATCACTGCATGCCTCATCCACATACTATAATCACTGCATACCTCATCCACATAAAGTATTACAATCTGTGGTTCTTAAAATATAAAAACAATTCAAACCACCAAAGCCACGAACAGAGCAGTAGTAGAGATTATATGTCTCTGTATTGTTACATCTATATTTGTTTTTGAAAACAAAAACCAACTAAGATATATCATATTTTCTATTTATTATTTTTAGAGATAGATTTAAAAACCAAAAAATATAGATAAATAATACGTTTATTTTTTTCAATTCAAACAAGATATTCAAGTTAAAAACTTTTTTTCAACAGAATATTTTAATTTTTTTTTAATTGAAAACATAAACAAAATATTTAAACAAACTGAAAACACAAAGTCTTATAAATTACTAGGGGTGTTCGCGGTTTGGCGGTTCGGTTGCGGCCAAAGGAATCTCAAATCCGCCATCCGTCCGCCAAATTGGCGGATTGGAGAAAATCAATCCGCAGCCGTCCGCTCGTCATTACGCATCCGTCCAAAATGCGGCGGATCGGTTCGGTTCGGTCGGTTTTGGCGGATCAGTATATCCGCTGCTCACCCCTAGTTTTAACCTATGTTTTTGTCATTTTGTATAAATGGTGGAGTTTGGAAATTTTTTGTGAAGCTATGGTTTGGGGTTTGAAGTTTTGAAAGAGAGGTTTTCTATATTTGGCTTCATATATGTATATGAGGGCTTGAGTATGATGTTATGTGAAAATAAATGATGCAATTGGTCTTGGGTCTAATATTTGAAGAAAGGGGAAATTTGTCCTAATTTATGTTAAATAATTATTTTGTACAAATAATGAAATTGATATGGAGATTATGAAATTGGGAGGATCTGTGATTGAATGGTGTAGTTAGATTTGATAAATCACACACCTATGGAAAGTTTGATAATTTATCTGTTGATAAATAGTATATCTATTTAGAAATATCTGTTTTGGGCTATCGGTGGAGGATAGCTATGATTGTTATAGAAATTACAAGAGGATTAGGTAAATTAAAACTAATCTTTTGAATGATGTCATTGAAAATGACAATTTGATTAAACCATTGAATGTGTGATTCGGTTAGTCATTGAATATGACGACGCTTTAAATACATTGTATATGTATCTTTATTTGGGAAGAGATAGGGGATGTACTCCATTGTGTGGGATGAGATAAGAGATGGACTCCACTAATAATTAAGTTGGCCGGAGTGTCCAGGGTGAAAGTCCCGAAATCTTATGTATATATGGGTGCCGGTTCCGTCGGATGTGATTCCGTAAAATGGCAAGAAAATAGAAGTGTTAGATTGATGAATGTGTTAAATTGTGAATCATTGAGTTGTAATCTCATTTTGGTTGATCAGATGATAATGAACTTGGTTGATTGTTTTACCCAAAATGGATGATTGGAAATGAATCGAGATATGGTTATCTATATTGAATGATCTTGGAAAAAATATAAATTGGTTAAGAATATTACATATTTATCTGATGCTTATGCCTTAGTTAAATCTCATATATTGCTTTAGCATATCTCTACTGGGCTTTGGCTCACTCTACTTGGGAAAACGTTTTCCGGTACAGGTGACATGCCACCTCAAGGACTTAGCTTGGGAGGACGGGCTGAAGGCTCCATTTTTGTTACCTTTATGTTTGCATGTTTTCTTTTAAGCCGAGGCTTTAATTATAAGGAGCTTATGACTCCCTTTTGTTGTAACCAAGTAATACTTTGGAAAAATGTAAGCCCGCAGGGCATTTATTTTGTTGTTATCAATTAGAGTTACATACTATAGTTTCAAGATGAACATTTATGAAAGTGTAATGCATGTAATATCTTTTGTAATGTAAACTCTGATGAAATAAGATATGACATTTCTATTATATTTATAGATTTTATGAATGGCTGATTTATGTCACATATTTTGAGGGCGTTACAACTTGGTATCAGAGCGTACCAGGTTTGAATATTTTAGGTATGTAGGAAAAGGTTAGTACCACAATTGGTTTGTCTCGCTTGTTAGAGACTTAGATGTAGATGTTATGTGTTTATATGATAACATTTTTATGTGATTAAATGGGTATGGGATTTAATTTCTAGGATGTTGATCGAGTCCATCGGTTCCTGGGAGTCCTGGAAAGACACTTGATCACTGTCGTTTCTAACTGGAACTCTAGCAACGCCACGGGACGGTCATTATCTGGAAATGAAATTTGTATGTGTTTATGTGAGTATATGCTTATATGGAGTGAATTACAGTTGTCCATCGTATTAGGACGCGAGTGAATTAGCTTTGGCACATTTTTAAATGTGCTAATATCTACTGTTACCTTTATTAGGATGTCAGGACGAGGTAGTGGTGGTAGGTATGGTAGGCCTAGGAGGCATGAGATGCCTATCCCGGATGAGATTCCGACGCAGGAAGATGGAGTTGGTCAGGCTGATGTGGCCGAGCCAGTAGGTCAACAGGCCATGGGCGCCTTAGCTCGTGAAATGGCAGGAGCATTGAGGGAATCCATGGACATTCTCCGAGTTGAGAATCAAGTCCAGGCCCAAGTAGCTAAAGCTGGGCCGTCTTTTCTGAAGAGAGAGTTCTTCTGATCCAATCCGGATGAGTTTTAGGGGGATCCTAAGGAGCCACTGAAGGCTGATGAGTGGTTAGAGCAGATAGTGAAGACATTTAAGATGCTTGGCATCGAGGACAGAGGTTTGAAGGTGACCTTGGCATCCTTCCAGTTGAAAAGATACGCGGGTCAGTGGTGGAAGTATGCGCGGGGGTGCATCGGAGGGACTTGGGAGGCTTTTGTTAATGCCTTCCAAGACAAGTATCTACCTGCAACAGTGAGGGAGAAGCTGAGGGATCAGTTTTCTCAGCTTAAACAGTTGAACACACCGATGGTTGAGTTTGAAACCACTTTCACTAGCTTATCGAGGTTTGCACCAGAGTTAGTGGCAACTGAGGAACGTCGGTGTTTGGAGTTCGAGAAGAAATTGAGGACCGGACTCATGTTTCAAGTGGTCGGGTCTATGATTAGGGAGTATGGGCGCCTCATGGAGGTTGCAGCCCATCTCGAGACTATCATGCATGGGGAGGAAGAAAGGATGAGGGGCTCTAGAAGGAGTCAAGATAGCTAGGGGAACAACAAGAAGCAGAGGGGTTCTAACCCTTAGCAGGCCCAGGGAGCACACTCGAGGTCTTTCCAGTACCGAGTTCGAGTTCTGGGAAAGGCGGTCAGGGAGACATCACCTGTTATAAATGTGGTCAGTTAGGCCACAAGTCTCTAGTTTGCCCACAGAAGGGAGGAGGGCAACGAGCAGCATCATTGGCCCGTTCTCAGGGCCAGAGTCAGGGTAGAGGCCAGCCGCTCACTTGTTATCAGTGTGGACAGGCGGGACACATGAAGAGGTTTTGCCTACAGCTGGGTGGCACACCTGGTGCGTCTGGTTCGAGATAAACATAGAGTCACCAACCAGCTCAGTCAGTGCAGGTCTCAAGGGCCAATCAGAGAGCCTCTTCGGCTCAGTCTGTGCAGCAGTCTTATGCTCCGAGAGGTGAGCAAGTTAATCAGAGGTCTACAGGGTGCGTGTATGCTGTTACGGGTCCAGATCTTGTACCGGCTCCATCTGTTGTGAGATGAACCTTTTTGTTTTGCAACTCGGTTGCTAATGTGTTGATTGATATAGGTGCATCCCATTCATTTATTTCGTCTTCATTTGCATCTATTTTGGGGTTGGAGTTGGCACAGTTAGCATCTCTTATATGTGTCGTGTCACCTATTAGGGGTGAGTTGGTTTTGAAACAGGGGTGTCGGGGTTGTGATATAGAGGCTGCCGATCGCCGGCCCCCTTTTTCTTTTGTTTTGATGGATATCTCTGGTTTTGATGTTATTTTGGGTATGGACTGGTTATCGTCATATCGGACTATTATAGATTGCTACCGTTAGAGTGTAACTGTATGTACCTTGAGCGGTGATTGTTTTCATTTCTTGAGGGATCGGGTTGGTAGAGTTTTACCACCGGTGTATGATTCACGTAGGCAAAGTGAGCTTAGTTGCCTTCTTATTATCTTTATGAGTAGTGAGTGTGATGAGGTCCGGGTTGAGTTGCCAAGAGTGGTCTGTAAGTACTCGGATGTCTTTCCCAAGGATCTTGTTAGTTTACCACCTCACCGGGAGATCGAGCTCTCTATTGATTTAGTGCCTGGCACGGCACCGATTTCCATGGCATCGTATCGTTTTGCACCCACTAAGTTGAGTGAGCTGAAGGTTCAGCTCCAGGAATTATTAGATAAGGGTTTCATTCGCCCTAGTACTTCACCTTGGGGAGCACCGACCCTCTTTGCTAAGAAGAAAGATGGAGTCTTGCGACTTTGTATCGATTACCGAAAGTTGAACCGGGTTACGGTTAAGAATAAGAATCCTATGCCTCGTATAGATGATCTGTTTGAACAGTTGAAGGATCTCATTGTTTATCTAAGATAGACTTGAGATCGGGCTACCATCAATTGAGGGTTAAGGAGGAGGATATCCCGAAGATGTTATTCTGTACGCGGTATGGCCACTATAAGTTCCTGGTGATGCCTTTTGGGCTAACCAATGCACTAGCTGTGTTTATGGACTTGATAAACCGAATCTTCCTGGAGTTCTTAGATCGTTTTGTGGTCGTTTTTGTGAATGAAATTTTGATTTACTCACCCTCTGAGGAGGAGCACGAGGAACACTTGCGAGTGGTGCTTGAGTTGCTTAGAGCCCAATAGATGTTTGCTAAATTCGGGAAATGTGAGTTTTGGCTTAGGGAAGTTAAGTTTTTAGGCCATGTGGTATCGGGGGAAGGGGTGACTGTAGATTCATCCAAAATTGAGGCAGTGCAAGATTGGGCACAACTTAAAAATGCTTTCGAGATTCGTAGTTTCTTGGGGTTGGCTGGGTATTACCGTCGGTTTGTGAAAGACTTCTCCAGATTAGCTTCGCCTTTGACTAGATTGACGCGAAAAGGGGTCAAATTTGTGTGGAGTGAGACTTGTGAAAATTTGTTCCAAGAGCTTAAGGTTAGACTTACCACCACTCCAGTCTTGATTATTCCAGAGAGGGGTTTGGGCTATTCAGTGTATTGTGATGCCTTACGAGAGGGTTTGGGTTGTGTATTAATGCAAGAGGGAAAGATAGTAGCCTATGGCTCACGACAATTGAAAACACATGAGAGGAACTACCCTACTCATGATTTAGAGTTAGCAGTTGTGATTTTTGCCTTGAAGATTTGGAGGCATTACCTGTATGGTGAGAGATTTGAGGTGTTTTCTGATCATAAGAGTTTGAAGTATCTGTTTACACAGAAGGACTTGAATTTGAGGCAGAGGAGATGGATGGAGTTCATAGAGGATTATGACTTTGAGTTATATTACCACCCAAGAAAGGCTAATGTTGTGGCCGATGCCCTAAGTGGGAGATCCATCAGTAGTATAGCTTGTATTGTTATTCGGAAATGGGAGATACTGGGTGCTTTTGGTGATTTTGACTTGCATCTGGGCGAGTCTATAGAGTCTGCAGCCTTGTTTTCTGTAGTTGCACAACCTACACTTATGAACCAAGTGTTAGAAGCGCAGAAGGTTGACTTTGAGGTAGAATCCTTCCGGGAAAAGATCTCTAGTAGGAAAGTAGAGAAGGGTTTGACTATGTATCCTGACCTGAGTGTGAGATACCGTGATCGCCTGTTTGTGCCGAAGTAATGCCGAGAGGAAGTACTCTGAGAGTTTCACCATTCACGCCTTGCGGTGCATCTGGGAGGCACAAAGATGTGTCATGATCTGAGTCGCCAGTTTTGATGGAAGGGTATAAAGAAGGATGTGGCCATATATGTGTCGAAATGCCTTACTTGTCAGCAAGTGAAGGCCGAGCATCAGAGGCCAGCGGGTTTGTTACAACCCTTGCCTATAGCTGAGTGGAAATGGGAGTATGTCACGACGGATTTTGTTGTGGGTCTTCTGAGGACTCAATGGGGTAGTGATGTCATTTGGGTGGTAGTTGACCAATTGACCAAGTCGGCGCATTTTATTCCAATGCACGTAAGAGATTCGATAGATTACCTTGCTGACTTGTACATTCGGGATATAGTGAGGTTGCACGGGGTCCCTGTGACGATTGTCTCGGATAGAGATTCGCGTTTCACTGCTCGGTTGTGGCAGAGTTTGATTGACCTTTAGTACTGCTTACCATCCTCAGACTAATGGGCAGTCCGAGCGTACTATTCAAATCCTTGAGGATATGCTTCGAGGTTATGTCCTTAATTTTAAGGGGCCATGGGAGAGACACTTACCCTTGGTGGAGTTTGCCTACAATAACAGTTTCCAATCGAGTATTGGCATGGCACCGTTTGAAGCCTTGTATAGCTGACCGTGTAGATCTCCTGTGTGTTGGGCCGAGGTGGGTGATGCATCTTTGTTAGGCCCGGAGTTGGTGCAGGAAACGACGGAGAAAGTGGCACTTATCTGTAAGAGGTTGATTATAGCCCAGAGTCGCCAAAAGAGTTATGCCAACCGTAGGAGGAGACCTTTGTCATTCGAGGTGGGTGACCATGTATTTTTGAAAATATCACCTAGACGGGATTTAATGAGATTTGGAAAGAGTGAGAAGTTATCCCGTCGGTTTATTGGCCCTTTTGAAATCCTTGAGCGGATTGGAGAGGTTGCCTATTGTTTGGCGTTACCACCATAACTTTATGGGGTACATGACGTTTTTCACATTAGTACGCTTCGGCAGTATGAGCCGGATCCATCATATGTATTGGATTGGACCGACTTAGAGGTAGACGAGGATGCCTCATATGAGGAGAGACTGGTGAGAGACTTGGATAGACGGGACCAAGTCTTGCGAGGCAAGACAATTTCCTTGGTCAAAGTATTGTAGAAACATCACCGGGTTGAGGAAGCAACTTGGGAGCGTGAATTGGAAGTCCAAGAGAAATATCCGGATTTATTTGTTGATGTTTGAGTATATGTTAAAATTTCAATTTTGTTAATGAACTATGAAAACATTATATATGTTTTGGATTATGAAAGTATTGTAAATGTTGATTGTGCTTTAGAAATGCAAGTTTAGTTTCAACATTGTATATGTTGTTTGAGTTTTGAAATGCAAGTGTATCATAAACATTGAATATGTTGTAGAGATATGGAAGATGTATTGAAATTTGCTAAATTCTCGGAATATGTATATTGGTAAAATATGTTAGGCTATATAGCTATTATGGATTTGTTCCCTTGTGAAGGGATGGAATGACCAGTAGATGGGTCATGGTAATGAGAATTGAATGGTACTTTGAAAATTGGAAAATCATGGTTTTGAAACTTGTACAAAATTTCGAGGACGAAATTCTTTAAGGGGGGGAGGTTATAGCGATCTTGATTTTGACCCGACCTTTGTTGTGTTCTGGACTTGGGTTCCATGATTGAATATTGTATCCATGTCTTGTTTTCCCCTTTTGGGCCTTTGTATTTGAGTTTTAGAACTTGTTGGGCGAATTTGGAACAGATTGGTTGTTAGTTGGGTTAGATTATTGTTGTCCAGATTTTGGTCTCTTCGCTCGAGTGAGGCTTCTTGCGTTCGAGTGAGCTTTTTGTATTTTCTTCTTCGCTCGAACGAGGTTTCTTACGCTCAAGCGAGAATGGAGAGTTCTCAGGTTTCCTTCCAGATGCAGTATTTCTGGGAAAGATGAAGTTCTTTGCTTGATCGAGACTTCTTGTGCTCGAGCAAGCCTTGTGTTATTTGTTCCTTTGCTCGAGCAAGGTTTCTTGTGCTCAAGCGAGGGTGTGCGTCTATGAGATACCTGAAGGTATGTATTCTACACTCGAGCGAGGCTTCTTGCGCTCGAGCGAACGTGTGCTTCTATGGCAGACCTGGAACTTTGCATACTGCGCTCAAGCAAATCTTCTTGCGCTTAAGCGAGGTCACTTGTTGTGTCTGGTCATTCGAGCGACGACTCCTTCGCTCGAGCGAAGACCACATATATCAGTTCGCAGCAGGGATATTTTACATCACTTTTTGAATCCCTTTCTCTTAAAAACCCTAATCCGGCACCTCATCTCTTTAAAACTCTCTCTCTCTCTCTATATATATATATAAATACACCTTGATTGGGGATCTCTTGACCCAAGTTCATTTGTTTAAGAGGTAGAGCACCTTGAGGGCTCTGTGTTAATCCGAGTAGATCGTAGTTTTGGCTTGTTTGAAGTGTCTCCATCTTCTCATTTGCTCTCCTAACTTTGAGGTAGGGATATTCTACTCTTTGGTATGGGTTTTAATCTAGGTTTTTGTCATTTTGTATAAATGGTGGAGTTTGAAAATTTTGGGTGAAGCTAGGGTTTGGGGTTTGAAGTTTTGATAGAGGGGTTTTCTATATTTGGCTTCATAAATGTATATGAAGGCTTAAGTATGATGTTATATGAAAATAAATGATGCAATTGGTCTTGGGTCTAATATTTGGAGAAAGGGAAAATTTGTCCTAATTTATGTTAAATAATTATTTTGTACAAATAATGAAATTGATACAGAGATTATGAAATTAGGAGGATATGTGATTGAATGGTGTAATTAGATTTGATAAATCACACACCTATGGAAAGTTTGATAATTTATCGGTTGATAAATAGTATATTTGTTTAGAAATATCTGTTTTGGGCTATCGGTGGAGGATAGCTATGATTGTTGTAGAAATTGTACGAGGATTAGGTAAATTGAAACTAATCTTTTGAATTATGTCATTGAAAATGACGGTTTGATTAAACCATTGAATGTGTGATTCGTTAGTCATTGAATATGACGACGTCTTAAACATATTGTATATGTATCTTTGTTTGGGAGGAGATAGGGGATATACTCCATTGTGTGGGAGGAGATAGGGGATGGACTCCATTGATAATTAAGTTGGCCGGAGTGTCCAGGGTGAAAGTCCCGAAATCTTGTGTATATATGGGTGCCGGTTCCGTCGGATGTGAATTCCACAAGAAAATAGAAGTGTTAGATTGATGAATGTGTTAAATTGTAAATTATTGAGTTGTAATCTCATTTTGGTTGATTAGATGATAATGAACTTGGTTAATTGTTTTACCCAAAATGGATGATTGGAAATGAATCAAGATATGGTTATTTATATTGAATGATCTTGGAAAGAATATAAATTGGTTAAGAATATTGCACATTTATCTGATGCTTATGCCTTAGTTAAATCCCATATATTGTTTTAGCATATCTCTACTGGGTTTTGGCTCACTCTACTTGGGAAAATATTTTTAGGTACAGGTGATATGCTATCTCCAAGGACTTAGCTTAGGAGGATGGGGTTGAATGGTCCGTTTTTGTTACTTTATGTTTGCATGTTTTCTTTTAAGCCGAGGGCTTTAATTGTAAGGAGCTTATGACTCCCTTTTGTTGTAACCAAGTAATACCTTGGAAAGATGTAAGCCCATAGGGTATTTATTTTGTTGTTATCAATTAGAGTTACATACTATAGTTTCAAGATGAACATTTATAAAAGTGTAATGCATGTAATATCTTTTGTAATGTAAACTCTAATAAATGAAGATATGACATTTCTATTATATTTATAGATTTTATGAATGGTTGATTTATATCACATATTTTGAGGGCGTTACACTTAGTTTCTCCATCGTTATATGGGATAAAAACCTATAATAAGTTTTTCTCAGCTTAATAATCAGTTTCTAAATAATTTTGTAGTATCAAAAGTATTCATTCTCTATCAATTGTGTAGTATCAAAAGTATTCATTCTCTACCTTCTAAATAATCAGTTTTTCTCAGCTTATTTAAGCTATTTCTGTCTAAAAAGCTGTAAGTAAAAGTTGTACCAAACAATCTGACATAGATTCCCAAATTAAAATAAGCTATAATCACCCCTATAATCCATACCAAACACCCCCAATGAAAGGTGCTTAATACTAGCCAATCGGTTTAGGTTAAAAAAATGCTTTTAATCATAAATACAGTTTTAGGATTAGTGTTTCATAGAAGATATATATGATATTAGATTTGTATCTCTAAGACCATCTCTAATAGTTTATTAATTTTTTTATTAAATTTAAATTTGATAAAAAAAAAAATTCCTTTTTCTTGTTCCAATGGTTTCATCAAATTAGTATCAAATCGAGAATACCAAAAATGTTTCACCAAATTGAGGACACTTAGGCCATCTCCAACGGTGCATCAAACCCTACATCAGATTTGAAATTTGATGAAAAAGTCACTTTTTCTCTCTCCAATGATTTCACCAAATTCATATCACAATGAGAATGGAACAAAACTTTCATCAAACTGAGGACAAGCTCCGGATTTCAGTATTTCATTGTGCTATAACGTTGGGGAGGGCCAACCGGTCAATCGGCCGGACCGGTCGACCGGTTCCCTCAATTCTGCATATATTTTGTGGAACAGGTGCGA
This sequence comes from Camellia lanceoleosa, assembly GCA_025200525.1. Classification (NCBI taxonomy): domain Eukaryota; kingdom Viridiplantae; phylum Streptophyta; class Magnoliopsida; order Ericales; family Theaceae; genus Camellia; species Camellia lanceoleosa. The sequence continues at coordinate 70,252,167 of CM045764.1, forward strand.
ACTGGTTTATTTTGAGAAACAGGTTCAAATAGGTATGTTATTTTGTGGACTAAGAATAAATTTAAGGGTGATATAAATTTAACTTCCCATGAAAATGTAATTGAAAAAGTTACATCCCATATACATATTTCAGAACTAGCCGTTCTACATCACCAATTCTAATAATTTACCATTGGGTTAACAGAGTATTTTGAAAATTTACCGTTGCTGTTGTGCTCTATAAAATATATCTGTTTCATAATATCATGCTATGAATTTCAGTTGGGTTGACAGAGTATTTCATTTTCATAATAGCATTACATTATATGCTGTGAATTTTGTTAGTTCTGTGTCATTATAAAATTCTTTCCCAGTGAGCTTTAGTTTACATTATCTGATTCTGAGGTTGAAGGGATATCATTCTAATATTTTTCAATAAGTTAGATATTGTATCTATTGAATTTGTTTCAAACTATGAAAGATTTTGAAATGTTTAAGGAATCACAAATGTTGGAGCACAACACTGATATTAATTTTATGTCGGAAACTTCACGAGAGCAGAACACGTAGAACACTGATAATCATTTTATTTCAGAAACTTCTCGTGTTTCTCGTGGTAAAGAGTTCACAATTATAGAAGATGAAACTTTATGTAAATCTTGGTTGGCAGTCTCTCAAGATCCCATTACTGGTAATAGTCAGACTGTGGCTATATTTTGGGAGCGAGTACTTGTTTATTTTAATTCACAATTGAGCGGTGAATTAAATCGAAACCGTATTTCTTTGTCTCGCAGTTAGTCTGGCATGCAAAAGGTAATTAATAAATTCTGTGATTTTCTTGAACAAATTGAACTGAGGCAACAAAGTGGAACAACTGAGGCAGACATAGTACAATTTATTTGTGTTATTAAATATCAATTTTCTTTTATAATGTATACTTGTTATTGAAATTTTTGTAATTTTTTTTGTTGTAGGTCGTTGAAGCGAAACGGATGTATCATGCAATACAGAAAAAACACTTCACATTTGATACATGTTGGGATATTTTGCGCCGAAGTTGTAAGTGGGATGAGTTTCGAACACAACTGAAAAAAAGCACGCAACATGCTTATCCATGTTCGAATCCACCAACTAAATATGAGGCATTTCAACCCAACCAGAATAATGCGATGCACGAACAACCATCTAATACATCAACACGACCAATTGGTACTAAGACAGCGAAAGAGAAGTTGAAGAACCAAACAACGCACGATAGTAGATTTGATGAAATGGCTGCCAACCAATCCAAAATTGTTGAAGTGTTATCAACTATCTCCGCTAAAACTATTGAGCGAGATGAACAAAAGACGATAGACCGTGAGCAGAAGGCTGCAGAGCGTCAAAGAAGGGCCGAAGAGAGAGAGAGAGGAACAACTAAAACTCCTATCTATGATGAATGAAAGAGAACAACGAAATGAAGATCATAAACTAATGTCAATGGACATGACAATTTTAAATCCTATGCAAAGGGCGTACTACGAAGATCTTCAACGACAGATCTTATTTCGAACAACTAATAGATTGCCTTGAAAGTTTCTGTATTGGTAGGTGGTATTGGTTTTATTATTTAAAAATATTAAATGTGGGTTGTATTGGTTGGTTGTATTGGAATTATTTGTAATTTATTCTCTTTTTTTTTTCTAACATATAATTGTATTGATTTCATTCTGTGCTTGGTACAACATGGTCATGCTATTTGAAGAATAAATTCCAGGTCTCATGTCTCTACTTATTAAAAAAATTCAATGGAAGTGAAAAACATGTTGCAGATGTATTGATTGGCAATGGAAGTGAAAAAATTTTGTGGTTGGTACATTCTTTAATTTCTTAATAAAATTCAACTAAAATGGCATCCTTGAAGCTCCAAAAGATGGTGCACATGTATTGATTGGTAATGGAAGTGAAAAACTAACAAAGGATTTTATATTAGATAATATATATAGGAAGCTACTATATTATACAAGACAAAACCACTACATTTATAAAATAAATTGACCCAACAAAAGGTTGTTAAAATAAGAAAATACAAAACAACGCAAATCCATAATGTGAAATACATCAACAGTCATTCTCCGGTAGTGGTGGAGGAGGAAAGTAGTGATGGTATATGTCATTTACGCGATGCTCAATCCTATCTATGCGATTGTTTGCCACGTCATTACGTCTTTCAATGTCCAAACGGAACTCACTAAATTGTTGAATTAATGAGTTCTGCGCAATGGCAAATGCATCAAACTGAGTACCCAATGAATTGACCTGATTAGCCATTTGATGTTCCCATTGAATGTGCTGATTATAACGTTTTCTTCCATGGCCAAAACCTTAGTCCAATATTGAGGTTGTTCAGTTGATGGCATTACATTAGCATGAGGATCTTCTGGAGCATCATCTGGTGGGACTTCATCTTCTGGATCTTCTGGAGCATTAAGACTTCCCATTAAATTGTCGGCTCCACCAGCACAGGTCAGTGTATACTAATTAATGGGTGAATAGATTTTGGTCTCCATTTCATCCACAAGGTGAACCCTAAAATGTTTGAAAATTTTTGTCAAGAGTGCCCCAAAAAGTAATGACCGGCCTATGAATTGAGCAAGATTTGCATACATCATTTCTTTCATTATTATGTAACACAAATCTATTTTATGGCCAACTTCAAAACAGTATAACAAATAGGCATTAAAATATGGGACAACATCAAAATGTCCTCTTTTCGGAGTGACATTTTCTACAATCCACCGGTGGAGAATCCGAAGATAGGGTTTCAAATGTCTTGCTTGTAGATTAGTCCCGCTAAATCTGTTCTCACAAATAGTAGTATATACGTCACTGCTATTACCAACAATATTAACTAACTCAGCCTCACTCTGAAAATGGATATGCATATCACCTACCTCAACTCCAATAATTCTTGCCAAAGTAGGAATATCAAACTGAATACCCTTTCCTTTCATATAAGATAAAAGAGTAAAATTTCCATCTTCTTCCTGAGTATCTCTTAGGTGAACATAAAATAGAGACACCAGCCGTGGATATACCTTTTCGGGTAAATTAATTAAATTTAGCCATTCCATTACTTCAAGTTTATTAACTAATAGTGCATCATATTGAGGTGGCAGATTTACCCTCCTCCCTGTTACAATAGGTCGGCTGGAGAAGCTTGGAAAGGCTTGTTCATGACTTTCACTGAGAAAATCAGCAGTAGGATAAGACTGATTTTGAGGCTGCTGTTGTTGGCGTCGTTGAGGGTTTGAGCTTTCACCAAGTTCTGGTCTAGCTCTTTTAGTTCTAGGCATGATGTCAATATCTGTTGAATTTTAATGGAAATATGTTACATATGAAAGCTAAATTAGAGCTGGCAAAACTTTACTGTGAAATGGAAATGAGCTTTCACCATGAAAAATTAGCTTTCACCATGAGCTTTTACCAAATAATTAAACTTGAACATGGTGTTATGCTCAAATAAAACATGAAGTTAATATGCAGTGTTTGCTGTTTAGAAGTGCAGAAGTGCACACTGAAATGGAAAAAAAACATGAAGTTAATATGCAATGTTTGGTGTTATGCTTACTGAAATGTGGTGTGCAGAAGTGCAAGGAAGTGCACATTGAAATGGAAAAACAACAAATTAATTTCAGTTGTCTGTTTCATATAAGAGAAGTTAATTTCCAAGATTAAACATTAATTTAGTTCGATTAAAACACGGTGTTATGCTCTTCAGAAGGTTAAACTTGAACAAATAAAACATGCTATTGTGCTCACACAAATTTGTTGTGCAGAAGTGCAAGGAAATGCACACTGAAAGGGGGGGGAAATGTGCAGGGCCGGTTGACCAACCGGTTGACCCATCGGTTGACCCGTGTGTTTAAGACTCACTCTGTTTTGCTGGCTTGTTGTTCCTGCTGATGTTGGCCTTGTTGCTTCAGATGCTTTGCCTTGCTAATTCTGTGGATTCACACTTCTAATATACTGTTTGTATAGAGTAAATATACAGTGTTTGGGAACAGAAATTGGTGATGCCGAATTTGAAGGTGGTGGTGGAGGGAATACAGTGAATGTGTTCGTATAGAGGCAATCTGTGAATAGAGTGAATCTATGAATAGAGTGAATTCGGTGATGCCAAGTTTGTATAGAGTGAATCTGTTTCATCTACAATCTTGAGCTGATATAGAGGGTGAATTATTGAGGTAGGTGGTGGAGGGAATTAATGTGGTTGGTAAATTGGTTGAATGAATTCAATGGATGGTGGTGTGTGTAAAATGAGGCATTGACTCATTTGATGAGCCATTGAATTCGTGTGCCACATCTATAGTTTGAATGCATTTATCTACTGAATAAATTAATGGCAACATCATCACTAATAAGCCAACCAACATGAATAAATGAATGGCAACATCATCAGTAATAAGCCAACAAACATCAATAAATATATAGACAAATCAATTCCACATCAATACATATATGTACTAAATAAATATATGTACTAAATAAATTTGTATGCCACATCAATAAATTCGTATACTGAATAAAATCATATGGCACATCAATAAATATGAATTGTGAATAAATGAATTTCCAAAATTCATGAATCTTTCAATATTTAAATATAAGACTAACATTTAAATATAAGACTTCCAACAACATCAGTAAGCATTTTCTCATTATTTTGTAACTGATTAAGACATGGTTATTATCATTTGTAATTCTTTGGTACATAAATTTATGTGGATATATCTAAGCATACAACATTTTTAAATTATAAATTGAACACTGAACAATTCTCAATATTATAGATTGGATCATCACAACAGCACATCATAACAGAACTTCTCAACTACTTGGTTAATATTAATAAAATTATGAAGAGTACAAACAAGGCAACCTCCCATTCTAAAACTATAAACAAAATTACATGTATTGATGTGGTGAATTTAGTTTTCACCATGAAGATGCCACATATGTTCTATTAAATCATTACGGAGGGCATGATATGCATCTTTATCTCTAATACCTAAATGACGAGACAAAAATGATTGGAAGTCATTGGTAGGAGTAGAGGAAAGTTGCACTGGTGCATTGGTTGATGAAAGTTCATAAGCGAAATCAAGGTGCTCCTCCCTCTCATCTTCGACAATCATATTATGTAATATCATACAACTCTTCATTATGTTCCCAAGCATTTTTGGATTCCAAAAACGTACAACACCACCTATAATTGCAAATCGAGATTGAAGCACTCTGAATGCCCGCTCTGCATCTTTCCTTCCAGACTCTTGCATCATTGCAAAATATTGTTTCTTTGCTCCTTGAGGAGAGGAAATTGTTTAAACCAGTGTTGCCTATTGAGGGTATATACCATTAGCAAGGTAATAACCCATATTATAACTATGTCCATTAATAGTGTAATGGACAGGGGGAGCTTTACCTTGAGCAAGATCAGAAAACAAAGGCGATCGGTCCAACACATTCAAGTCATTATGTGAGCCAGGCATTCCAAAAAGTGCATGCCAAATCCATAAGTCATAAGATGCTACTGCTTCAAGAATAATTGTTGCCTTTTTTTGATGGCCTACGTATTGACCTTGCCATGCCTTTGGACAATTTTTCCACTCCCAATGCATGCAATCTAAACTTCCCAACATACCCAGAAACCCCCAAACCTCCCCAATAGCAAGTAATCTAGCAATATCAGTTGGTGTTGGAGATCTCAGATATTCTGGTCCAAAGATTTCAAACACTGAATTACAAAATTGTTGCAAACTTTGAATTGCAGTGCTTTCCTCGATACGTATATAATCATCAACTACATCTGCTGCCACTCCATATGACAATATTCTTATAGCTAAAGTCATTTTTTGTAGGGGAGATAATCCAACAATATGAGCTGCATCTTGTTTTTGAACAAAATATGAATTGTGTGCTTGGATTGCATTCAAAATTCGCAGATACAAAGGACGACGCATTCGAAAACGTCTCCGAAATATTGTAGGTGAATACACTGGATTTGTAGCAAAATAATCTACAAACAATCTCTCATGACCCTGCCTTCTATCACGACGTATGTACTTATGGCCTACAACAGAACCACCTATTTTCTTTGAGCTATCACTTGACTATAGAACCTAAATCATACTAGCATTATTCATCTCATAAGCCCCCCAAAAGTGTGAACAAATATTCATCATCAGACTCGTCATCAGAGGAGGAACAAGAAGAGGATGAAAATGAAATGAACATCATGGATTTTAAGGTATTCATTATGCTCTGTTTTCTTTCAGCTATGAACGTATCACTTGTCTGGCATATGGATAATGTGTTTATATTAGATTTTAGAAGCAAATCATTGTCGGAGGCAACAAAAAATGAAAAATATGTAATGAAGGGAAAAAGAAATAGTAAACGAATTGGGAACAGAAAGGGAGGGAAACAAAAAAAAAAAATTCATAGCCTTACCGGTCGACCCGCCGGTCGACCCACTGGACGACCCTTCCCTTTTGATGCACACCGTTAGAGCAAGCTATATCAGATTGAGAAAATCAGCTATTTTTAACTCAGATTTGGTGAAAACGTAATAAACCGTTGGAGATGCTCTTAGAAGCTTTTATCAAATTACTGTTTACAACCGTTGGATTTTCACCAATTGATTTCCACAGATGACCACCTCTAAGCAAAAATTTGTGAAAAAAATATATTGGCCGGTCGACCGGCCAGACATTCGCCGGCCGACCGGTGTTTTGATGAAAGCTTAAACTCCTCCGTTGAAACACTTGATATCAAATTGAGTTTTTACTTCAATTTTTACTCAAATTTGATGGGGAAAAAAAATGAACCGTTGGAGATGTCCTAACAAGTAGGGCCGGCCCTAGGTATAGGCTCACTAGGCTATGGCTTAGGACCCCTCAAAATACACCTAAAAAATGGCCCCCTCCTATTATAGTTTAGTGTAATATATTAGGTATGCTTTAAGTTCAAAAAAAATTAAAGAAGGCCCAAATTAACTTAAAATAAATTGATCCATTAAAAAATTAAAAGGCCCATTTAAAATTAAAAGCGCCCATTATCTCTTCCTATCTAATTCCTAACCCTAACTATTAATTCAATTTCTCCAAAAATTTGAGAGAAGAGGCACAACAGAGCACTAATGAATTTCTCAAGAATTCAGAGCAGCACAACACAGGTAGGTCTTTTTTTCTATTCAATTAATTAAATATTTGTCTTGTCTTTTGCTCAATTGCTATTATAATATTGGTATTTATACAAATCTGTATCATCAAGAAGAATTAATCTTTTGCAATCTATGCTAAATTTTTCGTTGAATGAAAAAAAAATGTGAAGGACCTCGAATGATCTAGTGATATTTATTAGTTAATTATCCACTTTGGGCCCCAAAAACCTCAGGGGCGGGCTTGCTAACAAGGTTCACCAACCTATGATCATAATCCTTATACTTTATCAGAAGATTAATGATTTGAATTTCTTAACTTATTTCGATATGACACTTTTGTTATAAAATGAAAAAAATATCCATCTCAAAATAACCCATTTCACCTAATCCAATCCGCAAATCAACTGTGACTATCAAGTATTTCAACAAGTGCTTATTGGGACTGGCTTGAAGCATGGGCCCATAAAGTTGTCATTTTGAACTCTCAAATTTTGTTTAAAAAAGTAAAAAAAAAGAAAAAAAAGAAAGTGAAGTTGATATTGTGATAAACAACATTTTTCTTATCACTAACAGTAAGTAGTACTTTCTTTTGAGATTATCATTGGGTCCTATCAAATTCAATGTGGACAGAGTTTTAGTTCAAAATGATTCAAGTCTTCATAATTGTATGTTTTGTTCTGCTTTTACCATGTCTTATTAAAAAATAATTGATCATAAAAATGTAATCGATATTTTATTAAGAATGAATAAAATATAATATTAAGGAGATTTGAATTTTTTTTTTTTTTTTTGTTTTTTAAACAAATTATCAAAGTAAGATTTAGTTGTCTACAAGAACTCAGTGATAATCTTGAAAGAAAAAGGAGTACCTTTTCCTTAGTAATTTTGTACTAATGTTTAATGATGTTTTGTTGCAAATGATTCAATAATTTTTTTGGTATTTGGATTTTGTTTGGAAATTTGATTCTTATCGTAAACTGAATTTTGTTAAACAATGTGGTAATTATTTTGTCTTTTTAAGTTTTATAATATTTTTTTTTTCATATCGTATATAAATAAAAAAAAAGTAATGTGCACTGCTACTTTTACCTGTGATTTAATTTTTGTATGTATAAAAATATATTGAGGGCTCCGTGTTTATAATTCCTCATTCAATTAGCGAGCCAAAATACTCAACCATCCATGAAAAAGAATAAAATCCTTTATATTGTGTTTAGTTGGGAGATTTGGGAAGCAATTTGGAAAAGGAAAAGAAAAAAGTAAGTGAAATATAAATAAAATATATCTATATTTCACATAATTTCACACACTTTTTCCTTTTTCTTTTTTTAAAACTCTTCCCAAATCCTCCACCAAATATAGTGTTAGTGGTAGTAACTCTTGCTTCAAGCTATTGCCTTTTATCTAACATATTTTTATCATGTACTTAAAAGAAAAACATAAAACAAACTTTTTTTTTCTCTCTCTTAAAAAACAAGACTGCATATTTTTGAAATTTCCTAAATTTGTAGTAGCAGAATCTCGTGTACTGAGTTGTCTCTCCCTTGAAGAATTATATTTAAGTATTTAACATTTACCAATTGTAATAAATTGAAATCAAATTCTCATATGGTTATCTGAAATTTTTAGGTGACCAAACATAGCAAATTAAGACAGGGGCCTCATTAGTAGATTTCAGTACTTACCCACTCCACGTGGATTAGAGTGTAACAATAAGCCTAACCTACATTCACAATTATGGAAAAAGTGTTTGTAGGACATGTTAGATTGGGTTAGCACTAGAATAGGTACCCCATACATATCACATCCCTCATTTATTTCCAAAATGAATGTTCGTTTGCTCACCTTCATACTCTCCTAATGCCCCAAGTTTGTAATCATACATGATTCTACTCTCTTTCTCCATTGTTTCAATTTTTGGATTAAGGTCCCCTCGTGGCATAATTAGAATGTAAATCTCCATTTCAATATGTGAAATTATTATATATTATTAAAATTTAAAAAATCCTTCACTATTTTTGAATAATAAAGAGAAATCTGTATCGTGTACCCTAAAAAGGAGTATATTGTAAAAAAAATATGAATTTGTTGTGATGAAAGTTATGAATGTTTGTAGTGTGTTATGATATTTTTTAGTAAAATTATGAATAATAAATTTATAATGTCCACCCTATAGTTGTGAATGGTAAAGTCATAACACTTTGTAAATTATAACTTTTGTGGTGATAGAATTATGACATTTTGTGGTTTATGTTACGAATTTTATTGAAAAAGTTATAAAGTGCATACCATATATGCAAGCCTAATCCTGAAATTTTCGGGGCCCAAAGTCAATAATGAACTAATAAATATCACTAGATCATTTGGGACTTTTCATATTTTTTTTTTATTCAACCAAATTTTTTTTTAAAGGTAAAGAGAAAAAGATTTGTGTCAGAAGAGTTAGGGTTAGGAATTAGATATGGAGAGAGTGGGCCCTTTTAATTTTGAATGGGCCTTTTAATTTTTCAATAAATCAATTTATTTTAAGTTAGTTTGGGTCTTTTTAAATTTTTTTTGAACTTAAAATATACCTAATATATTACATTAAACTATAATAGGAGTGGACCATTTTTTGGTGTATTTTGAGGGCCCTAAGCCATGCCCAGACCCTGTATATAGGCAAATTTAATAATTGTCATAAGGTATTGTTTGGTATCGAAATGGGTGAAAAATATCTTTAAAACAATTTTTTAAAGAAGTTGAAAAGTATAAATTTAGTGTAGAATATATTTTAAATTTAATAAAAAGTGTTTCATATTTTATTTTTCCTTTATCTCAGTAACATTGACTTTTTTTTTCACTGACTTGCCATTAACTTTGATGATTTCTTCTTACAATTGCTTCTCAAAACAACTCAGAAAGAATTAAGGAGGGTTGTGTTTCGTATTTTTCATTGCCATTACATTTATAGAGATGGGAATATTATTAAGATTAACTTGCCATAGCTACTCACCCTAAAAAAAAACTTGCCATACCTAGTAATCAAGAATATATGATTAGAGGTAATGTATTTTGGTAACTAAATCAAAATTTTCAACTAATTGACAAGGTATGATGAATGTTTGAAAACTTTCTATGACAATTAATAATTAATGAAAACTTTCCAATTTTTCAAATATTCATCCTCACTTTTCGGGTGGCCACAGTGGGAGTCATACCTTTTCAATCTTCCCCTCTCTATAAAAGTAATGACAATCTTTAATTCTTTTGTGAGTTGTTTTCAAAGAAAGAGACAGATTTCTCTCTCATATCATATATATACATACAAGGTATACATATATTCATAGGTGCTAATATGCATACATTTTCTTATAAACAGAGGCATGAAAACACTACGAAGTCTCCCTGTCATAAACTTTATAGTACATTTTGAATAATTTGATATTCGTTTATGTTTTGTATTACATATCATGTTGTATTCAAAAAAAAATTTAATTTTTGAATTTATTTGTTTGGTTATGTGTTTTTACTATGAAGAACTCATGATAAGTATATATGAATTTGCAGATGGGTAAAGCTAAACAAAACATGGAACTCATACGCAATGACAAGAATCGATATGTGACCTTTCAAAAGAGAAACAAGGGATTGAAGAAGAAGACTTACGAATTAAAAACCCTCTGTGATGTTGAAGTGTGCTTGATTATTTATGGTCCTAAGATCAATGACCGTCCTACGGATGATCAAGCAGAAATCTGGCCTCCAAATCCTGACATAATTCAGCACTTGATTGACACCTACAAAAACCAATCTAATGAAGATCGCACGAGGAGAACCCTTGGTTTGTCCAACTTTTTTGAGGATAGGAATCAAAAGATTGAAGACATGCTTGTGAAACTACGAAAGAAAAATGATGAGGCTAGGTACTCTACGTGGGATAATCGGTACAATGGTTTGTCAAACGAACAACTCAGAGAATTTGAAAGTGTTTTGGAGGGAAAGCTTCAAGATGTGAAGGCTAGGGTTGCATTCATGAAGGGTATTGATCAGAAACTGTCAGTAGCATGTATCAATGACAATTCTCGCACTCAAACCACCCAAAACCAATCTTATTTCATGCATGGAGGCATGTTTGGGACAGAAGTTGACAACGACATCACTAATTTACAGTACTTTTTCAATCATGCTCAGGTTGATGCAAATTCCAAGGCAAATCCAATGATGATGATGACGATGATGCCAAGGAACAATAATCAATATTACAATCAACTTGGCGACGTGTCTAGCAGTAACTTTATGTGCAATCCACTAGATAGGCCAATTTATTATGATCCGATGATGTTAGAGAATGTGATTGTTAACAATCCTTCGCTGCCTGTGGGCTACTGCAATCCAAGCATGCAGACAACGTCGCCGTCATCTAGTGTGCATGCTTCTCAGTTGGACAAGTACTATAAGCCAGGGAATTTCAAATGAAGAACTAGAAATGCATTTAGTTATTCTAATGTGGTAGTAGAATTTGATTAGTTTTGGAAATAGAAGGACCCAGTATTTTTCTTTATTTGTTTTCTTTATTTGTTTTTAGGGTTCTGATCGATTGATTTTAACTATTTATATTTGTTTTCTTTATTTGTTTTTATGGTTCTGATCGATTGATTTTAATTATTTATATGGATTTATGAACTTAATAGCTTCCAATTGACATTCATTTTTATACCCAAAAAAAAAAAATGCAAACGGATAAATTTTGTTGGACGCTGGATGTGGAAAAAAAAAAGAAGGAAAGTTGATTGCATAACAATGAAATTAAAGTACACTCAAATTCAAGTTGCTTTCATTCACTCCAATAATTTAGTGTCATACTATTGATCAAATGACTTTGGAAGAGAGCTTTGGTTCAATAACTTTGAAGTAGATCAAAAGATGTTAACAATAGACCATAATCACTCAACAGCCCTGTTTGGCGCAACTTGTAGGCGCACTTCTTTTTACAGAGCTTATGCTATGAGAATGTTTAGTGTAACTTTACTTATAACTTACTAATAAAAATAGTTTAAATAGACTGAAAAAAATTAATTATTGAAAAAATGAGAGAAAAATACTTCTTTCAACTTCTGCCTTTTTATTATAAACTTTTAACTAGTAACATGTTCGGCCCTAAAATTTTCGGGGCCCAAAGCCAATAATGAACTAATAAATATCATTAGATCATTTGAGACTTTTTACATTTTTTTTTATTCAATCAAAAAAAAAAATTGAAGGTAAAGAGCAAAAAAATAATGTCAAAAGAGTTAGAGTTAGGAATTAGATAGGGAGAGAGAGTGGACCTTTTTAATTTTGAATGGGCTTTTTAATTTTTCAACGAGTCAATTTATTTTAAGTTAGTTTGGGCATTCTTTAATTTTTTTTGGACTTAAAATATACCTAATATATTACACTAAACTATAATAGGAGGAGGCCCCTTTTTTTGATGCATTTTGAGGGGCCCTAAGCTATGGCCTGGTGCGCCCATACCCAGGGCCGACCCTGCATATATGCAATCATTTGAAAGTGTATACTGTAACATTTACTTTTAAAAAAAAAAAGATATATTGATGTATCTCTGTATACCATAGAATATGTAATGGACTTCTCCATTCTATTCATACCATAGAGAGGATTTTTATCATTATTAGGTTTGAATATAAGTACATGATGTGTATCTTTTTTTTATATCATGATATAATGAATTTGAAGTCACAATCTAAATTGTCATTGAGTGAGTACACATTATGTTATTATTTGAATGAGTACACCTTATACATATGCTACTACATATTGACCCTTTTGTTAGATGTGTATGAAGAACTTGTGTGGTCTTTTTTTTCCTATATTGATTTGTATACAAAAAGCCTCTTATGATTTTTAAGGTAATGACATGTGAAATTGTCACATTAGACTCTAGGGGCAATTCCATCATGTACTTCCCTTCCAAGTAGGGATGGCAATGGATAACTTATCCTGTGGGTATCCATAGAGACCCAACCCAAATATATGAGTTTTTCCCTTTTTTTCTTATCCATTGGGTAGGGTAAGTGATATTCTTTAAATATCCACAAGGGATGGGTTGGGGATGGGTACCCACTAATTTCCCCATATGTTTTTTTTTTTTTTTTTTTTTTTTTTTTTTTTTTTTTTTTTTAAGATTCAGAACCAAAATTAAATATACATTCAATCTTTTTTCTTTTATTTATTTATTTATTTATTTTTTCAGGTTCACGACCAACTTTTTTTTTTAAAGATTCACAACCAAAACTAAATATACATTCAATCTTTTTTCTTTTATTTATTTATTTTTTTAGGTTCACAACCAACTTTTTCCTTTTTTTTTTTTTTTAGATTCACAACCAAAACTAAATATACATTCAATCTTTTTTCTTTTATTTATTTATTTATTTTTTCAGGCTCACAAACAACTTTTTTTTTTTTTTTTTTTTTAAGATTCAAAACAAAAACTAAATATACATTCAATATTTTTTCTTTTATTTATTTATTTATTTATTTTTTTAGGTTCACAACCAATTTTTTTTTTATTTTTAAAATTCACAACCAAAACTAAATATACATTCAATCTTTTTTCTTTTATTTATTTATTCATTTTTTTAGGTTCACAACCAAATTTTTTTTTTTTTTTTTTAAGATTCACAATCAAAACTAAATATACATTCAATCTTTTTTGTTTTATTTATTTTTTTAGGTTCATAACCAACTTGTTTTTTTTTTTTTAAAGATTCACAACCAAAACTAAATATACATTCAATCTTTTTTCTTTTATTTATTTATTTTTTTCAGGCTCACAAACAACTTTTTTTTTTTTTTTATAAGATTCACAACCAAAACTTTCTTTTATTTATTTATTTATTCTTTCAGGTTCACAACCAACTTGTTTTGTTTTTGTTTTTGTTTTTTTTAAAAGATTCACAACCAAAACTAAATATACATTCAATCTTTTTTCTTTTTTTTATTTATTTATTCTTTCAGGTTCACAACCAACTTGTTTTTTTTTTTTTTTTTAAGATCCACAACCAAAGCTAAATATACCTCAAATCTTTTTTTTATTATTTTTAAGGTTCACAACCATTTTTTTTTAATTTTTAATTTTTTTTAAGCTAAATATAGCTCCAATCTTTTGTTTTTTTTATTTATTTTTTATTTTTTAAAGTTCGCAACCATTTTTTTTTTAAGATTCACAAGCAAAACTAAATATACATTCAATCTTATTTTATTTTATTTGGCTCAACAATAAAATCAAATACACATTAATTAACATTGTCACATTATTCTTGTCAAATTTTATGCATATTTAGAATTTTTTAAATTTATTTAAAAAAATTAAGGACACTGTCTAGTGCAGGTTTGGGTTTACTTTTCTATGTTATTTTATTTTGTTATGTATTGTAATTTTCAGAATGGTTTGCTTGTTCTGAAATTTCAATTAATGAGTATGAATCTATTTATTTTATGTTATCACACAATATATATATATATATATATGAATGTATTTGAAAATAAGAAAATTGTAGAGAATTGAAACAAGCATGAGTCGTGATTGGTTAGAAAGGATGGGTACAAAGATTTATTTGTTGGAAAAACAAAAAGGGGATAGAAAGTCTTACTAAATAATTTTTTTTTTAATAAAAGAATTTTTCTTAGTTATGAACAGATTTAACTGAAATCAGCTTGTTTTCCAATGTTATGCTTCATTTATTTAAATAGAAAATATTTTTTAATGAAAAATATTTTTTTTAAAAAAATGAAAAATATATTTTTTTATATTTGGTGGTGGTGATGGAACGAAGGTCAAAAGTAGAGATTGTGACATAGTGGTGGGGTGATGGCGGCAGTGATGATGGTAGTGGCTATGGTGATGGTAGTGTGATAGTGAAGGTGGGAATAGTGGTGATGGTGTTGTGAAATTAGTAAAAATTTAATTGAAAAAACATTTTTTGTTTTTTAAAAGTAACAAACAACAAAATTTGTGGGGACTAAAGGAAGAAGATGGAGGATGGATTGGGTGTGATAAGGCATAGATATCTTAAAATGAGTGGTTCAGATTTGTTAAAAGATATAATTAGATTTTGGATAAATTAAAATGAATGGTTCAAATTTGCTAAGAGAAAGATGGTTTAATGTCTAAAATGTCCGTGGCTAAGAGATCAACAAACAATTCATTATTCATACCCTGATGCAAGTTAATATGGGTCTTATAACACTTTCTTCAAACAGGTTCTTTTACATTTTATTTCTTCAAACAGGCTCTTATAACATTGTAAACAGGTTCTTACAACATGTAGGGGAGAGAGTGAGAGTGAGAGAGAGAGAGTGAGAGAGATGGTTGTAATTTTTTTTAATCTTCCACGTTCTTCTACATTTTTTTTAATTACTAAAACTTATTTGATTGTCTCAAAATTATATATTTGATTATTATAAAATAATTTTTTTAATTAATTAATTAATGTGTATTTGATTTTGTTGTTGAACCAAATAAAATAAAATAAGATTGAATGTATATTTAGCTTTTGTTGTGAACCTTTAAAAAAAAAAAGTTGTTAACATAAATATATTAAAAAAGAAAGAAAAAAGGTTAAAGGTATATTTAGCTAAAACCTTAAAAAAAAAAAAAAAAAGTTGTTAACATTAAATATATTAAAAAAGAAAGAAAAAAGATTGAAGGTATATTTAGCTTTTGTTGTGAACCTTAAAAAAATAAAAAATAAAAAATAAAAAATAAAAAATAAAAATTGTTGTTAACATTAAATATATTAAAAAAGAAAGAAAAAGATTGAAGGTATATTTAGTTTTTGTTGTGAACCTTTAAAAAAAAAAGTTGTTAACATTAAATATATTAAAAAAGAAAGAAAAAAGATTGAAGGTATATTTAGTTTTTGTTGTGAACCTTTAAAAAAAAAAAGGTTGTTAACATTAAATATATTAAAAAAGAAAGAAAAAAGATTAAAGGTATATTTAGCTTTTGGTGTGAACCTTAAAAAAAAAAAAAAAAAAAAAAAAAAAAAAAAAAAAAGAAGAAGAAGAAGAAGAAGAAGAAGAAGTTGTTAACATTAAATATATTAAAAAAGAAAGAAAAAAGATTGAAGGTATATTTAGTTTTTGTTGTGAACTTTTTTTAAAAAAAAAAAAAGTTGTTAACATTAAATATATTAAAAAAGAAAGAAAAAAGATTAACGGTATATTTAGCTTTTGTTGTGAACCTTAAAAAAAAAGAAAATGTTAACATTAAATATATTAAAAAAGAAAGAAAAAATATTGAAGGTATATTTAACTTTTATTGTGAATCTTAAAAAAAAAAAAAAAAAAAAAAAAAAAAAAAAAAAAAAAATTGTTAACATTAAATATATTAAAAAAGAAAGAAAAAAGATGGAAAATTTACCCATAAGTCCTACTTTTTGAAACGTTGAACCATTTAGTCCTAAAAGTTTTCTTATGCTCCATTTAGTCCTATTTTTACATCAGCATGATGTAAATGATGTAAATGATCTGATGTTTCATTCTCTAATTTCAAAATTTATTGAAATCTGATGAACATTAGATGTTTTTCATCATATATTTTCAAACATTATTGAAATTTGATGAACATTAGATGTTTGAAATCTAATGTTTGTAACATGACTCTGATGTTATTAACATTGTATCTGATGTTATTAACATTGTAATGGGACCTTTCAGTCTATAAGAAAACTTTTAGGACTAAACAGTGCATAAGTTATTAATTTGGGATTTATTGGTGCATCTCCCAAAAAAGATTGAAGCTATATTTAGCTTTTGTTGTGAACCTTAAAAAAAAAAAAAAAAAATAAAAAAAAAATTGTTAACATTAAATATATTAAAAAAAAAAGATTGAAAGTATATTTAGTTTTTGTTGTGAATCTTAAAAATAAAATAAAAAAAATTTGTTAACATTAAATATATTCAAAAAAAATATTGAAGATATATTTAGCTTTTGTTGTGAACCTTAAAAAAAAAAAAAATAAATAAATAAATAAATAAAAATTGTTAACATTAAATATATTAAAAAAGAAAGAAAAAAGATTGAAGGTATATTTAGTTTTTGTTGTGAATCTTAAAAAAAAAAAGAAAAAAAAAGAAGTTGTTGTTAACATTAAATATAAAAAATAAAAATAAAATAAAAATGGGGATTAAAGTGGGTTGGAGAAAATCCAAACCCATTAGGATATGGGGAGGGTGGTACCCATGGGGAATGGGGAATGGAGAATGGGGAAAATTTATTATAGGGGAATGGGGATGGAGAATTAATATCTACCCCCATTAACCCCCATTGCCATCCCTACTTCCAAGTCCATCTTTTAGTGTCCTTCCACAACTATTACCTCGTATAATGTGTTTTCATATTTTGGAAAGAAAAATGCTTGGGAGCACTAATTAGTGCTCCCACTAATTAGGTGGTAGTGGGTTCCGCCAGTAATGATGTGATGTTTTGGTCTTGGAGTTGTATTTTATTTTTTTTATTTTTTTTTAATGCATTAGTGCCATTAGTGGTGGTGTTTTTAGTGGGATGAATCATTGTTGATTTTGGAAACTTATTTTGAAAAGAAAGGACGAAAGCAAATCTTAAATTAGAACTAAATGGCTTAATCATTTGCAGCTTTAGCTAATATATGATGCACTTGGTGGTTGGTGTGGATTTAGGTCCATCTAGAAATTGACTATTTTAATTATTTTTTTAACATTTTATAAAAGTATATGTAAAAAATAATAAAAAAAAGTGATATAATAATTTGTAACGACTTTTTAACTAAAAACCATGATTCTCAAACGGGACTTTAGTTATGCTTTTTGTGCACTATCTTTAATGGGGACATAAAATATTTTGAAAACATTATTAAAACTCAAAATAATATAAATTTAGGAGAGAGTTTGGGGTTCGAGTTTATGTAGAATCATTGAGCATTTAAACATCTAGGGTTACAAGAAACACTAGCAAAATTGAGATCGTTAGAAATTTTAATTTTCAGTACAGGAGCGTTTGGTAGAGTTTTCTAAATATGATTTGAGAATAGAGTTGTATTTTGAGTTTGTGAGTTTTGAAATTATAATTTGAGTGTGAAAAATTTATTTGGTTATGTGCTTTGAATTGAGTTTTTGAGGGAGTTTTGAGTTTTTAAAATTAAAAAGTTATTTGATTCAAAAATTTACAACTCATAACCAAACACAACCCAAAATTCTATTCAAAACTCATATAAAAATTAAAAAAATTCTGAAAGTATATTTTATTTACAATATAAAAATAATAGGTGCCAAAAAAAAAAAAAACCGAACACTAATCCGGTCAACCGACCGGACGTTCAGGGGATGTCCGAGAGGACGATCGAGTTAGCCAAATTTCCAGCCTGGAAAGGAGTTTTCAAAAATGGATGTAGAATTATAAGTTAAAAGTTCAAAACAAATACTACACTTAAATCAGTGGGTGAAAATGTATTTAGAACACATAACCAAACAAATGTTTTGGTTGGAAAATTTTGTACCAATATCGATTGAATTGATTGAAATATTATATTTCAATAATTTTTATATTCTATTTATTTTATTTTATTTTTAGTATTGGAAGATAAATCACAAATATTACACGTTTTACATAGGGATGGCAATGGGGGTCAATGGGGTGGATATTAATTCTCCATCCCCATTCCCCTATATTTATTTTTTCCTATTCCCCATGGATACCACCCTCCCCATCTCCTAATGAGTTTGGATATTCCCTAACCCAACCTGACCCTCTCTTTTTTTATTTATTTTTATTTTTTATTTTTAAGATTCACAACCAAAACTAAATATACATTCAATCTTTTTTTTTTTTTAAGGTTCACAATTTTTTTTTTTTTTGGTAAGATTCACAACCAAAGCTAAATATACATTCATTTTTTTTTTTTTAAGATTCACAACCAAAACTAAATATACATTCAATCTTATTTTATTTTATTTGGCTCAATAACAAAATCAAATACACATTAACATTGTCACATTATTCTTGTCAAATTTTATGTATATCCAGAATTTTTTAAATTTATTTTGAAAAATTCAATCTTAACCAAAGCTAAATATACATTCAATTTTATTTTATTTTATTTTTTTTTAAGATTCACAACCAAAGCTAAATATACATTCAATCTTATTTTATTTTATTTGGCTCAACAACAAAATCAAATACACATTAATTAACATTGTCACATTATTATTGTCAAATTTTATATATATCTAGAATTTTTTAAGTTTATTTAGAAAAATTCTATTCCTACAAAAAAAAAAATTTCCATCTTCTTTTTTAATTTTTTTTTTAAATTTTATGTATCTCTTTCTCTTCTCTATTAATTGATCTTCGATAATCTGAAAGTGAGTTATTGCTCTCGTTTCCATATTCTTCTTCTTCTTCTTCTTCTTTTAAAAAAATTTTATTTGCATTTATAGAATAAATTTTCTTGTTTCAATATCTCCTGCAATTTTTTTATTGGATTTCTTTCTAATTTGATGGTAACTTTAGATTGAATTTTTCAATTTTCATCTTAACTAGTGATCACCTTAATTGAAATTTTGTACAATTTTGTCTTCAATTTCCATGTTTTGGTTATGATTAATTGCGCGTTTTTGATCGACAGTCACAATCTTGTCACCGCTAGATTGTCGTCATCGCAAATCGCCGTTGTTGTAATGAGAGGATGAGAGAGAGTGAGAATTAGAACTCTAATTGTCAATAGAGTAGAGATGACAATGGATAACCTACTATGTGGGTATCCATGGAGACCCAATCCACATACTTGGGTTTCCCCTTTTTTTTTGTTCATCGAGTAGGGTAAGTGATATTCGTTAAATTTCAACCAAGGATGGGTAGGGTAAGTGATGTTAAAAAAAAAAAAAAAAAAAGAGGTTGTCAACCTAAAAAATAAATTAATAAATAAAAGAAAAAAGATCGAATGTATATTTAGCTTTAGTTGTGAATCTTTAAAAAAAATAAAAAAAAATAAAAAAAAAAAGGGAAATTAGTGGGTACCCATCCCCTGTGGATATTTAAAGAATATCACTTATCCTACCCAATGGATAAGAAAAAAAAAAAGAAAAAATCCATGTATTTGGGTTGGGTCTCTATAGATACTCACAGAGTAAGTTATCCATTGACATCCCTAGTTTTACAATAAAAATCGGTAGGAGAGATGTTTTAGAACATTTACATTCATCTCTCTCCATTTATTCACAAGGTGGGACTTCATAGATTTTTATAAAATCTTTTAAATTTTCTATGAATCAATCATTTACCTTAGGGTCCGTTTGGGAAGGGCTCAAGTGGCTCATGAGCCACAAAAGACAAAACAGGCTCATGAGTCACAACAGACAAAATATCACATCCAACCCCATAATCATTACACTCTTCTCTCACAAAAAAAGTCAAAAAAGCCAAAAAGCCAAGAGCCCTTCCCAAACTAAGCTTTTGAGCCCAGACTCATATAGCCAAAAAAGCCAAAAAGTCAAAAAGCCAGCCCACTTCCCAAACGGAGGCTAAAAAAGAAACAAAGAGGTGATTTGGAAACCCAAATAAAAGCTGCGTTTTGCAGCTTCAAAAATGCTGCCGGAGACAATTAAAAACGTCAAAATATTATTTGGGAAGTTAGCAAAATGCAAGGTGTGAAATTACATGAACTACCCTCCATGTTTACAAGTTGAGAGCTAGGGCAAATCACCATTTTGGGATATTTTAGTCATTTTATTGTGATGTAACATCATAAATAAATATTAAACTAAAAAGTAAAAAAGTAATTTTTTACCAACTTCCTAAATCACTTTCCAAAAAAGTCAAAAAAAACCTTAGTTAAAAGCTAAAAACCAATTTTTAACCATTTTTTTCAAAATATCCCACATTAAACCATAATATACAATCAATTTCAATACCTCAATTAACGAAATTGAAGGATTCGAGCGAATCCTAAATTTTGCTTTCAACCCAGCCAACTCGGATAACTTACACCCCTACCCTACTAACATCCTACCTAAGAGAAAAAAAGAAAAAAAAAATTATGAAAATATAAAAAATAGTAACCAAAGACAAGTTTTTATATAGTCATATATTTATCCAATAAATATAGAAAGAGTTTGGCCGTTCAATTCTTCCTCTAGGTAGCTATCCTTCTCATTCTTAATTTTAAAAGAAATTTTTTATTAATTACCCCAAGATAATAAAAATATAATTTGTCACTCTCAAAATGTTAAGATGAAGTAGAACTACAAATAACAATAAATTTTACAACAAAATGAACTTTCAAATCATCAAATATTTAGGGAAAAAAATTGATTTGCTTTCTCAAGTAATCTCCAATCGCTTTGTCAACTTTAGTGTTAGAAATTGGAAAACATTTAAAATAAATAAAAATAAATTGTTAATTTGTTAATTCCCTTTTCATATAAAACAAGTTTTTAGTCAAAATGCTTTTTGTATGTTTTGTTTCAATCATGAATCTATATAACAATGGAAGGTTCAATTTGAATTCAAGGCTCAAAATGTATATGTGTCAAAATTTGGACCTTTAGATTGCTTCAATCTAAGGGCTGAAAATGTCTTAAAATATAAATTGATCCAATGGTCTAAATTGTCTCATCTCAACTTCAATGGTTGAGATGTCTTTATTTCCCTCTCTCTCCATCAATGGTTGATGAGGAAGAGGCTTTATTTCCCTCTTTGAGCATCAACGGCTTTATTGAACTCTCTCTCTCCTCTCCATCACAGGTACTCATCTCCTCTCTCTCTCTCTCTCTCTCATTTCAATTTTTGAACTCTCTCTCTCTCTAACTGCATCGGAGCCCATCCCGTGCGACGCCGACGACCACTGACCACCGACGCCGACGACCACCGACACCACCGACCACCTCCTCTCCTCTCACCCTCCTCTTAAGGTAAATTAGAACTTCCAACTTGAATTCATGATATTTTTTGTTTTGTGGGTTTGGTTGTAAAGTTGAATCTGAATGTTTTGTGGGTTTGCTTGAATCTGAATGTTTTGTAAAGTTGAATATTTTTTTGCTTGAATCTGAATTTTTTGTGGATTTGTAAAGTTGAATCTGGATATTTTTGATATGTGGGTGTTTGATTGGGTTGATTTTGAAATGAGTTTTGAATCTGGATATTTTCATAGATTTTGAAACTGGATATTTTCATTTTTAGAAAGTTTTGGATCTGAAATGGGTTTCATTTGAGCAGCCTGATATGGGTATGTTTTTATTGTTTTTGTTTTTATAAAACATGTTTCTGTATACATTTTAGATACATACTTTGATGGTTGTCATGATCAGTATAGAAAATCAATTTCATGAAGGATAAGAGGTTTATATTTTTTTTATAAACATTCAGGTTCATTTTATTGACAGGTACTCAATCAATTTCATGAAGGATAAGGATAACAGGTACTCATCAATTTCATGAAGGATAGAAAATCAATACATTTTGGATACATATTTTATTTATATTTATATTTTTTTTAATTTTATTGATGTGTTCACAAGGGGAGGATAATAGGGTTCTTTGCAAGATCATGACTTGGTTTTGCATGAAGGATTTTCAGTTCAAAATCATGCAAGATCTTTGGGTTTGATGCCCTAGAGATCAATTCATTTGGCCACTCATTTAGGTCAGTTTTATTTTGTTTTTTTTTCCTTTTTTTTCCCCTTTTTTTTATATTTATAATCGGTATGAGCAAAAATTGAAGTTGCATCATGTAGCAATTAGGGCTATAAATCAATCAAGTTTGAGCCGAATTGATGAGATGAAAATCTATAAAATGTGTGTGAGATACAGTTCAATTCAATGGCTAAGATTAATTCCAAGTTTATATCAAAGGTTCACATGAATTCCAAGTTTACATATAACATAATGATTCATTATGGCTATAATAAAATATATTTTTTTGGGTGGTGTTTTGCGAGTGGTCGGTGTGCGTGGAATATAACCACTTTTGTGTGTGTGCATGAGTTAATAGATATATGTACATGAAGATATATATTTTACATTCAACTTTAAGCGTGGGGAGCATAATTTTTTAAATTCTCAAGAAGAAAGGTTTGTTTAATATTGCCTTTGTATTTTTTATTTTTTTTTTGGATTTGTTTAATGTGAGATTGAAGTGGAATCGGACCCATTTGTTTAAGTGGGAATCGGACAGAAGTTTGAAAATATTTCAAATTCTATATTAAAAAAGAGAGAAGACAAAGAGGTAAGTTCTCAAATTTTGTATAAAAAATACACTAATTAAAAATATATCAAATTCTATGTTAAAAAATAATAGTGGTACATAGCATTTTTTTAATGTATGGATGGATGTATGTTTAAATCTCAAGAGTGAGAGAGAGGAAAGAGAGGGATGGGGATATCATCAAGCATGAAGGATAACTTTTGATCTAAAATTGTTGATTTAGTTGAATTGTCTCACGAGACATAGCATTTTACTTTCTTTTCTTTTTTTTTTAATAGAACTTTTTTATTCACCGCAGTGACAAAACTCACGAGACTTATTCTTACAATAAATTATTTTTTTCAATATTTGCTATAATTTTATTGGGTGCATTTTTATATGGGTACTTTTACAAAATTTATTTGAAAGTCAAAACCTAATAAATTACATTTTAATTTAATAATTTTATTTTCATTTATTAATCTCATCATTAGTTGCACCGTGCCTTCAGGCACGGGTAATCTCTAGTAATTAAATAGTAGAGGGTCAAAATGGTCATTTTACCACCTAATTCCATCTCTCCCCTTATCCCCCCATTTGTGTCCCCCTCCATGGGACACAATAGTCCAACATATTTGGGACTAATAGTCCGGAGCAACAATTTTGAACCAAACAATGGACTATTAGTCTAATCCCATACCTCAATCTCTAAAAACAAACATCACCTAAGTGACTAAAGTGACGCTGATCACATAATTTAGGGAATAAAGTGCAATTTTTAAAGTGAACTTTCACATTTATTCTTAACTTTAACCACATCTATTGATGAAATTAGATTGAGGGATCGAATTGAAGCACTTTTTATAGATTATGGACCAAATTGATATAATTTAAACATTAGAAACCAAAATAATACAAATAACATACTTTAGGGACTAAAAAATATAAAAATAACATAATTTAGTCTTTAGTTTCAGTTAGTCCTTCCATTCAAATTAGAAGTTAAAATCAATTATTTTGGGATATTTATTAATCTTCTAAGGCATACACGTAGAAAAAATTAATAAAAATTTAGATAAAAAGATGAAATTAAAACTAAACATAACATATAAGAATTAATTTTTTTATATTTTTTTTCTCACAACCATCAAATTAATTATAAAGAAAATATCTATTTTTTAAAATATAATTTTTTTTTGTTAAATAAAAATAATTAAAAAATTAAAAAATAACTAAAATAGCCAACTTTTCAAACCAGGCTAGAGCATCTCCAACGGTAGTAGGCATTTTACCTATCTAAATATTATTATAAAGTATACATTTTATTTTGCCTATCAACAGTTTTATGTTTTTATTTCAATCATGCTCTTTATTTTAGCTATTTATCCAACTACTATTAATTTTATAGAATGACACGTCAGCAACAAAGATAGAGAGAAATGATGATAATGATTGAATACATTTTACCTAGCGTTGAAGGCTAGCTACATGTAACTCGTGAATATGAGTTGAGCTAAAATGCCTAATCATATGAATAGTGCATTGGAATTGAAAAAAGTAAGACACACTAACCATTTTAAGTAACAAGTATTATATGCCTAGTGGGTTGGAAATACTCGTAACAAGTATAATGGGTATTCAAGTAAGCTAGTGGATGATGGTTTTTTAGGAGCCAATTGGAGAAGTCGGTAGAACTGGGTTTAGTGGTTTGACTTTGGTGCTTCTTCTTTCATAACTTGCTCCATTTTTGGTACAATGGTGTTATTTAGTACAGGTTATTGTAAATTAAAAATTGATAATCAGAAAGTAGAAATCAAAAGTATTCATTCTCTAGCTGCTAAATAATCAATTTTTCTCAATTTATTTAAACTATTTTTGTCTAAAACGCTGTAAGTAGAAGTTGCACCAAACACTCTATACAGATTCCCAAATTAAAATAAGCTATAATCACCCCTATAATCTATACCAAACACCTCCAATGAAAGGTGCTTAATACTAGCCAATCGGTTTAGGTTTAAAAAATGCTTTTAATCATAAATACAGTTTTGGTATTAGTGTTTCACAAAAGATATATATGATATTAGATTTGTGTCTCTAAGACCATCTCTAATAGTTTATTAATTTTTTTTATTAAATTTAAATTTGATAAAAAAATTTCCTTCTTCTTGTTCCAATAGTTTCATCAAATTAGTATCAAATCGAGAATACCAAAAATGTTTCACGAAATTGAGGACACTTAGAAGCTTTTATCAAATTACTGTTTACAACCGTTGGACTTTCACCACTTGATGTCCCCAGATGACCACCTCTAAGCAAAAATTTGTGAAAAAAATATATTGGCGGGTCAACTGGCAGGACATTCGCCGGTCAATCGGTGTTTTGATAAAAGCTTAAACTCCTCCATTGGAACACTTGATATCAAATTGAGTTTTTACTTAAATTTTTACTCAAATTTGATGGGAAAAAAAAAATGAACCGTTGGAGATGTCCTAACAAGTAGGGCCGGCCCTAGGTATAGGCTCACCAGGCTATGGCTTAGGGGCCCTCAAAATACACCTAAAAAATGGTCTCCTCCTATTTAGTTTAGTGTAATATATTAGATATGTTTTAAGTTCAAAAAAAATTAAAGAAGGCCCAAATTAACTTAAAATAAATTGATCCATTAAAAAATTAAAAGGCCCATTTAAAATTAAAAGCGCCCATTTAAAATTAAAAGCACCCATTATCTCTTCATATCTAATTCCTAACCCTAACTATTAATTCAATTTCTCCAACAATTTGAGAGAAGAGGCACAACAGAGCACTAATAAATTTCTCAAGAATTTAGAGCAGCACAACACAGGTAGGTCTTTTTTTCTATTCAATTAATTAAATATTTGTCTTGTCTTTTGCTCAATTACTATTATAACATCAGTATTTATACAAATCTACATCATCAAGAAGAATTAATCTTTTGCTATTTGTGCTAAATTTTTCGTTGAATGAAAAAAAAAATATGTGAAGGGCCTCGAATGATCTAGTAATATTTATTAGTTACATAGCTATAACGCCCTCAAAATAAACCCATAATATCATACATTTAAGATACAGGAAAGAGATATTATATTACAATCATCAGGGTATTCTTACAAAATGTATTACATATAGACAATAAGAGTAATTGCCTTATGGGCTTACAACTTCCCAAGACAGTACTTGGTTGCAAAGAGAGAGTGTAAACTCTATACAAAGAAAGCCCTTGGCTTGATATACATGTAATACACAAAAAGATAAATAACAACAAATAAAGAGTCTTCAACTCCCAGAACCTCCCAAGCTATGTCCTTGGAGGTGGCATGTCACCTGAACTTGAAAATGATGTCCCTTATAGGGTGAGCCACAGCCCAGTAGAAATATACTAAACCAAATATAAGTAATGACTAAAACAACAGCATTTGATAGATGGTTAACACTTATACACCAAATTATATCACAATACAGTTCCATGACAGTCATGCCCATGTTACAAATCATTTTCCGTTTCTTATTTGACTTTAAGTTTGAAAACAAGACTCAGAACTTGGCCAAACAATTTAATGAGATTATGACTCATCACTAAAATACTTTCGAAATTCATGATGGATACACATTTTGGTGCTGTATCAATAACACATAAAATCACTTCTATACTTCACAAATGATACACATTTTGGTGCTATATCAATATATCATAGAAACACTTCTATACTTCACAAATGATACACATTGTAGTGCTGTATCAATATCAAACAAAAATCCAGTCTAGAGGTCCATCCCCCATCTT
The DNA here is from genome assembly GCA_025200525.1 of Camellia lanceoleosa. Taxonomy (NCBI): domain Eukaryota; kingdom Viridiplantae; phylum Streptophyta; class Magnoliopsida; order Ericales; family Theaceae; genus Camellia; species Camellia lanceoleosa. The sequence continues at coordinate 70,279,357 of CM045764.1, forward strand.
TCAATAAACCGTGGAGTACATCCCTCATCTCCTCCCACACACAAAACAATGTATATAAGCAATTATCATATACAAATTCAATCAATTAATACAAAATTTGATGTATTATACTAACCGCTATATTCGATAGCATACTCAATTGATTAGTTCTAGTTTGTCTAATCATCATGCATTGTCTACAACAATCAAGACTATCCTCCACCGATAGCCCAAAGCAATTATTTCTAAACAGAAAATAAATGCACCAAATGGATAAAATATCAACATTTTGTCTAGGTGAGTGATAAATTATTTCAACTACACCCTTTAATCCCATAATTTTCCAATCCCAATATTCTCAATTCAATTTCTCATACCAAACTAATTAGGGCATTACCCCAAAATTCACATAACAACCCTAAGGTTCCATTTCCATCAATGATCTAACATATAATTCCATTTTCCCAACACATTACATACATAAGGGTTTTAAACGTGAAAACCCCTCTTTTAAAAATTACACAAGGACCCCAAAATTTCTCAAAATTACCCGACAACCCCCAACATATCAAAATGCCAAAACTTAAAGACAAAACTCATAAGATGGAGTAGGATATCCCTACCTCGAAGTTAGAGCTCAAACGAAGAAGAAGACCAAAACCCAACGTGCTCCAAATCCAAAAAATTTCAGATTAAAACGAAGCCCTCAACCCACTCTATCTTTTATACAAAGAACTTAGGATAGAAACTCACTATAGATAGATCAATCCCTAGAGAGAAGACAAGTGTAGAGAGAGAGAGCCGAATTTAGGGTTTGCAAAAGAAAGAAGATGAAAAAGTGAAGTTTTTCCCGCTGCTGCCTACTGATATACAACAGGCTCGCTCGAGCGAAGGATTGGTTGCTCGAGAGACCAGACACAAAGAACCCTCGCTCGAGCGAAGAAAGTCTCGCTCGAGCCAACAATACGAAGCTTCAGGTCTGCAACCCAGAAGCATGCTCGAGCGACAGAATGCTCGCTCGAGCGAAGAAACCCAAAACCTACACCTCGCTCACTCGAGCGAAGGAAAGCTCGCTCGAGCCAAGAAACACAACTCTCAGGTCAAAATGAGACGCAGACGCACGCTTGAGCGCAAGACTTCTCGCTCGAGCCACCAGACACAAAAACTCAACTCTCGCTCGAGTGAAAGAACCTTGGCTCGAGCGAAGGATCTAAAACACAGAGCTTGCTCGAGCGACAAAAGTCTCGCTCGAGCGAAGAACCAAAATTCTGGATAGCAACCATTTGCTCCCAAGCACACCAAACCTGTAACAAACCTGCCCAAACATCCTATAACTAAAATACAAAGTATTAAAGGATGGAAACAAGATATATACAACAACAAGCTCCACGGAACCCAAGTCTGGATACAACAACCGAATGGAGAAAGACCGGGATCGCTATAGTAGTATAGTGATCCCGATTTTTCCTTTCTGTATTTGTTGTATTCCGGACGTTGGTTCTGTGGAGTTAGTGGTTGTATACCTTGTTGTCATCCTTTAATTCCTTATGTTTGAGTTTTATGATGTGTTGGTCTTGTTTCGAGCAGGTGGGTTGAGCCTTGGTCTAAAATCTTGTTGCCAGGTTTTTGGTTGTTCCGCGCGAGCGGGTCGTCTAGCGCTCGAGCGGAGATTGCACACTCCCAGTATTTTCGTGGTCTATAAAACTTCTACAGGTGTGATTTCTACGCTCGAGCGGATTTCCTACGCTCGAGCGGGTCGCGCTCGAGCGGGCTTGTTGGAGCTCGAACGGGTAGTACATTTTTGGTGTAAGTTCTGGGAGGAGGAAATCTACGCTCGAGCGAACTGGTTTTTCGCGCTTGAGCGGATGTACTTTATTCTTGTGTCTTGGCGCTCGAGCATTCCTTAATGCGGTTGAGCAGACCTAGTTTTTTGTTCTTGACGCTCGAGTGTTGTGTTTTCCGCTCGAGCGGGAATGTCGTATAACAGAGACCAGCTGGACATTTTTGAATCATTTTCTACACTTCCTCTCTCTCTCTTACTTTCCCAAAAATGTTTTTGAGAGCCTCTCTCTCTAGAAACTCCCTTCTCTCTAGGGTTTGATCTAGGTAGAGTGTCTCCCGTCCCTTTGGCCTTTGTAAAAGTTGTGTTGATCATCGAGTGCTTCGTTTTGATCCGTGGATCTTGCAGTTTGGAGCATTTTGATTTCCTTCATCTTCTTCCTTGGGCTCCGAAATTTGAGGTAGGGATTTCTACTCACTCTTATGGGTTGTAACCTAGATTATTGAGCATTTGGTTAAATGGTTTGATTTTGGGATCTAGGGTTTCGAAATGTGTAATGGGGGTTTTGTCATTTTGGTTCTTAAATATGTATTTTGGGCTTCAAAATGGTGTTATTGTTGTTGGTTGTTGATTTATGGACCATGGGGCTCTTGTTGGAAAAAGGGGTAGAAAACCCTAAGTTGTAGTATAAATTAATTGATATAATTAATTTGGGGAAAATGTTGTTGTTTGGAATTGAGATGGAAATAATGAAATTGGCTCATTATATTGTAAAATGGTGGAGTTGGATTTATTAATCGCTCACTTTTGAAAACATTGATATTTTATCTGTTAGAGTTTTTATTATCTGTTTAGAAATAATTGTTTGGGCTACCGGTGGAAGGTAGTTTTGATTGTTGTAGACAATGCATGATGATTAGGCAAACTAAAACTAATCAATTGGTTATGTTATAGAGTATGACGGTTGATAGAATACATTAACGTTATGTATTGATTGATTGTGTATATGACCTATGTGTATATACGTTGTGTGTGGGGGGGAGGAGATAGAGGATGTACTCCATAGTTTAGGGGAAGATAGGGGATGGACCTCTAAAATGGATGTTGTTTGGGAGGAGATAGGGGATGGACTCCACTGATACAGCTCATATGCTTGTTAGTTAAAGTATTGATATAGCTCATATACTTATCTATGGAAGTGTTGATATAGCTCATATGCTTATCTATGGAAGTGTTGATATAGCTCATATACTTATCTATGGAAGTGTTGATATAGCTCATATACTTATCTTTGGAAGTGTTGATATAGCTAATATGCTTATTTGTTGAAATGTGGATACAGCTTATATGCCTATCTGTTGAGATGTTGATACAACTAGTATGTTTATCTATTGTAAAACGAGAAGCGTTTGATATGAGTCACTGTCTCATATAAGTGGTTGGCCAGGTTCTGAGCCGTTGATGTAAATTGAGGAAATGATGAGAAATGGAAAATGAAATGAAATATGAACATTGTGGACATGTAATGGAAATGGGTTATGAATTGATTTATGGTAATCGAACATTTATCAATTACTAATGTCTTAGTTACTGCTCATATTGTGTTTAGCATTTCTCTACTGGGCATTGGCTCACCCTATATGGGACATTATTTTCAGGTACAGGTAACATGCCACCTCCAAGGACATAGCTTGGATGATGATGAGAGTTGAGGACTCTTTTTTTTGTTTATTTTGTTTGTATTACATGTATATCAAGCCGAGGGCTTATTTTGTATAGAGTTAGTACTCTTCTTTTGTGTAAACAAGTGTTGACTTGGAAAGCTGTAAGCCTGTAGGGCATTTGCTTTTGTTGTTAACATGTAATACTGTTGTAAGAACTACTCTGATGAATGGAAATGGTTGATTTATTTTATAGCAATGTATGTCTAAAGTGATGGGTTTTATGTATTTTTTGAGGGCGTTACAAGTAGCGATCCCGATTTTCCCTCCAGTTGTTGTTGTATTCCGAACTCGGTTCCGTGGATGTCGGTTGTTGCAAATGTTGCTTTTCCGTCCTTTAATTCTTTGTATTTGAGTTTTAGGATGTATTGGGCAGGTTTGTAACAGGTTGGGTGTGTTTTGAAACAAATGGTTGCTGCCCAGTTTTTGGTGTCTTTGCTCAAGTGAGACTTTTGTCTGTGAAAACCCTATTCTGTATTATGCTAATTGGTCCTTATTATTAATGTGATTATGTGTCTGATATGATTTGGTGTGCTATTTATATGAATATATGTGGTTTTGAATTTCTATCTGTTCGCCCTAGGAATATATGTTCAACTTATTGTTATAAACTGAAAATTGAGGCCTTATCGGCCACAGAAGCCGAAATTGGCTACACCATTGTGATTAGCATAATTTTTAGAGCCTACGGTGAAATTTAATTAAAAATTTATTCGGATCAAATTAATTAGATTAAATTAATGGATTAGTACTCAATTATTTAAATATTAATGAAATGTGTTGAGAGAGGGCTTGTATAAGGGACTCTACTACACTTTTATTACATTTGTTTGAGCTCAAAGCTGAGAATTACTCTAAGGAAAGAGACTGAGGGTCGGCTAGGGAGGGAAAGAGGAGGAATTGTATAGTTTGGCTCAAGATTCATGAGATTTAAAAGCTAGGCTCAAGATTCAACTAGAATTGGTGAAGATTAAAGCTCCTAGGTGAGTAATCAACCCTTAATTCATGGGTTCGAGTTGTGGTTTTGTGAATTGAAGATTAATTGGTGAGTTAGATCATGAATTGAGTTGATTAAGTTGAGATTGAAGTCCATATGTGCATGCATGTAAAGAATTCCTATGAAATTACAAAATCTAGCACGTAATATGTGAATTATGCAAGATTGTGAGTTGAATCATACATGCACGCATGGTTTTAGTTGAACTTCATGAGAATGAACACCATTTGCACCATATTTTTGACATGCATGTTTGATTATTGAAGGTATGGAACTTATGTAAGGTTTGAATGCATGAGCCTTGATCATACAAAGAAATGTTGATTAATTTTTAAGAATTGGACCATGATTTTGAATGATTGGCCTTATGTTGCTTACATCCATATGCTATATAATGTATTTGCAAGTGTTGGACCGAAATCATGAGCTTTGGAAACTTTGAATGTCGAATTTGAGCTCAAGAACAAGTTCTAGAAAACCCAGAATTCTTGAAATCCACTCGAGCGGGGGAACCGCCGCTCGAGCGTAAAATACGAGCTCCAGGACTTTTTGCAGATATGATGTCCGCTCGAGCGGGGAAGTTCACGCTCAAGCGAGGAGCCATGTAGTGAGACTTCCCAATCGAGCGTCCGAATTCACGCTCAAGCGTAGAAATGAAGTAGCCAGAACTTTTGCAGACCTAATGGGTCCGCTCGAGTGGGGAAGTCCACTCTCGAGCGGGGACCTCTATTTCAGAAATTTTGTAAAGACATTCTGTGTTTCGTTTTCCGTTCTCTTTCACTTCTAAGTACTCTTAGGCATGCATTGAGTATTATGAATGAATTAAAAGGTTAAGAAAGGAGCCTAAGAGGGGTGTATAAATTAAGAACGGATTGAATCGTTTGTAACCCATATGTGTTATGTAATGTGTAGGGTCAAGCTCCAGGGCAAATCATCCAGCCGATCACAGTGAGTAATAGCTTAATAAAATATCTGAAATATGCTATTTGTCCAATTGTTTATCTTCCTATAAGTCTGTTAATTTGAATTGTGGACAAATGTTTGCTATACCGAATGAAAGTATGAATGGGCTAAAGGCCAGTTTGACACGAATGAAAGTATGAATGGGCCAAAGGCTGGTTTGACACGAATGAACGAATGAATAGGCCAAAAGCCAGTTTGACATAAAAGAATGATTGGGCCAAAGGCCAGTTTGACATGAATGAAAGAATGAATGGGCCAAAGGCCAGTTTGACATGAACGAATGAATAGGCCAAAGGCCAGTTTGACATAAAAGAATGATTGGGCCAAAGGCTAGTTTGACATAAATGAATGAATGGGCCAAATGCCAGTTTGACATGAATGAAAGAATGGTTGGGCCAGAGTCCAGTCTGATGTGTTTGATGTGTTCGATATTATTCACTAGGCTTTCGCTCACGCTCATTCATGTGTCTATAGGTGAGCCAAGGGAGGTCCAAACCTAGCCCTAGTGAAGTTTGTGTGGAACAACCCAGGTTTTGAAGAGTCAGTCCATACGTCTCACGCATGAGACTTGTCTTCGCCCTTTTGCTATTTTGTTATATTTTGTCATGTTGGCGAGGACTTTGGATTACTTTTGTATATAAGTTTGGTTAGGCTGACTAAGACTTGAATGATCCTGTATGTATAGAACCTTATGTTATTACATGTTCCGACGAGAGTTATTAATGAATACTTTTGCGAAATGTTATGATGTGCATATAAGCACAGCTCTATGGATAAAGTTTTAAATTTTGCTTCCGTTTGGCCCCTTTACTCTGATGATTTATGTCTGGTTTGGTTTGAGGTTGTAGGTAATCTCAGGATTACTGGTCGGTTATGCCCTTAACCCATGGGGGCGGGTTCGGGTCATGACAGAGTGGTATCAAAGCACGAGTTAATAACTCACACACTTGTCCAAATGAGCAATAAGTGTCTAGAAGAAGATCTAGGATGCATTCATGTGATAAGTATGAATCTGAAAGTATCAAGAATACGCTTAAATGTTTTAATATGAACGATTATGTGTTATAAGTTTGTGATTTGCTTGTCTTGCAAATTATAAGAATATGTATGCTCTTCAGTATATGCATACCTGTGAATCTTTTGTATAAAGTATAATGCAAGTCTAATCAGATGGTGAGAACAAGAGGTGATGAGATAGAAGAGTCCTGTACTGCCAGAATGGATAGGATGGAAAGATTGATTCAGGAAATGGCAGAAACCTTGAGACAACAACAAGAGTGGGAACAACAGTGGCAGCAACCACATCCTCCACCTCCGGCACCACCCGTGCCAGATAATCAGAATGATGACCGAATAATAGCTCTCACTAAAGAGTTTAAGAAAATGAAACCACCACAGTTCCATGGGGGACTAGACCCGTTGAAAGCCGAAGCATGGGTCATCGGCATCGAAAAGCTATTTGAAGTGTTCCCTTGTTCGGAGACACAGAAAGTACTTCTAGCCACCTTTATGCTAGAAGATGAGGCAAGAAGATGGTGGATGTTAATGCGTGAGAATCACAAAGATGTTGACTGGACCAAATTTCTGGAAATTTTCTATGATAAGTACTTCCCGCAATGTGTCCGGGACAGGAAAGTATCAGAGTTCATGAAACTTAAACAAGACAGTGTGACTGTAGCTGAGTATGAGGCCAAATTCACAGAATTGGCCAAGTTCGCACCACATGTGATTGATACTGATTATAAGAAAACGTGGCATTTTGAAGGTGGGCTTCGAAGTGACATTTTAGAAAGGGTGAATGTCTTGAAGCTGGAAACCTATATTGGGGTGCTAGACTGGGCCATAATATCAGAAGCTAACATAGCTAGACAGGTTAAGTCAACAACTGATTGGAAAGGCAACAAAAGGCAAGGCTTCTTTGCGAAGAAGAAATTTTTGAAAAAGTAGAACACGGACTCCTCAAGTACTTCGAATTCTTCTCAAGATACATCTCCTATGTGCAATATTTGTAGTAAAAGGCATCGTGAGGTTTGTTACCGTATGTCGGGAGCCTATTTGAAATGTGGTAAACAAGGGCACATGGCCCGAGATTGTAATCAGAACAGTGGGAAGATAACTGCTAGTTCCACTACATCGATCCCAAAATCGAGCAATACTATGAGATCTACTAGCACCAGAGATACCGTGAGGCGAGGGAGAGTTTTGGCACTTGTTCCGGGCGATACACGGAATGCCAACGCAGTTGTCTTAAGTACTATTTCTATATGTAATCAAGATGCTTTTGTGTTAATTGACTCTGGATCAACGCACTCTTTCATAACATGTGCATTTGCATCAGGACTGAGTAGACCTCTAGAATTATTGCCATATCTACTATGTGTGTCTGCTCCATCTGGGAATCTGTATTGTGTGAATTTGTATATCATTTTTGTGACATGCGAATTGGGAATGCTATTTTGTATGTGGATTTGTTGCCCTTGAACTTTAGGCACTTTAATATAATTTTGGGCATGGATTGGTTAACTAAATTGTGCCACCATTGATTGTGTGACAGAACGGGTTGTGTTTAGACCCCCAGAACAGGAAGAAATTGTATTTGTGGGTAACGGGGTAGTACCTCTACCTTGTTTAATATCTGCAATGAAGTCATGTAAACTGATCAGCAAAGGGTGCCAAGGTTATTTGTGTTTTGTGTTGTCTGAACCATCTGTGGATGTTGAATTGAATAGTATCCCTATTGTTAGAGAATTTCCAGATGTGTTTCCAAATGAACTACCAGGGGAATTGGTGGACAGGGAGATAGAGTTTACAATTGAGACTATACCAGTCACCTAGCCTATTTCTTAAACTCCCTATAGAATGGCTACTGCCGAAATGAAAGAATTGAAAGAACAGTTGCAGGACCTACTTGACAAAGGGTTTATCCGACCTAGCACTTCACCATGGGGTGCACCAGTGTTATTTGTTAAAAAGAAATATGGAACTTTACGCTTGTGTATTGACTATCGGGAATTGAATAAGGTAACGATAAAGAATAAATATCTCCTACCCCGTATTGATGACCTGTTTGACCAGTTGCAGGGATCACAAGTGTTTTCCAAGATTAATTTGAGATCCGAGTATCATCAGTTGAAAGTAAAGGCAGAAGATGTTGAGAAAACTGCATTCAAAACGAGGTATGGTCATTTTGAGTTTCTTGTTATGCCATTTGGAGTGACTAATGCTCCGGCAGCATTTATGGACTTAATGAACCGAATTTTTAAAACCTACATTGATGAATTTGTTGTGGTTTTTATTGATGACATTTTGATATACTCCAAGAATAGACTTGAACATGAACATCATTTGAGAACTGTCCTGCAAACACTTAGAGAAAAGAAATTATTTTCTAAACTAAAGAAATGTGAGTTTTGGTTGGATGAAGTTATCTTTTTAGGGCATGTGATCAACAAGGAAGGAATTTCAGTGGATCCACAGAAAATAAAGGCAATTGTGAATTGGCCTACACTGACAAATGTGACAGAAATCCGCAGCTTCATGGGCTTAGCTGGTTATCACAGGAGATTTGTGAAAGACTTTTCAAGGATAGCTACACCTCTTACCCAGTTGACATGCAAGGGGCAATCATTTGAGTGGAACGACAAAAGAGAATCTGTCTTTCATAAACTGAAACGAGACTGACCACTACACCAGTATTGATATTGCCCACAGGTACGAAAAATTTTGTAATTTTCAGTGATGCATCTTATAAAGGTTTAGGTTGTGTATTAATGTAGAACGGAAAGGTTATTGCTTACGCCTCTCTACAGTTGAAACCGCACGACAAGAACTACCCAACACAAGATTTGGAATTGGCCGTAGTTGTTTTTGCTTTGAAAATCTGGCGGCATTATTTGTATGGGGCAAGGTGTGAAGTCTACACGGATCACAAAAGTCTGAAATACTTCTTTACGCAGAAGGAGTTGAACATGCGACAGAGGAGATGGCTTGAACTGATAAAAGACTATGATCTGGAGATTCAGTATCACCCCGGGAAAACTAATACAGTTGTTGATGCCTTGAGCAAAAAATTAACGGGGAATATGGCTTGTTTGCTTACTGAACAGAAAGAGATCTTGCAAGACTTTGAGAAGTCTGAAATTGAAGTGGTAATATGTGAACTGGGCGGATTGAAAGCTACTATTTCAGCCGAACTAGCAATCATTGATGAAATTAAACAGAAACAAAAAGAGGATGAATTCCTCAAGAAAGTGATTGATGAATTTGAGACAAGTCTGAAAGCAGAGTTCAGCATTGAAGGCGAAGTGTTGAGATTTCAGAACCGAGTATGTATTCCAGATATTCCGGAACTAAAGAAAAGGGTTCTAGATGAAGCCCACAAATCAGTGTTTGCTATGCATCCGGGTAACAATAAAATGTATCGAGATTTGAAACAAAGCTATTGGTGGCCTAAAATGAAGAAAGAAATTGCAGGATATGTGTCCAAGTGCCTTCAATGTCAACAAGTTAAAGCTGAACGTCAGAAACCAGGCGGTCTACTTCAACCTCTCCCTATTCCTGAATGGAAGTGAGAGCATGTGACTATAGATTTCGTTGTCGGTCTACCTTGGACTCCTCGAGGTATGGATTCTATTTGGGTTATAGTTGATAGACTGACTAAGTCTGCACATTTTCTACCAGTTAGAACTACATTTAATGCTTATAGACTGGCTACAATATATGTTGATGAGATTGTTCGTTTATACGGAGTTCCGATATCCATTGTGTCGGATAGAGATCCGAAATTTGTATCTAGATTGTGGAAGAGTTTGTAGGAAGCTATGGGGACAGAATTGAGGTTTAGTACTGCATTCCACCCACAGACAGATGGGCAATCAGAACGAACTATATGGACTTTAGAAGACATGATAAGAATGTGTGCCTTGGATTTTCAGGGGAGTTGGGAAGACTACTTGCCACTAGCAGAGTTTGCGTATAATAACAGCTTCCACTCCAGCATCGGTATGGCACCATACGAGGCTTTGTATGGTAGAAGGTGCAGATCACCAATTTGTTGGACAAAATTCAGGGATAGAGCTTTACTTGGGCCCTGAAATTGTGCAAGACACCTCTAAGAAGATTAAAACTATTCAGCAAAGGCTCAAAACCGCTCAGGACCGACAAAAGAATTATGCAGATGTTCGAAAAAGACCTCTCGAGTATGAGGTTGGTGACCATGTATTTATTCGTGTGACTGCGATGAAGGGCCAAGTCAGGTTTGGAAAAAGAGTAAATTGTCTCCCCGTTACATAGGGCCATTTCAAATTCTAGAAAGGCTTGGCCCAGTTGCTTATAGAGTTGCTTTGCCACCGGGATTCGAGCAGATCCATAATGTGTTTCAAGTGTTGATGTTGAGGGGTTATCTTCGAGGCCCATTTCATGTGATCGATTATCACCGGGTAGCTCTTGATGAAAATATGGAGTACGCCGAATGACCGAAACGAATCATTGACTGGCAAGTGAAACAACTGATAAGCAAGTCCATCCCAATGGTGAAAGTGGAATGGAAAAAACACTATGGGACGGATGCCACATGGGAAAAAGATGAGGAAATGAGACTACGCTACCCACATTCCCCGATGAAGGTAAAATAAGTTTGGAGGACCAAACTTCCTAAATGGGGGAAGATTGTGATAACCCTGTTCCGTATTATGCTAATTGGTCCTTATTATGAATGTGATTATGTGTCTGATATGATTTGGTGTGCTATTTATATGAATATATGTGGTTTTGAATTACTATCTATTCGCCACAGGAATATCTGTTCAACTTACAGTTATAAACTGAAAATTGAGGCCCTTTTCGGCCACAAAAGCCGAAATTGACTACGCCATTGTGATTAGCGTAATTTTTAGAGCCTACGGTGAAATTTAATTGAAAATTTATTCGGATCAAATTAATTAGATTAAATTAATGGGTTAGTGGTCAATTATTTAAATATTAATGAAATGTGTTGAGAGAGGGCTTGTATAAGGGACTCTACTACACTTTTATTACATTTGTTTGAGCTCAAAGCTGAGAATTACTCTAAGGAAAGAGACAGAGGGTCGGCTAGGGAGGGAAAGAGGAGGAATTGTATAGTTTGGCTCAAGATTAAGGAGATTTAAAAGCTAGGCTCAAGATTCAACTAGAATTGGTGAAGATTAAAGCTCCTAGGTGAGTAATCAACCCGTAATTCATGAGTTTGAGTTGTGGTTTTGTGAATTGAAGATTAATTGGTGAGTTAGATCATGAATTGAGTTGATTAAGTTGAGATTGAAGTCCATATGTGCATGCATGTAAAGAATTCCTATGAAATTACAAAATCTAGCATGTAATATGTGAATTATGCAAGATTGTGAGTTGAATCATAAATGCAAGCATGGTTTTAGTTGAACTTCATGAGAATGAACACCATTTGCACCATATTTTTGACATGCATGTTTGATTATTGAAGGTATGGAACTTATGTAAGGTTTGAATGCATGAGCCTTGATCATACAAAGAAATGTTGATTAATTTTTAAGAATTGGACCATGATTTTGAATGATTGGCCTCATGTTGCTTACATCCATATGCTATATAATGTATTTGCAAGTGTTGGACCGAAATCATGAGCTTTGGAACCTTTGAATGTCGAATTTGAGCTCAAGAACAAGTTCTAGAAAACCCAGAATTCTTGACATCCACTTGAGCGGGGGAACCGCCGCTCGAGCGTAAAATACGAGCTCCAGGACTTTTTACAGATATGATGTCCGCTCGAGCGGAGAAGTTCACGCTCGAGCAGGGAGCCATGTAGTGAGACTTCCTGATTGAGCGTCCGAATTCACGCTCGAGCGTAGAAATGAAGTAGCCAGAACTTTTGCAGACCTAATGGGTCCGCTCGAGCGGGGACGCCTGTTTCAGAAATTTTGTAAAGACATTATGTGTTTCGTTTTTCGTTCTCTATCACTTCTAAGTACATTTGTCATGCATTGTTGCTAACAATATTGTACTTGTTAAGTTTGCTTTCTTTTCAGGCACGATATTGTATATACGGCTCATTTACCGCCGGTGGAACCGGACGAGTCGCACAGGTATTGTATCTCTCCGCATGAGACGTTTTGAGAATTGCATAATTCTCTTACATCCTTTCTACATTGTAGTGTAGACTGTTGCATGTTAGCTTATAACTATCGCATGTATGCTTTATTACAGCTTTCTTTGCATGATCATAAGTTATGCTCGGCTTCTTGCATTTTCAGTTGCATTTGCCCCCGCCTCTGGTATATCTTATCCTTGGCATGTGTGCCTGTGCATGAACTACGCTGGTTTGATTCCCTAAGGGATACGTAGGCAGCTTGCGAGTTCAACCATTTGCGCTTTATATGTTTGTCCAAGTCTTCGGCCTTGTCAAAAATGGGTCGTCTCTGGGCTTTGACATTCACTCCCGTCATTGTTATGACTTTCGAGTTCTGTCAAAGAGGGGCAACTGTAGACACCCCATTTTTGACCGTCCTCAAGACTTGGACGTCACCGTTGGAACACTCGGTGATTATCCATGTTTGTGTTCATTTGGAGTTCCCGGAGTTCTCGGCTGTGCGAGCCTTGCCTCAGGACCTCCGAACTCGACTGCGTGTGTTTGGTTTTGCACCAAACACTTGTGTTTTGCCTTTGAGAGGCAGGGAATGCCTTCTTAGGCACCCCCACACACCACCGGCTGGGGCTAGAGGCCACCGGCTGGCTGTAGTTGTCACCGGCACTATATTGTGCCGGTCGGCACTATTTTGTGCCGGTCGGCACTATTTTGGGCGAAATGACCAATTTGCCCAGCCGACCACTGTGCACTTGCTTTCTGAGATATTTTCAGACAGCTTTTGAGCTTTTTCTTCCCCTCCATACACGTGTATGGAGGGATGAGCTTGTTTGGAAACTTAACTTGTAAGTTTGGTTGCCTATACAAGAGAACTCTCTTCTCTTGGCTTAGGGTTGGGGACTTCTTGAGAGATTTCAGCCATTTTTAGAGAGAGTAAGCTCTGGTTTAGGTTAGAATTGTTATATCTATCCTATCTCTCTCTTTTCTTGTTTATTTACTACACTAGGTGCTTTAGTTCACACTATTGCACACAAGCACCTAGTGTTACACCTTCTTCTTGGAACTGAGGCTCCAGCAAGTTGTTCTTGAAGTTTTTGGTGGTTTTTGAGCTCAAGGGACCAAGCACAACAACCTTTGTGAAGATAGTCATCAAGGGTAAGAAACTAGTCATTTTTACCCCATTTTTGCATTCCATTTTTACCTAGTTTAGAACTGTTTTTGTGCTTAGTATATAACACATAAAAGTTCTGATTTTTAACCCTCTTTATTGTATATTAAGAGTGCTTTGTGGTTTGGGTAGGTTTGACCACCCTTAGACCTTGAAAAGGGTCACTTTTTGTCCTATTTTGGAGAGATCCGAGATTTTGGTGATAGGATCTCTTCACCACTGAAATCTTGAGGGATTTCAGTGGTGGAGATGGTGCCATAAAGTCCTAGAAAGGAGAGGGCCACCCCCTCTCCTTGATGTCCTTGAAAAGGACAAATTTTGCTTCCTTAAGGAGCTCTATGCTTGAGTGTGTGTTGAGTTTGTTTGACTTGTTTTCTATGCTTATATTATCATGATATAACATGTTTTCAAGTTGGTTTTGGCCTCCTATACATGCTTAGTATAGTTGCCTTGTAATGCCCCTTTTATGCCTTAACATGCCTAGGTTGTTTGCCCTATTTTCTAGCATGTTTTAAGCTTAGATTTGTGAAGCTTGTAAGCTTATTTTGCCATGATTCAGCTCTGACCATAGCTATTTTGGCCAATCTTAGCATGAATTTGGTAGCCTCTTTGTATTTGGCTTGTTGGCCCCAAAAGCATGAATATGTGGTATGCTATTCTAGCTTTGTTTTTGATGGTTGGAACCATCTATCATGCCATTTCAGTCCTTCATACATGCTTGTTTGATTGCCTTGGTGGCCTTGTTAATGCTTTAAGAGCTTGTGTTAAGTGCTCCATGTTTAGGCCTTATTGCATGCCTTAGATTCCATGCTTCCTAGATGCCATCTAGGTGGTCATTTAGGCTTAGTTTTATGTGTTAAAACTTTGTCTTTAAGTGCTTGAATATTGCCATGCATGATTGTGCTAAGTGTGGTTTAATGCCCTATTGACTTGCTTCAAGCCTAGGCCATTTGCATGCTTTGTTTGGAATGCTCTATTTCATGATTTGGCATCATGTTTAACATGAATTTCAGAGCTTTAAATGCATGCTATTAGTCCATGTTTAGCCTCTTTAAGTATGCATGAGAATTGCTTTGGTTTGCCTAAGTCTTGGGCCTTAACACTTGCATATGTGTGTGTGCATTTGGTCTCATTTTCTAGGCATTTTGGCCATCGTTCTTAGGCCTTTTAGGGTTGCCTAATTCATGTCTAAGTCCATTACTCCATTGGATTGCATGCTTGTATTATATGCTTGTTTGTATGCTTGCATAAATACATCATATTGTCCATCTTGCATCCTAGATGACATGCTTAGGATTGCACCACATTAACATGCATACCAATCCTCTTGAAGTGAGTTTGATAGAGGTTTGGTACCCCTTTTGTGCCTATGTGTTTTGCATGCATTTGAAAGTGAAGGTGCATTCTTGGTTCTTAGGGCCATCATGCATGGAAATGCGTGATTGGTGGTCCGGGAATCGAGGCACATGCCCTCTTGAGTCCATATCATGACGAGGGATGTGCTTGGTGCATACATGCTTAGATTTGCATTGCCTTGCCTTTGGTTTCCTCTCTGTCGTTCTGCTTGAGTTCTGCGAGGATAAGGGCCGATCGGCACTCTTTAGTGCCAGCGCCTTGAGCCTCTAATGAAATTCAGAGCCGGTGGCTTCCTCCCTCAGCCGGTGGCCCCCTGCCTCAGCCGGTGATGATCCTCAGTTCTCTGAGAGGCAATCCTGAAGTTTTGGGAATTTTCGGAGAAGGAGAGCAGAGGAAACAGAGGCACACTTGCACGGCAGCGCAGTTCCGAGCGAGTCCCGGGCACACGCGGCAGTCAGCCCTCCTTCCGAGGCATTTATCGCTTAAATAGATTAATTAGTTTATTTATCTAATTTAATTAATTTGTAATATCTAATTAGCTAGAATAGTTAATTATTTATTTGGTTCTGTATTATTATTCGGTCCCTCCGAGTGAGGGCAAAAATGTAATAAGTGTGCGTGAGTGGGTGCATGTCTTCCAACCCCCATTTTTTTCTAACCCTTTTATTTACCTGCTTATGGTAGATTAGGGCATACTTATTTTAGCATACCTTATGCAGCGCATGCGTGCATACATGCATTTGTTTACATGCACCGGGCTCGGTACATCATACAAACTGCATTGCAATTTTCAATTCCAAATTGAATACGTGCATCAAATGAAGTGCATTTCACATGCCATGTTTAGGGTTAGCCGAGCCTGCTCTAGATTACATTTATGCCTGTGCCGCATTAGCCACTTAACATGAACTAGGTCATGCATGTTTGCTAACCAGTTTACTGTTTTGGCACGGAGTACGATGTAAGTTTTTATGGCCTTAGCATATCGCATGCGTGTGAATGTTTACCATGACAGTATGCTTACCATGCGGCTAGTTGCTTACATGATAAACTGTTTGGATGCCTGTGGGTGGAGGTTGGATTACTTGAGTTGGGAATAATCATTGAAATCCGTGTTTTAGCCTACTCGCGAGTAGCAATTTCAAACTGTTTTCCAAACAAGACGGATATGCAATGCTTATTTCCAAATTAGGCGATCTAGTCTATACTTGTTTGCTGTGCGCACAACATAGTAATTCTAGGCTAATAACCGGAATAAGAACGCATAAAGTTTTCAAAAACGGATATCACGGTTAGTAGAGGCCGGTCTTCGGACCGGGCGAAAGGGGGTGCTCATAGCTGACCTTCCCCGATCGTACCCAAGCTCCCGAGCCAAGACCACTTTGGTGATGACGGACCGTATTTCGCACCGAGTCGGGGTTTCCTAAATTTCCCAAAAATAAAATATTTAGGTGGCGACTCAGAATCCGCAAAGCATCCATGTTTGGCACTACTTTTCAAAAATCTGTTTTTCAAACGATTTGCGATTTGGACTCTTTGGTTGATTTAGAACCGACACAAAATCGAGTCCGAATCAGAGCGAAGCCCCATGGCGCGTCTGATTCTGGCGACTTCTGCTGGGATTTTAGAGAGCTTGACTCGAACTCGTGATATCTGTTTTGACTACACTTATGTGTTTCTTTGCATTGCATGTGCATTGGTGCACCTAGGACACCGTGTTGGCCATCTGCTATTCTGGCGGTTTGGGAGGCTTGTCTTGTCAAGGCATGTCCATAAATTTGACCGGTTCTTGCTCTGCCGGCATGGGAACACAAATCCGGTTTTACTGGGCACCCTTGGACCATTCGACCTAGTTGCATAGTCGGAATCCATAGTGACCATTCCAAACTAGGGCCGGGTTGCTCACCCGATATTAGGTTGTTTGAAACATTGCGTGCGTAGTGAAACCCTAGCTCTGACAGAATAGGGGCGAAACCCTACCCTGACATAGGGGTGTATTGGCTTTCATTTTCTTGCTATATGCTTTTAGAGTGTATCTCTGAGAATGCATATACCGGTTTGCAAATTGAATATCCGACCGAAGGCACTAGTATCGATGATTGTTGGGAATCGATTATATCCGTGGGTATCGATTCGATTTTGAGCAGTGAATCTGAAACGATGATCGTGATATAAATCTGTTGTTGCACCCGTGTTTGATCTATGAAATTTGAAATACCGCCTGTTTTCCGTTTGATTCGAGAGATTGATGAGTTGATCGAGCAGTTAGTGTCTTCTCCTCGGCGGGGACCGAACATGATCTGAGAACTTCGGAAGAGATTGTGGTCATGACCGCACGAAGTCAAGGAACCACCCACAAGATGAGGCTCTTTGATATGCCACACCGCCTAGGTCGCCTGCACACCAATCTGGACCCCTCAATTCTACGGGCTCATGAGCCTACTACATTCGAGTTAATGGGGATGATAGGCGAGCTCAGGTCCGTGGCGGATCTCGCTTACGGAATGTCAACCTCGCCACCGATTCGCGCCGTATCTTTGAAATTCGAACCCGAGGCCCCGATCTTTGGGGCGGATTGTGATCGAGCTCAATCGGTGGAGATGACCTCCACCCACATGATGATGTACAGTACCAACCCAAACCTCCCACCAGGCTGAGGCCAGAGGCAAAGACAAAGTGAAGGTGGATGCCGATCCCGTGGAACAAGCTGCGTGGGCGGTCCGAACTTTGGCGGGGAATGAGCAAACAACAGTATCGCGATTGTAACCAAAAGTGTGGATGGCGTTTTCCTATTTACTTGAGGCGATTCGATCAATCAGAGAACCGGGATAGGCCCCGTCATACCAAGAAGGTTCTTTCCACTCCCAGCCTTGCGTCCGGAAAGGATCAGAAACCCAAGGCTGCACCCGCTGACCCGTTCGCTAGTGCATCTAGCAAGAGTCCTCAGATTCCGAAGTACTTGCCCCGGGGGCGCAGGGCCTTCCATCCTCTCTACATGCCTTTGTCTAGGGCACTTCTGATTTTAGCCAAAAAGGGGCATCTCACACCCCTCGATCCTAGGCCGCTCCCCAAACCCCTTCCAGCAGGCCATGATGCCACTCAGTACTGTGCGTACCATCAACAGTCTGGCCACACCACTGATAATTGCTTCCGCCTCCGGCATGAGGTACAGGATTTGATTGATAACAAGGTCATCCTCCCGCCTACCTCGGCTCATCGGTCCTCTGAGTTCTTGGATTGTGAGGACCACGAATCTGAGGACACCGATCTGCGAGTCGTAATTGAGATTCAAGCGCTGCGGGCAATATCTGCAGCTGATTTTGGATCTGGCGTTTGGCGCGCATTTTGAACGCGTGCGATGCTAGTTTTGTAAAACCCGACTTGGGTGTCGAGTCGATCTTTTGATTTGTCTTGAGTCTGTCTCATTGTTTTGAGTCGATCCTTTTTGTAAGGGTGCATCTAATTGTAATGAGTCAGTTCCTCTTTTGTATAAGAATACTAGGTGACTTCGGGGTTGTTGCCTCAAGCACTGTTTTGTTTTGTAATTATTTCTTTTTGCTCTTTTTTTTTTTTTTTTTTTTTTTTTTTTTTTTTTTTTTTGGGTCTACCTCTGCCGTGGAGCCAGTTTACATCTAGGAAACCCGAATGAAACAGCCGCGGCTATCATGATCCCATGCTATTTATGATTGGGCTAGTTGTGCCAGAGAATTCGAATGGGGTGACAGTGCATTCCGCCTGCTCTTTTGTGCCTTAAAAATTATTGTTTTGACCTAAGTTTTTCAAAAACCTTTTTCGAACACTGCGGTGATAAAAACAAAGAGGGAGGAATTCCTCGGGATTTGCAAAACTTTGAATCAACTGAGAGAAAGAGAGGCGTGCTAAGCCCTTAATGAATGAAATCATGCTTGTCGGCGTGAGTACTGAGAAGGACCCTAGCTTTGATCCAGATTGGTCCTACATCGCTTGTCTTGTGTGACGATTTGTCGCTCTCTTAAAAACTTCCAAAACATTTTGCGCGGTCTTGCGAAGACATGTGTGGAATCACTCTTGAGATTGTGCAGCCTAGGATCGCTCTCAGCCTCGAGGCTCGACCCCTCATTTTCAAACCTTGGACCAGTATCCAGAATGTTCAAAAGATAGCTACCAATGCGACGCCTGTGTGGCCCAGTTCAAAGCAGCCCTCGAGCAAGAGGCATCAGAGTCCGATCAGGAAGATCAAAATCCCACCAAGCAAAGCTCGAGAAGCAACCGTGATGGGCCTTTTTGCAAATCAGCACAATAGCCGTTCTCCCAGATACAGAGAGGCTTCAATCTCAAAACCATTTGACATGGGCTTGCTACACTTTTACCCTTTGAGAGGCTCGCTGGGCCGAAAACCCGGAAGGGCAACCCAGGCAAAAGTTAGAGCAAAAGAAAGATATAAAAATGCAAAAAGAAAGAGAAAAAAAGATGAAAAAGAAAAAAAGAGAAAGAGAAAACCACAAAAGAAAAGACAATGCAAAAGAAAAGAAAAAGAATGAGAAAAAGAGAGAGAAAAAAAGCTCGCAAGGTCGAAAACCCGCATTGGGCACCTTGGCAAAAATTAGAGCCTAAAAAAAGCGAAGGTTAAAATACCCGAGTGTACCTTAACCGGAACTACGTAAGGCTTGATTCCCATGTTTGGGATACGTAGGCAACTTCATCCTGAAGTCCATTGCAACTTCCATAGCGTCTCGAGGCCATGTCATGGTTTTGATCACTCGTGCCTCCTCCGAATCCAATGTCTTGATTGCGATGTCCGAACGCGTGATTAACTTTCTCTTGAAGCCAAACCACCAACACCTTCCAGGTGACTGTGTCCACATATTGATTCAAGCCGTCTTCGACTCCTCCGTGTCCGGGGATCCGACCGTCGTCAACTAAGACTGGCTTACAACATGCCGCGGCATCATCCAAACAAGGGGCAACTTTCCGTTGCCCTCCATTGCCGTAAATTGCCCTGAGCTACCGTTCAAACCAGGGGCAACTTTCCGTTGCCTCCCTTCCCCCTTCAAGCAAGGGGCAATTTTCCATTGCCTCCGATCCGAGGTTGCGCATCTCGAGGGTAAGTTCTACGCTCGTTGAGCATTGATTGTCTACAAAAACGGTTTTTGAAAAGTTTTACCGAGGTTGACTTATTTTCTCGAAAACTGTTTCGCTTTCAAAATAAGACCATGTTTGGACCCAACAAAAGGAGAATTTTCAGTGCTTACAGCCTGACTTGCATGATTTCAAATCAAAAATCATATAAGTGCGTTAATCTAACTCTCATTTTGGTCAGAACTGTTTTAGAAAACACAACAAAAATGGTCAAAATGACGAACTAGGGGGCACGATTGAGTCAGGTCCTCTGTCTCCCCCCATTAACCTGATGGCCCGAGAGGCACTCTATTCGCCAGAAGGAATAGCCGCGAGCTAACAGCGTTGGATGTGAATCCGCAACTTCCTATTCATCTGTCATTCACCTCGGGGAGGGATGCAAAATGAGAGAATAAAGAATAGAGAGGAGTAAGTTGAGAGAAAAGTGAGAGAAGGGTTTTGAGAGAAAAAAAACCGAGCCAGAGGGTCGAGTGATGTGAGAATCACACCGTCGAAGGGTGGGAAACCTACCCGGAGGCAGCTCTTCGAAATTTCAGGTCCACGTCTGTGTGTCGTGTCTTTTGCTTTGTCGGTCTCAATTTTGGAGTTGAGTCTTTTCCAAGTGTGTCTTGTCGTGTTAGGTCGTGCGCCTTTTGTTTCTTCGATTGAGTCTGTCTCGTCGTGTTATGTGGGAGGCTCGATACCCCGGTTGGGAACCCATCCTCTTCCGAAAGGCAGTTGCTCGTGCTCAGAATGCTGTGCCGTTCTCTACATCCGTGCAAAGCAAGAAAAGGAAAGGGAAGATTTGAGGCATCCGAGGGCGTGTCAACCGCAACCGTATCAGTTTTGTGATCCGTCTTGTCAGATTGGGTTATTCATTTAAGGTTTCTTTGTGGGCGAGAATGAACCGTATTTGGGTTATGGGTTGTATCTTGAGATCAATCCCGATGAAGTATGGGCTGTATGTTCAGATTGAGCAATGGTTTGTATGAGCTGTTTTACTGCTTAATTGGTTGGTTATTTGATTATCACAGTGCAAGTGTTCAATCGTCAGATACAAATCAATATCATTTACATTTGAGGTGTAGTATGATGCAATGCGATGCAAAGTATGAAATGTGCGGTATCTGTGAGATATCTGAGATATAACACTCTTTTAGACAAAAAGTGTGGTTAATATATAATCTTTTCCAGTACATAGTTTTGGAAAGCAAAAACCTGCCTGCGGCAGTACATAGTACTCTATCTACCAAAAAGAGAAAAGTACAAGAAAAGAAATAAGAATAAAAAAAGCAGCAAAAATCATCATCATCAGCAATAGGCCTCATGCCTAAGGATCAGTCCTCGCCCTCTTCCTGGGCAGAAGCACAAAAGCGTCGTCGGAGCCATCACTGTCGGAGCCCGAACCCGAGCTACCCCCAGTCTCCTCATAAATGACTCGATCCCGCCTCCGACTCCCCATCTCCTGGGCCGGAGCTCGTGAGCTTCTCCCACATGACCACGTCCCCTGCAGTGCGAGGAAGATCCTGCCATCCGGTAGAGGCAGGAGGCCCATTTGGGCAGTGTCACCCTTTGGAGGGATCGGGAAAGGAGGTGAAAATACAAAGAACAAACACATCGGCGTGAGCAAGTCTGAGAATCTGATGTATGAGTACGGTGTGTGAATGCCGTGGCGGTTAGCGATCTGAAATCACGATGTATGAGTCTGATTGTGTGAATCTGCCGTGAGCGGTTTAGCGATGCGAAATGCGATGTATGAGTACGATATGTGAATCGTGAAAGCTTTATGCGAAAGCAGTATGATTCGAGGCGTAATCGATAAAACATACCGGCAAGCCGTGGCGACAAAGCGTCGAAGTCATTGCGGCATCGGCGAGGAGGCATTGACTCCTGATGGCGGGTATACTCGGAGGAGGTGCGCAAAAGTATTAAATATATCGATACGTGGGATATCTGAATGAACTAAAATGAGAAGACAATGCAAGATCTTGAAATAAAGTGATACATACGGAGGCAACTCGGGAATGCCGCCAACTCGTGACCGGGGAGGAAGCAAAGGGATCTGGTAGGTCTCCCGCTCTCTGCCCCTATAAGTCAACATAGTAGGCAAAGCGGGCGGCCAAGTCCCTCGTCCTCTGCACCCCCTCACCCACGAGCCCGAGCCCTCTGTGATGGCCCGCTCACTGCTCTGTCTCTGCCCGGCCCGGCGCCACAGTCTCCTTTGGATCGGCTCGGGAGCCCAGCTCGAGGCCGCATCAAGAAGGTCCGGACGTGCTCGGAGTAGTCGCCCTCGCCCTGTGAGCATCCACATCTATGGCCCGACCAAGAGTGTAGTCCTCCATCTGCTGCACGAAAATCTCTCTCGGTGTCCCTCATGTGCTCGGGAGGTGGATCGGAACTATCTGCTCGGCAATCCAGTCCCAAGAAGCGCTCACCCAGTACCAGGCCAGGCCGGGCCCTCGAGAATTCGATGGCCTTGAGGTCTCGATGGCGCGGCATACTGTCTCGTATCACCGTGGGAGTGGAGCCCAAGGCGCGGATGACTGAAATGAAATACGATTGATTATCTCGATACGAGGAATATCGTGTAAGCGAAGCTTCAAAGCGGACTATAAGTAAAACATACCTCGGGGGGTGATGGTGTCAAAAGCAGCGGTAGAATTTGAAAGTGTCGGGGTCTCCGGACACATCGCCCGTCAACGGCGAAGAAGGGGCGACGGAGGGTCTCGTCTCTGCCTTGCTCGATCTGGGAAGTAGGCATACACCCACGGTACCAAAAGCGACGTCGAACGACTATCGGATAAGCGAGTCTGAATAAAGCGAAATATGAGCCGTGTGTTGTGTATTGTGTTGGCGGGGTGTCTGATGTGAGCGGTGTATACGATCGATGCTCAAAGTATGGGTGTGCCGTGTACATACGATATCTGAACAACGGTGTGTCACGATGTCTGAAATCTGAAAAGAAATGAGCGAAATAAGCGAAGAAGACATACCTCGGGCTCGATAGCCCCGAGCAACTGCCCGCTGCCACGGGAGACGGAGCTCATATAGCCGTAAAGGGTGGCCAAAGCCGCACCACCCCAGTCATACTGCACAATCCGTCGGACGTCCACCGGTCTTGAGGAGGCGAAGAGGCGCAGTGTTCCGGTCGGCGAATAGGGTGGTCCCTAGCAAAACATGAGGAAGCGCGTGCATACCTCTCGGACCTCACTGGGTCGCCAGACGCGTCCACCGGCATGGTCCACTTTTCAGCGCACCTCAAACCGGGAATAGCGGGCGAACCACAGGCGAACAAGCGGCGGTGCCTCGCCGAACAAGTAAACTGGCGGCGATCCCTCGTCCATATGCGTGTCGAAGGATCGGATCACCCACCCGATGCGAGCATCGAGAAGTCGAGGGTCATCGTCATGTCCCCGGTCCGATAGATGAAAAGAATCGGTGGTGTCCACCACCTCTCTGCGGGCGGCAAGAAGAGGTCTGCAAGTGGAAGTCCGAAAGCCCTCTGCGAAGGTACGGCGGCCCGATCCACAATCTGACTACGGCGTCAGGCGGTGGGCGTACCAGTCGCGAGCGGTAATGTTCCCATACCCGCGGAGAGTATGGACGTCCCCCTGTAGCCAAGAAATTGCAAAGCCATATGAAGATATGCAGTTGGTATAAATCTAGTATGCGTGCAGATTATCTTTAAAATTCAAAACAAAAACCGGGTGCCGGTGTGCTTATAGTAAACTACAAACCCGTGGTGCGTCAGTGAGTTTTAGATCCTCCAGTGAAAACTCGGTGCATGTGTGCACATTTTGATTCAAGCGGATATCGGGTTTGATGTCTTGAGGTAGGCTCTGACTGTGATGTATCGATGTGTTTGTGAAGGTTAGCATGCGGTCACGGTGCATATGGGCACATTTTCGATTCAGCGGATATCGGGTTTGACTTACGGTGTGTGGGCTACGGTCTGTGATATGTCAGTGCTCCTATGAGAATCGGTGTAAATAACGTGTGTGCGTGCTTTTCAACGTTCAAATAAGAGCCAGGTCTCGGTATATTTCAGTAAACTACGACGTGTGATGTGTCCGCGTGTTGGTGTAGTTTTGTGCAAATCTAGCATGCGTGCGAGTTTTCAGAATCAAATAAGCGCCGAGTGTCGGCGAATTGGTAGTGCAATGTGTGCCGTGTGTTTGGGTGATTCAGACTAGTGCAGTGTGTGCGCATGTGCGTCGGTCCTAGACAGGTATCAGTTACGAAGTTGTCTACAATCAACTTCTGATGCGATTACATCGAACTAAGCAGTTAATGGGTTCAGTTAGCTACGGCAGTTGACAGGAAATCCTACATTGCAGAAAATAAAAGACGGGAATGTTACCTCGGCGGCGCCAGAAGACAAATGAGTGGCCGGCTCGCGCAGCAGAAGCTCTGGGTCCAAAACTCTGTCGAAGCCGCGAAAATGGCGAAGTCCGTCGGGTGGTAGCACGTGGATGGCCGGATCGAATGGGCGCTCGCTCAATGGGAGGAGCTCGACCCCGGGGTCCATCTCATGGTCCGGGGGAGTCCCGACATGTGGAACCTCATCTGCCATGGTAGTGGTAGCGAGAAAATGGCCGGAAAATGAAAAATGGGCGAATCTGAAAAAGTCAACCGAGAAAGTCAACCCCGGAGAGGTCGGAAATGGCGGAAGGGTCGGAATGTGAAAAGACGAAGAATGAAGAGAAAATCGAGGGAACAAGTCGAAAAGGCAAAAATAGCGAAAGGAATACCGAAATGGAGAAATGTTAGGTTCAAAGTGTTCAAAGCGAAGGTATTCGCGAATCGGACGACGAAAATGACGTAAACGCGAGAAAATCGAGGATCGAGGTCGAAAATACTCTAGAGAGAGCAAAGATTTTTGGCGGAAGTGAAGAAAATAGGGTTTGGAACCCTATTTTATAAAACGAGCAAAATGGCAAAAGCGCCCCGATCGGTCATTTTGGCGGTCGGCACTATTTTTGTGCGGTCGGCACATTTTTGTGCCGATAGATGAGTTCATGCAGCGGTGATAGCCGGTGATCACCCACCCAAACGGTGGTGTTCCCAAGGCCATTTTAGGCAAATTGAGGAGTTTTGGGTCTTCATAGCTCAAGAAAGTGCAATAAAGTGCATCCCGATGCTCAACCGCCTCCGTTTGACTTGACCCGTCTCTCTTGTGCGTGGCACTCAAATTCAAGCAGAGATTGTATCCTTTTGTATCCTTTGTCATTTCAGAGATTCAAAGTTGCCCGTGTCGTTCGCCCATCCATCGCATTTTGCCGTGTCGTATCACGCCATCTTACTGCGTCCTTGCGACTTACACCATTTTGCATTATCATATGGCATGCGTGTCATACGGCCTCATTTTGCATTTCATCTTGAGTCCCGTGAGGTGTGCTACCTCACGCGCTTCGTTTTGCATTTCATGCCCCACACGGGTCCGGTGGGACCGAAAACACGCACGGTCCGGCGGGACCCAAAAACACGCATGGTCCAGGAGACCTTAAATCCTCGGGAGGTGCAAGACCTCCGGTGCACTAAGGTGTACCTCGTCACATTCATTTCACATTTCATTGCATCTCGAGGCACGTACACCTCGTTTTGCACTTCATTTTCCATCAAATGAGGTACGTATGCCTCATTTCACACTTCATTGCATCTCAAGGCACGTATGCCTCGTTTTGCACTTTATTTTCCATCTTTTGAGGCACGCAAGTCTCATGCACGTCTCATTTGCATTACATGCACTTGAGTCTTGTAACGATTGCCCCCGGTCGGCGGGACCGAAATCTGTATGAGTCAGCGAGACCTAAAACACGCACGGTCTAGGAGACCTTAAATCCTTGGGAGGTGCAAGACCTTCGGTGCACTAAGTTGCCCCTCATTGCATTTGGCATGCATTTCATAGCGCCGTTTGGCGCACACCCTCATTGCACTTCATTTTCCATCCTTTGAGGCACGTGTACCTCATTGCACTCCATTTTCCATCTTTTGGAACACGCATGGTCCAGGAGACCTTAAATCCTCGGGAGGTGAAAGACCTCCGGTGCATTAAGATGTGCACCTCATTGCATTTGGCATGCATTCCATCGCATTGTTTAGCGCACCTCATCGGTTGCCCCCCTAGGTCCGACGAGACCTTAAACCCGCTCATTTGCATTATCATGCATCTCAAAGCCGCGCATTGGCGCGCATTTCAAAAAAAAACATGCATTGTCATGCATACATTATACATCCCGGTCTAGGAGACCTTAAATCCTCTGAAGGTGCAATTCCTTTGGTGTTTGTCGTGCCCGAACGACTTTCGGTGGTCTGGTAAAGCCACCTGTCTGTGCTTGCGGTGAGTTCCTAGGAGACCAATGGGGACGGTGAAAACTAGAGTTTGAATGGCTTGTGCCTAAAACGCAAAGGTTCGGAATTTCCGAGACTAAAGTCTGGTTTAAATACCCAGGGGGATGTACCCTCGGCTTGAAATCTGTATGGAAGCCCCATAGGTTGAGGCGGCGTGTTTACGCCTCGATTCTGGATACTGAACCAACCTAGTATATCACCCCGTTGGTAGAATAGGGAAAACTGCAATCGCAGCCATTGCATCACATTGCATTTATCATGCATTTCATTGTAAATACTATTGCATATGTCATGCACTTTCAAAAATTCAAAAAAAAAAAAACATGCATTCCATGCATCATCAATACTATTGCATATGTCATGCATCGTCATGCATTTTCAAAACAAACCATGCATATGTCATGCATCATCCTCGTAGTATAGTGCATATGTCATGCACTTCTGTAAATATCCATTTCTATTGCATTATAGCTTGCATGCATTCCACTGCATCATCCCATCTATGGCTCGCGCCTTTCCTTGTTGAGCTTGGTCTGGTATGTGCCCTTACTTTTCACGTCGAAGCACAGTTCTGTATGCAGAAGTTCTGTGTTAGACATGGTTTGTATGCGTACATGTCTTTCCTAGGCAAAATACGGTTTGGCCCGCGTGCCATATCCATTGTATCTCTTCCATCGCATGCATACCACTGCATCATCTTCCATCCTTGGCTTGCGCCTCTCCAAGTTGAGCTTGGTCTGGTATGTGCCCATATTTTTCGTGTCAAAACACAGTCGTCGAGCTTTTGTGTCCGAGCTTTGAGGGTAGCGGCACCGCTTCTGTGTTAGACATGGTTTGTATGCGTACATGCCTTTCCTAGGCAAAATACGGTTTGGCCCGCATGCCATATCCATTTGTATCCATTTCCATTACATTGTAGTGTAATTGTTGCATCCGGCATTCGGATCATTATTCTTTCCTCAGCGGGTCGTTTCCCCACTTATGTCAATCCACCCAATACTTGTTCTCATCCGTGCGT
The DNA here is from genome assembly GCA_025200525.1 of Camellia lanceoleosa. Taxonomy (NCBI): domain Eukaryota; kingdom Viridiplantae; phylum Streptophyta; class Magnoliopsida; order Ericales; family Theaceae; genus Camellia; species Camellia lanceoleosa. The sequence goes on from CM045764.1 coordinate 70,306,880, forward strand.
ATTACTCATAGATCAGACATCGTTCTATGGGACCGCGGACTTGTCACTTCCATCAAACTACCTGACATTTGTGTGGTTTCGAACCGCTCATGATTGGATCATGATTCAATTGCATTGCATATTTACATTGCATATTATTTGCATTGTTTATATTTGTTTTTTTAGTTTTGCATATCATTTGCATTACATTTAGTTTCAATTGCATATCATCGCACTTTTCGTGCACTTCATTGCATTTGTCATGCATTGTTGCTAACAATATTGTACTTGTTAAGTTTGCTTTCTTTTCAGGCACGATATTGTATGTACGGCTCATTTACCGCCGGTGGAACCGGACGACCAGTGTATTGTATCTCTCCGCGTGAGACGTTTTGAGAATTGCATAATTCTCTTACATCCTTTCTACATTGTAGTGTAGACTGTTGCATGTTAGCTTATAACTATCGCATGTATGCTTTATTACAGCTTTCTTTGCATGATCATAAGTTATGCTCGGCTTCTTGCATTTTCAGTTGCATTTTGCCCCTGCCTACGGGCGCATATCTTATCCTTGGCATGTGTGCCTGTGCATGAACTCTGTTGGTTTGATTCCTAAGGGATACGTGGGCGACTTCGAGTTCAACCATTTGCGCTTTATATGTTTGTCCAAGTCTTGACCTTGTCAAAATGGGTCGTCTCTGGGCTTTGACATTCACTCCGTCATTGTTATGACTTTCGAGTTACATCAAGAGAGGGCAATCAGAGACACCCCATTTTTGACCGTCCTCAAGACTTGGGCGTCACCGCTGGAACACTCGGTGATTATCCATGTTTGTATTCATTTGGAGTTCGGAGTTCTCGGCATGCGAGCCTTGCCTCGGGACCTCCGAACTTCATTGCGTGTGTTTGGTTTTGCACCAAACACTTGTGTTTGCCTTTGAGGGAATGCCTTAGGCACCCCCACACACCATTTGGGGCTAGAGGCCACCGGCTGGCTGTAGTTCTCACCGGCACTATATTGTGCCGGTCGGCACTATTTTGTGCCGGTCGGCACTATTTTGGGCGAAATGACCAATTTGCCCAACCGACCACTGTGCACTTGCTTTCTGAGATATTTTCAGACAGCTTTTGAGCTTTTTCTTCCCCTCCATACACGTGTATGGAGGGATGAGCTTGTTTGGAAACTTAACTTGTAAGTTTGGTTGCCTATACAAGAGAACTCTCTTCTCTTGGCTTAGGGTTGGGGACTTCTTGAGAGATTTCAGCCATTTTTAGAGAGAGTAAGCTCTGGTTTAGGTTAGAATTGTTATATCTATCCTATCTCTCTCTTTTCTTGTTTATTTACTACACTAGGTGCTTTAGTTCACACTATTGCACACAAGCACCTAGTGTTACACCTTCTTCTTGGGCGAGGCTCCAGCAAGTTGTTCTTGAAGTTTTTGGTGGTTTTTGAGCTCAAGGGACCAAGCACAACAACCTTTGTGAAGATAGTCATCAAGGGTAAGAAACTAGTCATTTTTACCCCATTTTTGCATTCTATTTTTACCTAGTTTAGAACTGTTTTTGTGCTTAGTATATAACACATAAAAGTTCTGATTTTTAACCCTCTTTATTGTATATTAAGAGTGCTTTGTGGTTTGGGTAGGTTTGACCACCCTTAGACCTTGAAAAGGGTCACTTTTTGTCCTATTTTGGAGAGATCCGAGATTTTGGTGATAGGATCTCTTCACCACTGAAATCTTGAGGGATTTCAGTGGTGGAGATGGTGCCATAAAGTCCTAGAAAGGAGAGGGCCACCCCTCCTTGATGTCCTTGAAAAGGACAAATTTTGCTTCCTTAAGGAGCTCTATGCTTGAGTGTGTGTTGAGTTTGTTTGACTTGTTTTCTATGCTTATATTATCATGATATAACATGTTTTCAAGTTGGTTTTGGCCTCCTATACATGCTTAGTATAGTTGCCTTGTAATGCCCCTTTTATGCCTTAACATGCCTAGGTTGTTTGCCCTATTTTCTAGCATGTTTTAAGCTTAGATTTGTGAAGCTTGTAAGCTTATTTTGCCATGATTCAGCTCGACCATAGCTATTTTGGCCAATCTTAGCATGAATTTGGTAGCCTCTTTGTATTTGGCTTGTTGGCCCCAAAAGCATGAATATGTGGTATGCTATTCTAGCTTTGTTTTTGATGGTTGGAACCATCTATCATGCCATTCAGTCCTTCATACATGCTTGTTTGATTGCCTTGGTGGCCTTGTTAATGCTTTAAGAGCTTGTGTTAAGTGCTCCATGTTTAGGCCTTATTGCATGCCTTAGATTCCATGCTTCCTAGATGCCATCTAGGTGGTCATTTAGGCTTAGTTTTATGTGTTAAAACTTTGTCTTTAAGTGCTTGAATATTGCCATGCATGATTGTGCTAAGTGTGGTTTAATGCCCTATTGACTTGCTTCAAGCCTAGGCCATTTGCATGCTTTGTTTGGAATGCTCTATTTCATGATTTGGCATCATGTTTAACATGAATTTCAGAGCTTTAAATGCATGCTATTAGTCCATGTTTAGCCTCTTTAAGTATGCATGAGAATTGCTTTGGTTTGCCTAAGTCTTGGGCCTTAACACTTGCATATGTGTGTGTGCATTTGGTCTCATTTTCTAGGCATTTTGGCCACTGTTCTTAGGCCTTTTAGGGTTGCCTAATTCATGTCTAAGTCCATTACTCCATTGGATTGCATGCTTGTATTATATGCTTGTTTGTATGCTTGCATAAATACATCATATTGTCCATCTTGCATCCTAGATGACATGCTTAGGATTGCACCACATTAACATGCATACCAATCCTCTTGAAGTGAGTTTGATAGAGGTTTGGTACCCCTTTTGTGCCTATGTGTTTTGCATGCATTTGAAAGTGAAGGTGCATTCTTGGTTCTTAGGGCCATCATGCATGGAAATGCGTGATTGGTGGTCCGGGAATCGAGGCACATGCCCTCTTGAGTCCATATCATGACGAGGGATGTGCTTGGTGCATACATGCTTAGATTTGCATTGCCTTGCCTTTGGTTTCCTCTGCTGCTGTCAGTTGCAGGTTCTGCAGGGATAAAGGGCCGATCGGCACTCTTTAGTGCCGGCCGACTGCCTCTTGGCAGCCGATAATGAAATTCAGAGCCGGTGGCTTCCTCCCTCAGCCGGTGGCCCCCTGCCTCAGCCGGTGATGATCCTCAGTTCTCTGAGAGGCAATCCTGAAGTTTTGGGAATTTTCGGAGAAGGAGAGCAGAGGAAACAGAGGCACACTTGCACGGCCTGATTAAATGCGAGCCCGAACACAGTCCCGCACACGCGGCCTCCTTCCGAGGCATTTATCGCTTAAATAGATTAATTAGTTTATTTATCTAATTTAATTAATTTGTAATATCTAATTAGCTAGAATTGTTAATTATTTATTTGGTTCTATTATTATTCGTCCCTCGGTGAGGGCAAAAATGTAATAAGTGTGCGTGAGTGGGTGCATGTCTTCCAACCCCCATTTTTTTCTAACCCTTTTATTTACCTGCTTATGGTAGATTAGGGCATACTTATTTTAGCATACCTTATGCAGCGCATGCGTGCATACATGCATTTGTTTACATGCACCGGGCTCGGTACATCATACAAACTGCATTGCAATTTTCAATTCCAAATTGAATACGTGCATCAAATGAAGTGCATTTCACATGCCATGTTTAGGGTTAGCGAGCCCTCTAGATTACATTTATGCATGCCGCATTAGCCACTTAACATGAACTAGGTCATGCATGTTTGCTAACCGTTCTTGTTTTGGTACGGAGTCTGATGTAAGTTTTATGGCCTTAGCATATCGCATGCGTGTGAATGTTTACCATGATAAAGATGCTTACCATGCGGCTAGTTGCTTACATGATAAACTGTTTGGATGCCTGTGGGTGGAGGTTGGATTACTTGAGTTGGGAATAATCATTGAAATCCGGGTTTTAGCCTACTCGCGAGTAGCAATTTCTTTCAAGCTGCTTCCAAACAAGACGGATATGCAATGCTTATTTCCAAATTAGGCGATCTAGTCTATACTTGTTTTTGTCGCACAACATAGTAATTCTAGGCTAATAACCGAATAAGAACGCATAAAGTTTTCAAAACGGATATCACGGTTAGTAGAGGCGGTCTTGCGACCGGGCGAAAGGGGGTGCTCATAGCTGACCTTCCCCGATCGTACCCAAGCTCCCGAGCCAAGACCACTTTGGTGATGACGGACACGTGGCCTTCGGCACCGAGTCAGGGTTTCCTAAATTTCCCAAAAATAAAATATTTAGGTGGCGACTCTGTAATCTGGCAAAGCAGTCCATGTTTGGCACTACTTTTTCAAAAATCTGTTTTCTCAAACGATTTGCCGGATTTGGACTCTTTGGTTCAGATTTAGAACCGACACAAAATCGAGTCCGAACTGTAGAGCGAAGCCCCCGCGGGCGCGTCTACACCATGGGAGTGGGTTTGAACCATGACAGAGTGGTATCAGAGCACGAGTTAATAACTCACACACTTGTCCAAATGAGCAATAAGCATCTAGAAGATGATCTAGGATGCATTCATGTGATAAGTATGAATCTGAAAGTATCAAGAATACGCTTAAATGTTTTAATATGAACGATTATGTGTTATAAGTTTGTGATTTGCTTGTTTTGAAAATTATATGAATGCGTATGCTCTTCAGTACATGCATACCTGTGAATCTTTTGTATAAAGTATAATGCAAGTCTAATCAGATGGTGAGAACAAGAGGTGATGAGATAGAAGAGTCCTCTACTGCCAGAATGGATAGGATGGAAAGATTGATTCAGGAAATGGCAGAAACCTTGAGGCAACAACAAGAGTGGCAGCAACCACATCCTCCACCTCCACCTCCGGCACCACCCGTGCCAGATAATCAGAATGATGACCGAATAATAGCTCTCACCAAAGAGTTTAAAAAAATGAAACCACCACAGTTCCATAGGGGACTAGACCCGTTGAAAGCTGAAGCATGGGTCCTCGGCATCAAAAAGCTATTTGAAGTGTTCCCTTGTTCGGAGACACAAAAAGTACTTCTAGCCACTTTATGCTAGAAGATGAGGCAAGAAGATGGTGGATGTTAATGCGTGAGAATCACAAAGATGTTGACTGGACCAAATTTCTGGAAATTTTCTATGATAAGTCCTTCCCGCAATGTGTCCGGGACAGGAAAGTATCAGAGTTCATGAAACTTAAACAAGACAGTATGACTGTAGCTGAGTATGAGGCCAAATTCACTGAATTGGCCAGGTTCACACCACATGTGATTGATACTGATTATAAGAAAGCGTGGCATTTTGAAGGTGGGCTTCGAAGCGACATTTTAGAAAGGGTGAATGTCTTGAAGCTGGAAACCTATATTGGGGTGCTAGACCGGGCCATAATATCAGAAGCTAACATAGCTAGACAAGTTAAGTCAACAACCGACTGGAAAGGCAACAAGAGGCAAGGCTTCTTTGCGAAGAAGAAATTTTTGAAAAAGCAGAACACGGGCTCCTCAAGTACTTTGAATTCTTCCCGAGATACATCTCCTATGTGCAATATTTGTAGTAAAAGGCATCGTGGGGTTTGTTACCGTGTGTTGGGAGCCTGTTTTAAATGTGGTAAACAAGGGCACATGGCCCGAGATTGTAATTAGAACAGTGGGAAGATAGCTGCTAGTTCCACTGCATCGATCCCAAAACCGGGAAATACTATGAGATCTACTACCACCGGAGATACCGTGAGGCAAGGGAGAGTTTTTGCGCTTGTTTCGGGCGATACACGGAATGCCAATGCAATTGTCTCAAGTACTATTTCTACATGTAATCAAGATGCTTTTGTGTTAATTGACTCTAGATCAACGCACTCTTTTGTAACATGTGCATTTGCATCTGGACTGAGTAGACCTCTAGAATTATTGCCATATCTACTATGTGTGTCTGCTCCATCTGGGGAATCTGTATTGTGTGAATTGGTATATCGTTTTTGTGACATGCGAATTGGGAATGCTATTTTGTATGTGGATTTGTTGCCCTTGAACTTTAGGCACTTTAATATAATTTTGGGCATGGATTGGTTAACTAAATACTGTGCCACCATTGATTGTGTGACAAAACGAGTTGTGTTTAGACCACCAGAACATGAAGAAATTGTATTTATGGGTAACGGGGTAGTACCTCCACCTTATTTAATATCTGCAATGAAGGCACGTAAACTGATCAGCAAAGGGTGCCAGGGTTATTTGTGTTATGTGTTGTCTGAGCCATCTGTGGATGTTGAATTGAATAGTATCCCTATTGTTAGAGAATTTCCAGATATGTTTCCAAATGAACTACTAGGGGAATTGGTGGACAGGGAGATAAAGTTTACAATTGAGACTATGCCAGGCACCCAGCCTATTGTAGACAGTCCCGCGGGGAACCATGCTACAGCTCGGACTCGATTTGTGTCACGGTTCGTAATCTGAACCAAAGAGTCCAAATCTGGCAAATCGTTTTGAGAAAACAGATTTTTGAAAAGAAGTGCCAAACATGGACTGCTTTGCCAGATACAGAGTCGCCACCTAAATATTTTTTAGTGGGGAAATTTAGGAAACCCTGACTCGGTGCCAAAGGCCACGTGTCCGTCATCACCAAAGTTGCCTCGGCTCGGGAGCTTGGGTACGATTGGGGAAGGTCAGCTATGAGCACCCCTCTCTCGCCCGATCAAAGATCGGCCTCTACTAACCGCGATATCTTGTTTTGAAAACGTTATGTGCTCTTATTCCAGTTATTAGCCTAGAATTACTATGTTATGCGTACAGCAAACAAGTATAGACTAGATCACCTAATTTGGAATAAAACATTGCATATCCGTTTGTTTGGAAAACGCTTTGGAATTTGCTACTCGCAAGTAGACTAAAATACGGATTTCAACGAGTTGTCCCAACTCAAACAATCCAACCTTCACCCACAGGCATTGAGGCAGTTAATCAAATAAACATCTAGCCTCATGGTAAGGATGCTGTCATGATAGCATTCACACACATGCGACATGCTAAAGCATAAAAGCTTACCTAGTACTCCAAGCCAAAACAGAAGCTAGTTAGCAATCAATGCATGATCGTAGCTCATGTTAAAATGGCTAATGCAACACATACAAAATGCAATTAGGGTAGGCTTGGCTAATCCTAAACATGGCATGTGAAATGCTACAAATAACACATATTCAATTTGGGAATTGAAGTACAATGCGGTTTGCATGATGTACTGAGCCCTGATGCATGTAAAACAAATGAATGGATGCACGCATGCATTGCATAAGGTATGCTAATTTAAATATGCCCTAATCTACCATCATAAGCAGGTAAATAAAAGGGAGGAAAGACGTGGGGTTGGAAGACATGCACACACTCACACACACTTATTATACAATTGCGTCCTTACACGGAGGGACCAAATAAATATTACAGTCTGAATAATAAATACATTAATTATTACAGAATTTCTAATTAATTGACAGAATGAATGCCAATAAGAAGAAAGGTGGCCACAACCCCCGCCTCGAGCTGCGCGAATGATGCATGCTCGAACCCGTCTCGTCCGGAAAGCCCGTACCATACCATTGTTGCCTCTGTTTTCACTGCCTTGCTTTTCTGAAAATTACCAAAGTTCTGGAACAGGTTCCTTGCACACTGTAGAATACCATCGGCTGGAGAAAATACCCACCGGCCATACATAATTTCCATCGGCTGCTTATGGAGTTATCGGCCATTCACCAATGGCCGGTCGGCACTTAATGTTGCCGGTTGGCAGAAACTTCCTGCAGAAGACAGTTTTGACAGCAACAGAGGACAGGCAGTATATGGCATGGGATTTCAAGCACATGTGAGCATGGTCATGTTCCCCATCATGTGTTGAACTCAGGGAAACATGACCCTCGATCCTCGAGCCATCAATTGTGCATGACAGCCTAAGAGATCAAGCTTGCCATTTGATATGAAAATGCATGCAACACACAAATGAGAACCAAGACCCTATCATGTCCAAGTCAAGGGCCTAGGTGACCAAGGGTTGAGATGTGTTTTGTCACTTGAAGTACAAACACCCCTCATCCCTCATACTTGGTTTGACACCCCAAACCAAGCAATGCAATGCATGTTATGCAAATATGGCTCAAAATGTAACACGATTCTAAGATGCAAAATATGTCAAATGCCATGCAACTAACATGGCAAGTATGCAATGCTAGGCATGCAAGGTGCAAATGCAATGCAAACATGGACGATTTAAGCAATAGGATCATCATGTTACAACACCTAATGAAGCAATCATGCAACAAATATGAGACAAGCATGCAATGGCGGGCTTAAACCATAAAGGGGCAGACCTCAATACACCCCAAAACAGTGGCAGAGAGTGCCCAAAATGGTGGACAAACACTCATGCCAATATGCAAGCCAATGGGCCTAAAGCTAAGGCACAAAAGGGAGCACTTTGCTTCCACTAACATGACCACTCATTGCATGATTTAGACAAGCAAGAACAGGATCCTAGCATGCAAAAATGGGCTCCAAAACTCACTGATATGACAGCTCAAGCGGCTCCAATGAGATGCATACATCAAGGCTCATTTCTAGGCATAAAAGGGCACATCCTCAAAGCATGAAAGAGGTCACATATGCAAACATACAAACATGATTAATGGACTGAAATACGATCCTAAATGATGCCAAATCATGAGGATGGTCTAAGCTAAGCATGCTAGAGGCCAATATACTCAAGGCTTACAAGCCAAAACACAAAGAGATGACACCAAACATGGCAAGCATGGTAAACAGAGATGGCCAACAGGCCTTAAACATGGTAAAATAATGCCAATACCTTCACGAAATTAGGCTAACACGTGCAAGAATCATGGCCTAAACACAAGATGCATTTCTATGCCAAATAGAGGAATGCAAAGCAAGTATGTTAAGCATGCAAAAAGGCACAAATCCGACCAAAAACAGAGATAACATGTGACCTAAAGACACCCAAGAACCTCTGAAATAAGGCCAAAATCAATCAAGCATGCATGTTGCCCTTTTAGCCAAAAGGCAAGGAAATGAGGCAATGAAGGGAGAAGGGTGTCCCTCCCCTATACAAGACTTCAAACCACCTTCCTTACCACTGAAAAATCACTGGTTTTCAGTGGTGAGAAGACTAAAACACTCAAGCAAACAAAGCCTCACAAAGAAAGTACCAAAAAGGCCAAATAAGGCCTAAGAGGGTGAGTTTGAAATCAAACCACAAAACACCCTTAATGAGAGTTCTTAAGCATGAAAATATAAGCTTTTTTTATGTTATGCACAAAGCCTAAATCAGCAAGCAAGACAGATAAAAACTAGTGCAAGTTTGGGGAAACTAAAGCAAAGTGATTACCTTTGAAGAACACCTCAAGAACAGTCAATGCAGCCCTTCTCTTTTGATCAAAATCAGTCCAAAAGCTCAAGAATCAACCCTCAAAGCCTCTCAATCTCGGAGTAAGGTGTAATGGTGTGTGTATTAGTGCAAAAATAAGGTAAAAATGCAGTTTTGGGCTTTCAAACACACACTATGGATGAGAGAGAGGGAGATATAGAGAGAGAGGGTGATATATAAGATATATATATGTATTCTCTGATTCTTTGATCAGAATTTTCCAACCCTATAGACAAAGGAGAGGAAGGATGACTTATATAGGCAAAAAAAAAAAGGATTCTAAGCTTCTCCAAGAAGCTAAATCAAAAGGGGCAAAGGGTGCAAAGGGCTCTTGGCTTCTTGGAGAAGCTAAGACAGCTGGCCAAGCTTCTCCAAGAAGCTTAGCCAAAGGGTGCAAGCTTCTAGAAGGAAAGGGGGTCAAGAGTGCAAAGGGGTCATCCCCGTGCATGGGGAGTGGTGATGGTGCATTCCAGCTAGCACAGCTGGCATGCACCATACCTGAGGGGTGCAAAGGGTGCAGGTCGGCTGGCAAAAGAGGTCGTCAGCCACAACAAAGTGCCGATCGGCAAAAGATAGTGCCGACCGGCCATTGGTTTTAAGAAAACACTGCCGGTGGCACCCACAAACGGCCGATGATGGGTGGGGGCAGCCGGTGGAGTGTAGGGATGGCCAACAAGCCATTCCCTGCTCTCCAAGGCAAAAACACAAGTGTTTGGTGCCAAAACCAAACACGGAACAGTCAAGTTCGGAGATTCTGAAGCAAGGTGTGTAGCCGAGACCTCCAGGAACCCCCAAACGAACACAAACATGGATGATCACCGGGTGTTCAAACAGTGATGTCCAAGTCTTGAGGACGGTCAAAAATGGGGTGTCTACAGTTGCCCCTCTTTGACAGAACTCGAAAGTCATAACAATGACGAGAGTGAATATCAAAGCCCAGAGACGACCCATTTTTGACAAGGCCGAAGACTTAGACAAACATGCAAGACAAACAAGGTATGCGCCCGAAGGCAGGGGCAAACTGCAAGACAATGCACGAAGCCGAGCATAACTTATGATCATGCAAAAAAAAGCTATAACAAAGCACACATGCGACAGTTTTAAGCTAGCACACACCAAACTACAGTACAATGCAGAAAGGATGTAAGAGAATTATGCAATTCTCGATACGTCTCACGCGGAGGATACAATACCTGTCTGGTTCGTCTGGTTCCACCAGCTACAAATGAACCGTACATACAATATCAGACCTGTAAAGAAAGCGACTTAACAGGTATGGTTTTATTAATGACATGCAGATAATGTAATTGACAATGTGTGACAACACAAACTAAATGGGAGGTATGACCATGCCGTGAAGGTACGATCACATGTACGTAAAGGATGCGGTCCACGCAAGCGAGGAACAAGAGTATATGTATGCGGTCCACGCAAGCGATGAAATAATCATAGTCATGCAGTCTACGCAAGTGATGAATTTGATTATAAAGATGCGGTCTACGCAAAAAAAAAAAAAAAAACATACGGTCTACGCAAGTAAAACGTGCGGTCTACGCAAGTAATGGATTTGATTACAAACATGCGGTCTACGCAAGCAAAACATGCGGTCTACGCAAACAAAACATGCGGTCTACGCAAGTAATGATATTGATTACAAACACGCGGTCTACGCAAGTAAAACATGCGGTCTACGCCAGTAATGATAAAACATGCGGTCTACGCAAGCAAAGCATGCGGTCTACACAAGTAATGAGAAAACATGCGGTCTCATAAGTAAACATCACGGTCTCATAAAAGATAAAACATGCGTCTCGCATAAGTAAAGCATGCGGTCTACGCAAGTAATGAGAAAACATGCGGTCTACGCAAGTAGAGCATGCGGTCTACGCAAGTAATGAGAAGACATGCGGTCTATGCAAGTAGAGCATGCGGTCTACGCAAGTAATGAGAAAACATGCGGTCTACGCAAGTAGAGCATGCGGTCTACGCAAGTAATGAGAAGACATGCGGTCTACGCAAGTAGAGCATGCGGTCTACGCAAGTAAAGATAAAACATGCGGTCTACGTAAGTAAAGCATGCGGTCTACGCAAGTAAAGATAAAACATGCGGTCTACGCAAGTAGAGCATGCGGTCTACGCAAGTAATGAGAAGACATGCGGTCTACGCAAGTAGAGCATGCGGTCTACGCAAGTAATGAGAAAACATGCGGTCTACGCAAGTAGAGCATGCGGTCTACGCAAGTAAAGCATATAAGAAAAGAACTTGAATTCATGTAAGTAAAACATGCGGTCTACGCAGGCAATGTGTATAGACACTCGAGGCGTGTAATGCAAAGCACTGTAACACCATACAATTGAAGCATGTTGTGGAGCTCACAAGATGCAAAAGGATACGGGAAGGGATGTTCCTCGCATATACGGAGCGTCGCTCAAAAAGATATGGCCTAAGGTCAACTCGAAGGCCTACTAATGTTTTAAAAGTGCGCTTCTTTGCACTATCTTGAATAATGAAGGTGCCAAACCATGTAGTTGACCCTGAATGAGGGCGCAGATGGTGCATCGACTGCAAGGGGAGGGGTTACTAGTGTCCATCCCGATACTCTGTTGCCCTACTCTTCCTCTTTATTTTTCTTTTTTTACTGGTAGTTCAAGCACATTGCACTGCCTCAGGCAGGTTTGTTTATCATCGTTTTTCAAAACTGTGTATTTCTTTGCAAAACACATGACGGAAATGAAATTGCTATTTGATTCAAAAGATGTTACATTTGCACATTCTATACATCGCATCGCAAGGCATCACATAACAATGTGAATGATACTGAAATTCATTTGAAATTTAAGCATCGCATCGTAATAATCAGGTAGCGAACCGACTTACAACTCGATAAGCAAAAACGAGGAAACTTGGTAAGCTAACTAAGTGCGAGAACAACTCGATAAGCAACACGAAGACTTAAAGAGAGTGAAATACAACTCGATAAACAAATGTACAACAACTCGATAAGCAAATGGGCGCGGCCCCGCAAGAATTGATCACTGGAGGGCATTGGAAATGGTAGGATTCCCCAACCTCTGAGCATAAACAACTCAGGGAACCAAAGGGAAGACCACCGGCCCCATGGAAAGGCCACCGGCCATGAGAAGACTCCACCGGCCAACAGTCATGGCCGGTCGGCACTATATTTGGCCGGCCGGCCAAAAATGGAAGGAACCAGCAGCATGCTGACACTTGTCCTCCATTCAATCTTATCTCCTACAAAAGGCCCCAGCTTCATAGTTTTTCTCATTTCAACACTGATTTACTCCAAATGGAAGAATTTCTTGCTCAAAATCTTGCAGCTTGGATTAACGACTTGGATGGCTCGGAAAAGCTAAATTTCCGAGGTTTCGGCATAAACGCACTATTCACTTTGGGTCGTACCCCACTGCACTTTCCGTTTCTCCATGCCGCGGCAAGGTTTTGGAATCCGGTGACGCATGTTTTCAGCTTTGGCGGGCAAGAGATATGTCCCACCTTTGAAGATTTTCAAGTCTTAATGGAGTCTGAGCGCAATGAAGAAATCCTACCCCAACCCCGTTTTGGCCATGCCCAAGCCTTAGGACAAATGTGTGGGTTCTCCGTGCCTGATGCTCGATTTTTGATTTGTGACGGAATGCTGGATATTCTGAGTTTGGTTTGTCATTTTTCTGACATCGGTGACCGCAGCAACCGTCGTTGGCAAGGTTTTCGGCAACACGCACTTTGTTTGTGTATGCTATCTCATTTCTTATTTGCCTCGGGTTCTGGAGGATCTAGTGTCCGATTGATTGAAGTTACCCAAGGTTTGAAAGAGGGTAAGAGTTGCAATATCATGACTCTGGCTGAGAAGTTGACGGGTTTGGATGCTTTCTATCGACGCGAAGCACCCAAATTTGCGGGGAGTCCACTACTGCTGCAGGTAAAGTTTCTCAACCAATCTCTCATATGTATTGCTCACGTCACTCGGCTCTCAAGCTTGGTTTTCTCACAAAACCCTTTTCTTACTTTTCCCTCATCGTACATCTCTCTATTCTTCATTCTCTCATTTTTCATCCTTTCCCAGATATGGTTGATGGACAAGTTGCAGGTTGTAGACTCTTGCCCAACATACTCAGCCCGTGGCTACTTCTTCAGGCAACGCCTAGTCGATGCCCTCGATGAGGGTTGGTGGTTCGACTGGATGTGTAGCTTGTCTGCGGATCGCATTGCTTGGCGATGTCCTTGGCTCAATCTACCGGCAATGAGCTATAGTATGACTCGCCAACCTGGGATTCAGCTGATTGGCTTGACTCACTGTGTCTTCTATTTTCCATTCCGGATCCGTCGTCAATTCGGTCATGACCAGACTTGTCCACCAGAAGAGATAGAGTACCCAGCCGCATTCCCGATCCGAGGCGCACAGCTTGCCCGATATGCTACAGCATGGAGAACTAGAGAGCTCCTGGCCCCCGCTCCCATTTTCAATTGCACTTTGTCTGATGAGTGTTGGGATTGGCTCAATGAAGAGGCGCAGAATGGGCCTAGATTGGTATCAGAGACTTCGACCAACTCTGGGAGGGGGCACAGGGGCACCTGACTTGACTATGCCCCGGGTTCATTGCTTTATCAGAACTTTCAAGTTTTCTTTATGATTGTAATAAAAAGCAACTTCACTTGTATGCAAGAGCAGGAGAACTCTGTATTGAAATCAATGAATTTGAAGATTGTGGTACTGAAAATTTTCCGCTTTGGTCCAAAAATGGTCTTAGTCGTAAAAAGATTAATTTGAACAAAGTCAACTTTTATTAAAACTTTTCAAAACCATTTTCGATATGGATCGGTGAACATGCACGAAATTTGTCCTTTGAGATGTACAATCCTGAATCCCGACAATGGAAAGTTGCCCTAGTCTGAATAATCTGAAGACCACTGCAACAGCGGAAAGTTGCCCTTAGTCTGTGTTGCAGGAGATCATGATGAATGCTGATGGACAAAGATGACTGAGATGATCAAATGGACAAAGTTGATCGGGGAAAAGTTTGTGGCTGAACTTCAGGATGAAGCTGCCTACGTATCCCAAAGATGGGAATCAAGCCTCACGTAGTAGTTCGGCTTAGGTTCGCTCGAGTATTTTCACTCTCCTTTTACGCCCTAACTTTTGCCAAGGCCGCCCTTTGCGGGTTTTCAACCTTGCGAGCTCAGTTTTTTCTATTTTTTAATTTTTTGTGCTCTAATTTTTGCCTAGGTCGCCGTTTCGGGTTTTCGGCCTAACGAGCCTCTCAGGGGTAATATTTCTTCAACTTGTCCATGTTGATCGGTTGTGAGAACTCCAGGCCATCTAGGTCTATCAGAACCACAGCTCCACCCGACCAAATAGCTTTGATGATGTAGGGACCAGTCCAATTGGGTCTGAACTTGCCCCTGGGGTCATGGATGGGAGCTTGGTTGTCTTTGAGCACCAAATCTCCTTCTTTTAGGTTCCTGGACTTAACCTTCTTGTTGAAAGCTTGGGCGATTCTGCGCTGATAACCCTGAACATGATACAGTGCTTTCAGTCTTTTCTCATCGAAGAGCATGAGTTCCTCAAACTTGCTCTGCTGCCAATCTGCTTCGGCTATCTGGCACTCAGCCAATACTCGTAATGACGGAACCTCGATCTCAATAGGTAGGACGGCCTCCATCCCATAGACTAATGAGTATGGGGTAGCCCCAGTAGAAGTTCTAATCGAAGTCCGGTAGCCCCACAGAGCGAACGGCAACTTATCTGGCCAATCCCGGTAGGTTTCTACCATCTTCTGTAATATATGTTTAATGTTTTTGTTGGCGGCCTCAACTGCTCCGTTGGTCTGCGGCCGGTATGTGGAAGACTTATGAAAAGCCACATTGTACTTCTCCAACAAATCAATCACCTCCTTCTTGAAGTGGGAACCATTATCTAAAATAATCTCGTTCGGGACCCCATAGCGACAGATAATGTTATTCCTGATAAACTTCGCGACATGTGAAGCCTTCAATACCGCATAAGATTGGGCCTCAACCCACTTTGTAAAATAATCTATCGCGACGAGGATGAACTCATGCCCATTCGACCCCTTCGGAGTAACAGCCCCAATCACGTCGATTCCCCATACTGAGAATGGCCATGGCGAAGTCATGTTGTATAGCTTTGACGGCGGGATGTTCATGCGGTTTGCATGGATCTGGCATTTATGGCATCGTCAAACAAAGCCAATACAATCCTCCTCCATGGTGGACCAATAATAACCTGTCGAGGATCTTGGTGCGGCATTACCCCATTTATATGTGCACCACATTCTCCTCCATGGATGGCCTCCATCGACGCCGACTCCTCCGCTTCTACACGGCTTGTGCATTCCCGGATGACCTCTCTTGTATGCAGTTTACCTCCGAGATGATGAACTCAACGACCATTCTCCTGATTGCCCTTTTATCTTTGGCATTTGCCCCTGGTGGATACGTCTCCTTCTCCAAGTAGTTCCATATGTCATAATACCAGGGGTTCTCATCCTGAGCTTCATCTATGGCAGATATCGACTCATATGCCGGCACAAACTTCTGGTCAATGATGATCGGACGCATCCGGACTCCGGACGGGATGTCTATCATGGAAGATAGAGTTGCTAGTGAATCTGCGAACCTGTTGTTCTCTCTTACTAGATGAGTGAAGTTCAGCTTTTCAAACCGAGGAATTAACAAATCCAAGGTCTGGTGGTAAATTATCATTTTCTCTTGTTTGACCTTCCAATCTCCTTTTGCTTGAGATACAACAAGGTTAGAGTCCCTTATAACGTCCAATCGTTTTGCCCCTAATTCTGAGCCGCTTCTAAGCCGGCAATACATGCCTCGTATTCCGCTTCGTTGTTTGAGACCTTGAACTGGAGCTTGAATGCTAAAGGGATACGGGAATTGTCGGGCGCTATCAGCAACACTCCTATCCCATACCCATATTGGTTTGACGCTCCGTCAAAGTACATTGTCCAAGTTTCGTCTTCGATATACAAAATGGCTTCATCTGGGAATAGATACTCAACTGCTTCATCCCCTTCAACCGGGTGGTCGGCAAGGAACTCCGCTACTGCTCTCCCTTTCACGGACTTGCGCGTCACATACTTTAGATCAAATTCGGAAAGCAACTGACCAGCGAGCTAGCCTACCCGTAAGTGCGGTTTCTCGAAAAGATATTTGATAGGATCGAGTCATGAAACCAAAGATTACGGAGTGAGCTAACAGTAGTGCCATGCTTCTGTAGCCCATACCAAAGCTAAGGAAGCTTTCTCCAACGGAGTGTAGCGGGTCTCGTAATCCTACATCTTCTTCCTATAATAGTAGATGGCTCTCTCGCCCGTATCCACTGATTCTTGTACGAGCATCTGACCCATTGTAGTCTCGATTCTGAAAGGTACAATATCAACGGTTTCCCTGGCTCCGGTGGTGACAACACGGGTGGGTTTTGTAAATATTCTTTGATCTGCTCAAAAGTTGCTTGACATCGGCCGTCCCATTGGAATTTCTTTTCTTTCTTCAGGAGACCAAAAAGTGGTTCACAAGTTAAGGTTAATTTTGAAATAAACCGTCTTATGAATTGCACTTTACCCAGAAAGCCTCGCACCTCTTTTTCGGTCATTGGTGGTGGCATTTCTAAGATGGCCTTGATTTTGGAAGGGTCGACTTCGATGCCCCTCTGCGTAATCAGAAACCCTAGCATTTTTCCCGCTGTAACACCGAATGTGCATTTCTGAGGATTCAACCGCAGCCGAAATTCTCTGATACTTTGGAAAAACTTTTGCAAGGCGGTGTAGTGACCTTCCCTTTCTTTGGATTTGACAATCATGTCGTCCACGTACACCTCAACCTCTTTATGGATCATATCATGCAATATTGTGGTCGCTGCCCGTTGATAAGTAGCCCCAGCATTCTTCAACCCAAATGGCATACTCTGTAGCAGTATGTACCCCACGGGGTGGTGAATGCAGTCTTCTCCCGGTCTTCGGGTGCCATTACTATCTGATTATAGCCTGAGAAGCCGTCCATAAATGAAAGCAAAGCGTGCCCCGCTGTGAAATCTACCAACTCATCAATGTGTGGCAAGGGAAAGTCGTCCTTCGGACTAGCTCTGTTCAGATCCCTGAAGTCTACACATACCCAAATTCTGCCATCCTTCTTCGGTACTGGAAGAATGTTGGCCAACCAAGTCGGGTATTCGAATACCAGCAGGAAGCCTGCATTGATTTTCTTGGTGACCTCTTCCTTGATTTTAATGGCCCAATCAGGGCGGATCCTCCTGAGTTTCTATTTGACAGGTCGGGCCTTGAGATCGAGAGGATCGGTCTTTACAATCTCGTGATCGATTCGGGCATGTCTTCGTAGGACCACGCGAAAACATCTTTGAAATCTTTTAATAAAGCGACTAAGCGCTCGCGTTCCTCTGAAGACAACGTGGACCCGATCTGGACCAGCCGCGGGTCCTTCTCAGTACCAACATTCACTGTAATGATTTCATCAACTAAAGGTTTGACAAACCTTTCTTGCTCTTGTTCAATTAAACGTTGTAAAACCGGAGGAATTTCGTCCTCGTCGTTTTCATCAAAATTTTGAAAGTCCTGATTTAAGCAATAAATCAAAGGCACAAAAAAGTACTCGGAAACCACATTCATATCATTCTCAATATGTACTTCCAAACCGTCCGATTCTTACATATAACAGACTCAAAAGAAAAAAAAGACGACTGACAGATCGTGGCATCCTGTTATCACCCCCAAGAATACCGGACTCAGACTCAGTTGAGTTGGAACCTAATTCCGACTCAAAAGATTCGGAGGAATCAGATTCCGGCTCACTACCTGACCCGATGCTGCTAAATAAAAATCCCTCCTCGTACTGCCAAACAAGAGAGGATGCGATAGATGCATCCAAAATAGTCGATGGTGGGCCCGCAGCCGTTTCATTCCCGATCATGGACACCGAGAAGTTATCCTCCAAGCACAACTGGTCGATCGAAGGATCTAAAAGTAGACATGCCAGTGCTACCCCCATTTCAAGTTCGGTGTCCTCAGACTCCACTTCCCTATTCCGTTCAACCTCAACTGTTGGGTGCATGCGCTCTTCAAGAACATCATCCCGAATCAGAGGTCAAAGAAAATCTCGAACCACATGCACGCTTCCTCTCTGCGTTCAACCACGGCTCTGGGAAACCACAGAATGGAAAATCCTCCCCCTCCCGGACGAAGCGTCCGTTTAGGGTACCCTGGATGGGCCGGTGCATCAACTCAAAGGGCTTCCCTATCTGTTTCACCCTGGCTCTCCCAGCCATCTCCTTTCCTTTTCTTACCCAATCCTCCTTGGTGGGCAGATAACCCAAGCCAAAGGCATGGGGGTTGTGTGGCACTTCGGCTAATGCTGCGATGCCCTTGTGGCCGCTCTTTCGTAATCCCATCCCGGGGATATGTTGGAGTTTGTTCATGAGATAGACTGCTTGGGCACTGACATATATCCCCTCATTAGTAGTCATGATGTTCTGTACAACCCGAGCCTCGGCTAGGGTAAATCCTGATATGAACACATCCTCCATGCCATGCTCAATTTCTAGAACAGGCGTGGATACCTCCGGTGGCGGATGGATTGATGAATTCCCAAAAACAATGGCTACTCCCTTCCCATAGGGGTATTTCACCATT
The DNA here is from genome assembly GCA_025200525.1 of Camellia lanceoleosa. Lineage (NCBI taxonomy): Eukaryota > Viridiplantae > Streptophyta > Magnoliopsida > Ericales > Theaceae > Camellia > Camellia lanceoleosa. The sequence continues at coordinate 70,326,023 of CM045764.1, forward strand.
TGATGCAAAGTGGATGACATCGCCTTCACCTGATGCAGCCACGGCCGCCCTAAAAGCAAGTTGAAAGTTGCAGGCACCTCTAAGACATGGAAATCTATCTCATCTTTGTCCCCAACTTTAGTCCTGAACTTTAACTGCTCCCATCACTTCCCTACTTGTATTGTCATATGCTGGATGACTTGGGCATTGGTACAAAATCCGCGACTTTCAAGCCGATTACAAGCCCGTCCTTGCGGGCGAGCGTTGATGGCGGATCCGGTATCGACGAGAACCACCGGTATCCATTTATTCTTACATTCCACAGAAATGTAGAGGGGCTTGTTATGATCTACCCCCTCGGGTGGCAATTCCTTGTCGGAAAAAGTCAGCGTCGAGGTAGCTCTCCCCGGAAAGACTAATCCCACCAGCTGCTCTGGCGTGGTTTCTATTGAAAGCTTTGCTTTGTCCATGGCTGATAAGACACTGCCTATGCACCATGACGCCATGAGCAATCCCAGGATGGAGATGTCTGCTTGTATCTTTTTATTTGTTTAGTCTGACCTCCTCCTCAAGTTGCTTCTCCTTTTGCTTCTCAGCTTCTCTATCCTTCCCCAAGGCCTCTGGTTGATCTAGGTGTGGAGGTTTGAAATACCTCCCACTCCGCGTCATATGGTCGACCTCTCCAAGGTACCAGGTGTTATCGGGTTGGTTGTTTCCCCAATCTTCATCTGTGTGGGCAAGACACAAGTCCTCATCTTCCCACCACATTCCATCGCCAATGACAAACATCTGTCCTCTGGTATGGTCGTTCTTGTACTCATGACACCTTCCATCCGGATGCTCATGGCATTCTCGGTTCAGGCACACGCAGCTTTTGATCCCCATATGGGCCTTTGCCTTCCTAATTCTCTTAGAGTCTTCGAATTTCTCCTGTTCTAGGTGTGTCAATGCAACCGACTGTTCAGTTATTCCCGTATTCGAAATGCTCCAATCCCGAGCGAAATTCTTGACACCGGCGCTCTCCGGTGATACACTCTGTTCTTCGACCTTTCCGGCTGTCGCTGACATTCTTGCCCCTGTCGGGCACCGGTCTAGCTGAAACCCTTCTACCACATCTGGTTGATCATCTAACCATCCCGTAGCCTCTGTCGACTCCTCATAATCATACCAGCTAACTGCCACGTCCCCTGGGTCTTGGTCACTGTAAAACAGGAGATTGGCAAGGTCTTCCCCCACAGCCGTCAAATCATCTGTTCCCTGCCCCAGACTGTCTCCTTGGATCACACACAGCTCTCCCTCTGCTGGTAGTTTCATATATGGCCTATCCTGGCCTATTGGTGAAATGTAGTCATCCGGACTATATGTCTTCTCAATGCAACTTCCAGATTCCGCAGACTCTGGCTCAACAATCCTCTTTTCCTTTGGGACCTCCTCTCTCCTGTCTTCGGTAGTCATCACCGTTGGTTTAGGTTGGGTTATGGAGATGTTCGTCATGTACAAATCAGTGCAATCGGGAAGGAACACCTCCAGCTTAGGCAGGTGGGAAGGTGTGATATAGATACTAAGATCGTAGGACACGACCCCCGTATGGATGAAATTGAGTCTTTTGGGTGGTGGAGCTTGGTTATGTGTGGAGAGAGGGTTTGTAGTAACATTGGGCTTCTCGGGCGGCAGAATCACCCCATTGTCGATGAGATCTTGAATCTCATGACGTAATCGGAAGCACAGATCAGTGTCATGACCGTGCTGTTGGTGAAACGCGCAATACTTGGCTGGGTTGTGAGTAGAGGGAAGTCTTTCTGGCAAGGGCCGCGGCTCTAGGGGCTTCAAGTGCCCTTTTCTGATTAGCACCCCTAGAGCTTTAGACAGGGGCATATAAAGTGGAGCGAAGGTTCTGGTATTTTTGGGTGGGTATTTGGCTATTGGTGGGTTGCTTCCGGACGCATCGGAGAATGGTGCAGCTGCTGTGGTTCTCGGAGGAGGGTTGGTGGTGACCATGCTCACTTCGGAGGCTCTTGTAGTTGCAGTGCCGCTCGGGCCCGCATTAGTGTTGCGGTTGAAAGTCCTTCGGGGTTGCTTCCAATCGTTATCAATTAGACCTTGCTTCAAGGCATCCTCAATCTGCACCCCCATTTCATGCAGGTCAGAAAAGGTAGGAAAGGGGAGTACAATCATCTTTTGCATCAACTTCAGCTGAAGATTGCGCACAATCATCTGAATTTGACCTTTGTCTGTAGGCCTCAAGGTCATCATCGAAGCCTTGGCCCTCCATCTGGTTACAAATTCTGAGAAACTCTCTTTAGGTTCCTGTCTTGTTGTCTCGAGATCACGGGTTGTAATCTCGATTTGTGTATTGTATGAGTACTGCGCAATGAATGCCTCAGCCATCTCGTCCCAGTTTCTCTTGACATCATCTTCTAATTTGGCATACCATATGGTCGCCACACGACGGTCCGTAGAACAAAGACATCTTCTGTAGTCTACTGAGGCCCATTAGCCTTAGGATATCTGAAAACAGTCTCAGGTGCACCATGGGGTCCCCGGACCCGTCGAATCGATCAATATGGGGCATTTTAAATCATGGCTGGCGTCACGATTCGTCGATGTAGCCATCTTCAATGTCGGAATGGTCTTGGCTCCTTGGGATCTCTTAAACTTTTCAAGCTTGTTCAACTTTAGAGCAAATGGGGTCGATCTCAAACTCAAAGGAGAGTCCGTAGGTTGGTGGGTGTCTTTGATAGTTGAGGTTGGATTTGGGGAGGATCGGGGTAGAGGTGGTCCTGTGGGAAGTTCTGATCATTCTCGAGCATTGGCCGTCTCCCGAGGTTCTAACTCTGGTGGGGAGGAACTTGTTCGGCGAGGCTCGACTTCTTCTTTGTAACCTTACAATTAACTCTGCTTGTTCATTCATAACCGTGGCCTATTGCTTGGCAAACTCTGCCTGTCGGACAGCATCCTGCTGCATCATTTTCATGCTTTCTTGAAGCTGGCGCACCATCTCTTCTAAGCTGGCCATACTATTTTGTTCTGACTGAATTATCGGTGTGTGTTCCCTTTCTGTGGGAGGAGCGGAGTCCTGGTCCCTACTGTACACAGGTGGGGTAGACAAAGCCCTCAGATCTTGTTGAATCGATGCCTTCGCCTAGCGTCCTCCGCCTAGTAACCGGGGTAGAGAGTGGTACACCGGTTGTCCGCTACGGATCCTCAGATCGATGGAGTCGACGACCTCTAGTCCAGAGTGCTTGGGGAATATCTGCTGGGTCGGAAGCAATTGTGCTCAACTACCTAGGAAAAAGATAAATAAAGCGTATAAATAAACAGACAATCGGACAGCGTAACGGCATAAAATAAACATACAACACATGGTTGGGTATCATAATATGTTGCCAATAAGCTGGACACACTATTCCTCAAATACTGATCACTGTTCCCCAAATAACTGTCCCAAAACTGATACCCTCAGGTAGAACTGATTCCCCAAATACTGATGCCCGCAGGCCTGATACCTAGACTTGCAAACTGATACATGGATTCCCTGTAGAGATACACTCTAAAAGCACATAGCATGTAAAAGAGAGCCAAAACACCCCTATGTTGGGGTAGGGTTTCCCTATCCTATTTTGTCAGGAGCTAAGGTTTTACTATGCACGCAGTGGTTTCAAACAACCTATATCGGGTAAGCAACCTGTCCTAATTTGGAATGGTCACTATGGATTCCGAATATGCACTAGGTCGAAATGGTCGAAAAGGGTGCCCCGGTAAAATCGGGGTTTGTGTTCCCACACTGGCAGAGCCCGCAACCGGTTAGCCTTATGGTCATGCCTTAACAAGACAAGCCTCCGGCAAACTGCTCAGGAATAGCAGATGGCCAACACGGTGTCCTAGGCGCACCAATGCACATGCAATGCAAAGACACACATAAGTGTAGTCAAAACAGGATATCACGAGTTCGAGTCAAACTCTTTAAACTCCCCAACGGAGTCGCCAGAATCAGTAAACGTTCATGGGAACCTCGCTATTTCGGACTCGATTTGTGTCACGGTTCGTGTCTGAACCAAAGAGTCCAAATCTGCAAATCGTTTTGAGAAAAGCAGATTTTTGAAAAAGTGCCAAACATGGATCGCTTTTCGGAATCTGAGTCGCCACCTAACTATTTTTTAGTAGGGAAATTTAGGAAACCCTGACTCGGTGCCAAAGGCCACGTGTCCGTCATCACCAAAGTTGCCTCGGCTCGGGAGCTTGGGTACGATTGGGGAAGGTCAGCTATGAGCACCCCCCTCTCGCCCGATCAAAGATCGGCCTCTACTAACCGTGATATCTTGTTTTGAAAACGTTATGTGCTCTTATTCCGGTTATTAGCCTAGAATTACTATGTTATGAGTACAGCAAACAAGTATAGACTAGATCACCTAATTTGGAATAAAACATTGCATATCCGTTTGTTTGGAAAACGCTTTGGAATTTGGTACTCGCAAGTAGGCTAAAATACGGATTTCAACAAGTTGTCCCAACTCAAACAATCCAACCTTCACCCACAGGCATTCAGGCAGTTAATCAAATAAACATCTAGCCTCATGGTAAGGATGCTGTCATGATAGCATTCACACACATGCGACATGCTAAAGCATAAAAGCTTACCTAGTACTCCAAGCCAAAACAGAAGCTAGTTAGCAATCAATGCATGATCGTAGCTCATGTTAAAATGGCTAATGCAACACATACAAAATGCAATTAGGGTAGGCTTGGCTAATCCTAAACATGGCATGCGAAATGCTACAAATAACACATATTCAATTTGGGAATTGAAGTACAATGCGGTTTGCATGATGTACCGAGCCCTGATGCATGTAAAACAAATGAATGGATGCACGCATGCATTGCATAAGGTATGCTAATTTAAATATGCCCTAATCTACCATCATAAGCAGGTAAATAAAAGGGAGGAAAGACGTGGGGTTGGAAGACATGCACACACTCACACACACTTATTATACAATTGCGCCCTCACACGGAGGGACCAAATAAATATTACAGTCCGAATAATAAATACATTAATTATTACAGAATTTCTAATTAATTGACAGAATGAATGCCAATAAGAAGAAAGGTGGCCACAACCCCCGCCTCGAGCTGCGGGAATGATGCATGCTCGAACCCGTCTCGTCCGGAAAGCCCGTACCATACCATTGCTGCCTCTGTTTTCACTGCCTTGCTTTTCTGAAAATTGCCAAAGTTCTGGAACAGGTTCCTTGCACACTGTAGAATACCATCGGCTGGAGAAAATACCCACCGGCCATACATAATTTCCATCGGCTGCTTATGGAGTTATCGGCCATTCACCAATGGCCGGTTGGCACTTAATGTTGCCGGTCGGCAGAAACTTCCTGCAGAAGACAGTTTTGACAGCAACAGAGGACAGGCAGTATATGGCATGGGATTTCAGGCACATGTGAGCATGGTCATGTTCCCCATCATGTGTTGAACTCAGGGAAACATGACCCTCGATCCTCGAGCCATCAATTGTGCATGACAGCCTAAGAGATCAAGCTTGCCATTTGATATGAAAATGCATGCAACACACAAATGAGAACCAAGACCCTATCATGTCCAAGTCAAGGGCCTAGGTGACCAAGGGTTGAGATGTGTTTTGTCACTTGAAGTACAAACACCCCTCATCCCTCATACTTGGTTTGACACCCCAAACCAAGCAATGCAATACATGTTATGCAAATATGGCTCAAAATGTAACACGATTCTAAGATCCAAAATATGTCAAATGCCATGCAACTAACATGGCAAGTATGCAATGCTAGGCATGCAAGGTGCAAATGCAATGCAAACATGGACGATTTAAGCAATAGGATCATCATGTTACAACACCTAATGAAGCAATCATGCAACAAATATGAGACAAGCATGCAATGGCGGGCTTAAACCATAAAGGGGCAGACCTCAATACACCCTAAAACAGTGGCCAAGAGTGCCCAAAATGGTGGACAAACATTCATGCCAATATGCAAGCCAATGGGCCTAAAGCTAAGGCACAAAAGGGAGCACTTTGCTTCCACTAACATGACCACTCATGGCATGATTTAGACAAGCAAGAACAGGATCCTAGCATGCAAAAATGGGCTCCAAAACTCACTGATATGACAGCTCAAGCGGCTCCAATGAGATGCATACATCAAGGCTCATTTCTAGGCATAAAAGGGCACATCCTCAAAGCATGAAAGAGGTCACATATGCAAACATACAAACATGATTAATGGACTGAAATACGATCCTAAATGATGCCAAATCATGAGGATGGTCTAAGCTAAGCATGCTAGAGGCCAATATACTCAAGGCTTACAAGCCAAAACACAAAGAGATGACACCAAACATGGCAAGCATGACTGAAACAGATGGCCAACAGGCCTTAAACATGGTAAAATAATGCCAATACCTTCACGAAATTAGGCTAACACGTGCAAGAATCATGGCCTAAACACAAGATGCATTTCTATGCCAAATAGAGGAATGCAAAGCAAGTATGTTAAGCATGCAAAAAGGCACAAATCCGACCAAAAACAGAGATAACATGTGACCTAAAGACACCCAAAAACCTCTGAAATAGGGCCAAAATCAATCAAGCATGCATGTTGCCCTTTTAGCCAAAAGGCAAGGAAATGAGGCAATGAAGGGAGAAGGGTGTCCCTCCCCTATACAAGACTTCAAACCACCTTCCTTATCACTGAAAAATCACTAGTTTTCAATGGTGAGTAGACTAAAACACTCAAGCAAACAAAGCCTCACGAAGAAAGTACCAAAAAGGCCAAATAAGGCCTAAGAGGGTGAGTTTGAACTCAAACCACAAAACACCCTTAATGAGAGTTCTTAAGCATGAAAATATAAGCTTTTTTTATGTTATGCACAAAGCCTAAATCAGCAAGCAAGATAGATAAAAAACTAGTGCAAGTTTGGGGAAACTAAAGCAAAATGATTACCTTTGAAGAACTCCTCAAGAACAGTCAATGCAGCCCTCCTCTTTTGATCAAAATCAGTCCAAAAGCTCAAGAATCAACCCTCAAAGCCTCTCAATCTCGGAGTAAGGTGTAATGGTGTGTGTATTAGTGCAAAAATAAGGTAAAAATGCATTTTTGGGCTTCCAAACACACACTATGGATGAGAGAGAGGGTGATATATAAGATATATGTATGTATTCTCTGGTTCTTTGATCAGAATTTTCCAACCCTATAGACAAAGGAGAGGAAGGATGACTTATATAGGCAAAAAAAAAGGATTCTAAGCTTCTCCAAGAAGCTAAATCAAAAGGGGCAAAGGGTGCAAAGGGCTCTTGGCTTCTTGGAGAAGCTAAGACAGCTGGCCAAGCTTCTCTAAGAAGCTTAGCCAAAGGGTGCAAGCTTCTAGAAGGAAAGGGGGTCAAGAGTGCAAAGGGGTCATCCCCGTGCATGGGGAGTGGTGATAGTGCATTCTAGCTGGCACAGCTGGCATGCACCATACCTGAGGGGTGTAAAGGGTGCAGGTCGGCTGGCAAAAGAGGTCGTCGGCTAGAACAAAGTGCCGATCGGCAAAAGATAGTGCTGACCGGCCATTGGTTTTAAGAAAACACTGCCGGTGGCACCCACAAACGGCCGGTGATGGATGGGGGCAGCCGGTGGAGTGTAGGGATGGCCAACAAGCCATTCCCTGCTCTCCAAGGCAAAAACACAAGTGTTTGGTGCCAAAACCAAACACGGAACAGTCAAGTTCGGAGATTCTGAGGCAAGGCGCGTAGCCGAGACCTCCAGGAACCCCCAAACGAACACAAACATGGATGATCACCGGGTGTTCAAATGGTGACGTCCAAGTCTTGAGGACTGTCAAAAATGGGGTGTTTACACCTATTTCTAAAACTCCCTACAAAATGGCTACTGCCGAAATGAAAGAATTGAAAGAACAGTTGCAGGACCTACTTGACAAAGGGTTTATCCGCCTAGCACGTCACCATGGGGTGCACCAGTGTTATTTGTGAAAAAAAAAAATGGAACTTTACGCTTGTATATTGACTACCGAGAATTGAACAAGGTAACGATAAAGAATAAATGTCCCCTACCCCGTATTGATGACCTGTTTGACCAGTTGTAGGTATCACAAGTGTTTTCCAAGATTGATTTGAGATCCGGGTATCATCAGTTGAAAGTAAAGGCAGAAGATGTTGAGAAAACTGCATTCAGAACGAGGTATGGTCATTTTGAGTTTCTTGTTATGCATTTGGAGTGACTAATGCTCCGGCAGCATTTATGGACTTAATGAACCGAATTTTTAAAATCTACCTTATTGAATTTGTTGTGGTTTTTATTGATGACATTTTGATATACTCCAAGAATAGACTTGAACATGAACATCATTTGAGAACTGTCCTGCAAACACTTAGAGAAAAGAAATTATTTGCTAAACTAAAGAAATGTGAGTTTTGGTTGGATAAAATTATCTTTTTAGGGCATGTGATCAACAAGGAAGGAATTTCAGTGGACCCACAGAAAATAAAGGCAATTGTGAATTGGCCTACACCGACAAATGTGACAGAAGTCCGCAGCTTCATGGGCTTAGCCAGTTATCACAGGAGATTTGTGAATGACTTTTCAAGGATAGTTGTACCTCTTACCCAGTTGACACGCAAGGGACAATCATTTGAGTGGAACGACGAAAGAGAATCTATCTTTCATAAACTGAAACGAGACTGACCACTGCACCAGTATTAACATTGCCCACGGATATGAAAAATTTTGTAATTTTCAATGATGTGTCTTATTAAGGTTTGGATTGTGTATTAATGCAGAACAGAAAGGTTATTGCTTACGCCTCTCTACAGTTGAGACCGCACGACAAGAACTACCCAACACATGATTTGGAATTGGCCGTTGTTGTTTTTGCTTTGAAAATCTGGCGGCATTATTTGTATGGGGCAAGGTGTGAAGTCTACACGGATCACAAAAGTTTGAAATACTTCTTTACGTAGAAGGAGTTGAACATGCGACAAAGGAGATGGCTTGAACTGATAAAAGACTATGATCTGGAGATTCAATGTCACCCTGGGAAAACTAATACAGTTGCTGATGCCTAGAACAGAAAATTAACGGGGAGTATGGCTTGCTTGCTTACTGAATAGAAAGAGATCTTGCAAGACTTTGAGAAGTTTGAAATTGAAGTGGTAATGTGTGAACAGGGCGGATTGATAGCCGCTATTTCAGCCGAACCGGCAATCATTGATAAAATTAAATAGAAACAAAAAGAGGATGAATTCCTCAAGAAAGTGATTGATGAATTTGAGACAAGTCCGAAAGTAAAGTTCAGCATTGAAGGCGAAGTGTTGAGATTTCAGAACCGAGTATGTATTCTAGATATTCTGGAACTAAAGAAAAGGGTTCTAGATGAAGCCCACAAATCAGCGTTTGCTATACATTCGGGTAACAATAAAATGTATCGAGATTTGAAACAAAGCTATTGGTGGCCTAAAATGAAGAAAGAAATTGCAGGATATTGTAGACACCCCATTTTTGACCGACCTTAAGACTCAGACGTCACCGATTGAGCACTTGGTGATGTTGTATACTGTGCTCGTTCTGAGGTTGCGGAGTCTCGCCCGTGAGCCTTGCCTCCGAACTTCTGGACTTTTCCGTGCCTTGCCTCGGTTTGCGAACCAAGCTCGGTTTTCTTTGTTTTCTCTTCCTGAGGGGAGGGAGAGGTCTCGTAGATCATCTCTCAGTGGCCATAGGCTACGTTTCGTGGTCGCAAGCCATTTTTCCCATTTCGGAGCCCGGTTCCCAGTTTTCGGAGCCGTCAGGCTGTGTGCCTCGGTTCGGGACCGTCTAACTACCTCCGTTTGCTCCGGTTTTTGGCATGCATCTTATTTACTCCTTTTGAGGACACTGGGGTCCGAGAGACCAACCGTGGTCGAACACCACTCCGTGCCAATCAATTTTCGGTCCCGAATCAAGGCTGCCGTTCGGCCCCCTAACCTTCATTTCGCATCGGTTTGGGATCATTTTTGGTGGAGGCCTTATTTTCATTATTAGGAAGCTTGTAGGAGGGTGGGAGGCCAGCAATTGTTCTGACAACCAACTTTTTTGTTTGGTCAAAAGTGGTTCAGCATGAATCCAAGAAGGAGAAAGTCTGCGCGGCTTCACCGAAACGGGCGTAACTCTTTGCACAAGAGGAATTAAGATATGAGGCCACCACCATTGGAAATATTACTTCTGGGGCTTCATTTTTCACTCAAGAATCTCCTAATTCCAAATCCGGGGGGAGGAGATATGGTTGGTTGAAGTCCGGTTGGACCGAATCTGCGCGGCTTTACGAAAACTAGCATAACTTTTTCTACAGAAGGAATTTTAATGCAAGGTTTACGGCATTGGAAAGCTAACTTCTGGGGCTTCATCCTAGGGTTTGGCCGGCCACTTTTCCCCCTTTGGCCTGGCCGGCCAGCCACTTTTTCTGGCCGGCCGGCCACTTTTTTTGGTGAATGATTTTTTTTGCCATTTTAAACTAGCTGGCCATTTTTGCCCCTGGGAGTGTGTTCCAGCCATGTATTTTGTTTTACACTTCACCCATGTCCAAGGGTTTGGCCATTTTGGGGAGAAACTTGGTTTGTTTTTCCCTCCTTTTTTTCCCCCTCTTTTCCTGTAATGACCCGACCCACGTCTATGTTTTCGAATTGCGCTTTTAATATGTTGCTGAAAAATGTTGTGAAAAAAAAAAATTATGGTTAAGAACATGAAATGCCTATGTAAGAATGTTTATCTGTTGCTCAAGAAAAGTATCTGTTTCATTGGACTGCTTAAATCAGAAATTGAAGGCCTTAATGACTTAATTGTCAGAAATTAATTATATATTTATGATCAGCATAATTTTTAGGTAATTTTAAGCAGGCTCGTGAAATTTCAATTTCAGAATGCTAAAGCGATTGATTTTTGTCTTATATGTTCTTATATTGGCCTATTTATCTATATATAGATATCTAGAGGGTGTTTTGGTTTTGAGAGCAAAAACGTGGTTACCATTTTGGGAGAGAAAATAAGAGGAAACAAAGAAGAGAAATTGGGGAAGAAGGGATTCAACAAGAAATTTAGGCAAATTGGTAGAAGTTTGGGAATAAATTGAAGGTAAGCCCAAGATCTTCTTGTTATGGCAACTTAAGAGGTGTAATTCATGTTTTTGTTTGATTCATGTAGGTTTCATGTTTGAATTATAAGGGTTTTCATCAATTGGTTCTTTTGACACTTAATTTGGGTGTTATGCTTTAATTCTTGGTTTTATACCATCACTTCATGACCCTATATATATATATATATCTCATGTGCTATAGTTCAAGAACATGAAGAATTTGAATGTAGAGTGGGAGTTGAGGAAGAGATGACTTGTTAAAGCCTTTAAATTAACTTAAATTGTTATAATCAAGCTAGAATCTTTGTTATGGTATTGTTGAGTTGACATGTTGCATGAATTTTGCCCTTGATTGCATGAAAAATGAGTTTGGGTTGCAGAATTTTGGATTGAAATCGGGCTGCCCTGAATTTGGGTTGTCGTCGCCGGCGGAGGTCGTACGCCGAGCGGAAAATGCATCTCTCAGAAGTTCCTCGGAATTACCTGTCGCCGGCGGAGAAAATGTACGCTCGAGCGTAAATACCGACCTCTCAGCATTTTTGATAACATTGTCATTGTCGCTCGGCGGACAATCTTTCTTCAGCGGAAGACTGTTTCAAAGAAAATTATGTGCTGTTCAGTTTTACATGCTTATTTCTCCGGTATTTTTAGAATATTTTTCTGATGATCTTGGAATGGTTAGAAATGCATATGAAGTGTAAGGATTCAAGAAATAAAGTAAGGAAGAAAAGGAAACTAATGCGCAAGTTTAACTGTGTGCAGGACACACTCCAGGAGGGAGTAACACGCCAACTCAATACTGTGAGTAGTAATACCTCTATACATGTTATACAGTTATGTCCATGTATCAAGGCAAATATGTTCATGTTAATGTTACTGTTAATGTACCAACGTATGATAATGTTAATGGTAATGTCCATGTGAAGTATGTAAAGATTGCAAGGGCTTAATGCCACATGTTTTCAAGGGCCGTAGTGCCATTTTCAAGGGCCGTAGTGCCATTTCCAAGGGCCATAGTGCCAACAAGTTTACAAGGGCTATATGCCATTTCCAAGGGCATCATGCCACTTTCAAGGGCCATAGTGCCAACATGTTACCAAGGGCTTTACGCCACATTTTCAAGGGCCTCGTGCCACCACTTCTAAGGGCTTATAGCCACCAAGTTATGTTACAAGATCGGGCCTAAGGCCATTATGTATGTGACACAGAATCAGACTCACGTATTGATACGTAATATGATCAAGTTAACAGTATTTTATTTATGTATTATTACTCACTGAGTCCAACTCACTCTCGCTATGTGCATTTACAGAGGTCGCTCAACGTGGTCAACCCAACCTCAGGATGCCGTTTTCCTTGGTCGACCATTACGTGTCCAGGCACTAACCCAAGCTACTTATTTTGATGAAACCGTGGAGATGTTTGCTTATCTTTTGAGTGCCATCCAAGTTCTTGTATATAACTTTTGTGGTCTTTAATATATGCCCGTTTGGGCTGGGACTGTAAATATATGTGGTTGTAACCCATGTTTCACGGATTTAGTTCCACACTTTATTTGCTTATGAGAATGTTTACGTCTTTTGAGATCCTGGCATGTTAACAGTAGCTCAATGGAATGTTTCTGGCATTTATATCATATTACTACTTTATGCTTCCCTTAAGGCCCCGTATGTTATATATATATATATATATATCAGGTTTTATGTCCGATTATGCTTAGGTCATGCCCAAACTTTTAGGGGCAGTTCAGGGGCGTGACATTTCCACCCCTTTTGCTTATATATACAGCCCCTCCCCTTCAGATTTTAGGGTTGGAAAATTTGCTTGGAGGTCATACATACATATCTCCCTATATCTCTCTCATTTCCTTCAAAAAACACCAAGTCCTACACCTCATTTCTTCATCACCACCAAGCACCACCACCACTACTCCATTTCCAGCAACTTGGGGAGCTTTCCAACAGCTAGGAGGCAGCATTTCTCAAGCCAAAAGGGAGCCAAGGATTGGTCTTCAAGGGTAAATGTCAATTCCCTCTTTTTGAGCTTAATTTTGTAACATTTTTGTAGCCATTTTGCTTGTTGTTTTGAGCTCCGACCAAAACTGAGAATGTCATTTTTTTTTTAGCTATATTCCATTTTTCATTAAGGGCTCATTGCAATTTGAAGCTTCTTTTTGGCACTTGCTTCATTATCCTCTTGAATGCCATTATCTTGCATGATATTTTTAGCCTATGTGTGATCTGTTTTGGAGCATGTCATAAACTGTAGATAGGCTTATTTTGAGCCCTTCTTCAACATTGAAGAAGGGCTCAACACTTTTTGGGACCTCCATGTATCACTTGCCATTGTACCCCTCTTTGGTCCCTATTTTTGCATGTTTTGTTAGCTTATCTTGCTTCTGTTTTTCAGCCATGATCAAAGCTGAAAGTGGCCATATTTTGACCCCCTTGTCATGTTTTATTATGGGTCTTTGGCTGTTTGATGAATATTTTGTATACTTTGTGTTATAGCCTTCTTGTGACCTTAATCTTGCATTGCATTTTGAGCATGTTTATATACTGATTTGGGCTTGATAATCTACTGTAAAATCCCATATTTTGGGACCCTCTTCAATATTGTTGAAGGTCCCTCACTTGTTTGAGACCCCCATACATCAGTTACTTCTTTGCCCCTTTGTTGGCCCATTTCTTGCATGAATTGTTTGCCATACTTGTATCTGTTTTGGGGGCTTTTCATCTACTGAAAAACATCATATTTTTTGCCTCTCTTCAATGTTGTAGAAGTCTCCTTTCCTATTTGGGGCCAGCAGCTGTGAGTTGCTTCATCACCCCTCTTGCGGACCCTTTTTTGCATGCTAATTTAGTCCCATGTACGCTCACTATCTTGCCACGCTTTGTACTGTAAAAATGCTTGTCTCAGGGCTGCCTTGCTTCTTATTTTACACTTCATGTCCTAATTATGTATGCATTGTATAGTTATAGGCCATTTCATGCGCCAAAACCCGTGTTTCGGGACTCGTTTCATGCATCGAGTTTCATTTTACCGGGTTTCGGGGCTGTTTTGCATCTCATTTTACCTCTGATTTTTGCATGACAGTATGCCATTTTTTGTGTTTTGCCATGTCTTGTTAGAGTGGCATTCCGTGCCGTAGGTTCAGTTCTCGGTTTGCGTGCACGTGTGCACGTATCCTGAGTTGTCTCATTTTCATCATTATGGCCTCTTATGTGAGTGTGGCTGAGGCTCTCTCATGTTGGTGTAAGCCCATATTGCATTGCGTATGCCATTTCATCCATAACATTGTGTATGCTCGGTTGTGTATCACCTCGTGTAGCGTGTATGCCATTCCATAACATTGTGTATGTTAGGATTGTATCTTAGTTGCATTTCACGCATATCATGCATATTGCATCGTGTTCGGGATAGGAGTTAGCCCGGGCATGGGAAGCGAATGCGTTCATACTCCGGTGACTAACGTGTCTCAATTCCCAAGTCACCGACACTCCGGATTATCCATGATGGAGTTAGGTTTTGTTGTAGTGTTCATATGCATTCATTCTATATTGAGTTGTGCAATTCGGCTCCTCGGCCATCATGCATCGAGATGCGTGATTGGTGGTACGAGGATCGAGGCATGCATACATTTGTGAAAATACATTGCTATGCCCCTTTCCTGCTCTCTGTTGCAGCATATCAAGAATCAGCGGTCTTCCGAGGCTTGGCGCGCTTTTCAAGAATCATTGCAAAACAGAGGCTAATTGGGGCATTCCAGTGGATTTCTGCGCAAAGCAGCCCAAACATGCATCATTCCATCATCCGGAGCAGAATCAAGGCAGTCCTTGGCTTGTATGCCAGTTTTATTATTTTCTTAGTTCATTTGTAAATTAATTAGGAATTTGTACATTATTTGGACTGTACTATTCTTTCATTCGGGACTGTATATTTATTTGGACCCTCTGCGCGAGGGCATAATTGTAATAAGTGTGGGTGAGTGTGATGTATGTCTTCCAATCCCACATCTTTCTTCCCTTTTATTTACCTGCTTATGATGGTTAGATTAGGGCATATTTCAATTAGCATACAGTATGACAGCATGTTTGCATCATTCATCTGTTTTGCACGCACCGGGCTCGGCGCATCATACAAACTGCATTTGTATTTCAATTCCAAATTGAATACGTGTTAGTTGTAGCATTCCATATGCCATGTTTAGAATAGCCGAGCCTGCTATAGTTACATCTTTGCATGTGTTACATTAGGCATTTCTGTATATTTAGGATCATGCATGATTTCTAATGAGCTTCTGTTTTGGCTTGGAGTACTCGGTGAGTTTTATGCTTTAGCATCCTTGCATGCGTGTGAGTGACTGCCATGAATAGCATGCTTACCATGAGGCTATGTGCTTATGTGATATAACTGCCTTGAATGCCTATGGGTGGAGGTTGGGTTACTTGGAGTGGGACAATTCATCAAATGTTTGTTTTAAGCCCACTAGATAGTGGCAAAATCATGTTTTCTAAGCCCACCCGAGGGTGGCAAATCCACGTCTTAGCCTACCTGCGGGTAGCACCATCAAACCATTTTCAAACAAACAAACATGAAATGTTTTGTTCCAATTCGGCGACTCGTCTATACTTGTATCTTTGTCGCATCACATAGTAAATCTAGGCTAATAACCGAATAAGAACACACAATGTTTTCAAAAATAGATATCATGGTTAGTAGAGGCGGTCTTTGACCAGCGGCGGGTGCTCACGGTGACCTTTCCCCAATCGTACCCAAGTTCGAGCCGAGGCAACTTTGGTGATGACGGACACGTGGTCTTTGCACCGAGTCGGGGTTTCCTAAATTTCCTAAAAATAAAATATTTAGGTGGCGACTCAGATCTCGCAAAGCGGTCCATGTTTGGCACTTCTTTCAAAAAATCTATTTTCAAAAGCGATTTGCGGATTTGGACTCTTTGGTTCAAGATTAAGAATCGTGACATTTGAGTCCTTCGAATCGTAGTAGACCCCGATAAACGAGAACGGGAGTCGCACCCTCCGGATGCGTTCGGGGCGCCTACGCTTCTGGCGACTCACTGAGGATTTAGAGAACTTGACTCAAACTCATGATATCTGGTTTTGATTACACTTGTGTGTTTCTTTGCATTGCATTTGCATTGGTGCCTAGGACACCGTGTTTGCCATATGCCATTCCCGAACGATTTCTTGGGAGGCTTGTCTTGTCAAGGCATGACCATAAGGAAATTTGTCGGCTCTAGGCTCTGACAGCATGGGAACACAAACCCCGGTTTTATCGGGGCACCCTTTTTGACCATTCGACCTAGTGGATATCGAAATCCATAGTGACCATTCCAAACTAGGACAGGTTGCTTACCCGATATGGGTTGTTTGAAACCGCTGCGTGTGTAGTGAAACCCTAGCTCCTGACAAAATAGGACAGGGAAACCCTACCCCAACATAGGGGTGTTTGGCTCTCATTTATCTGTTATGTGCTTTTAGAGTGCGTCTCTACAGGAATGCATGTATTAGTTTGCAAGTTTGGGCATCGGGCCTGCGGGCACCAATATCGGTATTTTAGGAATCAGTTATCTGCGGGTATCAGATTCAGTTTTGAGGCAGAATTTGGGACAGAATTGATGAGGGCACATCATCTGCTAGGCCCAAGTGCTTTTGGTAAACATCAGTGAGATCTTTGCATGTTTTCTCTTTTGCTAGGTAGTCTGGGAACCATAGCAGAGGGCTCCAATATTCCCAGTACCACGAACTTGTGTTGATAGACTTTGTGGTCGAAGATTCATTCAAGGGCAATCGGTGTTCCTTACGAGGCGGAGTAAAAAGGCGGTCGGGGCAGTTATACGGTTGTTCATTAGACGGGGCAATATGGCGAGGATGGAGGAAATGATGCATCAACTCAAGAAAGTATGAAACTCATGCGGCGGCTGCCGTCAGCGAATTTGCCAAAAGCCAGGCCGAGATTATAGCCCAACAGGCAGAGACAATTGCCAGGCTAGAGCAGCAAATTGGGGTATCTACTTCACACCAGGCTCCTTCCCCACCCAGAGCTCCAACGCTCGGGGAGACAGCTAATGTCCAAGAAGATACGGACATTCCGACAAGGCCACCTTTGCCCCCGGTTCTACCCCAGCTATCCAAAGCACCGATCAACCTGCCAAGTTCACCCTTTGAGTTCGAGATGGACCCCACAGCATTGAAAGTGAGCAAGCTTGAGAAGTTGTTCAAAAAGTCTCAGGGGGCCCATTCTATTCCTGATATAGAGGATGGTTATACCGACTCAGTGGTGACATTACCGGATCGGTTCAAGATGTCGCATATCGATCGATTTGATGGCTCTGAAGACCCAATGGTGCACCTCAAACTGTTTTCTGATATCCTGAGACCAATGGGTTTGACCACAGCCCAGAAACTATCACTATTCGGCCGAACCCTGTCCGGGATAGCCGCAATCTGGTATGCAAAATTGGAGAACTCTGTGAAACAAAACTGGGAAGAGCTGGCTGAGGCCTTTATTGATCAATACTCCTATAACACACAGATCGAGGTCACAACTCGTGATCTCGAAGTCACCCGCCAAGAACCAAATGAGGGTTTCTCAGAGTTCGTGATTTGAGATGGAGGGCAAAGGCCTCAATGATGACTACAAGGCCTTCCGGCAAAGATCGATCAGATGATTGTTCGAATCTGCATGGCGAGTTGCTGCAAAAGATGGTCGTTCTACCTCTGTTTACTTTTCCGGCCCTTCATGAAATGGGGGTTCAAATTGAGGTTGCCATCAGACAAGGGATCTTTGTAGAAGATAATAGGCCTTTGAAGAGGAATGTTGCTCGCAGTTCAATGCTACTCTTGATGGTAGCAGGTTGCGAAATGCTCAGAAGTAGACACTATCACCACTTCCCTCAATGACCAAAAACCAACTACTTCAACTCGACCCCAAGCCCGAAAATTCCATCCTCTTTACATGAGTCTCTCCCAAGCTTTGAAAAAAAGCGCAGAAAAGGGCACCTAGAACTCCTAGAACCCCAACCCCTTCCAAACCCTCTTCCAACAAGATACGACCCAGCTAAATACTGTGCCTACCATCAGCAGCACGGTCATGATACGAACCGTTGCATCCGCCTCCGTCATAAGATTCAGGATCTTATTGACGAAGAGACCCTAGCTCCACCCAAAGGACCTCAGGTTAGTACTGACTTGTCACCTCCCCACCTCAACCTCATCCATACACTACCAACCACCTTCAACCCCAGCATATACATCACCCCAGCCCATCTACCCAAGCCTGAGGTGTTCATTCCAGAAAGCATGGACTTATGCATGATGGATGCACCTAAACCCCAATCATCTCAAACCCGTGAGCCCACTACTTTTGAGCTAAAGAGAATGATCAAGATCTTCAAAGAAGCTATGTGAATCTAGCCTCTGGGACATTGGCTTCATCATCGACCCTGACACATGCTAGGAGTTTCACGACAAAGGTTCCCCGATCTTGGAGCGGCGTATTTGAGAATGCCAATCCCTTGGCAAAGTGGAGGCGAGTGGAAAGAACAAGATAGGGCGGCATGGATCCTCACGAGCATCTTCTGTTGGTGTTGAGGCTTTGAAAGCCGAGGGATCAACAAAGAGCAAGTGCTCGCGATTGTTGCAAAACTGCGTGGGCGGCATTTTTCGCCACTCAAGTCGGGGCATTTGAATCAAGGGCAAGCGGAAAAGGGTCGTTATGTCGAAACGTTCCTTTCGGCTATAATCCTCCACTCAAGAGATCAAGAAACCAAGACTGCCAATCCCTTTCTTTGGTGCGCCGGTAATCCACAAACCCAGAAGTACCAACCCCGAGGTCAGAGGGTCTTCCATGCCCTCCACATGCCTTTATCTAAAGCTTTCCAAATCCTTGTCGGACAAGGCCATCTCAAACCCCTTGAGCCTCGGCCTCTCCCAAACCCTCTTCTGGCTACACATGATGCTACCCAATACTGTGCATACCATCAGCAAACTGGCCATACTACCGACAACTGCTTCCGTCTTCGCCATGAAGTACAGGATCTGTTTGACAATGGGGTTGTCCTCCCGCCAAGCTCTGCAAAGTCTATCGGCACTTGATTAGTGAACTTGTGGGGGATAATGTGATGTGATCGAGGGATGAACCACCTGCGGCAAGCCATTACTCAAATATGGTGGATGGCACGCATGCTTTACGAGCAATGTGCAAATACCAGTTTTTGTGTTTTCTGACTTGGGTATTGGGTCAATTTTGTTGTTTTGTTTTGAGTCTGTCTTTTTGTTTTGAGTCAGTCTCTTTTGTTTTGGGTCTGTCTTGTTGTATCGAGTTAGTCTTGTTGTATAGGAGTCGGGTGATTCCGGGGGTGTTACCTCGGGCGTCACCATTTTGTTTCGCGTTTGTCTTTTTGTTTTGTTTTGAGTCTGTTTCTGCCAGGGAGCCAGTTATGCCAACAGATTTTGAATGAAACAGCAGTGATTTTCACGCTCTCACATTTTCTTCTGCCGTGTGCTAGTTGTGCCGGGATTTGAATGAAATGGCAGTGCATTCCACCTGCTCTCTTGTGCCTTGAAGTCATTGTAATGACCTAAGTTTTTCGAAACCTTTTGAACACTGCGGTAAAAACAAAGATGAAGGAATTCCTCGGGATTTGCAAAACTTTGATCAAACTGAGAGAAAGAGAGGCGTGCTAAGCCCTTAATGAATGAAATCATGCTTGTTGGAGTGAGTACTGAGAAGGACCCTGGCTTGATCCAGACTGGTTTCACACTATCTTCGGTCTTGACGATTTGTCGCTTTCTTAAAAATTTTCAAAAACAAAATGTTTTGCGCAGTCCTGCGAAGACCTGTGTGGAGTCGCTCTTGAGATTGTGCAGCCTAGGATCGCTCTCAGCCTCGAGACTCAACCCCTTTTGCTTCCAAACCTTGAACTTGAATTCAGAAGGTTCAACGGTCAACTACGATGTGAGGCTTGTGTGGCGGTTGAAGCGACCCTCAAACAAGAGGCACCAAAGTCAAATCAAGAAGATCAGACCTCATCAGAAGAAGCTTGCGAAGCTAAATCAGAAGCACCCCTCGAACTAGGGGCAAAAATGTCCGATATGCTCGAAGAGCCAAAAATGGATCCTTCTGCGAATCAATACAAAGATCATTTTGATTCGGATGACTTCAGGATCTCAAAATCATTTGGCATGGACCAGCTACACTTTTACCCTTTGAGAGGCTCGCTGGGCCGAAAACCCGAAAGGGCGACCCAGGAAAAAGTTAGAGCAAGACAAAACAAAATATATACAAAAAATGCAAAAAGAAAAAAAAAAGGGAAAAATACAAAAAAAAAAAAAGAGAAAAAGAGAAAAAGAGAAAAAAAAAAGAAGAAAAGAAATGAAAATGAAAAGAAAAGAATGAAAAGGAAAGAAGAACAAAGCTCGCAAGGTCGAAAACCTGCAATGGGCACCTTGGCAAAAGTTAGAGCATAAAAAGGAGAGGTTAAATACCCGAGTGTACCTTAACCCCGAACTACGTAAGGCTTGATTCCCATGTTTGGGATACGTAGGCAACTTCATTCTGAAGTCCAGCCGTAAAACACTTCAATTTGATTGTGTCTATGCGATGGTTCTGGTTATCTTTGTCTTCTCTGTATCTGAGGATTTGGTTGTGTTCGTCACCCTGAGGACTGACTACAATGCGCCGCGGTGCTATCCAAACAAGGGGCAACTTTCCGTTGCCATTCAATTGTGCTCGGCGCCCGATCAAACAAGGGCAACTTTCCGTTGCCATTCAATGCGCCATGTCTTGGTTCAAACAAGGGCAACTTTCGTTGCGTGCAACTTTCTTCAAGTAAGGGCAATTTTCCTTCGGATCGAGGTTGTGCATCTCGAGAGTGGGTTCTATGCTCGTTGAGCGGTGGCGATTGCAAAAACGAATTTTGGAGAATTTTCTTGAGGTTGACTATTTTCTCGAAAATCATTCTATCTTTTCCAAAACTGGACCCTTTTCATGGACCCAGAAAAAGGAAAATTTTCAGTGCTCATAACCTAACTTGCATGATTTTAAATCAAAAATCGAACAAGCATGTTGATCTAACTCTCATTTTGGTCAAAACTGTTTTAGTGGAAAGCAAAAACAAAAAATGGTCGAAATAATGAGCTAGGGGCACAGTTAAGTCAGGTGTTCTGTCTTTTCTCCATTGTCAACATACTCGCCAGAAAAGGCACCCTACTCGCCAAGAAGGGCACTCTACCTGCCAAGAAGGGCGCAATTGAAGTTAACGACAAAGGACTGAAAGCTCTCGTATCCTCCAAGCAACGAGGTGTCCAGCCAAGTGCGAAGCACAAACTGGAATGAGGCAAGATATTCCACTCCATCATCTGGACAGATCTTATCACGTCCAAACTCCCCAGCAAAGCATCATCAACCGATGCTAGCTGCAGATTTGCTACACACCCAGTTGTAGCGCAACCCCTCTGTGGGAGGAATTCACTAGCTGTGAGCGGAAGAAAGAAGAATCTAGCTGAGTGCTAGGGGCGAGAGCCTTCAACTTGCTGTTTATCCATCAACCACCCAGGGGAGGGATTGAAAAATGAGAGATTGAAGAATAGAGAGATGTGCGATGAGAGAAAAAGTGAGAAAAGGGCTTTTTCAGAAAAACAGAGCTTGAGGGCCGAGTGATGTGAGAACCACAAATGAGAAAGGGTGGGAAACACTACCCGGTGAAACAGGCTCCCTGTGCACGTCTGAGTGTCGTGTCTTTTTTATCTCGATTCTTGTTTTGAGTCGTTTCAAGTGTTACTCGATGTGTCTAGGTTGTGTGCCTTTTATTTCCGTGTTAAGTCGTTTTGCTGTGTCCAGTCGTAGGCTCAATACCTGATCGAAAACTCATCTCTCAATTTCAAAAATAAAATCGTTTTGTGCTCCGAGTGCCTTGCCGTGCCGTTCTCCACATTTGTGCATAACAGAATTTGTTCTTTCATAAAACCGCAGGATTCAACCCAGGTCATGTGAGAACAGTAAAACCAGGACCTATCTGAAGCTGTGAAAGTTCCAGTCTGCAAAGCAAAAGAAAAGAGGGAAAATGTTGGGCATCTGAGATTGTTTCAACTTTTGTAAGTTCTGTCATTGCATCCTGTATGTTCAAAATGAGCTGTGCGCCCGAAAAACGAGTTGTGTGCCCGGAAATATACTATGTGCCCAAATGAAATTTGTGTGCACGAAGAATCGTTATCCGCCGAGATCTGCTGCGTGCCCAAGATGCGCTGTGTGCCCAAGATGAGCTGCGTGCCCGAAATGCGCTGTGTGCCCCAAAAGAGTTGTGTGCCCAGATTGAACAGAATTTTGTGTTGCGAGTTGCGCGCCTAACGAACAGAGTGTCGTGTTGTGAGCTGTGTGCCAAATGAATGGAATGCTATGTCGTAAGCTGTGTGCCAAGTCTTGCATTGTACACGCGTTTCATCGCACTTATTGCATTTATTTGCATCTTGTGTTATCTCTTATTGTTTATCCTTTTACGCTGAGCAGCGTTTAGGATCGTTGTCCCCCGGGACTTAACTTAGGTTGTGTGGAACACGCTCCCGAGTTGTTTGACCTCTTTTCACGATTTCAGCGTGGTTAGAGTTTGGTTCTTTCCTTACGCGATTTCAGCGTGTTTGGAATCTATCTCAGGTTGCGCTGTGTACGCACCTGGGCGGTTGTTTTTGGACCTCTTCTCACGATTTCAGCGTGGTTAGAGTTTGGTTCTTCCTCACACGATTTCAGCGTGTTTGGATTTTATCTCAGGTTGTGTTGTGTACGCACCTAGGCGGTTGTTTTTGGACCTCTTCTCACGATTTCAGCGTGGTTAGAGTTTGGTTCTTCCTCACACGATTTCAGCATGTTTGGATTTTATCTCAGGTTGTGTTGTGTGTGCACCTGGGCGGTTGTTTTTGGACCTCCTCTCACGATTTCAGCGTGGTTTGAGTGTCCTGTTCCTTACGCGATTTCAGCGTGTTTGGATTTTATCTCAGGTTGTGTTGTGTATGCTCCTGGGCGGTTGTTTTAGGACCTCCTCTCACGATTTCAGCGTGGTTTGAGTGTCCTGTTCCTTATGCGATTTCAGCGTGTTTGGAATCTATCTCAGGTTGCGTTGTGTACGCACCTGGGCGGTTGTTTTGACCTCTTTTCACGATTTCAGCGTGGTTTGAGTATCCGTTCCTTCTGCTGATTTGGCGTGTTTGGATTTTATCTCGGGTTGTGTTGTGTATGCACTGGCGGTTGTTTTGGACCTCCTCTCACGATTTGGCGTGGTTTGAGTGTCTGTTCCTTACGCTGATTTCGGCGTGTTTGGAATCTATCTCAGTTGCGTTGTGTACGATCTGGCGGTTGTTTTGGACCTCTTCTCACGATTTGGAGGTTAGAGTGTTCTTTTCCTTACACGATTTCGGCGTGTTTGGAATTTATCCGTGTTGCGTTGTAGACGCGTCTTTGGCGGGTTTTTGGACCTCCTCTACGATTATCGCGTGTTTTGAGTGTCCCTTCCTCACACGATTTTCGGCGTGTCCGAATTTATCTTAGGTTGCATGGAACGCTACCGATTGGTTTTCTTTGTTCTCTCCTCTCACGAGTCCAGCGGTTGGAGTATGTCACCATTTTGCATCTATTATACTCTCTGCATCGCATCTATTATCTATTGCATCACATCTATCACATCCATTGCATCATATCTATTTTATTGCCTCGTCTAGAGACCTTAAATCCTCTAAAGGTGCAATTCCTTTGGTGTCTGTCGTGCGAACGACTTCCAATGGTCCAGTATAGCCACACTGTGTTAGCGATGAGTTCCTAGGAGACCAACTGAGACGGTGGAAACTAGAGTTTGAATGGCTTATGCCTAGAACGCATAAGGTTCGATTTCGAGACTAAAGTCTGGTTTAAATACCTGAGGTATATCCTCGGCTTGAAATACGTATGGCACCCATAGATTGAGATAGCATGTGTATCGCCTCAATTCAGATCTTGAATCAACCTAGTCTGTCACCCTGTTGAAGAATAGGGAAAGCTGCGACCATAGTCAGGGAGAAAAGTAGTACCTGTGGTTCAACCAAGAAGAAGCGGAAGATTCTTACATCAGCATAAGGTAGGACATTGCCGAGGTAAGTCATTGCCAATTGCCCCTGTAAGGTACCTCCCTTTTCCTGGCTATCACATTGCATTTTAGCCACTATATTACAGTGCATTGCATGAATCCCCAATCTTCAAACTGGCTTCGCGCAGCGTATAAGTCCAATCTTCAAACCGGCTTCGCGTAGCGTATAAGTCCAATTTTCAAACCGGCTTCGCGTAGCGTATAAGTCCAATTTTCAAACCGGCTTCGCGCAGCGTATAAGTCCAATTATCAAACCGGCTTCGCGTAGCGTATAAGTCCAATTTTCAAACTGGCTTCGCGTAGCGTGTAAGTCCAATCTTCAAACCGGCTTCGCGTAGCGTGTAAGTCCAATCTTCAAACTGGCTTCGCGTAGCGTATAAGTCCAATTTTCGAACCAGCTTCGCGTAGCGTATAAGTCCAATTATCAAACCGGCTTCGCGTAGCGTATAAGTCCAATTATCAAAATCTTCCCGCATATCATTTGTATTTTGCCCATGCCTGCGGGCACATCTTTGTCTATCTTGTCTGCTTTGTCTAAGTCTTCGGCCTTGTCAAAAATGGGTCGTCTCTGGGCTTTGACATTCACTCCCGTCATTCTTATGACTTTCGAGTTCTGTCAAAGAGAGGCAACTGTAGACACCCCATTTTTGACCGACCTTAAGACTCAGACGTCACCGATTGAGCGCTTGGTGATGTTGTATACTGTGCTCATTCAGAGGTTGCGGAGTCTCGGCCGTGAGCCTTGCCTCCAAACTTCTGGACTTTTCTGTGCTTTGCCTCGGTTTGCGAACCAAGCTCGGTTTTCTCTGTTCTCTTCCTGAGGGAAGGGAGAGGTCTCGTAGATCATCTCTCAGTGGCCATAGGCTACGTTTCGTGGTCGCAGGCCATTTTTCCCATTTCGGAGCCCAGTTCCCGGTTTTCAGAGCCGTCAGGCCGTGTGCCTCGGTTCGGGACCGCCTAACTACCTCCGTTTGCTCCGATTTTTGGCATGCATCTTATTTACTCCCTTTTGAGGGACACTGGGGTCCGAGAGACCAACTTCGTGGTCGAACACCACTCCCGGTGCCCAATAGTCAGTTTTCGGGGTCCCGAACTGCGCGTTTCGGCCCCCTAACCTTCATTTCGCATCGGTTTGGGCTCATTTTTGGTGGAGGCCTTATTTTCATTATTAGGAAGCTTGTAGGAGGGTGTGAGGCCAGTAATTGTTTTGACAACCAACTTTTTTGTTTGGTCAAAAGTGGTTCAGCATGAATCCGAGAAGGAGAAAGTCTGCGCAGCTTCACCAAAACGGGCGTAACTCTTTGCACAACAGGAATTAAGATATGAGGCCACCACCATTGGAAATCTTACTTCCGAGGCTTCATTTTTCACTCAAGAATCTCCTAAGTCCAAATCCGGGGGAAGGAGATATGGTTGGTTGAAGTCCGATTGGACCGAATCTGCGCGGCTTTACGGAAACTAGCATAACTTTTTCTACAGAAGGAATTTTAATGCAAGGTTTGCTGCATTGGAAAGCTAACTTCTGGGGCTTCATCCTAAGGTGTGGCCGGCCACTTTTCCCCCTTTGGCCTGGCCGGCCGGCCACTTTTTCTATCCGGCTGGCCACTTTTTTTGGTGAATGATTTTTTTTGCCATTTTAAACTAGCTGGCCATTTTTGCCCCTGGGAGTGTGTTCCAGCCATGTATTTTGTTTTACACTTCACCCATGTCCAAGGGTTTGGCCATTTTGGGGAGAAACTTGGTTTGTTTTTCCCTCCTTTTTTTCCCCCTCTTTTCTACCCCTTTTGCTTATATATACAGCCCCTCCCCTTCAGATTTTAGGGTTTGAAAATTTGCTTGGAGGTCATACATACATATCTCCCTCTATCTCTCTCATTTCCTTCAAAAAACACCAAGTCCTACACCTCATTTCTTCATCACCACCAAGCACCACCACCACTACTCCATTTCCAGCAACTTGGGGAGCTTCCAAAGCTAGCTTTCAGAGGCAGCATTTCTCAAGCCAAAAGGGAGCCAAGGATTGGTCTTCAAGGGTAAATGTCAATTCCCTCTTTTTGAGCTTAATTTTGCAACATTTTTCTAGCCATTTTGCTTGCTGTTTTGAGCTCCGACCAAAACTAAAAATGTCATTTTTTTTTAGCTATATTCCATGTTTCATTAAGGGCTCATTGCAGTTTGAAGCTTCTTTTTGGCACTTGCTTCATTATCCTCTTGAATGCCATTATCTTGCATGATATTTTTAGCCTATGTGTGATCTGTTTTGGAGCATGTCATAAAATGTAGATAGGCTTATTTTGAGCCCTTATTCAACATTGAAGAAGGGCTCAACACTTTTTGGGACCTCCATGTATCACTTGCCATTGTACCCCTCTTTGGTCCCTATTTTTGCATGTTTTGTTAGCTTATCTTGCTTCTGTTTCTCGGCCATGATCAGAGCTGAAAGTGTCCATATTTTGACCCCCTTGTCATGTTTCATTAAGGGTCTTTGGCTGTTTGATGAATATTTTGTATACTTTGTGTTATAGCCTTCTTGTGACCTTAATCTTGCATTGCATTTTGAGCATGTTTATATACTGATTTGGGCTTGATAATCTACTGTAAAATGCCATATTTTGGGACCCTATTCAACATTGTTGAAGGTCCCTCACTTGTTTGAGACCCCCATACATCAGTTACTTCTTTGCCCCTTTGTTGGCCCATTTCTTGCATGAATTGTTTGCCATACTTGTATCTGTTTTTGGGGCTTGTCATCTACTGAAAAACATCATATTTTTGGCCCCTCTTCAATGTTGTAGAAGTTCCCTTTCCTATTTGGGGCCAGCAGCTGTGAGTTGCTTCATCACCCCTCTTGCGGACCCTTTTTTGCATGCTAATTTAGTCCCATGTGCGCTCACTTTCTTGCCACGCTTTGTACTGTAAAAATGCTTGTATCAGGGCTTCCTTGCTTCTTCTTTTACACTTCATGTCCTAATTATGTATGCATTGTATAGTTATAGGCCATTTCATGCGCCAAAACCCGTGTTTCAGGACTCGTTTCATGCATCGGGTTTCATTTTACCGGGTTTCGGGGCTGTTTTGCATCTCATTTTACCTCTGATTTTTGCATGACAGTATGCCATTTTTTGTGTTTTGCCATGTCTTGTTAGAGTGGCATTCCGTGCCGTAGGTTCGGTTCTCGGTTTGCGTGCACGTGTGCACGTATCCCGAGTTGTCTCATTTTCATCATTATGGCCTCTTATGTGAGTGCGGCTGAGGCTCTCTCATGTTGGTGTAAGACCATATTGCATTGCATATGCCATTTCATCCATAGCATTGTGTATGCTCGGTTGTGTATCACCTCGTGTAGCGTGTATGTCATTCCATAACATTGTGTATGTTAGGATTGTATCTTAGTTGCATTTCACGCATATCATGCATATTGCATCGTGTTCGGGATAGGAGTTAGCCCGGGCATGGGAAACGAGGTACGTTCCGTACTCCGAGTGACGGAACGTGTCTCAATTCCCAAGTCACCGACACTCCGGATTATCCATGATGGAGTTAGGTTTTGTTGTAGTGTTCATATGCATTCATTCTATATTGAGTTGTGCAATTCGGCTCCTCGGCCATCATGCATCGAGATGCGTGATTGGTGGTACGAGGATCGAGGCATGCATACATTTGTGAAAATACATTGCTATGCCCCTTTCCTGCTCTCTGTTGCAGCATATCAAGAATCAGCGGTCTTCCGAGGCTTGGCGCGCTTTTCAAGAATCATTGCAAAATAGAGGCTAATTGGGGCATTCCAGTGGATTTCTGCGCAAAGCAGCCCAAACATGCATCATTCCATCATCCGGAGCAGAATCAAGGCAGTCCCTGGCTTGTATGCCAGTTTTATTATTTTCTTAGTTCATTTGTAAATTAATTAGGAATTTGTACATTATTTGGACTGTACTATTCTTTCATTCGGGACTGTATATTTATTTGGACCCTCTGCGCGAGGGCATAATTGTAATAAGTGTAGGTGAGTGTGATGTATGTCTTCCAACCCCACATCTTTCTTCCCTTTTATTTACCTGCTTATGATGGTTAGATTAAGGCATATTTCAATTAGCATACAGTATGACAGCATGTTTGCATCATTCATCTGTTTTGCACGCACCGGGCTCGGCGCATCATACAAACTGCATTTGTATTTCAATTCCAAATTGAATACGTGTTAGCTGTAGCATTTCATATGCCATGTTTAGAATAGCCGAGCCTGCTATAGTTACATCTTTGTATGTGTTGCATTAGGCATTTCTGTATATTTAGGATCATGCATGATTTCTAATGAGCTTCTGTTTTGGCTTGGAGTACTCGGTGAGTTTTATGCTTTAGCATCCTTGCATGCGTGTGAGTGACTGCCATGAATAGCATGCTTACCATGAGGCTATGTGCTTATGTGATATAACTGCCTTGAATGCCTGTGGGTGGAGGTTGGGTTACTTGGAGTGGGACAATTCATCAAATGTTTGTTTTAAGTCCACTAGATAGTGGCAAAATCATGTTTTCTAAGCCCACCCGAGGGTGGCAAATCCACGTCTTAGCCTACCTGAGGGTAGCACCATCAAACCATTTTCAAACAAACAAACATGAAATGCTTTGTTCCAATTCAGGCGACTCAGTCTATACTTGTATGCTGTGCGCATCACATAGTAAATATAGGCTAATAACCGGAATAAGAACACACAATGTTTTCAAAAATAGATATCATGGTTAGTAGAGGCCGGTCTTTGACCGGGCGAGCGGGGGTGCTCACGAAGTGACCTTCCCCAATCTTACCCAAGTTCCCGAGCCGAGGCAACTTTGATGATGACGGACACGTGGCCTTTGGCACCGAGTCAGGGTTTCCTAAATTTCCCAAAAATAAAATATTTAGGTGGCGACTCAGATTCCGCAAAGGTCCATGTTTGGCACTTCTTTCAAAAAATCTGTTTTCAAAACGATTTGCCGGATTTGGACTCTTTGGTTCAAGATTAAAAACTGTGACATTTGAGTCCTTCGAACTGTAGTAGACCCGCAAGCGAACCAGAACAGGGGGGAGTCGCACCCTCCCCGGGATGCGTTCGGGGACATCTACAGATATGTGTCCAAGTGCCTTCAATGTCAGCAAGTTAAAGCTGAACATCAGAAACCAGGCAGTCTACTTCAAGCTCTCCCTATTCTTGAATGGAAGTAGGAGCATGTGACTATAGATTTCGTTGTCGGTCTACCTCAAACTCCTCAAGATATGGATTCTATTTGGGTTGTAGTTGATAGACTGACTAAGTCTGCACATTTTCTACCATTTAGAACTGCATTTAATGCTTATAGACTGGCTATAATATATGTTGATGAGATTGTTCGTTTATACGGAGTTCTGGTATCCATTGTGTCGGATAGAGATCTGAAATTTGTATCTAGATTGTGGAAGAGTTTGCAGGAAGCTATAGGGACAGAATTGAGGTTTAGTACTGCATTCCACCCACAGACAGATGGGCAATCAGAACGACCTATACAGACTTTAGAAGACATGCTAAGAATGTGTGCCTTGGATTTTCAGGGGAGTTGGGAAGACTACTTGCCACTAGCGTAGTTTATGTGACAATAATGACTTCCACTCCAAAGATCGGTATGGCACCGTACGAGGGTTTGGCCCTGTTTGTTACTGCTTATTTTCAGCTTTCAGCTTAATTTAAGCTGTTTTGATATGTTTGATTTAGTTTATGCTTATAGCTTATAGCTTTGTGGAAGTCAAAAATCAACTTATTCTTTGAGTGGGGCAGGAGATGCTTTAAGAATAAGCTGGAAATCAGCTTAAGCTGAAAGTTATAAGCTATAAGCTGTTTGGGCATAAGCTATAAGCAGTTTCCCACAGCTCTACCAAACAGGGCCTTTGTATGGTAGAAGGTGCAGATCACCAATTTGTTGGACAGAAGTCAGGGATAGAGCTTTAGTTGGGCCTGAAATTAGGCAAGACACCTCTAAGAAGATTAAAACTATTCAGCAAAGGCTCAAAACCGCTCAGGACCGACAAAAGAATTATGCAGATGTTCGAAGAAGACCTCTCGAGTATGAGGTTGGTGACCATGTATTTATCCGTGTGACTCCAATGAAGGGCCAAGTCAGGTTTGGAAAGAAGGGTAAATTGTCTCCCCGTTACATAGGGCCGTTTCAAATTCTGGAAAGGCTTGGCCCAGTTGCTTATAGAGTTGCTTTACCGCCGGGATTCGAGCAGATCCATAATGTGTTTCATGTGTCGATGTTGAGGGGTTATCTTCGAGGCCCGTTTCATGTGATCGATTATCACCGGGTAGCTCTTGATGAAAATATGGAGTACGCCGAATGACCGGAACGAATCATTGACCGGTAAGTAAAACAACTGAGAAGCAAGTCTATCCCATTGGTGAAAGTGGAATGGAAAAAACACTATGGGACGGATGCCACATGGGAAAAAGATGAGGAAAAGCGACTACGCTACCCACATTTGTTCCCCGACGAAGGTAAAATAAGTTTGGAGGACCAAACTTCCTAAAGGGGGGAAGACTGTGATAACCCTGTTCTGTATTATGCTAATTGGTCCTTATTATGAATGTGATTATGTGTCTGATATGATTTGGTGTGCTATTTATATGAATATATTAGGGGTGAGCATGGTCCGGATTGGACCGGATTAGAGTAAAACCAGGACCAATCCGTTATCTACGGTTCCTGAAAAATTGGAACCAATCCAATCCGTTTAAATCATGGAACCAATCTGAACCAATCCATTTAAATACGGATTGGATCGGTTTAGGACCACGATTTCACATAATTAAACAACAAAAAAATATATATATAACACTTTAATTTCATAAAAATATAAACATAGCGCTATATTAGTTCTACGATAGCAACATGTTTTTCTATAATAGCAACATACTGTCTAGAATTTAAACAATCATAAGAAAACTGGATTCACCATAAAAACTTGGACCATTATAAATTAAAACTAAAAACTAACAAACAAAAGTAATAAAAGACGATATTATACGGGTTTAGGTTTAAGTTTAGGTTTTATATAGAATAAGAGAAGATACTATGAGGGAGGATGTATAATAAAAATATAGACTATTTGCATACGGTCCAGGTCGGTTCCAATCCGGAACCGTGGGGTTCAATCCAGAACCAATCCGTGGACTACGGATTTTTAATTCTTTAATCCGCAACCGAACCACGGATTCAAAAAACCAATCCAAGCCTATCGAATTGGATTGGACTGGATCAGATTACGGATTTCACGGATTCCTTGCTCAGCCCTAGAATATATGTGGTTTTGAATTACTATATGTTCATCGTAGGAATATCTGTTCAACTTACTGTTATAAACTAAAAATTGAGGGCCTTATCGGCCACAGAAGCCGAAATTGACTACGCCATTGTGATTAGCGTAATTTTAGAACCTACGGTGAAATTTAATTGAAAATTTATTCGGATCAAATTAATTAGATTAAATTAATGGGTTAGTGCTCAATTATTTAAATATTAATGAAATGTGTTGAGAGAGGGCTTGTATAAGGGACTCTACTACACTTTTATTACATTTGTTTGAGCTCAAAGCTGAGAATTACTCTAAGGAAAGAGACAGAGGGTCAGCTAGGGAGGGAAAGAGGAGGAATTGTATAGTTTGGCTCAAGATTCATGAGATTTAAAAGCTAGGCTCAAGATTCAACTAGAATTGGTGAAGATTAAAGCTCCTAGGTGAGTAATCAACTCTTAATTCATGAGTTTGAGTTGTGGTTTTGTGAATTGAAGATTAATTGGTGAGTTAGATTATGAATTGAGTTGATTAAGTTGAGATTGAAGTCCATATGTGCATGCATGTAAAGAATTCCTATGAAATTACAAAATCTAGCATGTAATATGTGAATTATGCAAGATTGTGAGTTGAATCATACATGCAAGCATGGTTTTAGTTCAATTTCATGAGAATGAATACCATTTGCACCATATTTTTGACATGCACGTTTGATTATTGACGGTATGGAACTTATGTAAGGTTTGAATGCGTGAGCCTTGATTATACAAAGAAATGTTGATTAATTTTTAAGAATTGGACCATGATTTTGAATGATTGGCCTCATGTTGCTTACATCCATATGCTATATAATGTATTTGCATGTGTTGGACCGAAATCATGAGCTTTGGAACCTTTGAATATCGAATTTGAGGTCAAGAACAAGTTCTGGAAAACCAAGAATTCTTGAAGTCCGCTCGAGCGGGGGAACCGCCGCTCGAGCGTAAAATACGAGCTCCCAGGACTTTTTGTAGATATGATGTCCGCTCGAGCAGGGAAGTTCACACTCGAGTAGGGAGCCATGTAGTGAGACTTCCCAATCGAGCATCTGAATTCACGCTCGAGCGTAGAAATGACATAGCCAGAACTTTTGCAGACCTAATGGGTCTGCTCGAGCGGGGACCCCTGTTTCAGAAATTTTGTAAAGACATTCTGTGTTTCGTTTTCTGTTCTCTTTCACTTCTAAGTACTCTTAGGCATGCATTGAGCATTATGAATGAATTAAAAGGTTAAGAAAAGAGCCTAAGAGGGGTGTATAAATTAAGAACGGATTGAATCGTTTGTGACCCATATGTGTTATGTAATGTATAAGGTCAAACTCCATGGCAAATCATCCAGCCGATCACAGTGAGTAATATCTCAATAAAGATATCTGAAATATGCTATTTGTCTAATTGTTTATCTTCCTATAAGTCTGTTAATTTGAATTGTGGACAAATGTTTGCTATATCGAATGAAAGTATGAATGGGCTAAAGGCCAGTTTGATATAAATGAAAGTCTGAATGGGCCAAAAGCCAGTTTGACATGAATGAAAGTATGAATGGACCAAAGGCCAGTTTGACACGAACGAACGATTGAATGGGCCAAAAGCCAGTTTGACATAAAAGAATGATTAGGCCAAAGGCGAGTTTGACATGAATGAATGAATGGGCCAAAGGCCAGTTTGACATAAAAGAATGATTGGACCAAAGGCTAGTTTGGCATGAATGAATGAATGGGCCAAAGCCAGTTTGACATGAATGAAAGAATGGTTGGGCCAGAGGCCAATCTGATGTGTTTGGAACCGTAGTTACTTGATATATATATATATATATTAGATAGAATATGATTTGGGCCCAAGGCCGTTTGTCGTACATTGTTCTAGTGCATCTTCTTTATTCGATATTATTTACTGGCTTTCGCTCACGCTCATTCATATGTCTGTAGGTGAGCCAAGGGAGGTCCAAACCCAACCCCAGTGAAGTTTGTGTGAAACAACCCAGGTTTTGAAGAGTCAGCCCATACGTTTCACGCACGAGACTTGTCTTTGCCCTTTTGCTATTTTGTTATATTTTGTCATGTTGGCGAGGACTTTGGATTACTTTTGTATATAAGTTTGGTTAGGCTGACTAAGACTTGAATGATCCTGTATGTACAGAACCTTATGTTGTTACAAAAGTGGTTCCAATGTGAGTTATTAATGAATACTTGTGCGAAATGTTATGATGTGCATATAAGCACAGCTCTATGGACAAAGTTTTAAATTTTGCTTCTGTTTGGCCCCTTTACTCTGATGAGTTAGTCTGGTTTGGTTTGAGGCCGTAGGTAATCTCAGGATTACTAACCGGTTATGCCCTTAACCCATGGGGCGAGTTCGGGTCATGACATTGTCGCTTGAGCGAGCTCTGTGTTTTAGTTCCTTCGTTCAAGCCAGGGTTCCTTCGCTCAAGCGAGAGTTGAGTGGTGTGTCTTTTGGCTCGAGCGAGAAGTCTTGCACTCGAGCTTGCGTCTGCGTCCAGTTTTGGACCTGAAGGTTGCATTTCTTGGCTTGAGCGAGCTTTCCTTCGCTTGAGCGAGCTCTCCTTCGCTCGAGCGTGCTTCTGGGTTGCAGACCTAAAGCTTCGTGTTGTTGGCTCGAGCGAGGCTTTTTGCGCTCGAGCGAGGTTTTCTTGTGTCTGGTCGCTCGAGCGACCACTTATTCGCTCAAGCGAGCCTCGAATATATCAGTTCGCAACAGCAGCTTCTTCTTCACTTTTTTACCATCCTCTTTACACAAACCCTAGATCCGGCTGCTCTTCTCTCTCTACACACCTTCTCTTTAAGAATACAACTAGTTCTAGTGTGTTTCTATCCTAGTTCCTTTGTAAGAAAGGTGGAGCTTGGTGTGGGCTACGCTTTGATCTGAAAATCTTTGAGTTTGGAGCATCTTGAATTTTCTTCATCTTCTCCATTTAGTCTCATCATTTGAGGTAGGGATATCCTACTCCTTATGGGTTTTGACATAAACTTTAGTCATTTTGATTAGATGGTGAATTTTTGTAATTTTGGGAAAGTTAGAGTTTAATTTGAAGTTGTAAAAAAAAAAAAAAAAGGAGGTTTTAAATTGTTAAACTCCATGTGTATGTTAGACCTTGGAAAACGAAATCATTGTCGTTAAATTGATGAAAATGGCCCCTAGGGCTAAAGTTGGGAAAAAGGGGAAAAGCCCCAAATTAATGTGATTAATTAATTTGAGAAAGTATGAGAATGTGAAATTGAGATGAAAATCATGAAATTGGGAAAATATGGAATTGAATGGTGTAGTTGGATTAGTTAATCACTCACCTATAAAAATGTTGATATTTTATCTGTTTGATAAATTTATTATCTGTTTAGAGATAACTGTTTTGGGCTATCGATGGATGATAGTCTTGATTGTTGTAGACACTGTATGTTGATTAGGGAAAACTGAAAGTAATCACATTGAATATGACGGTTGGAAAATACATCGAATATGTGTATTGATTGATCATTGTATATGATAAGTGTTTAAATACATTGTATATGTATATTGTTTGGGAGGAGTTAGGGGATGTACTCCATGATTTGGGAGGAGATAGGGGATGTAGGGATGTACTCCATGGTTTGGGAGGTAGGGATATCCTACTTCTTCTTTTCTTTTTTTTTTTATTGATTTT
Organism: Camellia lanceoleosa; assembly: GCA_025200525.1. Lineage (NCBI taxonomy): Eukaryota > Viridiplantae > Streptophyta > Magnoliopsida > Ericales > Theaceae > Camellia > Camellia lanceoleosa. Next base: position 70,361,272 of record CM045764.1, read on the forward strand.
TTTTAATATTTTAAGTAATTTTTCATTTTTTAAATACACATAATTTAGATATACTTAAGAAGTATAATATTTTATAATTTTCTTTTAAAATTCACCAAATACAAAAAATATAAAAATACAAAAATTCAATACATTATCTTATTTTATTGTATTCAATCGATTTTTTGAAAAATGTTTTGTACAAGTTTTATACTTTTTGAATATATCTAGATTAAATTGATCTAATCTAGATATAATGGTGGAAATAAAAATGAAAATTTATTTTTATATATAAAAATTTATACAAAAAAAATCATAAAAATGTAGTGATAGTGATATTGTTGTAAATATAAATCATGTTTATGATTGTTTTGTTTTAAAGAGAAAGGTCACCATTAAATTATATCATTGTGTTTGAAAATTCTATATAAAATTTATATTTATATATTATCACTCAATAAGAATATATTTAAGTAAAATTTAATGATGAAAAGTTGTAGAATGTAGTCATAATGATAGGTAAAAGAAATGATACGAAAAATGGTAAAATGGTCATTTAGAAAAATTTAGAGCATGAAATCAGCAATCTAGGGAGTAATTTATAATGAGATTACAAATTTTAGGGAGGAGAATATAATTTTTTAAATGTGAGGAAGAATTTGTATTAAATAGAAATCTCAGGGGTATCAGTGTAATTTATCCAAGTTTTTAATTCATATTCATATTAGCCAAATAAAAATGATTACATAAATTAATAGCCCATGAAGCCTAATTTATTACCCAAAAAAAAAAAAAAATTGCAATCTAAGTCTTACAACAAAATACTCATTTTTTTTATTATTTAAATAAAATATACCCCACAATTAAGTTGTAAAACTTTTTACCATGAATAGAAAAAAGAAACTTTAGAGATTAAATAGAAAAATCAATAATTTAGAGTTGACATATAAATCAGTAATAGTTTAAGGGATAAAAATGAAATTAATTATTATTTTTAATTTTAATTATTAAATTCATCATTTTAGTCATTAATATTTTATTTTATTTTCTTTTTATTTCACCTTCGCTAAGCTTAATTTAAAATGATGGGCAAATTACATATACCTCTCTCGAGATTTAGCTAAATTATAGATATTCTTGAGGTTTCGGAAATTACAGATACCCCCTGAGGTTTATATTTTTATAATAAATTGTCCCCTGATATTTATATTTTCATAACAATTTATCTCCTAATTTGTTACGTAAATAATACCTTCAGAAAATATCTTAATTTCTCAAATCTCAGAAAGATATTTATAATTTTACTAAACTTCGAGAGGTATATGTAATTTGCCCTAAAATGATTGTCCAAATTAATGAGCAAGAAGTTGATTTAAAAATTTAAACAAAAAAAATGTTTCAGCCCCACACTTTTGCAACCAACAGAATGACCCCGGATGATGTGGCATTACCAAACTCACTAAAAGACAAATAAAAATAAAATAAATAAAATAAAAACTATCTGGAGGAATTTGACAAAAATACAAACACCAAACAAAAATAAAAAATAAACAAGAGCAGAGTAGAGTCTCTCTCCCAAGCTCTCTCACCAATGGCAGAAAGAACAAACAAACAACCGTCTGACGAAGAAGAAGAAGAAGAAGATTACATGGGCGACGTCTCTCAGTTCCTTCCTCCCGAAACTACTGCCCCCTCAAAATCTTCGGTAAAGGTTAGTTCCAAGTTTCATATGTCTATGTATATAGATATAGGTATATCTTCACAATAGATATAGATACATACGTTCTGAACAACAATAACAATAATTACGTTCAGGTCTCTGCCAACAATACCCAAATTTCCCAACCTTCAGACAAGAAACCCAAAACCCAAAACTGGCAAGAACAACGAAAATTCAAGAGAGAAAATAGGCAAGAAGAAGAGGACCGAAATACCCTAGCAAGCTTAGAATCAGCGATTCCCCAATCCAACATTGGTTTCAAGTTGTTGAAACAGATGGGTTACACACCAGGGTCCACGCCGGGGAAGGAGGGTTCTGGTCTTGCGGAACCCGTGGGGCTTGAGATTCGGCGGACTCGAGCTGGGATTGGTCGGGAGGACTCGAGAAAGGAGAAGAGGAAGAGGGAAGAGAAGAGGATGGAATGGGAGAGGGGGAAGGAGGAGGCGTTGATGGAGGATTTTGGGTGCCGCCAAAAAGAGCAATGGCGGAGCCGGAGGATTGTGGTGAATTATCACAAGGCGAAGGCGGCATTGGAGCAGTTGGAGAATAAGGAGGTGATGGCAGAGGCTGACAAGGATGAAGAGGATGCCGAAAATGAAGAGGAGGGAGAGGAGATAATAACCGAAGAGGTACGACCATATTTGTTTCTCACATATATACATGATTGTGTTTTATTTGTGTGTACTTTAGTTAATTTTGCTGCTCCTATGCATATAGTCAAAATAAATATGTTTTGATTTAAATTGTGCATATTGAGCATGAACTGGTAATCAAGTTCCAATCTCCACTGCGCTTTGGTAGTTATGACATAAATGATGGCAGGCTTAGTAATACGTAGGACTTCTAATCCCACAAAATCGTGAGATATTCAATACCATACAGAGGTAGGCATTCATAATCCCACACATATTTATTCTACTAATTGAGTTGGACAGTCAATCCAATGGTTAATCCCATAGATTATTAATCCTATCAGTATTACTCCAACCAATCAAACAGGCCCTGAGGCCAAATCACAATGGGTTAACATCGATTAATTTTTTCCTTTATTATATGTCATATATATAAATATTTCATTTAAAGATAATGAAAAATACAAACACAACACTAGTTTTAAAGTTTAAAATTTAAAGGAAGAGGATTAATAGATATAATTCTACATAGTATTTTTATCATTTGAGCTAAAGTTATTTTGTTTAAATTTGTAATATGTTTCATGTGTGTCTAAGTGATGAACACGTCTTCCCTAAGTATCCAAAGTTTGTTCGGGTGTAAAAAAAATTAAAAATGATAGGATGTGTTTGGACATGTGTCCTACCAGTGGCGGAGTTTGACACGGACACACCACGATTTTAGAAGTGTTTGTACTTCTTTGCTTTTCATTGTGCAGGAACTCCATGGAACTAGAAGTCTAGAATTAGGTAGGCTATAACAAGCAACCTTCAATTTCAGGTGAAGGTCAAGAATTGCAGTTTTCATTGGTATTGCATTGCTTCTCTCCATGCCCTCAACACACAAGGTAATCTGGGTTCTCAACAACACTTCCTCTCCTAGGGCTCTCTCTCTTTCTTGATTTGTCTTTATTTTATTTTTGTGCTTGGGTACAAAGCAAAGCAGAATATCACTTCAATGAATGAATGCTTGAGAACTTCATGAAAGTTATTGCTAACAGATTTAGGGTTTGACCTGGAACTTAATGCTTTGTCCAGATATTTAATCCAGAACCTAGTTCTATCAATTTGATCCAGTGCCCACGCTTGATTCTTTTACAAAACCTCCAGTTTAGTTGATGAGGATATTCAAGTGTGATTCTAAAGTGGCCCTCCTCCAATAGGTTCCCCTTTTCTCTACAATAACACAAATATTGCCTCCTCATGTTCGGTTTCTGAACTAGTAGGGTTCTTACATATTTTATTTTATTTTTGGGTTAAAGTGTATATCTCTTGACGAACCAAGATTTTTTTTTTCTGAGCTGTTTATTCCAATTTTTGTGTCATCCAATTAATAGCATCGCATCACACCCCAGTTTTAAATACGATGCAACTGGAATTGGAGGTATAATTCTTGACTTTAATTCCTGTTCTTCAATAAGACCGTTATAAACATATGGTTTTGTTCTGCAAATGTCTCATGTTTTCTTAGGCAGGCAAAAGGATATTTTGTGATGGCTGCTTCTTCTTTTTTTTTTTTTTTTGGGTTCTTTTTTCTCCTTTCTCTCCCGTGGTCCAATGATTGTGGCTCTAAATGACCAATGTTAGCCTTCCCTTCCTATGAAGACCCTTCAAATTTCAACCAAATTGAAAGTAGGACTTGATGAGCTAGCTGGCATCTTCAAGTTGTAGCATTTTCTTAATAGCAAACTAAAGGGCGGGTTGGCGCCCAATGGTAAGGCTTGCCGTTAGCGGCCCTGTGGTGCAAGTTCGAGTCCCAGCAACACTCTCTCTAGAAATAGGGGTAAGACTGCATACACCTTGTCCTCCCCAAACCCTACTTTAGTGGGGGCTTCGTGCACTGGGTTACCCCTTTAATGGACTTAATAATTTGGGCGATATCCTCCCCTCCCTTTCCATGTAATTTTCATTTTTGTAACTCTTTCTTTTTTTTAGCTGTCTATTCATTATATGCACCAGTCTGCATATTGAACTGGGTGAAAGCTGGCTTAATCTGTATGCAAACCAAGACAGACCTACTTATACTACCAAGTTAAGTGGATTACAAATTGATTGAGGCGAGCAACAGTAGGAATTTATGCGCTAACAGTATGACAGCAGTGCACTACGTTTTTATCTTTCTCGTCACTGTTTGCTTTTGATTCTTAAGCTCATTCCCTGTACATTTCTGGTGGATGTTGATCAAACCATATACTAATGCAGGATTTGCAAGATATATTGATAAAGCTGAGAGAGGAATATCAATACTGCCTCTTCTGTGGATGTCAAGTAAGTAGTGACAACAATGCTCTCTACCACAAAATCATCTTTGCAAAGGTTGCCATATTTCTTGTACTGATGATAGTTTCTCTTCCATTTCTCAGTATGAATCAATGGAAGCACTTTTATCCAACTGCCTAGGAACAAATGAAGATGACCATTGAAAGATTGTTCCTAATAACACGAATTTGTTCCACTACACAACTTCCAGAAGAAGATGCTACTTTGCCCAAGTTAGGTATGGATCGATTTGTCCTCGATGAAAGGTTGTTATTTCAAGTGGGTGATTTTTAACTGATCTGATAGTCTCTTTCTGAGAGTGCTCAAAAGCGAAAGGCAACCAAACCAAGCTTTCAGACATCAAAGTGATCATCAGTTCAGTTGATGTAAAGGAGGAAAAAAACACCACATGTATGCATTTTTCGGTTCAAACCAAGCTTTACAGGGGAGGACAGTGTTTGCTGGGCTCCCCTCACAACACGAGCAATTTTTGTACATGAAAAGGACCTCCTTGCATGTTTAATGACAGTGCCTTGTGTTAAAAACTTTGGCAAACATGGACTTATCTTGGTATTTGACTTGAAAGAACTTAGAAATTCATGAACTGGTATTATACTATGTTTAACAGATTCCCTATTAATATATGCAGTGTTAATTTTGTAATTCCCCAGTGGGAATGGATGATGGAGATTAATGTGTGGAATGATTGTAGCATTTTTTTCACTATCGTGTCATTACTATTAAAATCAAAGATTGATGGTGCAAGTAGGCATGTGGGAGAAGGCGTGACTTAGCCTGGTTTTGGGCTTGTGTCTCTCCTATTTAAAGGGATCCTTCATTTTTGTTTTGTTTTGTTCTGTTTTGTTTTTTTGTTTTTTTGTTTTTTTTTTTGTTTTAATTTCAAAAGACTGGGGAGCCATTTGCCAGTCCTAGTCTTGGGTAGAATTGTGTAAAATATTGTCTAATCCGTTAAAATCACATTGATTTGCACCGTTTAATCCAAATTTTGAATTTATAATTCGTTTTTGAAATTGTTCTATTTCGCTATAGTTAATATATATATATTTTTTTTTTAAATCTCTAATGAAATATCAAAATAAAAATGAGAGAAATTTAAAATTGAAATTTTGTTACAAATTAGTAGTTATATATATGAAAAATATTATATAAAATTATTTTGTAGTATATATGTGGGGAAGTATTTTGAGAATGACGCTACGTGACCATGGTGCCTCTGAGATGTCGGCCGAGGTGCCATGTGGGCGGGTCATGTTTGCAGAGATGATTGCGGCGTTGCCGATATTCGATGCGGTAATGCCGGAATCCGAGATACTTTGGTAAGGTACAAGAGTCCTAGATAAGAGGAGACTCTTAGTCCAAATAAGGATAAAGCTCGAGGAGTTTATTCCTATGTAACTCAGAGTTCGAGATGAGCATTGTGCTTGAGTCCTATGAAGTGAGACTTCTAGGAGACTAGGACACTGCTAGCTATAAAAGTAAGGCACCATTGTGGGTCTAAGGTACGCTTTATTTTTCAGTGAATTCAGTACTTGTTTGATATCTTTGAGAGATAAGTTAATTGACTTGATCATCGGAGTGCCTCCGGGTGGAAGGACCGCCACAATATTCTCATATTCTTGTTAGCAGATGGTTGGCTTAATCTATTCTGCTGCATGCTCTCCAGCTAAGTTTCCTATTTGGTTGTGTGGTCGGAAATCAACACCCACAATTTGGCGCCGTCTATGGGAACTTAGTATAGAATAGATAGCCAACAACGAACAGGAAGTGAGGATCGGAGATTGACATTTACAGTGAGGAAGAGGAACACATGGGTCCTAATACTGGGAACAATAATGATAAAGTACAAGAGGTCGACCCCGAGACAAACAATGTTGCCAGGGGCTGAAATGGGAATAAGAAGGGTAGTCAAGATGAGTACTATCACGAAGGCGATCTCCAGGTATGGAAGGATAGGTGCCTAAGAAGAGATGAGGAACTGAAGGACATGGCGAACAAGTTGACACTTGCAAACAATGGTCAACTTCATGATGCAGAACAACGTGATGCTACCAGCTTTTTCCCCACAAGACACACCTTTTTAATACTATTTTATGATTCCAACATGATGCTACTCAGTAAATTCCCAACATAATTGAAACATGCGAGGGAAATGGATAAAAGTTTTAGTTTATATTTCATTCACATTTCCCTCATCTAACGTTTTACTTTGCCTTCTCAAATCCTTACCTAAATCCATTATCCAAACACAGCCTTAATGACACTGCATAAAATTGGCTTGATAGATTTTATATTTATTTCTTTGAAATGGTGGGAACAGATCCCGTAATATAGCTGGTCCGATTAGTTTGATTAAGACTATATGAGTTTTGATTTATTTGTTTGAAAATAATTGCGAGATTGTTATCCATGTTTACACCACATATTCCAACTCTCTAAAGTTACTAAAGTTCAACCAGAATTGGAGTTTAAAATAAAATTTGCCTAGAATATCATGATGAGCCATGATGTCCTTTCCATTATGGACCACTTCTGTTTTTGTCATTGTTGAAAAGTTTATTTTTAATGATCACCTGATTGGGTAGATTAGGTGGAAAGTAGTTGAATCATGGTACGGACCATTATACAATTGTCACGATTTGTTTAGGACAAAATATAGATGGTCTGACCTCTATAATCCTATAATTTCATTAATGATTTATGGTAACCTAAATAGTCTTCTTGTTGATTATGTCAGCTAAACAACTTCTTGCCAAAGAAGTTAAACAAATGCCATAATGTCACACTTCATACTCTTATTATGATTATTATGCTACAACTAACTTTTTGCAGGTTTTACCGATGCCAGGTCATAGATGAATTCGGGTCATTCGACAAATATATCTGGAGCTTTGTGAACTACAAGCCTATAATTAGCAGATTCTGTTACCCTCACCAGATTCCCATTAGCTGCAGTGAATCTTACCATGAAGTTGGATGAGTTCATTTGTAACCTTCTATTGCTTTAGATGCAGTTCATGTTTACAACTGTAAGTCATATTTATGTGAAGTGTTTTTTTCCCCTTCCCTAATCTGTTGATAGATTAAGTTGTAGATAGCCAACTGGTTTGAGGTAATTGTCACTTGGTGCTAGACTGTCGAGATTACCTTGCGATTGAATATGGATAAGCCTTGATTGCCCTACAACCTCTTAAGTACCTTCCATCTTGCTACCATCCAACACAAACGCATGCGTGAGCGCGCGCGCGCGCACACACACAGAGTGTGTCAGTAGTCCCCTCATCTTCACTGAAAATATTTGTGACCAGCCCCATAGGAGCCACATCATCTCCCATTACGGGGTCTTCACTCTCCACATGGTAAACCCTCGGGAGTGCCTTGATATATTAAGTAATTCGTTAGGGTTATTTGCCTAGCCTAAGTAGGGGTTTATCAACCACCAAATGTGGTAGATTGGTGCACTAGTGCGCTCGATGCCTAACTGCAGCCCTAAACAAGAAGTTACTGAGTCAAAATATGGGGAGCGGCCTGAGCATCGCTGAGTGACCTAGCGATCCTCACCCTCACCCTTGCTATCGCCCATGCCTAGTCGGCGGTGGAGCCAAGCCACCCTCGCCCTTAACCATGCTCACTTGGTGAGCCATGGTTCAAGACCACATAGCTTGGCTAGGACGAGCTCTTGCCTAGCCATAGCCATAGCCATAGCCATAGCCACTCTTGTTCGGTAGCAAAATGGTTCAGCTCTTAGCTTCTCCATGTTTTTCGTATTGGACACCTAGCACTTCGACAAGGGTGTGAGATATGTGTTTGATACTTTTTATCTGGCATTTCTTGTATATTTGTATTTAACACTATCATTATATATGTTGTTGTATAATTGCTATAAAATGAGTAAAATTCCTTTTTGATAACATTATTTTATATCACATAGTAGATTAAAAATATAAAAAAATGAGTGTATCCTTAAATTTGAAGTTTGAAGGGTTCGATCTCTAGATACGCACTTGAAACCAATACTCGAGTCCATATAACATAGCCTACAACGTCCTAGCTAGGACTTCTATATAACACCATCTCTATTGCCATTATTTTGACATCCTAGGCTCTGGGAGCAGGGCCTAGGTATAGTTTACAACTATTGTTTTTCAATGAATAAGTTCCTTCTATAGCAACAATTTGATATTTGAAATGAGTGGAATGGTATAATGTTCTTGAGTCAAGTTTTGAAATACTTGATCGTTACAGGTTTTAGAAAGGATTCTTTTTTTTTTTTTGGGGATATGTAGTTAAAATTTGAATTTTATATATGCAACTAATTGACTGTTTTTCTTCTTTTTATTTGTAAGGTAACGTTGAAAGGTCAAATAATCAGGACTTATCTGTTAATGTTGATACATCTGCATCCTCCTACAATGTACTTCATGGAAATACTATCAATGCCATGGATGTTGATGTAACTGTGAACATACCATTTGCATTGGTTGATGAGATAGCCGAGGCTTCTCCAGCAGCTGAAGATGGCTTACAACTTGGAGATCAAATTGTGAAATTTGGGAATGTGGAATCTGGTGATGATTTGTTGCCAAAGCTTGCTTCTGAAGCTCTGTCCAATCAAGATCGTGAAATACCTGTAGTGGTTTTGAGGCAAGGTGCACTTATCCACTTAACAGTGACACCTAGAGCGTGGTAGGGCCGTGGCTTGCTGGGGCATGTTTGTCATTCCACTTTTGCAGTGCTCCCTTTTTTGTTTAGATTATCCATTAAACCTTTTATACTGTCATTTCTAGCTGCATTTTGTGTGAAAATATTAGTATTTGCTGGTTGATTCTCACAATTATCACTCATATGTTCTCTTTAACCTTTCTGTTGTGAGATATAAGATACATTTTTTTGTCCAAGTAGATACTATTATTCCAAAATCTAGCCCCCTTATCCGTTCCAAATTTGAGAAAAGGCACATGCAAGATGAGTATATTTTGATGAGAATGTTATTGTGAATAATTACTTCTGTTGCAGCCTCTAAAGGTTGACTCTTTTAATGTTTGTTGGAATAGATGGTTTCTACCCATGAGGAGCAAGTTCAATGGCGATGTTCAAACAAATTGTAGGCTAATTTTACGTGTTAAATTTATTAGCCACCTTCACTTTCAACCTTTACACATTCTTCTCTCTCTCTCTTTCTCTCTCTCTCTCTCCAATGTTTTCAAACGCGGACCGGACCGGCTGGTTGGACTAGTAGAATTGGTGACTGGACCTACTTCCGGTCGGGATGACCCTCCAAACCTGAACTATGCTCAGAACCGGTTTAGAATTTGAAAACCGAAAGAACTGTTGGTTTAATTGGAATAATCGGTTAACTGGTCACGGCTCAACATACAAACCGGCCGGGTTTGAAGAATTGAAGTTTCTTCCAAAAATACGTTGTGGAGAAGGCTTGACCATGGAACAAGTGCATAAAAAAAATTACTCAAAACCGTAAACCATCAACACAATTGTTGATACTGTAATAAGTATATATATACTACAATAAAATGCACCTTTGGCGGCCAAAATTGGCGACTAAAAAAAATTTAGTCGCCAAAAGTTATGGAATTGGCGACTAAAATTTTTTTTAGTCGCCAAAAGTAAAATATTTAGCTACTAATTTTTTTTAGTCGGGGTATATTCATTATTGGCGACTAAAAAAAATTTAGTCCCTAAAAATTCAAGAATTGGCGACAAAAAAAAAAAAAAGTCGCTGTATATTGACTTTTGGCTACTAAAATATTTAGTCGCCGAATGGGAAATAAAAAAATTATTTTTTCTCTTTGGCGACTAAAGTTTTAGTCGCCAAAAACTTATTTTCAGTGACAAAAAAAACTTTAGTCGTCGTATATTGATTTTTGACTATTAAAATATTTAGTCACCAAATGGAAAATAAAAAAAAATTATTTTTTTCTCTTTGGCAACTAAAGTTTTAGTGCCAAAAACTTACTTTCAGCGACAACAAAATACTTAGTCGCTGTATATTGATTTTTGACTACTAAAATCATTTAGTGGCCGAATAGAAATAAAAAAATATTTTTTATCTTTGGCGACCAAAAATTTGGTAGCCAAAAATTTACTTAAAATATTTGGAGGGATTTTTCAAATTTTGGAGGGCTTTATAAACTAATTGGCGACTAAATTTTAGTCGCTAATGGTGTAATATATATATCCAAACAACAAACCAGCACCTGTGTGTGTGTGTGTGTCTCTCTCTCTCTCTCTCTCTCTCTCTCTCTCTCTCTCTCTCTCTCTCTCTCTCTCTCTCTCTCTCTCTCTCTCACCTCCTCCTCTCCGCTCCACCAGCGCCTCATCGCTCCTCCTCGCGGTCGTGGGCAACCGGACCACCGATTCACCTAGATTTGCCCTATTTTCTCTCTCTGAAATCTTTCTATATTCGTATATCTGTCTATCCATCAATGGCGAGACCGATGTATGTATATATATGTGTGTATGTGTGGATTTGTATGTGATTCCAGGACACTCCATCAGCTAGGAAGCGCCATGTGCAGGGTGTCCAGCACTAGCGATCCAAAGCTCTCTGGTACAATAATAATTCCTTACGAGGTTCTCTCTCTCTCTCTCTCTCTCTCTCTCTCTCTCTCTCTCTCCCCCTACAAACACATACATACATATGCATATAATAATATATCTATTCTGCTGCATATAATCATCAATCAATCATATAATTCTGACTTCACTCTGTTCAAATTGATCGGATATATATATTTTTTTGTAATAAGCAGATGCCAATCAACAGTTTCATTCAGACTCCTTTGGGAGAGGACTCTGCAATCACTTCCTCAGAACGGTACTCTTTCTTTTTTTTTTTCCTTTTGGTTTAATTTAATTACACTTTTTATGCCTGAAGTTTCATCTAAATTTCAATTTGGACCCTATTGTAGTTTCAATCATTCTGTCCAAATTATAGGTTAAAATTAATAATTTTAATGGATGGATTTAATTTTCTTTGTGGGTGATGTACACGGGGTATTAGTGCATCTCCACTTAAACCTTCAAAATTTGATATATCAAATTTTTTTGAAGGCTTATGTGGCAAATTTATATATGCCAATATCATAATAAATCACATGCTATGATTGTCTCCTAAAAATGCAACATATGTTCAACCAAATCTCTGCATTATACTATTAAAAAACAATTTATTCAAAAAGAAGATGCTTCAGAAAATGAGGTCTACTACTGTTTTTATAGCCATGAATTGTCTAAACTTGTTAACTTCAGAAAACACATAAGCTAGGCTGTGGTCTGGTTTCCTTTATCATACTTTTGTACCTCTATGGTCATGGTTCCTTTGTTAGATGCATTGATGATGATGATCTCATGACATGAAATTCCATCTCCATTGTTATCTTGATCCATTGTTTGCTTAGCTGGTGCTGTTTGGTTGTTTGCTTATCTTGACATTCCATCTCCATTATTACTTCTTGAATGTAATAAGTGAGTCCCGAGCAAACTATGCCCTGCATATATACATTTTAAAACAAAGAGCTGTAGAATATTACCATTTTTGGCAAAAGCCGATTCTCCCATGTCATGAGAACAAATCCTCTATTTTGCATCCTTGTATATAGTAGTTTTCATAATTTTTTTTTCTAGAAAGGTCTAATTCATGTTGTAGTTTTGTGAAGAAACATCAATTCATATTGAAGTGAACAGAAGCTTTGATGGGACTACTATGAATTAGGGGCCTCTAGAAGGGAGTTGGGTTGATTTAGAGAATATGGCTACAATGAAGTTAGGATTTAGTGAAAAACAGTCATTAATGTACTGATAACCGACAACACTTCTCAATTCAAGTTCACCTCTTTTTAAATGGGTTAGTTGTGTAGGTGTGTAATGCAACAGTCAGAACAAGATTGGTGGAGTCAACTGTTGCTAGCATTGCTTGTGCGTTCAATATCACCAAATGTCTTTAATTGGTTGAATTGATCATCAGTAATTTGTCTCATATTTGCGTTAAATCATCAAATTCTCAATTTTTTGTTATAACATATGCATTTATTCATTAGGATCCATTAGAGAGATAGAGAGGAGGCATATCAGATGGTTAAACGTATTGAATCTTGCTTGTATCCATTAATTAGGGCGTATTAGAGGTGTATTAATTCTTTTCCGGATGCTGATTTCAAGATGAAAATTCAAAACAGCTCTTGAAGCACCATGTGGCTGACACGAACAGCTTCCCCATGCCAAATATGGCTTGTGACAACTAACGGAATGTAATTCGAACCCGTAGGTTGGGAGTTAGAGCCGAATACACCAAAAACTTAGTCGAAAAAGGGCGTTTCGGGGGCGAAAATTCAAAACAGCCCTTAAACCGCCGTGTGGCTGACACGAACAGCTTCTTCATGCCAAATATGACTTGTGACAGCTGACGGAATGTTATTTGGACCCGTATGTTGGGATTTAAAACCAAATACGCCCAAAACTTAGTCGAAAAAAAGGCGTTTCAGAGGCGAAAATTCAAAACAGCCCCGGAACCGCCGTATGGCTAACAAGGGCAGCTTCCCCATGCCAAATATGACTTGTGACAATTGACGGAATGTTATTCGGACCCACAGGTGTAGACACCCCATTTTTGACCGTCCTCAAGACTTGGACGTCACCGTTTGAACACCCGGTGATTATCCATGTTTGTGTTCGTTTGGAGTTCCCGGAGGTCTCGGCTACGCGCCTTGCCTCAGGATTTCCGAACTCGACTGTTTAGTGTCTGGTTTTGCACCAAACACTTGTGTTTTGCCTTGGAGGGGCAGGGAATGCCTTATGAGGCATCCCCACACATCACCGGCCATGGCTAGAGGCCACCGGCTGGTATTTTTTTGCCACCGGCAATGTATATTGCCGGTCGGCATTCTTTGTTGCCGGTCGGCAGTCCATTTTGTCAAAATGGCAATTTTAAGCAGCCGACTACTGTTCATCTGCTTTTGCAGATATTTTAAAACAGTTGGCTTGCATTTTGTTCCCCTCCATACACGTGTATGGAGGGATAGCCTTCTTGTTAGCTTCCTTGGTAAGCTTTACAAGATTGGCTCCTCTATAAGAGGAGCCCTTCTCTCTTGGCCTTAGGGTTAGAGAGACTTTGGTTAGAAAAGATTCAGAGAGAGCTTTGGATTAGGGTTAAGGTTTATACATATTTCCTATCTCTATATCTCTCTTGTGTGTTCTAGTGTGTGTTTTAGCCTTAGGATTGCACACAAACACCTACCATCACACTATCCTCTTGGAACTGAGGTTCTTGAGGCCTGTTTTTGAAGCTTTGGAGCTGTTTTGAGCTTAAGGAAGGGGCTGGTCCACCACTGTTGAAGAGGTTCTTCAAGGGTAACAATCTTACCCCTTTTTACCCCTTTCTTGCATTCTATTTTTGCCTATCTTAGAACTGTTTTTGTGCTTAGTGTATAACATAAAAAAGTTCTATTTTTGGGCCCTCTAAATAGTTTTTTTAGAGTGTTTTGTGGTTGGGAGGTGTTTGACCCCTCTTAAGCCTTGAGGGGCCTCCATTTTGTGCTATTTTGAGTGAGCTTCGGGACTTTGGTGTTTGGGCCTCCTCACCACTGAAATCTTAAAGGATTTCAGTGGTAAGGATGGTGCCTTGAAGTCCCAAGAAGGAGAGGGCCACCCCCTCTCCTTGTTGTCCTTGAAAAGGGACCATTTTTGGCCTCTTGAGGGAGCACCATGTTTGAGGGTTTGTTGACCATGCCTTGGTTGTTTTTCATGCTTATATTGTCATAATATAACATGGTTTTAAGTTGGTTTTGGTACACCATGCATGCTTAACATACCTATCTTATAATGCCATGTTTAGACCTTAACATGCCCTAGGTTGCAAACCATTGTTCTATTATACTTTAGGTTTGGTCTTGTGAAGCTTTTGTGTTTATTTCGCCATGTTTAAGGTCTGTCCTTAGCTATTTGGGTCGGCTTTAGCATGCTTTGCATAGCTCCTTTGCATTTTGGCTAGTTGGCCTTAAGTGTGTAAATGTGTAGCATGCGTTGCTTGCATCATTTCAGTGGTTTAGAACCACCTAACATGCCATTTCGGTCCTTATAACATGCTCACATGCTTGCCTTTCAATGCTTCTTTGATGCTTTAAAAGTTAGTGTTGTATGCTCCATGTTAAGCATTTGTGTATGCCTTTATACTTGAGCTACTTAGATGCCATCTAGGTGTTCCTTGGGTGTTGTTTAGGTTTGCATTAGACCTATTTTAAGTCCCCTTGGCCTTGTGAGGCTTGGTTGACTTGGCCTTGGTTTAAGCCTCATTGGCTTGCTTCGAATTTTGGATCTTCTATGCATGCCTTGCTTATCTTGTTTGCTTGGTTTGACATCATATTCTTACATGATTTTCAGAGCTTTCTATGCATGCTAGTTGTCCATACTTAACCTCTTTTAAGTGTGCTTGAAAGTTGCATGCTTAATGCTTAGGTTTGTGCCTTGACATGTGCATGTATGTATGTGTGTTTCGCCTCATTTCCTTTGCATTTTGGCCATTGTTTTGGGCCTACTTAGGGCTGCCCAAGTCATGTTTAAGTCCACCCCTTTGCTTAGTTTGCAAGCTTGTCTTGTATGTGTGTTTGCATACTTGCATTGTTATATTGCATTGTCTATGTTGCATGCTAGCTCGCATACTCACATGCTTAGAAATTGCATTGCATTGTACATGCTTGGCCTCTTGAAATGAGTATGATAGAGGTTGGCCCTCTTATGTGATTATGTGGTTTGCATTGCATTTGACATCAAAATGTGCACACTTGGTCTCTTGGGCCATCACGCATTGAAATGCGCGATTGGTGGTCCGAGAACCAAGAAGCATGTCCCCTTGAGTCACTAACATGATAAGGGACATGGTTGGTGCATATATGGCTTGAATCACATTGCCATGCAAGGCTCTGTCCTCTGCTGCTGTCAAACAGGTTCTGCAGGAATTCCTTGCCGACCGACTGCACAGAGTGCCGGCCGGCAATCAATTGGTGGCCGATGGATTAATCAACAACCGATGACCACACCCCACTGCCAGTGGCAATTCTACTCAGCCGGTCGTGTCTCCCAATGTCCAGGGAAGCAATTCAGAGACCTTGGAGTCTTGAGGGGCGAGTAGGAAAACAGAGGCGATCTATGCATGGCGGCGCTTCGAAAGCAGGACCCGAGCATGCATTGCATTGGGCTCTCTTCCCGAGGCGGTTTACTATTTTTCCTAGCTTAGTTAGTTTGTTAACTAATTAGGTAATCTGTAATGATTAATTAGCTCGTAGTTAGTTAATTTGTATTATTCTTTTGGTCCCTCCGGGCGAGGGCAAATCTGTAATAAGTGTGGGTGCGTGTGTGTGCATGTCTTCCAACCCCCATTTCTTTCTTCCCTTTTATTTACCTGCTTATGATGGTAGATTAGGGCATATTTAACTTAGCATACCTTATGCAATGCATGCGTGCATCCATACATTTGTCTTGCATGCACCGGGCTCGGTACATCATGCTAACTGCATTTGTACTTCAATTCTAAATTGAATACGTGCATCAACGCATCGCATTTCACATGTCATGTTTAGGTTAGCCGAGCCTACCCTAATTGCATCCTGTATGTGTTGCATTAGTCAATTTGACATGAACTAGGACCATGCATGTTTGCTAACTAGTTTATTGTTTTGGCACGGAGTACGATGTAAGTATTTTCCTGCTTTAGCATATCGCATGCGTGTGAATGTTATCATGACAGCATGCTTACCATGTGGTTAGATGCTTATGTGATAAACTGTTTGAATGCCTGTGGGTGAAGATTGGGTTGTCTGAGTTGGAAAAACTCGTTGAAATCCGTGTTTTAGCCTACTTGTGAGTAGCAAATTCCAAAGTGTTTTTCAAAACAAACGGATATGCAATGCTTATTTCCAAATTAGGCAATCTAGTCTACACTTGTTTGCTGTGCGCATAACATAGTAATTCTAGGCTAATAACCGGAATAAGAACACATAACGTTTTCAAAATCGGATATCATGGTTAGTAGAGGCCGGTCTTCAGACCGGGCGAGAGGGGGTGCTCATAGCTGACCTTTCCCAATCGTACCCAAGCTCCCGAACCGAGGCAACTTTGGTGATGACGAACACGTGGCCTTTGGCACCGAGTCAGGGTTTCCTAAATTTCTCCATTAAAAAATATTTAGGTGGCGACTCTGTATCTGGCAAAGCAGTCCATGTTTGGCACTTCTTTTTCAAAAATCTGTTTTCTCAAAACGATTTGCCGGATTTGGACTCTTTGGTTCAGATTTAGAACCGTGACAACAAATCGAGTCCGAACTGTAGTAAGCCCACAGATGAACAGAACGGGAGTCATCCTCCCGGGGCGTTCGGGGACGTCTACAGTAGGTTGGGATTTAAAGCCGAATACGCTCAAAACTTAGTCGAAAAAAGACGTTTTGGGAGCGAAAATTCAAAACAGTCCCCGAACCTCCGTGTGGCCGACACGGGCAGCTTCCCCATGCCAAATATGACTTGTGACAACTGACGGAATGTTATTCGGACCTATAGGTTGGGATTTAGAGCCGAATACGCCCAAAACTTAGTTGAAAAAAGGCGTTTCGGGGGCGAAAATTCAAAACAACCCCCGAGCCTCTGTCTGACTCTCACGGGCAGCTTCCCCATTACAAATAGGACTTGTGACAACTGACATAATGTTATTCGGACACGTAGGTTGAGATTTAGAGACACATACGCCCAAAACTTTGTCGAAAAAGGGCGTTTCGGGGGCGAAACTTCAAAACATCCCTTGAACCGCCGTGTGGCCGTAACGAACAGTTTTCCCATGCCAAGTATGACTTGTGACAGCTGACGAAATGTTATTCGGACTCGTAAGTAGGGATTTAGAGCCGAATACGCTGAAAACTTAGTCAACAAAGGGCGTTTCGGGGGCAAAACTTCAAAACAGCCCCCGAACTTCCGTCTGACTCTCACGGGCAGCTTCCCCATTACAAATAGGACTTGTGACAACTGACGGAATGTATTGAAGATGTATAGTAATGGACAATTATGCGAAAAATATTCAGAAACCAATATGAACTCAATTTACGCCTTGTTTTAAACTTGCTAATTTTTTGAACGTACACACGTGTGTTATTATTTTTATCACATGTTCTAATATCCTTTCTGAAATGGCACTGACATATATTAATAAGCACCGATGGTTTTATATCCAATCTAATAATTCAAGTGCCTTTTGCAAATAAATAATGAGGAAGTTGGTAAAAAGAATACTTTATATTCACATTGGGCTTTGATATTGGTTTAGCCACAGAATTTGGATACATGTTGCATACAAATAGAAGATTGTTACATTAGCTTTATGTTACTAATGAAAGATTTAGTAATGATTGTTCTGCATTTAACAATGTTCCTTATAACAAAAGACTTTGGAAAGATTGTACAATGACTGATAATTGATTCATCATGGAAAGTTGCTTCTCACTTATTTTTATTTGTCATTTGTTCCCAAATTCATTCATGAAATTGGGCATTTTTAGGTCTAATTTTAATGTATTTTTTGTTTTTTGTAGATGACTTCGTTGCGTGGATTTGTAGAGATATTTTGGTGTATAGAGAAGAAATTGTACTTTTGTATAAAAGTAATATAATACTTTTGTCGTCTCCGACTTTTGTGCAGTTAACTATTCCTGATACAGAAAACTTTTGGTAGCGAACAGATAATTATTAGCATGGTAGATAGATCACCTTTTGACGCCGTACAGATATATGATTTTTTGTCGTGGTACATAGATGTATTTTTGGCTTGGTACATACATCACCTTTTGCCATGGTACAGATTACGATGGTAATTTGTACTATGCCAAATGGTCATTTCACATAGTATAGTAAATGTAATTTTTGTATATGGAGGGCTTTACTTTTTGTATGATTGTATATGTTGTATGGAATTATTATTTTAATTTGGACAATAGTTCGTTTGTATGTACTTGAACAATTAAAGTAATTTATTTTTTGTATACGGATGCAGATTGTGGAATGATTGATAGTTTATGTATCATTTTATTTATATATGTATTACAGGTTGAATGGAATACAGACAGGTTATGGACACATTATAATATTAGCAATAAAACATAATATTATGTTTTTGCCGACTAAACATTTTGTAGCCAATAAAAAGGAAAAAAAAAAAAAACATTTGGCTACTAAAAGTTTTGTAGCCAAAAGAAAATCAAACATTTGGCTGCTAAATTTTTTGTAGGCAAAAGAAAAACAACCATTTGGATACTAAATGTTTTGTAACCAAAAGAAAATCAAACATTTGACGACTAAAATATTTTGTGGCTAAAAACAAAAGTTGAAGAATAAAAGTACTTTTGGAGACTAAAAATTTAGTAGCCAAAAAAGTTGTAGTTTAGGTGACTAAATTTTTAGTAGCAAAAAATGTAAAAATTTAGACGACTAAATTTTTAGTAGTCAAAAGAAGTAGTATTTGGCGACTAAAATTTTAGTAGCCAAAAAAGATTGACTTTAGGCGATTAAAATTTTAGTAGCCAAAACACTAGTATTTGCTTTTGGCGACTAAAAAATTTAGTAGCTAAAAATTTTTTAGTGACTAAATAATTGGCTTTTGGCGACAAAAAAATTAGTCGGCAAAAATGTATTATTTAATTAATTTTCCAACCTATTGGTGACTAAATTAGCTTTAGTCGGCAATTATATTTCCCGACTACTCTTTGGCTACTAATTTTTCGACCAAAAAATTTAGTCGCTAAAGACTATAGACGACTAAAAGATGACTTTTGGCGACTAAAAATTTAGTCGCCAAAAGTGAAAATTCTTGTAGTGATACTATATATATTCAATATTATTTTAATTATTTCTACTAAAAATCAATGTATAAAAAACGTAAAATAAATTTTAAGAAATATTGTTTTTGTAATTGTTTATTATTTATTATTTTTTGTAATTTTAATATCTATATTTTTTATACTTACAAATATATTTATGACATAATTATGACGTCAAGGTTCAATTCCGGTTCACCCGCTGTTGAATCAGTGACCCATCTACCCAGTCGCTTTTCCGGTTTGCTCACCGGCTTGGTTTTCAAAACATTGTCTCTCTCTCTCTCTATCTCTCTCTCTCTCTCTCTCTCCTGTTTTATTTTTTCAGCTCATATGGTGTCTGTAACTCTGCAAGTAAAATCAACAGCAAATGCTTTGGATTATTTCCAACAAAATTAATTACAAAATTTTTTTGAGAACAAGTGATCTTAAGTTTAGAAAATTACAAGTTAAAAGTGTAATTGAGCAAAAATTCTCTTTCTAAAAAACCTCTACCTCGGCCTCACCGTTGGCCAGCCGGCCGCCGCCTTTGGCCATGGCGGTTGGCTGGCCTAGCTTTCTCTCTTTCTAGCCTAATAATCTTGAGCCCCCTTTTGTTCTCCAGTTTTCTTCCTTTTCAGATCTAACCTCTAGATTTGTTTAGGTTGTTTGTGTTATCGGGTCCCTCTTTGGGTTTTTTGCTGTTTATCCCTTGGGTGGTTAGATCCATCTTCACTGTGTGGGTTGATGGTGTTTTGGAAGCTTTGTTGGGTGGTTTTTGGTGGATTCTTTTCTCGGCCTTGGGTGGTTTTACTTGGTGTTTCAGCTTCGGCCTTGGTGGTGCTGGAAAGTCATTCGGGCACTTCGATGCGAGAGGGAGTTTGAGGGGTGGAGGATCCAGAGGTATTTAGGATCTTCATTCGAGCGCTCCGTGCGAGTGGAAGTTTGAGGGATGATTTCCGTTCAATCCTTTGGTGGTCGTTGTCTTGTGTTCGGTTAAGCTTGAAGCGTGTGCAGGGTTCTCCATGGCTGGCAGGTTCGGCGTTGGGTGTGTTAGCAGCATAGGTGTTGGGTGATGGGAGTTGCTGCAGTCTAGTGTTGTCAGGTGTGAGTGTAGCAAGTGTGTTGTTCGGCAGTGTGTTTCGGCAGCATAGCATAGGAGAGGTGTGTAGCAGCTTTGGGGTCTGCGTGTTGTTCGGCAGTGTGTTTCACAAACGCAGGAGAGGTGTGGCCTTGGGTATAGCAGGTTTGCTTGTGGTGATTTGGCAGTGTTTTGTTCGGAGTTGGGCCTTCACTGGGCAGTGGGAGTGAAGCTTCATGCGGGTCTTGGAGATGTCAGGCATGGGAGGATAGAAGCTTGGAGATGTCAGACTTGGGTGTTCTTCCAGCCATGGTGATGTTGGCTATGGAGTTTCCGGCCAGCAAAACGTGGTGAAAAGATTTAGCTAGCAGGCGGGCGTTGGGCTTCGGGAGTTGTCAGACGTGGGTGTGCAATAGGTGGGCTGTAAAGATTTGAAAATGAGCTAGTGGGTGATTATTTTAGTTTCAAAATGAGCTAGTTGAAGCAGCTTAGCTGTTGGGAGTTAGCACAGGTGATTATTTTAGTTTCAAAAATGAGCTAGTGGGTGGTAAAGTTTTAGTTTAAAAATTAACAGGTAGTCGTTGGGTTTTGTGGCTCAAGTGTTTGCTTCTGGCGTGAGTGTATCACTGCACCAAGTGTTGTATCAGGCGTGGGGCTTAAGTGGGTTGTTTCAGTGTGTAGCTTTTGGTTTAGGGGGCTCAAGTGTTTGGTTTATTTTGTTTTTTTGTTGTATTTTAAATTTTAAAATCGTGAGGCTAAGGGGTTGGTTGTAAAAACGCGAGTAGCAGTAGTAGGAGTGTGAGTATTTCCTCTTCGAATCTCTCTCAATGCGTTTTTTTTTCCTTATACCTGTAAATTTCGTGTTTTTAATGAAATTTTTCTTTGCCGATCAAAAAAAAAAAAATTTTTTTGAGAACTGCTCTCCTACTTTATTTCTCAACTATTTTCTAGTGCTTATAAACTTGCTGTTTCTTCAAATGCGCCTTGTGGCCATTTCTCTTCTTGGTTTGGTCTGTGTCTGCATGATGTAGAGGAAGACGACAGGATCGAATATATATATATATATATATATTTTTGTCATGGTTAATATTATAGTACTATTAATTAACTGTCAATTTATGTGGATTACTTGCAGATGTCATTTCCGAATCCTATGATCATTTGCATGGTGCTTTGATGAATAGTGATGTTTCGGTTAGGCCAGCCAGAAGACAATGCCCCAGTAGATGTGTTCTGAACATTCACTCTCCTCTTTGCCAGTCCATAGGGGTAAAAGGATGGTTACTGTCTTTTAAACTCCTTCACATATTTGGATTTTGTGTGTAGCATCTGTGTGAAACTTCCATTTTGCTTCATTCCTTTGTGGATTCTCAACTGCTCTTTAGTGCTTGTGGACATATCTGAAGGAAGATGTGTGGATCTATTTTAATTTACTAAGCATATTTGTGTTTGAACTTTCAACTCAAAAATCTAATGGAAAATAAACAAAAAGGAAGCATTCTAGAAAGGTTGAGGTGCTTATAGGACTCACCACATGTCCGTTTCGGTGATGGAAACACTTCATTTTGTAGGACTCACTATGTATATCATTTATGAAAAAAACTAAATCGATTTGATAATCGTAATCTTTTTATTTTCTTATATTTGTTTATGAAAAGAATGGTTGATTTATTTTAAAAAACATATGACTATTTTTTCAGAGACTTGAGCGATAAAATAAAAAAGTTCATAATTATTAGATTATTTGAATTATTTGTTATAGATATGCATTGAGGGACCGAGGGATCCTACTGTGGTGTGCTGGTGGTATATTTTCTTGAGTGTTTTTTGATAATCTAAACAGTTTATGTTGTAAGATTCATTGAGTAGCTAATTTAAGTAAAAATTCAAATTGATTAAACATCTATAACTTCGTAATAAGAGTATATTTGTTTTTAAAAAATAAATGATTAACATGATCTTGATATTTAAAAAAAAAAAAAAACAATTAGAATTTGATTATAAGGTTGCAGATTTGCGATTAATTTGATCTTTTACATTAATAATATATTTTTAGATTATAAAAAAGAATTTGAAAAAAGTCTCTACTGGGACACCACAGGATCCCCTAATCCAAAAATAAGAGGGCATGGTTTAAATCAAAAACAAAGTTGGAAAATTTGTTACTTTTGTATTGGTAAGATTTTAGTCTATTTGTAAGGTTTGGAAAATGTTTCCATCTTTGTTAAATAAAAAATATTTTTGTTCTAAATTAGCTCATGTTGGGTTGATTGTGAATTTATTTATTTTATTGCATCAAACATCAGAAAATAATGAAAGTATTTTCAGTGTTAATATTCTCTTTGCATTTGTTTTAGGGTTCTATCAACAAAATTGGTTGTACTTCCCAGCAACCTTGCAACTATTAATTTATATATAACTAATGTTTTCACTTGCATGAATTTTATTTGATAAATGTACACCATACAATTTGACAAAAAATTTAAAATATGTACAACAAAAACATGTGTGTAGGATCAAGGGAGAGAATTTGACTTGTGTCACATGATCATCAACAACTCATAGTTGACACACCAAGGTCACATGTGTCATATTGGTCTTGTTAAGTGAAACTTATTTTATAAGGATAAATTACAAATACGTTTTTTGATATTTGTTTAAAGTATAGATTATTTTATGTGATTTGAAAAATTATAAATACCTCCTTCTTAATATTTTTTATTTAACGGAATTAACTAAGAAAATAAAATTCATAATTACTTTCCTATACAATAATAAAAGGAAAATTTACCTATAAGTCCTAGTTTTTGAAACGTTGAACCATTTAGTCCTAAAAGTTTTCTTATGCTCCATTTAGTCCCATTTTTACATCAACATGATGTAAATGATGTAAATGATCTGATGTTTCATTCTATAATTTCAAAATTTATTGAAATCTGATGAACATTAGATGTTTTTCATCCTATATTTTCAAACATTATTGAAATTTGATGAACATTAGATGTTTAAAATCTAATGTTTGTAACATGACTCTGATGTTATTAACATTGTATGTGATGTTATTAACATTGTAATGGGACCTTTCAGTCTATAAGAAAACTTTTAGGACTAAACAGTGCATAAGTTATTAATTTGGGATTTATTGGTGCATCCCCCATAATAAAATTACCTAAATTATTAATTGAAACATATTTCTAATATCATTAAAAACTATTAATTGACTTGATAATTTATTAATAAAAGGGCAATTTGTTATGAAATTAGAAATTTCAGGGGGTGGAAAGTAATTTTCAAAACCACGGAAGGCGATTCATATTTTAATCAAACTTCAGGGATGTATTTGTAATTTATCCCTTTTATAACTTATTTAATTTTAAGAATCTTTCAGTGCATATTTCAATTATCGGAGTATCGGATTGACTTAAAATTTTTCATTAATAGCCCTGATAATCATTGGAAAATAAGTAGATACTTTAAGATGTCATTGGACCTGGTTAGTGTAAGTTCTTAGAAATTAAAAATTGATATTTAGAAGTAAAAAATACTTTTTTTCCCCTAATTTTTAAATAATTAATTTTTTATTAAAATTTATTGAAACTATTTTACCTAATAAGCATAAATCACATCAAATAGTCTGACACAGACTTTTAAAATAATTTTTTGGAGAAATTACAAAAAAATTCATGGTTTAACTCTTGTAACAAAATAAACCCTCAGTTTTTAATTTTATCAATTTAAATCCTAAATTTTTTATTTTATTTTCAATCTAAACTATCTGCCTATTTCCATTAAGTAAAATTGATGAAAAAAAATATATCATAGTCATTAAACTTAACAAATCAAATGAAAAAAAATCAAGATTTAAGTTGACAAAATTAAAAACTCAAGATTTATTTTGTTGCTAGGGTCAAACTTTGGAGTTTCTTAAAAAATTAATTTTCTCTAATGTTTTTATAAGCAACTCTAATAAGTTACACCGAAAAAGTCTTCGTTTGGAAAGAGCTAAAATAGCCTGATTTTTTGATTTTTTGGTTATTTAGCCTGGCTTTTTTAGCCTTGTTTGGTTTTTTTTTTTTTGGCTTTTTTGACTTTGTGAGAGAAAAAGTATAATGATTATAGTTTGGATGTGACATTTTGTCTTATTATCTTATGTGGCCAATTTTATTTTTTGTGCTTTTAGCCAAAAAGCCATAACCAAACATAGCTTGAAGATGTGGTACTCTTGATCAACAAAAAATTATAGCACACATTAATTGAGTTATTCTTTATTTCTTAGCTACTTAATAAAAGTGAGTTATTATATTTCACCCAATTTTTTATTTTTTTTTGAGAGAATTATAAAAAAAAAAAAAAAAAAAAAAAAAAAAAAAAAAAAACTCCAAGGTTTGAACCTTATAACAAAATAAATTATGAATTTTTAATTTTATCAATTTAAACCCTAAACTTTTGATTTGTTTTCAATTTAAACTATTTGTCTATTTTCGTTAAATAAAATGATAGAATACTGGATATTTTAGTTATAAAACTCAATGAAAATGGTATTTAGACATTTTATGTATGCTTATATTGAGCTTAATAACTAAAATATTATTTTTTTGATCAATTTTACCTAATCAAAATAGATAAATAATTTAAATTAAAAATAAATTAATAAATTTAAATTTAAATTGATGAAATTAAAATTTTAATTTATTATAAATCTAAAATTTTAGAATTTTTTTATAATTATCTCAATTTATTTATATTTTTTAAATAATATCACATGATTCTCCCCCAACTATTGAATGCTGACTCCTAATTCTTTTAGGTGCTGCAAAGTCATCATGCTACCTGCATTTCCAAAGTTTAGCTAACAGTGGTATTTGCTGGGGGAAAAAAATATTAAAACTTAATTAAGAGCAAAAGCTAGTATTAATGAAAAAGACAAAAAAAATGAGACTTTTGTAGACCACAATAATTGTTTCACATGTTATCAGCTAGATATTGGGCTTTAAGAGTATTTCTAACGGTTCACTAAATATTTCATCAAATCTAAATAAAAAAAGGTACGAATTACTCTATCTGATCTCAGTCACTCCAACAGTAAATTTATAACTGTCATCAAAATATAAGTTATTCAGGAAAACGACCGACCAGTTGAATTTATCAGGAAAACAATCCACTCTTAATATTCTTTCCTCACATTTTAAACTTAAAAGTTCGCTTGAGGGCTCATTCGGGAGGTTGACCGTTCAGTGTAAAATTTTCACAAAATTTTGCCTTGAGATGGTTATTCGAGAGGACATCTGGTGGTGAAAATACAACGACTATGAACAATGATTTGATGAAAGGCACAAAGCATCCTCAGTTTAGTGAAACATTTGTTATTTTCTTAATTTGATACATGTTTAATGAAACCGTTGGAGCACAAAAAAAGGAACTTTTTCACCAAATTTAAATTTGGTGATAGATTTAGTGTAGCGTTGGAGATGGCTTAACCCATTCTATTTAGTTTTTCTATTTAATTTAAAATTTAAATAATTAATCAAAATTTAATTTATTTCTCAAACTAGGTAAAACCTGATTGCTATTCATGTTTTTCAAAAAATGCTTGGTTCCTCTTTTCAAAAAACACTTTTTAGAAAATTATACTTTCTTGTTTTCCTTATTTTTTTGTTTTTACTGAATTTTTTTTTAATATTTTAAGCAATTTTTTTTTTTACTTTTTAGACATACCTAACATAAAAATATCTAAAAAGTAAAAAAATTATGAAAAAAACCTTTTAAAAATTTACTAAATACCAAAAATACAAAAAAAATACTAGAATTCAG
Organism: Camellia lanceoleosa; assembly: GCA_025200525.1. Taxonomy (NCBI): domain Eukaryota; kingdom Viridiplantae; phylum Streptophyta; class Magnoliopsida; order Ericales; family Theaceae; genus Camellia; species Camellia lanceoleosa. The sequence continues at coordinate 70,387,653 of CM045764.1, forward strand.
TACATTTTTTGTATTTTTACGTATTTATTAATTTTTAAAAATATTTTTCACAAGGTTTTTACTTTTTAGATACATCTAAGTAAGATGCATCTAAAAAAGTAAAAAAATGTTTAAAATTTTAAAAATATTCACTAAAAAAAAAAAAAAACACGAAAATCAAAAAATTTAATTTTTAAAAAATTTAATCCAAAAAACTCAAACTAAACACACTGAATATTACTAATCACGTTTTTCATTTGAATGCAAATACTTGAGAAAAAGATGATATAATTTAGACAATGATATGTGTTAAATAGTAATCATGCTTTAACCTGATTTGAGAAATAAGTTAATTTTTAATCTAATTATTTAATTTTTTTTAATAAATAAAAATGCTTGCCTCCTTATAAGTTGACTTTTTTTTTTTACTTTTCCATTTCTTTTAGTTTATTTGATTAGATAACTTAAAGTCATTTTTATTTTTTTTTGTCATTAGCTAAACTCAATTTTTTAGAGTAGTTCCCCTTATTTTTTCTCCTCCATAACTCTCAAGGCTCCATTTTGTAGGTTTTATGGGGATTGACAACGGTGATCTGAATTGTTTATCTCATAGGCCTCAAAAAAAGAATATATATAAAAATACTAATTTAATCAAACATCGATAAGCATATTAATTAATTGTATTTTATTTTATAAAAATGAACGGTTTTAATTTAAAATCATATTTACCGTCAATTTCATAAAAGAAAACATGATTAATTAGTATGTCTATTGATTTCTAATTAAGTTAGTTTTTTACATATGTATGTTTTCTCTTTGAGACCTACGAAATGAATGGTTCGAATTATTATCATGAGATCTCACAAGGCCCGCAAAATAATTCTTGAGGATTATAGAAAAGATGAATTCGTAAGGGAAACTACTCGCTAATTTCTTTTACTGATAAAAGGTAACTTTTTAAACTTCTCAGATACATTTGTTTTTTCTAAATTTTAAAAGAGTCAAAAAATTATTTAATTTTTTTTAGTAAGCGTTAATTTTTTTTTCTTTCTATTTTGAGTTAATTTTTTAAAATTTTAAGCTTGTAGACAATTTTACAAATTAAAAAAAAGTAATTTTTTTAAAATTTTGGGAAAAAGAAGTCTACTAAATGGGAAAAAGACAAATTTTAGCCCTCTTAACTAAAAAAGATCACATTAAACTAGTAATTTGGACCAATATTAACCTTTTAGTTGACAATTCGTGAATAAAAATTGACTTATAATTTATACTTAACATCTTAAATATTACACAATGCTTAAAATAATCTTAATTTTTTTTAAAAAAAAAACTTATTTTCTTTTAACCTGCCCCTTGGCAACAACTATGATAGTCATTCAAATATTATAAAATGCTTAAAATATTTTTTTTTTAAAAAAATTTATTTTCTTCTAACCTACTGGGCACAACAACCATGGTAGCCAAAGTGTAGGTAGCCATGATAGCTGACGCGGGTAGAAGAAATGCGGCCAAAATAAAAAGCAAAATAGAAGATAAGATCATTTTGAAACATTTCATAATATTTGAGATGTAATGCAACATGCATGTTAAATTTTTCATTTATATAATTGTTGGCACCATAAAATATTATTATTATTATTATTATTAGGACACGTGGTATCTTCTTATTCATTTGAAAGTTCAAAGAAGTTATGGAGATGATAGAGAACATAAATGACAAAGTGGATGAATAGAAGGACACATAGCAAGACAATAATGAAGATGGGAGAAATGAGTAGTTACTAAATAGGTATTGCTGTATTTTTTTTTTTCTCTATAAATAACCATCAATGACTACATTGTAAGGGACCCAGAACTCAAAGAAAATTGATTTATATTTTTTTTGTCATTTATATTTTTTGCACTTTATTTTATGTACTTCATTTTCAAAGCATAGCAGTAGAGGTAAGTTTTCTGTACTTTATTTTATGCACTTCATTTTCGAAGCATAGGAGTAGAGATAAATTAATGGTTAGTTTGATTGTTCACTCAATCATCTTTCTCCGTTTTTCTCTTTCTTCTTTTAATTTTTCTTTTCTCTATACTTGGCAATTTTGAAATCCTCTTCATTGGGGCACAAGAACCGTCAATGCAATTGCTTGATAATTGACTTGAGTTTAATCTGTAATGATTTTTTAATCCTTGCTAGCATGCTCGTATTTATGGTATTTTCCTTCGTGGGAAAAATAAACCAACAATAATGATTTTTTAATGAAAATTTAATACTAGTACAAATTGATAATTTAGTGTGACAAAGTGTATTAGTTTTTAGTTGAGAGAATTAAAGTGATACTTACTAATAGTTCTGAGAAATAAAGTGTAATTTACCTCCAAAAAAAAATAAAAAGTTAAAAAAAAATGAGCATGTGCCCGAATAAATCAATACGGTAATTTTTTTTAAAAAAAAAGTAGGATATAAGTATGGATAAATACGTTTGTAAAAAAAATATTTATTTTTAATTTAAAATAAACTAAAAATTAGTTGACTAGTTTAGTTGGTTAAGATCCAACCTACAATTCACATTCAATGTCAAAACTAAGGCATAAATATGTTAGAATAGATGAAGTGGGATATCATTGATCACAATTAAATGTCATTATATTAAATAATTTACAAATCAAAACTTAATTTTAAAATCAAGTTAAGTATTAAAAAACAATAATGGAATTAGTTTCACCTTTATATAAAATAATACTATGACGATTGAGGTACAACTTTATGATAAAATAATACTATGACGATTGAGGTACAACTTTATGATAAAAATTAAGAGGAAATTTTTTTAACAAGTGTTTTATATACTCGATACATATGTAAAAATATTATACAAAATATTAATATCTAGTATTATACAGTACGAGTATAACATGTTTATCAAAATATTCATATTTAGTAGGTTTATATATATAATCTTACACTTATGCTTCGGTTGATTCATTAAAAGATAGAGTTGAGTGAAATAATCATTTCTTGATCTTTATGAAATTAATTAATCCCTAACACAACCTTACAAGTTATAGATTCGAACTGTAACACAACTAACTTGCTTGGAAAGTTAGAAGACAATTTTCAACATCCACCTCATGAAGCATACATAGGGACTGTTTTCTTGGCGAGAAATGTTGGAAATGGTTATAAAATTTTGCGTAAAATCAGAATTTTTTTTTAAATTTGGTCTATTATTTAGGTGGGATCCGTGCGTCGATTTTCACAGGTCAAAGTGGTAACGCGTTCTATGCCGCATTGTGATTTATGTGGTATATTTGGTTGCTCAAAACCATTACCGAGTGAATGGAAAATTGAAGCCAAAGTATGCTTCATGGAAATGGAGTTTTTGTGGAAAATCCTTAAAGGATTGAATAAGACTTGTCCCACATTGATTTGGTGGGAAGTTTTGAATGGATTTATAAGGCATGGGATTGGAACTTTGGGTGTGCCCCAAGGGGTACCCAAGTGTTTTAGAGAGGGAGGTTATGGGCAAAATGGGCTAGACCCATTGGACCCAAAAATCACCACACGCGTCGTCGCAGCCGCCGCCGTCCATCCGGCAGGCTTGGCCTGGGCTTGGGCGGGGGTATGTGGTTGAGTTGAGCTTGTTCGGCCCAATACCTATCTTTTTAGGTCAAAAACATTTGAATTTAATTTTATTTTTTGGTAAAATAAAATCCAGAATTCAAATTAATTCCAAAAATAAACTGGTCCGGTTTTATTGTACACCCAAACAGAGCCCTTCCCGTTTTTGTTATCTGTTTGAATTGTTAACCCAACAGATTCAAATCAGTTTAAATTCAAAACCAAACACGTTTCATACCTGTTCAAACAGGTTTGCACCTGTTTAATTCAAAATCTGCAGCCACCAATCCATCTATAAATAAGACAACCTTCATTTGGATTTTAAAACTCTAATTTTCGTCCTTCATAATTCTGCAAACATTCTCTTCATATTGCTGCATTATTTTCTTCTGTGAGAGAGTATACACACTTAGTGTATTCGTTAGGCAAACAATTTGTAGTGCTGCTATTGTTTGTAGTTGATCATTTCATCCTGGGAGATAAACGTCCACATTCTGAAAGCACCGTGGAGATGATGAATCTGTCTTAAGGACACAATGTCAAACACTAAACTTGATCAGAATAATATTCAAGAATTAATCAAGTAAGTTACTTAATTTATTTTCGGAGTTATTATTATTTATTTAAAATCAGTTTTTAATTTTGTTTTTGTAACAAAATAAAATCTGTTTTTATTTATTTATTTATTATTTCAAGTTTGATTTTTGTAATCAAACAAATTCTCTCCTTTCCTTTATTTCTTTATATTCTTGTTGTTGTTTAGTACACAACAGAATTTAATCTATTTAAATACAGTGAAGATTGTCCAACAATCTTAAGACAGAATCATTTTGGTGTCTTCATTGTATTTAATTTTCTGTGTTTTCAAAGTAATATTCTGGTTGGAAAATACAAATAGTATTTATAAACTATTTGACGGATAGTAGTAATATACTGTCTATTTTCTTTGACAACTAGTAGTAATATACTGGTGTCATTAACAATTGTAAAATATTATTTGGTGTTACAGAAAATTATTTTGGTATTTTATTTTTCTAGTTTTAGTAACAAGGAAAATAAAATTATTTTGTGTAATAATTTATTTTCTGGTTTTAGTAACTAGAAAATTAATTTGTGTTTTAATTTATTTTCTGGTTTTAGTAACTAGAAAATTAATTTGGTTTTCAGAAATAATTTATGAGTTTTCTTTAATTAAATTTTTTTGTCTCTTTTACTTTTACAAAATTAAATTCTATATTTAAGGTATAATTAAATCTGTTAATTTTGTACGTGACTTCCGTTTGTGAAAAGGTGTTAGTTCTTTTGACTTTGTCATAGTACATGGAAGAATTTGTTTCTGGAGTAAAATATTAGTTTTTACAAACTAATTTCATTTTTATTACGAAGAAACCTTTGTGGCAAGTTTATTTTCTTTATTGGTTTTTTGAATCATTTTTTAAATTTCTGTGTGTGGATCTGTAATCGTGAATAGTTTCTGCATATGAGTCGGAAAAAATATATATATATATTCACAAGAACATGTTAATGTTTGTTTATATAATTAGTTTATTTATGTACAAATCAAACTGATTAAATGAATGAATGTTTTGTCATTTTTGGAGTTTAAAGTTCAAAACGCGTTGGATTTTATTTATGGGTTGAAAATCTTTTTATCTCATGGGATCATGCATGATTAATTTATTTTGTTAATTCATTATTTTTAGTTGATGCGTTTGATATGCATGTATTGATATCAACTCAAGGTATTTCTTTAAAAATAATTTCATGTGATTTGGAATGATAAATTAATATGTTGACTTTGTACATAAATAGATTAATTTGAGTATTTCTAATCAATTTTGAATGAGTGTTTAAACACCAGAGAAATTTAAGCATGAAGATGTATGTAGTTATATGGTTCCATTTAATTGGAAGTAAATTTAAGAAATCTTTTATGTTGATTATTAGTTTGTTTTGAATTTGTGACATGAGATGTCGTTAATTATTATTTTACTTGCACTGTAGAATTTATTAAACCATAAACCATTATATTAATATGGGAGTGTATCTCTTGCATTACATGAGATAATGTAATTTTCTTTTGTGTCAAATATTTGATTGTATCTCTTACAATCAAATGGATTTTTTGAATTGTTTGATTCTTGGGCAAAATTTTTGTTAGGATATGATTTTGTCAAAACATTAATTTTGATTTGTATAGTCATAATTATTTTGGATTTTTCATTTGAAATTAATGAATCATAATTTGAAATTTATGAATCAAGCACATCATAGTCAACAAGTGATGGATGTTATATTTTGATTTATATTAGAAATGATAGGGATGGTGAATATGATGCACCATTAAATGAATTTTGTGCACAACATGACATTATTCACCAAACTATAGCACCTTATTCTCCACAGCAAAATAGAATTGCTGAAAGGAAGAATATAACCCTAAAAGAAATGATGAATGCCATGTTACTAAGTTCAGGCTTACCACAGAACTTGTGGGGGAAAGCCATATTGTCTGCTAATTATGTTCTTAACAAAATACCCCACAAGAAAACCAACAGCACTCCTTATGAATTATGGAAAGGTCGACCGCCTTCCTACAAATACTTAAAAGTGTGGGGGTGTTTGACAAAAGTTGAAGTTCCTGTTCCTAAAAAGACTAAGATTAGACCAAAAACAATAGATTGTGTGTTTATTGGTTATGCTCAGAATAGTAGTGCATATCGGTTTTTGACTTATAAATCAAAAATACCTGATATAAATGTGAACACTATTATAGAGTCAAGGAATGCTGTGTTTTTTGAACATGTCTTTCCTTATAAGAAAGGACAGGAATTAAGTTCACAGAAAAGAACTTATGATTGTATACAAAGTCAAGAGCCTAATGACAATCAAACACAAGAGACTAGTAATGGTCTCGACCTACAGGATTTAACTGATGATGAACCAAGACGAAGTAAGAGAGCGAGAACATCAAAATCCTTTGGTCTAGATTTTCTGACATACTTGTTAGAAAATGAACCTCAAAGCTTTAAGGCAGCAATGACAGGTCCTGAAGCACCTTTGTGGAAAGAGGCTGTTAATAATGAAATTGAATCCATTATGCAAAATCACACTTGGGAATTGGTGGATCTTCCACCAGGTTCTAAACCACTTGGATATAAATGGATATTCAAGAGAAAAATGAAAGCAGATAGTTCAATTGAAAAGTATAAAGCAAGACTTGTAGTTAAAGGTTACAGACAAAAGGAAGGTCTGGATTATTTTGGCACATATTCCCCTGTGACAAGAATAACATCCATTCGTATGCTTATTTCTATAGCAGCGTTGTTTAATTTAGAAATACATCAAATGGATGTTAAGACAGCTTTCTTAAACGGTGATCTAAATGAAGAGATTTATATGGAGCAACCCGAAAGGTTTGTAGTGTCGGGGCAAGAAAAGAAAGTTTCTCGGCTTGTAAAGTCTCTTTATGGATTAAAACAAGCGCCTAAGCAATGGCATGAAAAATTTGATCATGATATGCTTGCTAATAGGTTTAAGATAAACGAATGTGACAAATGCGTCTATGTGAAAAACACTGACCAAGGTTATGTCATCGTTTGTCTTTATGTGGATGGCATGCTTATCATTGGAAGCAGTCAAAACATGATCAAATCAACTAAGCAAATGCTTAACAAAAGATTTGATATGAAAGATATGGGGGTCGCAGATGTTATATTAGGAATGAAAATTACTAAAACATCTGACTGATATGCATTATCTCAATCACATTATATTGAGAAAATTCTTGGTAAATTTATCAAGGATTATATGAATTCAGCTAGAACACCAGTAGACATCAATCTTTATTTATCAAAAAATAAAGGTGATGCGGTGTCTCAGTTAAAATACTCCCAAATCATTGGAAGCCTAATGTATCTAATGAATTATACTCATCCTGATATAGCTTATGCTATCAGTAAATTGAGTAGGTACACTAGTAACCCCGGAGAAGACCATTGGAAGGCGATCATTCGGGTTCTTAGATATCTAAGATTCACCAGTGATCATGGTTTGAACTTTACTCGATATCCAACAGTACTTGAAGGTTATTGTGATACAAATTGGATATCGGATAATAAAGATCCAAAATCCACAAGTGGATATGTCTTTACTCTGGGAGGCGCTGCTGTTTCTAGGAAATCCACGAAACAAACAGGCATTGTGCGATCCACAATGGAATCCGAGTTCATTGCTTTAGACAAAGCAGGAGAAGAAGCAGAATGGCTTCGTCACTTCTTAAAAGACATTCCAATGTGGCCTAAACCTGTGCCAGCTATTTGCATTTATTGTGATAATCAATCTGCAATAGGCAGGGCACAGAATAATATGTATAACGGTAAGTCACGACATATTTGTTGTCGACATAATACCGTAAGGCAATTGTTGTCAAATGGAATAATCTCAATAGATTATATAAAATCTAAAGAGAATATTACGGATCCGTTAACAAAATGTTTGACAAAAGAGCTAGTGTATAGTTCATCGAAGGGGATGGGATTAAAACCTATTACATAAGAGTCGTCATAATGGTAACCCTACTTATATGACTGGAGATCCCAAGAACTAAGTTCAAAGGGACAACTAAGTTATGTGTGGCTCGCCAGAAATCACCAATGGATTAAAATTCCTTACCCATTCCTATGGTGAGAGTGATATCTGCAACATATGTTGTCTGCACGGGTATAAGGATAAGCTTTGCTTTTAATGATTACTTATATCTTGATTTAGGTATAAAAATCAAGACAAGTATAAAGAGATACTTACAATAAGAATCACCTATATGAGTGTCAAACTGGGGCCGGTTCTATGAGAATGAAAGAGGCTAAATTCTCTAGAAACACTCATGAAAACCAGGAGCGTTCAAGGCCAAAACGAACACAACAGTGAGAACCACGATGTGTTAGAAGATATTTTGTGTGAAATCTATTGTCTTAGCTTACACAAACGGCTGAACAATTTAAGGCATCGCGTCCATTTGTTAGCTAGTAAATCCGATAGGGTATCACTAGGGAAGGTTCAAGACCGAAAACTACCTATCCTGATGCAAGATATTTTCGACTTATACTCTTTCGATAAAGTCTGCATATTGTTGCATTTCCGTTGTTATCAAATTCCATTCATGTGGGGGATTGTTGGAAATAGTTATAAAATTCTGGGTAAAACCAGAATTTTTTCCTAAGTTTGGTCTATTATTTAGATAGGACCCGTGTGTCGATTTTCGCGGGTCAAAATGGTAACGCATTCTATGCCACATTGTGATTCACGTGGTATATTTGGTTGCTCAAAACCATTACCGAGTGAATGGGAACTTGAAGCCAAAGTATACTTGTAGACAAGTCCGCGGGGGACCTCGCTACATCTCGGACTTGATTTTTGTCACGGTTCTAAATCTTGAACCAAAGAGTCCAAATCCGGCAAATCGTTTTGAGAAAACAGATTTTTTGAAAGAAGTGCCAAACATGGACTGCTTTGCCAGATACAGAGTCGCCACCTAAATATTTTATTTTTGGAAATTTAGGAAACCCTGACTCATTGCCTACGGCCACGTGTCCGTCATCACCAAAGTTGCCTCGGCTCGGGAACTTGGGTACGATTGGGAAAGGTCACTTCGTGAGCACCCCCGCTCGCCTGATCAAAGATCGGCCTCTACTAACCATGATATCTAGTTTTGAAAACATTATGCATTCTTATTCCGGTTATTAGCCTAGATTTACTATGTAATGTGCACAGCATACAAGTATAGACCGGGTCGCCTGAATTGGAATAAAACATTTCATGTTTATTTTTTTTTAAAAGATGGTTTGCTACCCACAGGTAGGCTTAAAATACAGATTTTGCCACCCTCAGGTGGGCTTAGAAAAGATGGTTTTGCCACTATTTAGTGGGCTTAAAACTCACAGTCAATGCATTGTTCCAATCTAAATAACCCAACCTTCACTCACAGGCATTCAAGCAGGTATATCACGTAAGCACATAGCCTCATGGTAAACATGCTATTCATGGCAGCACTCACACGCATGCAAGGATGCTAAAGCATAAAACTCACCGAGTACTCCAAGCCAAAACAGAAACTAGTTAGAAATCCATGCATGATCCTAAGTGTACAGAAATGCCTAATGCAACACATGCAAAGATGCAAACTATAGCAGGCTCGGCTATCCTAAACATGGCATATGGAATGCTACAGCTAACACGTATTCAACTTGGAATTGAAATACAAATGCAGTTAGTATGATACGCCGAGCCCGGTGTATGCAAAACAGATGAATGAATGCAACATGCTATCATACTGTATGCTAATTGAAACATGCCCTAATCTAACCATCATAAGCGGGTAAATAAAAGGGAAGAAAGACGTGGGGTTGGAAGACATACATCACACACACGCACACTTATTACAACATTGCCCTCGCGCAGAGGGTCTGAATAAAATAATATACAGTCCCGAATAGTACAGTCCAAATAAATAATACAGTCCAAATATGTACAAATATCCTAATTAATTACCAAATTAACCAAGACAAACATGCAAGCCAGGGACTGTCTTGACTCTTCTTCAGATGATGAATGATACATGTCCGGGTTGTCCTTGCGCGGAAATCCACTGTGATACCCCAATTAGCCTCTGTTATGCAATAGTTCTTGAAAAGCGCGCCAAGCCCCGGAAGACTGCTGATTCTTGTTTTGCTGCAACAGAGAGCGGGAAAGGGGCATAGCAATGTATTTTCACAAATGTATGCATGCCTCGATCTTCGTGCCACCAATCACGCATCTCGATGCATGATGGCCAAGGAGTCGAATTGTACAACTCAATATGGAATGAATGCACATGAAAATACAACTAAGACCTAACTCCATCATGGACAAAACAAAGTGTCGATGACTGGGGAATTGAGACACGTTCCGTCACTCGGAGTACGAAACGTACATCGTTTCCCGTGCTCGGGCTAACTCCTATCCCAAACACAATGCAATATGCATGACATGCATGGATGTAACTAAGATACAACCTAACATGCACAATGCTATGAAATGGCGTACACGATGCACGAGGTAACATGGCATACACAATGCGCTAATATACAACCTAGCATACACAATGCTGTGAAATGAAATAGCATACACAATGCATAATGGACTTACACCAACATGAGTGGACCTCAGCCACACTCACATAAGAGGCCATTAGATGAAAATGAGACACTCGAAATGCGTGCACACGTGCACGCAAACTGAGAACCGACCCTAAGGCACCGAATGCCACTCTAACAAGGCACATGGCAAGACATGGAATATGACATACTAGCATGCAAATTTTAGTAGCAAAAATTGACGCAAAACAGTCCCGAAACATGGCAAAAGTGCACCCGATGCATGAAATGAAACCCGAAATCCAAAATTAGGCACATGGAATGACTTATAGCTATACAAAGCATGCATTATTTGAACATGAAGCATGAAGACAGAAGCAAGGAAGTCCCAAAAAATGCATATTTACAGTTTTAAGCAAGGCCAAACAGTGAACAAATATGGGGCTAAGCTAGCATACAAAAATGGCCCTAAAATTGAGATAATAAAGCAAGTAGCAGCTTCTGGCCCCAAATGGCCGAGAGCCCTTCAACAAAGTTGAAGAGGGGCTCAAAACATGGTATTTTACAGTTAGTGACCAAACCCAAAACAGTGCACAAGCAAGCCTAAAATCCTATGCAAGATAAGGCCAAAAAGAGGGCTTCAACACAAAGTATACAAAGGATGCCTCAAACAGTAAAAGACCCTTAATGAAACATGAAGAGGGGGTCAAAATAAGTCTATTTACAGTTCGGACCAGAGCCCAAAAACAGAAGTACAAGGGGCTAACAAATCATGCAAAAATAAGGCCAAAAGAGGGATACAAAGGAAAGTGGAAAATGGAAGCCTCAAACAGTGAGGAGCCCTTCAACAATGTTGAAGAAGGGCTCAAAATAAGCCACTTTACAGTTTACAACATGCCTCAAAACAGTTTATACATAGGCCTAAGATACTATGCAAGGAAATGGCATAAAAGAAAGGTAAAGAAGCAAGTGCCACAAGGAAACCTCAAACAGTGAGAGGCTTTTAAACAAACATGAAATAGAGCTCAAAAAAATGCTATTTTCAGTTAGGGTCGGAGCTCAAAAAAGTAAGCACAAGGAGCTAGAATATGAACCAAGAAAAGGGTCAAAAAGGGGAGAAGAGGACTTACCCTTGAAAACTAATCTTTGACAGCCTTTTGGACCAAAATGCAGCACTCCTAGGCTCTGAAGAACAACCTCAAGCTGCTGGAATGGAGGATGGAAGGGTGGGGGTATGGGTTGGTGAAGAACCAAGGGGGTTTTTAAGGCTTAGAGTAGAGAGAGAGAGAGATTTAATGTGAGAGCTCCAAACCAAAATTTTCTAACCCCTAAAACCAGAGCTGGGGGGGTGTTTATATAGGCAAAAAAGTGGGGGGAAATGGGGGGAAATTGAAATTCAAATTTCCCCCCAAAAAGGCCAAAAAGTGAGATAAAGAGGCAAGTGGTAGCTGCTGGCCTCAAACTGAAGAGATCCCTTCAACAAAGTTGAAGAGGGGCTCAAAACAAGACATTTTATAGTTTATGATCAAGTCCAAAACAACTCACAAGTAAGCCTAAAATACCATGCAAAAATAGGCCTAAAAGAGAGTTAAAGAGGCAAGTGATAGTAGGAGACCTCAAACAGCAAAAGGTCCTTAATCAAACATGAAAAGGAGCTCAAAATATGACTATTTACAGTTTGGGTCGGAGCCCAACAATGCTTGCAAGCAAGGCTCGAGGGCCAAAACGCGCAGCTTGGGGCCTCGACAACTGACTGTTAGACACCGGAAGTGGTGTTCGACCACGAAGTCGGTCTCTTGGACCACAGTGTCCCTCAAAATGGAGGAAATAAGGTATGTGCCAAAAATCGGAGCAAACGGAGGTGGTTAAGCGGTCCCAAACCGAGGCACAGTAGTCGGCTCAGAAAAAATCGAAAACTGCTCCAAGCGGAAAAATGGCCTCGACCACGAAAGCGTAGCCTCTGACGGCCCTTGAGAGATGATCTGCGAGACCTCTCCCTACCTTCGGAAGAAAAAGAAAGCGAACTGGTTCGCAAACCGAGGCAAAGCACAAAAAGTCCGAAAGTCTGAGGCAAGGCTCGCACCGAGACTCATAACCTCGAAACGAGCACAATATGCAACATCACCAAGCGCTCAATCGGTGACGTCTGAGTCTTAAGGTCGGTCAAAAATGGGGTGTTCTGATTGCCCTCTTTGTGAGAACTCGAAAGTCTTAAGAATGCCGGGAGTGAATGTTAAAGCCCAGAGACGACTCATTTTTGACAAGGCCGAAGACTTAGACAAAGCAGACAAGATAGACAAAGATGTGCCCGCAGGCAGGGCAAAATGCAAATGATAATGCAAGAAGAACATAACTTATGATCATGCAAAAGAAACATAGGGGCGTATCCGGTGTTTTGGAAAATATAAGCATTGGAACGTATTCTAGATGCTCTTAACCAAAGATGGAGAAACATGGGGACGTATTCCGCTGTTTAGGGACGTATCCCAAGATTTAGGGACGTATCCCAAGGTTTAGGGACGTATCCCAAGATTTAGGGACATATCCCGGTGTTTAGGGACGTATCCCAAAATTTAGGGACGTATCCCAAGGTTTAGGGACGTATCCCAAGATTTAGGGACGTATCCCAAGATTTAGGGATGTATCCCAAGGTTTAGGGACATATCCCAAGATTTAGGGACGTATCCCAAGCTTTAGGGACGTATCCTAAGATTAGGGACGTATCCCAGAGGTTAGGGACGTATCCCAAGATTAAGGACGTATCCCAAAGATTAGGGACGTATCCCAGTGGTTAGAAAAGAAGGAGAAACATAGGGACGTATCCCGGTGTTTTTGAGGAAGGAGAAACATAAGGGCGTATCCGGTGTTACGCAAGGAATATGAAACATAGGGCGTATCCGGTGTTCGCAAGGAATGAGAAACATAGGGCGTATCCGGTGTTCCGCAAGAAATGTGAAACATAGGGCGTATCCGGTGTTCGCAGGAATGTGAAACATAAGGGGCGTATCCGGTGTTCGCAAGAATGTGAAACATAGGGACATATCCGGTGTTTGAAAGAGGAGAAACTTAGGGGCGTATCCGGTGTTTGAAGAAGAAGAGAAATGTAGGGCGTATCCGGTGTTTGGAAAAGGATAAGCATTGGAACGTATTCCAAATGCTCTAAACCGGAAGGAAGTCGACCCGTCGCACGTGCGAGGAGAAAGAAAGACAATTGCAAGTGAAAAGGTGCATAACAATACAAGATAGATGTGCATAATCAATGCAATGAATGAGAATAACAATGCTAGTGAAGTGGGTGCATAACAATGCAATTGGAATGGGCATCACAATGCAAGCATGAGAAGTGCATAACAATGCGGGTGGAAGGATGCATAACAATGCAAGTGGAATGTGCGTAACAACGCATATTTGAAACAAAATGCCGAATAAGGGAATACAAGCCTTGACGAGACCAGATTAAAACGCGACCTCCGATTTACCTTTCGGAGGGGTTTGCAACACATTCAGCTCAAAAACGGGCACACCCTGTTCATATTAGAGAGAGATAACATCTGTTGCTGCTTTAATCGCCATTCTGACTTGAAGCAGGTTTACACTTGGGATAGAAGCACGCTCATTCTTTGGAACACTGACAAGGTCTGAAGAGGTACATCCGGAATACAATCTCAGAATTCGCTGAAGGTGAAACACACTCAGATGCTTCAATTTTCCCTCTTTTCTTTTGCTTTGCAGTTTGGAACCCACATAGCTTCAGATAGGTCCTTGTTTCACTGTTCTCACATGACCTGGGTTAAACCCTGCTGTTTTCGAAAGAACAAATTCCTTTTTTGCACAAATGTGGAGAATAGCACAGCACTCTGAGCACACAACAAATCATTTTTGAAATTGAGAAAATGAGTTCTCGACCGGGTGTTGAGCCTACAACTGAACACAGCAAAGACAACCCAACAACGAAAAATAAAGGTAAACAACCTAAACACACCGAGACACACTCGGAACGACTCAAAGCAAAAATCGAGAAAAACAAAACAAAAGACACGACACACAGACGTGTTACAAAGACAAGAGACCTCTCAGTGCACGAGGAGCCAGTTTCTCTGGGTATTATTTCCCACCCTTTCTCATTTGTGATTCTCGCATCACTCGGCCCTCAAGCTCTGTTTTTCTGAAAAAAGCCCTTTTCCTCACTTTTTCTCTCAGCGCACATCTCTCTATTCTTCAATCTCTCATTTTAAATTCCTCCCCTGGGTGGTTGATGGATAAACAGCAAGTTGTGGGCTCGTGCCCCTAGCATTCTGCTAGATTCTTCTTCTTCTGCGCGCAGCTAGTGAGTTTCTCCCACAGAGGGGCTGTGCTACAACTGGGTGTGTAGCAAATTTGCAGCTGACCTCGGTTGACGATGCTCTGCCAGGGAGTTTGGACGTGATCAGATATGTCCAGATGAGGAAGTGGAATATCTTGCCCCATTCCAGTTCGTGCTTCGCACGTGGCTTGATACCTTGTTGCTTGGAGGGTGAGAGAGCTTTCAGCCCTTTGTTGTTACCTTCAGTTGTGCCCTTTTCTGGCAAATAGAGTGCCCTTTCTGGCAAGTGCGTTGATAAAGGGAAAGAGACAGAGAACCAAACTCAACTGTGCCCCTAGTTCATCATGTTGACCATGTTTTGTTTTTGCTTTCTACTAAAACAATTTTGACCAAAATGAGAGTTAGATTAACATGCTTGTTCGATTTTTGATTTGAGATCATGCAAGTTGGGTTATGAGCACTGAAAATTTTCCTTTTTGGGTCCAAGAAAGTGGTCCAGTTTTAGAAAAATGGAATAATTTTCGAGAGAATTAGTCAACCTCAGTAAAAATTCTCAAAAACTGTTTTTGCAAACGGCCACTGCTCAGCAAGTAGGGAACCTACTCTTGAGATGCACAACCTCATATCCAAAGGAAAACTGCCCCGTGCTTGAAGAGAGCTGCATGGCAACGGAAAGTTGCCCCTTGTTTGAACGGCACTGCGGCGCGTCGAATGGCAACGAAAAGTTGCCCCTTGTTTGAATGGCACCGCAGCGCATTGTAGTCAGTCCTCAGAGTGACGAACACAACCAAATCCTCAGATACAGAGAAGACAAAGATAACCAGAACCATCGCATGGACACAATCAAATTTGAAGTGTTTATGGCTGGACTTCAGAATGAAGTTGCCTACGTATCCCAAAGATGGGAATCAAGCCTCACGTAGTTCGGGGTTAAGGTACACTCGGGTATTTAACCTCTCCTTTTTAGGCTCTAACTTTTGCCAAGGCGCCCGTTGCAGGTTTTCAACCTTGCGAGCTTTGTTTTTCTTTTCTTTTCATTCTTTTCTTTTCATTTTCATTTCTTTTCTTCTTTTTCCCTTTTTTCTTTTTCTTCATTTCTTTCTTTTCATTCTTCTCATTTCTTCTTTTTTCTTTTTTTGCTTTTTGTATATATTTTTCTTGCTCTAACTTTTGCTTGGGTCGCCCTTCCGGGTTTTTGTCCCAGCGAGCCTCTCAAAGGGTAAAAGTGTAGCTTGGTCCATGCCAAATGGTTGTAAGGTTTTGAGGCCATCCGTATCCAGGAGAGTGGCTGTTGATTTGTAAGAGGACTCATCTTCGGCTCTTCGAGCACATCTGACATCTTTGCCCCTAGTTCGAAGGGTACTTCTATTCTTGCTTTGCAAGCTTCTTCTGATCATCTGATCTTCTTGATCCGACTTTCCTGGCCTCTTGTTCGAGGGCTGCTTCAAATCTGGCCGCACAGGCCTCACATTGTAGTTGACCGTTGTACATTCTGAATCCCAGTTCAAGGTTTGAAAGTGAGGGGTCGAGTCTCGAGGCTGAGAGCGATCCTAAGCTGTAAAATCTCAAGAGCGATTCTACACAGGTCTTCGCAGGACCGCGCAAAACATTTTTTAAAAGTTTTTAAGAAAGCGACAAATTGCTCGCGCTGAAGACAGTGTAGAACCAATCTGGATCAAGCCAAGATCCTTCCCAGTACTCACATTAACAAGCATGATTTCATTCATTAAGGGCTTAGCACGCCTTTCTTTCTCTCAACTGATCAAAATTTTGCAAAACCCGAGGAATTCCTTCCTCTTCGTTTTCACCGCAGTGTTCAAAAAGCTTTTGGAAAACTTAGGTCGATGCAATGAATTCAAGGCACAGAAAAGACACAGCTTCTAGTCAAATACTGCCATCTCATTTGGAATTTACGTACAATTGGCTGCAATGAAGCAAGCACAAAAGCATGAAAAACCATTGCTGTTCATTCAAATCTGTTGGCGTTACTGGCTCCAAGGCAGAAATAGACTCAAAACAAAACGAAAAGACAAACACAAAAACAAAATGGTGACGCCCGAGGTAACACCCCCCCGGAATCACCCAACTCCTATACAACAGGACTGACTCAATACAGCAAGACAAACCCAAAACAAAAGAGACTGACTCAAAACAAAAGGACAGGCTCAAAAACAAAACAATAAGACTGACCCAATACCTAAGTCAGAATGTACAAAAACCAGCATTCACAAATGCTCAAAACATTGCGTGCCATACACCATATCTGAAATAAACTGAACGTCGCCCGCAGGTGGTTCATCCCTTGATCACATCACATTATCCCCCACAAGTTCACTGATCAAGTGCCGATAGACTTTGCAGGACCTGGTGCGGGGATGACCCCATTGTCAATCAAATTTTGTATCTCGTAAGCAGCAGGCGACTTGTCGGTGTCATGACCGGTTTGTTGATGGAAAGCACAGTACTTAGTCGGGTCATGCTTTGGAGGGAGAGGATCGGGTAGAGTCCGTTGCTCTAACGGTTTCAGATGTCCTTTCCTGAGTAGTACCCCAGGGCTTTAGACAAAGACATATGGAGTGGGGTGAAAACCTTCTTGCCTTGGGGTAGATAGTCTGAAGTTCGGGGGTTTGAAGTGGATGCACCAACAAAGGGGGTGGCTGCTTTTGGTGTGGTGGTGGCGACCATGCCCACTTCGGAAGATCTTGCAGCTGCGTCACCGCTGGTGGTCGCATTCGAACTGCGGGTAAACGCCCTCTTGGGCTGCTCCTTCTCCTGGTCAATGAGGCCCTGCTTCATGGCGTCCTCGATCTGTACTCCCATCTCATGCAAATCTGAAAAGATAGGGAAGGGGAGCACGATCATTTTCTGCATTAGTTTGGGCTGGAGGTTGCGCACAACCATCCGTATCTGATCCTTATCTGTTGGCCTAATGGTCATCATTGAGGCCTTGGCCTTCCAACGGGCCACGAATTCTGAGAAGCTCTCCTTAGGCTCCTGCCTCGTCGTCTCAAGATCACGGGTTGTAATCTCAATTTGGGTATTGTATGAATATTGTGCGATGAAGGCCTCGGCCATCTCCTCCCAGCTTCGTTTCACTGAATCCTCCAATTTGGCGTACCAGATGGCCGCAACACCCGACAGGGTCCTGCTAAAAAGGGAGAGCTTCTGTAATCTTGTCAAGCCCATCAGGCGCAGAACATCTGAAAACAAACTCAGGTGGACCATGGGATCTCCTGACCCGTCAAAACGATCGATGTAAGGCATCTTGAACCTGTCCGGCAGAGTTACAGCTGCGTCGGTGTACCCGTCCTCAATGTCCGGGATGGACTTTACCCCTTGGGATTTTTTGAACAACTTTTCAAGCTTACTCAACTTCAACGCTGTAGGGTCGACCTCGAACTCGAAGGGAGAGTTCGGTAGATTGGTAGGTGTTTTGGACAGCTGGGGTAAAATTGGGGGCGGAGCCGGCCCTGTTGGAATGTCCGTATCTGCCTGGACATTTGGTGTCTCTCCGGGTGTTGGAGCTCTTGGTGGGAGAGGAGCTTGATGTGAAGCAGACGCTCCACTTTGCTGTTGCAACCTAGTGATGAGCTCGGCTTGCTGAGCCATGATTGCAACCTGCTGGTTGGAAAATTCCGCTTGGCGGACAGCGTCTTGCTGCATGAGTTTCATAGTTTCCTGCATTTGACGCATCATTGCCTCCATCCCTGATGTATTCTGCTGATCCATCTGACTGACCGGTAGATCTATCTCTATGGCAACAATTGAGACCTCAGTCCGACTGTTAAGGGCCACTGATCTGGTAACTGCTGAATTGGTGATCTGTGCCTGACTGGCCCTTTTACCCTGTTTCTGGCGAAGGAACACTGATTTGCCCTTAAATTGAGTCTCTGACCTAACAAAGTCTATCAGCACTAGTCCAATGTACCCGGGGGATATCGGAGCCTTCTGAAGCTATGGTTCCAGGACTACCTAGCAAAAGAGAAAACAGACAACACCTCAGCTCAACTTCACCAAAACAGATACGAGCATAGCAGGATGACTGTGCCCTCTACTGAATTCTGCCCCCAAAAAATTCTGCCTCAAATCTGATACCCTCGGGTAAAACTGAATCCCAAAATATTGAATTGGTGCCCGCAGGCCTGATGCCCAAACTCGCGAACTGATACATGCATTCCTATAGAGACACACTCTAAAGCACATAACAGATAAGTGAGAGCCAAAACACCCCTATGTTGGGGTAGGGTTTCCCTGTCCTATTTTGTCAGGAGCTAGGGTTTCACTATGCACGCAGCGGTTTCAAACAACCTACATCGGGTAAGCAACCTGTCCTAGTTTGGAATGGTCACTACGGATTTCGATATGCACTAGGTCGAATAGTCAAAAGGGTGCCCCGGTGAAACCGGGGTTTGTGTTCCCATACTGGCAGAGCCCACAACCGGTCAGCCTTATGGTCATGCCTTGACAAGACAAGCCTCCGGCAAACCGTTCAGGAATAGCAGATGGCAAACACAGTGTCCTAGGCGCACTAATGCAAATGCAATGCAAAGAAACACACAAGTGTAGTCAAAACCAGATATCATGGTTCGAGTCAAGTTCTCTAACTCCCCAGCAGAGTCGCCAGAAACTGTAGATAGGTCCGCGGGGGACCTCGCTACAGCTCGGACTCGATTTTTGTCACGGTTCTAAATCTTGAACCAAAGAGTCCAAATCAGGTAAATCGTTTTGAGAAAACAGATTTTTTGAAAGAAGTGCCAAACATGGACTGCTTTGCCAGATACAGAGTCGCCACCTAAATATTTTATTTTGGGAAATTTAGGAAACCCTGACTCGTTGCCTAAGGCCATGTGTCCGTCATCACCAAAGTTGCCTCGGCTCGGGAACTTGGGTACGATTGGGAAAGGTCACTTCGTGAGCACCCCCGCTCGCCCGATCAAAGATTGGCCTCTACTAACCATGATATCTAGTTTTGAAAACATTATGCATTCTTATTCCGGTTATTAGCCTAGATTTACTATGTGATGCGCACAGCATACAAGTATAGATCGGGTCGCCTGAATTGGAATAAAACATTTCATGTTTGTTTTTTTTTGAAAGATGGTTTGCTACCCGCAGGTAGGCTTAAAATACAGATTTTGCCACCCTCAGGTGGGCTTAGAAAAGATGGTTTTGCCACTATTTAGTGGGCTTAAAACTCACAGTCAATGCATTGTTCCAATCCAAATAACCCAACCTTCACCCACAGGCATTCAAGCAGGTATATCACGTAAGCACATAGCCTCATGGTAAACATGCTATTCATGGCAGCACTCACACGTATGCAAGGATGCTAAAGCATAAAACTCACCGAGTACTCTAAGCCAAAACAGAAGCTAGTTAGAAATCCATGCATGATCCTAAGTGTACAGAAATGCCTAATGCAACACATGCAAAGATGCAAACTATAGCAGGCTCGGCTATCCTAAACATGGCATATGGAATGCTACAGCTAACACGTATTCAACTTGGAATTGAAATACAAATGCAGTTAGTATGATACGCCGAGCCTGGTGTATGCAAAACAGATGAATGAATGCAACATGCTATCATACTGTATGCTAATTGAAACATGCCCTAATCTAACCATCATAAGCGGGTAAATAAAAGGGAAGAAAGACGTGGGATTGGAAGACATACATCACACACACGCACACTTATTACAACATTGCCCTCGCGCAGAGGGTCTGAATAAAATAATATACAGTCCCAAATAGTACAGTCCAAATAAATAATACAGTCCAAATATGTACAAATATCCTAATTAATTACCAAATTTACCAAGACAAACAATAAACTGGCATGCAAGCCAGGGACTGTCTTGACTCTTCTTCAGATAATGAATGATGCATGTCCGGGTTGTCCTTGTGCGGAAATCCACTATGATGCCCCACTTAGCCTCTATTTTGCAATAGTTCTTGAAAAGCGCGCCAAGCCCCAGAAGACTGCTGATTCTTGTTTTGCTGCAACAGAGAGCGGGAAGGGGGCATAGCAATGTATTTTCACAAATGTATGCATGTCTCGATCCTCGTGCCACCAATCACGCATCTCGATGCATGATGGCCGAGGAGTCGAATTGTACAACTCAATATGGAATGAATGCACATGAAAATACAACTAAGACCTAACTCCATCATGGACAATCCGGAGTGTCGGTGACTGGGGAATTGAGACACGTTCCGTCACTCGGAGTACGAAACGTACATCGTTTCCCGTGCTCGGGCTAACTCCTATCCCAAACACAATGCAATATGCATGACATGTATGGATGCAACTAAGATACAACCTAACATGCACAATGCTATGAAATGGCGTACACGATGCACGAGGTAACATGGCATACACAATGCGCTAATATACAACCTAGCATACACAATGCTGTGAAATGAAATAGCATACACAATGCATAATGGACTTACATCAACATGAGTAGACCTCAGCCACACTCACATAAGAGGCCATTAGATGAAAATGAGACACTCGAAATGCGTGCACACGTGCACGCAAACCGAGGACCGACCCTAAGGCACCGAATGCCACTCTAACAAGGCACATGGCAAGACATGGAATATAACATACTAGCATGCAAATTTCAGTAGCAAAAATTGACGCAAAACAGCCCCGAAACATGGCAAAAGTGCACCCGATGCATGAAATGAAACCCGAAATCCAAAATTAGGCACATGGAATGACTTATAGCTATACAAAGCATGCATTATTTGAACATGAAGCATGAAGACAGAAGAAAGGAAGTCCCAAAAAATGCATATTTATAGTTTTAAGCAAGGCCAAACAGTGAACACAAATGGGGCTAAGCTAGCATACAAAAATGGCCCTAAAATTGAGATAATGAAGCAAGTAGCAGCTTCTGGCTCCAAATGGCCGATAGCCCTTCAACAAAGTTGAAGAGGGGCTCAAAACATGGCATTTTACAGTTAGTGACCAAACCCAAAACAGTGCACAAGCAAGCCTAAAATACTATGCAAGATAAGGCCAAAAAGAGGGATTCAACACAAAGTATACAAATGATGCCTCAAACAGAAAAATACCCTTAATGAAACATGAAGAGGGGGTCAAAATAAAGCTATTTACAGTTCGGACCAGAGCCCAAAAATAGAAGCACAAGGGGCTAACAAATCATGCAAAAATAAGGCCAAAAGAGGGATACAAAGGAAAGTGGAAAATGGAAGCCTCAAACAGTGAGGAGCCTTTCAACAATGTTGAAGAAGGGCTCAAAATAAGCCACTTTACAGTTTACAACATACCTCAAAACAGTTTATACATAGGCCTAAGATACTATGCAAGGAAATGACATAAAAGAAAGGTAAAGAAGCAAGTGCCACAAGGAAGCCTCAAACAGTGAGAGGCCCTTAAACAAACATGAAATAGAGCTCAAAAAAATGCTATTTTAAGTTAGGGCCGGAGCTCAAAAAAGTAAGCACAAGGAGCTAGAATATGAACCAAGAAAATGGTCAAAAAGGGGAGAAGAGGACTTACCCTTGAAAACTAATCTTTGATAGCCTTTTGGACCAAAATACAGCACTCCTAGGCTCTGAAGAACAACCTCAAGCTGCTGGAATGGAGGATGGAAGGGTGGGGGTATGGGTTGGTGAAGAACCAAGGGGGTTTTTAAGGCTTAGAGTAGAGAGAGAGAGAGATTTAATGTGAGAGCTCCAAACCAAAATTTTCTAACCCCTAAAACCAGAGCTGGGGGGGTATTTATATAGGCAAAAGAGTGGGGGAAAATGGGGGAAATTGAAATTGAAATTTCCCCCCAAAAAGGCCAAAAAGTGAGATAAAGAGGCAAGTGGTAGCTGCTGGCCTCAAACTGAAGAGAGCCTTCCAACAAAGTTGAAGAGGGGCTCAAAACAAGATATTTTGTAGTTTATGACCAAGTCCAAAACAGCTCACAAGTAAGCCTAAAATACCATGTAAAAATAGGCCTAAAAGAGAGTTAAAGAGGCAAGTGATAGTAGGAGACCTCAAATAACAAAAGGTCCTTAATCAAACATGAAAAGGAGCTCAAAATATGACTATTTACAGTTTGGGTCGGAGCCCAACAAAGCTTGCAAGCAAGGCTCGGGGGCCAAAATGCGCAGCCCGGGGTCCCGAAAACTAACTGTTAGGCACCGGAAGTGGTGTTCGACAACGAAGTCGGTCTCTCGGACCACAGTGTCCCTCAAAAGGGAGGAAATAAGGTATGTGCCAAAAATCGGAGCAAACGGAGGTGGTTAAACGGTCCCGAACCGAGGCACACGGCCGTCGGCTCCGAAAAATCGGAAACCGGGCTCCAAACGGGAAAAATGGCCTACGACCATGCAACGTAGCCTACGGCCACTGAGAGATGATCTACAAGACCTCTCGCTCCCTTCGATAAGAGAAAATAGAGAAAACGGAGCCTGGTTCGCAAACCGAGGCAAAGCACAAAAGAGTCCGGAAGTCCGGAGGCAAGGCTCGCAGCCGGGACTCCGCAACCTCAGAACGAGCACAATATGCAACATCACCAAGCGCTCAATCGGTGACGTCTGAGTCTTAAGGTCGGTCAAAAATGGGATGTCTACAATACTCCATGGAAATGGAGTTTTGGTGGAAAATCCTTAAAGGATTGAATAAGACTTGTCCCACATTGATTTGGTGGGAAGTTTTGAATGGGTTTATAAGACATGGGATTGGAACTTGGGGTGTGCCCCAAGGGGTACCCAAGTGTTTTAGAGAAGGAGGTTATGGGCAAAATGGGCTAAACCCATTGGACCCAAAAATCACTACATCTTGGCCGTCCGTCTCCGGCTGTAATCTCTATTTGAAATTTGGGCTTAAGGTATGTGGTTGGGTTGGGCTTGTTCGGCCCAATACCTATCTTTTTAGGCCAAAAACATAAAATCCAAAATTCAAATTAATTCCGGAAATAAATTGGTCCGGTTTTACTGTACACCCAAATAGGGCCCTTCCCGTTTTTGTTATCTGTTTGAATTGTCAACCCAACAGATTCAAATCTGTTTAAATTCAAAACCAAACAGGTTTCATACCTATTCAAACAGGTTTGCACTTGTTTAATTCAAAACCTGCAGCCATCAATCCATCTATAAATAGGACAGCCCTCATTGGGATTTTAAAACTCTAATTTTCGTCCTTCATAATTTTGCAAACATTCTCTTCATATTGCTGCATTATTTTCTTCTGTGAGAGAGTATAAACACTTATTGTGTTCGTTAGGCAAACAATTTGTAATGCTGCTATTGTTTGTAATTGATCATTTCATCCTAGGAGATAAACGTCCACATTCTGAAAGCACCGTGGAGAGGACGAATCTGTCTTAAGGACACAGTGTCAAACACTGGACTTAATCAGAATAATATTCAAGAATTAATCAAGTAAGTTATTTAATTTATTTTCGGAGTTATTATTATTTATTTAAAATCAGTTTTTAATTTTGTTTTTGTAACAAAATAAAATCTATTTTTATTTATTTATTTATTATTTCAAGTTTGATTTTTGTAATCAAACAAATTCTCTCATTTCCTTTATTTCTTTATATTCTTGTTGTTGTTTAGTACACAACAAAATTTAATCTATTTAAATATAGTGAAGATTGTCCAACAAGAAATAGCAACAATTGTATGATTAGAAATAGCTCAGTTGTTTTACAAAGTTGACTTTGGAACTTTTATATTAATTGTGACAGTCTGGACACTCACATACATACATATATATATATATATATAATAAGAGGATAAATTACAAATACACCCTTTAATGTTGGTTTAAAATACGAATTATCTCTGTGATTTGAAAAATTACAAATATCTCCTTGTCATAATTTTTAATTTAGTAGAATTAATTGAAAAAATGAAATTTCTAACTGTTCACCTATATAATAATAAAATTATTTGAATTATTAATTGAAATAAAATTTTAACATTATTAAAAGCTGTTAATTAACTTGATGATATATTAATAAAAAGACCTATTTGTTATGAAATTAGAAGTCTTAAGGGGCAAAATATAATTTCTAAAACCACAGGGGTAATTTGTAATTTAAGTAAACCTCAAGGGGTATGTTTGTAATTTACTGTTAATAAAAATAGGAGTATTTTTGAATCATTAATATATTTTTTCCTATTAGAATATTTGGACGAGTTAGATCTGTTCAAACTATAAAATAACAACTTAAATATATTTTCTAAAAAGGGTGAATTACACTTACACCTCTTGAGGTTTGAATTTAATATATATCACCCACTGACATTTAAGAAATTACATTAACCCTCTATCATTGTAATTATTTAGACGGAATAAAGACATTGAACTCATGCACTCTCTCTTTTCTTATTTTACTTTATTTCTTCTAATTTTTTTTCCCTTTCCTTTGCTTTGCTTTGCTTTGCTTTTTTTTTTTTTAATGTAATTTCTTTTATTTTTCTAGTAGGAGTTGTTACTTTTTATATAAGCAGAGGGTTTGTGAAATGAGGCTATTAACTATAGGGGTGGGAATATAATTTTCAGCATGTCAAGGGGTGAGATATAATTGGACCAAACCTCAGGGTTGTTAGAGTAATTTACCCTTCTAAAAAATATCCTATGTGTATATTTTTTTACTTTCTCTCTACTCTCTCTTACTTTTCCTATTATAGCGATCCCGATTTTGCCCCGACCTTTATTGTGTTCCGGACTCGGATTCCGTGATTGTATGTTGTTGTCTATGTCTTGTTTCTTTCCTTTAATTCTTTGAATTTGAGTTTTGAGACTTGTTGGGCGAGTTTGGAACAGGTTGGTTGTTAGTTGGTATAGATTGTTGTTGCCCAGATTTTGGCCTATTTGCTCGAGCGAGGCTTCTTGCGCTCGAGCGAGCCTTGTGTAATTTGCTCATTCGCTCGAGCAAGGCTTCTTGCGCTCGAGCGAAAGTAAAGGGTCCTCAGATTTCTTTTCCAGACACAGCTTTTCTAGGAAGGTGAAGTTCTTCGCTCGAGTGAGACTTCTTGTGCTCGAGCGAGACTTCTTGTGCTCAAGCAAGCGTGTGCGTCTGCGGCAGATCTGAAGCTTTGCATTCTGCGCTCGAGCGACGCTTCTTGCGCTCGATTGTGGTCATTTGTTGTGTTTGGTCGCTCAAGCAACAACTCCTTCGCTCGAGCGAGGATTGTGTATATCAGTTCACAGCAAAGATATTTTACTTCACTTTTTGATTTCTTTTCACCTCAAAACCCTAATCTGGCTCTTTCTCTCTCTAAAAGTCTACTTCTCTCTACAAATCCCCTAGAATCTAAGGATTTCTACTCTATTCCCTTTGAGAAAAATGTAGAGCAACTTGTGGGTTTCCATTTGATCCAAGAAAGTTTGAGTTTTGGGCATCTTCAAGATTTCTTCTCCTCTTATTTGAGCTTCTACTTTTGAGGTAGGGATATTCTATACCTTGTTATGATGTTTAACCTAGATATATGTCATTTTGAATATATGATTGGATTTGGGTGTGATTTGGGTAAAGTTAGGGTTTTGGGTTCTAAATTAAAAGAGGGGTTTCCATGTTAGTTTATGAAATAACTATGGAGCTTTATGTATGAGGTTCTTTAATGTTGAAATGGTGAGATTTGGACCTATGGGTTGTTATTTTGGAATATGGGGAAATTTGCCAATTTGGGTTAAATTATTATTTTGAATAAACAATGAAATTGATATGAGAAATATGAAATTGGGAGGTTATGTAAATAAATGGTGTAGTTGGATTCGATAAATTACTCACCTATGGAAAATTTGATAAATTATCTGTTGATGGATTTTATATCTGTTTAGAAATATTTGTTTTGGGCTATCGGTGGAGGATAACTATAATTGTTGTAGTAATTGTATGAGGATTAGGTGAATTGAAACTAATCATATGAATTATGTCATTGAAAATAACAGTTTGATTAAACCATTAAATATGTGATTTGGTTAGTCATTGTATATGACAACGTCTTTAAATACATTGTATATGTATCTTTGTTTGGGAGGAGATAGGGGATGGACTTCATGTAAAACTAAGTTGGCTGGAGTGTCCATGGTGAAAGTCCTGAAATCTTGTGTATATGGGTGCCGATTCCCTCGGATGAGAACTCTGTAAAATGGCAAAGATAGAAGAGTTGAAGTGATGAATATATTAATTGGTGAATCATTGAGTTGTAGTCTCAATTTGGGTTGATTTGATAATAATTGTCACGACCCCATTCCGCCCCTAGTAGAATGGTGCCGTGATGGTCAGTAATCCGAGATTACCAAAGGCCAACTTACAAAGATTCACATAATCAGAGTATACATATGGGGCTTACATGTACGAAAGCAATAAATTTAAATCTAAGTAGTCCATAAGAGCTGTGCATAGATCAAATGAAATGTCATACATCTTAACATGGTTTTACATCTTGGATACAAATGAATTAAAACTAAATATTACATCTTGATCAAAAGGCTTCTCAAGCCGAAATATACAAAAGATATGAACTACAAAGCTAAGAAGCATAATCTTCAAGATGCTAACAAAACATGAATCCAAAATATCTTGCAAATAACATCTTAGGCGACACCGCCTTCTTGCTCGTCACCTACATATATATATAAAGAGAGGGTGAGCTTGGATACTCAGTGAATGATATTAGTAATAAAGGTTTGAATGAATGATATCCGAGATCTTTATCAAAACAATACATAGCATAACTTATAACAAAACATGACATGAATCAAGTTCATCAATTAAATTCTTTCAAAGCTTCTTGGATGTTTAATAACATCTACATAATACCAAGGGATGACATTCCGGACAAAACAAGGGAATAATCGTCCGGGAATCGAAGCACACTTGTTCACGACCGTTGGTGGCCGACCCGGAATCGGTTAGGCAACCCACCCGAAAAACCGTCGGTGACAAAACAAGGGAATAATCGTCTCAGAATCGAAACACACCCATTCACGACCGTCGGTGGCCGACCCGAAATTGATTAGACAAACCCACCCGTATAAGACCGTCGGTGGCAAAAGAGATATCTCAAACAAAGGTGCTACATAGGCTTAACGTCCCCTAGCACGAAAGGACCTTCCAAGAATGTCATCAAAACAAACATAATACTTGATACAAAAATTAGAGGATAATCATTCATGCTTGATCAAGTACTTTTCCAAAACAAAGTAAAGCAAAGCTTTTATCAAAACATTATAACATAGCTTTATTAAAAATACCACTCACAATAGTTCTTCAAGTGTAAGGATTAAGGCAAGAATCCAAGACCTACAAATACATGGCAAAGTCCACTAAATGTATTTCAAGAAGACAAGAATGAATGCTCAAAGATGGTTGTGCAATGCATTCTTAAAACAAGCTTTACATAAATGAAAATGATCCCGGTATTTCTTTCCAAAACCAAGTCAAGACAAAGCAAAACATGTGCTGGGAGTCAAAACATTATTTTTCTTCATGGAAAAACATGCTGGGTACCAACCAGGTCTCGGAATGGATGTACAGAGATGATCTAGGCTAAAATGACCTAGCTGGGTGAACTCGGGAGGTCTTGGCCAAGGTTCCACATCTCTTGGCCGAGGTGTGGTCACCTAGGCTTCGGTGTGCAGCTACCTGCCAAGGTGTTACAAGGTGCCGGCAACGGTGTACCATAGTCGGCCTAGGTATGTGGTGGTTGGCCTAGGTGTGCATGCAAAATAGGCTAAAGTGCGAGTGATCATGCAAGGTAGGCCAAGGTGAGATATGATGCTTGGCCTAGGTGTGAGATCTAGACAAGAGTGGGTCTCAGTGACCACACTTAAGCAAATGAAGTCTGGAAATCTAGGTTTCCTCTTGAAGAACATAAAGAACATGAATGCTAAAATCATAACTTCTTTATTCAAAATCTAAGATTTCATGATATGAGTTCAAAAACGTGGACTTGGGTACCCATACTTGAAGATTCCAAGAAAACAAACACAAAAACATGGAACTTGTTGCAAACTTTTGGATCAAAACAAGGCTTTTCTTCAAGAACAAAAGAACATCATTTTCTCTTTCTAAAACAAAACTTTAAATCAATGCATGACTCATGAATCATGCTAGATCATGCAATGTGATCATATCAACAGAAAGAACAACAAGAGTAGATCAAGAATCTAATCTCAAAACACGAATCCAACGGTTCAAACTCTAAGGATCAAGCTTGGAAATTTAGTTCTCTCTCTAAGAACTTCTCTTCCTCTTCCTAGAGCTTCTCTCTCTACAAGGCTAGGATATGACAAAATGATATGGGTTTCTCAGCTAGTACCTGACTTAACCCTCTGCTGGGACACGTGGCAACGTCTGGTTGGATCTCCTCAAAAAGGTGTCAGAATGAAAAGACAAGGGTATGACAAAGTGTGTAACGTAGCATGGGCACTCTGACAAGGCAATGATCTCAGATCAAGACATAGGCTTCGGCAAGTAAGGTTTCAATGATCTCGGCTAGGAAGGACAACACTTAGCCTAGCTGTGCTCCACCTTGGCCTAGATGTGCCACACCTTGGCCTAGGTCGTACCAGTCCCGGGACAAGATCGCTAGGTGCAGGGATCAGAGATGTTGGATGCCTAGATGAGAACATCTCGGCCTAGATGATACACATCTCGGCCTAGGTGATGCACACTTCGGCCTAGATGATGCACATCTCGGCCAATATGCCTAGGTGATGGGGGAGGTCAACCAAGGTGGTTCCAAGATGGTCCTAGGTGTTGGCGCTCAACGCCCTAGGTGTAAGAGGTTCAAAGGTGTGACTTGGGCTTGAGACAGCAAGGATAGATAACCTAGGCTTGGGATGACCTAGGCTTGAGATGACCTAGGCTTAAGATGACTTAGGCTTGAAATGACCTAGGCTTGAGATGACCTAGGCTTAAGATGACCTAGGCTTGAAATGACCCAGGCTTAAGGTGACCTAGGCTTGAGATGACCTAGGCTTAAGATGACCCAGGCTTGAGATGACTGAGGCTTGAAATGACCTAGGCTTGAGATGACCTAGGCTTAAGATGACCTAGGCTTAACACACCAAGCAAGGAACAAAGCATGCAATCAACACTTAGGCAAATCACATAAGTACAAAACAAGACAGGAACCTTTACTTAGGCAAAACAAGTCAAAGTCTACAAATGCAAGCTTAACAAGACAAAATCATGCAAATGCACATGAACGTGACTAAGATAAGAATGTGGGTTATTACAATAACGTTCTATAGTCATGAATTGATTGAAAGTGAATGAATGGAAATAGATTGAAATGTTAATGACAATACCGAATGATCATGGACAGTATGTAAATTATCATTTTGTTGCAAGACTGGGCACAACCAAAGTTAAATTCTCATTTTGTTCACTTATTTTTATTTACACTATACATTCAGTGTCACGCCCCACTTTTTATTATCCGGAATCCATTACCAAATCCATTAAGTTTATTCAATTCCAGAGATAATATGCGGAAACTCCTTACATCAAGTGCAAGAAATTAATAATGGTTCTCTCATTCGAAACTCAAATTAAATGCAACATGTACATAACTAAATAGAGTGCCCACACTCTTACATCTTCCAAGGCAATAGCCTGGTTACACAAAATGGTCTCTCGGACCCATACACGTTTAGCCTTTGGCTTTACAAAGTTCATAACAAAAATAAGAGAGCCGTAATCTCTTCACAAAAGAAATAACCACGCCCTCTTATCGGCAGGATCACCATATCTTTACCTGCACCAAATCCCATAGGGTTGACCATAAAGCCCAGTAGAAAATTTCTAACAAAGTATATATAGTTATGCAAACACTTCAATGAACATGCAACGTCAATGGCATGCCATGCACCTATTAAAGAAAAATTCCATTTCATGCTCTTTTAAAAGATTACCAGCTTCCAATAAACCTATGTAAGATGCCCAACATTTAATGCAATGCGATGCCATTCTATGTCGTATTCAAAAATAATCATGTGCCCTGTTATAAATGAAAATCATCATGCTTTCAACAACATTTCCAAATCTCATTAATTCCAATTTCCAATTTACTCAAGAGGAGCGGTAAATACGACACTGGTAATCCCTAGGTTGGTGTCTGCAAGTAGACTCTACAAGTACTACCAAACTGTCATTTTTACCGGTATTAACCAGAAGGCTCGACACCTATCCGCGCGGCTTTCTGGTCATTCACCATGGACACTCAAGCCAACTTAACAAGTTCAACTACACCTCCTATCCGGACTTACCACGTATTTACCCCATACCACATTTCCGTAGTTCTTATTACATTACACTTCCCTTTCATGAAGTAAATGATTTCAATCTAATTACACCATGCATGATAGTAAATCAAATGAATATGCAATGCAACCATTTCTCCATGTCTCATGGAAAATTCTCAAGTCATTCCAACAACATTACAAAGCAACCCCATTCACCATTTCCATGTTCTTCGAACCAATAGTCAAGAATTTATTAACATTTGACCATGTGCAACTATATAACCACAATCCATGCTTTTTCAACATTCACTTCTATTTAAGCCAATGCAACATATAGATGCTAATCTCTACTTCTCAAAATCTTTAGTAGTGTAAGATGTTTCTCCATCAATAAAAAGGGTTACACCTATGTATATATATGTAGACATTCATGCCCATCTAACATTTCATGCACATTAGTGATAATATATCAAATGAGAATGCGACGCAATAATTAATATCTCATAACATTTCTTTATTTTCAAACGTCTCTACAACAAGATCCGTAAAGTTTAATTTCTCATTTCTTCTCTTGCAATGTTACTTCTCAACATAACCACAATTACTTGCCATGCTCAATTCATAGTAAATTAGCCTCTTCAAGAATATATCTATTATGTTCTCAACATAACTCTCCAAGATTTACAATTTTTACAATTCAAGGCACACAACTAGGGGTGTGCATAATACCGCTGAAACCGCCGAAACCGCCAAAACTGCACCGAGCCGCACCACCAAGGCAAATTCATTATTATTTGCCAATTGAACTGGGTAAGAAAAATGGTGAATTCTAGTAACACTTTTATCAATCCGCCGATTTCTATTTTTCTTCCAAACCGCACCAACCCGCACCGCTATTAAATCATGTTTTATAAGATTCTAAAAATTCTTTTTTATTTAAGTTTGCTTGTTGTTCTATACCTTAGAATATAGTATTATATTACTGCTCGAGGGGAATTCAAGATGTCAATAATTCAAAATAAAGTTGGATTCCAATTCACTTTTCAATCTTTTTTTTTTTTTTTTTTCTGGCCATGTTGCAAACTTGCATCAGCTCACTTTTCAATCTAAATACTTTTCAACAGTAAACATTTTCAATATATTGTAAACCCTGAATGATATTAATTTTATGTATTGTATATGATCATTGTAGCTTCCACAGATGCTTGTAATGAACTGATGGCATAGTCGTTGATATTATCATGTTGTTGCTACACTTGCTACATCAGAAGAAAGCTTCGCAAGATGCTTAACATCATGATATCTCTCGTCTTTTTTTTACTCTTTGATTTAAGTTTTGTAATTTGAATTATATTTTTTATAAACCACCAATCTGTCCGAACTGCCAAGGCAAATCTGCCATTATTTGCCAACCGAACCGCCGGTTTTTGATAAAGAAAATGACAAATTCTAGTGACACTTTTATCAATCCACTACCCACCATACGGTTTCTATTTTTCTCTCAAACCGCACCGACTCGCACCGCACACACCCTTACATACAACCATTTATCATTTTCCAATAACTCATGTTCTAATGTTTAACAATTATATAAAAATAACATCTCATTTCTCTTACCTCACATAGATGGTCATTCCTCTAAACATTAATGAAGTTTACTTTCATTCATTCCCTTATCATAAAAGAACAAAGAATTTCATAGGTATTTCTCTTATTTGCCAAAATCCCCAAATTTTAGAGTTTTTCATCAAGACAAAACATTTCTCATTTTTCCTTGGTAATCCCAACTAAAATCACATTTCTTAGGTTAAATAGATGAACTATCACATGGAGTAACAAGGATTGAGTTTTTGGAACCAACATTTAAAATTTCTCTACACTTTAAATCAATTGTTAAAATCAACACAAAACTTTGAGAAAAACTCTTAAACCACCATCAATGTAGCAAAACATGTATATATAACTCAAGAAGTCCCTATCTCAAGGGAGAAAATGAGACAAAGCTCGAAAATTAAACTCGCCGGAAAACGATCTCCACCGGTCAAGACGAAGCCCCCGACACGCTCATCATTTTGATATAAAGAACTTGTATCCAAAACTCAATGGATTTCAAGGGATCAAAGAAAATGTAATGTTTTGAGGGTTTGGGTAGAGAGAGATGAGAGAAAAAGAGGGAGAGACAATATAAAGAGAGAGTAATATATCTAAAAATGAGGAAAAATGGACCAAAAATGCGAAACATAGTTGAAAGGCACGCAGACAAAAAGCGTGGAGCGCCAACGCGTCGTACCTCTCAGACGTCTTGACACTCACCGCCGTCACGGTCCTCCGCACCTTCTTCCCGCACCTGCCTTTTTAGCAGTGTGCACCCGATATGCCATGCTTCCGCCGTGCGGCCCTTCTCCCGCGTCGATTCGGCCTCGGCCGGAAAAATCTCGGCTCGCTCCGACACCCTGGAGCCGATCCCGCACCTTCCGAAACGAGTGAAAACTCCGACTCGAGGTAACCACAATAGAAAACAATCAAAAAGAAATTTTCCAACGAAAACTTACCGGGCATCATAACAACGATAACTGTAACGTAATCTCAAAAGAGAAATGCAAAATACGCACCGGTCATCACATTCAGGCACATACACTAGTTTATATATAATATATAAAATAAAGGGCGAATTACACTAAAGATCCCTATAGTTTGGGGCTTATGTCACTTTGGTCTATGACTTTTCAATTGTGACACATTTGACCATGAATTTTGAATTTTGTTTTAAATAAGGACAATTGAATATACCATTACTCAATTTCAAGGGCAAAATCGTCAATTTGATAAAATATAAACTAATTTGACAAAAATAAATGTCAAAATTTTGTTAAATTTTAAAAAATTATTTCTACCCACCAAAGATAAAATTATGTAAAATTGATAAATCTTGTACATTTATTTATTTATTTTCCCAAATTAATTTTTATTATGTATTTGGATGATGATCATATAATGGGTGGTTGTTTTTATTTTCATTAAATTAGTTTTTATTTTTTCAAAAGTCAAATATGATGACAACTTTGATATCATTATTACACCAATCCATTCAATCAAAAAATTCAAAACTAAAAACATTTCATATATTAAATACATCGATTACACATTAAAAGCCTAACAGTCATTCGTTACATAACCATTATCCAAACACATAATAAAATTAATTTGATAAAATAAATAAATAAATGTGTAAAATATATCGATTTTACATAATTTTATCTTTGGTGGGTAAAAATAAATTTTAAAAATTCAAAAATATTTTTTTGACATTTATTTTTGTCAAATTAGTTTATATTTTATCAAATTGACGACTTTGCCTTTGAAATTAAGTAATGGTATCTTCAATTGTCCTTATTTTGAACAAGATTCAAAATTCAGGGCTAAATATGTCATAATTAAAAAGTTAAGGACTAAAGTAATACGAGCCCCAAACTATAAGGACTGTTAATGTAATTCGCCCTAAAATTAATTATACTTTTAATCTCTACAATTTATTTCTATTGTTTTAATTTGAATAATTTAATTCTTATATATTAAATTCAGTTGCAATTTGTTTCTTCCTTCTGAATTATCCGTCTCTTCTACATATACATTTCAAGAGGCTGACAATTGTTATAAAACTATTAATTTTAAAATTCAGTTTAAACGGTAGTGTCATATTGAAACTAAACTTATAGCATAGGGAATAAATTATTTAAATTAAAATAATAAGATTAAAGTAAAATTTGAGTTAACATATAAGCTAGTGGATGATGATTTTTTAAGAGCCAAGAAGTCGGCAGAACTGGGCTTGGTGGTTTGACTTTGGTGCTTCTTCTTTCATAATTTGGTCCCTTTTTGGTACAATGAAAGGTGCTTAATACTAGCCAATCGGTTTAGGTTTAAAAAATGCTTTTAATCATAAATACAGTTTTAGGATTAGTGTTTCACAGAAGATATATATAATATTAGATTTGTATCTCTAAGACTATCTCTAATAGTTTATTAATTTTTTTATTAAATTTAAATTTGATAAAGAATATTTCTTTTTTCTTGTTCCAATGATTTTATCAGATTAGTATCAAATTGAGAATACCAAAAATATTTCACCAAATTGAGAACACTTAAGAGTTTTTATCAAACTACTATTCACAGCTGTTGGATTTTCCCCACTTGATGTCCCCCAGATGACCACCTCTAAGCAAAATTTTGTGAATAAAATACATTGGCTGGTTGATCGGGCGGACATATGCCCAGTCGACTGGTGTTTTGATGAAAGCTTAAACTCCTCCATTAGAACACTTGATATTAAATGGAGTTTTTACTTAATTTTTTACTCAAATTTGATGGAAAAAAAAATTAACCGTTAGCGATGTCCTAATAAGCAAGGCCGACCCTAGGCATAAGCCTACCAGGCCATGGTTTAGGTCCCCTCAAAATACATCTAAAAAAGGGTCCCTCCTATTATAGTTTAGTGTAATATATTAGATATGTTTTAAGTCCAAAAAAAATTAAAAAATGCCTAAATTAACTTAAAATAAATTGACCCATTAAAAAATTAGAAGGCCTATTTAAAATTAAAAGGGCCCATTATCTCCCTATATAATTCCTAACCCTAACTTTTAATTCAATTTCTCCAAAATTTGAGAGAAGCGGCACAACATAGCACTAACGAATTTCTCAAGAATTCAGAGCAACAACCTAGGTAAGTCTTTTTTTCTATTCAATTAATTAAATATTTGTCTTGTCTTTTGCTCAATTGCTATTATAATATTGGTATTTATACAAAATCTGTATCATCAAGAAGAATTAATCTTCTGCTATCTGTGCTAAATTTTTCGTTGAATGAAAAAAAAAATATGTGAAGAGCCTTGAATGATCTAGTGATATTTATTAGTTGATTATCGACTTTGAATCCCGAAAATCTCAAAGTTGGGCCTGCTAACAAGGTTCACCAATTTATGATCAGAATACTTATACTTTATCAAAAGATTAATGATTTGAATTTCTTAACTTATTTCGATAGGACACTTTTGTTATAAAATTAAAAAAATATTCATCTCAAAATAACTTATTTCACCTAATCCAATCCGCAAATCAACTGTGATTGTCAAGTATTTCAACAAGTACTTATCGGGACTGGCTTGAAGCATATGCTACTACATATTGACTCTTTTGTTAGATGCGTATGAAGAACTTGTGGGTGGTCTTTTCTACATTGATTTGCATACAGAAAGCCTTTTATGATTTTTAAGGTAATTCCACCATGTGCTTCCCTTTCAAGTCCATCTTTTATTGTCCTTTTATTTTTATCACAATGAGGCAGTGAACATACACAAAAGAAAGAGTATTTCGTGCCTACCACGACAATTACCTCGTAAAATGTGTTTTCATATTTTGGAAACTAATTTTGAAAAGACGGAAAGAAAGAAAATCTTAAATTAGAATCAAATTTAACTTTAGCTAATATATGATGCACCTGATGGTTGGTGTGGATTTAGGTCCCGTTTAGAAATTTACTATTTTAATTAATTTTTTGATATTTTAGAAAAAGATATGTAAAAAAAGAAAATTGATATGATAATTTATAGTGCTTTTTGACTAAAAATCATGATTTCCAAACGGGACTTTAGTTATGCTTTTGTGTACTATCTTTAATGGGGACAAATATTTTGGGAGCATTATTAAAACTAAAAATAATATAAGTTTAACAGAGAGGTTGGGGGCTCGAGCTTCTGTTGAAGCATTGAACATTTGAACATTTAGGGTTACAAGAAATACTAGTAAAATTGAGATCGGTCGAAATTTTAATTTTTAGTAAGGTATTGTTTGGTAGAATTTTCTAAATATGATTTGAGAATAGAGTTGTATTTTGAGTTTGTAAGTTTTGAAATTATGATTTGAGTGTGGAAAATTTATTTTGCTATGAGTTTTGAAAAGAATTTTG
Organism: Camellia lanceoleosa; assembly: GCA_025200525.1. Lineage (NCBI taxonomy): Eukaryota > Viridiplantae > Streptophyta > Magnoliopsida > Ericales > Theaceae > Camellia > Camellia lanceoleosa. The sequence goes on from CM045764.1 coordinate 70,424,882, forward strand.
AATTGAGTTTTGGAGGGAGTTTTGAGTTTGTGAAATTAAAAAGTTATTTGATTAAAAAATTTACAACTCATAACGAAACGCACAACCAAAAAATCTATTCAAAACTCATATAAAAATTAAAAAAATTCTGAAAATATTTTTTATTTACAATATAAAAACAACAGGTGCAAAAAAAAAAAAAAAAAAATCGAACACTGTTCTGGTCAATCAACCGGACGTTCGGAGGACATCCGGGAGAACGATCGGGTTAGCCAAATTTTTTTGCCTGGAAAGGATTCAAAAGTGGGCCTGGAACTATAATTTAAAAGCTTAAAACAAACACCACACTCAAATTAATATGTGAAAATATATTTGGAACACATAACCAAACAAATGTTTTGGTTGAAAAATTTTGTACCAATATCAATTGAATTGATCGAAATATTATATTTCAATAATTTTTGTATTCTATTTTTTTTAGTATTAAAAGATAAATCACAAATATTACACGTTTTACAATAAAAATCCGGAGGAGAGATATTTTAGAACATTTACATTCATCTCTCTCCATTTATTCACAAGGTAGGACTTTATAGAATTTTATAAAATCTTTTAAATTTTCTATGAATCAATCATTTACCCTAAACTAAAAAAGAAACAAAGGGGTGATTTAGAAACCTAAGCCTCCGTTTGGGAAGTGGGTTGACTTTTTGACTTTTTGACTTTTTTGACTATATGAGCATGGGCTCAAAAACTTAGTTTGGGAAGGGCTCTTGGCTTTTTGGTTTTTTTGACTTTTTTTGTGAGATAAGAGTGTAATGATTATGGGGTTGGATGTGATATTTTGTCTGTTGTGGCTCATGAGCCTACTCTGTCTTTTGTGGCTCATGAGCCCAAAGAGCCCTTGCCTTGCATTTTCCAACTTTAAAAACGCAGTCTGAGACAGTTAAAAACGTCAGAATATTATTTGGAAAGTAAGCAAAATGTAAGGTGTGAAATTACATGAGCTACCCTCCATGTTTACAAGTTGAGGGCTAGGGCAAATAATTATTTGGAGATATTTTAGTCATTTTATTGTGATATAACATCATAAATAAATATTAACCCAAAAAAGTAAAAAAGTAATTTTTTACCAATTTCCTAAATTATTTTCCAAAAAAGTCAAAAAAAACTTGGTTAAAAGCCAAAAAATTAACTTTTAACCTTTTTTTCAAAATATCCAAAATTAAACCATAATATGCGGTCAATTTCAATACCTCAATTAACAAAATTTAAGGATTGGACCGAATCCTAAATTTTCTTTCAACCCAACCATCTCCAATAACTTACACCCCTGCTAACAAACTACCTAAGAGTAAAATAAAAAATAAAAAAAAAAAGTAAAAATAAAAAAAAAAATATGAAAATATAAAAAATAGTAATCAAACACAAGTTTTTATGTAGTCATATATATTTATCCAATAAATATAAAAACAGTTTGGCCATTCAATTCTTCCTCTAGGTAGCAATCCTTCTCATTCTCAATTTTAAAAGAAATTTTTTATTAATTACCCAAAGATAATAAAAATATAATTTGTCACTCTCAAAATATTAAGATGAAGTAGAACTACAAATAACATTAAATTTTTCAACAGATATGAACTTTCAAATCATCAAATATTTAGGGGAAAAAATTGATTTGCTTTCTCAAGTAATCTCCAATGCTTTGTCAACTTTAATGTTAGAAAATGGAAAACATTTATTGCCATGTTGACACCATAAAAGAAAATCCAAAAATATAATTGTTCAACAAAATAGTTTCTTTTAAGAATAAAGAAAAATAAATTGTTAATTTGTTGATTCCCTTTTCATATAAAACAAGTTTTTAGTCAAAATGCTTTTTGTATGTTTTGTTTCAATCATGAACTCATGAACAAAAAAAGGAAAAAGAAAAGAGAAAATAAGCAAAAAAAAAAAAAAGAAAATAGCTAAATTATTTTCTTTTGTGGGGAAACTAATCAATGAGATGTTTAATTTCATTTTTAATCCTCAAAGTATGAGATTTGTATCATGTTGGTTTTTGATGTATAAAAAAAAAATTCAATTCGGTTTCTCAACCAAACTCCGTCAATAGACACCATTAAAATTAAGAGTAAACGTGTAATTTAACAGTGTATTTGTTTGGACGAATTGGATAAGGGAGGATTGGAATCCACCGGACTGCTAGTCCTAGGATATATTATCCATGGACTATTTGGTTAGACTGGATTTGTATCCTATGTTTGTTTAGTTATTGGATTAAATGTCTGAATTGGACTATTATATTGAATTTTATGTTTGTTTGGAATATTATGGAGAAGGATAAATGTTCAAATGACTATTTTATCATTTTCAATTATTTACTAAGTAATAGTTATATTAAACATATTTTTAGTATTTTAATTATTTTTAGCTAGATTAAATAAAATTGATGGAAAAAAAAATGAACCGTTAGAGATGTCCTAACAAGCTGGGCCGGCCTTAGGCATAGGCAGGGGCGGAGGGAAGGTGGGCCTAGGGGGGTCACGTGCCCCCCCTGAGTTTTGGAGATTTTTTTTTTTTTTTTTTTTTTTTTTTTTTTTACAAACATAAAGAAAATATTTTATATAAAAAAATTTATAAAAATATTATTTAAAGTGAAATGTCAATGATATATTTAAAATTATAAGAACAATAATAATTGTTTTGATTGAAAATAAAGAGACTACGATATTATTATCTATGAAAATTTTAATATAATAGTGATCTCTATCATTATTGATATGCAAATATAATTAATCCCAATGAAAATATAAAATTTATTAAATTGTTAATTACATTTAATATGCAAAGTTCATTCTCCATGTGTTTCTTTATTATTGGTTAGTAATATCACATGTCAATAATTGCGTAGTATGACTATTATATTGAATTTTTATGCATATTTTGTATAAAAAATTACTTTATCATTATATAATTTATTTTAAAACTTTATATCCATGACTTTTTTTAATGTTGTCCATGATATACTAATTACAAATAACATATTCACTTTGTTTGGTTTGAGTTTTCTAAAACCACTTTTCAAAAAATTCTATGCTTTTGTTTTTCGTATTTTTTTATTTTTATTGAATTTTTTAATATTTTAAGCAATTTTTTTAATTTTTAGACACACCTAACATAAATATATTTAAAAAATATAATTTTTGCGAAAAAATCTTTAAAAATTCAATAAATACCAAAAATTAAAAAAAAAAATCAATATATTTTTCGTATTTTTATGTATTTATTAATTTTTAAAAATATTTTTTCACAAATATTTTATTTTTTTAAATACGTCATGCATCTAAAACAGTAAAAAAAAATGCTTAAAATTTAAAAAATATTCACTAAAAACAAATAAAAAATAAAAAACTTAATTTTTAAAAAACTTAATTCAAAAAATTCAAACCAAACACACTGATTATTATTTTATTTTTTTTATCTTTCTCGAAGCCAATCGTAAAAATTAATGTGAAATATTTTTGTAAATATTTTCAATATTGTAATTAAAAAGTGCCCCCTCTGATTTATTTTCTTGGCTCCGCCACTGGGCATAGGCCCACCTGTCCATAGCTTAGGACCCCTCAAAATACACCTAAAAAAGGGGCCCCCTCCTATTATAGTTTAGTGAATATACTAGGTATGTTTTAAGTCCAAAAAAAATTAAAAAAGGCTCAAATTAACTTAAAATAAATTGACTCATTAAAAAAATTAAAAGGCCCATTTAAAATTAAAAGGCCCATTATCTCTTCCTACCTAATTCCTAAACCCTAGCTATTAATCCAATTTCCCCAAAATTTTGAGAGAAGCAGCATAACAGAAAACTAACGAATTTCTCAAGAATTCAGAGCAGCACAACACATGTAGGTCTTTTTTCTATTCAATTAATTAAATATTTGTCTTGTCTTTTGCTCAATTGCTATTATAATATTGGTATTTATACAAATCTATATTATCAAGAAGAATTAATTTTTTGCTATATGTGCTAAATTTTTCGTTGAATGAAAAAAAATATGTGAAGGGTCTCAAATGATCTAATGATATTTATTAGTTGATTATTGACTTTGAATCTCAAAAATCTCAAGGCCAGGCGTGGTAATAAGGTTCACCAATCTATGATCAGAATATTTATACTTTATCAGAAGATTAATGATTTGAATTTCTTAACTTATTTTGATATGACACTTTTGTTATAAAATTAAAAAAAATATCCATCTCAAAATAACCTATTTCACCTAATCCAATCCGCAAATCAACTGTGACTTTCAAGTATTTCAACAAGTGCTTATCGGACTGGCTTGAAATATAGGCCGGTAAAACTGTCGTTTTGAACTCTCAAATTTTGTTTAAAAAATAAGGCCTCCACTTCAGTTGAACCCCTTATCTTAAGTTCATTTTATCCATATAAGTTTTCGTTTGGGAATATATTATTTTAGTAATTTTTTAGTTTTTTGATTAAAATATGAGGTAAAAAAATTTGTATGTTTAGAATAATTTTTAAATTTTTTATGAAAAGATGTGCAAAAAGTAAAGATAAAAGAGAATATTTGACTTTTTAGTATAAGTTGTTAGCTTTTTAATTTTTTTTAGTGACTTTTTAATCTTTAAACTAAAATATTGAGTTACCAAACGAGACCTAATTCTCAATAAGATAAAAAACCCCTATCCTAATTCAAAATCTTAATACCTTTAGTTTACTTTTAATAAGATTTAAAAATGATTGAATGGAGTCTAAAATCAAAGATTAATTTAAAAGGATACTAACGGGTGGCACGCGCTACCTATGTAATTCAAATAGATAAGAATAAAAATAAATAATAAAGAAATTAAAATATGTATGTTGTCCAATTAGTAAGAACATTTGTAATAAAATCTAAGATTTTAGGTTCAAACCTTGTTTACACCTTTGTGTAACTATATATATTAAGTATAGAAAAACTTGCCACGTGGCATGAGGAGAAAGTTTTGACACCAAATTCATTTTTCACTTAATAATAGTACTAGCAGGTGGCACACGCGATGCGTATACCATTTAGATAACTAAGAATAAAAATAAATAATAAAGAAATTAATATCATAATATGTAAGTCACTTAAATGGTAAGTGTATTTTTAATGAAATCCAATATTTTGGGTTTAAATCTTACTTGCGGGGTATTATAATAATTTTTTATTTAGCATATAAAAATTTGTCACCTAACATGGGGAGTGTAGTATAATAATTTTTTATTTTAACATATAAAAATCTACATGTAGAATGAGAAGTGTAGTATAATAATTTTTTATTTTAATATATAAAAATTTGCCACGTAACATGAGGAGAAGGTTTGGAGGTGTCGAAACTAAGTTCAATATTCATTGGGTCCTATCAAATTCAATGTGGACAGAGTTTTAGTTCAAAATGATTCAAGTCCTCATAATTGTATGTTTTATCCCGCTTTTACCTCGTCTTATTAAAAAAGCTTATTTATAGGTATTCTTATAAAAAGCTTATTTATGGGTATTCCAAGAAACTAAACAAAAATAATTAGAATTTTGGGCTGAGCAATTGTGTAGTATCATTTAACATGGTTTGGGAAGTAGGGTGAGAGGTTTTTTTTTTGGTTAAAATAGTTACAAAAAATAAAATAAGTTTTTTAGCCTCCGTTTGAGAAGTGGGTTGGCTTTTTGGCTTTTTGGCTTTTTTGGCTATTTTAGCCTGGGCTTAAAAGTTTGGTTTGGGAAGGGCTTTTTGACTTTTTGACTTTTTAACTTTTTTGACTTTTTTTGTGAGAGAAGAGTGTAATGATTATGAGTTGGATGTGATGTTTTGTTTTTTGTGGCTAAAAAAGCCTATTTTGTCTTTTGTGGCTAAAATAACCAAAAAGCCTGGCTTTTTGGCTTCCCAAACGGCACCTTAGTCTAATAAAACAAACAATAATGATTCATCCCACTAAAAACACCACCACTAATAGCACTAATACATTAAAAAAGTATAAAAAAAAAATACAATTCCAAGACCAAAATATCACTTCATTACTAGCGGGACCCACTGCCACCTAATTAGTGGGAACACTAATTAGTGCTCTCAAGCATTTTTCTAAAACAAAACATCGGAAAATTCTATTTTCACCACCCTAATAAACTCAGTGTAAATCTTTTCTCAATACACATCTCTATTAATTTAATTATTAAGTAATTATCTCAATCCACATCCTTAAAATTATAAATAAATCCTAGGACCGCTCTCAGTCTTGGACTGAGACACTGAAATCTACTACTAATTTCCATTTAAGCCCCTCCCATCATCAACCTCTCACTCTCTCAGTTTAGATGGCTGATGCATTTGATTCGTTGGTTTCTGTTTCTTCCTCTGTTTCTGCTTCTTTGCCCAAGAAGCGTATTCGGATCTTCCGCGATGAAATTCCATTCATTCTCAACAATTCACGTAAGCCTTTTTTTGTGGGTTTCATGTATAATTTGATTGGTTTCTGGGTTTTACATTTCAAATAAAGGTAATTTCAATTCAGTTCTACAAAGCTGAAGTAAGTAAAATAATTCGGCCGAAGTAAGTAAAATAATTCGGCCGAAAAAACCGAAAATAATAACAAAATTCAGAATTCTAGGACCGAAAATATTAATTTTGTTCGGAACTCTAAGACCGAATAGTTCTACTGACGAACTATTCATATTATTTCGGTATTTGATAACCGAATTAATTTAACAAATTCGGCACTGTGTTGCCGACTAAAAAATGCAAAATAAATAAATATTAGGAGTGTTGATCAAAATCAAATAAAAATTGTTGAACTAATAATTAAACGATGTTAATAATTGAGTATAAACTTAAAGATTAAAGCAATAAATGAGATGTTTTGTTTGCAAATAACAAAGAGGAGTACAAAGTGTGTAAGAAGCAAAGTGACTACAAAAAAAAAAAAAAAATTAGTGTTTAATTTTTTTGTTTCAAAAAGTGTATATTAAGATATTTTTATTTCTAAAAGATGTGTATAGAAAATTTGTATATATAATATTAGGAGTGTTGATCAATGGCTATTATAGTAATTTTTAATTAGGATACAATTGTCATTAATCTAATTTTTCATTAAGTGTGTTCACTGAGTTTATTAGGATGGTGGAAATAGAATTTTCCAAAAACATCACATCCAATTTATAATGATTACATTCTTTCTTTCACAAAAAAATCAAAAGCCTTTCTCAAATCAGACTTTTTAATCTCAGGCTAAAATAGTCAAAAAAAGTCAAAAAACTAAAAAGTCAACCTACTTCCTAAACCATGATTAGTGGTGTGAAATTGTAGGCTTAATTTCTCTCTTATTATGTGGGATAAAAAACTATAATAATAAAATTGTAATAAGTAATGATGATGGTTATATATCATCGAAATATTTATGGAAGAAATAAAGTGCTAAGAAGTATAGGATAGCACATATTTTTTTAGCAAAATATAAAAGTATACTTATAATAAAGTTAATAATAAAAAATGTTAATTACACTTTTAATCCTAATAGTTTGACCCAAGTTTTATTTTGATCTCTTTTATTTTAAATTGAATAATTTGGTCTTTTTTCAGTTAGTCATTCCGTTCAAATTAGAAGTTAAAATTAATTATTGTGGTATATTTATTAATCTTCTAAGATATACACGTAGAAAAAATTAATAAAATTTAGATAAAAAGATGAAACTAAAACTAAACTGAAAATATAAAAATTAAATTATTCAAATTAAAACTATAGGACTAAAACTATAAAATAAAAATCTAATTAATCCTAATTAAAAATTCATATAATCTTTCAAAAAATCCAAACCGGATATAGCCGGTAATCTACCATCTCAAAAACCGGATCATCCCGTCACCATGTAATAAAATAAAGGGTAAATTAGAAATATATTCTTAAAATTTACTTAAATATAAATTATTCTTGAAATTTAAAAAATTATAAATCTTTTCCAGATTTTTTTATTTAACAAAATTAATTGAAAAAAATAAAATTATAATTAATTGTTTATATAATAAAATTATTTAAATTATTAATTAAAATAAATTTATAATAATATTAAAAATTATTAATGAACTTGATAATTCATTAATAAAAAAAGAGACCTTGAGTTTAAAACTTTAAGGAGTATGATGCAATTTCTTTAACTATTAAAAAACAAGAAAAAATTATAAATATATCTCTTGAGATTTGTTTAATATACAAATTACTCATCTGATTTGAAAAATTATAAATATTTTATTTTCATAATTTTTTATTTAACAGAATTAAATAAAAAAATGAAATTCATAATTGTTCTCCTATACAATAATAAAATTATTTAAATTATTAATTGAAACATGTTTATAATACTATTACAAGTTGTTAATTGACTTGATAATTTATTAATAAAAGAAGTGATTTGTTATAAAATTAAAAACTTCATAATGTATTTATAATTTATCCCAAAAAATAATTGATGTTTTAAGTAAACCTATATTTGTAATTTCAACTATGCTTGGTAGCTTGAATTTTTATGGCCCAAATGATTCGAATGTCTAAAAATGACATAAAACAATATCATTTTGATACATTCAAGCCATTCGAGCCACACAAATTCAAGTTATCAAACATTTTTCTTGTAATTTACCAGAAAATAAAAGGTAAATTATAAATACACCTCCTGACATTTTTTTCAAATACGAATTATCCTTTGTGGTTTGGAAAATTAAAAATACCTCTCTGTTAAAATTTTTCATTTAACAAATTAACTGAAAAAGTGAAATTTATAACTGTTCACGTATTTAATAAAATTATCTAAATTATTAACTAAAATAAAATTTTAACATTATTAAAAACGGCTAATTAATTTGATAACTTATTAATAAAAAGACAAATTTATTATAAAATTCGAAACTTTAAGAATCATAGTGTAATTTTAAAATCATAATAAATAATTTGTAATTTAAATAACCATTAGAAGGTGTGTTTGTAATTTATACGAAAATAAATAAACAAAATGAAATCCCCAATCTTCACTCATATTCTCTCTCTCTCTCTCTCAAATCTAGAAAGAGAAACTCACAGTCTCTCTCAGATCACACTGTTCTCTCTCTGTTTTTCGATTCCTCTCTTCCTCTCTCTCGCCTTCAATTCTCTCTCTCTCTCTCTCTCTCTCTCTCTCTCACAGGTACGTTCCTCCAAACCCAGACCCACTTTCCCGCATTCTCTCTCCTGCTTCCACTTTCCCGGAAAATATCATGAGAAAATTCTCATCATTATTATTATTATTATTATTATTATTATTATTATTACCACTGTCAACTTTTTTCTCTGTAAAATAAAAAAGCAAGCAGTAAGACAGTCCGGGTTCGATCTTTACACTCTCAATAAAAGAGCTTAGATTTTTATTTATTTTTATTTTTATTTAATACAATGCACAATGGAATCTCTACGTTTCGAGGCTCTCTGAGACCTCATTATTGAAATGAACTTTCTTTACATACCCTTTGGAATCTCCTTACAGCTGTCTATATACAAATGAGCTGTGTATAAACAAAGATATGTATATATATTATGGTTTTGGAAGCCCTAGCTTTGGTCAAAAAGTGAGTTTCATTTGACAGATTTTAATGTGTAATATATATATATATATATATATTTCTGGGGTTTGGAGAGGGAATTTGAAGTTTAAATTCTCTGGAAATGGCGGTTTGATGTGATTTTGAGGGTTTCACTGAGTTCTAGAAATAGTGAAAAGTGTAATATGTGCTGATTTTGAGGGTTGAAATCTTTTGTTGGGGAGCTCTGAGATTGAGGTGGATGAATGGTGGTGAGTTTTGGGTGGTTTTGTGTGTGCTTCTGGGTTGGTGGTTGTTTAATTTGGTAATTTGAGGTCCAAAAAGCTCAAAATCTATATTGGTAGCTCTGAGAAGAAGATGGGTTTTGAATGATTGTTAGGGTTTCGTTGTGTTTGTTGAACATTTGAATGAATTAAACCTGAAGTCTGGTGGATGTGGAAGATTTGGGGAACTTTGACAGAGATTTGTGTAGAACTGAAGGGGTTTCTTTAGATGTCAGGAGCTCCGAGAGTAAGATCATGAAACTTGGCTGATTCGGAGGCCAGACCGGTCTTTGGACCTGCGGGTAACAAGGTACAGAGGTTGGGGAGTACACGTAAACCCATGATGAAGACACTGAGAAATGAAGAGAATTCGCTGGAGGAGGTTGCGGCATTGGCAGAAGAGAGTAATGGTCTTCCATCATCAACTGTTGGTTCGCCATTGACACCCTTGTCGCATTCAGTTAGTATTCCGTCGGCACTTAGTAGGCAAGAGCATTTACTGCATTCTAATTTATCACTCAATGCTTCGTGTTCGTGCATCAACTGGTAGGATATATAGGAGAAATAGTATGCCAGTCCGTAGGAAGCAATTGGCCATGAAGTCAAAAATTAGTGTATCTGATGCCATTTCAGAGGCTCTACCTGGCAGCTTACAACCCAAGAAAAGGTGTGCCTGGGTGACACCAAATACTGGTAGGTTCTTTTTGGTTTGATTCCTTGAAAGTATGTGTACTGTATTTCATGTTTGATTTCTCATGACGAAATTATCAATGCTAGTAATTTTCTGGCTAGGCATATTTTGACACATGAAAGAAGCTGCTCTTAGTAGGCTAGCAACATGGCTTTGTTTTCATTTTGCTGTTTAATATATTAAAATGAAGGTACTTAGCCAATCTGTTGAATTATGGTATAGGACTTCATTGAATTTGTTTTTGAGAATTAAGCCACATTGGGCAACACTTTGCATAATATGTGCCATGGTGTTATTAAGATCTTCATGGAATGTATGTTTTGTTTAATGTAGGCTTGGTTTGGGTCAACATGAGCCCAAGAACCGAGACTAATGCTGATTCTAATCCTTTGTGATAATGTGATGAGTATGTCTCTGACATTCTATGTTGTTAGTCTTGTCTGAAGAAAGTAGATTTCATTTATTTTAATTTATGTCTTATTGAATAGTTGTAGTTTTCTTTTTAATACTTTTACTGAAAAAGCATTCTTTGCCATTGTAGTATTGAAAACTAGTTGGTAAGACTGTAGCTGGTATGCCATTTGTTTAGAATCCTTAGCCTGTTGCTCTATGGCCGATGTATTATTGGTCGAGTTCTTTGTATGCATCATGCTCTATGGTATATTTGCAAAAAGATGTGTGATTTAATTTCATCTTATTTGTCTGCTTCATATAGTGCAAAGTTCTAATTTTGAACTTTTTGGTTAAGAAGTTTGAATTCATGCAACTTTTTTGTTTTTTACTTCCCATGTTTTGAAGGTAAGCAATCTAAAGGCAATATAATATTTTTATTCACGCATTACACCATATCCCATGGAAATTTCCATTATGTGGCAATGGAGGAAATCATTTTTTTTCTGTTAGAAGCGTTTTGTTGGATACTATTTTATCATCTCTCAAAATTTTCACTGTCATTTGTCTTACCAGACCTCCTCAATTTATCCTACTTTAAGAGTTTTAGATGCATTTGGTTGTTCTTAAAATGTTCTTTCTGTCTGTCTTGTTTTATTGACTGCATTTTACAGGTCTTTCCTTTTAATGCTCCTTATTTGGCTTCTGGAGCACATCACACATTTGTATTTTAAAATTGCCTTTTAGGTTTTGGAACCTTAGATGATGTCATAAACTTTTATTTGACTGGTCATTATTTATTGTGGTAGTTGCACATAAGCTTTGATCATCTTCATGCTACTCATTACAGTCACCTATAAGCTATAATGGGCCACTTTATGGGCCAAAAAACATTGTTGCACTTGTAATTGTAACTTGCTTTATGTGAAAGCTCGACTTCTTTTGACCTACCAGCAGATTTTTTTTAACCTTTTATAAAACCATATATATATATATGATTTAATGTATCGTTTTTGAAACGTGACCAATTGAGTGAATCATGACTTGGATTCACTATTTAATGGAATGCTAAAATTAATGCTGAAGGCAATGGTGCAGTATTTTGACATGACTAGCTAATGGAATTTTTTGGTGATAATACACAATTCTTGTCTTCTTGATTTGTTTTGTGAAAGTGGTGTGTTGATGCAGTGCCCCTTGGTTTAATTCACATTCATCCTGGCTTATGGTCGGCAATGGTAATCAATGGATTGTTTGTAGTGGTGTATCCTATCACATATATTATTGGATACTTTATAAAAGTTTCTACTAGTTAAATGTAATGAATAATCAAATGAACCAGAATAATGTTTTCATTTCCAACTTTTCACCATGTTTATCTTTCCCTATTAATTTTTTTATTTTTTTATTTTTTTATTTTTTTCGTTTTTTCGTTTTTTTGTTTTTAAATCTGGACCATTCAGCTGTACTTTTGTTGATTGTATGTGATGAAATAATCAAAATTGTTAATGGTTGTGTTGTGAAGATACTCTTGATGCGGGTACTGCACTTTTATATTATGTGATGGAAGCTCTGCTATTTGGTCTTGTACTTCTAATCTTATCTGATGACTTGTGAAATCTAGATTTGAGTTTTGTTGTTTCTTTTATACATCAAGTTGATCCTTTCATGTGCACAAGCACTTTAGATCTAAAAATGGTGCTTTCTATTGTATTTTCTTGGTATTCTGTTAAATGTTTCAATAATTTGTTTGTATTGGTATACTTTCATTGAGTTAAAAAAGTTTGCTTGGACCCACCTAGGCCATGCCTTAGCCGGCCCAACTCAGGATGCTGAAACAGCTAGTTATCACCCAGATGCCCTGACTCTACCTTCTGTTGCTATTTTTTGTTTTGTTTTGTGCTTGTGTATGTGTGTTTTCCCACTGATTGATTCTCTGGGTACTTTCCTCTTAATACTATTTGCTCATCAATTTTCATATTTTCAAACCAGACCCTCGTTATGCTGCTTTCCATGATGAAGAATGGGGACTTCCTGTACATGATGATAAGTATGTGAGCTCAACTCATTTTCATTTACCTTTATCAATTCCAAAAGCCTATCTTCTTAAATAGAGTTCCATGTGACAGTTTTCTTGGTTTGCATTAGATTCTTGACTACTTGCAGGAAATTGTTTGAGCTTCTCATCTTTTCGGGGGCTTTGGCTGAACTTACATGGCCCATGATTCTCAACAAAAGGCACATATTCAGGTACTGTTCCTATAAAATATTTATGTTTCTTTTAAGAAATTGACAGATTATTTTTCCAATTTTATATTATATTGTCTAGTCCTTTCTTCAGCGTGGTGCCCCTGCTTAGCTTTCTCTTATAACAATTTCCTTTTTGCAGAGAAGTCTCTGCAGATTTTGATCCCATCTCTGTGGCAAAATTTAGTGAGAAGAAAATAGCAGCACCTGGAAGCACAGCAAGCTCGCTATTATCAGAGCTCAAATTACGTGCCATTGTTGAGAATGCACGTCAAATATCCAAGGTAGATTCTCAATTTCCCCCTAAAACTTTTGGGCTGTGTTTCATATTGGACACCTAGCACTTCGACAAGGGTGTGAGATGTGTTTGATACTCTTCATCTGACACTTCTTATATATTTGTATTTAACACTATCATTATATATATTTGTTGTATAATTGCTATAAAATGAGTAAAATGCCTTTTTGATAATATTATTTTATCTCACATAGTAGATTAAAAATATAAAAAAAATGAGTGTATCCTTAAATTTGAAGTTTGAAGGGTTTGATCTCTGGATACACACTTGCATCCGAAACCAATACTCGAGTTCATGTAACATTGCCTACAACGTCCTAGCTAGGACTTCTATATAACACCACCATCTCTATTGCCATTATTTTGACATCCTAGGCTCTGGGAGCAGGGCCTAGGTATTGCTTACAACTATTGTTTTTCGATGAATAATTTCCTTCTATAGCAACAATTTGATATTTGAAATGAGTGGAATGGTATGGTGTTCTTGAGTCAAGTTTTGAAATACTTGATCGTTACAGTTTTTAGAAAGGATTTTTTTTTCTTGGGATATGTAGTTAAAATTTGAATTTTATATGCAACTAATTGACTGTTTTTCTTCTTTATATTTGTAAGGTAACATTGAAGGGTCAAATAATCAAGACTTATCTGTTAATGTTGGTACATCTGCATCCTCCCACAATGTACTTTGTGGAAATGCTATCAGTGCCATGGATGTTGATGTAACTGTCAACATACCATTTGCATTGGTTGATGAGATAGCTGAGGCTTCTCCAGCAGCTGAAGATGGCTTACAACTTGGAGATCAAATTGTGAAATTTGGGAATATGGAATCTGGTGATGATTTGTTGCCAAAGCTTGCTTCTGAAGCTCTGTCCAATCAAGACCGTGAAATACCTGTAGTGGTTTTGAGGCAAGGTGCACTTATCAACTTAACAGTCACACCTACAGTGTGACAGGGCCGTGGCTTGCTGGGGTATGTTTGTCATTCCACTTTTGCAGTGCTCCCTTTTTTGTTTAGATTATCCATTAAACCTTTTATACTGTCATTTCTAGCTGCATTTTGTGTGAAAATATTAGTATTTGCTTTTTGATTCTCACAATTGTCACTCATATGTTCTCTTTAACATTTCTGTTGTGAGATATAAGGTACATTTTGTCCTAGCAGATACTATTATTCCAAAATCTAGCTCCCTTATCCCTTCCAAATTTGAGAAAAGGCACTTGCAAGACTGAGTATATTTTGATGAGAATGTTATTACTGAGATATAAGATACATTTTGGCCTCTAAAGGTTGACTCTTTTAATGTTTGTTGGAATAGATGGTTTCTGCCCATGAGGAGCAAGCCCAATGGGGATGTTCAAACAAATTGTAGGCTAATAATTTTTATAATTATTTTCTACATTATTAATCCTTAAGTTTGGGTCAAAGCAACCTTAAGTGGAACTGTTGACAGAACAGAGATTTTACGTGTTAAATTTATTAGCCACCTTCACTTTAAACCTTTGCACATTCTTCTCTCTCTCTCTCTCCAAAACAAGTACTCAAACCAGTAAGCCATCAACACAATTGTTGATAATGTAATTAGTATATATACTATATATATTCAATATTATCTTAATTATTTTTACTAAAAATCAATGTCTAAAAAATGTAAAATAAATTTTAAGACATTTTTTTTTGTAATTGTTTATTATTTTTTATTTTTTGTAATTTTAATATCTATATTTTTTATACTTACAAATATATTTATGACATAATTATGACATCAAGGTTCAATTCCGGTTCACCCGCGGTTGAACCAGTGACTCATCTACCCGGTTGCTTTTTCGGTCCGCTCACCGGTTTGGTTTTCAAAACTCTCTCTCTCTCTCTCTCTCTCTCTCTTCTGTTTTATTTTTTCAGCTCTTATGGTGTCTGTAACTCTGCAAGTAAAATCAACAGCAAATGCTTTGGATTATTTCCAACAAAATTAATTACTTTCAAATCTTTTTGAGAACTACTCTCCTACTGTATTTCTCAACTATTTTCTAGTGCTTATAAACTTGCTGTTTCTTCGAATACGCCTCGTGGCCATGTCTCTTCTTGGTTTGGTCTGTGTCTGCATGATGTAGAGGAAGACGACAGGATCAAATATATATATTTTTGTCATGGTTAATATTATAGTACTATTAATTAACTGTCAACTTATGTGGATTACTTGCAGATGTCATTTCCGAATCCTATGATCATTTACATGGTGCTTTGATGAATAGTGATGCTTCGGTTAGGCCAGCCAGAAGACAATGCCCCAGTAGATGTGTTCTGAACATTCACTCTCTCTTTGCCAGTCCATAGGGGTAAAAGGATGGTTATTGTCTTTTAAACTCCTTAACATATTTGGATTTTGTTGTAGCATCTGTGCGAAACTTCCATTTTGCTTCATTCCTTTGTGGATTCTCAAAACCACTTTAGTGCTTGTGGACATTTCTGAAGGAAGCTGTTAATTTACTAAGCATATTTGTGTTTGATCTTTCAACTCAAAAATTTAATGGTTCCGAATGACAATAAACAAGAAGGAAGCATTCTAGAAAGGTTTAGGGGCTCATGGGATTCACCACATGTCCGTTTCGGTGATTCGAAACATTTCATTTTGTAGGGCTCGCCGTGTATATTGTCTATAAAAAAATTTAAATCGATTTGATAATCTTAATCTTTTTATTTTATTATATTTGTTTATGAAAAGAATGATTGATCTATTTTAAAAACATTTGTCTATTTTTTCAGAGACTTAAGCAATAAAATAAAAAAAGGTTATAATTATTAGATTATTTGAATTATTTTTTATAGATATGCATTGAGGGACCAAGCAGAACAAGAAATGAGGGACCAAGGGATCCTGCTGTGGTGTGATATTTTATTGAGTTTTTTTTTATGATGATCTAAACTGTTTATTTTGTAAGATTTGTTGAGTAGATAATTTATAGAAAAAAATCAAATTGATTGAACATCTACAGCTTTGTAATAAGGCACATTTGTTTTTAAAAAATAAATGATTAACATAATCTTGGTATTTTTTTTTAAAACAATTAGAATTTGATTATAGGATTGCAGATGTGCGATTAATTTGATCTTTTACATGAAAAATATACTTTTAGATTATCGAAAAGAATTTGAAAAAAAGTCTACTAAGACACCACAGCAGGATCCCTAATCCAAAAATAAGAGGGCATGGTTTAAATCAGAAACAAAGTTGGAAAATTTGTAACTTTTGTATTGGTAAGATTTTAGTCCATTTGTTAGGTTTGGAAAATATTTCCATCTTTATTAAATAAAAAATATTTTTGTTGTAAATTAGCTCATGGTGGGTTGATTGTGAATTTATTTATTTTATTGCATCATACATCAGAAAATAGTGAAAATATTTTCAGTGTTAATATTCCCTTTGCATTTTATGTTTTAGGGTTCTATCAACAAAATTGGTTGTACTTTCCAGCAACCTTGCAACTATTAATTTATGACTAATGTTTTCACTTGCATGAATTTTATTTGATAAATTGTACACCATACAATTTGACCAAAAAATTTAAAATGTGTACAACAAAAACATGTGTGTAGGATCATAAGTCAAATTTAAAATGTGTACCACAAAAACATGTGTGTAGGATCAGAAGTGAGAGAATTTGACTTGTGTCACATGATCATCAACAACTCCTAGTTGACACACCAAGGTCACATGTGTTATATTGGCCTTGTTTAGTGAAACTTCTTTATAACTTATTTAATTTTAGGAATCTTTTAGTGCATATTATGTTTATACTTTACCAGGTAAAAATAGTTAAAATAAATTATTTTTTTTTAAAAATTATTAAATAACTGAAGAAGGAATACTTTTAATTTTGCTGTAAAGATTAATTTAAAAATAAATAAATCCTATACTAAGCAAGCTCATGATAAGCTCTGAAATGGATCAAGAAGTGCTAGTGCTTTGAAATGTAGCTTTCATTTATGATTACACTGTTGTATGTGAGATGAATTAATGTGGTAAGTCAACAATATGTTGAAAGCACTTACAAATCTTTCTAAAAAGACAAAGAAAAAAAACAAATACAAATCAAGGTTAGTGTTTAACACTGTCTTCAAGATATAATTCAATCTATATGGCAAGCGATCTAAATTAGAAATTGTACTCTCTCTTGAAACATACTCATGCATGAATTTCGAAAAAAAAATGAATAAATTGAAATAAGGGACGATTTATACAAAACTCATAAGTTCCACATTTATTTTAGCTCAAAGTTAACCAAAATTAAATAATCAAAACAATTTTGCTAACATCAGTTTCATCAACAACAACATACTTGCTTCCTATTAATTGATGTTAACAACTATGTTTGATCCCATGAGAATCTTCATATAGACTATAATGGGTAAATTACACTATTATAAAATTTTATTTTGGTTTTCATAATTTTAATTTGAATAATTTGGTCCCCATACTTTCATTTTGTTGCAATTTTGTCCCTCTGTCATGCATTGTTAACATTTTGAACAGAAAAGAATCTCGTGTAAAACTAAAGAGACTAAAGTAAAATTCAAAACAATTATAGAGATCACCGGTGTAATGAATATATTATACCGCTGGTTTCTATAATTTGTTTTGAATATCATTTTGGTTCTTCTAATTTTACACTTTTTTTTTTGGAGGGGGGGTGTTCCAAATTCTAACAGTATCTGAAAAAAGAATCACATTGCAATAAAATTAAAAATATAAGAACCAAATTATTCAAATTGAAGTTACGAGGGCTAAAGTAATACTTAACTTGAATTACAAAGATTAATGGTGTACCTTACTATAAATGTGGTGGATAAATCTTTGTGATCTCTCTCCACCTCAAAAATATTATATATCTAAAAAAATATATTTATAAACTATATTTATTTATATTCCGTATTACACTAATTTTAAATTTATATTATACTTTTAATTTAAAAATAATTTTTAAGATAAATTTTTTGAGTAGATAAGGTTTTGTCCCTCCATTTACCAACTCACTAACTTTCTCCTAATTTTGTATAATGCAATCTCAAATCAGGGAATATTGCTTCCCCTCAAATAAACATATCCTTAAAATTATTTCTTATCCTTTCTTTTCATTTTCTTAAGAAACAATTCTGAAAGTCCAGTGTTTGATTGTCACAAAGAGGGAAAGCCATACAATGAGAGTCTACCCATCACTAGGCTAGCAACCCTAAAGTGATGCAAAGCTCTGAAGTGTTCTAACTACATTTAAAAAATAAAAAATAAAAAAATTGTTATTAATATAAGAATAAATTACAGAATAAAACAGAGATTTGAATTTGAGAAAATTTGAGAGGCTGGTCCTATTTTAATGATTTGAATTGTTCATTTTGTAAAGTCATTCATATATATTATTTATGAAAAAAATTAGATCGATTCGATAATTATAATTGTTTTTTTTTAATTTTATCACGTTTGTATCTAACAAAATGAATGATATATTTTTAAAAATATATTTATCATTCATTTTTCAAAAACAAATACAATAAAATAAAAATATTTCAATTATTGGATTGACTTAAATTTTTTCATTAATAGCCCTGATAATCATTGGAAAATAAGTAGATACTTTAAGAGTGCCACATGTCATTGGACCTGTTTAATGTAAGTTCTTAGAAATTAAAAATTGATATTCAGAAGTAAAAAATACTTTTTTTCCAACTAATTTTTAAATAATCAATTTTTTATTAAAATTTATTGAAACTATTTTACCTAATAAGCATAAATTGCATCAAACAGTATGACATAAACTTTTAAAATAATTTTTTTTGAGAAATTACAAAAAAAAAAATCCATGGTTTAACCCCTGTAACAAAATAAACCCTCAGTTTTTAATTCTATCAATTTAAATCCTAAATTTTTTATTTTATTTTCAATTTAAACCATCTGCCTATTTCCATTAAGTAAATGAAAAAAAATGTATTTTAGTCATTAAATTTAACAAATCAAAAGAAAAAAAAAGGATTTAAATTGACAAAATTAAAATGTCAAGATTTATTTTGCTGCAAGGGTCAAACTTTGGAGTTTTCTTAAAAAAAATTAATTTTCCCTAATGTTTTTATAAGCAACTCTAATAAGTTACACCGAATAGCTTCAATTGTTGATGTGGTACTCTTGATCAACAAAAAACTATAGCACACATTAATTGAGTTATTCTTTATTTCTTAACTACTTAATAGAAGTGAGTTATCACGTCTCACTCATTTTTTTTTTTCTGAGGAAATTATTAAAAATAAAAATTTAAGGTTTGAACCTTATAACAAAATAAATTCTGAATTTTTAATTTTATCAATTTAAACCCTAAACTTTTCTTTGTTAAGTAAAATCGATAGAATACCGGATATTTTAGTTATAAAACTCAATAAAACATTTAGATATTTTATATATGCTTATATTGAGCTTAATAACTAAAATACTATTTTTCCGTTAGTTTTACTTAATCAAAATAGATAAATAATTTAAATTAAAAGATTAGAATTTAAATTGATGAAATTAAAAATTAAAAATTTATTTTATTATGAAACTAAGATCTTAGAATTTTTTTTTTAATAATTGGCTCAATTTATTTATATTTTTTAAATAATATCAAAATGATTCTCCCGAACTATTGAATGATTACTCCTAATTCTTTAGGGTGGTCCAAAGTATAGCTACCAGTGGCATTTGCTGGGGAAACAAAAAAATATTACAACTAAATTAAGGGCAAGAGCTAGTATTAATGAAAAGGACAAAAAATTAGACTTTGGTACCCCCACAATAATTGCTTCACATGTTATCAGCTAGATACTGGCTTTAACCCATTCTATTTAGTTTTTCTATTTAATTTAAAATTTAAATAATTAATCAGAATTTAATTTATTTCTCAAACTAGGTAAAACCTAATTGCTATTCATGTTTTTCAAAAAATATTATTACTAATCACGTTTTTCATTTGAATGTAAATACTTGAGAAAAAGATGATAATATTTAGACAATGATATGTGTTAAATAGTAATCATGCTTTAACGTGATTTGAGAAATAAGTTAATTTTTAGTCTAATTATTTGATTTTTTAATTAAAAAAAAAACTTGCCTCCTTATAAGTTGACTTATTTTTTACTTTTCTATTTCTTTTATTTGATTAGATAAGTTAGAGTCATTTTTTAAAATTTTTTTTTAAAAAAACAAAAAAAAACTAACTCAATTTTTTAGAGCAGTTGCCTTATTCCATCTCCTCCATAACTCTCAAGACTCTATTTTATAGGTTTTATGTTCCATCTCCTCCATAACTCTCAAGACTCCATTTTGTAGGTTTTATAGGGTGTCACAACGGTGATCAAAATCGTTTATCTCATAGGCCTCGAAAAAAGAATATATAAAAACTAGTTTAATCGAACATCGATAAGTATATTGATTTATGGTATTTTATTTTATAAAAATGAACAATTTTAGTTTAAAATCATATTTACAGTCAATTTCATAAAAGAAAACATGATTAATTAGTATGTCTATCGATTTCCAATTAAGTTAGTTTTTTATATATATATTTTCTCTTTGAGACCTACGAAATGAATGATTCGGATTATTGTCATGAGGTCTCATAAGGCCCACAAAATAAAATCTAAAGAGTTATAGAAAAGATGAAATCGTAAGGGGAACTACTCGCTAATTTCTTTTACTCATAAAAGGTAACTTTTTAAACTTCTCAGATACATCTGTTTTTCTAAATTCTAAAAGAGTCAACAAATTACGAAACATTTCTTTAATTTTATTTTTAGTAAGTTTTAATTTTTTTTTTCTATTTTGAGTAAATTTTTAAATTTTTTAAGCATGTAGACAATTTTACAAATTAAAAAAAGTAATTTTTTTGGGGAAAAAAAAAGTCTACTAAATGGAAAAAAGACAAATTTTAGCCCTCTTAACTAAAAAAGATCACATTAAAGGGAAATTCTATTTCCACACACTTAGTTAACTCAGTGCACATCGGGTGCCTTTATTTACACACCACATTTCATCCCAAAGCACACCATTAATTAGTTTATTTTTTATTACAATATTAACCTAATGTAAAATGACCACAAAGGATAAAGGGTTATGATACACACCTTACGTAATACACATCAATTACTCATTGCATAGTCCACCCAATTTTGATTTTTTATTTTTCACTCAATACACACTATCAATTTTTAAATATTTCCAAAATATCCTCATCTTCTCTAACTATAACCATAACCCTAACCCTAACTCTAACTTTACCCCGCAGCCGCCGTCACCATCAATTATTGCCGTCAGCCATCTTACCTCTTTCTGCCGCTGTTACCCTCCGACCGACACCATCCCCTTTTTGTTTCCATCCCCAATCCATTTGCGTTCTTGCCATGACAGCAACTCGCGTTGCCCTTTCCTTCACTGCTGACATTGCAACTTGTAATAAAATTTGTGTTGTATGGATTGAAAAATTTATATGAAGGTTAAAAATGTAATTGACTAGAAGGATAAAAATGTAGTAATTTTTTATTTATTTATTTTTTTTTTAAGGAAATGGAAGATTGAAGATCGTGGGTGCAGTGTGTGAGTGAGCAAGGGTAAAGATGTAAGATTATGGGTGGGTTGTGTGAGTAAGAGTAAAGATGGAAGATTGTGGTGTGTATTGAGTAAATTTCTTATTTATCAAATTACTAAAGGTGTGTCTTAAGTAGTGGTGTGTCTTGAGATGAAATGTAGTGTGTAAATAGAGGCACCCGTGCACATCTTTTCTCTTTTTTTTTTATTACATTTCTATCATTCAATCAAATTACCAACACACCATTCCCTCTCTCCCTCCCTCTCTCCCAACTCAGCCCTAACCTTTTCCATTGCTGACCACCGGCAGCCACCTCCCTTCCTTCCGATCATCATCACTGGATTAAATTGGACTTATCCATGTGTTCTGCATATGTTAGAAAAATATATTTAGGAGGCATACATTGGTATGACTACATTTTCACAATTTTTTTTTTCTTTTTCAGGTTGTTATTCCAGCATTATCCAAGGATGCCTTTTGTCTTACAATTTATGGAAGCAACAAAACATATTTGATGAATGTTGTGTAGACTTTTAAATTGCGTGATGAATTCTAGTCAACTTTTACAGAGAAATTTAGAATTTTTTGATAGTTATGTGTTGTTTTTTTTTTTCTTCCAGGCTTTGCGTTTATATTTTTAGTGAACTTTTTGTGAATGATCCCATGGATTATTTTTTGAATGCTGCAAAAATTAATGACGATATATAGTAGTGTCGCTTTTACTCGGCTTGATAGAATTACATTCCATTTTGTTATTGCTAGTGCCTTTATTGCTACACATTAGATTTTACATTTAAGCTGAAATTGATTTTGTTTTATTTCTTGTATTTTACTTTGGAAATGCCTTTTTTGATTCAATCTGTACTTTGATGATTATACATCTAATGCAATATGACATGCCAGGCTTAAATTGTTATGGGAGTAAGAATTGTTAGGGTTAGGATTTGTTGGAGAAGATGAGGGTAGTTTAGTATTATCTGAAAATTATTGGTGTGTATGGAGATAAAATTAAAAGTTTTAATTTGTGTATGGTGTGAACTAAGTAAATGGTGTACGTTAAGATAAGTAATAGTGTATAAATAGAATTACCCCACATTAAACTAGTAATTTGTACCAATATTAACCTTTACCTTTTAGTTGACAATTCGTGAATAAAAATTAACTTATAATTTATACTTAGCATCTTAAATATTATACAATGCTTAAAATAGTCTTAATTTAAAATAAAAAAAAAATTAGACTCAGTTTGGTAGAGTTTTGAAACTTTAGTTCCAGTCATTGGTTCTCACGTAGTGTTTGTTTGCAGTTTTCAAAAATTAATTCCACGCTCACTTTTGAAAACTTGATCGAATGCGGGAAAATTTGGGCTAACCGGTCATCCCACCGGACGTCTCACTGGTCGTCTGGCCGGTTGACTGGAACAATGAAATTTTTTTTTATTATTATTTTTTTTGTAATTGACACATGTTAATTTTTATATATTCAAAAAAAATATTTTTCAAATTTTTTTAAAAATTTTATGAGTTTTAATAGAATTTTAAGTTGTGTGTTTAGTTATAAGTTGTAAATTTTTGTATTACATATCATGTGTCACATCAAAAATTCTTCACTCAATTCAAAACTCATTCACAAAACAAATTTTTCACATTCAAATCATAATTTCAAAACTTGCTTCTTCTTTCATAATTTGCTCCTTTTTTTTTACACTGAAAGGTGCTTAATACTAGCCAATCAATTTAGGTTTAAAAAATGATTTTAATCATAAATACAGTTTTAGAATTAGTGTTTCACAGAAGATATATATGATGTTAGATTTGTATCTTTAACACCATTTCTAATAGTTTATTAATTTTTTTATTAAATTTAAATTTGATAAAAAAAATTCTTTTTTCTTGTTCCAATGGTTTCATCAGATTAGTATCAAATCGATAATACCAAAAATATTTCACCAAATTGAGGACACTTAGAGCATCTCCAACGGTGGACCAAATTTTTCACCAAATTTGAGTAAAAAAAAGTCAATTTTCTCAATCTGATATGGCTTGCTCCAACCGTGCATCAAAATGGAAGGGGTCGACCGGTTGACCGGTAAGGCTAATTTTTTTTTTTTACCTGTTTGAACGTTTTTGACCGGTTTGAACCTACCTATTTGAAAGGGAACCGGTCGACCGGTTGGTCAATCGCCGGACATCCTTTGGTTGACGGTTGCCTCCCAACGGTCGAGCATGGAAATACTGAAATACAAAGCTTGTCCTCAGTTTGATGAAATATTTGTTCCATTCTCATTTTGATATCAAATTGATGAAATCATTGGAGCTTGAAAAAGTCACTTTTTCATCAAATTTCAAATTTGATACATGGTTTGATGCACCGTTGGAGATGGCCTTAGAAGCTTTTATCAAATTATTGTTCACAGCCGTTAAATTTTCACCGCTTAATGTCCCCCAGATGACCACCTCTAAGCAAAAATTTGTGAAAAAATTATATTGGTCGGTCGACCGGCCGAACATCCGTCTGGTCGACTGGTGTTTTGATAAAAGCTTAAACTCTTCCGTTGAAACACTTGATATCAAATTGAGTTTTTACTTAAATTTGATGGAAAAAAAATGAACGGTTAGAGATGTCCTAACAAGCAGAGCTGGCCCTAGGCATGGGCCCACTAGGCCATGGCTTAGGACCCCTCAAAATACATCTAAAAAAGGGTCCCTCCTATCATATTTAGTGTAATATATTAGATATGTTTTAACTCCAAAAAAAAAATTGAAGAAGGCCTAAATTAACTTAAAATAAATTAACCCATTAAAAAATTAAAAGACTCATTTAAAATTAAAAGGGCCCATTATCTCTCCTTATATAATTCCTAACCCTAACTCTTAATTCAATTTCTCCAAAAATTTGAGAGAAGCGGCACAACAGAGCACTAACGAATTTCTCAAGAATTCAGAGCAGCACAACCTAGGTAAGTCTTTTTTTCTATTCAATTAATTAAATATTTGTCTTGTTTTTTGCTCAATTATTATTATAATATTGGTATTTATACAAATCTGTATCGTCAAGAAGAATTAATCTTTTGCTATCTATGCTAAATTTTTTGTTGAATGAAAAAAAAAATATGTGAAGAGCCTCGAAGGATCTAGTGATATTTATTAGTTGATTATCGACTTTGAATCCCAAAAATCTCAAGATCGGGCCTGCTAACAAGGTTCACCAATCTATGATCAGAATACTTATACTTTATCATAAGATTAATGATTTGAATTTCTTAACTTATTTCGATATGCACTTTTATTATAAAATTAAAAAAATATCCATCTCAAAATAACCTATTTCACTTAATCCAATCCGCAAATCAACTGTGACGGTCAAGTATTTCAACACGAGCTTATCGGGACTAGCTTGAAGCATATGCTACTACATATGACTCTTTTTTTGGGTGGGTATACTACATATGACTCTTTTGTTAGATGTATATGAAGAACTTGTGGGTGGTCTTTTTCTACATTGATTTGCATACAAAAAGCCTTTTATGATTTTTAAGGTAATTCCATCACGTGGTTCCCTTTCAAGTCCATCTTTTATTGTCCTTTTATTTTATCACATTGAGGCATTGAACATAGGATGATACACAAAAGAAAGAGTATTCCGTGCCTTCCATGACAATCACCTCGTAAAATGTGTTTTCATATTTTGGAAACTCATTTTGAAAAGAAGGAAAGAAAGAAAATCTTAAATTAGAATCAAATTGGAATTTAGCTAATATATGATGCGCTTGATGGTTGGTGTGGATTTAGGTCTCATTTAGAAATTGATTATTTTAGTTAATTTTTTAATATTTTAAAAAAAGATATGTAAAAAAATAAAAAAATTATTGTGACAATTTATAGTGACTTTTTGACTAAAAATCATGATTCCCAAACGAAACTTTAGTTATGCTTTTTGTGCACTATCTTTAATGGGGACATAAATATTTTGGGAGCATTATTAAAACTCAAAATAATATAAATTTAAGAGAGAGGTTGGGGGCTCGAGCTTATGTAGAAGCATTGAACATTTAGGGTTACAAGAAACACTAGTAAAATTGAGATCGTTTGAAATTTTAATTTTTAGTAAGGTAGCGTTTGGTAGAGTTTTCTAAATATGATTTGAGAATAGAGTTATATTTTGAATTTGTAAGTTTTGAAATTATGATTTGAGTGTGAAAAATTTGTTTGGCTATGAGTTTTGAAAAGAATTTTGAATTAAGTTTTGGAGAGAGTTTTAAATTTGTGAAATTAAAAAGTTATTTGATTAAAAAATTTACAACTCATAACCAAACACACAACCAAAAATTCTATTCAAAACTCATATAAAAATTAAAAAAATTCTGAAAATATTTTTTATTTACAATATCAAAAAAAAAAAAAAAACAAACAAACACTATTCTGGTCAATCAGCTGGATGTTCGGGGGACATCTAAGAGGACGATCGGGTTACCAAATTTTTTTTGCCTAGAAAGGAGTTTTTAAAAGTGGACGTGAAATTATAATTTAAAAGCTCAAAACAAATATCACACTCAAATCAATGGGTAAAAATATGTTTGGAACACATAACTAAACAAATGTTTTGGTTTGAAAATTTTGTACCAATATTGATTGAATTGATCGAAATATTATATTTCAATAATTTTTATATTCTATTTTTTTTTTTAGTATTAAAAGATAAATCATAAATATTACACGTTTTATAATAAAAATCAGGAAGAGAGATATTTTAGAATATTTACATTCATCTCTCTCCATTTATTCACAAGGTAGGACCTTATAGATTTTTATAAAATCTTTTAAATTTTCTATGAATCAATCATTTACCCTAAACTAAAAAAGAAACAAATGGGTGATTTGGAAACCTAAATAAAAGCAACTTTAAAAACGCAGCCTAAGACAGCTAAAAACGCCAGAATATTATTTGGGAAGTTAGCAAAATGTAAGGTGTGAAATTACATGAACTACCCTCCATATTTACAAGTTTGAGGGCTAGGGCAAATCACCATTTGGGGATATTTTAGTATTTTATTGTGATGTGACATCATAAACAAATATTAATTCAAAAAGTAAGAAAGTTATTTTTTACCGACTTCCTAAATTACTTTTCAAAAAAATAAAAAAAAAACTTAGTTAAAAGTCAAAAGTCAACTTTTAATCATTTTTTCAAAATATCCCAAATTAAACCATAATATGCAGTCAATTTCAATACCTCAATTAACAAAATTGAAGGATTGGACCGAATCCTAAATTTTCTTTCAACCCAACCATTTCCAATAACTTACACCCCTACTAACAAACTACCCAAGAGAAAATAAAAAATAAAAAAATTATGAAAATATAAAAAATAGTAATCAAACACAAGTTTTTATATAGTCATATATTTATCCAATAAATATAGAAAGAGTTTGGCCGTTCAATTCTTCCTCTAGGTAGCTATCCTTCTCATTCTTAATTTTAAAAGAATTTTTTTATTAATTACCCAAAGATAATAAGAATATAATTTGTCACTCTCAAAATATTAAGATGAAGTAGAACTACAAATAACATTAAATTTTTCAACAGAAATGAACTTTCAAACCATCAAATATTTAGGGGAAATAATTGATTTGCTTTCTCAAGTAATCTCCAATGCTTTGTCAACTTTAATGTTAGAAAATGGAAAACATTTATTGCCATGTTGACACCATAAAAGAAAATCCAAAAATATAATTGTTCAACAAAATAGTTTCTTTTAAGAATAAAGAAAAATAAATTGTTAATTTGTTGATTCCCTTTTCATATAAAACAAGTTTTTAGTCAAAATGCTTTTTGTATGTTTTGTTTCAATCATGAACTCACGAACAAAAAAAGAAAAAGAAAAGAGAAAATAAGCAAAAAAATAAAATAAAATAGCTAAATTATTTTCTTTTGTGGGGAAACTAATCAATGAGATGTTTAATTTCATTTTTAATCCTCAAAGTATGAGATTTGTATCATGTTGGTTTTCGATGTATAAAAAAAAAATTCAATTCGGTTTCTCAACCAAACTCTGTCAATAGACACCATTAAAATTAAGAGTAAACGTGTAATTTAAGGATGTGTTTGTTTGGACGGATCGGATAAGAGAGGATTGGAATCCACCAGACTGCTCGTCCTGGGATATATTGTCCCCGGACTATTTGGTTGGACTAGATTTGTATCCTATGTTTGTTTAATTATGGGATTAGATGTCTGGATTGGACTATTATATTGAATCTTATGTTTGTTTGGAATATTATGGAGAAGGATAAATGCTCAAATGACTATTTTAGCATTTTCAATTATTTATTAAGTAATAGTTATATTAAACATATTTTTAATATTTTAATTATTTTTAGCTAGATTAAATAAAATTGATGGAAAAAAAATGAACCGTAGAGATGTCCTAACAAGCAGGGCCGACTTTAGGCATAGGCCCACCAGTCCATAGCTTAGGACCCCTCAAAATACACCTAAAAAAGGGGCCCCCTCCTATTATAGTTTAGTGAATATATTAGGTATGTTTTAAGTCCAAAAAAAATTAAAAAGGGCTCAAATTAACTTAGAATAAATTGACTCATTAAAAAAATTAAAAGGCCCATTTAAAATTAAAAGGCCCATTATCTCTTCCTACCTAATTCCTAAACCCTAACCATTAATTCAATTTCCCCAAAAATTTGAGAGAAGCAACACAATAGAAAACTAACGAATTTCTCAAAAATTCAGGGCAGCACAACACATGTAGGTCTTTTTTCTATTCAATTAATTAAATATTTGTCTTGTCTTCTGCTCAATTGCTATTATAATATTGGTATTTATACAAATTTATATTATCAAGAATAATTAATCTTTTGCTATCTGTGCTAAATTTTTCGTTGAATGAAAAAAAAATATATGAAGGGTCTCAAATGATCTAATGATATTTATTAGTTGATTATTGACTTTGAATCCCAAAAATCTCAAGGCCAGGCGTGCTAATAAGGTTCACCAATCTATGATCAGAATCTTTATACTTTATCAGAAGATTAATGATTTGAATTTCTTAACTTATTTCGATGTGACACTTTTGTTATAAAATTTAAAAAATATCCATCTCAAAATAATCTATTTCACCTAATCCAATCCGCAAATCAACTGTGACTTTCAAGTATTTCAACAAGTGCTTATCGGGACTGCCTTGAAGTATAGGTCGGTAAAGCTGTCGTTTTGAACTCTCAAATTTTGTTTAAAAAATAAGGCCTCCACTTTAGTTGAACCCCTTATCTTAAGTTCATTTTATCCATATAAGTTTTCGTTTGGAAATATATTATTTTAGTAATTTTTTAGTTTTTTTATTAAAATATGAGGTAAAAAAATTTGTATGTTTAGAATAATTTTTTATGAAAAGATATGCAAAAAGTAAAGAGAAAAGAAAATATTTGACTTTTTAGTATAAGTTGTTAGCTTTTTAATTTTTTTAGTGACTTTTTAATCTTTAAACTAAAATATTGAGTTACCAAACGAGACTTAATTCTCAATACGATAAAAACCCCCTATCCTAATTCAAAATCTTAATACCTTTAGTTTACTTTTAATAAGATTTAAAAATGATTGAATGGAGTCTAAAATCAAAGATTAATTTAAAAGGATACTAATGGGTGGCACGCACTACCTATGTAATTCAAATAGGTAAGAATAAAAATAAATAATAAAGAAATTAAAATATGTATGTTGTCCAATTAGTAAGAACATTTGTAATGAAATCTAAGATTTAGGTTCAAACCTTGTTTACCCCTTTGTGTAACTATATATATATTAAGTATAGAAAAACTTGCCACGTGGCATGAGGAGAAAGTTTTGACACCAAATTCAGCCTTCACTAAATAATAATATTAGTAGGTGGCACACGCGATGAGTATACCATTTATAACTAAGAATAAAAATAAATAATAAAGAAATTAATATCATATATGTAAGTTACTTAAATGGTTAGTGTATTTTTAATGAAACCCAATATCTTGGGTTTAAACCTTACTTGCGTTGTATTATAATAATTTTTTATTTTAGCATATAAAAATCTGTCACCTGCCATGGGGAGTGTAGTATAATAATTTTTTATTTTAACATATAAAAATCTACACGTGGAATGAGAAGTGTATTATAATAATTTTTTATTTTAGTATATAAAAATTGGGCAATTATAGAGACCACTAAAGGTGGTGCTCTAAAGCAATCACAAATGATGTGGCATCCACTTTTTTTTTTTTTTTTTTTTTTAAAAAAAAGACACAACAACACTGTGGCAGTGGGTGGGACCCACTGCCACATCATTAGTGGTGGCACTAATTAGTGCTCTCACTCATTTTCCATAAAAATTTGCCACGTAGCATGAGGAGAAGGTTCGGAGGACACTAAGTTCAATGTTCATTGGGTCCTATCAAATTCAATGTGGACAGAGTTTTAGTTCAAAATGATTCTTCATAATTGTATGTTTTGTCCCGCTTTTACCTCGTCTTATTAAAAAATAATTGATCATAAAAATGTAATCGATAGGAGATTTGATTTTTTTTTTTTTTTAAAACAAATTATCAAAGTAAGATTTAGTTGTCTACAAGAACTCAATGATAATCTTGAAAGAAAAAGGAGTACCTTTTCCTTAGTAATTTTGTACTCATGTTTAATGATTTTTTGTTGCAAATGATTCGATTATTTTTGTGGTATTTAGATTTTGTTTGGAAATTTTATTCTTATTGTAAACTGAATTTTGTTAAACAATGAGGTAATTATTTTATCTTTTTCCGTTTGGGAAGGGCTCAAGTGGCTCATGAGCCACAAAAGACAAAACAGGCTCATGAGCCACAACAGACAAAATATCACATCCAACCTCATAATCATTACACTCTTCTCTCACAAAAAAAGCTAAAAAAAGCCAAAAAGCCAAGAGCCCTTCCCAAACCAAGCTTTTGAGCCCAGGCTCATATAACCAAAAAAGCCAAAAAGCCAAAGAGCCAGCCCACTTCCCAAACGGAGGCTAAGTTTTATAATATTTTTTTTTGTATCTTATATAAATAAAAAAAAGTAATGTGCACTACTACTTTTACCTGTAATTTAATTTTTGTATGTATAAAAACATATTGAGGGCTCCATGTCTATAATTCCTCATTCACTTAGCGAGCCAAAATACTCAACCATCCATGAAAAAGGGTAAAATCCTTTATACTGTGTTTAGTTAGGAGATTTAGAAAGTAATTTGAAAAGAGAAAGGAAAAAGATAAGTGAAATATAAATAAAATATATATATATATATTTCACATAATTTTACACATTTTTTCCATTTCTTTTTTAAATCTCGTCTCAAATTTCTCAACCAAATACAGTGTTAGTGGTGGTTGAACTCTTGCTTCAAGCTATTGCCTTTCATCTAACATATTTTATCATGTACTTAAATGAAAAACATAAAACAAACTTTTTTTTTTGTGTTTTTTGTTTTTCTCTTAGAAAACAAGATTGCATATTTTTGAAAATTTCTAAATTTGTAATAGCAGAATCTCATGTACTGAGTTGTCTCTCCCTTGAAGAATTATATTTAAGTATTTAACCTTTACCAATTGTAACAAATTGAAATCAAATTCTCATATGGTTATCTAAAATTTTTAAGTGACCCAACATAGCAAATTAAGACAAGGGGGCCTCATTAGTAGATTTCAGTACTTACCCACTCCACATGGATTAGAGTGTAATAATAAGCCTAACCCACCTTCACAATTATGGAGAAAGTGTTTGTAGGACATGTTAGATTGGGTTAGCACTAGAATAGGTACCCCATACATATCACATCCCTCATTTATTTCCAAAATGAATGTTCATTTGCTCAGCTTCATACTCTCCTAATGCTCCAAGTTTGTAATCATACATGATTCAACTCTATTTCTCCATTGTTTCAATTTTTGGATTAAGGTCCCCTCGTGGCATAATTAGAATGTAAATCTCCATTTCAATATGTGAAATTATTATATATTATTAAAATTTTAAAAATCTTTCACTATTTTTGAATAATAAAGAGACAGGTTAATATGTGAAATTGTTTTCAAAGAAAGAGACAAGTTTTCTCTCATATCATATATATATATATAAGGTATACATGTATTCATAGGTGTTAATATGCATACCTTTTCTTATAAACAAAGGCATGAAAACACTACGAAGTCTCCTTATCATAAACTTTATAGTACATTCTGAATAATTTGAATTTCGTTTCTGTTTTGTATTACATATCATGTTGTATTCATTTTTTTTTTTTAAATTTATTTGTTTGTTTATGTGTTTTTACTATGAAGAACTCATGATAAGTATATATGAATTTGTAGATGGGTAAAGCTAAACAAAACATGGAACTCATACGCAATGATAAGACTCGATATGTGACCTTTCAAAAGAGAAACAAGGGGTTGAAGAAGAAGACTTACGAATTAAAAACCCTTTGTGATGTTGAAGTATGCTTGATTATTTATGGTCCTAAGATCAATAACCGTCCTACGGATGATCAAGCAGAAATTTGGCCCCCAAATCCCAACGTAATTAAGCACTTGATCGACACCTACAAAAACCAATCTAGTGAAGATCGCACGAGGAGAACCCTTGGTTTGTCCAACTTTTTTGAGGATAGGAATCAAAAGATTGAAGACACGCTTGTGAAACTACGCAAGAAAAATGATGAGGCTAGGTACTCTACATGGGATGATCGGTACAATGGTTTGTCGAAAGAACAACTCAGAGAATTTGAAAGTGTTTTGGAGGGAAAGCTTCAAGATGTGAAGGCTAGGGTTGCATTCATGAAGGGTATTGATCAGAAACTATCAGCAGAATGTATCAACGACAATTCTCACACTCAAACCACCCAAAACCAATCTTATTTCATGCATGGAGGCATGTTTGGGACAGAAGTTGACAATGACATTGCTAATTTACAGTACTGTTTCAATCAGGCTCAAGTTGATGCAAATTCCAAGGTGAATCCAATGATGACGATGACGACGACGACGATACCAAGGAACAATAATCAGTATTACAATCAACTTGGCGGCGTGTCTAGTAGTAACTTCATGTGCAATCCACTAGATAGGCCAATTTATTATGATCCGATGATGTTGGAGAATGAGATTGTTAACAATCCTTTGCCGCTTGTGGCCTACTGCAATCTGAGCATACAGACAACGTCGCCGTCATCTAGTGTGCATGCTTCTCTGTTGGACAAGTACTATAAGCCAGGGAATTTCAAATGAAGAACCAAAAATGCATTTTAGTTATTCTAATGTGGTAGTAGAATTTGATTAGTTTTGGAAATAGAAGTACCCAATATTTTTCTTTATTTGTTTTTAGGGTTCTGATCGATTGATTTTAACTATTTATATTTGTTTTCTTTATTTGTTTTTATGGTTCTAATTGATTGGTTTTAACTATTTATATGGATTTATGAACTTAATAACTTCCAATTGACATTCATTTTTATACAAAAAAATGCAAATGGATAATTTTTGTCGGACTCTGGATGTGGAAAAAAAAAAAAAAAAGAAAGTTGATTGCATAACAATGAGATTAAAGTACACTCAAATTCAAGTTGCTTTCATTCACTTCAATAATTTAGTGTCATACTATTGATCAAATGACTTTGGAAGAGAGCTTTGGTTCAGTAACTTTGAAGTAGATCGAAAGATGTTAACAATAGACCATAATCACTCAACAGCCCTATTTGGCGCAACTTGTAGGCGTACTTTTTTTTAAAATTTTTTATGCAAAGCTTATGCTATGAGAATGTTTAGTGTAACTTTACTTATAACTTACCAATAAAAATAGTTTAAATAATTTATAAAGAATTAATTGTTGAAAAAATGAGAGAAAAGTACTTCCTTCAACTTCTGCCTTTTTATTATAAACTTTTAGCTAGTAACAGGCTCGGTTCTGAGATTTTCGGGGCCCAAAACCAATAATGAACTAATAAATATTATTAGATCATTTGGGACCTTTTACTATTTTTTTTATTTAGTCAAATTTTTTTTTGAAGGTAAAGAGCAAATAAATTGTGTCAAAAGAGTTAGGGTTAGGAATTAGATAGGGAGAGAGAGTGGGCCTTTTAATTTTGAATGAGCCTTTTAATTTTTCAATGAGTCAATTTATTTTAAGTTAGTTTGGGCCTTCTTTAATTTTTTTTGAACTTAAAATATACTTAATATATTATACTAAATTATAATAGGAGGGGCCCCTTTTTTAGGTGTATTTTGAGGGGTCCTAAGCCATGGCCTAGTGGGCCTATGCCCAGGGCCGGCCTTGCATATATGCAATCATTTGGAAGTGTATATTGTAGCATTTTACTTAAAAAAATGATATGTTGATATATCTGTTTATAACCATAGAATAGAATATGTAATGGACTTTTCAATTCTATTGATATAATAGACAGGATTTTGATCATTATTAGGTTTGAATATGAAGTACATAATGTGTATCTTTTTTTATATTATGATATAATGAATTTGAAGTTACAATCTAAATTGTCATTGAGTGAGTACACATTACATTATTATTAGTACACATTATACATATGCTACTACATATTGACCCTTTTGTTAGATGTGTATGAAGAAATTGTGTGGTGTCTTTTTTCTACATTGATTTGTATACAAAAAAGCCTTTTATGATTTTTAAGGTAATGACATGTGAAATTGTCACATTAGCCTCTGGGGGCAATTCCATCATGTGCTTCCCTTCAAAGTCCATCTTTATTTGTCCTTTTATCTTATCACAATGAGACATTGAACATAGGATGATACACAAAAGAAAGAGTATTCCGTGCCTTCCACAACTATTACCTCGTAAAATGTTTTTTCATATTTTGGAAACTTATTTTGAAAAGAAAGAACGAAACAAAATCTTAAATTATAACTAAATGGCTTAATCATTTGTAACTTTAGCTAATATATGATGCACTTGATGGTTCGTATGGATTTAGGTCGCGTTTAGAAATTAATTAATTTAATTATTTTTTTGATTTTTTATAAAAAAAAATATGTAGAAAAATAAAGAGAGTGATTTGACAATTTGTAATGACTTTTTGACTAAAAATCATAGTTTCCAAACGAGACTTTAGTTATGCTATTTGTGCGCTATCTTTAATGGGAACATAAAATATTTTGGGAGCATTGTTAAAACTCAAAATAATATAAGTTTCAGAGAGAGGTTGGGGGTTCCAGCTTATGTAGAAGTATTGAAAATTTGAACATCTTGGGCTATGATATGTTTTGGTTGTAAAATTTTGTACCGATATCGATTGAATTGATTGAAATATTATATTTCAATAATTTTTATATTCTATTTTTTTTTTAGTATTAGAAGATAAATCACAAATATTAAACATTTTACAATAAAAATCAGTAGGAGAGATATTTCTAGAACATTTACATTCTTTTTTTTGAGGACAAAACATTTACATTCATCTCTCTGCATTTATTCACAAGGTAGGACTTTATAGATTTTTATAAAATCTTCTAAATTTTCTATGAATCCATCATTTACCCTAAACTAAAAAAGAAACAAAGGGGTGATTTGGGAACTCAAATAAATGCTGCGTTTTGCAGCATCAAAAATGCAGTCTCGGATAGCTAAAAATGCCAGAACATTATTTGGGAAGTTAGCAAAACGCAATGTGTGAAATTACATGAACTACCCTCCATGTTTACAAGTTGAAGGCTAGGGCAAATCACCATTTGGAGACATTTTGGTTATTTTATTGTGATGTGATATCATAAACAAATATTAACGCCAAAAGTAAAATAATAATTTTTTACCAACTTCGTAAATCACTTTCCAAAAAAAAATCAAAAAGTTCGGTTAAAAGCCAAAAATTAATTTTTAACCATATTCCTAAAATACCCCAAATTAAGCCATAATATGCAGTCAATTTCAATACCTCAATTAACAAAATTGAAGGATTCGACGGAATGCTAAATTTTCTTTCAACCCAACCAACTCCAATAACTTACACCCCTACTAACATCCTACCTAAGAGGGGGGGAAAAATTATGAAAATATAAAAAATAGTAATCAAACACAAGTTTTTATATAGTCATATATTTATCCAATAAATATAGAAAAAGTTTGGCCTTTCAATTCTTCCTCTAGGTAGCTATCCTTCTCATTCTTAATTTTAAAAGAAATTTTTTATTAATTACCCAAAGATAATAAAAATATAATTTGTCACTTTCAAAATATTAAGATGAAGTAGAACTGCAAATAACATTAAATTTTTCAACAGAAATGAACTTTCAAATCATCAAATATTTAGGGGAAAAAATTGATTTGCTTTCTCAAGTAATCTCCAATTGCTTTGTCAACTTTAATGTTAGAAAATGGAAAACATTTATTGCCATGTTGACACCATAAAAGAAAATCCAAAAATATAATTGTTCAACAAAATAGTTTCTTTTAAGAATAAATAAAAATAAATTGTTAATTTGTTAATTCACTTTTCATATAAAACAAGTTTTTATCAAAATGCTTTTTGTATGTTTTGTTTCAATGACGAATTCATGAACAAAAAAAAGGAAAAAGAAAAGAGAAAATAAGCCAAAAATAAAAGAAAATAGCTAAATTCTTGTCTTTTGTGGGGAAACTAATCAATGAGATGTTAATTTCATTTTTAATCCTCAAAGTATGAGATTTGTATAATGTTGGTTTTCGATGTATAAAAAAAAATTTCAATTCGGTTTCTCAACCAAACTCCATTAATAGACACCATTAAAATTAAGAGTAAACGTGTAATTTAAGTGACTAAATTGACGCTGATCACATAATTTAGAGAATAAAAGTATTATTTTTAAAGTGAATTTTCACATTTATTCTTAACTTTAACCACATCTATTGATGAAATTAGATTGAGGGATCGAATTGAAGCACTTTTTATATGTGATGGACCAAATTGATACAATTTAAACACTAGAAACCAAAATAATACAAATAACATACTTTAGGGACTAAAAAATATAATTAACTCTAACTAAAAAAATAGAGAAACTAATATTAAAAATATATAAATTAAGGGGGAAAATGCATAATAATCCCAATCAATATGTTAACTCTTCAATACTCAAATGATAGTGTGATAAAATTATTATATGAAAAGCTTATTTATAGGTATTCTTATAAAAAGCTTATTTATAGGTATTCCAAGAAACTAAACAAAAATAATTAGAATTTTTGGCTGAGCAATTGTGTAGTATCATTTAGCATGGTTTGGGAAGTAGGGTGAGAGGTTTTTTTCGGCTAAAATAGTCACAAAAAATAAAATAAGTTTTTTAGTCTAATAAAACAAAACATCACATCTAATTCATAATCATTACATTCTTTTTCTCACAAAAAAGTCAAAAGTTCTTCCCAAATCAGACTTTTTAGTCTCAGGTTAAAATAGTCAAAAAAGTCAACCCACTTCCCAAACCATGATTAGTGGTGTGAAATTGTAGGCTTTAATTTCTCTCTCATTATGTGGGATAAAAAACTATAATAATAAAATTGTAATAAGTAATGATGATGGTTATATATTATCGAAATATTTATGGAAGAAATAAAGTGCTAAAAAGTATAGGATAGCACATATTTTTTTAGTAAAATATAAAAGTATACACTAAAGTTAATAATAAAAAATGTTAATTACACTTTTAATCCTAATAGTTTGACCCAAGTTTTATTTTGATCTCTTTTATTTTAAATTGAATAATTTGGTCTTTAGTTTCAGTTAGTCATTCTCTTCAAATTAGAAGTTAAAATTAATTATTGTGGTATATTTATTAATCTTCTAAGGTATACACGTAGAAAAAATTAATAAAAATTTAGATAAAAAGATGAAATTAAAACTAAACTTAAAATATAAAAATTAAATTATTCAAATTAAAACTATAGGACTACAACTATAAAATAAAAATCTAATTAATCCTAATTAAAAATTCATATAATCTTTCAAAAAAATCCAAACCGGATATAGCCGGTAATCTACCATCTCAAAAACTGGATCATCCGGTCACCATGTAATAAAATAAAGGGTAAATCAGAAATATATTCTTAAAATCTACTTAAATATAAATTATTCTTGAAATTTAAAAAATTATAATTTTTTTTAAATTTTTTTATTTAACAAAATTAATTGAAAAAAATAAAATTATAATTAATTGTTTATATAATAATAAAATTATTTAAATTATTAATTAAAATAAATTTATAAAAATATTAAAAATTATTAATGAACTTGATAATTTATTAATAAAAAAAGAGACCTTAAGTTTAAAACTTTAAAGAGCATGATGTAATTTCTTTAACTATTAAAAAGCAAGGAAAAATTATAAATATATCTCTTGAGATTTGTTTAATATACAGATTACTTCTCTGATTTGAAAAATTATAAATATTCCATTTTCATAATTTTTTATTTAACAAAATTAAATAAAAAAATAAAATTCATAATTGTTCTCTTATACAATAATAAAATTATTTAAATTATTAATTGAAATATGTTTCTAATACCATTAAAAGCTGTTAATTGACTTGATAATTTATTAATAAAAGAAGTGATTTGTTATAAAATTAAAAACTTCATAATGTATTTATAATTTATCCCAAAAAATAATTGATGTTTTAAGTAAACCTATATTTGTAATTTCAACTATGCTTGGTAGCTTGAATTTTTATGACCCAAATGATTCGAATGTCTCAAAATGACATCGTTTAGGGGATAAAACGATATCGTTTTGATACATTCAAGTCATTTGAGTCACACAAATTCAAGTTATCAAACATTTTTCTTGTAATTTACCTAAAAATAAAAGGGTAAATTACAAATACACCTCCTGACGTTTGTTTAAAATACGAATTGTCCTTTGTGGTTTGGAAAATTAAAAATACCTCTCTGTTAAAAATTTTCATTTAACAAATTAATTGAAAAAATAAAATTTATAACTGTTCATGTATTTAATAAAATTATCTAAATTATTAATTGAAATAAAATTTTAATATTATTAAAAACGGTTAATTAATTTGATAATTTATTAATAAAAGAACAAATTTATTATAAAATTAAAAACTTTGAGAAACATAAAATGTAATTTTTAAAATCACAATAAATAATTTGTAATTTAAATAATCATTAGAGGGTGTGTTTGTAATTTATCCGAAAATAAATAAACACAATGAAATCCCCAATCTTCACTCGTATTCTCTCTCTCTCTCTCTCAAATCTAGAAAGAGAAACTCACAGTCTCTCTCAGATCACACTGTTCTCTCTCTCGCCTTCAATTCCTCTCTCTCTCTCTTTCTCTCTCTCTCAGGTACGTTCCTCCAAACCCAGGCCCACTTTCCCGCATTCTCTCTCCTGCTTCCACTTTCCCGGAAAATATCATGAGAAAATTCTCATTATTATTATTATTATTATTATTATTATTATTACCACTGTCAACTTTTTTCTCTGTAAAATAAAAAAGCAAGCACTAAGACAGTCCGAGTTCGATCTTTACACTCACAATAAAAGAGCTTAGATTTTTATTTATTTTTATTTTTATTTAATACAATGCACAATGGAATCTCTACGTTTCGAGGCTCTCTGAGACCTCATTATTGAAATGAACTTTCTTTACATACCCTTTGGAATCTCCTTACAGCTGTCTATATACAAATGAGCTGTGTATAAACAAAGATATGTATATATATTAGGGTTTTGGAAGCCCTAGCTTTGGTCAAAAAGTGAGTTTCATTTGACAGATTTTAATGTATATTATATATATATATATATTTCTGGGGTTTCGAGAGGGAATTTGAAGTTTAAATTCTCTGGAAATGGCGGTTTGATGTGATTTTGAGGGTTTCACTGAGTTC
The DNA here is from genome assembly GCA_025200525.1 of Camellia lanceoleosa. Lineage (NCBI taxonomy): Eukaryota > Viridiplantae > Streptophyta > Magnoliopsida > Ericales > Theaceae > Camellia > Camellia lanceoleosa. Next base: position 70,464,860 of record CM045764.1, read on the forward strand.
TAGAAATAGTGAAAAGTGTAATATGTGCTGATTTTGAGGGTTGAAATCTTTTGTTGGGGAGCTCTGAGATTGAGGTGGATGAATGGTGGTGAGTTTTGGGTGGTTTTGTGTGTGCTTCTGGGTTGGTGGTTGTTTAATTTGGTAATTTGAGGTCCAAAAAGCTCAAAATCTATATTGGTAGCTCTGAGAAGAAGATGGGTTTTGAATGATTGTTAGGGTTTCGTTGTGTTTATTGAACATTTGAATGAATTAAACCTGAAGTCTGGTGGATGTGGAAGATTTGGGGAACTTTGACAGAGATTTGTGTAGAACTGAAGGGGTTTCTTTAGATGTCAGGAGCTCCGAGAGTAAGATCATGAAACTTGGCTGATTCGGAGGCCAGACCGGTCTTTGGACCTGCGGGTAACAAGGTACAGAGGTTGGGGAGTACAAGTAAACCCATGATGAAGACACTGAGAAATGAAGAGAATTCGCTGGAGGAGGTTGCGGCATTGGCAGAAGAGAGTAATGGTCTTCCATCATCCACTGTTGCTTCGCCATTGACACCTTTGTCGCATTCAGTTAGTATTCCATGAGCACTTAGTAGGCAAGAGCATTTACTGCATTCTAATTTATCACTCAATGCTTCGTGTTCGTGCATCAACTGGTAGGATATATAGGAGAAATAGTATGCCAGTCCGTAGGAAGCAATTGGCCATGAAGTCAAAAATTAGTGTATCTGATGCCATTTCAGAGGCTCTACCTGGCAGCTTACAACCCAAGAAAAGGTGTGCCTGGGTGACACCAAATACTGGTAGGTTCTTTTTGGTTTGATTCCTTGAAAGTATGTGTACTGTATTTCATGTTCGATTTCTCATGACGAAATTATCAATGCTAGTAATTTTCTGGCTAGGCATATTTTGACACATGAAAGAAGCTGCTCTTAGTAGGCTAGCAACATGGCTTTGTTTTCATTTTGCTGTTTAATATATTAAAATGAAGGTACTTGGCCAATCTGTTGAATTATGGTATAGGACTTAATTGAATTTGTTTTTGAGAATTAAGCCACATTGGGCAACACTTTGCATAATATGTGCCATGGTGTTATTAAGATCTTCATGGAATGTATGTTTTGTTTAATGTAGGCTTGGTTTGGGTCAACATGAGCCCAAGAACCGAGACTAATGCTGAATCTAATCCTTTGTGATAATGTGATGAGTACGTCTCTGACATTCTATGTTGTTAGTCTTGTCTGAAGAAAGTAGATTTCATTTATTTTAATTTATGTCTTATTGAATAGTTGTAGTTTTCTTTTTAATACTTTACGAAAAAGCATTCTTTGCCATTGTAGTATTGAAAACTAGTTGGTAAGACTGTAGCTGGTATGCCATTTGTTTAGAATCCTTAGCCTGTTGCTCTATGGCCGATGTATTATTGGTTGAGTTCTTTGTATGCATCATGCTCTATGGTATATTTGCAAAAAGATGTGTGATTTAATTTCATCTTATTTGTCTGCTTCATATAGTGCAAAGTTCTAATTTTGAACTTTTTGGTTAAGAAGTTTGAATTAATGCAACTTTTTTGTTTTTTACTTCCCATGTTTTGAAGGTAAGCAATCTAAAGGCAATATAATATTTTTATTCACGCATTACACCATATCCCATGGAAATTTTCATTATGTGGCAATGGAGGAAATCATTTTTTTTCTGTTAGAAGCGTTTTGTTGGATACTATTTTATCATCTCTCAAAATTTTCACGGTCATTTGTGTTACCAGACCTCCTCAATTTATCCTACTTTAAGAGTTTTAGATGCATTTGGTTGTCCTTAAAATGTTCTTTCTGTCTCTCTTGTTTTATTGACTGCATTTTACAGGTCTTTCCTTTTAATGCTCCTTATTTGGCTTCTGGAGCACATCACACATTTGTATTTTAAAATTGCCTTTTAGGTTTTGGATCCTTAGATGATGTCATAAACTTTTATTTGACTGGTCATTATTTATTGTGGTAGTTGCACATAAGCTTTGATCATCTTCATGCTACTCATTACAGTCACCTATAAGCTATAATGGGCCACTTTATGGGCCAAAAAACATTGTTGCCCTTGTAATTGTAACTTGCTTTATGTGAAAGCTAGACTTCTTTTGACCTACCAGCAGATTTTTTTTAACCTTTTATAAAACCATATATATATATATGATTTAATGTATCGTTTTTGAAACGTGACCAATTGAGTGAATCATGACTTGGATTCACTATTTAATGGAATGCTAAAATTTATGCTGAAGGCAATGGTGCAGTATTTTGACATGACTAGCTAATGGAATTTAGTTGGTGATGATACATAATTCTTGTCTTCTTGATTTGTTTTGTGAAAGTGGTGCGTTGATGCAGTGCCCTTGGTTTAATTCACATTCATCCTGGCTTATGGTCGGCAATGGTAATCAATGGATTGTTTGTAGTGGTGTATCCTATCACATGTATTATTAAACCACACGATTCTTGCTAGTAGGCAACGGAACCAAGTCCCAAGTTTGAGTTTTAGCCGAAGTAGTTTCATTCTTGGTGGTAACCCAATTCGGAAGCTAGGTTAGCCGTTTGTATGGCTATGATACCATGAAACAATATTGAGGGCAAAATACGTATGTATTGAATTGATAAAATGTAAAATCTGTAGTGGTACAATATAAATAGGTAAAAGTCATAACCCTAAGATCCTAATTACAGAGACTAAACTACCCTTAATGAAATCCTAAAAGCCTAATTGCAGGTAATAAGACTAAACTACCCTTAAAGACTAAACTAAATAACAAAAACATAAATAAAACTGACAAAATAAGAGAGTTTTCTTTTTTTGTCATTTCTCACCTAACTTATTAACCAAACATGAGAAAAGAGTCTTTTTTCATTTTTTCCCTCATCATTTCTCACCAAATCACACAATCCAAATCACATAATCCAAACGGACTGTTGCCGTACTCGGTACTATTTTCTCAGATCTTTTTGTCTGTATTCTTTTCTATCTTCATCTTTTGTTCCTTTTCTTTTGCAGCTTGCAGAGATTGTTAACCAAGGAAATTGGTTTCAGATGAAATTATTATAAATTTGTTGTCCAAACGCCTTGAAGCCAAGAAGCTAAAGGTCAATCAGGATTTATTCTTGATGGTTTCCTCGAACTATAAGACAGGCGGTGAGCATTGCCGCCTTTGTTTTTTTGTTTTGTTTCTTGCTTTTGTAATAATTGTTGGGAGTCTCAAAAATGCAAATTTGGCTGATTAGTACTCTGAGCTGACAACAAGTGGTAAATAAAATTTAATTAAATTTTATCCTTTTTGATAAGTAAAATCCACTAAAGGTGCCAAGAGAGGGAGAATCTATGTAAAGATGAAGTATACTGATGCTTCAAGGCAAAAACTTCTAAAAATGCTACAAAATAATTGAAAGTAGTAAAGTAGGAAAACAAGAAGGTCATGGATCTGGAATTATTCGGACAAGATAAGCTTGCAAATAGTTTTTTTGTTACAGAGCTTGCAAATAGTTTAACGTAGGACAATTTAGGATACTAGGTTAATGTTGCTTACAATAGGTATTGTGACGGGTTTTGGTTATGGAAAGCTTCTAGGGTTAGGAGTCTAAGAGGTAGAACAAAGATTTACGTGTTTGTAAGAACGAAAGGGGTGAGTTTGAGTTCATTTCTGAAGTGTTAGGTTGTAGGATTTGTAGAGGAATTAAGCTAGATTTATTTGGACAACAGTGAAATAAATGGTTTCTAGTGTGGATTAAAAGGCGAAAGGTTGGGGATGATTTGAAGTTAGTTGCAGAAGTCTCCCATGGGGGCCTCGCTACTTGCTCTAGAACCTTGCTCCTACTCCCATTGAGAAAGAATCTGGGATGGAAATTTTCAAAGATATGAATCCCAATGAAATTAAAAAAAAAAAATGCTATTAAGTAAGAGAAAATTTGTAGAAGTCATAAGATTATATGAAAATTAACTTAAATCTGTTGTAGTATTTCATATTTACATAATATTTATTTTATATTTATAAATAAACAATACATAGTTGACAATTTTCAATATTTATTCATATTTAACATATATATTACAATTAAGCCAAAAACAATTCTTAGGATATATATATATATAGTATCTATAAACACCCTCAGAGGCACTCCCTAAGTAACAACAACACTAACACGCCAACATGTCGATTTTCAAAAAATGCTGGACACGACATGCTTGGGACAAATGAAAATTTTATATTTTTACAAATCAATAATACGCAACTAAAATTTCTGATTTATATTGATACTTTTGTACACTGACTGAAAATGCAGTTTGCAAGAAATTGATCAGAAAATATCATTTTGAGATTACTGTTCAAAATAAGACTGTTTAGCCTTAACATTGTGGAAGAGGTAATATTGTAAGTTGCAATTTTAAGTCAAACTTTGATAGCTCTGCAATTGATTGGTCAAAAAAGAAGTGAAATTAACTAGTAGAAGCGGAAGAAGATGTAAGGTAGAAATCATTGATAAGATCCAATGTCCAATAAAGTTTTTGATAATGTAATATTTCTGTGAGAAGGCTGCAATAAATTAGAAATTATACCGCTTTCCATTCCGTTAAAAATCCTCTAGCTGGATCAAATATCCTAAGCATGCCATCTTGTTGCACATTTTAGTAAGCCAGTTCTTGCCCAGAACATTACTTTATAAATTCTCTGATAAGATGGTCGTAAACCTGAATATGCTTAGTCTTTTCTTGAAATTATTGAGTTGCTTGCAAAGCATTATTAGGTCTAGTTATTGTTCCATGTTTATAAGCTTACATACTAAGACTTCCAAGGATGATGTCCCAAATTGTTGATACTGAAGTTATCCTTCCAACAGGGATACCGTTAATATATTTACCTAACATTTATGATAAAGTTTTCTTCATTGGATAAACATCATTAGCTTACTCTATATATTTCATTTGTTTTATAACATTTTTTTTATGTTGGGGGTTATTTACAAAAAGACCCCCTAAAACTATTGAAAAATATGATTTTGACCCTATAGATTATAAAAGCATACAAATGGACCTCCTAAATTATTGAGAAGTATCACTTTGTCTCCTAAACTATAAAAATGAATAGATAGACCCCCTAAACTATAAAAATGTACCAATTGGACCCCCTAATAGAAGGGTTAGGGGTCAAAGTGAAACACGTCAATAGTTTAAGGGATCCATTTGTATGCTTTATAGTTTAGGGGGTGAAGCGATACTTCTCAATAGTTTAGGGAGTTTATTTGTATGTTTTTATAGTTCAGGAGGTCAAAGTAATACTTTTTAATAGTTTAGAGGGTCTCTATGTAAATAACCCTTTTTTCTTCCATCGTGGAATTTAGAATTTACTCAAAAATTCCAAGATTCTTTGTTTTCTACCTGTGAGCAACATCTTCTGGAGGATTATAATTTATATTCTAAAATTTAGTAAAGATCTGACCCACCAACACCCATGTCTAATATGTCCATAGTCCAAGATGCTTAGCTGAGGTCTTTTTATCAGTATTATTTTTCAGTTCCATGTTGCATATAAATTTTAGAATTTTATTCTTCTGTCATTTTGAGAGAAGACCCTTTAGAATTTTGTGCTCTTCTGCATCCTACTAATTTGCCTTTTGGAATTTGTTAATTTTCAGGAAATTTTAGAGGGAGTGATGGACATTGACCTGGTAGTCAATTTGAAACTTCGGGAAGAAGCATTGCTTGCAAAGTGCCTCGGAAGAAGGATTTGCAGTGAGTGTGGAGGGAATTATAATGTTGCCTGCATTGACATCAAGGGTGGAGATGGAAGCCCTGAATTGTACATGGCACCGCTTCTTCCCCCACCTCATTGTGCATCAAAACTTATTACCCGGTCTGATGACACTGAAGAAGTTGTAAAGGAACGCCTCCGAGTATACAATGAAATGGTAATACTTCATCTTCTCAGGTCTTTTGTTGTGTTTATTAATATTTCTCCGTGCGCTTAAAGAACGTAATATTCTATTAATGTGTTTTTATGGATAATATTTTGTAATTCTAGATTACACGACAAGATTGTGTAGTGAAACACTGATTGTTATATATTGAATTTATTATTTACACCACAATATTTAAAAAAATCCTGCAGAAGCTCATTATTATAATAGGGTAAATTGCACTATTCTCCCCTTTGTTTTTCAACAATTGCAGAATTTTGCACTCGTGCTTTTTCTGACACCGCACAAACCTTTCTTTTGATAAAGGCAAATGAAACTAAGGAAAGGCTGATGTCAGTTTTGCGCTTATTCTAGCAAATTTACTTGACAATTATTTTTTTATTTTAAATTACTTATGTGCTTTTATACAAACTAATATAAATTATATAATTCTTTAATTCTTTAATGTTGTCCAACCAAGTCTTGTCATGCCGCCTTTTATTTAAAGAACAATGAATCAATAACACCCAATCTATTCCCACCCCCATCACCAGGCTCTACAAGCAAAACAGATGCACCCTCATCAGCTAACTTTACAAATCAACACCCAAGACCTAAGGAAATCTGTATTCCCAAAGATAGATAGTGAGTACAACGACCATTGGTACTGCTACATATTATGCAGTTCATCATTATCTATATGATGACGATGCGCCAATGAATCATCATGTTTTCCCTCTTCCCCATGGATTATGGTCTTATAGACTCACACGTACACACTAGCATGCTCACACACACACACACAGAGATAAATAAATATTCATATGTATATACGGTTGAATTAGATAAGACAAATCACTTGTTGGAAACTATTATTGTAATGATGAACATATATAAAGTTTGATATACACCATATATAAATATATGTATACGTATTGGATTTTATATGTATATATGGACATTGTACATTTGTGCATATATGTATGTGTATATAGTTATATACTATACATATGTTCTATGACGCACAAATGCGAACACACAGGCATGGACAAAGGACATGATAATTTCAAAAAAATCAAGACACGGACAATTAGGATATGGATTTTTTTAATATTTTTATTTGCTGTGTAAATATTGCATCCACAAACAAACTAATATTAGTGAAAGTTACTAATTTAACATAAAAAACACTAAATTTGAATTATTAAGCCACTAGATTTGTGTTATGCATTAGGCTCGAGGGATTGTTAGAAGCCAATCTCTCAACTTCACAAGTGTGGTTAGATTTGTGTGCGTACTATTATCCACCACACCAAACCATCAAAATTCCACACAAAATCAATTTGAGAGTCATAAAAATAATAATTTTAAAACAATTCACTTCTAGGAAAAAAATTCAACCCAAATTTAACCCATCGATTACGGTCAACCCACCTTTTCAATTCATCCAAAATGTCTCTCTCAAAACACTGCAATACCATGTTCATCACCTTCAAGTGCTGTGCTGCCACCACACAAATCACTCATCACCATCAATTCTCATCCCATCAAGCTCGAATCTCTTCTAAGCCCCATCAATCACCATCTTATTCGATAAGTACCCAAACAATCTGAAACCTTGTACAACCACTACTGGCACTACAATCACCACAATCACAATGGCAAACAGTACCCACCACTTGGATCATCCTTTTTGTCAAGCTGTAAGCCAAATCTGAATTTTCATCAAGTCAACATTTATAAAATTACACATTGGTTTGTATTAAACACATAATATGAAACGACACTTCAAATAGGTGTCAAAGCCATGTTAGACACATCGGAAAAGGCAGGGACACGTGTCTGACAAGGCACTTGACACTCTTGTTTCTTTATCTATTTGTGAGTCACTTTTTATATGTTTTCATACTCCTGTTTCTTTTTGGTGGTAAGATATAAATGATCACTGCCTCAATGGGATAACAACCATTACACTGGGTAAATAGAGCTAGTGGATATGGAACCCTTTGACCTTCTTAACTGGGGAAGCATTAAATATCATGAAGCACCGACACTTCAAAATGGGTGTCATGTCGGACACATATGGACACCGATACGCCGGGGACACACATGCCCACGTGTCAGACATGCCACTGGGTTTGTCGATTTTTATTTTTTTTTAATTTTTATTTTCGCAAAACACTTTGGGGTTACTTCATGGACACGCATATATGTTTTAACATGCCAATGGACACCTTTGTGAGTTTCTTTTTATAATTTTTGAAAGCTAATTTGGGATCAAAGTAAAATATATGAAAACAAAGAGTGAGTAAAGTGAAAATAAAATAAAGTACATCCACATTTACATTGATGCCTTTTATATCTCGCAATTTTTGAAATTATTGTGTCCGACATATTTTTAACTTTTTTTTTCCCATCTTTTAGTGAAAATGATATAATACAACTTCTAATAGTTTAATACCAAAAGAACCAAAATATATACATGATTTGTTGTTATTTTGGTGATCATTGAGTTTTTAATAGGATCCAATTAGATTTAGTCAAATCCAACATATTTTTAACTTTTCTTCTCATTTTTTTCCCTTTAAAAAATCATAATATATCTTCTAAAGATGTTTAAAATTGAAGTTACACTATAAATTATCTATTGATATTCTATTAAATTGAATATTATATGTGTGAGGTCAGTTGTACCTTTTAGAATGTTTTAGGCTTTAAAATCAAAGATTCTAAATAATTTTTTCTTATTATTTGTTCATTTTTATTTAGAAAAGTATATATGCTTATTGTCCATATATCAATATCGTTGTTAATTATTGTTACTTTGGAAATTGATAGTTTGTCTATTTAGTTACTGTTTTTATTAAGAATGGTTGATAAGAAATATCTAAAAAAGAAAAAAGGTGAGATGGTTATCTTATGTAGGAACTTTTGTTAACTTCTTTCCTATTAAACTATGTGATTATCATTCAAAATAACATTTTTATTGATTTAAGTTTAAATATTTTATATTCATAAGATATATTTAATATCTAAGTGTGTAGATATATGTTTTTAAGTAATTTAGAAAAAGTGACCAAATCTTTACGATTTACGATTCAATTCGCGATTCTTTACGAGACCATTTCGATTCACGATACTAATCTCGATTTGACAACTATGGCTGCGTCCCATGTCCATACCTGTATCTGTGTCTGTGCTAAGGATATCATTAATCACAGCTTAACGATGGCCCTTACTCAATTAGAACATTCTGCTTGAACCTGAAAATTAGAGCAACCAAAACTAATTAATCATTAATTTAGCAATTGGGACTATTACTAGTGGTTTGTTAACTGACGTGTGATTGCAAAAATATTTTGAACCTGCAGAGCCGACCCGTGGAGGAATTCTATCGCAGTCGTGGGAAGTTGTTAGAGTTTGATCTTCCAGGGGGAATCCCAGAATCCTGGCCAAAACTACTTCAAGCATTGAATCTGGATAATCACGAGTACACCACGTCTGCAGCAGCATAGATTCTTGCAGTGTAGATAGTGTATTATTATCAAGGTAAGTTGATCATTCTTTCCATTTGTGATATGTGTGCATATTAATTTGTACGGAAGAAGTATAATTCTATTCTTATGCAATAAAGTAAAATCTTGGAAGATTCCCTAACTATTTGTCGAGGTAACTTCCTTTCGGGTTGGTTAGATATGTCTGGGATGGTTTTATGTATGTATGGCATATTATGTGGCTCTACTTATCCAGGAAAAGAAAAAGAAAAGTAGTAAAAGGCTCTTGGTCATTTCATTTGTGTATTATCTCTGTAATTGTAGGGGCATGGGAAATATTGACATACGCATACCAATAATGGCTAGTATCTATCTATGTTCTTCCATATCTATACTGGCTATCTACCCATATCTATTTATCTATACTATATATAAAGTGAAGCTTGGAGATGGTGTTGACACAGGCGCCTCTATTTGCACCTCAAAAAGTAGGTTAGGCAATCCAATTTAATATTACTATTAAGTCGTCCCTATTTAAAATGACTAAAATGTACTTGAAAAAATGTAAATAGAAGTGTTTTGAATACCCAATTCATCATCAGCCCCAGTATTTCTTCTCTCTATCTTCCGACTTTCATCACTTTGCATCTTCATACCCAACCCTAACCCAACCCTATTTGTTTTAGTTCATCATTCTTGCATTCTATTTCATATTGAAATCAATAATGGATAATAAAAATGTTTCCAAGCAATTTTCTATAGAAAAAGTAAGTTTTTAATTGTTGTTCATCATTTTTCGTAAGTTGGTTTTCCGAATTGATTTGGCACTGAGTATCCGAACAAAATCCACATGTTTGGAATTAAGTATCCGGACAAATATATTTTGTTCGGCAATGAATATCCATATGAAACTGGAACTCAGAATGGACGGATTGTGTAGAGGAGCAGAAACTCTCTTCGTCTCGGAATCCCTCTCTGTCTCCGATGAACTCAGAATCTCTTTTCGTCACTTGGAATTCCAGAGACCTAAATGTAGTTTTTATTTCTCTGTTTATTAGTCATGGGATGTACAAAGTAGATTTGTATAGGGTTTTAGGATTTTTAGGGTTATGATAGGTATTATTTGGGGTGTCCAAACAAATAAATAAAATTTCAAATTTATTATTGCTCAATCTACTTTTTCGGGTGCAAATAGAAGCTCCCTGTTGGCACAAAATGTCACAATTTTTGATTTCCGAAAATGCCCTTCTAGCCTAATTAAAATACAAAATTATATAGAGAAAAAGCTGAGACTCGAAACTAAAACCTTTGGTCGGGTAGACAATGTGTGCTTTTAAATCCAAATCAAAGTTTAATATTTTTCAGATTTAACAGAATATCTATTTGGTGGTCAGACACGACAAGTTATTATATAAAGCACCCAACTTACTTGGTGAAGCTATGTCACAATATTTTTCATGCCCAAATTGCCCCTGCATAACTGCCAATTTCTTTTATTTTAAATTTTTATTTCTTCTGCAATCAGGTTTTTGCCTGAGAAGATGGTTACAACTGTCTTTCACTTGTGCACATGCATCGTGTCTATGCATAGCCTTCTAGTCTGAATAATGCCAAGCAATTTTTGAAGTTGAAAGTCTCTAGCAGTGCGAAGTTCCAAATCTACTATTGACTCTACTGTATCAACTTTATCCATTCTTGTATTGTACGTAGTTGGGAAAAAAAAAGAAGAAAAGAAATAACCCCATGGTGTAAATTTGGATACTAATAATTTGGATACTATTCGATACTGACCAACCATTTGAGGTAGAAGTTCTGGTGGCGGGGGATGCTGGAATTGAAGATTTATGATTATTTACTGTTAATTAAGGTTATTTAGGTCCTGTTTGGTATTGTTTTCAATTTTTGTTTTTGTTTTTGTTTTTGTTTTTCTTGTTTTTAGAAATAAAAATAATAAGTTCAAAATGCTGATGTCATTATTGTTATTATTATTATTATTATTATTATTATTTTTTTTTTTTTTTGAGGGAGATGTCAAGGTATCGTTACTACTATCAAAATAAAACAAAATTAGTTGCTCCTAATATCAAAATGCAACAATACATGATGCTTGGATGGTAGCCAAACATACCCGTGCCTCGATCATAAAAGTTGTAAATGAGTTGAGTCAAGTAGAATAGTACGTTGTTATTTATTAAAAAAAAAAGTAGAATAATATGTTGTTTAAGTTTTATTTGAAAATTTAACGAATTTCAAAATGTTTTTAAGTTTGGCTTGTTTATCTTTTGTTAGATAAATATACACTCTTGGAAGCCATTTCTTTAGCTTAAATTTTTGGGACTAGTGTTGATTTAACATGATATTAGAATTTTAGCTCGGTCTACTTAATATTTTGGGACAAGTTGTGACAAACAAGAAACAAGAACACAAAAGGTTAGCGTCTTTCGGCCAATTCTGACCTAGGTCCACAAAGAAAGTCACTATGGGCCCACATGTTTCATTCAATCTATAATTTAATTGATTGAACTAAAATTAACACCCAAATCATACAATCATAAAATCATCAAACTCAATCTTCAATGTAATTTTGTTTTGTGTAATTTTATTTTCAAACAGAACAAACGAAGCGAATTGTCCAACTCGAACTCGAAGATGGATCGTGCAAAATTACCGAGTATGTGAGTGTACTAAAAATGTTGGGAATTTGATTTCATTGAAAATGCAAAAAAATAAATAAATAAATAAATAAATAAAAGGGTGACTTGGATAAAAAGTGCACATAAATGATACGTCGTGCAAACACATTTGCATGGAATTTATTCATCTTACAACCACGAGAGTAAGGCACGAAATGAACATTGTGCAAATAGAGATGAAAATGAGAAGTTAGGAAAGAAAATTGCACAGAATAAGCATCATGCGAACCAAGAAAAATGATGCATGCGAGGAGTTAGACATTTTGCCAATAAAATGCAGCTATATAAGCTGAAATTTTTTTTTTTTTTGGGGGGGGGGGGGGGGGAATTCTGAAAACGGACAAGGTGGATGGGAAGGGAATGGGACTCACGAAAAATAAAATGAAACAAAAAACATGATTCAACCAAATAAAATTGTTTTGTTTGGTGGAAAAAAGGTTTAGGTTGGTGGGCCTTCGTTGAGAGAAAAAATGCTCCGATGATCGTTCATTGACTTGGTGAGAGGAACGAATACCCTTTCGTGGAGAAAACAAAAAGTTGGGCAAAATCCATTTTATTTGTTGTTGTATGATTTAATAGTATTTTACTTTTATGTTTTTTAAAAATAGTCATATATCTTTTATATGGTTTTAGACTAAAATGTTATAGTTTACATTTTTATCTAAATTAATAGAGGGTGTCTCACATGCCTATTTTGACAGTGAAAAAGAAACAAAAATTAGTCAAAGTTAAATTTGAATGTAAGAAGATGAAATTAGTCTTGTTTTATCTCTCCTTTTTTTTTTTAAATCTAAATTTCTTATTTAATAACATTTTAAAATAAACATATATATATATATATATAATTAAACTATAAATTAAACTAAACACCCTAATTTATTACCATAAAATTTCCTTATTTAACAACATTCTAAATTAAATACATACATAATACATATATAAAACAAATTAAATCATAAATTAACTTAAATAACTTAATTTATTACCATAAAATTAAATCATCAAAGTACCTTAATCTAATTTTTAATTTTTAATTTTTAACTTTTAACTCAATTTATTATTTAATACAATTTTAAATTAAACATGTACATATATATATATATATATATATTTAACAAACTAAATCATACAATAATTCAAATTAAAGATTAAGTTTTTTTAAAAAATATTTAGTAAACTCTAGTTTCTTAAATTAGTTTTGTGTTATGTTTTTAATTTTTTTTCTTAGTCATGGAGGTAAATTTATTTATTTATTTACAAAGAAAGCCAAAAATAGAAGACATAAAGGGTATAATTGTGTTTTTATTGTTAACATTAATGGTGTTAAGGTTGCATTTTAGTTCAAAATCACATAGGGCTATATGGCTATTTTTAAAAGACAGGAGGTAAAGTGCTATCAAGCCACACACAGGAGGATAAAATGGATTTTGCATAAAAAATAATGTTGGGTTGTGAAGAGTTACAAATCGCTTCTTTATGCATTTAGAATTTTGAATCTATTAAGGTTGTGTTTGAATCATTGATTTAGAGAGGGATTTGAAGAGAGAAAATGAAAGGAAAAGATAGATGAAATGTAACTATATTTCATTTATATTTTTCTTTTTCCTTTATCTTTTTCAATCCATACTCAAATTCATGAATTAAACACAACGTAAGAGAAAAAGAAAATGAAAGACATTATCATTTTTTTTATACTTTATTTTATTATTATTTTTTGTTCACAAATTTATGATTCAGGCAATAATCTTAATCAATGGCTAAAAATGTAAAAGTCAAACGCAATAAAAAATGGTGGTCTTCTCTTTTATCTGTGCTTTGTTCATTTCTTTGAATTGAGGACTTGAGTTTAAGAATTGTTATTGAGAGGTTAATTTTGGCTTTGCCAATCAACTTTTTAATTAATAAATTGAGCTAATTCAATTAATCGTTCTTGTACAATCCAATTTAGGAAGTCAGTGGTCGATTCTCAAGATAGGTAAAGATTGATCCTATAACGAGAGCCCTTTGTTGTAGTGAGTTATTTATTTATTTTCATTGTAGGCTATTTCTTGTGTTAGTTTTTGAACTTTTGGCTATGTACTGTTGGATTATAATTGTTTCATTTGATGTAATTCTTCACATATTTATAATTATTTTTTGTTACCGATTGGCAAAAAAGTCAACATTTTAATTATTACGGAAGAAAATAATAATTTTTATAAAAAGATGTACAATTATTTTAAATTTTATTAAGTAATACCCTTAAAACACTAATTAATAAAGGGGAATTTATCGGAAAGTCCTTTTTGGCTAAAATGTGTTCCGTTTGGTCCTGCTGATTTTTTGTTTGTTTGCCAAGTTCATATTAGGTGGGATTACTTACCCATTAGTCCTTTTTTGAATGTTTTTGGTGTGGGTTGGACGGGTATGCCCTCCTTATTGTATGGGATGTTATGTTCTTTCCATTTTCCGTTTGTGCAATCCCAACAATTATGGGTGGGATGTGGGTGAAAGTTGTTTGCTGCACAGAAACGTGGTTCACTGTCGTCGTAGCAAAGGGAACGTGGTTCCACAGATCAACAAAGGCAACAGTTGCGATAGCTTGACGCCACAAAGGCAACGTGGTTCACAAGTATGACGGGTTCAACAAAGGCACCGAACGTGGTTCACTGGCAACGTGGTACTTGAGTCTCCAAGGAAGAAAAGAATAGGTGAAATGAGTTCTGCCATTTGTGATTTCGACGTTAACCTTACCATTGACCATCAATGGCGAACCCTACCATTGACGTTTCGAAACTTGAATTTCACATCACATCTGGGGACTCTGATGGGCGTGACCTTCCCTACAATCACTTTTAGGGCTCTTCTCGACCAGAGAATCCAAACGCCCCTGCCGAGGCGCCGCCGCCCCAAGAAGCAATGCCGGTTGGGAGCGAGAAGCAACAAGGCAACAAGGAGCAAGAAGACAGCGTTGGCGGAAATGGCGGGGGCGGGCGCGCGGCGGCGGAGGACGGAGGGACGAGGAGCGTTGCCGCAGCGAAGTTCCTTGAGGTCGAGCGGAGGTTCGCGACGGAGCTTTTTAGTGCTACTACGAGATTGAAGGCGAGATCGGTCAATTGACGTTCGGTCACGACGGAGGTTTACGGAGGTTTACCACCCGGCGGAGGATGCTCGCCGTCGACCACCGGAGCTCTTTGTAGATTTCCTGTCTCTCACGGATCTCAGAGTGGTGTAGGATAAGATTCGAGTGTTTTTTTCTTTTTCATTATTTTTCGATTATTTGAAATTCAAACAATGATTTTGTGGAATATGTGCCAAATTACTTCGGTTCACGTCATAACCCACAAATGTCAATTGGAAAGCAAAGGGTCAACCTGTGGAGAAGAAGAAACGTGACAGAACTCACGTCAGAAAAAAAAAAAAAAAAAAAAAATTTAAATTACTTGTGTTCACATCACAACCCACGTTATAGAAAAAGAGTACTATTACCTATTTTTGGAACGTGAATCTCACACACCGTATACAAACTCAAATTAATACTTTAATGGTAAAATAGTAAACAAACAACCCAAAGGACTAAACGGTTTAAAAGAAAACAATTAGGACCACATGATCTACAAGATGAGAAAATGGGATTTACTGGTCAATTCCCCATTAATAAAACTCAATATAGAAAATCACTCCCCTTTCTATTCAGAGTTCGTATTTGCTAAAATTAAAAATCTTAATTTCAAATGTGAAGTTGGCATATTATGAGACTAATTGGTACCAATATTTATAATCTGAACCGCTTATTTCATATGACAAACTGAGAAAAACATGTTGTAGACACCCTATTTTCGACTAGTCTTGAGACTTGGGCGCTCCCTTTTGAGTTCCCAATCATGAAAACGAGAGGTGTTGATCTTTGCAAATTGCACGGCAGGAGTTCTAAGGATCAAGCTTTAAACCCTCCAACGAGGCCTCTTGGACAAAATATTTTTTGACCAACATGGGAACCTTTTCTTTAAAAATGAGTTTTAGTGGTGCAACTCCCGACATCGCCATAATGTTCTAATGATCATATTTTTTATTTTAAGGTCAAAATGTTGTATTCTTTCAAACAGACGGAGCGAAGAATATAGTGGAAGTGAATGAGAAGGATGAAATCCTCTGAAATACTTGGTTCTCCCTTTAACATGCTTTTGTTAATTCGACGATGTGACAATCTCGTTATGTATTATGCTTTTAATTCCTTAACTATGATGTGCTTATATGCTAAGTGTGAATTTGAGTGATTAATATGTTTGACTTTATATCTGTTGATCGTAGGAAAATTTGTTATGATTTATGCTTTGATCTGAAAATTAAAGGTCTTAATGGCATCCAAAAATGAAATTGGTTAATTTGTGTGATCAACATAATTTTTAGAATCTATTAGAAAGTTTGATTAAAATTTGATTCAGTCTAAATTAATTGGATTAAACTAATCAGAACTAAGTGTAATTAGTTAATCTTAAGCCTTGATTAACACCCTAATCTAATCCTCAAATATATATATATATATGTTGTAATTAGAGCTTGAAGCCCTTAATTATAAATTTGAGCTAAAAAATTCTGAGATAGAGAGCTTTATAGAGAGAGAAGAGCTTGATTTTGAAGAATTTGCTAAGAGGCTTGTCAATTATGAAGTAGAAGCTCAAGAATTCGCTAAATTGATCTAAAATGAAGACCCTAGGTAAGCTTTTGAACCCTACTTTATGAGTTTAAGTTATTTAAGGTGTGAATTCAAGAGAATTATGTGATTAAGTACAAGAATTAAGCTAAGATTGTTGAATTTAGAGATAATTCATACATGCATGCATGGTTTAGTTGAGTTTCACTAATTTTTTTGAGTATAATTATCTCATTCATGTTGAATTTGAAGATGAATTGTACATGCATGCATGAATTACAAGGTTTTGATTTGAAGCTTTGGAATAGAATTTGAAATTAAAATAAACATGCATGAAGATTTGGGTTTTAATTGAAGAATTCTTGAAGCCTTGAGCTTTGTTTTTTGAGAATTGGCTTTGTATTCATGTTTTTGGAAGATTTTCTAAGTGTTTTCAAAGTTTTGTCAAGCCATGAAAGAAATTGATTTGAAAATTCAAGATTTGAAGCTCAACTCTATTATGGAATTTCCAAAATTCTGTCTCACTGCTCGAGCGAACAATCTGTCACTTGAGCGCACATTGCATGCATCTAGTATTTTTGCAGACACTTGCAGTTGGCTCGAGCGACCAAGTCCGCCTCTTATTTTGTACCTTGGCTCAAGCGAATATTGAGCCTAGATTTGGACCATCCAGTACTTTTGTAGACCAAGTGGTCCGCTCGAGCGATCAATGTTGTGCCCGAGCGAAGTGCTCTGTTTTAGCAAATTTTGAAAAGACATATGTGCATCCTTATTCCTTTCTGAGCATTCTTAGGCATGAATTGAACATCCTAAATGAATTAAAGGGTTAGAATGAAGCCTAAGAGAATTGAATAAGTTAAAGAAAAAGCAATGTAATTCAACGTGTGTATGTTGATGTATTGTGTAGGATTATCTGCAAGGACAAGACAACAACTGAATCACTATGAGTAATATCTTAGTAAATATATTTTCTTACTTACTTTATTTTTTGAATGTCCTTATGTGTAAGCTTTTCCGAAATTGTGATTTTGCAAGCGTGAATAAGTTTTTATCTGTTTGATCAATATGATATCTGTAAATGTGGTTGATGTGTCACAAATGTGTGTGATGGACCCAAGGTCGTTCTATATACTTGAATTGGACCCAAGGTTGTCTTGTGTAATTGAAATGGACCTATGGTCGTTCTGTACATTTGATAAGATGGACCCAAGGTCGTTCTAAACATCCAATAAGTCTGATAATTTGTTATGAGTTGACCAAATGGTTATTATACAGCTGTAAATGATTGGACCCAAGGTTGTTCTGTTATGATATGATCAATTTCATTCTGTACTGCTGTTATAAGTTGGACCCGAGGTCATTCTGCTATCTATTGGACCCGAGGTTGTTCTGTTATGTATTGCTTATTATATAGAAATGCTTATGTCAATTATTAGAACTCATTCACATAAACCCTTTACTATGATGTTATTCAGTGGGTTTTCGCTCAATCCGTTATATATATATATATATATATATATGTTGATGAGCAGCGGGATGCCCAGCCCCAACTTTAGTGAACCTATGAAGGATACCAAGTTTTTTGAAGTCTGTTATGAGTGCCTCACAAGCAAGGCTTTTGTTCTTTTGTCTTTTGAATTTCTGTTTTCTTTTATTGGTCATATTTGACTTTGTATATGTATATAAGTTCTGGTTCGTTAATGACAATGATGTATGGAAGATCTTGGACATATGAAATTTTATTATGTTTGTATAATTGTGAGTTATTAATATAGAAGAAGTTTACATTCACGCCATTTATGCACAAGCTCATTGGACAAAATTTGTTAGTTCCGCTCCGCTTCGCCCCTTATTATTAAATATGTCTATATCTTGTCTGAGACCGTAAGTAATCTCATGATTATTGGGCGGTTATGATCCAAATCTCTAGGGACGGGTTTGGGGTCATGACAGATGATGTGCTTACTGTCTGGCCAGAAGCTCAATGATGGCCAGCCATAAAAGCACTCAAATTTATCACCATAAGGCTTGACAGTCAATGTTTTGGGTACAGAACATTTTCAAAAATTTTGGCTTGTTTTGCTTACCTACCACAAATATCTCAAATATTTACACTCTGGGCTCTATACATAGGGCTCGTCGGCTCATTCTAAAGGGTTAGAAATTTTTGCCCAAAGCTCTCAAGAGCCTTTTGACCTTTCTCTCTTAACAACATCTTTTACCTACTAATCTCTTGGCTTTGGACACCCAAACTCTATTGAAGCTTGATCCTCAACATCTTGTTAAGACTCTTGGAGAAAAAAAGCAATACATCTAAAGTGAATTAAGGGAATTAACAAGGGGGTTTGTGAACCAAGTAACTCATCCCCTTTAAGAGGTGAATTCTTTGCATTTTTTATCTTTCTCTTATACTCTTTCTTTAATTCCACCTTTATTTCTATCATGTGATTGTTGTAAGTCCTCATGGATATGGAGGGAGCAGTCTTATCCACCAATCCACTATGTTGATAGCTATTTCCTTACTTTCTTACTTTCCTTAGCTTTGGATTCATGCTTACTATGTATTTTGGACCCTTATGGATGTGTTTGGGAGTAGTTCTAGCCATCCCTTCACAAGTTCAATAAGTAGAATAAATTTTACTATTATTACACCTCCTATCTTCATCTATTCTCTTTCTCAAGTTGTGTTAATCTATGTGTTTCAACTCTTTACTCAATGTGAATGAGTATTAGGGGTTGATTCATGGGATTGCTTGGGTGATTCATGGGATTTGGTGTTGATGAGTGGTGTTTTCCCCTTTTCATTGCGTATTTTGGAAGTAAAATAAGAGATTTTGGGTCAAAGGAAGTTGAAAACTCCATTCTCAATCATTTGTGAACATAGAAAGGGATGTAACCATCCTTGTTCTATAACTAGACGAGGAGTGTTCAATCAATTTGATGAATCTCTTGTTTTGATAAGCAAAGCTTCCACCAAGAAATGATTTACATTAATCTACGCTCTCCACTTAATAGCATAGATTTGGGTATTAATTTACCCTTATTCACAAAGAGAAGATGTAGGGTCCTATCCATTTCTCAGGCTTGAATTTGTTCTTGTTTTTGATTTATTTAATTTGTTTTTTAGTAAAATATTTGCTGTATATATATGTTCATATCATTATTGAGGGCTATGGCCCATTTATCTTCTCTCCAAGTGATCCTTGTCAACAGAGGAGGTGGAGGGTGTGAGAACCCCCAGAAAGTCTCCCTTTGGCCCCTGTCCTAAAATCCAGCACTGACGTAATCCCCAGCCGGAGGAAGAATCCAACCGTCTACTTTCCACTTTGGCAGGCTCATCTGGTGTCTAGCTGGTCATCTCCTCTAAGAACAAAATAGGCAGTTTTTGTGGAATGCTCATGGGATTGCTTCTTTCTTTTATTTAGTATGATTTGTTAGATTCAACAGTAGTTAGGCTGAATCGATTCATTATTATAATAATCTCTCTCTCTCTCTCTCTCTCCCTCCCCCTTTTTCTTATTCGAATTGTTGTAATAATCTTCCAATCCCACGTTTTCTAACTCTTTTATTTATTCGCCAAGATCAAGATCATATTTTCTTTATCATGCCTGCATGTTGCATTCACTTTTGTTGCATTTGGGTCCGGTTAATCCGCATTGATGATATTTACTATCTTCAAAGATGAATATGTACATAAATCCAATGACTCAGACTTTTGATTGTACCAGTTATGATGAGAGGTATAGCGACCCCGGTCTTCTCCCATTCGATGTTTGTATCCGGACTTAGGTTCCGTAGATTCCATCTTTGTGTATTGGTTGTTGTCGTCCTATATTTTCTTATTTGGAGTTATAGGATGTGTTGGGCGGGTTTGGAACAGGTTGGTTGAGCTTAGGAACAAAAACTAGTTGCCCAGATTTTTGCTTGTCCGCTCGAGCGGGGGTTTTGGCGCTCGAGCGGGAAAAACAACCATCCAGTATTTCTTGTACAGGGTTGGACGCTCGAGCGGGAGTTTGGCGCCGGCGGGAGTTCTGTGTTCCGCCGAGCGGGAGTTGGACGCCGAGCGGAGCCTCAGATGAAAGTGCTGAGAGTGTGCATCCGCCGCCGAAGGGTTTTGCCGCCGAAAGGGCGGCTGGGTATAAAATCGTGTTTTGACGTTTTAAAGCAGTTTTTCATCATCTTTTCAGATTCCAAACCCTAGGTTACGAACTCTCTCTCTCCCAACTCACCTTCTCTCCTAGGTTTGATCTATCTAGAGTGTGTTTCTACCCTAGTTCCTTCATTAAAAAGGTAGAGGAGAGTGAGGGCTACATTTTAATCTGAAGAATTGTTGGTTTGGAGCACTTTGAAGTTTTGGGCATCATCTCCATCTTCTTCTTTTGAGTTATTTCTTCGAGGTAGGGATTTCCTACTCCATTTATACGCTTTAATCCTAAGTGTTGGTATTTTGGTATGTGGGGGTAGTTTGTTGATTTTGGGAGAAACCCTAGGTTTTGACTTAGATTAATTTGTGTAATTAATTTAAGGGAAATATGTGGAATTGGGTTTAATTCATGGAATTGGGGAATTGTGAGGTAAATTGATGTAGTTGGCTATTTAATTATTCATCTGTGGAATTTGGATTATATGTTGTATATTTATTTCTGCTTAGAAATAATTGTTTTGGGCTATCGGTGGAGGATAGCTATTGATTGTTGTAGACCTTGCATGTGGCTTAGGTATAACTGGAATTGAGTTATCTATTTGACTGTTGAATTAATACAGAATATTACTTGTATTGATCATGTGTTGTATATGGCAAGTATTGATTATGTTGCATATGCATTTGGTTTTGGAGGAGATAGGGGATGAACTCCCAGTTTAGGGAAAGAAAGGGGATGGACCTCTAAACCGAAATTGTTGGAGGGTTTAGGGGAAGAAAGGGGATGGACCTCTAAATCAGATTTTGTTGGGAGGAGAAAGGGGATGGACTCCGCTAGCATCACAAATACGTGTGCTTATTGTTAATAGAAGTATTTCTATTTATTGTTGATATGATACATCACCACCATGTGTATCAGTTGGGAAGTGTGGAAGTGAGTGTGATACAATACCAGCATGTGTATTTATTATGTAACAGAGAGGTTTAACTTGATTTGTTATCCCTGTTGAATTGGAAAGATGGTTAATAAGAGATGAAATTCATGTTGAGTTATTTGGCCAGGTTCTGAGCCATAGGTGGAAAGTAAGATGTGCCATAGACAATGTGTCATAGGCAATATAAACATTCGTGTCATGAAAAGTGTAACTGGATTTTAGTGTGTTAACCATGTATCAGATGCTAATACTTTAGTTAATTCGTATGCTTGGTTTAGTATTTCTCTATTGGGCTGTGGCTCACCCTATATGGGAACTTCATTTTTCAGGTACAGGTGGTTCACTACCTCCAAGGACTTAGCTTGTGAGGAATTGGAACTTGAAGATTTATTCTTAGTTTATTTGCCTTTATATGTAAAACACTCAAGCCTAGGGCTTTATTTGTTTTTGAGTTAGAACTCATGGATTTATGTCCAAGTATTGGCTTGGCAAGATGTAAGCCCGTAGGGCATTTATTCTGATGTTTTATTTCGTAATACTCTGATGAATAGAATTATATTCTTGTTTTAATATAATGATGCATGTTTATATTATTTATTTTGGGTTTTTTTTGAGGGCGTGACAACTTGGTATCAGAGCGTACCGGGTTCGAATACTTTGGGTACGTGGGAAGTGATTAGAATCACAATGGGTTCGTCTCGTTTGATAGAGACTTAGTGTAATGTTATATGCTTATGTGATAACATGTTTATGTGACTATGTGGTTATGGAATGTAGTTTCTGGGATGTTGATTGGAACCGTGAGTCTCTGAAAGTCTTGTTGGAAAGGCACTTGATCAATGTCGTTTCCAACCGGAACTTTAGTGACGCCTGGGGACTGTCATTATCCAAGAATGAAATTCGTAGGCGCTTATGTGATTATGTGCTTACGTGGTGTGATTTATTGTTGTCCATTGTATTAGGACGCGAGTGTTATAGTTTTGGCACATTATTTAGAGTGCTAACGTTTTTGTTTCCTTTATTAGGATGTCAGGACGAGGACGAGGACGCGGTAGGCGTGGTAGGCAGGTCAGGCAGGAAGTGCCTATACCAGAGGAAATTCCGGCAGTTCAGGAGGGTGTGGGCCAGGCCAATGTGGCCGAGCCAGTAGGACAGCAGGGTTTGGGCGCTTTGGCCCAAGAAATAGCTGGAGCTTTTAGGGAGTCAGTGGGCATTCTTAGGGCTCAGAATCGCCTGTGTAGTTGTGGCGATGCAGGCCTTCTTTTCTGAAGAGGGAATTCTTCTGGTCTCAACCGGACGAGTTTGTAGGTGGTCCTAGCGAGCCCCTTAAGGCGCATTTAATGGCTCGAGCACAACAACGTTTGAGATGCTAGGCATCGAAGACGAGGTACTGAAGGTGACCTTGGCATCTTTCCAACTGAAAGGGGATGCGGGTCAATGGTGGAAGTTCACCAAGGGTCGTATTGGAGGTACTTGGAAGGCGTTTGTTGATGCTTTTCAGGAGAAGTACTTGTCTCCAGCTGTTCAGGAGAAGTTGAGAGATCAGTTCTGCCAGCTAAAGCAGAATAGTTCATCAGTGGCTGAGTTTGAGGCCTCATTTACTAGTTTGTCCAGGTTCGCACCTGAGTTAGTGGCGTCTGAGGAGCGCCGGTGTATTGAGTTTGAGAAGAGGTTGAGGCGTGGCCTCATGCTGAGAGTTGTCGGATCTATGATTAGGGATTTTGGGCGTTTGGTTGATGCAGCAGCCCATACTGAGATTGCGATGCGGGAGGAGGAGGAAGGGCAGAAAGGCTCCAAGAGGAGTCAGGATGGTCAGGGTGATGGCAGGAGGCAGAGAGGTTTTACTTCTCAGCAGTCTCAGAGTAGTTTTTCTAGATCCACTTTTCTGCACGAAAGTGCTAGTTCAGAAAGGCGTGAGAGACATCACTTGCTTCAAGTGTGGTCAGCTGGGCCACAAGTCTCCAGTTTGTCCTCAGAGGGGAGGAGTTCAGAGAGCAGCATCGTCTTCGGCTCGATCTCAGAGCCAGAGTCAGGGTGGAGGCCAGTCGCTCTCTTGTTTTCAGTGCGGTCATCCGGGGCACCTGAAGAGGTTTTGCCCGCAGTTGAGTGGCACACCTGGTGCGTCTGGTTTGAGTTGTTTTCAGTGTGGTCAGCCGGGGCACCTGAAGAGGTTTTGCCCACAGTTGAGTGGCACATCTGGTGCATCTGGTTTGAGGCAGACTCAGAGTCAGCCAGTTCAGTCCGTTCAGGCCTCGAGGGCCAATCAGGGGGCTTCATCGTCTCATTCGGTGCAGCAGTCTTATGCTCCTGGGGGTGAGCAGGTTGATCAGAGGACATCTGGGCGTGTGTATGCTGTTACCGCGCAGGATCTTGTGCCGGCTCCATCTGTTGTGAGAGGTACCTTCTTGTTTTGCAATTCAGTTGCTAGTGTTCTGATTGATACGGGTGCATCTCATTCCTTTGTGTCTGCTGCATTTGCATCTATTTTGGAGTTGGAGTTAGCACAGTTAGCATCTCCTATTTGTGTAGTGTCGCCTCTTGGGGGTGAGTTGATTTTGAAACAAGGTGTTAGGGGTTGTGATATAGAGGTCGATGATCATAGAATCCCTTTCTCTTTTGTAGTTATGCCCATGAAGGGCTTCGATGTTATTTTGGGTATGGACTGGTTATCATCATACCGGGCATTTATTGATTGCTACCGTCAGAGGGTAACTTGTTGTACAGTTAGCGGAGAACGTTTTCATTTTCTGGGGGACAGGGTTGGTAGTGTTTTGCCACCGAGGTATGATCCGCGAGGGCGGAGTGAGCTTAGTAGTCTACTTGCTAGTCTTGCGATTAGTGAGGATGTTGAGACCCCGATTGTGTTGCCGAGGGTGGTTTGTGAGTACTCGGACGTCTTTCCCGAGGATCTGGTCAGTTTGCCACCGCATCGAGAGATTGAGTTCTCTATTGACTTAGTGCCCGGTACGGCGCCGATTTCTATGGCACCTTATCGTTTTGCCCCCGCCGAGCTAGTTGAATTGAAGATTCAGCTCCAGGAGTTGTTAGATAAGGGCTATATCCGTCCTAGTGTTTCGCCGTGGGGAGCACCGGCCCTTTTTGCTAAGAAGAAAGGTGGTGCTTTGAGACTATGTATAGATTACCGGAAATTAAATCGGGTTACGGTTAAGAATAAGTACCCTATGCCTCGTATAGATGATCTGTTCGATCAGTTGAAGGGTTCCCGTTGTTTCTCTAAGATAGATTTGAGATCGGGTTATCATCAGTTGAGAGTCAGGGAGGAGGATATTCCGAAAGCGGCATTAAAATGCGCGGTATGGCCACTATGAGTTTTGGTGATGCCGTTTGGGCTCACCAATGCACCCCAGATGTTTATGGATTTGATGAACCGGATCTTCCGGAATTCTTAGATCGTTTGTGGTCGTCTTTGTGGATGACATTGATTTATTCACCTTGAGGAGGAGCACGAGGAACACTTGAGAGTGGTGCTTGAGTTACTTAGAGCCCATAAGCTTTATGCTAAGTCAGGAAGTGTGAATTACGGCTAGAAGAGGTGAAGTTTTTAGGCCATGTAGTTTTCGGGAAGGGGTGTCTGTTGATACATCCAAGGCAAGATGCAAGATTGGGCACCCTAAGAGTGTTTGAGATCCGCATTTTACGGGATTAGCCGTAGGTATTATCGGTTTTGTGAAGGATTTCTCGAGTTAGCTTCACGTTGACTAGATTGACTCGGAAGAGTCAAATTTGTATGGAGTGAGACTTGTGAAAAGTCGTTTCAGAGTTGAAGGTTAGATCGACCGCTCCGGTCTTGATTATTCGGAGAGAGGTTGGGTTATGCGGTCTATTGTGATGCCTCACGAGATGCAGGTTGTGTGTTGATGCAAGAGGGGAAAGTGGTTGCCTATGGCTCACGTCAGTTGAAAATTCATGAGAAGAATTACCCTACTCACGACTTAGAGTTAGCAGCTGTAATATTTGCCTTGAAGATTTGGAGGCATTATCTTTATGGTGAGAGGTTCGAGGTATTCTCGGATCATAAGAGTCTGAAATATCTGTTCACACAGAAAGACTTGAATTTGAGGCAGAGGAGGTGGATGAAGTTCATTGAGGATTATGACTTCGAGTTGCACTATCATCCGGGGAAGGCCAATGTTGTGGCTGATGCCCTTAGCAGGAAATCTGTTGGTGACTTAGCTAGTATAGCCATTCGGGAGTGGGAGATGTTGGGTGCAGTTGGGGAGTTTGATTTGCATCTGGGCGAATCCGTTGAGGCTGCGGCCTTGTTTTCTGTTGTCGCACAGCCTACACTTGTGACTCGAGTGTTAGAGGCTCGGAGGGTGATCTTGAGGTAGAATCTCTCCGAGAAGATTTCTAATGGGAAGGTTGAGAAGGGTTTGACGGTGTATCCCGACTGAGTGTGAGACACCGAGACCTGTTTGTCTTGTGCCGAGTCTTGCCGAGAGGAGGTACTCGAGAGTTTCATCATTCGCGCCTTGCGGTGCATCCGGAGGTACTAAGATGTATCGAGATTTGGGTGCCATTTTGGTGGCGGGGTATGAAGAGAGATGTGGCGACTTTTCGTATCTAGGTGCCTTACTTGTCGACAAGTGAAGGCCGAACATCGAGGCCAGGGTTTGTTGCAACCCTTGCCTATTCTTAGAGTGGAAGTGGGAGCATGTCACTATGGACTTTGTTGTGGGTCTTAGGGACTCGTGGGGTAGTGATACTATTTGGGTGGTTGTAGACCGGTTGTGAAGTCGGCGCTTCATTCCTATCGTGTTAGAGATTCGGTAGATCATCTTGCCGACTTATATATCCGGGACATAGTGAGGTTGCACGGGGTCCCGGTGTGATCGTCTCGGATAGAGATCCTCGTTTCTTTGCTAGGTTGTGGCGAGTTTGCGAGTGCTTTAGGCACGGTTGACTTTAGCACGGCTTATCATCCTCGGTGGCCAGGCGGTCGGCATACTATTCAGATCCTTGAGGATATGCTTCGGGGTTGTGTTCTCGACTTTAGTGGGTCGTGGGAGAGGCACTTACCATTAGTGGAGTTTGCCTACAACAACAGCTTTCAGTCTAGTATCGGTATGGCACCGTTTGAGGCCTTGTATGGCCGACCGTGTAGATCTCCTGTTTGTTGGGCCGAGGTGGGTGATGCACCTTTGTTGGGTCCGGAGTTGGTGAGGGAAACGACGGAGAAAGTTGAGCTCATCCGTAAGAGGCTCGTTACAGCCCAGAGTCGTCAGAAATCTTATGCTGACCGTAGAAGGAGACCTTTGATGTTTGAGGTGGGTGATCATGTCTTTCTGAAGATATCACCTAAACGAGGTTTGATGAGGTTTGGGAAGAGTGGGAAGTTGTCCCCTCGGTTTATCGGGCCTTTTGAGATCCTTGAGAGGATTGGCGAGGCTGCTTATCGTTTAGCTTTGCCACCGCAGTTATCCGGAGTTCATGACGTGTTTCATGTGAGTATGCTTGAGTATGAGCGGATCCGTCACATGTGTTGGATTGGACTGATTTAGTTGTTGGTGAGGATGTCTCGTATGAGGAGAGACCGGTACGGGTTTTGAATAGGCGGGATCAAGTTTTGCGTGGCAAAACCATCCCTTTGGTGAAAGTTTTGTGGAAGCATCACGGAGTGGAGGAAGCCACTTGGGAACGTGAGTTGGAAGTCCGTGAGAAATATCCGGATATGTTTATTGAGTTGTAATCTTGTATTCAGATTATATAATATTGTAGAACTTGAGAATTTTATATATGTCTTAAGTTGGAAAACATTGAGAATGTTTTGGTTTAATGTTAACATTTTGAAAACTTGCCTCATAATGGAAGTGGAATATGACATTTATATGTTGAATGTGTTGTTTATGTCATGGAATTGAATATGATATGGAAATTGTTAACATTGAAAGGAATAATGCATAATATTGATGCAGGTGGAATATATGTTGGTTTATACAGATTATGAGATGCTTCTTGATGAGAGATGCAGTGACCAATATTGGTCAAGTTGTTGATTATTGTTTTATATATCAATGGGAATTAAGAAAAACTCATTTTTACAAACTTATGTTTAATTTCGGGGACGAAATTCTTTTAAGGGGGGGAGGTTATAGCGACCCCGGTCTTCTCCCATTCGATGTTTGTATCCGGACTTAGGTTCCGTAGATTCCATCTTTGTGTATTGGTTGTTGTCGTCCTATATTTTCTTATTTGGAGTTATAGGATGTGTTGGGCGGGTTTGGAACAGGTTGGTTGAGCTTAGGAACAAAAACTAGTTGCCCAGATTTTTGCTTGTCCGCTCGAGCGGGGGTTTTGGCGCTCGAGCGGGAAAAACAACCATCCAGTATTTCTTGTGCAGGTTGGGCCTTTCGGCGGGAGTTTGGCGCTCGGCGAAGTAATGTTCCTCGGCGGGAGTTGACGCCGGCGGGAGCTGTATCGAAAAGTCTTGAGTGTGCATCCGCCTTCAGCTCGGCGGTACTGAGTATAAAATCGTGTTTTAGCGTTTTAAGCGATTTTCATCCTCTTTTCAGATTCCAAACCCTAGGTTACGAACTCTCTCTCTCCCAACTCACTTTCTCTCCTAGGTTTGATCTATCTAGAGTGTGTTTCTACCCTAGTTCCTTCATTAAAAAGGTAGAGGAGAGTGAGGGCTACATTTTAATCTGAAGAATTGTTGGTTTGGAGCACTTTGAAGTTTTGGGCATCATCTCCATCTTCTTCTTTTGAGTTATTTCTTCGAGGTAGGGATTTCCTACTCCATTTATACGCTTTAATCCTAAGTGTTGGTATTTTGGTATGTGGGGGTAGTTTGTTGATTTTGGGAGAAACCCTAGGTTTTGACTTAGATTAATTTGTGTAATTAATTTAAGGGAAATATGTGGAATTGGGTTTAATTCATGGAATTGGGGAATTGTGAGGTAAATTGATGTAGTTGGTTATTTAATTATTCATCTGTGGAATTTGGATTATATGTTGTATATTTATTTACCTTAGAAATAATTGTTTTGGGCTATCGGTGGAGGATAGCTATTGATTGTTGTAGACCTTGCATGTGGCTTAGGTATAAGCGGAATTGAGTTATCTATTTGAATTGAATTCTGAGAATATTACTTGTATTGATCATGTGTTGTATATGGCAAGTATTGATTATGTTGCATATGCATTTGGTTTTGGAGGAGATAGGGATGAACTCGGTTTAGGGAAAGGGGATGGACCTCTAAACCGAAATTGTTGGAGGGTTTAGGGAAGAAAGGGATGGACCTCTAAATCAGATTTTGTTGGGAGGAGAAAGGGGATGGACTCCGCTAGCATCACAAATACGTGTGCTTATTGTTAATAGAAGTATTTCTATTTATTGTTGATATGATACATCACCACCATGTGTATCAGTTGGGAAGTGTGGAAGTGAGTGTGATACAATACCAGCATGTGTATTTGTTATATTCTGAGAGAGGTTTAACTTGATTTGTTATCCCTGTTGAATTGGAAAGATGGTTAATAAGAGATGAAATTCACGTTGAGTTATTTGGCCAGGTTCTGAGCCATAGGTGGAAAGTAAGATGTGCCATAGACAATGTGTCATAGGCAATATAAACATTCGTGTCATGAAAAGTGTAACTGGATTTTAGTGTGTTAACCATGTATCAGATGCTAATACTTTAGTTAATTCGTATGCTTGGTTTAGTATTTCTCTATTGGGCTGTGGCTCACCCTATATGGGAACTTCATTTTTCAGGTACAGGTGGTTCACTACCTCCAAGGACTTAGCTTGTGAGGAATTGGAACTTGAAGATTTATTCTTAGTTTATTTGCCTTTATATGTAAAACACTCAAGCCTAGGGCTTTATTTGTTTTTGAGTTAGAACTCATGGATTTATGTCCAAGTATTGGCTTGGCAAGATGTAAGCCCGTAGGGCATTTATTCTGATGTTTTATTTCGTAATACTCTGATGAATAGAATTATATTCTTGTTTTAATATAATGATGCATGTTTATATTATTTATTTTGGGTTTTTTTTGAGGGCGTGACAAGAGGGTTATGTCCCTAACTCGTATGTTACTTCGTACATGTATTTTTGGTATATGTTTATAGCTATGTGCATGGAAGTTTTTCCCATACAGGTTTTCACAGCTCATTGGACGATGTAAATTATTATTGTTTGGCTTCCGCCAGCCTCGTTATACTGTATTATTGTCATTACTGTTAAGCAGGCCTTAGGTAATCACGGATTACTGGCCGGTTACGATACTAAACCCTTAGGGGCGGGTTTGGGTCGTGACAGGGATTGAGAATTGTGTGTGTGTGTGTGTTTTTTTTTTCCCCTTCTTTTTAACGACAATATATTTGTATTAAATAATTTTGAAGGTTAATATTTATGTCCTTGGAATAGCCAATAGACGTTTTAATTTTTTTTTATAAAAATAAAAAATTCAAAAAATTAAATTTAAGGTTTCAAAACACTTGGGCCTCTAAGTTTAAAAGTCACTTTGGTATAATATTAGGGGAGAGTTTCTAGGAACTTGTAATTTAATTATTTTTTTTAAATTTATAGTTACTTTGTTAGCTAATAGTATTATTTTTAAATATTTTTAAAATTATAAAAATTAACAATTGTAGTATTTTTTTTTAAATCTATGGTTACTTTGTTAGCCAATAGTACTGTTTTTAAAATTACAAAAATGATCAATTGTGGTGTATAATGTTTTAAAAAATATATATATATATATAATTACTTTGTTATGAGATAGATTTGTGTTTTTTTATTATTATTTATTTAACGTATAATATTTTATTAATGTATAGTTACTTTGTTATGAGATGAGATTTAGGAAAGAAAGAAATATTGGGGGAGAGAGATTTTAGGAACTTGTAATTCAGAATTTTAGGTGATTTTTTGTTTTTTGTTTTTTGTTTTTTTAAATTTATAGTTACTTTGTTAGCCAATAGAATTATTCTTAAATATTTTTAAAATCACAAAAATTAGCAATTGTGGAATGAGATTTTGAAACTATCACAAGCCTTTTCATTAGAAACCCCCTTTTATTTATATAATATATGTTTATTTATTGTATATTATTCTCGTAAGTTTAGGCTCAATTTATTTGTAGCATTTTTGTTTGGTAAGGTGGCTCAGTTTATTTGGTGAAGAAATTGTCAATTATGTGAGAGCTAAATACTCCTGTTAAATAATGTATATGTTTTTCTATTGTATATTACTCTCGTAAGACATTTAGGCTTAGTTTATTTATAGCATTTTGGATTGGTAAGATGGCTCTAAAGCTATGTAAAATACGGTTCAATTCTTTAAAATTGTTCAATCCAAATCGATCCGCTAGCTAACTGTGAGTTTGTTTGATCCGCGATTTCAAATTTATAATCAATCTTTGAAATCGCACCGCTGTAGTTAATATATATATATATATATATAATTTTACTTCTAATAAAATATTAAAGTAAAAATCAATGTGAGAGAGATTTAACATGTGGAATTTGTTACAAACTAGTGTTATATATATGAAAAATAGTATGTAAAATTAGTTAATGTTATATATATATATAATATTATGCAAATTAGTATTATATATTATACAATAATTGGATAATTATTTAACATTATTCTTCAATCAATTAACAAGTCGAAATTATCCAAATTGCCTAAACCACGATTTGATTATTTATCAATCCGACATTCACAGTTTGTTTTATAATTTTATCCTTAAATCGCACCACACACACCCTAGGTGGCAACAATTTTTTGTGTGTGTGTGTACATTGGGCATTCACGCATTGAGTTTATACTATCTAATAATTTTTATTTTTTTTATTGTAACAATACTATAATAATTGGGATTCACATTTTTTTTTTTTATAGTAAAAGTTGTGGTATATAGCATTACCCTTTTATTAATGCATTCTTGAAATACTTTATTTAGGGATGAGTATGATTTGATTTGCCCCGATTTAGAAGTAAGTCAAGAATTAAACTTATAGTCCTATGAATTTTATAAACCAAATCAAATTATGAAAATTTTATAATCAAATCAAATTGAACAAATAAAAGGTGATTCAGTTCAATTTAAAAGCGATAAATTTTAAAAATCTTGTCATTATTCAAAATATAAACATAATTTATTACTCACATTTTACTTAAAGATATAATAATATGTCACAATCAGAATAGTAATTAGAATTGTCTATAATACGTAACAAATTATATATGTATGTTTTGCGTCTACAGGCTAGTTCGGTTCTAAACCACAATTTATTTTTATTTTTTATTTTTTAATTAGAGAGAGAGAGAGAAAAACGCAACTTTTATTGATGGAATTCAATTTACATAAAGCATTGTGACAACATCAAAAAAGAAAGGGAAATTTGGTCATAAACCCCTCTTATCTTCCTTTTCTTGTTAAAAGGACCAATATATATATATATATATATATTTTCACAACCCTTTCATAATTATAAAGTCCGTAGAAAGGGCAAAATTTATTATTTAAATATTTTATCTAACTGTTATACCCTCAACTAGATCTTCAATTAGGAATGTGAAGAATGTTGGGAAGGGTGAAGCAATGATGATGATGAAGGATTCGAGTTCGGTGTAGAGATCAAGGTCTGTAAAGGATACGACGACGGGTTTGTTGTCTTCTTTGTTTTCAAGATCATCTTCTTGAGCAAAACTCCTTCGAGAGAGCCAAATCGAAGAGGTTTGTGAGATTCTACCTTGTTACAGTCATCGTCGACGAAGATTCTCACCCTTGCAGACACAAATGCATCTACGGAGACAATCTGAGGGTGTGTTTGGTTTGTGTTTGTAGAGTAGTTTTTGAAATAAAAAAGTATAAAAACTTGTTTGGTTTGCCTTTTTATAAATATTCTCTCTAAAATAACTTTGGTTTTTTCTGTAGGTAGTTTTTGAGATAAAAAGTATAAAAACTTGTTTGGTTTGTCTTTTTCCAAATATTCTCTCTAAAATAACTTTAGTTTTTTTTTAGAGTAGTTTTTGAGATAAAAAAGTACAAAAATTTGTTTGGTTTGCCTTTTTGTAGTAGTTTTTGAGATAAAAAGTACAAAAACTTGTTTGGTTTGCCTTTTTTGCAAACATGTTTCAAAAGTAATCCTGGAAATTGGATAACCAAACACATTTCTGAGATTTTTTTTGGAAAAATTTGTTTGGTTTGATTACTCTTAAAAAAGTGTTTGTTGTGTATATTTCTAAAAAAATTTTCCCAAAATCAAACCAAACAAGGCCTGAGTCTTATGCCAACGCCTGTTCTTCGAAAAATCTCCGGGACTACAACTATGAAGAACAAAAATGCATATGAATGATTATATGAGTTGTGCGAGCTCTAATCTGTTTGAGCTGGAGAACATTGGTGTGATTGGGGTTGGAGCGTACAGAGAGTGAACAAAAATGCATATTAATTATCTTTTTGTATTTATTATTATTTGTTTATTTGTTCATAGATCTAAAAATAAATTTTGATTTTAATTCATTCATTAGTATGCATTTTATTTTTTGTAACAGTAAAATCTTACTCTGGTTAAGAACATGTTGATTTTCTTAACGATATAAAATTTTACTTTGAATTATAATAAATTTTATTCTAATTCAGAGTAAAATTTTACTCTGAAATACATTGTGAGGATGGCTTTACAGGAGAGCTGATACATATATACATACATATATATATATATATATGAGGGTAGTATAGTAAAATAAACAAATTTCAAAATATTAGGGAGTTTTGAAAGGATTTATATAATTCTTGTCATTTCGAAAGACAAATTAGACAGTCTATCACCAAATCCCCTCCCCCTCCCCCCCCCCCACAAAAAAAAACCATGCAACATTAAACCAGAATTATAATTATAAAAAAATCACAAATCAAACTGTAAATTACGGTTTACTTATTTTAAAAATCAAGATTAAATTGTATGTTAAGAAAATCAAACTATGTAATTAGGTTCAAGTCACACCGATTTCCGACTTTTTAAATTTTTTACTCAATCATACTTTTATGTGTAGTCATTTATTACTTTACATCAATATATATAGAATTTCCATATATATAAAAGAAAAAAGTTGCACACTCTGATCTTTCCATCATAAGTTCAAATTATGAAAATAACATTGCCACATAAGAAAATAAGATTGAATATATTTGACCATAAAAAAAATCGTGAAACCTTTGAAACATTTTCCTTTATTTCATATGGGTTATGAATCATGATTTCTGGGTGATGTAATTTCCACAAACAGTAAAACTCCAAATTCAATTCGTTGCTACGTTTAGAATGGAATAATAAATTATATTAAAATCCTTGAAATGAATTCAAAAAATGTTCTAATGAAGAAGAAACAAACCATGTAACATACAAATTGAAGATTATTACTTGGGAGAGAGAGAGGGTCCCTGTATGCCTCATGTAGGTTATCCATAGAACCTTTAGCCCTCATCAAACTCTTCCCCCCATTGTTCAGCTTTGATAGTCCCATGCCATGGAAGCTGTCACACATCACACAAGGCTCCATTTGTATTTATGAATTTGAAATGCATGAATATAATATTAATCATTCAAGGAGAGAAAGTAAGAAGAATAGCTCATATTTAGATATGATAGTTTATCTATTGTACGGGGAGGAAATATTCCGGCAACCCGCACTTCCTTTCTTCCAGGCTCCTCAGCTGTCCGATCACCTGAAAGCACAACGGCGGTGAGCTACCCGGCGGTGTGTGGCCGGAAAACCCCTCTGACGGTCAAATTAGAACACACACCTGAGGATAGGTAGAGAGAAGGGAGAGTGTATGAGTGTAAGTCTCACTTACAGAAATTGTCCATCCCCCTAAGGGGTGGCGCAGACTTGTTTATATACCTCTCTGTGCCTCATATCCACTCCCAGTGATCTCTCAACACGTGGCTCTGCTATCTCATCTGTCAACACATACCCCATGCCTTTGTCAGATCACACCATGCTGGACATCACCTAATCCCAACTACCAGCCTTCTCTGTTGGAGCAGCAGTGCTCGATCCATAAGCCGTGCTTCATGCCCAAGCCGTGGCCTAAACCGGAGAAGGCAACGCAGACATCCGTGGACCGTGCCCGGGATATCTCACATCCACCTTTCTCGGCCTTCTGCGAAAGTACCGATCAACTTGGTCGTTGACGCCTTTCCGCACCGGATTCTTCAATCTGAAGCTTTCATTCATCCTAAGCACGCACTCGGTTCACTCAATCGGTGTCTTAACCGAACACCTTCTTGACGATACTGCTTCGGCCGGATCTTTCGGCATAACTCTGTCCGGCCAAACTGTCTGCACGCATTACGGATCATTATTTTCCCACTCAATTGCCCCTTAATTCCGTCCGCTCTAGCGTGACAGGGATTACCTTTTCCAACTGGGGTAACATTTCCTCGGTCCCCGGCTTATCAATTAGCAACCAGGCTGGATGACCCTGTCTTCGAACTTGCCCGGTTTTGCTTCGAAACTTGCCCGGTCGATGCTACATCTGACCTCGATGTCGTCTCGTTTTCCCCGGCTGACGCATCAACTGCCCCTGTCCCTTCAATTCTGACGAAGTCATTAACTGGGGGCACGTGGCAGCTCCTGGTTCGTCCTCGAGCGGCCAACCGTCTGTCGAAATTCAAAAATTTTGGCGGTTGAACGCCCTATATACAGGCCATCCTCACCTTCTTCCCTTCCTACTGCCATTCCAACATTCCAGACGCTCCAGAGCTTGTGCCCCTTCCCTTTCCTGCCATTCTTTGCGTTTGTGCCTTGAAGAAGTCTTCCTCGCCGTCTCCTGGTAAGTTCTTCTATTTTCTCACCATTTTCTTTCACATTTCACACATTAGGGTCTTAAAATACAACTTTTAGAACTTAGGCACCAAAAAATATCCCAAACCTTCCATTGTTCATGGTGTTCTTCATCTCTCTGAAGAACAACGAAGAACTGAGGCGAGCTCTTGGTCTCCATTTGATCCGAAGAACTTACTGACGAAGCGGATAACATGTTTGTAGTGAATCTGAGAAAAGCGAGATAGTGGGAGTACTTGGTCGCCCAATAGGGCTAGTATCTGTCTGTTTGGCGACCGAGCTCTCTAGCAACCTTAGAAACCGGGGTGGTTTGGCACGCCTCTGGACCGAGCTAAAGTCAAGCTTGGTTTTGTGAGACCGCGCTCACACTTACCCTTGCAATCCTTTTCCTGCAGAGTCCAAGTGGACCATTAACCACTCTGAAGCTCTCAAGACCGAACAATCATTCAGTGCCAAACCACAACCGAGCTACACTAGGTCTGCCTCAAATGGGGAAGTACCGCTATATGGTAGACACCCCGGCTGCCTTAGACGCATTCAGGGAGGAGTACGGCATCCCGGCCGATGTCCACCTCGAACTTGCAACGCAGAAAACAACCCCTTGGGAAGAGCGGCGGTGCCCCTTCACCGTGCTTTCAATAGTTGAGGAGGCCTTCGCTTTCACTCAATCCTCGATCACAGAATTCGCCGCAAGACCGGGCTTGCACCAACCCAAGTGTCAACAAATACATACCGGATTATAAACGGTGTTCACGAGTTAAATAACCGGCTTGGTACTCAACTGGGCCTAGCCGAGATCTTAAGGCAATACACCATGGGTCACACCGGTGGCGGCCTTGCCTATTACTTGAAAATAAGACCGGGCAAGGAAAAAATAGTGACCGGCACCCCAGATAAAGACTTGCATGACGACTTCTTACGGGTGTCAGCAACTATAAACGGCGAGGTACCGGATGGACTATAAGCAAGAACTACGGTTCTTCATGTAAGCCGCGCTTTCGTGCTCGGTCAATCCTTTTCTTGATTGCTCGACTTAATCACTTTTTCTCTTTATTTCTTTTTGCGACAATCCGAAGCCTTTGCAAGCAAACTTCCAGTTCCCCAACAGCGAGTCAATCCGAACCGTTCTTCGACACAGGCAGCGGGATTGTGACGAATCGCCGGTTATAAAGCTACCTACATACTCGCTCCACGCCGGTAGAGTAACCGACTTCTCTTGAGCGAACTCCTCCTCCGGATCCAACACTACCTGACGTTCCCTTAATGCGGTTGACCGAGGAACAGGAAATGGCCAAGCAGAGTCGAATCCGAAACTTGCTAACTGCCACTTCAGCCCAGACACCGGCGTCATCACGCCCTCATCCCCGCCGGTGAATCCGGTGGCAGTTGCTTGGCTCGCCACACCTTCAACCGCCAATCCCGAGAACTGCCTTGGCCGGGGTGGAAAGAGAGCTCGGCCAGATCCCTCAGCCGAGCTGGTGGCTGAGCTTGAAACCGAGCAACCTGCCGTGCAAGCCAGTGCCGTACCGGCCTGGCGCCCGCTGTTGAAACACCGAGGAGCCGACATCCCGGCCAATGCCTCGGTTAAGGGTGACAAGGAACATTTGCTGGCCTTTGACCTGTCTAAGGCGCTCCTGCTGCCGACCGACGTGGTTGGAAGTGACCACGTTCCTGACACCCGGCTGGTCAAATCATCCGTGAAATCAATGACCAGGGTAACTGTCTTAATTTATTTCCAAAGTTTCACAAGTGTTTGCCCGGTTTCCTTCTCGATCATATTTGCTACTTGCAGCCATCCGAAACAGACTGTAATGGGCGCATTCACCGCCGACAAAAGGCCTCGACATCGCCAAGTCGAAGCCTCCAAGCCGATGGGCGGGCAAAAGCATCATTCGACAGAGCCAGCACCGAGAACACCAGATTGCTCGGGCAACTGGATGCGGCCGAGAAGAAGCGAGAAGAACTTCAGGCCGAGCTAAACGCGCTGAAGGAATCCAGGGACAAAGACTGTGAGGCTGCCAACAATGCCGGCTTCAAAGAAGCAGAGGATAACTACAAAAAGCAGGTCTTTGCAACCCAGGATATATACTTCAAGGCTGGCTGGAAAGAAGCGTGCTTGAAGCTCGGTCAGGGCCCTGATACCGATGTGTTTGCCTCCACCCCCAAAGCCTTTCTGCCGGTCTACCTCGTGCCTTATGCCAACGACGTCTTCACTGCGTTGCAAGCAGAGGCCGAGGAAGAGCTTGCTAGAGAGACGGCTGCAGACACCGGTGAAGGAAGCAGCCCGGAGCAGAATGTTCAGAATGAGCCCGGTGATCAAGAGAGGGCTCCACCGGTCAATATTGAAGATGACTATGACAACCTCTCCCCCCTTGCTTAGTTTCTTTTTGAACTTGCTTTTTGTTCGTTTTTAATGTAACCGGGATAATTCCCACATTTTGTAGCCGGGCTAAGTACCCCACCTTTGTACTTATTTCTTATTAATGAAAAAGCTCTAATTTTAAGAAGTGTTTGCACGGTTTGCTTGAGCTTCATAAAAACATCAACTCACTGAACTGGGATACATCACCTCGGTTGGGAGACCAGATCATACCATCTCCAACCGAGGTAATTCATCTCGGCAAGAAATATCTGGCTTGCACAAACATTAATCCATCCAACCGGACAAGGCATCTCGGTTGGGAATTCCTCCAACCGAGGTAATTCATCTCGGCAAGAAATATCTGACTTGCACAAACATTAATCCATCCAACCGGACAAGGCATCTCGGTTGGGAATCCAAAGTTGGACAAAACACCAATTCTTCCAACCGGACTAATCTATCTCGGTTGGGAATCCAAAGTTGGGCAAAACACCAACTCTTCCAGCCGGACTGATTCATCTCGGTTGGGAATCCAAAGTTGGGCAAAACACCAACTCTTCCAACCGGACTGATTCATCTCGGTTGGGAATCCAAAGTTGGGCAAAACACCAACTCTTCCAACCGGACTAAATCATCTCGGTTGGGAATCCAAAGTTGGGCAAAACACCGACTCTTCCAACCGGACTAAATCATCTCGGTTGGGAATCCAAAGTTGGGCAAAACACCAACTCTTCCAACCGGACTAAATCATCTCGGTTGGGAATCCAAAGTTGGGCAAAACACCAACTCTTCCAACCGGACTAAATCATCTCGGTTGGGAATCCAAAGTTGGGCAAAACACCAACTCTTCCAACCGACTAAATCATCTCGGTTGGGAATCCAAAGTTGGGCAAAACACCAACTCTTCCAAATGGACCGATTCATCTCGGTTGGGAATCCAAAGTTGGGCAAAACACCAACTCTTCCAACCGGACTAATTCATCTCGGTTGGGAATCCAAAGTTGGGCAAAACACCAACTCTTCCAACCGACTAAATCATCTCGGTTGGGAATCCAAAGTTGGGCAAAACACCAACTCTTCCAACCGACTAAATCATCTCGGTTGGGAATCCAAAGTTGGGCAAAACACCAACTCTTCCAACCGACTAAATCATCTCGGTTGGGGATGCTTAATTTAAACAAAAACATCAAATAGTGAAGGCAAAGAACACTTGTGTATATAGACAAAAGAATTACATTACGAAGTGTAATGCAAAAAGCTCCTTCTTTGCAAACAAAACAAAAGCTAGAAATAGTACACTTTGAGATTGGCGCATTCCATGGCCGAGGTATTGCTCTACCATCCAAGTCTTCCTGTGGTATGCCCCCTTGCCCGATGGTTATCTTGTATGGTCCTTCCCAATTTGCCCCTAGCTTGCCTTCTCCGGCACCGTATTTCCCATAACTTTCCTCAGACCCAATCACCCACCTTGAACGGTCAGGGTGCACCATCTTGTTGTACTTCTGGAGAGTTCTTCTTTGGTAGTCGCCACATGGATGAGAGCTTTTTCGGGCTCTTGACCAGATCTAATTCGAGCATGACCTCGGTGTTGAGCGAGCTCAAAGCTTTCACTTCGAGGGTGGGCATGCCGACTTCAAGGAATGATCGCCTCCATGCCATAAGCCAAAGCGAATGGAGTTTCTCCGATAGAAACGCCATGGTGGTCGGTATGCCCAAAGGACGCTGAAGTTCCTCGGCCCACTTTCCTTAGCCTTTTTCCAACCTTTTCTTTAACCCATCCAATATAATTTTGTTCGACGCCTCGGCTTGACCGTTGGATGGGGGTAAGCGAGTGGAGTTGTAGAATTCAATCTTTAAATCTTCACAAAACCTCTGAATAGGCGATCGTCAAATTGGG
Organism: Camellia lanceoleosa; assembly: GCA_025200525.1. Lineage (NCBI taxonomy): Eukaryota > Viridiplantae > Streptophyta > Magnoliopsida > Ericales > Theaceae > Camellia > Camellia lanceoleosa. The sequence goes on from CM045764.1 coordinate 70,504,767, forward strand.
TGCCGTTGTCGAAATCAAGATTTTAGGGGCGTAAACCGTGTTACCACATTACGCGGACAAACCTCTTCACGTCTTTTTCTTTGATAGTTGCCAAAGGTTCACTTCAATCCATTTCGTGAAGTAGTCCGTTCTTGCGATAAAGAACTTGCGGTTGCGGTGCGATTGGGAGGGTCCCACTATATCTAGTCCCCACATCGCAAAGGCCAAGGCTGGTGAGTGGAAGAAGTTCTCTGGCCGTGGTGGATCTGCGCGAATTTCGGCATTTTCACATTTGACATATTTTTTGCGTCGGCTTGCATGCACGGCCACCAATAGCCTTGTGAAATAGCTCTCGGTAGGCCAAGGACACGCCCCAATGTGACTGCCACAAATGCCTTCGTGAATTTCGTGCAGGAATGCATCCACACTGCTTGGGTGCACACACTTTAAGTAAGGACCAGTGAAGGACTTCTTATACAACGCGCCAGATGGAGAGAGCCAAAACCGCTCTGATTTCACCCGGCATTTGTGTGCTTCCTTCTTTTCGGTTGGTAGAACCCGGTCTCGGAGAAACAAAATGATCGGATCCATCCATGACGGATCCAACGGCGTATGAGTACTTCCGTCTGCCCGGTGTCTTCAATGCTTGGTCGTGGAAGAAAATCAATTAACAAGGGATTAGGTGATGTATTATCTACCATGGATGCGAGGCCGGCCAGCTCATCAGCTCGGCTGTTTTCTTCTCGGCCGATCTGTTGGACTCTGATTGCCTGAAACTGCTTGATGCGTTCCCTGACCAGAGCTTGGTACTTCGCCATGCGGTCATCCTTTGCCTCGTAGATCCCAGAAACTTGGTTAACCACAAGTTGGGAGTCACTGTACACCATTAGCTCGGCAGCTTGCATCTGGATTGCGCTCTTGAGCCCGGCAAGAAGGGCCTCATACTCAGCTTCGTTGTTAGATGCTGGGAAGCCAAGGGTGATAGAATGTTCAATGGTTAGGCCGTCTGGGGAGATAAGAACAATACCTAATACCACTCGTGACGATTGGGACGCCCGTCAACAAAAAGCTTCCACATTTCCCCCACAAAAAGCTTCCAGCAATCTGATGGATCCTGTGAGTGGTGAGGGGCGCCATGATCAAGGTTGCTCATTGTCGGTTTCAAGTTCTGCGTTCACTGGTCCCACTCGCCTTGCTTGGTGATTCGCACCGACTCGAGAAGTCGGTTCGCCACGCCTAAGTCCGTGGCGAATCACCAGCCGCGGTATTATGCCGAGCTGCATCTTTGAGTAGTTCCTGACTTCCCCCTTGGTGATGCGGTCTGGCGATTGGTGGAATAACAACACCCAACTCGCATCGCGTCACGGTTGTTGGCATTGTAGAAGTGTAGTCCGTCATGAACCCCGAGTGGCGGTGTCTCGATGGTGGTGTGCACCTCATCATCTGCTGTGGTAATATCGACCGCATACGGATGAGTTCGGTGAGAATTCGCAACAAAGTCACCCAAAGTCACGGGCTTTGATGGCGATCTTGTGGCCGATACTTCACATCAAAGCGCCAACTCGACCGCCCACTTAAGAACTTCGGCGGAAAAGTCCGCCTGCTCAAATAAAGCTGTGAGGGCGACCTCGGTCAACACACCGACAGTATGTGCATGAAAGTAGTGCGCCAACTTTCTTGAAGCCATCATTAATGCCAAGGCAAGTTTTTCAAGAGGCAGGTACCTAGTCTCTGCCGGTAGCAAGGTCTTGCTGACATAAAAGATGGGGAGGTGCTTGATTCGCCGGCCGAACAAGCACCGCCTTGGCGCATCTTCGCGATCTGGCGGATAAAGATAAAGTTCTTCTCCGAACCGGCGTGACCAACAATGGTCTTTGAAGACAGATATTCCTTGAGCTCGCCCACGCGGTCGCACTCTTCATCCCATGAGAACTTGGACTTCAAGGATCGAAGAAAAGGACGGCGATCCGATGACCCTTATAAATCGATTAAGCGGCGTATTCGGCGGATCTTTGCGTCTTTCACCGAGCTAGGACGCTTTAACTCTTGCGGCTCGATTTGTGTAGGGTGCCACAATAGCTCGGATTGTGACTAAGAATCCCAAAAATTTCCCGGATCCCACACCGAAGGCACACTTAGATGCATTCAGGCGTAACTTATGTTTCTTGAGGATGGCAAACATCTCGGCCAGGTCGGTCAAATGATTTGTTTGATGCCTGCTCTTCACCACCATGTCATCAATGTAAGCCTCCATTGTCCGGCCCAGCAAAGGAGCGAACATCTTGGTCACCATCCTCTGGAAAGTTGCCCCGGCGTTCTTTAAACCAAAAAGCATAACTCTGTAGCAGAAGAGTCCCCTTGGTGTAGTAAATGAAGTAAGTTCTCGGTCGGGGCCGTGCATGGCAATCTGATGATAGCCGATGGCGTCAGAAACTTAACTGTCATGGCGGTAGTCAAATCCACAATTTGGTCAATTCTAGGCAAAGGAAAGCATCTTTCAGACGAGCACGGTTGACGGTCTTATGTCAGCATAAACCCGCCACTTCCCATTCTTCTTGATTTACAACGTATTTGAAATCCACCGAGGATAGTGAACTTCCTGAATTGCTCGCCACAAGCAAATTCTTGACTTCCTCCGCCACTACCTCGGCGTGATGCAATGCCGACCTCCTTGTTCATTTGAATGACCGGCAGCTCGGAAGACATTGAGATGATGGCGGATAAAGTTTGGATCGGTAGGGCATGTCATAAGGCGACCATGCGAAAACTTCAATATTGGCCATGAGGAATTCCACCATCTCGGTCCTTTCTTGTGCTGTGAGGGTGGTGCCGAGCAGGAAGAACTTGTCCGGTTGATCGGTATCAATTCGCACTTCCACCAATCCTTCCGGCTTTATCTTACGCCTTAGTGCCCACATCATCTAGCACTACCTGGTCCTCCGGTCCCTCAATCATCTGAACAAATCCCTTGGCAGCCCGGCTTCCATTAACCGCCACAAAGCACTGTTTTGACATAACCTGATCGCCCCCAATCTCCTCGACGGTCCCCATAGCCGAGGGGAATCTCATTACTTGGTGAAAGGTTGACGCCACGGCTTGCATAGCATGAAGCCAGCCCCTGCCCAGGATCAGATTGTAAGTAGACGGCACCTGCAATACCCAGAACTCAACCTGTTTGACCACTGATCCTGCTTTAACTGGCAGGATAATTTTTCCCAAAGGCCACTCCGGTTGTGAGTTGAAACCGACCAATGGCGAAGTTCTTTGGGGCCAAATCCGTGTCTCGGGCTTGAGCTATTTGAAAGCGTCGTAATACATGATCTCGACCGAACTTCCGATCGATCAAGATCCTTTTAACCTCAAAATCATTGGCGAGTGTTACTACCAAGGCGTCGTTGCGGTGTCTGTATCGCTCCAAATCTTTTGAGGAAAAAGTGATTACATCCTTTACCTCTGTCTTCCCTCTTGAGCCTTGGTGAATCGACAAAACTTCCCTCATGTGTTACGCCTTCTTAATCATACCTCGGCTTCGCAAACCGCCGGCTCCACTATGCCGTGGATGACATTCACAACCCCTTGTGGAGGTGCGTCCCGGTCATTCGTTCCGCGGGGGTCAACTGGAACTTGATTTGCCTTAACCCCTCCATCGATGTAGAGGTCCAGATGCCCAGCCCCCACTAGCTCTTCCAAGTGTTGCCTCAAAAGGCGCAGGTCCTCTGATTAGGTACGCTCCCTGTGAAAGGTACAACGGTACTTGGGATTGAAGCCTCTCTGTCCGTCGCCTAACTTTGCAGGAAACCGGACGTACTCCTCGTCACGAATTTCACTAAGTATGCGATAGATTGGAATTTTGAAGACCGTGGTGATGCCTGTTCTTGCTTTCAACCTTCTGCCTGCATCGGCCACATCATCTTGGGGGTAGTCATCCCGGCGGTAATCATTCCTGTTATTACGCCGCTCCCTACCCCGGTTCTTGCGGTTTGAACCTCGGTCTGACTCTTCAGTACGATCACTAGACCGGCCGGACTCTTGTCCGACTGCATTCACTTTTCCTCCCAATCTCTTTGGCGTTACGACCGGGGCTGCCTTCTCGGTTGAGGCCGAGGCATCATCCTCTACCCGGATATGCTCATTGACGCTGCATAAGTCATCCCATGGTCGTAGGTTGTTGCATGGTAAGTGAGTCTCGCAGTCTATGTCCGACCGGGAGCCCACGTTTATACTGTACGATAGCAAGGTTGACCGGGCAGTCCAGTATCTCATTGAAAGTCTCCCAATACTTGGAGTTGTACGCCTTGAGTGTGTCGCTCGGTTCCATCTTGATACTCAGGAGGTGATCAACTTCCTTGGGAGTTTTGGTGTTAGTCGTGAAGCGCGCCACGAAGGCTTCTGCCAGCTGTTGCCACCTTTCAATACTTCCCTCCGGTAGCCTTCCAAACCACTTCAATCCCAATTCGCCCAAACTCGACGGAAAGATAAGGCACATAAGAGCGTCATTCCGTCGGTGTCCGGCCATAACCTGTCGGAAATGACTTACATGCATGTACGGATCGGTCTTTCCATCGTAAAGGGTAAACTTTGGCTGGTGGAATCCCGCCGGAAGCGGAGCTGCTTCTATCTCCAGTGAAAAAGGAGTGGCGCTCAACCTGGCCAAATCTGTATCCAGAAGGAGTGGCGCCGCTTGACGCGGCGGAGGCATTCCGACCTCCTCGCTGGCGTGGGCTCCGTAGGATAACCGCTGGAGCGCCGGCACCCTTTGAGCTTCCCGCCGGCGAGCCTTCCTTTAGAATCGCCCGCAAATCCTTCTGACAAAGTGAATAGGAATACCTCGACGTCGTCTCCGGACGTGAGGGTCTGTAAGTGCTATCTTGCGCACTGGACTTCTCTGTGTGCAAGTCAGAATCACCATCTCTGTAGCTCCTGGTAATGGAGATTGCCGGAGTTTGCCTCTGACTCTGGCTGGCTGAACGGCGGGAGGGGGCTGAACGGCGTGATGGGGTGCGTTCACTGTGGTCACCCACTCCTGCTACACCCTTCCCCTTGTAATGCCGCTTGAGCTCCTCCATCTCTGCCGCCATTCGCCGGATGACGGTGTCTTGGTCCCGCAACTTGTGTTCCAAGCGTTTGGAGTGTGACTCTCTCCGCCGTCGGTGACCGTCTGGACTACGGGAACGGCCATGACTTCTTCCGCGCTTATCCCGCGCGTCTCCCGCCTGTCCTCCGGTGGCTGTCTCTAGGTTCGCCATCGGATGGATGGACGGGAGTCCTTCTCTGCGGACAAACTCCGGTGGTAGCTCCGACGGCGGACAACGGAAACTCCTCGTTGCGCCATGAGCGATGATCGATGAACCCGGAAGAAAAGGTTTTATCTGCAAGATTCCTGACGGCGCCAATAATTGTATGGGAGGAAATATTCCGCAACTCCGACTTCCTTTCTTCCAGTCCTCACCGTCTGATCACCGAAGCACAACGGCGGTGAGCTACCCGGCGTGTGTGGCGAAAACCCTCCGACGGTCAAATTAGAACACACACCGAGGATAGGTAGAGAAGGAGAGTGTATGAGTGTAAGTCTCACTTACAAATTGTCCATCCCTAAGGGGTGGCGCAGACTTGTTTATATACCTCTCAGGCCTCATATCCACTCCCTGATCTCTCAACACGTGGCTCGCTATCTCATCTGTCAGCACATACCCCATGCGTTTGTCAGATCACACCATGCTGGACATCACCTAATCCCAACTACCAAATTTGTGCTTCAATGAAGTCGCCACCATAGCCGGCCGTTATGCTAAGCCGAGAGGAAGGGCAACGCAAAGATCCTACCGACTGCGTGCAGGATATCTCACATCCACCGTTCTGGGCCATCCTCCCAAGCAGCCGATCAACTTGGTCGGTGACGCCGTTGGGGGCACCGGAGTCTTGAATCTGCTGAGCTTTCATTCATCCTAAGCACGCAGCTCGGTTCACTCAATCGGTGTGTTAACCGAACACCTTCTTGACGCACCTTACCAGATCTTTCCTAAGATAACTCGTCGGCCAAAACTGTCCAAGACGGCGATCAGATCATTATTTTCCCACTCATCTATGTATTTCAATATTATATTAAGAAATTTATCATGATGGATTTGAAATACCTATGAAAAAAAATAATTATTTGGAATCATTCTAAATATTATCTTTTTAGTTACAAAAATGTTACAAAAAATACATCTTTTTCAGTTTTTCTATCCACCAATAATAGCTAATTCTTCAATATTTTTATAAAATTAATTTAAAATACGTCCAATCAAACAGACTCTCTTAGTGAATTTCTTAAAATATTTTAGACAATAGCTTTAGATGATATCATTCAAGATTTTTTTTTTTTTTTTTTTTTTTTTTTTGGGATCAGTTGCAGTACTCTCCACCCAACTGATTTTTTTCGGTCATATTTGATTTGAGAATAACGGATTTTAACTCAATTGATTCATATTTTGCGAATAACTAAAACATCTTTGTCGGGATGACTTACCCTTCCTTATCCAATATTAAAAGGTTTATCACACTTCTTTTTTCAAGAGGTTCACAGTATTTCATATAAACAAAACACAATCTAATAGAAAATGATCTGGGGCTTCTAACTTATCAATTAGTTAACGTTACTTATGCCTATGGTTAGTCCTCTAATAGGCTAGTTACCAAACTTAAAACATAGTTAATATAGTTAAAATTAAGCAATGTTATGCAACGTACCTGCTGCAGAGATAGTCTAGTTCTTGTCAAATCCAACTGCCCAGAAGAAATATCCACCGAGGCCATTCGCTGGAGCAAAGTTCACCTTGTTGCTGATCGATTCCGTGTCATCATACCCAATCCAATCGGTTCCTGCATATGAGTATGTGGACACGGTCTCCTCATCAAACACAACAGAGGCATTGTTTGCCAAATTAAAATCCATAATAGCACTATACTTCATGACCCCTAAATAGTAGGGGTGGTCAACGGATGCACCGACCCGCCCGACCCGACGCCATATGGATGGATGCATGACACGTGACGGACGGGTGCGGACCCATTTTCTGGCTTTTCTCGGGTTCGGTCGGGTGGCGGTTGGCTTTTCTCGGGTTCCCGCTTTTGTTCTTTTTTAATTTTATTTTTTTATTCCCCCCCGATCTCATCTCACCACACTAACCTATTTCATTCAGCTTCTTCGATACTCTCTCTCTCTCTCTCTCCCTCCCCCCCCCCCGGAACCCTACCCATACCGACGGCGACGACGATCGAGCGACGATCTACACTGTAAAAGCCATCGCCGATCGACGATCTGCGTTTTTTTTGGGATCTCATCGACGATCGACGATCTACACTGAAAAAGCCAGCCCTTTTTTGAGAATCTCATATTAAAACCCTAACCATTGGCACTCTTCGACCTGAAAGAGGATCGACCGACGATCGTGGTGTGGTGGTGAGATTATGTCTTCTCTTCTTCTCTTATTCTCCTCATTCTCTATCTCTAATCTGTTCGTTCTGTAATTTTTTTTTTCCGACTTCGACGACCTCTAAAGTTCTTATTTTCTGCAATCTGTTTGTATTATGGTTCTGTAATTTTTTTTGGTTCTGTAATCTGTTTGTTCTGATTTTCCTTTTTTTTCCTTTTTTTGGTTCCAGTTTGTTGTAAGAGGAACCAGTGGAAGAGAAGAGAGGTGCTACAGTGTGAAGAAGCTTACACACAGGAAAAATAAGTGTAAGTTTCCTATTTTCTTTCCCTCTCCATACACCAATTTTTTGTATTATGCAACCTTGACTTGAATCTGTTTACAATGTGAAGAAACTGAATCTGTTTTTGGATATTGAATAGGGCACCAATTTTTTTTTCCAATTTTTTGGTTCCAGTTTTTTTAACAATGTCAAGTGGCTAAGGTTTGATAAACTGAATCTGTTTTTGGATATTGAATTTGTAGGCAAATTTGTGAATGAAAAATGGAAAAATTGAATGAACTAAGGTTTAGCATGAAAAGGGTTTAAGGGTCTTGGGTTTAATTTATGTCATTTAGTGCCCAAGATATGTTTAGGACTAAGGTTTAATCTGTTTTTTTAGGACTACTGCTGCGGTTGTTATTTGTTACAAATGTACAATAGTTGTGTTATTGTGGGCTGGTGAATTGCCTCTATTTGATTTACACAACAGTCACCTGTTAAGGTTTATGCAATACGTGAGATACTAGCCTACTACGTGTTCTGCTCAATTGATTTTAAGGACAAATTTGATTAATTTTGACATGTTTGTTAACAAAATGGCTACTTTCTTGAGGGGTCTCAATTTTCCACTCTCTTCATTGTTACGAGAAAAACATAATGAATAAGATTAGAGACACCACTGTTTACCCAATCCCATTGCGATTAGGAGGTAGAAAATGGTATTATCATTGGCAATACTGATACGTAATTTATTAATAGTTACAAAAGATCCAGATCCCTAACACTCCACCTCGCAAAAAATAGCGAAAATTTCTGCGTGTAACAAAAATAAAAAAAAGTTCTACCACAAGCAAAATTGAGACAACATATCTATGCAAAGACCCGTTTCAGCCGCAAGTAGAGCCAGAATCACCTTGTTCAAATGGATAACTTGGCCAAAAACTAAACTTCCAGCAGGAAAGGGACTTCCAGAGCAGCAAAAGAGAGACTTACAGTTTGTGTGACCATGTAATCAATCTGAGCTTGTGTCCATACTTGTTTCTTTATTTTGATAGACACACTCTCACTGACAATTTTAGTATGCATTGCACATAGGTGGTGGTTGAGGAATTAAGTGCACATTAATTTAGTAATTTTTTTTGAAAGTGTACATGTTAAATTATGTCAAAATTTTGTAAAATTTTAAACCGCCAAACCGATCACATCCATCCGCCAATCCGCCAATCCGCCCAATCCGCATCCGCCGGATTGGCGGACGGATGCGGATGGATTTTCTCCAATCCGCCAATCCGGCGGATGGATGGCGGATTAGAGGTTCCGTGGCATAACCGACCCGCGACCACCCCTACTAAATAGCTGTGTCTGTCCCATTTATTGACAACCCTGGCCATTCACCTATTAAAAATTGAAAGGCCCAACAATTTGACAAATAGAACTCAATACAAGATGAGTTTGAAAGGCCAACAGTTAAGGCCCCTTTTTTCCAACAGTTAAGGCCCAACAACAACTTGAAAGGCCCCTTTTTTCTAATTCTTAACCCTACCTTCTCTTCATCCAATTTTCCCTACAGTTTGTTTGACAGCCCCAAGCCAACAAAGCAACGAAGCAGCAGCACACAAACAGAGCAGAGCACGCGGACGGAGCAGCAGCAAGCACAGGTAAATTTTTTTTTTTCTTTCTATTCAATTAGTTTAATATTTGTATTGCCTTTTACTCAATTAATTGCAATTATAATATTAGTATTTACATCATCAAAAAGAATTTGTTTAAGTTTAATAGTTCACATCACATAATTTAAAAGTTTTGTATTGTGTTTTGTTCACATTACATAATTAAATCTTTTGTCCTTTACCTTTAAAAAAAAATTCATTTAATGAAAAAAAAAATATGAAGGCCCCAGATATTTAGTAGTTGATTATCGGCTTTGGGCCTCGGAAATCTCAGGGCCGGGCCTGTTTCCCATCTGTAAGCGTTGGAAGTAAACTGTGCGGAGACCAAACAAACGGCCAGTCCACATTCTAGGCCATGAGATAATCGATGTGATGATCTGTTAAATTCATTGCTCTTATTTGATTTGAGAACTTGCTTTTCAATTTAATCTCTCTTTTTTTTCTTTTCTTTTCTTTTCTTTTCTTTTTTTTTTCTTTTCTTTTTTTTTTAAAATTATTGATTGCATTGCTTTTAATTTTGATTTGTGCCTTAAATCTAATTTCAATGCCTATTTTTTTAATCTAATTTTTTTGTTGATTAAATTTTGTCATGCTTTTGTTTTGCCTGAATCAAATATTTTTTTCAATTGTAATCTATCTCAGTTGAATTTCTCTTCAATTTAAGATTAATTTTATAATCATGGTTGTTCTGTATATGAAAGGAAAAAATAGAAAAACTAATTCAATTTAAATAAAATTAAGTAATTTCATTTTGCCCCACAGTTATTTTTTAAAAATTTTAATTTTTTTTAAAATTTTTTTTGTATTTTTATATAAAAGACCCCCATTTTAATGTTCGCCTTGGGCCCTGAAAAACTTAGGGCCGGCTCTAGTCACAACCCTACTAACAGGGGCCTAACCAATGAGAATGATGTAGGTGCATTACGTGGTATTGGCTTGAACCAAACTATATTTTTCCTCATCCTTATATTGGAGATCTTTTAAAATATGAATTGCAACTTTTATTTGCTCATTTGTTTGTTCAAATTTTTGTTTTTTAAATTTTTTTTTTTTATACGAGAATTCATGATATGATTATCAATACATGATGTATATTAGATTTGTAGATGGGTCGAGCTAAACAAAGAATGGAACTCATAAGAAACAAAAAGGCTCGCTATGTAACCTATCAAAAGAGAAAGAAGGGCTTGAAGAAGAAGACTTGTGAACTAGAAACTCTATGTGATGTCCAAGTCTGCCTGATCATCTATGGACCTAAGTTAGATGATAATTCCACAGAGGTAGAAATCTGGCCCCAAAATCCCAATGATATTCAACGCTTGATTCACACCTATAGAAACCAATCTATTGAAGATCGTCATAGGAGGACGCTTGATTTATCCAACTTTTTTGAGAACCGAAACCAAGAGATTGAAGACGCACTTGTCAAACTACGTAAGAAGAATGACAAGGCTTTGTACTCTACGTGGGATGATCATTACAATCACTTGTCGGAGGGGCAGCTGAGAGCCTTTGAAGGTATGTTGGAGGGTAAGCTTGCGGATGTGAAGGCCAGGGTTGAATTCATGAAGGGAACTCGAGCATTGGCAAGTCTTAATGATATGGAACAAACCACTCAACAAAACCATTCAAATTATTTCATGCAAGGCTTGTTTGGTACTACAAGTTTGCAAATGGGGATTATCCATGAGAAGATGCCTATTTCTTCGTTGAATTCGCTGTATGAAATTGATGGCATCCCTCTTCATTACCCTTTTGATCAGACTGATCACCAGGGAATTGTTGAGCTTGATGCAAAATCCATGGCAATTAGTCCAATGATGATGCCAATGAACAACATTAATGACACTCATTACACTCAACTTGGCGGTATGTCTAGCAAAGAACTTGCAGGTATTGATTCACTAGAGAAGTCGATATATTATGATCCAATAATGTTGTTGCCCTCTCCAGTCTGCTTTTAACAGGAGTCTCGTGCACTGAGTCGTCCTTTTCAATGTCTAGGATGATGGAGAACGAGGTTGGTAAAAATCATCATCCTTCACCCTCTATGGCTTACTATGGCGGTTCAAGCATGCAGACAATGTCACCATATATGCAGTACCTGAAGATGGCAAGTGGTCCTTCTCAAGTTCATGCATGGCAGATGGAGGAGTACTATAAAGCCAATGAGTTTCAAATGAAGAACCAGAAGTGAATTCAATTCAGGTTTAAGTTATGGATTCTAATGGTACATTTGGTAGTAGAAACTGATTAATTAGTGTGGAAAGGGAAGTACCCAATTTTACTTTATTTTATTTTATTTTTAAATTTAGTGTTTTAAATTTTAATAGCTTAGGTCTCCTTAAGTTTAATTAATGACTATTTATATGGACATATTAACCTTTTAACTAGGGTTCTAAATTCTAATTGGTAAAGTAGCATTTATATATAATTAAACTAAATTGCATACAAGTATTTTTGCTGGCACTTTGGATGTGAATTAAGAGACTGTTGACAGTCAAATTCAAGTCGATTTCCTTCACTTCATTAATACCATGTCATATATATTGATCAAATGTCTCGGTCAGGTAGTAATTTTTTTTATTGGTGGAAGAATAATTTTTTATTCATGTAAAAAAATTTCAATTGTTGGATTGAGTCAATGTTTTAATTTGACCAATTGATAGGGCTGCAATGAGCTGAAGTGAGCAAAGTTTTAAGGCGCTCATACTATTTTTTTAGTTTTGCAAATAATGAATATTTTGAGACACAGTTACGGGACTACTCTATAGAATAAATTTTAAATATATTCATACACTACCAACTATGTATATATATAAATAAGTCCAGACGCATCATCAAGAAGTATTGTCTAAATGATTTGAATCTGCCATGCTTCATGAGGACCCTTGAAAAATCATGCATGAGGAAAATTATTAGGTAGTTTTGGAGTATCGTGTGGTGTCATCTATGTGGTGCTTGAGGTAAATGAAAAATTGTAACTTCACAAAATAGACAATATGTCGCATAATATTTCAAAATACTTAATAATTATTCCAATAATTAACCATCACCTGAGAAGTTATTTAGTGGTGTTAAAGTAGCGGTCAACGTCATTCATTGCATGACACTAATCATGTTATTTTTCAAAAAACAAACATAAAACAAATTAAGTCACATTATTTTAATAATAAAAATTAAATAGTGACAACACATAATTTTTGGATGAATTGGCAGTTTTGATTGCAAATGAAGGATACATATGGGGGTGGGCGGCAAACATGGTTGTGATGCCTCTCGGGTGAGGTAACTAACTTGCAAAGCCAAGCCCATGGAGGAGGGAGCTTTTGACCACCTCATATGAGTTGTCCCCCTTGTCGGTCCTTACTTTCTTCTTTCTTTTTCTATTTTTTTCCCTTAATTTTCATTGCATATTTGTATGTTAATTATTTAATATTTCTCCAACAAATCTAATTGATATTTTAAATTAATCGGTTTTTGGTTGTATTTCTGCTTTAGTTAAACTAATTCAGTTGATGATTTATTGGAAGCGATGATTTCTTGGTAGGGACTTTCATCTTTCCCACTAGACTAGATGTTGAGCCGTGAGACAAGTTACACCTATTGGTATGGCGTCGACTGAGACAAAAGGGTAGCCTAGTGGTTGGGAGCTGCTTTAGGCACGGGGATTGGTTTCCATTTCTCTGTTTATTTGAACTCATTAGTTGTTTGTTTTTTTAATTTGTGTGCTTGGTTGATTAGTTAATTATAATAAAAGTTGGCAATGTGCATACTTTTCCAGCCATAGAAGCAAGTGAGTTGTCCAAGTTTTTTGAAACTCTATTTATTACCTTTCAAGTGACTACTGCTTCACTGCACTTTTGACACCCATGTTCTAACAGAGACCATAATAAACTAAAATGATTAACAAATGAATTCAACATATCTAAAGTAAAACCATAATGGCACGGGTAATGCCTACTACGGCTTCGTTTGGAAAGTGGATTGATTTTTTGATTTTTTTGTTTATTTTAGCCTATAACTTAAAAATCTTATTTGGGAAAGACTTTTTGGGTTTTTTGACTTTTTGTGAGAGAATGAATGTAATGATTATGAGTTGGATGTTATGTTTTGTCTTATTAGATTAAAAAGTTTATTTTATCTTTTTGTGACTAAAATAGTCTCAAACCTAACCTATCCCAACCCAACCCAACCCTCCTTCCCAAACAAGCTATATATATAGCTCATGAGCACAAGCACAAAAGCTAATCAAAATCCATTAGTGCTCACCCATCATCCCCTATATAAATAGGGTTACAAACCGAGCTATCACATTCACAATGCCAATCAATTAACATGGGCACTGCCATTTGTGTCATGCCATTTTAACTACCATATTAGTGGAAATATCATTGGGATAGTAATAAAATAATTTCAATTTTATGATAATCTTTTTGAATACAAGTCATTTTTATATGTTATTTCTGTATATGATACAAGTTTTTTTTATATTCAAGACTTGCTTCAAAAAAATTCACTATGAGAATAATATTATTTCATGACCGTCCAACTCATTTGTTATTTTATTTTTATATTACGGTTTGAATCTCTCAATATCCACCTGTATTTTTTAGACTAGTGTGGCCTATTTATTATATTATTTTTGAGGATAAAAAATATAATTTATATAGTACATAGTCTATTCTATAATGATTAAAATACCTTCATCAGAATATCTTATCCATCTCATCCTATCCTCAAATCAAACATGATCCTATTTTCAATTGTTCACAGTAGTTCACGTCGTCAAAACACAGTCTAATTAAAGATGGATTAGGCGTGCTGATCAATTAATTGACTTGTACCTATGGTTAGTGTTGTAATATGTTGGCGTCCAAAGCTCTAAAATATAATTAATATGCGAAAATGGCATATTTCCAGTTCACACTCATGCAGTCAGCGCATGTAAACTGACCATGAGTTCTACTTCGATGATCTAATATGTTCAGTTTATAAGTCTATGTATATGTATTAAACAAAATGAAATTGGATTATATTTATCTTTAAAACAAAAAAAATTGTGAATGGTTTATTTTCGAAATCATAATTACTATATATTTTTTCAAGACAAATATGATAAATATGTATTTTTATAATTGTCAGATTAATTATTTTTATTAATTAATTAATTAATTTTTATTTTACAAATAATATATACACATGAATAATGAATCAAATCATCATAACAAAACACATGGTGGCCTTTAGACCAAGGGCATCTCAAAGCCTATTTGAAGTCTGAAGTAAAATTTTTAATTAGAGTTCTATAATTTTTTTATATTGTAATTTTATTTTTTATACTATAGTACTATTAAAATTCATAACAACATTCTAACCTTCACAATTAAAATATTTTTATTAAATTGTCTTAATTAAGAGCATCTCTAACGTTTAATCAAATTCAAGTAAAAATTTGAGTAAAAGTTTGATCTGATATGATATGTTCCAATCGTTTTATTAAATTTGGCTTGTCATTTAGCCTAGAGTAAAATTTCATGAAATCTTTTCCAATTCAATCATCCACCCAGTTGTCCGGCTGATCGTCCACCCAGTCATCCACCCGATCGTCCACCAATGGTCACTTATGAAATTTGATGAAAGGTTAAATGCTCCCTTAATTTGTTAAAAGTTTTGATTTTTCCTTAATTTGATATGAGATTGATGACATAGTTGAAACCTAAAAAGTAAGTATTTTTTATCAAATTCAAATTTAATAAAATATCTGAGTGAGGATTAGAGATTATCTATATAATGAAAATCTAATGATGAGATCTTTTTGTATCCAATGAGAGATTGCTCTACTCTGTTTCTTATTTGACTAAAGTCAAGGCATATATTGGATGACGTGAAATTTTTTCGGAAAAACTATATCACAGTGTGTGTTAGAAAAAAAAAAAAAAATTGCAAAATAATGATAAATATTATAAATATTAATTATTAAAATTATAATATTTTTTTAATGAGTAATTAACTTTTCCTGCCACCATTGTGCACCAATTGTCCCAAATTTTTATTTATTTATTTACCTATAGATTTTTTAATTAGAGATTTATTAGAAAATTCTTTTTCAAGTGTTTGTATCTCAATTAGTTCATAAAATATTCTTATATTTCAATAAGTCCTATATTTAGATATTTGATCTACCAAATCCTAATTATCATATTTAAGGTATTTTATGGATATTTCTATCCTTATAAATATTTTTTGAACGGTTGGTAATTTGGTGATGTGAACATTCATATTTTGCAATGTAAATATTCACATTGACTTGTGAATGTTCATATTGACAGTGTGAACATTTACATCGACGATATGAACATTCACATCACGGAACATTCACACTATAAATGTGAATATTATTAAAGGTATTTTGGTAACAATGTCAGTAATAAGACTTATTGAAACATAAGAAAATAATATAAATTAAATAAAATATAAGTAGGTAAAAATAAATTTATTAAAAAGTGCCCCATTTTTTATACTTCAATTTGGAAAAACTATTTACCTTGAGCTAACTTCACCTTGTCTATGGGGCGTTGTTTTGTCATCCACTACATAGGCATTATCCATATGTCCTCTTTTGATTTTTGGTTGATCACCGTGTTGAATTAGTCCCACTAGTGATGGACGGCTTTCTAAAAAAAAAAAAAATCAAATTAGAACACTATAAACTAACCTAACCCCATCAAAACTAGTCAAGCCAACATTTTCTTCACACCATAATGTTGTTAAATTCTTTCAACTACATCCAAAATTTCTTATGAGACATAGCTAAGCACGACACTCCAAAAATCTCTACAAAGCAATGCCCACTTGCCTTATTGCATGAAGGCATCTCTCTCTCTCTCTCTCTCTCTCTAAGTATGTACTAAAAAAAACCATAGTATTGTGGGTACTACATTGACTACACACCCAAAAAAAAAAAAAAAAACAATGGCAACCCTCAAAGGTTACTACAACCAGTGGTGGAGGTAGAAAATTAAATTAGAGGGGGCACTTATTAATTATAATATCAAAAATTTTTACAAAAATATTTTACGCAAGTATTTATGATTGATTTCGAGAAACATAAGAAAAATAATGTTATTTGTAATTAGTGTATCATAAACAATATAAAAAAAATATATAGATATAAGTCTTAAAATAAATTATATAATGATAAAAAAAAATTTATACAAAATTTGATTAAAAATTCAATATAATGGTAATACCACATCATCATTGATATGTGATATCACCAACTAATAGTACATAGGGCTGCAAATGAACAGAGCCGTTCATGAACAAGCTCGAGCTCGGCTCGGTAAGAGCTCGTTCGAACTCGGTTCGTTAATTTTTTTTGCCGTTCGAGCTCGAGCTCGAGCTCGTTAAATTTTTAATAAACAAGCCCAAACAAATTAAAACTAAAACTCTAGCTTGGCTCGTTATCTTGTTTAATATTTATTATTTATATATTAAATAATATAAAATTATGTATGAAAAATAAGAGAAATATGCTATTTATATATTTAAAAAATATAAATGTAAATAATACTTAACTATATATAGTATATTTATATAATAGTGGTAGTAGATATTATTATTTTTGTAAAATATGGACTTTTTTTTAGTATGTTTATATATATTGTATATATAATTGTATAATCAAAGTTTTAATTGTAACTTTAGTCTCACATGCAAGTATGAATTTATAAATTTTTTGGCTCGTTAAGGTTCGTGAACAGGCTCGAGCTCGAGTCGAGCCTAAGCCAACTCGGCTCGAGCTCGGTTCGTTAAATTTTTATTCAGCTCGAGCTCGAGCTCGAGCTCGTTAAAATCTTAATAAACAAGCCCAAACACAGTAAGGCTCGGCTCGGCTCGGCTCGTTTGCAGCCCTAATAGTACATAAACACGTAGAGAGTGAACCTCACATGTCAAATATAACTAACAACCCAATAAATTTAATATCTTTACAGTGAGATTACTTATACTTGCATGTCAATAATAATGACATCACCGTTACATTAAAAAAATTTCATAGATAATATGGTTTATACTAGTCTCTTCATTTTTAATTAAAACAACCATTATTATTCTCATAATTTTAAAAATGGCATTGACATTTCACCCTAATAACATTTTTGTAATTTTTTTTATTTAAAATATTTTCTTCATTTTTGCAAATTTTTTTTTTAAAAAAAAATCCAAAATCCAGGGGGGCACGTGACCTCCTGGCCTTTACTCCTCCGCCATGACTACAATCGCTACTATTGTCTTTGTGTTTTTGTCATCTTGACTATTGCATCCTATTATGCCATGGCCTCAACCTCACCATCTCAGGTAATCAAAGGGGCTTATTGGCCTTTAGGGGCCTCGGATTTGCCTCCGTCATCCATCGATACTACGTTGTTCACTCACATCTACTATACTTTTCTTGCACCTAACAATGTCACTTTCAAGTTTGATATCTCAAATTCAACAGCCTCGATGCTCTTGGATTTTACGTCTACGCTCCATGCGAAGAAACTGCTAGCGAAAATGCTTTTTTCCATCGGTGGAGCTGGCGAAGACCTAAGTATCTTTTCCAACATGGTATCTAGTGGTCACTCAAGGAGGATTTTCATTGAGTCATCCATAGAAGTAGCAAGAAAGTTTGGTTTTGATGGTGTTGATCTTGATTGGGAATCTCCTCAAAACTCAAAAGAAATGGAAAATTTGGGCCTCTTACTCCATGAATGGTAGGCTAAAGTCCATAAAGAGTCCAAGGCAACGGGCCAGGCCCCTCTCTTGCTCACCGCATCCATGTACTTCTCAGTGGACTTCCTCCTCTTTGATGTCCAACGCTCATACCAGGTGGGTAGGCCCGACCCTAGCCATGGCCCACAAGACCATGGCTTTCCATTGCTTGATCTTGCCTTTATTATATATGTTACACAATTGTGGTTTATAAACTTCTGTGTACTTATTGGTTTTCTAAACATTGGCAAGATACTCTACATTCTTTTTTCTCTTCTTCTTCTTCTTCTTTTTTTTTTTTTTTTTTTTTCCTAGTCATAAATTTCATAGTTTTCCATCTTTTAGCAATTTTTCTGGTCAATCAACTTTTAACGATAAATAAAGGAGTTATATATATATATTGTAACGCCCTAAAAAAAAACCCATAATCATGCATTCATGATACAAAAAGAAATATCATATTACCAACATCAGAGTATTCTTACAAGAAATATTACATGTTGACAACAAAAGTAAATGCCCTACAGGCTTATAACTTTCCAAGTCAACACTTGGATTCAACAAAAATAGAGTTCTAACTCTTTACACAAAATAAGCCCTTGACTTGATATACATGTAATACACAAAATAATCACAAAAAGGAAGCCTTCAGCTTCTGCAACCTCCCAAGCAACATCCTTGGAGGCGGCATAACACCTGCACCTGAAAATGATGTCCCATATAAGGTGAGCCAACACCCAATAGAGATATGCTAAACATAATATGAGCAATAACTAAAACATTAGCACTTGATAAATGTTACCACTTATAAATCAACTTACAACATTACCCAATTCCATGATAAATATGTCCATGTTTTATTCCACTTTCCTTTACTTAACAAATTTTCAATTTATGAACATGGCTCAGAACCTAGCCGAACAATTTAATGAGACTACGACTCATATCAAAGCACTTTCTTTTTAAATGAGTTAACAACTCATATCAACAATACTTTAATTTCAAATGAGATAACAACTCATAATAAAACACTTCCATACTTCACAATAGATACACATATTTGCTGTATCAATATCATATTAAAACACTTCCATACTTCACAAATGATACACAGATTTGCTGTATCAATGTCATATTAAAACACTTTCATACTTCACAAATGATATACAGATTTGCTATATCAATGGAGTCCATCCCATATCTCCTCCCAAATAACATCCGGTTTAGGAGTCCATCCCCTATCTCCTCCCAAACCGTGGAGTACATCCCCTATATCCTCCTACACAATGCAATGTATATAAACACTTATCATATACAAGATCAATCAATACACATATTCGATGTATTATTCCAACCGTCATATTCAATGACATATTCAACGTGATTAGTTTCAGTTTTCCCTGATCAACATACAGTGTCTACAACAATCAAGACTATCTTCCACCGATAGCCCAAAGCAATTATTTCTAAATAGATAACAAATGCATCAACAGATAAATTGTCAGTATTTTCAAAAGTGAGTGATTAATCAATCCAACTCCACCATTCTTTTCATAACTTTCCAATTCCACTATTTCACAATGAAAGTCATTAAGTACACTAATGACCCAATAAAACCCAAATATGGCATTTTCCCCATTTCTCTCAATAACTTCATTTTAAGGCTCAAATACACATATATAGTTCAATGGAACGAAAAACCCTCTTTTTACATTTTAAGGTTTGAAACCCTAACTCCCAAACTTTCCCAACTACAACATTACATCAAAATGACTACAAGTTTATGTCAAAGACCATAAATATGAGTAGTTATCCCTATCTCAAATGAAGAGACCAAATGGAGGAGATGAAGGAATTCGAAATGCTCCAAAACCAAAGATTTTCGGATTGAAACGTAGCCCAAGCCAAGCTCTACACTTATTGCAAAGGAACTAAGGTAGAAGGTCACTCAAACTAGATGATTTCTTAGAGAGAGGAATTCTCAAATGAGGGTTTTGAAAAGTTAGAGAGAGAGGAAGATGAAAAAGTGATTAAAACTGACCCAGCTGCGATCTAATATACGTATGACCCGCTCGAGTGGGGAATAGGACGCTCGAGCGTCAGACACAAAAGCTTAACCCGCTCGAGCGCAAAAGGACCCGCTCAAGCGCCAAGGGACAACAACAAAACACTACCCGCTCGAGCGCAAAAAAACTCGCTCGAGCGTAGATTACACTCATCCAGTACTTTTACAGACTTCGAACACCCGCTCGAGCGTCATATACCCGCTCGAGCGCGACCCGCTCGAGCGTAAGGAAATCCGCTCGAGCTTGAAAAACACACCTGCAGTATTTTTGCAGACGTACAAAATGCTGAAAGGATGCAAACTTCGCCGAGCATAAAGGGACGCCGGCGGATCATCAAGAATCTGGGCAACAAGAATAGAGACTAAATCTCACCCAACCTGTTCGGAACGCGCCCAAGACATTTCTAAACTCAACTTCAAAGAGTTAAAGGGCGGAAATGTAATATAGACAACAACAATCATCCACGGAATCGAGTCCGGAATATAATAAACAAGGAAGGGAAAACCGGGATCGCTATATATATATTTAGGGGGATACACCTTCAAAAAGGTGCAAAGGGTATACCTTTCATAATTTTTTTACAAAATTTTATAATTTAATTACAAAATATTGTAAATTTTTCAATGCAAAAGTTATAACTTTTTTTTTTCTTTCAATGAAAAATATCATAACAAAATCCCAAAATGTCATTATAAAGTCACAAAGTGTCATAATATTATCATTCTTAATTTTAGGATGTACATAATAAATTCAATATTCATAACTTCACTACAAAATATCATAACACATTATAAACAATCATAACGTTTATCATAAAAAATCATAATTTTTTTACGATATACATCATTTTAAAAGATATACATTGTAAATTTCTCCATATATTTATGACCCTAAATTCTTCTTTTTAAATATTTTCTTCACTTCCTATTACGGTCATTAGAAATCCAATGGAAAACAAAATAGTGGAGCTTGGTCAATAATCTAATTTAAGAGTAATATTATTTTATGGCTCAAAATAGTGGTTTATTTTTTATTTATTTATTTTTTAAATTCAAGCCTCTATTTCATCCATTATGCAAGAGGGTAGTCCCACATGAACTTCGTTCGAGTCTTGGTTCTAACCAAAAGTGGCATAAGGATTCCTTTTAAAATAATAATAATAATTATTGTTAAATTTTTAATTTTTATTTTGGTATTCTAAAAATAACTCTATAATATTTTGATATCATTCTTTGTTTAATTTTGCTCTAAACCAACTAATAACAACCATAAGGGTGAAAATACGAGCTAAATTCAACCATAAGAACGAGATTGGAGAGGTCAAACCTTGTTAATAAGGTTGAGTAAAATATAATCCAATCTGTTAAATTACACAAATCTATATTGTAACGCCTCCAATAAATACAGTAAATATGATCCAAAGTACAATTAATAAATACATCAATCAGAGTGTGAAATCCCTTTCATTATATGAAGATGATAATACAAAAGAGTTTAACACAACTAAATGCCCTTCGGGCTTACACATTTCCAAGTATTGACTTGGTTACAACAAAAGGAGACTAGCTCATACAAATTTAGCCCTAGGCTATACAAAAATATAACAAAAGAAGAAGCTCTTGCTTCCCAAAGACTCCTCCAATGCTATTGCCTTGGTGGAGGCATGCCATCAGTACCTGAAAATGTTTTTCCTAAAATAGGGTGAGCCACATCCCAGTAGGAATCATCTAACACAGTATATGAAATTTAGCAAATGTCTAAGTGCTATATGTGTATATAATGCCTGTGACAGAACGTCCATAAATTCATATACTCATAAAATATCATATTCAAATCTTAATCCATTTTCTTTCAATTCATATTTCGTTCACTTATCTTTCTCAATCCATGAGTTATTTCATTATTTCTCAATAACTAAACTGAGGCTACAACTCAATGATTTTTCAAATCTTACAACAAATATACATAAACACTTCAACCTTCCATTTCACGAATATTTTGTCCGCGGGCAACCGTCAAATGGGACTTATGTAAACGTAGGCTATACAAGCATTACAATTGTCATTTTGCGGATATTTAGATCCCGCCCTGCTAGGCATTCATGTATAATTTTGAGACTTTCACCTAGAACACTCCGGCCAACTTAATTATAATGGAGTCCATCCCCTTTCTCCTCCTAAGAAATGGAGTCCATCCCATTTCTCCTCCCAAACAATCATACATATACAATGTATTTAACAATATGATCATATTCAATGATAATCAACTATGGGATAGTTTCAATTCACCTAATCCACATGCAATTTCTACAACAATCAAAGCTATCCTCCACCAATAGCCCAATATAGATATTTCTAAGAAGATATACAATCTCAAGACAGATAATTTATCCAAATTTTTCTAAAGATGAGACACATCATCTATCCAATTTCACCATCCATTTCAATACTTGACCAATTTCATGTTTACAACATTAATTTCAACTATTTATACAAAATAGATATAATAGTCATCTTAGCAAATCCCCCTTTTGAAAATATTAACCTAAGTACCAAAATCACCCATTTGACAAAACAAGACTCCATTTTCAAAATCCAAGTTCGTCTATTTCGTTCTCACCAAAACCCCTCTTTTACATTTCACCCAAACTCTAGGTTTGGCTCAAAATACTCCCAAACCTCACCATCGTTACACAATCCACAAATAACTAAGCTAAACATCATAACAAAGTGTAGAAAACCCCTACCTCAAAGAGAGAAGATGAGCCAAGTAAGGATGAAGCTTCAAAAATGACAAAATCCAACTTTAATCGGGTCAAAATGTAGATCTTGAGATGCTCCAAATTTTTATCAAAGGAAATAGGGTGAAGAGATCAATAGATTTAGGTCAAAATGTAGAGAGAATGTGAGTTTTAGAGAGAGAGGCTATCAACTTTAGGGTTTTAGATGAAAAGATAGGAAAAAGTGATGTAAAAAGTCGCTTTTATGATCTGATAGACGTGCAGTCCACTCGAGCAGAGAGTTTCACGCTCGAGCATCAGACACAAAGATTTACTCCGCTTGAGCACAAGAAGAGGCCAGCTCAAGCGTAGAATACATACCTCCAGAACTTTTACAAACAACAAACCAACCGCTTGAGCTCAAGAAGGGACGCTCGAGTGCCAATCCGCTCGAGCGTGAAAGACACCCCTCTAGTACTTTTGCAGACGTACAACGTACTGAAGGTTTGCAACTCCTGCTCGAGCACGGGAAAGGCCGCTTGAGCGGAGGACCAAAATTCTAGACAACAAGATTTGGGAAAAACAAGCAACCAACCTGTTCCAAACGCAACCACAATAACTCAAAGGCCAAATTCAAGAGATACAAGGGAAGAAAGAGGCAAACAACATTATGAAAGCATTAAACCCCACGTCTAGAATACCACAAGAGTCGGGTCAAAATCGGGATCGCTATATATATCAATCCGCCCGCTAACTGTGGATTAGTTTGTTCTGCAGTTTGAAATTTATAATCCACCTTTAAAACTGTTCTGCTCCATTATGCATATATGAAAAATATTATACAAATTAATATCATATATTATATGTAAATGTATGACAATTGTTTAAAATTATTTCTCAATCAATTAATAAATTGAAACTGCTCAAACCGCGATTGATTATTAACCAATCTGTCATTTATAATTTTACAGAAAATCACACCGCACACACGCCCGTAGTTGTTAATATAGGTCTTGCGTGTACATTAATTTTGGTTCAAATATTAATGTACAAAAAATGGCAAGTTTTTAAAAGATTCATATCTATGTAATTATTGGCAAGTCAAGTGTATTTTTGATTTAGTTTCCAATGTTAATATGTATTTAATATATATACATAGATATTTTTTGATTATTAGGCAAGTTAATCTTCTGCACTACAGAGGTCGTGAAAGAGAGAACCCCCTATATCTATTCTTTTGTGTTCTGGGTTTGAGAAGCTATGGAGAGAGAGAGAGAGAGAGAGAGAGAGAGAGAGAGAGAGAGAGAGAGAGAGGCCATTAAAGCTAAGTTACGTCTTTTCCATTATTTAACTTCTCTCTCTTCTTCTTCTTTTTTTAAAATTATATTTCTTTGTAAAGGAACCTCCTGATGGCTTTCCATTGCTTGATCTTGCCTTTATTATTTATGTTACACAATTGTGGTTTATAAACTTCTATCTGCCACCATGAGTGTGTACTTATTGGTTTTCTAAACATTGGCAAGATACTCTACATTCTGATTTTTTTTTTTTTATATATTTTATTTCGTAGTCATAAATTTCATAGCTTTCCATCTTTTAGTAGTTTTTTTGGTCAATCAACTTTTAACAATAGATAAAGGAGTTATATATATATATATATATTTAGGGAGATACACCTTCAAAAAGGTGCACATGGTATACCTTTCATAATTTTTTTACAAATTTTTATAATTTAAATACAAAATAACACACATTATAAACAATCATAACATTTATCATAAAAAATCATAATTTTTTTACGGTATGCATCATTTTAAAAAATACACATTATAAATTTCTCCATATATTTATGACCCTAAATTCTTCTTTTTTAATATTTTCTTCTCTTCCTATTACGGTCATCAAAAATCCAATGGAAAACAAAATAGTGGAGCTGTGCTCAATAATCTAAATTTAAGTGTAATAGTATTTTATGGCTCAAAATAGTGGTTTATTTTTTATTTATTTATTTTTTAAATTCAAGCCTCTATTTCATTCATTATGCGAAAGGTAGTCCCACGCGAACTTCGTTCGAGTCTTGGTTCTAACCAATAGTGGGATAAGGGGATTCCTTCTTAAAATAATAATAATTATTATAGTTAATTTTTTAATTTTTATTTTGTTATTCTAAAAAATAACTCTATAATATTTTGATATCATGTTTAGTTTTTAATTTTTATTTTGGTATTCTAAAAAATAACTCTATAATATTTTGATATCATGTTTAGTATGGCATTGAATCACATTAATTCATGAAAAGTTATTGGGTAGTTCAAGAGCAAATCTACTTAGTCCTTCAACAACTTTTATAATTGGTGGATATTTTGATGAATTGACAGTAATATTTTATCACAACTAGGCTTGGCCCTGGCCCAATGCAAGCAAGGCCACCGCTTTGGGCCCCCAAAATTTAACCAAATCTAAGAGCCCCAAAATACTTTTAATCAATCTAATATTAGTAGCTCTAAATTAAGGCCTAGCCCAAGTTTCTTAACTTCACGACACAGTCCAGACAAAAGGCCCCAAAAAAAATGCGGGGTTCCAAATTGAATTACAAAAATATATTCGGTAAAGTATTTAAATAAAAAAACTTTATCAATTAAACCTAGTGCTTTCTATTCCTTCCCATCTGTAAGCGTTGGAAGCAAACTGTGCGGAGACCAAACAAACGGCCAGTCCAAATTCTAGGCCACTAGATAATCGATGCGGTGCTCTTTTAAATTCATTACTCTTATTTGATTTGAGAACTTTGCTTTTCAATTTATTTATTTTTTCTTTTCTTTTTTTTTTAAAAAATTATTGATTGCATTGCTTTTAATTTTGATTTGTGCCTTAAATCTAATTTCAATGCCTATTTTTTAATCTAATTTTTTGTTGATTAAATTTTGTCATGCTTTTGTTTTGCTTGAATCAAATATTTTCTTGATTGTAATCTATCTCGGTTGAATTTCTCTTCAATTTGGATTAATTTTATAATCATGGTTGTTTGTATATGAAAGGAAAAAATAGAAAAACTAATTCAATTTAAATAAAATTAAGTAATTTCATTTTGCCCCACAGTTATGTACTTATTTTTTATTTTTTTGTAGTTTTATATAAAAGACCCCCATTTTAATGTTAGCATTAGGCCCTGAAAAACTTCGAATTAGGCCCTAGGTCTTCCCTAATTCCTGTAGCCTTCTCTGTCAATGATCTCATCTTCAATATTCAACAAGTTCAATTTTGTATTAGAAATGGTGGCTAAATAGCACTCTGTTTTGGTGAGTTGTTGATGGTCTTTAGTGTAACGCCCCGAAAAAAAATGAATCAACATGAACTCCCCCAAATTTATAAACATTCACTACACAATGATAATAATCTGTCCATCTTCACCTATATAATAAATAGGTTTAATACAAAAGTTCCACATGCGATATACATTCACAACATAAAAGAATACATGAATCTATAGCATGTGAAGTATCAATTCTCAAAAATAATAACATGCCCTTAAGGGCTTACATCTTCCAAGGCAATAGCCTGGTTACACAAAATGGTCTCTCGGACCCAACCACATTAGCCCTTGGCTTACAAAAAGATCACAACAAAATAAGAGCTAAGTACTCTTTACAATTATCCACGCCCTTAACTTGGCGGTGTAGACGTCCCCGAACGACCCGGGAGGGAATCCTGTTTTGTTCATTGGGCTCACTACAGTTCGGACTCAAATGTCACGGTTTTGAATCTAATCCCGCAAAGTGCAATGCGAGACCGATAAATCACCAAAGAGTCCAAATCCGGCAAATCGTTTTGAAAAATAGATTTTTAGAAAGAAGTGCCAAACATGGACTGCTCTGCCAGATACAGAGTCGCCACCTAAATATTTTTTTTTTAGGGGAATTTAGGAAACCCTGACTCGTGCCTACGGCCACGTATCCGCCATCACCAAAGTTGCCTTGGTTCGGGAACTTGGGTACGATTGGGGAAGGTCATTTCATGAGCACTCCCGCTCGCCCGATCAAAGATCGGCCACTACTAAACATGATATTGAGTTTTTGAAAACACATGTGCTCTTATTCCGGTTTATTAGCCTAGAATTACTACGTGATGCGTACAGCATACAAGTATAGACTGGATCACCTAAGTTGGAACAAAACATCTCATGTTTGTTTTTGAAAGCGGTTTGCTACTCGCAAGTAGACTAAAATGCGAATTTTGCCACCCTCAAGTCGGTTAGAAAATATGGTGATTTGCCACTCTCAAGTGGGCTTGAAACTCGCAATCAATGAATTGTTCCAATTCAAATAATCCAACCTTCACCCATAGGCATTCAGGCAGTTATATCACATAAGCAAATAGCCTCATGGTAAGCATGCTATCATAGCAGTCACTCACACACATGCAAGGATGCTAAAGCATAAACACTTACCGAGTACTCCGAGCCAAAGAAAGAAGCTAATTAGAAAACATGCATGAATCCTAACTATGCTGAGATGCCTAATGCAACACATGCAAGAATGCAACTAAGATAGGCTCGGCTATTCTAAGGTGGCATATGAAATGCAACAATCGGTACATGTATTCAACTTGGAATTGAAATACAATGCAGTTAGCATGATCTTGTAGAGCAGTCCGTGCAAAACAGATGAATGGATGCAAACATGCGAACATATAGATGCTAATTAAAACATGCCCTAAAACTAACCATCATAAGCTAGTAAATAAAAGGGAGAAAGACGTGGGGTTGGAAGACATACAACACACACACGCACACTTATTACAACATTGCCCTCTCGCAGAGGGTTCGAATAAATATTATACAACCAAAATGAATAACTAATTATTACACAACACTAGCTAATTAACAAATTAACTAAGAAAGTGAGTAAACTAGCATGCAATGCCACATGAAGTAGACTGCCTCAGCTCTGTTCGGAATGATGAAAGATGCATGCATGCTCGAGTCGCCTTGTCGGGAAATCCATCGCGATGCCCCGATTTGCCTCTATTTACAATTAACCCCGTAACACTGTACAAAGCTCCAGAAGGCCCTAAGGCATGGCTCAAAATAAGATGAAATGAAGCATGCAAGGGGGTAGATGACTCCCAACAGAAAATGGTCTCAAACAAACATGTTAAGGACCTCAAAATAAAACGTTTTTCAGTTTACACCAAAGCTCAAAAATGCTTGCAAGTATGGCTAAAAGAGGAAGCAAAATAAAGCTTAAAAGAGGGAATAGTGTGTTACCCTTGAAGCTCAACAACTTCAGCAGCTTATGGACCAAAGATGTAGCTCCTCAATCTCTAAAAAAGGCCTCCAAGAAGCTTAGGTTGGTGTTGGAGGTGTGTGACTTCAAAGTGGTGTGCAAAGGGGCCAAGAACACTACACTTTTGAGGTCAAAATATAGAGACAAAGAGAGATATGTATTGTATGCCTAAGACCAATTTCTGAACCTTTTGCAAGGAAGAGGAGAGCCTCTCTTATAGAGATACAAGGCCAAAGCTTCTCAAAGAAGCTACAAACCAAGGCCAAAGATCCTCCATACACGTGTATGGAAGATGTAGTATGTGGCTTCCAGCTGGCACAGCTGGCAACAACTCAGCAAGAAAAAACAGGAGGGAGTAGGCCGACTAGTTCAGGTGGTTGGCCGACTAGTTCAAGTGGTCACTTGCCCTGGTCGGCCGACCAGGTCAAAAGGGTCAGGTGGTTGGCCAGCTACTTTTTGTGGTCGGTCGAAAAGAAAGGTGGTCGGAGGGTGGTCTCCAAGGCCAAAAAGTGGTCGACTAGTGTCCAAAATGAAGCCCCAGAAGTGAGCTTTCCAATGGTCGCAACCTTGCATCAAAATTCCAATTGTACAAAAAGTTATGCATGTTTTGGTGAAGCCGCGCAGATTCGGTCCAACCGGATTGATGCCCTACTTCAACCAACCATATCTCCCTCGTCCAGACTTGGCTTTAGGAGATTCTTGAGTGTAAAATGAAGCCCTAGAAGTAAGATTTCCAATGGTGGTGGCCTCATAGCTAAAATCCAAGTGTATAGACAGACAGACATGATTTAGCGAGGACCGCTCGGCTCTCTCTCTTAGCGATTCAAACCCACCTTCTTCTTCAACTTGGTTTCTTCCCTCTTCTCCAATTTTCCTCAACTCTAAACCCCTAAACAAGGTGTTTTGAAAGATTTTTCAAAGATTTCAACTCTCTTTCATTCATTTCCACTTCGTCCTTGCTCGGTTTACCGAAAAGCACAACACTTAACGAAATTCGAGTGTCGGAACATCGTAGGAACTTTATTTTCAAAACATTTTGAAAGAGAGGGTTTCAAGGTCTAAAATCTTTCGATCAAGATTGTTTTGGTCCAAAAGGGGTATGAAGTTGAGATTTGACTCTCTCCTTGCCGAAGAAACTGAACCTTTGCCTTGCACACCTTCATCACCGAGTAAACCATCAGTAGCGCCCAAGTCTTAAGGGTGGTCAAAAATAGGGTGTCTATAGTTGCCCCTCTTTGACAGAACTCAAAAGTCAAGAAGTGACGGGAGTGAATGTCAAAGCCCAGAGACGACCTATTTTTGACAAGGCCAAAGACTTGGACAAACAAACAAAATACAGATAAATAAATGGTTGTGCTCGAAGGCTGCCTACGTTTCCCTTTGCAAGGAATCAAATCAGCGTAGTGTGGAGGAATGATGCAAAATGATATGCAGGAAGATTTTGATAATTGGACTTATATGCTACGCGAAGCCGATTTGAAAATTGAGGATTTATGTAAAGCACTGTAATGTAGTGGCTAAAATGCAATGTAATAGCGAAGAGGTGAAGGTACCTTACAGAGGCAATTGGCAATGACTTACCTTGGCAATGTCCTACCTCATGCTGATATGAGAATCTTCCTCTTCTTCTCGGTTGACCGCAGGTACTACTTTTCTCCCTGACTATGGTCGCAGCTTTCCCTATTCTCCAACAGGGTGACAGACTAGGTTGGTTCAGTATCCAGAATTGAGGCGCATACACATGCTATCTCAATCTATGGGGCTGCCATATAGATTTTAAGCCGAGGATATACCCCTGGGTATTTAAACCAGACTTTAGTCTCGAAAATCCCGAACCTTTTCGTTCTAGGCATAAGCCATTCGAACTCTAGTTTCCACCGTCTTAGTTGATCTCCTAGGAACTCATCGCTAACACAGGCAGGTGGCTATACCAGACCACCAGAAGTCGTTCGGGCACGACAAACACCAAAGAAATTGCACCTTTAGAGGATTTAAGGTCTCCTAGACCGGAGAGTGCACAAGACAGTGCGAATAAAGGTACAGGATTTAAGGTCTCCCAAACCAAGTGAGTTCACAAGACGGTGCAAGCTAAAAGTGCACAAAACAGTGCGAGTAGGGTAAATGCACAAAACAGTGTGATACAGGTGCACAAGATAGTGCGAGCTAAAGGTGCAGGATTTAAGGTCTCCCATACCAGGTGAGTGCACAAGACAGTGCGAGCTAAAGGTGCACAAAACAGTGCGAGTAGGGTGAATGCACAAAATAGTGTGATACAGGTGCACAAGACAGTGCAAGCTAAAGGTGCACAAAACAGTGCAAGCTAGGTGAATGCACAAAATAGTGTGATTGAGGTAAGGTGCGCAAGATAGCGCAATGCAATGCACTAACAAGTGTAGGTGAGGTGCGCAAGATAGCGCGATACAATGCACTAACAAGTGCAGGTGTGGTGCGCAAGGTAGCGCGAGTATAAACTGCACAAAACAGTATGATAACTGCACAAAACAGTGCGATGCGTAAGAAAGCGCGAATGATAAACTGCACAAAATAGTGCGAGGCGCAAGAAAGCACGAGTGATAAACTGCACAAAACAGTGCGATGCGCAAGAAAGCGCGAGTGATAAACAAAGTGTAAGTGCACAAGATAGTCGAGTGATACAAAAATATAATGTGCACAAGGCAGTAGCGATGCAATGCATGTTCTATGCAAATGAGGTGCATTTTCTATGCAAAAGATACGAGCATTTTCTATGCAAGTATGGAAGAGTGCATTTTCTATGCAAATATGGGGGCATTTTCCATGTATGAAACAGGTGCATATTCTATGCAACATTGAAAGCAAGCATATTCTATGCGGAATCGAAAGCAAGCATATTCTATGCATGAATCATAACGATCGTGTACGCAGCAAAAGTGTATATGAAAGTGCACATTCTATGCAATAGAGGGGCATCAAACATGTACTCTGGTGCCTCCGATTTACCTCTCAGAGGACTTTGCAATACGCTCAGCTCGAAAAGGGGACACCCTGTTTATGTTGGCAAGAGATAACATCTGCATGTGAAAACCACATGTACTACTTGGACTGTCATTCTAACTTGAAGCAGGCTTACACTTGAGGTAGAGGCGCACTCATACTTCGGTAGCATTAACAAGGCATGAGGAGGTGCATATGGAATGCAATCTCGGAATTTTCTGAAGGTGAAACACACTCAAATGCTCAAAATTTTTCCCATTTTCTTTTGCTTTGTAGTCTGGAACCTATATAGCTTCAGATAGGTCATGGTTTTTACTGTTCTCATATGACCTGGGTTGAACCCTGCGGTTTTATGAAAGAACAAATTCTGTTTCGCACAAATGTGGAGAATGGCACGGTACTCTGAACACAAAACAATTTTTTGAAAGTGAGATGAGAAAAGGGTTCTCAATCAGGTATTGAGCCTACAACTGACCACAGCCAAAACGACTCAACAACGGGAAACAGAAGGTAGAACAACCTAAACATAACTCAACAAAGGAAAAACAAGGTAAAACAACCAAAACACAACTCAACAACGGAAAAACAAGGTAAAACAACCTAAACACATCTATTGATACTCAAACGACTCAAAACAATAATCGAAACAAACAAAACACACAAACACAACACTCAGTTGTGTTATAAAGGTAAGAGACCTCTCGGTGCACGAGGAGCCAACTTCTCCGGGTATTGTTTCCCACCCTTTCTCATTTGTGATTCTCTCATCACTCTGGCACTCAATCTCTATTTTTCTGAAAAAGCCCTTTTCTCACTTTTTCTCTCATCGCACATCTCTCTATTCTTCAACCTCTCATTTTTCATCCCTCCCCAGGGTGGTTGATGGATAAACAGGAAGTTGCGGGCTCCTGCCCCTAGCATTCTGCTAGATTCTCTTCTTCTGCTCACAACAGTGACCTTTCCCGTAGAGGGGTTGCGCTACAACTGGGTGTGTAGCAAATCTGCAGCTGATATCGACTGACGATGTTCTGCTGAGGAGTTTGGACATGATCAAATGTGTCCAGATGAGGGAGTGGAATATCTTAAACCATTCCAGTTCATGCTTCGCACTTGGCTTGATACCTCGTCGCTTGGAGGATGTTGAGAGCTTTCAGCCCTTTGTTGTTAGCTTCAGTTATGCCCTTTTCTGGCAGGTAGAGTGCCTTTTCTGGCAAGTAGAGTGCCCTTTTCTGGCAAGTATGTTGACAACGGGGAAAAGACAGAACACCTGACTCAACTGTGCCTCTAGTTCATTATTTTGACCATTTTTTTTTGTTTTTGCTTTCTACTAAAACAAAGTTGACCAATATGAGGGTTAGATTAGCACACTTGTTTGATTTTCTAATTTGAAATCATGCAAGTTAGGTTATGAGCACAGAAAATTTTTCTTTTTGGGTCCAAGAAATGGTCTAGTTTTGGAAAAGTGGAATAATTTTTGAGAGAATTAATCAACCTTAGTAAAAATTCTCAAAACTATTTTTGCAAACGGCCACTGCTCAACGAGCACGGAACTTACTCTCGAGATGCACAACCTCAGATCTGAAGGAGAATTGCCCCTTGTCGAAGCAGTCTTGCATGGCAACGAAAGTTGCCTTGTTTGAATGGCACCATGTACTGTATGGCAACGGAAAGTTGCCCTTGTTTGAATAGCACTGCAAAGACACTATAACCGGTTTTCAAGGTGACGATCACAACCGAGCTCTCGGATACAGAGAGGACAAAGATGACCAGAACCATCACATGAACACAGTCGAATGTGAAGTGTTTTACGGCTGGACTTCAGAATGAAGTTGCCTCACGTCTCAAAAATGGGAATCAAGCCTTACGTAGTTCGAGGGTAAGGTACACTCGGGTATTAACTTTTCCTTTTGCGCTTGACTTTTGCCAAGGCCACCCTTCCGGGTTTTCAACCTTGCGAGCTTTGTTTTTCTTTTCTTTTCTTTTCGATTCTTTTCATTTCTTTTTTCTTTTTCATCTTTTCTTTTCATTTTCTTCATTTTTCTTCTTTTCTTTTTTTCATTCTTTGCATTTTTTTTTTGTTCTTTTTGTTCTTTTTCTTGCTCTAACTTTTGCCTGGGTCGCCCATTTGGGTTTTCGGCCCAGCGAGCCTCTCAAGGGTAAAAGTTTAGCTTTGTCCATGTTGAATGGTTTAAGATCTCGGAGCCATCTGAATCCAAAAGAATGGCTGCTGTTCGCTGATGATGTAGAAGTCCATCCAATGGAGGGTGAATTTGCCCCTAGTGTTGTGGATAGGAACTTAGTTGTCCTTCAGCAATACTTTCTTCTTTTCCCCCTCTGGGATTTGGCATTCTTGCCAGTCTTCCCTGGTTTGCAGAAAAGACTCATCTTTGACTCTTCGAGCGCATCTGACATTTTTTGCCCCTAGTCCGAGGGGTGCTTCTCATCCAGCTTTGCAAGCTTTCTTTTGACGACGTCCGACCTTCTTGATCTGACTTTCTTGCCCCTAGTTCAAGGGCTACTTCTGATCTGGCCAAACAGGCCTCACGTTGTGGTTGACCGTTGAACATTCTGAATCCCAGTTCAAGGTTTGAAAGTGATGGGTCGAGTCTCGAGGCTAAGAGCGATCCTAGGCTGCACAATCTGAAGAGCGATTCCACATAGGTCTTTGCAAGACCGTGCAAAACATTTTTTGAAATCTTTTAAGAAAGCGACAAATCGCTCGCGTTGAAGACAGTGCGGAACCAATCTGGATCAAGCCAGGATCCTTCCCAGTACTCACACTAACAAGCATGATCTCATTCATTAAGGGCTTAGCATGCCTCTCTTTCTCTCACTTGATCAAATTTTTGCAAATCCCGAAGAATTCCTTCCTCTTTGTTTTCAACACATTGTTCGAAAAGTTTTGAAAAACTTAGGTCAATACAATGACTTAAAGGCACAAAAGAGCAGGTGAAATGCACTGCCATTTCATTCAAACTTCTGGCACAACTGGCGCAAGGTAGAAGCAAACACAAGAGTGTGAAAATCACTGCTGTTTCATTCAGATCTATTGGCATAACTGGCTCCAAGGCAGACTCAAAAAGAAAGCAAAAGACAAACACAAAACAAGATGGTGATGTCGAGTAACACCGGAATCACCCGACTCTAATAACAAAAGACCCGATCGACTTAGTACAAAAAGACTGACTATATACAAAACAACAAAACTGACCCAATACCCAAGTCAGAAAATACAAAAACTAGTATTTGCATATTGCTCAAAAGCGGTCGTGCCATTCCCACGTCGAGTAAATCGGCGCCACCATAGCGGGTTCATCCCCGATCACATGGTCACATTATCCCCCAAGTTCACCGATCCGGTCTTAGATAGACTTTGCCGAGCATGGCGGCAATGACCCGTTGTCAATCAAATCTTGCGCCGTGGCGAGACGAAAGCAATTGTCGGTGCCATGACCGGTTTGTTGATGGAAGGCATAATCTTTGGCGACATCATGCGTGGCGGAAGAGGATTCGAGGCCGAGGCTCAAGGGTTTGAGATGATTGGGGTCCAGGTGCATCCATCATGCATAAGTCCATGCTGACTGGAATGAACACTTCTGGTTTGGGTAAATGGGTTGGAGTGATGTATACGCTGGGGTCATAAGGGACGGCTAGTGTGTGGATTAGGTTGAGATGTGGATGAGGTACTTGGTCATTGGGGTCCGAAGGTGGAGCTATCGTCCGGTTGTCGATGAGATTTTGGACCTCATGACGAAGGCGGTAACAACGGTCGATGTAATAACCCGACCCTCGTACATGTTTTCTGCTATATTTTCAATCCCTCATTCTGCGCATTTAAGTGCTTATTGCGGAATTTTATGTTAAAGTAAGTAAGTGAACTTTATGATTATAGATTTCTATCTGTGTAGTAGGAACGCATATATGTCGCAATTCTAATGTTGACTCAAAATTGAAGGCCGTATAAGCTTAATTATTTGAAATTAATTTTATATTTGAGATCAGTATAATTTTTAAGTCATAATAAGTAATTTTGTGAAAATTTGATTTGGGCTGATTAAATTGATTAAATTTCGGCTTATTCAACTTTTATTTATATTATGTATATATTTAAATGTGCCTTTGACTATTGGTCTTGGAGTTACATACAAAAAATATCCTGAGAGAGAGAAAGAGAAGAGTTGGAGAGGAAGAACTAAGGAGGAAGAAGTGTTAAGGGAGAATTGAGAGAATTTGTAAGAATGTAAGCCAAGGTTATACCTCGGGAGAGCCAAACGCTCCAATATAGCACTGTGAGTAGTAGCATGGTAGTCGTACGTTCAATTGTCGTAAATGATTCTTACTGTTGACATTATGTTCCTTGCAAGTAATTATGTTAACAATATAATTATTGGAAAGTTTAGAGGCATTATTGCGTAGTATATTCTATTTACTATTAGCAAAGAATACTATCCTTCTGTTCTTTGCAAGATAGCTATAATGAGTCAAGACGAACAAAGGAAACGTATAAGCACTATGGAACCATAGTATTCATGTATTTCTGAAATTATTCAAGTTGTAAAATGGGCTTACCCCTCGTTAATAATTATCGGGAATGTCCTATTAAACTAAGTCGACTATGTTAATATATATGAACGATTAAACAAAAGTGTATGCTACTGATTGATAGATCAAATGAACTACGCCATTTTTCAACAAATAAAGAGAATATATGTTCATTCTTGAAGGACGGATTCTGGGTAAATATGAGGGTAGACAGTTTTGTTATTCATAGGCCACAGGCCAATCAGTTATAGGTTATCACATGTGGACACCTTCAAAGCATCAGAATAATTGGAAAGCTATGTGTATCCACTTGAATTTGAAGTTATTTTGTTATATTACATATGAATTGGAAGTTATCCAGAATCTATGACATAAGTGCCAAGTTTAACGTTATTGTGTGACCCTCATGAGAATGTGAATGATTCTATCTTTGTTAAGCGTACGATGATAACACGATATGACAAGAAATGCCTTATTTTCTGAGGTAGTACGTTTTGAATTACCAAATGATTGTCCATCTATATAAAGGTATTTAAGGCATCTTTAGCACAAGGCCCTTACCCAGGGGTAATAATACCGTGATTCAAGTACGTTACAAGTTCAAGTAAGTCATAAGTTCAGGTATGATACAAATTTATGTACCTTACAAGCTCATGTATGTTACAAGTTCAGATATGTTACAAGTATGACTCTTGATTTCTGTTTATGATTCAAGCATAAAGAATAGGTATGATTTATTTCCGTTTATAGTATGACATGATATGTGCGGTTTGGTCTGGAAGACCTATTAATTACTGTATGGAACAAAGTGCTACTTGGAACTAAGTGCTACATTGTGAGCCACCTCTAGAGTCCATGTGAGACACCTCTTGAATCCATACATACATAATTAGGCTTAACGCCAATATGGGCCTATGGCCATTCTGTATGATCTATTAGGCCTAAGGCCATTTTGTATTTCTGGTATGGAACAAAGTGCTGTACGGAACTAAGTGCTGTAATGCGAGTTACCTCTAGAATTCGTATGAGCCACCCCTTGAGTCCATACATATGTGAAAGTTATGAGGCTGAAAGCCATTCTGTGAAAGTTATGAGGCCTATGGCCATTTCGTATAAGTTATTATGATGTGAAACAAAGTGCTACAGAACTAAGTCTTTGCGATCGAGTTACCTCTAGAATCCGTGTGAGACACCTCTTGGGTTCATACATGTATGTTCTAGGGCTTTATGCCAACTTTTCAAGGGCTCAATGCCAACATGTTTAAGGGCTTCATGCCATATGTCCAAGGGCCATATGCCAACATGTTTACAAGCTTAACGCTAATATGGTCAAGGGATAGCACCACTCCATTCAAGGGCCTAAAGCCGTTATGTTACAAGATTGGGCCTAAGGCCATTATGAAATGCAAACAGAAACAAATTAATTACATGATCTTCACATTTACTTATTCATTGCTACGTATTATGTTTAAATTATGCATTCCAGTACTGTTATTATTCACTAAGCTTCACTCATTCTATATTATGTCTATTCTGTAGGTAATCACTTTGGGAGTCCGTCTTAACCCTTGAAGCTCACCTTTCAGTTGTCAACCTCCGTATACCCAGGCTCCCAGACCAAGTCTATGCATTTAAGTCAAGTTTGTTTAGATTTTAACTTGCACTTTAATTATTTACCTAAGGTTAAAGTGTATGTATGTGACCCCCTTTCTATATTAGTGTTTGTTTATGCGGTCATGTATGCGTTTGGGTTTGTCTAAAAATAAATGACTCTCACGAATGTGATCCTGGCATGTTAGGTTTAGCTCAATGGATGCTCTTCTGTGTTATTTTATTATTTGAAATGCTTCCGTTCAGGCCCCATATGATATGTATATCAGGTTAAGTGTTTGTTTCTGTATGGGTCATGCCCGAACTTTTAGGGGCGAGTTTGGGGCGTGATGGGCCATGATCACATGAGGCGATGGTACATACAAGATTTTGAGGGGTTATATCTGGTGGGAGGGTCGTAGAGAGGTTAGGATCGAGGGTTTGAGATACCCTATTTCCATCAAGACTTTTAGTGCTAGTCGCTCATATAGAGGGGTAAAAGTTACGCCTGAGCTCGAAATTGGATCGTGGTTTGTAGGCTTGGATTGGCAAAAGGGTCGGCTATGGTGACTGTATTGATTTCGGTGGGTTTGGGAATAATGCTACTACTAGCATTGGTACTCCCTGAAATCGCCCTTCTTGTCGGTTCACTTGTTCTGGGAATGATCCCATTGTTGAACGCATTCTCGACCTGAACCCCCAGTTCATGTAAACTTTTGAAAGTGGATAGTGGAGCGACTATCAACTTTTGCAACATATCATGCTCGAGGTTTCGCACCATCATCTGCACTTGATCTCTCTCGGAAGGCCGATCTGTCATCTGTGTTGCCTTTGCTCTCCATCTTGCAACAAATTCTACGAAAGGCTCTGTTGGGTTCTGGCGGGTTGTTTCAAGCTCTTGTATGGTCATTTTAACTTGGGTATTCTAAGAATATTGATCAACAAAGGCCTCAGCCAACTCTTCCCAATTTTGCTTCACTGGATTCTCCAGCTTGGCATACCAAGTGGCTGCTACACCTGACAAGGTTCTTCCATACAGAGAGAGTTTTTGTGGCTTAGTCAGACCCATCGGCTTCAAGACATCCAAGAAAAGCCGGATATGTACCATAGGATCTCCAGACCCGTCGAAACGGTCAATATGTGGCATTTGAATTGCAGTTCGAGCCGTACGGCAGCCTCGGTGTATCCATCCTCAATGTCGGGAATGGAGTTAAGGCCCTGTGCCTTTTTGAATTGCTTCTCAAGATTCGCAATTTTCACTGCAGTCGGATTGAACTCATTAACATGAAAGGGTTGAAGCCTTTCAGTAGGCTGCACCAGGGGTGTGGAAACTCGAGCTTGAGCCAACCCTTCTTGGGGATCCGGATCATGCAAATCTTCAGCTGGCGGAAATGGATCAAAGTTCGGCTGGGTCCCGAGGCTGGATGTGTGGTAGATGCCCTAGATAGGCGTTATGTTTCAGCATTGGTCTCATCCTGCATGGCAGTTCCTTGATTTAACGCTGATATCACGGCCAAAAATTCTTCCGAACCCTGTGCCATCACGGGTCTGCTGATGATGTGACTGGTGACTGTCGGATTAGATGAACTAATGAACCCTATCTGGCCCTTCTTTGCCTTACCACTGGCGAAGGAAAACTGGTTGCCCTTCTTGAATCAATTCCACCGATAAAGTCTATCAACACAAGTCCAATGCAATGGGATATTGGAGCCTTCAAGCTATGGTTCCACGACTACCTTGCAAAAGAAAATAGACAAGATCTCGGCTTGATTTCACCGAGCAGTATAAGCATAGTGAACGATCGCGGTTTCTCATCAATTCTGCCCAAAACTCGCCAAGAACTGATACCCTCAGGTAAAACTAATTCCCCAAAATACTGATGCCCTCAGGCCTGATGCCTAGACTTGCAAACTGATACATGCATTCCTGTAGAGGCACACTCTAAAAGCGCATATCAAGCAAGTGAGAGCCAAAAACACCCCTATGGAGGGGTAGGGTTTCCCTGTCCTATTTTGTCAGGAGCTAGGGTTTCACTACGCGCGTAGCGGTTTCAAACAACCTATAATCGGGTAAGCAACTTGTCTTAGCTTGGAATAGTCGCTACGGATTCCGAATATGCACTAGGTCGAATGGTCAAAAGGGTGCCCCGGTAATAACTGGGGTTTGTGTTCCCATCGTGGCAGAGCCCATAACCGGTTAGCTTTATGGCACGCTTCTCAAAGCGAGCCTTTGACAAATTGTTCAGGAAAAGCAGACGGCAAACACTCTGACTTAGGCGCACCAATGCAAATGCAATGTAAAGAAACACATAAGTGTAATCAAAACAAGATATCATGAGTTCGAGTCAAGTTCTCTAACTCCCCAGCAGAGTTGCCACAAACTGTAGACGTCCCCGAACGTCCCGGGAGGTGTAGACGCGCCCTCGTGGGCCCCGCTCTACAGTTCGGACTCCCTTTTTATGTTGCGGTTCTTAATCTGAACCAAAGAGTCCAACTCTGGCAAATCGTTTTGAAGAAAAACTGATTTTTGAAAAGAAGTGCCAAACATGGACTGCTTTGCCAGATTACAGAGTCGCCACCTAAATATTTTATTTTGGGAAATTTAGGAAACCCTGACTCGGTGCCGAAGGCCACGTGTCCGTCATCACCAAAGTTGTCTTGGCTCGGGAGCTTGGGTACGATCGGGGAAGGTCAGCTATGAGCACCCCCTTTCGCCCGGTCCGAAGACCGGCCTCTACTAACCGTGATATCCGTTTTTGAAAACATTACATGCTCTTGTTCCAATTATTAACCTAGAATTACTATGTTATGCGCCAAGACAAACAAGTATAGACTAGATCGCCTAATTTGGAAATAAACATTGCATATCCGATTCGTTTTGAAAATGCTTTGGAATTTGCTACTGCAAGTAGGCTAAAACAGTTTCAATGAGTTTTCCAACTCAAGCAACCCAACCTCCACCCACGGGCATTCAAAGCAGTTTATCTCACATAAGCACTTAGCGCATGGTAAGCATCTTGTCATGGCAACATTCACACGCATGTGGTATGCTAAAGCGTAAAATACTTACATCGTACTCCGCGCCAAAACAAGAAACTAGTTAGCAGACATGCATGTCCCTAGGTCATGTTACGTGGCTAATGCAACACAGGCAAGGATGCAATTTAGAGTAGGCTCGGCTAACCCTAAAGATGGCATGTGAAATGCACTTTATTCGATGCACGTTTTCAATTTGGAATTGAAAATACAATGCAGTTTGTATGATGTACCGAGCCCGATGCATGTAAACAAATGCATGAATGCATACATGCATTGCATAAGGTATGCTGATTTGAATGTGCCCTAATCTACCAACATAAGCGGGTAAATAAAAGGGAGAAAGAAATGGGGATTGGAAGACATACACCCACTCACACACGCTTATTACAACTTTGCCCTTGCTCGGAGGGACCGAAAGAATAATACAGATAGTTAACTACGCAAGTTAATTAAATATTACAAATTTCACTAAATTAACCAAATAAATGATTAATCTAATTAAAGCAGTAAATCGCCTCGGGATGAGGGCCAGATGCAACACACACTCGGGACTGGCTCGGAACCGCACTGCCATGCACGAATTGCCTCTGTTTCCTCTGCTCTCCTCCTCAGAAAATTACCAAAGTCCCAGGAGTGCCTCTCAGGGCACTGGGGATCACCACCGGCTGGGGTAGAGCACCACCGGCTGAAGGAGGAGGCTACCGGCACTAGACTCATCCATCGGCTGCCAATTTACTACCGGTCGGCACTAAATGCTTGGCCTAAACTCGCAACTCACAGCAGCAGAGGACAACAACATGCATGGCAATATAATTCAAGCCATTTATGCACCAAACACATCCCTTATCATGTTAGTGACTCAAAGGGGCATGTGCCTCGATTCTCGGACCACCAATCGCGCATTTCCATGCATGATGGCCCAAAGAACCAAGAGTGCAACTTTGATTTCAAATGCATGCAATGCAAACAAACAAACAAGGGTGCCAAACCTCTATCATGACTTGGTCAAGAGGCTTAGCATGCATGTCAATGCAATGAAGTCCTAAGCATGTCAACTAGTATGCAATATGGCAATACGATGCAAACACGCAAGTAAGCATACAAGGCAAGCATGCAAATCAAATGGAGGATGGACTTAGACATGAAGTGGGCAACTCTAAAAAGGCTCAAAACAGTGGCCAAAATGCTAAATCATGAGGGCCAAACACACATGCACACATGCACAAGTTAAGGCACCAACACTTAAGCATGACAAACAACCCTTAAACACACTTAAAGGGGCACAACAATGGACAACTAGCATGCAATCTAGGCTCTGAAAATCATGCTATGAAATGATGCCAAATCATGTTAAGCAAGATAAGCAAGTGCATGCAACATAGGTTCAACACTTGAGGCAAGTCATGGAAGCATTGAACTACACTTATGCAAAACAAATATGGCATGCATTGAACAACCTAAAACAGAGTTTTAGCATGTTAAAACAAAACTAAATGGCTACTTAGATGGCATCTAAGAGGCTTAAGCACAAAGGCATGCAACATGACCAATACATGGAGCATTCAACACATGCTTTTAAAGCACTAAAGGAGCAACTAAGGTAAGCATACAAGCACACCAAAGGGACTGAAATGACATACCAAATGGTTCCAAACCATCAAAATAAGGCAAGCAACACATACTACATATGCATGCTCAAAGGCTAGCAAGCTTAAAATGCAAAGGGGCTATATAATGCATGTCAAGATCAACCCAAGTGACTATGGACAGAGCTAAAACATGTCAAAATAAGCATACAAACTTCATGAATCTAAGCCTAAATCATGCTCAAACTAGGGCATATGACCTAGGCATGTTGAGGGACTAAAGAGGCATTACAAAGCAACTATGCAAGGCATGCAAGGAGTGCTAAAACCAACTTAAAATCATGTTATATCATGGCAATATAAGCATGAAAAACAGTCCAAACATGCTCAACACACACTTAAGCATAGGCTTCCTCAAGAGGCCAAATCTTGCCCTTTTCAAGGACATCAAGGAGAGGGGATGGTCCTCTCCTTCTTGAGACTCTAAGGCATCATCTTCACCACTGAAATCCCTCAAGATTTCAGTGGTGAAGAGATCCTAACACCAAAGTCTCGGATCTCTCACAAAATAGCACAAAAAAGGGCCTTTTCAAGGCCTAAGGTGGTCAAACTTGCTCAAACCACAAAGCACTCTTAATAAACAATAAAGAGGCTTAAAAAACAGAACTTTTTTGTATTGAACACCAAGCACAAAAACAGTTCAAGGATAGGTCAAAATGGAGTGCAAGAATGGGGTAAATAAAGTAAGTTTCTCACCCTTGTTGACCCTCTTCACAAATATTGATGTTGTTGGTTCTTTGAGCTCCAAACCAGTCAAAAACTTCAAGAACAAGCCTTTGGACCCTCAAAGAACCAAAGGAAGGTGAAACACTAGGTGTTGGTGAGCAAAAGTATGACACAAACACCTAGTGTACAAAACAAGAGAGAAGAAGAGATAGGATGTGTATCTATCCTAACCCTAAAAACCGAGCTTGGCCTGCCTAAAAATGTCTAAAATTTTGTAACCCCAAGCCAAGAAGAGGAGTGGTCCTCTTATAGGCAAGCAAGCAAGGCTTACAAAGCTAAGCTAACTAAGAGGTCATCCTCCATACACGTGTATGGAGGGAACCAAAACTATACTGTTGTCTAAAAATATCTCAAAAAGCAATCGACAAAGGTCCGCCGCAAGAAGAGTGTCATTTTGACAAAACTTAGTGCCGGTCGGCACAAAGAGTGCCGGTCGGCACAATAAAGTGCGATGGCAACACCCGACCAGCCAGGTGGCCTCTAGCCACAAATGTAGGTGGTATGTAGGGTGCCTCACAAAGCATTCTGCCCTTCCAAGGCAAAACACAAGTG
Organism: Camellia lanceoleosa; assembly: GCA_025200525.1. Classification (NCBI taxonomy): domain Eukaryota; kingdom Viridiplantae; phylum Streptophyta; class Magnoliopsida; order Ericales; family Theaceae; genus Camellia; species Camellia lanceoleosa. The sequence continues at coordinate 70,547,987 of CM045764.1, forward strand.
TTTGGTGCAAAACCAGACACAAGACAGTCGAAGTTCTAAGTCCCGAGGCAAGGCGCGCGAGCCGAGAACTCGAACTCCAAACGAACATAAACATAGATAATCACGAGTGTTCCAACGGTGACGCCCAAGTCTTGAGGACGGTCAAAAATGGGTGTCTCTGAGGAGGAATCCGTTTTGTTCATTGGGCTCACTACGTTCGGACTCAAATGTCACGGCTCAATCTAATCCCGCAAAGTGCAATGCGAGACCGATAAATCACCAAAGAGTCCAAATCCGGCAAATCGTTTTGAAAAACATATTTTTAAAAAGAAGTGCCAAACATGGACTACTTTGCCAGATACAGAGTCGCCACCTAAATATTTTGTTTTGGAGAAATTTAGAAAACCCTGACTCGTGCCTAAGGCCACATGTCCGTCATCACCAAATTTGCCTCGGCTCGGGAACTTGGGTACGATTGGGGAAAGTCATTTCATGAGCACCCCCGCTCGCCCGATCAAAGATCGGCCACTACTAAACATGATATCGAGTTTTTGAAAACACATGTGCTCTTATTCCGGTTTATTAGCCTAGAATTACTATGTGATGCGCACAACATACAAGTATAGACTGGATCACCTAAGTTGGAACAAAACATCTCATGTTTGTTTTTGAAAGCAGTTTGCTACTCGCAAGTAGACTAAAATGCGGATTTTGCCACCCTCAAGTAGGCTTAGAAAATATGGTCATTTGCCACTCTCAAGTGGGCTTGAAACTCGCAATCAATGAATTGTTCCAATTCAAATAATCCAACCTTCACCCACAGGCATTCAGGCAGTTATATCACATAAGCAAATAGCCTCATGGTAAGCATGCTATCATGGCAGTCACTCACACACATGCAAGGATGCTAAAGCATAAACACTTACCGAGTACTCCGAGCCAAAGAAAGAAGCTAATTAGAAAACATGCATGAATCCTAACTATGCTGAGATGCCTAATGCAACACATGCAAGAATGCAACTAAGATAAGCTCGGTTATTCTAAGGTGGCATATGAAATGCAACAATCGGTACATGTATTCAACTTGGAATTGAAATACAATGCTAGATAGATGTGCACAATCAATGCAACGAATGAGCATAACAATGCTAGTGAAGTGGGTGCATAACAATGCAACTGGAATGTGCATCATAATGCAAGCATGAGAAGTGCATAACAATGCGGGTGGAAGGGCGCATAACAATGCAAGTGGAATGTGCGTGACAACGCATAGTTGAAACAAAATGTCGAATAAGGGTATACAAGCCTTAACGAGACCAGATAAAAACGCGACCTCCGATTTACCTTTCGGAGGGGTTTGCAACACATTCAGCTCAAGAACGGGCACACCCTATTCATATTAGAGAGAGATAACATCTGCTGCTGCTTTAATTGCCATTCTGACTTGAAGCAGGCTTACACTTGGGGTCGAGATACACTCATACTTCGGAGTAGTGACAAGGCCTGAGGAGGTACATCCGGAGTACAATCACGGAATTCGCTGAAGGTGAAATACACTCAGGTGCTTCAATTTTCCTTTTTTTCTTTTGCTTTGCAGTCCAGAACCTATATAGCTTCAGATAGGCCCTGATTTCACTGTTCACACTTATCGGGGGTGGACCATGCAGTTTTATGAAAGAACGAATCTGTTTTGCACAAATGTGGAGAATGGCACGGCACTCTGAGCACAAGATGATTTGATTTCCCTTTTTTTTTTGAAATTAAGAAATGAGTTCTTAACCGGGTATTGAGCCTACGACTGAACATAGCGAAAAAGACTCAACAATGGAAAATAATAGGTAAACAACCTAAACACATCTATTGACACTCGAAATGACTCAAAACAAGAATCGAAACAGACAAAACAAAACACAAGACTCAAATGTGCACAGGGAGCCTGTTTCACCGGGTATTATTTCCCACCCTTTCTCATTTGTGATTCTCACATCACTCGGCCCTCAAGCTGCTTTTTCAAAAAAGCCCTTTTCTCACTTTTTCTCTCAGCGCACATCTCTCTATTCTTCAATCTCTCATTTTTCATCCCTCCCCAGAGTGGTTGGTGGATAGACAAGAAGTTGCGGGCTCTTGCCCCTAGCATTCTGCTAGATTCTCTTTCTTCTGATCACAACAATGAACTTCCCCCACAGAGGGGTTGTGCCACAACTGGGTGTGTAACAAATCTGCAGCTAACATCGGTTGATGATGCCTTGCTGGGGAGTTTGGACGTGGTTAGATCTGTCCAGATGAGGAAGTGGAACATCTTGCCCCATTCCAATTTATGCTTTGCGCATGGCTTGATACCTTGCTGCTTGGAGGACGAGAGAGCTTTCAGCCCTTTGTTGTTGACTTCAGTTGTCCCCTTTTCTGGCAGGTGGAGTGCCCTTCTTGGCAAGTATGTTGATGATGGGGAAAAGACAGAACACCTGACTCAACTGTGCCCCTAGTTCATCATTTTGACCATTTTTTGGTTTTAAAATAATTTTGACCAACATGAAAGTTAGATTAACATGCTTATTCAACTTTTTGATTTAAAATCATGCAAGTCAGGCTATGAGCACTGAAAATTTTCCTTTTTTGGGTCCAAGAAAATGGTCCAGTTTTTGGAAAAGATGGAATAGTTTTCGAGAGAATTAGTCAACCTCAGTAAAAATTCTCAAAAACTATTTTTGCAAACGGTCACTGCTCAACGAGCACGGAACCTACTCTTGAGATGCACAACCTCAGATCCATAGCAATGGAAAATTGCCCCTTGTCTGAAGGACACTGCGTGGCAACGGAAAGTTGCCCCTTGTTTGAAATGACATTGCGGCGTTTTGAATGGCAATGGAAAGTTGCCCCTTGTTTGGATGATGCCGCAGCACATTGTAGTCAGTCCTTGGAGCGATGAACATAACCAGACTCTCAGATACAGAGAAGACAAAGATGGCCAGAACCATCGCATGGACACAATCGATTTGGAAGTGTTTACGGCTGGACTTCAGGATGAAGTTGCCTACGTATCTCAAACATGGGAATCAAGCCTTACGTAGTTCGGGGTTAAGGTACACTCGGGTATTAACCTCTCCTTTTTATGCTCTAACTTTTGCCAAGGCGCCTATTGCAGGTTTTCGACCTTGCGAGCTTTGTTCTTCTTTCTTTTCTTTTTTTTTCTATTCTTTTATTTCCCTTTTCTTCTTCTTTTTTGCATTTCTCTTTTCTTTTCTTTTTGCATTTTGTATCTTTGCATTTTTCTTTTTTTCTTTTTTTCATTCTTTTCTTTGCTCTAACTTTTGCCTGGGTCGCCCTTCCGGGTTTTCGGCCCAGCGAGCCTCTCAAAGGGTAAAAGTGTAACAAGTCCATGCCAAATGGTTTTGAGATTGAAGCCCTCTGTATCCAGGAGAGTGGCTGTTGTATTGATTTGCAGAAGGATCCACCTTTGGCTCTTCGAGCACATCGGATATTTTTTGCCCCTAGTTCAAAGGGTACTTCTGTTCTAGCTTTGCAAGCTTCTTCTGATCTTCTGATCTTCTTGATCCGACTTTCTTGCCTCTAATTCATGGGCTGCTTTGAATCTGGCCACACAGGCCTCACATTGTGGTTGACCGTTGAACATTCTGAATGCAAGTTCAAGGTTTGAAAGCAAGGGGGGGTGGAGTCTCGAGGCTGAGAGCGATCCTAAGCTGCACAATCTCAAGAGCGATTCCACACATGTCTTTGTAGGACCGCGCAAAACATTTTTTGAAAGTTTTTAAGAAAGCGACAAATCGCTCGCGCTGAAGACAATGTGGGACCAATCTGGATCAAACTAGGGTCCTTCTCAGTACTCACACTAACAAGCATGATTTCATTCATTAAGGGCTTAGCACGCCTCTCTTTCTCTCAGTTTGATCAAAGTTTTGCAAATCCCGAGGAATTCCTCCCTCTTTGTTTTCACCGCAGTGTTGAAAAAGTTTTGAAAAACTCAGGTCATTACAATGACTTCAAGGCACAGGAAAGACAAAGTTCTTAGTCAAATACTGCCATTTCATTTAGAAATTCTGGCACAACTGGCACACGGCAGAAGCAAACACAAGAGTGTGAAAATCACTACTGTTCCATTCAAATCTGTTGGCACAACTGCTCTCGCGTAAATGACTCAAAAGAAAGTGAAAAGACAAACACAAAACAAAATAGTGAGATCCGAGGTAATATCCCCAAATCACCCAACTCCAATACAACAGATCGACTAAACCACCACAAGATGCACCCAAAACAAAAGATCGACTCAAAACAAAGAGACAGACTCGAAATAACACAACAAGATCGACCCAATACCCAAGTCGAATGTACAAAAACCAAGATTCACAAATGCTCAAAACGGCGTGCCATACGCCACAACCGAGTAAATCGAGCGCCGCATGGTGGTCCATCCTCGATCACATCACATTATCCCCCACAGTTCACCGATCAAGTGCCGATAGACTTTGCAGAGCTTGGTGCGGGATGACCCCATTGTCAATCAAATTTTGTATCTCATGGCGAGACGGACGAATCTGCTGCGGTCATGACCGGTTTGTTGATGGAAAGCACAAGATTTAGCCGGTCATGCTTTGCGAGAGAGGATCGGGTAGGGGCATTGTTCTAACGGTTTCAGATGTCCTTTCTGAGTAGGACCCCTAAAGCCTTAGACAAAGGCATAAAGAGTGGGGTAAAGACCCTCTTGCCTCTGGGTAGATAGTCCGTTCGGGTTTGAAGTGGGCGCACCAACAAAGGGTGGTCGCTCTTGGTGTGGTGGTGGTGACCATGCCCACGTCCAAGTCCTAGCAATGCATCACCACCGGTGGTTGCATTCGAATCGGTTGAATGCCCTCTTGGTCGCTTTGTCTTGGTCAATCGACCGCTTCATCGCATCCTCGATCTGTACTCCCATCTCATGTAGATCTAAAAAGGTGGGAAAGGGGAGCGCAATCATCTTTTGCATAAGCTTGGGTTGGAGGTTGCGCACAACCATCCGTATTTGATCCTTATCCGTTGGCCTAATGGTCATCATTGAGGCCTTTGCTCTCCATCGGGTCACAAATTCAGAGAAGCTTTCCTTAACCTCTTGTCTCGTCGTCTCGAGATCACGGGTTGTAATCTCGATTTGTGTGTTATACGAGTATTGTAAAACGAAGGCCTCGGCCATCTCATCCCAATTCCTCTTAACATCGTCTTCCAACTTGGCATACCAGATGGCCGCCACACCCGACAGGGTCCTGCCAAAAAGGGAGAGCTTCTGTAATCTTGTCAAGCCCATCGGGCGCAGAACATCTGAAAACAAACTCAAGTGGACCATGGGATCTCCCGACCCATCAAAACGGTCGATGTGAGGCATCTTGAAATGATCTGGCAACGTCACAGTTGCGTCGGTATATCCATCTTCGATGTCCGGGATGGACTTGACTCCTTGGGATTTCTTAAACATTTTTTCCAACTTACTCAGCTTCGCCGCCAGTCCGTCAACTCAAAGGGAGAGTCCGGTACATTGATAGGCGTGGGCGCCTTGGATAGTTGCGGTAGAACCGGGGGCGGAGCTGGCCCCGTTGGAAGGCCTGTATCCTTTTGGACATTTTGGACATTTGGCGTCTCCTCGGGTATCGGAACCCTTGGTGGGGGAGGAGCCTGATGCGAAGCAGATGCCCCGGCTTGCTGCTCTAACCTGGCAATTGTCTCTGCCTGTTGGGCTATGACCACAGCCTGTTGCTTGGTGAATTCAGATTGACGGACAGCATCTTGCTGCATGGCTTTCATACTATCCTGGAGTTGGCGCACCATTTCTTCCAGACTCGACATATTGTCCTGATTCGACTGAGCAACCGGTATATATGTGTCTGCAGTAGGCTCGGAAATCTCAACCCGACTGCTCAAAGATCACTGATCCGTAGTCAGTTATCTTGGTCTGTGCCTGACTAGCCTTCTCTGGCCCTGATTACCTTTGAACTGAGTCTTTGACCTGACAAAGTCTATCAGCACAAATCTGATGAACCTCGGGGGATATTGGAGCCTTCTGAAGCTATGATTCCAGGACTACCTAGCAAAAGGGAAAACAGACAGCATCTCAGTTCAACTTCACCAAAACAGATACGAGCAGAGCTGAACGACTGTATTCCATTATTGATCACTGTTCCCCGAAATCATTGCTCCAAATCTGAATATGATACCTGCAGATATAACTGATTCTCAAAATCGATATCGGTGCTCGCGGGCGGATACCGGACTACTTAAAATATATACATTCCCTGTAGAGATACACTCTAAAAGCACGTAGCATGTAAAAGAGAGCCAAAACACCCCTATGTTGGGGTAGGGTTTCCCTGTCCTATTTTGTCAGGAGCTAGGGTTTCACTACGCAATGGTTTCAAACAACCTATATCGGGTAAGCAACTGTCCTAGTTTGGAATGGTCACTATGGATTTCGATATGCACTAGGTCGAATGGTCAAAAGGGTGCCCCAAAAGCGGGGTTTGTGTTCCCATCGTCGAGCCCATAACCGTTAGCCTTATGGTCATGCCTTGACAAGACAAGCCTCCGAAACCGTTCTCAGAATGGCGGATGGCAAACACGTGTTCTAGGCGCACCAATGCACATGCAATGCAAAGAAACACATAAGTGTAGTCAAACAGATATCACGAGTTCGAGTCAAGCTCTCTAAAGTCCCAAAGAAGTCGCGAATCGAGACGCCCTCGTGGGCCCCGCTCTGATTCGGACTTTTTATGTTATGCGGTTCTTAATCAACCAAAGAGTCCAACTCGCAAATCGTTTTGAAGAAAAACCGATTTTGAAAAGAAGTGCCAAACATGGATCGCTTTGCGGACATGAGTCGCCACCTAAATATTTTATTTTGGGAAATTTAGGAAACCCCGACTTGTCTTCAAGGCCACGTGTCCGTCATCACCAAAGTTGTCTTGGCTCGGGAGCTTGGGTACGATCGGGAAGGTCACTATGAGCACTTTTCGCCTCGTCCAAGACCAGCCTCTACTAACCGTGATATCCGTTTTTGAAAACATTACATGCTCTTGTTCCAATTATTAACCTAGAATTACTATGTTATGCGCGCAGCAAACAAGTATAGACTAGATCACCTAATTTGGAAATAAACATTGCATATCCGTTCGTTTTGAAAATGCTTTGGAATTTGCTACCCGCAAGTAGGCTAAAACACGGATTTCAATGAGTTTTCCAACTCAAGCAACCCAACCTCCACCCACAGGCATTCAAACAGTTTATCTCACATAAGCACTTAGCCGCATGGTAAGCATACTGTCATGGCAACATTCACACGCATGTGGTATGCTAAAGCGTAAAATACTTACATCGTACTCCGCGCCAAAACAAGAAACTAGTTAGCAGACATGCATGTCCCTAGGTCATGTTAAGTGGCTAATGCAACACAGGCAAGGATGCAATTTAGAGTAGGCTCGGCTAACCCTAAAGATGGCATGTGAAATGCACTTTATTCGATGCACGTTTTCAATTTGGAATTGAAAATACAATGCAGTTTGTATGATGTACCGAGCCCGATGCATGTAAACAAATGCATGAATGCATACATGCATTGCATAAGGTATGCTGATTTGAATGTGCCCTAATCTACCAACATAAGCGGGTAAATAAAAGGGAGAAAGAAATGGGGATTGGAAGACATACACCCACTCACACACGCTTATTACAACTTTGCCCTTGCTCGGAGGGACCGAAAGAATAATACAGATAGTTAACTACGCAAGTTAATTAAATATTACAAATTTCACTAAATTAACCAAATAAATGATTAATCTAATTAAAGCAGTAAATCGCCTCGGGATGAGGGCCAGATGCAACACACACTCGGGACTGGCTCGGAACCGCACTGCCATGTACGGATTGCCTCTGTTTCCTCTGCTCTCCTCCTCAGAAAATTACCAAAGTCCCAGGAGTGCCTCTCAGGGCACTGGGGATCACCACCGGCTGGGGTAGAGCACCACCGGCTGAAGGAGGAGGCTACCGGCACTAGACTCATCCATGCCGGTCGGCACTAAACAGTGCCGGTCGGCACAAAATGCCTGTAAAACCTGCAACTCACAGCAGCAGAGGACAACAACATGCATGGCAATATAATTCAAGCCATTTATGCACCAAACACATCCCTTATCATGTTAGTGACTCAAAGGGGCATGTGCCTCGATTCTCGGACCACCAATCGCGCATTTCCATGCATGATGGCCCAAAGAACCAAGAGTGCAACTTTGATTTCAAATGCATGCAATGCAAACAAACAAACAAGGGTGCCAAACCTCTATCATGACTTGGTCAAGAGGCTTAGCATGCATGTCAATGCAATGAAGTCCTAAGCATGTCAACTAGTATGCAATATGGCAATACGATGCAAACACGCAAGTAAGCATACAAGGCAAGCATGCAAATCAAATGGAGGATGGACTTAGACATGAAGTGGGCAACTCTAAAAGGCTCAAAAACAGTGACCAAAGTGCAAAATCATGAGGGCCAAACACACATGCACACATGCACAAGTTAAGGCACCAACACTTAAGCATGACAAACAACCCTTAAACACACTTAAAGGGGCACAACAATGGACAACTAGCATGCAATCTAGGCTCTGAAAATCATGCTATGAAATGATGCCAAATCATGTTAAGCAAGATAAGCAAGTGCATGCAACATAGGTTCAACACTTGAGGCAAGTCATGGAAGCATTGAACTACACTTATGCAAAACAAATATGGCATGCATTGAACAACCTAAAACAGAGTTTTAGCATGTTAAAACAAAACCAAATGGCTACTTAGATGGCATCTAAGAGGCTTAAGCACAAAGGCATGCAACATGACCAATACATGGAGCATTCAACACATGCTTTTAAAGCACTAAAGGAGCAACTAAGGTAAGCATACAAGCACACCAAAGGGACTGAAATGACATACCAAATGGTTCCAAACCATCAAAATAAGGCAAGCAACACATACTACATATGCATGCTCAAAGGCTAGCAAGCTTAAAATGCAAAGGGGCTATATAATGCATGTCAAGATCAACCCAAGTGACTATGGACAGAGCTAAAACATGTCAAAATAAGCATACAAACTTCATGAATCTAAGCCTAAATCATGCTCAAACTAGGGCATATGACCTAGGCATGTTGAGGGACTAAAGAGGCATTACAAAGCAACTATGCAAGGCATGCAAGGAGTGCTAAAACCAACTTAAAATCATGTTATATCATGGCAATATAAGCATGAAAAACAAACAAACATGCTCAACACACACTTAAGCATAGGCTTCCTCAAGAGGCCAAATCTTGCCCTTTTCAAGGACATCAAGGAGAGGATGGTCCTCTCCTCTTGAGACTCTAAGGCATCATCTTCACCACTGAAATCCCTCAAGATTTCAGTGGTGAAGAGATCCTAACACCAAAGTCTCGGATCTCTCACAAAATAGCACAAAAAAGGGCCTTTTCAAGGCCTAAGGTGGTCAAACTTGCTCAAACCACAAAGCACTCTTAATAAACAATAAAGAGGCTTAAAAAACAGAACTTTTTTGTATTGAACACCAAGCACAAAAACAGTTCAAGGATAGGTCAAAATGGAGTGCAAGAATGGGGTAAATAAAGTAAGTTTCTCACCCTTGTTGACCCTCTTCACAAATATTGATGTTGTTGGTTCTTTGAGCTCCAAACCAGTCAAAAACTTCAAGAACAAGCCTTTGGACCCTCAGCAACCAAAGGAAGGTGAAACACTAGGTGTTGGTGAGCAAAAGTATGACACAAACACCTAGTGTACAAAACAAGAGAGAAGAAGAGAGATAGGATGTGTATCTATCCTAACCCTAAAAACCAGAGCTTGGCCTGTCTAAAAATGTCTAAAATTTTGTAACCCCAAGCCAAGAAGAGGAGTGGTCCTCTTATAGGCAAGCAAGGCTTGCAAAGCTTACAAGCTAAGCTAACTAAGAAGGTCATCCCTCCATACACGTGTATGGAGGGGAACCAAAACTATACAGCTGTCTGAAAATATCTCAAAAAGCAATCGCACAAGATGTCCCGAAGCAAAGAGTGTCATTTTGACAAAACTTAGTGCCTTGGTCGGCACAAAGAGTGCCGGTCGGCACAATAAAGTGCCGATGGCAACACCACCACCGGTGGCCTCTAGCCACAATGGTGGTATGTGGGGGTGCCTCACAAAGCATTCCCTGCCCTTCCAAGGCAAAACACAAGTGTTTGGTGCCAAACCAGACACAAGACGGTCGAGTTCGGAAGTCCTGAGGCAAGGCGCGCGAGCCGAGAACTCCGGGAACTCCAAACGAACACAAACATGGATAATCATCGAGTGTTCCAACGGTGACGTCCAAGTCTTGAGGACGGTCAAAAATAGGGTGTCTACAGGAGGGAATCCCGTTTTGTTCATTGGGCTCACTACAGTTCGGATTCAAATATCACGGTTCTGAATCTAATCCCGCAAAGTGCAATGCGAGACCGATAAATCACCAAAGAGCCCAAATCCGGCAAATCGTTTTGAAAAACATATTTTTAAAAAGAAGTGCCAAACACGGACTACTTTGCCAGATACAGAGTCGCCACCTAAATATTTTGTTTTAGAGAAATTTAGAAAACCCTGACTCGTGCCTAAGGCCACATGTCCGTCATCACCAAATTTGCCTCGGCTCGGGAACTTGGGTACGATTGGGGAAGGTCATTTCATGAGCACCCCCGGTCGCCCGATCAAAGATCGGCCACTACTAAACATGATATCGAGTTTTTGAAAACACATGTGCTCTTATTCCGGTTTATTAGCCTAGAATTACTATGTGATGCGCACAGCATACAAGTATAGACTGGATCACCTAAGTTGGAACAAAACATCTCATGTTTGTTTTTTAAAGCAGTTTGCTACTCGCAAGTAGACTAAAATGCGGATTTTGCCACCCTCAAGTGGGCTTAGAAAATATGGTCATTTGCCACTCTCAAGTGGGCTTGAAACTCGCAATCAATGAATTGTTCCAATTCAAATAATCCAACCTTCACCCACAGGCATTCAGGCAGTTACATCACATAAGCCAATAGCCTCATGGTAAGCATGCTATCATGGCAGTCACTCACACACATGCAAGGATGCTAAAGCATAAACACTTACCGAGTACTCCGAGCCAAAGAAAGAAGCTAATTAGAAAACATGCATGAATCCTAACTATGCTGAGATGCCTAATGCAACACATGCAAGAATGCAACTAAGATAAGCTCGGCTATTCTAAGGTGGCATATGAAATGCAACAATCGGTACATGTATTCAACTTGGAATTGAAATACAATGTAGTTAGCATGATGCGCCGTACCCGGTCCGTGCAAAACAGATGAATGGATGCAAACATGCGAACATATAGATGCTAATTAAAACATGCCCTAAAACTAACCATCATAAGCTAGTAAATAAAAGGGAGAAAGACGTGGGGTTGGAAGACATACAACACACACACTTATTATTACAACATTGCCCTCTCGCAGAGGGTCCGAATAAATATTATACAACCAAAATGAATAACTAATTATTACACAACACTAGCTAATTAACAAATTAACTAAGAAAGCGAGTAAACTAGCATGCAATGCCACATGAAGTAGACGCCTCATTCTCGTTGAGAATGATGAAAGATGCATGCATGCTCGAGTCGCTTTGTCGGAAATCCATCGCGATGCCCGATTTGCCTCTGTTACAATTAACCGGAACACTATACAAAGCTCGGAAGGTCACGACCGCTTTTTCTTCTTTGGTTTCGGTTTGTCGCAACAGAGTGAGAAAGGGGCATGGCAAAGTATTTTCAACATATGTGTGCATGACCACTCTCTCCATCATTGCATGAGCTCTAGGGAGTGTAGTCCTTGATCCTCGTGCCACCAATCACGCATCTCGATGCATGATGGCCGAGGAGTCGGATTGCACGACTCGATGTAAAATGAATGCACATATGAACACAATAAGGCCTAAACCCCATCATGGATAATTAAGAGTGTCGGCGACTGGGAATCGAAGCACGTTTCGTCACTTTGAGTACGAAACGTCCCTCGTTTTCCGTGTTTGGACTAAACCCTACTCCAAACACTATGCAACAACTAGAATGGCATGGCATGCAAACACGATGCAACAACTAGCATGCAATCCTAAACGAAATGCAACTAAGACATGCAAACATGCAAGGAATGACATGTAAAGGTGCAACTAGCATACGCAATGCTATGAACTACGAATGGCATACTCAATGCACATGACGCTATATGACATACACAATGCGAGATGGACTTAAACTAAAATGAAAGGGCCTCAGCCACACTCAAATCAGTGGCCAAACATGATGGAATTAGGCAACAAAACACATGCAAACATACACCAATGCAAGAGACCAAACCTAAGGCACCGAATGCAACTTTATCAAAGTATGGCAAGGGATGAAATATGGCATACAATCACACATTTTCCATCTCTGAAATTACATGTAAGATGGTCCCGAATCATACAAACACCTCACACGATGCATGTTAGATGGCCCAAATACCGAAAATAGTGAAGCGCATTACACTAGAGGTACAAAAAGCAATGCACAAATGGCAAACCCACCCCCAAATGACCTAGGCAGGTCCAAGATAATGGGAAAATGGTCTAAAATGATGGCTCGAAAGGCATGAAAATGAAGCTCATGCAATGGTCCAAAACGAGGCATTTATGCACAACTCTCAAACGCATTTAAAGAGTGAAAAACATGGGAATATGGCATACATACAAGCTCTGAAATATGATGCACAATGGCCCTGAAACGTGGAAACACCTCAATATAAGCATGCAATAGGCTCCAAAACTCAAAGCTAGGCAAGGGTATTGAACTACAACCATGCATAGCAAGCATTATTTGACCATGAGGCACAAAAGCAGAGCTAAGGTAGTCCAAAACATGTACAAAATCAGGTTAAGGCATGACCAAAAAGTACTAGAATCAAGGGCCAAAACAACATGCAATACAAGCTAGTGAAGAGGGTTTACACTACAAGTATATTAAGCATTCAAGAGGCCACTAAACCAGAAAAATTCAGAGGTATGACATGCCAAATTAAGCCTAAAAACTCACTTAAACATGGTCTATGCATGAAAGAATGAGATGCTCCTTTGATAGGCCATGAAGAGGGTTGTTCTACACATGCAAGATAGACACCCACTATGACAAAACCACCTCTGAAAAGAGGTTATGCAGGCCCTAAAACTCACTGAAAAGGGCCTTAAATGAGGCTAGGAAGCATGCAAGTATAGGCTCCTTTGTTAGGCCAAATATGCTAGAAAACAAGACAAGGGGTGAGAGGGTCACCCCTCTCTGATTTTGGTGCTCAAAATAGCATGCTAGCCACTAAAAATCCACTGGATTTCAGTGGCTAAGAGACCAAACAAAGGTCAATGCAAAGGCCCTAAGGCATGGCTCAAAATAAGATGAAATAAAGCATGCAAGGGGGTAGATGACTCCCAACAGAAAAATAGTCTTAAACAAACATGTTAAGGACCTCAAAATAAAACTTTTTTCAGTTTACACCAAAGCTCGAAAATGCTTGAAAGTATGGATAAAAGAGGGAGCAAAATAAAGCTTAAAAGAGGGAATAGTGTGTTACCCTTGAAGCTCAACAACTCCAGCAGCTTCTGGACCAAAGATGTAGCTCCTCAATCTCTGAAAAAGGCCTCCAAGAAGCTTAGGTTGGTGTTGGAGGTGTGTGACTTCAAAGTGGTGTGCAAAGGGGCCAAGAACACTACACTTTTAAGGTCAAAATATAGAGACAAAGAGATATATGTATTGTATGCCTAAGACCAATTTCTGAACCTTTTGCAAGGAAGAGGAGGGCCTCTCTTATAGAGATACAAGGCCAAAGCTTCTCAAAGAAACTACAAACCAAGGCCAAAGATCCTCCATACACGTGTATGGGGGATGCGATCAGGGCTTCACCGCACCTGCAACGAGTCAGCAAGACAAAACAGGAGGGAGTCGGCCGACCAGTTCAGGTGATCAGCCGACCACTTGCCCTGGTCGGCCGACCAGGTCAAAAGGGTCAGGTGGTCGGTTAACTACTTTTTGTGGTCGGCCGGAAAGAAAGGTGGTCGGAGGGTGGTCTCCAAGGCCAAAAAGTGGTCGGCTAGTGTCCAAAATGAATCCCCAGAAGTTAGCTTTCCAATGGCACCAACCTTGCATCAAAATTTTGACTGTGCAAAGAGTTATGCATGTTTTGGTGAAGCCGCGCAGATTCGGTCCAACCGGATTGATGCCCTACTTCAACCAACTATATCTCCCCCGTCCAGACTTGGCTTTAGGAGATTCTTGAGTGCAAAATGAAGCCCCAGAAGTAAGATTTCCAAAGGTGGTGGCCTCATAGCTAAAATCCAAGTGTATAGATAGACAGGCGTGATTTAGCAAGGACCGCTCGACTCTCTCTCTTAGCGATTCAAACCCACCTTCTTCTTCAACTTGGTTTCTTCCCTCGTCTCCAATTTTCCTCAACTCCAAACCCCTAAACAAGGTGTTTTGAAAGATTTTTCAAAGATTTCAACTCTTTTTCATTCATTTCCACTTCGTCCTTGCTCGGTTTACCGAAAAGCGCAACATTTAACGAAATTCGAGCGTCAGAACATCGTAGGAACTTTATTTTCAAAACATTTTGAAAGAGAGGGTTTCAAGGTCTAAAATCTTTCGATCAAGATTGTTTTGCTCCAAAAGGGATATGAAGTTGAGATTTGACTCTCTCCTTGCCGAAGAAACTGAACCTTTGCCTTGCACACCGTCATCACCGAGTAAACCATCAGTAGCGCCCAAGTCTTTAGGGCGGTCAAAAATGGGGTGTCTACAGGCGGGATCACCACGTCTTTACCTACACCAAAGTCCCATAGGGGTGAGCATAAAGCCCGTAGAGAATTCTAACAAAGTATATACAGTTATGCAATTCTCAATAAAAATACAAATGTTCATGCTATGCCATGCTCTCTTAAAGAAAATTTCATTTCATGCTCTTTTTAAAATTTCCATTTCAATAAAGGTTAGCAATCTCAACACATTTCAAAAACTTCCAATTTTAATCAATAGGGGCGGTAAATATGAAACTGGTAATCCCTAGGTTGGTGTCTGGAAGTAGACTCTAAGAGTACTACCAAACTATCATTTTAACCGGTATTAACCGAAAGGCTCGACACCTATCCGCGCGGTTTTCTAGTCTTTCACCATGGATACTCAGGCCAACTTATCAAGTTCAACTACACCCCCTATCCGGACTTACCACGTATTTACCCCATACACATTTCCATAGTTCATATTACAACATCATTTTGTTTCATGGAATAAATATCACCAATCGAAATTTACAATGCAAGAGTAATAATTAAATGACTGTGCAATGTCATTTAATGGATTGTACATCTATTTGATAGATTGTATATCTCTTAGAAATATCTGTTTTGGGCTATCGGTGGAGGATAACTATGATTGTTGTAGAAACTACATGAGGATTAGGTAAATTGAAACTAATCATTTGAATTATATCATTGAATATAACGGTTTGATTAAACCATTGAATATGTGATTTGGCTAGTCATTGTATATGACAACGCTTTTAAATACATTGTATATGTATCATTGTTTGGGAGGAGATAGGGGATGTACTCCATTGTTTGGGAGGAGATAGAGGATGGACTCCATTGAAAACTAAGTTGGCTGGAGTGTCTAGGGTGAAAGTCCCGAAATCTTATATGTATATGGGTGCCGATTTCGTCGGATGTGAATTCCATAAAATGGCAAGAAAAAAAAAATAGAAGTGTTGAATTGATGAATGTGTTGAATTGTGAATCATTGAGTTGTAATCTCATTTTGGTTGATTCGATAATAATGAATTTAGTTAGTATATTAACCCGACATGGGTGAATGGAATTGGACCGAAGTATAGTTAGCTATATTGAATGTTTTGGAAAGAATATGTGTTGGTTATAATTATTGAACATTTATCTGATGCTCATGTCTTACTTAAATCTCATATATTGTTTTAGCATATTTCTACTAGGCTTTGGCTCACCCTACTTGGAAAAACCATTTTCAGGTACAGGTAACATGTCACCTCCAAGGGCATAGCTTGGGAGGACGGGGCTGAAGGCTCTACTTTTTTTTTTATCATTATGCTATATGTTTATTTCAAGTTAAGGGCTTTACTTGTATAGAGACTTTGACTCTTTCTTTTGTTGTAACCAAGCAAAGTCTTGGAAAGATCTAAGCTCGTAAGGCATTTATTTTGTTGTTATCTATTAGAGTTACATGCTATAGTTTCAAAATAAACATTTATGAAAATGTAAAGCATGCAATATCTTTTGTAATGTAGATTCTGATGAATGAAAATATAACATTTCTATTATGTTCATAGATCTTATGAATGGTTGATTTATATTTCATTTTGAGGGCGTTACAACTTGGTATCAGAACGTACTGGGTTTGAATACTTTGGGTACGTAGGAAGTGGTTAGTACCACAATGGGTTTGTCTCGCTTGTTAGAGACTCATATATGGATGTTATGTGTTTATATGATAACATGTATATGTGATTAAATGGGTATGAGATTTAATTTCTAGGATGTTGATCGGG
The DNA here is from genome assembly GCA_025200525.1 of Camellia lanceoleosa. NCBI lineage: Eukaryota > Viridiplantae > Streptophyta > Magnoliopsida > Ericales > Theaceae > Camellia > Camellia lanceoleosa. The sequence continues at coordinate 70,564,635 of CM045764.1, forward strand.
TCCATGGGTTTCTGGAAGTCCTGTTGGAAAGGTACTTGATCACTGTCGTTTCTAACTGGAACTCTTGCAACACCATTGGACGGTCATTATCCGGAGATCAAATTCATGGGTGTTTATCTGATTATGTGCTTATGTGGAGTGAATTACAGTTGTCCATTGTATTAGGACGTGAGTGAGATAACTTCAGCACATTTGTAAATATGCTAATCTCTTTGTTACCTTTATTAGGACACAAATTCAAGTTATCAAACATTTTTTTTTGTAATTTACCTGAAAATAAAAGGTAAATTACAAATACAACTCCTGACGTTTTCTTCAAATACGAATTGTCCTTTGTGGTTTGGAAAATTAAAAATACCTCTCTGTTAAAATTTTTCATTTAACAAATTAATTGAAAAAGTGAAATTTATAACTGTTCACATATTTAATAAAATTATCTAAATTATTAACTGAAATAAAATTTTAACATTATTAAAAACGGCTAATTAATTTGATAATTTATTAATAAAAGGACAAATTTATTATAAAATTAGAAACTTTAAGAAGCATAATGTAATTTTTAAAATCACAATAAATAATTTGTAATTTAAATAACCATTAGAAGGTGTGTTTGTAATTTATCCAAAAATAAATAAACAAAATGAAATCCCCAATCTTCACTCATATTCTCTCTCTCTCTCTCTCTCTCTCTCTCTCTCTCACAGGTACGTTCCTCCAAACTAGGGGTGTGCATAATATCGCCAAAACCGTCGAAACCGCCAAAACCGCACCGAGCCGCACCGCCAAGGCAAATTCGTTATTATTTGCCAATCGAACCGCCGGTTTTTGATAAGAAAAATAGCAAATTCTAGTGACACTTTTATCAATCCGCCGGTTTCTATTTTTCTTCCAAACCGCACCGACCCGCACCGCTATGAAATCATGTTTTATAAGATTCTAAAAATTATTTTTTACTTAAGTTTACTTGTTGTTCTATACCTTAGAATATAGTATTACATTCTTTGCCGAGGAATTCAAGATGTCAAGAATCCAAAATAAAGTTAGATTCAATTCACATTTCAATCTTTTTTTTTTACGGCCATGTTGCAAACTTGCATCGACTCACTTTTCAATCTAAATACTTTTCAACAAGAAACATTTTCAATATATTGTAAACCCTGAATGATATTAATTTTATGTATTGTATTTGATCATTGTAACTTCCACAGATACTTGTAATGAACTGATGGTATAGTCGTTGATATTATCATGTTGTTGCTACACTTGTTACGTCAGAAGAAAGCTTCGCAAGATGCTTTACATCACGGTATCTCTCGTCTTTTTTTTACTCTTTGATTTAAGTTTTATAATTTGAATTATATTTTTTATAAACCGCCAATCTGCCCGAACCGCCAAGGCAAATCCGCCATTATTTGCCAACCGAACCGCCGGTTTTTAATAAGGAAAATGGCAAATTTTAGTGACACTTTTATCAATCCGCCACCCGTCATACAGTTTCTATTTTTCTCTCAAACCGCACCGACCCGCACTGCGCACACCCCTACTCCAAACCCAGACCCACTTTCCCGCATTCTCTCTCCTGCTTCCACTTTCCCGAAAAATATCATGAGAAAATTCTCATCATTATTATTATTATTATTATTATTATTATTATTATTATTATTACCACTGTCAACTTTTTTCTCTGTAAAATAAAAAATCAAGCAGTAAGACAGTCCGGGCATGGTTTTAAAAATCGGACCGGACCGGCTGGTTCAATCTTTCTTGTCTTATTTATTTTCTTTCTTTCTTTTCTTTCTTTCTTATTTTATATATAAAATATAAAAATATAAGAAAATTTTAAATTGAAACTCTTTTTCAAGGGTCTCCTCTTGTGAGGAATCCCATTAAGAGCTTGATGAAATTATTGTGAAAGTCTTCACCTATTTATAAGAAAAAAACTCTTTCAAAAAAACTCAAGAAATCCATGTGGGATTCAATCAAATGCATTGGAGGAAATATTAAAATTTTGATATCCCTCCAAAATTTTTGCTCTCCTTTTGATCAAATTATTTGAATTAAAATCATATGGAGGGAATATTAAATATTTGATTTCAAATTCCAAAATTGAAATTAATAATATTTTAAAATATATTATTATATTTTTAGTAAAAAAAATATTAGGACAAATATTTAAGATAATTTAATATTTTTAATATTTTTAATTTATAATTTTATTACTTATATTTTTATTTAAATACAATTTTAATATATTTATTACGTCACGGTTTGATTCCGGTTCAACCCGACGGTTGAACCGGTGACCCGTCCATCCGATACCTTTTACGATTCGTTCACCAGTCTGATTTTTAAAACATTGAGTCCGGGTTCAATCTTTTTTTTTTTTTTTTGGTTACCCACCCGGTATCCGACCCTTTATTGGGCCGACTAATCCGGATTCGGAGGAGCAGTTCTGGATGGTTAGACTCAAGCCCCCTCCCAATTGGCGTTGCGGGGGATCGAACCGTAGTCCTCCCTACCAAGTCAAGCTCCAATCGCCACTCGACCAACAACCAATTGGTCCGGGTTCGATCTTTACACTCACAATAAAAGAGCTTAGATTTTTATTTATTTTTATTTTTATTTAATGCAATGCACAATGGAATCTCTACGTTTCGAGGCTCTCTGTGACCTCATTATTGAAATGAACTTTCTTTACATACCCTTTGGAATCTCCTTATAGCTGTCTATATACAAATGAGCTGTGTATAAACAAAGATATGTATATATATTAGGCTCCGTTTGTTTTGGGAGATAGAATGGATGAGATTGATAGTAAGGGGATTAATAGTGAGGGGATTGATAGTGAGAGGATTAGTAGTGAGAAATTGTTAAATTATTTTTATATAAAATAATAAAACAAATAAAAAAATATAAAAAATTAAAAATTATATTTAAAAAAAAATTCCAATATATAAAAAATAAAAAAAATAAAAAAATTTCTAATCCCCTCACTATTTTTCTAATACCATCTCTACCTCCTCTTTACCAATCCCCTCTCCAAGGGTATTAGTAATATCTTGATATTAGAAATCCTAATACTCTCCCTTTCACCCAAAACAAACGGGGCCTTAGGGTTTTGGAAGCCCTCGCTTTGGTCAAAAAGTGAGTTTCATTTGACAGATTTTAATGTATAATATATATATATATATTTCTGGGGTTTCGAGAGGGAATTTGAAGTTTAAATTCTCTGGAAATGGCGGTTTGATGTGATTTTGAGGGTTTCACTGAGTTCTAGAAATAGTGAAAAGTGTAATATGTGCTGATTTTGAGGGTTGAAATCTTTTGTTGGGGAGCTCTGAGATTGAGGTGGATGAATGGTGGTGAGTTTTGGGTGGTTTTGTGTGTGCTTCTGGGTTGGTGGTTGTTTAATTTGGTAATTTGAGGTCCAAAAAGCTCAAAATCTATATTGGTAGCTCTGAGAAGAAGATGGGTTTTGAATGATTGTTAGGGTTTCGTTGTGTTTATTGAACATTTGAATGAATTAAACCTGAAGTCTGGTGGATGTGGAAGATTTGGGGAACTTTGACAGAGATTTGTGTAGAACTGAAGGGGTTTCTTTAGATGTCAGGAGCTCCGAGAGTAAGATCATGAAACTTGGCTGATTCGGAGGCCAGACCGGTCTTTGGACCTGCGGGTAACAAGGTACAGAGGTTGGGGAGTACAAGTAAACCCATGATGAAGACACTGAGAAATGAAGAGAATTCGCTGGAGGAGGTTGCGGCATTGGCAGAAGAGAGTAATGGTCTTCCATCATCCACTGTTGCTTCGCCATTGACACCTTTGTCGCATTCAGTTAGTATTCCATGAGCACTTAGTAGGCAAGAGCATTTACTGCATTCTAATTTATCACTCAATGCTTCGTGTTCGTGCATCAACTGGTAGGATATATAGGAGAAATAGTATGCCAGTCCGTAGGAAGCAATTGGCCATGAAGTCAAAAATTAGTGTATCTGATGCCATTTCAGAGGCTCTACCTGGCAGCTTACAACCCAAGAAAAGGTGTGCCTGGGTGACACCAAATACTGGTAGGTTCTTTTTGGTTTGATTCCTTGAAAGTATGTGTACTGTATTTCATGTTCGATTTCTCATGACGAAATTATCAATGCTAGTAATTTTCTGGCTAGGCATATTTTGACACATGAAAGAAGCTGCTCTTAGTAGGCTAGCAACATGGCTTTGTTTTCATTTTGCTGTTTAATATATTAAAATGAAGGTACTTGGCCAATCTGTTGAATTATGGTATAGGACTTCATTGAATTTGTTTTTGAGAATTAAGCCACATTGGGCAACACTTTGCATAATATGTGCCATGGTGTTATTAAGATCTTCATGGAATGTATGTTTTGTTTAATGTAGGCTTGGTTTGGGTCAACATGAGCCCAAGAACCGAGACTAATGCTGAATCTAATCCTTTGTGATAATGTGATGAGTATGTCTCGACATTCTATGTTGTTAGTCTTGTCTCAAGAAAGTAGATTTCATTTATTTTAATTTATGTCTTATTGAATAGTTGTAGTTTTCTTTTTAATACTTTCTGAAAAAGCATTCTTTGCCATTGTAGTATTGAAAACTAGTTGGTAAGACTGTAGCTGGTATGCCATTTGTTTAGAATCCTTAACTGTTGCTCTATGGCCGATGTATTATTGGTTGAGTTCTTTGTATGCATCATGCTCTATGGTATATTTGCAAAAGATGTGTGATTTAATTTCATCTTATTTATGCGCTTCATATAGTGCAAAGTTCTAATTTTGAACTTTTTGGTTAAGAAGTTTGAATTAATGCAACTTTTTTGTTTTTTACTTCCCATGTTTTGAAGGTAAGCAATCTAAAGGCAATATAATATTTTTATTCACGCATTACACCATATCCCATGGAAATTTCCATTATGTGGCAATGGAGGAAATCATTTTTTTTCTATTAGAAGCGTTTTGTTGGATACTATTTTATCGTCTCTCAAAATTTTCACTGTCATTTGTCTTACCAGACCTCCTCAATTTATCCTACTTTAAGAGTTTTAGATGCATTTGGTTGTTCTTAAAATGTTCTTTCTGTTTGTCTTGTTTTAATGCTCCTTATTTGGCTTCTGGAGCACATCACACATTTGTATTTTAAAATTGCCTTTTAGGTTTTGGAACCTTAGATGATGTCTTAAACTTTTATTTGACTGGTCATTATTTATTGTGGTAGTTGCACATAAGCTTTGATCATCTTCATGCTACTCATTACAGTCACCTATAAGCTATAATGGGCCACTTTATGGGCCAAAAAACATTGTTGCGCTTGTAATTGTAACTTGCTTTATGTGAAAGCTCGACTTCTTTTGACCTACCAGCAGATTTTTTTTAACCTTTTATAAAACCATATATATATATATATGATTTAATGTATCGTTTTTGAAACGTGACCAATTGAGTGAATCATGACTTGGATTCACTATTTAATGGAATGCTAAAATTAATGCTGAAGGCAATGGTGCAGTATTTTGACATGACTAGCTAATGGAATTTTTTGGTGATAATACACAATTCTTGTCTTCTTGATTTGTTTTGTGAAAGTGGTGTGTTGATGCAGTGCCCCTTGGTTTAATTCACATTCATCCTGGCTTATGGTCGGCAATGGTAATCAATGGATTGTTTGTAGTGGTGTATCCTATCACATGTATTATTGGATACTTCTTAAAAGTTTCTACTAGTTAAATGTAATGAATAATCAAATGAACCAGAATAATGTTTTCATTTCCAACTTTTCACCATGTTTATCTTTCCCTATTATTATTATTATTATTATTTTTTTTTTTTTTTTTCGTTTTTTCGTTTTTAAATCTGGACCATTCAGCTGTACTTTTGTTGATTGTATGTGATGAAATAGTCAAAATTGTTAATGGTTGTGTTGTGAAGATACTCTTGATGCGGGTACTGCACTTTTATATTATGTGATGGAAGCTCTGCTATTTGGTCTTGTACTTCTAATCTTATCTGATGACTTGTGAAATCTAGATTTAAGTTTTGTTGTTTCTTTTATACATCAAGTTGATCCTTTCACGTGCACAAGCACTTTAGATCTAAAAATGGTGCTTTCTATTGTATTTTCTTGGTATTCTGTTAAATGTTTCAATAATTTGTTTGTATTGGTATACTTTCATTGAGTTAAAAAAGTTTGCTTGGACCCACCTAGGCCATGCCTTAGCCGGCCCAACTCAGGATGCTGAAACAGCTAGTTATCACCCAGATGCCCTGACTCTACCTTCTGTTGCTATTTTTTGTTTTGTTTTGTGCTTGTGTATGTGTGTTTTCCCACTGATTGATTCTCTGGGTACTTTCCTCTTAATACTATTTGCTCATCAATTTTCATATTTTCAAACCAGACCCTCGTTATGCTGCTTTCCATGATGAAGAATGGGGACTTCCTGTACATGATGATAAGTATGTGAGCTCAACTCATTTTCATTTACCTTTATCAATTCCAAAAGCCTATCTTCTTAAATAGAGTTCCATGTGACAGTTTTCTTGGTTTGCATTATATTCTTGACTACTTGCAGGAAATTGTTTGAGCTTCTCATCTTTTCGGGGGCTTTGGCCGAACTTACATGCCCCATGATTCTCAAGAAAAGGCACATATTCAGGTACTGTTCCTATAAAATATTTATGTTTCTTTTAAGAAATTGACAGATTATTTTTCCAATTTTATATTATATTGTCTAGTCCTTTCTTCAGCGTGGTGCCCCTGCTTAGCTTTCTCTTATAACAATTTCCTTTATGCAGAGAAGTCTCTGCAGATTTTGATCCCATCTCTGTGGCAAAATTTAGTGAGAAGAAAATAGCAGCACCTAGAAGCACAGCAAGCTCGCTATTATCAGAGCTCAAATTACGTGCCATTGTTGAGAATGCACGTCAAATATCCAAGGTAGATTCTCAATTTCCCCCTAAAACTTTTGGGCTGTGTTTCATATTGGACACCTAGCACTTCGACAAGGGTGTGAGATGTGTTTGATACTCTTCATCTGACACTTCTTATATATTTGTATTTAACACTATCATTATATATATTGTTGTATAATTGCTATAAAATGAGTAAAATGCCTTTTTGATAATATTATTTTATCTCACATAGTAGATTAAAAATATAAAAAAAAATGAGTGTATCCTTAAATTTGAAGTTTGAAGGGTTTGATCTCTGGATACGCACTTGCATCCGAAACCAATACTCGAGTTCATGTAACATTGCCTACAACGTCCTAGCTAGGACTTCTATATAACACCACCATCTCTATTGCCATTATTTTGATATCCTAGGCTCTGGGAGCAGGGCCTAGGTATTGCTTACAACTATTGTTTTTCGATGAATAATTTCCTTCTATAGCAACAATTTGATATTTGAAATGAGTGGAATGGTATGGTGTTCTTGAGTCAAGTTTTGAAATACTTGATCGTTACAGTTTTTAGAAAGGATTTTTTTTTCTTGGGATATGTAGTTAAAATTTGAATTTTATATGCAACTAATTGACTGTTTTTCTTCTTTATATTTGTAAGGTAACATTGAAGGGTCAAATAATCAAGACTTATCTGTTAATGTTGGTAAATCTGCATCCTCCCACAATGTACTTCGTGGAAATGCTATCAGTGCCATGGATGTTGATGTAACTGTCAACATGCCATTTGCATTGGTTGATGAGATAGCTGAGGCTTCTCCAGCAGCTGAAGATGGCTTACAACTTGGAGATCAAATTGTGAAATTTGGGAATGTGGAATCTGGTGATGATTTGTTGCCAAAGCTTGCTTCTGAAGCTCTGTCCAATCAAGACCGTGAAATACCTGTAGTGGTTTTGAGGCAAGGTGCACTTATCAACTTAACAGTCACACCTAGAGTGTGACAGGGCCGTGGCTTGCTGGGGTATGTTTGTCATTCCACTTTTGCAGTGCTCCCTTTTTTGTTTAGATTATCCATTAAACCTTTTATACTGTCATTTCTAGCTGCATTTTGTGTGAAAATATTAGTATTTGCTTTTTGATTCTCACAATTATCACTCATATGTTCTCTTTAACATTTCTGTTGTGAGATATAAGATACATTTTGTCCTCGCAGATACTATTATTCCAAAATCTAGCTCCCTTATCCCTTCCAAATTTGAGAAAAGGCACTTGCAAGACTGAAGTATATTTTGATGAGAATGTTATTACTGAGATATAAGATACATTTTGGCCTCTAAAGGTTGACTCTTTTAATGTTTGTTGGAATAGATGGTTTCTGCCCATGAGGAGCAAGCTCAATGGGGATGTTCAAACAAATTGTAGGCTAATAATTTTTATAATTATTTTCTACATTATTAATCCTTAAGTTTGGGTCAAAGCAACCTTAAGTGGAACAGTTGACAGAACAGAGATTTTACGTGTTAAATTTATTAGCCACCTTCACTTTAAACCTTTACACATTCTTCTCTCTCTCTCTCTCTCCAAAACAAGTACTCAAACCAGTAAGCCATCAACACAATTGTTGATAATGTAATTAGTATATATACTATATATATTCAATATTATCTTAATTATTTTTACTAAAAATCAATGTCTAAAAAATGTAAAATAAATTTTAAGACATTTTTTTTTGTAATTGTTTATTATTTATTATTTTTTGTAATTTTAATATCTATATTTTTTATACTTACAAATATATTTATGACATAATTATGACATCAAGGTTCAGTTCCGGTTCACCCGCGGTTGAACCAGTGACTCATCTACCCGGTTGCTTTTTCGGTCCGCTCACCGGTTTGGTTTTCAAAACTCTCTCTCTCTCTCTCTTCTGTTTTATTTTTTCAGCTCTTATGGTGTCTGTAACTCTGCAAGTAAAATCAACAGCAAATGCTTTGGATTATTTCCAACAAAATTAATTACTTTCAAATCTTTTTGAGAACTACTCTCCTACTGTATTTCTCAACTATTTTCTAGTGCTTATAAACTTGCTGTTTCTTCGAATGCGCCTCGTGGCCATGTCTCTTCTTGGTTTGGTCTGTGTCTGCATGATGTAGAGGAAGACGACAGGATCAAATATATATATTTTTGTCATGGTTAATATTATAGTACTATTAATTAACTGTCAATTTATGTGGATTACTTGCAGATGTCATTTCCGAATCCTATGATCATTTACATGGTGCTTTGATGAATAGTGATGCTTCGGTTAGGCCAGCCAGAAGACAATGCCCCAGTAGATGTGTTCTGACCATTCACTCTCTCTTTGCCAGTCCATAGGGGTAAAAGGATGGTTATTGTCTTTTAAACTCCTTAACATATTTGGATTTTGTATGTAGCATCTGTGCGAAACTTCCATTTTGCTTCATTCCTTTGTGGATTCTCAAAACCACTTTAGTGCTTGTGGACATTTCTGAAGGAAGCTGTTAATTTACTAAGCATATTTGTGTTTGATCTTTCAACTCAAAAATCTAATGGTTCCGAATGACAATAAACAAGAAGGAAGCATTCTAGAAAGGTTTAGGGGCTGATGGGATTCACCACATGTCCGTTTCGGTGATTCGAAACATTTCATTTTGTAGGGCTCGCCGTGTATATCGTCTATAAAAAAAATTAAATCGATTTGATAATCTTAATCTTTTTATTTTATTATATTTGTTTATGAAAAGAATGATTGATCTATTTTAAAAACATTTGTCTATTTTTTCAGAGACTTAAGCAATAAAATAAAAAAAAAGGTTATAATTATTAGATTATTTGAATTATTTTTTATAGATATGCATTGAGGGACCAAGCAGAACAAGAAATGAGGGACCAAGGGATCCTGCTGTGGTGTGATATTTTATTGAGTTTTTTTTTTTTGATAATCTAAACTGTTTATTTTGTAAGATTTGTTGAGTAGATAATTTATAGAAAAAAAATCAAATTGATTGAACATCTGACTTTGTAATAAGGCACATTTGTTTTTAAAAATAAATGATTAACATAATCTTGGTATTTTTTTAAAACAATTAGAATCTGATTATAGGATTGCGGATGTGCGATTAATTTGATCTTTTACATGAAAAATATACTTTTAGATTATCGAAAAGAATTTGAAAAAAGTCTACTAAGACACCACAGCAGGATCCCTAATCCAAAAATAAGAGGGCATGGTTTAAATCAGAAACAAAGTTGGAAAATTTGTAACTTTTGTATTGGTAAGATTTTAGTCCATTTGTTAGGTTTGGAAAATATTTCCATCTTTATTAAATAAAAAATATTTTTGTTGTAAATTAGCTCATGGTGGGTTGATTGTGAATTTATTTATTTTATTGCATCATACATCAGAAAATAGTGAAAATATTTTCAGTGTTAATATTCCCTTTGCATTTTATGTTTTAGTGTTCTATCAACAAAATTGGTTGTACTTTCCAGCAACCTTGCAACTATTAATTTATGACTAATGTTTTCACTTGCATGAATTTTATTTGATAAATTGTACACCATACAATTTGACCAAAAAATTTAAAATGTGTACAACAAAAACATGTGCGTAGGATCATAAGTCAAATTTAAAATGTGTACCACAAAAACATGTGTGTAGGATCAGAAGTGAGAGAATTTGACTTGTGTCACATGATCATCAACAACTCCTAGTTGACACACCAAGGTCACATGTGTTATATTGGCCTTGTTTAGTGAAACTTCTTTATAACTTATTTAATTTTAGGAATCTTTTAGTGCATATTATGTTTATACTTTACCAGGTAAAAATAGTTAAAATAAATTATTTTTTTTTAAAAATTATTAAATAACTGAAGAAGGAATACTTTTAATTTTGCTGTAAAGATTAATTTAAAAATAAATAAATATATAAATAAATCCTATACTAAGCAAGCTCATGATAAGCTCTGAAATGGATCAAGAAGTGCTAGTGCTTTGAAATGTAGCTTTCATTTATGATTACACTGTTGTATGTGAGATGAATTAATGTGGTAAGTCAACAATATGTTGAAAGCACTTACAAATCTTTCTAAAAAGACAAAGAAAAAAAACAAATACAAATCAAGGTTAGTGTTTAACACTGTCTTCAAGATATAATTCAATCTATATGGCAAGCGATCTAAATTAGAAATTGTACTCTCTCTTGAAACATACTCATGCATGAATTTCGAAAAAAAAATGAATAAATTGAAATAAGGGACGATTTATACAAAACTCATAAGTTCCACATTTATTTTAGCTCAAAGTTAACCAAAAATTAAATAATCAAAACAATTTTGCTAACATCAGTTTCATCAACAACAACATACTTGCTTCCTATTAATTGATGTTAACAACTATGTTTGATCCCATGAGAATCTTCATATAGACTATAATGGGTAAATTACACTATTATAAAATTTTATTTTGGTTTTCATAATTTTAATTTGAATAATTTGGTCCCCATACTTTCATTTTGTTGCAATTTTGTCCCTCTGTCATGCATTGTTAACATTTTGAACAGAAAAGAATCTCGTGTAAAACTAAAGAGACTAAAGTAAAATTCAAAACAATTATAGAGATCACCGTGTAATGAATATATTATACCCATGGTTTCTATAATTTGTTTTGAATATCATTTTGGTTCTTCTAATTTTACACTTTTTTTTTGGGGTGTTCCAAATTCTAACAAGATTCTGAAAAAGAATCACATTGCAATAAAATTAAAAATATAAGAACCAAATTATTCAAATTGAAGTTACGAGGGCTAAAGTAATACTTAACTTGAATTACAAAGATTAATGGTGTACCTTACTATAAATGTGGTGGATAAATCTTTGTGATCTCTCTCCACCTCAAAAATATTATATATCTAAAAAATATATTTATAAACTATATTTATTTATATTCCGTATTACACTAATTTTAAATTTATATTATACTTTTAATTTAAAAATAATTTTAAGATAAATTTTTGAGTAGATAAGGTTTTGTCCTCCATTTACCAACTCACTAACTTTCTCCTAATTTTGTATAATGCAATCTCAAATCAGGGAATATTGCTTCCCCTCAAATAAACATATCCTTAAAATTATTTCTTATCCTTTCTTTTCATTTTCTTAAGAAACAATTCTGAAAGTCCAGTGTTTGATTGTCACAAAGAGGGAAAACCATACAATGAGAGTCTACCCATCACTAGGCTAGCAACCCTAAAGTGATGCAAAGCTCTGAAGTGTTCTAACTACATTTAAAAAATAAAAAATGAAAAAAATGTTATTAATATAAGAATAAATTACAGAATAAAACAGAGATTTGAATTTGAGAAAATTTGAGAGGCTGGTCCTATTTTAATGATTTGAATTGTTCATTTTGTAAAGTCATTCATATATATTATTCATGAAAAAAATTAGATCGATTCGATAATTATAATTGTTTTTTTTTTAATTTTATCACGTTTGTATCTAACAAAATGAATGATATATTTTTAAAAATATATTTATCATTCATTTTTCAAAAACAAATACAATAAAATAAAAATATTTCAATTATTGGATTGACTTAAATTTTTTCATTAATAGCCCTGATAATCATTGGAAAATAAGTAGATACTTTAAGAGTGCCACATGTAACGCCCCCATTTTCATGCCCAAATGGTGATACACTAGTCATGGCACTTTAAAGTAAAACTGATAATAAATCCTCAAACTTGCATTACATGATGTAAATAGTCTTCATGCGATAATACAATTAATCCAACAACATTAATTAAACAACAAATACCCCTAAGGGTTTACAAGTTTCAAGGCCTGAGCCTGGTTACACAAAACGGTTATTCAAACCCACACATATAAAGCCCTTAGCTTACAATCAGAGTCACAACAAACGAGCACACTATGCTCTCTTTACACACTTCCACACCCTCAGTTAGGCGGGATTACCACATCCTTTCCTGCACAAAAATCCCGTAGGGTGAGCATAAAGCCCAGTAGGAAAATCCTTCACAAAGTATATACATTTTATACAAGTCTCAAAAAAAGTGGATGCACATGCCATGCCATGCTCTTTTGAAAAAAATAAGAATACATATTCATTTATTCAAAAACCATCATGCTCAATGATGCCATGCAATTTCAATTGTTCCACATTTATTAATTTTGTTCAAGGGGCGGTAAATACAACTCTGGTAATCCCTAGGTCAGTGTCTGCAAGTAGACTATACAAGTACTACCAATTTGTCATTTTTACCAGTATCATCTGGAGGGCTCGACACCCATTCTTTGTCATTTTTACCAGTCACAAGCTGGAAGGCTCGACACCTATTCCGTCATTTTTACCAGTCACAAGTTGGAAGGCTCGACACCCATAATCCACACTACCTGTCAAGACTTACCACCGTATTTACCCAAGAATCATTTCATGAAAACTCATTTCTAAACATTCTTTCTCAATGCAAGTTTTCAAATCAACTTTCAAAGTTCAATGTAATGAAATGAAATGATATGCCAATACCATGTTAAAAATGCAATGCAATATTTCTTTCACTTTCAATACTCCCACACAATATTCACAAGATGAATAAATACTCTTATTTCAATTCATCAAAGGAATAACATAATTTCCACATTTCAAATAATCTTAACAATTTAGTCATCTCAAGACTATATTAATACTTTTAAACAACAATGCCCAATATTTCAACGATTCTCATATTCCATGAAAATATCATTTATATGCAACTAAATAAACAATTTTCAAATATCATTTATTTTGGCACACAAAATAAATAGAGCAACATGTTCCAAAGATTTTCAATATCTTTCTTGAAATTTCCAATTTATAGGTTTTCTTACCAAAACCCTTTATTTTCAAATATTTGAGAAGGTTTCACCAAAACATCTTCAAAGGATCAAATCGTAAACCCATTTTAGAAATCACTCCTTTTTCTTGAATCACACTTTATTCTCAAAACTAATCAAGGATAATTTCGAAAATCAACTAGATCTTGCAAAAATATATATATAACTCAAAGAAAATCCCTACCTCAAATTTGACGAGGAAACAAGCAAAAATCTCAATTTTCGGTTGTGTCGGATTTTGATCTCCACCGGTCAAAATGTCGCTCTCACCAAGCTCCTCACTCTGGTCTCAAGAGCAATGGTCTAAAACCTTGGGTTCAAAATTGAGTTGAGTTTGATGTCACCTTCTTCCGAGTATTTTCCACCTCTAAAGCGTATTCTATCCAATTATTCACCTCATTTGCATAACTCCATTACTTGCATTTTTTCATCAGGTATTCTTTCTTGATGATGCTCTCCGAACACATCAACACAGTCTGCAAACATGAAGTTCCCATCTGAATCTCTGCATGCCATATATTGAACTTCCCTAGGATAATCCTGGTTTATGACACATTAGAAAAGTTATTTGGTTGATACAACACCAATGTCATAAAGATTCTTGTGCCAAAACCTTATTCACCATGTTCCACTGACCAACTTTAGGTAAGAACTCTCTCTCTTTCCCGTTATCATTGTATTTCAGCCATGGGTTTGGAAGGACCTGACCTCAATCGATGTAAGTTTGTCATCCATACCGATGCCAAACTCTTTTGCATAAGGATCTTGGTTATATCCATTTTGGTGCATTGTCTTCAAAATGTCCCTTTCTTATTCTTGAGGTCTTTGGCATGAAAATTTTAACAAAGAAGTTATTTGCTTGCCATTCACCTTTTTGTATCTCTGCCCATCAACTATCTTGCAAGCCTCCATTGGCAAATAGTTCACTTTCCTTGGATTTCCCACTTGGAGGCAAGGTAGATGGGGATGTTGAATGGTAAACCCATACACCTCTTGAAAGTATTCAACAACCGATTTCATGTTCTTCTCCTCGTCAACCGGAAAAATGAGTTCCCTTATTGGCTGGGATGTCAACCCCTGTCTGATACTTCGCATGTTTCCCCTGTGTGTAACTTCTACTTTGATACCTCTAAGGGCTTTCTTAACCTTAACACGATCTGCATCTGATAGTGGCCTTGAATAAACATCTTTACCCAAAATTTGAGCTACAAACTTGGGAGGGTAATTTATATTATTAAATTGGGCCGAGCTGGGTGTTGGGCCGAGATAAACTCAAGTACAGAAGATAGCAGGAACATTAGTCAGGAGAACACCAGGGTTGTAGTTCGGTTGACAGACGGGTACCGGTAGCTCGGTCGCAGCACATCGCGAGTTAGACCAGTCTAAGGTCTTTCGGGAACAGACCGGTCTTAAAGTTACACCGGTGTGGACGTACCATTCCGATTTTAGCCACGCCGTAGTTCGGCTCAACTCTTTTGTGGTAGTTCGGTCGGACGATCTGTGGATAGTCCGGTCTGGGTATGAGAAATCAGAGTAAAAGTAAGGAATATGAGAGCCGAAGTAAGAATTGGTTCGGCTTGATTTGCCTGTTCATTACAGCAGTGTTACTCCGGTCCTGAAGTAGTCCGGCCATAAGAAGAACCATCTCACTTGGTTTAAGCAGTGAGGGGGGTGTTGGAAGATCAGCATTATCTTCCAAGAGTATGAATCCTAGGAGGACTCAATGCAAGGAGGAGTAATCCTAGAAAGACTCTACACTTGGAGGAAAAAGAGTCCTATTAGGATTATGCCACGTGAAACTTATAAAAGCTCACCCACACCACCTGTGAAGAGGTAATGCAACTTTTGCTCCCTGAATACACAGAGCTTTTACCTTCTTGTCTTGCTTACTGACTTAGGCATCGGAGAGGTTTCCGGCACACACCCGCCGGCTAGCTCACGTTTGTGTTTTCAGGTGATAGAACGACATCGTACAGAGGAACGCAGACTTGATCAACAGGATTATACGAGAAGGTATATTTCTTTCCCGTACAATTGGCGCCGTCTGTGGGAACCAACAAACAAGAACAACCTCTTGATCAAGCTTTCTCTCGAAGATCAATGGCGAACAACGAAGAGTTACCCCAGTCCGCCATCGACGGACAAACCCCAGAGGGGGGTGCAAGGCGTGAGGGCCTACCCTTGGTCGCTCCCATGGCGAACCTGGAACAGCGACAAACCCCCAGGAGGGATGCCAGGGGTAGAAGGAGGAATAACAGCCCTCATCCCTCTCGTTCGCAAAGCCCAGAAAGACAAAGACGCAGGGTTGATCCTCAAATTCTGGAGGATCGCGTCAGAGAACAAGACGAACTAATACGGCAGATGGCGGCGGACATGGAATCCTTAAAACGCCAGATGAAGGGTAAGGAAGTGGCGACAGGAGAGGGGCGCAACAACAGGATGCCCCCTCGCCGCTCAGAGGGTCGTAGTAGGAATTCTACACCCTCTCAACCAGAGAACAGAAGCCTTAGGACAGGCGACACGCGATCCGTATCTTCCAGGACTCGTCACTCCAGGTCTGAAAGGACGAGGACAGAGAGGTCATACACTGAGGGAAGTACCTATTGGCCCTCACATACGCACCAGACAAGGTCTAGACAGACGGAATTACCCAGATCGTCCGACCTGCGATCCATGCTAGAAGAGAAAGCAAGATGGAAGGAGGACGCTAGGGCACGCGATCCACACAGGGTTCCTACCTTGCAGCGGTTGGCTCCTCGGACGCATGGAAGCGTCGAGGTTGGAATGCCAATACCGCGCCCGGCGTATGAACCAGCGGACAAGGCATTGGCGAGGCTGCAGACCTCACCATTCGTCCCAGCAATAGAGAACGCGCCCTTCCGAAGCCGTGCAGACCCTAAATTCACAACGTATGAGGGGAAGCGGACCCCTACGCGCTTGAGCCACTTTCGCGGGTTATGGTACGTATCTGCGTGAACGAGGCCTTGATGTGCATCTTATTTCCTTCAAGCCTCGGCGACCCTGGAAGCAGCGTGGTTTGAAAAGCTTCGGAGGCGGCATAGCCTCCTGGCGCCAATTGGCGGAGGCATTTGTAACTTCGGTTGAGAACAAACACAAAAACCGGTGGAGATCGACCGATTACTCTCCATCGACATGGGCGACAAGGAGACCTGAGGTCATACAACAATCGCTCTTGGGAGACATTCAGCAGTTAGGGATTGCCCGACTAACCTCGCCATTGCGCCAATACAAAGAGGCCTTCCGGTCGGAAGCGGTGAGGACTCTATCACCATGACGCCACCCTTACCATGGAGGCCACGATGGAGAGAGTGCATCGACATCGGTAGAAGAGGATGGCGCTTCGTGCCAAAAGCAAAATCTGGCGCGACCCTGCCCGAAGAAGAAGACCTCGGCAAAAGGTCAATACGGTAGATCGCCAAAACCGAAAGCAGACGAGGCAAAGAGACAATGGCGAGACGGGACAAGAGATGGTTAAGAGTCCGCACCGCCATAACCACAGTATTCAAGAAGCCGATCTACCGTATACTTAGTGAGATTCGAGACGAGCCTTTCGTCAAGTGGCCAGCCAAGCTAGGCGAAGCTCAGAAGGACTATGATGACAGATCCAGGTGCACCTTCCACAAAGAAAAGGGGCACCGCACTGAGAATTGCACGCCATTGAGGCAACATCTGGAAGAGTTAGTGGCAGCGGGCCACCTGGACAAATACATAGAGGGAGGGGCACAGCCAGCCCCTCAGGACCAAAATATGCCCAGTGGAATGCCAATCGACGCCCCGCCCCAAGGCGTCATCAACGTAATACATGGAGTCTTTGAACCTGAGCGTGTATGCGAGCTCAGAGGTTCAATCAAAAAGGCTGAGCACTTAAGAGAGGTGCTAAGTGCCCAACCTGCTATCAAGAAGAGTAAGACAGAGGCAACAAATGTCATGTCTTTTTCGGACAAAGACTTGGACAGAATATATTGCCCTCATAACGATGCCTTGGTCGTCACTCTCTGAGTCAAGGATTTTGACGTCAAGCGAATTCTTATTGACGGGGTAGTTCATGTGAAATCATGTACTATGAGACGTTCAAACAATTGAAGCTGCAAGACAAAGACTTGGCGCCAGCAGTGTCACCCCTGATTGGATTTAACTCAATGCCAGAGTGGCGAGTCGGCAAAATCATCCTTCCGGTCTTGGCGGTGTGACGAAGCAAGTGGAGTTCTGGGTATTGAAGGTCCCCTCCACCTACAACATCATCTTAGGCAGAACATGGCTGCATGCCATGCGCTCGGTGGCGTCTTCCTACCACCAAGTAATGAGGTTCCCCAACGACACCGGAGTAATAGAGGAGGTTTATGGGGATCAAATCATGTCGAAACAATGCTTTGTGACAGTGAACGGCAGCCGAGCTGCCAAAGGATATGTTCATTCGGTGGAGGAACCCGAAAGTAATGAACTATTCGCGGATGTTGGCAAAGCGACTAGTCGAGGAAAAGTAGAGGACTTGGTGGAAGTCAGGATAGATGAGAAGAACCCGGATAAGTTCTTCTTACTTGGCTCGTCGTTGTCCAGCACTGAGAGATTGGAAGTCTTGGGATTCCTGACCTCCAACATCGAAGTGTTCGCCTGGACCCCATACGACATGCGAACATCGATCCCAACTTCATCGCCACCAACTCAATGTCACCCTTACGCCGGGCCGGTCATTGGCGCACCAGCGGTCGGCGCTCCACCACGCCAATAGTGGCGAAGAAGTGGGAAACTTGTTGGAAGCGAGGGCAATCAGAGGTACACTACGGTGGATCTCCAACCTTTGTTGTGGTGCCAAAGAAGAAACGGCAAGTGGGCGTTTTGCGTCGATTACAAGAGGTCAATAAAGCATGCGAAGGATAGCTTCCCTACCAAGGATAGATCAATTGGTGGACCTAACCTTGGACACAAAGAAGCTTAGCTTCGACGCATCTGAAGGCCACCATCGGATAGCCATGCACGAACGGATCGAAGTAACATCCTTCACCACTCCAAGGACAGTCTTTGCTACAAGGTCATGCCCTTTGGCACGAAGAATCAGAGGCAACGTTTCAAAGAATGGTCACCAAGATGTTTGAGCCATTGTTAGGCGAGAACAACGGAGGCTTACATCGGCGACATGGTGGTTAAAAGCAAGGCGCGGATGACCATCTAAAGGACCTAGATGAGATGTTCGGATCTGAAGAAACACAAGTATCTTATGCGCTTCTAAGTGCGCATTGATTGTAGATGCAGAAAGTTTCGGTTTCTGGTGACCAAGCAGGGCATTGAGACCCTCCCAAATCAAAGCAATTCAGAGTTAGAGAGGCCTAACTCGATAAGGAAGTCTGACATCTCACCGGCATGGTAGCGGACTTAACCGATTCATCGGCCGGTCTTGAGACAGTTGCGTCTATTCTTCGGTCATTAAAAGCTAAGTTTGAGTGGGACGAAGAATGCGGAGCTCTGGAGAGTTTGAAGGAATACATGTCTTCTCCACCACTACTTGTCCTCCGATTGCACAGAAGAACTCTTCCTCTACTTGGCGATGTCATGACATGCAATTAGTGCGATGTTGGTCCTGTGAAGGAATCCAACACCTGCCCATCTATTATGTCAGCAAGACGTTACTGGGCGCCGAAATGAGGTACTTGCCACTGGAGAAACTGGCATAGGCCTTGACGATGGCTTCAAGGAAATTGTCGCATTACTTTCACGCCCACACCATAGTTGTTCTCCTGACCTTCCACTCAAGGCTTTATTTGAAAAGCGAACTTTTAGGCGAATCTTGAAGTGGGCGATGGAGAATTGGGACGATCGACATCAAGTTCCAACCCAGAACCGCTATAAAGGCACAAGCACTAGCAGATTTTGTCGCAGAGTTCACCCCAGGAAGTCATCACATCTGCCCAGTCGACCTGACTGAAATAGCCGAACTCAGGATGGAGGTTGACGTCGGAAAAACGCAACCCCTAGTACTGGTTGCTCAGTTAGGTCCCAAGGCGGACCGGAGTAAAGAAAGGGAGGAAGAAGTGAACCACACTACACCAAGTCAGGACGCACCGACCAACAAAGACTTGGTGCAAATCGGGAACAAGGGGCAGACAGCAAGCATCGCCTCGGAAGAAGCTACCAGCAACGTGGAAGATCCCAAGACCTCATCTGATCCCTCCACCTGCTGGAAGCTGTTCGTTGGAGAGATGTGGAAGCTCTTCGTGGATGGAGCATCCAATAGGCATGGAGCAGGACTTGGCATAGTCCTCATCTCTCCAGACGGCCTAGTAATAGAGCAGGCAATCAACCTAGGCTTCCCAGCATCAAATAATGAAGCAGAGTATGAAGCACTTCTAGCAAGCCTCAAGTCGGCATTCTACATGAAGGCCACCGAACTCATGGTCTCTGATGACTCATGGTGGTGGTAAACCAAATATCGGCGACTATGAGGCAAAGGATGATAGGATGGCCAAGTACCAAGACTTGGTTAGGGACGAGATAAAGAAGTTCAAGTAGTGAGAATAGAACAGATCGTGAGAGAGGAAAAGCAATGAAGCGGAGCGAACTCGAGCCGCCTCAATGGCAAACGCCTCCATTCCCCATCCGCTACTAATCGACTATCTGCCCAGACCAAGCATTGAAGACCCAGAAGCTGAAGAAGTATGTTGTGCGAGTTAGGTCCTTCTTGGATGGATCCCATCATACTATTCCTAAGGGCGGCACCCTCCCGGAAGAAAAGAGAAGCCAACGAGAATAAGAGCAAAATCGCGGTTTTGGCTCTCTCCATCTTTGGCATTGTACAAGAAGTCGTTCACAGGACCTTACTTAAAATGTGTTCACCCCAGCAAGGTGGAGGCATTCCTGTTCGAAATACATGAGGGGGTATGTGGCAGCCATCAAGGAGGACGATCATTGGAATACCGAGCTATTTCACAAGGATACTGGTTGTCACGACCCGAACCCGCCCCTATGGGTTAAGGCCATAACCGGCCAGTAATCATGAGATTACCTACGTCCTCAAACCAAATAAGACAAAACTCATCAGAGAAAAAGGGGCCAAACAAAAGCAAATTAAAACTTTGTCCATAGAGCCGTGCTTATATGCACATCAGAACATTCCAGACATACATGTGTTAATAACCCACAACGGAAAACATAGCAACATAAATTTCTGTACACGCAGGATCATTCAAAACTGAGTCAACCAAGCAAAACTATATACAGACATACACAAAAGTTCGCCGACATGACAACTTAGAATGAGCGACATAAAGGCGAAGGCAAGTCTCGTCGTGAGGCAAGGTCGACTCTCCCAAAACCTTTGTTGTTCCACAGAGACTTCATCGAGCTGGGTTTGGACTTCCCTTAGCTCGCCTACAAACACATGAATGAGCGTGAGCGAAAGCCCAGTGAATAATATCAAATAAAGAACATATTTTGGAACAATGTATATCAAACGGCCTTGGGCCCAATTTGCATTTCTAACTAATACATACATACATAAACATATGTAAATTAAGTAGCTGAGGTTCCAGACACATCATACTGCCTCGGGCCCAATTCATTCATGTCCATCGGCCTTGGGCCCAATTATTCGTTCCCATCGGCCTTTGGCCCAATTATTCATTTCCATCGGCCTTTGGCCCAATTACTCATTTCCATCGGCCTTTGGCCCAATTATTCATTTCCATCGACCTTTGGCCCAATTATTCATTTCCATCGGCCTTTGGCCCAATTACTCATTTCCATCGGCCTTTGGCCCAATTATTCATTTCCATCGGCCTTTGGCCCAATTACTCATTTCCATCGGCCTTTGGCCCAATTATTCATTTCCATCGGCCTTTGGCCCAATTATTCATTTCCATCGGCCTTTGGCCCAATTACTCATTTCCATCGGCCTTTGGCCCACATTTATATCAAACGGCCTTCGGCCCATATACACTTTCGTGTCAAACGGCCTTCGGCCCATATACACTTTCGTATCAAACGGCCTTCGGCCCATTCATGTTTATCAAAACGACCTTTGGTCCATTCATGTTCATCTTATATCCCCAATCCCAAGTAGCAATTTATAAGCTTAAAGGGAGTAAACAATTGAACATTCACAAGCATTCAAATATCGATATTACTCACAGTGATCGGTTGATTGGTTCGCCCTGGAACTCGACCCTACACATGCCATGAACATAAAAGGGTCACCAACAATTCAATCCGTTCAAAATTCACATATTCCTCTTTAGGCTTTATTATTATCTCATTAACTCATTTACAATGCTTAACATATGCCTAAGAGTGCTTACAAGTGAAAGAGAACGGAAAATTATAACACAGAATGCATTTTTAGAATTTCAGAAAACAGGGTCCCCGCTCGAGCGTAGACTTCCCCGCTCGAGCGGACCCTTAGGTCTGCAGAAGTACTGGTTGCCTCCAATCCCCGCTCGAGCGTGCATTCTTCCGCTCGAGCGGACTTCATGTCACATAGCTCCCGCCGGCGCCAACTTCCCCGCTCGAGCGGGCATCATGTCTGCGAAATATCTTTGGGAGCTCGATTTCTCCTTCGGCGGCCATTACCCGCTCGGCGGGCACTGGTTTCGTTTCCCATTTTGTTCTTGAGCTTCATTTCCATTTTCCCAGCTTCATTCCTTGCATGCAATGGCTCAACCTCACATATGATCATGCTAACATGGTATAAACACCAAAACATATCATCATGGGGCCTAATTTCAAGGATTAAACACTTGCATGCTTCAAATTGACACCAACTCACTTCTATCATTCATATTCATACATTCAAAGCTCCTATCTTCATAAATTGTACATGCATGTGGTATATCATTTTCATCCTTAGTTCATATGATGAAAAGATGGTCAAGTACATGGCTTTCAACCAAAATGCAACATAAGTCATGTGATTCAAGCTCAAATATGCCAATTCCAAACAATTACATACATACATGCATGCATATATGGTCCTCCAACTCAACAAAACCAATTCAAAACATGCTCTTGACCATTAATTAACTTTGGACACACAAGATTACACATTAAACTCATGGATTCAAGAATCAATGCTTACCTAGAAGCCCAATCTATGGTTAATTCTTGAGTTGATCTTCAAATGATCAAGCTTTGAGGCCAAAATCCCAATTTTCCTCACTCCCCCTCTCTCTAGCCGACCCTCTCTTCTCCCTCAAGTGTATATCTCAGATGTTTTGAGTTGAGTAGAGCAAAAGGGAAGTGAGTGTTAATGCACAACAAGCCCCACTAAATCAAAATAATAATAATAAAGTAATTGGGCTCTAATTCATCAATTTAATCAGTTTAAATTGACCAGAGTCAATTTCTAATTAAATTTCACCGTAGGCTCTAAAAATTATGCCAATCACAATGGCGTAATCAATTTCGGGTCTTGTGGCCGATAAGGCTCTCAATTTAATTTCCGAAGCGGGTTATCAAACAGATATCCCTACGGTGAACAGATAAAAACTCAAAATCACATACATTCACATAATGACATATAAAATCACGCTAAACACATAATCATACTTAAATTAAGGACCAATTAGCATAATCACGAACGAGGTGTCACAGTCTCCCCTTTAGGAAGTTTGGTCCTCCAAACTTAATTTACCTCCAGTCGAAAACAATTCGGAACACTTTCCATTTAACGCTTCCAATCCTTTCTGATAGTTATCCACCTGGTCCCAAATCAAGCAGCACTCTATTTTCAATCGGTCAGAGACTTACCTTTTATGCCATACAAGGCTTGTATGGTGCCATACCGAAACTAGAGTGTGAGCTGTTGTTGTAAACAAAGTTTGCCAACGGTGGACAGATCTTTCCAATTCCCCGGAAATCTAACACATACATTTGGAGCATTTCCCTCAGAATCTAAAAAGTTCTTTCTGATCATACATCAGTTTGCGGATGGAAAATGGCGCCGAATCATAATTCAGTTTCATATCAAATTCACAATCCGTCCAGATCACATACAGAAATCATAAGTCACGATTGAAGTTACGTGATACATCCATTAGCGTTTACAGAACAGAACAGAACATATATACGTGGGGTTACGGATAACCAGTTCCATAAAGGAACCTCCGGATCCAGGTAGCATAACAAAACAGAAGCTGAGCCCCATTGCCTCTTGAAACACCTCTTAGAATTTCTGCCTAAAACAATAGATACTGGGACCCCATGCAACCAAACAATCTTGACGATGTAACCAGTGGCTAGTCAACTAGCATCATACAAAAATTTTACAGGGAGGCAATGAGCTAACTTAGTAATTCTACATACAATAACCCAAACGGGACTTATACCTTGATGCTCAAGGTAGCCCCACAATGAACTTCGTAGTCACATATCCCTATTTCCATTCCGAAATAGAGAAAGATTGAAGTAGCTCTACCAATACCCGATATTCAACTTTGACTTGTTGGCACTAAACCATTCGGACACTAGTTCAACAATTTCTTCTTCATGATAGGTCGCCAACGTATTTATTTCAAATGTCAACTACTTTACCACAGAGGTTTGGTCCATTTCCCTATCACAGAAGTTCAATTCATTCTCCAACAATCCCGCAATTCACAATCCAACTCGATATTTAATTCAGCGATTTATCACAGTTATCCAAGGTCAATCAAAAGTCTTCAGGGATACAAGGTAGATCCAAATACTGACTCCCAAATCGACAAAGGTAACGTCGAAGCAATTACCCACACAATGCATATAGTCCAGACATCCCCACAGTACTGATTGTAAAGTATAATAATATCGAAGCATGCAATTTCTGGCACAATACACGTGTTTCTCAATTCATTCAACCGTTTACAGTTACAATTTAGTTCAATATTCAATCCCATGTTCTATCGAGTCTTTCCATATTATTTGACAGTCATCGAAAGCATAAGGCAATCCATATATAAACCTCTGTAATGCCGAAGGCAATATCACGGAGTCAATCACATGTTAAGCACAATTTACACATCCTCAGAGCCCCAATTACAGAATATAATGGCACTGGGCAGGTATTCACAAGGCATACTGAATTCACATACTTACGGATAATCAAGATTTTTCAAAGCTTCTTGGATGTCTATAACATCTACACAACACCAAAGGATGACATTCGAGACAAACAAAGGAATAATCGTCTCGGGATCAAAGCGCACCCGTTCACGACCGTCGGTGGCCGACCCGAGGTCGATTAGACAAAACCCACCCGTACGAAACCGTCGGTGGCAAAAGATGTCTCAATTAAAGGTGCTACATAGGCTTAACGTTCCCTATCACGAAAGGACACTCTAAGAATGTCATCAAAGCAACACAACACCATTCACTATAACCTGATTTTTCCCAAACTCTGATAACACTGAAGTAACCAGCCTCCCTTACAAAACATGTTCTGATCAGTCAAAGACAAATGTTCAGTACTGCTCAAAATCAAATCAATCTACCGTCATCGGTTCCCATAGCGTCCAACAAACAAAATGGAACAACACTCCTTACGACACCCAATCACGGGGTTTGTACAATTCGGTTCGTTTTCAACACATATGTCCTCAATAGTTGGGGATTGGTTCTCGATAGGGCTCATGGTTAGGTCAATCTATTGATAGCCCACAAAAGGCCTCTCACATAGGTCAAGTATTCCAACCGGATTCAAGCTTTGGGTCTATCAGTTTTCTGCCCAGAGTAATCTGGCTATTTACTTACAAGCCATTCTTAATCCCCTTACAATAAGGTCAGATTAGATAGAGGATCTCATCAAGTTAATCCGTCAAAGATCTTGCCAACTCCAATCAAGCAGAGGTCCCATCAATTGAGGGTTCTAACAGGCCAAATCAAGCAAAAGTTCTATCAGATTGAATCAGATAAAAGTTTCTCAAATAGGGCACATTCGGTTCGGTAAGGCATACTTTGTTTGCTTAGGTACACGGTTGATAGTGTCTCAACTGCCCTAAGTTCATCAGCTCTCAAAGCCATATCAGAATTTTTCATCACAACTGCTCATGTCAAAACATTTCAAGTCATGTGCAATATGGCATCGACTACATAAATTCGGGGGTAGTTGTATAAACGTGCGGTTATTCAGATCAGGAGGTATGTACCATAATCAATACAGTAATTCCCAAACAAGTCTTATGTACAAGCACGTGGTGCACAGTAACACATTAAACAGAGTTCCTCATTTAGGGTGCTCAGCTCAGCCACACGATCACAGAATCATACTCCTAGTGGTTTAGTCATTGAAACAGTAATATAAGAAATCACCCTAAGCATAGGTTTAGATGTACATGTGCATGTGCAGAGTTAATCGATACCCCAACACGCATTTCACAAATCTCCCCAAATGGAACATACACATTCAATGAATACAGTCTCGACCTTGTGGGTCCAACCAATCTAAATACACATGCAGCAGATACGAAAGGATATGCCGATTCGAATCAATTAATATCCCAAGCAAAGATGTATGCGTGTACTAATTCAGAATTAATCAACACTTAAGCATTCATTTATAACGATGCAGATACACAGGATAACGGTCACGAGCACTTCCAGGACAAGTGCAATTACTCTATCTTGATCGACAATTCCTACCATTGATCATCCAAATTTGAGACAGAGGATCTGTTCACATTTTGCTCATTTCGAGACAGGTTCCTTACGGATGGTCCATTCCACCACACCCATAACAAGCCCGAAATTGATGATACACCCTCGGTGTTTCTTACCACATTCATTACATGTCGGTCTTTGTATTCCTTGTAGATTTTGAAGTCTTGCGATGATCCCGTATTTTGCTTTTTAAATGACTCCTTCTTTGAGAAAAAGCCTTGTCTCTTGCTTTTCCATTCAGAAGATCGGTTCATGTTAGCTTTGGTCATCAGCGTTCGGTCCGGCACCTCAACACATTTTGTGACTTCCAACCCTTTCACTTGGTGCTCTTGCACTGGTGGTGGCAAAGGTTCTTGCCTTGTAGCGGCGAATCGTTGTCTTAAGATCTTTGCCATTTCTTGTACTGTTCTTTCCAGTCTATCCAGTCGGGCTGTGGAAGGGTCTACCAACTCATGTGCCTCTACTTTATCCATAGCCTACACAAACTCTTTTAAAGCTTTGCCAATTATTGGGATGCTCAATACAAAACAACACAGATACACATGGGTACATTCGCACATAGGCACATTGGTATATTCTCATTTTACATATCGTACGCAATTAATCACATACGTAACAGATAATTACATACTTACCAAATATCGCATGCTAAACATTTACTAAGTAATCATGTACTCAAATTATGTTCATATTTCACATAAATACCTATTGACAAAATCGAATGCACATAAGTAACTTTTCATGGTTCATATATTCATGTATTATATCAAAACAAACTTATTGTACACATTAGTGTAACAATTCATATCTCATATTCGAATCATGTGTGGTACTTCCTTTAGCGTGACATATCATGTTGGTCAAGCATATCAACATATCTCATACATAGGCCACGGTATTATCTCCCCCCGGGCGAGGGCCTGTGCCACCGTATTATTTCCCGGGCTAGGGCCTCATGACCATAAGCCACGATATTATGTCCTGGCGAGGGCCTCCGCTAAGGATACCACAATTATGTTCAAAGAGAATTTGAGCAACCACTTATACAAAACATAGCATCTCAGAGAACTTGTCATTTCACATCATCAGAAAATAATTGAGGCTAAACACAACCTTATAGAGTTCTTATTCTCTATCTGATTAAACTTGCATTATACTTTATACAAAAGATTCGCGAATATGCATATACAATGGAGTACATATATTTAGAAAATTGCAATGCAAGTAGTTCACAAACTTATATTACATAGTTGCTCAAATCGAAACACTTAAGCATATTCTTGATGCTTTCAAAGTTCATATTTATCACATGAATGCATCCTAGATCTTTTCTAGACGCTTACTGCTCTTTTGGACAAGTGTGTGAGTTATTAACACGTGCTCTGATACCACTCTGTCACGACCCGAACCCGCCCCTATGGGTTAAGGCCATAACCGGCCAGTAATCATGAGATTACCTACGGCCTCAAACCAAATAAGACAAAACTCATCAGAGAAAAAGGGGCCAAACGGAAGCAAATTAAAACTTTGTCCATAGAGCCGTGCTTATATGCACATCGAACATTCGGACATACATGTGTTAATAACCCTAGCGGAAAACATAGCAACATAAATTTACGTACGCAGGATCATTCAAAAGCGAGTCAACCAAGCAAAACTATATACTGAGACATACTCAAAACTTCACGACATGACAACTTAGAATGAGCGACATAAAAGGCGAAGGCAAGTCTCGTCGTGAGACGCATAAGGTGACTCTCCCAAAACCTTTGTTGTTCCACACAGACTTCACTGAAATTTGGGTTTGGACTTCCCTTAGCTCGCCTACAAACACATGAATGAGCGTGGTAAGCCCGATGAATAATATCAAATAAAGAACATATTTTGGAACAATGTATATCAAACGGCCTTGGGCCCAATTTGCATTTCTAACTAATACATACATACATAAACATATGTAAATTAAGTAGCTGAGGTTCCAGACACATCATACGGCCTCGGGCCCAATTCATTCATGTCCATCGGCCTTGGGCCCAATTATTCGTTTCCATCGGCCTTTGGCCCAATTATTCATTTCCATCGGCCTTTGGCCCAATTATTCATTTCCATCGGCCTTTGGCCCAATTACTCATTTCCATCGGCCTTTGGCCCAATTATTCATTTCCATCGGCCTTTGGCCCAATTATTCATTTCCATCGGCCTTTGGCCCAATTACTCATTTCCATCGGCCTTTGGCCCAATTATTCATTTCCATCGGCCTTTGGCCCAATTATTCATTTCCATCGGCCTTTGGCCCATTACTCATTTCCATCGGCCTTTGGCCCCATTACTCACTTCCATCGGCCTTTGGCCCAATTACTCATTTCCATCGGCCTTT
Organism: Camellia lanceoleosa; assembly: GCA_025200525.1. Taxonomy (NCBI): domain Eukaryota; kingdom Viridiplantae; phylum Streptophyta; class Magnoliopsida; order Ericales; family Theaceae; genus Camellia; species Camellia lanceoleosa. The sequence continues at coordinate 70,593,479 of CM045764.1, forward strand.
GGCCCAATTACTCATTTCCATCGGCCTTTGGCCTAATTACTCATTTCCATCGCCTTTGGCCCACATTTATATCAAACGGCCTTCGGCCCATATACACTTTCGTGTCAAACGGCCTTCGGCCCATATACACTTTCGTATCAAACGGCCTTCGGCCCATTCATGTTTATCAAAACGACCTTTGGTCCATTCATGTTCATCTTATATCCCCAATCCCAAGTAGCAATTTATAAGCTTAAAGGAGTAGACAATTGGACATTCACAAGCATTCAAATATCGATATTACTCACAGTGATCGGTTGATTGGTTCGCCCTGGAACTCGACCCTACACATGCCATGAACATAAAAGGGTCACTAACAATTCAATCCATTCAAAATTCACATATTCCTCTTTAGGCTTTATTATTATCTCATTAACTCATTTACAATGCTTAACATATGCCTAAGAGTGCTTACAAGTGAAAGAGAACGGAAAATTATAACACAGAATGCATTTTTAGAATTTCAGAAAACAGGGTCCCCGCCCCCGCGGAGGCTTCCCCCCCCGGGCGGACCCTTAGTCTCTTTCTTGGTTGCCTCCAATCCCTTTCGGCGTGCATTCTTCCGCTCGGCGGACTTCATCATAGCTCCCTCGGCGCCAACTTCCCTTCGGCCGCGCATCATGTCTGCAGAAATATGCTGGGAGCTCGATTTCTCCGCTCGAGCGGCCATTACCCCGCTCGAGCGGGCACCAGAATTCTGGGTTTCCCAGATTTTGTTCTTGAGCTTCATTTCCATTTTCCCAGCTTCATTCCTTGCATGCAATGGCTCAACCTCACATATGATCATGCTAACATGGTATAAACACCAAAACATATCATCATGGGGCCTAATTTCAAGGATTAAACACTTGCATGCTTCAAATTGACACCAACTCACTTCTATCATTCATATTCATACATTCAAAGCTCCTATCTTCATAAATTGTACATGCATGTGGTATATCATTTTCATCCTTAGTTCATATGATGAAAAGATGGTCAAATACATGGCTTTCAGCAAAATGCAACATAAGTCATGTGATTCAAGCTCAAATATGCCAATTCCAAACAATTACATACATACATGCATGCATATATGGTCCTCCAACTCAACAAAACCAATTCAAAACATGCTCTTGACCATTAATTAACTTTGGACACACAAGATTACACATTAAACTCATGGATTCAAGAATCAATGCTTACCTAGAAGCCCAATCTATGGTTAATTCTTGAGTTGATCTTCAAATGATCAAGCTTTGAGGCCAAAATCCCAATTTTCCTCACTCCCCCTCTCTCTAGCCGACCCTCTCTTCTCCCTCAAGTGTATATCTCAGATGTTTTGAGTTGAGTAGAGCAAAAGGGAAGTGAGTGTTAATGCACAACAAGCCCCACTAAATCAAAATAATAATAATAAAGTAATTGGGCTCTAATTCATCAATTTAATCAGTTTAAATTGACCAGAGTCAATTTCTAATTAAATTTCACCGTAGGCTCTAAAAATTATGCCAATCACAATGGCGTAATCAATTTCGGGTCTTGTGGCCGATAAGGCTCTCAATTTAATTTCCGAAGCGGGTTATCAAACAGATATCCCTACGGTGAACAGATAAAAACTCAAAATCACATACATTCACATAATGACATATAAAATCATGCTAAACACATAATCATACTTAAATTAAGGACCAATTAGCATAATACGGAACAGGGGTGTCACAGTCTCCCCCCCTTTAGGAAGTTTGGTCCTCCAAACTTAATTTACCTCCAGTCGAAAACAATTCGGAACACCTTCCATTTAACGGTTCCAATCCTTTCTGATAGTTATTCACCTGGTCCCAAATCAAGCAACACTCTATTTTCAATCGGTCAAAGCCTTACCTTTTATGCCATACAAGGCTTGTATGGTGCCATACAAAACTAGAGTGTGAAATTGTTGTAAACAAAGTTTGCCAATGGTGGATGATCTTTCCAATTCCCCGGAAATCTAACACATACATTTGGAGCATTTCCCTCAGAATCTAAAAAGTTCTTTCTGATCATACATCAGTTTGCGGATGGAAAATGGCGCCGAATCATAATTCAGTTTCATATCAAATTCACAATCCGTCCAGATCACATACAGAAATCATAAGTCACGATTGAAGTTACGTGATACATCCATTAGCGTTTACAGAACAGAACAGAACATATATACGTGGGGTTACGGATAACCAGTTCCATAAAGGAACCTCCGGATCCAGGTAGCATAACAAAACAGAAGCTGAGCCCCATTGCCTCTTGAAACACCTCTTAGAATTTCTGCCTAAAACAATAGATACTGGGACCCCATGCAACCAAACAATCTTGACGATGTAACCAGTGGCTAGTCAACTAGCATCATACAAAAATTTTACAGGGAGGCAATGAGCTAACTTAGTAATTCTACATACAATAACCCAAACGGGACTTATACCTTGATGCTCAAGGTAGCCCCACAATGAACTTCGTAGTCACATATCCCTATTTCCATTCCGAAATAGAGAAAGATTGAAGTAGCTCTACCAATACCCGATATTCAACTTTGACTTGTTGGCACTAAACCATTCGGACACTAGTTCAACAATTTCTTCTTCATGATAGGTGTAGACACCCCATTTTTGACCGTCCTCAAGACTTGGGCGTCCAGTTGGAACACTCGGTGATTATCCATATTTGTGTCCGTTTGGAGTTCCGGAGTTCTCGGCCATGGCCGTGCCTCGGGACCTCGAACCCGACCGTTGTGTTTGGTTTTGCACCAAACACTTGTGTTTTGCCTTTGAGGCGGCAGGAATGCCTTCGAGGCATCCCCCACACCACTGCCATTTGGGGCTAGAGGCCACCGGCCGTCAGAGTTGTCACTATATTGTGCCGGTCGGCACTATTTTGGGTGAAATGACCAATTTGCCCGGTACCGACCCTTTTGCACTTGCTTTCTGAGATATTTTCAGACAGCTTTTGAGCATTTGCTTCCCCTCCATACACGTGTATGGAGGGATGAGGTCTTGTTTGCTTAGCTTGTAAGTTTACAAGTTCTATAAGAGGAAAGCTCTCCCTCTTGACTTAGGGTTAGCATTTTTCAGAGCATTAGCCATTGTTAGAGAGCTGGAGCTCTGGTTTTTAGGGTTGAGTTAGATACATATATCATATCTCTCTTTTTCCCTTAGTACACTAGGTGTTTAGTTCATACTATTGCACTAAAACACCTAGAGTTCCACCTTTCTCTTGGTTCTGAGGTTCCAAAGGTTGGTTCTTGACATTTTTGACTGGTTTGGAGCCCAAGGAAGCAACAACATCAACTCTTGTGAAGATAGTCAACAAGGGTGAGAAACTTGCATTTTATTCCCCATTTTTGCACTCTATTTTTACCTAGTTTAAAACAGTTTTTGTGCTTAGTGATTAACACATAAAATCTCTGTTTTTAAGTCCTCTTCATTATTCGTTAAGAGTGTTTTGTGGTTTGGGGAGGTTTGACCCCCCTTTAGACCTTGAAAAAGGTCACCTTTTGTACTATTTTGGAGAGATCCGAGATTTTGGTGATAGGATCTCTTCACCACCTAAATCTTGAGGATTTCAGTGGTGAAGAGCATGCCTTGAAGTCTCAAGAAGGAGAGGGCCACCCCCTCTCCTTGATGTCCTTGAAAAGGGCAAATCTTGCTTCCTTAAGGAGCTCTATGCTTGAGTGTGTGTTGAGCTTGTTTGACTTGTTTTCTATGCTTGTATTACTATGATATAACATGTTTTCAAGTTGGTTTTGGCCTCCTATACATGCTTAGTATAGTTGCCTTGTAATGCCTCTTTTATGCCTTAACATGTCTAGGTTGTTTGCCCTATTTGCTAGCATGTTTTAAGCTTAGATTTGTGAAGCTTGTAAGCTTATTTTGCCATGATTTAGCTCTGTCCATAGCTATTTTGGCTAATCTTGGCATGTATTTGGTAGCCTCTTTGTATTTGGCTTGTTGGCCTCGAAAGCATGAATATGTGGTATGCTATCCTAGCTTTGTTTTTGATGGTTGGAACCATCTAGCATGCCATTTCAGTCCTTCATACATGCTTGTTTGATTGCCTTAGTGGCCTTGTTAATGCTTTAAGAGCATGTCTTGTATGCTCTATGTTTAGGCCTTATTGCATGCCTTAGATTCCACGCTTCCTAGATGCCGTCTAGGTGGTCATTTAGGCTTAGTTTTATGTGTTAAAACTTTGTCTTCAAGTGCTTGAATATTGCCATGTATGATTGCGCTAAGTGTGGTTTTAATGCCCTATTGACTTGCTTTAAGCCTAGGCCATTTACATGCTTTGTTTGGAATGCTCTATCGCATGATTTGGCATCATGTTTAACATGAATTTCAGAGCTTTAAATGTATGCTATTAGTCCATGTTTGGCCTCTTTAAGTATGCATGAGAATCGCTTCGGTATGCCTAAGTCTTGAGCCTTAACACTTGCATGTATGTGTGGGCATTTGGTCTCAGTTTCTAGGCACTTTTGGCCATGATTTTAGGCCTATAGGGTTGCCTAATTCATGCCTAAAGCCCACCATTTCATTGTTTTGCATGCTTGCTTGTAAGCCTTGCACAAGTGCATTACATTGTTCATTTGGCATGATAGATAGCATGCTTAGGGTTGCATCACATTTGCATGTATGTTAAGCCTCTTGAAGTGAAGTATGATAGAGGTTTGGCACCCTTGTTTGATTGTTTGCATTGCATGCATTTGAAATCAAATTTGCACTCTTGGTTCTTAGGGCCATCATGCATGGAAATCTTGCGATTGGTGGTCCAGGAATCGAGGCACATGCCCTCTTGAGTCCATAGCATGATGAGGGATGTGCTTGGTGCATACATGCTTTGATTTGCATTGCCTTGCCTTTGGTTTCCTCTCTCTTTGTCGATTGAGGTTCTGCGAGGATAAAGACGTCGGCACTCTTTAGTCTTACGCCTGCCTCTTAGCGGATAATGAAACTCAGAGCCGGTGGCTTCCTCCCTCAGCCGGTGGCTCCCTGCCTCAGCCGGTGATGCTCCCCAGTGCTCTGAGAGGCACTCCTGAAGTTTTGGGAATTTTCAGAGAAGGAGAGCAGAGGAAACAGAGGCACATTTGCACGGCAGTGCAGTTCCGAGCGAGTCCCGGGCACACGCGGCAGTCAGCCCTCCTTCCGAGGCATTTATCTCTTAAATAGATTAATTAGTTTATTTATTTAATTTAATTAATTTGTAATATTTAATTAGCTAGGATAGTTAATTATTTATTTGGTTTTGTATATTCTTTCGGTCCCTCCGAGCGAGGGCGCAATTGTAATAAGTGTGTGTGAGTGGGTGCATGTCTTCCAATCCCCACTTCTTTCTATCCCTTTTATTTACACCTTATGGTAGATTAAGGCACGTCTACTTTAGCATACCTTATACAAGCATGCGTGCATACATGCATTTGTTTACATGCACGGGCTCGGTACATCATACAAAGCGCATTGCAATTTTCAATTCCAAATTGAATCGTGCATCAAATGAAGTGCATTTCACATGCCATGTTTAGGGTTAGCCGAGCCTAATCTAGATTGCATCAATGCCTGTGTTGCATTAGCCACTTAACATGAATTAGGTCATGCATGTTTGCTAATCAGTTTACTGTTTTGGCACGGAGTACGATGTAAGTTTTTTTTACGCTTTAGCATGTCGCATGCGTGTGAATGTTAACATGACAGTATGCTTGCCATGCGGCTAAGTGCTTACATGATAAACTGTTTGAATGCCTGTGGGTGAAGGTTGGATTGCCTGAGTTGGAACAACTCGTTGAAATCCGTGTTTTAGCCTACTTGCGAGTAGCAAAATCTAACACGTTTTTTTTTCGAGGCAAAACGGATATGCAATGTTTATTTCCAAGTTAGGCAATCTAGTCTATACTTTTGTGTTGTGCGCATCACATAGTAATTCTAGGTTAATAACCGGAATAAGCACGCAAAAAGTTTTAAACGGATATCATGGTTAGTAGAGGCGGTTTCGGACGAGGCGAAAGGGGTGCTCATAGTGACCTTCCGATCGTACCCAAGCTCCCGAGCCAAGACCACTTTGGTGATGACGGACGCGTGGCCTTCGGCACCGAGTCAGGGTTTCCTAAATTTCCCAATTAAAAATATTTAGGTGGCGACTCTGTAATCTGGCAAAGCAGTCCATGTTTGGCACTACTTTTTCAAAATCTGTTTTCTCAAACGATTTGCCGGATTTGGACTCTTTGGTTCAGATTTAGAACCGCGACACAAAAGGGAGTCCGAACTGTAGGGCGAAGCCCACGGGCGCGTCTACAATAGGTCGCCAACGTATTTATTTCAAATGTCAACTACTTTACCACAGAGGTTTGGTCCATTTCCCTATCACAGAAGTTCAATTCATTCTCCAACAATCCCGCAATTCACAATCCAACTCGATATTTAATTCAGCGATTTATCACAGTTATCCAAGGTCAATCAAAAGTCTTCAGGGATACAAGGTAGATCCAAATACTGACTCCCAAATCGACAAAGGTAACGTCGAAGCAATTACCCACACAATGCATATAGTCCAGACATCCCCACAGTACTGATTGTAAAGTATAATATTATCGAAGCATGCAATTTCTGACACAATACACGTGTTTCTCAATTCATTCAACCGTTTACAGTTACAATTTAGTTCAATATTCAATCCCATGTTCTATCGAGTCTTTCCATATTATTTGACAGTCATCGAAAGCATAAGGCAATCCATATATAAACCTCTGTAATGCCGAAGGCAATATCACGGAGTCAATCACATGTTAAGCACAATTTACACATCCTCAGAGCCCCAATTACAGAATATAATGGCACTGGGCAGGTATTCCCAAGGCATACTGAATTCACATACTTACGGATAATCAAGATTTTTCAAAGCTTCTTGGATGTCTATAACATCTACACAACACCAAAGGATGACATTCGAGACAAACAAAGGAATAATCGTCTCGGGATCAAAGCGCACCCGTTCACGACCGTCGGTGGCCGACCCGAGGTCGATTAGACAAAACCCACCCGTACGAAACCGTCGGTGGCAAAAGATGTCTCAATTAAAGGTGCTACATAGGCTTAACGTTCCCTATCACGAAAGGACACTCTAAGAATGTCATCAAAGCAACACAACACCATTCACTATAACCTGATTTTTCCCAAACTCTGATAACACTGTAGTAACCAGCCTCCCTTACAAAACATGTTCTGATCAGTCAAAGACAAATGTTCAGTACTGCTCAAAATCAAATCAATCTACCGTCATCGGTTCCCATAGCGTCCAACAAACAAAATGGAACAACACTCCTTACGACACCCAATCACGGGGTTTGTACAATTCGGTTCGTTTTCAACACATATGTCCTCAATAGTTGGGGATTGGTTCTCGATAGGGCTCATGGTTAGGTCAATCTATTGATAGCCCACAAAAGGCCTCTCACATAGGTCAAGTATTCCAACCGGATTCAAGCTTTGGGTCTATCAGTTTTCTGCCCAGAGTAATCTGGCTATTTACTTACAAGCCATTCTTAATCCCCTTACAATAAGGTCAGATTAGATAGAGGATCTCATCAAGTTAATCCGTCAAAGATCTTGCCAACTCCAATCAAGCAGAGGTCCCATCAATTGAGGGTTCTAACAGGCCAAATCAAGCAAAAGTTCTATCAGATTGAATCAGATAAAGTTTCTCAAATAGGGCACATTCGGTTCGGTAAGGCATACTTTGTTTGCTTAGGTACACGGTTGATAGTGTCTCAACTGCCCTAAGTTCATCAGCTCTTAAAGCCATATCAGAATTTTTCATCACAACTGCTCATGTCAAAACATTTCAAGTCATGTGCAATATGGCATCGACTACATAAATTCGGGGGTAGTTGTATAAACGTGCGGTTATTCAGATCAGGAGGTATGTACCATAATCAATACAGTAATTCCCAAACAAGTCTTATGTACAAGCACGTGGTGCACAGTAACACATTAAACAGAGTTCCTCATTTAGGGTGCTCAACGACCCACACGATCACGAATCATACTCCTAGTGGTTTAGTCATTGAAACAGTAATATAAGAAATCACCCTAAGCATAGGTTTAGATGTACATGTGCATGTGCAGAGTTAATCGATACCCCAACACGCATTTCACAAATCTCCCCAAATGGAACATACACATTCAATGAATACAGTCTCGACCTTGTGGGTCCAACCAATCTAAATACACATGCAGCAGATACGAAAGGATATGCCGATTCGAATCAATTAATATCCCAAGCAAAGATGTATGCGTGTGCTAATTCAGAATTAATCAACACATAAGCATTCATTTATAACAGTACAGATACCTGGGATAACGGTCACGGCATTCTGAGCACTTCCTGGGACAAGTGCAATTACTCTATCTTGATCAGCAATTCCTACCATTGATACGAATCCAGCTGAGACAGAGGATCTGTTCACATTTTGCTCATTTCGGAGACAGTTCCTTACCAGATGGTCCATTCCACCACACCCATAACAAGCCCCAGAAATTCGATGATACACCCCTCGGTGTTTCTTACCACATTCATTACATGTCGGTGCTGTATTCCTTGTAGATTTTGAAGTGCGCGATGATCCCGTATTTTGCTTTTTAAATGACTCCTTCTTTGAGAAAAAGCCTTGTCTCTTGCTTTTCCATTCAGAAGATCGGTTCATGTTAGCTTTGGTCATCAGCGTTCGGTCCGGCACCTCAACACATTTTGTGACTTCCAACCCTTTCACTTGGTGCTCTTGCACTGGTGGTGGCAAAGGTTCTTGCCGTAGCGGCTAGTCAATTGTCTTAAGATCTTTGCCATTTCTTGTCTTTATTCTTTCCGATCTATCGATGGGTCATGGAAGGGTCTACCAACTCATGTGCCTCTACTTTATCCATAGCCTACACAAACTCTTTTAAAGCTTTGCCAATTATTGGGATGCTCAATACAAAACAACACAGATACACATGGGTACATTCGCACATAGGCACATTGGTATATTCTCATTTTACATATAAATGCATAATTAATCACATACGTAACAGATAATTACATACTTACCAAATATCGCATGCTAAACATTTACTAAGTAATCATGTACTCAAATTATGTTCATATTTCACATAAATACCTATTGACAAAATCGAATGCACATAAGTAACTTTTCATGGTTCATATATTCATGTATTATATCAAAACAAACTTATTGTACACATTAGTGTAACAATTCATATCTCATATTCGAATCATGTGTGGTACTTCCTTTAGCGTGACATATCATGTTGGTCAAGCATATCAACATATCTCATACATAGGCCACGGTATTATCTCCCCCCGGGCGAGGGCCTGTGCCACGGTATTATTTCCCCCGGGCTAGGGCCTCATGACCATAAGCCACAGTATTATGTCCCCTGGGCGAGGGCCTCCGCTAAGGATACCACAATTATGTTCAAAGAGAATTTGAGCAACCACTTATACAAAACATAGCATCTCAGAGAACTTGTCATTTCACATCATCAGAAAATAATTGAGGCTAAACACAACCTTATAGAGTTCTTATTCTCTATCTGATTAAACTTGCATTATACTTTATACAAAAGATTCGCTAATATGCATATACAATGGAGTACATATATTTAGAAAATTGCAATGCAAGTAGTTCACAAACTTATATTACATAGTTGCTCAAATCGAAACACTTAAGCATATTCTTGATGCTTTCAAAGTTCATATTTATCACATGAATGCATCCTAGATCTTTTCTAGACGCTTACTGCTCTTTTGGACAAGTGTGTGAGTTATTAACTCGTGCTCTGATACCACTCTGTCACGACCCGAACCCGCCCTTATGGGTTAAGGCCATAACCGGCCAGTAATCATGAGATTACCTACGGCCTCAAACCAAATAAGACAAAACTCATCAGAGAAAAAGGGGCCAAACGGAAGCAAATTAAAACTTTGTCCATAGAGCCGTGCTTATATGCACATCAGAACATTCCAGACATACATGTGTTAATAACCCACAACGGAAAACATAGCAACATAAATTTCTGTACACGCAGGATCATTCAAAACTGAGTCAACCAAGCAAAACTATATACAGACATACTCAAAACTTCGCCGACATGACAACTTAGAACAGAACGACATAAAGGCGAAGGCAAGTCTCGTGCGTGAGACGCAAGGCTGACTCTCCCAAAACCTTTGTTGTTCCACACAGACTTCACTGAGGCTGGGTTTGGACTTCCCTTAGCTCGCCTACAAACACATGAATGAGCGTGAGCGAAAGCCCAGTGAATAATATCAAATAAAGAACATATTTTGGAACAATGTATATCAAACGGCCTTGGGCCCAATTTGCATTTCTAACTAATACATACATACATAAACATATGTAAATTAAGTAGCTGAGGTTCCAGACACATCATACGGCCTCGGGCCCAATTCATTCATGTCCATCGGCCTTGGGCCCAATTATTCGTTTCCATCGGCCTTTGGCCCAATTATTCATTTCCATCGGCCTTTGGCCCAATTATTCATTTCCATCGGCCTTTGGCCCAATTACTCATTTCCATCGGCCTTTGGCCCAATTATTCATTTCCATCGGCCTTTGGCCCAATTATTCATTTCCATCGGCCTTTGGCCCACCACTCATTTTCCATCGGCCTTTGGCCCAATTATTCATTTCCATCGGCCTTTGGCCCAATTACTCATTTCCATCGGCCTTTGGCCCAATTACTCATTTCCATCGGCCTTTGGCCCAATTATTCATTTCCATCGGCCTTTGGCCCAATTACTCATTTCCATCGGCCTTTGGCCCACATTTATATCAAACGGCCTTCGGCCCATATACACTTTCGTGTCAAACGCCCTTCGGCCCATATACACTTTCGTGTCAAACGGCCTTCGGCCCATTCATGTTTATCAAAACGACTTTTGGTCCATTCATGTTCATCTTATATCCCCAATCCCAAGTAGCAATTTATAAGCTTAAAGGGAGTAAACAATTGAACATTCACAAGCATTCAAATATCGATATTACTCACAGTGATCGGTTGATTGGTTCGCCCTGGAACTCGACCCTACACATGCCATGAACATAAAAGGGTCACCAACAATTCAATCCGTTCAAAATTCACATATTCCTCTTTAGGCTTTATTATTATCTCATTAACTCATTTACAATGCTTAACATATGCCTAAGAGTGCTTACAAGTGAAAGAGAACGGAAAATTATAACACAGAATGCATTTTTAGAATTTCAGAAAACAGGGTCCCCTCGGCGTGAACTTCCTTCGGCGGACCCTTAGTCTGCTTAATCTTGGTTGCCTCAATCCCGCCGGCGTGCATTCTTCCGCTCGAGCGGACTTCATGTCACATAGCTCCCCGCTCGAGCGCCAACTTCCCCGCTCGAGCGGGCATCATGTCTGCAGAAATATGCTGGGAGCTCGATTTCTCCGCTCGAGCGGCCATTACCCCGCTCGAGCGGGCACCAGAATTCTGGGTTTCCCAGATTTTGTTCTTGAGCTTCATTTCCATTTTCCCAGCTTCATTCCTTGCATGCAATGGCTCAACCTCACATATGATCATGCTAACATGGTATAAACACCAAAACATATCATCATGGGGCCTAATTTCAAGGATTAAACACTTGCATGCTTCAAATTGACACCAACTCACTTCTATCATTCATATTCATACATTCAAAGCTCCTATCTTCATAAATTGTACATGCATGTGGTATATCATTTTCATCCTTAGTTCATATGATGAAAAGATGGTCAAGTACATGGCTTTCAACCAAAATGCAACATAAGTCATGTGATTCAAGCTCAAATATGCCAATTCCAAACAATTACATACATACATGCATGCATATATGGTCCTCCAACTCAACAAAACCAATTCAAAACATGCTCTTGACCATTAATTAACTTTGGACACACAAGATTACACATTAAACTCATGGATTCAAGAATCAATGCTTACCTAGAAGCCCAATCTATGGTTAATTCTTGAGTTGATCTTCAAATGATCAAGCTTTGAGGCCAAAATCCCAATTTTCTCCTCCCTCTCTCTAGCCGACCCTCTCTTCTCCCTCAAGTGTATATCTCGGATGTTTTGAGTTGAGTAGAGCAAAAGGGAAGTGAGTAATAATGCACTACAAGCCCCACGAAATAAAAAGAATAATAATAAAGTAATTGGGCTCTAATTCATCAATTTAATCAGTTTAAATTGACCAGAGTCAATTTCTAATTAAATTTCACCGTAGGCTCTAAAAATTATGCCAATCACAATGGCGTAATCAATTTCGGGTCTTGTGGCCGATAAGGCTCTCAATTTAATTTCCGAAGCGGGTTATCAAACAGATATCCCTACGGTGAACAGATAAAAACTCAAAATCACATACATTCACATAATGACATATAAAATCATGCTAAACACATAATCATACTTAAATTAAGGACCAATTAGCATAATACGGAACAGGGGTGTCACAGTCTCCCCCCCTTTAGGAAGTTTGGTCCTCCAAACTTAATTTACCTCCAGTCGAAAACAATTCGGAACACCTTCCATTTAACGGTTCCAATCCTTTCTGATAGTTATTCACCTGGTCCCAAATCAAGCAACACTCTATTTTCAATCGGTCAAAGCCTTACCTTTTATGCCATACAAGGCTTGTATGGTGCCATACCGAAACTAGAGTGTGAGCTGTTGTTGTAAACAAAGTTTGCCAATGGTGGACAGATCTTTCCAATTCCCCGGAAATCTAACACATACATTTGGAGCATTTCCCTCAGAATCTAAAAAGTTCTTTCTGATCATACATCAGTTTGCGGATGGAAAATGGCGCCGAATCATAATTCAGTTTCATATCAAATTCACAATCCGTCCAGATCACATACAGAAATCATAAGTCACGATTGAAGTTACGTGATACATCCATTAGCGTTTACAGAACAGAACAGAACATATATACGTGGGGTTACGGATAACCAGTTCCATAAAGGAACCTCCGGATCCAGGTAGCATAACAAAACAGAAGCTGAGCCCCATTGCCTCTTGAAACACCTCTTAGAATTTACGCCTAAAACAATAGATATCTTTGGGACCCCATGCAACCAAACAATCTTGACGATGTAACCAGTGGCTAGTCAACTAGCATCATACAAAAATTTTACAGGGAGGCAATGAGCTAACTTAGTAATTCTACATACAATAACCCAAACGGGACTTATACCTTGATGCTCAAGGTAGCCCCACAATGAACTTCGTAGTCACATATCCCTATTTCCATTCCGAAATAGAGAAAGATTGAAGTAGCTCTACCAATACCCGATATTCAACTTTGACTTGTTGGCACTAAACCATTCGGACACTAGTTCAACAATTTCTTCTTCATGATAGGTGTAGACACCCCATTTTTGACCGTCCTCAAGACTTGGACGTCACCGTTGGAACACTCGGTGATTATCCATATTTGTGTCCGTTTGGAGTTCCCGGAGTTCTCGGCTCGCGCGCCGTGCCTCAGGACCTCCGAACCCGACCGTTTGTGTTTGGTTTTGCACCAAACACTTGTGTTTTGCCTTTGAGGGGCAGGGAATGCCTTCTGAGGCATCCCCACACACCACCGGCTGGGGCTAGAGGCCACCGGCTGGCTGTAGTTGTCACCGGCACTATATTGTGCCGGTCGGCACTATTTTGGGCGAAATGACCAATTTGCCCAGCCGACCACTGTGCACTTGCTTTCTGAGATATTTTGGGCATGACTTTTGAGCATTTGCTTCCCCTCCATACACGTGTATGGAGGGATGAGGTCTTGTTTGCTTAGCTTGTAAGTTTACAAGTTCTATAAGAGGAAAGCTCTCCCTCTTGACTTAGGGTTAGCATTTTTTCAGAGCATTAGCCATTGTTAGAGAGCTGGAGCTCTGGTTCTTAGGGTTAAGTTAGATACATATATCATATCTCTCTTTTTCTCTTAGTACACTAGGTGTTTAGTTCATACTATTGCACTAAAACACCTAGAGTTCCACCTTCCTCTTGGTTCTGAGGTTCCAAAGGTTGGTTCTTGACATTTTTGACTGGTTTGGAGCTCAAGGAAGCAACAACATCAACTCTTGTGAAGATAGTCAACAAGGGTGAGAAACTTGCATTTTATTCCCCATTTTTGCACTCTATTTTTACCTAGTTTAAAACAGTTTTTGTGCTTAGTGATTAACACATAAAATCTCTGTTTTTAAGTCCTCTTCATTATTCATTAAGAGTGTTTTGTGGTTTGGGGAGGTTTGACCCCCTTTAGACCTTGAAAAAGGTCACCTTTTGTACTATTTTGGAGAGATCCGAGATTTTGGTGATAGGATCTCTTCACCACTGAAATCTTGAGGGATTTCAGTGGTGAAGAGCATGCCTTGAAGTCTCAAGAAGGAGAGGGCCACCCCCTCTCCTTGATGTCCTTGAAAAGGGCAAATCTTGCTTCCTTAAGGAGCTCTATGCTTGAGTGTGTGTTGAGCTTGTTTGACTTGTTTTCTATGCTTGTATTACTATGATATAACATGTTTTCAAGTTGGTTTTGGCCTCCTATACATGCTTAGTATAGTTGCCTTGTAATGCCTCTTTTATGCCTTAACATGTCTAGGTTGTTTGCCCTATTTGCTAGCATGTTTTAAGCTTAGATTTGTGAAGCTTGTAAGCTTATTTTGCCATGATTTAGCTCTGTCCATAGCTATTTTGGCTAATCTTGGCATGTATTTGGTAGCCTCTTTGTATTTGGCTTGTTGGCCTCGAAAGCATGAATATGTGGTATGCTATCCTAGCTTTGTTTTTGATGGTTGGAACCATCTAGCATGCCATTTCAGTCCTTCATACATGCTTGTTTGATTGCCTTAGTGGCCTTGTTAATGCTTTAAGAGCATGTCTTGTATGCTCTATGTTTAGGCCTTATTGCATGCCTTAGATTCCACGCTTCCTAGATGCCGTCTAGGTGGTCATTTAGGCTTAGTTTTATGTGTTAAAACTTTGTCTTCAAGTGCTTGAATATTGCCATGTATGATTGCTAAGTGTGGTTTTAATGCCCTATTGACTTGCTTTAAGCCTAGGCCATTTACATGCTTTGTTTGGAATGCTCTATCGCATGATTTGGCATCATGTTTAACATGAATTTCAGAGCTTTAAATGTATGCTATTAGTCCATGTTTGGCCTCTTTAAGTATGCATGAGAATCGCTTGGTATGCCTAAGTCTTGAGCCTTAACACTTGCATGTATGTGTGGGCATTTGGTCTCATTTTCTAGGCACTTTGGCCACTGATTTTAGGCCTATAGGAGTTGCCTAATTCATGCCTAAAGCCCACCATTTCATTGTTTTGCATGCTTGCTTGTAAGCCTTGCACAAGTGCATTACATTGTTCATTTGGCATGATAGATAGCATGCTTAGGGTTGCATCACATTTGCATGTATGTTAAGCCTCTTGAAGTGAAGTATGATAGAGGTTTGGCACCCTTGTTTGATTGTTTGCATTGCATGCATTTGAAATCAAATTTGCACTCTTGGTTCTTAGGGCCATCATGCATGGAAATCTTGCGATTGGTGGTCCGGGAATCGAGGCACATGCCCTCTTGAGTCCATAGCATGATGAGGGATGTGCTTGGTGCATACATGCTTTGATTTGCATTGCCTTGCCTTTGGTTTCCTCTGCTGCTCGATTCTGAGTTCTGCGAGGATAAAGGGCGATCGGCACTCTTTAGTCTTGGCCGGCTGCCTCTTGGCAGCCGATAATGAAACTCAGAGCCGGTGGCTTCCTCCCTCAGCCGGTGGCTCCCTGCCTCAGCCGGTGATGCTCCCCAGTGCTCTGAGAGGCACTCCTGAAGTTTTGGGAATTTTCAGAGAAGGAGAGCAGAGGAAACACAGGCACATTTGCACGGCAGTGCCGATTCAGCGAGTCCCGCACACAGCCCTCGCCTCCTTCCGAGGCATTTATCTCTTAAATAGATTAATTAGTTTATTTATTTAATTTAATTAATTTGTAATATTTAATTAGCTAGGATAGTTAATTATTTATTTGGTTTTGTATATTCTTTCGGTCCCTCCGAGCGAGGGCGCAATTGTAATAAGTGTGTGTGAGTGGGTGCATGTCTTCCAATCCCCACTTCTTTCTATCCCTTTTATTTACCTGCTTATGGTAGATTAAGGCACGTCTACTTTAGCATACCTTATGCAACGCATGCGTGCATACATGCATTTGTTTACATGCACCGGGCTCGGTACATCATACAAACTGCATTGCAATTTTCAATTCCAAATTGAATACGTGCATCAAATGAAGTGCATTTCACATGCCATGTTTAGGGTTAGCCGAGCCTAATCTAGATTGCATCAATGCCTGTGTTGCATTAGCCACTTAACATGAATTAGGTCATGCATGTTTGCTAATCAGTTTACTGTTTTGGCACGGAGTACGATGTAAGTTTTTTTTACGCTTTAGCATGTCGCATGCGTGTGAATGTTAACATGACAGTATGCTTGCCATGCGGCTAAGTGCTTACATGATAAACTGTTTGAATGCCTGTGGGTGAAGGTTGGATTGCCTGAGTTGGAACAACTCGTTGAAATCCGTGTTTTAGCCTACTTGCGAGTAGCAAAATCTAACACGTTTTTTTTTCGAGGCAAAACGGATATGCAATGTTTATTTCCAAGTTAGGCAATCTAGTCTATACTTTTGTGTTGTGCGCATCACATAGTAATTCTAGGTTAATAACCGGAATAAGAACGCATAAAGTTTTCAGAAACGGATATCATGGTTAGTAGAGGCCGGTTTTCGGACCGGGCGAAAGGGGGTGCTCATAGCTGACCTTCCCCGATCGTACCCAAGCTCCCGAGCCAAGACCACTTTGGTGATGACGGACGCGTGGCCTTCGGCACCGAGTCAGGGTTTCCTAAATTTCCCAATTAAAAATATTTAGGTGGCGACTCATGTCGCAAAGCAAATCCATGTTTGGCACTACTTTTTCAAAATCTGTTTTCTCAAACGATTTGCCGGATTTGGACTCTTTGGTTCAGATTTAGAACCGCGACACAAAAGGGAGTCCGAACTGTAGGGCGAAGCCCACGGACGCGTCTACAGTTTCTGGCGACTCCGCTGGGGAGTTTTAGAGAGCTTGACTCGAACTCATGATATCCTGTTTTGACTACATTTATGTGTCTCTTTGCATTGCATGTGCATTGGTGCGCCTAGGACATCGTGTTGGCCATCTGCTATTCCTGAGCGGTTTGCCGGAGGCTTGTCATGTCAAGGCATGTCCATAAAAGGTGACGGTTCTGCGGGCTCTGCCGGCATGGGAACACAAACCCGGTTTTCTGGGCACCCTTTCGACCATTAGACCTAGTGCATATTCGAATCCATAGTGACCATTCCAAACTAGGACGGGTTGCTTACCCGATTTAGGTTGTTTGAAACATTGCGTGCATAGTGAAACCCTAGCTCGACAAAATAGGGCGAAACCCTACCCCAACATAGGGGTGTATTGGCTCTCATTTACTTGCTATGTGCTTTAGAGTGTAACTCTACAGGGAATGCATATACCAGTTTGCGAGTCTGCGTATCCTGCGGGCACCGATGTCGATTTGTGGGAATCGATTATATATCACGGAATCGGTTTGATTTGGGGCGGTGACTTGAGAACGATATTGATAGTAGAGTGCGATTGTTCGACTACACCGTGCTTGATCCGACTAAATTTGAAATCTTTGCTTGTTTTCGTTTGATTCGAGATTGAGAGAGTTAGTCTGAGCAGCTAGTGTCTTTTCCTCGGCGAGGGACCAAACATGATCTGCGAACTCGGAAGAGATTGTGGTCATAATGGCGCGAGTCAAGAACCACCCCACAAGATGAGGCTCTTGTTGATATGCCACACCGCCTAGGTCACCCTTGCACACCAATCTGGACCCCTCAATTCTATCGGGCTCATGAGCCTACTACATTCGAGTTAATGGGGATGATAGGCGAGCCAGAGGTCGTGGCGGATCTCGCTTACGGAATGTCAACCTCGCCACCGGTTGCACCGTATCTTTGGAAATTTCGAACCCGAGGCCCCGATCTTTGGGGCGGATTATGTCGAGCTCAATCGATCGGAGATGACCTCCACCCACAATGATGATGTACAAGACCAACCCAAACCTCCCACCGGTGAGGCGAGAGGCAAAGACGAAGTGAAGATGGATGTCGATCCGTGGAACAAGCTAACGTGGGCGATCCGAGCTTTGGCCGGGAATGAGCAAACAACAGTATCCGCGATTGTAACCAAAAGCGTGGATGACGTTTTCCCTACCGCCGCTGAGGGCGATTCGATCAATCGAAGGCAGGATAGGCCCGTCATGCCAAGAAAGTTCTTTCCACTCCCAAATTGCATCCGGAAAGGATCGAAATCCAAGGTGCACCCGTGACCGTTCGCTAGTGCATCTAGCAAGAGTCCTCGATTCAAGTACTTGCCCGAGCGCGAGGCCTTCCACCCTCTCTACATGCCTTTGTCTAGGGCACTTGATTTTAGCCAAAAGGGCATCTCACACCCCTCGATCCTAGGCGCTCCCCAAACCCCTTCGGTGAGCCATGATGCCACTCGATCTTGTCGCGTACCATCAACGGTCTGGCCACACCAGCGATAATTGCTTCCGCCTCCGTCATGAGTCTGAGTTTGATTGATAACAAGGTCATCCTCCGCCTACCTCGGCCATCGGTCACTCTGAGTTCTTGGATTGTGAGGACACAGAATCTGAGGACAAATCTGCGATGTAATTGAGATTCAAGCTGCGGGCAATATCTGGTACATTTTTGGATATGGCGTTTGGCGCATTTTTGAGCACTGCCAATACTAGTTTTGTAAAATCGACTTGGGTGTCGAGTCGGTCTTTTGATTTGTCTTGAGTCTGTCTCATTGTTTTGAGTCGATCCTTTTTGTAAAGTGCATCTAATTGTAATGAGTCAGTTCCTCTTCATATAAGAATACTAGGTGACTTGGGTTGTTGCCTCGAGCACCGCTTTTGTTTTGTAATTACTTCTTTTTTGCTTTCTTTTGGGTCTACCTCTGCGTGAGCCGGTTTACCTCTAGGAACCGAATGAAAGCATGACTATCGTGATCCGTACTATTTATGGTTGGGCAAGTTGTGCGAAGAATTGGATGGGGTGACGATTGCATTCCACACTCTTTTGTGCCTTAAAATTATTGTTTTGACCTAAGTTTTTCAAAACCTTCTTTGAACTCTGCGGTGATAAAAACAAAGGGGAAGTAATTCCTCGGGTTTTGCAAAATTTTGATCAATCTGAGAGAAAGAGAGGCGTGCTAAGCCCTTAATGAATGAAATCATGCTTGTCGGCGTGAGTACTGAGAAGGACCTTAGCTTTGATCCAGATTGGTCCTACATCGTCTTGGCTTGACGATTTGTCGCTCCCTTAAAAACTTCAAAAATATTTTGCGCGGTCTTGCGAAGACATGTGTGGAATCACTCTTGAGATTGTGCAGCCTAAGATCACTCTCAGCCTCGAGGCTCGGCCCCTCATTTTCCAAACCTTGGACCAGTATCCAGAATGTTCAAAAGATAACTACCAATGCGACGCCTGTGTGGCCCAGTTCAAAGCAGCCCTCGAGCAAGAGGCATCAGAGTCCGATCAGGAAGATCAAAATCCCACCAAGCAAAGCCCGAGAAGTAACCGTGATGGGCCTTTCTGCAAATCAGCACAATAGCCGTTCTCCCAGATACAGAGAGGCTTCAATCTCAAAACCATTTGGCATGGGCTTGCTACACTTTTACCCTTTGAGAGGCTCGCTGGGCCGAAAACCCGGAAGGGCGACCCAGGCAAAAGTTAGAGCAAAAGAAAGATACAAAAATGCAAAAGAAAAAAAAAAGAAAACCACAAAAGAAAAGAAAAAAAAGAAGAAAGAAAAAAAAAATGCAAAAAAAAGAGAATGAAAAAAAAAAAAAAGCTCGCAAGGTCGAAAACCCGCATTGGGCGCCTTGGCAAAAATTAGAGCCTAAAAATAGCGAAGGTTAAAATACCCGAGTGTACCTTAACCGGAACTACGTAAGGCTTGATTCCCATGTTTGGGATACGTAGGCAACTTCATCCTGAAGTCCAGCCCCCAACGCTTCCATAGCGTCTCAGTCCATGTCATGATTTTGATCACTTTTGCCCTCTCCGAATCCGATGTCTTGATTACAGTAACCCGGAGCCGCGTGATTAACTTCCTCCTGAAGCCAAACCACCAACACCTTCCAGGTGACTATGTCCATATATTGATTCAAGCCATCTTCGACTCCTCCGCGTCCGAGGGTCCGATCGTCGTCGACAAAGACTGGCTTACAACATGCCGCGGCATCATCCAAACAAGGGGCAACTTTCCGTTGCCCTCCATTGCCATACATTGCCCCGAGCTACCGTTCAAACCAGGGGCAACTTTCCGTTGCCTCCCTTCCCCTTTTAGGCCAGGGGCAATTTTCCATTACCTCCGATCCGAGTTTGCAAATCTCGAGGGTAAGTTCTACGCTCGTTGAGCATTGATTGTCCACAAAAACGGTTTTTGAAAAGTTTTACTGAGGTTGACTTATTTTCTCGAAAACTGTTTCGCTTTCAAAATTGGACCATGTTTGGACCCAACAAAAGGAAACTCTTCAGTGCTCACAGCCTAACCCGTATGATTTTCAAATCAAAAATCGAATAAGTGTGTTAATCTAACTCTCATTTTGGTCAAAACTATTTTAGAAAACACAACAAAAAAATGGTCAAAATGATGAGCCAGGGGCACGATTGAGACAGGTCCTCTGTCTTCTCCCCGTTAACCTGATTGCCCGAGAGGCACTCTATTCGCCAGAAGGAATAGCCGCGAGCTAACAGCGTCGGGCACGAACCCGCAACTTCCTATTCATCTGTCATTCGCCTCGGGGAGGGATGCAAAATGAGAGAATAAAGAATAGAGAGGAGTAAGTTGAGAGAAAAGTGAGGAGAAGGGTTTTTGTGAGAAAAACCGAGCCTGAGGGTCGAGTGATGTGAGAATCACGCAAATCAGGAGGGGTGGGAAACCTACCCGGAGGAACTGGCTCCTCGAAATTTGAGGTCTTTTTAAACACGTCTGTGTGTCGTGTCTTTCGATTTGTCGGTTTCAATTTTGGATTTGAGTCTTTTCCAAGTATGTCTTGTCATGATTAGGTCGTGCGCCTTTTGTTTCTTCGTTTGAGTCTGTCTCGTCGTGTCCTGTGGTAGGCTCGATACCCCAGTTGAAAACCCATCCTCTCCCAAAAGGGAATTGCTCGTGCTCAGAATGCTGTGCCGTTCTCTACATCCGTG
The DNA here is from genome assembly GCA_025200525.1 of Camellia lanceoleosa. NCBI lineage: Eukaryota > Viridiplantae > Streptophyta > Magnoliopsida > Ericales > Theaceae > Camellia > Camellia lanceoleosa. The sequence continues at coordinate 70,614,866 of CM045764.1, forward strand.
CAAAGCAAGAAAAGGAAATGGAAGATTTGAGGCATCCGGGGACGTTTGAATGTGTTTCAATTGCAACCGTGTCAGTTTTGTGATCTGTCTCATCAGATTGGGGCTTTTTTTTTTTCAGGGTTTGCCATGTGCAGAATGAACCGAATGCTGAGTTATGGGCTAAATGCAAATCAATCCCCAGCAGATTAGTCCTTAGCAGAGTATGGGTTGTGAACCCAGTTTGAGCAGTGGTTTGTATGAGCTGTTTTGCTGTTTAGTTGGTTGGTTATTTGATTATTACAGTGCAAGTGTTCAATTGTCAGATAACAAATCAATATCATTTACATTTGAGGTGTGGTATGATGCAATACAATGCAAAGTATGAAATGCGCAGGTATACGCAGACATACAGATATAACACTCTTTTAGACAAAAAGTTTGTTTTATATATAATCTTTTCCAGTACATAGTTTTGGAAAGCAAAAACCTGCCCGCGGCAGTACATAGTACTCTATCTACCAAAAAGAGAAAAGTACAAGAAATAAAGAAAAAAAAAAAGCAGCAAAATCATCATCATCAGCAATAGGCCTCATGCCTAAGGATCGCCTCGCCTCTTCTGGCAAGCACAAAAGGCGTCGCCGAGCTGCCATCCTTCGAGCTGAAACCGAGCTACCCCAGCCTCCTCGCAATGACTCGGCCTCGCCCGACTCCCCATCTCTGAACCGGAGCGCGAGCCGCCTCACATGACCACGTCCCTCTCGTACGAGGGAAAATCCTGCCATCCCGAGTAGAGACGGAGGCCCACCGAGCAAAGGTCACCCATCGGAGGGATCGAAAGGAGGCTGAAAATACAAAGAACAAACACATCGTAAAACTGAGCAAGTCAATGAAGAATGCGATTGTATGAGTACAAAGTGTGAAAACAGTGAGTTAGCAAGACAGTAATACAAGATGTATGAGTACAAAGTGTGAAAGCGTGAGCAAGCTATGAGCAAGTACAGAATACAGTGTATGAGTGCAGTGTGTGAATGCCGTGAGCAGTTTATCAGTACAGAATGCGGTGTATGAGTACAATGTATGAAAACCGTAAGCAGTTTATCAGATTTTTGTGCAGTGAAGCAGATTATGCGAAACAAAGTATGATTCGAAACTGTGGTCAGCAGAACATACCGGCAAGCCGTAAGCGGCCAAAGCGTCGAGAGTCCGCTGCAGCATCCCCAGCAGGGAGGCATTCAGCTCCACAGACTGACGGGTATACTCGGAGGAGGTCTGCAAAAGTATTAAATTTATCAGTATTCTGTGGGATATCTGAATGAACTGAAATGAAAGGACAATACAAGATGCAGAAATAAAGTAATACATACCGGAGGCAACTCGGGAATGCCGGCCAACTCGTGACCAGCCGGAGGAGGAGCAAAGGGGATCTGGTAGGTCTCCCCACTCTGCCCCCTATAAGTCAATATAGTAGGCAGAGGCGCCACTGAATCCTCGCCCCTCTGCCCTCCTCCCCATGAGCTCGAGCCCTCTGTGATGGCCATGCTCCTGTCTCTGCCCGGGCCGCTGGCGCCGCGGGTCTCACTGGATCAGCTCGGGAGCCCCGGCTCAGAGGCCGCATCAAGAAGGTCCGGACATACTCAGAATAGTCGCCCTCGCCCCTGTAGGCATCCACATCTACGGCCCACCCAAGGGTGTAGTCCTCCATCTGCTGCGCAGAAAACCTCTCGGTGTCCCTCATGTGCTCGGAGGTGGATCGAACTATCTGCTCGGCAATCCAGTCCCGACGAAGAAGCGCCACCAGTACTGCAGGCCCGGCATCGAGCCCTCCAGAGAATCTGAGCGCGAGGTCTCGGTGGCGCCGATACCTATCTCGTATCACGGGAGTGGAGCCCAAGGTCGCCAGATGACCAAATGAAATACGATTGATTATCTATCGTCTGTAATGTACATGAAAGCGAAGCTTCAAACGGATCAGAAGTAAAACATACCTCAAGAGGGGTGATGGTGTCAAGAAACGACGGTAGAAGCTAAAGTGTCCCGGTCTCGGACACATCGCCGTCAGAACGGCGAGAAGGGGACGACCAGAGGGGTCTCCGCCTCCCAGATCGCTCCACTGGGAAGTAGGCATACACCCACAGCTGCAAAATAGACGTCAGTACGATTATCAGAATAAAGCAGGGTACAGAATAAAGCAGAAATAACAGAACCGTGTGTTGTGTATTGTGTTGCGCAGGGTGTACAAGCAGAACGATGTACTGATCAAGATAAAGGTATATGTGTATGTGTGTGTATACGATATCAAACAAGGTGTGCGATTACAGAGTACGTAAAGTACGGAAATGTAAATGAAAAGCAGAGAAGAAGACATACCTCCCAGGCTCGCCAGTAGCCCCCGAGCAACTGCCCGCTACCACGGGAGACGGAGCTCATGTAGCCGTAAAGGGTGGCCAGAGCCGCACCACCCCAGTCATACTGCACAATCCGTCGGACGTCCACCAGTGCGCTGAGGAGGCAGAGAGGCACGGTGTTCGCCCGGTCGGCGAATAGGGTGGTCCCCAGCAAAAACATGAGGAAGCCGCGCGCATATCGCTCAGCAGCCTCCTGGGTCATCGGAGCCGCGTCCACCATAGTCCGTGACTCATCGCACCTCGAACCAGGAATAGCGAACGAACCCTGGACGAACAAGCGGCGGCGCCTCGCCGAGCAAATAAACCTGAGCGGCGATCCACTCGTCCATGTCTGTGTCAAAGGGGATCGGATCACCCCCCACCCCGATGCCAGTGAGCATCGAGAAGTCGTAAGGGGTCATCGTCATGTCCCCGGTCGCTGACAGATGAAAAGAATCGGTGGTGTCCCACCACCTCTCTGCCAGAGCGGCAAGAAGAGGTCTGCAAGTAGAGAGTCGGAAAAGTCCCCTGCAGAAGGTACCGAAGCCGGCCTGATCCACAATGCGGCTGACGGCATCGGGCAGCTCGGCGTACCAGTCGCGAGCGGTAATGTTCCCATACCCGCGGAGAGTATGGACGTCCCCCTGTAGCCAAGAAATTGCAAAGCCATATGAAGATATGCAGTCGATACAAATCTAGTATGCGTGCAGATTATCTTTAAAATTCAAACAGAAACCGGGTGCCGGTGTGCTTATAGTAAACTACAAACCCGTGGTGCGTCAGTGTGTTTTAGATGCTCCAGTGTAAACTTGGTGCATGTGTGCACATTTTTCAGATTCAAGCAGATATCGGGTTTCAGTGTACTGAGGTAGGCTACAGCCTGTGATGTATCAGTGTGTTTGTGAAGGTTAGCATGCAGATACGGTGCATATGTGCACATTTTCCAGATTCAAGCAGATATCGGGTTTCAGCTTACCAGTGTGTGGGCTACGGTCTGTGACATGTCAGTGCTCCTATGAGAATCGGTGTAAATAGCGTGTGTGCGTGCTTTTCAACGTTCAAATAGGAGCCAGGTCTCGGTATGTTTCAGTAAACTACGACGTGTGATGTGTCCGCGTGTTGGTGTAGTTTTGTGCAAATCTAGCATGCGTGCGAGTTTTCAGAATCAAATAAGCGCCGAGTGTCGGCGAATTGGTAGTGCAATGTGTGCCGTGTGTTTGGGTGATTCAGACTAGTGCAGTGTGTGTGCATGTGCGTCGGTCCTAAACAGATGTCAATTATGAGTTTGCCTACAACTAACTACAGCATAGTGCATCGAGACTGAAAAAGCAATGGGTTCAGTTAGCTACGGCAATTGACAGAAAATCCTACATTGCGGAAAATAAAAGACCAGAATATTACCTCGGTGGCGCCAGTAGACAAGTGGGAGGCCGGCTCGCGCAGCAGAAGCTCCGGGTCTAAAACTCTGTCGAAGCCGCGGAAGTGGCGGAGTCCGTCAGGTGGTAGCACGTGGATGGCCGGGCGATAGGTCGCCGGATCGAATGGGCGCTCGCTCAACGGGAGGAGCTCGACCCCGGGGTCCATCTCATGGTCCGGGGGAGTCCCGACATGTGGAACATCATCGGCCATGATAGTGGTAGCGAGAAAATGACCGGAAAATGAAAACCGGGTCGGAATACGAAAAGTCAACCGAGAAAGTCAACCCCGAGAGGGTCGGAAATGGCCGGAAGGGTCGGAATGTGAAAAGACACAAGAATGAAGAGAAAATCGAGGGGAACAAGTCCCGAAAAGGCGAAAATGGCGAAAGGAATACCGAAATGGAGAAATGTTCGGTTCAAAGTGTTCGAAACGCGAAGGTATTCGCGAATCGGACGACGAAAATGACGTAAAACGCGAGAAAATGCGAGGATCGAGGGTCGAAAATACTCTAGAGAGGGAGAGCAAAGATTTTCGGCGGCTTGAAGTGAAGAAAATAGGGTTTGGGAACCCTATTTTATAAAACCCGAGGCAAAATGGCAAAACTGCCCCCGATCAGTCATTTTTGGCCGGTCGGCACTATTTTGTGCCGGTCGGCACATTTTTGTGCCGATAGATGAGTTCACCAAATGGCGGTAGGTGATCACCCCACCCGGCGGTGGTGTTCCCAAGGCCATTTTAGGCAAATTGAGGAGTTTTGGGTCTTCATAGCTCAAGAAAGTGCAATAAAGTGCATCCCGATGCTCAACCGCCTCCTTTGACTTCGACCGCTCTCTCAGGCGTGGCACTCAAATTCAAGCAGATTGTATCCTTTTGTATCCTTTTGTCATTTACAGAGATTCAAAAGTTGCCCCGCTTATGCTACGCCCATCCATCGCATTTCCCGGCGTGTCGTATCACGCCATCTTGCACGTCCCTTGCGACTTACACCATTTTGCATTATCATATGGCATGCGTGTCATACTGCCTCATTTTGCATTTCATCTTGAGTCCCGTGAGGTGTGCTACCTCACGCGCTTCGTTTTGCATTTCATGCCCCATTCCGGTCTGGCGAGACCTTAAACACGCACGGTCCGACGAGACCAAAAACACGCATGGTCCAGGAGACCTTAAATCCTCGGGAGGTGCAAGACCTCCGGTGCACTAAGGTGTACCTCGTCACATTCATTTCACATTTCATTGCATCTCGAGGCACGTACACCTCGTTTTGCACTTCATTTTCCATCAAATGAGGTACGTGTGCCTCATTTCGCATTTCATTGCATCTCGAGGCACGTACGCCTCGTTTTGCACTTCATTTTCCATCTTTTGAGGCACGCACGTCTCACGCGCGTCTCATTTGCATTGCATGCACTTGGGTGCTGAGTAACAGTTACCCCCCCCGGGTCTGGCGAGACCTTGAACACACATGGTCTGGCGAGACCTTAAACACGCACGGTCTAGGAGACCTTAAATCCTCGGGAGGTGAAAGACCTCCGGTGCGCTAAGATGCACCTCATTGCATTTGGCATGCATTCCATTGCGCTATTTCCCGCACCTCATCAGTTGCCCCATCCGGTCCGGCGGGGACCGAAAACACGCGCAGGTCTGGCGAGACCTAAAATACATACGGTCTAGGAGACCTTAAATCCTTGGGAGGTGCAAGACCTTCGGTGCACTAATTTGCCCCTCATTGCATTTGGCATGCATTTCATCGCGCCGTTTGGCGCACACCCCCATTGCACTTCATTTTCCATCCTTCGAGGCACGTGTGTCTCATTTCGCATTTCATTGCATCCTTCGAGGCACGTACGCCTCGTTTTGCACTTCATTTTCCATCAAATGAGGCACGTGTGTCTCATTTCGCATTTCATTCCATCCTTCGAGGCACATACGCCTCGTTTTGCACTTCATTTTCCATCTTTTGAGACACGCACGTCTCATGCGCGTCTCATTTGCATTGCATGCACTTGAGTACTGTGTAACAGTTGCCCCCCGGTCTGGCGAGACCTTAAACACGCACGGTCTAGGAGACCTTAAATCCTCGGGAGGTGAAAGACCTCCGGTGCATTAAGATGTGCACCTCATTGCATTTGGCATGCATTCCATCGCATTGTTTAGCGCACCTCATCGGTTGCCCCCCCTAGGTCCGACGAGACCTTAAACCCGCTCATTTGCATTATCATGCATCTCAAAGCCGCGCGTTGGCGCGCATTTCAAAAAAAAACAACATTGTCATGCACACATTATACATCCCGGTCTAGGAGACCTTAAATCCTCTGAAGGTGCAATTCCTTCGGTGTTTGTCGTGCCCGAACGACTTCCGGTGGTCTGGTAAAGCCACCTGTCTGTGCTTGCGGTGAGTTCCTAGGAGACCAATGGGGACGGTGAAAACTAGAGTTTGAATGGCTTGTGCCTAGAACGCAAAGGTTCGGAATTTCCGAGACTAAAGTCTGGTTTAAATACCCAGGGGGATGTACCCTCGGCTTGAAATCTGTATGGAAGCCCCATAGGTTGAGGCGGCGTGTTTACGCCTCGATTCTGGATACTGAACCAACCTAGTATATCACCCCGTTGGTAGAATAGGGAAAACTGCAATCGCAGCCATTGCATCACATTGCATTTATCATGCATTTCATTGTAAATACTATTGCATATGTCATGCACTTTCAAAAATTCAAAATTCAAAAAAAATGCATTCCATGCATCATCAATTCTATTGCATATGTCATGCATTTCAAAACAAAACAAAAAAAACATGCATATGTCATGCATCATCCTTGTAGTATAGCGCATATGTCATGCATTTTCTGTAGATGTCCATTTCTATTGCATTATAGTTGCGTGCATTTCACTGCATCATCTTCCATCCATGGCTTGCGCCTTTCCTTGTTGAGCTTGGTCTGGTATGTGCCTATACTTTTTTCACGCCGAAGCACGCTCAGATGCGAAGTTACATGCTAGGCATGGCTTGTATGCGTACATTCCCTTCCTAGGCAAAATACGGTTTGGTCCGCGTGCCATATCCATTGTATCTCTTCCATCGCATGCATTCCACTGCATCATCTTCCATCCTTGGCTTGCGCCTCTCCAAGTTGAGCTTGGTCTGGTATGTGCCCATATTTTTCGTGTCAAAACACAGTCGTCGAGCTTTTGTGTCCGAGCTTTGAGGGTAGCGGCACCGCTTCTGTGTTAGACATGGTTTGTATGCGTACATGCCTTTCCTAGGCAAAATACGGTTTGGCCCGCATGCCACATCCATTTGTATCCATTTCCATTACATTGTAGTGTAATTGTTGCATCCGGCATTCGGATCATTATTCTTTCCTCAGCGGGTCGTTTCCCCACTTATGTCAATCCACCCAATACTTGTTCTTATCCGTGCGTATTACTCATAGATCAGACATCGTTCTATGGGACACGGACTTGTCACTTCCATCAAACTACCTGACGTTTGTGTGGTTTCGAACCGCTCATGATTGGATCATGATTCAATTGCATTGCATATTTACATTGCATATTATTTGCATTGTTTATATTTGTTTTTTTAGTTTTGCATATCATTTGCATTACATTTAGTTTCAATTGCATATCATCGCACTTTTCGTGCACTTCATTGCATTTGTCATGCATTGTTGCTAACAATATTGTACTTGTTAAGTTTGCTTTCTTTTCAGGCACGATATTGTATGTACGGCTCATTTACCGCCGGTGGAACCGGACGAGTCGCACAGGTATTGTATCTCTCCGAGTGAGACGTTTTGAGAATTGCATAATTCTCTTACATCCTTTCTACATTGTAGTGTAGACTGTTGCATGTTAGCTTATAACTATCGCATGTATGCTTTATTACAGCTTTCTTTGCATGATCATAAGTTATGCTCGGCTTCTTGCATTCTCAGTTGCATTTTGCCCCTGCCTACGGGCGCATATCTTATCCTTGGCATGTGTGCCTGTGCTTGAACTACGCTGGTTTGATTCCTTAAGGGATACGTAGGCAGCTTGCGAGTTCAACCATTTGCGCTTTGTATGTTTGTCTGAGTCTTCGGCCTTGTCAAAAATGGGTCGTCTCTGGGCTTTGACATTCACTCCCGTCATTGTTATGACTTTCGAGTTCACAAAAGAGGGGCAATCAGAGACACCCCATTTTTGACCGTCCTCAAGACTTGGACGTCACCGTTGGAACACTCGGTGATTATCCATATTTGTGTCCGTTTGGAGTTCCCGGAGTTCTCGGCTCCTGCGTGCCTCGGGACCTCGAACTGCTTGTGTTTGATTTTGCACCAAACACTTGTGTTTTGCCTTTGAGGCGAATGCCTTCTGAGGCATCCCCACACACCACCGGGGGGCTAGAGGCCACCCTGGTCAGTAGTTGTCACTGCACTATATTGTGCCGTCGGCACTATTTTGGGCGAAATGACCAATTTGCCCGCCGACCCTTGTGCACTTGCTTTCCGAGATATTTTCGAATGACTTTTTGAGCATTGCTTCCCTCCATACACGTATGGAGGGATGAGGTCTTGTTTGCTTAGCTTGTAAGTTTACAAGTTCTATAAGAGGAAAGCTCTCCTCTTGACTTAGGGTTAGCATTTTTCAGAGCATTAGCCATTGTTAGAGAGGAGCTCGGTTCTTAGGGTTAAGTTAGATACATATATCATATCTCTCTTTTTCTCTTAGTACACTAGGTGTTTAGTTCATACTATTGCACTAAAACACCTAGAGTTCCACCTTCCTCTTGGTTCTGAGGTTCCAAAGGTTGGTTCTTGACATTTTTGACTGGTTTGGAGCTCAAGGAAGCAACAACATCAACTCTTGTGAAGATAGTCAACAAGGGTGAGAAACTTGCATTTTATTCCCCATTTTTGCACTCTATTTTTACCTAGTTTAAAACAGTTTTTGTGCTTAGTGATTAACACATAAAATCTCTGTTTTTAAGTCCTCTTCATTATTCATTAAGAGTGTTTTGTGGTTTGGGGAGGTTTGACCCCCTTTAGACCTTGAAAAAGGTCACCTTTTGTACTATTTTGGAGAGATCCGAGATTTTGGTGATAGGATCTCTTCACCACTGAAATCTTGAGGGATTTCAGTGGTGAAGAGCATGCCTTGAAGTCTCAAGAAGGAGAGGGCCACCCCCTCTCCTTGATGTCCTTGAAAAGGGCAAATCTTGCTTCCTTAAGGAGCTCTATGCTTGAGTGTGTGTTGAGCTTGTTTGACTTGTTTTCTATGCTTGTATTACTATGATATAACATGTTTTCAAGTTGGTTTTGGCCTCCTATACATGCTTAGTATAGTTGCCTTGTAATGCCTCTTTTATGCCTTAACATGTCTAGGTTGTTTGCCCTATTTGCTAGCATGTTTTAAGCTTAGATTTGTGAAGCTTGTAAGCTTATTTTGCCATGATTTAGCTCTGTCCATAGCTATTTTGGCTAATCTTGGCATGTATTTGGTAGCCTCTTTGTATTTGGCTTGTTGGCCTCGAAAGCATGAATATGTGGTATGCTATCCTAGCTTTGTTTTTGATGGTTGGAACCATCTAGCATGCCATTTCAGTCCTTCATACATGCTTGTTTGATTGCCTTAGTGGCCTTGTTAATGCTTTAAGAGCATGTCTTGTATGCTCTATGTTTAGGCCTTATTGCATGCCTTAGATTCCACGCTTCCTAGATGCCGTCTAGGTGGTCATTTAGGCTTAGTTTTATGTGTTAAAACTTTGTCTTCAAGTGCTTGAATATTGCCATGTATGATTGCGCTAAGTGTGGTTTTAATGCCCTATTGACTTGCTTTAAGCCTAGGCCATTTACATGCTTTGTTTGGAATGCTCTATCGCATGATTTGGCATCATGTTTAACATGAATTTCAGAGCTTTAAATGTATGCTATTAGTCCATGTTTGGCCTCTTTAAGTATGCATGAGAATCGCTTCGGTATGCCTAAGTCTTGAGCCTTAACACTTGCATGTATGTGTGGGCATTTGGTCTCATTTTCTAGGCACTTTGGCCACTGATTTTAGGCCTATAGGAGTTGCCTAATTCATGCCTAAAGCCCACCATTTCATTGTTTTGCATGCTTGCTTGTAAGCCTTGCACAAGTGCATTACATTGTTCATTTGGCATGATAGATAGCATGCTTAGGGTTGCATCACATTTGCATGTATGTTAAGCCTCTTGAAGTGAAGTATGATAGAGGTTTGGCACCCTTGTTTGATTGTTTGCATTGCATGCATTTGAAATCAAATTTGCACTCTTGGTTCTTAGGGCCATCATGCATGGAAATGCGCGATTGGTGGTCCGGGAATCGAGGCACATGCCCTCTTGAGTCCATAGCATGATGAGGGATGTGCTTGGTGCATACATGCTTTGATTTGCATTGCCTTGCCTTTGGTTTCCTCTCTTTGTCGATTCAGGTGTTCTGCGAGGATAAAGGGCCGATCGGCACTCTTTAGTGCCGGCCGGCTGCCTCTTGGCAGCCGATAATGAAACTCAGAGCCGGTGGCTTCCTCCCTCAGCCGGTGGCTCCCTGCCTCAGCCGGTGATGCTCCCCAGTGCTCTGAGAGGCACTCCTGAAGTTTTGGGAATTTTCAGAGAAGGAGAGCAGAGGAAACAGAGGCACATTTGCACGGCAGTGCAGTTCCGAGCGAGTCCCGGGCACGCGCGGCAGTCAGCCCTCCTTCCGAGGCATTTATCGCTTAAATAGATTAATTAGTTTATTTATTTAATTTAATTAATTTGTAATATTTAATTAGCTAGGATAGTTAATTATTTATTTGGTTTTGTATATTCTTTCGGTCCCTCCGAGCGAGGGCGCAATTGTAATAAGTGTGTGTGAGTGGGTGCATGTCTTCCAATCCCCACTTCTTTCTATCCCTTTTATTTACCTGCTTATGGTAGATTAAGGCACGTCTACTTTAGCATACCTTATGCAACGCATGCGTGCATACATGCATTTGTTTACATGCACCGGGCTCGGTACATCATACAAACTGCATTGCAATTTTCAATTCCAAATTGAATACGTGCATCAAATGAAGTGCATTTCACATGCCATGTTTAGGGTTAGCCGAGCCTAATCTAGATTGCATCAATGCCTGTGTTGCATTAGCCACTTAACATGAATTAGGTCATGCATGTTTGCTAATCAGTTTACTGTTTTGGCACGGAGTACGATGTAAGTTTTTTTTACGCTTTAGCATGTCGCATGCGTGTGAATGTTAACATGACAGTATGCTTGCCATGCGGCTAAGTGCTTACATGATAAACTGTTTGAATGCCTGTGGGTGAAGGTTGGATTGCCTGAGTTGGAACAACTCGTTGAAATCCGTGTTTTAGCCTACTTGCGAGTAGCAAAATCTAACACGTTTTTTTTTCGAGGCAAAACGGATATGCAATGTTTATTTCCAAGTTAGGCAATCTAGTCTATACTTTTGTGTTGTGCGCATCACATAGTAATTCTAGGTTAATAACCGGAATAAGAACGCATAAAGTTTTCAGAAACGGATATCATGGTTAGTAGAGGCCGTTTTCGGACCGGGCGAAAGGGGTGCTCATAGTGACCTTCCCGATCGTACCCAAGCTCCCGAGCCAAGACCACTTTGGTGATGATGGACGCGTATTTCGACCGAGTCGTGGTTTCCTAAATTTCCCAATTAAAAATATTTAGGTGGCGACTACATCTGGCAAAGCAAATCCATGTTTGGCACTACTTTTTCAAAATCTGTTTTCTCAAAGCGATTTGCGGATTTGGACTCTTTGGTTCAGATTTAGAACCGCGACACAAAAGGGAGTCCGAACTGTAGGGCGAAGCCCACGGGCGCGTCTACAATAGGTCGCCAACGTATTTATTTCAAATGTCAACTACTTTACCACAGAGGTTTGGTCCATTTCCCTATCACAGAAGTTCAATTCATTCTCCAACAATCCCGCAATTCACAATCCAACTCGATATTTAATTCAGCGATTTATCACAGTTATCCAAGGTCAATCAAAAGTCTTCAGGGATACAAGGTAGATCCAAATACTGACTCCCAAATCGACAAAGGTAACGTCGAAGCAATTACCCACACAATGCATATAGTCCAGACATCCCCACTGTACTGATTGTAAAGTATAATATTATCGAAGCATGCAATTTCTGACACAATACACGTGTTTCTCAATTCATTCAACCGTTTACAGTTACAATTTAGTTCAATATTCAATCCCATGTTCTATCGAGTCTTTCCATATTATTTGATCCATCGAAAGCATAAGGCAATCCATATATAAACCTCTCAGAATGCCGAAGGCAATAACACGGAGTCAATCACATGTTAAGCACAATTTACACATCCTCAGAGCCCCAATTACAGAATATAATGGCACTGGGCAGGTATTCCCAAGGCATACTGAATTCACATACTAACGGATAATCAAGATTTTTCAAAGCTTCTTGGATGTCTATAACATCTACACAACACCAAAGGATGACATTCGAGACAAACAAAGGAATAATCGTCTCGATCAAAGCGCACCTGCTCACGATCGTCGGTGGTCAATTCGAGGTCGATTAGACAAAACCCACCCGTACGAAACCGTCGGTGGCAAAAGATGTCTCAATTAAAGGTGCTACATAGGCTTAACGTTCCCTATCACGAAAGGACACTCTAAGAATGTCATCAAAGCAACACAACACCATTCACTATAACCTGATTTTTCCCAAACTCTGATAACACTGAAGTAACCAGCCTCCCTTACAAAACATGTTCTGATCAGTCAAAGACAAATGTTCGTCAACCCCTCAATATCAAGAGTCCAACAATCGTACAAGTTTTAAGGTGACGGGCACCACTTTTCATCAATCCAAAGTGAATCAAGATCCTAGTCATTACATTGAGGGCTCCATGTCTATAATTCCTCATTCACTTAGCGAGCCAAAATACTCAACCATCCATGAAAAAGGGGTAAAATCCTTTATACTGTGTTTAGTTGGGAGATTTAGAAAGGAATTTGAAAAGAGAAAGGAAAAAGATAAGTGAAATATAAATAAATATATATATATATATATTTCACATAATTTTACACATTTTTTCCATTTCTTTTTTAAATCTCGTCTCAAATTTCTCAACCAAATACAGTGTTAGTGGTGGTTGAACTCTTGCTTCAAGCTATTGCCTTTCATCTAACATATTTTATCATGTACTTAAATGAAAAACATAAAACAAACTTTTTTTTTTGTGTTTTTTGTTTTTCTCTTAGAAAACAAGACTGCATATTTTTGAAAATTTCTAAATTTGTAATAGCAGAATCTCATGTACTGAGTTGTCTCTCCCTTGAAGAATTATATTTAAGTATTTAACCTTTACCAATTGTAACAAATTGAAATCAAATTCTCATATGGTTATCTGAAATTTTTAAGTGACCCAACATAGCAAATTAAGACAAGGGGGCCTCATTAGTAGATTTCAGTACTTACCCACTCCACATGGATTAGAGTGTAATAATAAGCCTAACCCACCTTCACAATTATGGAGAAAGTGTTTGTAGGACATGTTAGATTGGGTTAGCACTAGAATAGGTACCCCATACATATCACATCCCTCATTTATTTCCAAAATGAATGTTCATTTGCTCAGCTTCATACTCTCCTAATGCTCCAAGTTTGTAATCATACATGATTCAACTCTATTTCTCCATTGTTTCAATTTTTGGATTAAGGTCCCCTCGTGGCATAATTAGAATGTAAATCTCCATTTCAATATGTGAAATTATTATATATTATTAAAATTTTAAAAATCTTTCACTATTTTTGAATAATAAAGAGACAGGTTAATATGTGAAATTGTTTTCAAAGAAAGAGACAAGTTTTTCTCTCATATATATATATATATAAGGTATACATGTATTCATAGGTGTTAATATGCATACCTTTTCTTATAAACAAAGGCATGAAAACACTACGAAGTCTCCTTATCATAAACTTTATAGTACATTCTGAATAATTTGAATTTCGTTTCTGTTTTGTATTACATATCATGTTGTATTCATTTTTTTTTTTTAAATTTATTTGTTTGTTTATGTGTTTTTACTATGAAGAACTCATGATAAGTATATATGAATTTGTAGATGGGTAAAGCTAAACAAAACATGGAACTCATACGCAATGATAAGACTCGATATGTGACCTTTCAAAAGAGAAACAAGGGGTTGAAGAAGAAGACTTACGAATTAAAAACCCTCAGTGATGTTGAAGTATGCTTGATTATTTATGGTCCTAAGATCAATGACCGTCCTACGGATGATCAAGCAGAAATTTGGCCCCCAAATCCCGACGTAATTAAGCACTTGATCGACACCTACAAAAACCAATCTAGTGAAGATCGCACGAGGAAAACCCTTGGTTTGTCCAACTTTTTTGAGGATAGGAATCAAAAGATTGAAGACACGCTTGTGAAACTACGCAAGAAAAATGATGAGGCTAGGTACTTTACATGGGATGATCGGTACAATGGTTTGTCGAAAGAACAACTCAGAGAATTTGAAAGTGTTTTGGAGGGAAAGCTTCAAGATGTGAAGGCTAGGGTTGCATTCATGAAGGGTATTGATCAGAAACTATCAGCAGAATGTATCAACGACAATTCTCACACTCAAACCACCCAAAACCAATCTTATTTCATGCATGGAGGCATGTGTGGGACAGAAGTTGACAATGACATTGCTAATTTACAGTACTGTTTCAATCAGGCTCAGGTTGATGCAAATTCCAAGGCGAATCCAATGATGATGATGACGACGACGACGATGCCAAGGAACAATAATCAGTATTACAATCAACTTGGCGGCGTGTCTAGTAGTGACTTTATGTGCAATCCACTAGATAGGCCAATTTATTATGATCCGATGATGTTGGAGAATGAGATTGTTAACAATCCTTTGCCGCTTGTGGCCTACTGCAATCTGAGCATACAGACAACGTCGCCGTCATCTAGTGTGCATGCTTCTCTGTTGGACAAGTACTATAAGCCAAGGAATTTCAAATGAAGAACCAAAAATGCATTTTAGTTATTCTAATGTGGTAGTAGAATTTGATTAGTTTTGGAAATAGAAGTACCCAATATTTTTCTTTATTTGTTTTTAGGGTTCTGATCGATTGATTTTAACTATTTATATTTGTTTTCTTTATTTGTTTTTAGGGTTCTAATCGATTGGTTTTAACTATTTATATGGATTTATGAACTTAATAACTTCCAATTGACATTCATTTTTATACAAAAAAAAATGCAAATGGATAATTTTTGTTGGACTCTGGATGTGGAAAAAAAAAAAAAAAGTTGATTGCATAACAATGAGATTAAAGTACACTCAAATTCAAGTTGCTTTCATTCACTTCAATAATTTAGTGTCATACTATTGATCAAATGACTTTGGAAGAGAGCTTTGGTTCAGTAACTTTGAAGTTGGTTCAGTAACTTTGAAGTAGATCGAAAGATGTTAACAATAGACCATAATCACTCAACAGCCCTATTTGGCGCAACTTGTAGGCGTACTTTTTTTTAAAATTTTTTATGCAAAGCTTATGCTATGAGAATGTTTAGTGTAACTTTACTTATAACTTACCAATAAAAATAGTTTAAATAAACTATAAAGAATTAATTGTTGAAAAAATGAGAGAAAAGTACTTCCTTCAACTTCTGCCTTTTTATTATAAACTTTTAGCTAGTAACAGGCCCGGTCCTGAGATTTTCGGGGCCCAAAACCAATAATGAACTAATAAATATTATTAGATCATTTGGGACCTTTTACTATTTTTTTTATTTAGTCAAATTTTTTTTTGAAGGTAAAGAGCAAATAAATTGTGTCAAAAGAGTTAGGGTTAGGAATTAGATAGTGAGAGAGAGTGGGCCCTTTTAATTTTGAATGAGCCTTTTAATTTTTCAATGAGTCAATTTATTTTAAGTTAGTTTGGGCCTTCTTTAATTTTTTTTGAACTTAAAATATACTTAATATATTATACTAAATTATAATAGGAGGGGCCCCTTTTTTGGGTGTATTTTGAGGGGTCCTAAGCCATGGCCTAGTGGGCCTATGCCCAGGGCCGGCCTTGCATATATGCAATCATTTGGAAGTGTATATTGTAGCATTTTACTTAAAAAAATGATATGTTGATATATCTGTTTATAACCATAGAATAGAATATGTAACGGACTTTTCAATTCTATTGATATAATAGACAGGATTTTGATCATTATTAGGTTTGAATATGAAGTACATAATGTGTATCTTTTTTTATATTATGATATAATGAATTTGAAGTTACAATCTAAATTGTCATTGAGTGAGTACACATTACATTATTATTAGTACACATTATACATATGCTACTACATATTGACCCTTTTGTTAGATGTGTATGAAGAAATTGTGTGGTGTCTTTTTTCTACATTGATTTGTATACAAAAAAGCCTTTTATGATTTTTAAGGTAATGACATGTGAAATTGTCACATTAGACTCTGGGGGCAATTCCATCATGTGCTTCCCTTCAACGTCCATCTTTATTTGTCCTTTTATCTTATCACAATGAGACATTGAACATAGGATGATACACAAAAGAAAGAGTATTCCGTGCCTTCCACAATTATTACCTCGTAAAATGTTTTTTCATATTTTGGAAACTTATTTTGAAAAGAAAGAACGAAACAAAATCTTAAATTATAACTAAATGGCTTAATCATTTGTAACTTTAGCTAATATATGATGCACTTGATGGTTTGTATGGATTTAGGTCGCGTTTAGAAATTAATTATTTTAATTAATTTTTTGATTTTTTATAAAAAAAAAATATGCAGAAAAATAAAGAGAGTGATTTGACAATTTGTAATGACTTTTTGACTAAAATAGTTTCCAAACGAGACTTTAGTTATGCTATTTGTGCACTATCTTTAATGGGAACATAAAATATTTTGGGAGCATTGTTAAAACTCAAAATAATATAAGTTTCAGAGAGAGGTTGGGGGTTCGAGCTTATGTAGAAGTATTGAAAATTTGAACATCTTGGGCTACGATATGTCTTGGTTGTAAAATTTTGTACCAATATCGATTGAATTGATTGAAATATTATATTTCAATAATTTTTATATTCTATTTTTTTTTTAGTATTAGAAGATAAATCACAAATATTAAACATTTTGCAATAAAAATCAGCAGGAGAGATATTTCTAGAACATTTACATTTTTTTTTTTTAGGACAAAACATTTACATTCATCTCTCTGCATTTATTCACAATGTAGGACTTTATAGATTTTTATAAAATCTTCTAAATTTTCTATGAATGCTGTGATTTGGGAACTCAAATAAATGCTGTGTTTTGCAGCATCAAAAATGCAGTCTCGGACAGCTAAAAATGCCAGAACATTATTTGGGAAGTTAGCAAAACGCAATGTGTGAAATTACATGAACTACCCTCCATGTTTACAAGTTGAAGGCTAGGGCAAATCACCATTTGGAGACATTTTGGTTATTTTATTGTGATGTGATGTGATATCATAAACAAATATTAACGCCAAAAGTAAAATAATAATTTTTTACCAACTTCGTAAATCACTTTTCAAAAAAAAATCAAAAAGTTCGGTTAAAAGCCAAAAATTAATTTTTAATCATATTCCTAAAATACCCCAAATTAAGCCATAATATGCAGTCAATTTCAATACCTCAATTAACAAAATTGAAGGATTCGACCGAATGCAAAATTTTCTTTCAACCCAACCAACTCCAATAACTTACACCCCTACTAACATCCTACCTAAGAGGGGGGGAAAAAAAATTATGAAAATATAAAAAATAGTAATCAAACACAAGTTTTTATATAGTCATATATTTATCCAATAAATATAGAAAAAGTTTGGCCTTTCAATTCTTCCTCTAGGTAGCTATCCTTCTCATTCTTAATTCTAAAAGAAATTTTTTATTAATTACCCAAAGATAATAAAAATATAATTTGTCACTTTCAAAATATTAAGAT
Source organism: Camellia lanceoleosa (assembly GCA_025200525.1). Classification (NCBI taxonomy): domain Eukaryota; kingdom Viridiplantae; phylum Streptophyta; class Magnoliopsida; order Ericales; family Theaceae; genus Camellia; species Camellia lanceoleosa. Next base: position 70,632,674 of record CM045764.1, read on the forward strand.
GAAGTAGAACTGCAAATAACATTAAATTTTTCAACAGAAATGAACTTTCAAATCATCAAATATTTAGGGGAAAAAATTGATTTGCTTTCTCAAGTAATCTCCAATTGCTTTGTCAACTTTAATGTTAGAAAATGGAAAACATTTATTGCCATGTTGACACCATAAAAGAAAATCCAAAAATATAATTGTTCAACAAAATAGTTTCTTTTAAGAATAAATAAAAATAAATTGTTAATTTGTTAATTCACTTTTCATATAAAACAAGTTTTTATCAAAATGCTTTTTGTATGTTTTGTTTCAATGACGAATTCATGAACAAAAAAAAAGGAAAAAGAAAAGAGAAAATAAGCCAAAAATAAAAGAAAATAGCTAAATTCTTGTCTTTTGTGGGGAAACTAATCAATGAGATGTTAATTTCATTTTTAATCCTCAAAGTATGAGATTTGTATAATGTTGGTTTTCGATGTATAAAAAAAAATTTCAATTCGGTTTCTCAACCAAACTCCGTTAATAGACACCATTAAAATTAAGAGTAAACGTGTAATTTAAGTGACTAAATTGACGCTGATCACATAATTTAGAGAATAAAAATATTATTTTTAAAGTGAATTTTCACATTTATTCTTAACTTCAACCACATCTATTGATGAAATTAGATTGAGGGATCGAATTGAAGCACTTTTTATATGTGATGGACCAAATTGATACAATTTAAACACTAGAAACCAAAATAATACAAATAACATACTTTAGGGACTAAAAAATATAATTAACTCTAACTAAAAAAATAGAGAAACTAATATTAAAAATATATAAATTAAGGGGGAAAATGCATAATAATCCCAATCAATATGTTAACTCTTCAATACTCAAATGATAGTGTGATAAAATTATTATATAAAAAGCTTATTTATAGGTATTCTTATAAAAAGCTTATTTATAGGTATTCCAAGAAACTAAACAAAAATAATTAGAATTTTTGGCTGAGCAATTGTGTAGTATCATTTAGCATGGTTTGGGAAGTAGGGTGAGAGGTTTTTTTTTGCTAAAATAGTCACAAAAAATAAAATAGGCTTTTTAGTCTAATAAAACAAAACATCACATCTAATTCATAATCATTACATTCTTTTTTCTCACAAAAAAGCCAAAAGTTCTTCCCAAATCAGACTAACCCACTTCCCAAACCATGATTAGTGGTGTGAAATTGTAGGCTTTAATTTCTCTCTCATTATGTGGGATAAAAAACTATAATTATAAAATTGTAATAAGTAATGATGATGGTTATATATTCAGTCGCGATTGGCAGCTCGAAAGGGCTTGCACGAATTCGCCTTAAATCAAACGACTGCCTTGCCATGATTTGAATTTTTTTTTTTTTTGATGAAGGAAGAAGAAGAAGAAGAAGAAGAAGAAGAGGAGAAAGAAGAAGAGGGCGGGCGGAGGGCCATCAACCAGTCTGAAGCGGAGGCGATGGAGGGCCATCAACCATGGCGGAGGAGGAGGGAGGAGGAGGAGGAGGAGGAGGAGGGCCTAAAGAATGGTGGAGGCGACGGCATGGCGGAGGCGACAGGCATGGCGATCGCCGGAGATGGCAGAGGCGAGCATGGCGATCGGCGACGCGGCAGAGGGCGAGTGAGGCGGGCGGCGAGAGGCGGCGAGGCGGGCTGGCGGCTGAGGTCCTCTCTCTCTCACACCTCCTCTCCTCTCTCTCTCTCTCTCTCTCTCTCTCTCTCTCTCTCTCTCTCTCTCTCCTGAAAATCGGGGCATTCGAGTTGGGGGATTTCGAGCTAAAAAACATTTCTCGTTATATATTATCGAAATATTTATGGAAGAAATAAAGTGGAAGAAATAAAGTGCTAAAAAGTATAGGATAGCACATATTTTTTTAGTAAAATATAAAAGTATACACTAAATTTAATAATAAAAAATGTTAATTACACTTTTAATCCTAATAGTTTGACCCAAGTTTTATTTTGATCTCTTTTATTTTAAATTGAATAATTTGGTCTTTAGTTTCAGTTAGTCATTCTGTTCAAATTAGAAGTTAAAATTAATTATTGTGGTATATTTATTAATCTTCTAAGGTATACACGTAGAAAAAATTAATAAAAATTTAGATAAAAAGATGAAATTAAAACTAAACTTAAAATATAAAAATTAAATTATTCAAATTAAAACTATAGGACTACAACTATAAAATAAAAATCTAATTAATCCTAATTAAAAATTCATATAATCTTTCAAAAAAATCCAAACCGGATATAGCCGGTAATCTACCATCTCAAAAACCGGATATAGCCGGTAAATTAGAAATATATTCTTAAAATTTACTTAAATATAAATTATTCTTGAAATTTAAAAAATTATAATTTTTTTTTCAGATTTTTTTATTTAACAAAATTAATTGAAAAAAATAAAATTATAATTAATTGTTTATATAATAATAAAATTATTTAAATTATTAATTAAAATAAATTTATAATAATATTAAAAATTATTAATGAACTTGATAATTTATTAATAAAAAAAGAGACCTTGAGTTTAAAACTTTAAGGAGCATGATGTAATTTCTTTAACTATTAAAAAACAAGGAAAAATTATAAATATATCTCTTGAGATTTGTTTAATATACATATTACTTCTCTGATTTGAAAAATTATAAATATTTCATTTTCATAATTTTTTATTTAACAGAATTAAAAAAAAAATTAAAATTCATAATTGTTCTCTTATACAATAATAAAATTATTTAAATTATTAATTGAAATATGTTTATAATACCATTAAAGACTGTTAATTGACTTAATAATTTATTAATAAAAGAAGTGATTTGTTATAAAATTAAAAACTTCATAATGTATTTATAATTTATCCCAAAAAATAATTGATGTTTTAAGTAAACCTATATTTGTAATTTCAACTATGTTTGGTAGCTTGAATTTTTATGACCCAAATGATTCGAATGTCTCAAAATGACATCGTTTAGGGGATAAAACGATATCGTTTTGATACATTCAAATCATTCGAGTCACACAAATTCAAGTTATCAAACATTTTTCTTGTAATTTACCTGAAAATAAAAGGGTAAATTACAAATACACCTCTTGACGTTTGTTTAAAATACGAATTGTCCTTTGTGGTTTGGAAAATTAAAAATACCTCTCTGTTAAAAATTTTCATTTAATAAATTAATTGAAAAAGTGAAATTTATAACTGTTCACGTATTTAATAAAATTATCTAAATTATTAACTGAAATAAAATTTTAATATTATTAAAAACGATTAATTAATTTGATAATTTATTAATAAAAGAACAAATTTATTATAAAATTAGAAACTTTGAGGAACATAAAATGTAATTTTTAAAATTACAATAAATAATTTGTAATTTAAATAACCATGAGAGGGTGTGTTTGTAATTTATCCGAAATAAATAAACAAAATGAAATCCCCAATCTTCACTCGTATTCTCTCTCTCTCTCTCTCTCTCTCTCAAATCTAGAAAGAGAAACTCACAGTCTCTCTCAGATCAAACTGTTCTCCCTCTGTTTTTCGATTCCTCTCTTCCTCTCTCTCGCCTTCAATTCTCTCTCTCTCTCTCTCTCTCTCAGTCTCTCTCAGATCACACTGTTCTCTCTCTGTTTTTCGATTCCTCTCTTCCTCTCTCTCGCCTTCAATTCTCTCTCTCTCTCTCTCTCTCTCTCTCTCTCTCTCTCTCTCACAGGTACGTTCCTCCAAACCGAGGCCCACTTTCCCGCATTCTCTCTCCTGCTTCCACTTTCCCGGAAAATATCATGAGAAAATTCTCATTATTATTATTATTATTATTATTATTATTATTATTACCACTGTCAACTTTTTTCTCTGTAAAATAAAAAAGCAAGCACTAAGACAGTCCGAGTTCGATCTTTACACTCACAATAAAAGAGCTTAGATTTTTATTTATTTTTATTTTTATTTAATACAATGCACAATGGAATCTCTACGTTTCGAGGCTCTCTGAGACCTCATTATTGAAATGAACTTTCTTTACATACCCTTTGGAATCTCCTTACAGCTGTCTATATACAAATGAGCTGTGTATAAACAAAGATATGTATATATATTAGGGTTTTGGAAGCCCTAGCTTTGGTCAAAAAGTGAGTTTCATTTGACAGATTTTAATGTATAATATATATATATATATATATTTCTGGGGTTTCGAGAGGGAATTTGAAGTTTAAATTCTCTGGAAATGGCGGTTTGATGTGATTTTGAGGGTTTCACTGAGTTCTAGAAATAGTGAAAAGTGTAATATGTGCTGATTTTGAGGGTTGAAATCTTTTGTTGGGGAGCTCTGAGATTGAGGTGGATGAATGGTGGTGAGTTTTGGGTGGTTTTGTGTGTGCTTCTGGGTTGGTGGTTGTTTAATTTGGTAATTTGAGGTCCAAAAAGCTCAAAATCTATATTGGTAGCTCTGAGAAGAAGATGGGTTTTGAATGATTGTTAGGGTTTCGTTGTGTTTATTGAACATTTGAATGAATTAAACCTGAAGTCTGGTGGATGTGGAAGATTTGGGGAACTTTGACAGAGATTTGTGTAGAACTGAAGGGGTTTCTTCAGATGTCAGGAGCTCCGAGTAAGATCATGAAACTTGGCTGATTCGGAGGCCAGACCGGTCTTTGGACCTGCGGGTAACAAGGTACAGAGGTTGGGGAGTACAAGTAAACCCATGATGAAGACACTGAGAAATGAAGAGAATTCGCTGGAGGAGGTTGCGGCATTGGCAGAAGAGAGTAATGGTCTTCCATCATCCACTGTTGCTTCGCCATTGACACCTTTGTCGCATTCAGTTAGTATTCCATGAGCACTTAGTAGGCAAGAGCATTTACTGCATTCTAATTTATCACTCAATGCTTCGTGTTCGTGCATCAACTGGTAGGATATATAGGAGAAATAGTATGCCAGTCCGTAGGAAGCAATTGGCCATGAAGTCAAAAATTAGTGTATCTGATGCCATTTCAGAGGCTCTACCTGGCAGCTTACAACCCAAGAAAAGGTGTGCCTGGGTGACACCAAATACTGGTAGGTTCTTTTTGGTTTGATTCCTTGAAAGTATGTGTACTGTATTTCATGTTTGATTTCTCATGACGAAATTATCAATGCTAGTAATTTTCTGGCTAGGCATATTTTGACACATGAAAGAAGCTGCTCTTAGTAGGCTAGCAACATGGCTTTGTTTTCATTTTGCTGTTTAACATATTAAAATGAAGGTACTTGGCCAATCTGTTGAATTATGGTATAGGACTTCATTGAATTTGTTTTTGAGAATTAAGCCACATTGGGCAACACTTTGCATAATATGTGCCATGGTGTTATTAAGATCTTCATGGAATGTATGTTTTGTTTAATGTAGGCTTGGTTTGGGTCAACATGAGCCCAAGAACCGAGACTAATGCTGAATCTAATCCTTTGTGATAATGTGATGAGTATGTCTCTGACATTCTATGTTGTTAGTCTTGTCTGAAGAAAGTAGATTTCATTTATTTTAATTTATGTCTTATTGAATAGTTGTAGTTTTCTTTTTAATACTTTCTGAAAAACCATTCTTTGCTATGGTAGTATAGAAAACAAGTTGGTAAGACTGTAGCTGGTATGCCATTTGTTTAGAATCCTTAGCCTGTTGCTCTATGGCCGATGTATTATTGGTTGAGTTCTTTGTATGCATCATGCTCTATGGTATATTTGCAAAAAGATGTGTGATTTAATTTCATCTTATTTGTCTGCTTCATATAGTGCAAAGTTCTAATTTTGAACTTTTGGTTAAGAAGTTTGAATTCATGCAACTTTTTTGTTTTTTACTTCCCATGTTTTGAAGGTAAGCAATCTAAAGGCAATATAATATTTTTATTCACGCATTACACCATATCCCATGGAAATTTCCATTATGTGGCAATGGAGGAAATCATTTTTTTTCTGTTAGAAGCGTATTGTTGGATACTATTTTATCATCTCTCAAAATTTTCACTGTCATTTGTCTTACTGACCTCCTCAATTTATCCTACTTTAAGAGTTTTAGATGCATTTGGTTGTCCTTAAAATGTTCTTTCTGTCTGTCTTGTTTTATTGACTGCATTTTACAGGTCTTTCCTTTTAATGCTCCTTATTTGGCTTCTGGAGCACATCACACATTTGTATTTTAAAATTGCCTTTTAGGTTTTGGATCCTTAGATGATGTCATAAACTTTTATTTGACTGGTCATTATTTATTGTGGTAGTTGCACATAAGCTTTGATCATCTTCATGCTACTCATTACAGTCACCTATAAGCTATAATGGGCCACTTTATGGGCCAAAAAACATTGTTGCCCTTGTAATCTATGAAGCATGGACACTCCAAAAATGGTGCCGTGGCAGTGTCCGACACGCGGACACGCCGGGGACACGGGGACACGCTGGACACGCCAATGGCGTGTCCCTTTAATTTAATGATTTTTTTGGAAGGGGACACGGCAGGGACACGGCGGGGACACGCGTGTCCATATCTGGACACGCCAAGGGACACGGCGGGGCTCTTTTTTAAATTTTCTATATTTATTTGGGGTCAAAGTATAATATTTAAAAAGTAAAAAAAAAAAAAAACTAACGGGCAAAGCCCTAATCGAACAACTGAGGAGGTAAAAGAGTAAAAAAGTAACATCCTTAACTTTTTTTTTTTTTAATTATATGTAAAAAAAACTGTATTGATGCTAATTTATTTTTAGGTTTATGTTAATTTATTTTTTATTTTTTTATTTTTTTAGGTTTATGTTAATGTATTGATGCTAATTTATTTTTTTTATGTATTGATGCTAATTTATTTTTTATTCTTTATTTTTTTATGTAAACTCTTTATTTTTATATGTTAATTTATTTTTTATTTTTTTTTTATGTTAATATAGGTTTATGTTAATATATGTATACAACTTTCCCGCTTCTCTCTCTTCCTTCGAAATCTGCGTCAGCCACGCAGTTTGCTTTTGCGTCGGTTGGCCGACAAAAGTCGACTTCATCGATTACTGCCCGCCTCGACTCTCTCTCCATCTTGTCTTCTTCTCTTCAGTATTATTCTGAATCAGAATTTTCCTTCTTCTACTTATTCCCTCATTTCCCTTTCTTCTTCATCACTCTCTCCCATCTCCCTCTTTATTACTCTCTTCTGTTTCCTCTTCCTCATCGAGAGAAAAGAGAGACTGAACGGGGGAGAAGAGTTGTTTTAAAACTCAGTCTGTTCTCTGTTATTTTTCTGACTTTTCTTTCTTGCTCTTTACATCTCTCACCACACATGGCCTCATCTCGCCCCCTCACTCTCTTTCTGGACCTCAATGATCCGAGTTCCTCTGTTCCCATTCTTCCTAACCTTCCTGGACCGAGTGCCCCTGTTCCCATTCCTCCTAGCTTTCCTATGATATCAGTTGAGCAAATCATGGCTGCTCAATCTGATATTGAGGCCAACCACTTCACACTAAGCTCTTGCATGGAAACCGTGACTGCGGTTACCAAATTATCTCACCGGTTACAGAATAGAACCATTGAAGTACAAAAGCTAAACTCCCAACTTTCTTTGCTCCAGAGCATGTACAGAGATGCGCGAGCAGAAATTTGCGCCCTAAAGGCAGAGAACAAAGAGTTGAAGCGAAAGACCACCGTCATGACCCGACTCGGAGCACCTTCGTACTTCACCTTTGACAACCAAAGGGAGTCATATCCTCGTCGGTCCTGCACATCTTGGCGAGCCTTCAAGGTCAACCAAATAGGAGTCAAATCCCCGGCGGTCTCAGACGTCTTGGTGAGCCTTCAAAGGTCTCCCGAAGCGACAAAAAAAGGAAGGGCTCGGCGGGAGAGTTGAGTAAGTGAAGTCGGCATGTGGCTGTTCATAGCAACCTCCGTCTTTTATCAAGGAGAACCCCACAATAATGATGATGAAGACGTGCAAGAAATTGGATCTACTTGAAGTTTTGAAAGGCCTACTTCTTTTCTTTTCTTTTCTTTTCTTTTTCCTTCTTCTTTGCCTCTTATTTAGTGCTTTTATGACAAATATTGTTGGATGTTGGATGTTTTCCCCTCATATTTATTTCAAGATGTTGGATGTTGGATGTTGAATCTTTTGCCTCTCTTATATTTATTGAATTAATGGTTACTATGTTAGTGTTTGTTAATTTACATAACACATACAAATATATATATTAAAATAAAAAAAAATTCGCCGTGTCCCCCGCCGTGTCCGTGTCCTCCTTTTTTGGAAATTGCCGTGTCCCGTGTCCGTATCCGTGTCCGTATCCGTGTCCGTGTCTGTGTCCGTGTCCGTGCTTCATAGCTTGTAATTGTAACTTGCTTTATGTGAAAGCTCGACTTCTTTTGACCTACTAGCAGATTTTTTTTAACCTTTTATAAAACCATATATATATATATATAAATGATTTAATGTATCATTTTTGAAACGTGACCAATTGAGTGAATCATGACTTGGATTCACTATTTAACGGAATGCTAAAATTTATGCTGAAGGCAATGGTGCAGTATTTTGACATGACTAGCTAATGGAATTTAGTTGGTGATAATACACAATTCTTGTCTTCTTGATTTGTTTTGTGAAAGTGGTGTGTTGATGCAGTGCCCTTGGTTTAATTCACATTCATCCTGGCTTATGGTCGGCAATGGTAATCAATGGATTGTTTGTAGTGGTGTATCCTATCACATGTATTATTAAACCACACGATTCTTGCTAGTAGGCAACGGAACCAAGTCCCAAGTTTGAGTTTTAGCCGAAGTAGTTTCATTCATGGTGGTAACCCAATTCGGAAGCTAGGTTAGCCGTTTGTATGGCTATGATACCATGAAACAATATTGAGGGCAAAAATCGATGTATTGAATTGATAAAATGTAAAATCTGTAGTGGTACAATATAAATAGGTAAAAGTCATAACCCTAAGATCCTAATTACAGAGACTAAACTACCCTTAATGAAATCCTAAAAGCCTAATTGCAGGTAATAAGACTAAACTACCCTTAAAGACTAAACTAAATAACAAAAACATAAATATAACATATTTCACAGATTCTACTTTAGTTGTGCGCTTAATTGTGGCCTATGTTTGAATCATGAGATGAGAAAAAAAAAGAAATAATTGTGCTCTCTCATTTATGTGAGAAAAGAAAATGAATGATTGTTTTTTCACATTATCATGTTTGGATGAGTAAGATATAGGTATATGGGGGTGATTTGTTTTTCTTCTTTTTTATTTTTATGGGCAATAAAAAATACACAACTATTCCTTTCGCTTCTCACCACTTTTGATGAGAAATAAAACTGACAAAATAAGAGAGTTTTCTTTTTTTGTCATTTCTCACCTAACTTATTAACCAAACATGAGAAAAGAGTCTTTTTTCATTTTTTCCCTTATCATTTCTCACCAAATCACACAATCCAAATCACATAATCCAAACGGACTGTTGCCGTACTCAGTACTATTTTCTCAGGTCTTTTTGTCTGTATTCTTTTCTATCTTCATCTTTTGTTCCTTTTCTTTTGCAGCTTGCAGAGATTGTTAACCAAGGGAAATTGGTTTCAGATGAAATTATTATAAATTTGTTGTCCAAACGTCTTGAAGCCGAAGAAGCTAAAGGTCAATCAGGATTTATTCTTGATGGTTTCCCTCGAACTATAAGACAGGCGGTGAGCATTGCCGTCTTTGTTTTTTGTTTCTTGCTTTTGTAATAATTGTTGGGAGTCTCAAAAATGCAAATTTGGCTGATTAGTACTCTGAGCTGACAACAAGTGGTAAATAAAATTTAATTAAATTTTATCCTTTTTGATAAGTAAAATCCACTAAAGGTGCCAAGAGAGGGAGAATCTATGTAAAGATGAAGTATACTGATGCTTCAAGGCAAAAACTTCTAAAAATGCTACAAAATAATTGAAAGTAGTAAAGTAGGAAAACAAGAAGGTCATGGATCTGGAATTATTCGGACAAGATAAGCTTGCAAATAGTTTTTTTGTTACAGAGCTTGCAAATAGTTTAACGTAGGACAATTTAGGATACTACGGGTTTTGGTTATGGAAAGCTTCTAGGGTTAGGAGTCTAAGAGGTAGAACAAAGATTTACGTGTTTGTAAGAACGAAAGGGGTGAATTTGAGTTGATTTCTGAAGTGTTAGGTTGTAGGATTTGTAGAGGAATTAAGCTAGATTTATTTGGACAACAGTGAAATAAATGGTTTCTAGTGTGGATTAAAAGGCGAAAGGTTGGGGATGATTTGAAGTTAGTTGCAGAAGTCTCCCATGGGGGCCTCGCTACTTGCTCCAGAACCTTGCTCCTACTCCCATTGAGAAAGAATCTGGGATGGAAATTTTCAAAGATATGAATCCCAATGAAATTAAAAAAAAAAAATGCTATTAAGTAAGAGAAAATTTGTAGAAGTCATAAGATTATATGAAAATTAACTTAAATCTGTTGTAGTATTTCATATTTACATAATATTTATTTTATATTTATAAATAAACAATATATAGTTGACAATTTTCAATATTTATTCATATTTAACATATATATTACAATTAAGCCAAAAACAATTCTTAGGATATATATATATATATATAGTATATATAAACACCCTCAGAGGCGCTCCCTAAGTAGCAACAACACTAACACGCCAACATGTCGATTTTCAAAAAATGCTGGACACGACATGCTTGGGACAAATGAAAATTTTATATTTTTACAAATCAATAATACGCAACTAAAATTTCTGATTTATATTGATACTTTTGTACACTGACTGAAAATGCAGTTTGCAAGAAATTGATCAGAAAATATCATTTTGAGATTACTGTTCAAAATAAGACTGTTTAGCCTTAACATTGTGGAAGAGGTAATATTGTAAGTTGCAATTTTAAGTCAAATTTTGATAGCTCTGCAATTGATTGGTCAAAAAAGAAGTGAAATTAACTAGTAGAAGCGGAAGAAGATGTAAGGTAGAAATCATTGATAAGATCCAATGTCCAATAAAGTTTTTGATAATGTAATATTTCTGTGAGAAGGCTGCAATAAATTAGAAAATATACCGCTTTCCATTCCGTTAAAATCCTCTAGCTGGATCAAATATCCTAAGCATGCCATCTTGTTGCACATTTTAGTAAGCCAGTTCTTGCCCAGAACATTACTTTATAAATTCTCTGATAAGATGGTCGTAAACCTGAATATGCTTAGTCTTTTCTTGAAATTATTGAGTTGCTTGCAAAGCATTATTAGGTCTAGTTATTGTTCCATGTTTATAAGCTTACATACTAAGACTTCCAAGGATGATGTCCCAAATTGCTGATACTGAAGTTATCCCTTCCAACAGGGATACCATTAATATATTTACCTAACATTTATGATTAAGTTTTCTTCATTGGATAAACATCATTAGCTTACTCTATATATTTCATTTGTTTTATAACAATTTTTTTTTTTTTTTTGGGAGAGGGGGGGGGGGGGGGGGTTATTTACACAAAGACCACCTAAACGATTGAAAAATATCATTTTGACCCTATAGATTATAAAAGCATACAAATGGACCTCCTAAATTATTGAGAAGTATCACTTTGTCTCCTAAACTATAAAAATGAATAGATAGACCCCCTAAACTATAAAAATGTACCAATTGGACCCCCTAATAGAAGGGTTAGGGGTCAAAGTGAAACACGTCAATAGTTTAAGGGATCCATTTGTATGCTTTATAGTTTAGGGGGCGAAGCGATACTTCTCAATAGTTTAGGGAGTTTATTTGTATGTTTTTATAGTTCAGGAGATCAAAGTAATACTTTTTAATAGTTTGGAGGGTCTCTATGTAAATAACCCTTTTTTCTTCCATCGTGGAATTTAGAATTTACTAAAAAATTCCAAGATTCTTTGTTTTCTACCTGTGAGCAACGTCTTCTGGAGGATTATAATTTATATTCTAAAATTTAGTAAAGATCTGACCCACCAACACCCATGTCTAATATGTCCATAGTCCAAGATGCTTAGCTGAGGTCTTTTTATCAGTATTATTTTTCAGTTCCATGTTGCATATAAATTTTAGAATTTTATTCTTCTGTCATTTTGAGAGAAGACCCTTTAGAATTTTGTGCTCTTCTGCATCCTACTAATTTGCCTTTTGGAATTTGTTAATTTTCAGGAAATTTTAGAGGGAGTGATGGACATTGACCTGGTAGTCAATTTGAAACTTCGGGAAGAAGCATTGCTTGCAAAGTGCCTCGGAAGAAGGATTTGCAGTGAGTGTGGAGGGAATTATAATGTTGCCTGCATTGACATCAAGGGTGGAGATGGAAGCCCTGAACTGTACATGGCACCGCTTCTTCCCCCACCTCATTGTGCATCAAAACTTATTACCCGGTCTGATGACACTGAAGAAGTTGTAAAGGAACGCCTCCGAGTATACAATGAAATGGTAATACTTCATCTTCTCAGGTCTTTTGTTGTGTTTATTAATATTTCTCCGTGCGCTTAAAGAACGTAATATTCTATTAATGTGTTTTTATGGATAGTATTTTGTAATTCTAGATTACACGACAAGATTGTGTAGTGAAACACTGATTGTTATATATTGAATTTATTATTTACACCACAATATTTAAAAAAATCCTGCAGAAGCTCATTATTATAATAGGGTAAATTGCACTATTCTCCCCTTTGTTTTTCAACAATTGCAGAATTTTGCACTCTCGTGCTTTTTCTGACAATTCGCACAAACCTTTCTTTTGATAAAGGCAAATGAAACTAAGGAAAGGCTGATGTCAGTTTTGCGCTTATTCTAGCAAATTTACTTAACAATTATTTTTTTATTTTAAATTACTTATGTGCTTTTATACAAACTAATATAAATTATATAATTCTTTAATGTTGTCCAACCAAGTCTTGTCATGCCGCCTTTTATTTAAAGAACAATGAATCAATAACACCCAATCTATTCCCACCCCCATCACCAGGCTCTACAAGCAAAACAGATGCACCCTCATCAGCTAACTTTACAAATCAACACCCAAGACCTAAGGAAATCTGTATTCCCAAAGATAGATAGTGAGTACAACGACCATTGGTACTGCTACATATTATGCAGTTCATCGTTATCTATATGATGACGTTGCGCCAATGAATCATCATGTTTTCCCTCTTCCCCATGGATTATGGTCTTATAGACTCACACGTACACACTAGCATGCTCACACACACACACACACAGATAAATAAATATTCATATGTATATACGGTTGAATTAGATAAGACAAACCACTTGTTGGAAACTATTATTGTAATGATGAACATATATAAAGTTTGATATACACCATATATAAATATATGTATACGTATTGGATTTTATATGTATATATGGACATTGTACATTTGTGCATATATGTATGTGTATATAGTTATATACTATACATATGTTCTATGACGCACAAATGCGAACACACAGGCATGGACAAATGACATGATAATTTCAAAAAAATCAAGACACGGACAATTAGGATATGGATTTTTTTAATATTTTTATTTGCTGTGTAAATATTGCATCCACAAACAAACTAATATTAGTGAAAGTTACTAATTTAACATAAAAAACACTAAATTTGAATTATTAAGCCACTAGATTTGTGTTGCGGCATTAGGGCTCGAGGGATTGTTAGAAGCCAATCTCTCAACTTCACAAGTGTGGTTAGATTTGTGTGTGTACTATTATCCACCACACCAAACCATCAAAATTCCACACAAAATCAATTTGAGAGTCATAAAAATAATAATTTTAAAACAATTCACTTCTAGGAAAAAAATCAACCCAAATTTAACCCATCGATTACGGTCAACCCACCTTTTCAATTCATCCAAAATGTCTCTCTCAAAACACTGCAATACCATGTTCATCACCTTCAAGTGCTGTGCTGCCACCACACAAATCACTGATCACCATCAATTCTCATCCCATCAAGCTCGAATCTCTTCTAAGCCCCATCAATCACCATCTTATTCGATAAGTACCCAAACAATCTGAAACCTTGTACAACCACTACTGGCACTACAATCACCACAATCACAATGGCAAACAGTACCCACCACTTGGATCATCCTTTTTGTCAAGCTGTAAGCCAAATCTGAATTTTCATCAAGTCAACATTTATAAAATTACACATTGGTTTGTATTAAACACATAATATGAAACGACACTTCAAATAGGTGTCATAGCCATGTTAGACACATTGGAAAAGGCAGGGACACGTGTCTGACAAGGCACTTGACACTCTTGTTTCTTTATCTATTTGTGAGTCACTTTTTATATGTTTTCATACTCCTGTTTCTTTTTGGTGGTAAGATATAAATGCACGCACCTGATCACTGCCTCAATGGGATAACAACCATTACACTGGGTAAATAGAGCTAGTGGATATGGAACCCTTTGACCTTCTTAACTGGGGAAGCATTAAATATCATGAAGCACCGACACTTCAAAATGGGTGTCATGTCGGACACATATGGACACCGATACGCTGGGGACACACGTCCACGTGTCAGACATGCCACTGGGTTTGTCGATTTTTATTTTTTTTTAATTTTTTTTTTCGCAAAACACTTTGGGGTTACTTCATGGACACGCATATATGTTTTAACATGCCAATGGACACCTTTGTGAGTTTCTTTTTATAATTTTTGAAAGCTAATTTGGGATCAAAGTAAAATATATGAAAACAAAGAGTGAGTAAAGTGAAAATAAAAATAAAGTACATCCACATTTACATTGATGCCTTTTATATCTCGGTGCAATTTTTGAAATTATTGTGTCCGACATATTTTTGACTTTTTTTTTTCCCCATCTTTTTAGTGAAAATGATATAATACAACTTCTAATAGCGTTTAATACCAAAATAACCAATATATATACATGATTTGTTGTTATTTTGGTGATCATTGAGTTTTTAATAGGATCCAATTAGATTTAGTCAAATCCAACATATTTTTAACATTTCTTCTCATTTTTTTCCCTTTAAAAAATCATAATATATCTTCTAAAGATGTTTAAAATTGAAGTTACACTATAAATTATCTATTGATATTCTATTAAATTGAATATTATATGTGTGAGGTCAGTTGTACCTTTTAGAATGTTTTAGGCTTTAAAATCAAAGATTCTAAATAATTTTTTCTTATTATTTGTTCATTTTTATTTAGAAAAGTATATATGCTTATTGTCCATATATCAATATCGTTGTTAATTATTGTTACTTTGGAAATTGATAGTTTGTCTATTTGGTTACTGTTTTTATTAAGAATGGTTGATAAGAAATATCTAAAAAAGAAAAAAGGTGAGATGGTTATCTTATGTAGGAACTTTTGTTAACTTCTTTCCTATTAAACTATGTGATTATCATTCAAAATAACATTTTTATTGATTTAAGTTTAAATATTTTATATTCATAAGATATATTTAATATCTAAGTGTGTAGATATATGTTTTTAAGTAATTTAGAAAAAGTGACCAAATCTTTACGATTTACGATTCAATTCGCGATTCTTTACGAGGCCATTTCGATTCACGATACGAATCTCGATTTGACAACTATGGCTCGTCCCATGTCCATACCTGTATCTGTGTCTGTGCTAAGGATATCATTAATCACAGCTTAACGATGGCCCTTACTCAATTAGAACATTCTGCTTGAACCTGAAAATTAGAGCAACCAAAACTAATTAATCATTAATTTAGCAATTGGGACTATTACTAGTGGTTTGTTAACTGACGTGTGATTGCAAAAATATTTTGAACCTGCAGAGCCGACCCGTGGAGGAATTCTATCACAGTCGTGGGAAGTTGTTAGAGTTTGATCTTCCAGGGGGAATCCCAGAATCCTGGCCAAAACTACTTCGAGCATTGAATCTGGATAATCACGAGTACACCACATCTGCTGCAGCATAGATTCTTGCAGTGTAGATAGTGTATTATTATCAAGGTAAGTTGATCATTCTTTCCATTTGTGATATGTGTGCATATTAATTTGTACGGAAGAAGTATAATTCTATTCTTATGCAATAAAGTAAAATCTTAGAAGATTCCCTAACTATTTGTCGAGGTAACTTCCTTTCGGGTTGGTTAGATATGTCTGGGATGGTTTTATGTATGTATGGCATATTATGTGGTTCTACTTATCCAGGAAAAGAAAAAGAAAAGTAGTAAAAGGGTCTTGGTCATTTCATTTGTGTATTATCTCAGTATTAGTTTAGATGATAGTAAGTAACATATTTTACTTAACCTAAATTACCTTTACATGATCAAATAACTGCTTCAATTCTCTGTAATTGTAGGGGCATGGGAAATATTGACATACGCATACCAATAATGGCTAGTATCTATCTATGTTCTTCCATATCTTTACTAGCTATCTACCCATATCTATATCTATCTATTTATCTATACTATATATAAAGTGAAGCTTGGAGATGGTGTTGACACAGGCGCCTCTATTTGCACCTCAAAAAGTAGGTTAGGCAATCCAATTTAATATTACTATTAAGTCGTCCCTATTTAAAATGACTAAAATGTACTTGAAAAAATGTAAATAGAAGTGTTTTGAATACCCAATTCATCATCAGCCCCAATATTTCTTCTCTCTATCTTCCTACTTTCATCACTTTGTATCTTCATACCCAACCCTAACCCAACCCTATTTGTTTTAGTTCATCATTCTTGTATTCTATTTCATATTGAAATCAATAATGGATAGTAAAGAAGATGTTTCCAAGCAATTTTCTATAGAAAAAAGTAAGTTTTTAATTGTTGTTCATCATTTTTCGTAAGTTGGTTTTCCGAATTGATTTGGCACTGAGTATCCGAACAAAATCCACATGTTTGGAATTAAGTATCTGGACAAATATATTTTGTTCGGCATTGAGTATCCATATGAAACTGGAACTCAGAATGGACGGATTGTGTAGAGGAGCAGAAACTCTTTTCGTCTCGGAATCCCTCTTTGTCTCCGATGAACTCAGAATCTCTTTTCGTCACTTGGAATTCCAGAGACTTAAATGTAGTTTTTATTTCTCTGTTTATTAGTCATGGGATTTACAAAGTAGATTTGTATAGGGTTTTAGGATTTTTAGGGTTATGATAGGTATTATTTGGGGTGTCCAAACAAATAAATAAAATTTCACATTTATTATTGCACAATCTACTTTTTCGGGTGCAAATAGAAGCTCCCTGTTGACACAAAATGTCACAATTTTTGATTTCCGAAAATGCCCTTCCAGCCTAATTAAAATACAAAATTATATAGAGAAAAAGCTGAGATCCAAAACTAAAACCTTTGGTCTGGTGGACAATGTGTGCTTTTAAATCCAAATCCAAATCCAAATCCAAATTTATATTTTTTAGATTTAACAGAACATTTATTTGGTGGTCAGACACGACTAGTTATTATATAAAGAACACAACTTACTTGGTGAAGCTATGTCACAATATTTTTCATGCCCAAATTGCCCCTGCGTAACTGCCAATTTCTTTTATTTAAAATTTTTATTTCTTCTGCAATCAGGTTTTTTCCTGAGAAGATGGTTACAACTGTCTTTCACTTGTGCACATGCATCGTGTCTATGCATAGCCTTCTAGTCTGAATAATGCCAAGCAATTTTTGAAGTTGGAAGTCTCTAGCAGTGCGAAGTTCCAAATCTACTATTGACTCTACTGTATCAACTTTATCCATTCTTTTTTGAAGAAACTTAATTCAACAGTAACATTACTGACTTATTGAAGGTAGTTTGTACAAAGATCTTATGAAAATACTCTTCAGCTCAGGTCTCCATGTATATCAGCATGATTGTTCTCAGGAAAACAAATGTTTGTAGTGATCATCATAAGAGACATCAAGATCTTGAAAGTCTACTTAATAATAAAGAGAACAACCAAAGTCTATCATATCCAAAAACCCAAAATCATATGAAAACATATTGATAAACTTTAATAAAACCATGAAGATTCAATGAGGAAAAAAGAAGAAAAGAAATAACCCCATGGTGTAAACTTTGGTGTTTGTGTGGGGTAGAAATTCGGATACTAATAATTGAAACATGAGTTTGTCGCTATTCGATACTGACCAACCATTTGAGGTTGAAGTTCTGGTGGCAGGGGAAGCTGGAATTGAAGATTTATTATTTACTGTTAATTAAGGTTATTTAGGTCCTGTTTGGTATTGTTTTCAATTTTTGTTTTTGTTTTTGTTTTTGTTTTTCTTGTTTTTAGAAATAAAAATAATAAGTTCAAAAAGCTGATGTCATTATTGTTATTATTATTATTATTATTATTATTATTATTATTTGAGGGAGATGTCAAGGTATTGTTACTACTATCAAAATAAAACAAAATTAGTTGCTCCTAATATCAAAATGCAACAATACATGATGCTTGGATGGTAGCCAAACATGCCCGTGCCTCAATCATAAAAGTTGTAAATGAGTCGAGTTAAGTAGAATAATATGTTGTTATTTATCAAAAAAAAAGTAGAATAATATGTTGTTTAAGTTTTATTTGAAAATTTAACGAATTTCAAAATATTTTTAAGTTTGGCTTGTTTATCTTTTGTTAGATAAATATACACTGTTGGAAGCCATTTCTTTAGCTTAAATTTTTGGGACTAGTGTTGATTTAACATGATATTAGAATTTTAGCTCGGTCTACTTAATATTTTGGGACAAGTTGTGACAAACAAGAACACAAAGGGTTAGCGTCTTTCGGCCAATTCTGACCTAGGTCCACAAAGAAAGTCACTATGGGCCCACATGTTTCATTCAATCTATAATTTAATTGATTGAACTAAAATTAACACCCAAATCATACAATCATAAAATCATCAAACTCAATCTTCAATGTAATTTTGTTTTGTGTAATTTTATTTTCAAACAGAACAAACGAAGCGAATTGTCCAACTTGAACTCGAAGATGGATCGTGCAAAATTACCGAGTATGTGAGTGTACTAAAAATGTTGGGAATTTGATTTCATTGAAAATGCAAAAAAAAAAAAAAAAAAAGAAAAAAAAAAGGGTGACTTGGATAAAAAGTGCACATAAATGATACGTCGTGCAAACACATTTGCATGGAATTTATTCATCTTACAACCACGAGAGTAAGGCACGAAATGAACATTGTGCAAATAGAGATGAAAATGAGAAGTTAGGAAAGAAAATTGCACAGAATAAGCATCATGCGAACCAAGAAAAATGATGCATGCGAGGAGTTAGACATTTTGCCAATAAAATGCAGCTATATAAGCTGAAATTGGGGGGAGTTAGACATTTTGCCAATAAAATGCAGCTATATAAGCTGAAATTTGGGGGACTCACGAAAAATAAAATGAAACAAAAAACATGATTCAACCAAATAAAATTGTTTTGTTTGGTGGAAAAAAGGTTTAGGTTGGTGGGCCTCTGTTGAGAGAAAGAATGCTCTGATGATCGTTCATTGAATTGGTGAGAGAAATGAATACCCTTTCGTGGAGAAAACAAAAAGTTCGGCAAAATCCATTTTATTTGTTGTTGTATGATTTAATAGTATTTTACTTTTATG
Source organism: Camellia lanceoleosa (assembly GCA_025200525.1). Taxonomy (NCBI): domain Eukaryota; kingdom Viridiplantae; phylum Streptophyta; class Magnoliopsida; order Ericales; family Theaceae; genus Camellia; species Camellia lanceoleosa. The sequence continues at coordinate 70,652,278 of CM045764.1, forward strand.
TTTTTTAAAGATAGTCATATATCTTTTATATTGTTTTAGACTAAAATGTTATAGTTTACATTTTTATCTAAATTTCTCACATGCCTATTTTGACAGTGAAAAAGAAACAAAAATTAGTCAAAGTTAAATTTGAATGTAAGAAGACGAAATTAGTCTTGTTTTATCTCTCCTCTTTTTTTATTTTTTTTTAAAATCTAAATTTCTTATTTAATAACATTTTAAAATAAACATATATATATATACAGAAGTGCTTCAGACCCCCACTGGGGGTCGACCCCCAGTGAGGTGGCGGCTCCTGATTCGCTGCAATCACAAAATAAAAAAAAAAAACTGTTTTTATTAATCCCCAAAGGACACATCATCAGGGTCGACTCTCAAATTGGGGTGCCAAGCTTTTCTGTATATATATAATTAAACTATAAATTAAACTAAACACCCTAATTTATTACCATAAAATTTCCTTATTTAACAACATTCTAAATTAAATACATACATAATACATATATAAAACAAATTAAATCATAAATTAACTTAAATAACTTAATTTATTACCATAAAATTAAATCATCAAAGTACCTTAATCTAATTTTTAATTTTTAATTTTTAACTTTTAACTCAATTTATTATTTAATACAATTTTAAATTAAACATGTACATATATATATATATTTAACAAACTAAATCATACAATAATTCAAATTAAAGATTAAGTTTTTTTAAAAAATATTTAGTAAACTCTAGTTTCTTAAATTAGTTTTGTGTTACGTTTTTAATTTTTTTTCTTAGTCATGGAGGTAAATTTATTTATTTATTTACAAAGAAAGCCAAAAATAGAAGACATAAAGGGTATAATTGTGTTTTTATTGTTAACATTAATGGTGTTAAGGTTGCATTTTAGTTCAAAATCACATAGGGTTATATGGCTATTTTTAAAAGACAGGAGGTAAAGTGCTATCAAGCCACACCACAGGAGGATAAAATGGATTTTGCATAAAAAATAATGTTGGGTTGTGAAGAGTTACAAATCGCTTCTTTATGCATTTAGAATTTTGAATCTATTAAGGTTGTGTTTGAATCATTGATTTAGAGAGGGATTTGAAAAGAGAAAATGAAAGGAAAAGATAGATGAAATGTAACTATATTTCACTTATATTTTTCCTTTTCCTTTATCTTTTTCAATCCATACTCAAATTTATGAATTAAACACAACGTAAGAGAAAAAGAAAATGAAAGACATTATCATTTTTTTTATACTTTATTTTATTATTATTTTTTGTTCACAAATTTATGATTCAGACAATAATCTTAATCAATGGCTAAAAATGTAAAAGTCAAACGCAATAAAAAATGGTGGTCTTCTCTTTTATCTGTGCTTTGTTCATTTCTTTGAATTGAGGACTTGAGTTTAAGAATTGTTATTGAGAGGTTAATTTTGGCTTTGCCAATCAACTTTTTAATTAATAAATTGAGCTAATTCAATTAATCGTTCTTGTACAATCCAATTTAGGAAGTCAGTGGTCGATTCTCAAGATAGGTAAAGATTGATCCTATAACGAGAGCCCTTTGTTGTAGTGAGTTATTTATTTATGGGAAAATTACCATGTAGTCCTATGTAGGAGATCTATTTCCCTTCTAATCCCAATTTATTTTTAATAGATTAATAAGTCCACAGTTTTTAAAATTTTATACCAAGAGGTCCCGTTTTTTATGTTTATATTTTTAAAAGACTGTATTACCCTTTGTTTTGAGATCTATATATACGTGAGAAATCAAATTTTTGCTGCGTGGAAAAAAAGGAAATCAAATCTTCGTCCCTGCGATCTCGATTTCTGTTCGTTGTGGCGATCTCATTGTGCTGTGTGGTCGATCTGTTTGTGCTGTGAGGTTGATCTGGTTGTGCGATCTGAATCTCTGTGTACAGGTTTTATCTGCGTACGTTGTCTCTCTCTCTCTCTCTCTCTCTGGTGATAGATATATGTATGTGTATGTATGTATGTGTCGTAGACATACATATATATATATATATATATATATATGTCTGTGTGTATGTAGTTTGTATTTGTTGATACATATATGTATGTATATATAGATAAGCAAATTTGCGTGGTATGTGGTTTGTGTTTGGAAATTTTGTTTGTTTGATTTTGATTTTGTTGATTTTGCTTGTCGATAGTGTAATGTATTTTGAAGTTGTGTTTTGGAATTGTGAATTGTGCGGTGTTGGTATTGATATGTTGTAACCGTCAGATATTTTTGCGCTTTGGATTAGGTGAACATTTGTTTGTTGGTTTGTGCTTTTGTAGGATGGAGGTGTGTTTCATGTTAATGTGCAAATACAGTGATTGTTGTGCTGCTATCAAGATTAGTGAGGGATGTAGTTATGATGAAGTTGTTGAGAAAATATGTGGAAAGTTCAAGGAGTTGAGTGTTGGTAACTTTTGTTTGTTTTTCTCGGTTCCTGGATATTCTAATTGTATTGTTGAATGTGATGATGATTTGGGGAATATGCTGTCAATGGTAGGTGGTAGTGGTTGTCATGTTGTTGATGTTATTGTGGGGGATAAGAGAGTTGTGGAGTTTGATGATGGTAATTCATGTAAGATTGGTTCTGTAACTTGTGAGAGTTCTTTTGTGAATGATTGTGATGATGTTGGTGGGTTGTTGCGTAGTTTTTATCCAGAACCAGAGAGAGTTTTGTTGTCTGCTAGTTGGAAGGGGATTATACATAGTGTTGGTCAAGAATTTGAAGGTGGAGTGCCGGCATTCCGCATTGCATTGGCTAAGTATGCAGTTGAGTGTGGTTTTGCAGTGAATTATTTGAAGAACGATGCAACAAGGGTAACTGCTGAGTGTGTGATGAAGTCGTCCACGGGTTGTAAATGGTTTGTGCATGGAAGGGTGTTGATGGATTCCGGTGTTTTTTTTATAATGAAGTTGGATAATGTGCATAGTTGTGGGGTTGTGGCTCGTAGATCTTGTAGCAAAATGGTTGGTTCTAGACTTGTGTATGCGATATTGTGCAAAATGATATTAGTGATAATCCGTTGACTCGTCCTATTGAAGTTAAAAAAGTTGAAGAAGCAATACGGTATAGATGTTTCTTATCGGGTTGCATGGTTAGGAGTTGACAAGGCAAGAGGTGGGTTGTTTGGTGATTTTGCAACTTCTTTTGACCGGCTTGATGGTACCTTGAGACGGCTATGAGAACGAATCCGAAGTGTGTTTGAATTAGATGTGGATGAAAGTAGTGGGTGTTTTCAAGGTTGTTTGTGGCGTTTCATGGATGTTTGTATGGCTTTCAATTTTGTCGTCCGTTGTTGTTTGTTGATGGTACATTTTGAAGGGCGTTACAAGCGGCATTTGCTTACGGCAACATCAAAGGATGGTAATCAAGGTATGTATTTATTTGCAGTTAGTATAGGTTTTGTTTGTCAGTGTGTTTTTGTATTGTGAGTCTGCTAAGTTTTGCAGTTTCATGTGATTTTGTTTGCAGGTCTGTTTCCTTTGGCTTTTGCGATTGTTGACGCTGAAAATCAAGATAATTGGATGTGGTTCTTAAGTCAGTTGTTAAAGGCTGTTGGTTCAGGCCGGAGATTGACTTTTGTGTGGGACGTCAACATGGATTGCTAGACGCTCTTTCGGTGGTTTTCCCCAATGCACATCATGCTTATTGCTTGAATCATTTGAAGAGAAATTTGATTGACAAATTGGTGGGACTTCGTACTACCTATAAGCTGTGTTTGATGAAAATATTAGTTAAATGTGCTTATGCGCCAACGGTTGCTTCTTTCCAACATTATATGGAGAAATTGAGGCGTATTGCTGGGAATGGTAGAGTTGATAGTATGTTGGATGGTTTGCAAAATGATAAGTGGGCCAATGCATTTTTAGAGGAAACGATATGGTGAGATGTCATCTAATCTTTGAGTCTTACAATAATTGGATTGGCGGGCCGTGAGTTGCCTATTACTTGTATGGTTGATATGATTAGGGTTCAAATCATGACTCAATTGTCGATAGAAGAGCTGAATCTAGAAGATGGACTACTTAAATTGTGTCCATTAAGGAAAAGAAGTTGGTGGAGTCTTTGGAGCTAGCTAAGTCTTGGGATGTGATTGTTGCTAGTGATCGTGCTTGAGGTTCATTCTTCTATTTCTTTTTATGTTGATATTGGTAGACAGACTTGTTCTTGCCATGAATGGCAATTGTATGGTTTTCCTTGTTGTCATGCCGTGCATGCTCTGCGTAGTAGTGGTAGAGATGTGTATGGTTTCATTGATCCTTTTGTTCATGTAGATTGTTTTAGAGAGTCATACAAGGAATCTGCTTATCCGGTGCCTTCAAGTGAGAGATTTGGCTTTGATGGTGCGATGGTTAGGTTATCAAACCTCCTATAACGAAGATGCAGCCTGGGCGGAACAAGAAGAAGAGGATACCTTCTAGGGGTGAGAATGTGAAACAAATCAAGTGCGGGAGGTGCTTGAAATATGGGAATCACAATAAGAAGACGTGCAAGGCTGCTATTTGAGGCGTAATCTATTCTTTGCGATTTGTATTTGAATTTGAGGAATTTATGATAATAAAAATGGGATACTTGTTAGTATGGAAGTAATGAATAAAGTTGATGTGTTCTTTACTTATTGAAGTTGTTTTGTAACAGTTTGGTTTTTTTTTTATTTTGATGGAATGCAGAGAAGGTTGTTTAAAATTTGTTCTAAATCAGATAATATGGAAATGCGTTCATATGTCATAGCGACAAAAGCGTATAATTTTGCGGTTTGAAGAATTATTGGAAACAAAGTGATGAAAGCGCAAAATTTTGCGATTTGAAGAATTAGTAGAAACAACCTTTCTTGTATGAAAATATATGCAACTGAAACAAGTAGACAAACAATCGCATTTAACAACCACAATAATTATAACAAGAAGAAGAGCAACAACAAGATCAATCATTTTCACCATAACCATAATAACCATAAAAAGATCATTCCCAAATGTATATAAAGTACTTGTCACATGTTAAAAAAGAGAAATAAAAAAAAAAAAAAAAAGGTATAAAGATATGTTCTATTGAATATTTGTGTTGTCAAGAAGTTTGTTCATTGTTTCTATGGTTTGGTATGTTTTGTCAAGATTTTGTAGTGCTCGAGTTTCGTGATCGGTTACGATCATTGAGGAATTGATCGATGATTTGTGCTCGAAATTTGACCCACTCGGTTGGACGAAGTTTTTTCGCACAGTTGCCGCTTGAGATATTGGTTGATGACATTGCGAGGCGATTGCACAATCATTCATGCAAGGTTTGAGATGAAGTTAATTAGTTAGGTGAAACCGTAAAATTTAGCATATTGGAAGATTAGTTTATGGATTTTGTATCTTCGAGTGTCGGGTTTGTTGTGGGCATTCCTCAATTGATTCAATTTACATCTCGCACTCTTGAGATGAAAGCATGTTTCCACGATTCTTTGGTAATGCTTTATTCCATCTCGCTTGATGTTGTTGCTACAAAATAGTTAGTTGGTGTTTTTGTTAGTTATAGTGATGAGTTGAGATTTTTGTAAAGGAATGGAACCGAGTATGAAATTTTATTTTAACTTACAATTTGCTTTGCAATTTCAAAGTGCTTGTTGTGGCAACCTTTTTCTTTGGTCTCAAAGAGTCATAGTGTTTCCATATTCCATCAGCATTGTCAAAGACCACGATTGTCCAATGGTTGTCGTGGTTGATTGGGAAGTGGATGTATCTGTTTTTCATTGCTTCTGGAAAATGGTTGTCCATCAGTTTTTCTCTGAGTGCTTGATCTTGGTTTTGTAGTGGAGCACAGTAAGTTATATATATGTTTGAAATATGTTAAAAAACTATGTAATAATTCTTGTTGAGAAAGTAGAAAATTTTGCAGTTGTAAGGTATATTAAGTTTTGCTTACGTTGATCAGTGTTGAGAAAACGTAAGATCTTCCTGCATATGGATTGCTTGCAAAGACAAGATCGTTTTCTCAAATTCTTCAATTGTTGGTTGGAGTTCCAATTGCTTTTCTGAGGAGGCATCAATCACCTGAAACATGTTATATATGAGAATGTGTTAGGTTTGTGGAATAGGTTATTGAATTTGTACAGATACTGTAAAATTTTGCAGTTAGAGACCTACATTGCCATATAAGGGTTCCCTGTTGGTCAATCTGCATATATCTGAAAAGTATACGCATTTCATCTTATTTGCCGCACTGCACACAAGCACTTGATTGTGTGTTGTTGATGAGTTGAATTTGGTCTTGGTCTTTTTTGGATAGGCTATGCCAAACCTTGTTTGTTTTGCGGCATGAAATGGCGAGTGGCTTGTTTGGGATTGATTCTTCCTGGAAATCATCATCACTTTCCAATTCTTGAATTTTTTTCTGTTCTTTCTGCTGTTGTTTTGCTTCATGAGCACCTTCTTTTTTGTTGTCATTCTCCTTCTCTTTTTCTTCATCGGTACCCTGTGGTGGTTTGGGTACATCAGCAGCAGTTTGTGTCTTTTTTGTTGCATCTTCTTTGGGTTTGGTGATTGGTTGGTATTCAAAATCTGGATCATGTGCTTGTTTTCTTGATTTTTGTTTGAGTCTCTTGACCATGGATCTTTGTTGGGGAGTGGCAGTTTTTTTGGTGGACATGTCCTTCAATTGATCTTCTTTTTTTTGCAATTCAGCCATGAATTTTTGTTCCATTTCTTGCATTTGTGCTCTCATGGCTGATATGAGCTTGTCCTTTTCATCCTCTTTTGTTGGTGTTTCTGGTTGGTCATGACCTATAAAAATGTTGGATTGTGTTTTGGTTAGTTTAATGAAATTTTGCAGTATGCTTTAGTATTAGACAATGGTTTACCTTGTGCATGAAATATGTGAGATTTGTCTTGCAGTTCTTCTTGTTGGGTTGTCGGTTCTTGTTCATTGACTGCTTCTTGTTGGTCTTCTTCTTCATCAAGGTCTTTTTGTTGATCACCTTTTGTTTGTTGTCTTTTTTCTTCTTCTTCTTCTTCTTCTTCTTCTTCTTGTTCTTCTTCTTGTTCTTCTTCTTCTTCTTCTTCTTCTTCTTCTTCAGTTTCGGCTTCTTCTTCTTCTTCAGTTTCTTCTTCATCAGTTTCTTCTTCACCACTAGATTTTTTTCATCATCCTTTGTTTTCTTCTTGTTCAAGACTTCTCGTTGTTGTTGTTGTTTTTGCTTTCTTTTTTTTTTTGTTGTGCTTCTTGTTCTGATTCTGATGTTGATTCTGAATGATGTTCTTCTTCAAGAAAGTCATCCTCATCACTGTCTACAAGTCTTTCTTTTTTGTTGCTTTTGTTTTCCTCTTTCGCTTATTGTCCTTTTTGTGGTCATTTTTCTTTGCTGAAGAGTTTGTTGATGTGGTTTGATTGATATGCAATAACTGTATTTCTTGTTCAGTTGGGGTTAAAGCACTTTGGTTAACCTGCATTGGAACAATGTGGCATATATCAAGATATCTTAGAATTTGGTCGGTTCATAAAATGAGTTGTACTGTGAGTAATGTGGGTTAAGTGTCGAATATGTTTTTAGAAACTGAACAATTTTACAGTTTCATGACATGAGTGATGTGAAATAAGTGTGTGCTTTGAAACTGATAATTTTCACAGTTTCACAATATGATTTGTACTATGATAGTATAGAAGAGTTTGCATACCTTTTCAAAGTGAGCAAGGCTGATGTGTTTCCACTTGGAGTACATTCTGCCAAGGTTCCATTTCATAAACCTTGGGAAGACTTGTTTGTTGGATGGTCGGAGGAGTTTACTGTGCTCACAGTACCAGTACTGTAAAAAAAAAAAAAAATTGAAATATGTTAGATAGTTAGAAATAGGTGGATGTCTGATATTTTTGTGTGAAGTAGTTGAGTAATGTGTTTACCAAGAGTAACATCACGCATCCAGTGACACGCCTTGGGTTGTTGTTTGCATTTGCCATTGAATTCATGAGTGTGTCTTTGATTGCCTCAACCCAATTGTACTTCTCGATGTTGTTGAGATTGTCAACATATTTGAGGAAACTCCAACTCAGTGTATGGCTTGTTGTGGGCATGAGAAGTTTCAAGCACAAGTAAAGGGTGATTACCCTTGCAAGATCTTGATGATCATTGGTTGATTTTCCTTTTTTTGTTTGTTGAAACATGTTGGTCAAAGTCTTGCCATCCAGTCTCTTTATTGATTTGCATCTTCTTTTGTAAAATGGAAGCTCAAAATCCTTTGGTGTTGCATAGGATTTGGTGGTGATGCTGTCTTCTCCACAGTCGATACCAAAAATGATCTTCATATCACTGTTTCTGAGTTTCATTTCCTTTTTGCCAAGTACAAATGCTCTTTTTCTTTTGTTGTAGAGTTTTGTCATTTCTGCTACAATGGAATTGTAGCATCTGCACCAAGAGGCCTTCAGTTGTGTTGAGGAGAGAGCATTTATTAGGTGCCAAAAGGGTTTTTTGGAGCTCATCTGTTGGGGTTTTGTGAATTTGACCCCTTCAACAGCTTTGATTATCGTTCGATGTTGGAACGATAATTAAATTGTTGGACTCTCTTCTGCAGGGACTCCTTGGTTTTTCTTTTGATGGCTTGGTTTTTGTTTTGGGAGTTGATTGGCTTTCTTGGAGCTTTCTTCTTTTGGTCGAGGAGCTTCTTCTTTTTTTGTTGGCTTTCTTTTGTTTGTTTTTGTTGTGGTTGGAGGTGTGGTTGGTGTTTGTTGTGTGGGTGGGGTTTGTGGTGTAGTTCTTGGGCTTTTTCTTGTTGGTGGTGTGGTTGTTTTGTGGGTTTTTTGGTGGGGTCTGTTGGGTTTGGTTGTTTTTGGGTGTGGTGGTTTGGTTTTTTGTGGAAGGGGAGATGGTGGTGGCATTTTAATGGATACAGGAGATGGATTTTCAAAAGGTGAGATGGTTAAATCCCTGATTGGATTTGTGGGCGTATGGGTTTGTTTCTTCCAATATCTTCCAACAGCTGTTTCTGAAAAAATGAAAGCGACAGCAGGGTATGAGTAATATAGTGACAAAACTGTATAATTTTGAAGTTTAATATGCGCTTTTCACATGATGTTATATGTATTTTGTTGGTAATGATTCTGGCTTGTATAATTTGTGATTTGATTTGCACTTTATAATAAGTTATATACTTGTTTTGAGTAGTGGTTAAACCGTAATTTTGCGCTTTCATTTGCGCTTGAATAAATTTAGATATGTTACTTGTGTAGTGATGGAATGAAACACTATGATGTTGCGTTTTATAAACAAGATGAACAATAGTAATGTGCATTGTATTTTGTAAAAAGCAAAAATAACAACGAGAAGATAAAAATTCAAAAATAAGAATAAGAGAAGCTAACATTGAACAACAAGAACAGAATAAGGTGTTGAATGTGTAGAAACAGGATTTATGTGTAAAAGCAGTGTTTAGAATGTTGAAAAAGCAGGGGAGAAGAATGTTTGAAAAGCAGGGGATTATATATAAAATAGGGTTTATACATTTGGAAGTATGTAAAATGTGTATATACGAAATATGAAAGAATGATGTGCAAATGTGAATGAAAAATAATGAAAGGTGAAGAGAGATGTTACTTTTTTTCCCCATTTTTGTGAGTCGGAAGCCAGGAACTATGAAATCTCTTCAGAGTGGTGATGGTTCTTCGTGTTGTTGAGGGTCGCCGATTGGAGAATATGAACGGCTTGGTGTTGTGTTGAAGATGAACGGTTTGGTTTTGTGGTTATGGTAGGGTTTCAGAGGAATGGAATAAGAACGGAGGAGATGGAGGGTTGAGAATGCGATTACGAGCGGCGGAGTGTACTGATCAGACTGAGATGATGATGAAGATGAACGGTTACGTTTTCTGGTTAGGGTTAGGGTTTCTGAGGCGATGGAGTTGAACGGAAGAGATATGGAGGACTGAGGAGTCGATTTCGAACGGCGGAGACGTGACAGTGTAGTGATCAGTCTAAGATGTTTGGGACGTGGGTGATGGCTGCGCGCGTGTAAATTGGATGATGTATTGTGGGTATTTTCGTCTTATTGTTAATTTGAGGACTTAATGGAGTAGTAAAATTGTTTTGGGCTTAAATGGGGTAGGATATGTTGGGCTTGGACCTTTGGGTCAGTTCCCCTTTATTTATTTTCATTATAGGCTATTTCTTGTGTTAGTTGTTGAACTTTTGGCTATGTACTGTTGGATTATAATTGTTTCATTTGATGTAATTCTTCTCATATTTATAATTATTTTTTGTTACCGATTGGCAAATGTAACACTCCAAAAAAAAAATGGACATGATATATTTATTTATGCAACAAAACCCACCTGATAGACACACACACACATATATATATATATAGCTAACTAATCCATACACTCATTTCCTTTAAATCCCAAATGCCAAATACAGGTCGTTCCTGTCTCAATGTTCCAGTTCTAATCGCAAACATGCATTTTACAATATATGAAATGGAAGCCAAACATATAATAAGTGCCCTACAGGCTTACAAATTTATCCAAGAACATTCTTGGTTACACAAAATAGAGTTTCAACTCAACACAAATACAGCCCTTGGCTTACAAACAAAGTCACGCAAAATGAGAGCATTGTACTCCCAATACACATACTTCCACGCCCCTAGTTGGGTGGAATCACCACATCTTTTCCTGCACAAAAATCCCATAGGGTGAGCATAAAGCCCAGTAGAAAATTCTTAACAAAGTATATACATTTTATACAAGTCTGAAGAGATGAAATGCACATGCCATGCTATGCCCTTTTTGGAAATAAATTACATTTTCATCTTTTGAAAAACCATCATGCTCAATGATGTCATGCAATTTCAATTGTTCAAAACTTAACAATTTATTTCAAGGGCGGTAAATACGTCTCTGGTAATCCCTAGGCCGGTGTCTGCAAGTAGACTATACAAGTACTACCAAATTGTCATTTTTACCAATCGCAACTGGAAAAATCAACAATCACATATCCGCGCGGATTTTTCGGTCTTTCACCCCGGACCCGCAGGCCAACTTATTCAAATTGTCATTTTTACCAATCGCAATTGGAAAAAATCAACAATCAACTATCCGCGCGGACTTTTCGGTCTTTCACCCCGGACCCGCAGGCCAACTTAATTCTACACCACCTGTCAAGACTTACCATCATTATTTACCCCAAAACCATTTCATGAAAAACTATTTCTCAACATTCTTTTCTCAATGCAAGTTTTCAAATCAAACATCAAAGTGTAATGTAATAAAATGAAATGAGATGCCAATACCATGTTAAAAATGCAATGCAATATTTCTTTCACTTTCAATACTCCCACACAATATTCCTCTTCTCAAGTATTCTCAACAGTTTAATCATTTCAAGATTATATTAACATTCTGAATAACCATTTCTAAAATAAACAACAATTCTCATAATCCACAAAATTAATCATTTATACAAATATAAATAAGAAATTTTCTAAACATTATTTATTTTGGTACACAAAATTAAATATAACAATATTACCCATGGATTTTCAACCTCTTTTAAAATCCCCAATTCCTAGGTTTTCTCACCAAACTACACAGCTCAAATCTTTTGAAAGAAAACTCTCGAAAATCATATCTTCTTCAATCAACAAAGATCAAAACCCATGAGATTATTTTGAAAGAACAAGAGACAAACCCACTTTCAAAATCGCTCAACTTCTTAAATCAAAATAAATTTTCAGAAGCTATCAAAAATGATTTCAAAGAAAAAGAATATCTAGATCTTGCAAAAAAATATATATAACTCAAAGAAAATCCCTACCTCAAGTTTGACGAAGAAACGAGTTGAAAACCCAAAATTCAACAACGATGAAATTCAATCTCCACCGCACACAACGTAACCCTCGCCTAGATAACTGACTTTGGTGAAGAACTTAGGTCTAAATCCCAATGGATTTGGAGAAATCAAAGAGAGAAGATGATTTCTAGAGAGAGAAACTCCCGATCTGAAATTTTGGAGAGTTTTAGAGAGAAAGAGAAGACTAAAAATATGATCTGAAATATTAGATTCACGCACTGATATAACGTGGTCCGCTTGAGCGTTGAAAACCCCGCCGAAAGGCCAAATACACTATCCCAAAGATTTTTTGCAGACAAAGCCAAACTTCGAACCAAACATTCACCGCCGAAAGATAAACGGCCGCTCGAGCGGGTAAGCAGCTTCGAATGCATTATGCATTTTTGTTTTTTGAGGCCGCCTCAACCCCCTTGGCGCTACTTGACCCTTGACCCATGAGCTAACCGCAGCTCGAGCCTGCCAGGCGCGCTTTGGACCCGCCAAGGAGTGCACTGGACCTCAAGGGGCGCTGCCTCGACCCAAGCCCAAATAAGGGCAAACAAATAAAAAAAAAATCGATATCGGGATCACTACAGCAAAAAAGTCAACATTTTAATTATTACGGAAGAAAACAATAATTTTTATAAAAAGATGTACAATTATTTTAAATTTTATTAAGTAATACCCTTAAAACACTAATTAATAAAACTCAATATAGAAAATCACTCCCCTTTCTATTCAGAGTTCGTATTTGCTAAAATTAAAAATCTTAATTTCAAATGTGAAGTTGGCATATTATGAGACTAATTGGTACCAATATTTATAATCTGAACCGTTTATTTCATATGACAAACTGAGAAAAACATGTTGTAGACACCCTATTTTCGACTAGTCTTGAGACTTGGGCGCTCCCTTTTGAGTTCCCAATCATGAAAACGAGAGGTGTTGATCTTTGCAAATTGCACGGCAGGAGTTCTAAGGATCAAGCTTTAAACCCTCCAACGAGCTGTTTTGGACAAAATATTTTTTGACCAACATGGGAACCTTTTCTTTAAAAATGAGTTTTAGTGGTGCAACTCCCGACATCGCCATAATGTTCTAATGATCATATTTTTTATTTTAAGGTCAAAATGTTGTATTCTTTCAAATGCATTTGAGCGAAGAATATAGTGGAAGTGAATGAGAAGGATGAAATCCTCAAATACTTGGTTCTCCCTTTAACCTGCTTTTGTTAATTTGACGATGTGACAATCTCGTTATGTATTATGCTTTTAATTCCTTAACTATGCATGTGCTTATATGCTAAGTGTGAATTTGAGTGATTAATATGTTTGACTTTATATCTCATTGATCGAGGAAAATTTGTTATGATTTATGCTTTGATCTGAAAATTGAAGGTCTTAATGGCATCCAGAAATGAAATTGGTTAATTTATGTGATCAACATAATTTTTAGAATCTATTAGAAAGTTTGATTAAAATTTGATTCAGTCTAAATTAATTGGATTAAACTAATCAGAACTAAGTGTAATTAGTTAATCTTAAGCCTTGATTAACACCCTAATCTAATCCTCAAATATATATATATATATATGTTGTAATTAGAGCTTGAAGCCCTTAATTATAAATTTAAGCTAAAAAATTTTGAGATAGAGAGCTTTATAGAGAGAGAAGAGCTTGAATTTGAAGAATTTGCTAAGAGGCTTGTCAATTATGAAGTAGAAGCTCAAGAATTCGCTAAATTGATCTAAAATGAAGACCCTAGGTAAGCTTTTGAACCCTACTTTATGAGTTTAAGTTATTTAAGGTGTGAATTCAAGAGAATTATGTGATTAAGTACAAGAATTAAGCTAAGATTGTTGAATTTAGAGATAATTCATACATGCATGCATGGTTTAGTTGAGTTTCACTAATTTTTTTGAGTATAATTATCTCATTCATGTTGAATTTGAAGATGAATTGTACATGCATGCATGAATTACAAGGTTTTGATTTGAAGCTTTGGAATAGAATTTGAAATTAAAATAAACATGCATGAAGATTTGGGTTTTAATTGAAGAATTCTTGAAGCCTTGAGCTTTGTTTTTTGAGAATTGGCTTTGTATTCATGTTTTTGGAAGATTTTCTAAGTGTTTTCAAAGTTTTGTCAAGCCATGAAAGAAATTGATTTGAAAATTCAAGATTTGAAGCTCAACTCTATTATGGAATTTCCAAAATTCTGTCTCACTGCTCGAGCGAACAATCTGTCACTTGAGCGCACATTGCATGCATCTAGTATTTTTGCAGACACTTGCAGTTGGCTCGAGCGACCAAGTCCGCCTCTTATTTTGCACCTTGGCTCAAGCGAATATTGAGCCTAGATTTGGACCATCCAGTACTTTTGCAGACCAAGTGGTCCGCTCGAGCGATCAATGTTGCGCCCGAGCGAAGTGCTCTGTTTTAGCAAATTTTGAAAAGACATATGTGCATCCTTATTCCTTTCTGAGCATTCTTAGGCATGAATTGAACATCCTAAATGAATTAAAGGGTTAGAATGAAGCCTAAGAGAATTGAATAAGTTAAAGAAAAAGCAATGTAATTCAACGTGTGTATGTTGATGTATTGTGTAGGATTATCTGCAAGGACAAGACAACAACTGAATCACTATGAGTAATATCTTAGTAAATATATTTTCTTACTTACTTTATTTTTTGAATGTCCTTATGTGTAAGCTTTTCCGAAATTGTGATTTTGCAAGCGTGAATAAGTTTTTATCTGTTTGATCAATATGATATCTGTAAATGTGGTTGATGTGTCACAAATGTGTGTGATGGACCCAAGGTCGTTCTATATACTTGAATTGGACCCAAGGTTGTCTTGTGTAATTGAAATGGACCCATGGTCGTTCTGTACATTTGATAAGATGGACCCAAGGTCATTCTAAACATCCAATAAGTCTGATAATTTGTTATAAGTTGACCAAATGGTTATTATACAGCTGTAAATGATTGGACCCAAGGTTGTTCTGTTATGATATGATCAATTTCATTCTGTACTGCTGTTATAAGTTGGACCCGAGGTCATTCTGCTATCTGTTGGACTCGAGGTCGTTCTGTTATGTATTGCTCATTATATAGAAATGCTTATGTCAATTATTAGAACTCATTCACATAAACCCTTTACTATGATGTTGTTCAGTGGGTTTTCGCTCAATCCGTTATATATATATATATATATGTAGATGAGCAGCGGGATGCCCAGCCCCAACTTTAGTGAACCTATGAAGGATACCAAGTTTTTTGAAGTCTGTTATGAGTGCCTCACAAGCAAGGCTTTTGTTCTTTTGTCTTTTGAATTTCTATTTTCTTTTATTGGTCATATTTGACTTTGCATATGTATATAAGTTCTGGTTCGTTAATGACAATGATGTATGGAAGATCTTGGACATATGAAATTTTATTATGTTTGTATAATTGTGAGTTATTAATATAGAAGAAGTTTCTGTTCACGTCATTTATGCACAAGCTCATTGGACAAAATTTGTTAGTCTGCTTCCGCTTCTGGCCCCCTTATTATTAAATATGTCTATATCTTGTCTGAGGTGTAAGTAATCTCATGATTATTGGGCGGTTATGATCCAAATCTCTAGGGACGGGTTTGGGGTCATGACAGACGATGTGCCTACTGTCTGGCCAGAAGCTAAATGATGGCCAGCCATAAAAGCACTCAGCCGATCACCATAAGGCTTGACAGGCTGAATGTTTTGGGTACAGAACATTTTCAAAAATTTTGGCTTGTTTTGCTTACCTACCACAAATATCTCAAATATTTACACCCTGGGCTCTATACATAGGGCTCGTCGGCTCATTCTAAAGGGTTAGAAATTTTTGCCCAAAGCTCTCAAGAGCCTTTTGACCTTTCTCTCTTAACAACATCTTTTACCTACCAACCTCTTGGCTTTGGACACCCAAACTCCATTGAAGCTTGATCCTCAACATCTTGTTAAGACTCTTGGAGAAAAAAAGCAATACATCTAAAGTGAATTAAGGGAATTAACAAGGGGGTTTGTGAACCAAGTAACTCATCCCCTTTAAGAGGTGAATTCTTTGCATTTTTGATCTTTCTCTCATACTCTTTCTTTAATTCCACCTTTATTTCTATCATGTGATTGTTGTAAGTCCTCATGGATATGGAGGGAGCAGTCTTATCCACCAATCCACTATGTTGATAGCTATTTCCTTACTTTCTTACTTTCCTTAGCTTTGGATTCATGCTTACTATGTATTTTGGACCCTTATGGATGTGTTTGGGAGTAGTTCTAGCCATCCCTTCACAAGTTCAATAAGTAGAATAAATTTTACTATTATTACACCTCCTATCTTCATCTATTCTCTTTCTCAAGTTGTGTTAATCTATGTGTTTCAACTCTTTACTCAATGAGAATGAGTATTAGGGGTTGATTCATGGAATTGCTTGGGTGATTCATGGGATTTGGTGTTGATGAGTGGTGTTTTCCCCTTTTCATTGAGTATTTTGGAAGTAAAATAAGAGATTTTGGGTCAAAGGAAGTTGAAAACTCTATTCTCAATCATTTGTGAACATAGAAAGAGGTGTAACCATCCTTGTTCTATAACTAGATGAGGAGTGTTCAACCAATTTGACGAATCTCTTGTTTTGATAAGCAAAGCTTCCACCAAGAAATGATTTACATTAATCTACGCTCTCCACTTAATAGCATAGATTTGGGTATTAATTTACCCTTATTCACAAAGAGAAGATGTAGGGTCCTATCCATTTCTCAGGCTTGAATTTGTTCTTGTTTTTGATTTATTTAATTTGTTTTTTAGTAAAATATCTGCTGTATATATATGTTCATATCATTATTGAGGGCTATGGCCCATTTATCTTCTCTCAAAGTGATCCTTGTCAACAGAGGAGGTGGAGGGTGTGAGAACCCCCAGAAAGTCTCCATTTGGCCCCTGTCCTAAAATCCAGCACTGACATAATCCCCAGCCGGAGGAAGAATCCAACCGTCTACTTTCCACTTTGGCAGGCTTATCTGGTGTCTAGCCGGTCATCTCCTCTAAGAACAAAATAGGCAGTTTTTGTGGAATGCTCATGGGATTGCTTCTTTCTTGTATGATTTGTTAGATTCAACAGTAGTTAGGCTGAATCGATTCATTATTATAATAATCTCTCTCTCTCTCTCTCTCTCTCTCTTATTCAATTGTTGTAATAATCTTCCAATCCCACGCTTAACTCTTTTATTTATTCGCCAAGATCAAGATCATGTTTTCTTTATCATGCCTGCATGTTGCATTCACTTTTCTTGCATTTGGGTCCGGTTCATCCGCATTGATGATATTTACAATCTTCAAAGATGAATATGTACATAAATCCAATGACTCAGACTTTTGATTGTACCAGTTATGATGAGAGGGTTATGTCCCTAACCCGTATGTTACTTCGTACATGTATTTTTGGTATATGTTTATAGCTATGTTGTCACGACCCAAACCTGGCCCTATGGGTTTAGCACCGTAACTGGCCAGTAATCCGAGATTACCAAGGCCCGAATAACAAGAAAATAATTAAACAGTCTGTAGGTGGCGGAAGCCAATACAATAAGTAACTAGTGTCCATTGAGCTGTGAAACTCTGTATGCCAAAAACATTTTTTTCATGCATTCATACAGTTCAGAACAGTACAGTCTATACATTCATATACAAACATACGGTACGGGGACCTAACCCCTCCATAACAGTACAGTAAAACAGTAGACGGTCTATACAGTGGTACAAAACAGTAGGGAGACCGTTGGGGACACACAAAAACACCCCAAGCCATAGCATGGCAACACGGAACCTCGCAGCGAGGCACATAGGCTGGCTTGACAAAACTGGGGACCAACCCACGCTCCTAGCTCCGGTCTGGCTGCTGAGAACCTACATATATATATAAACAGTGAGCTAAAGCCCATTGAATAACATGATGCGTAAAGAGGTTATGAATGAAGGTCCTTACAGTAATGAAATCAGTTCATTAAACAGTAATTCAGTCTTTCAGTATTTCAGTCGATCAGTCATATGTGGTACATCCATTAGCCTATAAACAGTAGGTCCAAAAGGACCGGGTCTTAACAGACCCAACAGTAATGATGGCCAATCATTCAGTAAACAGTATGGTTCCACAAGGGAACCGACAGAGCTCTGTAACAGTAACAGTAATTGCTAAGGATGCCACAATACAGTTCAGAATACAGGACATACATTCATTCAGTAAACAATAGCAGTTCAATAAATGGCAGCCAAGATTCAAAAGATAACCATTTTGAACATATCTTTACACAATTGTTACTCACAGAGATTGGGCTAATAACAGCTAGAGCGCGTCCCCGAGAGCCAACCCTAAACAGTTAACAAATAGAACACACACTAAGTTTCACAGTCGGGAAGGATGATAATTAAATCTCTAAATTTTCTCGGTGTGGTTCTATCTCTAAATCCTCATTAAGATGTCTTAAACTAGGCCTAAGAATGCCTAGGATGGAATGCGGATGCGAAAATACACATAGGAAAACAATTTCAGAATTCTCAGTGAAACAGGGCCTCCGCTCGAGCGCAGGTTTCCCCGCTCGAGCGGACAAGCAAAACAAAGGTCCCCGCCGAACTTCCCCGCCGAAAGCGCACACACATCCTCCTCGCCGAACGATGAACAAGATCTTTGGATGCTCGATTTCTCCGCTCGAGCGCGCATTACTCCGCTCGAGCGGACTGCAACGCAGGCCAAAAATGCTGGGAGCTTGATTTCCCCGCTCGAGCGGCACTTCCCCCGCTCGAGCGGACGACCAAAATCTGGAAATCCCAGATTTGAGTCCCAAGCTCAAAATCAAGTTTTGATGCTCCAAATTCGATTCTCTTGGTCCCATTTTCTGGAAAACACTTGCAAATTCATAGAATATCATGTTTCAAAGGTCAAATTAAGAAATCAAGGCCCAAGGGTGTTTAATCAAACTCATTTTCAAACCCATTTTCATGAATACCATTTCAAACATGACATGCATGGATTCAAATCATTTTCAACCTTCAAAACATGCTCTAATGAGCTCCAATCTTTGAAAAACAAGATGAAATCATGGTCCTAAACATCAACATGAACATGCATGCATCATTAGCCATGAAATCAACCCAAACTCTTCAATATACACATGCATGCATGGAATGAGCTCTAAATCAACATTATAGAACTAATTTATGGTTTAATCCTACAATGGAGCATGAATCATGCAAGATGGGGTTTAAAGACAACAAGAGGAAGATGAATTCACTTACCTAAGTCTCAATTACAAGTCTTGCAAGCTCAATCTAGCAATCTATGTCAAATATCTTTCAATCTTCAAGTTTCTTAGCAAAATCAAGCCAAATGTGATGGAAATCAATTCTGCTCCTTCCCTCTCACTCTAAATTTCGGTGGGAACTCAAAATGAACTGAAGGGAATGTATTGATGGAGTGTATAAGGCTCAAATAATAGGATTAAACAAAACCCACTCAATGGCAAAGTGGTAATTACGTCAAACTCTTCAATTGGCTTTATTTAATCTAATTTAATCGTACCTAATCAGTTTTCAGATAAATATACCATTAAATCACAAATATTCTACTGATCATGGAACACTAAACGGTTTTCAGTTCGGCCGCCGATAAGGCCTTCAATTAGCCGTTTAAACATATGAATTCAAACAGATAATCAATCAATCAAACAGATGCAACATGCAATTCAATAAATAAACTTATTCAATTCGAGTTTCGATTTCAATCAGTCCATTAAGTACTTCAATTAATTCAATCATCAATCATTATCAGTTCAGTTTAGCAGTAATCAGTATATAATTCAGTGGTTTATCGGTAATCAGTACGAGGGTTGTTACATATGTGCATGGAAGTTTTTCCCATACAGGTTTTCACAGCTCATTGGACGATGTAAATTATTATTGTTTGGCTTCCGCCAGCCTCGTTATACTGTATTATTGTCATTACTGTTAAGCAGGCCTTAGGTAATCACGGATTACTGGTCGGTTACGATACTAAACCCTTAGGGGTGGGTTTGGGTCGTGACAGGGATTGAGAATTGTGTGTGTGTGTGTGTGTGTGTGTGTTTTTTTCCCCCTTCTTTTTAACGACAATATATTTGTATTAAATAATTTTGAAGGTTAATATTTATGTCCTTGGAATAGCCAATAGACGTTTTAATTTTTTTTTATAAAAATAAAAAATTCAAAAAATTAAATTTAAGGTTTCAAAACACTTGGGCCTCTAAGTTTAAAAGTCACTTTGGTATAATATTAGGGGAGAGTTTCTAGGAACTTGTAATTTAATTTTTTTTTTTAAATTTATAGTTACTTTGTTAGCTAATAGTATAATTTTTAAATATTTTTAAAATTATAAAAATTAACAATTGTAGTATTTTTTTTTTAATCTATGGTTACTTTGTTAGCCAATAGTACTATTTTTAAAATTACAAAAATTATCAATTGTGGTGTATAATGTTTTTTTAAAAAAAATATATATATATATATAATTACTTTGTTATGAGATAGATTTGTGTTTTTTTATTATTATTTATTTAACGTATAATATTTTATTAATGTATAGTTGCTTTGTTATGAGATGAGATTTAGGAAAGAAAGAAATATTGGGGGAGAGAGATTTTAGGAACTTGTAATTCAGAATTTTAGGTGATTTTTTGTTTTTTGTTTTTTTAAATTTATAGTTACTTTGTTAGCCAATAGAATTATTCTTAAATATTTTTAAAATCACAAAAATTAGCAATTGTGGAATGAGATTTTGAAACTATCATAAGCCTTTTCATTAGAAACCCCCTTTTATTTATATAATATATGTTTATTTATTGTATATTATTCCCGTAAGTTTAGGCTCAATTTATTTGTAGCATTTTTGTTTGGTAAGGTGGCTCAGTTTATTTGGTGAAGAAATTGTCAATTATGTGAGAGCTAAATACTCCTGTTAAATAATGTATATGTTTTTCTATTGTATATTACTCTCGTAAGACATTTAGGCTTAGTTTATTTATAGCATTTTGGTTTGGTAAGATGGCTCTAAAGCTATGCAAAATACGGTTCAATTCTTTAAAATCGTTCAATCCAAATCGATCCGTCAGCTAACTGTGAGTTAGTTTGATCCGCGATTTCAAATTTATAATCAATCTTTGAAATCGCACCGTTGTAGTTAATATATATATATATATATATAATTTTACTTCTAATAAAATATTAAAGTAAAAATCAATGTGAGAGAGATTTAACATGTGGAATTTGTTACAAACTAGTGTTATATATATGAAAAATAGTATGTAAAATTAGTTAATGTTATATATATATATATATATAATATTATGCAAATTAGTATTATATATTATACAATAATTGGATAATTATTTAACATTATTCTTCAATCAATTAACAAGTTGAAATTGTCCAAATTGCCTAAACCACGATTTGATTATTTATCAATCCGACATTCACAGTTTGCTTTATAATTTTATCCTTAAATCGCACCACACACACCCTAGGTGGCAACAATTTTGTGTGTGTGTGTACATTGGGCATTCACCCATTGAGTTTATACTATCTAATAATTTTTATTTTTTTTATTTTAACAATACTATAATAATTGGGATTCACATTTTTTTTTATAGTAAAAGTTGTGGTATATAGCATTGCCCTTTTATTAATGCATTCTTGAAATACTTTATTTAGGGATGAGTATGATTTGATTTGCCCCGATTTAGAAGTAAATCAAGAATTAAACTTATAGTCCTATGAATTTTATAAACCAAATCAAATTATGAAAATTTTATAATCAAATCAAATTGAACAAATAAAAGGTGATTCAGTTCAATTTAAAACGATAAATTTTAAAAATCTTGTCATTATTCAAAATATAAACATAAAATATTACTCACAATTTACTTAAAGATAAAATAATATGTCACAATCGGAATAGTAATTAGAAGTGTCTATAATACGTAACAAATTATATATGTATGTTTGTGTCTACACAGGCTAGTTCAGTTCTAAACCACAATTTATTTTTATTTTTTATTTTTTTATTAGAGAGAGAGAGAGAAAAAAAAAACTTTTATTGATGGAATTCAATTTACATAAAGCATTGAGACAACATCAAAAAAGAAAGGGAAATTTGATCATAAACCCCTCTTATCTTCCTTTTCTTGTTAAAAGGACCAATATATATATATATATATATATTTTTTCAAAACCCTTTCATAATTATAAAGTCTTGTAGAAATGGCAAAATTTATTATTTAAATATTTTATCTAACTGTTATACCCTCAACTAGATCTTCAATTCGAGGAATGTGAAGAATGTTGTGAAGCGTGAAGCAATGATGATGATGAAGGATTCGAGTTCAGTGTGGAGATCAAGGTCTGTAAAGGATACGACGACGGGTGTAGACACCCCATTTTGACCGGTCCTAAGACTTGGGCCTTTTAGTTTAACCACCCTCACCAGAAAAAATCAAATTGAAATTTCAAATTCCAAACCTCACCCATTTTGGCCATCACTAATATTTTTTGTAATTTGTAGTATTTTATAATTTTATATGTGTGTATTAAATTAGGTGTGTGCATATATTTTAAGTGTGTTTTATAATTGATTAAAATAAAAGAAACTAAAAAAAAATAATAAAAATAGAAAATAAAAAAAATGATGATGATGTTGGGTTGAGAATAATGTTGTGGGTGGTGTTCATGAGTGGATTAAAAAAAAAAAAAAAAACAAGAAAATGTTTTGGTGGAGAATAATTTGAGTGGCCTCGTGGAGGGAATAATAAAAAAAAAAAAAAAAGGAGACACAACTACTCTCTTCATAATGCACGGCAATGGGATGGAAAAAAGGAGAAGAACACACGGTTTGGAGGGGAGCTTGAGACCCAACACGCAGATTTCGGGGGAGAGAGAAAAGAGGAGAGCCATGTGAAAACAAGAAAAAGGGGGTCTGGGAGCTCTGGCTAGCTCTCACAAAAATAAAAATCAATGAGGATCAATGAGGAAGTATCGAAGAGAGGGAGAAAACCCTCCGACCTCTACGACCCATCTTCCTCACCTACCCATCCCCTCCTTTCCAAACCTTACCCATCTCCAATTGACGAACCCATCTCCAGCCCAACCACCGTGGCCATCTCACCAGAACACAGCACACATCTCTCTCTCTCTCTCTCTCTCTCTCTCTCTCTCTACATTGACCAACCTAGCTCTCTTATTCTTCAAGACCGATCCAGCTCTCTTCATTCGATCGAAGCTCCGCAGCTTCACACACAGCCCTGGCTCGGCACACAGACCCAGCACCACCACCTTGAACATCACACACACAAAAACACCATTCATACACAGCACACACGGCATTCAAACACATACACACCACACACACATGAGACACCCACACACCAGATGAGAGACCCAGCAGCACAACTCATACACTCACCATCTCACGGCCTCTCTCTCTCCTCTCTCTTCTCTCTCAAAACACACATGCACAACACACAACATCACACACAGCCGATACACACACACCCAGGTCACACATACGCAAAGAGGTTGATTTCATTCTCTCTCTCTAGCGTTTGGGTTTGGAAATGAAAAGAGAGACACAACACCCACTGTGATCTCTCTCTCTCTCTCTCTCGGATCACACACCATCCACGTACACACACGGCACCATGCAGACACATACATGACACACTATTGACCCAGCGCACATCATACACACGGTTAGAGAGAGAGAGCACAACACACACCCAACACATCACACACACACGGGAAGGAGGAGGAGGGAGAGACCCATCACCACCATACACAACACTCACCACCTCCCCAAATCCATGCACACAGCACCTCTCTCACATACACACTCACAGCCACACACGCGTCTCGGCCCACACTACAACAAAAACATACTTTAGTGGCACTATACTAGTGGCATATTTTTAGAAAATGCCACAAAAAATGATATTTAGTGGCACGTTTTTGAAAAATGCCACAAAACGACAAACATAAAAGGCTCTAGTGACATTTCAATTAACAAGTGTCACAAAACTACAACAAAAACATACTTTAGTAGCACTACACTAGTGACATATTTTTAGAAAATGCCACAAAAATGATATTTAGTGGCAGCTTTTTGAAAAATGCCACAAAACGACAAACATAAAAGGCTCTAGTGACATTTTAATGAACAACTGTCACAACACTACAACAAAAACATACTTTAGTGGCACTACACTAGTGGCATATTTTTAGAAAATGCCACAAAAATGATATTTAGTGGCACGTTTTTGAAAAATGCCACAAAACGACAAACATAAAAGGCTTTAGTGACATTTCAATGAACAAGTGTCACAACACTACAACAAAAACATATTTGAGTGACACCATACTAGTGGCATGTTCTTAAAAAATATCACAAAAAGAATATTTGGTGGCATTTTTTAGAAAAATGTCATAGAGCCACAAATATACAAGGCTCTAGTGGTATTTCAATTAAAAAAAAGTGTCATTTCACTACAACAAAAATGTCACTACAACAAATTTACACTTTAGTGACACTACACTAATAGCATGTTTTTAGAAAATGCCACAAAAATAAAAATTGGTATTAAATGTTTTAGAAAAATGCCATAGAACCACAAAACATATAAGGCTGTAGTGGTATTTCAATAAAGAAATGTCATATCAATTTTATGGCATTTTATAAAATAATGGCACAAAAAATTATGTTCGTGATATTTACCAATAGATGCCACTAAACTTTGGTTGCAATGGCATTTTTTAAAAAATGTCAGGACACTAAGTAGGTGCAAATTACTTTTTATGGCACTTAGGTGAAAAGTGTCATAAACAAATATTTTATAGCATTTTGAGAAATGCCATTAAGCCAAAAACTTTCCAAGCTTATAATGACATTTTTGAAAAAACAAAAAATGCCAATATATTTTCTAAAATTTTAAAATGTAGTAAATGATTAAAAATAAATGAATTAAACTTAATATATATGTCACGACCCAAACCCGCCCCTATGGGTTTAGCACCATAACCGGCCAGTAATCCAAGACTACCAAAGGCTCTTTGGACGATGTCTGATATCTGATCTGGGCATGGCGAAAGCCAATACAGTAAATAAACAATGTCCAATGAGCTGACAGTCTGTATGCAAAAAGATTTTTCATACCTTTATACTTTCAAGATGTAATAGTATGCACAAAATATACAATCACCAAAGCGGGACTTAATCCCTATTAAACGATGCGATGACGGTGCTATCGGTCTATCGATAAACAAAAGCGATTCTGAGACAAAGCGGGAAAATAAAACACCCCTAAGCCCTTAAGCCATAGCTTGATAGGCTCGGAACCTCGCAGATGAGGCACGATGGTTGGCTTGACAAAATTAAAGCTTGCTGGCGCTTCCTAGTGCGATGCGGTGCTGTGCACCTACATATATATATGAGCGGTGAGCTAAAGCCCGATGAATAACACAATGCGTAAAGGGTTAAGAATAAATGTCCTTCGGTATTGAAAAGCAGTCATTTTCGGTTTATCGGTCATTCATTTGTGGCTCATATTTGAGTCATAACTCATTCGATTAAAGCGTTGATATGTGGTACATCCATTGGCGAATAAGATGCGATAAAGAGGTCTTAAAAGACCGGGTCTTAACAGAACCAAAGCGGTAAATGATGGCCATCGATGGCGATGCGATAAAGAATAAAGATGGCGATATCGTAGACACCCCATTTTTGACCGTCCTCAAGACTTGGGCGTCACCGTTGGAGCACTCAGTGATTATCCATGTTTGTGTTCGTTTGGAGTTCGGAGTTCTCGGCCACACGCCTGCCTCGGGACCTCCGAACTCGACCGTTTGTGTTTGGTTTTGCACCAAACACTTGTGTTTTTTGCCGGGAGGCGAGGAATGCCTTTTGAGGCATCTCTACACACCACCATTGGGGCCCGAGGCCATCGGTGGCTTCTTTGTCCATCGGCACTTTATTGTGCCGATCAAGACTATTTTGTGCCGACTGCACTAAATTTTGACATTTGGTACTCTTTTGCGGCCGAGCACCTTTGTCAGATTGCTTTATGAGATATTTTCTCACAGCTGTAAAGCTTGTTGCTCTCCTCCATACACGTGTATGGAGGGATGAGCTCTTGGATGACTTAGCTTGTAAGTCTTACAAGTTCTATAAGAGGAAAACTCTTCCTCTTGGCTTAGGGTTGGAGGTTTGAACAAAAAAACAGCAGATGTATATGTATATCTGATATATACATATATATCCCACCCCCTCTCTCCATATCTCTCCCATCCAACTTCCAAAGTCCATTGTTCTTGAGCCATTCCTTCACCACCACCTAGCACCACCACCACCACTCCATTTCCAACGACTTGGAGGTCATTTGCAGAGCTTAGGAGCATCTAAACTTGGATCAAAACCTGCTGGTTCATTGGTCTTCAAGGGTAAGTGTCTATTTCCTTCAAACTAGCATTTTCTTACATCATCTCTTAGCCCTAGTTGCAAGCACTTTTGGGCTCCGACCCAAACTTCAAATAGTCTTATTTTGGGGTCCTCTTCATGTTTGATTGAGGACCCCTTGCTGTTTGGTGGCTGCATCTAGCACCTATCTCAATATCCTCTTGTATGCCATGTTTCTTGCATAGAATATTTGGCTTGTGTATGATCTGTTTCAGAGCATTATGTAAGCTAAGAATAGGCTTATTTTGAGCCCTTCTTCAACATTGTTGAAGGGCTCAACATTGTTTGGATAATCCTTATGCTACTTGCTTTGAAATCTATGTGATTTACCGTAATTTTGCATGCTTTATTAGCCTATCTTGCTTCTATTTTTGTGGCTGGTCATACACTGAAAATGTGCTTATTTTGTCATGTATGAGATCTTTTTTTGGTTGTTTAGGCCATCCATGACTTGCCTTATATAGCCACTTTGCATTTTGGCTTGCTAGCCTTAAGTGCATGAGTATATAGCATGTGTTGCTTGCATCATTTTAGTGGTTTGGAACCATCTAGCATGCTATTTCAGTTCCTTTGGTGTGCTTGTATGCTTACCTTAGTTGTCTCTTTAGTGCTTTAAAAGCATGTGTTGTATGCTCCATGTTTTGGCCTTAATGCATACTTTTGAATTTGAACCATCTAGATGCCATCTAGGGGTCCTTTGGCTTAGTTTTATGTGTTAAAACTCTGATTTTAATTGTTTAAGTATTGCCATGTGTGGTTGTACTAAGTGTGGTTCAAAGCCTCATTGGCTTGCCTTAATGCTTGGACCATTTGTATGCATGTTTAGCCTACTTTGTTGCTTGATTTGGCATCATTTTGTAGTATGATTTGAGCTTTCCATGCATGCTAGTTGTTCATGTTTAGCTTCCTTTAAGTGTGCTTAAAGCTTGCTTTATGCCTAAGTGTCAAGCCATAATGTGTGCATATGTGTGTGCATTTTGGCCTTCATTTCCTTGGTTTTGGTTGATTTTGGCATGCTTGCAAGCTACCCATGTTAGTTTAAGTCCATCGTTGCATGTTTGTTGCATGCCATGCTTGTTAGTTTAGGTTGTGTGCCTAATACATGTTGCATGTTTGTATACTTGCCTCTATGCTCATATTGCATATTTAGCTCACATGTTTAGATTGCATTTGGCATGCATACCTTGCCTCTTGAATCACCATGATAGAGGTTGGGCCTCTTGTTTGTTTGTATGCATTTCATTCCATTGAAAGTTGCTAACTTGGCTTTCGGGCCATCATGCATTGAAATGCGTGATTGATGGCCCGGGGGTCGAGGGCCATGCTCCCTTGAGTCCATTGCATGATAGGGAGTGTGTCCGTGCATACATTTGTCCCAAAATTCCATATCATGCACTTCTTCATGCATTCTTTGTCAAAAACTCTCTCTGCAGAATTTGGTGCCGACCGCACTCTTTAGTGCCGACCGGCACATTTTTTGTGCCGATAACTTCCATTGCAGCCGGTGGTCACCACAAGAAGCCGGTGGGCACCTCCCGGTGGCGTCTGAAGCGAGCAAGGAAGGTATTCTGGGACTTTGGCAATTTTTTGGAGAGACAGGGCAGTAAAAACAGAGGCAACAGTGGCATGGTGCGGACTTTCCGGGCGAGTCGGATCCAAGCATGCGTGCATCCCTCTTCCCGAGGCCTTTTACTGCTTTCGATGGTTTAATTAATTTGTTAATTAATTAGGGGTCTGTAATAATTAATTAGCTAGGATAGTTGATTTATTATTTGGGACTGTATATTACTCTTTTGGTCCCTCCGAGTGAGGGCAAGTCTGTAATAAGTGTGGGTGAGTGGGTGTATGTCTTCCAACGCTCATTTCTTTCTACCCTTTTATTTACACTTATGATGGTAGATTAGGGCATATTAAAATTAGCATACCTTATGCAATGCATGCGTGCATTCATGCATTTGTTTACATGCAAGACTCGGTACATTATACAAAGCGCATTGTATTTCAATTCAAATTGAATACGTGTTATTTGTAGCATTTCACATGCCATGTTTAGGATAATCGAGCTGCCTAGATTACACCCTTGCATGTGTTGCATTAGACATTTCGGTATGCTTAGGTCCATGCATGGATTTCTAATAAGCTTGTTTTGGCTTGAGTACTAGGTGAGCTTTTATGCTTTAGCATATCGCATGTGTGTGAATATTGCCATGATAGCATGTTTACCATGAGGCTAAGTGCTTATGTGATATAAGCGCATGAATGCTGTGGATGGAGGTCAAATTGCTTAAAATTGGGATAATGCATTAAAATGTGAGTTTTAAGCCCACTAGATAGTGGCAAAACCGTCTTTTCTAAAAGGCCGCTTGAGAGTGGCAAAACACATTTTAGCCTACTTGCGAGTAGCAAATCATTTTCAAAACAAACTTACAATGTTTTGTTCCAATTTAGGCGATTTGGTCTATACTTGTTTGTCTTGTCATAACATAGTAATTCTAGGCTAATAACCGGAATAAGAACACGTAATGTTTTCAAAATCGGATATCACGGTTAGTAGAGGTCTTGGACGAGGCGAAAAAGTGCTCATAGTGACCTTCCCGATCGTACCCAAGCTCGAGCCAAGACACTTTGGTAATGACGGACACGCGTGGCCTTTGACCGAGTCGGGGTTTCCTAAATTTCCCAAAAATAAAATATTTAGGTGGCGACTCAGAATCCGCAAAGCGGTCCATGTTTGGCACTTCTTTTCAAAAACTGCTTTTTCTCAAAACGATATGGAAGAGTTGGACTCATTGATTCAGAATTGGAGGCCCAACAAAATTGAGTCGAATCAGAGTGAAGCCAGCGGCGTCTGATAAAGAATAAAGATGTGATTATTTCAGAGAACGATAAGATACTTGTGGATTCAAGAGGTGTCTCGCACAGACTCTAGAGGTGGCTCACGCTGTAGCACTTAGTTCCGTAGATTCTAGAGGTGGCTCACAGTGTAGCACTTAGTTCCGTACAGAAATATAGAATGGCCATCATAACAGTAAACATTAGTGGTTCCAAACTTGAGAACCGACAGAGATCTCTTTATCACAGTAACAATAAACAGTAGGTGCCAAGGATGCCACAGTATAGTTCAGAATATAAGACATACGTTCATTCAAGATGTCGATTCGATTGAACAGTTCAATTAAATGCAAGATCAATTCGATATTGATTCGATTGATAGCATTCAAGAACTAGTTCAATTGATGGCCATTTAAACAGTTCAACTTAGTAAACATTTGATTCGATGAGCAGTTGAAAGCAGTTCAATAAAGTAAACAGCTCAATAAGGTAAACAATTCAATAAAGTAAGCGATTGAAGATAATCATTTTTGAACATATCTTTACACGCTTGTTACTCACAGAGTTACGGTTCTACGATAGCTAGAGCGTCCCCTCGGTAAGCCAACCCTACACAGTATACAGGATGAACACACACTAAGCTATACAGTTGGAGAAGATCAATAACTTAATCCCTAATTTGCCTCGGTGTGTTCTACATCTATATCCTCATTAAGATGTCTTAAACTAGGCCTAAGAATGCCTAGAATGCGATGAGGATGCAAAGATGCACTCAGAAAACATTTTACAAAACTTGCTGAAAATAGGAGCCTCGCTCGAGCGAGCCTTCCTTCGCTCGAGCGAGTTTCCAAAATCAAAAGCTTCGCTCGAGCGAGAAATCCTTCGCTCGGCGATGTCATCAACAATAAAAATCTTGGATCTTTGTGATTTCTGTACGATGGTCGCTCGATGCTCGCTCGAGCGGAGCCCTGGACAAAGGTGCTCGCTCGAGTGAGGAATCCTTCGCTCGAGCGAGGAAGCCAAATCTGGAATTCCTAGATTTGCCTCCCAAGCTCAAACCAAGCATTCCACCACTCCAAACTCGACCTCTTGGGCCCAAATTCTGGAAAACATATCTAAATTCAATGTATAACAAGTTTCAAAGATCAATTTATGAATTCAAGCCTCAAAGGTGAGTCAATTAAAACCATATTCAAACCCATTTTCATGAATATGAGGAACATGCAAACATGCATGAAATTAAACCATTTCAAGGCTCCAATATGATGCTCTAGTGAGCTAATCATACCAAAAACAAGTTGAAACATGGACTTAAGTTTAAACATGAGCATGCATGTACAATTCTACCATGAATTCAACTCAAAACTCACACTTTCAAACATGCATGCATGAATTCTAGCATAATTCACCATATATGAGCTACAACATGACTTAGTTCTACAATGGAGTATGAAACATGCAAGACTTAGCTTAAACTCACAATTAGAGGGATGAATTCTCTTACCTAAGTCTTGTATTCAAGGTTTAGGAATCCAATTTGACAATTTACACTTCAATTCCAAGCAATTCAAGCCAATTCAACAAAATGAACTTAAGTCTCCCTCTCTTCCTCTCTAAGGTCGGCTAAGACAAGAACAAGGGGCTGATGGAAATGTTTTGATCAAATGTGTACAAGCCTCTAAGTGTGTAAGGTAGTGGCCACTAGGTGGCATTTTGGTAAATAAATCAAAGTTTGCAATATAACAATATTTAATCTACTTTAGTCATACCTAATCACATTTCTGATAAATATACCATTAAATCACATAATTTCCAATGATCCCAAAACATCAATCTATTTTCGATTCGGCCGCCGATAAGGTCTTCAATTTGCAGTTTAAACATAAAAACACGAACAGATAATTTGGCAGTCAAACAGATAGATTATGCATTTAAACAGTTACAGTCAATTGATTCAGTTTCGGATCTTAGTCAGTTAGTTCGGTACTTTAATCAATTCAATTATCAATCATGTTCATCTCGATGCTTGATGTCGATGAGGTAATCAAGACAAGGGTTGTTACAAGATACTACGAGGAAAAAAGCATATTCGCAACTAAATTTCGGACCAAAAAATTCAAATGACCAAAAAGATTAGTTGTCAAAAGTAAAGCTTTTTGGCGACTAAACAATTTTAGTAGTCAAAAGTCTACAATTGGCGACTAAAACTAAGTTTGGTCGCTGATTATATGAGTTTTAGTGACTAAAAAATTTTTAGTAGCCCAAAGTAAAGTTTTTTGGCGACTAAAAAAATTTACTAGCCAAAAGTCTACAATTGGCGACTAAAAATAAGTTTAGTCGCTGATTATATGGGTTTTATCGACTAAAAAAATTTTACTAGCCAAAAGTAAAGCTTTTTGGTGCCAAAAAATAATTT
Source organism: Camellia lanceoleosa (assembly GCA_025200525.1). Classification (NCBI taxonomy): domain Eukaryota; kingdom Viridiplantae; phylum Streptophyta; class Magnoliopsida; order Ericales; family Theaceae; genus Camellia; species Camellia lanceoleosa. The sequence goes on from CM045764.1 coordinate 70,683,882, forward strand.
TAGTAGCCGAAAGTCTACAATTGGCAACTAAAAAATAAGTTTAGTCGCCAAAAGTTGTCATTTTTAGTACGGGAGAACTAAAATCCTAAGGCGGGAATAAAATTTTTTGGTGACCAAAATTTTGGTAGCTGAAAGTGCATCTTCGGCGACCAAATCCGATTTTGGTCGACAAAAGTTAAGTTTTTTAGTAAAAAATAATTAGTAGCCAAAAGTATAGAATTGGCGACTAAAAAATATTTTTAGTCGCCAAAAGTAGTCTTTTTTATTTTGGTAGTAAATAGTTTATTTTACATAAATTATGTTCAATAAAATAACTATGTTTATACATATTAATATAGATGTATGTACTATATAAATAATATATGTTGCATATATAATCATGTGGTGCTATAGAGGTGTAGTGTGAAGAGTGTGGTGTATAAGGTTTATGGTGCGGGAGGTTGGCGGTTCGAGTCTCCGCAAGAGCGGATCAAATTGTTGTACAACGAATTATCGTCACGAATGGCACTTGATAGCGTCACGAATAGTGCCTACCATGACATTAAAGTGTCACTGAAAGGTTTTAGTCTTGATGGTGTAATGACACTTATAAGTGTCACTAACTCTTTTTTTAATGGCACTTGATAGTGCCACAAATAATATCTACCATGACATTAAAATGTTATTGAAAGTTTTTAGCCATGATGGTGCAGTGACACTTGCAAGTATCTACCGTGGCACTCGTATCTACCATGGCACCGATAGAAGTGGCACTTGTTCAAAATGCCACAAGACCAAAAAATGTCATTAGAAGAATAGTTTTGTGGCACTTTCAAATGTCACTAAACTAAGAAAATGTTGTAGTACCACAGATGCACACCACCACTGCCATCTCCATACTCACACACCCACCTCTCTCTCACACACCCATGCATACACACACGGCATCTCACTAAACACACACCCACGGGGCCCTCTCTCTCTCTCTATATATATATTTCCTGTTCTTTTCTTTTGTTTTTGGATAGATAGAATGTGAAGGTTGTTTGCTTTAAAAAAAAAAAAAAAGGAGTTGCGTTGTGCTTATGTCTCATGGATCTGTCTAAGGTTTTTTGTGTTTTATTTTCTGTTGTTATGATGATTTTCAAATATTGATGATCTTGTCACCTGGAGATATTTCAAATTGTTGATGTAAATTATTGATTGTAAACCGAAGTTCTGAAAAGGAGATAGTCACTCTTTCTCTCTCTACACTCTCAGGAAATTTGCACATCATCCAATAGTGATTTCCCTATAAGCCATGCTAGTCAGATTTCAAATCCGTTCCTTGGTTTGCCGCTTGAATTCAGAAAATGTGAATCATGCGATGTTGCGGAATCCGGGACATGCGAAAAGGAGTGACATGTGCCAGTGATTAAGTTGTTTATTTTATTTTTATTTTGAGTGTTTTGTGAGGTTTTATTTTATTTTATTATTTCTCCCTCCTCTTTTATTCGGATCTGTAATAATTCAAGTATTGTAATAATTCCCCCACCCCACTTCTTTCTATCCCATTCTTTTATCGCTTTCCCTAACTGTGTGTATGTATATATCTGACATGCCATGCATATCCATGATTTACATTTATGTCTCACGCATTAAGATTCGGCTATATTTACATGTGTGGATTTAATCAATTCTTCTGTGATTCTATGCGCTACCTCATGTTATTGAGATGATTCACATGCCATATTTTAGAAGCCGAATCTTTAGTGCATCTCATGAGTGAATTGCATTAGGATTCTGTATATAAGATCATGCATATTTTACTAACTTTGTTTTGTAGTTGTTCGAGGGACGTCGGTCAATCTGTGAGTTTTTATGCTTTAGCATCTCATTTGTGTGTGATTTTCTTATTATGTTTAGCATCCTACCATGAGGCTACTTGATTAAATGATAAACTGTTTGAATGCCTGTGGATGAAGGCTTGTTGCCTGAATTGGAATAATTCAATAAATGTACATTTTAAGCCCACTTTGGGGTGGCAAATTCACAAATTCTAAGCCCACTTGAGGTGGCAAATTCAAATCCCTTTCAAAAACCAAACATGAAATTGAATTGTTCCAATTTGGGCAAACTAGTCTATACTTGTATGCTTCACATAGTAAATTTTAGGATTTACTAAAATAATCAGAACATGAATATATAAAGAAAATAAAAGTCATATCATGGTTTAGTAGAGGCCGATCTTTGATCGGGTGAGTGGGGGTGCTCATTATTGACCTTCTCTTCTCATACTTAAGGTTAAGCCAAGCATCCTTGGTTACGACGAGCGATGGCCTTGGCACCGAGTCATGGGTTTCCTAATTTCCCAAAATATTAGGTGGCGACTCGAAGTTACGATGACGCAGATCCATTTTTAACAAAATTGCAATAAAATGGATTTTCAATAAAAGTCGCCAAATCTGGACTCTCATCTATGTTTCACATTGCACTCGTGAAACTTGAGATCAAAGAGATCTCGAGTCCGAATCATTTACGCTACGGGCATCCCGGGCATGTTACAATGAGTTTGTTGTCTTTTTGTTTTCGAGATCATCTTCTTGAGCAAAACTCCTTCGAGAGCCAAATCGAAGAGGTTTGTGAGATTCTACCTTGTTACAAATATCGCGATTTAAGATTCTCACCCTCGCAGACACAAATGCATCTCTGAGACAATCGAGGGTGTGTTTGGTTTGTGTTTGTAGAGTAGTTTAGAAATAAAAAAGTATAAAAACTTGTTTGGTTTGCCTTTTTATAAATATTCTCTCTAAAATAACTTTGGTTTTTTCTGTAGGTAGTTTTTGAGATAAAAAGTATAAAAACTTGTTTGGTTTGTCTTTTTCCAAATATTCTCTCTAAAATAACTTTAGTTTTTTTTTTAGAGTAGTTTTTGAGATAAAAAAGTACAAAAATTTGTTTGGTTTGCCTTTTGTAGTAGTTTTTGAGATAAAAAGTACAAAAACTTGTTTGGTTTGCCTTTTTTGCAAACATGGTTCAAAAGTAATCCTGGAAATTGGATAACCAAACACATTTCTGAGATTTTTTTTGGAAAAATTTGTTTGGTTTGATTACTATTAAAAAAGTGTTTGTTGTGTATATTTCTAAAAAATTTCTCCCAAAATCAAACCAAACAAGGCCTGAGTCTTATGCCAACGCCTGTTCTTCGAAAAATCTCCGGGACTACAACGATAAAGAACAAAAATGCATATGAATGATTATATGAGTTGTGCGAGCTCTAATCTATTTGAGCTGGAGAACATTGGTGTGATTGGGGTTGGAGCGTACAGAGAGTGAACAAAAATGCATATTAATTATCTTTTTTTATTTATTATTATTTGTTTATTTGTTTATAGATTTAAAAGTAAAATTTGATTTTAATTCATTCATTAGTATGCATTTTATTTTTTGTAACAGTAAAATTTTACTCTGATTAAGAACATGTTGATTTTCTTAACGATATAAAATTTTACTTTGAATTATAATAAATTTTATTCTAATTCAGAGTAAAATTTTACTCTGAAATACACTGTGAGGATGGCTTTACAGGAGAGCTGATACATATGTACATACATATATATATATATATATATGAGGGTAGTATAGTAAAATAAACAAATTTCAAAATATTAGGGGGTTTTGAAAGGATTTATATAATTTTTGTCATTTCGAAAGACAAATTAGACAGTCTATCACCAAATCCCCTCCCCCTCCCCCCCCCCCAAAAAAACCATGCAACATTAAACCAGAATTATAATTATAAAAAAATCACAGATCAAACTGTAAATTACGGTTTACTTATTTTAAAAATCAAGATTAAATTGTATGTTAAGAAAATCAAACTATGTAATTAGGTTCAAGTCACACCGATTTCCGACATTTTAAATTTTTTACTCAATCATACTTTTATGTGTAGTCATTTATTACTTTACATCAATATATATAGAATTTCCATATATATAAAAGGAAAAAGTTGCACATTCTGATTTTTCCATCATAAGTTCAAATTATGAAAATAACATTGCCACATAAGAAAATAAGATTGAATATATTTGACCATAAAAAAAAATCGTAAGCACTGAAACATTTTCCTTTATTTCATATGGGTTATGAATCATGATTTCTGGGTGATGTAATTTCCACAAACAGTAAAACTCCAAATTCAATTCGTTGCTACGTTTAGAATGGAATAATAAATTATATTAAAATCCTTGAAATGAATTCAGAAAATGTTCTAATGAAGAAGAAACAAACCATGTAACATACAAATTGAAGATTATTACTTGGAAGAGAGAGGGTCCCTGTATGCCTCATGTAGGTTATCCATAGAACCTTTAGCCCTCATCAAACTCTTCCCCCCATTGTTCAGCTTTGATAGTCCCATGCCATGGAAGCTGTCACACATCACACACAACATTTAGGCTCCATTTGTATTTATGAATTTGAAATGCATGAATATAATATTAATCATTCAAGGAGAGAAAGTAAGAAGAATAGCTCATATTTAGATATGATAGTTTATCTATGTATTTCAATATTATATTAAGAAATTTATCATGATGGATTTGAAATACCTATGAAAAAAAATAATTATTTGGAATCATTCTAAATATTATCTTTTTAGTTACAAAAATGTTACAAAAAATACATCTTTTTCAGTTTTTCTATCCACCAATAATAGCTAATTCTTCAATATTTTTATAAAATTAATTTAAAATACGTCCAATCAAACAGACTCTCTTAGTGAATTTCTTAAAATATTTTAGACAATAGCTTTAGATGATATCATTCAAGATTTTTTTTTTTTGGGATAAGTTGCAGTACTCTCCACCCAATTGATTTTTTTCGATTATATTTGATTTGAGAATAACGGATTTTAACTCAGTTGATTCATATTTTGCGAATAACTAAAACATCTTTGTCGGGATGACTTACCCTTCCTTATCCAATATTAAAAGGTTTATCACACTTCTTTTTTCAAGAGGTTCACAGTATTTCACATAAACAAAACACAATCTAATAGAAAATGATCTGGGGCTTCTAACTTATCAATTAGTTAACGTTACTTATGCCTATGGTTAGTCCTCTAATAGGCTAGTTACCAAACTTAAAATATAGTTAATATAGTTAAAATTAAGCAATGTTATGCAACGTACCTGCTGCAGAGATAGTCCAGTTCTTGTCAAATCCAACTGCCCAGAAGAAATATCCACCGAAGCCATTCGCTGGAGCAAAGTTCACCTTGTTGCTGATCGATTCCATGTCATCATACCCAATCCAATTGGTTCCTGCATATGAATATGTGGACACGGTCTCCTCATCAAACACAACAGAGGCATTGTTTGCCAAATTAAAATCCACAATATCACTATACTTCATGACCCCTAAATAGTAGGGGTGGTCAACGGATGCACCGACCCGACCCGACCCGATCCTATATGGATGGATGCGTGACACGTGACGGATGGGTGCGGGCCCATTTTTTGGCTTTTCTCGGGTTCGGTCGGTTGGCGGTTGGTTTTTTCTCGGGTTCCCGCTTTTGTTCTTTTTTAATTTTATTTTTTTATTCCCCCCTGATCTCATCTCACCACACTAACCTATTTCATTCAGCTTCTTCGATACTCTCTCTCTCTCTCTCTCTCCCCCCCGAACCCTACCCATACCGACGGCGACGACGATCGAGCGACGATCTACACTGTAAAAGCCATCGCCGATCGACGATCTGCGTTTTTTTTGGGATCTCATCGACGATCGACGATCTACACTGAAAAAGCCAGCCCTTTTTTGAGAATCTCATATTAAAACCCTAACCATTGGCACTCTTCGACCTGAAAGAGGATCGACCGACGATCGTAGTGTGGTGGTGAGATTATGTCTTCTCTTCTTCTCTTATTCTCCTCATTCTCTATCTCTAATCTGTTCGTTCTGTAATTTTTTTTTTCCGACTTCGACGACCTCTAAAGTTCTTATTTTCTGCAATCTGTTTGTATTCTATATATATATATATATATATTTTGGTTCTGTAATCTGTTTGTTCTGATTTTCCTTTTTTTTCTTTTTTTGGTTCCAGTTTGTTGTAAGAGGAACCAGTGGAAGAGAAGAGAGGTGCTACAGTGTGAAGAAGCTTACACACAGGAAAAATAAGTGTAAGTTTCCTATTTTCTTTCCCTCTCCATACACCAATTTTTTGTATTATGCAACCTTGACTTGAATCTGTTTACAATGTGAAGAAACTGAATCTGTTTTTGGATATTGAATAGGGCACCAATTTTTTTTTCCAATTTTTTGGTTCCAGTTTTTTTAACAATGTCAAGTGGCTAAGGTTTGATAAACTGAATCTGTTTTTGGATATTGAATTTGTAGGCAAATTTGTGAATGAAAAATGGAAAAACTGAATGAACTAAGGTTTAGCATGAAAAGGGTTTAAGGGGTCTTGGGTTTAATTTATGTCATTTAGTGCCCAAGATATGTTTAGGACTAAGGTTTAATCTGTTTTTTTTTAGGACTACTGCTGCAGGTTGTTATTTGTTACAAATTTACAATAGTTGTGTGTTATTGTGGGCTGGTGAATTGCCTCTATTTGATTTACACAACAGTCACCTGTTAAGGTTTATGCAATACATGAGATACTGGCCTAGTACGTCTTCTGCTCAATTGATTTTAAGGACAAATTTGATTAATTTTGACATGTTTGTTAACAAAATGGCTACTTTCTTGAGGGGTCTCAATTTTCCACTCTCTTCATTGTTACGAGAAAAACATAATGAATAAGATTAGAGACACCACTGTTTACCCAATCCCATTGCGATTAGGAGGTAGAAAATGGTATTATCATTGGCAATACTGATACATAATTTATTAATAGTTACAAAAGATCCAGATCCCTAACACTCCACCTCGCAAAAAATAGCGAAAATTTCTGCGTGTAACAAAAATAAAAAAAAGTTCTACCACTAGCAAAATTGAGACAACATATCTATGCAAAGACCCGTTTCAGCCGCAAGTAGAGTCAGAATCACCTTGTTCAAATGGATAACTTGGCCAAAAACTAAACTTCCAGCAGGAAAGGGACTTCCAGAGCAGCAAAAGAGAGACTTACAGTTTGTGTGACCATGTAATCAATCTGAGCTTGTGTCCATACTTGTTTCTTTATTTTGATAGGCACACTCTCACTGACAATTTTAGTATGCATTGCACATAGGTGGTGGTTGAGGAATTAAGTGCACATTAATTTAGTTATTTTTTTTGAAAGTGTACATGTTAAATTATGTCAAAAATTTGTAAAATTTTAAACCGCCAAACCGATCGCATCCATTCGCCAATCCGCCAATCCGCTCAATCCGCATCCGCCGGATTGGCGGACGGATGCGGATGGATTTTCTCCAATCCGCCAATCCGGCGGACGGGTGGCGGATTAGAGGTTCCGTGGTCGTAACCGACCATGACCACCCTACTAAATAGCTGTGTCTGTCCCATTTGTTGACAACCCGCCCTGGCCATTCACCTATTAAAAATTGAAAGGCCCAACAATTTGACAAATAGAACCCAATATGTGATAGTTTGAAAGGCCAACAGTTAAGGCCCTTTTTCCAGCAGTTAAGGCCCAACAACAACTTGAAAGGCCCTTTTTTCTAATTCTTAACCCTACCTTCTCTTCATCCAATTTTCCCTACAATTTGTTTGATGACCCCAAGCCAACAAAGCAGCAAAGCGGCTGACACACAAAGCAGCGAAAGCAGACGGAGCGGCGGCAAGAAGCAGGTAATTTTTTATTTTTATTTTTCTTTCTATTCAATTAGTTTAATATTTGTATTGCCTTTTACTCAATTTATTGCAATTATAATATTAGTATTTACATCATCAAGAAGAATTTGTTTAAGTTTAATAGTTCACATCACATAATTTAAAAATTTTGTATTGTGTTTTGTTCACATTACATAATTAAATCTTTTGTCCTTTACCTTTAAAAAAAAATTCATTCAATGAAAAAAAAAATATGAAGGCCCCAGATATTTAGTAGTTGATTATCGGCTTTGGGCCCCGGAAATCTCAGGGCCGGGCCTGTTTCCCATCTGTAAGCGTTGGAAGTAAACTGTGCGGAGACCAAACAAACGGCCAGTCCACATTCTAGGCCACGAGATAATCTTAAATTCATTGCTCTTATTTGATTTGAGAACTTGCTTTTCAACTTAATCTCTTTTTTTTTTCTTTTCTTTTCTTTTCTTTTTTTTCTTTTCTTTTTTTTAAAATTATTGATTGCATTGCTTTTAATTTTGATTTGTGCCTTAAATCTAATTTCAATGCCTATTTTTTTAATCTAATTTTTTTGTTGATTAAATTTTGTCATGCTTTTGTTTTGCCTGAATCAAATATTTTCTTCAATTGTAATCTATCTCAGTTGAATTTCTCTTCAATTTAAGATTAATTTTATAATCATGGTTGTTCTGTATATGAAAGGAAAAAATAGAAAAACTAATTCAATTTAAATAAAATTAAGTAATTTCATTTTGCCCCACAGTTATTTTTTTAAATTTTAAATTTTTTTTAAAATTTTTTTTGTATTTTTATATAAAAGACCCCCATTTTAATGTTCGCCTTGGGCCTTGAAAAACTTAGGGCCGGCTCTGGTCACAACCCTACTAACAGGGGCCTAACCAATGAGAATGATGTAGGTGCATTACGTGGTATTGGCTTGAACCAAACTATATTTTTCCTCATCCTTATATTGGAGATCTTTTAAAATATGAATTGCAACTTTTATTTGCTCATTTGTTTGTTTAAATTTTTGTTTTTAAATTTTTTTTTTATACGAGAATTCATGATATGATTATCAATACATGATGTATATTAGATTTGTAGATGGGTCGAGCTAAACAAAGAATGGAACTCATAAGAAATGAAAAGGCTCGCTATGTAACCTATCAAAAGAGAAAGAAGGGCTTGAAGAAGAAGACTTGTGAACTAGAAACTCTATGTGATGTCCAAGTCTGCCTGATCATCTATGGACCTAAGTTAGATGATAATTCCACAGAGGTAGAAATCTGGCCCCAAAATCCCAATGATATTCAACGCTTGATTCACACCTATAGAAACCAATCTATTGAAGATCGTCATAGGAGGACGCTTGATTTATCCAACTTTTTTGAGAACCGAAACCAAGAGATTGAAGACGCACTTGTCAAACTACGTAAGAAGAATGACAAGGCTTTGTACTCTACGTGGGATGATCGTTACAATGACTTGTCGGAGGGGCAGCTGAGAGCCTTTGAAGGTATGTTGGAGGGTAAGCTTGCGGATGTGAAGGCCAGGGTTGAATTCATGAAGGGAACTCAAGCATTGGCAAGTCTTAATGATATGGAACAAACCACTCAACAAAACCATTCAAATTATTTCATGCAAGGCTTGTTTGGTACTACAAGTTTGCAAATGGGGATTATCCATGAGAAGATGCCTATTTCTTCGTTGAATTCGCTGTATGAAATTGATGGCATCCCTCTTCATTACCCTTTTGATCAGACTGATCACCAGGGAATTGTTGAGCTTGATGCAAAATCCATGGCAATTAGTCCAATGATGATGCCAATGAACAACATTAATGACACTCATTACACTCAACTTGGCGGTATGTCTAGCAGCAACTTGCAGTGTATTGATCCACTAGAGAAGTCGATATATTATGATCCAATAATGTTGTTGCCCTCTCCAGAGTCTGTTTTAACAGGAGTCTCGTGCACTGAGTCGTCCTTTTCAATGTCTAGGATGATGGAGAACGAGGTTGGTAAAAATCATCATCCTTCACCCTCTATGGCTTACTATGGCGGTTCAAGCATGCAGACAATGTCACCATATATGCAGTACCTGAAGATGGCAAGTGGTCCTTCTCAAGTTCATGCATGGCAGATGGAGGAGTACTATAAAGCCAATGAGTTTCAAATGAAGAACCAGAAGTGAATTCAATTCAGGTTTAAGTTATGGATTCTAATGGTACATTTGGTAGTAGAAACTGATTAATTAGTGTGGAAAGGGAAGTACCCAATTTTACTTTATTTTATTTTATTTTTAAATTTAGTGTTTTAATAGCTTAGGTCTCCTTAAGTTTAATTAATGACTATTTATATGGACATATTAACCTTTTAACTAGGGTTCTAAATTCTAATTGGTAAAGTAGCATTTATATATAATTAAACTAAATTGCATACAAGTATTTTTGCTGGCACTTTGGATGTGAATTAAGAGACTGTTGACAGTCAAATTCAAGTCGATTTCCTTCACTTCATTAATATCATGTCATATATATTGATCAAAGGTAGTAATTTTTTTAATTGGTGGAAGAATAATTTTTTATTCATGTAAAAAAATTTCAATTGTTGGATTGAGTCAATGTTTTAATTTGACCAATTGATAGGGCTGCAATGAGCTGAAGTGAGCAAAGTTTTAAGGTGCTCATACTATTTTTTTAGTTTTGCAAATAATGAATTTTTTGAGACACGGTTACGGGACTACTCTGTGGAATAAATTTTAAATATATTCATACACTACCAACTATGTATATATATAAATAAGTCCAGACGCATCATCAAGAAGTATTGTTTAAATGATTTGAATCTGCCATGCTTCACAAGGACCCTTGAAAAATCATGCATGAGGAAAATTATTAGGTAGTTTTGGAGTATCGTGCGGTGTCATCTATGTGGTGCTTGAGGTAAATGAAAAATTGTAACTTCACAAAATAGACAATATGTCACATAATATTTCAAAATACTTAATAATTACTCCAATAATTAACCATCACCTCATAAGTTATTTAGTGTTATTAAAGTAGCGGTCAACGTCATTCATTGCATGACACTAATCATGTTATTTTTCAAAAAACTAACATAAAACAAATTAAGTCACATTATTTTAATAATAAAAATTAAATAGTGACAACACATAATTTTTGGATGAATTGGCAGTTTTGATTGCAAATGAAGGATACATATGGGGGTGGGCGGCAAGCATGGTTGTGATGCCTCTCGGGTGAGGTAACTAACTTGCAAAGCCAAGCCCATGGAGGAGGGAGCTTTTGACCACCTCATATGAGTTGTCCCCCTTTGTCGGTCCTTACTTTCTTCTTTCTTTTTCTATTTTTTTTCCTTAATTTTCATTGCATATTTGTATGTTAATTATTTAATATTTCTCCAACAAATCTAATTGATATTTTAAATTAATCGGTTTTTGGTTGTATTTCTGCTTTAGTTAAACTAATTCAGTTGATGATTTATTGGAAGTGATGATTTCTTGGTAGGGACTTTCATCTTTCCCATGACTAACTAGACTAGATGTTGAGCCGTGAGACAAGTTACACCTATTGGTATGGCGTCGACTGAGACAAAAGGGTAGCCTAGTGGTTGGGAGCTGCTTTAGGCACGGGGATTGGTTTCCATTTCTCTGTTTATTTGAACTCATTAGTTGTTTGTTTTTTTAATTTGTGTGCTTGGTTGATTAGTTAATTATAATAAAAGTTGGCAATGTGCATACTTTTCCAGCCATAGAAGCAAGTGAGTTGTCCAAGTTTTTTGAAACTCTATTTATTACCTTTCAAGTGACTACTGCTTCACTGCACTTTTGACACTCATGTTCTAACAGAGACCATAATAAACTAAAATGATTAACAAATGAATTCAACATATCTAAAGTAAAACCATAATGGTACGGGTAATGCCTACTAAGGCTTACATTTTTGGTTTTTGACTTTTTGTGAGAGAATGAATGTAATGATTATGAGTTGGATGTTATGTTTTGTCTTATTAGATTAAAAAGTTTATTTTGTCTTTTTGTGACTAAAATAGTCTCAAACCTATCCTATCCCAATCCAACCCAACCCTCCTTCCCAAACAAGCTATATATATAGCTCATGAGCACAAGCACAAAAGCTAATCAAAATCCATTAGTGCTCACCCATCATCCCCTATAGAAATAGGGTTACAAACCGAGCTATCACATTCACAATGCCAATCAATTAACATGGGCACTGCCATTTGTGTCATGCCATTTTAACTACCATATTAGTGGAAATATCATTGGGATAGTAATAAAATAATTTCAATTTTATGATAATCTTTTTGAATACAAGTCATTTTTATATGTTATTTCTGTATATGATACAAGTTTTTTTTTATATTCAAGACTTGCTTCAAAAAAATTCACTATGAGAATAATATTATTTCATGACCGTCCAACTCATTTGTTATTTTATTTTTATATTACGGTTTGAATCTCTCAATATCCACCTGTATTTTTTAGACTAGTGTGGCCTATTTATTATTTTATTTTTGAGGATAAAAAATATAATTTATATAGTACATAGTCTATTCTATAATGATTAAAATACCTTCATCAAAATATCTTATCCATCTCATCCTATCCTCAAATCAAACATGATCCTATTTTCAATTGTTCACAGTAGTTCACGTCATCAAAACACAGTCTAATTAAAGATGATTTAGGCGTGCTGATCAATTAATTGACTTGTACCTATGGTTAGTGTTGTAATATGTTGGCGTCCAAAGCTCTAAAATATAACTAATATACGAAAATGGCATATTTCCGGTCCACACTCATGCAGTCCGCGCATGTAAACTGACCATGGGTTCTATTTCGATGATCTAATATGTTCATTTTAAAAGTCTATGTATATGTATTAAACAAAATGAAATTGGATTATATTTATCTTTAAAACAAAAAAAAATTGTGAATGGTTTATTTTTAAAATCATAATTACTATATATTTTTTCAAGACAAATATGATAAATATGTATTTTTATAATTGTCAGATTAATTATTTTTATTAATTAATTAATTAATTTTTATTTTACAAATAATATATACACATGAATAATGAATCAAATCATCATAACAAAACACATGGTGGCCTTTAGACCAAGGGCATCTCAAAGCCTATTTGAAGTCTGAAGTAAAATTTTTAATTAGAGTTTCTTATAATTTTTTATATTGTAATTTTATTTTTTATACTATAATACTATTAAAATTCATAACAACATTCTAACCTTCACAATTAAAATATTTTTATTAAATTGTCTTAATTAAGGGCATCTCTAACATTTCATCAAATTCAAGTAAAAATTTGAGTAAGAGTTACGTTCCAATCGTTTCATTAAATTTGGCTTGTCATTTAGCCTAGAGTAAAATTTCATGAAATCTTTTCCAATTCAATCATCCATCCAGTTGTCCGACTGATCGTCCACCCAGTCGTCCACCCGATCGTCCACCAATGGTCACTTATGAAATTTGATGAAAGGTTAAATGCTTCCTTAATTTGTTAAAAATTTTGATTTTTTCTTAATTTGATATGAGATTGATGACATAGTTGAAACCTAAAAAGTAAGTATTTTTTATCAAATTCAAATTAAACAAAATATCTGAGTGAGGATTAGAGATTATCTATATAATGAAATCTAATGATGAGATCTTTTTGTATCCAATGAGAGATTGCTCTACTCTGTTTCTTATTTGACTAAAGTCAAGATATATATTGGATGACGTGAAATTTTTTCGGAAAAACTATATCACAGTGTGTGTTAGAAAAAAAAAAAAATTGCAAAATAATGATAAATATTATAAATATTAATTATTAAAATTATAATATTTTTTTAATGAGTAATTAACTTTTCCTGCCACCATTGTGCACCAATTGTCCCAAATTTTTATTCATTTATTTACCTATAGATTTTTTAATTAGAGATTTATTAGAAAATTCTTTTTCAAGTGTTTGTATCTCAATTAGTTCATAAAATATTCTTGTATTCCAATAAGTCCTATATTTAGATATTTGATCTACCAAATCCTAATTATCATATTTAAGGTATTTTATGGATATTTCTACCCTTATAAATATTTTTTGAACGGTTAGCAATTTGGTGATGTGAACATTCATATTTTGCAATGTAAATATTCACATTGACGTGTGAATGTTCATATTGACAGTGTGAACATTTACATCGACGATGTGAACATTCACATCACGGAACATTCACACTATAAATGTGAATATTATTAAAGGTATTTTGGTAACAATGTCAGTAATAAGACTTATTGAAACATAAGAAAATAATATAAATTAAATAAAATATAAGTAGGTAAAAATAAATTTATTAAAAAGTGCCCCATTTTTTATACTTCAATTTGGAAAAACTATTTACCTTGAGCTAACTTCACCTTGTCTATGGGGCGTTGTTTTGTCATCCACTACATAGGCATTATCCATATGTCCTCTTTTGATTTTTGGTTGATCACCGTGTTGAATTAGTCCCACTAGTGATGGACGGCTTTCTAAAAAAAAAAAAAATCAAATTAGAACACTATAAACTAACCTAACCCCATCAAAACTAGTCAAGCCAACATTTTCTTCACACCATAATGTTGTTAAATTCTTTCAACTACATACAAAATTTCTTATGAGACATAGCTAAGCACGACACTCCAAAAATCTCTACAAAGCAATGCCCACTTGCCTTATTGCATGAAGGCATCTCTCTCTCTCTCTCTCTCTCTCTCTCTCTCTCTCTAAGTATGTACTAAAAAAAACCATAGTATTGTGGGTACTACATTGACTACACACAAAAAAAAAAAAAAAAACAATGGCAACCCTCAAAGGTTACTACAACCAGTGGTGGAGATAGAAAATTAAATTAGAGGGGGCACTTATTAATTACAATATTGAAAATTTTTACAAAAATATTTCACGCAAGTTTTTATGATTGATTTCGAGAAACATAAGAAAAATAATGTTATTTGTAATTAGTGTATCATGGACAATATAAAAAAAAATATAGATATAAGTCTTAAAATAAATTATATAATGATAAAAAAAAATTTATACAAAATTTGATTAAAAATTCAATATAATGGTAATACCACATCATCATTGATATGTGATATCACCAACTAATAGTACATAAACACGTAGAGAGTGAACCTCACATGTCAAATATAACTAACAACCCAATAAATTTAATATCTTTACAGTGAGATTATTTATACTTGCATGTCAATAATAATGACATCACCGTTACATTAAAAAAATTTCATAGATAATATGGTTTATACTAGTTTCTTCATTTTTAATTAAAACAACCATTATTATTCTCATAATTTTAAAAATGTCATTGACATTTCACCCTAATAACATATTTGTAATTTGTTTTATTTAAAATATTTTCTTCATTTTTGCAAATTTTTTTTAAAAAAAAAAATCCAAAATCCAGGGGGGCACGTGACCCCCCTGGGCCTTTACTCCCTTCGCCACTGACTACAACTGCTACTATTGTCTTTGTGTTTTTGTCATCTTGACTATTGCATCCTATTATGCCATGGCCTCAACCTCACCATCTCAGGTAATCAAAGGGACTTATTGGCCTTTAGGGGCCTCGGATTTGCCTCCGTCATCCATCGATACTACGTTGTTCACTCACATCTACTATACTTTTCTTGCACCTAACAATGTCACTTTCAAGTTTGATATCTCAAATTCAACAGCCTCGATGCTCTTGGATTTTACGTCTACGCTCCATGCGAAGAAACTGCCAGCGAAAATGCTTTTTTCCATCGGTGGAGCTGGCGAAGACCTAAGTATCTTTTCCAACATGGTATCTAGTGGTCACTCAAGGAGGATTTTCATTGAGTCATCCATAGAAGTAGCAAGAAAGTTTGGTTTTGATGGTGTTGATCTTGATTGGGAATCTCCTTAAAACTCAAAAGAAATGGAAAATTTGGGCCTCTTACTCCATGAATGGCAGGCTAAAGTCCATAAAGAGTCCAAGGCAACGGGCCAGGCCCCTCTCTTGCTCACCGCATCCATGTACTTCTCAGTGGACTTCCTCCTCTTTGATGTCCAACGCTCATACCAGGTGGGTAGGCCCGACCCTAGCCATGGCCCACAAGACCATGGCTTTCCATTGCTTGATCTTGCCTTTATTATATATGTTACACAATTGTGGTTTATAAACTTCTGTGTACTTATTGGTTTTTCTAAACATTGGCAAGATACTCTACATTCTTTTTTCTCTTCTTCTTCTTTTTTTTTTTTTTTTCCTAGTCATAAATTTCATAGTTTTCCATCTTTTAGCGATTTTTCTGGTCAATCAACTTTTAACGATAGATAAAGGAGTTATATATATATATATATTGTAACGCCCTAAAAAAAAACCCATAATCATACATTCATGATACAAAAAGAGATATCATATTACCAACATCAGAGTATTCTTACAAGAAATATTACATGTTGACAACAAAAGTAAATGTCCTACAGGCTTATAACTTTCCAAGTCAACACTTGGATTCAACAAAAATAGAGTTCTAACTCTTTACACAAAATAAGCCCTTGGCTTGATATACATGTAATACACAAAATAATCACAAAAAGGAAGCCTTCAGCTTCTGCAACCTCCCAAGCTACATCCTTGGAGGCATATCACCAAGACTTGAAAATGATATCCCATATAGGGTGAGCCAACACCCAGTAGAGATATGCTAAACATAATATGAGCAATAACTAAAACATTAGCACTTGATAAATGTTACTACTTATAAATCAACTTACAACATTACCCAATTCCATGATAAATATGTCAATGTTTTATTCCACTTTCCTTTACTTAACAAATTTTCAATTTATGAACATGGCTCAGAACCTAGCCGAACAATTTAATGAGACTACGACTCATATCAAAGCACTTTCTTTTTAAATGAGTTAACAACTCATATCAACAATACTTTAATTTCAAATGAGATAACAACTCATAATAAAACACTTCCATACTTCACAATAGATACACATATTTGCTGTATCAATGTCATATTAAAACACTTCCATACTTCACAAATGATACACAGATTTGCTGTATCAATGTCATATTAAAACACTTTCATACTTCACAAATGATATACAGATTTGCTATATCAATGGAGTCCATCCCATATCTCCTCCCAAATAACATCCGGTTTAGGAGTCTATCCCCTATCTCCTCCCAAACCGTGGAGTACATCCCTTATTTTCTCCTACACAATGCAATGTATATAAACACTTATCATATACAAGATCAATCAATACACATATTCGATGTATTATTCCAACCGTCATATTCAATGACATATTCAACATGATTAGTTTCAGTTTTCCCTGATCAACATACAGTGTCTACAACAATCAAGACTATCTTCCACCGATAGCCCAAAGCAATTATTTTTAAATAGATAATAAATGCATCAACAGATAAATTGTCAGTATTTTCAAAAGTGAGTGATTAATCAATCCAACTCCACCATTCTTTTCATAACTTTCCAATTCCACTATTTCACAATGAAAGTCATTAAGTACACTAATGACCCAATAAAACCCAAATATGGCATTTTCCCCATTTCTCTCAATAACTTCATTTTAAGGCTCAAATACACATATATAGTTCAATGGAACGAAAAACCCTCTTTTTACATTTTAAGGTTTGAAACCCTAACTCCCAAACTTTCCCAACTACAACATTACATCAAAATGACTACAAGTTTATGTCAAAGACCATAAATATTAGTAGTTATCCCTACCTCAAATGAAGAGACCAAATGGAGGAGATGAAGGAATTCGAAATGCTCTAAAACCAAAGATTTTCGGATTGAAACGTAGCCCAAGCCAAGCTCTACACTTATTGCAAAGGAACTAAGGTAGAAGGTCACTCAAACTAGATGATTTCTTAGAGAGAAGTTGTATTCTAGAGAGAGGAACTCTCAAATGAGGGTTTTGAAAAGTTAGAGAGAGAGAGGAAGATGAAAAAGTGATTAAAATTGACCCAGCTGCGATCTGATATACGTATGACCCGCTCGAGTGGGGAATAGGACGCTCGAGCGTCAGACACAAAAGCTTAACCCGCTCGAGCGCAAAAGGACCCTTTCGCCAAGGACAACAAAGAAAACACTACCCGCCGAAAAAAGAATTCGCTCGAGCGTAGATTACACTCCTCCAGTACTTTTACAGACTTCGAACACCCGCTCGAGCGTCATATACCCGCTCGAGCGCGACCCGCTCGAGCGTGAAAAACACACCAACAGTATTTTTGCAAACGTACAAAATGCTGAAAGGATGCAAACTCCGCTCAAGCGCAAAGGGACCCGCTCGAGCAGATCATCAAGAATTTGGGCAACAAGAATAGAGACCAAATCTCACCCAACCTGTTCGGAACGCGCCCAAGACATTTCTAAACTCAACTTCAAAGAGTTAAAGGGCGGAAATGTAACATAGACAACAACAATCATCCACGGAATCGAGTCCGGAATATAATAAACAAGGAAGGGAAAATCGGGATCGCTATATATATATTTAGGGAGATACACCTTCAAAAAGGTGCAAAGGGTATACCTTTCATAATTTTTTTACAAAATTTTATAATTTAATTACAAAATATTGTAAATTTTTCAATGCAAAAGTTATAACTTTTTTTTTTTTCTTTCAATGAAAAATATCATAACAAAATCCCAAAATGTCATTATAAAAGTCACAAAGTGTCATAATATTATCATTCTTAATTTTAGGATGTACATCATAAATTCAATATTCATAACTTCACTACAAAATATCATAACACATTATAAACAATCACAACGTTTATCATAAAAAATCATAATTTTTTTACGATATACATCATTTTAAAAGATATACATTGTAAATTTCTCCATATATTTATGACCCTAAATTCTTCTTTTTAAATATTTTCTTCACTTCCTATTACGGTCATTAGAAATCCAATGGAAAACAAAATAGTGGAGCTTGGTCAATAATCTAATTTAAGAGTAATATTATTTTATGGCTCAAAATAGTGGTTTATTTTTTATTTATTTATTTTTTAAATTCAAGCCTCTATTTCATCCATTATGCGAGAGGGTAGTCCCACGAACTTCGCTCGAGTCTTGGTTCTAACCAAAAGTGGCATAAGGGGATTCCTTTTTAAAATAATAATAATAATTATTGTTAAATTTTTAATTTTTATTTTGGTATTCTAAAAAATAACTCTATAATATTTTGATATCATTCTTTGTTTAATTTTGCTCTAAACCAACTAATAACAACCATAAGGGTGAAAATACGAGCTAAATTCAACCATAAGAACGAGATTGGAGAGGTCAAACCTTGTTAATAAGGTTGAGTAAAATATAATCCAATCTGTTAAATTACACAAATCTAAATTGTAACGCCCCCAATAAATACAGCAAATATGATCCAAAGTACAATTAATAAATACATCAATCAGAGTGTGAAATCCCTTTCATTATATGAAGATGATAATACAAAAGAGTTTAACACAACTAAATGCCCTTCGGGCTTACACCTTTCCAAGTATTGACTTGGTTACAACAAAAGGAGACTAGCTCATACAAATTTAGCCCTAGGCTATACAAAAATATAACAAAACAAGAAGCTCTTGCTTCCCAAAGACTCCTCCAATGCTATTGCCTTGGTGGAGGCATGCCATCAGTACCTGAAAATGTTTTTCCCAAAATAGGGTGAGCCACATCCCAGTAGGAATCATCTAACACAGTATATGAAATTTAGCAAATGTCTAAGTGCTATATGTGTATATAATGCCTGTGACAGAACGTCCATAAATTCATATACTCATAAAATATCATATTCAAATCTTAATCCATTTTCTTTCAATTCGTATTTCGTTCACTTATCTTTCTCAATCCATGAGTTATTTCATTATTTCTCAATAACCAAACTAAGGCTACAACTCAATGATTTTTCAAATCTTACAACAAATATACATAAACACTTCAACCTTCCATTTCACGAATATTTCGTCCGCGGGCAACCGTCAAATGGGACTCATGTAAACGTAGGTTATACAAGCATTACAATTGTCATTTTGCGGATATTTCGTCCGCGGGCTAGGCATCAATGTATAATTTTGGGACTTTCACCTAGAACATTCCGGCCAACTTAATTATAATGGAGTCCATCCCCTTTCTCCTCCTAAGAAATGGAGTCCATCCCCTTTCTCCTCCCAAACAATCATACATATACAATGTATTTAACAATATGATCATATTCAATGATAATCAACTATGGGATAGTTTCAATTCACCTAATCCACATGCAATTTCTACAACAATCAAAGCTATCCTCCACCAATAGCCCAATACAGATATTTCTAAGAAGATATACAATCTCAAGACAGATAATTTATCCAAATTTTTCCAAAGATGAGACACATCATCTATCCAATTTCACCATCTATTTCAATACTTGACCAATTTCATGTTTACAACATTAATTTCAACTATTTATACAAAATAGATATAATAGTCATCTTAGCAAATCCCCCTTTTGAAAATATTAACCTAAGTACCAAAATCACCCATTTGACAAAACAAGACTCCATTTTCAAAATCCAAGTTCGTCTATTTCGTTCTCACCAAAACCCCTCTTTTACATTTCACCCAAACTCTAGGTTTGGCTCAAAATACTCCCAAACCTCACCATCGTTACACAATTCACAAATAACTAAGCTAAATATCATAACAAAGTGTAGAAAACCCCTACCTCAAAGAGAGAAGATGAGCCAAGTAAGGATGGAGCTTCAAAAATGACAAAATCCAACTTTAATCGGGTCAAAATGTAGATCTTGAGATGCTCCAAATTTTTATCAAAGGAAGTAGGGTGAAGAGATCAATAGATTTAGGTCAAAATGTAGAGAGAATGTGAGTTTTAGAGAGAGAGGCTATCAACTTTAGGGTTTTAGATGAAAAGATAGGAAAAAGTGATGTAAAAAGTCGCTTTTATGATCTGATATACGTGCAGTCCACTCGAGCAGAGAGTTTCACGCTCGAGCGTCAGACACAAAGATTTACTCCGCTTGAGCACAAGAAGAGGCCAGCTCAAGCGTAGAATACATACCTCCAGAACTTTTACAAACAACAAACCAACCGCTTGAGCTCAAGAAAGGACGCTCGAGCGCCAATCCGCTCGAGCGTGAAAGACACCCCTCTAGTACTTTTGTAGACGTACAAAGTACTGAAGGTTTGCAACTCCTGCTCGAGCACGGGAAAGGCCGCTCGAGCGGAGGACCAAAATTCTAGACAACAAGGTTTGGGAAAAACAAGCAACCAACCTATTCCAAACGCGACCACAATAACTCAAAGGCCAAATTCAAGAGATACATGGGAAGAAAGAGGCAAACAACATTATGAAAGCATTAAACCCCACGTCTAGAATACCACAAGAGTCGGGTCAAAACCGGGATCGCTATATATATCAATCCGCCCGCTAACTGTGGATTAGTTTGTTCTGCAGTTTGAAATTTATAATCCACCTTTAAAACTGTTCTGCTCCATTATGCATATATGAAAAATATTATACAAATTAATATCATATATTATATGTAAATGTATGACAATTGTTTAAAATTATTTCTCAATCAATTAATAAATTGAAACTGCTCAAACCGCGATTGATTATTAACCAATCTGTCATTTATAATTTTACAGAAAATCACACCACACACACGCCCGTAGTTGTTAATATAGGTCTTGCGTGTACATTAATTTTGGTTCAAATATTAATGTACAAAAAATGGCAAGTTTTTAAAAGATTCATATCTATGTAATTATTGGCAAGTCAAGTGTATTTTTGATTTAGTTTCCAATGTTAATATGTATTTAATATATATACATAGATATTTTTTGATTATTAGGCAAGTTAATCTTCTGCACTACAGAGGTCGTGAAAGAGAGAACCCCCCATATCTATTCTTTTGTGTTCTGGATTTGAGAAGCTATGGAGAGAGAGAGAGAGAGAGGCCATTAAAGCTAAGTTACGTCTTTTCCATTATTTAACTTCTCTCTCTTCTTCTTTTTTTTTAAAATTATATTTCGTAGTAAAGGAACCTCCTGAGGGCTTTCCATTGCTTGATCTTGCCTTTATTATTTATGTTACACAATTGTGGTTTATAAACTTCTATCTGCCACCATGAGTGTGTACTTATTGGTTTTCTAAACATTGGCAAGATTCTCTACATTCTGATTATTTTATTTTTTTTTTATATTTTATTTCGTAGTCATAAATTTCATAGCTTTCCATCTTTTAGTAGTTTTTTTTGGTCAATCAACTTTTAACAATAGATAAAGGAGTTATATATATATATATATATATATTTAGGGAGATACACCTTCAAAAAGGTGCACATGGTATACCTTTCATAATTTTTTTACAAATTTTTATAATTTAAATACAAAATAACACACATTATAAACAATCATAACATTTATCATAAAAAATCATAATTTTTTTACGGTATGCATCATTTTAAAAAATACACATTATAAATTTCTCCATATATTTATAACCCTAAATTCTTCTTTTTTAATATTTTCTTCTCTTCCTATTACGGTCATCAGAAATCCAATGGAAAACAAAATAGTGGAGCTGTGCTCAATAATCTAAATTTAAGTGTAATAGTATTTTATGGCTCAAAATAGTGGTTTATTTTCTATTTATTTATTTTTTAAATTCAAGCCTCTATTTCATCCATTATGCGAAAGGTAGTCCCACGCGAACTTCGTTCGCGTCTTGGTTCTAACCAATAGTGGGATAAGGGGATTCCTTCTTAAAATAATAATAATTATTATAGTTAATTTTTTAATTTTTATTTTGGTATTCTAAAAAATAACTCTATAATATTTTGATATCATGTTTAGTATGGCATTGAATCAAATTAATTCATGAAAAGTTATTGGGTAGTTCAAGAGCAAGTCTACTTGGTCCTTCAACAACTTTTATAATTGGTGGATATTTTGATGAATTGACAGTAATATTCTATCACAACTAGGCTTGGCCCTGGCCCAATGCAAGCAAGGCCACCGCTTTGGGCTCCCAAAATTTAACCAAATCTAAGGGCCCCAAAATACTTTTAATCAATCTAATATTAGTAGCTCTAAATTAAGGCCCAGCCCAAGTTTCTTAACTTCACGACACAGTCCAGACAAAAGGCCCCAAAAAAAATGCGGGGTTCCAAATTGAATTACAAAAATATATTCGGTAAAGTATTTAAATAATAAAACTTTATCAATTAAACCTAGTGCTTTCTATTCCTTCCCATCTGTAAGCGTTGGAAGCAAACTGTGCGGAGACCAAACAAACGGCCAGTCCAAATTCTAGGCCACTAGATAATCGATGCGGTGCTCTTTTAAATTCATTACTCTTATTTGATTTGAGAACTTTGCTTTTCAATTTATTTATTTTTTCTTTTGTTTTTTTTTTTAAATTATTGATTGCATTGCTTTTAATTTTGATTTGTGCCTTAAATCTAATTTCAATGCCTATTTTTTTAATCTAATTTTTTTGTTGATTAAATTTTGTCATGCTTTTGTTTTGCTTGAATCAAATATTTTCTTCAGTTGTAATCTATCTCAGTTGAATTTCTCTTCAATTTGGATTAATTTTATAATCATGGTTGTTTGTATATGAAAGGAAAAAATAGAAAAACTAATTCAATTTAAATAAAATTAAGTAATTTCATTTTGCCCCAGCTTATTTACTTATTTTTTATTTTTTTTTTTTTGTAGTTTTATATAAAAGTCCCCCATTTCAATGTTCGCATTAGGCCCTGAAAAACTCAGGGTCGGCCCTAGGTCTTCCCTAACTCCTGTAGCTTTCTTTATCAATGATCTCATCTTCAATGTTCAACAAGTTCAATTTTGTATTAGAAATGGTGGCTAAATACCACTTTGTTTTGGTGAGTTGTTGATGGTCTTTAGTGTAACGCCCCGGAAAAAAATGAAGCAATATGAAGTCCCCCAAAGTAATAAACATTCACTACACAATGATAATAATCTGTCCATCTTCACCTATATAATAAATAGGTTTAATACAAAAGTTTCACATGCGATATACATTCACAACATAAAAGAATACATGAATCTATAGCATGTGAAGTATCAATTCTCAAAAATAATAACATGCCCTTAAGGGCTTACATCTTCCAAGGCAATAGCCTGGTTACACAAAATGGTCTCTCGGACCCAACCAAATTAGCCCTTGGCTTACAAAAAGATCACAACAAAATAAGAGCTAAGTACTCTTTACAATTATCCACGCCCTCAACTTGGCGGTGTAGACGTCCCCGAACGTCCCGGGAGGGAATCCCGTTTTGTTCATTGGGCTCACTACAGTTCGGACTCAAATGTCACGGTTTTGAATCTAATCCCGCAAAGTGCAATGCGAGACCGATAAATCACCAAAGAGTCCAAATCCGGCAAATCGTTTTGAAAAATAGATTTTTAGAAATAAGTGCCAAACATGGACTGCTCTGCCAGATACAGAGTCGCCACATAAATATATTTTTTTAGGGAAATTTAGGAAACCCTGACTCGTGCCTAAGGCCACGTATCCGTCATCACCAAAGTTGCCTTGGTTCGGGAACTTGGGTACGATTGGGGAAGGTCATTTCATGAGCACCCCCGCTCGCCCGATCAAAGATCGGCCACTACTAAACATGATATCGAGTTTTTGAAAACACATGTGCTCTTATTCCGGTTTATTAGCCTAGAATTACTATGTGATGCGCACAGCATACAAGTATAGACTGGATCACCTAAGTTGGAACAAAACATCTCATGTTTGTTTTTGAAAGCGGTTTGCTACTCGCAAGTAGACTAAAATGCGGATTTTGCCACCCTCAAGTGGGCTTAGAAAATATGGTGATTTGCCACTCTCAAGTGGGCTTGAAACTCGCAATCAATGAATTGTTCCAATTCAAATAATCCAACATTCACCCACAGGCATTCAGGCAGTTATATCACATAAGCAAATAGCCTCATGGTAAGCATGCTATCATGGCAGTCACTCACACACATGCAAGGATGCTAAAGCATAAACACTTACCGAGTACTCCGAGCCAAAGAAAGAAGCTAATTAGAAAACATGCATGAATCCTAACTATGCTGAGATGCCTAATGCAACACATGCAAGAATGCAACTAAGATAGGCTCGGCTATTCTAAGGTGGCATATGAGATGCAACAATCGGTACATGTATTCAACTTGGAATTGAAATACAATACAGTTAGCATGATGCGCCGAGCCCGGTCCGTGCAAAACGGATGAATGGATGCAAACATGCGAACATATAGATGCTAATTAAAACATGCCCTAAAACTAACCATCATAAGCTAGTAAATAAAAGGGAGAAAGACGTGGGGTTGGAAGACATACAACACACACACACACGCACACTTATTACAACATTGCCCTCTCGCAGAGGGTCCGAATAAATATTATACAACCAAAATGAATAACTAATTATTACACAACACTAGCTAATTAACAAATTAACTAAGAAAGCGAGTAAACTAGCATGCAATGCCACATGAAGTAGACTGCCTCAGCTCTGTTCGGAATGATGAAAGATTCATTCATGCTCGAGTCGCCTTGTCGGGAAATCCATCGCGATGCCCCGATTTGCCTCTATTTACAATTAACCCCGTAACACTGTACAAAGCTCCAGAAGGCTACTGACCAGTTTTTGCTGTTGGTTTCTGGTTTGCTGCAACAGAGAATGAGAAATGGGCATGGCAAAGTATTTTCAACATATGTGTGCATGACCACTCTCCCCATCATTGCATGAGCTCTAGGGAGTGTAGTCATCGATCCTCGTGCCACCAATCACGCATCTCGATGCATGATGGCCGAGGAGTCAGATTGCACGACTCGATGTAAAATGAATGCACATATGAACACAATAAGGCCTAAACTCCATCATGGATAATCAAGAGTGTCGGCGACTGGGAATCGAAGCACGTTTCGTCACTTTGAGTACGAAACGTCCCTCGTTTCCCGTGTTTGGACTAAACTCTACTCCAAACACTATGCAACAACTAGAATGGCATGGCATGCAAACACGATGCAACAACTAGCATGCAATCCTAAACGAAATGCAACTAAGACATGCAAACATGCAAGGAATGACATGCAAAGGTGCAACTAGCATACGCAATGCTATGAACTACGAATGGCATACTCAATGTACATGACGCTATATGACATACACAATGCGAGATGGACTTAAACTAAAATGAAAGGGCCTCAGCCACACTCAAATCAGTGGCCAAATATGATGGAATTAGGCAACAAAACACATGCAAACATGCACCAATGCAAGAGACCAAACCTAAGGCACTGAATGCAACACTATCAAAGTATGGCAAGGGATGAAATATGGCATACAATCACACATTTTCCATCTCTGAAATTACATGTAAGATGGTCCCGAATCATACAAACACCTCACACGATGCATGTTAGATGGCCCGAATACCGAAACTAGTGAAGCGAATTACACTAGAGGTACACAAAGCAATGCACAAATGACAAAACCAGCCCCAAACAGACCCTAGGCAGGTCTAAGACAGTGGGAAAATGGTCTAAAATGATGGCTCGAAAGGCATAGAAATGAAGCTCATGCAATGGTCCAAAAATGAGGCATTTATGCACAACTCTCAAACGCATTTAAAGAGTGGAAAACATGGGAATATGGCATA
Organism: Camellia lanceoleosa; assembly: GCA_025200525.1. Taxonomy (NCBI): domain Eukaryota; kingdom Viridiplantae; phylum Streptophyta; class Magnoliopsida; order Ericales; family Theaceae; genus Camellia; species Camellia lanceoleosa. The sequence continues at coordinate 70,710,464 of CM045764.1, forward strand.
CATACAAGCTCTAAAATATGATGCACAATGGCCCTGAAACGTGGAAACACCTCAATATAAGCATGTAATAGGCTCCAAAACTCAAAGCTAGGCAAGGGTATTGAACTACAACCATGCATAGCAAGCATTATTTGACCATGAGGCACAAAAACAGAGCTAAGGTAGTCCAAAACATGTACAAAATCAGGTTAAGGCATGGCCAAAAAGTGCTAGAATCAAGGGCCAAAACAACATACAATACAAGCTAGTGAAGAGGGTTTACACTACAAGTATATTAAGCATTCAAGAGGCCACTAAACCAGAAAAAGTCAGAGGTATGACATGCCAAATTAAGCCCAAAAACTCACTTAAACATGGTCTATGCATGAAAGAATGAGATGCTCCTTTGATAGGCCATGAAGAGGGTTGTTCTACACATGCAAGATGGACACCCACTATGACAAAACTACCTCTGGACAGAGGTTATGTAGGCCCTAAAACTCACTGAAAAGGGCCTTAAATGAGGCTAGGAAGCATGCAAGTATAGGCTCCTTTGTTAGGCCAAATATGCTAGAAAACAAGACAAGGGGTGAGAGGGTCACCCCTCTCTGATTTTGGTGCTCAAAATAGCATGCTAGCCACTAAAAATCCACTGGATTTCAGTGGCTAAGAGACCAAACAAAGGTCAATGCAAAGGCCCTAAGGCATGGCTCAAAATAAGATGAAATGAAGCATGCAAGGGGGTAGATGACTCCCAACAGAAAAATAGTCTTAAACAAACATGTTAAGGACCTCAAAATAAAACTTTTTTCAGTTTACACCAAAGCTCGAAAATGCTTGCAAGTATGGCTAAAAGAGGGAGCAAAATAAAGCTTAAAAGAGGGAATAGTGTGTTACCCTTGAAGCTCAACAACTCCAGCAGCTTCTGGACCAAAGATATAGCTCCTCAATCTCTGAAAAAGGCCTCCAAGAAGCTTAGGTTGGTGTTGGAGGTGTGTGACTTCAAAGTGGTGTGCAAAGGGGCCAAGAACACTACACTTTTAAGGTCAAAATATAGAGACAAAAAGATATATGTATTGTATGCCTAAGACCAATTTCTGAACCTTTTGCAAGGAAGAGGAGGGCCTCTCTTATAGAGATACAAGGCCAAAGCTTCTCAAAGAAGCTATAAACCAAGGCCAAAGATCCTCCATACACGTGTATGGAGGATGCAGTCTGGTCTTCAATGGCACACGGCAACGAGTCAGCAAGACAAAACAGGAGGGAGTAGGCCGACCAGTTCAGGTGGTCAGCCGACCACTTGCCCTGGTCGGCCGACCAGGTCAAAAGGGTCAGGTGGTCGGCTAGCTACTTTTTGTGGTCGGCCGAAAAGAAAGGTGGTCGGAGGGTGGTCTCCAAGGCCAAAAAGTGGTCGGCTAGTGTCCAAAATGAATCCCCAGAAGTTAGCTTTCCAATGGCACCAACTTTGCATCAAAATTCCAACTGTGCAAAGAGTTATGCATGTTTTGGTGAAGCCGTGCAGATTCGGTCCAACCGGATTGATGCCCTACTTCAACCAACCATATCTCCCCTGTCCAGACTTGGCTTTAGGAGATTCTTGAGTGCAAAATGAAGCCCCAGAAGTAAGATTTCCAAAGGTGGTGGCCTCATAGCTAAAATCCAAGTGTATAGATAGACAGGCGTGATTTAGCAAGGACCGCTCGACTCTCTCTCTTAGCGATTCAAACCCACCTTCTTCTTCAACTTGGTTTCTTCCCTCGTCTCCAATTTTCCTCAACTCCAAACCCCTAAACAAGGTGTTTTGAAAGATTTTTCAAAGATTTCAACTCTTTTTCATTCATTTCCACTTCGTCCTTGCTCGGTTTACCGAAAAGCGCAACATTTAACGAAATTCGAGCGTCAGAACATCGTAAGAACTTTATTTTCAAAACATTTTGAAAGAGAGGGTTTCAAGATCTAAAATCTTTCGATCAAGATTGTTTTGCTCCAAAAGGGATATGAAGTTGAGATTTGACTCTCTCCTTGCCGAAGAAACTGAACCTTTGCCTTGCACATCTTCATCACCGAGTAAACCATCAGTAGCGCCCAAGTCTTAAGGGCGGTCAAAAATGGGGTGTCTACAGGCGGGATCACCACGTCTTTACCTACACCAAAGTCCCATAGGGGTGAGCATAAAGCCCAGTAGAGAATTCTAACAAAGTATATACAGTTATGCAATTCTCAATAAAAATGCAAATGTTCATGCTATACCATGCTCTCTTAAAGAAAATTTCATTTCATGCTCTTTTTAAAATTTCCATTTCAATAAAAGTTAGCAATCTCAACACATTTCAAAAACTTCCAATTTTAATCAATAGGGGCGGTAAATATGAAACTGGTAATCCCTAGGCTGGTGTCTGGAAGTAGACTCTAAGAGTACTACCAAATCATCATTTTACCTAGATAACCTAAGGCTCGACACCTATCTGTGCGGTTTTCTAATCTTTCACCATGGACACTCAGGCCAACTTATCAAGTTCAACTACACCCCCTATCCGGACTTACCACGTATTTACCCCATACACATTTCCATAGTTCATATTACAACATCATTTTGTTTCATGGAATAAATATCACCAATCGAAATTTACAATACAAGAGTAATAATTAAATGACTATGCAATGTCATTTAATGGATTGTATATCTCTTAGAAATATCTGTTTTGGGCTATCGGTGGAGGATAACTATGATTGTTGTAGAAACTACATGAGGAATAGGTAAATTGAAACTAATCATTTGAATTATATCATTGAATATAACGGTTTGATTAAACCATTGAATATGTGATTTGGTTAGTCATTGTATATGACAACGCTTTTAAATACATTGTATATGTATCATTGTTTGGGAGGAGATAGGGGATGTACTCCATTGTTTGGGAGGAGATAGAGGATGGACTCCATTGAAAACTAAGTTGGCTGGAGTGTCTAGGGTGAAAGTCTCGAAATCTTATATGTATATGCGTGTTGATTTCGTCGGATGTGAATTCCGTAAAATGGCAAGAAAAAAATAGAAGTGTTGAATTGATGAATGTGTTGAGTTGTGAATCATTGAGTTGTAATCTCATTTTGGTTGATTGGATAATAATGAATTTAGTTAGTATATTAACCCGACATGGGTGAATGGAATTGGACTGAAGTATGGTTAGCTATATTGAATGGTTTTGGAAAGAATATGTGTTGGTTATGATTATTGAACATTTATCTGATGCTCATGTCTTACTTAAATCTCATATATTGTTTTAGCATATTTCTACTAGGCTTTGGCTCACCCTACTTGGGAAAACCATTTTCAGGTACAGGTAACATGTCACCTCCAAGGGCATAGCTTGGGAGGACGGGGCTGAAGGCTCTACTTTTTTTTTTATCATTATGCTATATGTTTATTTCAAGTCGAGGGCTTTACTTGTATAGAGACTTGGACTCTTTCTTTTGTTGTAACCAAGCAAAGTCTTGGAAAGATGTAAGCTAAAGGCATTTATTTTGTTGTTATCTATTAGAGTTACATGCTATAGTTTCAAAATAAACATTTATGAAAATGTAAAGCATGTAATATCTTTTGTAATGTAGATTCTGATGAATGAAAATATAACATTTCTATTATGTTCATAGATCTTATGAATGGTTGATTTATATCTCATTTTGAGGGAGTTGCAACTTGGTATCAGAACGTACTGGGTTTGAATACTTTGGGTACGTAGAAAGTGGTTAGTACCACAATGGGTTTGTCTCGCTTGTTAGAGACTCATATATGGATGTTATGTGTTTATATGATAACATGTTGATGTGATTAAATGGGTATGAGATTTAATTTCTAGGATGTTGATCGGGTCCATGGGTTTCTGGAAGTCCTGTTGGAAAGGTACTTGATCACTGTCGTTTCTAACTGGAACTCTTGCAACACCATTGGACGGTCATTATCCGGAGATCAAATTCATAGGTGTTTATCTGATTATGTGCTTATGTGGAGTGAATTACAGTTGTCCATTGTATTAGGACGTGAGTGAGATAACTTCAGCACATTTGTAAATGTGCTAATCTCTTTGTTACCTTTATTAGGACACAAATTCAAGTTATCAAACATTTTTTTTGTAATTTACCTGAAAATAAAAGGTAAATTACAAATACACCTCCTGACGTTTTCTTCAAATACGAATTGTCCTTTGTGGTTTGGAAAATTAAAAATACCTCTCTGTTAAAATTCTTCATTTAACAAATTAATTGAAAAAGTGGAATTTATAACTGTTCACATATTTAATAAAATTATCTAAATTATTAACTGAAATAAAATTTTAACATTATTAAAAACGGCTAATTAATTTGATAATTTATTAATAAAATGACAAATTTATTATAAAATTAGAAACTTTAAGAAGCATAATGTAATTTTTAAAATCACAATAAATAATTTGTAATTTAAATAACCATTAGAAGGTGTGTTTGTAATTTATCCAAAAATAAATAAACAAAATGAAATCCCCAATCTTCACTCATATTCTCTCTCTCTCTCTCTCTCAAATCTAGAAAGAGAAACTCACAGTCTCTCTCAGATCGCACTGTTCTCTCTCTGTTTTTCGATTCCTCTCTTCCTCTCTCTCGCCTTCAATTCTCTCTCTCTCTCTCTCTCTCACACACACACACACAGGTACGTTCCTTCAAACTAGGGGTGTGCATAATACCGCCAAAACCGTCGAAACCGCCAAAACCGCCAAGGCAAATTCGTTATTATTTGCCAATCGAACCGGTTTTGATAAGAAAAATAGCAAATTCTAGTGACACTTTTATCAATCACGGTTTCTATTTTTCTTCCAAACCGCACCACTATTAAATCATGTTTTATAAGATTCTAAAAATTCTTTTTTACTTAAGTTTACTTGTTGTTCTATACCTTAAAATATAGTACTACATTACTGCTCGAGGGGAATTCAAGATGTCAGTTGTAATGACTCAAAAAAAAAATATATATATATATAATATAAAATAAAATAAATAAAAGAAGAGGTGCTGAAGTGGAGTCAAAAGGTGTAGGAATATTTTCTAGAAATAAGAGAGAGGTCTTTGGTTTTAAAAAAAAGAAATGAGTGGTGTATATTTTGTTTTATTTTAAGAGAGTATGATGAAAAGAAAGTGGGTCTTCATTCGGTGGAGAGCATGATTGAGCATTTTGGAATAAAAAAATAAAATAAAAAAAAGAAAGAAAGAGAAATGGGTTCATTGGCCACCCCACCACAAGTAGTAGAAGACTGCTTTGGTGTCCTGAAACTCTACAGCAACGGCTCCATTGTCCGATCACCGATAATAGATTACCAAATTCCGATCAATGACGATGGCTCCGTTGTATGGAAAGACAGCCTTTTCGACAAAAACCACGGCCTCGACCTCCGCCTCTTCAAACCTACCACCACCACAAACCCATCATCGTCATCGTCTTCCCCAAATAAAAAGCTTCCCATCGTGTTCTACATTCACGACGGTGGCTTTTGCTTGGGCTCTCGTTCTTTCGCCAACTTCCACAACACTTGCCACAGCCTGGCTTTCGGGCTCAAAGCCATCATCGTGTCGCCGGACTACCGCTTAGCGCCGGAGCACAGGCTTCCGGCGGCCATCAAGGATGTCTATGGAGCTCTAAAGTGGGTCCAAGACCAAGCCGTGTGTAAGAGTCCAGATGAGTGGGTGTGTGGTGATGAAGTTGAGTTTGATAACGTTTTCATTTTGGGTGACTCATCTGGTGGTAACGTGGCTCATCTTTTGGCGGTTCGGATCAGACCCGGTTCGGCGGAGTTGAAGCCGGTTCAAATAAGAGGTTATGTACTGTTGTTCCCTTTTTTTTTGGTGGGCGTTCTGGTAGTAAAGGGTTGGGTGACTTTTGGGTCCTAGATACTGATATATGGCAATGGTCAGAGCTTACTAGTTTTGGTGACTTGCCTTCACCACGGGATTTTGCTGCCGCTTCAGCTATTGGAAACCGTAAGATTGTTATGTATGGAGGGTGGGATAGTAAAAAATGGTTGTCAGATGTCTATGTCTTGGACACAATATCACTTGAGTGGATGGAGCTATCAGTTTCTGGGTCACTGCCACCACCTAGATGTGGCCACACAGCTACTATGGTTGAGAAAAGGTTGCTGGTCTATGGTGGGAGAGGAGGTGGAGGGCCCATCATGGGTGATTTATGGGCTTTGAAAGGTCTTATTGAAGAAGAAAATGAAACTCCCGGATGGACCAATTTGAAGCTTCCTGGTCAAGCGCCTTCACCTTGCTGTGGTCATACTGTAACGTCTGGAGGGCACCATCTCTTGTTATTTGGAGGGCATGGGACTGGTGGTTGGTTGAGTCGTTATGACATTTATTACAATGACTGTGTTGTCTTAGACAGAGTGTCTGTGCAGTGGAAGCGCCTACCAACAAGCAATGAACCCCCTCCTGCACGAGCATACCATTCTATGACATATATTGGTGGCCATGTGGAATGCCTAGAAAGTGGTGTTTTCAGATCTGATCTTCCAACTAGTTTTAAGCTTGATCCATCTGCTTATGAGCAACTGATCAACAATCTTGATCGTGATCTGCAATATGCTATTAGAGTAGAGGGTAAGATGGAGTTGGAATCAGTATCAAATTATGATGAAGTGAAGGATGCCATCATGGAAAAGCTTATGAAGTTGCAAGATGAACCTATACGTGGGGAATGTCCCCTCATCTATCATCTAGATGTGGCCGCAATTTGTCCAAACATTATCTTGACAAACAGGCTCCAGATAGGTGGTATTTGGCCCATATATCTCTGTTGTGAGATTGTGTTATATGGGCCGTCAGATTTGGTAATTGAAGTGGACCCCACGTGCATGGCTGCTACAAATTTTTGTTGGAGTCGTAAATTGTAGTGCTTTGGAGTTTTGCATGCTTCCTCGTCAAACTTGAGGTAGGGATTTTCTTTGAGTTATATATATATATATATATTTTTGCAAGATCTAGTTGATTTTCGAAATTATCCATTGATTAGTTTTGAAAATAAATTGTGATTCAAGAAAAAGAGTGATTTCGAAAATGGGTTTACTATTTGATCCTTTGAGATAGAATTTGGGAGCTTTTGAACTATGTTGATGAAAGAAAGATGTTTTGGTGAGATCTTCTCAAATATTTGAAAATAAAGGGTTTTGGTAAGAAAATCTAGAGATTGGAAATTTTAAGAAAGATGTTGAAAATCTTTGGAATATGTTGTTATGATTATTTTGTGTGCCAAAATAAATGATGTTTGAAAATTGTTTATTTATTTACATATAAATGATGCTTTCATGGAATATGGGAATTGTTGAAGTTTTGGGAATTATTGTTTAAAAGTATTAATATGGTCTTGAGATGACTAAATTGTTAAGATTATTTGAAATGTGGAAATTATGTTATCCCTTGATGAATCAAAATAAATGTATTTATTCATCTTGTGAAATTGTGTTGAAAGGAGAAATGAAAGTTTTGATCACAATGGAAATATTGTGTGAAAGAATGGAAAATAGATAAAATGTTGTATTGCATTTGTTGATACATTGGCATATCATTTCATTAAAAATGAAGAGTTTTGAAAGCTGATTTAAAAACTTTGCATTGAGAAAGAATGTTGAGAAATGAGTTTTCATGAAATGGTTTTTGGGTAAATACGGTGGTAAGTCTTGACAGGTAGTGTGGATTATGGGTGTCGAGCCTTCCAGCTTGTGACTGGTAAAAATGACAAAGAATGGGTGTCGAGCCCTCCAGATGATACTGGTAAAAATGACAAATTGGTAGTACTTGTATAGTCTACTTGCAGACACTGACCTAGGGATTACCAGAGTTGTATTTACCGCCCCTTGAACAAAATTGATAAATGTGGAACAATTGAAATTGCATGGCATCATTGAGCATGATGGTTTTTGAATAAATGAAGAAGTGTTCTTATTTTTTTCAAAAGAGCATGGCATGGCATGTGCATCCACTTTTTTTTGAGACTTGTATAAAATGTATATACTTTGTTAAGAATTTTCTACTGGGCTTTATGCTCAACCTATGGGATTTTGTGCGTGAAATGATGTAGTGATCCCGCCTAACCGAGGGTGTGGAAGTATGTGAAGAGCATGGTGTGCTCGCTTGTCAGGACTCTGATTGTAAGCCAAGGGCTTTATATGTGTGGGTTTGAATAACCGTTTTGTGAAACCAGGCTAAGGCCTTGGAACTTGTAAACCCATGAGAGTATTTAATTGTTTTATGTTATTTTGATTTGAAGAAAATGTATCATCATTTGGACATGAAAATTGGGGCGTTACAACTTGGTATCAGAGCGTACCGGGTTTGAATACTTTGGGTACGTGGGAAGTGGTTAGTACCACAATGGGTTTGTCTCGCTTGATTGAGACGTCATGCATTGTATGCTTATGTGATTATATGGGTATGGGGTTTGATTTCTAAGATGTTGATTGAGTCTGTGAGTTCCTGGAAGTCCAGTCGAAAGAGCACTTGATCACCGCTATTTCTGATTGGAACTCTAGCAACATCATGGGACAATCATTATCTAGAAAGAAAATCCGTATGTGATTATGTGACTATGTGCTTATATGGTTTGCCTTATGTGATGTAGATACATGTGTAGGTTTATGTTTAAGCCATATGCAACGTGTTGGGATTAGTGTGAAGTACCTACTTCTGAACTAAATTATGTCTCTTATATAAGAGAATATGCCTTGGATTGTTGACATTAGAACTCGTAAGACTAGTTCTAAATTTCCTTGGGATAGACGAAGTTAGTTATAGTTGGATTGTTTCACTTGCTTGATGGACTACTTGTGAGATTGGTGGAGTTTATTGCCTCAAAGTTAGTTGTTGATGTTCTCAAGTGCAATAAATGAGTGTTGAAGGACATGATATAGTGGATGTTGTGGAGTTGTGTTAGCAACCAATGCTCTTAGAGGAAATGTTAAGATTTCTTTGTGAGGATATTATAATTCTAAAGTAAGTGCTCTAGGGTAATTAGTATGGTGGTAATTTGAGTATTTAGCGGGAATGGTACCTGTATGTTGGTTCGTGTTTTGGGCTTTGCTAATTAGTGAGTCCGTGGTGACCCCATCGGTTGTATAGGGGTAGTGTTTGTATTGTGATTGATTATCAATTGTGGGGTATGGTTTGTGAGTGGATGTAGGCAGCATTCTTTAGAGGAAGAACAATTTGTGTTCTAGAGTAACGAGAATGGCGTTGATCAAAATTGTCCTTCGTGATTGGGTTGTTGTGAGGTTGACCATGTCGGTCTTCGGTCGAGGAGATGAGCAGGCTTACTATGTAGACATGGGGAGGGAAATAGTGATTCCCTTGGGCCTTGATGTTGATGCTTGATTTAATTTGAGGAGATCCGGTGCGATTCCAAAATTTGAGGTTAGTGGTTTGAGTGGCACATCAGTGTGTGGACTACTGAGTGTGGAGGTTATTGAGTTGATTAGTCAGCTCGTTGGTATCGGGTTTTGGGTTAACATTGGTGTATGTTGTGATGGTGTGATTCATGAAATGGAAATGGAGATTGGTTAGTATATGTGGAGTAAGAGTGGTGGATCTCTTATATTGATCCTTCGTTTTGTTATAGGTACGTTTGGATTGTTTTGTTTCATTTTTCTTTCATTAAGCCATGATTTTAATTTGGGTCTGTATGGAAGTTCAAGATTTAATCATTCTTAAATTTAGTCGAACGAAATTGTTTTCGAGCTCAGAGTATTATGATAGTTATGCCTTAGTTGTGTAAAAAAAAAAAAAAAAGAAGAGAGCAAAGCTGATTTTATTGAAGTCAGGGGATGACATCCCCGATTACAGAGACAACAGCAAAAAAAAAAAAAAAAGAAAAAAAAAGAAGAAGCATCTTGTTTTGGATAACAACCACTTGCGACCCCGGTCTTTTTCCCATTTGATTATTGTATCCGGACTTACGTTCCGTGGATTCCGCTGTTATATTTGTTGTTGTTGTCCTTTAATTCCTTATTCTTGGGTTATAGGATGTGTTTAGCAGGTTGGTTGCAGTTGATTGGGGTTTAGAAACCAAATGCATATGTTCGCTTGGCTTGGTCGCTCGAGCGAGCTTCTCTTCGCTCGAGCGAGGTCTTCGTTTTTGGTTCTTCGATCGAGCGAGCATTTCTTGGCTCGAGCGAGGATTGCGTCCAGTGCTAGACCTGAGAGCAGTGTTAGCTGGCTCGAGCGAGCCTTTCTTGGCTCGAGCGAGGATTCTCTGTGTCTGGTCGCTCGAGCGACCAGGTCTTCGCTCGAGCGAGCCTGTCAGACTTAAATACGCAGCAGCGTGTTTTATTTCAGTTTTTGAGCCCCTTTCATATTCTAAACCCTAGGTTACGAGTTCTCTCTCTCCCAACTCACCTTCTCCCCTAGGATTGATCTATCTAGAGTGGATTTCTACCCTAGTTCCTTCACAAATAAGATAGAGGAGAGTGAGGGCTTTCATTTAATCTGAGCAATTGTTGGTTTAGAGCACTTTGAAGTTTGGGCATCATCTTCATCTTCTTCTTTTTGAGTTATTTCTTCGAGGTAGGGATTTCCTACTCCATTTATACGCTTTAATCCTAAGTGTTGGTATTTTGGTATGTGGGGGTAGTTTGGTAATTTTGGAAGAAACCTTAGGGTTTTGGTTTAGATTAATTTGTATAATTAATTTAAAGGAATAATGTGGAATTTGGTTTAATTCATGGAATTGGGAATGTTAAATTTACATTCATTGATGTATTTATTTCTTATTTAGAAATAACTGTTTTGGGCTATCGGTGGAGGATAGCCATTGATTGTTGTAGACCTTGCATGTGGCTTAGGTATAATCGAATTAAGTCATTGATGTTGTTGTTGAATGTCTGAGAACATTACTTGTATTGATTATGTGTTGTATATGGCAATTGTGTGTTTCATTGCATATGCATGTTGTTTGGAGAAGATAGGGGATGAACTCCACGGTTTAGGGGAAGATAGGGGATATACCTCTAAACCGGATTTATTGGGAGGAGATAGGGGATGGACTCCAGTAGCATCACTCTTACGTGTGCTTATTGATTAATAGACATATGCCTATTTATTGTTGATATGATACATCACCAAAATGTGTATCAGTTGGGAAGTATGGAAGTGAATTGATTATGATTGATACAATACCAACATGTGTATTTGTTATGATTAGGTCTAACTTGAATTGTTATTCCTATTGAATTGGAAGTAATGGTAATAAAAGATGAAACCCTGTTGAGTTATTTGGCGTGTTACGAGCCATAAGTGGAAAGTAAAATGCCATAGACAAAGGTGTCATAGGCAGTATATACATTCGTGTCATGAATATTGTAACTCGATTATAGTGTGTTAACCATGTATCAGATGCTAATACTTTAGTTAATTCTTATGCTTGGTTTAGTATTTCTCTCTTGGTCAGGCTCACCCTATATGGGAACTTTATTTTCGTGTTCAAAGTGTTCACTACCTCCAAAGACTTAGCTTGTGAGGATTTGGACTTGAAGACTTGTTTTATTTGTTTTAGTTGTTTTATCTGAATTATGTAGACATTCAAGCCTAGGGCTTTATTTGTTTTGAGTTAGAACTCATGGATTTGTGTCCAAGTGTTGGCTTGGCAAGATGTAAGCCCGTAGGGCATTTATTTTGATGTTTTATTTCATATTACTCTGATGATTTAAATAATATAATGGTTTTCTTTTAATAATGCATGCTGTGTTTTATGTTTAATGGGTTTAATTTTGAGGGCGTTACATGGAATCTGGTGATGATTTGTTGCCAAAGCTTGCTTCTGAAGCTCTGTCCAATCAAGACCGTGAAATACCTGTAGTGGTTTTGAGGCAAGGTGCACTTATCAACTTAACAGTCACACCTAGAGTGTGACAGTCAACTATTTGGGGTATGTTTGTCATTCCACTTTTGCAGTGCTCCCTTTTTTGTTTAGATTATCCATTAAACCTTTTATACTGTCATTTCTAGCTGTATTTTGTGTGAAAATATTAGTATTTGCTTTTTGATTCTCACAATTATCACTCATATGTTCTCTTTAACATTTCTGTTGCGAGATATAAGATACATTTTGTCCTAGCAGATACTATTATTCCAAAATCTAGCTCCCTTATCCCTTCCAAATTTGAGAAAAGGCACTTGCAAGACTGAAGTATATTTTGATGAGAATGTTATTACTGAGATATAAGATACATTTTGGCATCTAAAGGTTGACTCTTTTAATGTTTGTTGGAATAGATGGTTTCTGCCCATGAGGAGCAAGCTCAATGGGGATGTTCAAACAAATTGTAGGCTAATAATTTTTATAATTATTTTCTACATTATTAATCCTTAAGTTTGGGTCAAAGCAACCTTAAGTGGAACAGGTTAATGAGCAGAGATTTTACGTGTTAAATTTATTAGCCACCTTCACTTTAAACCTTTACATTCTTCTCTCTCTCTCTCTCCAAAACAAGTACTCAAACCAAGAAGCCATCAACACAATTGTTGATAATGTAATTAGTATATATACTATATATATTCAATATTATCTTAATTATTTTTACTAAAAATCAATGTCTAAAAATGTAAAATAAATTTTAAGACATTTTTTTGTAATTGTTTATTATTTATTATTTTTGTAATTTTAATATCTATATTTTTATACTTACAAATATATTTATGACATAATTATGACATCAAGGTTCAATTCGGTTCACCCGCGGTTGAACCAAAGGACTCATCTACCGGTTGCTTTTTCGGTCCGCTCACGGTTTGGTTTTCAAAACTCTCTCTCTCTCTCTCTCTCTCTCTTTTTTATTTTTTGGCTCTTATGGTGTCTGTAACTCTGCAAGTAAAATCAATAGCAAATGCTTTGGATTATTTCCAAGAAAATTAATTACTTTCAAATCTTTTGAGAACTACTCTCCTCAGTATTTCTCAACTATTTTCTAGTGCTTATAAACTTGCTGTTTCTTGAATGCGCCTCGTGGCCATGTCTCTTCTTGGTTTGGTCTGATGCGTATGCATGATGTAGAGGAAGACACAGATCAAATATATATATTTTTGTCATGGTTAATATTATAGTACTATTAATTAACTGTCAATTTATGTGGATTACTTGCAGATGTCATTTCGAATCCTATGATCATTTACATGGTGCTTTGATGAATAGTGATGCTTGATTAGGCCACCAGAAGACAATGCCCCATAGATGTGTTACGAACATTCACTCTCTCTTTGCCAGTCCATAGGGGTAAAAGGATGGTTATTGTCTTTTAAACTCCTTAACATATTTGGATTTTGTATGTAGCATCTGCGAAACTTCCATTTTGCTTCATTCCTTTGTGGATTCTCAAAACCACTTTAGTGCTTGTGGACATTTCAAGGAAGCTGTTAATTTACTAAGCATATTTGTGTTTGATCTTTCAACTCAAAAATCTAATGGTTCCGAATGACAATAAACAAGAAGGAAGCATTCTAGAAAGGTTTAGGGGCTGATGGGATTCACCACATGTCCATTTCGGTGATTCGAAACATTTCATTTTGTAGGGCTCGCCTGTATATCGCCTATAAAAAAATTAAATCGATTTGATAATCTTAATCTTTTTATTTTATTATATTTGTTTATGAAAAGAATGATTGATCTATTTTAAAAACATTTGTCTATTTTTTCAGAGACTTAAGCAATAAAATAAAAAAAGGTTATAATTATTAGATTATTTGAATTATTTTTTATAGATATGCATTGAGGGACCAAGCAGAACAAGAAATGAGGGACCAAGGGATCCTGCTGTGGTGTGATATTTTATTGAGTTTTTTTTTTTTGATAATCTAAACTGTTTATTTTGTAAGATTTGTTGAGTAGATAATTTATAGAAAAAAAAATCAAATTGATTGAACATCTACAGCTTTGTAATAAGGCACATTTGTTTTAAAAATAAATGATTAACATAATCTTGGTATTTTTTTAAAACAATTAGAATCGATTATAGGATTGCAGATGTGCGATTAATTTGATCTTTTACATGAAAAATATACTTTTAGATTATCGAAAAGAATTTGAAAAAAGTCTACTAAGACACCACAGCAGGATCCCTAATCCAAAAATAAGAGGGCATGGTTTAAATCGAAACAAAGTTGGAAAATTTGTAACTTTTGTATTGGTAAGATTTTAGTCCATTTGTTAGGTTTGGAAAATATTTCCATCTTTATTAAATAAAAAATATTTTTGTTGTAAATTAGCTCATGGTGGGTTGATTGTGAATTTATTTATTTTATTGCATCATACATCGGAAAATAGTGAAAATATTTTCGGTGTTAATATTCCCTTTGCATTTTATGTTTTAGGTTCTATCAACAAAATTGGTTGTACTTTCCAAAGAACCTTGCAACTATTAATTTATGACTAATGTTTTCACTTGCATGAATTTTATTTGATAAATTGTACACCATACAATTTGACCAAAAAATTTAAAATGTGTACAACAAAACATGTGTGTAGGATCATAAGTCAAATTTAAAATGTGTACCACAAAAACATGTGTGTAGGATCAGAAGTGAGAGAATTTGACTTGTGTCACATGATCATCAACAACTCCTAGTTGACACACCAAGGTCACATGTGTTATATTGGCCTTGTTATAAAGCATGATCCCATTCTTTTCCCTTTTATAATTGTAATGTTCAAGAACCTGGCTTTCTTCTCCTAGCACCAGGGTAACTACTTCCTACTTGACACGGAGGAAGAGCATTGGACATATGTAAGTCGACGGCGAAGGGGACTACAACGCTATAACAAAGGAATTCGCTTTAGCAAGCACGATCCGTTAAAGGCAGCAGATCGTTGGATTAGGTACTTTGTGATAAAGAACTTGGGAAGCTATTTTCAAGACTCTTGTCGCAACTAACAACAAATCGTTACTTGCTCGGGGAAGCTACCTCCTTCGATGAATCTGAAAAGGCACAGGGATTCCTAGGGCAAAAGAAGAGGAGTAAAAGGAAGCATTTGGTGTATTAGTAGAAAGGCTTAAGCCTTCACCGCTAACTCCTTACTTGCTATAACTGTAATTGTCGCCCTCGCCCGAAACAAACGACGGACTTGATTGCTTACTTCTGCAGCGCTTATGGCCGGGTTCGCTTCGACCGGGTTCAACAACCTAATGACTTAATGTTATAGTCGTTCGACTTCAGCTCTTATTCATTATCGCTATTCTCGCTTAACTCTGGGACTTAAAGAACTCTAACAACAACCTTACTGACCGACCTCTACAGCTATAGAACTTAGAACTAAAACTGCTCCAGCTCAAGATGAAGCTTCATACAAAGGGGAGTTACCTGGTTATAGTAAGGCTTCTATATATCAGTTAGGGAGAAGGATAGTGCACCATTAGTTGAACCATCTCTCTCGGATCTCTCGGAAAGCCTTTGGGTTGTGGGGGTTTCCTTGAGGCATGGTTTGAGCCCTGGTGCGGAGCTCGGTAGTAGTCTGACTTCGGGAAGAGAACGGTAGGAAAGCAGTAAGGAAAGCACCAAGCAAGGAAAGCACTCAGCTAAAAGCATTACAGAATCCCAACAAGCATAGAAGAAAAGCGATCCCTCTTTGCGCGTCAAGCTAGGCACTGAAACCTCCAAAAGAAAAGGAAAGCGCAATGCGGGAAGAAGCGATCCGTGCATCATAAGCCGTACCATAATATTCGTGCAGAGGCATTGGAGTTCATTGAGAATTAAATTGAATCTCTTGATGGAATGCGGGATGCCTTTCAGTGTAATATTTTGGCTTATTTAATTTAGGAATCTTTTAATGCATATTATGTTTATACTTTACCAGGTAAAAAAAGTTAAATAATTTTTTTTTAAAAAAAATTATTAAATAACTGAAGAAGGAATACTTTTAATTTTGCTGTAAAGATTAATTTAAAAATAAATAAATATATAAATAAATCCTATACTAAGCAAGCTCCTGATAAGCTCTGAAATGGATCAAGAAGTGCTAGTGCTTTGAAATGTAGCTTTCATTTATGATTACACTGTTGTATGTGAGATGAATTAATGTGGTAAGTCAACAATATGTTGAAAGCACTTACAAATCTTTCTAAAAAGACACAGAAAAAAAACAAATACAAATCAAGGTTAGTGTTTAACACTGTCTTCAAGATATAATTCCATCTATATGGCAAACAATCTAAATTAGAAATTGTACTCTCTCTTGAAACATACTCATGCATGAATTTGGAAAAAAATGAATAAATTGAAATAAGGGACGATTTATACAAAACTCATAAGTTCCACATTTATTTTAGCTCAAAGTTAACCAAAAATTAAATAATCAAAACAATTTTGCTAACATCAGTTTCATCAACAACAACATACTTGCTTCCTATTAATTGATGTTAACAACTATGTTTGATCCCATGAGAATCTTCATATAGACTATAATGGGTAAATTACACTATTATAAAATTTTATTTTGGTTTTCATAATTTTAATTTGAATAATTTGGTCCCTATACTTTCATTTTGTTGCAATTTTGTCCCTCTGTCATGCATTGTTAACATTTTGAACAGAAAAGAATCTCGTGTAAAACTAAAGAGACTAAAGTAAAATTCAAAACAATTATAGAGATCACCGGTGTAATGAATATATTATACCGCTGGTTTCTATAATTTGTTTTGAATATCATTTTGGTTCTTCTAATTTTACACTCTTTTTTTTTGGGGGGGGGTGTTCCAAATTCTAACAGTATCTGAAAAAAGAATCACATTGCAATAAAATTAAAAATATAAGAACCAAATTATTCAAATTGAAGTTACGAGGGCTAAAGTAATACTTAACTTGAATTACAAAGATTAATGGTGTACCTTACTATAAATGTGGTGGATAAATCTTTGTGATCTCTCTCCACCTCAAAAATATTATATATCTAAAAAAATATATTTATAAACTATATTTATTTATATTCCGTATTACACTAATTTTAAATTTATATTATACTTTTAATTTAAAAATAATTTTTAAGATAAATTTTTTGAGTAGATAAGGTTTTGTCCCTCCATTTACCAACTCACTAACTTTCTCCTAATCTTGTATAATGCAATCTCAAATCAGGGAATATTGCTTCCCCTCAAATAAACTTATCCTTAAAATTATTTCTTATCCTTTCTTTTCATTTTCTTAAGAAACAATTCTGAAAGTCCAGTGTTTGATTGTCACAAAGAGGGAAAACCATACAATGAGAGTCTACCCATCACTAGGCTAGCAACCCTAAAGTGATGCAAAGCTCTGAAGTGTTCTAACTACATTTAAAAAATAAAAAATAAAAAAAATGTTATTAATATAAGAATAAATTACAGAATAAAACAGAGATTTGAATTTGAGAAAATTTGAGAGGCTGGTCCTATTTTAATGATTTGAATTGTTCATTTTGTAAAGTCATTCATATATATTATTCATGAAAAAAATTAGATCGATTCGATAATTATAATTGTTTTTTTTAATTTTATCACGTTTGTATCTAACAAAATGAATGATATATTTTTAAATATATATTTATCATTCATTTTTCAAAAACAAATACAATAAAATAAAAATATTTCAATTATTGGATTGACTTAAATTTTTTCATTAATAGCCCTGATAATCATTGGAAAATAAGTAGATACTTTAAGAGTGCCACATGTCATTGGACCTGTTTAATGTAAGTTCTTAGAAATTAAAAATTGATATTCAGAAGTAAAAAATACTTTTTTTCCAACTAATTTTTAAATAATCAATTTTTTATTAAAATTTATTGAAACTATTTTACCTAATAAGCATAAATTGCATCAAACAGTATGACATAAACTTTAAAAATAATTTTTTTTGAGAAATTACAAAAAAAATCCATGGTTTAACCCCTGTAACAAAATAAACCCTCAGTTTTTAATTCTATCAATTTAAATCCTAAATTTTTTATTTTATTTTCAATTTAAACCATCTGCCTATTTCCATTAAGTAAATGAAAAAAAATGTATTTTAGTCATTAAATTTAACAAATCAAAAGAAAAAAAAAAGGATTTAAATTGACAAAATTAAAATGTCAAGATTTATTTTGCTGCAAGGGTCAAACTTTGGAGTTTTCTTAAAAAAAATTAATTTTCCCTAATGTTTTTATAAGCAACTCTAATAAGTTACACCGAATAGCTTCAATTGTTGATGTGGTACTCTTGATCAACAAAAAACTATAGCACACATTAATTGAGTTATTCTTTATTTCTTAACTACTTAATAGAAGTGAGTTATCACGTCTCACTCTTTTTTTTTCTGAGGAAATTATTTAAAAAAAAAAAATTTAAGGTTTGAACCTTATAACAAAATAAATTCTGAATTTTTAATTTTATCAATTTAAACCCTGAACTTTTCTTTGTTAAGTAAAATCGATAGAATACCGGATATTTTAGTTATAAAACTCAATAAAACATTTAGATATTTTATATATGCTTATATTGAGCTTAATAACTAAAATACTATTTTTCCGTTAGTTTTACTTAATCAAAATAGATAAATAATTTAAATTAAAAGATTAGAATTTAAATTGATAAAATTAAAAATTAAAAATTAATTTTATTATGAAACTAAGATCTTAGAATTTTTTTTTTTAATAATTGGCTCAATTTATTTATATTTTTTAAATAATATCAAAATGATTCTCCCGAACTATTGAATGATTACTCCTAATTCTTTAGGGTGGTCCAAAGTGTAGCTACCAGTGGCATTTGCTGGGGAAACAAAAAAATATTACAACTAAATTAAGGGCAAGAGCTAGTATTAATGAAAAGGACAAAAAATTAGACTTTGGTACCCCCACAATAATTGCTTCACATGTTATCAGCTAGATACGGGCTTTAACCCATTCTATTTAGTTTTTCTATTTAATTTAAAATTTAAATAATTAATCAAAATTTAATTTATTTCTCAAACTAGGTAAAACCTAATTGCTATTCATGTTTTTCAAAAAATATTATTACTAATCACGTTTTTCATTTGAATGTAAATACTTGAGAAAAAGATGATAATATTTAGACAATGATATGTGTTAAATAGTAATCATGCTTTAACCTGATTTGATAAATAAGTTAATTTTTAGTCTAATTATTTGATTTTTTAATTAAAAAAAAAACTTGCCTCCTTATAAGTTGACTTATTTTTGACTTTTCTATTTCTTTTAGTTTATTTGATTAGATAAGTTAGAGTCATTTTTAAAAAAAATAAAAAAACTAACTCAATTTTTTAGAGCAGTTGCCTTATTCCATCTCCTCCATAACTCTCAAGACTCTATTTTATAGGTTTTATGTTCCATCTCCTCCATAACTCTCAAGACTCCATTTTGTAGGTTTTATAGGGTGTCACAACGGTGATCAGAATCGTTTATCTCATAGGCCTCGAAAAAAGAATACATAAAAACTAGTTTAATCGAACATCGATAAGTATATGGTATTTTATTTTATAAAAATGAACGATTTTAGTTTAAAATCATATTTACAGTCAATTTCATAAAAGAAAACATGATTAATTAGTATGTCTATCGATTTCTAATTAAGTTAGTTTTTTACATATATATTTTCTCCTCGAGACCTACGAAATGAATGGTTCGGATTACTGTCATGAGGTCTCACAAGGCCCACAAAATAAAATCTAAAGTGTTATAGAAAAGATGAAATAAAAGGAACTACTCGCTAATTTCTTTTACTCATAAAAGGTAACTTTTTAAACTTCTCAGATACATCTGTTTTTCTAAATTCTAAAAGAGTCAACAAATTACGAAACAATTCTTTAATTTTTTTTTTAGTAAGTTTTAATTTTTTTTTTCTATTTTGAGTAAATTTTTAAATTTTTTAAGCATGTAGACAATTTTACAAATTAAAAAAAGTAATTTTTTTGGGGAAAAAAAAGTCTACTAAATGGAAAAAAGACAAATTTTAGCCCTCTTAACTAAAAAAGATCACATTAAAGGGAAATTCTATTTCCACACACTTAGTTAACTCAGTGCACATCGGGTGCCTTTATTTACACACCACATTTCATCTCAAAGCACACCATTAATTAGTTTATTTTTTATTACAATATTAACCTAATGTAAAATGACCACAAAGGATAAAGGGTTATGATACACACCTTACGTAATACACATCAATTACTCATTGCATAGTCCACCCAATTTTGATTTTTTATTTTTCACTCAATACACACTATCAATTTTTAAATATTTCCAAAATATCCTCATCTTCTCTAACTATAACCATAACCCTAACCCTAACTCTAACTTTACCCCGCAGCCGCCGTCACCATCAACTATTGCCGTTAGCCATCTTACCTCTTTCTGCCGCCGTTACCCTCCGACCGACACCATCCCCTTTTTGTTTCCATCCCCAATCCATTTGCGTTCTTGCCATGACAGCAACTCGCATTGCCCTTTCCTTCACTGCTGACATTGCAACTTGTAATAAAATTTGTGTTGTATGGATTGAAAAATTTATGTGAAGGTTAAAAATGTAATTGACTAGAAGGATAAAAATGTAGTAATTTTTTTTTTTTTTTTTTTTTTTAAGGAAATGGAAGATTGAAGATCGTGGGTGCAATGTGTGAGTGAGTAAGGGTAAAGATGTAAGATTATGGGTGGGTTGTGTGAGTAAGAGTAAAGATGGAAGATTGTGGTGTGTATTAAGTAAATTTCTTATTTATCAAATTACTAAAGGTGTGTCTTGAGTAGTGGTGTGTCTTGAGATGAAATGTGGTGTCTAAATAGAGGCACCCGTGCACATCTTTTCTCTATTTTTTTTATTACATTTCTATCCTTCAATCAAATTACCAACACACCCTTCCCTCTCTCCCAACTCAGCCCTAACCTTTTCCATTGCTGACCACCGGCAGCCACCTCCCTTCCTTCCGATCATCATCACTGGATTAAATTGGACTTATCCATGTGTTCTGCATATGTTAGAAAAATATATTTAGGAGGCATACATTGGTATGACTACATTTTCACAATTTTTTTTTTTCTTTTTCAGGTTGTTATTCCAGCATTATCCAAGGATGCCTTTTGTCTTACAATTTATGGAAGCAACAAAACATATTTGATGAATGTTGTGTAGACTTTTAAATTGCGTGATGAATTCTAGTCAACTTTTACAGAGAAATTTAGAATTTTTTGATAGTTATGTGTTGTTTTTTTTTTTCTTCCAGGCTTTGCGTTTATATTTTTAGTGAACTTTTTTGTGGAATGATCCCATGGATTATTTTTGAATGCTGCAAAAATTAATGACGATATATAGTAGTGTCAGTTTTTACTCGGCTTGATAGAATTACATTCCATTTTGTTATTGCTAGTGCCTTTATTGCTACACATTAGATTTTACATTTAAGCTGAAATTGATTTTGTTTTATTTCTTGTATTTTACTTTGGAAATGCCTTTTTTGATTCAATCTGCACTTTGATGATTATACATCTAATGCAATATGACATGCCAGGCTTAAATTGTTATGGGAGTAAGAATTGTTAGGGTTAGGATTTGTTGGAGAAGATGAGGGTAGTTTAGTATTATCTGAAAATTATTGGTGTGTATGGAGATAAAATTAAAAGTTTTAATTTGTGTATGGTGTGAACTAAGTAAATGGTGTACATTAAGATAAGTAATAGTGTATAAATAGAATTACCCCACATTAAACTAGTAATTTGTACCAATATTAACCTTTACCTTTTAGTTGACAATTCGTGAATAAAAATTAACTTATAATTTATACTTAGCATCTTAAATATTATACAATGCTTAAAATAGTCTTAATTTAAAATTTAAAAAAAAAATTAGACTCAGTTTGGTAGAGTTTTGAAACTTTAGTTCCAGTCATTGGTTCTCACGTAGTGTTTGTTTGCAGTTTTCAAAAATTAATTCCACGCTCACTTTTGAAAACTTGATCGAATGCGAAAAAATTTGGGCTAACCGGTCGTCCCACCGGACGTCTCACTGGTCGTCTGGCCGGTTGACTGGAACAATGAAATTTTTTTTTATTATTATTATTTTTGTAATTGACACATGTTAATTTTTATATATTCAAAAAAAATATTTTTCGAATTTTTTTAAAAATGTTATGAGTTTTAATAGAATTTTAAGTTGTGTGTTTAGTTATAAGTTGTAAATTTTTGTATTAAATATCATGTTGTCAAAAATTCTTCACTCAATTCAAAACTCATTCGCAAAACAAATTTTTTACATTCAAATCATAATTTCAAAACTTGCTTCTTCTTTCATAATTTGCTCCTTTTTTTTTTTACACTGAAAGGTGCTTAATACTAGCCAATCTGTTTAGGTTTAAAAAATGCTTTTAATCATAAATACAGTTTTAGAATTAGTGTTTCACAAATGATATATATGATGTTAGATTTGTATCTTTAACACCATCTCTAATAGTTTATTAATTTTTTTATTAAATTTAAATTTGATAAAAAAAATTTCTTTTTTCTTGTTCCAATGGTTTCATCAGATTAGTATCAAATCGAGAATACCAAAAATATTTCACCAAATTGAGGACACTTAGAGCATCTCCAACGGTGGACCAAATTTTTCACCAAATTTGAGTAAAAAAAAGTCAATTTTCTCAATCTGATATGGCTTGCTCCAACCGTGCATCAAAATGGAAGGGGTCGACCGGTTGACCGGTAAGGCTAATTTTTTTTTTTTTACCTGTTTGAACGTTTTTGACCGGTTTGAACCTACCTATTTGAAAAGGAACTGGTCGACCGGTTGGTCAACTGGCCAGACATCCGGCTGGTTGACCGGTTGCCCCGTCCAACGATCAGAATAGTGAAATACTGAAATACAAAGCTTGTCCTCAGTTTGATGAAATATTTGTTCCATTCTCATTTTGATATCAAATTGATGAAACCATTGGAGCTTGAAAAAGTCATTTTTTCATCAAATTTCAAATTTGATGCATGGTTTGATGCACCGTTGGAGATGGCCTTAGAAGCTTTTATCAAATTATTGTTCACAGCCGTTAAATTTTCACCGCTTAATGTCCCCCAGATGACCACCTCTAAGCAAAAATTTGTGAAAAAATTATATTGGTCGGTCGACCGGCCGGACATCCGTCTGGTCGACTGGTGTTTTGATAAAAGCTTAAACTCCTCCGTTGAAACACTTGATATCAAATTGAGTTTTTACTTAAATTTGATGGAAAAAAAATGAACGGTTAGAGATGTCCTAACAAGCAGAGCCGGCCCTAGGCATAGGCCCACCAGGCCATGGCTTAGGACCCCTCAAAATGCATCTAAAAGGGCCCCTCCTATCATATTTAGTGTAATATATTAGATATGTTTTAACTCCAAAAAAAAAATTGAAGAAGGCCTAAATTAACTTAAAATAAATTAACCCATTAAAAAATTAAAAGACCCATTTAAAATTAAAAGGGCCCATTATCTCTCCCTATATAAATCCTAACCCTAACTCTTAATTCAATTTCTCCAAAAATTTGAGAGAAGCGGCACACAACAGAGCACTAACGAATTTCTCAAGAATTCAGAGTAGCACAACCTAGGTAAGTCTTTTTTTCTATTCAATTAATTAAATATTTGTCTTGTCTTTTGCTCAATTGTTATTATAATATTGGTATTTATACAAATCTGTATCGTCAAGAAGAATTAATCTTTTGCTATCTATGCTAAATTTTTTGTTGAATGAAAAAAAAATATGTGAAGAGCCTCGAAGGATCTAGTAATATTTATTAGTTGATTATCGACTTTGAATCCCAAAAATCTCAAGGTCGGGCCGGCTAACAAGGTTCATCAATCTATGATCAGAATACTTATACTTTATCATAAGATTAATGATTTGAATTTCTTAACTTATTTCGATATGCACTTTTGTTATAAAATTAAAAAAATATCCATCTCAAAATAACCTATTTCACTTAATCCAATCCGCAAATCAACTGTGACGGTCAAGTATTTCAACACGAGCTTATCGGGACTGGCTTGAAGCATATGCTACTACATATGACTCTTTTTTTGGGTGGGTATACTACATATGACTCTTTTGTTAGATGTGTATGAAGAACTTATGGGTGGTCTTTTTCTACATTGATTTGCATACAAAAAGCCTTTTATGATTTTTAAGGTAATTCCATCATGTGGTTCCCTTTCAAGTCCATCTTTTATTGTCCTTTTATTTTATCACAATGAGGCATTGAACATAGGATGATACACAAAAGAAAGAGTATTCCGTGCCTTCCACGACAATCACCTCGTAAAATGTGTTTTCATATTTTGGAAACTTATTTTGAAAAGAAGGAAAGAAAGAAAATCTTAAATTAGAATCAAATTGGAATTTAGCTAATATATGATGCGCTTGATGGTTGGTGTGGATTTAGGTCCCATTTAGAAATTGATTATTTTAGTTAATTTTTTAATATTTTAAAAAAAAATATGTAAAAAAATAAAAAAATTAATGTGACAATTTATAGTGACTTTTTGACTAAAAATCATGATTCCCAAACGAAACTTTAGTTATGCTTTTTGTGCACTATCTTTAATGGGGACATAAATATTTTGGGAGCATTATTAAAACTCAAAATAATATAAATTTAAGAGAGAGGTTGGGGGCTCGAGCTTATGTAGAAGCATTGAACGTTTAGGGTTACAAGAAACACTAGTAAAATTGAGATCGTTCGAAATTTTAATTTTTAGTAAGGTAGCGTTTGGTAGAGTTTTCTAAATATGATTTGAGAATAGAGTTATATTTTGAGTTTGTAAGTTTTGAAATTATGATTTGAGTGTGAAAAATTTGTTTGGCTATGAGTTTTGAAAAGAATTTTGAATTGAGTTTTGGAGAGAGTTTTAAATTTGTGAAATTAAAAAGTTATTTGATTAAAAAAATTACAACTCATAACCAAACACACAACCAAAAATTCTATTCAAAACTCATATAAAAATTTAAAAAATTCTGAAAATATTTTTTATTTACAATATAAAAAAAAAAAACAAACAAACACTATTCTGGTCAATCAGCCGGATGTTCAGGGGACATCTAAGAGGACGATCGGGTTACCAAATTTTTTTTGCCTAGAAAGGAGTTTTTAAAAGTGGACGTGAAATTATAATTTAAAAGCTCAAAACAAATATCACACTCAAATCAATGGGTAAAAATATGTTTGGAACACATAACTAAACAAATGTTTTGGTTTGAAAATTTTGTACCAATATTGATTGAATTGATCGAAATATTATATTTCAATAATTTTTATATTCTATTTTTTTTTAGTATTAAAAGATAAATCACAAATATTACACGTTTTATAATAAAAATCAGGAAGAGAGATATTTTAGAATATTTACATTCATCTCTCTCCATTTATTCACAAGGTAGGACCTTATAGATTTTTATAAAATCTTTTAAATTTTCTATGAATCAATCATTTACCCTAAACTAAAAAAGAAACAAATGGGTGATTTGGAAACCTAAATAAAAGCAAGTTTAAAAACGCAGCCTAAGACAGCTAAAAACGCCAGAATATTATTTGGGAAGTTAGCAAAATGTAAGGTGTGAAATTACATGAACTACCCTCCATATTTACAAGTTTGAGGGCTAGGGCAAATCACCATTTGGGGATATTTTAGTCATTTTATTGTGATGTGACATCATAAACAAATATTAATTCAAAAAGTAAGAAAGTTATTTTTTACCGACTTCCTAAATTACTTTTCAAAAAAGTAAAAAAAAAAACTTAGTTAAAAGTCAAAAGCTAACTTTTAATCATTTTTTCAAAATATCCCAAATTAAACCATAATATGCAGTCAATTTCAATACCTCAATTAACAAAATTGAAGGATTGGACCGAATCCTAAATTTTCTTTCAACCCAACCATTTCCAATAACTTACACCCCTACTAACAAACTACCCAAGAGAAAATAAAAAATAAAAAATTTATGAAAATATAAAAAATAGTAATCAAACACAAGTTTTTATATAGTCATATATTTATCCAATAAATATAGAAAGAGTTTGGCCGTTCAATTCTTCCTCTAGGTAGCTATCCTTCTCATTCTTAATTTTAAAAGAAATTTTTTATTAATTACCCAAAGATAATAAGAATATAATTTGTCACTCTCAAAATATTAAGATGAAGTAGAACTACAAATAACATTAAATTTTTCAACAGAAATGAACTTTCAAACCATCAAATTTTAGGGGACATAATTGATTTGCTTTCTCAAGTAATCTCCAATGCTATGTCAACTTTAATGTTAGAAAATGGAAAACATTTATTGCCATGTTGACACCATAAAAGAAAATCCAAAAATATAATTGTTCAACAAAATAGTTTCTTTTAAGAATAAATAAAAATAAATTGTTAATTTGTTGATTCCCTTTTCATATAAAACAAGTTTTTAGTCAAAATGCTTTTTGTATGTTTTGTTTCAATCATGAACTCACGAACAAAAAAAGGAAAAAGAAAAGAGAAAATAAGCAAAAAAATAAAAGAAAATAGCTAAATTATTTTCTTTTGTGGGGAAACTAATCAATGAGATGTTTAATTTCATTTTTAATCCTCAAAGTATGAGATTTGTATCATGTTGGTTTTCGATGTATAAAAAAAAAATTCAATTCGGTTTCTCAACCAAACTCCGTCAATAGACACCATTAAAATTAAGAGTAAACGTGTAATTTAAGGGTGTGTTTGTTTGGACGGATCAGATAAGAGAGGATTGGAATCCACCGGACTGCTAGTCCTGGGATATATTATAGCGATCCCGGGTTTTACCCCTTGTTGTACAGTAGTCCAGACTTGTTTCTGTGGACATTAGCAGTTGTTGTTATATTGTTTACATCCTTTCATACTTTGTTTTTGAGTTATAAGATGTGTTGGGCAGGTTTGTTACAGGTTGGTTGTGTTGGGAGCCAAGTGTTGCTGCCCAGATTTTTGGACCTTCGCTCGAGCGAGCAGTTTGTCACTCGAGCGAACTTTTGTTTTTGGTCCTTCGCTCGAGCCAGGGTTTGGTCGCTCGAGCGAGAGATTGCATCTGGTACTGGACCTGAGAGTTGTATTTCTTGGATCGAGCGAGCTTTTCTTCGCTCGAGCGAGCTTCTGAGTTGTTGGCTCAAGCGAGACTTTCTTGGCTCGAGCGAGGTTTTAGTGTCTGAGTCTTCGCCGAGCGACCAAGTCTGTTTATATCGATTAGCGGCGAGGAGAACATCATTCTTTTCATCTCTTTTGTTTTGAAACCCTAGCAGCCAACTCTCTCTCTCTCTCTAAACTTATCTTCTCTCTAGATTTTCATCTCTTTCTAGTGTGAATCTACCCTAAGTCCTTTGTTAAAAAGATAGAGGGTGTTGAGATCTTCATTTTAATCTGAAAATCTTTGGATTTGGAGCACGTTGGGTTTTGGTCTTCATCTCCATTTCGGCTCTAACTTCAAGGTAAGGATATCCTACTCCTCTTTATGAGCTTTGTCTTTAAAGATTAGCATTTTGATATGTTAGAAATTGTTGTGTAATTATTGAGAAAGTTTGGGACTTATGTAATTTTCACAAAAGAGGGGTATTAGCCAAATTGAACCCATGGTTATGTGTAGCATTGAAAATGGTGAATTTCGTTATGAAATTGATGGATATGGGACCTTAGGGTCGGTATTGAGAATTATGGGAATTTGCCCTAATTGGTTTAATAAAGGTAGAATTAATTTGGGAAATGAGGATTTGAATTGGAAATGTTGGAATTGGGAATGTATGGGGCTAAAGGGTGTAGTTGAACTATTTATCACTCACCTAATTTAAATGTTGATATATGTATCCATTTGTGCATTTATTTTCTGTTTAGAAATAACTGCTTTGGGCTATCGGTGGAGGATAGTCTTTGATTGTTGTAGACAATGCATGATGATTAGGCAAACAGAAACTAATCAATGGAATGGGTCATTGAGTATGACTGTTGAAAGAATACATTGACTGTATGTATTGATTGATGATGTGTATAATAATTGTTTATATGCAATGTGTTGTGTTGGAGGAGATAAGGGATGTACTCCACGGTTTAGGAGAAGATAGTGGATGGACCTCTAAACCGGATGTTGTTTGGGAGAAGATAGGGGATGGACTCCATAGATACAACTCATATGCTTATCTACTGATGTGTTGACACAGCTCATATGCTTGTCTTTGGAAGTGTGATATTGCTCTTATGCATGTCTATGGAAGTGTTGATATAGCTTATATGCTTATCTGTTGACGTATTTGTGATGACCTTAGTTTTAAAAAAAAAATACTAATAATAAATAAATAAATAAATTTATTTATAGAATGGGATTAAGGGTGGGGCAATGGAATATATATATATATATTTTAGGGTGAAAGATAAAACAAAATGGAAATAAATTATACAATATATCTTTGTATCTCAATGCTAAATTCGATGGAAAGGAGTGGAGAATGATTGTCCAAGAGAGAATGATAGGAGAGGAGGAGACAGCAATTATAAAAAAAAAAAAAAAAAGTGGGTCTATAGAATTTTTTTTTTTTGAGAGAGAGAGAGAGAGAGAGAGAGAGAGAGAGACTATTACACTGTTACGTGCAAGAAGGACCTAGAACTCTTTATCACATATTCGTCCTATCTATTATCACACCAGCAATCAAAATAAAATTAGATTTATGGATTTACTCCACATCCCAAATCTCCCTTCCCATTACCACAACTCATCTCCTTCCAATCCCTCATCCTTGGAACACCCTTCCAATCTCTCATAGATCTAAGAAATCAGTGTGGTTTGGCGATGGTCAATGGTTGACAGTGCAACGATCAACGGTGGTCAATGGCAGTGATCCTCGATGATGGTGGTCCAGTGTTTGGTTGGTAAATTTCTTCACTCCTTGTGGTTGATTTTCCATCCAAGCTTTTAATTCATGGCTTCTGACGCAGATATGGAGGATTATGGGTTCGAATACTCAGATGAGGAACCCGAGGAACAAGATGTTGACATTGAGAACCAATATTATAACTCAAAAGGGTGTGTCGGTGTCCCAAATGTCCGAGACATTGATATGTGAGGCTAGAGAACATGTTGATGCTTCACAGGTTTGGTTGAGACTGACCCAAAAGGAACTCTTTCTGGTTTTGCTGAAGTAGTTCGGATGGAACTTGAGAAGGCCGAATGGGGATTTAAAGCTTTAAAGCAGACTGTCAAGCTCTACTATAAGTTAGGGAAGTATAAAGAAATGATGGACGCTTACAGGGTGATGTTAACATATATCAAATCAGCTGTAACAAGAATTACAGTGAAAAGTGTATAAACAATATTATGGACTTTGTTTCGGGATCAGCTAGTCAGAACTTCAGTCTCTTGCAAGAGTTCTATCAGACCACTCTGAAGGCCCTTGAAGAGGCAAAGAACGAGAGGCTCTGGTTTAAGACGAACCTAAAGCTCTGTAAGATTTGGTTTGATATGGGTGAATATGGGCGAATGAGTAAGGTATCTTTATTGGCTAGATAATAACTTCTATGTATTTTAGTATGTATAATGAAATATTCTTTGGATAAAGATAATTCTTTGGATTTATTAGATTTTGAAGGAACTTCACAAATCTTGTCAAAAAGAAGATGGTAGTGATGACCAAAAGAAAGGAACTCAACTGTTGGAGGTATATGCAATTGAGATTCAAATGTATACCGAGACTAAGAATAACAAAAAAACTTAAGGATGGACCAAGATTGTGCTATGGGCCGTCGGATTTGGTAATTGAAGTGGACCCCAAGTGTATGGCTGCTACAATTTTTGTTGGGGTCGTAAATTGAAGTGCTTTGGAGTTTTGCATGTTTCCTCGTCAAGCTTGAG
Source organism: Camellia lanceoleosa (assembly GCA_025200525.1). NCBI lineage: Eukaryota > Viridiplantae > Streptophyta > Magnoliopsida > Ericales > Theaceae > Camellia > Camellia lanceoleosa. The sequence continues at coordinate 70,740,331 of CM045764.1, forward strand.
GTAGGGATTTTCTTTGAGTTATATATATGTTTTTGCAAGATCTAGATGATTTTCGAAATCATCCTTTGATTAAATTTGAAAACTTGTTGATTTAAGAAAAAGAGCGATTTTCGAAAGTGGGTTTACTTTCTTATTTCTAAAAATAGAAATTTACGTTTTTGAACTATGTTGATGAAAGAAAGATGTTTTGGTGAGATCTTCTCAAATATTTGAAGATGAATGGCTTTTGATGAGAAAATCTAGAAGTTGGAAATTTTTAACAAAGATGTTGAAAATTTTTAGAATGTGTTGTTATATTTATTTTGTGTGCCAAAATAAATGATATTTGAAAATTTGTTTATTTATTTGCATATAAATGATATTTTCATGGAATATGAGAATTGTTGAAATATTGGGCATTGTTGTTTAAAAGTATTAATATAGTCTTGAGATGACTAAATTGTTAAGATTATTTGAAATGTGGAAATTATGTTATTCCTTTGATGAATTGAAATAAGAGTATTTATTCATCTTGTGAAATTGCATTGAGGAGAGAATTTTGATCACAATGGGAATATTGTGTGGGAGTATTGAAAGTGAAAGAAATATTGCATTGCATTTTTAACATGGTATTGGCATATCATTTCATTTCATTACATTGAACTTTGAAAGTTGATTTGAAAATTTGCATTGAGAAAGAATGTTTAGAAATGAGTTTTCATGAAATGGTTTTTGGGTAAATACGGTGGTAAGTCTTGACAGGTAGTGTGGAATGGGTGTCGAGCCTTCCAGCTTGTGACTGGTAAAAATGACGGAATGGGTGTCGAGCCTTCCAGCTTGTGACTGGTGAAAATGACAGAATGGGTGTCGAGCCTTCCAGCTTGTGACTGGTAAAAATGATGGAATAGGTGTCGAGCCTTCCAGCTTGTGACTGGTAAAAATGACAAAGAATGGGTGTCGAGCCCTCCAGATGATACTGGTAAAAATGACAAATTGGTAGTACTTGTATAATCTACTTGCAGACACTGACCTAGAGATTACCAGAGTTGTATTTACCACCCCTTGAACAAAATTGATAAATGTGGAACAATTGAAATTGTATGGCATCATTGAGCATGATGGTTTTTGAATAAATGAAGAAGTGTTCTTATTTTTTTTTGAAAAGAGCATGGCATGGCATGTGCATCCATTTTTGAGACTTGTATAAAATGTATATACTTTGTTAAGAATTTTCTACTGGGCTTTATGCTCACCCTATGGGATTTTTGTGCAGGAAATGATGTAGTGATTCCGCCTAACTGAGGGTGGGAAAGTATGTGAAGAGAGCATGGTGTGCTCGTTTGCTGTGACTCTGATTGTAAGCCAAGGGTTTTATATGTGTGGGTTTGAATAACCATTTTATGAAACCAGGCTAAGGCCTTGGAACTTGTAAACCCATGCGGGTATTTAATTGTTTTATGCTATTTTGATTTGAAGAAAATGTATCATCATTTGGGCATGAAAATTAGGGTGTTACAGTATTGATATAGCTAATATGCTTATCTATTGTGAAATGGAAAAATGTCTAGGTCCTGTTTGGTATTGTTTTCAATTTTTGTTTTTGTTTTTCTTGTTTTTAGAAATAAAAATAATAAGTTCAAAAAGCTGATGTCATTATTGTTATTATTATTAAATTTTTTTTTTGAGGGAGATGTCAAGGTATCGTTACTACTATCAAATTAAAACAAAATTAGTTGCTCCTAATATCAAAATGAAACAATACATGATGCTTGGATGGTAGCCAAACATGCCCGTGCCTCGATCATAAAAGTTGTAAATGAGTCGAGTCAAGTAGAATAATATGTTGTTTAATTTTTATTTGAAAATTTAACGAATTTCAAAATGTTTTTAAGTTTGGCTGGTTTACCTTTTGTTAGATAAATATACATTGTTGGAAGCTGAGATGGGAGATTTGCACCGGACTGTACGGCCGAGCTAAGATAACGTCAAACGTGACGGACCGCACGGCGCCGAGCTAACTTCTCTGTTGACGCGGCCAGCAGCCTGACTTGCACGGTCGGAAATATTGACCGGTCAGGCACCAACAGCCGAGCTGCAACTTGCACATATTGGACGGAGCTCAGGGAGGCGGATGTTGACCGAGCTTAAAGGTAATCCGGACTAGATGGAGGCTGCGGCGAGGCCGACATGCCTCCAACCGGCCAGCCGAGATAGATGGCTTCTTGTGACCGAGAATGAAGGTATGACGGGTGGACGGCGGCGTGCCTCACAACCGGTTAGCCTAATGAGCCGGTCAATATCAGCTCGGCCGGGAGCAGCGTTTCTTCGGCAAGGGATGAGCCGATCAATATCATCTCGGCCGGGAGCATCGTTTCTTCGGCAAGGGATGGGCCGGCAACACATAGCTTGGTTATGTGCATGTAATGGTAATTCTCCACAAGTGATGGACCAGTCGTGGTACTCCGGTTAGGTGTGCCACCTGGGCCAATAGCGTGAGGGAGAGGACATCTGCTCCACGCACGCCTCAATACCGTTGGACAGTTCTGTGTGTACTGGTGGGAGGACTAAGCCTTTACACGCGTAAGGTGGTGAGAGGCGAGCACTGCCACCTGTCCAGGGAAGGACAGCAGAGGTAGTGCGCGCACAATCTTGAGGCTGCATGGCCAACCTAGAAATATGGGAGAAGAGGAACGTTAGAGGTATACCAATTCGCTTCATCTGAAACTCTCTCTCTCTGATAGTCTTCTTCTTCCTCAAGTGATCTGACTTGATCGTCGGAGGGTCTATCCGGCACACCACCGCCGGGCAGCTCACCGTTTCTGTGTCGCAAGGATTGACGCCGTCACAAGAAGCTTGACGTCCAAGGAGTACGGAAAGCAGAGGATATTTCGCCCCCGTACAATTGGCGCCGTGTGTGGGAAGTCTTAGATACTCAACCCTTGTTCTTCGAGCTTCCTCGACCATTTCCATGGCTAACAACGACGAAGTTCTGCTGTCTGTCGTCGATGGTGTTACTCCAGAGTATGTCCGAAGGAGAGAAGGCCTCCCGAATGTTCCAGCCATGGCGGGCCTGGAAACTTCTTCGCGAGGAGCGCGAGACAAACGTGGGAGGAGTTCAGATAGCTCGCAGAGCCCAGAAGGTCGCCGGCGTCGGGGGGAGTCCCGTACGCAGCGCCTGGAGCACAAACTGAAAGACCAGGACGCCCTCATTCGCAAGATGGCGGCGGAGATGGAGCTGCTAAAGCGCCAGATTAAGGGGAAGGGTGTTGCTGGAGAGGGCAACCTCAGTGAGCGCACCCCTTTCCCTCGTTCTAGCAGTCGCCGCCAGAGGATGACTCACTCTATCTCCATCACCAGGAACTATGGGGTTGGGGATTCCGACCAAAGAGAAGGCAGGTCCCTCTCTCGCAAAAGCACTTACCACCCCTCACACCCGACGCCGACGTCGCGATCTTCTTACTCCACACGTTCCAGGGACTTGAGGGATGTATTGGAGGAGATGACGCCGTCGGAGGAGGGAAGAGAAAGACATTACAGAGGTTGAGCGCTCCAGTTCGTTGTAGTGAAGAAGTGGTAATGCCAGCTCCCAGAGTGAAGGCCCCTGCGCTGGAGGACAAAGAGCTGGCGCGACTTACAACCACGCCGTTGTCCTCAGAGATCGAGAGCACACCACTTTTTGCCGGATTCCACCAGCCAAAGTTCACTTTGTACGATGGCAAGACGGATCCGTACATGCATGTGAGTCATTACCGGCAAGTGATGGCTGGCCACTGGCGCAACGATGCCCTGATGTGCCTCATATTCCCAGCAAGCTTGGGAGAGCTGGGTTTGAAGTGGTTCGAAAGGCTCCCGGAGGGGAGTATTGAGGGGTGGCAGCGTACCTCACAACCGGTTAGCCTAATGAGCCGGTCAATATCAACTCGGCCGGGAGTAGCGTTTCTTCGGCAAGGGATGAGCCGGTCAATATCATCTCGGCCGGGAGCATCGTTTCTTCGGCAAGGGATGGGCCGGCAACACATAGCTCGGTTATGTGCATGTAATGGTAATTCTCCACAAGTGATAGACCGGTCGTGGTACTCCGGTTAGGTGTGCCACCTGGGCCAATAGCGTGAGGGAGAGGACATTTGCTCCACGCACGCCTCAATACCGTTGGACAGTTCTGTGTGTACTGGTAGGAGGACTAAGCCTTTACACGCGTAAGGTGATGAGAGGCGAGCACTGCCACCTGTCTAGGGAAGGACAGCAGGGGTAGTGCGCGCACAATCTTGAGGCTGCATGGCCAGCCTAGAAATATGGGAGAAGAGGAACGTTAGAGGTATGCCAATTCGCTTCATCTGAAACTCTCTCTCTGATAGTTTTCTTCTTCCTTAAGTGATCTGACTTGATCGTCGGAGGGTCTATCCGGCACACCACCGCCGGGCAGCTCGCCGTTTCTGTGTCGCAGGGATTGACGCCGTCACAAGAAGCTTGACGTCCAAGGAGTACGAAAAGCAGAGGATATTTCGCCCCCGTACAGAAGCCATTTCTTTAGCTTAAATTTTTGGGACTAGTGTTGATTTAACATGATATTAGAATTTTAGCTCGGTCTACTTAATATTTTGGGACAAGTGGTGGCAAACAAGAAACAAGAACACAAAGGGTTAGCGTGTTTCGGCCAATTCTGACCTAGGTCCACAAAGAAAGTCACTATGGGCCCACATGTTTCATTCAATCTATAATTTAATTGATTGAAATAAAATTAACACCCAAATCATACAATCATAAAATCTTCAAACTCAATCTTCAATGAAATTTTGTTGTGTAATTTTATTTTCAAACAAAACAAACTTAGCGAATTGTCCAACTTGAGCTTGAAGATGGATCGCTTTGGGTGAGAGATTAATGTAAGTTCCCAAAAAAAAAAAAAAAAAAAAAATCTGAAAACGGACAAGGTGGATGGGTATGGGAAAAATAAAATGAAACAAAAAACATGATTCAACCAAATAAAAATGTTTTGTTTGGTGGAAAAAGGGTTTACGTGGTAGAAAGTTTGAATGATCATAAAATGGGTTGAGCATTGGTGGGCCTTTGTTGAGAGAAACAATGCTCTGATGATCGTTCATTGGATTGGTCCCTTTCGTGGAGAAAACAAAAAGCTGGGCAAAATCCATTTTATTTGTTGTTGTATGATTTAATAGTATTTTACTTTTATGTTTTTTAAAAGTAGTCATATATCTTTGATGCGGTTTTGGATTAAAATGTTATAGTTTACATTTTCATCTAAATTAATGGAGAGTGTGTCTTACATGCCTATTTTGAGAGTGAAAAAGAAAAAAAAAAAAAAATCTAGTCAAAGTTAAATTTCAATGTAAGAAGACGAAATTAGTCTTTTTTTTTTGTTTAAATCTAAATTTCTTATTTAATATCATTTTAAAATAAACATATATATATATATAACAAATTAAACCATAAATTAAACTAAACACCCTAATTTATTACCATAAAATTACCTTATTTAATAACATTTTAAATTAAATACATACATAATACATATATAAAAAAAATTAAATCATAAATTAACTTAAAAAACATAATTTATTACCATAAAATTAAATCATCAAAGTACCTTAATCTAATTTTTAATTTTTAACTCAATTTATTATTTAATTCAATTTTAAATTAAACATGTACATATATATATATATTTAACAAATTAAATCATAGAACAATTGAAATTAAAGATTAAGTTTATTAAAAAAAATTGTTTAGTAAACTCTAGTTTCTTAAATTAGTTTTGTGTTATGTTTTTAATTTTTTTTTTTTTTGTCTTAGTCATGGAGGTAAATTAATTAATTAATTTATTATTTACAAAGAAAGCCAAAAATAGAAGAAGACATAAGGGTATAATTGTCTTTTTATTGTTAACATTAACGGTGTTAAGGTTGCATTTTAGTCCAAAATCACAAGGGGTATATGGCTATTTTTAAAAGACAGGGGGTAAAGTACTATCAAGCCATATTATAGGAAGATAAAATGGATTTTGCATAAAAAAAAAATGTTGGGTTGTGAAGAGTTACAAATTGCTTCTTTATGCCATTTAGAATTTTGAATTTATTAAGGTTGTGTTTGAATCATTGATTTGGAGAGAGATTTGGAAAGAGAAAATGAAAGGAAAAATAGGAGTGAAATGTAACTATATTTCACTTTTATTTTTCCTTTTCCTTTATCTTTTTTAATTCATACTCAAGTTCATGAAATAAACACAACGTAGGAGAAAAAGAAAATGAAAGACATTATCATTTTTTTTATACTAAATTTTATTTTTATTTTTTTGTTCACAAATTTATGATTCAGACAATGATCTTAATCAACGGCTAAAAATGTAAAATTCAAATAAAAAATGGTGGTCTTATCTTTTATGTGTGCTTTGTTCATTTCTTTGAATTGAGGACTTGAGTTTAAGAATTGTTATTGAGAGGTTATTTTTGGCTTTGCCAATCAACTTTTTAATTAATAAATTGAGCTAATTCAATTAATCGTTCTTGTACAATCCAATTTAGGAAGTCAGTGGTCGATTCTCAAGATAGGTAAAGATTGATCCTATAACGAGAGCCCTTTGTTGTAGTGAGTTATTTATTTATTTTCATTATAGGCTATTTCTTGTGTTAGTTGTTGAACTTTTGGCTATGTACTGTTGGATTATAATTGTTTTATTTGATGTAATTTTTCTCATATTTATAATTATTTTTTGTTACCGATTGGCAAAAAAGTCAACATTTTAATTATTACGGAAGAAAACAATAATTTTTATAAAAAGATGTACAATTATTTTAAATTTTATTAAGTGATACCCTTAAAACACTAATTAATAAAACTCAATATAGAAAATCACTCCCCTTTCTATTTAAAGTTCGTATTTGCTAAAATTAAAAATCTTAATTTCAAATGTGAAGTTGGCATATTATGGGACTAATTGGTACCAATATTTATAATCTGCACCGCTCATTTCATATGACAAACTGAGAAAAACATGTTGTAGACACCCTATTTTTGACTAGTCTTGAGACTTGGGCGCTCCCTTTTGAGTTCCCAATCATGAAAACGAGAGGTGTTGATCTTTGCAAATTGCACGGCAAGAGTTCTAAGGATCAAGCTTTAAACCCTCCAACGACCTGTTTTGGACAAAATATTTTTTGACCAACATGGGAACCTTTTCTTTAAAAATGAGTTTTAGTGGTGCAACTCCCGACATCGCCATAATGTTCTAATGATCATATTTTTTATTTTAAGGTCAAAATGTTGTATCCTTTCAAACAGACGAAGCGATTAATATAGTGGAAGTGAATGAAAAGGATGAAATCCTCTGAAATACTTGGTTCTCCCTTTAATTCAGGCTAACTTGCTTTTGTTAATTCGACGATGTGACAATCCCGTTATGTATTATGCTTTTAATTCCTTAAATATGCATGTGCTTATAAGCTAAGTGTGAATTTGAGTGATTAATATGTTTGACTTTATATCTGTTGATCGTAGGAAAATTTGTTATGATTTCTGCTTTGATCTGAAAATTGAAGGTCTTAATGGCATCCAAAAATGAAATTGGTTAATTTATGTGATCAACATAATTTTTAGATTCTATTAGAAAGTTTGATTAAAATTTGATTCAGTCTAAATTAATTGGATTAAACTAATCAGAACTAAGTGTAATTAGTTAATCTTAAGCCTTGATTAACACCCTAATCTAATCCTCAAATATATATATATATATATATTGTAATTAGAGCTTGAAGCCCTTAATCATAAATTTGAGCTAAAAAATTCTGAGATAGAGAGCTTATTAGAGAGAGAAGAGCTTGAATTTGAAGAATTTGCTAAGAGGCTTGTCAATTATGAAGTAGAAGCTCAAGAATTTGATAAATTGATCTAAATTGAAGACCCTAGGTAAGCTTTTGAACCCTACTTATGAGTTTAAGTTATTTAAGGTGTGAATTCAAAAGAATTATGTGATTAAGTACAAGAATTAAGCTAAGATTGTTGAATTTAGAGATAATTCATACATGCATGCATGGTTTAGTTGAGTTTCACTAATTTTTTTGAGTATAATTATCTCATTCATGTTGAATTTGAAGGTGAATTGTACATGCATGCATGAATTACAAGGTTTTGATTTGAAGCTTTGGAATAGAATTTGAAATTAAAATAAACATGCAGGAAGATTTGGGTTTTAATTGAAGAATTCTTGAAGCCTTGAGCTTTGTTTTTTGAGAATTGGCTTTGTATTCATGTTTTTGGAAGATTTTCTAAGTGTTTGCAAAGTTTTGTCAAGCCATGAAAGAAATTGATTTGAAAATTCAAGATTTGAAGCTCAACTCTGTTATGGAATTTCCAGAATTCTGTCTCACTGCTCGAGCGAACAATTTGTCACTCGAGCACACATTGCATGCATCTAGTATTTTTGCAGACACTTGCAGTTGGCTTGAGCGACCAAGTCCGCCTCTTATTTTGCACCTTGGCTCAAGCGAATATTGAGCCTAGATTTGGACCATCCAGTACTTTTGCAGACCAAGTGGTCCGCTCGAGCGACCAATGTTGCGCTCGACCGAAGTGCTCTGTTTTAGCAAATTTTGAAAAGACATATGTGCATCTTCATTCCTTTCTGAGCATTCTTAGGCATGAATTGAACATCTTAAATGAATTAAAGGGTTAGAATGAAGCCTAAGAGAATTGAATAAGTTAAAGAAAAAGCAATGTAATTCAACGTGTGTATGTTGATGTATTGTGTAGGATTATTTGCAAGGACAAGACAACAACTGAATCACTATGAGTAATATCTTAGTAAATATATTTTCTTACTTACTTTTTTTATTGAATGTCCTTATGTGTAAGCTTTTCCAAAATTGTGATTTTGCAAGCGTGAATAAGTTTTTATTTGTTTGATCAATATGATATCTCAGAATATGGTTGATGTGTCACAAATGTGTGTGATGGACCCAAGGTCGTTCTATATACTTGAATTGGACCCAAGGTTGTCCTGTAATTGAAATGGACCCATGGTCGTTTCAGTACATTTGATAAGATGGACCCAAGGTCGTTCTAAACATCCAAGAAGTCCGATAATTTGTTATGAGTTGACCAAATGGTTATTATACAACTCAGAAATGATTGGACCCAAGGTTGTTCTCATATGATATGATCAATTTCATTCTCAGACATTCGTTATAAGTTGGACCCGAGGTTGTTCTGTTACGTATTGCTCATTATATAGAAATGCTTATGTCAATTATTAGAACTCATTCACATAAACCCTTTACTATGATGTTATTCAGTGGGTTTTCGCTCAATCAGTTATATATATATATGTAGATGAGCAGCGGGATGCCCAGCCCCAACTTTAGTGAACCTATGAAGGATACCAAGTTTTGTGAAGTCTGTTATGAGTGCCTCACAAGCAAGGCTTTTGTTCTTTTGTCTTTTGAATTTCTGTTTTCTTTTATTGGTCATATTTGACTTTGTATATGTATATAAGTTCTGGTTCGTTCATGATAATGATGTATGGAAGATCTTGGACATATGAAATTTTATTATGTTTGTATAAGTGTGAGTTATTAATATAGAAGAAGTTTCTGTTCACGCCATTTATGCACAAGCTCATTGGACAAAATTTGTTAGTCTGCTTCCGCTTCTGGCCCCTTTATTATTAAATATGTCTGTATCTTGTCTGAGGTCGTAGGTAATCTCATGATTACTGGGTGGTTATGATCCAAATCTCTAGGGACAGGTTTGGGGTCATGACAGACGATGTGCCTACTGTCTGGCCAGAAGCTAAATGATGGCCAGTCATAAAAGCACTCGGCCGATCACCATAAGGTTTCTAAGAGTCAATGTTCTGGGTACAGAACATTTTCAAAAATTTTGGCTTGTTTTGCTTACCTACCACAAATATCTCAGATATTTACACCCTGGGCTCTATATATAGGACTCGTTAGCTCATTCTAAAGGGTTAGAAATTTTTGCCCAAAGCTCTCAAGAGCCTTTTGACCTTTCTCTCTTAACATCTTTTACCTACCAACCTCTTGGCTTTGGACACCTGTAGCAATCCTGGTATCGATTCTTTTTTTTTCATGTGTTTGCCACTTCGACTGGGCCGGTCGGGGGTCGAGGGGGCAGCGCCTCATGGGTCGAGGGCAACGCCTTCATGGCGGTGTCCAAGGCGGCGCCTGGCTCAAGGATAATGTATTTGACCTGTCTGCAAAAGTATCTTTGGATAGATTTGACGCCGAGGGGCTTTCCACGCCCGAGCGGACCACGTTATATCGCCGTGAATCTAATATTTCAGATCATTTTTTTTAGTCTTCTCTTCCTCTCTAAAACTCTCCAAAATTCCAGATCGGGAGTTTCTCTCTCTAGAAGTCATCTTCTCTCTTTGATTTCTCCAAATCCATTGGGATTTAGACCTAAGTTCTTTACCAAAGTCGGTTATCTAGGTGAGGGTTACGTTGTGTGCGGTGGAGATCGAATTTCATCGTCATTGAATTTGGGGTTTTCAACTCGTTTCTTCGTCAAACTTGATGTAGGGATTTTCTTTGAGTTATATATATGTTTTTGCAAGATCTAGATGATTTTCGAAATCATCCTTTGATTAATTTTGAAAACTTGTTGTTGATTTAAGAAAAAGAGTGCTTCTCAAAGTGGGTTTACTAGAAATTTGGGAGTTTTTGGAACTATGTTGATGAAAGGGAGATGTTTTGGTGAGATCTTGTCAAATATTTGAAGATGGATGGTTTTGGTGAGAAACCTAGAAATTTGGAATTTTTAAAAGAGAAGTTAAAAATCCATAGTTGATATTGCTATATTTATTTTAAATGCTAAAATAAATGATGTTTGGAAAATTTCTTGTTTATATTGTATAAATGCTAAATTTTGAAGAAGTATGAGAATTGTTACTCATTTTGGAAATTGTTATTTGAAAGTATTGATATAGTCTTGAAGTGACTAAGTTGTGGGAAATGTTTGAAAAGTGGGAATTATGCTATCCCTTGGAATAATTGAAATAAATGTATATTTATTCATCTTGTGAAATTGCATAGAAAGGAGAAATGAGAATTTTGATCACAATGGTAGTATTGTGTGAAAGAATTGGAAATGGAAGAATTGTTACATTGTATTGTTATGATTGCATTGTCATATCAAATCATTTGATTGCATTGAACTTTGAAAGTTAATTTGAAAACTTGCATTGAGAAAGAATGTTGAGAAATGAGTTTTCATGAAATGGTTTTGGGGTAAATATGGTGGTAAGTCTTGACAGGTAGTGTAGATGATAGATGTCGAGCCTTCCAGCTGTGACTGGTAAAAATGACAAAGAGTAGGTGTCGAGCCTTCCAGTTGTGACTGGTAAAAATGACAGATTATGGGTGTCGAGCCTTCCAGCTGTGACTGGTAAAAATGACAGATTATGGGTGTCGAGCTCTCCAGTTGATACTGGTAAAAATGACAAATTGGTAGTACTTGTATAGTCTACTTGCAGACACTGACCTAGGGATTACCAGAGTTGTATTTACCGCCCCTTGAACAAAATTGATAAATGTGGAACAGTTGAAATTGCATGGCATCATTGAGCATGATGATTTTTTTTTTGAATAAATGAAGATGTGTTCTTATTTTTTTCCAAAGAGCATGGCATGGCATGTGCATCCACTTTTTTTGAGACTTGTATAAAATGTATATACTTTGTGAAGGATTTTCCTACTGGGTTTTATGCTCACCCTATGGGATTTTTGTGCAGGAAAGAATGTGGTGATCCCGCCTAACTGAGGGTTTGGAAGTGTGTGAAGAGAGCTTAGTGTGCTCGTTTGCTGTGACTTTGATTGTAAGCCAAGGGCTTTATATGTGTGGGTTTGAATAACCGTTTTGTGTAACCAGGCTCAGGCCTTGGAACTTGTAAACCCTTGGGGGTATTTGTTGTTTAATTAATGGTTGTTGGATTAATTGTATTAACGCATGAAGACTATTTATATCATGTAATGCAAGTATGAGGATTTGTTATCAGTTTTACTTTAAAGAGCCATGACTAGTGTATCACCATTTGGGCATGAAAATGGGGGCGTTACAACTTGGTATCAGAGCTACCGGGTTTGAATACTTTGAGCTCGTGGGAAGTGGTTGTTTAACCACATTGGGTTCATTTAGCATGCTTAGGAAGTGTTATGCAGTTTGTGACTATGTGATAACATGCTTATATGACTAAATGGGTATGGGATTGAACTTTTGTGATGTTGTTTGCGCCTGTTAAATTTCTTGAAGTCTTATTAGAAGGGTACTTGATCAATACTCATTCTACTAAGAATTCTTGGTTTTTCGTGGGACGAACCTCATCATAAGAGTATAATCCGTATGTGTTTACATGACTAAGTGCTTATGTGGAGTGAAGTTAACTTGTTTATATGATATATATATATAGACTTGTTAAGGTCAAACGTGTGAGGTAAATTGCGGGCACATATGAGTTAGTGTGCTAAATTATTTCTTTTGTCCTTTATAGGATGTCAGGAAGGGGTCAAGTCCGTGGCGGTAGAGGCGGGAGGCGTGGTAGGGCTCGCCGAGGTGTGCATGAGGTACCGGTCCATAGGGTTCCAGTGCAAGAAGAAGGGTTCGGCCAAGCTAATGTGGCCGATCAAGTGGGACAAACGGATCAAACCGCAATGGGGGCCCTAGCTCGAGAAATGGCAGGGGCTTTGAGGGAGTCTATGAATTTGTTGAGGGCGGAGAATCAAGCCCGAGAGAACACCGTGGAGTCAAGGTCTAGTTTCCTTACTCGGGAATTTTTGCGGGCCAAACCAGACGAATTCCATGGTGGCCCCGAGCCCAAGAAAGCAGATGAGTGGCTCGAGCAAACAGTGAAGACATTCGAGATGCTTCACATTGAGGATAGTGAACTAAGAGTGACCCTAGCTAGTTACTACCTAAAAGGGGATGCAGGTCAATGGTGGAAGTATGCCAAAAGTAGAGTGGAGCCAACGTGGGAAGCCTTTGTAGTTACTTTCCAAGATAAGTATTTACCTCCCGCTGCTAGGGAGAGATTGAGGCAAGAGTTCAAAGACCTCAAACAGCTCGACATGACGGTGGCCGAGTTCGAGGCAATTTTCTCTAGTTTATCTAGATTTGCACCGGAGTTGGTGGCAACGGAAGAGCGCCGTAGCATTGAATTTGAGAACATGTTGAAAAATAAAATTTTCTTTAAAATTGTTGGGAACATGATTCGGAACTATGACCGCCTTGTAGAGTCGGCGGCATACGTAGAGGTTTCTGTGCAAGCTGAGGAGGAGAGGCTTCGGAGTTCGAGGTCTAGGGGCCAAGAATCTCAAGGAGACTATAGGCAGAATAAGAAGAGCAGGGGTAACTTTTCATCCCAATCCCAACCACATCAGTCTCGATCTACTTTTCCTTTGCCTAGTGCAGGCCCAGGAAGGAGTACTCAGAGTAGTTTGTCTTGTTTCAAGTGTGGCCAGCCGGGTCATAAAGCCATTTCTTGCCCACAGAAGGGTGGAGGACAGTTGATGTTGCCACCACCACCACCTAACCGATCACAGAGTCGGCCTCACCCCGTGATAGGATGGGGTTTAACTGTTACTGTGGTCAACCAGGCATATGAAGAGAACTTGCCCACAGCTTGGGAGGCGATCTGGCGATCAGATCGAGGCGACACAGAGCCACCAGAGCTCATTCATTTCGAGCTTCACGAGCTAATCAGGGAGCCAGTTCGGCTCAATCGGTACAACAGGCCTATGCTCCGAGAGGGGGACAAGTTAATCGAGGGCGCTGCGTGTATGCCGCCGCCGCGCAGCAATTGCGTAATCCTCAATTGTGAGAGGTATTTTTGTTGTGTGTAATTATTTGGCTAATGTATTGATAGACACGGGTGCGTCTCATTCATTTATATCTACTACATTTGCTTCTGCATTGGGGTTAGAGGTAGCATAGTTAGTGCCTCCACTCAGAGTAGAGTCACCTGTTGGGGGTGCAGTTGATTTAGACCGGGGTTGTCGTGATTGTGAAATAGAAGTTGCAGGGCGTCGACTTTCGTTTGCTTATGTGTTGCTAGATATGTCAAGTTTTGATGTCATCTTAGGCATGGACTGGTTGTGTTCTTATCAAGCTGTGATTGATTGTTACCGTCAAAGAGTTACAGCAGCACTTCGGTGGTGATCGCTTTATTTTCGGGGAACCGAGTTGATAGAGCCTTGTTGCCAGTTGTTGACCCTCGTAGTAGGAGCAAGCTTAGTGGCCTTCTTGCAACTCTCTTGGATAGTGAGAGTGACGGGGTTCATGTTGAGTTACCAAGGTTAGTTTGTGAATACCCGGATGTCTTTCCAGAAGATCTTACTAGTTTACCACCTCACCGGGAGATCGAGTTCTCCATTGAATTGGTGCCTGGCACGACACCAATTTCCATGTCACCATATAGATTTGCACCCGCCGAATTACATGAGTTGAAGATTCAACTCCAAGAACTCTTAGACAAGGGCTTCATTCGCCCTAGTACATCGCCTTGGGGAGCACCGGCACTCTTTGTGAAGAAGAAGGATGGATCATTGCGGTTGTGTATTGATTACCGCAAGTTGAATCGAGTTACCATTAAGAACAAGTATCCTCTACCTAGAATAGATGATTTGTTTGACCAACTTAGAGGATCTCGTTGCTTCTCAAAGATAGATTTGAGGTCGGGGTATCATCAGTTGAGGGTTCGGGAAGAGGACATCCAGAAAACGGCCTTTCGTACGCGTTATGGCCACTATGAATTCCTTGTAATGCCTTTTGGGTTGACTAATGCACCGGCTTCCTTTATGGATTTGATGAATAGAATTTTCTGGGAATACTTGGACCTTTTTGTAGTTGTCTTTGTGGACGACATCTTAATTTATTCAACCTCCGAGGAGGAACATAAGGCTTACTTGCGGGTAGTGCTTGAATTACTTAAGGAGCACCATTTGTATGCCAAATTTGATAAGTGCGAGTTTTGGCTCACTGAGGTGAAATTTTTGGGACACGTAGTGTCGAGTGAAGGAGTGACTGTAGACTCCTCAAAGATAAACGCGGTACAGGATTGGGAACAACCCAAGAATGTTTTTGAGATCCGGAGTTTCTTGGGGTTAGCAGGGTACTATCGACGCTTTGTAAGGGACTTCTCTAGACTAGCTGCACCTTTGACTACGTTGAATAGGAAGGGTGTCAAGTTTGTGTGGAATGAGGCTTGTGAAAAGTATTTCCAAGAACTTAAGACTAGATTGACTACAGCACCGGTCTTGATAATTCCGAAAAGAGGTTTGGATTACATTGTCTACTGTGATGCATCGAGGGATGGACTTGGTTGTGTCTTGATGCAAAAGGGGAAAGTTGTGGCCTACGGTTCACGACAATTGAAAACTCACTAGAAGAATTACCCCACCCATGATTTAGAATTGGCGGCGGTAATTTTTGCCTTGAAAATTTGGAGGCATTACTTGTATGGTGAGAAGTTTGAGGTTTTCTCCGATCATAAGAGTCTAAAGTATTTGTTTTCTCAAAAAGACTTGAATTTACGACAACGGAGGTGGATGGAATTTATGGAGGATTATGACTTTGAGTTACACTATCATCCAGGGAAGGCCAATGTGGTGGCTGATGCTTTGAGTCGAAAATCTGTGAGTAGTTTGGCAAGTATAACCATTCGAGAATGGGATATGCTAGATGTTATTAGCAAGTTTGATTTGCACTTGGGTGAGTCCGGAGAGAATGCTACCTTGTTTACTTTGAATGCTCAACCTACCTTGGTTAGTAAGGTCAGAGAGGCACAACGAGGAGACCATGATGTGGAATCAATCCGTGTTAAAATTTCCAGTGAGAAGGAAGAGAAAGGTTTGAATGTTCACTCGGATCTGAGTGTACGTTACTTAGACCGTTTGTTTTTACCAGAATCTTGTAGAGAAGAAGTACTTCGGGAGTTCCATCACTCACGCCTTGCGGTACACCCGGGAGGCACAAAAATGTATCATGATCTTAGTCGTCAGTTTTGGTGGA
Source organism: Camellia lanceoleosa (assembly GCA_025200525.1). NCBI lineage: Eukaryota > Viridiplantae > Streptophyta > Magnoliopsida > Ericales > Theaceae > Camellia > Camellia lanceoleosa. The sequence goes on from CM045764.1 coordinate 70,756,345, forward strand.
GGGGTATGAAATGGGATGTCGCTTTATTTGTATCGAAGTGCCTTACTTGTCAACAAGTTAAAGCCGAACACCAAAGACCAGCGGGTTTGTTACAACCCTTACCTATAGCCGAGTGGAAATGGGAGCGTGTTACCATGGATTTTGTAGTTGGGCTTCCTAGAACACAACGAGGCAATGACGCCGTTTGGGTGATTGTTGATAGGTTGACTAAGTCTACCCATTTCATTTCGATGTGCACCAGCGACTCAGTTGAACGCTTGGCAGAGTTGTACATTAGAGAGATAGTTCGGCTTCATGGAGTCCCTGTGACTATTGTGTCGGATAGGGATCCTCGTTTATCGCCTTGCTATGGCAAAGCCTTCAAGAGGCGTTGGGAACTAAGTTGACTCTTAGCACCGCTTATCATCCTCAAACCGATGGACAGTCGGAACGTACCATCCAAATTTTGGAGGACTTACTTAGAGCTTGTGTCCTTGATTTTAAGGAGCCTTGGGAAAGGCACTTACCATTGATTGAGTTTGCGTACAACAATAGTTACCAAGCTAGTATTGGGATGGCACCATTTGAGGCCTTGTATGGCCGACCTTGTAGATCGCCAGTTTGTTGGGCCGAAATGGGTGATGCACCGTTACTGGGTCCAGAAATTGTTAGAGAGACAACTGAGAAAGTTGTTCTCATTCGGAAGAGGTTAGCTACGGCCCAAAGCCGACAAAAGAGTTATTCCGATAAGAGGAGACGACCCTTATCTTTTGAAGTTGGTGACCAAGTGTTTCTAAAAATTTCACCAAGGCGGGGTTTGATGAGATTTGGTAAGAGTGGTAAATTATCTCCAAGGTTCATTGGGCCTTTTGAGATCTTAGAGCGAATTGGGGAAGTGGCATACCGGTTAGCTTTACCGCCACAACTTTCGGGAGTTCACAACGTATTTCATGTATCTATGCTTAGGAAGTATGAACCCGACCTTCTCATGTTCTTGATTGGGTTGACTTGGAAGTAGATGAGGATGCCTCTTACTAAGAACGACCAGTTCAAATTTTAGATTCCCGGGAGCAAGTGCTACGGGGCAAAACTATACTGTTGGTAAAGGTGTTGTGGAGACACCATGGGGTTGAAGAAGCGACGTGGGAACGGGAGGCAGAAGTCCGCTCCAAATATCCGGATTTATTTGAAAATGCTTAAGTTGCTTTTCTTTGTAACCTTCCCTAGTGTTGAGGGAAAACGTATTTAAAATTGTTAAACACATGTGGATATGCGCGTTGTTGTTTTAAGAATAAGGGTGTTTGGTGTTGCCATTACTTTTTGGAGAGTTTTATGTTTATGCATATTTGGAAGGTTGTTGTTAATGAAATAGCGTGGCTTTGATCGCTAGAAATCCCTTTTGTTTAGGTAGTTTGATTTGAAATTTCAGGGACGAAATTCTTTAAGGGGGAAAGGTTGTAGCGATCTCGGTATCGATTCTTTTTTTTTCATGTGTTTGCCACTTCGACTGGGCCGGTCGGGGGTCGAGGGGGCGCCTTCATGGGGTCCAGGGCAACACCCTTCACGGGTCGAGGGGCGCCCTTGGCGGTCCATAAGCGCCTAGCGGGGATGGTGTATTTGACCTGTCTGCAAAAGTACTGGGATAGTGTATTTGACGCTCGAGCGGGGCTTTCCACGCTCGAGCGGACCACGTTATATCAGTTCGTGAATCTAATATTTCAGATCATTTTTTTTAGTCTTCTCTCTCTCTCTCTAAAACTCTCCAAAATTCCAGATCGGGAGTTTCTCTCTCTAGAAGTCATCTTCTCTCTTTGATTTCTCCAAATCCATTGGGATTTAGACCTAAGTTCTTTACCAAAGTCGATTATCTAGGTGAGGGTTACGTTGTGTACGGTGGAGATCGAATTTCATCGTCGTTGAATTTGGGGTTTTCAACTCGTTTCTTCGTCAAACTTGAGGTAGGGATTTTCTTTGAGTTATATATATGTTTTTGCAAGATCTAGATGATTTTCGAAATCATCCTTTGATTAATTTTGAAAACTTGTTGTTGATTTAAGAAAAAGAGTGCTTCTCAAAGTGGGTTTACTAGAAATTTGGGAGTTTTTGGAACTATGTTGATGAAAGGGAGATGTTTTGGTGAGATCTTGTCAAATATTTGAAGATGGATGGTTTTGGTGAGAAACCTAGAAATTTGGAATTTTTAAAAGAGAAGTTAAAAATCCATAGTTGATATTGCTATATTTATTTTAAATGCTAAAATAAATGATGTTTGGAAAATTTCTTGTTTATATTGTATAAATGCTAAATTTTGAAGAAGTATGAGAATTGTTACTCATTTTGGAAATTGTTATTTGAAAGTATTGATATAGTCTTGAAGTGACTAAGTTGTGGGAAATGTTTGAAAAGTGGGAATTATGCTATCCCTTGGAATAATTGAAATAAATGTATATTTATTCATCTTGTGAAATTGCATAGAAAGGAGAAATGAGAATTTTGATCACAATGGTAGTATTGTGTGAAAGAATTGGAAATGGAAGAATTGTTACATTGTATTGTTATGATTGCATTGTCATATCAAATCATTTGATTGCATTGAACTTTGAAAGTTAATTTGAAAACTTGCATTGAGAAAGAATGTTGAGAAATGAGTTTTCATGAAATGGTTTTGGGGTAAATATGGTGGTAAGTCTTGACAGGTAGTGTAGATGATAGATGTCGAGCCTTCCAGCTGTGACTGGTAAAAATGACAAAGAGTAGGTGTCGAGCCTTCCAGCCAGGATGGTAAAATGATGATTATGGGTGTCGAGCCTTCCAGCTGTGACTGGTAAAAATGACAGATTATGGGTGTCGAGCTCTCCAGTTGATACTGGTAAAAATGACAAATTGGTAGTACTTGTATAGTCTACTTGCAGACACTGGCCTAGGGATTACCAGAGTTGTATTTACCGCCCCTTGAACAAAATTGATAAATGTGGAACAGTTGAAATTGCATGGCATCATTGAGCATAATGGTTTTTTTTTTTTTGAATAAATGAAGATGTGTTCTTATTTTTTTCCAAAGAGCATGGCATGGCATGTGCATCCACTTTTTTTGAGACTTGTATAAAATGTATATACTTTGTGAAGGATTTTCCTACTGGGCTTTATGCTCACCCTACGGGATTTTTGTACAGGAAAGGATGTGGTGATCCCGCCTAACTGAGGGTGTGGAAGTGTGTGAAGAGAGCTTAGTGTGCTCGTTTGCTGTGACTTTGATTGTAAGCCAAGGGCTTTATATGTGTGGGTTTGAATAACCGTTTTGTGTAACCAGGCTCAGGCCTTGGAACTTGTAAACCCTTGGGGGTATTTGTTGTTTAATTAATGGTTGTTGGATTAATTGTATTAACGCATGAAGACTATTTATATCATGTAATGCAAGTATGAGGATTTGTTATCAGTTTTACTTTAAAGAGCCATGACTAGTGTATCACCATTTGGGCATGAAAATGGGGGCGTTACAACACCCAAACTCCATTGAAGCTTGATCCTCAACATCTTGTTAAGACTCTTGGAGAAAAAAAGCAATACATCTAAAGTGAATTGAGGGAATTAACAAGGGGGTTTGTGAACCAAGTAACTCATCCCCTTTAAGAGGTGAATTCTTTGCACTTTTGATCTTTCTCTCATACCCTTTCTTCAATTCCAGTTTTATTTCTATCATGTGATTGTTGTAAGTCCTCATAGATATGGAGCGAGTAGCCTTATCCACCAATCCACCATGTTGATAGCTATTTCCTTACTTTCTTACTTTCCTTAGCTTTAGATTCATGCTTACTATGTATTTTGGACCCTTATGGATGTGTTTGGGAGTAGTTCTAGCCATCCTTTCACAAGTTCAATAAGTAGAATAAATTTTACTATTATTACACCTCCTATCTTCATCTATTCTCTCTCTCAAGTTGTGTTAATCTATGTGTTTCAACTCTTTACTCAATGACAATGAGTATTAGAGGTTGATTCGTGGGATTGCTTGGGTGATTCATGGGATTTGCTGTTGATGAGTGGTGTCTTCCCCTTTCCATTGAGTATTTTGGAAGTAAAATAAGAGATTTTGGGTCAAAGGAAGTTGAAAACTCCATTCTCAATCATTTGTGAACATAGAAAGGGGTGTAACCATCCTTGTTCTATAACTAGATGAGGAGTGTTCAACCAATTTGATGAATCTCTTGTTTTGATAAGCAAAGCTTCCACCAAGATATGATTTGCATTAATTTATGCTCTCCACTTAATAGCATAGATTTGGGTATTAATTTACCCTTATTCACAAAGAGAAGATGTAGGTTCCTATTCATTTCTTAGGCTTGAATTTGTTCTTGTTTTTGATTTATTTAATTTGTTTTTTAGTAAAATATCTACTGTATATATATGTTCATATCATTGTTGAGGGCTATGGCCCATTTATCTTGTCTCCAAGTGATCCTTGTCAACAGAGGAGGTGGAGGGTGTGAGAACCCCCAGAAAGTCTCCCTTTGGCCTCGCCCTAAATTCCAAAGATTGACCTAATCTCCAAATGAGGAAGAATTCAACCGTCTATTTTCACCTTCGGCAGGCTCATCTGGTGTCTAGCCGGTCATCTCCTCTAAGAACAGAACATGCAGTTTTTGTGAAATGCTCCTGGGATTGCTTCTTTCTTTTATTTAGTATGATTTGTTAGATTCAACAATAGTTAGGCTGAATCGATTCATTATTATAATAATCTCTCTCTCTCTTTTTCTTATTCAATTGTTGTAATAATCTTCCAATCCCACGCTTAACTCTTTATTTATTCGCCAAGATCAAGATCATATTTTCTTTGTCATGCCTGTATGTTGCATTCACTTTTCTTGCATTTGGGTCCGGTTCATCCGCATTGATGATATTTACTATCTTCAAAGATGAATACGTACATAAATCCAATGATTCAGACTTTTGATTGTACCAGTTATGATGAGAGGGTTATGTCCCTAACCCGTAGGTTACTTCGTACATGTATTTTTGGTATATGTTTATAGCTATGTGCATGGAAGTTTTTCCCATACAGGTTTTCACAGCTCATTGGATGATGTAAATTATTATTGTTTGGCTTCCGCTAGCCTCGTATATCAGATATTGTCATTATCATAAGGTGCCTTAGGTAATCACAGACATCGCCGCCATTTATGCTAAACCCTTAGGGGCAGGTTTGGGTCGTGACAGGGATTGAGAATTGTGTGTGTGTGTGTGTGTGTGTGTTTTTTCCCCTTCTTTTTAACGACAATATATTTGTATTAAATAATTTTGAAGGTTAATATTTATGTCCTTGGAATAGCCAATAAACGTTTTAATTTTTTTTTTATATAAAAATAAAAAATTCAAAAAATTAAATTTAAGGTTTCAAAACACTTTGGCCTCTAAGATTAAAAGTCACTTTGGTATAATATATAGCATAGATAGATAGATTATGAGATTTAGGAAAGAAATAAATATTAGGGGAGAGTTTCTAGGAACTTGTAATTTAATTATTTTTTTTAAATTTATAGTTACTTTGTTAGCTAATAGTATTATTTTTAAATATTTTTAAAATTATAAAAATTAACAATTGTAGTATTTTTTTTTTAATCTATGGTTACTTTGTTAGCCAATAGTACTATTTTTAAAATTACAAAAATTATCAATTGTGGTGTATAATGCTTTTTAAAAATATATATATATATATAATTACTTTGTTATGAGATGAGATTTGTGTTTGTTTTTATTATTTATTTAGCGTATAATATTTTATTAATGTATAGTTGCTTTGTTATGAGATGAGATTTAGGAAAGAAAGAAATATTGGGGGAGAGAGATTTTAGGAACTTGTAATTCAAAATTTTAGGTGATTTTTTGTTTTTTGTTTTTAAATTTATAGTTACTTTGTTAGCCAATAGAATTATTTTTAAATATTTTTAAAATCACAAAAATTAACAATTGTGGAATGAGATTTTGAAACTCTCACAAGCCTTTTCATTAGAAACCCCCTTTTATTTATATAATATATGTTTATTTATTGTATATTATTCTCGTAAGTTTAGGCTCAATTTATTTGTAGCATTTTTGTTTGGTAAGGTGGCTCAGTTTATTTGGTGAAGAAATTGTCAATTATGTGAGAGCTAAATATTCCTGTTAAATAAGTATATGTTTTTCTATTGTATATTACTCTCGTAAGACATTTAGGCTCAGTTTATTTATAGCATTTTGGTTTGGTAAGATGGCTCTAAAGCTATGTAAAATACGGTTCAATTCTTTAAAATCGTTCAATCCAAATCGATCCGCCAGCTAACCGTGAGTTAGTTTGATCCGTGATTTCAAATTTATAATCAATCTTTGAAATTGCACCGCTGTAGTTAATATATATATATATATAATTTTACTTCTAATAAAATATTAAAGTAAAAATCAATGTGAGAGAGATTTAACATGTGGAATTTGTTACAAACTAGTGTTATATATATGAAAAATAGTATGTAAAATTAGTTGATGTTATATATATATATATATAATATTATGCAAATTAGTATTATATATTATACAATAATTGGATAATTATTTAACATTATTCTTCAATCAACTAACAAGTCGAAATTGTCCAAATTGCCTAAACCACGATTTGATTATTTATCAATCCAACATTCACAGTTTGCTTTATAATTTTATCCTTAAATCGCACCGCACACACCCTAGGTGGCAACAATTTTTGTGTGTGTGTGTGTGCGCGCATTGGGCATTCACGCATTGAGTTTATACTATCTAATAATTTTTATATATATATATATATATTTTTTAAGAATACTATAATAATTGGGATTCACATTTTTTTTTTATAGTAAAAGTTGTGGTATATAGCATTACCCTTTTATTAATGCATTCTTGAAATACTTTATTTAGGGATGAGTATGATTTGATTTGCCCGATTTAGAAGTAAATCAATAATTAAACTTATAGTCCTATGAATTTTATAAACCAAATCAAATTATGAAAATTTTATAATCAAATCAAATTGAACAAATAAAAGGTGATTCAGTTCAATTTAAAACGATAAATTTTAAAAATCTTGTCATTATTCAAAATATAAACATAAAATATTACTCACAATTTACTTAAAGATAAAATAACATGTCACAATCGGAATAGTAATTAGAAGTGTCTATAATACATAACAAATTATATATGTATGTTTGCGTCTACACAGGCTAGTTCAGTTCTAAACCACAATTTATTTTTATTTTTTATTTTTTTATTAGAGAGAGAGAGAAAAAAAAAAAGAGAGAGAGAGAAAAAAAAACTTGTATTGATGGAATTCAATTTACATAAAGCATTGAGACAACATCAAAAAAGAAAGGGAAATTTGGTCATAAACCCCTCTTATCTTCCTTTTCTTGTTAAAAGAACCAATATATATATATATATATATATTTTCAAAACCCCTTCATAATTATAAAGTCTTGTTAAAAGGACAAAATTTATTATTTAAATATTTTATCTAACTATTATACCCTCAACTAGATCTTCAATTCGAGGAATGTGAAGAATGTTGCGAAGCGTGAAGCAATGATGATGATGAAGGATTCGAGTTCGGTGTGGAGATCAAGGTCGGTAAAGGGTACGACGACGGGTTCGTTGTCTTCTTTGTTTTCGAGATCATCTTGCTTGAGCAAAACTCCTTCGAGAGAGCCAAATCGAAGAGGTTTGTAAGATTCTACCTTGTTACAGTCATCGTCGACGAAGATTCTCACCCCTGCAGACACAAATGCATCTACGGAGACAATCTGAGGGTGTGTTTGGTTTGTGTTTGTAGAGTAGTTTTTGAAATAAAAAAATATAAAAACTTGTTTGGTTTGCCTTTTTTATAAATATTCTCTCTAAAATAACTTTGGTTTTTTCTGTAGGTATAGTTTTTGAGATAAAAAGTATAAAAACTTGTTTGGTTTGTCTTTTTCCAAATATTCTCTCTAAAATAACTTTGATTTTTTTTTAGAGTAGTTTATGAGATAAAAAGTACAAAAATTTGTTTGGTTTGCCTTTTTGTAGTAGTTTTTGAGATAAAAAGTACAAAAACTTGTTTGGTTTGCCTTTTTGTAGAGTAATTTTTGAGATAAAAGTACAAAAACTTGTTTGGTTTGTCTTTTTTGCAAACATGTTTCAAAAGTAATCCTGGAAATTGGATAACCAAACACAATTCTGAGATTTTTTTTGAGAAAATCTGTTTGGTTTGATTACTCTTAAAAAAGTGTTTGTAGTGTATATTTCTAAAAAATTTCTCCCAAAATCAAACCAAACAAGGCCTGAGTCTTATGCCAACGCCTGTTCTTCGAAAATCTCCGAGACTACAACGATGAAGAACAAAAATGCATATGAATTAAGAGATTTTTAGGATGATGTTGATGTTGATGTTGATGATGATGAATGATTATATGAGTTGTGCGAGCTCTGATCTGTTTGAGTTGGAGAACATTGGTGTGATTGGGGTTTGAGCGTACAAAGAGTGAATAAAAATGCATATTAATTAGCTTTTTTTTATTTATTATTATTTGTTTATTTGTTCATAGATCTAAAAGTAAAATTTGATTTTAATTCATTCATTAGTATGCATTTTATTTTTTGTAACAGTAAAATTTTACTCTAGTTAAAAACATGTTGATTTTCTTAAGGATATAAAATTTTACTTTGAATCATAATAAATTTTATTCTAATTATGAGTAAAATTTTACTCTAAAATACACTGTGAGGATGGCTTTAAAGGAGAGCTGATACATATATATATATATATATAAGGGTAGTATAGTAAAATAAACAAATTTCAAAATATTAGGGGGTTTTGAAAGGATTTATATAATTCTTGTCTTTTTAAAAGACAAATTAGACAGTCTATCACCAAATCCCCTCCCCCCCCAAAAAAAAAAACCATGCAACATTAAACCAAAATTATAATTATAAAAAAATCACAGATCAAACTGTAAATTACGATTTACTTATTTTAAAAATCAATATTAAATTGTATGTCAAGAAAATCAAACTATGTAATTAGGTTCAAGTCACACCGATTTCCAACTTTTTAAATTTTTTACTCAATCATACTTTTATATGTAGTCATTTATTACTTTACATCAATATATATAGAATTTCCATATATATAAAAGAAAAAAGTTGCACATTCTGATTTTTCCATCATAAGTTCAAATTATGAAAATAACATTGCCGCATAAGAAAATAAGATTGAATATATTTGACCATAAAAAAAAAAAAATCGTGAGCTCTGAAACATTTTCCTTTATTTCATATGGATAATGAATCATGATCTCTGGGTGCTGTAATTTCCACAAATAGTAAAACTCCAAATTCAATTCGTTGCTACGTTTAGAATGGACTAATAAATTATATTAAAAGCCTTGAAATGAATTCAAAAAATGTTCTAATGAAGAAGAAACAAACCATGTAACATACACCAGAATTTATTTTCTCCTTATTGGACACACTTCAATAAGGAATCAAATTGAAGATTATTACTTGGGAGAGAGAGAGGGTCCCTGTATGCCTCATGTAAGTTATCCATAGAACCTTTAGCCCTCATCAAACTCTTCCCCCATTGTTCAAATTTTGATAGTCCCATGCCATGGAAGTTGTCCCACACCACACACAACATTTAGGCTCCATTTGTATTTATGAATTTGAATTGCATGAATTTAATATTAATCATTCAAGGAGAGAAAGTAAGAAGAATAGCTCATATTTAGATATGATTGTTTATCTATGTATTTCAATATTATATTAAGAAATTTATCATGATGGATTTGAAATACCTATGAAAAAAATAATTATTTGGAATGATTCTAAATATTCTCTTTTTAGCTACAAAAATGTTACAAAAAATACATCTTTTTCAGTTTTTCTATCCACCAATAATAGCTAATTCTTCAATATTTTTATAAAATTAATTTAAAATACGTCCAATCAAACAGACTTTCTTAGTGAATTTCTTAAAATATTTCACGGGATTGGGTGGGGGAGAGTGTCACGCCCCGAGAATTTATGTGACACGAGAAGCAGCATTTGAGGTGTGCTAAATGCGCTGGAAGGTTCCGGAAGGAGCGAGAATTGGCTAGAGTATGCTGGAAGACTCTAGAATGTAATGGAAGGGTCTGGAGTGGCCGAGAAGATTCCAGAATGTGGTAAAAGAGTCCAGCAGAGTCTAGATGGGTCTGGAACATCCTAAAATATCCTGAAGAAGCCTACCATGTACTACACTAGTGTAAGAGAGATCTAGAATGTAGTAGATAGGGTAGTTGTCCAAGATTGTTCTATGGAGTGTTCTAGATGAGAGTTTGTAGCCCTTAGATCAAAATGATCCTAGCCATCCATTGAGGAGAATGATGGCTATATAAGGGTGAGGGGTCTCATTTGCTAGGCACCTAGAGACCTGGAGATCCAAGAGAGCTCTAAGAGTGAAGCACTTGTGAGTTTCCAAGATATTTTTTTTTTTTGGATCAATTACAGTACTCTCCACCGAACTGATTTTTTTCGGTCATATTTGATTTGAGAATAACGGGTTTTAACTCAGCTGATTCATATTTTGCGAATAACTAAAACATCCTTGTCGGGATGGTCACAACCCTACTAATAGGGGCCTAACCAATGAGAATGATGTAGGTGCATTACGTGGTATTGGCTTGAACCAAACTATATTTTTCCTCATCCTTATATTGGAGATCTTTTAAAATATGAATTGCAACTTTTATTTGCTCATTTTTTTGTTCAAATTTTTGTTTTTTTTTGAATTTTTTTTATACAAGAATTCATGATATGATTATCAATACATGATGTCTATTAGATTTGTAGATGGGTTGAGCTAAACAAAGAATGAAACTCATAAGAAACGAAAAGGCTCTCTATGTAACCTATCAAAAGAGAAAGAAGGGCTTGAAGAAGAAGACTTGTGAACTAGAAACTCTATGTGATGTCCAAGTCTGCCTGATCATCTATGGACCTAAGTTGGATGATCATTCCACCGAGGTAAAAATCTGGCCCCAAAATCCCAATGATATACAACGCTTGATTGACGCCTATAGAAACCAATCTATTGAAGATCGTCATAGGAGGACGCTTGATTTATCCAACTTTTTTGAGAACCGAAACCAAGAGATTGAGGACGCGCTTGTCAAACTACGTAAGAAGAATGGCAAGGCTTTGTACTCTACATGGGATGATCGTTACAATGACTTGTCGGAGGGGCAGCTGAGAGCCTTTGAAGGTATGTTGGAGGGTAAGCTTGCAGATGTGAAGGCCAGGGTTGAATTCATGAAGGGAACTCGAGCATTGGCAAGTCTTAATGATATGGAACAAACCACTCAACAAAACCATTCAAATTATTTCATGCAAGGCTTGTTTGGTACTACAAGTTTGCAAATGGGGATTATCCAGGAGGAGACGCCTATTTCTTCGTTGAATTCGCTGTATGAAATTGATGGCATCTCTCTTCATTACCCTTTTGATCAGACTGATCACCAGGGAATTGTTGAGCTTGATGCAAAATCCATGGCAATTAGTCCAATGATGATGCCAATGAACAACATTAATGACACTCATTATAGTCAACTTGGCGGTATGTCTAGCAGCAACTTGCAGTGCATTGATCCACTAGAGAAGTCGATATATTATGATCCAATAATGTTGTTGCCCTCTCCAGTCCTGTTTTAACAGGAGTCTCGTGCATTGAGTCGTCCTTTTCAATGTCTAGGATGATGGAGAACGAGGTTGGTAAAAATCATCATCCTTCACCCTCTATGGCTTACTATGGTGGTTCAAGCATGCAGACAATGTCACCATATATGCAGACTAAGATGGCAAGTGGTCCTTCTCAAGTTCATGCATGGCAGATGGAGGAGTACTATAAAGCCAATGAGTTTCAAATGAAGAACCAAAAGTGAATTCAATTCATGTTTAAGTTATGGATTCTAATGGTACATTTGGTAGTAGAAACTGATTAATTAGTGTGGAAAGGGAAGTACCCAATTTTACTTTACTTTATTTTATTTTATTTTTAAATTTAGTGTTTTAATAGCTTAGGTCTCCTTAAGTTTAATTAATGACTATTTATATGGACATATTAACCTTTTTATATATAATTAAACTAAATTGCATACAAGTATTTTTGCTGGCACTTTGGATGTGAATTAAGAGACTGTTGACAATCAAATTCAAGACGATTTCCTTCACTTCATTAATACTATGCCATATATATTGATCAAATGTCTCGGTCAGGTAGTAATTTTTTTTTATTGGTGAAAGAATAATTTTTTATTCATGTAAAAAAAATTTCAATTGTTGGATTGAGTCAATGTTTTAATTTGACCAATTGATAGGGCTGTAATGAGCTGGAATGAGCAATGTTTTGAGTTGCTCATACTATTTTTTTAGTTTTGCAAATAAGGAATTTTTTGAGACACGGTTACAGGACTACTCTATTAGAATAAATTTTAAATATATTCATACACTACCAACTATGTATATATATAAATAAGTCCAGACACATCATCAAGAAGGATTGTCTAAATGATTTGAATCTGCCATTCTTCACAAGGACCCTTGAAAAATTATGCATGAGGAAAATTATTAAGTAGTTTTGGAGTATCATGTGATGTCATCTATGTGGTGCTTGAGGTAAATGAAAAATTGTAATTTCACAAAATAGACAATATGTCACATAATATTTCCAAATACATAATAATTACTCCAATAATTAACCATCAGGTGAATAAGATAAATTATTTAGTGGTATTAAAGTAGCGGTCAACGTCATTCATTGCACAACACTAATCATGTTATGTTTCAAAAAACGTTACATAAAACAAATTAAGTCACATTGTTTTAACTAATAAAAATTAAACAGAGCCAATTGGGAGCTCGAATCCGAGCTCCCCCGAATGTCCCGAACTCCATTTTTTTTTTTTCTTTCCAGCAGAAGAATGAAGAAGGAGGAGGAGGAGGAGGGGGGGACTGGGGGGGCATACTCGGAGGCGGGCCGAGGCGACGAAGCGGGTCATGACGACGGGGACGCTTGAGTCACCAGACGAGACCTGGCCGGGCCGCAACCTCTCTTCTCTCGCTTTCTCTTTCTCTCTTCTTCTCTCTGGTTCGACTGAAAATGGAAGAAGGAGGAGGGAAAAAAAAAAAAAAAAAACTAAAGCCCAAAACGACGTCGTTTTGGGCTTAGGGGCATTCGGGGCCGAAATCCTCGAGCTACAAAACATTTTTCAAAATTAAATTGTGACCACATAATTTTTGGATGAATAGGCAGTTTTGATTGCAAATGAAGGATACATATGGGGGTGGGCGGCAAACATGGTTGTGATGCCTCTCGGGTGAGGTAACAAACTTGCAAAGCCAAGCCCATGGAGGAGGAAGCTTTTGACCACCTCATATGAGTTGTCCCCCTTTTTCAGTCCTTACTTTCTTCTTTCTTTTTCTTTTTCTTTTTCTTTTCCTTAAATTTTCATTGCATATTTTGTATGTTAATTATTTAATATTTGTCCAACAAATCTAATTGATATTTTAAATTAATCTGTTTTTGGTTGTATTTCTGCTTTAGTTAAACCAATTCAGTTGATGATTTATTGGAAGTGATGATTTCTTGGTAGGGACTTTCATCTTTCCCATGACTAACTAGACTAGAAGTTGAGTCGTGAGACAAGTTACACCCAGGCCATGTTTGTTTGGGTGCACATGAGCTTGGGATTGGATTAATAGTCCAATAAAATTATTAATCCGATATTTGGTTAAATAATTGAAATACGAACTAACAATCTATCCGGATATGATATCCCACATATAATGGACTATTCAATCTCACAGAGTGGGGTGAGATATAAATTTGAGGATTAAGCCAAAGTCTAAATTATTAGTCCCTCCTTATAATCCGAACTCAATCCAAACATAGGATAAGATATACAATCCAAAGGGATTCGTAATCCTAGAACTATTAATCATAGGAATGTTAATTCAACCTAATACAGTCCGTCCAAACAAACATGGCTCTATTGGTATGGTGCCGACTGAGACAAAAGGGTAGCCTAGTGGTTGGGAGCTGCTTTAGGCACGGGGATTGGTTTCTTCTTCTCTATTTATATGAACTCATTTGTTGTTTGTTTTTTTTTTAATTTGTGTGTGTGGTTGATTAGTTAATTATAATACAAGTTGGCAAGGTACACACTTTGCCAGCCATAGAAGCAAGTGAGTTGTACAAGTTTTTTGAAACTCTATTTGTAACCTTTCAAATGACTATTGCTCCACTGTACTTTTGACACCCATGTTCTAACAGAGACCATAAGAAACTAAAATGATTAACAAATGAATTCAACAGATCTAAAGAAAAAATCATCGTTGTATGCAAGCCCGGCCTTGAGATTTCTGGCGTCTAAAGTCGATAATCAACTAATAAATTTCTAGGCCCTTCACATTTTTTTTTTTCATTGAATGAAAAAAAAGTTTGAAAGTAAAGAACAAAAGATTTGTGTTAAAATCACAAAAAATACTTAGCATTACATTACAATAACTAATAAGTATCTCTTGATTCTCACTCTTCTTGTATTTTAAGAAGCAAATAAATCAATCATACTTATATAATCTTTTTTTTTTTTTGCAAAATCATTGTCAATGAATAACAGTGCTAATTATTTTAAATGGGCCTTTCAATTTTTTAATAGTTCAATTTATTTTAAGTTAATTTGGGCCTTCCTTAATTTTTTTTTGGACTTAAAATATACTTAATATATTAGACTAAACTATAATACGAGAGACATCTTTTTTGGGTCTATTTTCAATGGATAACAATGCTAATTTTTTTGAATGGCCTTTTAATTTTTTAATGGGCCAATTTATTTTAAGTTAGTATGGATCTTTTTAAATTTTTTTAGACTTAAAACATACCTAATATATTACACTAAATTATAATAAGAGGGGATCCCTTTTTTTAGTCTATTTTGAGGGGCCCTAGGCCATGGCTTTGTGGCCTATGCCCCAGGGCCGGCCTTGATGGTACGCTTAATGCCTACTAAGGCTTCATTTGGGAAGTAGGTTAGCTTTTTGACTTCTTGTCTATTTTAACCTGGGACTAAAAAGCCTTATTTGGGAATGATTTTTTGACTTTTTTGACTTTTTGTGAGAGAAATAATGTAATGATTATGAGTTGGATGTGATGTTTTGTCTTATTAGATTAAAAACTTTATTTTGTCTTTTTATTGCTAAAATAGCCCCAAACCCAACCCAACCCTCCTTCCCAAATGAGCTATATATATATAGCTCATGAGTACAAGCACAAAAGCTGATCAAAGTCCATTAATGCTCACCCATCATCCCCTGTAGAAATAGGATTACAAACCTAGCTATAACATTCACAATTCCAATTAATTAACAAGGGCACTGCCATTTGTGTCATGCCATTTTTTGATAACCGAGTATCCGGGCCAGCACTCCTTAGAAGTGACGCACCTCGACTAATCTCGAATTTTAACTACCATATTAGTGGAAATATCATTGGATAGTCATAAAATAATTTCAATTTTATAATAATCTTTTTGAATACAAGTCATTTTTATATGTTATTTCTGTATACGATAAAAGTTTTTTTATTTTTTTATTTTTAATATTAAAGTCATTTAGTATCTCCTATACTTCTAAAATTGATAGCATACCCTCCACATATAAGAGACAATGAGGTAAAATATTTATCATATTGCTTGCCCTATTGGAGCTCCATTTTATAATGATACTAGACAAAATGTCTACTCCAAATGCCTCTCCTATTAGAGATGCTCTTCTAAATTATTTGGTGGACATAAAGTAATGGGTTTGAGTCTCATTAGTGGTCGTTGGGAGCACGAGACTCTAGAGCCACTAGCTCCTTACCATTATATGCCCCTTTGGATGGTATTTACGGTTTAACTCACCTAGATGAAGCGTGCCCAGATCCTCTAGAGTAAGAGTTATCTAAAGTTTGGTAGAGTGATACAAAATAGCGTTAATTTATACAAAACAACATTGTTTTGTTTATCTCAAAAAAAAAAAAAAAAAAAAACATTTTTTTGTTTAAGGCCAAAAAATAAAAATAAAAAAGGAGGGCAAAACGAAAAGAAAAGAGAGAAAGAGATTGCCAATGCTGATTCTTCATCACCAACCTCTCTCACCGGCAACAACCTCCTCTCCCCCCACCCTGCTAACCGCTGCCAATATTTACCCCACCCTCCTCCAGCCACCCATCGAATCCCAAAAAAAAAAAAAAAAAAGTGAGAGAAGAGAGTGTGTGTGTGTGTGAGAGAGAGAGAGAGAGAGAGAGAGAGAGGGAGAACTGTAGATCTAGGGTTTAGGGAAAGAAGAAGATGAGGATGAAAGAAGAAAGTAGCAAAGGAGAAAAATGAGGAGGGTGATCTAGGGTTTGGTTTGTTATGATAAAATTACTCTTTTTTTTTGTTTTGTTTTGCTTGAGCTTTGTAACAAAACAAACCTTAAGTTTTTTTTTTTTTAATTTTATCAATTTAAATCTTAATCTTTTGATTTATTTTCAATCTAAATGATTTGCCTATGTCTGTTTAATAAAATAGACAGAAAAAGAGTAATTTAGCTATTAAAATCAATGTGGGTACACATAAAATGTCTAAAATACCCTATTTCATTGAGTTAAATGACATACTTATTTTCCCTTCGATTTTACTCAATGGAAATAGGCAAATGGTCTAGGTTATAAAAATAAATCAAAAGTTTAGAGTTTAAATGATAAAATTTAACACTCAAAATTTATTTTGTTACAATAGTCAAACTCCGGAAAAAAAAAATTTCTTTTTTTTTTTTTTGGTGTAATTTCATAACAAGGAAATGAAGCTAGTAATTTGAATTTCAATTACTTCTTTCTATTAATGTTTATTCATCTGTACCTTAAAATAAATCAAGTCCCTTCAACAGTAAAACAGAAATGAGAGGGTACCAATTAATTGTCCAAGGAGTTGATAATGTTAAAAAAAAACTATATGAAGAATTTTTAAGTAGTTTGGCATACAAGAGAGAGCTCCAGTCGAGTAGCCTTTAAAAAAACGTCCATTCAAAAGGTTTTGGCAGAGTCCTGCAAAGGGCAAACAGATCAATCACAACAAAGCCGGTTACAATTGGTCGATCCTGTTTAAAACATACAAATCTTTTGATTGTCAAGTCGAGCACATGTAAATTAACTTTACCGCTAAATGATGTGGAAAAGAAGGAAAAGAAAAAAAAAATGGAAATATGGATTTCATAATTACCTCGTCTGATTAGCACTATAATCTATAGAAAGGGTATTAAGATTCTGCTGTGGCTAGCTTTTCTTCTCTCATACACTCGACGAAATCATCAAGGATTAATGGCCAAGCTTCGATTGTATCACAATTTTTAAGGTCTGGAAAGCTTATCCGCAATAAACAGGAAAGAGTAAGAGGAAGAACTCTTCATAAATGCAACTGAAACTGGCTCAAAATAACAGAAATAATATATATCTAATGGAGTCAAAGATGGAGCCTGTTTGTTTCCACTTTTAAGAAAAGCTAGCTTAAAAAAAAAATACCCTAAATTTTTATGTACAAGTACTAAAGCATGTGTTTTAAAATTTCAAGCTAGAGAAGTTGCAAACGTATAGATAAACAGTTCGGTTAGGTCAGAGTTGAGGGCAAGTTTGCACCTAACTGAACCTTTCGGTTTTGACAATTGAGGAACCGACACAAACTATATCGTACGGTTCATTTTTGTCAGTTTGGCACAGAAGAGGGATTTACATGAGGTCATTGAGAACAAATAAAGAAAAAGAATGAATGTAACTCTCTAAATGTATACTCCCTAGTTGTTATCACAAAAAAGTGTATCATATTAGTCACTTATCTTGTAATGCTCAAAGAATTAAAATATAAAAATATTTAAATATAATATTTTAGTCGGTTCAGTTTTTATCGATGGAAAAAATTTCAAAACCAAAACAGGCCGTACGTTATGAAAAACAAACCAAAATCCAAAATTTTGGTTAGTTTTGAGCACATTACACCCCTAAAAAAGTGGGAAACAAATAGGCACACAAAATATTAATGCCAGTGCCATATCATGTGGCACAAAAGGGTACTAATGAGAGGTACATTCAGCGAAGTGAAAGAAAAGCTAACATACCCAGAAACCTCGTCCATAATTAACTTGTTTGGTTTTGGTTTTCAAAAAATACTTTTTAAAAAATTTTGCCTTTTTATTTTCCATATTTTTTTGTTTTCAATGAATTTTTTTTAATATTTTAAACAGTTGTTTTTAATTTTTAGATACACCTAACATACATACACTTCAAAAGTATAATATTTGTAAAAAAAAAAAAATCTTTAAAAAATTCACTAATTATCAAAAATACAAAAAAAAAATAAAATAAAAATAAGACAATTCAGTACATTTTTCATATTTTTGTGTATTTACTATTTTTTTAAAATATTTTTTCACAAATATTTTACTATTTTTACATCTAAGTAAGGTGCATCTGAAAAAAGTAAAAAATTGTTTAAAATTTTAAAAATATTTACTAAAAATAAAAAAATACGAAAAACAAAAAACAAAAAACTCAATTTTGGAAAACTGAATTCAAATAACTAAAACCAAACACATTGAATATTACCCAAAATAAAAGTGGTTCAAATTCTAATAGAGTATTGGGGGACTATATCTAGAATGAAATTGATTTTGAATGAAATTATAGACAAATTTTGGTTATGTATTGTTGCTTTTTAGCGAAAGAGCTCAATATATAGATCTACCTACCAAAATAGATACAAAAATGATTGTACAGCAGTCTGAACAACAGAAAAAAAACAAAAGCGAAAAGTAAAATTAGTGGTAAAACTGAAAAATCGGGATACCTGGCTGCAAAACCGTAGAAAGCTTGTCCATTGATCCATGTTAATCACCTTGTAATCATTCTGGATCTGATGAAAATCAAGTCCAAACATCACAAATCAAATCATTGGATACCATTATAATTAAGATGTTGATCATGATCCCCAAGATCAAGATGCATTTCTCTAAAGAGTAATGCTATTCATAAATGGATTGCTTACCAATTTTCTTACTAGACACCAAGGCAATGGGGCCTACATGTATTTATTAATAGAGGCCCCACTACCTTCATGTCTAGTGGTAAGAAATCCATTGTATAGTGTTATTCGGTTAGCTATTGTCAATGGCATTACATCATATTTTTAGTTTTACAAAACTCATCAACAATAAATTTCCACATATGTACTCTAATATGTATAATATCATAAATTCACAATAATAACATCACATGTAACGCCCTCAAAAATAAACCCATAATAAACAATATTAACATGCACCAATATACAAAAAAAATCAGAATATAATTCCATTCATCCGAGTCTTAAGAAATAATACATCAAAATAAATGCCCTACGGGCTTACATCTTGCCAAGCCAATACTTGGACACAAATCCATGAGTTCTAACTCAAAAACAAATAAAACCCTAGGCTTGAGTGTTTTACATATAAACGCAAATAAACTAAAAACAAATCTTCAAGTCCAAATCCTCACAAGCTAAGTCCTTGGAGGTAGTGAACCTTTGAACACGAAAAAGAAGTTCTATATAGGGTGAGCCACAGCCCAGTAGAGAAATACTAAACCAAGCATAAGAATTAACTAAAGCACCAACATCCGATACATGGTTAGCACAAGGTAATAAATTCCCAATTTTAAGACATAAATGCCTACATTGTCTATGACACATGGTCTATGACACAATTCACTTTCCATTTATACCAACATGGCTCGTAACACGCCAACAACTCAACAAAGATAACAATTCAGTCAAACCTTTCTTACAACATAATAAACACACATGGTGTTACATCAATCACAATCAACTTCACTTCCATACTTCCCAACCGATACACATGGTGGTGATGTATCATATCAACAACAAATAACTATAAGCACCCACATAAGTGATGCTATCGAGTCCATCCCTATCTCCTCCCAACAAAATCCGGTTTAGAGGTCCATCCCCTATCTTCCCTAAACCGTGAGTTCATCCCCTATCTCCTCCAAAACCAAATGCATATGCAACATAAATAATATTTGCCATATACAACACATAATTAATACAAGCAATGTTCAGACACTTAATTTAACATCAACATAAATGACTAAATTCCAGCTTATACCTAAGCCACATGCAAGGTCTACAACAATCAATGGCTATCCTCCACCGATAGCCCAAAACAATTATTTCTAAGCAAGAAATAAATATCACAATATATATAATATCAATTTCAGATGAGTGATTAAATATTCAACTACACCAACAATTCTCAATTTCCCCAAATCTCATGAATTTAACCAATACACAATTCCCCTTTAAATTAATTACATGAATTAATCTATGACACAACCCTAAGGTTTCTCCCAAAATTACCAAACTACTTCCCACATACCAAAACACCAACACTTAGGATTAAAACAGATACAAGGAGTAGGAAATCCCTACCTTAAAGCGAAGAATCCAAAAGAGGAAGACGAAGAAGATACTCGGAACTCCAAAGTGCTCCAAATCAACAATTGCTCCGATTAAATGAAAGCCCCCACTCTCCTCTATCTTATTTGTAAAGGAACTAGGGTAGAAACACACCCTAACTAGATCAAACCTAGGGGAAAAGGTGTTTAGAGAAGAAGAAAAGTCGGACTTTAGGGTTTGAGATCAAAAGAATGAAAAACCAATGTCCGCTCGAGCGCAAATATGCCCGCTCGAGCGTAGAATTCTCACCTGCAGAAGTTTTGTAGGAGCCAAAAAATGCTGGAAGGGTGTAAACTCCGCTCGAGCGCAGAAATGTCCGCTCGAGCGGAAAGGCAAAAAAAAACTGAGCGACAAACATCTTGACTCAGATTCAACCCACCTGTTCGAAACACGCCAAACACATCCTAAAACTCAATCAAATAGAATTAAAGGATGACAACAACAATCTGATAACAACGGAATCTACGGAACATAAGTCCGGATACACTAATCAAATGGGAAAAGACCAGGGTCGCTATATCACAAGTAATTCAAACTTGTCGAATTACATATACAACAAAGTCTTTAATATATTATTAATTCAACAAAACTATAGAGACGGTGGGAATGTGCCATTTTCAATTAATCAAACAGGGATAGTGAGACAAATACAAAATGAATAATCTCATATACCAAAAAAAAAAAAAGTACAAAAGTAGCTCAGTAAACACCTAAGAATCATGAGGGTAGAAAGAAATAAGTGCTGCCCACCTTTAAATACTTGGTGAATAAGGCAACCTGGGACGGAAATTGGGACCCCATAACAATATCTAGCAATTCACAAATGCATTTAACATCTATCCATTTTTGCTCATCTTCTGAAAGAGGGAAAAAATGGCCAGCAAAATTAAAAATAAATAAATGATAAAAATTTAAATCAAACTCAAAACTGAAACAAGATAATGTCATGAAACAATGCGGTGCACTTCCATTCACTTAAACACGTGCTTGACAAGTCTAAAAGCTCACCTGTTAGGCAGTATTGAAATGCAAAAGAATAGAAATCTGCAAAATTTTGAGGCATCCTAACCTTTTCAGAAAACAGTACACGATCAGTAATAGCACTATTAAGAAGTCTTCATCATCATGGAATCATCAATAATCAACCAGATGAAAACTACAAGAATAAAATACCTTCTGAGAGTGCATTCTTCAATTTATTTACAGTGTCAACGGTAAAAGCTTTCAGGCCTCTTTGCCACTCATCCTGTTACAAAGAAGGAAATTTAAACGATCAATTTTAAGAGTATTTTCTAGCTGGATTTTTCATCCATCTCCAGAACAGATATATAATAGAATACTTGAGAAAAGTGATGATGAAGACTAGTCCTTCCACGGGTACACAAACAAGATAATTACACAGAGCAGAAACATTACAGCATAAAACTAGTCGACCAATTGAACACTTCATAAGTAGGCAGTTATCAACAAATAAATATCTAGAACAGAGAAAAAAGGTATGACATCAAGAATTAAATTCAACGCAGATCAAGTTCCACATTTTGAAATATCCATGCTAAGTTGACCATCGTGGATTGGGGTCCCGTGCTGGAAGCCATATAACATAAACCATTGTGAAGACAGCTCGAGTACAAGCCGCTTCAAGCAAGGCCCTCGGATTTTACCCCTTGGTCTTATTTTTTGCAAATTTTTGACTCCAAAACCTACCGGGACTGGGAATGAGTCAAATAGGTCAATTTTGTGAAATTAAAACTATTGGCTCATGTAGTATATATCTATTACAAGTACGTAGTCATCTCTGCATAAGCTTATGTCAATCTGCAAACCACAACACATTTGAATGCTCAATCTAACCTATCAATCCATTACAACCAAGCTCAAAATTTGCCCATGGAAATTGCCAACTCATATACACCAACACCATTACCCCCAAAAATCCAAGATCGAAACATAGCATTATGGATGCAGAGAGGAGAATAACAGTAGCTGTTACCTTGACTACCCATAATGCATATGAACAAAAAGAAGACGGCTTGTTCTACAATATGAAAACTTTTTTATGGGCTTTTGGATTTAGCTTTTGTTTGTTTGGCTTTTTTGCTAGCTTTTAGTTGTGCGGACGTATATGCATGAAACTGAACATACATATACTCATCTATTACCGCAAGGCTCTACTATTTTCTTTGTACATATTTTCATATACAGTTCAATTAGGTATTTTAGTATTTTTCATGGTCCTATATCGTAATATTCTCCAATTTTCCAAATAGTCTACTTTTGATAAAGGACACAAATTATAAATATCCAAGAAAGCAGATAAAATTAGATACCATCCAAACAATTTATCTTATACCAACAGAACAGTAGTGTTAAAATATATATATATATTTTTTTTAAATGTTAAAATGATGATAATAATAAGAGTAATGCTATACAAACTAACAAATCTTATAAATTTTCTCACTCATTGATGTGAGACCTACCATATTATTGATTGAAGTGGGTCCTATTTCAGATTCCAAATTATTGCATGACACATTAGTTAGTAAGATTTGTTAGTTTGTGTAGTATTTTTCCTACTAACAACAATAACAATAATAATAGTAAGGGCAATGGTTGTAATAATTAATGCACTTACCTATGTAAAATATCCCTGCTTCTGGGCATTCATTTTCCTGTTGCATGCAGATTGTCAGCTATATTAAGCAGCATTAGGAGAAATTGGAACTAAAATTGGTTTTGGTCATATACATGTTACATGTCAACAGAACTGACATACCAAGCGAGCATCAATATCCTAACATCAGTATGATCCACTCCCAAATTGAACAAAGTGCCTCTATTCCTTCCGGACTGCACAAGCACACATACAAAATTGGCTTGGGTTAGTAGTGTTACATCAATCTCTTGAACACCTATCCACCTGAAGTTTAGCCAATTTCATGATATATAAATCACTCATTGCAAAGGAGACATTAAATGGTAAAAACAAACAAAAATATAAGAACCTTTTTTATGTTTTGATCTTCTGAAAATCAAAGTCAAATGTCTGTATAGCATTGATCTTATAGAAGCAGTAACTTCATAGCAATGCAAGACATAGATTGTCATAATGAGGTACTGATGAACATAAACCAGTTCTGGCAATTATTTCTCTTCAGTGACAAGGAAATTGTTTTAGCACACAGAGGTTTGACATTGACATAATACGACACTCTACACAAATGAAACACATTACAAGTTTGAATAAAATAACTTAGAATCAAATAATAAAACAAAAATAATGTAAGTTTATACCTATTCTCCTCATTTAAATTATCTTGGATTAAAATATTTATATATATGACATTTAATAATTATTTATTCACATATAATATATAAAATTTTATATTTTGCACCTGTCCTCCACTTGTTGTGTCCTACATTTTAAAAAAAATTCCGTGTCAATGTGTCGGTGTCATGTCACGTGTCTGTGTCCATGCTTTTTAGGTACCATTTATTGAAAAATTTTGCCATCAATAGCCCTCATCACCAAGAGCAATATAGGTAAAAACCAAGATAGAAAGATGGTAGTACCTGCTAACCTATAACCTATAAAACAGGTAATCTACGTTACATGGACTCGGGTATGGGTATCGGATGCGGGTGCATATTTGGAGGTCGGACACTTCAAAACTAAAAATTGAGGATACGTGAATATGGATCCAAATGTGGATACAGGTAAGGAAATACGTTAAATAGTTATTTTAAAAATATATTTATTATATAAAGATGAGTTAAATAGTTATTTTTAAAATATATTTATTATACGAAGATGAGTTAAAAACAGTTGACCCAACAATTTTTTTATAAATAGGATTAAACATATGGATAAGTCATAGAACAACCCATGCTATTGTTGAACAGAGTTTATAAATAGGCCCAAATTTTTATTTATTTATTTATTTGGATCCAACCTATGAAGCACGGGTACTTCAAAAATGGTACCATACGAGTACCGGGTACTTACTGGGTGCAGGTACCAAATACATGCCGGGAACAGCAAATACATTTGGGTACGTCATGAGTACAACATGGGTACGTAGTGGGTACGGCACCGGTATGACAAAATGAATTTTTATTTTTAATTTTTTTGTGCAAATGCTAGAATTTATTGTAGCATTTATTATTCTTCTTTAAATTTTGAAAATATCAAGTAATTTATTTTAAACATCCTTTACCCATGAGTCATGGTTTTACTCTCTTTTGTATCCTGTTTTAGACAATTAAAAAAGAAAAAAAAATAATTATATAACTTTTTAGACAAGTTGTTCTCTTTTTAATTTTGATATTGAACTTTGATTTGCATGTTGGATATTTAGTTATAAATTTAAAAAATAAAAAATAAAAATTGGCGTACCCCAGCCATATCTGTACCCTACTTTTTTAAGAATTTTCCGTATTGGTGTACTTATATTATATCGTGCGCATTATGCACTCCACACCAAGGCTTCATAGGATCCAACCCATCAGGATTTATTATGATACAAACTAGCCAATAGGCCCAAGCTTTTTATTTATTTTTTTGAGTCTAGCCCGTCATGGTATATAATATAAATTATTATGATACAAGCCAGTCATCCAGCCCAAGCATCTTATTTAATTTTTTGGGTCCAACCCATTAGGGTCTATAATATTAACTAGCCAAATAAGCCAAACCTTCTTGTTTATTTATTTGGTCCGCCCATTAGGGTTTGATACAAACGAGCAGCAAGAAATTACCAAACGTTCTCCTCTTCGCTTCTCTCTCAGCAGCACAGTAGCACGAGATGGAGTCTGTCTCTTCTCTTCTCTTCTCCTCTCTCTCACACACAGCGCACGATCGAGAGAGAAATCAAGAGAGAGACGGAGATCGTGATAGAGAGAGAAAAGGAGATTGAAACAGAGAAGATCGAAAGACACAAATCAAAATCTTGAACCCATACATCAATGTAAGTATCTCAACTTTCTTCCTTTTTGATGAGCCGTGTCCGAGAGAGAAGAGGCAAATCTGACACAAATCCCACACCCACACCCGTGTCATGTCGTGTTGACACGGGTACTTCGCCCCAAAGTGCCGAGTCCGTGTAACATAGCGGGTAATTGTGCTGCCACAGATAGAAGGGCACACAAATGGCCAGTTACAATGGGTGAAACCAAAGACCTAGGCAGCTAGATTGACAATGTTTGTTGTCTGAAGATTCATAATAACGAAAAGGATCATTCAATCTTCATAGTATGTTGATAAAACAGAAATCTTTTGCGATAATAACATCCTACTATGTGCAAAAGAATTGTTAAAAAAGGTAAGAAAAGTGGGCATATCAATTATTCTCAGAAAATATAACAGGAATCAAGAACAGCATGGTATGAAAATTAGACCCCTAAATATAAGCATGGCATAGCCAAAAACATCACTGTGGGGAAGTGGTTTGGAAATACTCTTCAGATCCTGGAAGACGCCAATGATCCTCAGCTAGTCACCTGCAAAGATACAAATACTCCGGTCGGGGGTGTCGGAATTAGCACTCTGACGGACAAGTCAGTTCTTCTACTCAAGAAAGCTTGTTGACTAAGTTTTTAGAAGTGATTCTTACATACCTTTACAAATCTGAAGCTCTTGTATTTATATCCATTCTCTGGACCTCGGGGCCAGAGTTTACTTTTTATTTATTATTCTTTCATTTGTCCTGATATGCCTTCTCAAGTCTATTCGGCCTTAAGAACGTATTCGGCGTCCTAGTTGAGCAGAATGGAGCCGTTCAGCTCCCGGCTCCTCGGGTATACCAGATTTCGTTCCTCTATTTATTCGGCTCCCACAAGCGTTCTGTCAATGACAGTTGGGTGAAATGCTTGGTTCCGATTTTCAAATACTCTGAACCGAAGTTTGGGGGTTAGACTTATCACGCGGACATTTAATTACTCCCCCTTTAATCGTCGTCTCAACTTCCCGCCCCTTCGCACACGCCTATTTATTATGATTTGAAATCTGATGTCCTTTCAAATCCGTGTTCTATGACGCTGGTTGCTGGGTTGCTCTTCGAATCGTTCTTGCAATTCTTCTATCTGTGATACTCTCTTCATTTTTGTAAGTTTTCCTCTCCTCTGATCTGAAGCTTTTCCTAGTCTGTTTATTCCGTCGCATGCTCTTATAGTCAGTAGGTTATGGCGAAACATTTGAAAGACCTCCTTTCGTCAGATCGAATTGCTAGCTTTAGACGCCATTTCTCTATTCCTGACGATGTCCACCTGTCGTTTGTGGCGGACGGCACTCTTAACATGGAGAGAGAGGACAAAACCACGATTGTCTTTCCCCTTTTGTCAATCGCAGAGGGTGGAGTCCGCTTTCCCCTTCACGCTTCGAGGGTCGTTTCTTCGCCATTGGGATTTGATCCCTTCCACCCCAATGTGAATTTCTTTAGAATTATAATGGGGTCGATATGAACCGCTGCCTTGGAATTAATCTTGGCATTCCCGCCATTCAAGATTATGCTTTTGGCCAAGTCCTCTCGTCGGCACGCAAGCATTTACTTCCTCAGAGCTAAAGATACAGATCATCAGTTGATCACTATGCTTTCCAGCTCTGGGAAACGAGTTGATGATGTCATGGTCGTTGTCCGCAGCAACTGGGAGTTTGGCGAAGGGGAGGATCGTGACGATCCTATTCCTAGACGCGTAACCAGTCGCCAATGCCCTCTTGCTCGTATTGTGTGTTCATATTTGCCACACTGCTTTTCTTGAGTCTTACGGCTTGTCTTGTGGAGGAACGATTTGAAAAAGTCCAAGCTTCAATCGACGACGCCGTTCTTTCAACATTAGGATTGCTCTTAGTTATTTACCGTCAGCCTTCATAAGCGAGGAGAGCGGCTCATGTTCGCTTTTGCTACGAGCCTACATATACAACCTTTTACCGCGGAAAACATACCGATTCAAGGGAAGATTTTCTCGTCGTCAGATTTTATCCGACTTCAAAAACTTGAGACAGGTAGGTTTTGAAGGGTCCGATTCGGAGAATACTGAAGTATCCGATACTGTCGAATCAGATCAGTCCGAGGCCGAATCTGAGGAGGTATTGGATTCTACCGATCCTCCCTCTACTTCGGGGCGGGAGAACCTTTCTGTTGACGACGTTCCTCAACGTACAGACAATCTTCCCATCTCGGGCTCCACTAACATGGTTGGGTTAAGCCTGACAAAGCTTGCCAAGAAGGCGAATGCGGAGAGGTTAGCCGCACGGCGAAGAGCGGAGGGCCTTTCGACCGAACCGCCCACCAGTGAATCTCAACATTCCCTCCCGCCATCAATCGAGATCCTTGGGAATTGTTGAGGAGGCGGCAACAAATAAGAATGTCGAATCTGCATTGGTTGGGAAAGCCGTTCAGGATGTTGAGGGAAAGGCGGAGAAACGCGTTAGGGATCGTGAGGTCGGTTTAGAAGATCACGGCGGCAAACGTCCTCAAATGGAGGGATCGAGTGAGGTTGTGCCCTTTGTGATTCGACCGATGGTAAGAAACATGCCGGTTCCTTCAGATGCCTCGGCACCTAAAGACCCGTGAGGTCGTTAGGCGTGGCAACGCCTTTGTCGCTGTTGCGTCGATATGGAGGCTTTCCAGTTGGAATCGGATTTGAATGCGACAATGTTAGCCGCGCAGTCGGCCCTTTTGGTGCGTATTCTGATTTTTCCTTCACTTCATCCAAACATTGTTCGCGTTATGTTTTTTTTGAATTTTTCTTTTGCAGACCGTTGGTAGGATAGTCGACGTAGGTCGCCGCTATCTCGACGCCGTCAAGCAGATTAGTCGTTTACGAAAGCAAGTGGAGGGCCAGAGGAAAAGGGCCGAGGACGAATTTTTAAGAGCGAACCAGGAGGCTTCTCGGGCAGAGACCGCGGTAGAGAAAGCTCGTGATGCGGATAAGTTGAGAGCGGAGGCCGAGAAGAAGGCCGATGATATGGAAGCTGCACTTGGCTTGTCCCAAAAGGCCTAAACCGAGGCTGAGTTGGCTGAAATGAAGGCGGCGAAGGTGATTGCCGATTCAAAAGTTTTCGAAGCCGGGAAAGAGACTGGACTCGCCAAGTATGTGGACCAGGTCTCTCGGTTTGAGAATCGGGACTTCAAACATGGTTGGCACAAGGCCCTTGCTGCAGCTGGAGTTTCGCTGAATATGCCAATACCGTATGAGCAAGTGGACATCGATCCATTGGAGACTGATTCCGAGGGTTGATCTTTACATACACAATTGTTATGATTTCGAGAAAGTACTTTTTCCGTTTGTTTTTGTTATTTTGTGTTTGTTTATCATAAAATGTTATGATACAGAAATAGACGTCGATACTTTTTTGTAGTTATAAAATGTTATGAATTCTGCTCAATGTGCTGATGTTTCCGTAATTTTATGGTGATATTTCTTAATAGATCTATAATCCGAATGGTTCAGACTCGTAGGCTGGCCGAGGCATCTTTGAAAAGACGGCCGATTAGATTAATAAATTTGCCCGTGCCTTGGCCAGGGCTCGAGCGTGACAAGCCGAATGGTTCACACTCGTGGGCTGGCCAAGGCATCATTGAAAAGGTGGCCGATTAGATTAATAAATCTGCACTTGCCTTGGCCAGGGCGCGAGCGTGAAGAGCCGAATGGTTCAGACTCGTGGGCTGGCCGAGGCATCTTTGGAAAGGTGGCCGATTAGATTAATAAATTTGCCCTTGCCCTGGTGTCACGGGTTGCCTTGCAAGGCCAACTCCGTGACGTTTCGCTCGCGGTGGTGTGGCCATTTGAGTGCTCAAGAGTGGCCGTTGGAAGTGCCGCAACGTGGCCTAACATTGGCCCCAAGTAGCCCAAGGTTTATAGCCAACAAACGGCGAAGCCGCAGCCCGTGCCAGCAGCCAAACAGCGCTGCCAGCAGCAGCAAACAGCGCTGCCAGCAGCAGCAAAACACAGCAGCAGCAGCCAGCAGTGGCAGCAAGCTGTCCAGCGTTTTGGCGCTTTGTTTCGGCAGTCAAACGAAGGAGTTTTGGGCTGAAATTTTTATGGTGAAGAGCTCTTGGGGGAAGGGTGTTCCCGACCAAGTTTCGTGATTTTCTGAATTTTGTGGAATTAATTAAAAATCATTATGACTCCTCGGACATGTATGATGTTTCCTCCTGCCAGATGAAAAAGGGCTTAACAAGCTACTATAAGGGGGTATGGTGTGCTACCTACCAACCTCCCCGCCCAAACTGGGCTTGAAGTGAGCAACCTTGGGGCAACTCAAGGGCGGGCTGTAGGCATCCAGAGGGGTGTCTAGAGTCTCCATGTGGGTTTGGGAGCCCCGTGGACGGTGCGAAGATGTTGGCACTGCGCAGCCCTCCCGAGCGAGAGGTCCACTACGTTGTTTCCACTATGCCACGCAATATGGTATCTTTGGGACTCGTTTTGGACCGAATGGGCTATCGAGGCACCACTAAAGGCCTCGTGTGCCAACTCTAGTGCTTGGTTTGGGTTCAACCTTGCACGAGGGGATCCCGTGGCTTAAGCTAAGCGGTCGGAAGGCAACACCGCATATGTGGGCTATCGAATGAAGGCATCAAGCTATACAATGACTACGTCCATTGAGGGACTACATTATGCTACGAGCAAGCTACGGATTGAGACGTTGCCTTACTCATGCTACACGTTGGTGCAACGCTAAGGTGCGCAATGGCCTTAGGCGGAATCTAGCACGCGTGTTGGCACGAGGATTGCGCCGTGGGCAAGAGATTGTCCCTCGGTGGCTTGTGGGCCTCGCATGACCAAGTGGCCATCCAATATGCATCTATTGAGGCATGCTTGACCCTGTGACACTTCGAGACGCTATTGAAGACCCAGCATGCAACGTGGGCTTGTCAGCTAAGTTGAGGACCTTCGCTAACACATTGTTGTGTGGCTAGGCACCTTGATGACATAAACCTAAGTTGGGCGAGCACCTTGCTTGTGGTGAGCTTGGCGCTATGAAGCGACTTATGCCGTGCTTGGTGCACTTGAGGCGTCAGGCCTACTTGTGGCATCCGGGTGAAGACGGAGCTTCTTTGTGAAGTTGTTTTGCTAGACAAAGCATTGGGACCGAATGTTCAAACGGGTGAGATCATCAACACTCGATTTGTCAACGAGCTTATGGCGGGCTTAAACTTGGTGGAGTTTGAGCGCCACACGGGCAAAAATTGATCCGCTGCGCCTCTTAAGGAGTCGGCCCGTGACAGTTGGTATCAGAGCTAGATCACTCATTTGGGGTGAGCTCGATCTAGAGCGGACTTGCAGCTATGTTGTGATATCATTCTTCCGTGGACCCCGATGCCGCTGTTTGAAGGAGTTATGCATGAAACTCATCCTGGGGGACGTGTATGACATCCTAGACTCTACACAAGACCGCCGTTGGTTTTCTGGTCATGTTTGAACTGTGGGAGCTGATTGGTGATGTCTTGGGGTATCCGTGCCTATTGTGCTATGCTTCAACGATGCCTTGAACGCAGCAACCGTTCTCGAGGGTGCGAATTGAGCAGCATTGTGGCATCTAGTGTTTCCTTGCTAACTTGGTGTTTCCCTCTCACTTTGTGGATTTCGTGAGCATTTCTACACTGTGGACACACTGTGGCGAGAGTATGCTACATTTGTGGACGGGTTGCTTCCTAACCAGCAGGGTTGGCATGATTGTGTTACTTTGTTGGCTACATGGGGATTTCTACCGCAGTTTGGACTTGTGCAATGCTTGTATCAGATTGTGGGCATGTGATCTTCAGCTATTGAGCCTTAGAGACGGATTTTCGTTGGCAGCCGTGCACGTGCTATGGCATTATCACTGGTTCGCTTCAGGGGGCCTATGTTTCGACCGTTCGTGGTGGCATTTGCAACTTGTGCTTGTCAGTGGTTTTGCATCTTCAGACGCATGGTTGTTGACTTCTTAGAGGGTTTGTTCGGAAAAAATTTCAAGACAAATTTGAGATCTTGACTCCCGTGTGCAGAGGCATCGAGTGTACATGTTGCTAGAGAGCGAGGTGGCGGATGAAATCACCGTTGTTGGAGAACAACCATGTAGCGGGACTGTAAAGTCAAGACATAATTTGGTGCCAGGATCAGCGCACCGTTTTGAGATGGCTAGCTTTGTGGGTGGTAGGAGCGGTGAGCCTTTGAAAGGCGAAATCTTTGAGCTTGATGAGACAGCTGACTCGGGTGAAGGCAGTGGCCGAGGCACTGGGCAGCATGAGTTAAATACTAGCCAGAAGATATGAGTTCAGCCAGAGGGCTTGCCTGAGGGCACGAGCATGAGATTCAGCCGGTGGGCTACACTTTGCCAGAGGGCACGAGTTGAGCAAAAGCCAGTGGGCTTCATTTCAGCCAGAGGGCTACATTTCTAAAAGCAGCATTAAAAGTTTTGAGTTATAAGAGCATATTCAGCCGGTGGGCTACACTTTGCCAGAGGGCACGAGTTGAGCAAAGCCAGTGGGCTTCGATTTAGTCAGAGGGCTACAAATTTGCCAGAGGGCTTCAGCTAAAAGTGTTTTAAAGTTTGAGCTTGCGAAAGAGCAACAGCCAAGAGGGCTTCAGAGTTTGAGTTTGCCAGAGGGCAACAGCCAAGAGGGCTACAGAGACTGAGTTTGCCAGAGGGCATCAGCCAGAAGGCTTCAGAGACATGAGCTTGCTAATGAGCAGCAGCCAGAGGGCTTTCATTTTGCCAGAGGGCACAGTACAAAGGTACTTGAGTTTGTTGAAGATATCAGCCAGAGGGCTTTGAGCTTGCCAGAGGGGGCATTGTTGAATTATTTTGAGGAGCAATGTTGATTTGCATTGAGTCGACGAGGGCGTCGACAACTCGAGTGGAGGAGGAAGTCGCGATGCGACCCACTGCGAGTTAGCTCGGAGGAGCATTGGCAGAGAGGCAATTGAGTTAGCTCAGAGGAGCATTGGTAGAAGAGCATTGGCGGAGGCCATTTTAGAGGAACATCGTCCGGAGGAGTCAGCTCAGAGGAGCTTGAGTTTGCTCAGAGGAGCATTGGCAGAGGCCATTTGAGGAGTTTGCTCAGAGGAGTATTGGCAGAGGCCATTTGAGAAGAGGGCTTGGCATTAAAGGGCAGAGTTAGAGACGCTCAGAGGAGCTTTGGCAGAGGCCATTTTGAGAGGGGAGCTTGGCTAAAGGAGTTAGACGTTGAAGGTAGGCCGTCAACACGGAGGTGTTAGACTCATCAGAGGAGCCGGTACACGCACTGCAGCATCAGCTTTGTGCTACATCAACGAGGACGTTGATGGTTGAAGTGGAGGAGAGTGTCACGGGTTGCCTTGCAAGGCCAACTCCGTGACGTTTCGCTCGCGGTGGTGTGGCCATTTGAGTGCTCAAGAGTGGCCGTTGGAAGTGCCGCAACGTGGCCTAACATTGGCCCCAAGTAGCCCAAGGTTTATAGCCAACAAACGGCAAAGCCGCAGCCCGTGCCAGCAGCCAACCAGCGCTGCCAGCAGCAGCAAACAGCGCTGCCAGCAGCAGCAAAACACAGCAGCAGCAGCCAGCAGTGGCAGCAAGCTGTCCAGCGTTTTGGCGCTTTGTTTCGGCAGTCAAACGAAGGAGTTTTGGGCTGAAATTTTTATGGTGAAGAGCTCTTGGGGGAAGGGTGTTCCCGACCAAGTTTCGTGATTTTCTGAATTTTGTGGAATTAATTAAAAATCATTATGACTCCTCGGACATGTATGATGTTTCCTCCTGCCAGATGAAAAAGGGCTTAACAAGCTACTATAAGGGGGTATGGTGTGCTACCTACCAACCTCCCCGCCCAAACTGGGCTTGAAGTGAGCAACCTTGGGGCAACTCAAGGGCGGGCTGTAGGCATCCAGAGGGGTGTCTAGAGTCTCCATGTGGGTTTGGGAGCCCCGTGGACGGTGCGAAGATGTTGGCACTGCGCAGCCCTCCCGAGCGAGAGGTCCACTACGTTGTTTCCACTATGCCACGCAATATGGTATCTTTGGGACTCGTTTTGGACCGAATGGGCTATCGAGGCACCACTAAAGGCCTCGTGTGCCAACTCTAGTGCTTGGTTTGGGTTCAACCTTGCACGAGGGGATCCCGTGGCTTAAGCTAAGCGGTCGGAAGGCAACACCGCATATGTGGGCTATCGAATGAAGGCATCAAGCTATACAATGACTACGTCCATTGAGGGACTACATTATGCTACGAGCAAGCTACGGATTGAGACGTTGCCTTACTCATGCTACACGTTGGTGCAACGCTAAGGTGCGCAATGGCCTTAGGCGGAATCTAGCACGCGTGTTGGCACGAGGATTGCGCCGTGGGCAAGAGATTGTCCCTCGGTGGCTTGTGGGCCTCGCATGACCAAGTGGCCATCCAATATGCATCTATTGAGGCATGCTTGACCCTGTGACACTTCGAGACGCTATTGAAGACCCAACATGCAGCGTTGGCTTGTCGGCTAAGTTGAGGACCTTCGCTAACACATTGTTGTGTGGCTAGGCACCTTGATGACATAAACCTAAGTTGGGCGAGCACCTTGCTTGTGGTGAGCTTGGCGCTATGAAGCGACTTATGCCGTGCTTGGTGCACTTGAGGCGTCAGGCCTACTTGTGGCATCCGGGTGAAGACGGAGCTTCTTTGTGAAGTTGTTTTGCTAGACAAAGCATTGGGACCGAATGTTCAAACGGGTGAGATCATCAACACTCGATTTGTCAACGAGCTTATGGCGGGCTTAAACTTGGTGGAGTTTGAGCGCCACACGGGCAAAAATTGATCCGCTGTGCCTCTTAAGGAGTCGGCCCGTGACACCTGGCCAGGGCGCGAGCGTGAAGAGCCGAATGGTTCAGACTCGTGGGCTGGCCGAGGCATCTTTGAAAAGGTGGCCGATTAGATGAATAAATCTGCCCTTGCCTTGGCCAGGGCTCGATCGTAACAAGCCGAATGGTTCACTCGTGGGCTGGCCGAGGCATCATTGAAAAGGTGGCCGATTAGATTAATAAATCTGCCCTTGCCTTGGCCAGGGCTCGAGCGTGACAAGCCGAATGGTTCAGACTCGTGGGCTGGCTGAGGCATCTTTGAAAAGGTGGCCGATTAGATTAATAATCGCTTGCCGCCTTGCCAGCGCGAGTGTGAAGAGCCGAATGGTTCAGACTCGTGGGCTGGCCGAGGCATCTTTGAAAAGGTGGCCGATTAGATTAATAAATCTGCCCTTGCCCTGGCCAGGGCGCGAGCGTGAAGAGCCGAATGGTTCAGACTCGTGGGCTGGCCGAGGCATCTTTGAAAAGGTGGCCGATTAGATGAATAAATCTGCCCTTGCCTTAGCCAGGGCTCGATCGTGACAAGCCGAATGGTTCACTCGTGGGCTGGCCGAGGCATCATTGAAAAGGTGGCCGATTAGATTAATAAATCTGCCCTTGCCTTGGCCAGGGCTCGAGCGTGACAAGCCGAATGGTTCAGACTCGTGGGCTGGCTGAGGCATCTTTGAAAAGGTGGTCGATTAGATTAATAAATCTGCCCTTACCTTGGCCAGGGCGCGAGCGTGAAGAGCCGAATGGTTCAGACTCGTGGGCTGACCGAGGCATCTTTGAAAAGGTGGCCGATTAGATTAATAAATCTGCCCTTGCCCTGGCCAGGGCGCGAGCGTAAAGAGCCGAATGGTTCACACTCGGGGGTTGGCACGCAGATCGTCGTCCGACGTTTGGCGTTCGGTCATACTGACGCTGCCTTGGGGGAGCTGCACGTATCTCAGAATAAATGGGGTAAGTTCGTACCAAGGGTCCTATTTATTTGGGTACAAGGTTGAGCCAATACTGGGAAAGGACCGAGATTAGCTGAATTCAAACGTCGAAATGTATCGCAGCAGTGAGCCCACTGGTATGGGGAAGAAGAGCATCCAAGGATCGGGAAAAACAACAGCGCCTTAGTCGTCGAAGCAGGTCCCCTCAAAGGGACGTTCAACGGGGAGGTTCCCCATGCCCGCGACCGGGAATCGAGGTGGACGCGACGCCGCGGCCATTGAATTTTGCGGTTTTTGTGAAGAATAAACCGAAGACAGAGGCGGATTCCATCATTAAAGATCCAGATGTGGCAGTCGAGTTCGCTCGACAAATTTTTCCACCGGAAGTCCGACAATCGATGGTTGGTCGTCGTGATTTCGAAGTGTTTCGGGACGGCATACATGGGGCTGTAAAGGGGTTGTATAATGCTTATGAAATTGGCATGCGTCTGCGTGCGATGAGACGTGACATTGAGAAAAAGGACGAAAGGAGTCGCAGTCTGGAAGCTTGCGCGAAAAAGGCCGAGAGTGAGCTTCGGGAGCTTAAGAAGGTTCGAATGGCTGAGCCGGCGATGGCTGGTCAACTTAAAGTGGGCGGAAATACGTCCCAAGAGGCCCCGGGTTACGAGAAAGGATATCAGGACGGTTTCAAGGTCGGGGTTGATAGAACCAAGACAGACCTTGCTGATGAAGTTTGTCGATGCGAAAATCGCGGTTTTAAGCATGGCTGGATCAAGGCCCTTCAAACCGTAGAGATTCTTGGGTCCCTAGGCATAGATTCGGCTTCACCCCTATATCACCGACATTACCTTCCCTATTCCGAATTTGAAATCGAGAAGAGCGACGATGAGGAGGCCGATTAACTAGAGTGTAATGCAACAACAGACTTCACTATGAATAAATAGGCTTTCATTTTCAATGTCCGTCTTTGATCGTAACATATTTTGATTGTAAAATATTTCTAGTTCAAACGTGTCGATTCATTTTATTGGAATATTTAAATTTTGATTAGAATATTTTGCACTGCATGGTATAAACGTTCAGAAATGCATTAGTGGGCCCTAAGGCGTCATGCACCTAAGGGGCTCCGTATCCGGAGACTTGTTTCGACCAATCGTGACATCCACGAAGGGCGCTCCGAATCCGGAAACTTGTTTGGGCCAATCGTGACATCCACGAAGGGCGCTCCGAATCCGGAGACTTATTCGGCCCCAAGGCGTCATGCCCCAAAGGGCGCTCCGAATCCGGAGACTTATTCGCCCTAAGGTGTCATGCCACGGCGCGCCCGAATCCGGAGACTTATTCGGCCCTAAGGTGTCATGCACCAAAGGGGCTCCGAATCCGGAGACTTGTTTTGGCCAATCGTGACATCCACGAAGAGCGCTCCGGAGACTTATTCGGCCCTAAGGTGTCATGCACCAAAGGGGGCTCCGAATCCGGAGACTTGTTTGGACCAATCGTGACATCCACGAAGGGCGCTCCGAATCCGGAAACTTGTTTTGGCCAATCGTGACATCCACGAAGGGCGCTCCGAATCCGGAGACTTATTCGGCCCTAAGGTGTCATGCACCAAAGGGGGCTCCGAATCCAGAGACTTGTTTTGGCCAATCGTGACATCCACGAAGGGCGCTCCGAATCCGGAGACTTATTCGGCTCTAAGGTGTCATACACCAAAGGGGGCTCCGAATCCGGAGACTTGTTTGGGCCAATCGTGACATCCACGAAGGGCGCTCCGAATCCGGAGACTTGTTTTGGCCAATTGTGACATCCACGAAGGGCGCTCCGAATCCGGAGACTTATTCGGCCCTAAGGTGTCATGCACCAAAGGAGGCTTCGAATCCGGAGACTTGTTTTGGCCAATCGTGACATCCACAAAGGGCGCTCCGAATCCGGAGACTTATTCGGCCCTAAGGTGTCATGCACCAAAAGGGGCTCCGAATCCGAAGACTTGTTTGGGCCAATCGTGACATCCACGAAGGGCGCCCAATCGAAGACTTGTTTTGTGCCAATCGTGACATCCACGGGCGCCCGAATCCGGAGACTTATTCGCCCTAAGGTGTCATGCACCAAAGGGCCCAATCCGGAGACTTGTTTTGGCCAATCGTGACATCCACGGCGACGCTCGAATCCGGAGACTTATTCGCCCTAAGGTGTTGAGCTCAAACATGTAAAAACACGAAACCTTGCATTACAACGACGTGTGTACAAGTATCAAGCCCACTGTGTCGGGTCATTGATAAAATTTACGTAGATGTGTTGAATTCCACCGCGGCGTGCTTCTTCTGACATGTCCGAGAGCCGATATGCCCTCGTGCTCGCAGCGGAATCTATCTCGATAAGGGCCGCCCCCGGACCAAGTTTATCGCGGCCTCGGCCTACCGGTAGTACCTTCTTTAGGACCGCTTCTCTGGATTGTAGCGCAATCAACTTCGCCGATTGTATGACTTAGCGAGCTGCTGCTGACAACGTGCCATGGATGCTAAGGCGCGGTCTCTTCGTTCTTCAATCAGAACTAGGTCCAGGGCGAGCATCATGTCATTTCGGCCTGTGTCAAAGGCTTGCGATCTCAGAGTTGGTAAGCCGATCTCTAGGGATAAGATTGCCTGGGTTCCGAAGCATAAGGCAAACGGCGTTTCTCCGGTAGATCGTCTTGGCATTGTACGATGAGCCCACAGTACACTCGGCAACTCTTCAACCCATCTACCTTTGGCACTTTCCAGCCTCTTTTTGATGCCGTCCAAGATGAATTTGTTTGAAACTTCCACTTGACCGTTACTTTGGGGGTAGGCTGGCGTAGAGAAGTAAGGCTCAATACCATACTTGCTGCACAATTCTCGGTATACGCCACAATCGAACTGAGTACCATTATCCGAGATCAATGCTCTTGGAATGCCGAATCGCGTAATGATGTTCCTCCACACAAAGCGCTTAATGTCGGAATCTCGTATATGGGTTAGAGCCTCCGCTTCGACCCACTTTGTGAAGTAATCTGTTGCTACAATTAGAAATCGCTTGTTCCCTGGGGCCCTCGGCAATGGTCCTACAATATCAAGTCCCCACTGAGCAAACGGCCAGGGGCTTGTGATAGAATTCAAAGCTTCTGCCGGCTGATGGGTTAGTGGGGAGAACTTTTGGCATTGTTCGCATTTCTTGACATAATTTTGTGCGTCGGCTCTCATCGCTTACCAATAATATCCTCAATGTTATCGCCGGATGGGCCAGGAGCGTCTCCGAATGGGCACCACAAATGCCTCGTGTATCTCAATGGAGCGCCTCCACTCGTCCGGTGCACGATTCCAAGTATGGACCAGAGGGACTTTTGTAAAGCTCTCCTTGTGGATCTAAGTAGTACCGCAGGCCTTGTTTCGCAGCCTTGTGTGCTTTTTTTGTCCTCCGGGAGTTGCTCGAAGAAAGGAATGCAAGAATGGGGTCCTTCCAACTTGGAGCGGATTCTATAATGCCGATGTGGGTTTCTCCGAGGGTCGATACTTGGTTCCGGACGAAACCTACTTCGATGGTATGCTTGAGCTCCGACTTGATGGCGGAGGCTACAAGCCAGGCATCCGCGTGTATTTTGATCGCGTGTTATTTGGTTTAGTTCATGATGGTCAATTTCGCCGAAGGAGTTAGCCGCTTTCATATAGGCCGCCATACGCCTCTCTTGCCACGTACTTCTTCACCGTTGATTACCAATTTTGAGTCACAAACACCAATACGAAAGCCGAGATGTCGCTCGCAATCCGGCTAAAAGGGCTTCATATTCGTTTCGTTATTTGATGCTTCGCCGAGCTTGACGACCGCTCGCTCAATTATCGCCCGTCGAGACATAATTACGACGCCGCCGCCTGCTGGTTAGACGATCCATCACAAGATAACCGCCAAATGTCCCCAACATAAATTCTCCAACTGCTTTGACCGAACTTCGCCTTTTGGCCGACGTCATCAGCTTGAGGTCGGCAAGCCCTCCCGTGAATTCGCAACAAAGTCGGCAAGTACCGCCTTGATTGCGCTTTTGGATAGAAACCGAATGTCGATTGGCGAGTTCAAGAGCCCACTTCAAACACGCCGATGCTTCGCATTCCGTAGTAATCGATCGAAGGGATAGTCTGTTAGCACCCTAATGCAGGTCCTTGGAAGTAATGCATCGCTTTTCTTGCCGCCATGACCAAGGCTAGGACGAAGTTTTTCCAGCATAGATAGCGTGTTTCGGCCCACCATTGCCTTGCTCACATAATACATCGTCGGTCGCCCTTCCTCCTCTTTTAATAATACGGCCACGACTATCGGAGACCCGCCAGATATAGAATGAGGGGTCACCGGTGGCGAGTGTTGTTAGAAGAGGTCTTGTCCGAGGTAGGTCTTGAGCCCGTTAAAAGTCGCCGATTCGCGGACCATTCAAAAGCTCGCTCGACGTAGTGTCTGAAAGAATTGTCTGCAGCGATCCAGAATCTACCGATGAACTGTTGAGTCGCAGCCCATTCCCATCAACTTTTGGACTTCTTTTCATCGAACGGGGAACTCGCCCAAAATTGTCGTGACTTGCCTCGGGTTGGCTTCGATTCCTCGTTGGTTGACGATATAACCCAGAATTTGCCGAGCCGATCCCGACGCGCATTTGGAAGCGTGTAGCTTCATTCTATATTTGCGTAGGGTGTTGAATGTCTTTTCCAGATCGGCTTTATGGTTTTGTTCTTCGGTGGATTTGACCACCATGTCATCGATGTATACTTCCATAGTGTGTCCGTGCTGTTCTTTGAACATCGTGGTGACCGCCTTTTGGTAAGTTGCCCTCGCATTCTTCAAATTCAAAAGGCATAACCTCAGAGAGAGGTTCCTCTTGGAGTGAGGAATGCAGTTTTGTCCTGATCATCCGGATTTATGGCAATCTGATGGTAGCCTCTGTAGGCATCGAGGAAACTCATGCGCCGGTGGCGTGCCGTCGCATCGACGAGTTGGTCAATTCTAGGTAAGGGGAAGCAATCTTTGGGGCAAGCTTTGTTCAGATCCGTGAAATCGACGCACACTCACCAAATTCCATTTTTCTTTTTCACCACCACTGTGTTGGAGAGCCACGTGGGGTAGGTGACTTCTCTAATTGCCCTGGCGTCAAGCAATTTGTCAACTTCTTCTACAACGGCGGCGGTGTGTTCTGCGGAGGATCGCCGGCCTTTCTGAATGATCGGCTTGCACCGGGGGTCGACATTGAGGTGGTGCTGTGAGACTGACGGGTCTACTCCCGGCATCTCGTATGGAGTCCACGCAAAGACGTTGAGGTTGCCGAGTAAGAAAGTGATCAGCTGCTGTCTGTCGACCTAGCTCAGAGAGGCGCCGATCATAAAAAACTTTTCCGGACTTCCATCAATGTCAACCCGGACTAAACCTTCCGTGGCCTTTTCGTTTGGTTGACGCCCGACGTCATCCAGGATCTCTCGACTGAGCACTTCAATGGAGTTTACTTGCAGTTCCTTCGGCGTCTTGGCGGCGAGAAGGTAACATGCTTGCGCCGATCGCTGAGAGCCACGACCGCTCAACGCCGTGTTCTGCTGGGAAACGAGTACCGGTGGTAGGTGCTTGAACGGCTCGCAGGTATGCAACCATGATCGCCCCATGATGAGATTATACGGCGACGGTAGACTGACGACGAAGAATTCCACATCCACCGCTTCGAGCCAAATCGAACGTAGACCGATCTTTCCTAATGGGTACTCCGGTTGGCGTTAGTTTAAGAGTGGATAAGGAGCCGAGTCGATCCGAATCGTTGAACCCGAGTTTGATGAAGGTTTTATAGTACATAACCTCTCGGCTTTCCTCGTCGATAAGGACGCATTCAACGGTGAACTCGCTTACGCCAGAGCGCAACAACCGTGAGGATCTACGTGAGGGAGTGTTACGCCGCCAAATCGAGTCGTCAGGTGATGCTTGGCGCTTTGAGCCGGTCGCTTAGTTGGTGTGAGCCGATGTCGGGGCTTGGAAGTGATCGATTGCATGTACAATGGGCTATTTGCAGTCAGATATCATATGCACGGTGTCAAGCGGGACGCCTCTTGGGCGACGTGCGTCCTCTGTCACCTCCTCAAGGTAATCGGTTACGACGCAGCGACCGTCGGCATTGTGCTGTTGGCCTCGAGGTCGTTGAGGACCTGCCCGCTTGGACTTTGCTTTTTCTAAGGCCAGATCGCGGCGAAGGCGTTCGTTCTCAGCGATGATGTTGTCCAAACTCTGTTTGGTTTGTCTGGCTTGTTCTATGGTCGCTTGCATCGTCTCCGTCGTTGAAGTCGTTGGTGAGTTAGAGTTCAAGGCGCGTCGCTGCGCGACGGTTTCCTTTCCGAGCGTATTTGACGGAGTGAAGTCGTCTCTCTGTGCGGTCTCGTCGGTGGCTATCGGAGGATCTTCAGTCACGTCTTTCATGGATATATTTGAGTATTCCCACAGACGGCGCCAATTGTGGGGAAGTGGTTTGGAAATACTCTTCAGATCCTGGAAGACGCCAATGATCCTCAGCTAGTCACCTGCAAAGATACAAATACTCCGGTCGGGGGTGCCGGAATTAGCACTCCGACGGACAAGTCAGTTCTTCTACTCAAGAAAGCTTGTTGACTAAGTTTTTAGAAGTGATTCTTACATACCTTTACAAATCTGAAGCTCTTGTATTTATATCCATTCTCTGGACCTCGGGGCCAGAGTTTACTTTTTATTTATTATTCTTTCATTTGTCCTGATATGCCTTCTCAAGTCTATTCGGCCTTAAGAACGTATTCGGCGTCCTAGTTGAGCAAAATGGAGCCGTTCAGCTCCCGGCTCCTCGGGTATACCACATTTCATTCCTCTATTTATTCGGCTCCCACAATCACCACTGCAAATTCCATTATTCATAATAAAAATTGAAACCTAAGGAAAATAGTCATTTCTAAGAAGGTGGCATGTTCATATTGTGTCTGTGTCGCAGACACTCACTAGACACTTCCTGACATGTGTCCAAACTCGTCAAATCTTGTCCTACTTTCTAATTTTTTTTTTAGACCTCAACAAGCTTTAGACACTTGGATTGGAGGATACACGTGTCCCTTGCTTAAACCCACTCGAAACTAATTATAAGTTTGAACAAAATAACTTACGATACACTGATAAAAGAAAAACAAAATACATTTAGAAGAATTAGTGTATGTTATATTTATTTATCATCTTTGAATGATATATTCATATATATAACATATAATATATATATATATATATCATATGCTTTTTGTGTCCCTCACTTATCGTGTCATGCATTTTTTAAAATCAGTATGTCCATGTTGTATCTATGTTGCATGTGTAAACATAACATGTGTTGTTGTGTGGAGCAATTGGAAACAAACCATTCATTTGGATTACAGGTTTTCAGATTGCAATATACCAGAACAACCAAAAAATAACACGTGATTCACCAATTAAAACTTGACATATATGAACTATTTATAAGCAATATTTCCTACAAGGAAGAATGGAAATCAATTTCACATTGTCCAACCAAAATCTAGCCCAAATTCTGCATTAAAATCTCTCTATATCAAATAATACCTTTCTAGACGCAAGCTTCTAAACAAGAGTGCTGATAATCTATTCTCACCATTATGAAACATGAAACCAACCATCATGGGTGTCCAATATAGCAGAAATTGCAAAAATAAAGCACTGGTTTCACATTATAGACGAACAAATTAAGAGTAAACTTTCCTACTATGAATTACGACAAGCTATGAGTTATGAATCGATAAATTTAAGCATTAAACAATTTTGAACATTCAATGGTTATTGATGTTTGCATAATTGTGAACTAATACAAAATATACTTACTCAATCATGCCCAATGACCTATTTGCATATGAATGGAAATGATCATCTATAGGTTCCCCCTTCTTCATTGTAGCTCTGTTTGAAGCTGAACAACATAATAGCATATGAAAAGAACATTAGGTGATAAAAG
The DNA here is from genome assembly GCA_025200525.1 of Camellia lanceoleosa. NCBI lineage: Eukaryota > Viridiplantae > Streptophyta > Magnoliopsida > Ericales > Theaceae > Camellia > Camellia lanceoleosa. Next base: position 70,799,649 of record CM045764.1, read on the forward strand.
TTAAAATTAGTGCAAAGTTAGAATATGTTCATTAAGAACTTTTTTTCCATTAATAAATTACAATTGGATACAGAAAATTTTAACCACTTAATACAAAAAAAAAAATCTTTACAGCTCAGCACATTCTTTTTTTTTTTTTTTTTTTTTTTGATTAAAAAAATGGATATACAGATAGGCTACTCCAACATATCCGCCAGGGAGTATTGCCCCTTAGCACCTACAAGATATCTGCAGAGAACCCCACCACACCTACGTCGGGGCCGAAGCTTAGGCCCCCCGCGTGCTCCAGGCGCTAAGGAGTATGTTTAACCCCAACAAGGGGCTATGGAGACTCGAACCCAAGCCTTGAGCGAGGGATTCGAAGGTCTTATCCACTAAACCAATCCCCTGTTGGTTACAGCTCAGCACATTCAAGGTTCATGGGTAAAGGAATATGCCTTACATCAAAACAACAACTAAAAACTACTACATCAGAAGTCGCATTGTAATGAAGTTGGTAATCACTAATGGTAGTCATACTATTGTTCTTGCTATATATATAATTTGCATGCAATTGATATCTTAAATATCTCTACTCTTTGCACTCTGCCCATTTGGCTTTATACCAAAAGGAGAAAGTTAATTGTTCATACATTTCTCAAAACTAGCATTTGATGTGTTCATCACAAAGTAACTTGGTCCAAACAGTCATTGTCAAGCCACTGCTACTAAGCCTACTATAAATATTGGATAAGTGTGACAACTGGACAATGATAGTGGTTTGATCACATGAATCTAAGTATAAATATTGGGTGTGGGTGTGGGTGTGGGTGCGGAGGTGTGTCCAAGGGTTAATACTTCCCTAAACCCTAAGTCTTAAGATATAGGCTTATGCATCTATTTATAGATTTTTAGGCAACCTTTGGGCAACAGACATAACTCTTACACAGAGTCGTATCATCTCTTGTAACAGGTTGTTTGTGTCTATTGTGTTTGTGTTTGAATTTAACTAAACTCAAATACCAGACAAAGCCTACGTGGGAAGTTTCTCACCATCCCAAGGGTAGTGATAGGATGTAGGAGGGTGCACCATTCTGGTGTGATCACTTGTATTCTATTAGCATGGACATGTCCTAAACATTTAATTATATTGTAATTGTATAATATTATGACAAAAGACACAATTATTATTTAGGAGTCTACTTACAATTAAATGGAATTTAGTGGGGAAATTCTTCCATCCATACAAGATGTTAGAAATTTTTCTTTTCTTTCAAATGTGAGCTTCTACTTTTTTTAAATATCAAAAAATAATAGCAATTCTTTACGATAATGGAGGGCTGATCACATCCAATTTCAAGGTTCCAAAACAAAAGCAAATATCAATGAACATGACCTAAGATAATGAAAAAGAACATGACCATCTTTATTATCAGAGAAGGGAAAGAAAAAAAAAAGTGCCATCTTTATTTATCCAAAAAAAAAAAAAAAAGAGTACACCATTACATATAATAAACTGCAAAAGAAAGATCATAATGGTTGTCCTGGGTTTTCATTAGTCATCAAGGCAGTCTCTTCAACACATGGAACTTGTGCAATTTTTTATTTTCATACCCAATATTAACAGTCTTTTCGTGAATGAAAGAAATTCAAAGAATTAGTTGACAGTCACTGCAAAAGCATCCTGACGAAGTCAACAGAAAAGTACCCAATGGAGACTACTAAATTTACAGTTATCTAATTCCTATACTAAATAGTAAGGCAAGTTCTTTAACCTTCAGTCTACCAGTTCCGCAAACAAGTCCAAAGAGATGTCATTTACAAGAGGCTTCAACCTATCTGCTCTACAACAGATTCCAAAAGTAAGCAGAGGGTGACTGTTAACACTTTAATTGCAACAACAAACATTCTTCCACTTCGCATCAAGTCAAGATACAAAAATAAACAGAACCAAAATTTACAGAGGTCACCCAACATCAATAAGGAAGTCTAAAGTTCTACCATTCACCACACTATACACCATCAAACAACGAAGTAAAAATTTTGTTTTTTTCAAAGATACTGCGTAATTATGATTCAACATCATAAAAGGAGGTTATGAGCTCATATTTTCGTCCTATAGATTCTTTGGGAAGCTTCTTTGCACCCTTGTTTCTTTCAATTAAGAGCCACAAGAGGCAATACTAGCACAATCCAGCAAAAAAGCATGCTTACTAACAAAAACGAAATCAAATATAAGAAAAATTCCTACAACTCACACAGTTCCTTTTGGTGGACTAAATATTGAAATTAAATGCTACAAAAGACCCATTTTGAGAAACAAATCCCACACCCACTGGGGCTAGCCAATGGCCACGGTAAGAACAAATCCCACTCAATATCATCACAAACTAATAATTACAGACCTTGGAATGCCTATGACACTTTTTACAAGATTTCAAGAAAAAAAATTCCACAGTATCATTGATCTAATTAAACTAAATTATTAGCAAGTCAAATGAAAAACCATTAAATCATAAACATAAACTAATATCTTATTATCTATAACCCAAATTTGAAAACTTTGACTAATATTATTGTTTTTAACCATACATCAATCCCCAAAATCAGAACTTCACCTACATTGAAGAGCCAAAAACAGAGCCATATATGCATAAGCTAAAACCCACATCATATAAACAACAACCAAAGCAAATTTGTATAAAAAAGAGAAAGAAAAATTAGGGGTTTCATGATAAAAATATGATTTGTACTTTGCAAAACTAGTGATTAATGCCTATAACATTATAGATATATCGGATATAAACTGATTACCAGAACGAACACCATCGACTTTAGATGATTTGAGGGGTTTTGAATTTCTCTTCGACGCTCGACGCATTGTTTGTGTCCTCTTTTTTCCAGATCGAACAGAATCTGATATCAACCCTAAAAAAAGCTTTCGAGGGAGACAGAGAGGGGGTTTTGCTATGGTAGAACAAGAGAATGGCTACGTGTTTTTAGGCCTCGTTTGGGAACAGGCTAATTTAGTAACTTTTTGGCTAATTAGTTAAAAAAGTTGGTAAAAAAACCTATATGTTTGGGCTAACTTTTTGGCTAATTACGAAACGACGTGCAAAAAGTAGAGAGAAAAGGAAATCTTTGACTTTTTGGTATGAGTTGTTAGCTTTTTGGCTAAAAAGGTAACTTTTTGGCTAATTGACTATTTTAGCCTCTTGCCAAACGAGGCCTTAGTAAAAAATAATATACAGGGTTACGTGCACGTGCTATTAACTTGGCACTTTATGCACTTTATACCGTGGGTGATTCGCGGATATTTTGATCCGTCTAAATCGAGTGAATTAAATTAATTCGTCACATTTTAGACGGATGTGTAATGACGAGTAGACAGTTATAAATTTATTTTTTTTAATTCGTCTAGTGTTAGACGGATAACGAATTTGAGATTCCTTTAACCGGAACTAAACCGTCAAATCACGAGCACCCATAGTAATTTGTAAAATTTTATGTTTTTAATTTATTTAGATATTCTGTTTGTGTTTTCAATTGAAAAATAATTTAAACATTCTATCATGTTTTTAATTTGTAAATTCTTTTACCAAATAATAAGTGTTGATATTTGGTATTTTTGTGTGGAAAATGTAAAACTTAATTTTGTTATTTTTTTAAAAAGTTAAATTAAATAGTTTTGAATAAAAAAACGTAATGAAATAATTTTGATAATACATGATTTTTTCATATGTATTTATTATTCGTATATAACAATTTATTTGATAATCTTTTAGTTATGTTGAGTTGGATTGTTATGATAAGGTGTATTATGTTCAAAATTTGTAAAAGTTTAAACCGTTAAATCGATTCGCATCCATCCGTTAATCCTTCAATCCGCTCAATTCACATCCGCCAATCCGATGAACGGATGCAGATTGATTTTTTTCAATCCACCAATCCGATGGACGGATGATGAATTGAAAGTTTTCCGGCCGCAACCGAACTGCGAGCACTTCAACTTCATACTTTAGGTGTGTGTGTATATATGCACTTTATAATTAACATAATTTTAATTTTTTGAGTGATAATTAAAAATATCATAATTGATGGGTCGTTGAACACACCAAAATATAATCACTAAACTATACCAAATTCAATCAGAATAATGGCAAGTCCAAGTATCGATCTACAGGGACTATTGTGAAATTAAACTAATTTAATTGTTAAATTCCTAAATTAATTTTGATAAAAAGATTAAATGATTATAACCTAATTTAATAACGAATAAATTAAACTAAGGAATTAAATTATTAATAATAAAGGAAATTAGGTTTACTGAATTGGGAGAAAAACTAGGGCAAAGAATCCACCACTAGTCACGTAATTAGGGTTTCCAATTGAAATCAATTATGCTACGGTTTGAACAGATTAATGCTTCACAACTACAAGCTCAAAGCATTTAACAAGAAGATCATCACATTTAATGTACAAGCACGAGCCATCTTAAGTAATACAAATCGTTCACTCTAAACTAGGGTAGTGATACGACTCGTTCCTCGTAGTATGGTTCGTCTCATACATTGAATGTGAAGGAATAGAAAACAATTGTATGGATAACATTCAACAATCACAGAAAGTCAAATATTCGAAGGAATAATGAAAATTATATAAAAGAAACTTCTAAAACACTATACAAATGTTCAAATCTTTACATAATTTAAAATCAAAAAGGAAACTAAATAATTACATGGCTAGGGTTTCATCAAAACCCTAGAAAAGGAAACTAGCCACTTATGGAGGAGTGGGAGGAGGTAGATAGAGAAGGAAGCACCATGGGAGACATCTTTGAAGCTTCTTGTTCCTCTCTCTTTCCCAAACCCTAGCCTCTCTCTTTAGGTCAAAACAAATTCAGAACCCTAGAAAAGCCTCTTCTTTGCCTTTTTATACTTCTACTCACTTCCAAACAAGTTAAAAACATCGGTTTGACTTTTCCAAAAAAAGTCAACGCAGGTGCGGGAAAGTCAACTCTGTCCAAATTCTGTCTTTTTGCCCATTTTATGCTCTGACGATGTACAACCTGATTGACATTCAACACACATAAAGTATACGGTTTAACCAGCAAGTGAAGTTAAGAGATTCTAATTAATGGCCTCAATGATGTATATTTCGGCCTTAATCACATCCCCCAACTTACTACTTGCTAGTCCTCAAGCAAATAAAATAAAATAAAATTAAACAAAATTTATCTATTTCCTCTTTCGTGGGAAAACGGTTGTATTTAGCATATGCAACAAGCTTTTAAACCACAAGGTTACCCCAACTGGACGAGTAAAATCTTATGAGGGTTTCCAGAAATGATACCCACAAATATTAACATATTCATATATACTCAACAACAAATGACCACACTACTCCACCTAACAATCAACTTATGTGCCACTACAGTGTGATATTGAGACATAATGAGTCATTAAAGGCACAGTGGACAAGCATGAAGGAACCTATTGAGTCAAAACCACAGTTCAGTTAATACAAAAGTAAAGTTCCCTATACCTGTGCATGCTAGTAGACAAGTCATGAGTACCCTTGATGTAAAGTGTAATCTCCATATTAGTTAACTATCTACTATAATAGCCCAGTGTAACTTATAATAACACCCAACATATACAGAAAAACTAACCTGTTGTAGGCAAGATTCTCAAAAGCCTTTTTTTTTTTTTACTGTTCAATGTCTTGATCCATTAAGCTTTTTAATCAACTCATGTAACATGCATTGGGCCAATGACTCCCAAACCAGACGGTCTTAGGGCATTAGGTGTAAAGACACTCCAACGGGCTTAATAACTCGAGTTGAAAAGGCTACGAATTCGAACAAGTCATTCTTCTTATTTTTCCTTAACTGTGCAATGTCTAAGTCCCTTAAGCTTTCTAATTAACCCATGTAGCAAGTTTTGGGCCAATGACTCCCAAACCAGACGATTTTAGGGCAATAGGTGTAAAGACACCCCTACGGGCTTAATAACTTGAGTTAAAAAGGCTACGAACCCAAACTAGTCAAGTGGTTTTTTTTTTTAAAAAAAATCTTGGCTCCTTATTTATTCTTTTCTGCAACTCTAGCTATTATCAATGATATACACCAGGGATTATAATAAAAAGATCAACGCTATGATAGTGTGTTCATGTGAATTAAGGCATACTGATGACAAGTGTACTAAAACCACAAACACAGACAACTCTCCTCGTGCAAACATCGCATGCAAGTATCTACCCAATAAACCCTTTTCATACAAGTCTACTATGCTCTCCAATTAACATATGCAAATATCATCACCCTACTAGCAAAAAGTCACATCAAGTGAAGTAATGCAATCAAGTGAAATAGGTATAAACATGAATTATGAGCCAAATAGAAATGCACAAAAGAAAATATAACCCTCATCTCTCAACTTGAATATGACATTGTCCTCAATGGAAAAGTAAAGAGAAATGAGAGAAAATTACCAGAATTGTAGGTACACATCCAGGTAGGCAGAGAGTAACATATACACACTTCACACTTTTTTCTTTTTTCTTTTTTTTTTTGAAGAAAAAAAAGAACTAAAACGAGAAATAAAAATGAAAATAAAAGAGACAAAGCGATATCAAAAGCATATGGGAAGCCGGTGGTGGTGATGGTGACGGAAAATGCCGGGCAAACAAAGCTTGCATCGTAGAGCGTGTCTCAAATGCGTCATCCTGAACCCGTTGCTGGTGGGCGAGCAGCTGGTCGAAAGTCGCTTGAAAATAGTCGCAATGCGCCTGAAAATCCGTGTGTAACTCCACGAGACTCTACTAGTGATCACGAAGAGTACTGTGGACCTAATCCACAATATGCTGAAGGAGTACTTTACTCCTCGCGAGTCATGTAGAGTGGGTCTCCTTGGGGAGGCACGGGGGGAACAGGATGAGCTGGGTGGTCATGTACGGGATCCTGGGCCTCATCAACTGGGGCACCAACCGGCTGCGGGATGCGAGATATGCTATGCTGCCATTCCCGCTGGCCGAAAATCGAGTACCCTCTATCAATCTCCTCATCCTCAGCAATGTAGAGGTAGTTCAGCTGAAACACAAGTGTCAACAGATTGGCAAATGGTAGTGGCCAAGTCGTTTAGATAGGATCGGCAGAATCGCCTCAGAGAAATTTTTGCAAATGCATCCAGATGGTATGCGCAAGCGGGACCTGATAGCTATACTGATACCCGTGTAAGACCTGAACAAACTCCAACCGTCGCTCAGCTCGGAACCTAAGTGGAAGGACAGTTTTATGGACCATGGAATCAAGGGATAGCAGGCAATTTGTTCGCCGCAAGCATGTGAAACTGAGGTCACTATGGGCCCCCGGGAAGTATTACTGGATGAGGCTATGGATGGGCTGTCGATCCTCAACTTCCGGGAATGGCTGATACTCCGGCTTTGCAAAAAACCCTAACATTGTGGCAATCATGGATGAGGTGATGTGAATAGCCTGACCATCAATGTTAGAGAGCAGTCCATCCTCAGTGGGTGACTCATATAGGTTCTGGTAGAAGAGTCGTAATAGACGAGGATAAGTTGGCGCTGTCACAGAACAAACGCCCAATTGTTGCCGGAGACTGAGCTGCTCAACTGCCCAAGTAGTGTCTGCGTCACGCTGAAAAAATTGCATATTGAATTGCGTGAGCTTGTGAAGAGGGCGTGAAGCCCACTCCGGCCGGGGCAAGTCACCCAGTGGTGGTGGCGAGGATGGTGGTGACGGTGGCGGTGGTGGCACCGAAGAGGTGGAACCTCTAGCCTTCTTGGAGGCTCGGGAAACACGTCGACTCATATCCTCCACACACCAAAAGCAAATAGACACAAACCCGTGGAACCAATTATGAGAATAAAATAAAATAGGAAAGCACAAGTTTGCCCACTTATGTACCACATGCAATGCCCACTCTTTTTGTTTTTTGTTTTTTGTTTTTTTTGTTTTGTTTTTTTTTTTTTGTTTTTTTGAAAATAAAAATGAAAATAATTAAATACATGAATAAAAATGACATTAAATTAAATTAACTAAACTAAACTAAACTACAAAAGAGACTAAAGTATAGAATAAAACAACCAAAATAAAATAAAATAAACTACGTAATAATAAATAAAAAAAAACAATTACATCACAGAATAAAAAATAAAAATAACATCATTAACTAAACAAATAAAAGTAAAAATAAAAATAAAACCTAAACAATCCATAAACTAATTAAACTGATGAGAATTGCTAACTAAACAATTTAACTAAACAAATAAAGCAAATAAATAAATAAATAACTAAATTAGGATTAGTATTAACATCATGATTTCTGAGGTTTTTTTGTTTTTTGTTTTTTTTTTAATTTTCCCTGCACGTGCGCCGGAGATGGCCGCACGTGCGGCCTCATCTTCTTCCTTACGCAGGTGCTGGTTCTGGTTCTGTTTCTGTTCTTTTTCTTTTTTTTTTTGAACAAACTAATAAACAAGGGTAAAATTAGTATATTATTACATGGCTAAATAAACATGTCTAAATAAATATAAATATAAATAAAAGAAAGAAGAAACAACTAACATCAAACATGGGTAAGCTTTTTTTTTTTTTTTTTAAATATGAACACTAGATCACAAAAAATAAATAAATAAATAAATAAAACTAAAAACAAAATCAAAGACTTCACATCCACAAATCTACATGCACAAATCTATACATAAAAAGCAAAAATTACCTTGAAAAAGTAGAGAAAGAGAGAAAAAGAATGGTGATTCACCGGAAAGAATGGTGGTCGCCGGAGATTCGACGGATGGTAAGGAAATAGGACGCCGGCGGTGAGATAGTGGTGGTGAGAAAGAAGAAGAAAGAAGAAGAAGAAGAAGAAGAAGAAGAAGAAGAAGGTGGAGAAAGAAGAAGATGGAAGATAGTGGGTTTGTGTGGGGTTGTGAGAGAGAGAGAGAGAGAGAGAGAGAGAGAGAGAGAGAGAGAGAGAACACGAATCTGTGAGATTGGGATTGTGAGAGAGAGAGTGGGAAGTGTGAAGATAAGGTTTGTCTTTTTTTTTTTTGGTATGAAAATAGAAAATAAGAAATAAGAATAAATAAATAAAAAATAAAAAAAATAAAACGATTTTTTTTAATATATATAAAAAAATTATAAATAAAATAAATGTATATTTATGTATTTTTAAAATTTATTTATGTATTTATTTACTTAAATACATTAAAAAAATAATAATATAAATAAAACAAAACCAAACCAAACCATTTTTTTTTTTTAATTTGTGAAAAACGCAGCACTTGCCCCGCACTTGGCCCACACCTGCTTTTTAAGCAGAGTGTAGCCTCTCAAATTGCCATTTTTCTGCACCTGCGGGGATCAGCCGCCCGTGTAGCGATATACCCTTCCCTCGCACATTTTTTTTTTTTTTGGAAGATCGGCCCCAAGACATGCGGAGTCAAGCCGCACGCGGCCGTCAACGACGCCTCCTCAAGACTTGCTTATTTAGCAAGGTTTCCATGTTTGATTCTCACATTTGCCGCACGTGCTGCGATTTCATGCCCCCTTTTTTTTTTTCTTTCTTTTTTTAATGAACAAGTATAACCCTTTTTTTTTTTTTTTTTTTTTTAATGAACAAGTATAACCCCCTTTTTTTTTTTTTTTTTTTTTTTTACCTCCCTTTTTTTAAAAAATCAAAACTAAGCATTTCTACCTTCAATTGACATCCGAAATAAATATAGCACATAAGAAAATAACGAAATGCCCACTAAAGGTATAATCTTCACGCGAAAACGACGGGTACTACTTTTCTCCCTGACTATGTTTGTAACTTTCCCTATTCTCCAACAAGGTGACAAACTAGGTTGATTCAGAATCAAGGCGCATAAAGCTACCTCAACCTATGGGGCTGCCATACAGAATTCAAGCCGAGGTAGTTTTTAAGCAATCTCCACACCCCTGGGTATTTAAACCAGACTCTAGTCTCGAAAATCCCAAACCTTTGTGTTCTAGGCTTTGCCATTCAAACTCTAGTTTCTACCGTCTCAGTTGGTCTCCTAGGAACTCACTACAAACACGATTTAGGTGGCTATACCAGACCGTCAGATGCCGTTCGGGCATGGCAAACACCAAAGGAATTACACCTTTAGAGGATTTAAAGTCTCCTAGACGCAAGTAAAACATAACGAGAATAAAGAAAAACAGAATAGCATAGAAGGGAAAGAAAAGAGAACATCAAATCAATCTCAATCGTAGTAAAATGGGTCCATCAAGGCAATGGACTCAATCATATCCCCATTCCCAATCCCCTCTATATATGGTTTCAATCTTTGGCCATTCACTTTGAAAGTGTGCCCGGTCTTTGGATCTCGCACCTCAACGGCGCCGTGAATGAATGCCTCAACAACTACAAAGGGGCCATCCCATCTTGATCTTAGCTTACCCGGAAAGAGTCTTAATTTTGAATTAAAAAGTCACACTTTTTGGTCGGGTTCAAAGGATTTTCTATTAATGTGCTTGTCATGGAATTCTTTAGTCCGAGCTTTAAAAACTCTCGAACTCTCATATGCATTATTCCGAATTTCCTCCAACTCATTAAGTTGCAATTTCTGGTTGAGCCCAGCCGCGCCCATATCGAAGTTAAACTTCTTTATGGCCCACAATGCTCGGTGCTCAAGTTCAACAAGGAGATGGTAAGCTTTACCGAACACCGCTCTATATAGTGACATTCCAATGAGTGTCTTATAAGCAGTGTGGTAAGCCCATAATGCATCAATTAACCTTTGTGACCAATCCTTCCTATCCGGTCTCACAGTTTTCTCAATTATGTGCTTTACCTCCCTATTTGAGACTTCCACTTGGCCACTAGTTTGAGGGTGGTATGGAGTGCCAACTTTATGAGTGATAGAGTATTTCTTAACTACCGACTCAAAGAACCGGTTACAAAAATGTGTACCCTGATCACTTATTATGGCTCTAGGAAACCCGAAACGACTAAAGATGTTTTTATGCAAGAATTTGATTACCACTTTATGATTGTTTGTTCGGGTAGCTATTGCCTCCACCCACTTAAACACATAATCTACTGCCAAGAGAATGTACTCAAACCCGAACGACGACAGGAAATGGCCCATAAAATCAATCCCCCAAACATCAAATATTTCTACTACAAGAATAGGGGTCATTGGTATCATGTCACGCCGAGACATCGAACCCATTTGCTGACAGCGCAAACAAGTTCTACAAAATTGATGGGCATCTTTAAAAATGGTGGGCCAATAAAACCCACTTTGTAAAATCTTGGTGGCCGTTTTATGCCCACTAAAATGACTGCCACAAGCAGAAGAATGACAAAATGTAAGAATGTTATGCACCTCACTCTCCGGCACACACTTTCAGATCACTTGGTCGGAGCAATATTTAAACAACTCTGGATCCTCTCAAAAGTAATACTTGACCTGTGAAAAGAATCGGTCTTTGTCTTGCTTAGACCAATTCTGTGGAATTTGCCTAATAGCCAAGTAATTCACAATATGTGCAAACCACGGGCTCGCCATGGACAACCAAAGAGTTGTTCGTCGTAAACAAATCATGCAAAACAAGAGGGTCACTAGTATACTCAACTAGGATTCATGAGAGGTGATCCGCCACCACATTCTCAGATCCTTTCTTATCACGGATCTCTAAGTCAAATTCCTGAAGCAACAAAATCCATCTAATTAGCCTAGGTTTGATCTCTTTCTTAGATAGTAAATCCCGCAAAGCGCCATGATCAGTGAAGACTATGACCTTGGAACCTAGGAGATAAGACCGGAATTTGTCTAAGGCAAAGACCACAGCTAGCAACTCTTTCTCGATAGTAGTGTAGTTCAATTGAGCATCCGAGAGAGTGCGACTAGCATAATATATAGCATATGGTGCCTTATTGACCCTTTGGCCTAACACAACCCTGACAGCATAATCGGAGGCATCACACATGATTTCAAAAGGAAGTGACCAATCTGGTGATTTCATGATTGGGGCGGTGGTCAAGGCCATTCTCGTTTTCAAATGCTTTTAAGCATGCCTCATCAAAGTCAAAAGGCGCATCCTTAACCAGTAAACTACACAAAGGACGTGATATCTTACTAAAGTCTTTGATGAACCTACGGTAAAAACCTGCATGCCCTAAGAAAGACTTGATTTGACGCATGGAATTGGGTGGAGGAAGGCCTGCAAAGAGGTCAACCTTAGCCTTGTCAACCTTTATACCTCGAGGGGACACAATGTGTCCCAACACTATTCCCTCACGAACCATAAAATGGCTCTTTTCCCAACTCAAGATTAGGTTTGCCTCAATACATCGTTCTAACACTCTAGTCAAGTTCCTAAGGCATTCCTCAAAAGACAGTCCAAACACCGAAAAGTCATCCATAAATACCTCTAAGAATTTCTCCACCATATCGGAGAAAATGGCCATCATACACCGTTGAAAGGTCGCCGGTGCATTACATAGCCCGAAGAGCATGCGCCTGTAAGCAAAAGTGCCAAAAGGGCATGTGAATGTGGTCTTTTCCTGGTCAGCGGGGTACACTGGGACTTGATTATACCCCGAGTAGCCATCAAGAAAACAATAGAACCCTTGCCCCGCTAACCGCTCTAGGATTTGGTCAATGAAAGGTAAGGGAAAATGGTCATTCCTAGTCGAGGAATTGAGTCTCCTATAATCAATGCACACTCGCCACCCAGTAGTGGTCCGTGTGGGGACTAACTCTCCTCCCTCATTCTCAATAACGGTGATGCCCGATTTCTTGGGCACCACTAGTGTGGGACTCACCCACTTGCTATCTGAGATGGGGTATATGATACCCGCATCCAACAATTTCAAAACCTCATTCTTCACCACCTCTTTCATATTAGGATTCAGTCTCCGTTGTATTTCGCGAGAAGGTTTGGTGTCCTCCTCTAAGTGTATATAATTGTAGACACCCCATTTTTGACCGACTTTAAGACTCAAAAGTCACCGATTGAGCGCTTGGTGATGTTGCATATTGTGCTCGTTTTAAGGATGCGGAGTCTCGGCTGCGAGCCTTGCCTCCGAACTTCCGGACTCTTTTGTGCTTTGCCTCGGTTTGCGAACCAGGCTCCATTTTCTCTGTTTTCTCTTCCCGAAGGGAGGGAGAGGTCTCGTAGATCATCTCTCAGTGGCCGTAGGCCACGTTTCGTGGTTGTAGGCCATTTTTCCCGTTTGGAGCTCGGTTTCCGATTTTTCGGAGTCGACGGCCGTGTGCCTCGGTTCGGAACCGCTTAACCACCTCCGTTTGCTCCGGTTTTTGGCACATACCTTATTTCCTCCCTTTTGAGAGACACTGTGGTCTGAGAGACCGACTTCGTGGTCGAACACCACTTCTGGTGCCTAATAGTCAGTTTTTGGGGCCCCAAGCTACGCGTTTTGGCCCTTGAGCCTTGCTTGCAAGCATTGTTGGGCTCTGACCCAAACTGTAAATAGTTATATTTTGAGCTCCTTTTCATATTTGATTAAGGACCATTTTCTATTTGAGGTCTCCTACTATCACTTGCCTCTTTAACTCTCTTTTAGGCCTATTTTTGCATGGTATTTTAGGCTTACTTGTGAGCTGTTTTGGACTTGGTCATAAACTACAAAATGTCTTTTTTTGAGCCCCTCTTCAACTTTGTTGGAAGGATCTCTTCGGTTTGAGACCAGAAGCTACCACTTGCCTCTTTATCTCACTTTTTGGCCTTTTTGGGAGGAAATTTGAATTTCAATTTCCCCCCCTTTTCCCCCACTCTTTTGCCTATATAAACACCCCCTAGCTCTGGTTTTAGGGGTTAGAAAATTTTGGTTTGGAGCTCTCACATTAAATCTCTCTCTCTCTACTCTAAGCCTTAAAAACCCCCTTGGTTCTTCACCAACCCATAGCCCCACCCTTCCATCCTCCATTCCAGTAGCTTGAGGTTGTTCTTCAGAGCCTAGGAGTGCTGAATTTTGGTCCAAAAGGCTGTCAAAGATTATTCTTCAAGGGTAAGTCCTCTTCTTCCCTTTTTGACCCTTTTCTTGGTTCATATTCTAGCTCCTTGTGCTTACTTTTTTGAGCTCCAACCCTAACTAAAAATAGCATTTTTTTGAGCTCTATTTCATGTTTGTTTAAGGGCCTCTCACTGTTTGAGGCTTCCTTGTGGCACTTACTTCTTTACCTTTCTTTTATGCCATTTCCTTGCATAGTATTTTAGGCCTATGTATAAACTGTCTTGAGGCATGTTGTAAACTGTAAAGCGGATTATTTTGAGCCTTTCTTCAACATTGTTGAAGGGCTCCTCACTGTTTGAGGCTTCCATTTTCCACTTGCCTTTGTGTCCCTCTTTTGGCCTTATTTTTGCATGATTTGTTAGCCCCTTGTGATTCTGTTTTTGGGCTCTGGTTCAAACTGTAAATAGCCTTATTTTGACCCCCTCTTCATGTTTCATTAAGGGTATTTTGCTGTTTGTGGCATCCTTTGTATACTTTGTGTTGAAGCCCTCTTTTTGGCTTTATCTTGCATAGTATTTTAGGCTTGCTTGTGCACTGTTTTTGTCACGCCCCTAACTTGCCCCTAAAAGTTTTGGCATGACCTAACCAGAAATAGACACTTAACCTTCCTTATAGAATAATCGGGGCCTGAATGGAAGCGCTAAAACAATAAAATAACGTGCAGATACATCCATTGAGCTACTACAAATGTGCCAGGACCACGATTCAGAATTAAAACTCATAGTGGACATGCGTCTGTGATTAAGTTACATACACATCTACAAGTTTAGCTCAGAGATTGGGCATTCAACAAAATACTCGATACAACAACTGGCTAACAAGCATTAGTACAAAATGACAAGGTCTACCAAAACTGCCCTAGCATGCAAAAGGCTTCCCTAAGTGCCTGGTTGTCCTTAGGTTGACAAAAGACATATGATAACGGTGCGAGGACTGACCTCCAAGTTGATTTCCCTACAGAATCAAACAAAATAACAGAATGAGACTAGCTTAGTGAATAATAATACTTAAGCAGTTTAAATACCAATTGTAATTACAATGCATGACAGTACGTTCACAAATTGAGATCCCAAAAATGCGTCTGATATGATTTTACTTTCAGGACGACCTCTGGCCCAATATTATAGTTATAACAGAACGGCCTATTGGCCCAGAATAGCCTTTCGGCTCAGAACAGTTCTTCGGCCCTTTTTGATTCACAGATTCACAAATTCACGTTTCACATATCAGCCCTTTGGCCTCATAACTTCTTAGTTCACAAATTTACGTTTCACATATCAGCCCTTGGCCTCATAACTTCTTAGTTCACAAATTCATGTTCACATATCAGCCCTTGGCCTCATAGTTTCACAAAAGGCTCGTAGCCATATTAATTCACAAATGGCTCTAAGCCACATTGATTCACAAACGGCTCTAGGCCACATTGGTTCACAAATGGCTCTAGGCCACATTGGTTCACAAATGGCTCTAGGCCACTTTGGTTCACACATTCATAATTTCCTTGGTGTAGTCCAAAAGTTCACAAGATTTCACATATGACGTGCATAACTTCACAATCTTTTTGATGTTTCCACAAGTTCATAATGGTTCACTTATCCATAACTTTACCATTTACATCCATAACTTCATAAAGATTCTCATTCATAGTGTAGCTATGTTTTGTATCACTACAAGTTTGACAACAAAGTGTGCAACGTCAAGACATAACGTCAATACATAATAAATTGCGTAAAGATTCATTGAGGTACTATTACTCACAGTGTTGTTGCGGTGAGGTGGTTCCTCCCGGAGTGTGTCCTGTACACAATCATAACTTATAAATTAGTTCTCTTCTCTCTTAAATCAGTGAGAAACCATTCCCTGAGTCATTACACTTCATACGAATTTATAATCACTTTAAAAGCATCAGAAAATATTCTAAAGAGTCAAGCACGCAAAGCTAAACAACACACTTTATTTCTGAAAATAAGCCTCCCCGCTCGAGCGCCACTTTGGCCGCTCGAGCGGACTGTAAAATCCACCAAACTGCTGGAAGGCCGATTTTCCCGCTCGAGCGGGCTTTCCTACGCTCGAGCGGACCAAGCAAAATTCCGAAAATCTGGACTCCCAATGTGAGTTTCTCCAACTTCTCCTTTGCAAAACAACTTCAAATGTGGGAGAGTCAAGGCCCATAACACTTGAAAAACAACTTAAATTTCAATTTAAACAAAATCTACATGCAACAATACAAGATCAAGCCTGAAATTAAGATGAAGACCATGAGTATATACATACAAGCTTCATTCCTTAACATTTATAGTGATCTCCCCCAAATATAACAAATATAAACATGATACCATGGGGTAATGATACAAAATCAAAGATTGAAGTAGAGTTTCATACAACACCTAAATTTGGTGTCAAAGTAACCTCTTGAGGAGAAACCCTCATTAAGCAACATGATTCATACATAATCATCAATTATAAACCTTAAGTTACCTTAACAAGAAGAACTCGAACTTACTTTGATTTAAATTCCACAACACCAACAATTTGCCAAGCTCTTTGTTGAATTGCTTCTTCCCCCCAATTCTATTCTCCTCTCTCTCTTATTTTTCTCTCCCAAAAAGGGTCTCACGTTTTTTGATCTTAGGGCCAAAACAAGACTTAGATATATAACAAAATATCAAAGCATATAAGACAAAAATCAATCGTTTTATCATTCCAAAATTGAAACTTCGTAAACATGCCTAATATTACCAGAAAATTATTCTGATCACAGATATATAATTAATTTCAGATAATTAAGCCGTTAAGATGCCCAATTTCTAAGTCAAACGTGTTAATGGTGACAGATAGTTTTCTTGTGAAACAGATAGACTTCTTTTAAACTTGGGATTTACTTACTTAGCCATAATTCCACATGGAAATTCACAATAAGCATATAAATATACAGAATAAGGAAGCTGAAAGTATACCAGGATCATAGACGAGGGTCGGGTTATTACAGTTTTGGGTTTGGTCACTAACTGTAAAATGCTATGTTTTGAGCCCCTCTTCAACTTTGTTGAAGGGCTCTCAGCCATTTGGGGCCAGCAGCTTCTACTTGCTTCATTATCTCAATTTTAAGGCCATTTTTGTATGCTAGCTTAGCCCCATTTGTGTTCATTGTTTGGCCTTGCTTAAAACTGTAAATATGCATTTTTTGGGACTTCCTTGCTTCTGTATTCATACTTTATGTTCAAATAATGCATGCTTTGTATAGCTATAAGTCATTCCATGTGCCTAATTTTGGATTTCGGGTTTCATTTCATGCATCGGGTGCACTTTTGCCATGTTTCGGGGCTGTTTTGCATCAATTTTTGCTACTAAAATTTGCATGCTAGTATGTCATATTCCATGTCTTTCCATGTGTCTTGTTAGAGTGGCATTCAGTGCTTTAGGGTCGGTCATCGGTTTGCGTGCACGTGTGCAAGCATTTCGAGTGTCTCATTTTCATCTAATGGCCTCTTATATGAGTGTGGCTGAGGTCCACTCATGTTGGTGTAAGTCCATTATGCATTGTGTATGCCATTTCATTCCATAGCATTGTGTATGCTAAGCTATATGTTAGCGCATTGCGTATGCCATGTTACCTCGTGCATCGTGTATGCCATTTCATAGCATTGTGCATGTTAGGTTGTATCTTAGTTACATTTCATGCATGTCATGCATATTGCATTGTGTTCAGGATAGGAGTTAGCCCGAGCACGGGAAACGAGGGGCGTTTCGTACTCCGAGTGACGGAACGTGTCTCAATTCCTTAGTCACCGACACTCCGGATTATCCATGATGGAGTTAGGTTTTATTGTGTTCATATGTGCATTCATTTCATATTGAGTTGTGCAATTCGACTCCTCGCCCATCATGCATCGAGATGCGTGATTGGTGGCACGAGGATCGAGGTATGCATACATATGTGAAAATACATTGCCATGTCCCTTTCTTGCTCTCTGTTGTAGCAAATCAAGAATCAGCAGCCTTCCGGAGCTTGGTACGCATTCCAAAAATAATTGCAAATAGAGGCTAATTGGGGCATCGCAGTGGATTTCTGCACAAGGCAACCTGGACATGCATCATTCATCATTTGAAGAAGAGTCAAGACAGTCTCTGGCTTGCATGCCAGTTTATTATTTTTCTTAGTTAATTTGTAAATTAATTAGGGATTTGTACATATTTGGACTGTATTATTTGGACTGTACTATTTATTCGGACCCTCTGCGCGACGGCAATATTGTAATAAGTGTGCATATGTGTGATGTATGTCTTCCAACCCCACGTCTTTCTTCCATTTTATTTACCAGCTTATGATGGTTAGATTAGGGCATGTTTCAATTATCATACAGTATGATAGCATGTTTGTATTCATTCATCTGTTTTGCATGCACCGGGCTCGGCGCATCATACAAACTGCATTCGTATTTCACTTCCAAGTTGAATACATGTTAGCTGTAGCATTCCATATGCCATGTTTAGAATAGCCGAGCCTGCTATAGTTTGCATCTTTGCATGTGTTGCATTAGGCATTTCTGTATACTTAGGATCATGCATGGATTTCTAATTAGCTTCTGTTTTGGCTTGGAGTACTCGGTGAGTTTTATGCTTTAGCATCCTTGCATGCGTGTGAGTGACTGCCATGAATAGCATGCTTACCATGAGGCTAATTGCTTATGTAATATAACTGCCTTGAATGCCTGTGAGTGAAGGTTGGGTTACTTGGATTGGGACAATGCATTGACTGTAAGTTTTAAGCCCACTAGATAGTGGCAAAACCATCTTTTCTAAGCCCACCTGAGGGTGACAAAATCTGCATTTTAAGCCTGCCTGCCGGTAGCAAACCATCTTTCAAAAACAAACATGAAATGTTTTTGTAACAACCCTCGTTACCGATTACTGACTAATCACTGACCACTGAATTAAATACTGATTATTGCTAAACTGGACCGCTAATGACTGATAATTGGATTAACTGAAGTATTGGATAGACTGATTGAAACTGGAACTGAAATTGAATAAGTTATCTATTGAATTGCATATTGTATCTGTTTGATTGAATGATTATCTGTTTGAATTCGTATGTTTAAACTGTTAAATGAAGGCCTTATCGGCGGCCGAATTTGGAACCGTTTAGTGTTTTGGACTCGAGAATATTCTGATTTAATGGTATATTTATCGAAAATTGTTTAGGAATGACTAAATTGGATTAAATTAAGTCAATTAAAGAGTTCAACTTAATTACGGAATTGCCATGTGAGTGGCCCCTTTGTTTACTATTATTCTAGAGCCTTACCACACTTAACAAACAATTTGATCAGCCATTCTTCTCACACCCAACCGACCAAGAAGTAAGAGAGAATGAGAGTTAAGAGAAGATTGAACTCATCTTGTGGAACTAGCTTGAATCTTGAAGATTTGAGGCATAGATTACTAGATTGAGCTCCTAGACTTGTAATTGAGACTTAGGTGAGTGAATTCATCTTCTCCTTGTTGAGTTTAAACTTGTTCTTGCATGTTTCATGCTAAATTGATGAACTAAGTCATGTTTTAAGCTTAGCATATGAGATTGAAGTCAAATTCTTGCATCTGGCGTTAATATTGTTGGGTTTTGAGTTAAGTTCATGGCAATTTGTCACATGCATGTCCATGTTTATATTATAGTCCATGCTTTCACTTCATTTTCCAACTATTGAGCTCATTAGAGCAAGATTTGAAGGTTGATTTTGGATTAAAACTCATGCATTGCATGTTTGAAATTGTTCTTGAGATTGGGTTTGAAAAATGGTTTTAATTGACTCACCTTTGGGGCTTGAATTCATAAATTGAGCTTGGAAACTTGTTGTATATTGATTTGAGATGTGTTTCCCAGAATTTGGGCCCAAGAGGTCGAGTATTGAGTGGTAGAATGCTTGGTTCGGGCTTGGAAGACAAATCTGGAAATTCCAGAATTTGGCCTCCTCGCTCGAGCGACCATCGTTTGTTCAGAGCTCCGCTCGAGCGAAGAAATGGTGGCTCGAGCGTAAAATTTCAGCATCCAGTATTTTTACTGTTTCATCAGACCGCTCGAGCGAATGATTCCTCGCTCGAGCGAATCCTTTGATTTTGGAATCTCGCTCGAGCGAAGGAATGCTCGCTCGAGCGAGGCCCTTATTTTCAGCAAATTTTGTAAAGTACTTTCTAAGTGCATCTTTGCATTCTCATCCCATTCTAGGCATTCTTAGGCCTAGTTTAAGGCATCTTAATGAGGATATAGATGTAGAACACACCGAGGCAAATTAGGGTAAGTTGTTGATCTTCCCCCAACTGTATAGCTTAGTGTGTGTTCATCCTGTATACTGTGTAGGGTTGGCTTACAGAGGAGACGCTCTAGCATCTTGTAGCCGTAACTCGTGAGTAACAATCGTGTAAAGATATGTCCAAAAATGATTATCTTCGAATCGCTTACTTTATTGAATCGCTACCGTATTGAAAGTCAGTTTATTTTATCGAATTGATCTTGTTCTCCAATCAATCATTTCTTGAATTGACCTTGCTTCTTAAATTGAACTGCCCTTTCGAATCGACATCAGTATACTAAATGAGCATTATGAGTTATATTACGAATCATACTAGGGCATCCTTGGCACCTCTTGCTTATTGATTTGGAGCAAAGTGCTACCCGGGAGCCACCTCTAGAATCTACGGAGCTAAGTGCTACATGGGAGCCACCTCTTGAATCCACATCTTGTGTGAGAGAGACCTCTGTCGGTTCCCAAGTTGGGAACCACTCACATCTTGTTGTGATGGCCACTCAGTATTACCGATATGGAGCAAAGTGCTACATTGGGAGCCACCTCTAGAATCTCACAGCTAAGTGCTACGTGGGAGCCACCTCTTGAATCCCGATATTCGACAAGGAGCAAAGTGCTACTTGGGGAGCCACCTCTAGAATCTCTGAACTAAGTGCTACAATTGGGAGCCACCTCTTGAATCCACAAGTCTTGTATCGTTCTCTGAATTGAATGCTATTCTTCATCATTCTTGTCTTGCTCTTGATGGCCATCATTTACCGTTTGATGCTGTTAAGACCGGTCTTTTAAGACCTACCGTTTCTTTGTCTTTATTCGCCAAGGGATGTACCACATATCACTATTTTAATCGAATATTTGTTATGGCTCAAATATGAGCCACAATGAATGACTGATAAATCGAAATGACCGGTTTTATCTTGAAAGGACATTTATTCTTAACCCCTTTACGCATTATATTATTCACGGGCTTTAGCTCACCGCTTCATATACATATGTAGGTGTCTGAGCACCATGACTAGAAGCGTCGGGGTTACTTCAGTTTTGTCAAGCCACCTCGTGCCTCCTTTGTGAGGTTCCGAGCCTACCTTGCCAAGGCTTAGGGGTGTTTAGTATTTCCTCTCTTGTCTTGTCTTCTTGTTTTGTAATAACCTGAATCGAATGTATAGATCAATGTTTATTGCCTTTGTTGAGTAGGGATTAAGTCCCTATATTGAGTGGTTGTAAATATTGTATATCTATACTGTCTGCATCGTTAATATGCATATGTATGGAAAATCTTTTTGCATCTGGACTATCCTGACTCATTGGACATTGTTTATTTCAGCATTGGCTTCGTCAGGGCTACTGCTTTTACCAGACATCATAGCGGGCCTTCTTGAATCACGGACATCGTTCTTGGCGATTCTGATACTAAACCCATAGGGCCGGGTTTGGGTCGTGATGCTTTTGTTCCAATTCAGCGTAACGGTCTATACTTGTATGCTGTGCGCATCACATAGTAAATCTAGGCTAATAACTGGAATAAGAACGCATAATGTTTTCAAAACTAGATATCATGGTTAGTAGAGGCCAATCTTTGATCGGGCCGCTCACGAAGTGACCGTCCCCAATCGTACCCAAGTTTCTGAGCCGAGGCAACTTTGGTGATGACGGACACGTGGCCTTAGGCAACGAGTCAGGGTTTCCTAAATTTCCCAAAAATAAAATATTTAGGTGGCGACTCTGTATCTGGAAAAGCAGTCCATGTTTGGCACTTCTTTTCTAAAATTCTGTTTTCTCAAAACGATTTGTCGGATTTGGACTCTTTGGTTCAAGATTAAGAACCGTGACACAAATCGAGTCCGAACTGTAGCGAGGTCCCCCGCGGGCTTGTCTATAGTTTCTGGCGACTCTGCTGGGGATTTAGAGAACTTGACTCGAATTCATGATATTTGGTTTTGACTACACTTGTGTGTTTCTTTGCATTGCATTTGCATCGGTGCGCCTAGGACACCGTGTTTGCCATCTGCTATTCCTGAACGGTTTGCCAGAGGCTTGTCTTGTTAAGGCATGACCATAAGGCTGACCGGTTATGGGTTCTGCCAGTATGGGAACACAAATCCCGGTTTTACCGAGGCACCCTTTTTGACCATTCGACCTAGTACATATCGAAATCCGTAGTGACCATTCCAAACTAGGACAGGTTGCTTACCCGATATAGGTTGTTTGAAACCGCTGCATGCGTAGTAAAACCCTAGCTCCTGACAAAATAGGACAGGGAAACCCTACCCCAACATAGGGGTGTTTTTGCTCTCACTTATCTGTTATGTGCTTTAGAGTGCGTCTCTACAGGAATGCATGTATCAGTTCGCGAGTTTGGGCATCAGGCCTGCGGGCACCAATTCAATATTTTGGGATTCAGTTTTACCCGAGGGTATCAGATTTGAGGCAGAATTTTTTGGGGGCAGAATTCAGTAGAGGGCACAATCATCCTGCTATGCTCGCATCTGTTTTGGTGAAGTTGAGCTGAGGTGTTGTCTGTTTTCTCTTTTGCTAGGTAGTCCTGGAACCATAGCTTCAGAAGGCTCCGATATCCCCCGGGTACATTGGACTAGTGCTGATAGACTTTGTTAGGTCAGAGACTCAATTTAAGGGCAAATCAGTGTTCCTTCGCCAGAAACAGGGTAAAAAGGGCGATCAAGCAGATCACCGATTACGGATCGGTAGCCCTTATCCACCCCGCCAAACGATCGGTCCCGAGGTCTCGATTTCTCTGCGAGGATAGATACCAGTTAGTTAGATGGATCAGCAGAACACATCAGGGATGGAGGCAATGATGCGTCAGATGCAAGAAAGTATGAAACTCATGCGCAAAGAAGACGCCTGTCATGCGGAATTTTCCAAGCAAAGCGGTGCAATCATGGCTCGGCAGAGGTGAGCTTATCACCAAGTTGCAATAAAGAAAGCGGCGTCTGCTTCCCAACAAGTTCCTCCTCTATGAGCTCCGCACTAGGAAGCGACGAATGTTCAGAATACCCAGGAGGGTACAAACATTCCTACAGGGGCAGCTCCGCCCCCGATCTTACCCCAGCTGTCCAAAACACCTACCAATCTATTGGACTCACCCTTCGAGACTGAGGTCAACCCTACAGCGTTGAAATTGAGCAAACTTGAGAAGTTGTTCAAGAAATCCCAGGGGATAAAATCCATCCCGGACATTGAGGACGGGTACACCGACGCAGTTGTGACACTGCCGGACAGGTTCAAGATGCCTCACATCGACCGTTTTGACGGGTTAGGAGATCCTATGGTCCACTTGAGTTTGTTTTCAGATGTTCTGCTCCCGATAGGCTTGACAAGATTACAGAAGCTCTCCCTTTTTGGCAGGACCCTGTCGGGTGTTGCGGCCATCTGGTATGCCAAATTGGAGGATTCAATGAAACGAAGCTGGGAGGAGATGGCCGAGGCCTTCGTCGCACAATATTCATACAATACCCAAATCGAGATTACGACCCGTGATCTTGAGACGACGAGGTAGGAGCCTAAGGAGAGCTTCTCGAGTCGTGGCTTTGGAGGCCAAGGCCTCAATGATGACCATTAGGCCAGCGGATAAGGATCAAATACGGATGGTTGTCGCAACCTCCACCCAAACTAATCGAGAAAATGATCGTGCTCCCCTTCCTACCTTTTGATTTGCATGAGATGGGAGTCTGGTCGAGGATGCCATGAAGTAGGGCCTTATTGACCAGAGAAAGAAGCGGCTAGGCGGGCGTTTCTCGCGATTCAATCGACCACCAGTGGTGATGCAGCTGCAAGATCTTCTGAAGTGGGCATGGTCGCCACCACCACACCAAGAGCAGTCACCCCCTTTGTTGGTGCATCCACTTCAAACCCCCGAACTTCAGACTCTCTACCCCAAGGCAAGAAAGTTTTCACCCCACTCTATATGTCTTTGTCTAAAGCCCTGGGGGTACTACTCAGGAAAGGACATCAGAAACCGTTAGAGCAACAACCTCTACCCGATCCTCTCCCTCCAAAGCATAACCCGACTAAGTACTATGCTTTCCATCAACAAACCGGTCATGACACCGACAGTTGCGTCCGTCTTCGCCACGAGATACAAAATTTGATTGACAACGGGGTCATCCTCGCACCAAGTCCTGCAAAGTCTATCGGCACTTGATCAGTGAACTTGTGGGGGATAATGTGATGTGATCGAGGGATGAACCACCTGCGGGTGGCGTTAAGTTTATTTCAGATATGGTGTATGGCACGCACTGTTTTGAGCATTTGTGAATGCTGGTTTTTGTACATTCTGACTTAGGTATTGGGTCAGTCTTATTGTTTTGTTTTTGAGCCTGTCTTTTTGTTTTGAGTCAGTCTTTTTTGTTTTGGGTCTGTCTTGCTGTATCGAGTCAGTCCTGTTGTATAGGAGTTGGGTGATTCCGGGGGGGGTGTTACCTCGGGTGTCACCATTTTGTTTTTGTGTTTGTCTTTTCGTTTTGTTTTGAGTCTATTTCTGCCTTGGAGCTAATAGCATGATTTGATTTGAATGAACAACAGTGGTTTTTCATACTTTTGTATTTGCTTCTGCCGTGTGCCAGTTGTACCAGAAATTCCAAATGAGATGGCAGTATTTGACTAGAAGCTGTGTCTTTTCTGTGCCTTGAATTCATTACATCGACCTAAGTTTTCCAAAAGCTTTTTGAACACTGCGGTGAAAATGAAGAGGAAGGAATTCCTCGGGTTTTGCAAAATTTTGGTCAATTGAGAGAAAGAGAGGCGTGCTAAGCCCTTAATGAATGAAATCATGCTTGTTAGTGTGAGTACTGGAAAGAATCCTGGTTTGATCCAGATTGGTTCTACATCTTGTCTTCGTATGACGATTTGTCGCTTTCTTAAAAACTTTCAAAAAATGTTTTGCGCGGTCCTGCGAAGACCTGTGTAGAATCGCTCTTGAGATTTTACAGCTTAGGATTGCTCTCAGCCTCGAGACTCGACCCCTCACTTTCAAACCTTGAACTAGGATTCAGAATGTTCAACGGTCAACTACAATGTGAGGCATGTGTGGCCAGATTTGAAGCAGCCCTCGAACAAGAGGCCAGGAAAGTCGGATCAAGAAGATCAGAAGAAGCTTGCAAAGCTAGAATAGAAGTACCCTTCGAACTAGGGGCAAAGATGTCAGATGTACCCGAAGAGCCGAAGATGAGTCCTCTTGCAAATCAATAGCCATTCTCTTGGATACGGATGGCCTTAAAACCTTACAACCATTTGGCATGGACCAAGCTACGCTTTTACCCTTTGAGAGGCTCGGTGGGCTGAAAACCCGGAAGGGCGACCTAGGCAAAAGTTAGAGCAAGAAAAATATATACAAAAAGCAAAAAAGAAAAAAGAAGAAAGGACAAGAATGAAAAAAAAGAAATGAAGAAAAGAAAAAAAGGGAAAAAGAAGAAAAGAAATGAAAATGAAAAGAAAAGAAAAACAAAGCTCGCAAGGTTGAAAACCTGCAACGGGCGCCTTGGCAAAAGTTAGAGCCTAAAAAGGAGAGGTTAAATACCCGAGTGTACCTTAACCCCGAACTACGTAAGGCTTGATTCCCATGTTTGGGATACGTAGGCAACTTCATTCTGAAGTCCAGCCGTAAAACACTTCAAATTTGATTGTGTCCATTCGATGGTTCTGGTCATCTTTGTCTTCTCTGTATCTGAAGATTTGGTTATGTTCGTCACTCTAAGGACTGACTACAATGCGCTGCGGTGCCATTCAAACAAGGGGCAACTTTCCATTGCCATTCAATGCGCTGCGGTGTCGTTCAAACAAGGGGCAACTTTCCGTTGCCATGCAGCTCTCTTCAAGCAAGGGGCAATTTTTCTTCGGATTTGAGGTTGTGCATCTCGAGAGTGGGTTCTATGCTCGTTGAGCGATGGCGATTAAAACGGTTTTTTAATTTTTCTTGAGGTTGACTGATTTTCTGTCGAAAACTATTCCATTTTTTTCAAAATCGGACCTTTTTCTTGGACCCAGAAAAGGAAAATTTTCAGTGTTCATAACCCAACTTGCATGATCTCAAATCAAAAATCGAACAAACATGTTAATCTAACTCTCATTTTGGTCAAAATTGTTTTAGTAGAAAACAAAAACAAAACATGGTCAACATGATGAACTAGGGGCACAGTTGAGTTAGGTTCTCTGTCTTTTTCCCTTTATCAACGCACTTGCCAAAAAGGGCACTCTACTTGCCAGAAAAGGGCACAACTAAAGATAATAACAAAGGGCTGAAAGCTCTCTCACCCTCCAAGCAATGAGGTATCAAGCCACGTGCGAAGCACGAACTGGAATGGGGCAAGATATTCCACTTCCTTATCTGGACATATCTGATCACGTCCAAACTCCCCGGCAGAGCATCGTCAACCGAGGTCAACTGCAGATTTGCTACACACCCAGTTGTAGCACAGCCCCTCTGTGGGAGAAACTCACTAGCTGCGCGTAGAAGAAGAAGAATCTAGCAGAATGCTAGGGGCATGAGCTTACAACTTGCTGTTTATCCATCAACCACCCAGGGGAGGGATTTAAAATGAGAGATTGAAGAATAGAGAGATGTGCGCTGAGAGAAAAAGTGAGGAAAATGGCTTTTTTTAGAAAAACAGAGCTTGAGGGCCGAGTGATGTGAGAATCACAAATGAGAAAGGGTGGGAAATAATACCCGAGCGGCTCCTCGTGCTTGAGAGGTCTCTTGTCTTTGTAACACGTCGTATTGTCGTGTCTTTTGTTTTGTTTTTCTCGATTCTTGCTTTGAGTCGTTCCGAGTGTGTCTCGGTGTGTTTAGGTTGTTTACCTTTATTTTTCGTTGTTGGGTCGTCTTTGCTGTGTTCAGTTGTAGGCTCAATACCCAGTCGAGAACTCATTTTCTCAATTTCAAAAATGATTTGTTGTGTGCTCAGAGTGCTGTGCC
This sequence comes from Camellia lanceoleosa, assembly GCA_025200525.1. Lineage (NCBI taxonomy): Eukaryota > Viridiplantae > Streptophyta > Magnoliopsida > Ericales > Theaceae > Camellia > Camellia lanceoleosa. The sequence goes on from CM045764.1 coordinate 70,826,900, forward strand.
ATTCTCCACATTTGTGCAAAAAAGGAATTTGTTCTTTCGAAAATTGCAGGGTTTAACCCAGGTCATGTGAGAACTGTGAAACAAGGACCTATCTGAAGCTATGTGGGTTTCAAACTGCACTGCAAAAGAAAAGAGGAAAAATCGAAGCATCTGAGTATGTTTCACCTTCAGCGAATTCTGAGATTATATTCCGGATGTACCTCTTTAGACCTTGTCAGTGTTCCGAAGAATGAGCGTGCCTCTATCCCAAGTGTAAGCCTGCTTCAAGTCAGAATGGCGATTAAAGCAGCAACAGATGTTATCTCTCTCTAATATGAACAGGGTGTGCCCGTTTTTGAAATTTGAATGTGTTGCAACCCCTCCGAAAGGTAAATCGGAGGTCGCGTTTTAATCTGGTCTCGTTAAGGCTTGTATTCCCTTATTCGGCATTTTGTTTCAAATATGCGTTGTCACGCACATTCCACTTGCATTGTTATGCATCCTTCCACCCTCATTGTTATGCACTTTTCATGCTTGCATTGTGATGCCCATTCCAATTGCATTGTTATGCACCCACTTCACTAGCATTGTTATTCTCACTCATTGCATTGATTATGCACATCTATCTTGCATTGTTATGCACCTTTTCACTTGCAATTGTCTTTCTTTCTCCTCGCACGTGCGACGGGTCAGACTTCCTCTGGTTTAGAGCATTTGGAATATGTTCCAATGCTTATCCCTTTTCCGAAACACCGGGATACGTCCCTACGTTTCTCTCTTCTTTCTGAAACACCGGGATATGTCCCTAAGTTTCTCCCTCTTTTCAAACAACGGGATCGTCCTATGTTTCTCTTGCCTTTCGAAATACCGGATCGTCCTATGTTTCACTTTCCTTGCGGAACACCGGGATACGTCTCTATGTTTCACATTCCTTGCGGAACACTGGGATTCGTCTCTATGTTTCACATTCCTTGCGGAACAGGATCGTCCTATGTTTCACATTCCATGCGGAACACCGGGATCGTCCTATGTTTCACATTCCTTGCGGAACACCGGATGCGTCCTATGTTTCATATTCCTTGCGGAACAGGATCGTCCTATGTTTTTCATTCCTTGCGGAACAGGATCGTCCTATGTTTCACATTCCTTGCGTAACAGGAATCGTCCTTATATTTCTTCTTCCTCTGAAACAGGATATCGTCCTATGTTTCTCCTTCTTTTCTAACCACTGGATCGTCCTAATCTTTGGGATCGTCCTAACCTTTGGGATATGTCCTAATCTTTGGGATCGTCCTAATCTTTGGGATCGTCCTAATCTTGGGATATGTCCTAAACCTTGGGATCGTCCTAAACACCGGGATACGTCCACTGAACCTTGGGATCGTCCTAAACAGGATCGTCCCCATGTTTCTCCATCTTTGGTTAAGAGCATCGGAATACGTTCTAATGCTTATACCTTTCGAAACACCGACTCGTCCTATGTTTCTTTGCATGATCATAAGTTATGTTAGGCTTCTTGCATTATCATTTCCATTTTGCCCTGCTGCGGGCACATCTTTTTCTATCTTATGCCTTTGTCTAAGTCTTGGCCTTGTCAAAATGGGTGCGTCTCGGGCTTTGACATTCACTCCGTCATTCTTATGACTTTCGAAGTTCTGTCAAAGAGGGCAGCTGTAGACACCCCATTTTTGACCGACCTTAAGACTCAGACGTCACCGATTGAGCGCTTGGTGATGTTGCATATTGTGCTCGTTCTGAGGTTGCGGAGTCCCAGCTGTGAGCCTTGCCTCCGGACTTCCGGACTCTTTTGTGCTATGCCTCGGTTTACGAACCAAGCTCCGTTTTCTCTGTTTTCTCTTCCCGAAGGGAGAGAGAGGTCTCGTAGATCATCTCTCAGTGGCTGTAGGCTATGTTTCGTGGTCGTAGGCCATTTTTCTCGTTTGGAGCCCGGTTTTCGGTTTTTCGAAGCCGACGGCCGTGTGCCTCGGTTCGGGACCGCTTAACCACCTTCGTTTGCTTCGGTTTTTGGCACATACCTTATTTCCTTCCTTTTGAGGGACCTTTGTGGTCCGAGACCGACGTGGTCGAACACCACTTAGGTGCCTAAGGCCCTAGTCAAGTGCGTTTTGGCCCCCGAGCCTTGCTTGAAAGCATTGTTGGGCTCCGACACAAACTGTAAATAGTCATATTTTGAGCTCCTTTTCATGTTTGATTAAGGACCTTTTGCTGTTTGAGGTCTCCTACTATCACTTGCCTCTTTAACTCTCTTTTAGGCCTATTTTTGCATGGTATTTTAGGATTACTTGTGAGCTGTTTTGGACTTGGTCATTAACTACAAAATGTCTTTTTTTGAGCCTCTCTTCAACTTTGTTGAAGGGCTCTCTTCGGTTTGAGGCCAGAAGCTACCACTTGCCTCTTTATCTCACTTTTTGGCCTTTTTGGGGGGAAATTTGAATTTGAATTTCCCCCCCTTTTCCCCCACTCTTTTGCCTATATAAACACCCCCCAGCTCTAGTTTTAGGGGTTAAAAAATTTTGGTTTGGAGTTCTCACATTAAATCTCTCTCTCTTTACTTTAAGCCTTAAAAACCCCCTTGGTTCTTCACCAACCCATAGCCCCACCCTTCCATCCTCCATTCCAGTAGCTTGAGATTGTTCTTCAGAGCCTAGGAGTGCTGCATTTTGGTCCAAAAGGCTGTCAAAGATTATTCTTCAAGGGTAAGTCCTCTTCTCCCCCTTTTGACCCTTTCTTGGTTCATATTCTAGCTCCTTGTGCTTACTTTTTTGAGCTCCGACCCTAACTGAAAATAGCATTTTTTTGAGATCTATTTTATGTTTGTTTAAGGGCCTCTCACTGTTTGAGGCTTCCTTGTGGCACTTGCTTCTTTACCTTTTTTTTATGCCATTTCCTTGCATAGTATTTTAGGCCTATGTATAAACTGTCTTGGGGCATGTTGTAAACTATAAAGTGGATTATTTTGAGCCCTTCTTCAACATTGTTGAAGGGCTCCTCACTGTTTGAGGCTTCCATTTGCCACTTGCCTTTGTATCCCTCTTTTGGCCTTATTTTGCATGATTTGTTAGCCCCTTGTGCTTCTATTTTTGGGCTCTGATCCAAACTGTAAATAGCTTTATTTTGACCCCCTCTTCATGTTTTATTAAGGATATTTTGCTTTTTGAGGCATCCTTTATATACTTTGTGTTGAAGCCCTCTTTTTGGCCTTATCTTGCATAATATTTTAGGCTTGCTTGTGCACTGTTTTGGGTTTGGTCACTAACTGTAAAATGCTATGTTTTGAGCCCTTCTTCAACTTTGTTGAAGTGCTCTCGGCCATTTGGGGCCAGCAGCTTCTACTTGCTTCATTATCTCAATTTTAGGGCCATTTTTGTATGCTAGCTTAGCCTCATTTGTGTTCACTGTTTGGCCTTACTTAAAACTGTAAATATGCATTTTTTGGGACTTCCTTACTTCTTTATTCATGCTTCATGTTCAAATAATGCATGCTTTGTATAGCTATAAGTCATTCCATGTGCCTAATTTTGGATTTTGGGTTTCATTTCATGCATCGGGTGCACTTTTGCCATGTTTTGGGGCTGTTTTGCATCAATTTTTGCTACTGAAATTTGCATGCTAGTATGTCATATTTCATGTCTTGCCATGTGTCTTGTTAGAGTGGCATTCAGTGCCTTAGGGTCGGTCCTCGGTTTGCGTGCACGTGTGCACGCATTTCGAGTGTCTCATTTTCATCTAATGGCCTTTTATGTGAGTGTGGCTGAGGTCCACTCGTGTTGGTGTAAGTCCATTATGCATTGTGTATGCCATTTCATTCCATAGTATTGTGTATGCTAGGCTGTATGTTAGCGCATTGCGTATGCCATGTTACCTCGTGCATCGTGTATGCCATTTCATAACATTGTGCATGTTAGGTTGTATCTTAGTTACATTTCATGCATGTCATGCATATTGCATTGTGTTCAGGATAGGAGTTAGCGAAACACGGAAAGCGAGGCGTTCGTACTCGAGTGTGAGCGTGTCTTAATTCCCGATCCAAACACTCCGGATTATCCATGATGGAGTTAGGTCTTATTGCATTCATTTCATATTGAGTTGTGCAATTCGACTCCTCGGCCATCATGCATCGAGATGCGTGATTGGTGGCACGAGGATCGAGGTATGCATACATATGTGAAAATACATTGCTATGCCCCTTTCTTGCTCTCTGTTAACAAATCAAGAATCGTGACCTTAGGAGCTTGGCACGCATTCCAAAAACAATTGCAAACAGAGGCTAATTGGGGCATCGCAGTGGATTTCTGCACAAGGCAACCCGGACATGCATCATTCATCATTTGGAGAAGAGTCAAGACAGTCCCTGGCTTGCATGCCAGTTTATTATTTTTCTTAGTTAATTTGTAAATTAATTAGGGATTTGTACATATTTAGACTGTACTATTTATTCGGACCCTCTGCGCGACGGCAATATTGTAATAAGTGTGCTTGTGTGTGATGTATGTCTTCCAACCCCACGTCTTTCTTCCATTTTATTTACCAGCTTATGATGGTTAGATTAGGGCATGTTTCAATTAGCATACAATATGATAGCATGTTTGCATTCATTCATCTGTTTTGCATGCACTGAGCTCGGCGCATCATACAAACTGCATTCGTATTTCACTTCCAAGTTGAATACATGTTAGCTGTAGCATTCTATATGCCATGTTTAGAATAGCCGAGCCTGCTATAGTTTGCATCTTTGCATGTGTTGCATTAGGCATTTCTGTATACTTAGGATCATGCATGGATTTTTAATTAGCTTCTGTTTTGGCTTGGAGTACTCGGTGAGTTTTATGCTTTAGTATCTTTGCATGCGTGTAAGTGACTGCCATGAATAGCATGCTTACCATGAGGCTAACTGCTTATGTGATATAACTGCCTTGAATGCCTGTGGGTGAAGGTTGGGTTACTTTGATTGGGACAATGCATTGACTGTGAGTTTTAAGCCCACTAGATAGTGGCAAAACCATCTTTTCTAAGCCCACCTGAGGGTGACAAAATCTGCATTTTAAGCCTACCTGCGGGTAGCAAACCATCTTTTAAAAACAAACATGAAATGTTTTGTTCCAATTCAGGCGACCCGGTCTATACTTGTATGCTGTGCGCATCACATAGTAAATCTAGGCTAATAACTGGAATAAGAACGCACAATGTTTTCAAAACTAGATATCATGGTTAGTAGAGGCCGATCTTTGATCGGGCGAGCGGGGGTGCTCACGAAGTGACCTTCCCCAATCGTATCCAAGTTTCTGAGCCGAGGCAACTTTGGTGATGATGGACACGTGGCCTTAGGCAACGAGTTAGGGTTTCCTAAATTTCCCAAAAATAAAATATTTAGGTGGCGACTCTGTATTTGGAAAAGCAGTCCATGTTTGGCACTTCTTTTCTAAAAATTTGTTTTCTCAAAACGATTTGCCGGATTTGGACTCTTTGGTTCAAGATTAAGAACCGTGACACAAATCGAGTCTGAACTGTAGCGAGGTCCCCCGCGGGCTTGTCTACAATAATGCATGCACACGGAGGGATATATCCCTTTCAAATCAGCCACTGACCACCCTATAGCACTCCGATGTGCCACGAGAACACTGACTCTCCTGTTCTACAGTCAAGTCAAATGCAATGATGACCGGTAAAGTATCTTGGGGCCCTAAAAATTCATACTTGAGTGTGGCCGGGAATGGCTTCAACTCAAGTGTAGGTGGTGTGACCAAAGATGGTGTGGCAAGCTCTCTCGATAGAGGAGGAAGTGACTCAAACCGGGCTTTCCATGGAGGAAAATCCGGTGCAGAAGAAGAATTGAGCAAAACATTCACCTCCTCAACTGACCCATCAATATCAAAATTTTCGAACCCAAAATGAGCTAGACAAGCCTCTAAAGGGTCCTCTACAAGAATGGAGGGCAAAGCCTCCTCCACAATCTCATCCACAACATCCACTAATAAGCATTCCTCTCTCTCATGAGGATGTTGGGATGCTTGGAAAACATTAAGTTTCACTTGCATGTTACCAAATGAAACTTCCATAACCCCGGTCCGACAATTAATGCAAGCATTGGCCGTAGCCAAGAAAGGTCGACCTAAGATCACCGAGATTTGTTTCTTAGAACTGACTATCGGTTCCATATCTAAAACCAAAAAGTTAACAGGAAAGTAAAACCTATCGACCTTCACTAGTACATCCTCAATCATGCCACGTGGCACTTTGAGGGACTGGTCAGCCAACTGAAGAGTAACAGTAGTGGGCTTCAACTCGCCAAGCCCAAATTCCTCGTACCTGAGTCGGCAACAAATTGACACTCGCCCCTAAATCCAATAAGGCCCTATCAATGAAATGGTCCCCTATAATGCATGTAATGGTTGGGGCTCCCGGGTCTTTAAGCTTAGGAGGTGTGTCATTCAACAAGATGGAGCTTACTTACTCCGTGAGTAGGACCTTTTGGGACACATGTGTCCTACATTTACGCTTTTGCGTACAAAGGTCCTTCAGAAATTTGGCATATGATGGTACTTGCTTAATCGCCTCCAACAGGGGGAGGTTGATTTTTACCTGTTTAAAGACCTCCATCATTGCCTCTATAGATGCCGTCTTCTTATTAAAAGGGGACGGTGTGTCAAGACATTGGGGAAAGGGTGCCTTAGGCACATATGGTGCCTTGGGCTCAAATGAAGTGCTAGGGACTAAGTCATCCCTCCTAAGTATTTCCCCCTCACCCTTGCTCTCACTAGGTGAACCACTGTGGTCACCCTTCCTAACTCTAGTTGCATCAGACGCATTGGCCAGTGAGGCTCTAACTCCCTACTACTTCTCAAAGCAACCACCGCCTACACTTGCTCATGTTGCTTACCATTCCCACCCGAACTCTCTGCCCCGTATTGTCTCCTAGGGTTGGCCACAGTTTGACTTGGTAATTTTCCCTCATCTCTCCGATTCATGTTGTTAGCCATTTGACCTAATTGGGTCTCTATCTTGGCAATAGAGTGAGTATGGGAGTGAACTATCGGTGCTAACCCCTTAAGTTCTGAGAGAACTTCTAACACCTGAGTCTCAAAGGTAGAGTTGCCCTGAGAAACAGGCGGGGGTTGTGGTTGTGGTTGCCGGTATGGTTGTGGGGGTCTATAAGGTTGCGGTGGTCGGTAAGATGATTGGTTGGCAAATTTATTGAAATTCTGCCTTGGTGGTGGAGGATTGTAAGAAGTGCCTTGTGAAGGGGGTCTCCATGAGAAATTAGGGTGATTTCTCCATCCCGGATTGTATGTGTTGGAGTATGGATCATTACTCGGGTTGGAGAATTCTTGAGTTGCATTCACATGCTTTTGGACTAACTCCGGAAATTGTGATGCCGAAGGGCACTCACTCAAGTCATGAGCAGGGCTCGCACAAATAACACATGCCTCGTGAAATTGAGGCTGATCTTGCTGGGTAGGGGCATGTCCCGTAGCTAATAATTGGTCTATCTTGCGGGACAATGCCTCTACCTGTTGAGCTAACTCTAAGTTTTGCTCGACCTCATAAATACCCCCTCTTTTCGGGGCTCAACTCTTGGTTCTTTGGACTTGCCAGGCTGTGGAGGCATGGTGAAGGGAATTATCACTTCAGTTCTCAAACAATTGCCATGCCTCGGCATCATTTTTAGACATAAATGTCCCGCTACAGGACGAATCCACCATTTGGCTCAGTTAAGCCATAATAGAATGTTTGAACAAGTTGCCAATCAGGCACTTGGTGGTGGGGACACTGTTGGAGAAGATCACGAAGTCTTTCCCAAGTCTCATGGAATTGCTCGCCATCCATTTAAGCAAAGTTTGTGATGGCTCGCCTAAGTTGGTTGGTTTTACCTATGGGAAAGTACTTCTCCAAGAACCGTTGCTGTAATTGGTCCCAAGTTGTGATTGAATTAGCAGGTAAAGAATTTAGCCAGTGTTTAGCTTTATTCTTTAACGAGAATGGAAACAATTGCAACATTAAGGCCTCATTTGTGAAATTCTGGATCCTCACTGTCGAACAAATTTCCAGAAATTCATTCAAATGCTTATAAGGGTCATCATGAGTTAGTCCATGGAATGATGGGAGCATTTGTATGGTGCTGGACTTAATCTCATAATGAGCAGCAGTGGTGTTGGGTAATTGGATGCATGATGGTGATGTATATGCAGTGGGTGTAAAATAATCCTTAAGTGTCCGGTTGGGCACATTCGGGACATTAGGATCTGCCATCTCTAATGGCTCAATGTATGAATATGAATATTCAAGCCTAGGAACACGGGCAGAGGCCCTAAGTCTCCTAAGGGTCCGTTCTAGTTCAAGGTCCAAACTCCATAATTCAGGGCGACAAGAACGACGCCTGTGCATATACTACCCAAACACACACAACAAGTTCCGACTTTGTGCACTAAGTATGAAAGCAAAATACCAAAGGAAGAAATACTCACAGCAGTTTAACGAAAACGCTTTACTCGTCTTGCGGATACTTGACGTGTAGACGTTGTCTTCAACCCCCAATTGAGCTTTGACTTTCGTTTTAGCACTTTGGTGCTTTGTTTGTGAGTGTTTGCTTCTGTTTACTCACTTTAGAGCTGCGGTTTTATTCCTTTTTAAGCTCGGCTGCGCTCCGTTTGCACTTCAATGATAGCTCCAATTTCAAACGCTCTGCACACTTAGCAACACCAAAAGCATAAAATCCTAAATTAAAAATTAAAATAAGAATGTAACTTTAAATTAACTAATTTCGTCAGAAGTCCCCGGCAACGGCGCCAAAATTTGATGGGTCGTTGAACACACCAAAATATAATCACTAAACTATACCAAATTCAATCAGAATAATGGCAAGTCCAGGTATCGATCCACATGGAACTATTGTGAAATTAAACTAATTTAATTGTTAAATTCCTAAATTAATTTTGATAAAAAGATTGAATGATTATAGCCTAATTTAATAATGAATAAATTAAACTAAGGAATTAAATTATTAATAATAAAGGAAATTAGGTTTACTGAATTGGGGGAAAAACTAGGGCAAAGAATTCACCACTAGTCACGTAATTAGGGTTTCCAATTGAAATCAATTATGCTATGGTTTGAACAGATTAATACTTCGCAACTACAAGCTCAAAGCATTTAACAAGAAGATCATCACATTCAATGTACGAGCACGAGCCATCTCAAGTAATACGAATCGTTCACTCTAAACTAGGGTAGTGATACGACTCGTTCCTCGTAGTATGGTTCGTCTCATACATTGAATGTGAAGGAATAGAAAACAATTGTATGGATAACATTCAACAATTACAGAAAGTCAAATATTCGAAGGAATAATGAAAATTATATAAAAGAAACTTGTAAAACACCATACAAATGTTCAAACCTTTACATAATTTAAAATCAAAAAGGAAACTAAATAATTACATGGCTAGGGTTTCATCAAAACCCTAGAAAAGGAAACTAGCCACTCATGGAGGAGTGGGAGGAGGTAGATGGAGAAGGAACCACCATGGGAGACATCTTTGAAGCTTCTTGTTCCTCCCTCTTTCCCAAACCCTAGCCTCTCTCTTTAAGTCAAAACAAATTCAGAATCCTAGAAAAGCCTCTCCTTTGCCTTTTATACTTTTACTCACTTCCAAACAAGTTTAAAACATCAGTTTGACTTTCCCAAAAAAAGTCAACGCACGTGCGGAAAAGTCAACGCACGTGTGGGAAAGTCAACTCTGTCCAAATTCTGTCTTTTTGCCCATTTTATGCTCCGACGATGTACAACCTGATTGACATTCAAAATACATAAAGTATATGGTTTAACCAGCAAGTGAAGTTAAGAGATTCTAGTTAACGGCCTCAATGATGTACATTTCGGCCTTAATCAATAATACAAATTAAACACAACATAACATATAACTAAAGAAATTATGGATTATAATTAAAATAATATCATAATTAAATAATAAAAAAATAGAAAATAACATAATTAGAGGTGCATATGGTACGTCTTTTTCAAAGGATTGTGTATTAGAATTTCCCTACAAAAATAAATAAATAAAATAAAATAAAATTATTTAGACATTGGGATTGGTCCAAGTGGAATAACCACGACTTGTATAGTTGTAATCTAATTTTATTAATACACTAACTGCTATCTTGTGATAAATAAATAAAAAAAACCTATACAAAATTAAATAATATTTTTTTAAAAAAAAGTACAGAAAATAAAAAATCATATGGCCTATTATAATCCACTCAATTTTTATTTTTATTTTTATAAAAAAAGCCTATTATTTTAAGAGGGAACAACTTCTCTTCGGTTCAAAATTCATTTCACTCCTATCCGCCGTGACTACTTGAACTGTTTATCTTATGACACATGTCAATCATATTATTTATATCAAAAATCAAGTTGATCATACATTGATAGTCATTTGATTGAATCACATTTGTTTGAGAAAAAAAAAAAAATTCATGAATTGTTTTTACGTAGTTATTTCTAAATGATAAAAAAATAATCCACACATAAAACAAATCAAAGGAGATTAATAAAATTTACCTTATCTTGTATTCATCAAAAGTAGGGTTCTCTTTCCTATTTTAATTTCCATTTTAGAAATTTTCAATGACTTAAAATTAAAAACACAGCTTGTTTGGTTTGGATTTTAGGATTCACTTTTCAAAAAATTAAAATTTTTTGTTTTTTTATATTTTTTTTGTTTTCACTGAATTTTTTTTAATATTTTTAGAAATTTTTTTTAATTTTTAGATACACCTAACATAAATATAATTAAAAAGTATAATATTTGTGAAAAAATTAAAAAATTCACTAAATATCAAAAATATAAAAATTCAAAACATTTTTCGTATTCTTGTGTATTTATTGATTTCTTAAAATATTTTTTTACAAATATTTTACTTTTTAGATATATCTAAGTAAAGTGCATATAAAAAAAAGTAAAAAAAAAAATTGTTTAAAATTTAAAAGTATTCATTAAGAATAAAAAAAACAAAAAATTCAATTTCTAAAAAATTAAATCTAAAAAATTAAAACCAAACACACTGAATGTCACTCTACCTCCATGATTTTATGTGTGCTCTACCATTCTCATTTAAAAGAGTAATGCTAGACATCTCAAATATTTTACCAAATAACTTATATAAATGTAAAAATCACACCATATAAATTTCATATAAATTTCACAACCATATAAAATATTTAACATCCTTATCATTTTTCCATTTAAAAATCACCACTTTACACCATGTATTGTACACTTGAATTTTCTATCTCAATTGATGGGGTGTGAGACATGCGCCTGTGTGTGAGTGTGTGTAGAGAAAGAGAGGTTGATGCCGTGTACTGTGTTCTCTCTCCCTCGTGCCTGTGGTAATAGTGTCCCCCTATCAGTCCCAGCCGTGTGTGTGATATATGTGTTGAGTGGGTGAGTGTGTATTAACCGTGAGTGTGTGGGTGTCTTGCTGGTGTATGGGTGTATCAGTTGTGGTTGTGTGTGTGCATGGTGTGTTGTGTGTATGTGTATGGTGGTGATGGGTGTGCTGGGTTTGTGAAGCTGAGTGTGTGTGTATTGAATGGGTGTATGGGTGTGTGTATCAGTGAAGCTACGTGTGTGTGTGAGTGTGTGTATGGTGGTGATGGGTGTGCTAGGTTTGTGAAGCTGAGTGTATGTGAGTGTGTGTATGGTGGTGATGGGTGTGCTGGGTTTGTGAAGCTGAGTGTGTGTATTGAATGGGTGTGTGTATCAGTGAAGCTACGTGTGTGTGTGAGTATGTGTATGGTGGTGATGGGTGTCGGATGAGAAGATGAAGTTGGTGTTGTGTGTATGGTGTGTGTCAATGGTGTGTGTGCAACTGCCGCGTGTGTCCTGTGTGCATGCCGATGTCTTTGTGGTGAAGAAGCTCTATGTGTGTTCCCCCCCAGAGGGAGAGAATTATAGTGGTCCATTATTTCTATGCATGTGTCTGTGATAAGAGAGAGAGAGAGAGCCCGTGTGCCTCGTGGGTGGTGAGTGTGTGCCTCGTGGGCTGTTGAGTGTGTGCCTCGTGTCTCCTCTTACCACTCTTTCTTTTCTTTTCTTTTCTTTTTGTTTTAAAATGTCCACCACCACTCTCTTTTGTTTATTCTCTTTGTTCCCATTTTTTTTCTTTTTATTGATTTTCTATTTTTTTTTATGTTTTACTTCTATTTTTCCTTTTTTTGTGTTTTTATCATTTTTATATCACATGCCAATTCATATAAACACACTTAAAAATTTGTACAAACACACAAAATTATTATACAAAATTATAAATTCAAATAAAAATATTTTAATTTGATCAAAATGGGTGAGTTTCGGGATTAAAATTTCAATTTGATTTTTCTGGTGAGGGTGGTCAAAATAAAATGCCCAAGTCTTAGGGCCGGTCAAAATGGGGTGTCTACAGTTGCCCCTCTTTGACAGAGCTCGAAGTCATGAAATGACGTGAGTGAATGTCAAAGCCCGAAGACGACCCTTTTGACAAGGCCGTAAGACTTGGGCAAACAAATCAGATGTAATGCAAGTGCAAACCAGATGTAATGCAAGTGGTTGAACCCGAAGGTTGCCTACGTATCCCTTTGCAAGGAATCAAACCAGCGTAGTTCAGGGGCAAGATGCAAATGATATGCAGGAACATTTTGAAATTTGGACTTATAAGCTACTGTGCCGGGTTTGAAATTTGGACTTATACGCCACGCCGGGCCGCTTGAAATTTGGACTTATACGCGAAGCCGGTTTGAAATTTGGACTTATACGCTTACGCGAAGCCGGTTTGAAATTTGGACTTACACGCTTACGCGAAGCCGGTTTGAAATTTGGATTTATGCAATGCAATGCAATGTCATGGAGCGCTAGCTATGTTTGCAACTTTCCCTATTCTCCAATAGGGTGACAGACTAGGTTGGTTCAGTTTCCAAAGTTGAGGCGCATACAAGCTATCTTAACCTATGGGGCTGCCATACAGATTTTAAGCCGGGGATTCACTCCTGGGTATTTAAACCAGACTTTAGTCTCGGAAATCCCGAACCTTTTACGTTCTAGGCATCGCCATTCAAACTCTAGTTTCCACCGTCTCAGTTGATCTCCTAGGAACTCATTACAAACACAGTCAGGTGATTATACCAGACCGATTGAAGTAGTTCGGGCACGACAAACACCAAAGGAATTGCACCTTTAAGGTCTCCTAGACCATGACAATGGTGTAACCAACAGGCGTATCTCAACGTATTTTATACGGAGAGAGGGAAGGTTTAAACCATAGAAAATGACAATGGTGTAACCAACGGGCATATCTCAACGATTTCATACGGAGAGGGAAGGTTTTAACCAAGGAGAATGATAATGGTGTAACCAATAAAGCGTATCTCAACGTATTTCATACGGAGAGGGAAGGTTTTAACCAGGAAAATGACAATGGTGTAACCAACAAAGCGTATCTCAACGTATTTTATACGAAGAGAGGGAAGGTTTTAACCAAGGAGAACAACAATGGTGTAACCAACAGCGATATCTCAACGATTTTATACGGAGAGAGGGAAGGTTTTAACCAAGGAGACCGACAATGGTGTAACCAACATGCGTATCTCAACGTATTTTATACGGAGAGAGGAAGGTTTTAACCAAGGAGAAAATGACAATGGTATAACCGACAGCGATCTCAACGATTTTATACGAAGAGAGGGAAGGTTTTAACCAAGGAGAACAACAATGGTGTAATCAACAGGCGTATCTCAACGATTTTTATACGGAGAGGGAAGGCTTTAACCAAGGAGAAAATGACAATGGTATAACCAACAGGCGTATCTCAACATATTTTATACGAAGAGAGGGAAAGTTTTAACCAAGGAGAACAACAATGGTGTAACCAACAGGCGTATCTCAACACATTTTATATGGAGAGAGGGAAGGTTTTAACCAAGGAGAAAATGACAATGGTGTAACCAACAGGCGTATCTCAACGTATTTCATACAGAGAGAGGGAAGGTTTTAACCAAGGAGAAAATGACAATGGTATAACCAACAGGCGTATCTCAACGTATTTTATACGGAGAGAGGAAAGGTTTTAACTAAGGAGAATGACAATGGTGTAACCAATAGGCGTATCTTAATGTATTTTATACGGAGAGAGGGAAGGTTTAAACCAAGGAGAAAATGACAATGGTGTAACCAACAGGTGTATCTCAATGTATTTCATACGGAGAGAGGGAAGGTTTTAACCAAGGAGAAAATGACAATGGTATAACCAACAGACGTATCTTAACGTATTTTATACGGAGAGAGGGAAGGTTTTAACCAAGGAGAATGACAATGGTGTAACCAACAGGCGTATCTCAACGTATTTTATACGGAGAGATGGAAGGTTTTAACCAAGGAGAAAATGACAATGGTATAACCAACAGGCGTATCTCAACGTATTTTATACGAAGAGAGGGAAGGTTTTAACCAAGGAGAACAACAATGGGGTAAATGCGCAAGATAGCGTAATGCAGCACAATATAGGTGCACAAGACAGTGCGATATGGGTGAATGCACAAGATAGCAAAATGCGGGTGCACAAGACAGTGCGAGTGGGGGGTGCACCAGATAGTGTGATGTATGGATGCACAAGATAGTGCGATTGAATTGGATGCACAAGATAGTGCGGTGCCCAAGATAGAGCGATTGAATTTGATGATGCACAAGACAGTGCGATGCCCAAGACAGGGCGATTGAATTTGATGATGCACAAGACAGTGCGATGAGCAAGATAGTGCGATTAAAATTGATGCACAAGACAGTGCGATGCGCAAGATAGCGCAAGTGAATTGATGCACAAGACAGTGCGATGCGCAAGATAGCGCGAGTGAATTAAAATGCACAAGACAGTGCGATGCGCAAGATAGCGCGATTGAGTTTGAAATTGCACAAGATAGTGCGTTACGCAAGATAGCACGATTCATGCACTAGACAGTGCGAAATACAAATAGATATATACGGATATATATAGTATACACACACACATATATATATACAGACAAAATATACACAAATACGAACATACACACAAACATGTACATACGGTATACGTATACAGACTGGGGGAATATTCTGTTTGCAGCCATCAACGGAAAGATGCCGTTACTGAGAAGGCATATTCCGTTTGTTGACGTCAACGCACGTACGCAAAACTTGCAAAAAAAAGAAAGAAAAAATGCAAAATGCATGGACACGGGGGTTTGACCCTTCGATTTCAAGTTTGGCCTCTGAGTCCTTAACCACTGAGCCACGCCACTCTTGTGACAAGATATGCAGACGAATATAGATACATATATGAGACATATATACACAAAATCAAAACAAAACAAAGAAACACTTGATGTGGGGTTCGAACCCCTGACCTTAGGCTCAGCCTTTCACTCTTCAACCACTGAGCCAAACCACTGAACCTAAGCCACACTTGTGACCCAAATGTTCAAACAAATATATATAATACATAGATGTACAATACATATACATATATATATACAACTCTCCCGCCCCTCCTATTTTTGTCTCACTCTCTCTTCCTTCATCTTCTTCGAGCGTTGTGTCTGGCGCACGATTTCAACAATCGCAGCGCCTGATCGACAGGCTATCCAATCTTGCCCTGATTGTTAATGATTGTCTCGAGCCTTCCTCCCTTTTTGTCTTCTTCTTTGGCTTTATCCTCTTCTTAAGCTGAGGCCTGCGAAAGAGAGAGGCAGAGCAAAAGCCTGCAAACTTTCTTTACCACCATTCTGCAACCTCTTTCTTTTGCATTACTCTCCTTTGTCATGACCTCTTCACATGGTTCTCTTACTCTTTTTCCAGACTTAAACGAGTCTACAATAGAGATGACCAATTCCGACTCCCCTGAACCTCAACCACGAGCTCCTCCTCCTTCCCCTGTTTTTAACTTTCCAGCGATGTCAGTTGAACAAATCATGGCGGCATAGTCTAACAGTGAAGCAAACTCGTATACGCTGAGGTCATGTGTGGAGATCGTGACTACGGTCTCCAACTTGTCCCGTTGGTTACAGAATAGAACGTGTGAGGTGCATCGATTGAATGCACAAGTTTCTTTACTTCAACATATGTACAAAGATTCTCGAGGGGAAGTTAGCGGATTGAAGAAACAGATCAAGGAGTTGAAACGACAGGTGACCGTCGCAATTCATCATGGGACTACCTTTGACGGCCAACGAGGGATAATCTCCTTCAAAGCTCGCCAAGGCCGAGGCAGAGTCTTCAAGAGCTTCGTAGAAGTAAAGATGAAGCAAGGCAGCTGATGGTAAAGTCGAACGGGTGCAGTAAATAAAGTGGTTGTAATCTTCGCCGAGTTATCGCTCAAAATTGAGAAAATGCTACTCTCTCTTTTTGCTTTTTTTTGTTCTTTTTGTTTTTGCTTTTTTGTTTTTGAGTCTCTGTAATCGGAGATGTCCTTCCCTGACTTCAATAAAATCAGTTTCTTTTTTTTTTGCTCATCACTAGCATGACTGGCATATCTCTTTGAGCTTAAGAACAATTTGTTTGATTGAATTTGAGAATGACTGAATTTTGAATTTGGACATTGATCCATACTGACCTGAATAAAAATGAAACTAACTTAACGCCAGAAAAACGAAGCCAAAATAATCCAAACACACTTCTATATGCTGACTGGTATGAATACCCTAAAATACACTGACTGGTACAAAAGGAACACACTTATATACACTGACTAGTATGAATACCATGACTGGTATAAATACACTGATCGGTATGAATACACACTGATGAGTTGACTTGAGCGGAGGGAGAAGACAGAATCACTTACTTAACTATGCCCCTAATTCATTGCCTTGCCTTTTTTTTTTTTTTTTTTTTCTCTTGATTCTTTGTAAAAATGTTTTGATCAACATGAGAGTTGGATTAGCATACTTATTCCATTTTCTATTTCAAATCATGTAAGCTAAACTATGAGCACCGAAAATTTTCCCTTTTCAATTCCAAAGAATGGTCCAAGTTTTGTAAAAATGGAACAATTTTCGAGAAAATCAGTCAGCTTCATTCAAATTAATCAAAACCTATTTTTGCAAATGGGCACTACTCAACTAACCTGGAATCAACTATTGGAGTGCATAGTCCCAAACCATATAATCAAAGTCGATATCCAACCAAGCCAACCGAACCAAGCCAATCCGAAATAATGAAGTCAAGCAAAACTAGACCGACCGAATCAACCGAACCGCCAAACCGAATCGAACGAATCGAACCAAGTTAAATCAAACCAATTGAACTGAAAGGTAATGAAGATACACCAATCAAACACGGATAGGACAACCAAGTCGACTAAAGACACACCAATCAAACATGGACGAGATGAATGAGTTGAAAATTTAGTAGGGCGAACTGAGATGAAGCTACCCACGATCCCAAAGATAGGAATCAGCCATCGTAGTTCGCAAAGGTTCACTTGTATTGACACTCTTTTTTTGTGCTCTAACTTTTGCCAAAGCCGCCTTTTTGGGTTTTCAACCTTGCGAGCTTTTTATCATTTTTTGATTTTTGTTTTTCATTTTGTTCATTCATTTGTTTTATTTCTTTTGGGTTTCTATTTTTTGTTTTTCTGCTCTAACTTTTGCCTGGGTCGCGTTTCCGGGTTTTCAGCCCAACGAGCCTTTCAAGGGTTACTTTCATTCTAACTTGTCCATGTTGATTGGGTGTGAAATCTCTAGGCCATCTATAAGAACAACTGCTACACTTGACTAGTAGATATGGTGATGTAGGGACTAGACTGAATTGGGTCCGAATTTGCCCCTAGTGTTGCCCCTAGTGTAGTGGATAGGAACTCGACTGTCCTTCAATAATAAAATTCATTTCTTAAATTCTGGGTTTTGCCTTTCTAGGCGGTCTTCATTGGGAAACGATTCAGTTTTAACTCTTTGATCACATCCAACCTTTTGTCCCTAGTTCAAGGACTGCTTCAAATCTTAAATCACATCCGACTTTCTTGCCCCTAGTTCAAGGGTTGTTTTCAATCTGAATCACAGGCCCTACATAGTTTTGGCTAAGGTTCTCTTGGGTATTGACACTCTCCTTTTACGCTCTAACTTTTGCCAAAGCCCCCATTTCGGGTTTTCAACCTTGCGAGTTTTTCATTTTTCTTTTTATTATTTTTTTTTGTGCTCCAACTTTTGCCTGGGTTGCCCTTCCGGGTTTTCGGCCCAGCGAGCCTCTCAAGGGTGGTACCTTATTGCCCCTAGTTCAAGGGCTGCCTTCATTTTAGCCATGCAAGCCTCGCACTTTTGCCTCTACTTCAAGGGCTGTTTCAAATCGAAATCAAATTCTCTACCCTGAGTTCAAGGTCTGTTTCCAATCTAGATCACATCATTGCCTCTAGTTCAAGGGCTATTTTCAATCTAAATCATATTCGACCTTATTGCCCCTAGTTGAAGGGCTGCCTCCATTTGAATCACATCATGGCCCCTAGTTCAAGGGCTATTTCCAATTCGGCTATGCAAGCCTTACACTTTGAATGATCATTGAATACTTCGAATCAAGGTTTGAAAGCTAAGGAGCTAAGGAGGTCGGACCACGAGTCAAGAGGGATCCTATGCTGTATAACTAATTCCAAGCATGTCTTCGTAGGACCACGCAAAAACAATTTTTTGAAATCTTTTCACAAAGTGACTAATCACTCGTACTTTTACGAAGATAAGATAGAACCAATTTGAACCAAGGCAGGATCCTTCTCAGTACCCACATTAACAAAAATGATTTTCTTCATCAAAGGCTTAGCACACCTTTCTTCCTCTCAGTTGATCAAAATTTACAAATCCCGAGGAAATTTTGTCTCTTCGTTTTTATCAGAGTTTTGGAAAAAGTTTTGAAAAACTTTGGTCAATGCGATGAATTAAAGCACAGAGAAGTAGGCAGACTCTATGGCATTTTTTTATATTTTATTTTTTTGAATTTTTATTTTTTTGAAAAGAGACTATGACACAGACTCAAAAGAAAATGACAAAGAAGACCTAGTCAAGACAGAAATGTCTAGGTTAGCACTATCGAAATCAATAGACTCTGACTCATTAGGCTGACTCGAGCCTGACTCTAACTCTACAAACTTGGTGGAATTAAACTTAGACTCAATACTCAATACTCAATTCAGACCTCAGAATAAAACCATTCTCAAATTGCCAATCAACGTGTGGGCTATCCGCAATATTCAAAATAAAACTCGTCTAATCAACAAAGGTCACTCCCCATTCACAGAGATGGTCGATACCCTACAAGCTCTATTTATTTACAATGGCCTAATTTTGTGGGATACCGGAGTGTTTTTTTTTTTTTTTTTACAATTTTTTTTTTGATTTTATGTTTTTGTTATTTTTTTTTTGTTTTTGAAGTAATGGGGCTAAGTTGAACTACTTGAACCACTTATTTGAATTTGAGAACCCTCAGATAGATCCAATACATTGCACACATAGCAGAAAGAGAACAAACACCCCTATGGAGGGTAGGGTTATCCTGCCCTAGCTTGAAATGATCTAGGTTTCACTATTCGCATAAGCGGTATCATACATCCTAGCAATGGGAAAGCATCCCGTCCCTAATTTAGAAGGTGCTATGGCTCACTATATGTACAAGTTTGGCTTTTACTCTAGGGGTTGAAGTCAAGGTAACGTTACTAAAGAGTCCTTTAGGTCATAACCAATAAAGATCCTGTGAAATTAGAAGAGTCAAATAGCCTCTTCGGAGTCTAAGAACCTTAGATAGCAAAGCCAAATAGCAGAGCTACGTAGCAGAGCTACCTTTTTGACAGATCTTAAAAGGTTACAACACAAGGCCTCTAAAGTATCGTAAAGATAGATGTAGTGTCACAAAAAGTGTGTCTGTGTTCCCACCAACATCTGGGTAACACAAGGACTTGAAGTACACCAATGAATGCAATGCTATGAACATATAATTGAAAATAAAGGTCATATCATGGAGTTCGAGTCAAGGTTTCATAAAATCCCCAGCGGAGTCGCCAGAAACTGTAACATGCCCGGGGGGGTACCCGCGCGCGTTAAACAGTTCGGACTCCCGAGATCTCTTTGATCTCAAGTCTCACGAGTGCAATGTGAAACGTAGAGTTGAGTCCAGAGTTGGCAACTTTTATTAAAAATCCATTTTATCGCAATTTTGTCAAAAATGGATCAAGGCCACCAGATCTCAGAGTCGCCACCTAATATTTTGGGAAATTAGGAAACCCATGACTCAGTGCCAAGGCTACTGTTCGTCGTAATCGAGGATGCTTGGCTCGGAACCTTAGGTATGAGAGGGGAAGGTCAATAATGAGCACCCCCACTCACCCGATCAAAAGATTGGCCTCTACTAAACCATGATATGACTTTTTATTTTCTTTATATGTTCATGTTCTGATTATTGAATAAATCCTAAAATTTACTATGTGAAGCATACAAGTATAGACTAGTTTGCTTAAATTGGAACAATTCAATTTCATGTTTGTTTTTCAAAAAGGGTTTGAATTTGCCACTTGACAAAGTGGGCTTAAAGTTTGTGAATTTGCCACTGCAAAGTGGGCTTAAAACGTACATTTATTGAATTATTCCAATTCAAATAACAAGCCTTCATCCACAGGCATTCATACAGTTATGTCAAGTATGCAAGTAGCCTCATGGTAGAATACTAACACATAGTAAGAAAAACACACACAAATGGGATGCTAAAGCATAAAAACTCACAGATTGACCGACGTCCCTCGAACAACTACAAAACAAAGTTAGTAAAATATGCATGATCTTATACACAGAATCCTAATGCAATTCACTCATGAGATGCACTAAAGATTCAGCTTCTAAAATATGGCATGTGAATCATCTCAATAACATGAGGTAGCGCATAGAATCACAGAAGAATTGATTAAATCCACACATGTAAATTTAGCAGAATCTTAATGCATGAGACATGAATGTAAAGCATGGATATGCATGGCATGTCAGATATATACATATGTACAGTTAGGGAAAGCGATTAAAGAATGGGATAGAGAGAAGCGGGGTGGGGGCTTATTATAACACCTTAAATATTACAGATCCGAGTAAAGGAGGAGGGAGAAATAATAAAATAAAATAAAACCTCACAAAACACTCAAAATAAAGATAAAATAAAGAACTTCATCGCTAGCACCAAGATCCATATGTCTTCAATCTCTTAGGCCTGCGCACCTCAAATTCATGTCAATTCATCTTCAATGGAGGTCCTACCACTTCATCTCCATTTAATCACATGGGCCCAAATTTCAAAATAACTTAGCTTGCAAGCCCAAAGATGTGAGTTCGCTTGATCTACTAAACATCTATTAAGAACATAGCGATCTGGCCCAATTCCACACAATGCCTAGAAGGCCATGGGCCCAACATAAACAGATTTTCTATCTAGAAGCCATGTGAACCCAACATAAACATTTATAACAATCCTATGTGAACCCAACATAAACATTTTTATTACCCACAACCCACACCCATGAACACCCACTTATCTTTCTACTTCACATTCTCTTTCTTCTCTGCTTTCACTCTCTCTAAAATAATTCACTCATCCCCCATGAACCACACCTCCCTCACCACCTTTTCTCTCTAGACACCTTTTTTGTTTTACACCCATGAACCATCCTCAAAACCAAACACCCACACATGCTCACCCACTTACACCTTTTCTCTAAGCCGAGAGATAGAGTGCATGGTTCCTTGGTCTATGTCCAAATTGTGTGTGTGTTCTGAATGATCAATGCATGGGGTTACAAAGGCACTATGGAGAGAGAGAGAGCAAGAGTCTGCTGAGTGGGTGCTGGTCTCATCTTTTAGAGAGAGAGGTCAGGTATGCATGGGTGGTGTGTGTGTATAGTGTATGGGTGTGTGTTCTCTCATCTCTCTCTCTAACTGTGTGTGCATCTGTGTGTGTGAGTGATCAGTGGTCTCCTCTCTCTCTCTACCCGTGTGTGTTCATTTTAAAGAGAGAGGGAGAGAGAGAGAGAGAGAGAGAGAGAGAGAGAGAGAGAGCTGGGTTTGTGTTTTTGGCCGAGAGGGAGAGGTGTTGTAGAGAAAGAGAGGTTGATGCCGTGTACTGTGTTCTCTCTCCCTCGTGCCTGTGTTAATGGTGTTCCCCTATCAGTCTCGGCCATGTGTGTGATATATGTGTTGAGTGGGTGAGTGTGTATTAACCGTGAGTGTGTGGGTGTCTTGCTGGTGTATGGGTGTGTCAGTTGTGGTTGTGTATGTGCATGGGGTGTTGTGTGTGTGTGTGTGGTGGTGATGGGTGTGCTGGGTTTGTGATGCTGAGTGTGTGTGTGTATTGAATGGGTGTATGGGTGTGTGTATCAGTGAAGCTACGTGTGTGTGTGAGTATGTATATGGTGGTGATGGGTGTGCTGGGTTTGTGAAGCTGAGTGTGTGTATTGAATGGGTGTGTGTATCAGTGAAGCTACGTGTGTGTGTGAGTGTGTGTATGGTGGTGATGGGTGTCGGATGAGAAGATGAAGTTGGTGTTGTGTGTATGGTGTGTGTGCAACTACTGTGTGTGTCCTGTGTGCATGCCGATGTTTTTGTGGTGAAGAAGCTCTATGTGTGTTCCCCTCCAGAGGGAGAGAATTGTAGTGGTCCATTATTTCTATGCATGTGTCTGTGATAAGAGAGAGAGAGAGCCCGTGTGCCTCGTGGGTGGTGAGTGTGTGCCTCGTGGGCTGTTGAGTGTGTGTCTCGTGTCTCCTCTTACCACTCTTTCTTTTCTTTTCTTTTTTTTTTTTGTTTTAAAATGTCCACCACCACTCTCTTTTGTTTATTCTCTTTGTTCCCATTTTTTTTCTTTTTATTGATTTTCTATTTTTTTTATGTTTTACTTCTATTTTTCCTTTTT
Organism: Camellia lanceoleosa; assembly: GCA_025200525.1. Taxonomy (NCBI): domain Eukaryota; kingdom Viridiplantae; phylum Streptophyta; class Magnoliopsida; order Ericales; family Theaceae; genus Camellia; species Camellia lanceoleosa. The sequence goes on from CM045764.1 coordinate 70,849,837, forward strand.
GTGTTTTTATCATTTTTATATGACATGCCAATTCATATAAACACATTTAAAAATTTGTACAAACACACAAAATTATTATACAAAATTATAAATTCAAATAAAAATATTTTAATTTGACCAAAATGGGTGAGTTTCGGGATTAAAATTTCTATTTGATTTTTCTGGTGAGGGTGGTCAAAATAAAATGCCCAAGTCTTAGGGCCGGTCAAAATGAGGTGTCTACAGTTACCATCTTTAGTATCTTCCAACAGAGGATTTGGCTACATGTTGCCACATTGGTACAAATTACCATCAATGTACTTCTGTGTGTTGGTTAAGTGGTACAAATTACCATCAATGTACTTTTGTGTGTTGGTTAATATGAGCTCGGAATCGCTGGAGCTCTAACTCTGGTGGGTTCATTAGTATCAATTGTGATCTACAATAAGGCACTTATCAAAGACATTAAGTGGGCGCTGGGGAAATGGCTATTTTAGAGGCTTTTTGGCTATTTTAGTAAGCTATTTTAGTTTTTGTATTTGGGAAGATAGGATGGATTTTTATTGTGCTTGAGAAGATATGATAGATTTTTATTTGAGTTGTTGTATTGAAAAATGTGTTTGAAATGATGTTTGAAGTTGGAATGACAAATTTACCCTTAAGCTCACTTTTTTCAAAATTGGTCTACAAGGACAAAATTGTCATTTTCGCCTATGGGAGTAGGCTAGCAAACATTGTGCCTACATCGCCATTGATGCTGTAGGTCACCGTTGCTTTGTTTGTTGTGTGTGTGTGTGTGTGTGTGTTTTTTTTTAAAAACCAATAGGTGCCTAGCTACTGTTGAGGCTAAAAGCTTTTTTGACACTCTGAGGCTAAAATAGCCTATAGTGTGACTTCCCAAACACCCTTAAGTTTCAATTTTGGTGAGTTGCTTACAATCGCTCTATTAGCTGCATATTTAGCCGAATATGCTTTATTTTTCAGTTTTTGTTTTTAGTTTTTCGCTTTTTTTTTATTATTATATATAGCAAATTTAGTGAAGTGCACTACATGAGGAGCCGTTGTTTTTAGCTTATGGTTTTTGATTGCTGGCTTTTAGCTTACAAGAAGTTGCACTAAATAGACCATGATGTTCCAGAACTAAAACTAGACCATTGTCTGGGGGAGCCGTGTAACCAATATATGAATAACATGCAAAAATTCCCAAACAAAGGGTTTGCCTTTTTTCTGACCAACACCACACAAGAAAAAAACAATTGTGTTTAACTTGTGTATTGGCTCCTCCATCCTGTCAACAGGGCTACAAAACCCTCTACATAAGGCAGTTTATAGGTGTTCAAGTCCTTGCAATTTCTTTTCTATTCCCAAGTATGGGTTTTTCAATTAACCTAAAATTTTCTCCCTTGCAGTTTCATTTCAACTTTATGATCTCAAGCAACAAGGATTCATAGAGAGACAGGAGCTTATGAGGTATTTTGAATAGTGTTGTGTTTATGGCTCTTCAATGAAAATTTCTATTGATTTGGTTATGTAACATGTTTTGATGGTTTGAATGTCTTTGTTCCTACAGAAATTGTTTCCAATTGCTAGTTGAATTTTGCTTTGTTCTAAATTTTGATGGAGATATTAGTTGCTTAGTTAGTATTATTAAATTTAATTACTATGCTTGTCAACTGATTCATTGTATGCTACTTGTACGACTATGTAATATTAAAGTTCACACTATTTCATGGGTTTTAAGAATCTTATGAGCCTTTGCCTGTGCTTGAAGATCAACCTGATAGGACACCACAGAAAATATATACATATATTTAGAATCAATAAGTTATAGTTTGAATGTAATTGACAATTAAGTAGTCTAGACTTGGTGCTCATCTTTATCATTAGTAAGTTGGGTCTCTTGAAGTAAACAGGAAGTAGGCATAACCTATGACTAAGCCAGTGGTGGTGGTGAAAAATGCAATTGGCTCCATAACATCCCATGAGAATTCTCAGAATGTAAGACTAAATAAGAGCCCAACTTGCATGATAGCCAACCCTAGCTCGACTGAGGATGCGCTGGACTTGCTTATGTGCCAAAGATGTTGATTTCTTCCTTCTTCTTCTAGAGCTTTTCGCCATCCCTCCCGGGTTGTCTTTAGGTGTCAAGGCAAGGGCAATCGCTTCTTCTAACCAAATCCACCACCTGAATATGTAGAAGTAAATGCAACAACAAAAATCAATTTAAGTAATAATATAAACTATGTACGGCTTCTAAATAGAAAGAACCATGGTATTGTGCCTTTGATTGATCAAAGCATTTCATTTAACATAGATTGGGCTCCATAGATGGTTGCTAGCTGGATTTTCATCAGTTTGATAAAGGAGCTCTTAATCAGCTAATGAAAAGGACATAATTTATAGCGATCTCGGTTTTGCCCTAACTTTCATTATGTTTCGGACTCGAGTTCCGTGATTGAATATTGTATCCATGTCTTGTTTTTCTCCTTTGGCCCTTTGTGTTTGAGTTTTGGAGCTTGTTGGGCGCGTTTGGAACAGGTTAGCTGTTGGTTGGTTTTGATTGTTGTTGCCCAGATTTTGACCTCTTCGCTCGAGCGAGCCTTGTGTAATTTTCTTCTTCGCTCGAGCGAGGTTTCTTGCGCTCAAGAAAGAATTGAGAGTCCCCAGGTCTCTCTCCCAGACGTAACTTTTCTGGGAAGGTGAAGTTCTTCGCTTGAGCGAGGTTTCTTGCGCTCGAGCGAATCTTGTGAAATTGCTTCTTCGCTTGAGCAAGGTTTCTTGTGCTCGAGCGAGCGCGTGTGTCTATGGTAGACCTGAAGCTTTGCATTCTGTGCTCGAGCGACGCTTCTTCCGCTAGAGCAAGGTCACTTGTTGTGTCTGGTCGTTCGAGCGACAACTCCTTCACTTGAGCGAGGACCACGTATATCAGTTCGCAGCTGGGTCTTTTTACATCACTTTCTGATTTCATTTCTTTCCAAAACCCTAATCCGGCACACTCTCTCTCTAAAGCTCTCTCTCTCCCTCTCTACAAATACTTCAAGATCCAAGTACCTCTCAACCCTAGTCTCTTTGTTAAAGAGTTAGAGCATCTCGTGGGCTTTCTTTTGATCTGAACAAAATCGAGTTTGGAGGAATTTTTGAAGTTTTTCTTCATCTCCTTTGGGCTTCTACACTTGAGGTAGGGATATTCTACTTTTTGGTATGGGTTTTAACCTAGGTATTTGTCATTTTGTATAAATGGTGGAGTTTGGGAAGATTTGGGTGGAGGTAGGGTTTGGGTTTGAATTTTGAAAGAGGGTTTTCCATATTTGGCTTCATTTTGTATAAAGGGTGTGATTATGATGTTATATGAATATAAATGGTGCGGACGGGTCTTGGTTATGATATTTGGAAAAAGGCGAAAGTTTTGACCTAACTTGTGTTAAAGAACTATTTTGAATAAATAATGAAATTGATGTGGGAAATGTGAAATTGGAAGGATGTATAATTGAATGGTGTAGTTGGATTTGTTAAATCATTCACCTATGGAAATTTGATAAATTATCTGTTTGATGGATTGTATATCTATTAGAAATATCTATTTTGGGCTATCGGTGGAGGATAGCTATGATTGTTGTAGAAACTGCATGAGGATTAGGTAAATTGAAACTAATCTTTTGAATTATATCATTGAATATGACGGTTTGATTAAACCATTGAATGTGTGATTTGGTTAGTCATTGTATATGACGACACTTTTAAATACATTGTATATGTATCTTTGTTTGGGAGGAGATAGGGGATGTACTCCATTGTGTGGGATGAGATAAAGGATGGACTCCATTGAAAATTAAGTTGGTCAAGTGTCTATAGCGATCTGGTTTTGACCCGACTTTTGTGGTATCTCAGACTCGGGTTTAATGCTTTCATGTTGATGTTTATTTCTTTTCCACCATCGTATCTCTCGGAATTGGTCTTTGGGTTGTTGTGGTTGCATTTGGAACAGGTGGGTTACGAGTTTTTCCCAAATCTTACTGCCCAGAATTTTGGTCTTCCACTCGAGCAAGGTTTGCAAACCTTCAGTACTTTGCACATCTACAAAAATATCGATGTGTTTTTCACGCTCGAACGGTGTTTCTTACGCTCGAGTGGGTCTACGCTTGAGCGACTTTCCTTGCGCTCGAGTGGTCGCCTAAAGTTTGTAAAAATACTGGATGTGTGTATTCTACGCTCGAGCAGGCCTATATTGCGCTTGAGTGGGTAGTGCCTTGTTGTTGTGTCTTGGCGCCAAGCTGCCTTTCTTGGCGCCGAGCACGATGAATTTTTGTGTCGACGCCGAGCATCAAACTTCCACTCGAGCGATCACAAGATATATTAGATCGTAAAAGTGACATTTTATATAACTTTTTCATCTTTTTTCACCCAAAACCCAAAGGTTGAGAGCCTCTCTAAAAACTCTCCTTCTCTACTCTTGACCTAGATCCTTTGATCTCTACACCCTTGAGCCTTCATTAAAAAGATAGAGCTCCTCAAGATCTTCTCTTCTACCTGATTAAAGTTGGATTTTGGCATTTTTGGGATTCCATCCTTGCTTGGCTTGTCTTTACTCTTTGATATGGTCTTTAACTTAGGTATTTTGTAGTTGTGTATCAATGGTGGATTTGGGGTATTTTGAACACAAATCTAGGGTTTGGGTGTTATTTAAAAGAGGGTTTTTGGTGAAATAAAATCTAAGGACATGGGGTTTGAAAATGAAGTCTTGTTGTGTCAAGGTAGTTGATTTTGGCACTTGGTTGAGATTTGGGGAAAAAGGAAATTTGCCCTCTAATGAGTATTATGTTTATTTTGTATAAATGAATGATATTGATGTTGTAAACATGGAATTGGACATGTATGGAGATGGATGGTGAAATGAAATGAATGATGTGTTTCACTTTTGGAAATTTTGAATAAATTATATATCCGCTTAGAAATATCTCAGAGGGCTATCGATGGAGGATAACTTTGATTGTTGAAGAAATTGCATGTGGATTAGGTGAACTGAAACTATCCCAAGGTTGACTATCATTGAATATGATTATGTTGTGAATACATTGTATATGTATGTTTAATTGGGAGTGGAAAGGAGATGTACTCCATATGTGATTTTGTGTTTATATGCATTGCAAATGTATGTTTGTTTGGGAGGAAAAAAGGGGATGGTGTAGACGCTTCAACATCCTGCTCATACAAAATGGGCGCGAAATCCCGTTTTGTTTATTGGGCTTACTACAGTTCGGACTCAATGTCACAGTTCTGAATCTGATCTCGCAAAGTGCAATGCTAGACCGATAAATCACCAAAGAGTCCAAATCCGGCAAATTGTTTTGGAAAACTGATTTTTGTAAAGAAGTGCCAAACATGGACTGCTTTGCCAGATACAGAGTCGCCACTTAAATATTTTGTTTTGGGGGAATTTAGGAAACCCTGACTCGTGCCTAAGACCACGTGTCCATCATCACCAAAGTTGCCTCGGCTCGAGAACTTGGGTACGAGAGGGGAAGGTCATGCAATGAGCACCTTCGCTCGTCCGATCAAAGATCGGCCGCTACTAACATGATATCTTGTTTTTGAAAACACATGCGTTCTTATTCCGGTTAATTAGCTAATCTTACTACGTGATGCGCATAGCATACAAGTATAGACTAGATCGCGTAATTTGGAACAAAACATTTCATATCCGTTTGTTTGAAAACGGTTTGAAGTTTGCTACTCGCAAGTAGGCTAAATCAAGGATTTCAATGAATTGTTCCAATTCAAGCAATCCAACCTTCACCCACAGGCATTCAGGCAGTTAAACACTTAAGCAGTTAGCCTCATGGCAAGCATGCTTTCATGGCAACATTAACATATATGCAATATGCTAAAGCGTAAACACTCACAATGTACTCTGAGCCAAAACAAATAACTAGTTAGAAATCAATGTATGATCCTAGTTCATGTTAAGATGGCTAATGCAACACATGTGAAAATGCAACTCAGATAGGCTCGGCTATTCTAAGATGGCATATGAGATGCAACTTGGTACATGTATTCAAATTGGAATTAAAATACAATGCAGTTAGTATGATACGCTGAGCCCGGTGCATGCAAGACAGATGAATGATGCACGCATGCAAGCAAAAGGTATGCCAAACAAAATATGCCCTAAAACTAACTATCGTAAGCGGTTAAGTAAAAGGGAGAAATAAATGGAGGTTGGAAGACATGCATCACACACACGTACACTTATTACAAAATTTGCCCTCTCATGAGGGTCCGAATAAATACTACAAAGCAACAAATTAACTAACTAACAAGCTAATTAATTATTACACAAACAAATTGAATAACTAGCTACAACTAATTATTACAAAACCTGAACTAATTAACAAATTGATTAAGTTACAAAACCGAATGCTAATTAACAAATAAAGCATTAAAATATGTAGACTAGGCCGCCACTGCCTTGAAGAAGGTGAAGATGCATGCTTGATTCCTGTCCCGAAAGCTCTCCAAATGCTCTTTAGAGGCTCTGTCTGCAGGGTGTCCTTGAGAACTTGCTGCTGGATCTTACCAAAACCATGTTGGGGAGTGCACCAGGGGCCTGTCGGCCATGAGGAGTCGCCGACCCCCGCCAAGAGTAGGCATTGCCGCCAAGAATGAAGGGTTGCCCAGTGATGAGAGGCTATCACACGGTGTGTTGTGACACCAAGCTGCAACAGAGCACAAAACAGAGGAAATGGAGGGTCTCCCAAGGATATGTACGCACTATGCCACCCCATATCATCTCGAAACATCAAGGGAGAGGCATAATCGGATCCAAGACCATCAATCATGCATCTCGATGCATGATGGCCAAAGATCCAACTTGTACATTTCAATGTAAAAATGAATGCACAAAAACACATAAATGCCTAGAACTCTATCATGCATCTTCAAGAGCGTCGGCGACCGAGAATTGAAGCATGTTTCATCACTTGAAGTATGAAACGTCCCTCGTTTCTCGTGCTCAGATTAATACTTAACCCAAACAACAATGCAACACAAGCATGGCAAACATGCAATATGACTTAAGCATGCAAACATGCAACTACATGGCATACTCAATGCAATGTGATATGATTAACTTAACAAAGCTAATGATATGCGAAAAATGTTAATGCATGCATGCACAATGCAATGCTACAAGGATAAATTAGCAATGTTTGGGACATGCACACTCAATGCAAAGCAAAATAAGCATACAAGCAACATGCAAGTGAACATACCAAATGGACTTAAACCAAAAGGGGTAGACCTCACCATGCCCTAAATCAAGGCTATTAGTGATGAAACCAAGGCACAAAAGCAAGGTATGCATGCACAATGCATTGGCCCAAGAATTAAGGCATAAAGACACAACTCTCAAACATGAGCAAGGAGTGACAATCATGATAATATGGCAATAAGGTAAGCTCTGAAATCTCATGTAAATTGATGCCAAACCAACTAAACAATGCAAGCATAGCATGCTAGGATGTTCAAAGCTTAAGACTAGCTAAGGAGCTTGTACCAAGGCCACATGAATCAAACCCCAAAGGGCCAAGGATAACCAAAAAAGTCCTAGATCATGCCAAAATGAATCTAAAACATGCAAGGACCAAGGCCAAAACAAGTCAGCATGGAAGGCATAAAGCATGGTGCAAGTAAGGCCAACAAAGGGGATTGCACTACACCTATTACAACCAAACATGGCACAACTTAACCAATGAAAAACATAGTTATGGCATGATAAAATAAGCCCGAAAACCCGCTGAGATGGCATCCTAAGGACCTAAGCATAGAGGCATGCACCATGATCCATTCACGAGGCATAAAACACCAACTCTTCAAGGCATTGAAAGCATGACAAAGGCAAGTGTATGACCATGAAATATGCACTAAAATAACACTTCAAATGATTTCAAAGCATGAAAACATCACAAGTTAGGCATGCAAGCTCCCTCAAAACTCAAGGCTAGTTAAAGCATTTGCTCTATAGCTATGCTAAACATGAGTCATATGACCATGGCAGTCCAAAAAAGTCCTAGAACAGCCCAAAATATGAATAAAATCATGCCGAGCAAAGCCAAAATATGCTAGAATGATGAGTCAAAACATCATGCACACAAGGCTAGTAAGCAAGATTTTCACTACAAGTACATGAATCACTCAAGAGACAACCAAACTAGCTTTAGAAAGAGTTATGAGATGTCAAATGATGATAAAAAACCACTGAAATGGAGCCAACACATGCAAGAAAGACATGCTACTTTGATGAGCCACAAATGGGATTACACCACACATACAAGAAGCATGCATAAAGTGACCAAAATAGCCATGGAAAGACTTAAGGAAGGTCCTAAAAGTTACAAAAAAAAGTACCTGAACTAAGTCTCAAAAGTATAGGGACACATGCTCCTTTGATAGGCCAATAACTCAAGCAAACAAAACAAAAAGAGAGAGGGTCACCCCCCTCTGATTTGAGGCCTCAAAACCACATGCCTACCACTGAAAATTCACTGGATTTCAGTGGCTAAAAGGCCAAACCAAGACCAACCCAAAGGCCTTAAGGCATGGCACAAAAAAAGGCCAAACAAGGCATACAAGAGGGTTGTACACCCTTAACACCAAAAATACCTTAAACAATCATCAAAAGCACTTAAATACAAAAAAAATTTCAGTTGAAAGCAAGGCCTAAAACAATATTCAAGGATGGCCAAAATGGTATACAAAAAAAGGGTTAAATGGGGAATATACTCACCCTTGAAGATCAACTTCAAAACCAACAACCTCAGAGGCTAGAAACCAACTTTTAGAGCTCAAATAACACTCCTAAGAACCTCAGCCCAAAGGTGGTGGTGTATCACTATGTGTTGTAGTGTAAAAGTGAGAAGAAAATGGACTTTTAAGGCACAAAACAACAACAATATAGAGAGAGAATGAGAAATATAGAGAGAGATATATCTTCTCCAAAATGGCTGAACCTCTGATAGAGAGGAAGGGCCTCTCCTTATATAGAAGAGGGCAATGCAAAGCTTGTTAAACAAGCTTGGCAAGAGCTTCATCCCTCCATACACGTGTATGGAGGGGAAATGAGTGAAAATCAGTTGGCTTAAAAGATCTGGAGTGAAACCTACTGAGACAAGTGTTCTGCCAGCCATCAGTGGTGGCCGGCAGTGCCTCATTGATGGCCGGTAGGCATCATCAGTAGCTGGCAGGGGAAGATGCATGGCCGGCAGTGCTAAACAGGGGCAGACAGTGCACTATGAGGATCAAGCTAGAAGGGCCAAACATGGTCCAAGAATGCGGCAGAAAGGATGCAGGGTTTGGAAAGCTCAAACCTGTGACGATTTGCCACGACAGTTGAGTACTCGACGAGCAAACGAACTTGTGGCTGGATGTACCTACAAGCACAGCCAAGTCTTGAGGACGGTCAAAAATGGGGTGTCTATAGATGGACTCTATTATAATTAAGTTGGCCGGAGTGTCTTGGGTGAAAGTTCCCAAATCTATACATGGGTGTCGATCCCACGGACGAAATATCCGTAAAATGGCAAGATTAAAATCTATATGTGGGTGTCGATCCCGCGGACGAAATATCCGTAAAATGGCAATTGGATGTGTTGATGTGTTGACTTGGATTTGTTGAGTTATTGAGTTGTAGTCTCACTTGAGTTATTGAAGAGTATACATAAAATTGGCTCATATAGCAAGATGAACAATAGGGAAAAATGAAGTGAGTTGTGGTCATGATATGTTGTAAATACAAGAAATGATGAATGTTTTAGCCTTAACATTGTTTATGCTCACTACTCCATTACTTTTGTTAAATCTCATACACTGTGCTAGATTATCTTTACTGGGCTATGGCTCACCCTATATTGGGCAAAACATTTTCAGGTAATGATTGTATGCCTCCACCAAGGCAATAGCATTGGAGGGCTATTTAGGAAGCACGAGGACTTCTTATTTTGTTTCACATTTTGTTTAGCCTAGAGCTTTAATTGTATGGGCTAGTCCCACTTTTGTTGCAACCAAGTTAAGACTTGGAAAGGTGTAAGCCCAAAGGGCATTTATTTATGTTAAACTCTTTTGTAATAGTAACTTGTATAATGAGAGAACTATTTACTCTAATGTATGCTGCCTACATTATATATGCTTATGGCTTATATTATGGTTATATTTTGAGGGCGTCACAGTGTCCAGGGTGAAAGTCCCGAAATCTTATATGTATATGGGTGCCGATTCCCTCGGATGTGAATTCCGTAAAATGGCAAGGAAAAAAAATAGAAGTGTTAGATTGATGAATGTGTTGAATTGTGAATCATTGAGTTGTAATCTCATTTTGGTTGATTGAATAATAATGAATTTGGTTAGTAGATTAACCCGACATAGGTGAATGGAAATGGACTGAAGTATGGTTAGCTATATTGAATGGTTTTGGAAAGAATCTGTGTTGGTTATGATTATTGAACATTTATCTGATGCTCATGTCTTAGTTAAATCCCATATATTGTTCTAGCATATTTCTACTGGGCTTTGGCTCACTCTACTTGGGAAAACCATTTTCAGGTACATGTGACATACCATCTCCAAGGGCATAGCTTGGGAGAACGGGGCTGAAGGCTCTACTTTTTGTTATCATTATGCTATATGTTTATTTCAAGCCGAGGCCTTTACTTGTATAGAGACTTAGACTCTTTCTTTTGTTGTAACCAAACGAAGTCTTGAAATGTAAGTCTGCTGGGCATTTATTTTGTTGTTATTAACTGGTATTACTTGCTATAGATTCAGGATGAACATTTATGAAAATGTAAAGCATGTAATATCTTTTGTAATTTAGACTCTGATGAATGAAAATATAACATTTCTATTATGTTCATAGATCTTATGAATGGTTGATTTATATCTCATTTTGAGGGCGTTACATAATTTTAGAGCTGTAAGCAGAAAGTTTTAGATAACATCTAATACTGTAATGACAAAAGGAAAAAATTAAAATAAAATACTACAAAGTAAGAGCAGAAAAACAATTGAGATGGGAAAGGAAGATAAGCAAGAAGCATGAGACAAAGGCTTGAATAAGTAATAATTGTGCAACCAATTGAGTGAAGCGATTGCTAGAAACAGAGATTAACCAAAACGTGTTTGAAACATCATCACACAATTAGCATTTGTGTATATCACCACCACTGGTTTAGTCATGGGTTATGCATCTGCACCTTTAGATGCATCTAGACTTGGTGCAAATACTAATGATGAAGATGAGCACTATGTGAGGATGGATTGTGAGGGTGTGGAAGTGTTGCATGATTAATGAGAAGTAGGAACATTTGATTTTCATATAACCAAATGCTTATTGGGCTTGACTAGTTCTCCTTTCCTTGTCATTCTTTTTATTTTTTCCTTTCTATATAATTTCACTAGCTATTTTCTTTGAAGTTAATATGAGCGAATATACTTGTAAGGTGAATATTGTGCTGTCTTTAAAATCAATATTATCAAGAAATTATTGTTTGGCTTATAAAGATTTATTGTTTGGCTTATAAAGATTTGTTTGACAAAAACATTTCTGTTATGCTTTAATTTTGTTATGATTTAATTCTACCTGCCTACCTATGAACATTTCTGTTATGCTTGAACTCTACCTACCTATCTATAAACATTTTTGTGACACTACTGACATCAGAATGTTTTTGATACATATGGTTTCTTTTTTCCATCTTCTATTTGTTTGTCGTTTGAGATGTGTAAGTTGTATGTATTGATGATTGATTTGAAATTTGTGGTTTTTTAAATTTTATATTGGCCATAGCTTTTGTAGTCTGAGATGTAAAGTTGAATTCTTTTTGTTTTTGTATTTGTCGAGTAATAACATGGGACAAATAGGATAGTGTATGAAGTTGAACAGACCAAGAGCTAGGCACTCGCTACAAACTACAATACACTATCAGCGTATTTGTTTGTTCTTCTTTTTCTGTAGTTAAAATCCTTCTAACCCTCAACATGAACTTTTTCCAATTTCTGAGGGAGATTGATGCTTCTTCAGTTGGATGTGTTGTGTCTATTGTAAATGAATCTCTTCGCTTATCTCAAGCTTCAAGGAACTCTTAATGCGTATAGAATGTGAAAAGCTCAGAAAAAGATGGAAGATATACAAAAGTAAGTGTTTTTCTCAACTAAAACTCTTCAAAGACTCTATACAAGATTGGACCCACAACAAAATACATTGTTTTGGCCAACATATATGCAATGGTCACATTAGGCAAAGGGTTTTGTACTTGAGATTTAACTTAGAGGCTATAACATCTAACTGATGTATGATTTTGGTCACACTGTTATTATGGTCCGAAGATATCTTCTTGTGGATATCCTCTCTTAAGATAGATCAAGGTGCATGTCCCTTGGGAATTATTGGGATGAGCCACCTTGGAAAAACACTAATTGTAGTCACCAAGGTTAGTATACAAGTTTCATGGTCCATCCATGACTATGGTGCCACCTGAAGGTGTCCTTCAAATTGCTTGGACCCTAGGTTAGTCTGTGAGATGTAATGATGTTTTTTTATTGAATTAAAACTACTGCACTTTTGAAATTACTATTAGTTGTGATGTAATCTTTTAACGAATTAGTTTTAGGATATTTTTTTCCATCTTGTGTGAAGTGTATTTTTTTAGATGAACATGAGAATTTATTATGATTATTATGTTTTCGAGTCTTTTTGTGAGGTAGATTATGTGAATTTTGTTACACAATGAAAACTTATGTGTTTTGGTTTGATGCGGTAATTATTTCTACAACCCAGTAGTGAAGGAAATGGTTGTGTAATTGCTTGTACGGAATTAATGATGTGATATTGTTGTTGTACCAGTTGGAATATCATTCTATTTGTGCTAAGTTAAATCGAGACTAGGCTTTCTAATAAGAATGTTTATACTTGTGACTTGTGATTTACTCGAGTGCAGTGTCAATTGTGGAAATTTAATATTCGTATGATGAAACCTACACATTGAATGAATATCAATCACACTTGGAGTTTCTTATCCCTAGCATTGCTCTTACCAAAAACTGATTAGGTAAGTCCCAGAGATTAGGCTAGACAAGACTTGTTCAATTAGGTAACTAGGCTAGAGAAGACCAGTTCAATTAGGCTAGACAATACTTCTTCAATTAGCAATCTTTCAAATTGGAGATGGAAGGCAAGTACACAGAAGGTATGATTTCTCTATTAAAAATTGAAGGAAACTAAGTTTCTATTAAAAAAAATTCAGCTGTAAAACACTACTTTAGGAGTTTAGAATATTTCTATTTAATTAGATTGAAATAGGCTAATCACTATCATCATAAAGAAAAAGAAAAAAATTTAGCAATTCAGCTAGTAACCTTACTCGTATTAGTTTTAATCATCCAAAACAATGACCCCAGGGTCTGATTTATCGGTGCTTTCTTCAGTTGGTTCATTAGCACTTGAATCAGCATCATGCAACTCTTCCATTTCTACATCATCTCTAGTTCCATATTTTACATTGCATAACATATTTTTTAGACCAGACATATTTTACATTGCATCAGTTTCTTCTACTTTAACTAATGTATTAATGCATTGATATATTTTCTAATATTGCATTTCCTATATCAAAGGTCAAAGCCTGATGTTTATTACTACATTTGCATTATGTTACTCCACCAGCAGCAACTTATTTTTGTTACTAGAGCATAACATATTGTTTTCTGAAATTCTTATTAAGATTTCATGTTGCTTATGCAAATATAGTCCACATTATTTGCTGATCTAATTGTTATTGTGAATGCACATTTTCTTATTAACAGTTGATCTTGAAATTGTTAGGCAAGATTATAATACTGTATATATATTATATTTTCAAAATAACCTTTTACGACATATAAAATTATGTCATAAAAAGTGCAATGATTTATGACATGCAAAAAAATGCCGTAAAAGATTATATACGACATACAAAGTATGTCATAAATATATTAAAAATGACCTTCTATAACATACAAAATTATGTGGTGAAAAGTGTAATGATTTATGACATGCAAGAAAATGCCATAAATATTATATACGGCATGCAAAGTATGCCATAAATATATTCAAAATAACCTTCTACGACATGAAAAATTATGCCATGAAAAGTATGATGATTTATGGTATGATAACAATGTTGTAAAAAATAATATACGACATACAAAATATGTCATTAATGTTTAATTTATTACTTTTTACAACTTTACCTGCATATTGTAAATGATGCTCAACTTTTCACGGCATGTCATATAACAGCATTTGTGTGCATGCCGTGGAAGAGTTTTTATATCATGCATTGCAAGCCGTAAAAATTTGATTTTATTATATCATTTTTTTAATTTAATTTTTTGTTTAAACTAAATGAATAATGGAATAATTGGTAAATTGATAAATGTGTTTAATATCATCAGATGAATTTTGTCGTAAGCTAACCAAAATTATGAAATGCATAGGATTGAATATTTTTATAATTTGTGCGTAAATGTAGTTTTGTAATTTATTCTATTTTTATTTAATTATTACCAATTAAGTTATGACATAGATATTTGTTATTAAAAACATAGAATAAACTGTTAGTAACATAACAATAAAAAATAAAAATAGAAGAACTCATTGTAGTTGTGATGAATATAGTTAAATTTATTTAATTTTTAATTATTTTTTATTATTATTTAAATTTTAAAATAAATTATTTATTTATTTAAATTCATACATAATACAAATATTATGCTAGTTCAATTTGATGGCAATCACATATTTTGGGAAGTAAAAATAATAATAATTAATCAAGGCTATGTATTTGTTTGTTACTAAATAATTTCTGCTTTAATATGATCCAGAGTGTAATGATTCTTAATAGGAAAACTTTTCTATGATTTTTTTTTTAAGAAAATGTTTTCGTATTTGATTTTTTCTTTAATATTTGATTTGTGTCTTTTAATAATTTTTCTACTGTAATTATGGTGTACTTGATTGATACATCATAGTGTTGTATATTTTTGTTGTTCTTCCTATTATTAAAGGGATTTACAAGATGGGTTATTGTGATTAGCTAGAAATGTATTTCTGTATAAATTTGGAGCCCAATGGCAGATCCAACCCATCTTGTTAGTATAGAAGAAATATGTCTCTTAAATATCACGATTCACAATTTATAACCCAATCATTCTTATCATTTGTTTAAATGTACATGTAGCTTTTGGTTGTTCTCGATATTGTTTATTTGTGCTCTTCAACTTCAAATTTGAGGTGTTAATTATAGCGATCCCGGTTATTCCCCGTCATTTGTTGTTGTTGTTGTCTATATCTCGTCTTTACCCTTTAACTCTTTGAATTTGAGTTTAGAAATGTCTTGGGAGTGTTTTGAACAGGTTGGTTGAGTTTTGGTCTCTAATCTTGTTGCCCAGATTTTTGATGATCCGCTCGAGCGGGTCTTGTTGCGCTCGAGTGAAGTTTGCAGCCTTTCAAAGATTTTGCATCTCGCAGAGATACCGCAGTGTTTTTCACGCTCGAGCGGAGTTCCTTACGCTCGAGCGGGTATCTTTGCGCTCGAGCAGGTATTCAAAGTTTGTAAAAGTACTAAAGGAGTGTATTCTACGCTCGAGCGGGTCTCTTTGCGCTTGAGCGGGTTTAGTTTTTGTGTTTTATGCTCGAGCGTATTACTCTTCGCTCGAGCGGACTATACGTATATCAGATCGCGACTGTGTCATTTTAAATCACTTTTTCGACACTCTCGCTCTCTAACTTTCCAAAACCCTAATTTGAGAACTTCTCTCACTACAATACACATTCTCTTTACAAATCCATCTAGTTCTAATGATCTTCTATCCTAGTCCCTTTGTAAAAAGTGTGGAGCTTGGCTTGATCCTCGTTTTGATCCGAAAAATTGTGGGTTTGGATCACATTCGAGTTTATTCATCATCTCCTTTGAGTCTCTTCACTTGAGGTAGGGATAACTACTCATATTTATGGCCTTTGACATAAACTTGTCGTTATTTTGATTTAATATTGAAGTTGGGAAATTTTGGGTGTTAGGGTTTCAAAACTTGAAATGTATAAAGAGGGATTTTGTTCCTTTTGAACTATACATGTGTATATGGGTCTTAAAATGAGGTTATTGATGTTCATTGATGATATTTGGACCTTTGGGTCAATGTTGAGAAAAAAAGGAAAAAAGCCCTAATTTAATGTAAATGATTAATTTGTATAATTAATCCGGGAGTTATGGAAATATGAAATTGAGTTGAAAACTATGAAATGGGGAAATTATGGGATTGAATGGTGTAGTTGGATTAGTTAATCACTCACCTATGAAAATGTTGATATTTTATCTGTTTGATAAATTTATTATCTATTTAGAGATAACTGTTTTGGGCTATCGGTGGAGGATAGTCTTGATTGTTGTAGACACTGTATGTTGATTAGGAAAAACTGAAACTAATCACCTGGAATATGTCATTGAATGTGATGGTTGGAATAATACATCGAATATGTGTATTGATTGATCATTGTATATGATAATTGTTTAAATACATTGTATATGTATATTGTTTGGGAGGAGATAGGGGATGTACTCCACGGTTTGGGAGGAGATAGGGGATGTAATCTCAAACCGGCTTGGAAGGAGATAGGGGATGGACTCCATTGATAATTAAGTTGGCCGGAGTGTCCAGGGTAAAAGTCCCGAAATCTTGATTACGTTTGCATAACGTAGATGAATTGAAGTGTTAAAGTATTATTGATATGAGTTGTAGTCTCATTTGAGTTGAAGTATTATTGACATAAGTTGTAGTCTCGTTATAAATCCGAATGAATTGAGATCCATATCTATGAATTGGTTTGGATAATGAAACGGAAAAGGATTGATATATATATATCTGTAAATATGGATTGATTAAGAAAGGTATGTATGTTTGTTTATATGAGTTAAACGTTTATCAAATGCCAATGTTTTAGTTATTGCTCATATTATATTTAGCATACCTCTATTGGCCGTGGGCTCACCCTATATGGGACATCATTTTCGTGCAAGTGATGTGTCAGCCTCCAAGGCCTTAGCTTGGAAGGTTTTGGGAGTGAAGGCTCCTTTTTGTTGTTTTGCTATTTTGGTGATACATGTAAATTCAAGCTAAGGGTTTATTTTGTATAGAGAGTTATAACTCTTCTTTTGTTGTAACCAAGTGTTGACTTGGAAAGTTGTAAGCCTATAGGGCATTTACTTTGGTTGTCAACATTTATTACTTTTGTAAGAATACTCGATGTATGGAATATGATATCTCCTTCTTGTATCATAAACGTATGATTTATGGGTTTATTTTGAGGGCATTACAACTTGGTATCAGAGCGTACCGGGTTTGAATACTTTTGGTACGTGGGAAGTGGTTAGTACTACAGTGGGTTTGTCTCGCTTGTTAGAGACTTAGATGTAATGTTATGTACTTATGTGATAACATGTTTATGTGACTATATGGGTATGGGATTTAGTTTCTAGGATGTTGATTGGATCCTTGGGTTTCTGGGAGTCCTATTGGAAAAGCACTTGATCAATGCTATTTCTAACCGAAACTCTAGCAACGCCATGGGGCTGTCATTTTCCGGAAATAAAATTCGTAAGTGCTTATGTGATTATGTGCTTACGTGGAATGAATTACTGTTGCCCAATGCATTAGGACGTAAGTGAAATAGCTTCGTCACATTTGTGAATGTGCTAATGTCTTCGCTACCTTTATTAGGATGTCCGGACAAGGACGTGGTGGTAGGCGTAGTAGGCCTAGGAGGCAGGAGATCCCTATACCGGATGAAATTTCGCGCAAAGAAGAGGGTTTGGTCAGCTAACGTGCTGCCAAAGAGGTCAATAGGCCATGGACGCCTTAGCCCGTAAGATGGTAGGAGCATTGAGGGAATCTATGGACATTCTCAGAGCTGAGAATCAGGTCCAGGCCCATGTGGCAGAGGCAGGGCCGTCCTTTTTAAAGAGAGAGTTTTTCTGGTCGAATCTGGACGAGTTTGTGGGTGATCCAAAAGAGCCGCTTAAGGCTGATGAGTGGCTTGAGCAGATGATGAAGACGTTTGAGATGCTAGGCATCGAAGATGGAGGTTTGCGAGTGACCTTGGCGTCCTTCCAGCTGAAGGGAGACGCGGGTCAGTGGTGGAATTTTGTTCGAGGCCGTGTTGGAGGGACTTAGGAGGCTTTCGTTGATGCTTTCCAGGAGAAGATTTTGCCTCCCGCTGTTAGGGAAAAGTTAACGGATTAGTTTTGTCACCAAGTAGTCAATACACCAAAGGGCCGAGTTTGAGGCCGCGTTTACCAGATTATCAAGGTTTGCACCTGAGTTAGTGGCGTCTGAGGAACGCCGTTGTCTTGAGTTTGAAAAGAAGTTGAGGACCGGCCTCAAGCTTAGGGTTGCTGGGTCCATGACTCGGGAGTATGGGCGCCTTGTGGATGCTGCGGCCCATCTTGAGATTGTTATGCATGAGGAGGAGGAGAGAATGAGGGGCTCCAAGAGGAGTCAGGATGGTCAGGAGGATGGTAGGAGGCAGAGGGGTTCTAACCCTCAGCAATCCCAGGGTGCATTTGTGAGATCTACCTTTCCAGTGCCGAGTTCAGGTTCTGAAAGAGACAGTTAGGGAGACTTTACTTGTTACAAATGTGGTCAGCTGGGCCACAAGTCTCCATCTTGCCCGCAGAGAGGAGGAGGGCAGAGAGCAGCTTCATCTTCGGCTCGTCCTCAGAGCCAAAGTCAGGGCAGAGGCCAGCCGCTCTCTTGTTACCAGTGTGGTCAGGCGGGGCACCTAAAGAGGTTCTACCCGCAGTTGAGTGGCACATCTAGTGCATCTAGGTCGAGGCAGAGTTTTCAACCAGCTCAGTCAGTTCAGGCCTCGAGGGCCAATCAGGGAGCCTCTTCGGCTCAGTCTGTGCAGCAGTCTTTTGCTCCGAGAGGTGAGCAGGTTGAACAGAGGCCTTCAGGGCATGTGTATGCTGTCACTGCGCAGGATCTTATACCAGCTCCATCTGTTGTGAGAGGTACCTTTTTGTTTTGCAACTCGGTTGCTAATGTGTTGATTGATACGAGTGCATCCCATTCTTTTATATCTGCTGCATTTGCATCTGTTTTGGGGTTGGAGTTGGCACAGTTAGCATCGCCTATTTGTGTTGTATCACCTGTTGGGGGTGAATTGATTTTAAAACAAGGGTGTAGAGGTTGTGATATAGAGGTCGCTGATCGTCGACTTCCATTCTCATTTGTAGTAATGGTTATGTCGGGTTTCGATGTGATTTTGGGTATGGATTGGTTATCGTCATACCGGTCATTATAAACATACCACCAGAGGGTTACTATATGTACCTTGAGCGATTGTTTTCATTTCTTGGGGGATCAGATTGGTAGAGTCTTGCCACCAGTGTGCGATCCATGAGGGTGGCGTGAGCTTAGTTGTCTTCTCGCTAGCTGTATAAGTAGTCCGTGTGATGAGACCCAAGCTGAGTTGCCGAGAGTGGTTTGTGAGTATTCAGATGTTTTTCCCGAGGATCTTGTTAGTTTACCATCTCATCAGAAGATTAAGTTTTCTATTGACTTAGTGCCTGGCACGACACTGATTTCCATGGCACCGTATCGTTTGCCCCAAATTAATTGAGTGAGTTGAAGATTCAACTCGAGTTGCTAGATAAGGGCTTTATTCGCCTTAGTACTTGGTGGGGAGCACCAAATTTCTTTGCTAAAAAAGAAAGATGGGGCTTTGAGACTTTGTATTGATTACCTAAAATTGAATAGGGCTACAAGTAAGAACAAGTACCCTATGTCTCATATAGATGATCTGTTTGATCAGTTGAAAGGGTCTCGTTGTTTCTCTAAGATAGACTTGAGATCGGGTTACCATCAGTTGAGGGTCAGGGGGGAGGATATCCCGAAGATGGCATTCTCAGATGCATGGCCATTATAAGTTTCGGTGATGCCTTTTGGGGTGACCAATGCAATCGACAGTGTTTATGGACTTGATGAACCGGATCTTCCGGGAGTTCTTGGATCATTTTGTAGTCGCCTTCGTGGACGACATTTTGATTTATTCACCTTCTGAGGAGGAGCACGAGGAACACTTGTGAGTGGTGCTTAAGTTGCTTAGAGCCCATAAGCTGTATGCTAAGTTTGGGAAGTGTGAGTTCTGGCTAAGAGAGGTTAAATTCTTAGGCCACGTAGTATCCGAGGAAGGGGTGACCGTAGATTCATCCAAGATAAAGGCAGTGCAAGATTGGGCACAGCCTAAAAGTGTCTTTGAGATCCGCAGCTCGATTACTGGGTATTACCGTCGATTTGTGAAAGATTTCTCTAGGTTAGCTTCACTGTTGACTAGATTGATGTGGAAATGAGTCAAATTTGTATGGAGTGAGACTTGTGAAAAGTCGTTTCAAGAACTTAAAGTTAGACTTACTACCGCTCCAGTTTTGATTATTCCGGAGAGGGGTTTGGGTTATGCAGTGTATTGTGATGCCTCACGAGAGGGTTTGGGTTGTGTGTTGATGCAAGAAGGGAAAATGGTAGCCTATGGCTCGCGGCAGTTGAAAATACATGAAAAGAACTATCCTACACATAACCTAGAGTTAGCAGCTGTGATTTTTGCCTTGAAGATTTGGAGGCACTACCTGTATGGTGAGAAGTTCGAGGTGTTCTCGGATCATAAGAGTCTGAAATATCTGCTACACGTAAAGACCTGAATTTGAGGCAGAGGAGGTGGATGGAGTTTATCGAGGATTACGACTTCGAGTTGCATTACCATCCGGGGAAGGCCAATGTTGTGGCCGATGTCCTTAGTAGGAAATCCATTAGTGATGTAGCTTGTATAGCCATCCGGGAGTGGGAAATGTTGGGTGCACTTGGCGAGTTTGATTTGCTTCAGAGTGAATCTGTTGAGTCTGCGGCCTTGTTTTCTATAGTTGCGCACCACGCCAGAATCGAAAAGTGTTAGAGGCACGTAGAAGTGACCTTGAGGTAGAATTCCTCAGGAGAAGATCTCCAGTGGGAAGGTTGAGAAGGGTTTGACTGTGTATCCTGACCTGAGTGTGAGGTACCGAGACCGTCTATTTGTGTCGGAGTCTTGTCGAGAGGAAGTACTCCGAGAGTTTCACCATTCACGCCTTGCGGTGCATCCGGGAGGCACTAAGATGTATCGTGATTTGGGTCGCCAGTTTTGGTGGCGGGGTATGAAGAAAGATATGGCAGTTTTTGTATCTAAGTGCCTCACTTGTTAGCAAGTGAAGGCCGAGCATCAGAGGCCAGCGGGTTTGTTACAACCCTTGCCTATAGCCGAGTGGAAATGGGAGCATGTCACGATGGACTTCGTTATGGGTCTTCCGAGGACTCAACGAGGTAGTGATGCTATTTGGGTGGTCGTGGACCGGTTAACTAAGTCGGCACACTTTATTCCTATGCACGTGAGAGATTCGGTAGATCATCTTGCCAACTTGTATATTCGGGACATAGTGAGGTTGCACGGGGTCCCAGTGTCGATCGTCTCAGATAGAGATCCACGATTTACTGCTAGGTTGTGGCAGAGTTTGCAGAGTGCCTTGGGCACTAGATTGACCTTTAGCACGACTTATCATCCTCAGACTGACGGGCAGTCCGAGCGTACTATTCTGATCCTTGAGGATATGCTTCAAGGCTGTGTCCTTGACTTTAGTGGGTCATGGGAGAGGCACTTGCCCTTGGTAGAGTTTGCCTACAACAATAGTTTCCAATCGAGTATTGGCATAGCACCATTTGAGGCCTTGTAAGGCCAACCGTGTAGGTCTCCAGTGTGTTGGACCGAGGTGGATAATGCACCTTTGTTGGGCCCGGAGTTGGTGCGGGAGACGACGGAAAAAGTTGAGCTTACCCGTAAGAGACTCGTTCTGACCCGTAGTCGCCAAAAGAGTTATGCCGACCGTAGGAGGAGGCTTTTGTCATTTGAGGTGGGTGATCACGTCTTTTTGAAAATATCACCTAGGCGGGGTTTGATGAGGTTTGGGAAGAGTGGCAAGTTGTCCCCTTGGTTTATTGGCCCTTTCGAGATCCTTGAGAGGATTGGCTGCCTACCGTTTATCTTTACTGCCGCAGTTGTTCGGGGTGCATGACGTGTTTCATGTTAGTATGCTTCGGAAGTACGAGCCGGATCTGTCACATATATTGGATTGGACCGACTTAGAAGTTGCTGAGGATGCCTCGTATGAGGAGAGACCGGTGAGGGTCTTGGATAGGTGGGATCAAGTCTTGCGAGGCAAGACCATTCCCTTGGTAAAAGTTTTGTGGAAACATCACAGGGTGGAGGAAGCCACTTGGGAACGTGAATTGGAGGTCCGAGAGAAGTATCCAGATCTATTTTTGGATGTTTGAGCATATGCTGAATATTTTGTTGTATTGATAAACTTTAAGAACATTGAATATGTCTTAAGTTGTAAAACATTGTATACGTTTCGGTTTATGGAAGTATTGTTGAATGTACCATGAAAATGGAAGTTTAATTTGACATTAACATTGAATATGTTATGGAATGGTGGAATATGATATTGGAATTTGTTGAATTTCAAAGAAAAGTATGTTGTTAATACATATTGAATTATATTTTGAATTGCCTCTTGAAAAGAGATGGGATGACCGGTAATGGGTCAGGATGTTGAATATTGAATTGTAATATTATTGAGAATTGAAAAATCACAATTTTGAAACTTATAAATTTCGGGGACGAAATTCTTTAATGGGTGAAGGTTATAACGATCCTGGTTTTTCCCCGTCATTTGTTGTTGTTGTCGTTGTTGTCTATATCTTGTCTTTACCCTTTAACTCTTTGAATTTGAGTTTAGAAATGTCTTGGGAGTGTTTTGAACAGGTTGGTTGAGTTTTGGTCTCTAATCTTGTTGCCCAGATTTTTGATGATCTGCTCGAGCGGAGTTTACACCCTTTCAGCATTTTGTGCATCTGCAGAGATACTGTAGAAGTGTTTTTCACGTTTGAGCGGAGTTCCTTACGCTCGAGCGGGTATCTTTGCGCTCGAGCGGGTATTCGAAGTTTGTAAAAGTACTGGAGGAGTGTATTCTACGCTCGAGCGGGTTTCTTTGCGCTCGGACGGGTTTAGTTTTTGTGTCTTATGCTCGAGCGTATTACTCTCCGCTCGAGCGGACTATACGTATATCAAATCCCAACTGTGTCATTTTAAATCACTTTTTCGACACTCTCTCTCTCTCTTTAACTTTCCAAAACCCTAATTTGAGAACTTCTCTCACTACAATACACCTTCTCTCTACAAATTCATCTAGTTCTAGTGATCTTCTACCCTAGTCCCTTTGTAAAAAGTGTGGAGCTTGGCTTGATCCTCGTTTTGATCCAAAAAATTGTGGGTTTGGAGCACATTCAAGTTTCTTCATCATCTCCTTTGAGTCTCTTCACTTGAGGTAGGGACAACTACTCATATTTATGGCCTTTGACATAAACTTGTGGCTATTTTGATTTAATGTTGAAGTTGGGAAATTTTGGGTGTTAGGGTTTCAAAACTTGAAATGTATAAAGAGGGATTTTGTTCCTTTTGAACTATACATGTGTATATGGGTCTTAAAATGAGGTTATTGATATTCATTGATGATATTTGGACCTTTGGGTCAATGTTGAGAAAAAAGGGAAAAAGCCCTAATTTAATGTAAATGATTAATTTGTATAATTAATCCGGGAGTTATGGAAATATGAAATTGAGTTGAAAACTATGAAATGGGGAAATTATAGGATTGAATGGTGTAGTTGGATTAGTTAATCACTCACCTATGAAAATGTTGATATTTTATCTGTTTGATAAATTTATTATCTATTTAGAGATAACTGTTTTGGGCTATCGGTGGAGGATAGTCTTGATTGTTGTAGACACTGTATGTTGATTAGGGAAAACTGAAACTAATCACCTGGAATATGTCATTGAATGTGACGGTTGGAATAATACATCGAATATGTGTATTGATTGATCATTGTATATGATAATTGTTTAAATACATTGTATATGTATATTGTTTGGGAGGAGATAGGGGATGTACTCCATGGTTTGGGAGGAGATAGGGGATGTACTCTCAAACCGGTTTGGGAGGAGATAGGGGATGGACTCCATTGATAATTAAGTTGGCTGGAGTGTCCAGGGTGAAAGTCCCGAAATCTTGATTACGTTTGCATAACGTAAATGAATTAAAGTGTTGAAGTATTATTGATATGAGTTGTAGTCTCATTTGAGTTGAAGTATTATTGACATGAGTTGTAGTCTCATTATAAACTGCCTGGATGAATTGAGAATCATATTTATGAAGTGGTTTGGATAATGAAACGGAAAAGGATTGATATATATATGGATTGATTAAGAAAAGGTATGTATGTTTGTTTATATGAGTTAAACATTTATCAAATGCCATTGTTTTAGTTATTGCTCATATTATGTTTAGCATATCTTTACTGGGCGTTGGCTCACCCTATATGGGACATCATTTTCAGGTGTAGGTGATGTGCCACCTCCAAGGCCTTAGCTTGGAAGGTTTTGGAAGTGAGGGCTCCTTTTTGTTGTTTTGCTATTTTGGTGATACATGTAAATTCAAGCCAAGGGTTTATTTTGTATAGAGAGTTATAACTCTTCTTTTGTTGTAACCAAGTGTAATACCCATGTTCCGTAATATGTTAATTAGTCCTTAAAATGAGTTCGATTATGTGTTTAGCATGATTTTGTGTGCCATTATGTGAAAATATGTGGCTTTGAACTTTTATCTGTTCACCGTAGGAATATCTGTTTGATTTTTGCTTGCATTAAATTGAGGGCCTTATCGGCCACAGAACCCGAAATTGATTACGCCATTGTAATTGGCATAATTTTTAGAGCCTATGGTGAAATTTGATTGAAAAACTGGTTCAGGCCAGATTAAATTGATTAAATAATGAATTGGTGCTCAAATATGTATTATTAAATTAATAAGGCTTAGTGGAGTTATATGGGGCCCTTATGTATTCAACTCCCTCCTTTATTTTCATTCTTGGCTGATTTAGCTCTCTAGAGGGGGAGAGACCCGAATTAGAGAGAGAGAGGGGGAGGAAATCAAGTTTTGCTCTTGAATCTTGGAAGTCTTGAAGACAACTCTAGACTTGACCATAAATTGGAAGAATTGAGCCTCTAGGTAAGCATTTGGTCTTGAATTCATGAGATTGAACTTGTGATTTTGTGAATTAAAGATTAAATGGGTGATCAAGAACAATGGTTGTGCTCCAATTGATGAATTTGAAGTTGAAATGCACATGCATGTCTAGGATCACCATGGTTTTGCATAAATAAGCATGTATTAAGTTGAATGTGGAGATATGAGTGTTAAATCCTACATGCAAGCATGTTTTTGTTGAGTTTCATGGTTAGAAGCACCATTTGTACCATTTGAAATAGAAATGGAGTCAAGAATTGACATGCATGCATGATTGATGAGGATATGAAGCTTAAATGCATGAATTTAATGTATTGGAAGTAAGTTTGGTATAATTTGGATTTATTTGAGACATGCATGTAAGTAATACAAGAAATTGAGCCCCATTGTGATGTGTTTTGATGTCTATGGCATGTTAGTACAAACATATGTGAGATTGGGGCCTTAATATGCAAGAAAAATTGGTTGAATGTCGAGTTTGAACTCAAGGGAGTGTTCGAAAACCTGCATTTTGACGTCCGCCGAAGGGGAAGTGCCGCCGAGCGAGAAATCGAGCTCCCTTTTTTCGCAGACATGGTTCCCGCCGAGCGAAGTTGACGCCGAGGGAGCTATGTAGATGTGAAGTCCGCCGAGCGCCGAAGTTCACGCCGAAAGGGAAATAAAGGCAACCAGTACTTTTGCAGACTTAAGGGTCCGCTGAAGGGAAGTCCACGCCGAAAGGGACCCTGCTCGATTATCGCTTTTTGCTTTCTGTGTTCTGTTTTCTGTTCTTTTTCACTTGTAAGCTCTCTTAGGCATATGTTAAGCATTGTAAATGAGTTAATGAGCTAAGAATAAAGCCTAAAGAGGAATGTGTGAATCAAAGAATGGATTGAACTGTTAATGACCCTTTTGTGTTCATGAAATATGTAGGGTCAAGCTCCAGGGCGAATCCACAAACCGATCACTGTGAGTAATATCGATATTTGAATGCTTGTGAATGTCCAATTGTTTATTCCCTTATAAGCTTTATGAATTGCTAATTGGGATTGTGGACGTAAGTCTGACATGGATAAACATAAATGGACCCAAGGTCGTTGATAAACATAAATGGACCCAAGGTCGCTTTTGATAAACGTAAATGGACCCAAGGTCGCTTTGATAAACATAAATGGACCCAAGGTCGCTTTTGATAAACATAAATGGACCCAAGGTCGTTTTGACATGAATGAGTGGGGTAAGGCCGCTCAAATAAATGAATGGGCCAAAGGCCGTTTGAAATGAATGAATGGGCCAAGGCCATTTTGACATAAATGAATGGGCCAAGACCGTCTAGACATAAATGAATGGGCCGAAGGCCCCTGGGACATAAACGAATGGGCCGAGGGCCGGTTTGACACGAATGTATGGCCCAAAGGCCGTTGACATAAAAACGAATGGGCCAAAGGCCGTTTTGATACGAATGTATGGGCCAAAGGCCGTTTTGACATAAACGAATGGGCCAAAGGCCGTTTTGATACGAATGTATGGGCCGAAGGCCGTTTTGACATAAACGAACGGGCCGAAGGCCATTTTGACATAAACGAATGGGCCAAAGGCCGTTTTGACATAACCGAATGGGCCGAAGGCCGTTTTGACAAGAATGGGAATCTAAATGGGCCAAAGGCCAGAATGTTTGGAATTATAATCACTTGATTCAGATTTAGGTGATAGTTATATATATCTGCTAAATAGAAATATGAATTGGGCCCAAGGCCGCTTTGGAACATAATGTTCTACATTGTTAAGTAATTTCAGATTTGATATTATTCATCGGGCTATCGCCACGCCATTCATGTGTTTGTAGGTGAGCCAAGAGAAGCCCAAACCCAAATTTCATGAAGTCCGCCAGAACAACATGAGTTTCGGAGAGTCAGCCTTGTGTCTCACGTACGAGACCCAACCTTGCCATTTTCTTTATATATTTACATTTTGTCTTGTTGGCAAGGACCTTGTGTATATCGGTACGTAGTTTTGATATGGGTTGACTCAGTTTAGATGATCCTGTCCAAAAAGCATTTTGTGGCACTGTATTTTGTCGTGGGTTATTAACGTATATGCGCATGGTTGTTTTAAAGTGCATATAAGCACGGTTCTATGGACAAAGTTTTTAATTATTGCTTTCATTTGGCCCCTTTACTCTGTTAAGTTACGTCTGTTTTGGTTTGAGGCCGTAGGTAATCTCAGGATTATTGGCCGGTTATGTCCTTAACCCATAGGGGCGGGTTCGGGTCATGACACCAAGTGTTGACTTGGAAAGTTGTAAGCCTATAGGGCATTTACTTTGGTTGTCAACATCTATTACTTTTGTAAGAATACTCTGATGTATGGAATATGATATCTCCTTCTTGTACCATGAATATATGATTTATAGGTTTATTTTGAGAGCGTTACATAATTAATTTGATTTTGTGTGAAGCCTTTCAAGTGTTATGTCAAGATCAGAAGGGTTGCTTTTGTGATCTACGGCAAGGACTATGGGAAGCTCGTCGTTTATTTTTATTTTTATTTGATCTGATCTGATTTGTTTATTTTTTTATTTGTTGTTATTGATGATAAAAAAAAAGTTTGGACAGATAGAGAATTTTTTGTTGTTTACAGATCTCTCGATCTAGATAGAGTAGGTTCAACAGATAGATACAAAACTTCAACAAATAGAAAATATTTTAAACAGATAGATTTAAATTTAAATAGATGGATATAAATTTGAACATATAGATATAAATTTGAATAGATAGTCAAAAAAAAAAAAGTCAACAGATAAATTAAGAGGCAAAATTGAAAACAAAATGTTTTCCAAACCCAACAAAAAGACTTCTCACCAAACTATTTTACAAAGGTGGACCTTTCACTAACAAAAAATATCCATCGAACGTAATGCCTTATACCCTCCTTAGGTTGGACTTTTCAACAATTATCTCTAATAAACATAGGGTAAATTGTAATGATCACCCTTCTGTTGTTTAAAAAAAAAAAAAAGAATAAGATTTAAAAGTTTAATATAATTATGCTATATATATTTATAATACAGATGGTTTATAAACACATAAATAAATGAAAATAAAATATATATTTTAGTGAAAAAAATGACAATATCATACGAAACCTTTGTGTGTTTATTTATTTATTTATTTATTTATTTTTATCTCTCTCTATTACATTTAATGCACTATTTTCCATATATACCAAAAGTTTGAGCATAATGAGTTCAATATTATGTCTGTGGTTTGTTGTAACCACAATATTTTGAAAGCAACCACAAAATTGCATAATTATTTGAGCTTCCAATATATTGATGAATGCAACATAGACTTTGAGTTGTGCCATAAATTATCAGGAAATAGGTTTTTGTTTTCATTTAATTTTAATTGTCCTTTCTTTTGCTGATCATAACTGACAAAATGGAACGTTGTGATGTCTGTGGCATACTAGTAAGTAAATTTTCTAATTGCAAGAAGCAATTTTTCCTCAAAATCAAATTAAAGTTAAAAAAAAAAAAAAAATTCATGAAAGTAATAAATAGATTTTGAATAGAGTGAAAATCACGACACCGTTTTAGGGGCATCTTTGAATGTACCTATTTGTACGTTGATTTTTAAAATAAAAAAATGTATATATTGTATGATTTTATCATGTAATTGTGCTATGTCTTTAAGTTTTCATGGTTTTAGAGAAGTAGTAAAAGAATAGTTTTAGTGCACTTGATACTTCACATTGCTTTTTCCTTTTCTTTCTTTTGCAGGAAATATTTAATAATTCAAAATTAGTTCGATCTAATATTTGGGGCCAATTACATTGTAACAAACATAACTTTGACAGAACTCGTAGATGTTGCAATGCCATAGATTTAAGGTTAGTCTCTACTTGTTGATCTTTGACTTGATATAGAAAAGAAAATGTTTGTTAAGGGAAAGCAATAATAAGGTAAATTACTTGAATAAAAATCCTATTGTGTGTCATTTGGTACCTTAAATTTGAAATTTTACAACATATTTATGTATGTTTTTAACTTCAGTTAGAGAAATAACAAAATTTTAGTTTACAATTGTAGTTAATGCTAAAAGTTTTTTCAATTTATGCAGACAAGTTATGTAGAATATATCAATCTTGGTGATGGTCGAGATGTTTGTCCAGATTGTCATTCTATATCCATCATGGAAACAGGACAATGCAAACCTCTTATTCCTCAAATTCGTAGATTTTTCAAGGACCATTTGAAGCTTAATGTTGAAAAGGACATTCCTGTATTGTTGGTGGATTCAAAGGAGATGAATAGATTTTCTAAAGAGAAAAATATGTAAGGCCTTGTGAGTGACTATAATTCTATAAACTCTATTATAGTGATCTCTGGGTAATATAGTTGCATTTCTAATTGTGGATTTGTTTTTGTGTGGTAACAGGGTATTTATTCACATTCTGGGAAGATTGTTTTGCATGCAAATGTCATATCGACCGTAATGACTTTTTCTTTTCAAGATTTACCCCTATGACCTATTGGGAGAAGAACTTCATGAACAATAAATAACAATTTATCACACAATTATCTAATTCTATATTTCTTTGGTGAAGTTAGGTTAAAACTTGTTTACAAAGAGAGAAAGATATAAAGGTGGTAAAAGGGAACAAGAAAGTCACTGGTGATAAAGTGGTAGCAATCCTACTTTTGTTTGGACTTCGCAAGTAATTTCATCTTATCCCATATTATTATATTTATTTAATATAATTCATTGACTAGAATATTTTTGTATGTTTACATGCTTTTCTTTCAGTAATCAAGTTGCTCTAACCCCCATTAATTCCAAATGAAAACTTTCAATTAATACTATTGTATTAAGAAATCTTGTAAACCTAACATTAGTTGAACAAGGAAGAATTGAAACTAGCATTTTCTTTACAAATTGATACTTGATAACTCTATGACTAATAAACTTAGGCTCAATCATTTTTATGAAGAGTTTGAAGAAATTAACATTAGAATAAAGAAGCGTTATAAAATGTGTTAAAAATTTGTCACGACCCAAACCCCCCCAAGGGTTTAGCATCGTAACTAGCTAGTAATCTGTGATTACCAAAGGCCCAGTAATAACAATTGTACAATCAACGGGCCAGCGAAAGCCTGTAAATATTAAAATAGAATGTTCAAAGAGCTATGAGGACTTAAATGAGTAACACAAGTTTCATATATTGATATATGCACAAACACTTAAGTCCATACGATGTTTATATACAAAAACAAAACAGATGTTAGGGAATTAAATCCCAAAGCCAAAACGATTTATACAACATTCACTTGACTTCATATGAGAGCAACCAAAAACAAGCCTTGACATTAATGGTTCGAAACCTTATGGTGAGGCACAATAGGTTGGCTTGACAAAACGGGTTTAGGTCGACGCTGCTAACTTTACTCCGGTGCTTGACCACCTACATATATATAATAAACTGTGAACTAAAACCCAGTGAATAACAAATGTGTAAAGTGGTTAAGAATGAATGTCCTTTCAGTAATTAAAACAGTCAATTGCATTTGTAGATCGCTTATTCAATCAATGTCTCATATTTCATGTCATATCGTCATTTAGAAATCATATCACCATACGTGGCACATCCAATAGCGTATCAAAGACAAGAGGGTCTTAATAGACCAAACAATATTGATGGCCATCAATATAGTAACGAGAGTTCCAAAGATTGAACCGATAGAGTTCTTTGTAACAAGAGATAGCAAGATAACAATAACAAGAGTAATAACAATTAGTTGCTATGGATGCCACGAGTACAGCCTGTAAAATAGGACAAACATTCATTCAGTAAATAATATGATTTCAGAAAGTAGTATAGTTAATCTTTCTAAAAATAATTATAATTTAACATAGCTTTACAACATTATTACTCACAATGGGCTCCTCAAACACGTGCTACAATGCACTAACGATGCGGCGTCAACCTAACAAACAAGTTCAAGCACAATAACTCAATACATAGTTCACTCGCTCAATCAATTCGTTGTTTACTTAATTAGTTTGCATTCATTGTTTACTGCTCGATTCTATCATTTGTTCTACACTATCTTGGTGTTCATGAAATGTAATGCATATGAGAAACACGTTTAAATCAGTAAACGGGGCCCGAAGGTGATAAAATGGAGCGAAACAAAACCAAGATCGCCTCACAAACAAGATGCGGTGGTTCTTGCCGCGTCTTGGGACCATCTTTGCACGTGCCTCCGCACTGCAATATAAGCGTAATGCTTGCTCACACTACCCTATTTTCCACATGTGCAGGCTCTAAGCCGAACGTATGTTGGTGAAAAACTTCGAAATTATGTTCACATTTGCATCTCACATTTGTATCAATACAACTTCATTCCATACATTATAAGTCCCAAAATTCTTCAAAAACACTTGAATTCACAAGTTCTAGCTTCAAACAAAAATGCATGAGTTTAAAACAACC
This sequence comes from Camellia lanceoleosa, assembly GCA_025200525.1. Classification (NCBI taxonomy): domain Eukaryota; kingdom Viridiplantae; phylum Streptophyta; class Magnoliopsida; order Ericales; family Theaceae; genus Camellia; species Camellia lanceoleosa. The sequence goes on from CM045764.1 coordinate 70,881,543, forward strand.
TCAAATTGTCATGAAGAAATCAAACCCTCACTTTGTTATGTAAATGTATAAACCATGCAAGCGTAAGTTCTAAAATTCAAACTTCCATGGAAGTATCTCTCTCAATTGATTTGCATGTGTGTGGTATAGAATGTTTTTCATATCACACCCAAAACTTAATTCATAATTATAGATGTTCCATAACATATTTAAATTTTGAATAAAACTTTTAAATTAGGTTACATGCACGGATTAAAATTCACGTTAAACCAATTCCTATCTTTCATAATAAAAATCAAAACCTTGTCTAACTTTAGGATTAATCCCAAATTTCCATAAACTTGATTTTTATAGAATTCTTCCTTATTCTCTTCAAAATATGAAATTGTATGGCTCAATTTTTAAAAACTTCAATGTGCATGTAAATATACAACTCATATATATCAAGGTTTTCAAACCCAAACTCAATTGAAGAATTCTTACAATTATTTCCATATTTATTAACCTTAACCATGTTCATGAATTAATTCTTGAATTTCTCCAAATTACATGAATGTAAAAATAAGACTCAAATTCATACAAGATATTCAAAGTCAAACCCAAAATAATTAATTCCTAAGTTAATTTCCATAATCATAAACCTAACTCATTTTCTTGCTAATTTATTTTTCATTGCATGCAATTGAATCTAATTACCTCTTAATTTCAGCTTCTAGATAATTTATCTACAAGATTTGAGCTTTTTCCTTACCCAAAACCTTCAATTTGACGAGTTTCTTCACAATTTCTTGAGTCTCTCATCAATTCTTCACTTTTTCCAAGCTTTCCCCTTGTTTTCCTTCACCATTCCAGCACATAGAGTTGGTCTCTGTCTCTGTCTCTCTCTCTCTCTCTCTCTCTCTCACCATTCCAGTACATAGAGTTGGTCTCTCTCTCTCTCTCTCTCTCTCTCTCTCTCTCTCAGTTTTGTTCCTTCCAGCACATACACATGAATGAATTCATTTTCTTTCTTTTTCTCTCTTATTTTGTGTTTTCTACTCAAGGCTGAGTATAATTTTTGAACCCACCAGATTATACACTCACACACACCTCACTTCTTTCCCATCAACATGACACGTACACACACACACTTGTCATTACGCCCACAAAATTGCTCACTACACCCACAATTCTAGATTCTCTCATAATTTAATTTATGATTAAAATTAGCTTAATTAAATAACACTTAGTCTTAATAAATCTTAATTAGCACATAATTAAATCAATCATAACTAGTCACAAATCCCACATAATTTAATTAATCTAATTTAACTTCCATTAGAGTCCAAGTAATTATATTTAAATTTATCAATCTGAATTAGATTTTTAATCAAACTCCCAAAAGGCTCCAAATATCAAATTAAACTTATTTCCATCTTCAATTTTGGTTTCTCACATCATTAAGGCCTTTAATTTCAGATCGAACTCAGAATCTCCATCGATAAATTTCATATTCAATTGATCACCTAATGAATAAATTTAATTCATAATAATATGAATTCCCAATTCTCATAACTTGATTAACTCCAATTCAGACCCAATTAATCAAGTCTTAATTTCACAAATCTAAATCGAATATTTAATTAAACTCTCATATGGTCCGATACTTGAAATTAAATTAATTCAACTCTTCAATTTTGCCTTCTAGCCATTTAAACTTTCAATTTCTAATTCGAAAATAAATCCTCAATAGAACTACATACGAATCAGTCTTCGCAATTTTCATAAATCCCAAATTAAATCGGAATAATGGAAATTTAACATTCAAATCTCTTTAATTAATTAAATGCTAAGTATTATACGTAATGGGGTCATCAGAAAAATAAAAAAGCATTATTACTATTATCAGCTTGACACTAATGTAATCGAGGTTCATTTTTGTTTTATATTTTTACGCACTCACTTTTTCTTTTCTTTTCTTCTTCTTCTTCTTTGAAAAAAACTTTAACATGTGGCCGATGTGTAGAGTATTGCTTTTGGCAACCCTAGCTCATGAGATGATGCATGCATGGATAAGGGTTCAAGGTGAAATTCTTCTTCACTTATAATTAGGAAAAAATTTGATAATGATTTTGTATATATGCCATAGAATTTCTAATCTAATTATTGATTTATGGGCTACTTCAAATACTTAAAACCAGAAGTTGAAGAAGGCATTTGCGAAGCGATAGCCCACGAGTGTGTGCATTACATTGGTTCTAATGATCCATCATACACCAAAGAGGAGGCTTAATTTTCAAAAAAATTGTGGAAGTATGAGAAATATAATTTTGAAACGACCCCTTCACTTGGATATAGAGAGGCTAAATGGGCAATTGCAAGATATGGATTGGCATATACATTGAATCATATTGCTTGAAAGAATAATTTTCCACAATAATTTGGTCGTTCCATCTGTGGAGCCAAAATTTTATGGGAGGAGAAACAATGTTTAGTCATGAATATATATAATAATATGTGGTGTGCTAATTTAAGAATGATAAGTTTCAACTAGTTATACTAGAAAATAAATAATATGGTTACAATATTTTTAAGATATATATATATGTATAATATACATATATTAATGTTTTCAAATTATTTTCTATGGTAAAGCCCTTGTTATGATCATTTATAACATTGATTACCAAGTTCTTGTTGGAAAACATGGGTTTTTGGTAACTTTAATATGAAATTAAAGTAGGTCCCAACCACTAGTTGAGGTGGGATTAAATGGGTTTAGATTTTTTGTAACAAGGTCTTTACACCACAAAAAGAATGACCAAAAACCATTAAGAATTGAATGAGAAATTATCTCATAAAGATGGCCTCTTGAATGAGGTATTGGGAATTGTGTATAACTACCAATCCCATATTGATTGTAGAGGAAAGCTTTAACGGGTATTTAAACATCAAGATTTTGATAAGGGTATGAGCCCTTTGGGGCATCCAAATTTTCCGAAAGAAGGGAGTTATGGATCATTCAAGGATTTGGGCCAAGATTATGGTTCAAGTTGGTTATGGCAAAATTGCCACACATGCATGTAGCTCAATTTTATTGCACCCGCTTTCGAAAGGTTCGAAATAAGCCCTATAGTTCGAACTCCTGCGATTTTGAATCTAATCTCACAAGTGCAATGTGAAATAGATAAACACCAAAGAGTCCAAATCCGGCAAATCGTTTTGAAAAATTGATTTTGAATAAAAAAATGCCAAAATTGGACTGCTTCGCCAGATACAGAGTTGCCACCTAAATATTTTTTGTTTTGAAAAAATTTAGAAAACTCTGACTTGTGCTAAAGGCTACGTGTTCGTCATCACCAAAGTTGTCTTAGCTTGGGAACTTAGGTACGAGAGGGGAAGGTTATGAATTAAGCACCCCCGCTCGCCCGATCAAAGATCGACCTCTACTAATCATGATATGATTTTTATCAACATTATGTGCTCTTATTGCGGTTTATTAGGCTAACATTACTATGTGATGCACACACACACAAGTATAGACTAACTTGCAAGAATTGGAACACTTGATTTCATGTTTGTTTTGAAAATTCTTTCGAAATATGAACCACTTGAAAAAGTGATCGTATGTAAACAATACTCAAATTATTCCAATTCAAGCAACAAGCCGTCATCCACAGGCATTCAAGCAGTCATAGCAATTAAGCACTTAGCCTCATGGCAAGCATGCTAGACATGGCAACATCAACATACTATGCAATATGCAAAAGTGGGTAAAGGCTCACTTAGTACTCCAAGCCAAAATAAACAAAAGAGTCAGAAAAAATGCATGATTCCTAACTTGCAATATGACTAATGCAACACATGCGACATGCAATTACTAGGCTCGGCTACTAATATGTCATATGAAACAATTTTGATAACATGCGGTCTAAGCACGTATTCAGAGAAATATTGAACTAATAATGCAAGTTAGAATGATGAACCGAGCCTCGATGCATGCAATACAAATGGATACAAGCATGAGTAATGCTAAAAGAAACATGATGTCCCTAAACTAACAATCAAAAGTTAGTAAATAAAAGGGAGAACGACATGGGGTTGGAAGACATACACATTATTACAACATTGATGCCCTCGAGCAGGAGGGTCCGAATGAACAAACTAGCTAAGCTAAACTACTTAACTAATTATTACAAAACTTGAATGAAATAAGCTAGCTATCTAAGCTAATTTAAATATTACAAAAATTAAATAATTTAACTAGGCTAAGCTAATTAAATATTACAACATATACTAATTTAATCAATCTAATTAAATAAGTACAAAACAAACTAATTAGCTACAACTAATTAATTACAACAAAGTCACTAATTAAATTAGTTAACTAAATGACAAATGACTAATTTAAACTAGTTAACTAGTCTGGGAAGCAAATGAGGCCCATCCATGCTTGGTCTCCACCCGAAGAACATCCACTGTCTGCCCCTGTAAGCCTCTATTGCACAACACTTACACTGATTTCCTTCTCCAGACCAATTCTGTTCTGCCTTAGGAGTACACTACTCAATTTTCATTGGTGGCGAAATGACACACTTGATGATGGTCGGTCGACCATCGCTAGTGGTCGGTTGGCTACTGATGGTGGCCGGTCAGACACTGCTGATTTGGATTTCCTTGCTGCAACAAAGAGAAAACAGAGCAGGACAATGTATTTCTCAAGGATTGTTTGTACTATATCCCTCCTTATCATCAAAACATCTCAAACGAGTAATACACTTAGCTCTCAAACCATCAACCAAGCAATTTCATTGCATGATGGCCAAAGAACCAAGTTGTACAAGTTCAATAAATGCACAAACAAGACTCAAAACTTTCACCCTATCATATAAGATCAAGGGCAATGGTGACCTTAGAAAATTGGTACATTTCATCACTTTGAGTATGAAATATCCCAATTTTCTTTGTGTTCAAATCAACGTCCGATTTGAACACATCAAAACACAACCAAAATGCTTATCTTGCATAATTTTAGTTTCAACTTTTATTTACTCATTTAGATTACTAACCATCCTTTAAGAAATTAAGTCCATTAGTGAGTTAGTCCTCTAAAAAGAGAAGGAAGTGTCAAACAAGGGGTAGTTTAAGGCAAGAGAGAAGTGTCATGCCATTGATAATGAACCCTCAAAAAGAGGATTAAACCATTAGGCATGGACCTCAATCTCAAGCTTAAACTATCCTAAGGTTGAAACAACCCTCAAAGCAAACGAAAAAGTCAAGAAATGAGGGAGGTTGCAGAGATTAAAAATGCTGAAATTAAGTATGAAAAGCCCAAAATAAGTACAATCAACTCAAATAAGTGATGTCTAAGACCTAAAACATCAAGCTTATGAGGGCTATTACACTAGAAGCATGCCAAACAAGACTCAAATACAACAACTAGCCCAAAATAGAGGCAAAATAGTCCAAAATAGAGCTTAAAACATACTGGAATTAAGCTACAAATTGCTAGAAAAATAAGCTAACAATAGAGCTAACTAGGCTAGCAAATAAGTCACAAGGAGGGGAGGCTAACCCTCCAATTTTGGACTTCAAAATATGATTTTTACCACTAAAAGCACTCTAAAATTAAGTACTCAAAAGCCCAAGAAAAGATAGTTTGAAGGTGGGAAACAAAGGTGAAAAAACCTTACAAACAAGGAATAAAGAAGGGTGAGATACTCCCTTAACCTTAAATGGCCTAAAACACCAATTTCAGCCCACAAAAACAAAGTTTTTTATGGCCTAAAAATAGCCCAAAAACAGTAGAAATAGATGGAAAAACAAGTTTAAAAGGGGAGAATTATACCTTTTGAAGCAAAAATCAACTTTAGACACAAATTCAAGTCCAAACCACCTTCTAGAGGTCTAAGAAGGTCACAAGAAACCTCAGCTCAAAGATGATCAACTTTGGTTAAGGAAGTATAGGCAAAACTCAAGGACTTGTAGGCAAATACACATAAATTGCAAGAGAGAGATATATATTTTTGTTCCAAATTTTTCTAACCCTCAAAAATGGGGAGGAGGCCCCCTATATATAGAAAACATGAAATCTCTACAAGAAGATCTAGCCCTCCACGTGGGTGAAGATGCTTGCATCTGTGCAAATAGTTGGCACAAAATATCTACAAAACACACTGTTGGTCGTCGGCCACTCATCGTAGCCGACCAGCCACACCAATGGCTGACAACCAGACTACAAGGCTGACAGCCCATGGTGGTGGCCGACAGGTCACCAGAAGGCTCAAGCTTGAAACACCAAGGTTTTGGTCCAAAACATGACACAAAAAATACAAGGTTTAAAGGCTCAAGGATAGGGCATTTCGCCGAGGACTTCAAGCACTAAAATGAGCACATGCAGTCAAAATCATCGAGTGCACAAGCGATGATGTCCAAGTCTTGAGGATGGTCAAAAATGGGGTGTCTATAGTTGCCCCTCTTTGATAGAACTCGAAAGTCATGAAATGACGTGAGTGAATGTCAAAGTCCGAAGATGTAACACTTGTGTCCTTCAAAGCTTTGAGGAAGTGTATTTGAATCCTTTATTTTATGTTGGGAATCTTTAATGTTGTTGTATCTTAGTTTTTGGAGGAGTACAAATGGATTTAAACTTGTTGGGATTGCTCATTCACGCTTGGTTGCGTAGAAAAGTTGTTTGAAAACTTAAAAATCTTGTTTTGGGGTCGACACCAGTCTAGGTAGGGTCGACCCTTTGTTTCTGAAGTTTGCTGGCTGGAAATTGGGGTAGACACCAGCCTGGGAAGGGTCTACCCTTTGTTTCTGAAGTTTGCTTGTTGGAAATTGGGGTAGACACCAATCTGGGAAGGGCCTACCCGTTGTTTATGAAGTTTGCTTGCTGGAAATTGGGGTAGACACCAGTTTGGGAAGGGTCTACCCTTTGTTTATGAGGTTTGCTTGTTGGAAATTGGGGTAGACACCAGTCTGGGAAGGGTCTACCCTTTGCATGTTGTCAAACATAAGCTTTTCTTCATAGGGTCGACCCCTGTGTTGCAAGGGTAGACCCCTACAGGATTTTTTTCCAGATTGCAGTCCGATTTTGGACCTACTTTTTGGGGATTTTGACTTGACCTTTTGGGTTGACTTTGGGACTTCTTTTTACTTTGACCTAACACTATAAATAGGCTCTCACTTAACATTTTCTTCACTTTTTCTTCTCTTTTTCCCTCTCCAAGGTGTGAGTCACTCTTTCCCTCTCTAAAATCACTTTTTGCTCAAAGATCTTTAGATCTACTCACTTGGAAGCATCTCCTTGCCTTGCTCCTTTGAGATTAAGTGTAAATCTTTTCGAGAGCTTCGTTTTGATCCAAGTAGAAGTTGGTTTCGACATCTTTGGAGTTTCAACCTTGTTTTGCTCATATTCTCTTCTAAGCCCAAGGTAGGGGATTTCTTTAAGTTATATATATGTTTATGTAAGCTTTTGATTGATTTGTGAGCTCTCCTTTGATATTTTGAAAATGGGTTTTTAGCTCAAGAAATGGATGGTTTTGTAGAAGAAATCTATCCCTGTCTTTTGTAAGTTCTAAATTTTGAAATGTTGAACCATGATGTTGAGATTGATGTGTTTAGAGAGGCTTTGAAATAAGATAAGGTAAGGTTAGGGCTTTTGTGAAAAACCTAGAAATTGGGGGTTTTGGGAATAATGGGGGAAATCAAGGGATTTTTTTTCTTGAAATAAATAAAAGGGTGAGTGAGAATTTCGTAATGTTGTTGTTAATATGATAATTCTAGACGTATAAAGATTGGAAACCTCACTTAAATTTTCATCGGTTAAATACATATACATATGTGATTATAAATTGCACATTGTTGGGTTCCATGATATATGACTATTGTTGTGAAAGGAAATTATTGTTCAAGCATTTGCTATACCTTTGGAATAACTTGGAATTGGAGAAATACTATGAGACATGGAGAAATTGTTGCATTATATATTCATTCAATTGATAAATTTGCATCTTGGAATTGAGATTGGAAACATTCACATTGAGAAAGGGTTATATATATTGAAATGAGAACTAATGGAAATGTTTATGGGGTAAATACGTTGGTAAGTCCGGTTAGGAGGTGTAGATGAAATTGATAAGTTGGCTCGAGTGTCGGGGTGAAAGACCGAAACATGCGCGGAGGAGGTACTACTTCCTTCCGGCTAACAGCGGTAAAGTGGGGTTATTGGTAGTACCTGTTGAGCCTACTTGCAGACATCAACCTAGGGATTACCAGAGTCGTATTTACCACCCCTAATGATAAAAAAAAAAAAAATTGGAAGTTTGAAATTGATGGAATTGAAAGAGTTTATTAAAAACATGGTGATTTTCAAGCAAAGCATGACATGAGATTATTTTCGAAATGGCATTGCATGTCATTTGCACTTACATTAAATGTTGGAAATCTTGCATAAATGTATATACTTTGTTAAGGGTTCTCTACTGGGCTTTATGCTCACCCCTATGAGATTTTGGTGCAGGTAAAGATGTAGTGATCCCACTGAGTTGAGGGCATGGATATATTATATGAAGAGTAGATTGCTCTTTTATTTTGTTGTAAATTTTTGTAAAGCCAAGGGCTAACATGTATGGGTCCGATGGACCATTTTGGTGTAACCAGGCTCATGCCTTGGAATTTGTAAACCCTTAAAGGCCTTTATTCGTTTTGGTTAAATGATTTCACATGCTGTAGATTCATGTACTAGCTTTCAATGAATGTATAATTGCATGTGAGATTACTTTTGTATAAACATTAGCAGTTATGTATTGGAACATGGTGAATACATCATTCCGATATCTCTTGTGAGTCGAGTTTATTATTTAGTAAATGTGGGGTGATGTATTATATTATTGTTGGATTATTTCGGGGCATTACAGAAGATAGCCTATTTTGACAAGGCCATAAGACTTGGACAAACAAACAAAGTGCCGATGCAATTGGTTGAACCCGAGGGTTGCCTACATATCCCTTTGTAAGGAATCAAGCTAATGTAGGGGGCACGATGCAAATGATACACAATATAACGAAACAATACAAATGATATGCAGTGCAACAAAACAATGTAATGATATATAATGTAACGAAATAATCAAACCACAAGCAATGCAAAACCACACAAATACCATAAAGGGATGGAGATACAAAATCGAACTACGTTTTATATAGAAAAGAAGTGGGCACAGCTAGACGATGTTTAACACAAGCTAGGTGCCTACATCCTCAATATTGGCCTCAGTGCAGCATGGATACTTACACATAACAGACCCATGTTTCAATGTGAAAAAGGTGCGAGCACATGCAAAACTATGTTTTTTGTAGAAAAGGAAAGAGTACCAGTAATTGGGTGGTATGATATAAGTGAGGAATTATCTACTGGGGAAAGATGATGATCCTAAATGTTGAATGCAACAAAACAAAGTACAATGCAGTGGATGCAATGGATGCAGTGGATAAAAGGCACAGGCCGAACCACATCTTACTCCGAAAAGGTATGGACAGAAAACATCAAGCAAAACAAGACTCAAATGCAACAACCAGCCAAAAATAGAGGCAAAACAATCCAAAATAGAGCCTAAAACATGTTGGAATTAAGCTACAAATTACTAGAAAAGTGAGCTAACACATAGAGCTAACTAGGCTAGCAAACAAGACACAAGGAGAGGAGGCTAACCCCTGCAATTTTGGACTTCAAAATATGATTTTTACCACTGAAAATGCTCTGAAATTTAGTACTCAAAAGCCCAAGAAAAGATAGTTTGAAGGTGGGAAACAAAGGTGAAAAAGCCTTATAAGTAAGGAATAAAGAAAGGTGAGTTACCCCTTTAACCTTAATGGCCTAAAACACCAATTTCAGCCCACAAAAATAGAGTTTTTTATGGCCCAAAAATAAGCCAAAAACAATAGGAATAGATGGAAAAACAAGTATGTAAAACAAGTTTAAAAGGGGAGAATTATACCTTTTGAAGCAAAAATCAACTTTAGGCACAAATTCAAGTCAAAACCAACTTCTAGAGGTCTAAGAAGGTCACAAGAAACCTCAGCTCAAAGATGATCAACTTTGGTTAAAGAAGTATAGGCAAAACTCAAGGACTTGTAGGCAAATACACCCAAATTGCAAGAGAGAGAGAGAGAGAGAAATGTAGAGAGATATATATTTTTGTTCCAAATTTTTCTAACCCTCAAAAATAGGGGGAGTAGACACCCTATATATAGAAAACATGAAATCTCTACAAGAAGATCCATCCCTCCATGTGGGTGAAGATGCATGCATCTGTGCAAATAGCTAGCACAAAATATCTGCAAAACACACTGTTGGCCGTTGGCCACTACTGGTAGCCAACCGGCCACCATTGATGGCCAACCAGCCACCACTAATGGCCGACCAGCCACACCAATGGCTGACAACCAAACAACAAGGCCGACAACCCGTAGTGGTGGCCGACAGGTCACCAAAAGGCTCAAGCTTGAAACACCACGGTTTTGGTCCAAAACAAGACACAGAAAAGACATTTAAAGGCTTAAAGACAGGGCATTCCGCTGAGGACTTCGGGCACTAAAATGAGCACATGCAGTCAAAATCATCGACTGCACAAGTGATGACGTCCAAGTCTTGAGGACGGTCAAAAATGGGATGTATATAGCACGCCACCCGCCCGTTCGAACTGGATCGGGCCTGTGATCTGTGGATCATGGGACTTGGGCTTGGGCTGGGCCGGATTGGTGGTCTACCAACATAATCTTTTTAGGCCAAGTCTACTTGTAGACCGCCAGAGAACTCCTGGCTCCGCGCGCGAGGGCGCAAATTCATTTTGTTCTTAGCTACTACAGTTCGGACTCAATGTCACGGTTCTGAATCTAATCTTGCAAAGTGCAATGCAAGACTGATAAATCACCAAAGAGTCCAAATCCGGCAAATCGTTTTGAAAAACTGATTTTTAATAAAGAAGTGCCAAACATGGACTACTTTTCCAAATATAGAGTCGCCACCTAAATGTTTTATTTTGGAAAATTTAGGAAACCGTGACACGTGCCTAAGGCCACATGTCCGTCATCACCAAAGTTGCCTCGGTACAGGAACTTGGGTACGAGAGGGGAAGGTCATGCAATGAGCACTCCCGCTCGCCCGATCAAAGATCGACCTTTACTAACATGATATGTTGTTTTTGAAAACACATGTGTTCTTATTCTGGTTATTAACCTAGAATTACTATGTGATGCGCACACCATACAAGTATAGACTAGATCGCCTAAGTTGGAACAAAACATTTCATGTTTGTTTGTTTGAAAACGGTTTGAAAGTGCTACTCGCAAGTAGGCTAAAAAACTTGCATTTTGATGAATTATTCCAATTCAAGCAATCCAACCTTCACCCACAAACATTCAGGCAGTTAAACACTTAAGCAGTTAGCCTCATGGCAAGCATGCTATCATGCCAGTCACTTACATACATGCAAGGATGCTAAAGCGTAAACACTCACAGTGTACTCCGAGCCAAAACAGAGAACTACTTAGAAATCATACATGATCCTAGTTCATGTTAAGATGGCTAATGCAACACATGCAAAAATGCAACTAAAATAGGCTCGGCTATCTAGAATGACATGTGAAATGCAACTTGATAACATGCTGTTTGAACACGTATTCAAGTAAATGTATTAAAATATAATGCAGTTAGTATGATGCGCCAACCCCTGCATATGTCTGAGATGAATGAGTGCACGCATGCGAAGCATAAGTATGCTAATTGAAACATGCCCTAAAACTAATCATCGTAAGCAGATAAGTAAAAGGGAGAAAGAAATGGGGGTTGGAAGACATGCATCACACACACGCACGCTTATTACAACAGTTGGCCCTCTCGACGGAGGGTCCAAATAATAAGCTAACTAGCTAACCTAAGCTAATTAAACTAATTATTACAAGTCGACTAATTAAGTACAAAACGAAGCCAACTAACTAACAAGTTAACTAACTAGTTATTACAACACAAATAAGTAGCTAAATGCATTAACTACTTAGATACAGAACCAAAGCATAAACTAGCTAAGGAAAGTAGTAAAGAGAGGTCCTCGGGATGAGGAGTGCATGCATGCTCGGTCGCCTCGTTCGGAAATCTGTCGCGATGCCTCAACCTGCCTCTGTTTGCAATTGTTCTCAGAACCTTGCACCAACTTCAGGGTAGCTTCTAACTCACCTTGGGGACCAGTAGGAGCATGGCCAACCACTTAGGGGTGTTGCCAGCCACTAGCCGACTACTTTCCATTGCTGTAGACCAGAAAAAGTGGTCGGCCAGCTAGTTTTTCTGGTTGGTGACCGATTATTGTTGCATTTCTCCGGTTCTTTATGAGAGAGCAAGAAAGGACACGACAATGTATTTGCAAGGTATGTGTGCACAACCACTCTCCCTATCATTTCATGAGCTCAAGGGAGTTTAGTTCTCGACCCTCGGGCCACCAATCACGCATCTCGATGCATGATGGCTGAGAAGCCAAATTGCACAATTCAATGTAAAATGAATGCACAAATAAACACATAAAGCCTTTAACTCTATCATGTATGATCAAGAGCGTTGACGACCGAGAATTGAGGCACATTTCATCACTTCAAGTATGAAACGTCCCTCGTTTCTCGTGTTTGGACTAACACATAATCCAAACACAATGCAAGCAACTCAAGCATGCAATGTAACTTAAGCATGTAAACATGCAATGCAAGGCATGCAAAACACAATGCAACTACATGGCATACATAATGCAAAAAATAACATGGCATACACAATGCAAACAACAATATGGCATACTCAATGCAATGTGACATGATCAACTTAACAAAGCTAATGACATGCAAACACTGCTAATGCATGCATACACAATGCAAGGCAACATAAGCATGCAACAACATGATGCAATGTAAGCATGCAAATAACATGAAAGCAAACATGCTCAATGGACTTAAACCAAAAAAGGACAGACCTCAATCATGCCCAAATCAGTGGCCATAATGATGAAACTAAGGCATGAAGATCAAGACAAACGTGCTCATGCATTGGCCTATCAATTAGGCATAAGAGCACAACTCTCAAGAGTGCTCAAGGTGACAAATATGGAAGTGTCACAACACTAAATGCACTGAAATAAGGTATGAAATGATGCCAAATCACTCAAACAATACAAGTATAACATGCAAAGGTCCTTAAGCATTAAAGCTAGCAAAGAGGACTACGAAGGGGGGGCATGCAATACATGGTACAAAGGCATGAACCAATCATGGATAGAGCTCAAATAGGTCTAAACAAAGACCATAACATTCTAAGATGGAGGCTCAAGGGCCTAGGCAAGATGACATACAAGCTAAGCCACAAACAAAGCAACAATGCACAACCCTTGAACCACAATTAAAGAGTGATATGCATGAGAGTATGACAATGTTACATGCTCTGAAATCAAGTATTAAATGATGCCAAATCATCCAAATAGCTCAAAGATAGCATGCAAGAGGCATCAAAACACAACGCTAGGAAGGCCAATTACACTACAGCTATGCAATACATGATGCATATGGCAAATACAACCCAATACAGTCCTAGAGCATATCAAAATGAGTCTAAAACATGTATGGAAGGAAGCCAAAATAAGCTAGCATGGTGAGCATGAAGCATGAAATATGCAAGGCCAAAAGGGAGGGTTACATTACACCTACCAAGACCAAGCATGAGATGGCTTCGCCAAGAAAAATCAGAGTTATATCATGGAAAAATAACCCCAAAAACACACTGAAATGATAGCTCGCAAGCTCAGGCATGAAGGCATACACAATGGCTCATGTTAAGGCATAAAACACAAACTCTCCAAAGCATGGAAAGAGTGAAAGATGTGAGTGTATGACCATGAAAGATGCACTGAAATCTCATAACAAATGATGCCAAATCATTCAAATGGGCTAAGAAATGCATACTAGTGGACTCGATACACAAAGCTAACAAGCTAGAATGCACTATGGCTATACAAAGCAATGCATGCACGACCAAAACAACATAAATCAGAGCTAATGCATGCTAAAACATGGACAAAAGCTTCTTAGAGTTAAGCCAAAATTATGCTAGAATGACAGTCTAAAGCAGGATACACATTAGGCTAATTAATGGAATTACACTACAAGAGCATGGAGCATGCAAGGGGCTATCAAACCAATCCAAAAAGATCCAAGGCATGTTAAAAAAACACCAAAAAGCTACTGATATGGACTCAAAACATGCTAGAAAGACATGCTACTTCATGAGGCATACAAGACTAGTTTGCAACATTTACACTACAAGTGGATAAAGCATGGATGAGGTGACCAAACCAAGGCAAAATAGTGGTATGCCATGCCAAAATAACCCCAAATACATGCTAAGATAGAGCCAACATAAGCTTAACAAACATGCACAAACATGAGGCAAATAAAGCAAGCATTCCACAACACAAGGAGAGGGGGTGACCCTCTCCTATTTGGGACCTCAAAACACCATTTTCACCACTAAAATTCCTCTAAGTTTCAGTGGTGAGAAGGCCAAAACAAGGTGATCCCAATAGCTTAAAAGGAAGGTACAAGAACAAGGCCAAACAAGGCCTAAGAGGGGGTAGACCACCCCCAACACAAAAGTGACCTTAAACAAACATGTTAAGCATGAAAAATTAGAACTTTTTGTAGTTTAAAGTCAAGCCAAAATAAGCATGCAAATAGGGCTAAAAGCTTAAGCAAAAAAGCAAGGTTCAAGAGGGTAGAAACTCACCTTTGTAGAACCCCTTTAAAGCTGCAACTCCAGCAACTTTCCTTGATCAAAACGAGTCCAAAAACTTCAAAAACAACTTTAAGTGACCTCAGCTCCAAGAGTATGGTGTTTGAGTGTGTGTTTGTGTGTTAAAGTGTGATAAAAAGGCACTTTTGAACACAAAAATGAAGAGAAAATGCAAAATAGATACAAAGATGTATGTATAACTCTCAAGCACCAAAATCTAAACCTGGAGGAGGAAGAGGGAGGTTCTCTCTTATAGAGAACAGGCAACAAGCTTGTTGGACAAGTTTTTGGCCTAAAGCCATCCCTCCATACACGTGTATGGAGGATGGCTTCTGTGCCTTCCAGCTGTAACAACTGGCCTAAAAATATCTCCAAAAAAGTGATGAAAAGCTGCCGACCACTTGAAGTGGTCAGCCAGCTACTTCCACTGGTCGGCCAACCAGTGGAAGTGGTCGGCCAAGGAAAAAAGTGGTCGGCCAAGGGGGGAGATGGTTTGCACACTGAAATCAAGCTAGTGGTGTGGTGGTCGACCAGAAAAGGTGGTCCAAAGACCAAGAAAACCAGTTATCAGGCAGAAAATTGGTGGCGGGGAAGAAAAGTGGTCTCCAAGGGGAAGAACTGGTTTCCCACCCTTATACCACCAACCAAACAAGAAAAACACGGTTTGTGCCAAAAACAAACCAAAAAGGATGCAAGACAAGAGTCCAGGGGCCAAGGCAGCGATCGGGGCCTCAAAAACTAGTCTCGGGCACCAAAAGTGGTACACGACCACAAAAGTGGTCTCCCAGACCACAGTGGCCCCCTAGGCCAAGGCAACAGGGCATGGTTCGAAAACCAAACCAAATGAAGAACGTTAAGCAGTCCCGAGACAAGGCACGCGGCTGATGGCTCCAAAAATCAGAAACTAGTCTCCAAGCAGGAAAAGTGGTCTACGATCGCAAAAGTGGTCTATAACCACAAAAGGATGGTCTCTGGGACCTCTCTCTCCCTCCAGGGAAGAGAAAACAAGGTTTGGTACACAAACTGAGCCAAAACAAACACCGAGAGTCCAGAGGCCCGGAGGCAAGGCACTCAGCCGAAAACTCCGGAAACTCGAATGAGCACAACATGCACTATCACCGAGCGCTCAATCGATGACGTCTGAGTCTTAAGGTCGGTCAAAAATGGGGTGTCTCTTTGCCCTCTTTGTGAACTTCGGAAGTCAAGAAGTGGCGGAGTGAATGTCAAAGCCGAGACGACCCATTTTTGACAAGGCTGAAGACTTAGACAAACATGCAAGATAACAAAGAGATGCGCCCGCAGGTTGGGGCAAGATGCAAATGATATGCATGAAGCCGAACATAACTTATGATCATGCAAAAAGAACTGTAACGAAGCAATTATACATAATAAATGCAACAGTTTAAGCGAACGAATTCAAACCAAACTACAACTCATGCAGAAAGGATGTAAGAAAATTATAATTCTCACTGCGTCTCACCTGGAGTACATACAATATTGTCTGGTTGCGCCAGCTTCAAATGAACTGTACATACAATATCGTGCCTGCAAAAGAAAGAAACTCAACAGGTATAGTATAGCAGGAACATATGATCAATGTTACATCAAGATGCAATATAAACGCGTGCACATATGATGCCAATGGAAATATGCATAGCAATGCAAGTGAAAAGTGTAGAGCGATGCAAGTGAAAAGTGCACAGCAATGCAACTGAAACAAGCATAACAATGCAAGTAAAATATGCGTGATAACGCAAGTAAGGGCATGCATGACAATGCAACCTAAGTGTGCATGACAACGCGGGCGGAGGGGTGCGTGACAATGCAACCTAAGAGTGCGTGACAACGCAATATACTAACAAGTGTAGGTGACATGTGCAAGATAGCGTGAATGTAATGCAATGCACTAACGAGTGTAGGTGAGGTACGCAAGATAGCGCGAATGTAATGCACGAAACAGTGTGATGCGCAAAATAGCGCAATAAAATGCATGCTCAATGCAAGTAAGGTGCACAAAATAGTGTGATGCGCAAAATAGCGCGATAAAATGCATGCACAATGCAAGTAAGGTGCACAAAATAGTGAGATAAAACAGGAAGTGCCGTAGATGCAAAGGGTGACATACTGTAACCATGCTGGAATCATGATAGGAGGAAAAACAAATCCCAAAACAACCAATCAGGAGCGTGCTCAACGCAGCTTGAGATAACTTCCAAACACGCTGAAATCGTGTGAGGAAAAGGACACTCAAATCACGCTGAAATCGTGAGAAGAGGTCTAAAAACAACCGCCCAGGTGCGTGCACGATGCAACCGGAGACCAACTCCAAACACGCTGAAATCGTGTAAGGAAAGGGGACACTCAAACCACGCTGAAATCGTGAGAGGAGGTCAACAAATTCCAAACACGTTGAAATCGTATGAGGAAGGAACAAACTCTAACCACACTAAAATTGTGAGAAGAGGTAAACAAATTCTAAACACGCTGAAATCATGTGAGGAAGGAACAAACTCTAACCATGCTGAAATCATGAGAAGAGGTAAACAAATTCCAAACATGCTAAAATTGTGTGATGAAGGAACAAACTCTAACCACGCTAGAATCGTGAGAAGAGGTAAACAAATTCCAAACACGCTGAAATCGTGTGAGGAAGAAACAAACTCTAACCATGCTGAAATCGTAAGAAGGGGTAAACAAATTCCAAACACGCTGAAATCGTGTGAGGAAGGAACAAACTCTAACATACGAAATCGTGAGAAGAGGTAAACAAATTCCAAACACGCTGAAATCGTGTAAGGAAGGAACAAACTCTAACCACGCTGGAATCGTGAGAAGAAGTAAACAAATTCCAAACACGTTGAAATCATGTGAGGAAGGAACAAACTCTAACCACGCTGAAATTGTGAGAAGAGGTAGATAAATTCCAAACACGTTGAAATCATGTGAGGAAGGAACAAACTCTAACCACGCTGAAATCATGAGAAGAGGTAAATAAATTCCAAACACGCTGAAATCGTGTGAGGAAGGAACAAACTCTAACCACGCTGAAATCGTGAGAAGAGGTCTGAAAACAAACAATCAGGAGCGTGTTCCACGCAACCTGAGATAGCCCCAGAGGACAACGATCCTAAACGTTGCACAGAGTGAAAGGATAAATGATACAAGATGACACAGGATGCAAATAAATGCAATAAGTGCGATGATATGATACAAGCAATGCAGTGCATGATGCTTAGGGAATGCAATAAACAAACAAAGCGGCACTTTTAAAAAAAAAAAGACACCTCAAGGGGTGAGTAGCGGTGAACCGCTCTACTATGACGGAGATCTCCCATTGTGTTCGTCGAACTCTTACCTTCAACTCACGGTATAAAGGTTCTGAAATGCCGACAAGGTTTCTTCACATAGAACACTTGGGATGCCACTTTTTTTCCTGACCATATTCGCAACTTTCCCTATTCTCCAACGGGGTGACAGACTAGGTTGGTTCGGTATCTAGAACCGACGCGCATACCCGCTACCTCAACCTATGGGGCTTTCATACAGATTTCAAGCCGATGATACATACCTGGGTATTCAAACCAAACTTTAGTCTCGAAAATTCCAAACTTTTGTGTTCTAGGCATCAGGCATTCAAACTCTAGTTTCCACCGTCGCAGTTGATCTCCTAGGAACTCATTACAAACATGGCCGAGATGTCTCTGGCAGGGAATGGTACTCAGGGAGAACGCCGATCGCCATTCTGGCGTTAAACGATCAACAGTGATACATTCACTTTGAACACACAACTTATAACAGCACACAGCTCATTCTGAACACACAGCTCATTTTGAACATACGGGATGCAATGACTGAACTTGCAGAAGTTGAATCACACTCAGATGCCCGACATTTTTCCTCTTTTCTTTTGCTTCGAAATCTGGAACCTATATAGCTTCAGATAGGTCCTGGTTATACTGTTCTCATATGACTTGGGTTGAACCCTGTAGTTTTATGAAAGAACAAATTTTGTTTTGCACAAATGTGGAGAACGGCACGGCACTCTGAGCACAAAACGATTTTTTTGAAATTGAGAGTGAGAATAAGTTCTCAACTGGGTATTGAGCCTACGACCGAGCATAGCACCACAACTCGATAAAGGAAAACAAAGGCAAAACAACCTAAACACAAACACAGACACAGACACTTGAAATGACTCAAAACAAGAACCGAGATAACCAAAAAAACACACACACCACTCAAATGTGTTCCAATGGCAAGAGACCTCTTAGTTCGCGAGGAGCCAGTTTCTTCGGGTATTGTTTCCCACCCTTTCTCATTTGTGATTCTCACATCACTCTGGCACTCAATCTCTTTTCCTCTGAAAAAGCCCTTTTCTCATTTTTTCTCTCAACGCATATCTCTCTATTCTTTAATCTCTCTTCTTTTTTGTCCCTCCCCTGGGTGTTTGATGGATAAACAGGAAGTTGTGGGCTCTTGCCCCTAGATTCTTCTTCTTTCTCACACTAGTGAGTTCCTTCCTGAGAGGGTTCCTTGATTGGGTGTCTTGGCAGTGTCCAGAATCGAGATCGGTTGATGATGACCTTGGCTAGTTCGGATGTGACCAGACCTTTTCGAACAAGGAAGTGGAATATCCTGCTCCTTTTCGATTCGTAGCCGCGCAAGCTTACCTCGTTGTTTGGAGGATGAGAAAGTTTTCGGCCCTTTGCTGTTACCTTCAGCTGTGCCCTTTTCTGGCAGGTAGAGTGCCCTTTCTGGCAAGCAGGTTGATAATGGGAAAAAGACAAAACACCTACTCAACTGTGCCCCTAGTTCATCATTTTGACCATTTTTTGTTTTGGCTTTCTACTAAAACAATTTTGACCAATATAAGAGTTAGATTAACATGCTTGTTCAATTTTTTGATTTGAAATCATGCAAGTCTGGCTATGAGCTCTGTAAATTTTTCCTTTTTGGGTCCAAGAAATGCTCCAATTTTGGAAAAATGGAATAATTTTAAGAGAATTAGTCAACCTCGAGAAAATTCTCAAAAACTATTTTTGCAAATGGCCACTGCTTGACCAACATAGAATTTACTCTTGAGATGCACAACCTTAGATCTAAAACAATGGAAAATTGCCCCTTGCTGGAATGGCACCGCATGGCATCGGAAAGTTGCCCCTTGTTTGAATGGCACCACAGCGGACTGTAATCAGTTTTCAAAGTGACGATCGTAACCGAACTCTCGGATACAGAGAAGACAAAGATGAACAAAACCATTACATAGACACAATCGATTTGGAAGTGTTTATGGCTGGACTTCAGAATGAAGTTGCCTACGTATCCCAAACATGGGAATCAAGCCTCATGTAGTTCCAGGTTAAGGTACACTCGGGTATTAACCTCTCATTTTACGCTCTAACTTTTGCCAAGGCCGCCCTTTCTGGGTTTTCAACCTTGCGAGCTTTGTTTTTCATTTCTTTTCATTTCATCTTTTCTTTGTTCATTTCTTTTCTTCTTTTCTTTTCTTTTCTCTGTTCATTCTTTTTTTTGTTCTTTTTTGCTTTTTCTTGCTCTAACTTTTGCCTGGGTCGCACTTCTGGGTTTTCGGCCCAGCGAGCCTCTCAAGGGTAAAAGTGTAGCTTTGTCCATGTCGAATGGTTTTGAGATCTCGAAGCCATCTGAATCTAGGAGAATGACTGTTGTTCGCTGATGATGTAGAAGTCCATGCAATGGGGGGCTGAATTACCTCCAGTGTTGCAGATAGGAACTCGATTGTCCTTCAGCAATGCTTTCTTTTTTCCTCCATTTTGGGATTTGGCATTCTTGCCGATCTTAGTTAGTTTGCGAATGATCCATCTTTGGCTGTTCGAGCACATCGATATTTTGCCCCTAGTTAGAGGGTGCTTGATCTAAGCTTAGCAAGCTTCCTTTGATGACCTCGATCTTCTTGATCGACTTTCTTGCCCTAGTTGACAATTTGCTTGAATCGGCCACCAGCCTCACATCGTGATTGACCGTTGAACATTCTGAATCCAAGTTCAAGGTTTGAAAGCAAAGGGGTTGAGTCTCGAGGCTAAGAGCGATCCTCGGCAGCACAATCTCAATAACGATTCCACACAGGTCTTTGCAGAACAGTGCAAAACATTTTTTGAAATCTTTTAACAAAGCGACTAATCGCTCGCGCTGAAGACAATGTAGAACCAATCTGGATCAAGTCAGAATCCTTCTCAGTACTTACATTAACAAACATGATCTCATTCTTTAAGGGCTTAGCATGCCTCTCTTTCTCTCAGTTGATCAAATTTTTGCAAATTCTGAGGAATTCCTTCCTCTTTGTTTTCACCACAGTGTTAAAAAAAAGTTTTGAAAAACTTAAGTCAATGCAATGACTTCAAGGCACAGAAAAGACACAATTTTGGTCAAATACTGCCATCTCATTCAGAACTTCTGGCACAACTAGCTCCAAGGCAGAAACAGACACAAAAGGGTGAAAATCACTGCTGTTTCATTCAGATCTTCTGGCACAATTGGCTCTAAGGCAGAAACAGACTCAAAAGAAAGAGTGCAAAAGACAAACACAAAACAGGATAGTGATGTCCGAGGTAACACCCCCGAAATCACCCGACTCTAACATAACAGGACTGACTCGATACAACAAGACAGACCCGACTAACTCAGCACAAAAGGACTGACTCCATATAACACAATAAGACTGACTCAATATCCAAGTCAGAAAGCACAAAAAACTGGCATTTGCAAAATGCTCAAAACAGTGCGTGCCATACGCTACATCTGGAGTAAACTGAGCGCCGCCCGCAGGTGGTTCACCCCCCGATCATGTCACATTATCCCCCAAGTTCACTAATCCAGTGACGATAGACTTTGTTGAGCTTGGCGGGATGATAACCTCGTTGTCAAACAAATCTTGTACTTCGTGGCGAAGACGAAAACAATTGTCGGTGCTATGACTGGTTTGTTAATGGTAGGCCGCGATCTTGGGTAGCATCATGGCCATGGGTGAAAAACTGACCGGGAGAGGTCGAGGCTCGAGGGGTTTGAGATGGCCTTTTTAAACAAGGATTTGAAGAGCCTTGGACAAAGGCATATAGAGGGCATGGAAAACCCTGCGACCTCGGGGTAGATACTTCGAGGTTTGTGGATTTTTGCTGGGTATACTAGTAAAGAGGTCAGCAAGTGCTGGCTTGGTTTGCCGATCTCTTCTGAGTGCAGGATTAGAGCTCAAAGGATCGTTTCTGGTACGACGGCCCTTCTCCCGGTTCTCTCCTTGCTTTGAACTGCTCTCATTCTGAGTGGCAAAAGTGTCATCTATAGTTTTTGCAACAACTGCGAGCACTTGCTGTTTGTTCAGTCCTTCAGGTTTCAAAGCCTCAACAACCCACAGAAGGTGTTCATAGGGATCAATGCCTGCCCCTAACTTGTCCTTTCCACTTGCCTCAGCTTGGCCAAAAGTTTGGGTTGCTATATCAGTGCGAAGTCCGGTTGTTATGGATATGTCATTGCCCAAACTTGGGGTGGCTTCCGGTTGGCCAATTTTAATTACAATTTGCCCCAGGAGTGGGGAGTCTTCTGGTGTGAAATTTCTGGCATGTGACGTGGTCGATGGCAGAGCCGATAGTTCAAAGGCTAGATCAGCCACAATTCTCCGAAGATCGCCGATCATTTCCATCAGCTCAAAAGTAGTGGGCTCACGGGTTTGAGATGATTGGGGTTCCAAGACTGGATGTGTGGTAGGTGCCCCAGACGGGCGTTGCATTTCAACATCGGTCTCACCCTGCATGGTGATTCCCTGGTTTAATGCTGTTGCCATGACCAAAATTTCTTCTGAACTCTGCGTCATCATGGTCTGTGAATTGAGCAGAGGTGTTGTATTGGTGACTAACGGATCGGATGAACGGTGAGCCTTGGCCTTTCTGCCTTGCCTCGGAAGGAAAACACTGGCCGCTCTGTTGAATCTCTAACGACAAAGTCTATAAGCACAAGTCCAATGTGCAGGGATATTGGAGCCTTCTAAAACCATGGTTGAAGACTACCTTGCAAAAGAAAATAAAAACATCTCGACTTGATTTCACCAGAACAAGTATAAGCATAGCTGAATGACCGTGCTCTCTACTGAATTCTGCTCCAAAATTCTGCCTGCAAACTAATACCCTTAGGTAAAACTGATTCCCCCAAAATACTAATGCCCTCAGGCCTGATACCTAAACTTGCAAACTGATATATGCATTCCTGTAGAGACACACTCTAAAAGCACATAGCAAGTAAATGAGAGCCAAAACACCCCTATGGAGGGGTAGGGTTTCCCTGTCCTATTTTGTCAGGAGCTAGGGTTTCACTATGCACGCAGCGGATTCAAACAAGCTATAATCGGGTAGGCAACCTATCCTAGCTTGGAATAGTCACTATGGATTCCGATATGCAACTAGGTCGAATGGTCAAAAATGGTGCCTCGGTGAAAACCAAGGTTTGTGTTCCCATCATGGCGAGAGCCGTGGCAGTACGCCTTATGGCACATGACCTCGAGCAAACCATTCGGGAATAGCAGACGGTGAACACGGTGTCTTATGTGCACCAATGCAAATGCAATGCAAAGAAACACAGAAGTGTAATCAAAATAAGATATCATGAGTTCGAGTCAAGTTCTCTAAATCCCGTGAGTGCCAAAAATTGTGGGCCGACGAGAACTCGACTCACGTGGCCGCGAATTCGTTTTGTTCTTAGCTACTACAGTTTGGACTCAATGTCACGATTCTGAATCTAATCTTGCAAAGTGCAATGCAAGACTGATAAATCACCAAAGAGTCCAAATCCGGCAAATCGTTTTGAAAAACTGATTTTTAATAAAGAAGTGCCAAACATGGACTACTTTGCGATCTGAGTCGCCACCTAAATGTTTTATTTGAAATTTAGGAAACCCTGACTCATGCCTAAGGCCACGTGTTCTCATCATCACCAAAGTTGCCTCGGGGGAACTTGGGTCGCGAAGGAAGGTCATGCAATGAGCACCCATCGCCGATCAAAATCGCCTTTACTAACATGATATGTTGTTTTTGAAAACACATGCATTCTTATTCGGTTATTAACCTAAATTACTATGTGAAGCGCCATACGCTAAAAGTATAGACTAGATACTTTGAGTTGGAACAAAACATTTCATGTTCGTTTGTTTGAAAACGGTTTGAAAGTGCTACTCGCAAGTAGGCTAAAAAACTTGCATTTTGATGAATTATTCCAATTCAAGCAATCCAACCTTCACCTACAGGCATTCAGGCAGTTAAACACTTAAGCAATTAGCCTCATGGCAAGCATGCTATCATGGCAGTCACTTACATACATGCAAGGATGCTAAAGTGTAAACACTCACAGTGTACTCCGAGCCAAAACAGAGAACTAGTTAGAAATCATGCATGATCCTAGTTCATGTTAAGATGGCTAATGCAACACAAGCAAAAATGCAACTAAAATAGGCTCGGCTACCTAGAATGGCATATGAAATGCAACTTGATAACATGCTGTTTGAACACGTATTCAAGTAAATGTATTAAAATACAATGCAGTTAGTATGATCGCGTTGAGCGGTGTATGCAATACAGATAAATGAGTGCACGCATGCGAAGTATAAGTATGCTAATTGAAACATGCCCCAAAACTAGCCATCGTAAGCGGATAAGTAAAAGAGAGAAAGAAATAGGGGTTGGAAGACATGCATCACACACACGTACGCTTATTACAACAGTTGGCCCTCTAACACCCCCGAAATCATCCGACTCTAACATAACAGGACTGACTCGATACAACAAGACAGACTCGACTGATTCAGCACAAAAGGACCAACTCCATACAACACAACAAGACTAACTCAATACCCAAGTTGGAAAGCACAAAAACTAGCATTTGCAAAATGCTTAAAACAGTGCGTGCCGTACGCTATATCTTGAAATGGTGGCCGCCAGGTGGTTCACCCCCCAATCACATCACATTATCCCCCAAGTTCACTAATCCATTGACGATAGACTTTGCTGAGCTTGGCGGGATGATGACCTCGTTAATCAAACAAATCTTGTGCCATTAAGCGAAGACAAAAACAATTATCGGTCAGTAATCAAACCCTCGTACATGTCTTCTGAATATGGTACATCTCTAGTTCCTTATTATGAGTAATTACATGCTTATTATACCATGTTAGGAAGTCTATCTGCTGCCCAAGAGATGTATCATTTCATTAGAATGTTTGAATCGAAATTGAAGGCCTTAATAAGCTTAATTGTCGAAATTGATTATATATCTATGATCGACATAATTTTTAGGTAATTTTAAGCATGTTCGTAAATTTCAATTTGCATGCTAAAGCGATTGATTTTGTCTTATATATCTTAGATTTGTCTATATATATATATATATATCTAAAGAGTGTTTTGGCTTGAGAGCAAAAACGTGGATACCTTTGGGAGAGGAAATAAGAGAGAGTGGAGAAGAGGAATGGGGAGAAAAAGGTGAGTCAACAAGATAGTTTGGCAAATTGTTAGAAGTTTGGAATTGAATTCAAGGTGATTCAAGGTGAACTCAAGATCTTCTTGTCATGACAACTTAGAGTTGTAATTTATGTTCATATTTGATCCATGAATGATTCATGCTTGATTTTTGAGGGTTTCTCATTAATTGATTCTTTTTGACAATTAATTTGGGTGTTGTAGCAGAAATTATACCTCAATCTTTGGTTTTTATATCATATCACTTCATGGAATTATGTACATACCATGTATTATGTTTCCAAGAACATGTAGAATTTGAATCCAAGAGATGAAATTGAGAGAAGAATGGCTTGATTAAGCTTCTAACCTTGTTTGATTCTGTCATGTTTACAAAGTAGAATCTATGTTAGGGTGATGTTAGGTTAATAATGTTGTTGTCTTAATTTTGCAAGGAAATGGCATGAAAATGGAGTAATGTTACTAAAATTGAAGTTCGGATTTACTGGGGTTGATTTACGAGGTCCGCCGGCGGGTGGAAGTTCCGCTTTCGGCGTAAAATCAACTCTCCGGCGGTTTCTTACGCAATTACCCTATCCGCTCGAGCGTAGGAACTTCCGCTCGAGCGTGAAAATCGACCTCTCAGTATTTTTGTTGAAATTGTACATATGCGCGGCCAAAAGTGGCGCTTTCGAAAGTGACTTCATTTGAAAAAATCAGAAATGTTTTCACCATTTTTCAGTGCTCAACCCTCTTGCTAATGTTTTTAGAGAATTTTTGACGATTGTCCAAATAGTTTATAAATGCATATGAAATGTAATGATTCAAAAGATCGGTACTCAATGATTTAAGAAAGAAAGAAAGAACTAATTTGCAGAAGTTATGATTGTTAATGCAGGATACACTCCAGAGGAGAACTAGCGCATCAACCTGACAACACTATGATTGTAGTAGTACCTATAACCTGTTTTACGAGAAGCATGTAAAGGCAATATATGTCAATGTTTGACGACGCATTTAGCGTGCCACTTATACGCCTGTTAATCTTTAAAGTATATTAATCTTTGGAAGTATATTAATGCTTTAAAGTGTATTAATGTTTAAAGTATGTAAAGAAGGCGTAAAGAAAGGTAAGTCTCAAGGGCTTATGCATTTACAGGCCCGTGCCACTTACAAGGGCCATGCCAGCTTACAAGTGGCCTCGTGATGCACTTTACAAGGGCTTATGCCAACAAGTTTTCTAAGGAGCTTAACGCATACATGATTAGGGCCCTTAGCCGCTATGTTTAAGGGCTTTTAGCCAACAAGTTTCTCAAGGAGCTTCAAGGCCACTACACATACATGATTATGTTATAAGATCTGAACTGATCTGGGGACTAGCACTATAAACTCAGATTTCTTTTATGCATGAGATCAGTGCTAAGGTTAAGCATTTTTTTTAGCAGACTACTATTCACTAAGCTTGACTCACCTGCCGAAAATCAAATGGAAATAAATCATGATGATCCATGTTTTTGTCAACCTCACGGGCCAGTAATTATACGCACGCCACTCACTTTTGTTGCTTTACGAATGTTGGCTTGTTACTAAAGGGCCATCAAGGCTGAGAATGTTGACTGGTATACTGCTTATGCCATTACAAGGCCGAAATCGTATGCATGTTCGCATGTTTATGTCATTAATAATGCTATGGATTGTATATGCAGACCGCATGTAGATATATAGCCTCAATGGAGTTTATATGTATTGTTATGTTTATATTATATGCTTCCGATAAGGCCCCATATACTTATACAACAAAGTTAAGCATCAAGTATTCGAACGCCATTCCAAACTTTGAAATGAGTGCAGAATCGCCATGATAAAAGTATAGTAATCGGGTAGCATCATGATCAAGGGAAGACGCATCAAAGGGAGAGGTCGAGGCTCGAGGTTTTAGATGGCCTTTTTCAATAAGGATTTGAAGAGCTTTGGACAAAATATGAAAGTGGAGAATTGGCAACTTTATATTTGAAGGTTTGTGATTTTTAAGGTGTAATAGTAAAGAGGTCGCGGCCGGTTGGTTTGCCGATTTTGGTGCGTGATTAGAGCTCAAAGGATCAAGCTTCGGCACGATGCACTCTCCTGCTTCCCTCTCTTGTTTTGAACTACTTCATTCTCGAAAGGGCAAAAGTGTCATCCATGCTTTTGCAACAATCATGTAGCACTTGTTGCTTGTTCAATTTCTTCTGCCAGCCCCACCAACGCGGTAGTTCATAGTGATCAATGCTTGCCTCACCCGTCCTTCTTTTTTCCACTTTTGCCTTGGCCATTAAAAGTTTGAAGTCATACACTGCGGAAGTCCAAATTGTCAGGATATGTCATCGCCAAACTTGGGTGAGCTTTCAAAGTTAGCTAATTTCAATTACAATTCGCCTTTATAAAGTCTTTTGGTGTGAATGTGATGTGGCTCTATGGCAAGAGCTGACAGTCCAACAGCCTAAGACGCCATCATCATCACCAAAAGTAGTGGCTCATGTTTACATGATTAGGTTCACAATTGACGGTGCAGGCCTTTATGCACGATTAACATCGCCACCCTATGGATTCTCATTGTTACCAGTTATAATTCAATAATTTTTCCTAACTCTACGTCATCATGAGTCTCCATTAATTGAATGTGAGGTGATGTGGGACTAGTGGATCAATGTATCGATGAATCGTTGAGCTCTTGATCGCCTTTTCTCGCTTGCCTCAACGAAGAAAACACCGGCCGCTTCTCGAATCAATCTTTTGACCTTATTAAAGTTCACGACAAGTCCTGCATCGGCGATGATTGAGCCTTCGAAGCTAAGTGGTTCCAAGACTACCTTGCAAAAAAGAAAAATGTATAACATCTCAAATTTGATTTACTAAAACAGAAATATAATTTACCACTGCTCTTACTACCTGGCCTAAAATTCTACCTCGTGAACCGAGCACTTAGGGCAAATCGATTCTAAAATATCGATGCCCTCAGTTCGATACCTGCATTTCTGCAACCGATACATGCATTCCTCAGAGGCACACTCTAAAGCACATAGCAGAGCCACACACCCCTTATGTAGAGGGTAAGGTTTTCAATGTCCTATTTGTCGAGCTGTGGTTTCACTACATTTATCTAGCGGCTCAAACAAACTATAATTCCAGAGCAAACTCATCCAGCTGAATAGCCAGATTCCGGAGAAAATCAGCCAAATTAGTCAAAAATGGTGTTTCGAAAGCCATGTCAGGTTCATCGCGTGAGTCTAAAACCGGTCTCGCTTTATATGAGCCTGCAAACTGCTCACAGAATAAGAATGAAACACAATTTTAGGTTAGCCAATGTAAATGCAATGCAAAAAACACGAAGTGTAATCAAAACAAGATATCGCGAGTTTAAGTCAAGTTCTCTGTCCTCAAAGCATAGAGTCGCTGTAAATCAGAGACCGCCCGGGAACTTCGCTCACGCACGGCATGCCAATTTCGGCTTTTGTTCTTAGCTACTACGCCGGACTCAATGTCACAATTCTTAAATCTAATCTGCAGCGCAACGCAAAGAATCATAAATCACCAAAGAGTCCAAATTTACAAATCAAGTTGGAAAATCGATTTTAATAAAGAAGCAAACAGGACTACTTTGCCGAGACAGAAAACACTGCACTTAAATGCTTTTTAGTTCGAAATTAGGAATTGAATTGCAGCCACATGTAAATTATCACTAAAGGCCTCTAAATTTGGGTACGAGAGGAAAGGTCAGTAATGAGCATTCTCATTAGTTCGATCAAAAGATCGGCTCTTTACTTAACATGATATGTTGTTTTAAAAACATGTTCTTATTCCGCTTATTAACCCAGAATTACTATGTGATATGTACACATGCTACAATTATAGACTATATTGCCTAAGTTGGAACAAAACATTTCATGTTCATTTGTTTGAAAATGGTTTGAAAGTGCTACTTGCAAGTAGGCTAAAAAACTCGCATTTTGATGAATTATTCCAATTCAAGCAATCCAACCTTCACCCGCTTAAACACTTAAGCAGTTAGCCTCATAGCAAGCATGCTATCATGGCAGTCACTTACATACATGCAAGGATGCTAAAGTATAAACACTCATAGTGTACTCCGAGCCAAAATAGAGAACTAGTTAGAAATTATGCATGATCCTAGTTCATGTTAAGATGGCTAATGCAACACATGCAAAAATGCAACTAAAATAGGCTTTATCTAGAATGGCATGTGAAATGCAACTTGATAACATGTTGTTTGAACACGTATTCAAGTAAATGTATTAAAAATACAATGCTTAGTATGATCATGACCGGTGCATGCAATACAGATGAATGAGTGCATGCATGAAGCATAAGTATGCTAATTGAAACATGCCCTAAAACTAACCATCATAAGCGGATAAGTAAAAGGGAGAAAGAAATGGGGGTTGGAAGACATGCATCACACACACGCACGCTTATTACAATAGTTGGCCCTCTCGACGGAGGGTTCAAATAATAAGCTAACTAGCTAACCTAAGCTAATTAAACTAATTATTACAAGCCAAATAATTAACTAACTAATTAAGTACAAAACGAAGCTAATTAACTAACAAGTTAACCAACTAGTTATTATAACACAAATAAGCAGCTAAATGCATTAACTATTTAGATACAGAACCAAAGCATAAACTAGCTAAGGAAAGTAGTAAACAGAGGTCCTCGGGATGAGGAGTGCATGCGTCGATGCCTCAACTGCCTCTGTTTTGCAATTGTTCTAACCTTGCACCAACTTCAAGGTAGCTTCTAACTCACCTTGGGGCCTTGTAGGAGCATGGCTGACCACCTAGGGGTGTTGCGGCCGACCACTTTCCATTCGAGACGAAAAAAGTGGTCGGCCAGCTAGTTTTTCTGGTTGGACGACCAGTTGTTGCTGCACTTCTCCAGTTTGCTGCAACAAAGAGCAAGAAAGGGCATGGCAATGTATTTGCAAGGTATGTGTGCACAACCACTCGCCCTATCATTTCATGAGCTCAAGGGAGTGTAGTTCTCGACCCTCGGGCCACCAATCACGCATCTCGATGCATGATGGCCGAGAAGCCAAATTGCATAGTTCAATGTAAAATGAATGCACAAATAAACACATAAAGCCTTTAACTCTATCATGTATGATCAAGAGCGTCGCCGACCGAGAATTGAGGCACATTTCATCACTTCAAGTATGAACGCGTCTCGCTTTCTCGTGTTTGGACTAACACCTAATCCAAACACAATGCAAGCAACTGCATGCAAGCATGTAATGCAACTTAAGCATGTAAAACATGCAATGCAAGGCATGCAAAACACAATGCAAAGAATAACATGGCATACACAATGCAAACAACAATATGGCATACTCAATGCAATGTGACATGATCAACTTAACAAAGCTAATGACATGCAAACAATGCTAATGCATGCATACACAATGCAAGGCAACATAAGCATGCAACAACATGATGCAATGTAAGCATGCAAATAACATGAAAGCAAACATGCTCAATGGACTTAAACCAAAAAAGGACAGACCTCAATCATGCCCAAATCAAGGGCCATAATGATGAAACTATGGCATGAAGATCAAGACAAACATGCTCATGCATTGGCCTATCAATTAGGCATAAGAGCAACTCTCAAGAGTGCTCAAGGAGTGACAAATATGGAAGTGTAACAACACTAAATGCTCAAATAAGGTATGAAATGATGCCAAATCACTCAAACAATACAAGTATAACATGCAAAGGTCCTTAAGCATTAAAGCTAGCAAAGAGGACTAAGGGGGCATGCAATACATGGTACAAAGGCATGAACCAATCATGGAAAAGCTCAAATAGGTCTAAACAAAGACCATAACATGCTAAGATGGAGTCTCAAGGGCCTAGGCAAGATGGCATACAAGCTAAGCCACAAACAGGCAACAATGCACAACCCTTGAACCTTAAAGAGTGATATGCATGAGAATATGACAATGTTACATGCTCAAAATCAAGTATTAAATGATGCCAAATTCATGAAATAGCATGTCTTTCTGGCTTGATTTGAGGTCCATTTAGCATGTTCTTGGTGTTTTTTTTGCCATGATATACCTACATTAGGTTTGGTTTGTTGGCGCCGTACTCCTTGCAACATGGTGCAATTCCATAGACTTAGCCTAATGTGTACCATGCTTTTGATCATCATTCTATCATTTTGGCTTAACTCTAAGAATCTTTTGTCCCATGTTTTAGCATGATCTAGCTCCTAATTTGTGTTGTTTTGGTCATCGTACTACATGCTTTGTATAAGCTATAATGCATTCTGGCTTGTTAGCATTGTGTATCAAGTCACTAGCATGCATTGTAGCCTATTTAGATGATTTGGCATCATTGTTATGAAGAGATTTGATGCATGTTTCATGGTCATACACTCATCTTTCACTCTTTTCAATGCCATTGGAGGGGTTTTTACTTTATGCGTTAACATGAATCATTAACGTGCCTTCACATGCCCTAAGCTGCAAGCTACCATTTAAATGTGTTTTGGGTTATTTTGCCGCTTGATATAACTTTGATTTTTTGTTGGTGAGAATCATCTCATGCTTGGTCTTAGTAGGTGTAGTGTAATCACCTTATTTTCGCCTTCGCAGAACATCATCTTTATGCCTTCATGCTAGCTTGTTTTGGCTTATTTACTTACATGTTTTAGACTCATTTGTGCATTCTAGGATTGTTTTGGGTTGCCTTGACCATATGCTTCATGTTTTGCATAGTTTAGTATAAATGCCTATGCTAGCTTCAAGCTTCCCCAGGTACCATAGCATACTTCATTTGTGTTATTATTACATGATTTGGCATTATTTACCATATGACATTTGAGCACATAGGACTGCCGTATTCCCTTCATTCACTCTTTAAGTGCCTTTTGAAGGTGTTATGCATTGTTGCCTTGTTTGTGGCCTAGCATGTATGCCATCTTTCCTGGGTCCTTGACCTCTATCTCGGCATGTTTGGTATTTGTTTAGACCTATTTGAACTCA
Organism: Camellia lanceoleosa; assembly: GCA_025200525.1. Taxonomy (NCBI): domain Eukaryota; kingdom Viridiplantae; phylum Streptophyta; class Magnoliopsida; order Ericales; family Theaceae; genus Camellia; species Camellia lanceoleosa. The sequence continues at coordinate 70,913,839 of CM045764.1, forward strand.
TCATCTTGGTTCATGCCTTGGTGCCATGTGCATGTCCCTCTTTGTGAGTCCTCTTTGATAGCTCTAATGTAAGACCTTTGCATGCTTTGTTTGTATTGTTTGAATGATTTGGCATCATTTCTTACATATTCGAGCTTATAGTGTTGTTACACTTCCATGTTTATCCTCTTGAGCCTCTTGAGAGTTGTGCTCTTAGGCCTGGATGATAGGCCAATGCATGTCTTGATGTATATATGCTTTGTGCCTTCATTCTTAACATTATAGCCCTTGATTTGGACATAGGCGGGGCACATCCCCTTTGGTTTAAATCCATGAGCATGTTGGTTTTCATGTTGTTTGCATTGTGTATGCTATATTTACATTGTATTGAGTATGCCATGTTGTTCATACGTGAGTATGCCATCTTACATTGCATTGTGTATGCCATGTTGTTCCTTACATTGTGTATGCCATATTTGCATTACATTGAGTGCATGCCATTTGCATTGTGTATGCATGCCTTACATTGTGTTTAGAATGCTTGAGTTGCATTACATGTGTTTGCATGCTTGACGTTGCATTCGTCATATATGCCATATTATTTGTTGCGTGTGTGTTTGGATGGGTGTTGAGTCCAAACCGAGAAGCGGCAGGGCGTTCCATACTTGAAGTGATGAAACGTGCCACAATTCTTAGTCGCCGACCCTCTTGATCATATACTATGATAGAGGAGTCAAGGCTTTATGTGTTTATTTGTGCATTCATTTACATTGATTGATGCAATCTTGGCTTCTCGGCCATCATGCATCGAAATGCATGATTGGTGGCCCGAAGTCAAGAACCGCGCTCCTTGAGCTCATGAAATGATAGGGAGGGTGGTTGCGCACTACATACCTTGCAAATACATTGACATACCCTTTCTTGCTTTCTGGCGAAGAACCGAGTCCGGGCAAAGAACAACTAGTCGTTAACAAGAAAACTAGTCGGTGACCACTTTTTTCGGTTTTGCAAAGATAGGTGGTCACCTAGTGGTAGCAACATCCCTAGGTGGTTGGCCATGCTCCCACAGTCCCCAAGGTGTTAGAAGCTTATCTGGAGCTTGGTGCAAGGTTTGAGAACAAATGAGAACGAGAGGCAAGTTGGGGCATCAGAACGGATTTCGCACGAGGCAACCGAGCATGCATGCACCGCCATCCCGAGGACCTCTGCTTAATATTTTCCTTAGCTAGTTTATGCTTTGGTTTTGTACTTAAGTAGTTAATGCATTTAGTCGCTTATTTGTGTTGTAATAACTAGTTAGTTAACTTGTTAGTGAATTAGCTTGTTTTGTAATAATTAATTAACTTGTTAGTTAATTAGTTGGCTTGTAATAATTAGTTTAATTAGCTTAGATTAGCTAGTAGGTAGCTTATTCAACCTCCTCCGTCAAGAGGGCCAATCGTTGTAATAAGCGTATGCGTGTGTGTGATGCATGTCTTCCAACCCCCATTTCTTTCTTCCTTTTACTTAACCGCTTACGATGGTTAGTTTTAGGGCATATTTTATTAGCATATATGCTTGCATGCGTGTATCCTTTCATTTGTCTTGCATGCATCGCTCGGTGCATCATACTAAGCAGACCGTATTTTAATACATTTATTTGAATACATGTTAACTAAGATGCATTTCACATGCCATTCTAAATAGCCGAGCCTATTTTAGTTACATTTTGTATGTATTGTATTAGCTATCTTTACATGAACTAGATCATGCATGATTTCTAACTAGTTCTCTGTTTTGGCTTGGAGTACGCTGTGAGTGTTTACATTTTAGCATACTGCATGAGATGTGTATGTTGCCATGTTAACATGCTTGCCATGAGGCTAACTGCTTAAATATTTAACTGCCTGAATGCCTATGGATGAAGGTTGGATTGCTTGAATTGGAACAATTCATCAAAATCCTCGATTTAGCCTACTTGCGAGTAGCACTTCTAAACCGTTTTCAAACAAACGAACATGACATGTTTTGTTCCAACTTAGGCTTATCTAGTCTAATCTTGTATGCTGTGCGCATCACATAGTAATTCTAGGTTAATAATCGAAATAAGAACACATGTTTTGTTCCTAAATTTCCCAAAATAAAAACATTTAGGTAGCGACTCTGTATCTGGCAAAGCAGTCCATGTTTGGCACTTCTTTATAAAAATCAATTTTCCAAAACGATTTGCCGGATTTAGACTCTTTGGTGATTTATCGGTCTCACATCGCACTTTGTGAGATTAGATTCAAAATCGTGACATTGAGTCCGAACTATAGTAGCTAAGAATAAAATGAATTCGCGCCCTCGCGAGCCTCGGGAGTTCTCGGGCGGCCTCGCGCAGCGACTCAGGGGATTTAGAGAACTTTACTCGAACTTATGATGTCTTGTTTTGGTTACACTTATGTGTCTCTTTTGCATTACATTTGCATTGGTGCGCCTAAGACACCGTGTTCACTGCCTGCTATTCCTTTAACGGTTTGCCCGAGGTCATGAGCCATAAGGTTGACGATTTGGGCTCGCACGATAGGAACACAAACCCCGGTTGTTACCAAGGCACCCTTTTTGACCGTTCGACCTAGTGCATATCGGAATCCATAGTGACTATTCCAAACTAGGACAGGTTGCTTACCCGATTATAGGTTGTTTGAAACCGCTGCGTGTGTAATGAAACCTTAGCTCCTGACAAGATAGGACAGTGGAACCATGCCACAACATAGGGGTGTTTTTGGCTCTCACTTACTTGCTCTGTGCTTTTAGAGTGTGCCTCTATAAGAATGCATGTATCAGTTTGCAAGTCTGGGTATTAGGCCTGCGAGCATCAGTATCAGTATTTGGAGAATCAGTTTTACCTGAGGGTATCAGATTTGGGGCAGCGATTTGGGCAACAGCGATCAGTGTTTGTGTTTAGCTTACAAATATCAACTGTGTGTTATGTTTATTTAAGCCGTTATGCTGTCCATTTTTCTGCTTATTGTTTCCTTATTATGCTTTATTTATCTTTTTGCAAAGTAGTTTAGCACAATTGCATCTGACCAGGCAGATATTCCCCAAGCACTCTGGGTTAGAGATCGCAGACTTCATCGATCTGAGGATCTGATAGACGGACAACCAGTGTTCCATTCTTTACCCCCGGTTACTAGACGGAGGTCAGTTAGGCACAATCCATCAGTATAGTGGTTACTGGATCAACGGTCTTTATCTACCCTACCAGTAAATAGTTAGGCTGAGATTTCAATTTCTACCACAGAGACAGATATACCGGTTGTTCAGTTAGATCAGCACAATATGGCAGGCATGGAAGAGATGATGCGTCAGCTCCAAGAGAGTATGCAAGCCATGCAGCAGGACTCTGCACGCCAAGGTGTAGTGGCTCAGAGTTAATTGCCGTGTTACAAGAAGCAAACCGAGCATCTGCTTACACCCAGCCTCCCACCAAGAGTTCCACACTGGAGAGACTGCGCCAGTCCAGAAAATACGCACGTCCCAACAAGGCCAGCTCCGCCTCCAATCCTCCCCCAGCTGTCCAATGCGCCCACCAATCTAGTGGTTTTACCATTTGAGTTCGAGGTGGATCCAACAGTGCTGAAAGTGAGCAAGCTAGAAAAACTTTTCAAGAAGTCTCAAGGTGTGAAATCTAATCTGGATATAGAGGATGGATACACCAACTCGGCCGTGACATCGCCAGATCGGCTTAAGATGCCGCGCATAGACCGCTTGACGGTCTGGGATCCCATGGTACATTTGCGGCTATTCTGATATCTTAAGGCCGATGGGCCTCTAGATTGTAGAAGCTTTCCTATTCGACCGACCTCGCCAGTTTTGCGGCTATTTGGTATGCAAAACTGGAGGACTATGTCAAGAGAAGCTGGGAGGAGATGGCTAAGGCCTTTGTAGCTCAATACTCCTACAATACGCAGATCGAGGTCACAACTCGTGATCTCGGGACAACTAGGCAGGATCCAAAGGAGAGCTTCTCATCAGAATCTGCTGAGGGCCAAGGCCTCGATGATGACCATCAAGCCGGTTGACAAAGATCAAATACAGATGGTTGTGCGCAACCTCCAGCCCAAGCTTATGCAAAAGATGATCGTTCTACCCCTTCCTACCTTTGCGGATCTACATGAAATTGGGGTGCAGATCGAGGACGCCATGAAATAGGGTCTGATTGACCATGACAGAGAGCAGCCCAAGAGAGCATTCAACCGCGGTACGAATACAGGCACAAGCAGTGCTACAGCTACCAGAACTTCAGATGTAGGAATGGTCACCACCACCACTCCAAAAACCCTTGCAACTACACCCTTCACCGGTGCGTCCAGAAGTAGTTCGCAAACAGCCAGATATGCACCTCGAGGCCAAAGAACCTTTACCCCGCTATACATGCCTTTGTCCAAGGCTTTGGGGGTTTTGATCGAGAAAGGGCACTTGAAGCCCATAGAGCCACGGCCGTTGCCAGAAAAACTTCCTCCCTCCCATTACCCAGCAAAGTACTATTCTTATCACCAATAGCATGGTCACGAAACCACTGCTTTAGATTACGCCATAAGATTCAGATCTCATCAACAACAGGTGATTATGCCCCGGAGAAACCAAATTTCACAACCAACCCACTCCCACCACATAACCATGCTCCACCTCCCAAATGCATCAACCTCATCCAAAACTCTGCCATTTCATATGACCCTAGCATATATTTCACCCCTTTCCAACTACCCCAGCCGGAGCTATTCAATCCAGACAACACGGATTTGTGTATGTTGGATATCTCTCAAACCCAACTAGAATCAGTGGTGGTGACTATCGAAGATAGAACAGGGATCACTGTGAGAGCAGATGGGAATGATCAGTCAGAGCCTGAGGGGTCTGCGAGATTTATGTACAACCCGAGCAGTTACATCACACCAACAGATTAGCCTAAGCCAAGGGTGAAATTGCCAGTGGAGGTAGAGATCAGTGTCGAACGGGAGGATAGACCTAATCAGGGGCTAGATGACCTAGCACAGTTGGAGGAGGATATCGCGAATCTGCAATTCTTCAAAGAATAGGATCCGGGGGACGTGACTGTCAACTGGTTTGATTTAGATGGGTCAGCAGAAGCTACAGGGTGGTTCAGCGACGAGCCAGATGTTGTTAAATAGCCTCGCCCAGAACAGGACCTTCAGAATGGGAATCTCATCGATTTTAATGGCCAAGAATCAGCAAGGACCGCTGGAGAGCACCAGTGTTAAGAATTTTGCTCAGAATACGGGTAGTTTGAGTACGGAAGATGCTGAACAACAGGCTGCGCTGAAGCAGTTTGAGCGGGAAAAGATCGAAGATCTGGAAAGGGCTAGAAAGGCCAAAGCCCCTGCAGGGACGGAATGTGTTGTGCGCACCGAATATGCTGTGAGTACATGAGCAGTTGCAATGGAACCGGATAGCTGCCTGTCGATGGCTGACGGGATGTTGTGGGAAGATGACGACATATGTCATGCCCACACAGACGAAGATTGGGGGCAAAGCCAACTAGATGATACCTGGTATATCAGAGAGGTGGACCACATGACCAGGAGTGGGCGGTATTTTAAGCCCCCACATTTGGATCAACCAGAGGCGTCCGGAAATGACAAAGAGGCAGAGAAGCGTAAAAGAAAAATCGTCAAGAGGAGGTCAGATCAAACAAATTTTAAGAAGATACAAGTACATCTCCATCTGGGACCGCTATGGCCTCAAGAGTACAGATAAGTCATTATTTCGCAATGGACAGGGCTAAACTTTCAATCAACACCATGCTCGAGCAGCTGGTAGGACTGGACTTTACGGGTGGAGCTCCCCCGACGTTGACGTGTACTACCACGGACCTGCCACCTGAGGGCTCATACCATAACAAACCACTCTACATCTCTGTGGAGTGTAGAGAAAAGTGGATCCCGTTAGTTCTCGTTGACACAGATCCGCTATCAATGTGTGCCTAATGACAAGATATGCTATGAGCATACGATAACACCAGCGTAAAGGTAATGGACTGCATGATTCGCATCAAAGTTGGTCCAGGACAATATGATGTTGAATTTCATGTCTTGGACGTTCCCGCAACCTTCAATCTACTCCTGGGGTGACCGTGGCTGCACCAGGTGAAGGCGGTCTCTTCCACCCTCCACCAGATGTTGAAGTACCCTCATGGGAAGGGGGTGGCTATAGTTTTTGGGAATTCTTCAATCCATCTGCCGCCAGAGGTTTCTACGCCAGTTCTAGAGATCGAACATGGCACGGAGGATGTGTTCCTATCAGGATTTACCCTAGCTGACGCTCGAGTTATACAGAACATCCTAGCTATTAATGAGGGGCTATATGTCAGTGCACAATCAGTCTACATTATGAACAAGCTCCAGTACATCCCCGGGATAGGATTAGGGAGAAGCAGCCAGAAAGGCGTTGCAGCATCGGCCAAAGTGCCGCATAATCCACACACCTTTGGTTTAGGTTATCTGCCTACCAAGGAGGAATGGGTGAGGAAAGGAAAAGAGATGGCCAGAAGGGGCAGAGCAAAGCAAACCGGGAAGCCTTATGAGTTGGTGCATCGGCCTATCCAGGGTACCCTGAACGGACGCTTTGTCCAGGAGGGGGAGGACTTTCCGTTCTACGACTTCCCAGAGCCATGGCTAAATGCAAAGAGGCGGCGCATACCGATTCAGATTTTCTTTGACTTGCAATTGTCCTGGGATGATGTTGTTGAGGAGCAGACCCACCTACCGAGGTCATCAAAGCAAGCAGGGGATTCGAGGGTATAGAGATTGAAATGGGGGTAATCGCTTGTCTACCCTCAGATCCTCGATCGCATAAGAGTGCTTGAGGATGACCTCTCGTCCATGATTGGGAATGAAGCGCGTGAGCCTATCTTCAAACATTCTGGATACATCCATCCCACCCTCCCTCGTTTGGCAATACGATGAGGGCTTTTTATCGAGCAATACCGAGTCAGGTAGTAAGCCGGAATCTGATTCCATTGAGTCTGTAGAGTCGAATCAGTTCCACCGAAGTCTGAGTCTGAGTCTGAGTCCGGTATTCTTGGGGGTGACAACCTGGATGCCACAATCCTGTCTAGGTCGTCTTTTTCTTTTTCCTTTGAGTTTGTTGTAACAGAGGAATCAGACGATTTGGAAGTGATTAATGAGAATGGAATGGGTATGGCTTCCGAGTACTTTTCTTTACCCTTAATTTATTGCATTAATCAAGACTTTCAAATTTTCGATGAAAACGACAAGGAAGAAATTCCTCATATTTTGCAACGTTTGATTGATCAGGAGCAGGAGAGGTTTGTAAAACCCTTGGTTGATGAAATCACCACAATTAATGTTGGTACTGAGAAGGACCCGCGGCTAGTCCAGATCGGGTCCACGTTGTCTTCGAAGGAGCGCGAGCGCTTAGTTGCTTTGTTAAAAGATTTCAAAGATGTTTTTGCGTGGTCCTACGAAGACATGCCTGGAATCGTTCCTGAGATTGTACAGCACCGGATCCCTCTTGACCTAGAGGCCCAACTTGTTAAGCAGAAACTCCGAAGGATCTGCCCGGATTGGGCTCTCAAGATCAAAGAAGAGGTCACCAAGCAAATTGACGCAAGGTTCCTGCTGGTATCTGAATATCCAACTCGGTTGGCCAATATAGTTTCAAGGTCAAGAAGGACGGCGATCGTATGTGTAGACTTCAGGGATTTGAACAAAGCTAGTCCGAAGGATGACTTTCCTCTACCACATATCGATGAATTAGTGGACTTCATTGCTGGGCATGCGTTGCTCTCATTCATGGATGGGTTTTCAGGCTACAATCAGATATTGATGCCACCCGAAGACCAGGAGAAGACTGCTTTTACCACCCCGTGGGGAACCTATTGTTATAAAGTGATGCCATTTGGGCTGAAGAATGCTGGGGCTGCGTACCAACGGGCTGCAACCACAATTTTACACGACATGATTCATAAAGAGGTTGAGGTGTATGTGGACGACATGATTGTCAAGTCCAAGGAAAGAGAGGGCCACTACACTGCCTTACAGAAATTCTTCCAAAGGATTAGAGAGTATCGGTTGCGGCTGAATCCTCATAAATGTAGGTTTGGTGTTACGGCAAGAAAAATTCTGGGGTTTTTGATTACATAGAGAGGTATCGAGGTCGATCCTTCCAAAATCAAGGCCATCTTAGAAATGTCACCACCGAGGACTGAAAAGGAGGTGCAAGGCTTTCTGGGTAAAGTGTAATTCATAAGACGGTTTATTGCCAAATTAACCTTGACTTGTGAACCACTCTTTGGTCTCCTGAAGAAAGGAACGAAGTTCCAATTGGACGACCAATGCCAAGTAGCTTTTGAGCAGATCAAGCAATATTTACAGAACCCAACTGTGTTGTCACCGCTTGAGCCGGGGAAACCGTTGATTCTGTACCTTTCAATGGCTGAAACTACAATGGGCTGCATGCTCGCACAGGAGTCTGAGGAAAAAGTGGAGAAAGTTATCTACTACCTGAGCAAGAAAATGCTGGATTACAAGACCGGCTACACTCCGCTGGAGAAAGCTTGTTTGGCCTTGGTATGGGCTACCAAGAAGTTGCGGCACTACCTGTTAGCTCACTCTGTAATACTGGTTTCGAGATTAGATCCCATCAAATATCTCTTCGAGAAAACAGCACTTACGGGTATGCTAGCCCATTGGTTGCTTCTACTTTCCGAATTTGATCTGAAATATGTGATACGCAAGTCAATGAAAGGGAGAGTAGTAGCGAAGTTCCTAGCCGATCACCTAGTTGAAGAGGATGAAGCAGTTGAGTATCTGTTCCCAGATGAGGCCATTCTGCATATCGAAGAAGAAACTTTGACGATGTTCCTTGATGGAGCGTCAAACCAATACGGGTATAGGATAGGGGTGTTGCTGATAGCACCCGACAATTCCCTCATACCCTTAGCATTCAAACTCTGGTTCATAGTATCGAACAATGAGGCAGAGTATGAGGTATGTATTGCTGGACTATAAGCCACCCTAGAACTAGGGGCAAAACGGTTGGATGTCATCAAGGACTCAAACCTTGTTGTATCTCAAGCAAAAGGAGATTGGAAAGTTAAAGAAAAAAAGATGAGAATCTATCACCAGACCTTGGACGCTCGATTCCTTGGTTTGAGAAGCTAAATTTCGCCCATCTCATAAGAGAGAACAACAGTTCCGATTCATTAGCAACTCTATCTTCTATGATAGACATTCCTTTCGGAGTCCGTATGCGTCTAATCATCATCGAACAAAAATTCGTGCCGACCTACGAGCTGATTGCTGCCATAGATGAGGTACAAGATGGGAATCCCTACTATGACGACGTCTGAATCTTCTTGGAGAAGGAAGTGTATCCACCAAGGGAAAATGCCAAAGACAAGAGGGCAATTCAAAGAATGGCCGCCATCATCGTCATGGGTAAATCGCATAAGTAGGGTCATCTGGGGATGCATAAACTATGTGTCGATGCTGAAGAATCCAAGCACCTGATAGAGGCCATCCATGGAGGAGAGTGCGGAGCGCACATGAACAGGGTAATGCTAGCTCGGAAGGTCCTTAGACAGGAGTATTACTGGTCTACCATGGAGGAGGGTTGTATTGGCTTTGTCCGGCGATGCCACAAATGTCAAATACATGCAAACCGCATGAATATTCTATCGTCGAAGTCAGACAACATGACTTCGCCATGGCTGTTTTCAGTCTGAGGGATTGATGTAATTAGTGCTGTCACTCCGAAGGGGTCCAACGGACATGAGTACATTTTGGTAGCAATAGACTACTTCACGAAGTGGGTTGAGGCCCAATCTTACGCAATGTTGAAGGCATCGCATGTTGCTAAGTTTATCAGGAACAACATCATCTGTTGCTACGGGGTCCCGAATGAGATCATTTCAGATAATGGTTCCCACTTCAAGAAAGAGGTGATCGACTTGTTGGAGAAGCACAACGTGGCTTTTCATAAGTTGTCTACATATCGGCCGCAGACCAACGGAGCAGTTGAGGCCGCCAACAAGAACATCAAGCACATCAAGCACATACTGCAGAAGATGGTGGAAACCTATCGGGACTGGCCAGACAAGCTGCCATTCGCTTTGTAGGGCTACCGAACTTCAATCTGAACTTCTGCTGAGGCCACTCCGTATTCCTTGGTTTATGGGATGGAGGCTATTCTACCTATCAAAGTTGAGGTTCCGTCATTACAGGTATTGGCTGAGTGTCAGATAGCTGAGGCAGATTGGCAGCAAAGCAGGTTCGAAGAACTTATGCTCTTTGATGAAAGAAGGCTGAAAGCACCGTATCACGTCCAGGGTAATCAACGAAGAATTGCCAGGGCTTTCAACAAGAAGGTTAAGTCCAGGAATTTGAAAGAAGGGGATCTAGTGCTCAAAGACAACTAAGCTCCCATTCATGACCCTAGGGGCAAGTTCAGACCCAATTGGACTGGCCCTTACATCATCAAGTCTATTTGGTCAGGTGGAGCTGTCGTTCTGATGGACCTAGATGGCCTAGAGTTCTCCCAATCGATCAACATGGACAAGTTGAAGAAATACTACCCCTGAGTGGCTCACTAGGCCAAAAACCCGAAAGGGCGACCTAGGCAAAAGTTAGAGCATGAAAAATTTGAAATTATAAAAACCGAGCTCGCAAGGTTGAAAACCCAGAAAGGGCGGCCTTGGCAAAAGTTAGAGCGCAAAAGGAAAGTGTTAATACACGAGTGAACCTGAGCCGAACTACATAAGGCTTGATTCCCATCTTTGGGATACGTAGACAACTTCATTCTGAAGTCCAGCCATAAACACTTCACCGATCAACTTTGTCTGTGTGGTCTTGTTGGTCATCTTTGTCTATTCTACATTCAAGAGCTTGGTTGTGATCTCCAGTGCAATGCTATTCAGACTAGGGGCAACTTTCCAGTTGATAGGATCCGGGGTTATACATCTCAGTGATAGATCTCGGGCGTGTCTAGTTGTGATCCATATCAAAAATGGTTTTGAAAAGTTTTAATAAAAGTTGATTTTGCTCAAATTAATCTTTTTACAACTTAGACCATGTTTGGACCAAACGGAAAATTTTCAGTACCTACAATCTTCAATTACATTGATTTCAGTACAGAGTTCCCCTACTCTTGAATACAAATTGAAGTTGCTTTTTATTACATTCATAAAGAAAACTTGAAAGTACTGATAAAGCAATAAATTCAGGGCATGGATAAGTCACGTGTTCTTGCGCCCCCTCCCAGAGCTGGTCGATGCCTCTGATATCAAAGTGGGCCCAACATGTGCCTCCTCGTCAAGCCAAGCTATGCACTCATCAAAGAGGGTGCAACCAAAAGTGGGAGCGGGGGCCAGAAGCTCTCTAGTCCTCTACGCTATGGCATATCGAGCTAGCTGTGCGCCTCGGACTGGAAATGCAGTAGGGTACTCTATCCCTTCTTCTGGGCAAGTCTGATCATGTCCGAATCGTGCCTAATCGTATCAGAAGTAAAAGACACAAGGTGTCGTCGATCAACTAAATCCCAAAGCAGCGAGACATGTCAGAACTCATCGTCGATAGATTGAGCCAAGGACAACGCCAAGCCATGGGGTCTGCAAACAAATTGGACATCCATTCGCACTACCAACCCTCATCAAGGGCATCGACTAGACGTCCCGAAAAGAAATAGCCGCGAGTCAATATGTCGGGCATGAGTCCACAACCTTCAACTTATCCATCAACCATATCTAGGAGGGATGAAAATGAGAGATTAAAGAATAGAGAGGTGTACGTGGAGAGAAAAGTGAGAAAAGGGTTTTGAGGGAAAAACCGAGCCTGAGGGCCGAGTGATGTGAGAAATATATGTGAGATAGGGTGGGAAACATTACCTGCAACAGTAGTGGACTCCCTTAATCTAGTCATCTCTTGGCGATGAAAACATCTAAACCCATCAATGTCTCAAATAGTGTCATGGCGACATACCTTGTGCTAGACCTCCGCAATTGAGGCAAGCAAAAAATGAGACAGCATGCACAAGCAAAGCGCATGTCTCCAAAAACCCTACCAATGATGATCGCCACGATCACCGGCATCAAAAAACCGATGAACCAAGCAAGGGATGTCCAATGCTCCATCGCGGATCAAAGACCGAGCGTCATGCATACTTAGCCCACACATCCATCCTAAGGCTTGGATGTGGCCAAAGCGGAGTTGCGGCAAAATCTCTTCCTCGCGTTCGAACTCCATCAAAGCTTGGAAGTCTTCGAAAGTGGGACATATCTCTTGTCTGCCAAAGCTAAAGATGTATGTTATCGGATTCTAAAACCTTGCTGCGGCATGAAGGAATGGAAAACGCAGCGGGGTGCGACTCAACATAAATAGTGCATTTATGCTGAAGCCTTGGAAATTCAACTTTTCCGAGCCATCCAAGGTAGCAATCCAATTTGTGAGATTTTTGACAAGAAATGCCTCCATTTTGGTGCAAAATTGAGTTAGAATGAGAGAACCACGAAGCTGGAACCTTTATAGAGGATAAGGCACTGTTTGGAGGACAAGTGTCAGAAAACTGGATGTCCCCAGGTCAAGTGATCGGCCGACCACTGTTTCTGGTCGACATGCTTTTTCCTGGTCGGCCAACTATACTTTCTAGCCTACAGAACAAGAAAGTGGTCGGCCAGCCACTTTAAGTGGTCGTCCATAAAGAAAAAGTGGCCTGCAGCCTTTTCCTTGTCTCCAGAAGAGAGGCTCTAACTTTCCTGTGTGGTGAGATTGTTCAAGGTCCGAGTTTACCTATGTTTCGGATGCGTTCCGTCGCTTCGTTTGTCCAGATGCATTTGCTTATTGAGTTGTCGCTCATTTGTTTATCGAGTTGTTACTCTTCGCCTATGGAGTTGTAAACTTGTTAAAGTCTTGTTTTTGTTTATTGAGTTAAGTTGTTTAGTTTGTTGCGTTGGTTCCCTACCTAACTTGGCAATACACGATGTTCAATTTCCATTCAATTTCATTTTTGTGCAAAATGATGCGATGCGATGCTTAGAATACAAATACAACACTTTTTGAACAAAAGCTGTTTTCATTCCATCATAGCTTCTTTTTACAAAAGGGTACAAGTTTTGAAGAAAATAAAACTGCCTAAGCTATACAATGTGCTACAACTACATGTAAAAAGAAAAATAAAGCAAGAACATTTGCATCAATGCTATCAAGCTCAAAACCGAGAGGCTCTCTTCACTCTCTTCGGCTGAGCAGTCTCTCCACCACCGCCGCACCCCATCTCAATCGAGTCATCGTCCACGGAATCCTCTTCGGTGCCGCCTTCGTCCTCAAAACCAAAACCGGAGTCATCATTCCTACCTGCAGATGTCTCGATCAGATGTGCCGACTCTCCTCCTCGCTGGACTCCTCGTCATATCTGACAGGTGCTCTGTGTCTCCCCCGGCCGCGAGTCGAGGCCCCTCTCCTAGTTGCTCGAGAAGGCCTGGATGGCCCGGCCTGCAGTGGTGTGACCTGGAAAAGCCAGTTTGAATACATCAGCCAGAGTGTGTATATCAGATATCAGATGCAAGTATGATGCATGGAGTGTGTGCATACAGATATAGTATGTGAATGTGATGTGTCAGATGTGCTCTACACATGCAGTGAATCAATATAGTAAAGTTCTCAGTTTTAGTATGTCATCAGAAGTATGATAAATACAAGGAAATTGAAAAGTACCAGAACGCCGGAGGTGAACGACAGCGTCTCCCTCCGCAGGACCATGCTCTCGAGTGAGGTCACCACTCCGAGGAACCCCTCAGTATACTCTCTGGGAGGCTGCAGATACAAGTTCAAGTCATCAGTGAATGAATGAATGCCTAAATATCTGAGTGACAAATGAAAATTGTGAAGCGTACCGATGGTGAGTCAGGGTCACTGACGTATCGATGGTCAGGCATTGGAGGCTCCAATGGAATCTGGTAAGAAGTCCCATACTGCCAGCCCGTCAGCTCAGTCAGAAGATCTGGCCACTCAGCATAATGGCAAGACGAGGGCATCCCTCTAGCCCTACCCCTCAATGTGCTAGCCCTGCTAGTGGAAGGGATGTTTGTAGCTCGAGCATGACTCGATGATGGAACGACAGCAGTTCTCCTCATAGGGGTACGGACACTTGTCAGAGAAGGCATTAAGTATGTATGGCAGTATGCCGCTGTAGACGTCTCCGAACGTCCCAGGAAAAATCTCGTTTTGTTCATTTGGGCTCACTACAGTTCGGACTCAAATGTCACGGTTCTTAATCTGATCTTGCAAAGTGCAATGCAAGATTGATAAATCACCAAAGAGTCCAAATCCGGCAAATCGTTTTGGAAAACTAATTTTTAAGAAAGAAGTGCCAAACATGGACTGCTTTGCCAGATACAGAGTCGCCACCTAAATATTTTATTTTGGGAGAATTTAGAAAACCCTGACTCGTTGCCTAAGGCCACGTGTCCATCATCACCAAAGTTGCCTCAGCTCGGGAAGTTGGGTACGATTGGGGAAGGTCAGCTATGAGCACCGCCCGATCCGAAGATCGGCCTGTACTAAACATGATATCGAGTTTTTGAAAACACATGCGTTCTTATTCCGGTTAATTGGCTAATCTTTACTACGTGATGCTCACAGCAAAACAAGTATAGACTAAATCGTCTAACTTGGAACAAAGCATCGCATATCCGCTTGTTCGAAATAGTTTCAATTTTGCTACCGCAAGTAGGCTAAAACACGGATTTCGGCGAATTATCCCAATTCAAAAATCCAACCTTCACCCACAGTATTCAGCTTATATCATATAAGCAATTAGCCTCATGGGAAGCATGCTATCATGTTAACACTCACATACATGCAAGATGCTAAAGCATAAACACTCACAGTGTACTCCGAGCTAAAACAAAGAACCTGTTAGTAATCAAATGTATGATCCAAGTCCATGTTAAGATGACTAATGCATCGCAGGCTAATCTAAAATAGCATGTGAGATGCGACAATTCGATGCACGTATTCAACTTAGAATTGAAATACAATGAAGTTAGCATGATGCGCCGAGCCCGATGCATGCAATACAGATGGATGATGCAAACATGCATAGCATAAGGATGCTAATTGAAACGTGTCCTAGAACTAACCATCGTAAGTGGTTAAGTAAAAGGGAGAAAGAAGTGGAGGTTAGAAGACATGCATCACACACACGCACGCTTATTACACAATTGTGCCTCTCTCGATGGAGGGACCGAAAGAATAATACAAATTAACTAACTAACAAGCTAATTAATTAATTACAAAACCCTTAACTAATTAACAAATTAATTAAGCTATTAAAGTAGTAAAGAGGCCTCAGGAAGAGGGATGAAAGCATGCTTGGATCGGCTTCACTCGGAAATCCATCGCCATGTCATGTTGGCTCTGTTTGCACTACTCTGCACCTCTGAAGACTGCAAAAGTCTCAAGGATGCTTTTGAACCATTCCCTGAACATTGTGGGAGGTCATCGACCAAGAGTCAAGGCCACCGGTCATGGGGAATTGGTCATTGACCATTTGTGGAGACCTCGGCCAACAATACATAGTCGGCCGCACTGAAGATGGCCAACCGGCCATCTCTTCCTACAGAGTCCTGTTTTTGTTGCAACAGAAGACAGACAGAGCATGTCAATGCATTTTCAAGGCAATGTTTGCACCACCACCCTCCTTATCATGTTTGAGACTCAAAGGAGTATGGTTCTCGACTCTCGGGCCATCAATCACGCATTTCAATGCATGATGGCCAAAGGAGCCAAGTGTGCATTTTAATGTCAAATGAAATGCACACAAAACACATGAAGGACCCCAACCTCTATCATGGTTTATCAAGAGGCAAGGGATGTGAACATGCAAGCAAAACTAGTGCAACATGAGCATGTTAATGACAATGCCATACAAGGCTAAGCATGCCAAATGCAATGCAACTTAGACAAGCATGCATCCAAACATGCAAGAATATGTGACAACATATCAAGCACATGACAAATGCAAGCTAACAAGCATGCAAAATGCGACTTAAGCATGCGAATATGCAAGGCATGTAACAACATTCAAGCATACAACAACATGTGAGGCAAACATGTAACAACATGTTAAGCAACTCAAAAAAAGAGAATGCATGCCAAATGCATTATAACTTAAGCATGCGACAACATGTCATGGACCAAGTACACAACAAGGCACAATTGAACTAGCATGCTACAACATGTAATTTACCAAATATGCAACAAGTATGTGACAACATACAAGGCAAGCATGCAACAACATGCAGAATGGACTTAAACCAAAATGGACAGCTCTCAAATAGGTCCAAATCAAGGCCAAAATAATGCAACAAGGGCATGAGATATACACGCAAACATGCATGCTAATGGTCCATTACTTTAAGCATAGTAGAGAAACTTTTAAGAACACTTAAAAGGAGACAAACATGGATATTAGGCAAACATGTTAAGCTCTGAAATCATGTTAGGAGGATGCCAATCAACCAAAGCATGCAAGTAAGGCATGCAATAAAGCCCAAAACTTGAAACCAACCAAGGGACTCAAACCAAGGCTCGTGAAGCAAGTCCCAAAGGGCCAAGGGGACCTAAAATAGTCCCAAAACAGGTCTAAACAAGACCAAAAGTGAACTCAAAACTAGCCAACACAAGCTAGAATACAACGCCAAAACAAAAGGCATGCAAAGCTACAAAAAGAGGTGTTATACTACACCTATCAAAACCAAACATGGCATGACTTAAGCAACCAAAATCAGAGTTATGGCATGTTAAAACAAGACCAAAAACACATTGAAATGGCAATCTAGAGGCCCAAACATGGAGGCATACACAATGGTCCATTCATGAGGCATAAAACAACAACTCTTTAAAACATTAAAAAAGTGACAAATGCAAGTGTACAAGCATACTTTATGGATTGAAATAACATGACAAATGATTCCAAATCACTGAAATAGCCCAAGTAAAGCATGCTAGTGACTTAAGCACCCAAAGCTAACAAGCTAGATTGTATGGTAGCTATACAAAACAATGCAAGCATGACCAAAACAATAAAAAATAGAGCTCAAGCATGTTACAACAAGGCAAGAAGCTTCATGAAGTTAAGCCGAAATCATGCTAAAAAGACATGTTACAACATGGTGCATGTTAAGGCAAATCATGGGATTACAAGACAAGTATACAAAGCATGCATGGTATGTCTAAACCAAGTTAAAATAGTGCTATATCATGGAAAAAAAATGCCTAATATATACTGAAATGAAGCTAAAATAAGCTAAGAAAACATGATACTAACATAAGCCATTTATGCAAGCATGAAAGATGATAAGGAGAGGGGATGACCCTCTCCTATTTGAGACCTTAAAACACCATCCCCACCATTGAAATCCCTCTGGATTTCAGTGGTGAGAAGGCCAAAGCAAGGTGAACTCAAGGCTTAAAAACAAAGCACAAGAATAAGGCCAAACAAGGCCTAAGAGGGGGTAAACAACCCCAAACACAAAAATGACCTTAAACAAAGGTCTTAAGTACTAAAAATTAGAACTTTTATCAGTTATAATCAAAGCTTAAAACAATAAGAAAGAAGGGTTTAAAGTTTAAGCAAGAATGGGGTATCTAAAGCAAGGAACTCACCCTTGTAGAACCTCTTCAAGAACAAAGCTCCAGCAAGTTTTCTGAGTTCAAACCGATCCAAGAACACTAAAATCAACCTCCTAGCACCTCAGCAACCAAGGATGGTGTTCTAGTGTGTGTTTGTGTACAATAGTAAGACAATACTACTCTTTTAGACACAAAACAAAGCTAAACAAAGAAGAATAGATACAACACTATATCTATCCTCTCAAGAACCATTTTTTTGAACCTCTGAGGAGGGAGGAGGGGCTCCCTCTTTATAGAAGTTCAAAATCTAAAGCTTCCAAGAGAAGCTAAGCAAAGGGCAAATCCCTCCATACACGTGTATGGAGGGGGTGAATTGTGGATGCCAGCTGTACCAGCTGGCATAAAATATCTACATAAAGCAGATGAACAGGGTTCAGCCACCAAAAATGGCCGATCGACCAACATAAGTGCTGGCCGACCAAATATAGTGCCGATCGGCCAACACTCTTGGCCGATGACAAGAAAAAGGGGCTGATGGCATCATGCCCTGGCCGGTGGGTTGAGGGGATGGCAAACAAGCCACCGTCTTCCCTTAGGAGCAAAAACACAAGTGTTTGGTGCATAACCAAGCACAAAACAGTCAAGTTAAGAGATCTTGAGGCAAGGCGTGCGACCAAGACCTCCGAGAACTCAAAATGAACACGAGCATAGATGATCATCGAATGTTCAAACAATGACGTCCAAGTCTTGAGGACGGTCAAAAATGGGGTGTCTACAGTCACGTACTCCCCCTCCTCCAGGAAAAGAACTGCATCGGCACCCAGCATGAGGTCATCAACCTCTCGGGGAGTGAGACGCTCTGTGGACCGCATGTCCAGTGAAGGCGGCAAAAGGATCTCCTGAGCAATATTACCCATCGTCTGGCGCATAAAGCGCTCCCCGAGAAACCAGGCCCTACCGACTGGTCCCTCAAACAAAATCCTGTATCGGGAGGCGCTCCATGCCCCAGCGAACTGGAACCGAGAATACTCGGGCATCTCCAGCCAAGGCTACCAAGTGATCTGTGGATAGCAAGTGCATAGACTGATTAGATGTCATAAATATGCAAGATGAATCAAAGCTGAAAGCATGAAGAACTGAGAGTTCTGGTTTACCTCGGTCGCCTGCACCGTGTCGAAGAACTGCCTGAGGTATAGCAAAGTCTCCCGGGGCCTGGGCCAGCACCGATCCTCAAATATGCGTGAATAAGGGATCTCGAGAGGTGCCTCGACCTCGAGCTCAGGAGCGAGCGTCGGGAAGTAGGTGTAAACCTACAGCTGTGAAAGGCAAGACAGTGGTTGTCAGAATACAGAGTAAGCAGAAAATGTAGAATGCTGAGTGCGGAATGCTGTGTATAGCGTGTAGTGTACGGGTAATGAAAAGTAGAAAATGTAGAATGCTGAGTGCAGAATGTTGTATGCAGTGCACAAATAATGAAAAGTAGAAATGTAAATCAAGAGGGAAGAATGTACCTCCCAGGCTCGCTAGTAGCCACCTACTATGGTCCCTCGCTCTCGGGAGGTCGTGCTCGTGTAGCAATAAAGGGTAGCGAGGCCAGCGCCACCCCAATCAAAGAGCTGGACCTGTGATAGGTCCACCAGAGCACTGAGTAGATAAAGCCCGACCGTGTTCCCCTTGTCGAAGAACAGAGTGGTCCCGTGGAGGAACATCAAAATCCTCGCATCTTGTTGTATGGCCTCAAAAGTCTCGGCGAGACCCTCTATCTTT
This sequence comes from Camellia lanceoleosa, assembly GCA_025200525.1. Classification (NCBI taxonomy): domain Eukaryota; kingdom Viridiplantae; phylum Streptophyta; class Magnoliopsida; order Ericales; family Theaceae; genus Camellia; species Camellia lanceoleosa. The sequence goes on from CM045764.1 coordinate 70,933,224, forward strand.
ACTCCGCAAACCGGTGTACCGATCTTGCTCGATGATCTCGACGGCGGATGGGCTCCAAGGTAAGTCCAAAGCCTCTCAATCACCCATATCAAGATCGTATGGGATCGGCCTGCCACGTCAAGGCCCGTCAGTATGGAGAAGTCATACGGGGTCATCGTCATGTCCCCAGTGGCAAAAAAATGAAAGGAGTTGGTGGTGTCCCACCATCTCTCTACAAGTGCGCCCAGAAGGGTCCTGCTCACTAGATGACGTGACAACCCCATGCAAAATGGGCCAAACCCTGCCTCATCCACAATATGTCGAACAGCATCCGGGAGCTCTATGTACCACTCCCTCACAATAATCGATCCGTAACCCCGTGTGAAACGAGAAGATACCTGCGGGTAGAATGAACAGATGTAATCAGCGGGTAGAATGAAAAGAATGTTGTGCTATGAACTGCATGTTTAAATTGAACAGTGTGCTATGTTATGAGCTACGTGCAAAATGAAAAAAATGTTGTGTTATGAATTGCGTGTTCAGATTGAACAGTGTGCTATGTTATGAGCTGCGTGCAAAATGAAAGGAATGCTGTGTTATGAACTACTTGTTCAGGTTGAACAGTGTGCTATGTTATGAGCTGCGTGCAAAATGAAAAGAATGTTGTGTTATGAACTGTGTGTTCAGATTGAACAGTGTGCTATGTTATGAGCTGCGTGCAAAATGAAAAGAATGATGTGTTATGAACTGCATGTTCAGATTGAACAATGTGCTATGTTATGAGCTGCGTGCAAAATGAAAAGAAAACTACATTATGAACCGTGTGTTCAGATTGAGTAAAACTACATTATGAACTGTGTGTTCAGATTGAGCAAAAACTGCGTTATGAACTGTGTGTTCAGATTGAGCAAAAAATTGCGTTATGAACTGTGTGTTTAGATTGAGCAAAAATTGCGTTATGAACTATGCGTTCAGATTGAGCAAAAAATTGCGTTATGAACTATGTGTTCAGATTGAGCAAAACCTGCGTTATGAACTGTGTGTTCAGATTTAGCAAAACCTGCGTTATGAACTGTGTGTTCAGATTGAGCAAAAACTGCGTTATGAACTGTGTGTTCAGATTAAGCAAAACCTGCGTTATGAACTGTGTGTTCAGATTGAGCAAAACCTGCGTTATGAACTGTGTGTTCAGATTGAGCAAAATGTTGTGTTATGAACTGTGTGTTCAGATTGAGCAGTGTTATAAGCTATGTGCCCTAAATGAGCTGTGTGCCCAAATGAACTATGTGCCCAAAATGAGCTGTGTGTTCAGAATGAGCTATGTGCCCAAATGAGCTGTGTGCCCAAATAAATAGAATGCTATGTATGAGCTGCATGCCCAATGAACAGAATATTGTATTGTGAGCTGCGAGCCCAAATAAACAAAATACTGTGTTATGAGCTGCATGCCAAATGAATAGAATGTTGTGTTGTGAGCTGTGTGCCAAGTTGGCATTGTGTTATGTATGAGCTGTGTACCAAGTCAGCATTGTGCTATGTGTGGGCTGTGTGCCAGATGAACAAAATGCTATGTATGTAAACATGTTCAGAGCGAGCAGATAAATTACATAGCGAAAGCATGCAGATTGCAAGAAATGCAAACTACTTCGCAGAGAACGTAAAAATGAAGTACGTACCTCTCGCACATGATGAGATAGATGATACTCAGGCTCCCGTAGTAGCAAGTCTGCGGGTGCCCATCGCGCGAAGTTCGTGAAATGGTGGAAGGTGCTAGGAGAGAGGATGTGCTCCTCCAAGTGGTACCCCTCCTGGTCGAATGGCCGTATCCTCGACGGCAACGGTATAATGTCGGGCTCATCATCTACTCTCGAGGAGCCTCTACCGTATGGAATATCGTCAGCCATCTGAAAAAAGATGCAAAAATAAGCAAAATGAGCCAAAATTTCAAAAAGTCAACAAAAGTCAACTCTTGAGAAGAGAAAAAGTCAACAAAAGTCAACACCCGAGAAAAGGTGCTAAACTTTGAGACAAATATACCTCAAGTGGTGAAAATGGAGAAAGAAGCTCCGAAAACAAATTCTAATCGGTTCAAAATGAAGAGAATCGAAAGTTTTCGTGAAACAACTTCGCGTGGGACGTTGGAAAACGCATATAAAGTGCAGATCTGAGAGGGAAAAGTGTCTAGAAGCGAAGGAGAATGGATTTCTGCCTCGTTTTTGTGAGCAAAAGTGATTTGGAGTGGTATACTTAAAGATCCGGCCTCAAAAAGACCAAGCTGCCCCTGTTTTGATAAACTGGTCGGCCAGCCAGTTTTTCTGGTCGGCTGACCACTTTGGTGATCAACAACTGGTCGGCCACTGGCCTAGGTGGTCGGCCATCCCTATTGGGTGGTCTCCAAGGCTCCATTGTTCTCCCTGTATATTTTGGTGATGATTGGAGTCCTCGGCTATCGAGAAAGTACAAGGAAAGTATACTTTTCAGCTCGAAATGTCCCTGCGGGAACTTCAATTCAAGTCTTCGATGCATAGCTCATCATTACTCGTCAAGAGTAGGGTGTATCCTTTTTAAGTACGTTGTGACCCGTCCGAGAGGTAAATCAGAGGTTCTGATTAATTTGGTCTTGTTAAGGCTTGTATTTCTTTAATCAGCATTTTGTTTCAAACATGCAATTTAAGTGGCACACTTTTCTTGCATTGTTATGCACATTGCATTGTTATGCACACCACTTTAAGCGCATTGTTATGCACACCACTTGCCGCATTGTTATGCACGTTTCTCTCGCATTGTCATGCACACTTTATTTGCATTGTCCCGCACACTTTAAGTGCATTGTTATGCACACTTTTCTCGCCTTGTTATGCACACTACTCATTGCATTGTTATGCACGTTTCTCGTTGCATTGTTATGCACTCTATTTGCATTGTCGCGCATGTTTTACTTACATTGTTATGTGCACTTCGGTTGCATTGTTATGCACCTGCACTTTTCACTTGCATCGTTATGCTCGTTCCACTTGCATTGTCACGCACTTTTCACTTGCATTGCTATGCATATTTCCATCAGCATCATATGTGCACGCGTTTATATTGCATCTTCGTGTAACGTGGAACACGTGTTTCTAACTATATTGTACCTGTTGAGTCTTTCTCTTTTGCAGGCACGATATTATATGAACGGTTCATTTGAAGCTAGCGTGACCAGACGATATTATATGTACTCCCCGCGAGACGTAATGAGAATTGTATAATTTTCTTACATCCTTTCTGCATGAGTTGTAGTTTGGTTTGAATTTGTTCGCTTAAACTGTTGCATTTATTTTGCATAATTGCTTCATTACAGCTTCCTTTGCATGATTATAAGTTATGCTCGACTTTGTGCGTGTCATTTTCGTTTTGCCCCTGCCTATGGGCACATCTCTTTGTTATCTTGCCTGTTTGTCTAAGTCTTCGGCCTTGTCAAAAAAGGGTCATCTCTGGGCTTTGACATTCACTCTCGTCACTTATGACTTCCGAGTTCTGTCAAAGAGGAGCAACTGTAGACACCCCATTTTTGACCGACCTTAAGACTCAGACGTTATCGATTGAGCGCTCGGTGATTATGCGTGTTTGAGCTTATTCCGAGTTTCTAGAGTTTTTGGCTAAGTGCCTTGCCTCCGAGCCTCTGAACTCTTTGTGCTTTGGCTTGGTTTGTGGACCAAGCCCTGTTGACCTTCCCTGGAAGGAGAGAGAGGTCTGGGAGACCACTTTTCGTGGTCGTAGACTACTTTTCCTACTTGGAGACTAGTTTCCGATTTTCGGAGTCTTCGGCCACGCGCCATGCCTCGGGACGGCTTAACGTTTTCCGTTTGGCTTGGTTTTTGAACCACACCTTGTTGCCTCTACCTAGAGGGACACTGTGGTTTGGGAGACCACTTTTGAGGTCGTAGACCACTTTTGGTGCCTATAGACTAGTTTTCGAGGTCTCTCGGCTACGCGCCTTGCCTCCCGATCTCTCGTCTTGCATCCTTTTTGGTTTGTTTTTGATACAAACCTTGTTTTCCTTGCTTGGAGGGTGGTACAAGGGTGGGAGACCAATTTTTCCCCTTGGAGACCACTTTCCTTCCCGCCGGCCAGTTTTCTGGTCGGCCAACTAGTCTCCTTGGTCTTTGGACCACCTTTTCTGGTCGACCACCACACCACTAGCTTGTTTTCAGCGTGCAGACCATCTCCCACCATGGCTGACCACTTTCTCCCCTAGCTGACCACTTCCACCGGTCGGCCGACCAGTAGAAGTAAGTGGTCGATAGCTTTTCATCACCTTTTTGAAGATATTTTGGAGCCAGCTATTACAGCTGGAAGGCACAGAAGCCATCCTCCATACACGTGTATGGAGGGATGGCTTTAGGCCAAAAGCTTGTCCAACAAGCTTGTTTCTTGTTCTCTATAAGAGAGAACCTCCCCCCTCCATGTAACAACGCCCGCGGGGGACATCGCTACCGTTCGGACTCGATTTTGTTACGGTTCTCAATCTTGAACCAAAGAGTCCAAATCCGGCAAATCGTTTTGAAGGAAAACAGATTTTTGAAAGAAGTGCCAAACATGGACTGCTTTGCCAGATAACAGAGTCGCCACCTAAATATTTTAAAATGGGAAATTTAGGAAACCCTGACTCGGTGCCGAAGGCCACGTGTCCGTCATCACCAAAGTTGGCTCGGGAACTTGGGTACGATTGGGGAAGGTCACATCGTGAGCACTCCACTTCCGGCCAAAGACCGCCTCTACTAACCATGATATCTGCTTTTGAAAACTTTGTGAGTTCTTATTCGTTATTAGCCTAGGTTACTACGTGATGCTCATGACAAACAAGTATAGATCGGCCGTTCGAATTGGAACAAAACATTTCATGTTTGTTTGTTTGAAAATGGTATGATGGTCTTCGCCGCAGTGTGCTAAAATCGGATTTGCCACCCTCGGTGGGCTTAGAAAAACATGATGTTGCCACTATCTAGTGGGCTTAAAACAAACATTTGATGAATTATTCCAATTCAGATAACTCAACCTCCACCCACAGGTATCCAAGGCAGTTATATCATATAAGCACATAGCCTCATGGTAAGCATGCTATTCATGGCAACACTCACACGCATGCAAGGATGCTAAAGCATAAAACTTACCGAGTACTCCGAGCCAAAACAGGAAAACGATTAGAAATCATGCATGATCTTACATATACAGAAATGCCTAATGCAACACATGCAAAGATGCAACTATAGCAGGCTCGGCGGTCCTAAACATGGTATATGAAATGCTACAGTTAACATATATTCAATTTGGAATTGAAATACAGATGCAGTTTGTATGATGCGCCGAGCCCGGTGTGTGCAAAAACAGATGAATGATGCAAACATACTGTCATACTGTATGCTAATTGAAATATGCCCTATATCTAACCATTGTAAGCGGATAAATAAAAGGGAGAAAGAAATGGGGGTTGGAAGACATACATCACACTCACACACCCTTATTACAGTTGTGCCCTCGCGCAGAGGGTTCGAATAAATAATACAGTCCGAAAATGAAAGGATAATACAGTCCGAAATATACAGTCCGAATAAATATACAATTTCCTAATTAATTAACAAATTAAACTAAGAAAGTTGTAAACTGGCATGCAAGCCAGGGGCTGCCTTGCTTCTGATGAATGATGTATGCTGGGCTGCCTGGTACGGAAATCCACGGGGATGCCCCAATTAGCCTCTGTTCGCAATTTTTCTCGAAATGCGTGCTGTCTCTCTAAGATCACGATCGTTCATTTTGCCGCAACAGAGAGAGCAGGAAAAGGGCATAGCAATGTATTTCACAAATATATGCATGCCTCGATCCTCGTGCCACCAATCACGCATATCGATGCATGATGGCCGAGGAACCGAATTGCACAATTTAGTATAGGATGAATGCTACAACAAGACCTAACTCCATCACGGGTAATCCGGAGTGTCGGTGACTTGGGAATTGAGACCCGTTCTGCCACTCGGAGTACAGAACGCGCCTCGTTTCCCGTGCCCGGGCTAACTCCTATCCCGAACACGATGCAATACGCATGATATGCATGAAATGCGACTAACATATATCTTAGCATGCACAATGCTATGCAAATGAGATGTCTCAAAATGCGTACCCACGGGCACGCAAACCGAGGTGATAGCATAAGAACATGAAATGACATGAAAAATGATGTACAATGGGACTAAAATGAGATACCTCAAAATGCGTGCCCACGGGCACGCAAACCGAGGCGATGACATACAGGCATGAAATGGCATACAGAATGCAAATTGGACTTACACTAACATGAGAGAGCCTCAGCCGAACTCATATAAGAGGCCGTCAGATAAAAAAGAGGTGCCTCGAAATGCGTGCCCACGGGCACGCAAACCGAGGAATGTATAGAATGGAAATCGGATAAAACCGAAGTGCCTCGAAATGCGTGCCAATAAGCACGCAAACCGAGGCGATGATGAAATGGCATACGGAATGCAATGATGGGCTTACGCCAACATGAGAGAGCCTCAGCCGCACTCACATAGGCTGCCGTCGGATAAAAAGATGCGCCTCGAAATGCGCGCACACGGGCACGCAAACCGAGGAATGTATGAAATGGCATACGGAATGCAATGATGGGCTTACGCCAACATGAGAGAGCCTCAGCCGCACTCACATAGGCTGCCGTCGGATAAAAAGATGCGCCTCGAAATGCGCGCACACGGGCATGCAAACCGAGGAATGTATGAAATGGCATACGGAATGCAATGATGGGCTTACGCCAACATGAGAGAGCCTCAGCCGCACTCACATAGGCTGCCGTCGGATAAAAAAGATGCGCCTCGAAATGCGCGCACACGGGCACGCAAGCCGAGGCGATGATATACAAGCATGGAAATGGTACAGAAATGTAATGATGGACTTATACCAACATGAGAGAGCCTCGGCCTACTCACATAGGAAGCCAATGAATGAAAATGGAGTGCCTTGAAGTGCGTGCCCAAGGACACGCAAACCGAGGCAATGCACTAAGGCATGAAATGACGTGGAAAATGATACGCAAGCATGCAAACCAAATTTCAGCAGCTAAATGAAGGGGAAAACAGCCCCGAAATGAGACGAAATGACAATCAATGCATGAAATCATCCCGAAATGTAATTCTAAGTGCCCGAAATGGCCTACGGCTATGCTAAACATGCAAAATTGGTACATGACAGCAAAAACAGTAGCAAGGCAGCCCCAAAAATGACATCTTCTCAGTACAAAACAAGGCCAAATTATGAGTATAGATATGGCAACAATGGCATGCAAAAATACGGGAAAAGAGGGGAATTACAAAGCAAGTGGTACATGGAAAATTAAAACCACAAAATTTCCTTCTAAAACTTTGAATAGGAGTCCAAAACATGCATATTCACAGTAAATGAAAACTCCAAAATCAGCATGTAGATAGGCTCAAAATAGCATGCAATATAATGAGCTAACAAGGGCTATAAAGGGAGGTACCATAAGAAATGACCAAAAAACTTGAGACCCTTAGTAAAACTTGAAGAACAGACCAAAACAAGACATTTTCTAAGCCTGATGAAGGCTGAAATCCGAAGCTAAGCAAGCCTAACAAAGCATGCAATTTTACGGAAAAATGGAGGAATACAAAACAAGTACCAAAACCAATCATCAAATGGCCTAAGACCCTTAATAAAGCATGAAGAATGGACCAAAATAAGGCACTCTCTAGGCCTGATGAAGGCTGAAATCCGAAGCATGGTGAGCTTAAAAAAAGCATGCAAAACATGGCCAAAGAGAGGTACAAAGGGAGGCCATTCATGGAGGCACCAAACAAGATTGATCCCTTCTAAAATTTTGTAGAGGGACACAAAATAAGCTCATAATCAGTTTATAGAATGCTCCAAAAATGAATGCATATAGGCTAAAAATAGCATGCAAGTTTACGGTAAAATGGAAGAATTTCAAAGGAAGTGCATGCTAGAGCCACCAAACATGGTTGAGCCCTTCTTAAATGTTGAAGAGGGGCTCAAGATAAGCCCACTCACAATATATAGTATGCTCGAAATCAGATCACTCAAAAGCCAAACAAAGCATGCAAGTTAATGGCCTAAAGAGTGATATTGAAGGAAGTATATGATGGAGACACCAAACAAGGTTGAGCCCTTCTAAAAAGTTGTAGAGGGGCTCAAAATGAGCACAAAACCAGTAGGGGTCAAAGCTCAAAACAAAAAGGAAATAGGGTAAAGAATTGATGCAAGAAAATGCTAGAAAAAGGGATTTAGTGACTTACCCTTGAAGAGCTAACTTTTGTTGCTTCTTGGCTTCAATTTGCTGCTTCTTAACCCTTGGAAAACACTTCTTTGCTTCTGGAAATTGAATGGTGATGGTAGAGCTTAGGGTTGGTGAAGGATTGGGCTAGGAAGCTTGAAGGTTTTTTTTGAATTTTGGCTATGGAAATGGGAGTTTTTGGAGAGGGGCTCTCTTAGACAAATTTTGTAACCCTAGCAAAGGGGCTGTCCAGCCCTTTAAGTAGGCCAAAAAGAGTGTAAAAGGAGGAAAAGCACCTAAGCTTTCCTCCCAAAATATCCAGGATGGGGAGATATTTCAAAAGCAATTTGACAACAGAAGAGCCCAAAAGCAGAAAGCTGGCCGGCCAGGTGATTTTCTGGGAGGTGGCCGGCCGGCCACCCCACCTGGTCGGCCAGCCACTCACCCTGGCCGGCCGGCCATAGCCCAAAAATGAAGGTGAAATTTTCTCGCCGACCACCCTGCAGTGGTGTCCTCCCATGTGTGTAAAATAAGGCCCCAAGGTTGGAATCTGGCAACTCTGAAGCAGAAGTCACAACATAGGACTTGAAGGAGAGGCTCAAAACTGAAATGCACAATTACTGGCCGACCACCAACTTTTAGGGTCCTCCCAGATGTGTGGAATAAGGTTCCAAGGTCGGAAATTGGCAACACTGAAGCAGGAGCCACAACATAGAGCTTGAAGGAGAGGCTCCAAAATGAAATGCACAATTTCTGGCCGAACACCAACTTTTAGGGTCCTCCCATGTCCCTTGATCACAGATATGTAGCTTTGGTCGGAAGAAAATATCCCCAGGGTGTTCAACATTGGCCCGGAAGTGAGCAAAACGGGCGCCGGAAGAGCGAAACTGGTTATCTGGGATAATTGCTGGCCTTCCACCCCCCAGTGATCTTCCTGGTGTTGAAACAGAGGTACCTGCCAAATTTGAACGAAAACTAATGAGAAATGAACGCTCGGGGCCAAAACCGGGCAATTCGGGATCCCGAAAATGGGCTGCAGGAGCCGGAAGTGGTGTTCAGCAGTGAAGTAGGCATCTGCGACCCCAGTGTCCCTCGGAGTGAAAAAACAGAGGTTCTTGCCAAAAATCAGAGAAAACCGATGCAAAATGAATGCTCGGGGCCCAAATCACGCAGTTCGGGGTCCCGAAAACCGTACAGAAGCAAAGTGGTGTTCGCCACGGCGGCATCGAGGCCCCAAGTGTTCCTCGGAATGATGAAACAGAGGTGCATGCCAAAAACCGGAGAACTCGGAGTTGGTTGGGCGGTCCCGAGCCAAGGCACCGACGACGGTCCCGAAACCGAACCGCTCGAATGGCAAAATAATGGCTGCGCCACGAAATGTAACACACACGGCCACCGGAGATAGTCTATCGACCACTCCTTTCCGCTGAAAGAAAACTGAGAAAACCGAGCCTGATTCGCAAACCGAGACAAGGCACAGAAGAGAGTTCGGAAGTCCGGAGGCAGGGCGCGCGGCCGCGACTCTGAGACTTCTGAACGAGCACAGTATGCAACATCACCGAGCGCTCAATCGGTGACGTCTGAGTCTTAAGGTCGGTCAAAAATGGGGTGTCTACACTCCTCCTCTAGGTTCAAATTTTAATGCTTGAGATATACATACACCCTTGTCTCTACAATCCTCCATCTTCTTCATTTTTGTGCCTTAAAGTGTCTTTTTATCACACTTTTGCACACAAACACATAGTGAAACACCATCCTTTTGTTGCTGAGGCTTCTTGAGGTTTGTTTTGGAGTTTTTGGACTGGTTTGAGCTCAAAGAAGTTGCTGGAGTTGCAGCTTTGAAGGTGTTCTTCAAGGGTGAGCTTTTAACCCTTAAAACCCTTGTTTTGGTTTAAGTTTTTAGCCCTCTTTGCATGCTTATTTAGGCTTAACATCCTACTGCAAAAAGTTCTGGTTTTTAGTCCTTAGCATGTTTGTTTAAGGTCACTTTTGTGTTGGGGGTAGTCTACCCCCTCTTAGGCCTTGTTTGGCCTTATTCTTGTGCTATGTTTTTAAGCTATTGGGACCACCTTGTTTTGGCCTTCTCACTACTGAAACTCAAAGGAATTTCAGTGGTGGAAATGGTGTTTTAAGGTCCCAAATAGGAGAGGGTCCTTCTCCTTGTGTTTTGAATACTTGCTTTGAATGCATCATGTTTGAGCATGTTTATCAAGCTTGTGTTGGCCACATCTCAGCCTATTTTAGGCCTTATTTTGACATGGCATGCCACTGTTTTTACTTGGTTTTGTCATCCCTTGCATGGTTCATACACTTGTAGTGTATTTCTCACAAATTAGTCTTGTATGCTTCATGAAGTAACATGTCTTTCTAGCTTGATTTGAGTCCATTTTAGCATGTTCTTGGTGTTTTTTTTGCCATGATATACCTCTATTAAGGTTTGGTTTGTTGGCCCCTTGCATGCTCCTTGCACTTGTAGTGCAATTCCATGAACTAGCCTAATGTGTACCATGCTTTTGATCATTATTCTAGTATGATTTTGGCTTAACTCTAAGAAGCTTTTGTCCATGTTTTAGCATGCTCTAGCTCTGATTTGTGTTGTTTTGATCATGCATGCCATGCTTTGTATGGCTATAATGCATTCTAGCTTATTAGCTTTGTGTATCAAGTCCACTAGCATGCATTGCTTAGCCTATTTGAATGATTTGCATAATTTGTTATGAGATTTCAGTGCATGTTTCATGGTCATACACTCACATCTTTCACTCTTTCAATGCGTTGTAGGGTTTGCCCTTTATGCCTTAACATGAATCATTGCGTATGACCTCATGCCTAAGCTTGCGAGCTACCATTTCAATGTGTTTTTGGGGTTATTTTGCCATGATATAACTCTTATTTTTGTTGGCGAAGCCATCTCATGCTTGGTCTTAGTAGGTGTAGTGTAATCCACCTTATTTTCCTTGCACACATCATGCTTTATGCCCTTCATGCTAGCTTGTTTTTGCTTTCTTCCATACATGTTTTAGACTCATTTTGACATGTTCTAGGACTATTTTGGGTTGCCTTGACCATATGCTTCATGTTTTGCATAGTTTTAGTATAAATGCCTACGCTAGCTTCAAGCTTTGGGTACCATAGCATGCTTCATTTGTGTTGTGTACATGATTTGGCATCATTTACCATGACATTTTAGAGCATATAGGATTTCCATGTTCCCACTTCATTCACTCTTTAAGTGCCTTTGAGTGTTATGCATTGTTGCCTTGTTTGTGGCCTAGCATGTATGCCATCTTACCTAGGTCCTTGAGCTCTCATCTCAGCATGTTTTGGTCTTTGTTTAGACCTATTTGAACTCTATCCATGCTTGGTTCATGCCTTTGTGCCATGTATTGCATATCCTCTTTGTAGTCCTCTTTGCTAGCTCTAATGCTTAAGGACCTTTGCATGCTTTGTTTGTATTGTTTGAATGATTTGGCATCATTTCTTACCTTATTTCAGAGCTTATAATGTTGTTACACTTCCATGTTTATCACTCCTTGAGCACTCTTGAGAGTTATGCTCTTAGGCCTAGTTGATAGGGCATGTGCGTGCTTGTATATGCTTTCGTGCCTTCATTTCTTAGCATTATGGCCACTGATTTGGGCATGACTGAGGCCTGTCCCCTTTTGGTTTAAGTCCATTGAGCATGTTGGTTTTCATGTTGTTTGCATTGTGTATGCTATGTTACATTGTATTGAGTATGCCATGTTGTTCATCGTATTGAGTATGCCATCTTACATTGCATTGTGTATGCTATGTTGTTCCTTGCATTGTGTATGCCATGTTGCATTTCATTGAGTGCATGCCATTTGCATTGTGTATGCATGCCTTACATTGTGTTTAGAATGCTTGAGCTGCATTACATGTTTGCATGCTTGACATTGCATTGCATCGTGTATGCCATGTTATTTGTTGCATTGTGTTTGGATAGGGTGTTAGTCCAAACACGAGAAACGAGGGACGTTTCATACTTGAAGTGATGAAACGTGCCTCAATTCTCGGTTGCCAACCCTCTTGATCATACATGATAGAGGTCAAGGCTTTATGTGTTTATTTGTGCATTCATTTACATTGATTCGTGCAATCTTAGCTTCTCGGCCATCATGCATCGAGATGCGTGATTGGTGGCCCGAGGGTCAAGAACCGCGCTCCCTTGAGCTTATGAAATGATAGGGAGGGTGATTGTGCACACATACCTTGCAAATACATTGCCATGCCCTTTCTTGCTCTCTGTAAAGAAATCGAACTGGCAAAGAACAACTAGTCGGCTAACAAGAAAAACTAGCTGGCCGACCACTTTTTCTGGTTTGCAGCAAAGATAGGTGGTCAGCCAGTGGCTGGCAACATCCCTAGGTGGTCAGCCATGCTCCCACTAGTCCCCAAGGTAAGTTAGAAGCTTATCTGGAGCTTGGTGCAAGGTTCTGAGAACAAATAAGAACAGAGGCAAGTTGGGGCATCGCGACAGATTTCAGAATGAGGCGACCGAGCATGCATGCACTGCTCATCCCGAGGACCTCTGTTTACTGTTTTCCTTAGCTAGTTTATGCTTTGGTTTTGTACTTAAGTAGTTAATGCATTTAGCTGCTTATTTGTGTTGTAATAACTTGTTAGTTAATTAACTTGTTTTGTAATAATTAGTTAACTTGTTAGTTAATTAGTTGGCTTGTAATAATTAGTTTAATTAGCTTAGATTAGCTAGTTAGCTTCTTATTCGGACCCTCCGTTGAGAGGGCCAACTGTTGTAATAAGCGTGCGTGTGTGTGATGCATGTCTTCCAACCCCCATTTCTTTTTTCCTTTTACTTAACCGCTTATGATGGTTAGTTTTAGGGCATATTTCGATTAGCATACCTTATGCTCGCATGCATGCATCCATTCATCTGTCTTGCATGCACCGGGCTCGGCGCATCATACTAACTGCACTGTATTTCAATACATTTATTTGAATACATGTTAACCAAGCAACATTTCACATGCCATTCTAGATAGCCGAGCCTATTTTAGTTACATTTTTTTATGTGTTGCATTAGCCATCTTAACAGGAACTAGGATCATGCATGATTTCTAACTAGTTCTCTGTTTTGGCTTGGAGTACGCTGTGAGTGTTTACGCTTTAGCATACTGCATGAGATGTGTATGTTACCATGTTAACATGCTTTTCATGAGGCTAATTGCTTAAATGTTTAACTGCCTGAATGCCTGTGGGTGAAGGTTGGATTGCTTGAATTGGAACAATTCATCAAAATCCTCGATTTAGCCTACTTGCGAGTAGCACTTCTAAACCGTTTTCAAACAAACGAACATGAAATGTTTTGTTCCAACTTAGACGATCTAGTCTATACTTGTATGTTGTGCGCATCACATAGTAATTCTAGGTTAATAACCGAAATAAGAACACATATGTTTTCAAAAACAACATATCATGTTAGTAAAGGCTGATCTTTGATCGAGCGGGCGAGGGTGCTCATTACATGACCTTTCCCTCTCGTACCCAAGTTCCCGAGCTGAGGCAACTTTGGTGATGATGGACACGTGGGCTTAGGCATGAGTCAGGGTTTCCTAAATTTTCCAAAATAAAAACATTTAGGTGGCGACTCTGTATCTAGCAAAACAGTCCATGTTTGGCACTTCTTTATAAAAACTAGTTTTTCAAAACGATTTGTCAGATTTGGACTCTTTAATTTGGTGATTTATCGGTCTCACATCGCACTTTGTGAGATTAGATTCAGAACCGTGACATTGAGTCCAAACTGTAGTAGCTAAGAACAAAACGAATTCGCACCCTCGCGCGCGGAGCTCGGGAGTTCTCCGAGGCGGTCTACAAACATAAGCTTAACAAATATGCTCAAACATGAGGCAAATGAAGCAAGCATTCAAGAACACAAGGAGAGGGGATGACCCTCTCCTATTTGGGACCTCAAAATAGCATTTCCACCACTGAAATTCCTCTGAGTTTCAGTGGTGAGAAGTCCAAAACAAGGTGATCCCAATAGCTTAAAAGGAAGGTACAAGAACAAGGCCAAACAAGGCCTAAGAGGGGGTAGACCACCCCCAACACAAAAGTGACCTTAAACAAACATGTTAAGCATGCAAAATCAGAACTTTTTGTAGTTTAAAGTCAAGCCAAAATAAGCATGCAAATAGGGCTAAAAGTTTAAGCAAAAAAGCAAGGTTCAAGAGAGTAGAAACTCACCCTTATAGAACCCCTTTAAAGTTGCAACTCCAGCAACTTTCCTTGATCAAAACCAGTCCAAAAACTTCAAAAACAACTTCAAGGGACCTCAGCTCCAAGAGTATGGTGTTTGAGTGTGTGTTTGTGTGCTAAAGTGTGATAAAAAGGCACTTTTGAACACAAAAATGAAGAGAAGATGCAAGATAGATACAAAGATGTATGTATAACTCTCAAGCACCAAAATCTGAACCTAGAGGAGGAAGGGGGAGGTTCTCTCTTATAGAGAACAAGAAAAAAGCTTGTTGGACAAGCTGCCTTCACCGCAAATTGCAATGGCCTAAAAATATCTCCAAAAGGTAATGAAAGTCATCGACCACTTGAAGTGGTCGGCCAGCTACTTCCACTAGTCGGCCGACCAGTGGAAGTGGTTAGCCAAGGAAGAAAGTGGTTGGCCAAGGGGGAAGATGGTCTGCACACTGAAAACAAGCTAGTGGTGTGGTGGCCGACCAGAAAAGGTGGTCCAAAGACCAAGAAAACCAGTTATCCAACCAGAAAATTGGCTGGCAGGAAGAAAAGTGGTCTCCAAGGGAAAGAACTGGTCTCCCACCCTTATACCACCTTCCAAACAAGGAAAACAAGGTTTGTGCCAAAAACAAACAAAAAAGGATGCAAGACAAGAGTTCGGGGGGCAAGACACGCAGCCGAGAGCCTCAAAAACTAGTCTACGGGCACCAAAAGTGGTATACGACCACAAAAGTGGTCTCCCAGACCACAGTGGCGCTCTAGGCCAAGGCAACAAGGCATGGTTCGAAAACCAAACCAAATGGAGAACGTTAAGTGGTCCTGAGACAAGGTACGTGGCCGAAGGCTCCAAAAACCGGAAACTAGTCTCCAAGTAGGAAAAGTGGTCTACAACCACAAAACGATGGTCTACAAGACCTCTCCCTCCCTCCAGGGAAGAGAAAACAAGGTTCAGTCCACAAACCAAGCCAAAACACAGAGAGTTCAAAGGCCCGGAGGCAAGGCACTTAGCCGAAAACTCCGAAAACTCGAACAAGCACAACATGCACTATCACCAAACGCTCAATCGATAACGTCTGAGTCTTAAGGTCGGTCAAAAATAGGGTGTCTACACTACTGCAGATATACACACTTGTGTATACAGAATATATATCTCATATATTATTGTCCCATTAGTTTTGGTCCATTACTCCAGCAGTTTTGCAGGAGTAATGAGCATTGGTTGCTAGCCTTCATGGCTGGAGGCTTCTCCTCTCTCCCCCATTGTTTATAAAAGGAGGCCCATCTTCCTTGGTTTGTTATAGATTTTTTCTTTCCAGAATTATATAGTCAGTTTGTTTACTCTTATAATTTTCTTCCTGTGTAAGAGAGTGTTGCCATTGTCGGTTTCCCAAAGCTAACAGAAGGTGCTTCTACGTTAGCCGGTCTAAACTATCGTATTTTGGAAGATAGAAGTCGGCAATCCTCCAACTCCCATGGTGAGATGGCTAATCTATTTTAAGGACACTGTGGTATCACACAAACTTTGGTTTGATTCCTCGTCTTTCAATATATTATGTCATATGTATTTCTATTTCATTCTCTAGAATATACTTTATAAAATATGGATTTATTGGTTGTTCTATAATGTCATTCATCAAATCATGAATCTATTTATCTTGTTTAATTATACAATTTGGACAATAATCTTAAAACAGATTATTTGTGTTTATCATGAAATTAAATAATTAGATTCATATTTATTGTGGAACAATTTATGCTACTGTTTTGCCCCAATAGCCGAACCACTTGTATGCTTTATATTCATGAGCATCGTAATTAGAGTCTCAATTTCTTTGTATAAATAGGCTCCTGCTGCTTGTGTGTATCTATAATAATAGAAATGGGAAAACAGTACTTAGATTCTTTGACATAGAATTGTATGATTGTGTGAAGATTACATATTAATACAAAATAGAATATATAATTTTATATGTATGGTTCTGGGATCACCTGTAGGAATATATATGCATGCTATTGTTTTGTTTGGTCTAAACTACCTGTAGCATATAGATAGCCATTGTTACTTATGTGAATTCTTGATTACAAAGTCATGGTTGGTCTATCAAATTCATATACATAATGGAATAATGTAATCAGAATGTTTTTCTCCCTTTCATATTTTGTATGCTTATTTGGTTTCAATATAATTTTATAATATCATTTGCATGCTTATGAGTGTTTAAAAATATTAGTTAATATTGACATGCTAAGTTGTTTTTTCTTTTTCTTTTTTTTTTCTTTTTTTTTTCCTTCTAATTGCTATTATAATCAACAAGTTCAATTTGTTTACATACTAGATTAATTCAATTGTTTCCTTGTCTCTAGATTTGTAAGGAATGTGCATGTTCTATGTTTTCTAGTATATTTCCATGATTTTAATTGATAGAATTATTTACATGTTTATTGTGAATTATATTTATTTATAACTCATGGCAATTAATCTTAATTTAATTTTGGAGTTATAAATTTATTTATTTATTATTTATTTATTTACTTTTTTTTGTTTGTAACTTGGCTACATCTATTTATATGATAATGGTGTAATAACTTTTCGAAAAAATTACTCATAAATCCTATTTAGAGAAAAGTTGTTCCATTTAGTCCTAGAAGTTTTCTTTCAAACCTATTAGTCCCTTTTATTTTGGGTATGTTATATCCTTGATTTGGGGGTTTGAAAGTTTACTTGTTTGCCCATGTGTGTGATTTTGTTTGGATTTTTTTCCTAATGTTGGGTGTGCGTGGATAAGGTGAGTTTTACATTTTTATTTTTTTTGTAGGATTTAATGGAGTGATTTGTAGGTGGATGATATTACCTCGTTTGTAGTGTTATTGGTGTGGTGTGGTGTTCATTCCTTTTTGTTGTGTTCGTCCCTATTGTAACATTGACATTAATTAACATCCAAACGTAACACTAATGTAACACATAAAAAAAAAAAAATCATTACTGTACTTCTCTCAAATGTAACACTCCAATATAACACTCCAAAAAAAACTTCTTAGTGTAACACTCTAAAGTAACACAAAAAAAATTCTTATTGTAACACTCTAATGTAACACACAAAAAAATTCCTTAGTGTATTTTTCTCAAATGTAACACTCTAATATAACACACAAAAAAACTCCTTAATGTAACACACACACAAATTCCTTCGTGTAACACTCTAATGTAACATGCAAAAAAACTTCTTGATGTACTTTTTCCACATGTAACACTCTAATATAATATTCTAAAAAAACTTCTTAGTATAACACTCCAATGTAACATACAAAAATTTCTTAGTGTAACATTCTAACGTAACACACAAAAAACTCTTTAGTGTACTTTTACTAAACGTAACACTTCAATATACCACTCTAAAAAAATTCCTTCGTGTAACGCTTTAATATAACCAAAAAAAAAAATTTCTTTGATGTACTTTTTCCAAACGTAACGCTCCAATGTAATCCCAAAAAAATAAAAATTTCTTAGTGTACTTTTCCTAAACATAACACTCCAATGTAACACTAAAAAAAAAAAGAATGTGAGATTCTTTAAACCATTCCAAAAGGAGTACAAATATTCCTTACTAAATTTTGAACAAATGTATAATTTCAAACTATGAGTGCTACGTTTGAAAAAGTACACTAAGGAGTTTTTTTTAGTGTTTTTGTGTGTTACATTAGAGTATGTTATATTGGAGTGTTACATTTATGATTACACTGATTGAAGTGTTACGTTTGGGAAAAATACACCAAAGAATTTTTTTTGAGTGTTGCGTTATTACGTTTGGGAAAAGTACATCAAAGAGTTTTTTAGTGTGTTACATTGAAGTGTTACATTATTGGAGTGTTACATTAGAGTGTTAAGTTTTTGTTCGTAACGTGAGATTTGTTCTAGAATAAGAGAAAATCTAAAACTTCTATAATTCAAATCGCCCAAATGTGTAATTTTACATTTTGAGAAAATCACTTTTATCCCTAAAAAATTAAACCCAAACATGTAAGTGACTATCCTTTTATGAAATTTTCACTTTAATGGGACCTTTAGGTTTATAAGAGAAAAAAGAGGACTAAACCGTTCACAATATCACATTTTGGGATTTATAAGTGTTTTACCCTAATTTTTCTATTACTCTTGTTAATTAATTTTTAATTTAATTTTTAGAGTTATAAGGTTTGTAATTTATTTGGGAATTATAAGTTTAATTGTATAACTTTAGCTCAATTTTTTCGTGCCCCCTCTTGGAAGACGAATAAGCCCTACAGTATTGGACTCCCGCGGTTCTGAATCTGATCTCACAAGTACAATGTGAAATAGATAAATACCAAAGAGTCTAAATCTGGCAAATCTTTTGGAAAATCGATTTTGAATCCAAAATGCCAAAAATGGACTAGTTTGCCAGATACAGAGTCGCCACCTAAATATTTTGGGAAATTTAGGAAACCCATGACTCATGCCAAAGGCCACGTGTCCGTCATCACCAAGATTATCTCGACTCAGGAACTTAGGTACGAGAGGGAAAGGTTATGAATTGAGCACCCCCGGTCACCCGATCAAAGATCGGCCTCTACTAATCATGATATAAATCTTATCTACATTATATGCTCTTGTTCCGATTTATTATAGTAGCATTACTATGTGATGTGCACACACACAAGTATAGACTAATTTCCCAAAATTGGAACATCTCGATTCATGTTTGTTTGCAAAATTTTTTTGAATATGTATTACTTGAAAAAGTGATCGCATATAAACATTACTCAAATTATTTCAATTCAAGTAACTAGCCTTCATCCACAGGCATTCAAACAATTTATTAGATAAGCACTTAGCCTCATGGCAAGCATGCTAAACATAGCAACAATCACATGCATGCAATATGCTAAAGCTAATAAAAGCTTACCTAGTACTCGAAGCCAAAAGAAATAAAGGAGTCAGAAAAATGCATGATCCTAACTATGCAATATGAAATCTAAATAGACTCGGCTACTTAACATAACATGTGAATCAATTTGATAGCATGCGATCTAAGCACGTATTCAAAGAATCAATAAACTAGCAATGCAAGTTAGAATAATGCGCCGAGCTCAATGTATGCAATACAAGTGGATGCAAGCATGAAGAATGTTAAACAAAACATGATATCCTAATCTAACCAACATAAGTAGTTAAATAAAATGGAGAAAGACGTGGGACAGACACATTATTACAACGTTGCGCCCTCACACAGGAGAGTCCGAATGAACTAACTAGCTAAACTAATTAACTAGCTATTACAAAACGAAATGAATAATTTATCTAAACTACTTAACTAACAACAAATTAATTAACTATTCTAGCTAATTATTACAAATTGGAACTAACTAATCAATTACACTAATTAATTAATTACAACATGAATATAACATGAAATAAAGTAACTAAATTAACTATTCTAATGACTCTGCCTCGAGAAACGAGGAATGCTCATGTATGCACGCGAGCTTCCACTCGAAAAGGCCACTGTTTCTGCTATTAGATGCCTCTGTTGCACAATAGGACACTTGCACTAATTTCCACCTCCAAACCAACTCTGTTCTGGTTTAAAAGGACACTGCTGGATTTTGCAATGGTGGCCGACAGAGGGCCTGCCATCCACTTATGATGGCCTGCCGGCCACAGAAGGTGGCCTGCCGATCACTGCTGACTGTGTTGTCCTGCTGCAACAGAGAGAAAATAGAGCAGGGACAATGTATTCTCAAGGGTTTGTTTGCACAATTTACCCCTCCTTATCATTTGAACAGCTCAAAGGAGTAGCAATTTGATTCACAAACCACCAATTGATGCAATTTCATTGCACGATGGCTTATGAACCAAGTGTGCAATTTCAATAAATGCAACAAAATCAGACTCTCAAAACCACTTCCCTATCATTGAAGATCAAGGGAAATAGTTGACAATGAATCTTGAACCGTTTTCATCACTAATGAGTATGAAACGACTCAAAACTCAAGGGTTCAATTAACGTCCGATTGAACCCAAATAAGTTATTATCTTACACATTTTTTAGCCTCAAATTTATTACTTCATTTTAGATTTCTATCCATTCTTTAGTCAATTGAGTCCAAAGTTGAATTTAAGTCCTCTAAAGGAAAGAGGGCTCAAACCAAGAGTTGCTTCAGGCGTTAAAGAGAGATTATACCATTGGTAATGACCCCCTAAAGCGATTAAACCATTAAGCATGACATCTCAATCTCATCTTAAATAAACAAATAATTTGAAACTACTTTCAAAGCAAAACAAAAGCCAAGAAAGGAGGGAGGTTGAAGAGGTGATTAAGAGTGATCACAAGTATGGAAAGCCATAAATAGATGCTATCAACTCAAATAAGATGGTGTCTAATGCCTAAAACACCAAGCTTATGAGGACAATTACACTACAAACATACAAAACAAAGCTCAAATGCAACAAACACTTAAAGAAAGTCCTAAAACAATCTTAAATAAGTCCTAAAACATGCTGAAATTAAGACAAAAATAGCTAGATTAATAAGCTAAAACATGGAGCATGCTAGACTAGTAAGCAAAACACAAGGAGTGGAGGCTAACCACTCAAATTTTGGACTTCAAAACATGATTTTAGTCACTGAAATAACTATGAAAATTAGTGTTTAAAAGCTCAAAAAAAGATAGTGCAAAGGTGGGAAACACAAGGGTAAAGGCCTTGAAAACAAGGTATAAAGAAGGGTGAATCACCCCTCAACCTTTATTGGCCTTAAAACCCAAGTTTCAGCCCCAAAAATATAGAGTTTTCATAGCCTAAAAAATAGTTGGAAAACTGTAAGAAAAAAAGTGATTAAAGCAAGTAAAGAGGCAAAACCTGATACCTCTTGAAGAGAAGATCACTTCCAAGCAATAAAACAAGGCAAACACAACCTCAAGAGCTCAAACAAGGCTCAAAGATACCTTAGCTCAAAGATGGAGAGGTTTGGTTAAGAGTGTATAGGCAAAGGTGAAAAGTGTATAGACAAAAGTTAAGAAATTTGTAAGAGAGAGAGAGAATTGTAGAGATAGGAGAAAAATTTTGCTCCAAAATTTTTCTAACCTTGAAATATGAGAGAGAGGTCTTTTATATATAGAAAACCAAGCAACTCCCTCAGAAATATCAAGATATACAAGTGGGAGCAGATGCATTCATCTATGCAAACAGCTGGCACAACTGTTACAAAATATCTGCAAAACACATTAGTCACCGGCAGGCCACAGCAGTATCTGGTAGGCTACCAGAGGTTGCAGGATTGAAGATCTTTGGGTTTGGTCCAAAAACAAAGCAACATGTGTGCAAGGTTTGAAAGGCTCAAAGCTGTGGCATTCCGCTGAGGACTTCGAGCACTTGACAAGCATATACACTCACCATTGGGTGTGCAAGCGATGACGTCCAAGTCGTAAGAGCCGTCAAAAATGGGGTGTCTACAATAACTTGTCTAGTATTTTAAGTTTACTTAATTTTGCTATTAAATTAACTTAGTATTTTACAATTTCTTTAGATTATTTGTTTTGTATTTTTTTGTGTTCTCTATTAACTTTCTCTACAGGAATACCTATATGAAAGGATTGGAAACACAAATACAAAATCAAATAAATAACATATGGAAATGTAAAACAAATTTTGGACTACTAACTTTTGTGTTAAACAGGAATACCTAAGCGTGGAACGCAATTTTGGACTAGATAAAATCCTTAATTCGATTGGTTTATTATTCTTATTTTGAAGCATTTTTTGCTTGAGATTTTGTTATGGTTGTTTAGCAATTTGTAAAAGCAAGTTTTATTTTCTTGTATTGTTGTAGCAATTTTTTACATTACTTGTAATTTGGTTAGCAATTTTTTAAAATTGCATGTAAGTGTTGGACCTTGGTTTGTTTTAACCTAGTTCATCCCTTGGAACAACTTAATTCTAAAAATTGTTTCCCATGGACTAGGAATCAATATGCTCTTGAAAGTTTTGTCAAAAAGTTAACTGGGTGTTAAGTGGGACTGATGTGACCCCTCCAGCCTTCCTAGGAACATTCTTGACCATGTTCGATTCTAGGTTAAGTGGTGAGACTAGTTCTGAATTAAATTTTTAACTATGGGATTTTCTAGTGTTAAGTTTAATTTCTGGAAACATAGAAAGTGAAATTCTATTGTCTTTTTCAGAAATGACAACTGTTACTGATACTACTGCTACTGCTGATGTTGGTGGGGATTAGAACCTCGGGGCGACTGGCTTGCCAACTCCTGTTGCTGTGACCTCTGTGGTCAACCCTATTGTTGCTCCTGCTGTTCCAGGAGGCCTACTCAACCATCATGAGCGCCTGGAGAAGTTCATGGGAGTGAATTTCAAGAGGTGGTAGCAGAAGATGCTGTTCTACCTAACTACTCTAAGCCTTACGAGGTTTTTGAGTGAATATCCACTAGTCGTGGAGGAGAATGAGCAAGACAAACAGAAGCTCATGGCTCTAGATGCTTGAAAGCAGTTAGACTTCCTTTGCCAAACTATGTTTTGAATGGCTTGGCAGATTCAATGTTCAATGTGTTTTATGCCAAGAAGTCGGCAAAGGAGTTATGGGATGCTTTGGACAAGAAGTACAAGACCGAGGATGTTGGGGCAAAGAAATTTGTCATTGGCCGGTTTCTAGACTTCAAGATGGTAGACTCAAAACCCGTCATCAGTCAAGTCCAAGAGTTCCAAGTAATTCTACATGAGATTCATGCAAAGGGAATGTTCCTGAGCAAATCATTACAGGCAGCTGCATTGATTGAGAAGCTGTCTAACGGTTGGAAAGACTTCAAGAACTACTTGAAGCACAAATGAAAGGAGATGACAGTTGAAGAGCCCATTGTCAGACTCTAGATTGAGGAAGACAATAGGAAGAAAGGAGGGAGTACCTCCATGGTAAAAGAAAATGTGGTTTAGCATAGCTAGTCCTCAAGGGTGAGGAAAAAACCACCGACAAGAAAAAGCCCAATGCTGGGGCTAAGAGGAGGTGTCTCCAAAAGACTGGTCTACAAGCCGCAAGAACCTACTTTTAGGTTCAATGGAAATTGCTTAAAATGTGGAAGCGATGGGCATCGGCGGTTGACTACATAAGAAGAAGACGCCTTACAACAAGTACCCTCCACAAAAGAAAAGCTAGGCTCACATGGCTGAGATAAAGGATTTGTCACAAGATGTAGACGACATGCATCTGCAGCTGTCGTCACCGAAGTAAACATAGTGGGGTCCAACCCGAAGGAATGGCGGGTGGACATTGGGGCCACTCGCCACATCTGTGCTGAGAAGAAGATGTTGATAACCTTTGAACTAGTTTCAAATGGTGAGAAGTTGTTCATGGGCAATTCTACAACCTCAATTGTTGAGGGAAATGGAAAGGTGGTCCTGAAAATGACTTCAGCGAAAGAGCTGACTCTAAATGATGTCCTATTTGTGCTGGACATTCGTAAGAACCTTGTCTCAGGGTCGCTCTTAAGCAAACATAGTTTCCGCATGGTATTTGAGTCTGATAAGGTCGTGTTGACCAAGAGCGCGGTCTATGTAGGGAAAGGGTATATGTCGGGCGATATATTTAAGCTCAATGTAATGACTCTTGTCCCAAAACCTAATGAGAAAGCCTCTTCTTCTACTTATATGCTTGAGTCCGCTAATTTATGGTATGATAAACTGGGTCATGTGAATTTTGACTCTTTGCCTAGATTAATCAAGTTAGATCACATATCATCTTTTAAGATTAATCCAAATCACAAGTGTGAAACTTGTGTAGAAGCAAAAATGACAAGGACTTCTTTTCATTCTATTGAAAAAAGTACCGAGCCTTTAGATTTAGTGCACAGTGATGTGTGTGACATGAAAGTCGTGTAATCATGTGATGGCAACAAGTACTTCATCACCTTTGTTAATGATTGTACCAAATACTGTTAATTGTATTTGCTTAAAAGTAAAGATGAGACAATTGATAAATTTATTCTTTTCAAGAATGAAGTTGAGAATCAATTAAGTCGAAAGATCAAGGCTATAAGAAGTGATCGTGGTAGTGAGCATGAATCCCCGTTTGTTGAGATTCGTGCTCAATTTGGGATTATTCACCAAACCACAGCCCCTTACTCCCCTCAGTCAAATGGTGTTGCTGAGCGGAAGAATAAAACGTTAAAAGAAATGATGAATGCAATGTTAATAAGTTCTGGGTTGCCACAGAACTTGTGGGGGGAAGTGATTCTCTCCGCGAATTACATTCTAAATAGAATCTCTTTAAAAAAAAGTAGACAAGACTCCATATGAATTATGGAAAGGCCACAAGTCTTCTTATAATTTCCTACGAATGTGGGGGTGCCTTGCAAAAGTGGCGGTACCTACACCTAAGCAAGTTAGGATAGGTTTGAAAACTGTGGATTGTATGTTCATTGGTTATGCATAGAATAATAGTGCATATAGGTTTCTTGTGCACAAGTCTAATATTTCAGATATCCACAAGAATACCATAATGGAGTCAAGGAATGTGTCCTTCTTTGAAGATGTATTTCCTTGCCGAACTCGAGGAGCGGATCAAAATTCTGAAAAGGAACTTAAAGATGATCACGTAGATGATCAAGATAAGGAAGTAGATGACCCAAGAAGGGGTAAGAGGGCTAAGACTGCCAAGTCCTTTGGCCCGGACTTCTTGACTTATACGTTAGAGGGAAAACATCGAACTTTTCATGGAGCTGTGACTTCACCTAAAAGTCCCTTATGGAAAGAAGCAATTAAGAGTGAAATTGACTGCATCCTACAAACCATACTTGGGAGTTGGTTGATCTACCCCCCGGCAATAAGGCTTTAGGGAGTAAGTGGTTCTTTAGAAGAAATATGAAGGCTGGCGGGTCAATTGATAAGTACAAAGTTAAGCTAGTTATCAAATGATATAGACAGCGAGAAGGCCTGGATTATTTTTATACGTATTCACCTGTGACAAGGATAACATCCATTCGCATGGTGATAGTGATTGCGATAGCCGCTTTATGTGGTCTGGAAATACATCAGATGGATGTAAAGATAGCTTTCTTAAATTGAGATTTAGATGAAGAAATCTACATGAAACAACCTTAGGGGTTTTTCGCTCACCTGGGCAAAATAAGAAAGTCTGTAAGCTTGTCAAGTCATTATATGGTTTGAAGCAAGCTCCTAAGTAATGGTATAAGAAATTTGACAACGCTATGTTGTCAAATGGATTTAGAATCAATGAATGTGACAAGTACGTATATGTTAAAGACATTGACAGAGGTTATGTCATTTTGTGTCTATACGTAGATGACATACTCATTGTTGGTAGTAATGATGAAATGATTCGAACTACCAAGAGATTGTTAAACTCTAAGTTTGACATGAAAGATATGAGCCTTGCAGATGTCATTCTAGGTATTAAGATTACCAGAACATCTAGTGGTATTGTACTTTCTCAGTCTCATTATATTGAGAAGATACTTGAGAAATTTGGTAAATCAGATACAAGTGTGTCTAGGACACCGGTAGACGTGAGTCTACATTTGACCAAGAATAATGGCGAGAGTATCTCTCAGCTTGAATATTCTCGGGTCATTAGAAGTTTGATGTATTTGATGAGTTGTACAAGGTCGGATATAGCCTACTCTGTTAGTAGGCTTAGTAGATACACGAGTAATCCGAATGCCACTCATTGGAGAGGCATTATGCGAGTGTTAGGGCGAGTGTTAGGTTATCTACACCACACCTGGGATTATAGGCTGGATTATACTAGATACCCAGCGGTAATAGAAGGGTATAGTGACGCTAATTGGATATTTGATATTTGATATAAAGGACTCCAAATCCACTAGCGGTTGTGTGTTTACCCTTGGACAGGTAGCCGTGTTTTGAAAAACTTCCAAGCAAACGTGTATATTGAGATCAACGATGGAATCTGAGTTTATTGCTTTGGATAAAGCAACTAAAGAAGCTGAATGGCTTCGCCAGTTCGTTGAGGATATTCCATGTTGGTCAAGACCTATGCCTGCTATTTGTATTAATTGTGATAGTCAATCGGCAATTGAATGGGCACAAAGTCATATGTATTATGGAAAGTCTAGACATATCCATCGTAGACATAATTCCATACGACAATTACTCTCTAATGGAGTTGTCTCTTTAGACTATGTAAAGTCTAAGGATAACTTTGCAAATCCACTAACCAAAGGATTAACTCAAGAGTTAGTAGAAACGTTGTCAAGAGGAATGGGGTTAAGGCCTTTAGTAATGTTACTGAAATGGAAAACCAACCTAGTTGACTGGAGATCCCAAGATCTAGGTTCAAAGGGACAACCTAATTTCGTGTAATAGGTGAATCACTGAAGAGGTAAATCCTTTTGCCCATTCCTTTGTACAGTGATACCCTATGGCGGTGGAAGGTTAAGCTAATGCTTTTAATGATCTAAGTGATATGAATTATCAACCGTGGTATAATGAGATACCTTATATAGGTCACCTATGTGAGTGCGAAATGGGGTCGCTTCTTTAAAAATTGGTAAGGCCAAATTCTTTAAAGCCACTCACTGAACCAGGCTAGTGTTCCAGGGCCATTCTGGACACACCAGTGAGAACATGAACAAGGGTTGGACTAAATCCTGCGTGAGGTCTATTGTCTCGGTTTACACAAATGGCAGAACAGTTCAAGACATCACGTTCACTGGTCAGCCAGTAAATCCGATAGGTATTCACTACAAAAGATTCAAGGCCAACAACTATCTTTTCTGATGTAGGCTTAGTCAGTGTGCTCTCTCTCTCTCTCTAAGTCTTTGTTGTAAATGTTGTCCCTTTCTTTTCATTCGGTCAGTTTTTATTCATGTGGAGGATTGTTGAAAAACATGGGTTTTTGGTAACTTTAATATGAAATTAAAGTAGGTCCCAACCATTGGTTGAGGTGAGATTAGATGAGTTTAGATTCTTTATAACAAGGTTTTTACACCACAAAAAGAATGACCAAAAACCATTAAGAATTGAATGAGAAATTGTCTTATAAAGATTGCCTCTTGAATGAAGTATTGGGAATTTGTATAACTACCAATCCCACATTGATTGTAGAGGAAAGTTTTGATGAGTATTTAAATCTCAAGATTTTGATAAGGGTATGAGCCTTTTGGGGCATCCAAGTTTTCCATAGGAAGGGAGTTATGAATGCTTCAAGGATGGGCTTGGGCCAAGACTATGGTCCCAGTTGGTTATGGCAAAATTACCACACGCGCGCACACTCAAGCCGCCTGCCTGCCCGAATTGGGTTAGGTCCGTGATCCATGGGTCATGGGTCATGGATCTTAGGACTTGGGCTTGGGCTTGGGCTTGGGCTTAGGCTTAGGCTTGAGGCTTGCTGGAATGTGTTAGGTTTGGGCTGAGCCGGATTGGTGGTTCACCAACATAATCTTTTGGGCCAAGTCTGTTGCAGATATACACACTTGTGTATACATAATATATATCTCATATATTATTGTCTCATCAGTTTTGGTCCATTACTCCAGCAGTTTTGCAGAAGTAATGAGCATTAGTTACCAGTCTTCATGGGCATTGGTTGCCAATCTTCATGGGCATTGGTTGCTAGCCTTCATGGTTGGAGGCTCCTTTTCTCTTCCCCATTGTGTATAAAATGAGGCCCACCTTCCTTGGTTTGTTACAAATTTTTGCCTTTCAGAATTATACAGTCAATTTGTTTACTCTTATAATTTTCTTCCTGTGTGAGAGAGTGCTGCCATTGTCGGTTCACCAAAGCTAACAAAAGGTGTTTTTGCATTAGCAGGTCTAAACCATCATATCCTGAGAGACAGAAGTCAACGTTCCTTCAGCACCCACGGTGAGGCAGTGTAACGCCCCAAAATAATCCAACATGAACTACTCACAATAATAGACATTCACTACTCTATAACAATAATCCTCCCATCAATACATATATAACAAATGGGTTTAACACAAAGGTTCCACATGCGTTATACATTCACAGCATAAAAGAATACATGAATCTATAGCATGTGAAGCGTTTAATCACAAAGCAATAAAAAGCCCTTAAGGGTAAATCTTCCAAGGCGATAGCCCAGTTACATCAAAATGGTCTCTCGGACCCATACACATTAGCCCTTGGCCTTACAAAAATATCACAACAAAATAAGAGTTATGTACTCTTTACAATTATCCTCGCCCTCAACTTGACGGGATCACCACGCGTCTTTACGCACCAAAATCCCATAGGTGAGCATAACGCCCAATGGAGAAAACCCTGACAAAGTATATACATTTATGTATGATGTCCACCATTAAATGAAAGTGCGAATGCGATGCAATGCTTCTTTAAAATAATATCATGTCATGCCTTCCTTGAAAATCACCATGCTTTCATTAACATTTTTACAATCTTATCAATTCTCAAAACTTCAATTTTTAAAACAACACGGGGCGGTAAATACGATGCTGGTAATTCCTAGGCTGGTGTCTACAAGTAGACTCTACGAGTACTACCAAAACTGTCATTTTTACCGGTATTAACCAGAAGGCTCGACACCTATCCGCGCGGCTTTCTGGTCTTTCACCATGGACACTCAGGCTAACTTATCAAATACATCTACACCCCTAACCGGACTTACCACCATAATTACCTATACACATTTCCATAGTTCTTGTCACAACGTTATCTTCTTTCATGAAATAAATATCTTCAATTGAAATTCACAATGCAAAAATAATAATAATAGAATGAATATGAAATGCAAGGATTTTCCATACTTCATAGCATTACTCTATTTTCAACTATCTCTACAACAATATCAATTAGCCACATTTTCATTTCTTCTTCTCCATATTACCTCACAATATAACCATGCCCTCAATCTATGGCACTGACCATTTCTCATCATGCTTAATTCACAACAACACACTTTCAAATGCTTAACAACCATGTTAAAATCTCATTTCATTTCTCATACATCACATAAATTGCCATTTTGTTAAACATGTGATGGAAGTTCACCTTTTTAATACAAAACAACAAGATGCTTCTAAGCATGTTCACATCTTTCAAAATCCCCAAAATTTCTAGGGTTTTTATGTCAAAAGTAAATCAAACATT
Source organism: Camellia lanceoleosa (assembly GCA_025200525.1). Classification (NCBI taxonomy): domain Eukaryota; kingdom Viridiplantae; phylum Streptophyta; class Magnoliopsida; order Ericales; family Theaceae; genus Camellia; species Camellia lanceoleosa. The sequence continues at coordinate 70,962,864 of CM045764.1, forward strand.
TCCATCTTTTGAAAATCTTTTCTTTCATGGCATCACCTCTCATATTATATGAGTTAAAATTCTCAAGAAGATAGTTTTAGAAGGAGAGAGAGAGAGAGAGAGATCAAACCCACCTTTAGAACTCTAGCATTTATGAGACAAGACCACACTTCCAACATCATTAATGAAACCCTTAAAGTCAACCAAATCTAACATAAATATATATATATAACTCAAGGAAATCTCCCTACCTCAAAGTTTGATGATGAAAGATATGGAAATCCTTGCTTTTAGATGGAGGATTCTTCAATGTTCCCCAACCCCAAGAGGAACCCCAACTTGGATCTTCAAGATTGGTAAGAAAAGTTTGTGATTTAAAATTTACAAGAACCAAGGAGTTTGGGTGTTTGAGAGAGAGTGTTCTAGAGAGAAATGGAAGAAATATCGGGTTGAGAGAGAGAGAGATGAAAAAGTTATGCAAAAAGCCACCTTTACGATCTGATATACGCGCAGTCCGCTCGAGCGTCGAGATTTACGCTCGAGCGTCAAACACAAATTTTATTTCCGTTCGAACGCAATAGGGTCCGCTCGAGCGCAGATTACACCTGCCCAGTATTTCAGACTTTAGACAGTCACTCGAGTGCCAGGAGGGCCGCTCGAGCGTAGGAAACACCGCTCGAGCTCGAAAGACACACCTGCAGCATTTTTGCAGAGATGCGAGATACTGAAGAATCGCAAACTCTGCTCGAGCGGACAACCAAAATTCAAGGCAACAAGTTTCTAGACCGAACAGCAACCAACCTGATCCAAGCGCACTCAAGACATCCCAAAACTCAAATAAAGGAAATCAAAGGGTGGAAACAAATTATAAACAACAACACGCAACCACGGATCGCTATAGGCGGCTAATCTGTTTTAAGGACATTGTGATATTACATAGGCTTTAGTTTGATTCCTCGTCTTTTAATATATTATGTCATATGTATTTCTATTTCATACTCTAGAATGTAATTTATCAAATATGAATTTATTAGTTGTTCTATAATGTAATTTATCAAATCATGAATCTATTTATCTTGTTTAATTATACAATTTGAGCAACAGTTCTTTGAGATAAATTGTTGATTTGAGAGTGATTCCTTAATTATTATGATCATTTGTAACATTGCTTTTCAAGCAATATTTTGTGATCTACAATCTGCCGATATTGCTAGCTAGCTAGTTAAAATAATCAAATATATATTTTTTCATCCGCTAATAGAAATTTTCAAAATTTTATGTCACATCATATGTGAATCTCCCTTTCTTCCAAAACTAAAATTATTGAAATTGAGACAAACAAAAAAAATTAATATAAAACTAAAGTGTGGTACAGGTGTACCTTAAAAATTAATATAGATCTTTCTTCTGAATGAGTAATAATATATAAAACTCAGGTGCGGTACAGGTGTACCTTAAAATATAAATGAAGAGTTATTTTAGAAAAATGATTAAAAATTATTTTCTAATTTTTAACTCATTTTGAGTCACATCATCTCTCATATTTTTTATATTTTTTTTTTCAAAAAAAAATCAAAAAACCTAAAAAATCAATTTTTAACAATATTTTCAAAACCACCCGAAATAAACCATCATGATATGATAATAAAATAACAATTAACTTACCCCATCTATCACTTTCTTGCAAAGTAAAGTGACGCAGAGAAGCAAATGGAATGAACTAGGAATTTTAAATATTAAATATTAAATAAACTTAAATGTGACTCAAAACAAATTTATGACACCCTAAAATTAAGTATTAAAATATTTTAAATATAGTAAATTTCTTAATTTAGAAGTTAGACAGTAAAACTCACCCAAAATTCAATGTAAATCACTACAAAGTTCTAAGTTGAATTTGTTGAGCCATTTTAAATTGAATATGAGTATTTTGGGCATGATAAGACAGTCTTAAAAAATAAACAAAATTATCGTTTTATCATCAAAAGGTCAAATTGCTCCATAAATTTCTTGTCAATCACCATTGCATCACAAAGGAAGAAAATGATGACAGACAACTACAAAAATGTAGCTAAGACAACTCTTTCTTGTGTACATCCATGCCAATTTTATTTAACACAAGTTACCTACAAAAATGTAGTTTGTGATGGATTTTAAGTTTCAATGTCAATCTAATTATAGGTATAATTTCATTATATATATGTAGATAGCAAAGGAGTAGTTGCTCCTTGTAATTCAAATGTCAAAAGAAAACATTCCATTTGTAAATAACGTGATCCAAAATTTTAGTTGAACTTTGTTTCAAGTAAAAACATATGCAGAGATGAGGTACTCTTTCAAATTTTGTTCCTCTTTCTTTATTCATAAAAAATGGGGTAAATTATACCAATTATCTATGTAATTTCTATATTGTGTCAATATAGTTTTTATAGTTTCAATTGAAAAGTTTGCCCTTAATTTTTAACATTGTGGCAATTTAATCTAATTGATAATATTTTAAATTAGACTAATATCAAGATCCATTCTTTAATGGGCCATTCCAAATTAGACGTCAACCCCTCAATTACTTTGGGAAGAGTAAATCAACTATATACTTTGATTTCAATCCAATATCAATTTGTAAGGAGGAGATATTAATTGGACTAAATTAACATAATATGAACAAATCAAAGGCAAATTGAAACAATTAAAGCAACAAGGAATAAATTGAAACAAGATACAAACTATAGAAACTATAATCATAGTTTACTCTAAAAAGTAAAATAAAAAAAATAAATAGTGAGTAGATCAACAACATATATTTTCTGTCTCTGAAAGTTGATTTTGTTTGAGAGCCAATGTCATGCAATAATGATGGTGTTTTAAGCTTGTACATAGACTTGGCTTTGCTGTAAGGCTCGTTTGTTTCCAGAGATAGAATGGAGGGGATTAATAGTAAGGGAATTAATAGTGAGGGAATTGTTAGTGAGGGTCGTTTGTTTTCAGAGATAGAATGGAGGGGATTGATAGTGAGGGGATTAATAGTGAGGGGATTGTTAGTGAGGGAATTGATAGTGAGGGGATTAATAGTGAGGAATTGTTAAATTATTTTTATATAAAATAATAAAACAAATATAAAAATTAAACATTAATATTAAAAAAAAATTCCAATATATAAAAAATAAAAAAATTTCTAATCCCCTCAAAAATAAAATTTCTAATCCCCTCAAAAATAAAAAAAATTTTAATCCCCTCACCATCTCTACCTCCTCACTATAAATCCCCTCCCCAAAGGTATTAGTAATACCAAGGTATTAGTAGTACCCTCCTTATCTCTCAAAACAAACACGGTATTAGTAATACCAAGGTATTAGTTAGTCCCAAGGTATTAGTAGTTCCAAGCCTATCTCTCAAAACAAACACCCCATATACTAGTCCCAAGGTATTAGCAATCTCAATACCCTCCCTATAACCCAAAACAAACGGGGCTTAAATGTTGCATACATGAGGAAAAGGGTAGAGACAGCAGCACATGCACATGATATGTGCATATATATACCGAAGTTATTCTCATAAACAAAATGGTTTATAATATATATATATATATATATTAGTGGGTGGCATACGTAATGTGTGTATAATTTAGATAAGTAAGCATAAAAATAAGTAATAAAGAAATTAATATCATAATATATATGTTGTCTAAATTGTAATACTCAATGTCTTGGGTTCAAATCTTGCTCACATCTTTGAATAATATTTTTTTATTTTAGGATAGGAAAATTTGCCACGTGGCAGAAGGAAAAGTCATCATACTATTAGGTCATGTTTGATTCACAAGATTAATAGTGAAGTATTAATAATCCTATTAAATTAGTGTGGTATTCACTATCCAATAGGATTAATATTCATTGGATTAATAATCCCACCCCTACCCCATTACTAATAATCCTACAAATTTGTTGGATTAATTATCCATTGGATTAATAATCCTAAACCAAAATGTTAAAACAAACATAGGATAATTGGGCCCACGGATTAATAATCCTAATCCCATGTTCTAATCCACCCAATCAAACATGCTCTTAGACACCAAGTTATGTGCTTATATATATAACTAGTGTTTGGCACACGCAATGTATATGCAATTCAAATAAATAAAAATAAACAAAGTATTTATTATATATAATGTGTTACTCAATAGTAAGCGTTTTTCTTCATTCAACTGAAGTTCAAGGTTTAAGTCTCACGCATCTCATCTATCTAATTCTTTTTTCTTTTTCTTTTTTTAAATAGAAATATGGACACTTGGCAACATAAGAAGCCAAGGCTTCATGATACCATAAAAGCTGTTCCTTTAATAGATATAATAATAATCACTGTGTTTGGTTTGAGTTTTCTGGATTAAGTTTTTTGAAAACTGAGTTTTTTGGTTTTCGTATTCTTTTGTTTTTAGTGAATATTTTTAAAATTTTAAACATTTTTTTTACTTTTTTAGATGCATCTTAGTTAGATGTATCTAAAAAGTAAAAAATTTGTGAAAAAATATTTTAAGAAATTAATAAATACATAAAAATACAAAAAATGTACTGAATTCTTGTATTTTTTTTGTATTTTTGGTATTTAGTGAATTTTTAAAAGATTTTTTTTTAAATTTTTTTACTTTTTAGGTGTATTTATGTTAGGTGTGTCTAAAAAGTAAAAAAAATACTTAAAATATTAAAAAAATTCAGTAAAAACAAAAAAACACGGAAAATAAGAGTGTAGAATTTTCTGAAAAGTGTTTTCTGAAAACTCAAAACAAGCAAGGTAATATTTTTTTTTTTTTTTTTTGGTTACAATCAAATCCATCTAACTCAAATCCATCTTCAAATACTTTATATTATTATTATTATTATTATTTTGTTTTGATAATTGAGTGTCAGTTTGAGATGTTTAGATTTCTTCAAACACATTTGTTTTGTTGTTATTGTTGATATTATTATTAATCAGTAATTGGCACGCTCAATGTGAGTACAACTCAAACAAATAAAAAAATAAAACAAAACATTTAATATAAATTGTGTGACACTTAAAATATTTAATTTCAAAAAATTACTTCCAAACGCATTGAATTCAGTGCTTCTATCATGTATGTTGACCAACATCAACACGATCACATGACCCAAGTCTACAAGAATTAGTATTATTAGTAATATTATTTTGATGTCCATACCCTAGTTTGAAAAAAGAGGGAGAGTTAGGTTATTTGCTACAGTATTCACATGGCTAGCTTTTTCTCCATTTGTAGGCTCATTTTTCTTGTTGTTTCTTGTTGGTTATGTAGATAGATATATCATAATTGGTAATTAAATTCAACATAGTTTTGGGGCTTACCATATAAATCTCTGTTTTGTCTTTGATCTTCTACTTTGCATTGCATTGCTTTGCTTTTAGGTAGGAGTGTAAAAATGGCCCGTGGCCTAGGGTGGGCCCGCCGCATTTGGGCCTGAGCCCAGCCCGAGACTCTGGACATGAGCCTAGGCCATTATTTTGAAACCCGGCTCAGCCTGTGGCCCGGCCTATCGGCCCACTTACGGCCCACTCAAGTCCCGGCCCAAGGCCCAATGTCTTTTTTAGTGGAAAATAATAAAATTTTGATTAAAAAAAATTTTAAAAATTAAAAAATATTCAGGCCTGCCCAAGCCCTGAATAATCCCTGGGCCTGGGCCTAATTTTTCTGGCACGTGGATCAGTGTAATGACCCAATTTTTTTTTAAATAGCCAGCGTATAATTTAATTGAGCAAATTTTCGAATTTGATTGTCGTGTCAATTCTGTGCGAAAACAGTTCAGTTTTGTATTTTTTTAAAATGGTTTTCGATCTCAGAAAATTATGAAATTGTTATATGTTGTTCCCATATGAGTCTAGCACGTTGGATAAAAAATTCAGAATTTCATAATGAGTATTTATTTTATGAAAATTCACGGACTGATTGGTGTTCAATTTAATTTATAGCAGAATTTAAAATAAAGTTTTGGGTGTTCGGACCATGATTTGAGATAAATTTGTTGGGTCTATTTTAGTATATAATTGGACCATATTTGACTTATGGGTGAGACCCATAACTTATATTTAATTTAAATTGAGTTTGTTTAATGACTCACGTTTAACTGTTTGGTCCTTTTAAAATGTGATTGGTAATAACCACATTGAGAGTTGTTATTATTTATTATATAAGATTATAATAAATATTTGATAGTTGATTTTATGGTGTATACCATATACTGAAAAATTATATATTTTTATAGTAAATAAAATGGGCGTATATTTCGTGATGAGCAAAATATTAATAGTGTGAAACATCAAACGAAATATATTTTGTGGTGAAGAAATAATTATATGGCTTTAAAATTTTTACAAATTCAGCAATTCTAATTAATATGTGTGTGTGTAAGTGTATAGATATTTGAACCCAAAAAAAAAAATTATAATATTAACGATGAGGGGAGCCCACATGGGGCTACCCCCTATCTTCCCTTGTCCTTCATTTCTTTTCTTCATTTCATTTCAAGCAGACTCCTTACTCTCTCTCCTCTCCTTCGGCTTTCTCTTGCTCTCTTCTCTCTCAATTTTTTTTTCTTTAACATTCATCACACAAAATCTACGATCCACCAAAATCTATTAGGTTTTAGATCCATGTTCTTGAGACCAAAGTGAAAAGCTTGGTGAAAGTAACGTTTTGATCGGTAGAAATCAAAATCTAACAAAGTCGGAAATTGAGATTTTTTTCTTGGTTCCTCTTCTAGCTTTTGAGGTAGGGATTTTTCCTATACTTCTTTATACACTTTTACTTGATTATATGGAGCTTAAAGTTATATATAATTTAATTAGAATTTTTGAAAAATTTGTGATTTATTTGCTTAAAAGGGAAACTTTGAGAAAAATAAAGAGTTGATACCCAAATTGCAAAATTCTAAACTTGGAATATGTTTTTAAGGTTATGAAAGAGCTAAGTTTTAAATTTGAATAAAAATGGACTTCGATTTGATCGGTTTTGAAATTTTTACCAGTTTGCAACCAAAAGAGCATTCTAAAGAAAACAAATGAATTAAGTTGAACTTTTGGGGCTTTTGATCAAAATAGTATGTCATAGTTGAATAATGCTTGGAGAATGACTTTGGAAAGAAAATGACGTTTTCTTGGGCATTAACAGCATTATTTTGTTTAATGTGTCTGTTGGAATAAAACCGACACGGTTAGAAATGGACCTTGAGATGTTATCGGACGTGATTGTGATATGAAAACTAGTGTAGTTGTTCATAGTTGATGAGATATGGAATAGATTGTATTTATCAAAAAAAAAAAATTGGAATTTAATTGTTTAAATATATGTTTAGAAATATCTATTTTAGGCTATCGGTGGAGGATAGCCGTGATTGTTGTAGAAATGCATGAGACTTAGGTAAATTGAACCACATTCCTCATTTGTTGCATTACATTCATTTCATTGGAAATGTATCTGTTTTTGAGAAATGTTTGGAAATGTATTTGTTTGCGAAAAAATGAATACTTGGTGAATCTGGGTAGGGGGTGTAGAACCACGCGGTTAAGTGTCGAGCCTTCCAGTGTACTAGTAAAAATGACAGTGGTAGTGTGTTATGGCCTACTTGCAGATACTCACCTAGAGATTCACAGAGCCTGTATTCATGTAACAGATATGGTTTAAAATGGAAATGGTTTTATATATGTTTTTGCATCTCAGCATTGCATGCTTTATAAAAAGAGAGATAAATTATTTTATCATGAGCATGGCATGAGCATACTCCTCTTTAGTCTTGTCATGGTTCATATGTTGTGTAGTATATCTCTACTATGCTGTGGCTCACCCTATAAGGGAAACCATTTTAGGTACAGGTGCTATGCCTCTGCCAAGACATTGTCTTGGGAAGACTGAGTCGAGGCTTTATTTTTTGTTTTATTGTTATTTGTTGAATGTAAGTCCAGGGTTGTATTTGCGTTGAGTTGAAACTCCATTTTGTGTAACCAAGAATGTTCTTGGATAAATTTGTAAGCTTGTAGGGCACTTATTATCTGTTTGGCTTCCATGTCATACTTGTTGTAAAATGTATGCTTGGGATTAGAATTGGGGCATTGTGATATGAATAGCATGTATTTGGCATTTGGGATTTAATGGAAATAGATGTATGGAATAGTTAGCTATATATATGTGTTTGTCTATCAGGTGGGTTTTGTAGCATAAATAGATATACCCTGCCTAATTTTCGTGGCATTACAACTTGGTATCAAAGCTATCGGGTTTGAATACTTGGGCCTCGTGAGAAGTGGTTTTTACCACAATGGATTCATTTCACTAGTGAGAAATGTTGCATATCTTATGTGCTATGTGATAACATGTTTATGTGACTATGTGGGTATAGGGTTAAACTTCTGAGATGTGATTTGCGTCCATGAAATTCTTTGAGGTCCTTTTAGAAAAGCACCTAATCAATGCTATTTCTATTTGGAAGTCTTTGAATGTTGGTGGAACGAGTCAATATCTTGGAGGGGTAACTCTTATGTGCTCTATGTGACTCTGTGTTTATATGGTTTGCCTTATGTGATGTAGATACATGTGTAGGTTTATGTTTAATCCGTATGCAGCGTGTTAGAACTAGTGTGGAGTACTTACTTCTGAGCTAAATCCTGTCTCTTATATAAGATGTCATAAAACGGGAGAGGCCGTAATAGAGGCACTTGGGTGCCTGAGATGTTCTCATGTAGGAGGATACCTTTTCTCCAGGAAGAAGGTATAAGCTAGAGTAATATGACCAGGATGATTGGTCAAGATGTTGTGGAATTAGTATTAAAGCGTAGGTTAATCGATTTGTATGATTGTGGGTGTAAATGTGACCTTAAAATAGTAGAGTTTGTGTTGTGTAGCGACTGATTTGTTGTTATGAGGAGTGTAGCGATCCCGATTTCGATCCTTCTTTTATGTTTTGTCACTTTGACTAGGCCGTCGCGAGTCGAGCTGCCCGGTCAACTCGTGGGGGTCTAGGGGGCAGCACCCATTGGCAAGTCCAAGGGCAGCGCCCTTGGCGGGGTTAAGGGGCAACGCCCCTCAAAACAAAAATGCAAAACACATTCGAAGTTGCTTGTCCGCTCGGTCGGTCTAGAGTGTCGGGAGTTGAACCGAGAGAATTCTGGGCTAAGGATCAGGGTTGCACGTGCGGGGCCATGGGCCACACGTGTGGAAAATAAGACAGGGGACTGAAGCACACTGCTAAAAAAGCAAGTACGGCTGGAGGTGTGAGGAAAGAAGGGCTGCACGTGCGGGAGGAGGCTCCGCACGTGCGGAAAGTTAGGTAGATCTAGAATTTTTCCTTTTATTCTCTCTTTGAGCTGATTAAATGTCACTTTTTGTATATCTCTCTCTCTCTAAAAACATTTCATCTCCCTTCTCTCTACATTTCCTACCAAAAACCTCACAAGATCTTTGATTTCTCCAAATCCATTGGGATTTAGATCCAAGTCTTTTATCAAAGTTGGTTATCTAGGTAAGGGCTATGTTGTGTGTAGTGGAGATTGAGTTTAGGCATCGTTGATTTTGGAGTTTCAACTCGTTTTTTCTTCAAACTTGAGGTAGGGATTTTCTTTGAGTTATATATATGTTTTTGCAAGATTTAGATGATTTTCGAAATCATCCTTTAAGTTGTTTTGAAAATTGATGGTTGAACCAAGAATGTGGGTGATTTTGAAAGTGGGTTTACTTTCTTGTTCCTTTTAAATAGAAATTGAGGGCTTGAACTATGTTGATTGAAGAAAGATGTTTTTGGTGAGATTTTCTCAAACATTTGAAGATGAATGGTTTTGGTGAGAAAACCTAGAAATTTGGAGGTTTTTAAAAATTGTTCAAAATTCATGATAGATGTTGTCATATTTATTTGTGTGCCAAATAAATGGGTGTTTTGGAAATTGTTATTCTAAAACAAAGAAATGTTGATTTAGTATTGAATTGATTAAATTGTTGAGATTGCTCGAAATGTGGGAATTATGTTATTCTCTTGGATGAATTGGATATAAAAGTATATATATTCATCTTGTGGAATTGTATTGAAAAGAGGATTGGGAATTTCGATCACAATGGTATATTGTCTGGAACAATTGAATACGGAAGAAATGTTGCATTGCATTATTAATCATACATTGGCATTTCAATTCATTGGACTATACTAAGCTTTGGAAATTTGCATGGAGAAAGGAATGTTGGGAAACGGGTTTTCATGAAATGGTTTTGGGGAAAATACAAAGGGTAAGTCTTGATAGGTGGTGTAGATGGAATTGTTTGTTGGCCTTAGTGTCCTTGGTGAAAGACCAAAAAGTCACGCGGATAGGTGTCGAGCCTTCCTGCTTAATACCGATAAAATGACAAATTGGTAGTACTTGTATAGTCTACTTGCAAACACCGACCTAGAGATTACCAAAGTTGTATTTACCGCCCCTTGAATGAAATTGTTAAGTTTTGAACAATGGAATTGCATCGCATCATTGAGCATGATGATTTTCAAAAGAGAAAGATGTAATTTATTTGCAAAAAGGCATAGCATGGCATATGCATACATCTTTTGAGACTTGTATAAAACGTACATACTTTGTTAAGAATTTCCTACTAGGCTTTATGCTCACCCTATGTGATTATTGTGTAGGAAAAGACGTGGTGATTCCGCCTAACTGAGGGCGTGGAAATGTGTGTGTTGGGAGTACAATGCTCTCACTTTACGTGACTCTGTTTTGTAAGCTAAGGGCTATATTTGTATGGTTTGAATAACCAATTTGTGTAACCGGGCCTAAGCCTTGGAAACTTGTAAACCCATGAGGGTATTTATTTGTTTATGTCATCTTGATTTGAGGTGAATGTATTATCACATGAGGATTATTTGTATCATGTATTACAAGTGTGAAGATTTACTTTCAGTTTTACTTTAAAGAACCATGATTATTGTATTATCATTTGGGCATGAAAAGACGATCTGCTCAGATTAAATGGAAGCCCACACTGAGCTCTACATTTTGGTATATGGAACTAGGGGTCAAAATGGGTAAAAGTAGATGAAACCCAAGCTCAAATAGCTTAAAGGGTCATAAATGGCCGAGAGAGAGAGAGAGAGAGAGAGAGAGAGAGAGAAAGAATGAAGATAGAACCAAGAAAATAGATATTTTCAGCTTTTGGAGACTTTTATAGGTAGACAAGTTGTGGGCGTGAAAGTCAAACCGCGGCTCCTAACAAGCCAACATAAGACAGGTCGTGGGCACGACCAAGGTAACTGCGGGCGCATTCAAGACACATCACCAGGCCGCAAGCGTGGCCTATCCTTCGCTTGCGCAGAGTAACACGCCGAAAAAAAGTACTAGAGCTATTTTCAGTTGAGACCTAGTCGCGGTCTGGTCACGGCCCCTCGTGGGAGTGACCTTTGGCCCAACCCATCGCAGATGAGACCTAGCTGTTCTGGGCTATTGCCCAACAACCATCCCAATGCACACCAAAAGCCCAAACTACCCAGAAACAGTCTAAGTCACCCGGGACAACCCCATGTCCCAACCAAAAAGAAAATGGGTTGGTTAAACTAAGTTGTGCCACTATACTTCTTTACTCAAAAGGAGTTGAACATGCGTCAAAAGAGATGGTTAGAACTGATTAAAGATTACGATCTTCAGATTCAGTATCATTCGGCAAAGCCAATACTGTAGCCGATGCTCTGAGTAGGAAATCAACGAGGAATTTGGCATGTTTGCTTACTGAATAAAGAGAATTGTTGAAAGACTTGGAAAGATCTAAGATTAAAGTGATGTTTCATGAACAAGGCAGAATGTTAGACTTGGAAACAAGTTGGGAGTTAGTTTTTCAAAAGAGTTGTTGTCTGTTTCACTTTGGATTCACTCGAACAATGATTTGGTCGCTCAAGCGGTCTTTGAGATCTCTCAATATTTTTACAGGCCTGTAAAACTTCTGGGATTAGTTGATTTTCACTCGAGTGGTCTTTTGCAGGCCTGAACTTCTTAGAGGGGGTTATTGTACACTTGAGCAGTGTTTTTGGTCGCTCTAACAATGTCACTTATTGTGTCTAATGCTCGAGCAATGGTTTGATCACTCTAGCAGTCTATATGTATATCAGTTCAGGAAAAAGGGGTTTTGTCACTTTTTCACTTCATTTTTCTCTCTAAAACACTCCAAACCCTAATTCATTCTCTCTCTCTCTCTCGTTCTTGCCTTAAAACCCTAAATACTCCTAATCGATTGTTTTCTCCACCATAGTTCCTTGAAGAAAAAGGTAGAGCTTGTTGGAAGCTTTGTTTTAATCTCGTTTTCGGCCTTGTCAAACTTGCACCCTTCCTCTCTTCCTCTTCTACTCTTAAGGTAGAGATTTTTTCAACCTTTGGTATGATTCTTAGCTTAGTTATTTTCTCATTGAAAAGGGTTAGTGATTTGGGGATTTTAGATTAAACCTAGGGTTTGATTTTGAAATGTAAAAAAGGGGTTTTTCAAATAAATTCTTAAGAAAGGTTGTGGGAGTGTATACAATGTTGGATTGAGTTGAAATGTTAGAATTTCCTTATTTAAATTTGATTTTGAAAGTAAATGAGGTTTTGTTTGAAAATCATTGATATTTGATTTATGAAAGAAAATAAAATAGATGTTGGGTTTTAAAAAGATTAGAAGAATGTATCTGTTAATGATGAGAGTAGAGTTATATGTATTATCGATTCTATTTTGAAAATTATGAGATTATATCTCTTGTTGGAAAATTATTTGTTGAGGAGAAATATTTGCCTTCGGCTATCGATGGACGATAGCTTTGATTGTTGTAAAAATTTGTAGACACCTCATTTTTGACCATCCTCAAGACTTGGACGTCATTGTTTGAACACTTGATGATCATCCATACTCGTGTTCATTTTGAGTTCCTGAAGGTCTCGGCTATGCATCTTGCCTTGGAGCCTCTCAACTTGTCTGTTTTGTGCTTGGTTGTGGACCAAGAGCTTATGGCTTTGTTTCCGAGGGAAGAGGGTGGCCTACTGGCCAACCCTACAACCCATCGGCCAAGCCCCGTGCCCATCGGCCATGCCCTTTTTCCATTGGCCATCAGTGGTGGCCGGTCGGCCTCACTGATGGGCAGTCGGCCATAATTTTTTGCCGAGGCCCCTTTTTTGCTTTTGCAGATATTTTTGGTACCAGTTGTTAGGCACAAAAGGCATTCTCCATACACGTGTATGGAGGGATTGTAACAAGCTTCAAGCGTGTCAAACAAGCTTGAGGCTTGTGTTTCTATATAAGGGGAGGCTCCCCTCCCCTTTTAGTGGTTTAGAAAATTTGAGGGCTAAAAATATCTCTCTTTCTAGAATTCTCACACTCTCTCTATATTTATGCTATATTGAGCCTTAAAGTGTATTTTTCTCTTCACTTTTGCACTACAACACCTAGTAAAACACCACCATCATTGAGTTGAGGTTCTTGAAGGTCATACTTGGGTTCTAAAAAGCTGGTTTTTTACCTCATAAGTTGCTGTTTTGCTGTGGTTCTTCAAGGGTGAGTGGTTACCCTCTTTAAGCTTTGTTTTGCATAAGTATTTGGCCATTCTTGCATGCTCTTTTAGGCCTAACTTGAAACTACAAAAATTTATATTTTTAAGTGCTTAGAATGGTTGTTTGAGGCCTCTTTGGTGTTGAGGGTGTTCTACCCTCTTGTGTGCCTTATTTGCTTAGGCTTGGTGCCATCCTTTAAGGCCTTTGGGATCACCTTTGTTTAGCCTTTTCACTACTGAATTCTAGAGGAATTTTAGTGGTAGAAAGTGGGTTTTGAGACCCAAAATGGATAGGGGTGGTTCCTCCCTTTTGTGCTTTGTTTGCGTGTGTTGTTGGCTTAACACTTTGGCATGTTTTTCTACCTTCTTAAGGCTCTATCTTAGCATGTTTTAGGCCTCATTTTTCCATGTTATACCTCTATTTTGGGTTGGTTTGGCCTCATGTTGTTTGCTTTTTACACTTGTAGTGTAAACTTGTTCACTAGCCTAACATGCTTCATAGGTTAGCTTGTTATTCTAGCATGTATTGACTTCACTCCAAAGATGTTTTTGGTGTCATTTGGCATGCTTTAACTCGATTTTAGTTGGTGGGGTCATCTCTTGCTTGGTCTTTGTACTTGTAGTGCAATCCTCCTTGTAGGCTTAGCATGTATCATGCTTTATGCCCCTAATTCTAGCTTGTTTTAGCTCTGCTCCAAAGAAGTTCTTAGCCTTGTTTTGACTTTCTTAAACTCTGTTGGAATGATCTTGGCCCTTTGGGGCTTGCCTTGTGTGGCTATGGTGTAAGTGCCTTAGCTAGTCTTGAGTTTTGGGCACTTTAGCATGCTATATTTGTGATGGTTGCATGTTTTGTCATCATTTGGCATATGATTTCAGAGCATATAACCTTGTCATACCCTCATGTTTATCACTCTTTAATTGTGTTTAAGAGTTGTGCCTTTATGCCTTGCTTGCGAGCCATGAGTTGAGTATGCATTCCTTGCTTTTTGTGCCTAAGTTTTGTTGAGTTTTGGCCACTGTTTTGAAGTATCTTAGGTCTGTCCATGTGTGGTTTGACCATTCAAGATTGATAGTGCATGCCTCATGTGTAATATACTTCACTAGCTTTGATGCCTTAGCTCCTTAACATGTCTTGCATACATTGCTTACATGATAGAGCCTTGTGCATGCCACTTTAGCATTGGTAAATTAGCATGTTGTTCGCATGTGTGTTGCATTGCATTGTGTTTGGATCGGATGTTAATCCAAACACGAGGAATGAGAGACGTTTCATACTCAAAGTGATGAAACGTGCCTCATTCCTTAGGTCACCGACATCTTTGATCATGTATGATATGGTGCAGGTTCATCGAGTCTTGTTTATGCATTCATCAACATTGTGCAAGCTTTACTCTTTGGCCATCATACATCGAGATGTGTGATTGGTAGCTTGAGAGCCGCGCACTACACTCTTTTGAGCTTGAGACATGATAAGGAGTGTAATTGCACACACATTCCCTTGCAAATATACTGCCATGCCTCTGTTTGTGCTCTGTTGCAGCGAAAGGAGAAATTGCAGGAAGAAGTGGCCGACCGGCTACTAGAGCAGCCAACCGGCCATCAAAGCTTGCCGACCGGCTATCATTACTAGCCGATGGCCACCATCTCTGGCCGATCATCCCTCAGCATGTTCTTGAGATCTGTAAGAAGCAATCTGCAAGTTGACACAATTTTCAGAGGTCTAAAGGTATGCAAACAGAGGCATCTTGAGGCAAGGTGGTGGATTTCCGAGAAGACGCGACCGAGCATGCATGCCTCCCTCACTCGCGAGGCCATTTTGCTGCTTTACTAGCTAGTTGTAGTTAATTACATGTGTTGTAATTAATTAGTTTAATCTGTGTTGTAATATTTTAATTAGCTTAGATTACCTAGTTATTCAATTCAATTCAATTTGGTTTGTAATAATTAATTAGCTAAGTTAGTTAATTAGTTAGTTTGATTAACTTAGCTAGTTAGCTTAGCTTAATTATTTGGACCCTCCGTCGAGAGGGCACAATGTTGTAATAAATGTGCCTATGTGTGTGAATGTCTTCCAACCTCACGTCTTTCTCCCTTTTACTTATCTGCTTTCAGTGGTTAGATTAGGGCATATTTCAATTAGCATCCTTATGCTTGCATGCGTGCATCATTCGTTTGCCTTGCATGCACCAATGTAACAACCCTTATACTGATCACTGATTAATGCCGATTACTTCTAAATTAAGACCGATTATGGAAAGTAAATGAACTGGCCGAATTATCGAATCGATCGATTGAAATCAAATCAATCGATTAATCGGCTCGCTTAATTGCATGTTTATCTGTTTGAATGTTTAATTATCTGTTCAGTTTTTAGGTTTAAACTGTAAATTGAAGGCCTTATCGGCAGCCGAACCAGAAATTGATTAGTGAGTTATAATCATGAGAATTTATGTGATTTTATGGTATATTTAATTGGAAGTTGATTTAGTATGATTAAACTGGATTAAATTAGATTAAATGTTGATAAAATGTACAAATTGGGCTTAATTACCATAATGCCACTTAGTGGCCCACTACATGGAGCTTTTTGTGAGCTCTTTACACTAGATACAACACTTGACCAAACTTTTCCTCAGCCAAATTGAGAGCTCAACCGACCTTAGAGAGTGAGATAAGGGAGGGAGTTGATTTTCATCTCATTTTGCTTGATTTTGCTTGGCAAGTAAGAGGATTGAAGGGTTGACTTCAAAATTGAGCTCCTACACTTCTAATTCAAGACTTAAGGTAGAAATCCATCTCCTTGATTGTGCATTTATGTTGATTCTTGCATGGCTTAGAGCTAAGTAGAAGTCTAGAGCCAATTTATGGCTTGTAATGTTGAATTAGAACTCATTTCATGTAATGCCCCACTACTTGCTGGCCCAAATAACTTGGGGGTCGACCAACAATACCCAAAAGCTTAAGTCCAAGTTATTTAGTAGCTAGGTAGTGGTGCTTTTTATGCCCAAGATCACCCATGCAAACTTCCGATGTGGGACAGGGTATTACAAACTCCCCTACTTATAAATCCTCGCGTCCTTGCGAGGGTCTATAATCAATCAGAATACCACGACAAGCTTGTGGCCAGCCCAGAATAAGTAGCCCACATGGTTGTGTGCATGGGTTGGCTCTAATACCATTTGTAATGCCCCACTACTTGCTGGCCCAAATAACTTGTGGGTCGACCAACAATACCCAAAAGCTTAAGTCCAAGTTATTTAGTAGCTAGGTAGTGGTGCTTTTTATGCCCAAGATCACCCATGCAAACTTCCGATGTGGGACAGGGTATTACATTTCATGCATGCATGTATGTATTGATGAATTTTGAGTTGATTTCATGGCAAATTGTCACATGCAAGTTCATAATTAAGCTTAAGTCCATGTTTTCAACTTGTTTTAAAAAGAAGGAGCTCATTAGAGCATGTTTTGAAGTTTTGAAATGGTTTGAATTCATGCATGTTTGCATGTTCTTCATATTCATGAAAATGGGTTTGAAATTTGGGTTTAATTGACTCACTCTTGGGCTTTAAATTCACAAATTGAGCTTTGTAACTTGTTGTATATTGAGTTTGGATGTGTTTTCCAGAATTTGGGTCCAAGAGGTTGAGTTTTGTGCTTTGGAATACTTGGTTGGAGCTTGGAAGGCAAATCTAGAAATTCCAGAATTTGGCTTCTACGCTCGAGCGAAGGATTCTACGCTCGAGCGACCATCGTTTCTTCTGAGATCCGCTCGAGCGAGGGAATGGTGGCTTAAGCGTAAATTTCAAGCTCTCAACATCTTGGTGCGCGCAGGCGTACACTCGAGCGGAGGGACCTACGCTCGAGCGAAGAGCTGTGTCTCACGCTCGAGCGAGCATCGAGCGTAAAATCTGAGCATCCAAAGATTTTTATCAGATCAGCATCGCAAAGCGACGGAATCCACGCTCGAGCGGAGCTCCTTTGTCTGCATGTCCGCTCGAGCGAAGAAAGCCTCGCTCGAGCGAGACTCCTGTTTTCAGCAAAATTTGTTAAGTGTTCCAAGGTACATCTTTGCGTCCTCTTTCCATCCTAGGCATTCCTAGGGCATATTTAAGGCATCTTAAAGAGGATATAGATGTAGAACACACCAAGGCAATCTAGGGATTAAATGATTATCTTTCCCAACTGTGAAACTTAGAGTGTGTTCAATCTGTTAACTGTATAGGGTTGGCATTTCGAGGAGACGCTCTAGTTCATTGTAGCCCAGAACTCTATGAGTAACAATTGTGTAAAGATATGTTCAAAATGATTATCTTCTGGATACTGAACTGAACTGTTTACTGAACTGATATTGATTACTGAAAGAATGTATGTCCTTTATTTCTGAACTGTACTGTGGCATCCTTAGCACCTACTGTTTACTGTTACTGTTATAGAGATCTCGCTTGCTTCTCGTGGAACCACTATGCATCGATTGATGGCGATCATTACCGTTTCGGTCTTTTAAGACTTCATCATATCACATGCTAATGGATGTACCACATATAATCAAGCATCAGATCAACAACCGATATCTCGATTGAATTGAACTGTTTTCATTACCGTAAGGACATACATTCTGAACCCCTTTATGCTTTATGTTATTCACTGGGCTTTAGCTCACTGCTCATATATATAAATATGTAGGTGTACAGGCACCGGATCAAAGCTAGAGGCGTAGGAGTATTCCCCAGTTTTGTCAAGCCAACCTATGTGCCTCATCATGAGGTTCCGAGCCCTTGCTAAGGCTTAGGGTGTTTTTGTCCTCCTCTGTCAGAGCTTTTTGTCTATCAGACGATTTATTAGCGCTCTTGTCGTTAAGTCCTATCTTGAATGCTTGTATATGATGTATGTACTGGTTTGTTTCTGACTGTATATATGTATGAAAAATCTTTTGGCATACAGACTGTCACAGCTCATTGGACATTGTCTATTTACTATATTGGCTCAAGCCCTCAGATTGCTTTCTTCAGATATCATAGCGTGCCTTGATAATCTAGGATTACTAGCTGGTTACGGTGCTAAACCCATAGGGGCGGGTTTGGGTCGTGACAACCAAGCTCAGCGCATCATTCAAACCACATCGTATTTCAATACTTACTTGAATATGTGTTTCACAGCATGTTATCGAGTGTTGCATTCATATGCCATCTTAGATACCCGAGCCTATCTTAGATGGATTTATGCATGTATTGCATTAAGCATCTTCACAGAGCTAGGATCATGCATGATTACTAACTAGCTTTTGTTTTGGCTTGGAGTACACTGTAAGTGTTTTCGCTTTAGCATCCTTGCATGAGTGTAAGTGACTGCCATGATAGCATGCTTGCCATAAGGCTATGTGCTTAAGTGATTAACTGCATGAATGCTTGTGGATGGAGGCTTTATTGCTTGAATTAGAACAATTCATCAAAATGTGTGTTTTAAGCCCACTTGGAGTGGCAAAATCATGTTTTCAAGCCCACTCGAGGGCGGCAAATCCACGTTTTAGCCTACTTGTGAGTAGCAACTTCAAACCATTTTCGAAAAACAAACATGAGATGTTTTGTTCCAACTTAAGCAATTTGGTCTATACTTGTATGCTGTGCGCATCACGTAGTAAGTTAGCTAAGTAACCGGAATAAGAACACATGTATTTTCAAAACAACATATCATGTTAGTAGAGGCCGATCTTTGATCGGGCGAGCGAGAGTGCTCATTTTAGGACCTTTCCCTCTCGTACCCAAGTTCCCAAGCCGAGACAACTTTGGTGATGACAGACACATGGCCTTAGGCACGAGTAAGGGTTTCCTAAATTTCCCAAAAACAAAATATTTAGGTGGTGACTCAGTAACTGCAAAGCAATCCATGTTTGGCACTTCTTGATTAAAGTCGATTTTCTAAAACAATTTGTCGGACTTGGACTCTTTGGTGATTTATCAGTCTTACATTGCACTTTGTGAGATTAGATTCAGAACCGTGATAGGAGTCCGAACTGTAATGGCTATAAACCCAAATCCGCGCCCTCGCGCGGAGGAAGTTCGGGCGATCTACAATTTCTGGCGACTCTGCTGGGGATTTAGAGAACTTGACTCGAACATCATGATATGTTGTTTTGTTCACACTTATGTGTTTCTTTGCATTGCATTTGCATTGGTGCGCCTAGGACACCGTGTTTGCCATCTGTTATTCCTGAACGGTTTGCCGGAGGCTTGCTTGGAAAAACGTACCATAAGGCTGACCGATTACAGGCTCTGCCAGGATGGGAACACAAACCTTGGTTTTTACCGAGGCACCCTTTTTGACCATTCAACCTAGTTGCATATCGGAAGCCATAGTGACTATTCCAAACTAAGACAGGTTGCTTACCCGATTATAGGTTGTTTGAAACCGCTGCGTGCATAGTAAAACCTTAGCTCCTGACAAGATAGGACATGGAAACCCTACCCCTCCATAGGGGTGTTTTGGCTCTCACTTGCTTGCTATGTGCTTTTAGAGTGTGTCTCTACAGGAATGCATGTATCAGTTTGCAAGTCTGGGTATCAGTCTGAGGACATCGAGATTTAGGGTATCGACGGAGGCGATGATTTGGGAGCGAGGATCAATGTTGAGAATGCAGTGTTCAAATTTATAATGTCAACTTTGTGTTGTCTTTATTTTAAGCCGAAATGCTGTCCGTTTTTCTAGTTGTTTGTTTCCTTATTTTGCTTTATTTATCTTTTTGCAAGGTAGTATAGCATCATTGCTTCCGAGAAGGCAGTTTTCCCCAAAGCACTCTAGGTTAGAGGTAGAAGGCTTCATCGATCCGAGGATCTAGTTGACAGACAAGCAGTGTTCTTTTCATTACCCCCAGTTACAAGGCAGAGGGCAGTTAGACAGGGAATATCAGTACAGCAGTCTTTGGTTCAGCAATCATTGTCCACCCCACCAGTGAGTAGTCGAGCTGAGGTTTCCGTTTCTACCACAGAAAGAGATACACTTGTTCAGTTAGATCAGCACCTTATGGCAGATATGGAGGACATGATGCGTCAGCTCCAAGAGACCATGCAAACCATGCAGCGGGATGCTGCCCGCCAGGCTGAGGTTACTGCACGTCATGCAGAAGTGATAACTCAACAGGAAGAGCTAATTGCCAGACTTCAGCAACAGCAGCAACCACAACAAGCCGTAACGTCTGCTTCGCATCCACCTCCATCCCCCACTTAGAGTTCCAACACTAGAGGATACTGCAAATGTCCAGGAAGATACGGACGCCCCAAGAGGACCAGTCCCGCTACCAGAGGACACGTGGCCTTAGGCACGAGTCAGGGTTTCCTAAATTTCCCAAAAACAAAATATTTAAGTGGGGACTCTGTAATCTGGCAAAGCAATACATGTTTGGCACTTTTTGATTAAAGTCGATTTTCCAAAACGATTTGCCAGATTTGGACTCTTTGGTGATTTATCAGTCTTACATTGCACTTTGTGGGATTAGATTCAGAACCGTGATAGGAGTCTGAACTATAGTAGCAATGAACCCAAATCCGCGCCCTCGCGCGCGGAACAAGTTCGGGCGGTCTACAAAATTGCATAAGGATTAAGTGAATTGAAACTAATTACTCATACATCTTGCATTGAGCATTGTTTTATACTTAAACATTGAAAATGTATTGTTTTAAGAAAAAAAAATGTGTATACCTTGGTGAATCTAATTATGGAGTGTGGTTGTGGTTTATTATGTTGGCCTGTATATCTTTGGTGGAAATCCAAAAACCTGCGCAGTTAGATGCCGATCTTTCTGGTTAGTACCGATAAAATAGCTTTGATAGTGCTTGTATAGCCTAGTGATAGACACGTACCTAGAGATTCCTAGTGTTTTGTATCTACTGCCCCATTTTCTGATATAAAAGTATATTTTTCATGAATTGATAAATAATATTGACATTGCATTGTTTTGAGATAGAAATGTAAAATGTTTGGCAAATGGCATATATATGCATTCACTTTATAACTTCGTTAAGTTTTATACATTGTGTTAAAGTATCTCTATCAAGCTTTAGCTCATCTTATATGGAAAACAACTTTCAGCTGCTGATCATATGCCTCTACCAAGGACATAGCTTGAGAAGACTTAGAGCTAAGAGCTTCTTTCGTTTTCTTCTGTGTAATTATTTTGTATAAGTCTTGGGCTTTTATTTATATTGAGTTTAACTCACTTTTGATATACCCAAGTATTCATTTGGAAAGATGTAGCCATTAGGATATAAACTTATCTAATTCTCCTTTTATTTCAATTCATGTACACATGTTATATGTTATAGATTCAAAATCTATGATTTATGAATGTATATATGCATATGTCATCTTTTGTATGATTGAGGAGTATCAATGAAATGTTAAATATATTACAAGTTATACATTCTACGGAATATTATGATATGCGTTGTTATCATTTCGGGACGTTACAAAGATTTTCTTTTAACTTTTCTTTTAAAAAGCATAAATCATTAAATGATTAGTATTTTTATAATTATTACATTAATGTATTAGCCAATAGCATTTTTTAATTTAAAATTTTAGTTGAAAGTTTTAGAACTCCCAAAAGGTTCGTCACAAAAAGTCACTTTGCTAGGTTAAAAGTCAATTTTTTGATTTTTTTTTTTAAAAAAAACCTTATATAAAAAAAATAGAAAGGTGATATGATCTTAAAAAAAAAATAAAAAGTCAACTTTTTAGCTTTTAACCCAATTACCAAATAAACAAATATATATAGCATAGATATAAGTTTTACTTTGCCAAACCCAAAAAAAAAAAAAAAACTCAACTTTGCCATGACATTGTTAGAAATCTCTCTCTCTCTCTCTCTCTCTCTCTCTCTCTCTCTCTCTCTCTCTCTCTTCAAATTTAGCTACTAAATTTATTTTGTCTTTAGAATTTTTTTTTTTAATTTGAATAAAAAATGATAAATTATATCATTAATTAACTACTATAGTTCAAGTAAAGTGTCACTTTAGTCTTTATAATTTTAATTTAAACAATTTAAATCTTACATTTTCAGTTTTGTTGTAATGTTGTCCCTCCGCATTACACTATTAACATTTCAAACGGAAAAAAAACTACGTGCAATATTAGAGGGACTAAAGTGAAATTTAAAAGAAACTATAAGAACCATTGATATAATGAATAAATTACACCAGTAATCCCTCTAATTTTTTTTGAATTCTATTTTGATCCCTCTAGTTTGAGCATAATATTTTTTTCGTTTAAAATTCTAACGATAAATGATTGAAGGATTATATTGCAACGAAGCTAAAAATGTAGGATTCAAATGATTTAAATTGAAATTATGAAAATTAAAATGCAACTTTATTCATAATAAAGAGACCAATGGTATAATTTGCCAAACATAAAAGAGGTCAAAGACGCCTTCATTGAGGACCATATCATAATTAATTGAATACCACATATATCTTAGTAGAGGTTGTCTGGAAAGTGACTATAATTTAAAAAATTAAAAAGTCATTATAAATTATTATATTACTTTATCTATTTTCATTTATCTTTTTTATAAAAAGTTAAAAAATGAATCAAAATGGCCAATTTCAAAAGCAAAATTGTCTGTACCAAGTAGAATTGGCAACACCTTTTAGCCAAATGAAATATTGCTTGACCTGAATTGAATTAAAGTTTTTAAATTTGAGAGAGCGTTGAAGTTTGGTGGGCTCATTTCAGGGTTGACTTTAGTGATTTGAACTGCTCACTTTTTAAAATTTATTGACTAGAATATCTATGCAAAAATTCAAGATAATCAAATATTAATAGTTATATGTTTGAATCACGTTTGTTTTAAAATAATAAACGACAAATATAATTTCAAGAAATTGATTGATGAAATTATTAGTGTAGTGGTATTAAGTAGAAGTTATAAGATAAATTGTGTTTATTTCTACAATGGTTTGGTGATATTAGTTGGTTAAGATTAAATTTATAAAATTACATAAAAGAATTCATTATATAAAATGTGATTTGGGGGTAATGTTATAGGATGCGTACTATATACAAGTTCAGTGGTGCTACAGGGCCCGAAAACGGGCGCCCCGAATGCCCCAAAAAAAATTTTTTTTTCTTTTCTTTTCAGCAGAAGAAAGGAGGGAGGAAGACGAAGGGGGGAGGGGGAAGGGGAAGAGGAGGGGGAGGAGGAGGAGGGGAGGAAGGACTGGAGGGGGCCTAAAAAATGGAGGAGGAGGACGCGATCGGCGGCAATCGGCATGATCGGAGGAGGAGGACGGCGACGCGATCGGCGGAGGCCGACGATCGGCACGATCGGAGGAGGAGGATGGCGACGCGATCGGCGGAGGCCGACGCGACCTCTCTCTCTTTCTCTCCCTCTCCCTCTCTTTCTCTCCCTCTTCCTCTGCAACTCAGAGTTGCAAAGGTCAACAATGGCGGGAAAAAAAAAAAAAAAAAACGAAATGCCCAAAACGACGTCGTTTTGAACATTCGGGGGCATTCGAGCCAACAGTATTTCGGGCCCTCAAACATTTTCCTATACAAGTTATATCGTTTACAAGTTTGATTATCATAAATAGCATAACTCAATATTATAAGAGTCATAATTTAAAATATATATATATAACGAAAAAAACTCGTGGATTATAATTAAAATAATATCATAACTAGCATCATAATGAGATATAACTAACAACACAATAGGTCATAACTAAAAACACAAAAATCGTAACTAATAGTGCATATGGTACACATATTTTTTGTCATTTTATTATTTTTGTAATGTGGGGGGTGAAATAGTCATTTCACCTAGAATTGTATTAGCAATCCCACCTTCCCACGAGAATACTAATCCCAAGACTTTTTTTTTTTCTTTGTGAGCCCACAAAATTGCCAATCCAATCCCATAGCCTATGGAATCAAATAAACATGACCTCATAGTCATTGAATTATACCTCAATATTTTTACATGATACAATGTGAGACGAATAGATTTAGAGAAGCAATCTTTCGTTGTCATAAGCCAAACCAACCAGATAACTTCAAAGTCGGAATAAAAGACATGGAACCACACACTTTTTGCTTTTGTGGCACTAGAGGTTCAAAGATTGGGAGAAAAAAGAGAGTAAATTAAGCCTAGCTAAGCCACAAAAATGGTATAAGATGCAAAGGAAAAATGAATAAAAAAAATTTAAAAAAAATTAAAATGAAGATACAGTAGTTGTGAACTTCATAGCCTCTGAGGTCACCATCCACAACCAGCATGCCATTTGAAATTTTGTTTTTATCACAATCAAAGGAAGTGAATCAAAAACAAGGCCACAAAAGTTCTAGAAGATGCAAAGTTGAGATGAGACTACCATCTGTAGAGACATGTACCATCCACAATGAGAACTCGTTTCTTCACAACCTTGCAAACTTTTTTCTTTTTTTCTTTTTTCCTTTTCCCTTTTCCCTTTTCCCTTTATCCTTTTCTTTTTTTTCTTTTTCCTTTTTCCTTTTTCTTATCCCCCAAAATGTGATAGTGTCCATGTGTCGACTCTATATTCATAATAAGCATAAAGGTGGCATCCATTAAATCAATACATACGTTGGGATTATTGCATATTTTCAAACGAAAATATAAGCACAATCATGCCAGTAATGTTAAGTATTATGAAAAATCTTTCTTGAAAATGATCGTGAAAGATTTATAATCTTTATATTACACTTAGAATAAAGCACCACACACTAATCAAGGTAATATAAAAGTTATAAATCTTTCATGACTATTTTCATAAAAAAAAAATTCGTGATCCCTCATATTTCTCCAATCATGCACACACTAAAAAGTAAAATAATCATACAAAAATTTATATGATTTAGCACAAACTTATTTCTACAGACCAAAGATACCAAAAATCCAATTCTTGGAACAATACCCATTTTCCCGCTCAAGGATAATTGAGCCGTGAAGCTAAATCGGCTTCCCTGCTTACACCTAGTGTCCTTAGTATTTTTCATTCTCTATAAGCCCTCTCAATTTCACAATTTTAGAATTACCACTAGTTTCTTATTTATCGGCAAAAGATAGAAATTTTAGTCCCACACAATTAATAAAACCTACACATATTAATTGCTAGTGAATTCCAGATTCGATGACTTCATCTAAATATATGTAAAAAATCAATAATTATATTGATCTCGCAAAATGTTAGACACACACCCAACAGTATTGACACACAATTAGGCCTCATTTGGAAACAGACTAATTTAGTAATTTTTTAGCTATTTGGCTAAAATATGAGCTAAAAAAATAAATATGTTTGGGATGAATTTTTGACTTTTTACAAAAAGATGTGACAAAAGTAGAGAGAAAAGAGAATCTTTGACTTTTTTATATAGGTTGTTGGCTTTTTAATTTTTTTAGTAACTTTTTGGCTAAAAAAGTCACTAGCCAAACGAGGCCTTAATATATAAATTGTACAATGGTACACAGTGTAAGCATCTTAGCAATATTGATATAAATTAACCAGAAGTACGTAGTTTGTCAAAAATAAAATCTATGGAAAATGTCTCGTAGCTCAAATTTTGTGACTTAAAAGTGGCTCAAATGGCCAAAACGACGTCGTTTTGGCCATTTTTATGTTGTTCTGTACTCAAAACGACGTCGTTTTGGCCATTTGAGCCACTTTTGAGCCACAAAATTTGAGTTACGTAGCATTATCGAAAATCTATAGCAAGCTAAAGTACACTATTAGTTTGTCACTTAGATCCTGGCCCAATATTTCAATTGTACCATTTTGATCCAACAAGTTTTCAACTTGACTTTACATGATCGGTTGTCTAACTTGGGACTCAAACTCACGAAGTGATCTCCAAAGTATGTGTTTCATGCTACTTAAGTTTTTTAATATTTTAATTGTATCACTTTAGCCTTCGATGATTTCAATTTGACTTTAAATAGCTCAATTTTCGATGGAGGTGATGGCGGTGGTGATAGGTAGTAGAGTAAGGTGATGGTGATGGTGATGGTGATGGTAATGGTTAGAAGTGTAAAAATGGCCCACGACCCGCCCGGGGCCCAACTTTGAGCCCAATGCGAGACCCTGGGCTTGCCTAGGCCATCATTTTGAAGTTCAGCCCACTCAAGACCCACTCAAAGCCCAAGCCAAAGCCCGACCCACTCGGCCCATCCAAGGCCCAGTGTCATTTTTTGTGGAAAGAAATAAAATTTTGGTAAAAAAAATAAGAAAAATATATAAAAAAATGTTCAAGCCTGAGCCTAAGCTTAGGCCCACCAGCCTGCCCAAGACTCGAATACCCCTTGGGCCTAGGCTTAATTTTCTAGCCCGCGAATCCTACGTCAGTCCGAATTTTGACGGGAGTCCACAAGACCCAATATGGGCCGTCCCGAGCCCAAGCCCTGGTGGGCCGGGCCTAGCCAAATTTACAACCCTAGTGATGGTGATAGTGATTGTGATGGTGATGATGGGTGATGGTAGTAGTGTGATGGTGGTAACGACGAAGATGGTGACAGTTGTGTGGTAACAAGATAGTAATGGCGAAATATAGGATGGAGATGATAATGGCGGTGGTAATGTAGTGGTAGTGATAGTGGCTCTATGGAGGTGATAAGGTGGGGGTAATGGTGGCAGCAATGCTAGCTTAATCAGAAGTAGAGCCACATTGAGACCAGGGGGGTTACGTGCCCCCTGAGTTTTTCATATTTATACTATTTCCCTTATATATGAATTTTATATCATATTTTCCTTTTATAAAATTATAATAGTACCCCTCCTTAAATCATATAAAACCAATTTATATTTTAAATTTTTTAAAAGTGCTCTATTATATTGCTTTTGGTCATTCTTTATACTCTAAATTGGAAAGTTAATGATAAGAATTGAATTAATTGAATATTTCTTTCTCACTATGGGATTTGTTTAGTTGATTATTTTTCTCCATTGTGGGGTTTTCTTCTTTTTTTTTTTATTGAGTTGATAGTGTTGAATTTGTTAATCATAAATTCAGTTGGGTTGTTGATTGTGGATTTCTAGACAATATTGATGTAATTCTCATAATAATTGTAATATTGAATCTCAACAACATATGGACCCAAAATATATATATATATATATATATAAATTTAATATTATCTAGTTGTTGTTTATTGTGAATTTTTTTTTCTTCTTATTAATGATGTGAGTAATTTATTACTTTAAATTTCTGGCTCTGGCACTAAACATAATGACTATTATAATGATAGTGCAATAATAGTGACGATGATAGTAATAGTGATAATGGTGATGGAGAAACAAGACAAAAGGCAGTGCTTGGAGTCGCAATGTAATTTTCTTTGAAGAGCCTTTTGGCTGTTGAAGTGCTTTTATCGTTTTTTTTTTTTACATGTTAAAGCACAATTTATTTTGTAGCATAATTTCATAATTTGTTTCCATTCCTTCTCTCAACAATAAATAAATAAATAAATAAGAAGTAAAAATATGAGCCTTCTTGTTTTGTTTTTTTTTGATAACTCGGTATTCGGATTATTAGACCGACTAATTCGGGAGATCAATCTCAACATCCACTTTTGAGATTCCAATTAAAGTTAGGGTAAAAATCTCTTATAAGCCTTATTATTTTATGCTACAAGACGGTAAAATGTAATTTTTCCTTCATGAAATTAATCAAATATATTGCAAATGCTTTCAAAACTGTTTTGAGAAAAGAATTATATGAAAAGTCTTGCTTAGAATTGAATTATTATTCCTCATTCTAAATTTGATTGGGTTTTGGATCCAATTTGAACAAAACTCATTAAATAATTATTCATTAGTAAAATGCTTAGCAGGAAGCAAAACACAATAACAATTCATTAAAAGGTGATTATGAATGGGTGATTCTACTTACACCACTCTTTTACCACTTTACACCCTCCATCTCATTACACCACTAAAAAAAACATTAGATTCTCATTACACCGAATATGTTACCAAAACAAACCCTAAGGTAAAAAAATCTTCAAAACCCATCTCTTTACACCCATACTTTTAGAGGGAAAAGAAGGAAAAGAGAACGACGCAGAGAGAACAACGCAAGGAAGAATACTAGACAACACCGGTGTGGAGGGGTTTAGATGGCGTGGAGATGTTCGAATGGCATGGACGATTGAACTTATTCTTCTCATTCGCCAAAGGTAAGTAAAAAAACTCTTATTTCTCTCTCTATATTGATAGACATAGATATGTATATCTATATCTATATCTATATCTATATATATATATTGTTGGAACAATCTTCTGTGTAAATAAAATAACTTGAAAATAAATTCAAACAAAATAATTAAATAACATACCGAATTTATTTCTTGAACCAAATAAAAATTACAAGACCAAGTCGAGTGTGTGACACTCTGTCCTTAAGACAGATTCGCCCCGTTACGGTGCTTACGGTTAAATGACGTCTATCTCCTAGGACAATGATCTTCACAAATTTATAGAAGCACTTCAAATAAATTTGTTCGGCGAACCAAACATGTGTTCTATCTCTCTGAATATTTATTCCTAAAATTATATATGAAGAATAATTCACTAAAAGAAAAAATGGACAGTAATGAGACAACTTGACTGAATTTTTTGGATTACCCCCGACTGCTGGAAAAAGGATTAATATATAGGCAACTTCATAACAGTTAGGACAACCCAAACAGATATGAAAAGTGGTCAACAGGTGCCTTTATTCAAATGAACAGATTTGTTTGAAAAAAGAATCTAACCGTTGCTTATATTTCAAACAACTTGAAAAAGGTTGCCAAGGTGTAATAGTTAAAGAACTGTTGGCCCTTTATAAAATAAACCATTTAAATATATATATATATATATTAAATTATTGAAATAGTTTAATAAATAAATGAAGAGGTTCAAACTTTAGAAAACATTTAAGGAACCTAAAATTTAAATTTAGAATTAAATTAAATTCTAAAATTACAAACTTTAAGAAACCACTTAGGAACCAAAAATTTGAATTTAGAATTAAATTAAATTCCCACAATAATTTTTATTGAAAAAATTCAAAAGAATTTTATCTAAAAAATTAATGTTAAACTCGAAAACGACGTCATCTTCCCATTCACTCATAAATGGTTTTGACGTTCCGTCTTCACCACTTCACCTTTTCAGACCCACCCCAAAAGACGTTTGGGGTCCACCCAATATTGAGTTAAAAAATATGCCTATATAAAACCATTATTTCCAACATATATATCATCTATGTCATCATTTTTTGCGAATAGACAAAGAATAGCACATTCCCAACATAGCTTTGGTGGTTTTGATCTTGGAATTTAATTGGGTTTGTGATTTTTGGTGTTAGTTTTGAATGTTGAAGTTCAGATTTTTGTCCTTTGTTTTATCAGATTTTGGTCCTTTGTTTTGCCCATTGCCTCTATTTTTTATTTTTTATTTTTTATTTTTTATTTTTTTTTAGAGTGATAGTTAAGTGGAAAGGGTTAGAGTTCTATGGGTAAAGAGCTGCCATAAAAGGTTGTTAGTTGTGGAAAAAATTGAATTTGTGGGTTAGAGTTTTGTGGGTTCTTGGTTTTCATAAATATATTAGTTGGGGTATAAAATTGACAGTACTTTGGAAGCAATTTTTGGTTTTCAATTGTCAATCTTTAAAGGTGGTGGTAATTATTGATCTTTAAGATGTGAAAAGCTATGTTGCTTTCTTGGATATTTGATATATGAGGCAGGTTTTACATTATTCTTCAATTGAGTTCACTAGAAAACTAATCAATTGAGTTCACCCTGAAAACAACACATTTCCAAACGTAGCTGCTGCTTAAATTTTTTTCCCCTTGTTGTACTTCAAGATCATTAGTCCCGACTTATTTTTCCTCCTCCAAAACTCTACAAATTGAATTCTTACAATTTGCTTAATAGAAGTAACTTATGGTACAGCTATACTGTTAGATACACTGTGTAACAACCCTCATTTTGACTTAGCCATGCTTGCATACATTCCTGTATGATCTTGTCTTGTTATGTTTGCAGATCTTGTTTATCTTGTTTTGTCTTGCTTTGTTTAAGTGTTGCTTGCATGATTTTGTTCCTTGCTCGGTGTGTAGCCGAGGTCATTTTGAACCTAGTTCACCACTGAACCTTTGTACTTAGAACTATTTTGGAACCACTTGTTTGACCTCCATCTTCACCCCGGCATGTTAGCCGAGATGTCACTATCTAGGCCGAGGTGTTCAGAACCAAGGCCGAGGAATGTAACATCTAGGCCGAGATGTTTTGCACTTAGTGATTTTTGTTCCTGGGCAGGTATGACCTAGGCCGAGGTGTGGCACACCCAGGCCAAGGTGTGGCACAGCTTAGTCAAGTGTTGCCCTCCCTAGCCGATGTCTTTGTTACCCTATTGCTGAAGCTTTGTCTTTAGCCGATGTCATTGCTTGCCGATGTGCCTTGCCTTAGCTTGCTGCATACGCCTTATCATAGACTTGTCCTATCAATCAGTCACCTTTTGAGTTGAACCAACCCGATGGCACGTGTCCGAAATTTGAAGGTTAAGTCGGTAAACGGACTGAAACATATCATTTTGTATCATTTGTTGGAAGTCTTTGTTCTTGAAGAGAGAGAGAAACTCTAGAAGAGGGAGAAGAAGTTTTAGAGTGAGAGAGTAATTTCCAAGTGTGATCTTTGGAGTTTGAACCGTTAGATTTGAGCTTTGAGGTAAGAATCTTGATTCATTTTGATTGTTCTTATTGATCATCTAGCTGCATTGCATGATCGGATCTGTTTTGCATGCCATGCATTGATTTGAAGTTGGTTTTGGAAGAGAAAATAGTGTTCATGTGTTCTTGAAGAAAAGTCTTGTTTTGATCCGAAAGCTTGTGGCAAGAACCATGTTTTGTGTTTGTTTTCACATGATTTCCTTGTGTAGGTACCCAGGTCCATGTTTTTGAACTCTTAGCATGAAATCTTAGATTTTGTATAAACAAGTTATGATTTCAGCATGCATGTTCTTGATGTTCTTGATGTTCTTGATGATCTTGTTCCTTGCATTCTTCAAAGGAAAACCCAGGTTTTCCCCGATTTTGTTTTTGAGTGTGGCCATTAGGACCACACCTCGGCAAGGAGGTGTGGGACCTCGGCAAGACCTGGATGGTACCCAGTGTGTTTTCATGAGGCGAAAAATAGTGTTTTAACCCTCAGCCTGTTTTGCTATTGACTTAGATTTGGTGGATATGCCGAGATCATTTGCATGTCTGTAAAGCTTGTTTTGAGAATGTATTTGCCATGTGATTGTAGGTCCTTGATCTTTGCTTTGAGCCTACACCCGAGAAGATCTATGTGAGTGGTATTTTTAATAAAGCTATGTTATACAGTTTTGATAAATCTTGCTTCACTTCGTTTTGATGAAAGTATTTGTTAAGCATGAAGTATCCAAGCCTTTATTACTAGTACCATTCATGGAGTATCCAAGCTCACCCTCTCTATATATATGTAGGTGATGAGCAGGACGGCGGCGACGTCTAGATGTGTTTTGCAAAGCCTGTTTTGGATTCTTGTCATGTCGGCCTGACTTGTTTTATGTCGGCAAATTTGTATTCACTTCGGCAATCTTGAAGATTATGCTTCTTTGGCTTGTAATCATTGTATTTGCACATGTTGGCTTTAGAAGCCTTTTGATCAAGATTCTAATATGTATTTTGTTTATTGGCAACCGAATGTAAGGTCGTATCATGTATGCCATTACATTTGATCTATGCACCGCTCTTATGGACCACTTGTATTTTGATTTATTGCTTCCGCATTTGTGGGCCCCATATATTATACTCTGATTGTGTTTGATCTTCGTAAGTTGGCCTTCGGTAATCACGGATTACTGGCCATCACGGCACCATCCTACTAAGGGCGTGTTGGGGTCGTGACACACTGTCAGTTGACATATCGCTAGTAGGCTAATTCAGTATGTGGCACATCAAGGTATCACCATGGTCTACCACATGCATGTAAGACAACATATTTTGTACCAGTACATGCATCAGATTATATGTCTCAATGGTCATTCAAAACTTGTGTAGCTCAAGTAACATCCAAAGGCAAGGTATCCCAAGAAGATTAGATTGTGAGCTTCAAAATACAATAAAGTAGGCATTTAAAAATTAAAAATAAACAGGAAAAATTGAAAACTTGAAATAAAACAATGTTGGCACATTAAAATTATCAATTGCATACTTGGATTTTATAGTACAAATCAATAAAGATAAAAGAAAAAATGAAACAATTATTAATTATAAATTGTCTCAAGGTAAAGCTATAAGCATGAAATGAGGAACATATTTCCAACCATATCATGACCACATTCAACACATGGAAAGCATAAACACAATGAACATAAAATTTGAACATCTATCATAACTAACATTCAATAAAGGCAACCTACTTGTAAATTTTTGTCACTTGTAAATTTGAACATCTATCATAACAAATATTCAATAACAAACAGTGCCCTAAATTGTGAAGGAAGAAACATGAATGAAACACCCCTGAGCTCATTTGAATGACCTCTTCCTTATTCCCTAGAACAATAACTTTTATGTTGATGCAATTTTCTAGGACAAAAAAGTTTGAAATAGTGCCAAGTTTCCCCTTTACTTATCATTTTAATAATTTTTTCTAAAACATCATGTATTAATAAATCATGTATTTTGCTCTTCTATAATTAGAATTTTTTCCCTTTTCTAACCAATTAGTAGAACATACTTAATAGCTTCAGGACACGTACTAAATTCAGTCTTGAGATTAGAAAATTGTTCACTGAATTCTGTTTCTATTCTAACCAATACCAAAGTATTCCAACTATGCATGAACTTATCCTATTTATCTTTCGTCTCAAAAACTTTCTTGCACTTCATCAGAACATTCTTGCTAATATGCCATCTACGTAAAAGATTAGTGGCCATAGGTAGAACTTTTGAGATGGCTTTCATCAAAGCCAACTCTCTATCCGTAATAATGACTTTCGGAAAAGCAGTATTCTCTATAACAGTACGCAATACGCCTAAAGCCCATGTATAGTTGTCCTCCAATTCATGACCAAGATAAGCAAAAGCAACTGAAAATGTCAAGTCCGTTGATATTACTCCAACAATCTCTAAGAGTGGAAGTCGATACCTATTAGTTTTGTATGTGCAATCCATAATCAACACATATGGAAATGAATGTAACAACTACAAACTAACCGGGTGTACCTAGAACAAGTTAGTCACTAACTCTCTATCATCATATCGATGCCACTCAACATAATTTGGAATCGACAATTGCCCCAATAGTTGTTGCATCTATGATCTTTCCGCCCTCTATACTACTCGATGTCAATGACATGCGTTTTAGATTGTCTTCATTGTTGTCGCATTAAAGGCATCCCTTCGTTTCAATGTAACCAATATCTCTTTTGGTCGCACCATACTCTTTGACATGTCAACTAATAAGGATGTTTCCTCCTTAGATAATCTGCTAGCAATTGAGTGCCCTTCAAGATGTTTAGCAAACGGATGATTGTGCACTCCACATAAGACATGCAACATCCACTCATCATTTGTAGGTAATTTCCTCCCTCCCCCTTAATAGAAATGGACATCCACACTTTTTAGATACTGTCAACCTCAATTGTTCCCTTTTGATTTTCCTGTTGTCTCTATAGTAACCACTTCTTTCACAAGCAAGGGTAAGTCTTGGTTTTCTGTCATTACCTCTCGCATCTGATGTCTTTGTAACAATGACAAATCCAATCTTTTTCCCAACGTCAATTAATGCTTGACGACTACTAAAAATCTAAACATAATAAATACATTTATACATCAAATAATTAATAAAACTCAATACAAATTAAAAATAAGAAAAAATCGCATTCATAAAAAAACTTAACAAACCTCGTCTGTATTGAGCTCATGACTGGAGTTCACTAATAATGTAGTACTTGCATTGTTGCAATGCGTATAAGTACAATCTTTCAAAGAAAAAAAATATAAAAATATAAAAAAAAAAAATGAAACTAAAAATACATGGTAATGAGTAGCTGAACAAATTTAAAAAATCTGGCCTTATATTACCATAAATGTATCTTTTATTCGGCAGTTGGCTACCAAAATTATATTTTTTGTACGGCATTGTGATGCTAGACTATGTTATTTTGTTTGATTTTGAAGCACCGAACAAAAGTTGAAGACCAGCCTAGAAAATCGAAACAAACCTACCAAACAAACAAAAAAACCTCATCATTTTACTTTTTTGATGGTTCTTCACCACCGTTTCTTCATCCATTGCTTTATTTGATGATCAAAACTCTATGATTCTCACTTTTTGAAAAGAAATGTGTAAGATAAAAGAAAAGTTGAGAAAGGAAAAAGAGGAGTAGGGATTGAAGACCAATGGGTGTAAGGAGATAATAAAATATATTTACTTTTAGTGTTCTATCCTTAAAAGTAATTTTACACATGGATAAAATTGGAAGGAAAAAAAACTCATATAAAGGGTGTAAAGAGGTAAAGTAGTGGTGGAAGTAGAATCACCCTTATGAATTTGGTGATTGACAGAAAATTGGGGGAAAAAAAGGTTATATACTTATGTTTTCTTAGACCTCATTTGGGAATAGACTATTTTAGTAACTTTTTAACTTTTTGCCTAAAATATGAGGTCAAAAAACTAGTATGTTTGGGATTACTTTTTGATTTTTTACAAAAAAGATGTGCAAAAAGTAGATAGAAAATGGAATCTTTAACTTTTTGGTATAAATTGTTGACTTTTTCATTTTTTTCATTGACTTGTTGACTTTTAGGCTAAAAAGTGATGCTGCCAAACGAGACCTTAGTCAAATAGAAAATAGTAATTCAAATAAAATTAGATGTGTTGGGCTTGTTTTGTACCATCGTTGAAAAAAAAGAAAAAAAAAGTGTAATGTTTTACACAAAAGTTTTTTGCACGGAATGATATAATTAAATTGAGATTTTAATTTAGGCTAAAATATTTATCAAAATGATTTTAATTACAAAAAACCAATCGCTAAGTAGTTTTATTTTAGGAAAAAATAGTCTAAGGTCCCCTTTCCATTTTTAATAATAGAAGAGATCCACAATATTATTTTTTGATATCTAAGATTTCCAAACCCACACCCATATATTAGATCAGAGAAATTTGATTCTCTCTCTCTCTCTCTCTCTCTCTCTCTCTCTCTCTCTCCAATCTTCATTCTATCCAAACCAAACCCTCTCTCTTTGTGCACATTCATCTCTCTCTCTCTCTGTGCTCCTTTCTCTTCTCTCGGTATCGTACTGAACAATAGTAGTGACGATGAAGAAGCCAACGAAGATCTAAGCTTGAAAATCGTTAAGAAAGAAATGCTACAAGCTTGTAGCTCCAGCCAATAGAACGACTCAGAATCGAAGATCGATCATTCTTCATTGCCGTTGCAAAAAGTTGAAGTTGTAACAGATTTGAAAAGCAAGAGTAAAAGTAGGAAAGAGAAGAAGAGCAAGAAGGTGAAAAGCAAGAGGAAACTGTACGTACCTGAATTTAATTGCAAAATTGAATCTTTATATGTGTATCAAACTCAATAAAATACCTTTTTCCTTGTCTATATCATCTCTTTGGTTGCCTGGAAAGTTGAGGAAAACATAGGAAATTGAAATTTTGAGTTTTACGTGCTCTGACTTGTGTTTTGATTTCTCTGATTTAGATTGAATTTTTTATGATTTTGATTAAATTTCTTTGGTTTGGACCAGAGAAATTCTCTGAGTTGGATTGAATTTTCTCTAAGTTTGATTGAATTTTCTCTGGTTTAAACCCAAGAAATTCTCTGATTTAGATTGAATTTTCTATGATTTTGATTGAATTTTTCTGGTTTAGACCAGAGAAATTCTCTGAGTTTGATTGAATTTTCTCTAATTTTGATTGAATTTCTCTGGTTTGGACCAGAGAAATTCTCTGAATTGAATTTTTTCTGGATCGATTTGAGGGACTTTAGACATTATGGAAATATTAAGTGTCCTTTATACTATAAAATCGTAATATCAGGGACCTTAAAAAAAATCCCCCTTTATTTTAATGAAATTTTTAAAACTAATGGACTAATGGTTGTTATGCTCTGTTTATTTAGTTAGAAAATATTTTTTATTTTTTAACATTTGGTACAATAGAATAACCAACAACGTTGTGTTCCGTAGTCAATGAAAATAAGTCTATTTAATGCAGAAAATATTTTTCACTTTCAAAAATAGAAAATGTTTTACAAATTAAAATTTTAATAATGTTACCCAACTACCAATACCACTATTGTTACTATCGCCACCCTCACCACCCCCATTCCATCAACATACTATCACCATTACCACCACCACAACACTATCACCAAGACCCTACCACTTCCACCTCTTCCTTTGGCCCACTATTATTAATACAATCATTAATACTTTAATTTTAAAGATACAACTGGCCTCGTTTGGGAATAACTTATTTTAGTAATTTTTTGACTTTTTACAAACAGATGTGCAAAAAGTAGATAGAGTGATCTAACAACTTATAATGACTTTTTGACTAAAACATGTAGTTGCCAAACAAAATCTAAACATCCGAAAAATATTTTTTAAACAAAAAAATTATTAAAAAATATTTTTTATCAAAATAAACGAAGCGTTTCAATCCATGGTCAATCTACACTACCAACTTAAGTTGCCATGTCCTATGTTCTATCAGGATTGATTTCCATCGCGCTAAATCCACGACATGATCACCACCTTTGGAATCCAACATAAATGAAGAAATGAAAATTTCGAGTTTATCAATTGATATTGTAAGGACCTATTTGATTAGCAGAATTAATAGTGAGGAGATTAACAATTCATAAGATTAGTGTAAAATTGGTTATCCAGTTAGATTAATAAGATACATAATTTTCAGGAAACTAATTATATTTACTTTGAATATTTTGTATCAAATAGAGCTTGCAAAAGAAGATATCTTCTTAGGAGGGATGGCCGATCAAGGAGGGTGGAAGCCGGTAATCAGCAAACAAAGGATGGAAAAGCAGAATGGTCGATCAAGGATGAATGAGCTGGTCACTCTTTTTGTGGATGAAGTACCAGAGTCCATGACCCCTAGAGATCTATTCAATCTTTTCAGCAAGTTTGGAGTTGTTAAGGATGTCTTCATACCAATGAAAATTGGGAAAATAACAAGATCACGATTTGGATTTGTTAGGTACGACTGCAAGGTGGCTACAGAGGTAGCAATGCAAAAAGCTGATGGCTTATGGTGTGATGACAGGGCCTTGAAAGTAAAGATGGCAGAGTACAGCAAGTCCAATCAAAGTAGATAGATGCTAACAAACGTAAATGAGAGAGGTATGGTGCAGAAGAAGTAGTGGACTCTCATTCAACCTACGATGGAAATCAAAGGTAAGTCATATGCAAAAGTAGTTCAAAATGGAGGAAAATACGAAAATCAAAATGTGTATGTCAGAGCTGTTGAGGTTGGGAATAGATGGTTATATGACAGTGTGCTGGTGAAGCTCAAAGCATTTTTCTCTTTTCATAACTTTATAAAGGAGATCCATAAGAGGAATATTAAGGATGTGGTTGTTAGACAAGCAGGAGGAAAGCTAGCAATTTTAACATTCAGCTCTAACCAACAGATGAAGGAAGAAAAAGTGCCAGTAGATACATGACTGGTGTGATGAAGTCTCTGAATAGGACAAAAGGAAGTTTATAGACCATAAGAGATGTATATGGCTTACTGATGTATATGGCTTACTTATGTAGGCGTTCCTCCTAATCTTTGGAGTATTAAAACCTTCAAAGCTATTGGTACTGTATTGGGAGAAGTAGTTCAGTATGATGAAGATACAGTGGGGGGGTAAACATTTTATGTTTGGCAAAGTAAGGATTATTACAAAAATTATGGAGCCCATCAATATGGTAATTAAACTAGTAAGAAATGTTAGGGCTTATCAGGTGAGAGTGTATGAAGAGCCCTTAGTCAGTATTTGTCAGTGTAATGGTGAGTATAGCTACCAGAAAAATGAAGTAATGGAATCAAATATGCACGATGAGATTGATCACTTGTCCAGAAGCAGGGTACAAGAGGATGATGTTCAACCAGAGGTAGCTGACAATGGTGATGACGGTGGAGATGAAGATGAAGGTGGTTCATTTGCAGAGGAGGATGATGATGATAATGTGGTAAAAACTAATGAGGTGTCAATCAAAGGAACTCACACAGTGGATAGAGTGCTAGAAACAGTGGATGGAGGCCATGATTGTATGTCTGGTACAGTTGAGAAAGAAACTGACAAAGAAACTGAGTGTGCTCTAGGGAAAGCAATCGATGGGGGCGGCTATAATGAAGAAAGGGTGGCGCAGGCGGTCTGCTCAAGGAAAATGTGGACTAGGAAAGCTCAAGGGGTAGATGATGAGGTATGTACTTCAGGTTTTATGAATAGTTTAAATAGGTCAGAGTGTGGCAGGCCCAATATTAATTTAGAAGTTGTGCTACATGGAGCCCAAGTCCAGCTTATAACTAATGGGCCAAGATAGGAGGACAATTCTAATTTGAGTGATTGCATAGCCCAGTCTCAGTTTATGGATATAGTGAAAGATATAGCCCAGAAGGACAACTATGTGAAGGGTGGCCTACTACAGAAGGCTAATGTTAGACCAAAAATAAAGACTGATTTGAGAAGGAAAAGAGTTGAACAGAGGAAATGAATAATGAAACAGGGTGGACAGTCAAAACAGAAGGGGATTCTATTTAATAACTGTCTCAGAAATAGAGTGATCCTTCGAGTGGTAGCAGCTGCTATGTCCCTATCAGTGTCACAAAGTAGCAGTTCTAAAAGAAGAAGAAAGTTACTTCAAGAAGTTCAAGCTACAATTGAGGTTGGGAAAGCATTAGGGCTAAACTCTGAAGGGAAGGAAGAGGAAGTGGTGACCAGAATAATTGAGTTGGAGGAAAAAGATTTGAGAAGAGTTCAAGGAAGGGGAGAGGCCGATTAAGTTGGCTATATGAAGGAGGATAGGAGTTGTGATGATGGTTTCAATGAAGGTCCTGTCATGAAATTTTAAGGGTCTTAGACGATCTGAAAAAATGAGTAGAATCAAAGCATTGGTGAAGAAAAGAGTAATAGATGTTCTGATGCTGCAGGAGACAAAAAAAGAAAGTGTTGATGTCAATTTTGTAAAGTCCTTATGGCCAGTGGATGAAATGGGTTTTATGGAGGTGGGTGCAGAAGGTAGTACAAGTGGCCTCTTTTGCATTTGGAATACCCAAATTTTTCAATTGATTGATTGCTGCAGTTCCAGGAATTTCATTCTTCTTTCAGGTATCTTATCTAATTCATTTCATTGTGTTATTTGTAATATATATGCACCAACTGATGTGTTGAAGAGAAGGAAATTATGGGAGAGTCTTATTAATCTTAGAGTTATGAGTGAAAGAAAGGGATGTTCAAGAAAGGAGAGGGTAATGAAAGATTTTAATAATTTTATAGATAGTTTGGGACTAATTGATCTAACTATGTAAGGAAGATTATTCACATGGTGTAATGCAATGGATGGGGAGAGGTGGAATAGGATTGATAGGTTTTTGCTCGATCCTGCTTGGCTAGAGAGGTATAAATTTAAACAATGGGGATTATCCGGAGGCATTTCTAGTCACTGCCCAGTTTTGCTAATGGAGGATGGAAGGGATTGGGGGCCAAAACCTTTTCGGTTTATTAATGCTTGGGCATCCCATCCTCAGTTTAAGAAGGAAGTGAAAAAGGTCTAGAAGGAGGCTCAGATTCAGGGATGGGCTAGCTTCAGAATCCTGCATAAGTTGAGAAGATTGAGAGCATATCTAAGAAAGTGGAATTTGGAGGTATTTGGTAATGTTGATGATCAACTTAAAAAAGCTGAAGATGAACTCCATGAGTGGGACTTAGAGGCGGAATCTAGATCCTTGTCAAAATCAGAAGTGAATAGACGAAGGGAGGTCAGAAGTCAAATTTGGCATCTCAGTAGAAGAAATGAGAGGATAGGGTTACAGAAGTCTAGAATGTCATGGGCACAAAATGGTGATAAAAATACTAAACTATTTCACTTGATGGCAAGTAACAGGCAGAGGAAGAATTCATTGAATTCAGTTAAGGCAAATGGTGTTATGGTGGAAGACCCAAGTATGGTGAAACAAGTTGTGGAGAATTACCTTAGAAGAGTGTTTGCTGAAAGTTGAAAGTGTAGGCCTAAGTTGGTTGGTCCTTTTTTGTCTATTAGTTCTGTTGATTCAAAGGAAGTGCTGGAGGCTAATTTTAGTGAAGAAGAAATATGGGCAACCATTCAAGATTATGATGGAAATAAGGCTCCTGGGCCTGACGATTTCAAACTGTATTACATTCAAAAGTGTTGGTCTATAATGAAAGGTGAGTTTATTTAGTTGTTCCAAGAGATTCATCGTAATGGGAAGTTGGCTAAAAGGGTAAACAGCTCTTTCATCACTTTGATTCCTAAAAAGAAGAACCCAATGGATTTGAGTGAATATAGGCCTATTAGCTTAGTTAGCTCAATTTATAAAATGTTGGCTAAAGTGCTATCTAGAATAATAAGACAAGTGCCCCCTAAAATCATAGGAGAAGTTCAAACTACTTTTCTTAGTGGCAGATGCATCCTTGATGGGGTCTTAATTGCAAATGAAGTGGTGGATTGGTGGAAAAAGTCCAAGAAAAAAGGAATCATTCTTAAATTGGATTTTAAGAAGGCCTATGATTCAATTAACTGAGAGTTTTTGCTATCAATGATGAAAAATTTTGGGTTTGGTGAAAAATGGGTGGGCTAGATTAGATCCTGCATTTCTATGTCAAGAATTTCAGTGCTTGTAAATGGGTCACCCACAACAAAATTTTCTCGTCCGAAGGGGTTAAGACAGGGTGACCCATTATCACCATTCCTATTTA
The DNA here is from genome assembly GCA_025200525.1 of Camellia lanceoleosa. Lineage (NCBI taxonomy): Eukaryota > Viridiplantae > Streptophyta > Magnoliopsida > Ericales > Theaceae > Camellia > Camellia lanceoleosa. The sequence goes on from CM045764.1 coordinate 71,004,356, forward strand.
ATATAGTGGCTGAAGGTTTAAATATTCTGTTGCAAAGAGCCAAAGAAAAGGGGCTGATCAGAGGAGCTTCAGTTGGGAATCAAGAGTTGAAAATTTCTCATTTACAATTTGCAGATGATACTATTATTTTTTGTAAAGCCAAATGAGATGAAATCATTGTGCTTAAAAGAATTTTGAGGTGTTTTGAAGTCATGTGTGGAAGAGGAGTTAGTGAAGGAGTTTGCCAAAAATCTGAATTGCCTCAGTCAGAATTTTCCTCTATCATATCTTGGATTACCTTTAGGAGCCAATCCAAGGAAAAGTAATACTTGGCAACCAGTGGTGGAGAAGTTTAAAAAGAAGTTAGCATCTTGGAAGAGGCGATTTTTATCCTTTGCAGGAAGATTGACCCTAATTAAGTCCGTATTGTCAAGTCTACCAGTGTATTTTATATCCATCTTTAAAATGCCTGTTGGTGTTGCCAAAAAAATTGATAGGATTCAATCTAACTTCTTGTGGGGAGGTTCTGAAACGCAAAGGAAAATTCATTTAGTTAAGTGGAATGAGGTGTGTAAAAGTAAAGCTTAAGGGAGATTGGGTGTGAGAAGTCTCAGTGATGTTAATATGTGTTTATTAATAAAATGGTAGTAAAGGTATGGTCGAGAGCATCAGTCATTATGGAAAATGGTGGTATGTAGCAGATATGGTGGTTTTGGAGGCAGGTGGAAATCAGAACTAGTGACAGATATAATGGTATCTACAGTATGGAAAGATATTGCATCATTAGCCTCATCAAACAGTGTAGCGACTGAGTTTTTCTCCCAAAATTTCAGGATTATCATGGGAAATGGGGAGAGGATACATTTTTGGATGGATAGGTGGTTCAATGATATAAGTCTTAGGGATGAGTTTCCTAGATTGTTTAGTTTATTAGTGGAGAATGAAGGTTCCTTGAAGTTTTTCTATCAACGGAAAGGACAGGGCGGTGATTGGAAGTTGGCATTTAGAAGATCAATCTTAGCTTGGGAGGAGAAAGAAGTTCAAAGGCTCAATGTATTGTTAGCAGAGTCTCCTAATCTAAATCCTATGACTGAGGATAACTGTTTGTGGAGGGCCAATAATTCAGGAATGTTCTCTGTGGCTTCAGTATGGAAAAGGTTGGAGTTAGTTAATGGAACCAAGATTAGCATTTCAAAGTTCCTGTGGAGAAATGCTACACCCCCAAAGGCTCAAGTCTTCAGTTGGTTGGATTGGAAAAGGAGAATAAAAACCACAGAATTTATGCAAATGATTGGAGCTCTACCTGTCAATGTCAGCCTCCTATGTGTGTTTTGCAAAGCAGAGGTAGAAACCATTAAACATGTGTTGCTTTTATGTCCATTGGTATGGAAATTATGGTCTAAGGAGGTTAATTGGTGGGAGGTACAGTGGGTAACACCAGGTTTTATAGATATTTTGCTTCAATGGTGGTCTGGTATGAAATTTAGAAAGAAGGAGTTAAATATATGGAAGGTTGTCCCTTTGGCCATGCTATGGTCCTTATGGAAACTTAGGAATGAATGCTTATTTAACAATGGTAATGTTGATTTTGCACAGATGATGGAGTTGTTGAAAATTAGAATTGCACTATGGGTTAAGTCAAATGTTAAGGGAGTGAATTACTCAGTGCATGATATTGTGACGAACTTGAAGCAGGTGAGAGGTTACATGGCATAGGTTTATTACTGTATGCTGCTGATGTATGTTGTTGTTTGGCCTTTTGTATGCTGTAGCTCTGAGGCCTGCTGATGTGGGCTGTTGGTTGGCATGCTGCTGTAGGAGGCTAGTCTAGTTGGTTGGCATGCTACTATAGGAGGCTACTCTGGTTTGTGCAGAGAGTAGGAGGGGAGTTGTAATGCTATTGCTGCTAGTGTCTTGGTTGGAGTAGATTGCTGTTGGTTTGGTAGACTGTTGTTGTATGGTGTTGATTGCTGGTTTGGTAGACTATTGCTATATGGTGTTGTGCAGATAGTAAAAGGGGAGTTGTAATGCTATTGCTGGTAGTGTCTTGGTTGGGGTAGACTGCTGCTGATGCTGCATTGGTTGCTTGATTGTAGTTGATTGTTGCTGCTACATTGGTTGATTAGTTGCAGCTGCATTGGTTGTTGTTGTTATGTTGGTTGTATTGTTGTTTTTTTTCCATTTATCTTGCTTTGGTTGCTTCTGATTGGTTTCTCACCAATCTTGGGTTAGTGCTAGCAAATTATTATACTTCCTTTGCGGTGCCAACCTAGTTGGGATCGTTAAGGTTAGCTATGATATTTAGTGCACTCCCCCGCTTTGTTGATGTAATATATGCATGTTTTGTGTTTATATATCAATAAAGCTTTTTTTGCTGATCAAAAAAATAAAATAAAATAAAATAAATAAGATACATAATTTCTTCTTGTCCATGTTTGTTTTGCAATAAATATGGAAATCTATGATCATAATTGAACGTATTTTTTGCATTATTAGTTGTACGATAAAAAAAATCGGTCAATTTTGTTGGATAGAAAGCCATTGGAATCTAATCCAAATAATAAAATTTGTAACCAAACAATGGAATTTGAATCTCATGGATTAATAATCCATAATCCACCCAATCAAATAAGCCCTAAGATCCTTATTTCTTTCCTTAGATGATTTTTGTAAGGACAAATTACATAGTTCTTATATTGTGTTCTCTTTTGTGTTATTTTGGGATTTTTATTTTAATTGACTTAATTTTAAATCAAAATTTTAATTTTTTCCTCTAATCCATCCAACTGATAACAACTAGTGATTCAACCAAAAAAATAACGATTTATTAATTTTTTTGAAAAAAGTAGAGCACATAACATGCATGTAACACTCTTTTGAGAGAACAATTATAAATTTCTCTAATTCTTATCTAACTAGGTGAGTTAACTCACTAAACATGATCGTACCCATTAACTAAGTGAGTTAAATTACTAAAATAATAATCATACATATTACTTATATATATAGAGGTGGAGGTAGATTGTGGGAAGTTGTGAGAGGTATGGACGATGACGAAGAGGTGGGGGAAAAGGGAAAGATAAGACTAGGAGAGTGAAGGGAAAGGAAAATGGAAAGGGAATGGGAGATATGCAACAGTAGGAGGGAAACAAGAGGGATTCAACGGCTGGAAAGAGATAGGAGGGATGTGATAGGGAAAAGAGGGAAGGAATGCAACGATTGCAATGAACAATTCTCGAAAACCACCATGTGATCGAAAACCCTTGTGACAACTTTATAATTGATGACTCTTCAAAACCCTTACAATGACATTGCGATCAATGATAAGAGTTTTCAAGGGGAAGGGGTTTGGTAGTGATTACGATAGTGACAGTAGATTGAAGTGGAAGATAAATAAAAGGCATTAAGAAAGGGGAAGATAGTGGCGTGGCTTTAGGGGCCTTAATTTCCTTTATTATTTATGCTATAGAATACGAAGAAGCAAACATAAGGCTTGAAGATGAAGAAGTGGATTGCGGGGTAAGACTTTTAGAATTCCCTTTATAATTTCTATTCTTCTCTTACTATTTGTGCTTTTACAATCATTGGGTAAGGCTTCGAATCTTCAATTGAAGAAAATGGGAGAATTTTAGTTGATATTGATATGCCTAACATGAAGGAGAAAACATAAGAGAGGTGTTAGTGGATTGGGAATAGCAGTATGGGTTGGGATGTGATGGTGGCTTGAGATTTTCGTGATAGTTCTTATGATAACCCAACCCATATTATGCTTAATTATACACGTACTTATGTGTTTGATATGAATTTGCAAGTTTGAGTATGTGAATTATGTGATTTTGGACTTATATTTGTGGAATGGAGGAATATCTGTTGCAATTATAACTTTGAACTGAAATTGAAAATCTTAGAAGCGCCAGAAACCAAAACCGACTTCATATCTGTGTTTAGCATGATTTTTAGAGTCTATTGTGAAATTTTGTAAAATTATGATTCGTTATGTTTAATTAAGTTAATTAGCCTATGTATATATGTATATAGCTCCTTGAGTTCATCATTTTTGAGAGCCTTTGCTAGAGAGTGAGTTAGAGAGAGAGAAAGAGGAGAAGCTAGGGTCTTAGAAGAGATTCAAGGGGCAAACCCTAGATTGAAGCTAAGGTATGGCATTTTACTTAGAATCTTTGTGTATAGCTCATCTTTTGCTTAAAACCAAGAGGAAATTGGAAACCTTGATTTAGGGTTTTGGGTTGTGAAATGGTTTGAACTAAATTCAAAAAATCTCTTCAACTTTGTTTGATTTTGAGCTTAATCTTGTGATTAATGCATGAAATAAGCTCTAAATTGTTCATACAACAAAGATTTGTTGAAATATCATCCATATTTATGTGTTTTGAGCTTATTAATGTAATTCATGAATTTGTGAAAAATATGAGACCTTGAATTTGATATTGAAGCAAAATTGGTGTGTTTGATATGAAATTACCCTTGAATCATGTTAGTATATCATGTTTTTGAGTTAGTTTTGCATGAAATTGGGCTTGGAAATGAATATGGAAAATCACACTTTGAGCTATTTTCAAACTGGACTGAATTGCCCAGAATCGCACGTACGGCTAGGAGTCCCACACATGCGGAACACAGGGTTGAACAGGGGCTCGCTGCTGCTTAATTGCATCTTGCGCAATGAGTGCGATATCTTCTATACGTGCGGTGAGAGGCTTCCACACATGCAGAAAACATGGGGGAAACCTGTCTTTTTCTGTTAACTTGTCTGACTCTCTGAATCCGTTTATGAGCATGTTTTAACCCTCCGCAATGCCTGAAGATGAAAAGAAAATGAACGAATCGTAAAACGAATAGATAGAAGAAAAACGTATGAATTGAAATGGATTCTTTATCGAATATGTGTGAAATGTTTGTATAGGTTGTGTGCTGGAGGAAAAGCCGCAAGACCAAACGCACTGTGAGTAATAGTATTGTAAAGCTATGTTCTTAATTACATACTTGAGCTATGAACGATGATTTATTCTGCTATTGTGTTTTGATTGAAATGAATAGGTTCATGAAAGTTGTATGACATATGCAATGAGGACCTAAGGTCGTTCTGTTACACTATGATATGTTTGGGGTTGAGGCCGTTCTGTACTAAGTGTGGGCCCGAGGCCGTTCTATTAATGATATGATATCATATGATAGGACCTGAATAGCTGTTAATATGTGGGCCTGAGGCCGTTCTGTATTAAATGTAGGCCTGAGGCCATTCCGATAAATGTTGGGCCCGAGGCCGTTCTATTGATATGTTGGGTCCGAGACCATTCTGTTTATATAATAGGCCTAAGGCCATTATGTTATATGATAGGCCTAAGGTCATTCCGTATTATGTTGAGCCGAAGGCCGTTCCATAATGTGATTATGAATATTGTGGAAAACTTATGCTCATTCATTTAAATCTCTTTACTTGAGAGGGAGATTTAAGATTTGGCATTGGGCCGAAATGATCTGCGATCCACCCAGAATTGGGCTATTAGGACTTGGGCCGGACAGGTGTTGGGCCAAGTATGCGCCGCCAGTCCAGAAGGAGGTTGCTCGGTCAAGGCAACGCTCGGTTGGACCGAGCTATCTGTATGGCATCGACAACCGAGGTACCTGTCTGCTCGGCAGGAAGGCCGACCACGGTCAAATTGAATGACCGGCGCCCTCAAAGGCATAGTCAGCCAAGATACTCATTTGTTCGGCAGGAAGACCGACCACAAGTGAGCACGGGACGTGCCGGGCATGGCTTTGCCTGGATGCTGCCTAGCCCGGCTCTCTTGAGCTTAACCAGTGAAGTGTTTGGGCATGTATCGTAGCCCGGCCATGGATAGAGCAGCTCGGCTGCCGAGCTCCAGCAGAGAAGGCTGGCAGTTAAGATTAGGTGATATTCAGCGAGGTTTATGCTGACAGATGGGATAGCAGAGCCACGTGTCAGGAGATGACTGGGAGTGGATATGGGGCGCAGAAGGTATATAAGCACGTCTGCGCCCCCCATACAGGGGGACGAACACTTTGTAAGAAAATGCTTACACTCAAACACTCTCTCTCTCTCTCTCTCTCTCTCTCTCTCTCTCTCTCTCTCTCTATCCCAAGGTGTGTGCTAATTTGACCGTCGAAGGGGTTTTCCGGCCACACACCGCCGGGTAGCTCACCGCCGTTGTGTTTTCAGGTGATCGGACAGGAACGGAGCTTGGAAGAAAGGAGTACGGGCTTGCCGGAATATTTGCTCCCCGTACAACTATTATTACTCATTAAGTTTCGCTTACTTTATATTATGTATGCATATATAGGTGATAGTTATTTTTGTGAACCTGTTTGGTCGAGCCTCCAAGATTGAGCTTTTGCCTTTGACCCACATCATGTTATGACGTTTGTTTTGATTTTGCTCTAATGGTCTTAGGATATGTAAACTATATGTATGGGATTTTCTTTGGTACACAAGTTTTTGCGAGGACATGTAAATGTATGGATGTGCTATGATATAAGCTGTATAATTTTGATCATTTTGGCACAACTCGATGGATTTATTCATTTGTGATATGCTTCTGCTTAGGGCTCCATTATTATAATTATTTTGTATGCTTGTATGAGGCCGAAGGTAATCAAGTGATTACTGGCAGGTTATGATCTAAACTTTTAGGGACGAATTTGGGTCGTGACAGTTCTGCATTGCATGAGAAGAAAAAAGATACAAGAAAGATAAAAGAAAAACAAAAATGAGAGAAAAATTATGGTTAGTGCTCACCATAGGTAGTGGTGGTGTGGCGTGATGTAGCTTGGCTAGAAAAAAGAGGTGGTGAGGGAAAGGAGGTGGCGGCAATCGTGGAAAAGGAGAAGGTGATGAAGTTGGTAGCTTTTCAGGCAGTGGCAACTTGGTGGTTGTTATAACAATGACTCGCTAGAGAAGAAGGAGATGGTGGTTGTAGTGAATGGACACTTTCTCCCTTGAAACCAAAGCATATGCAAGTCATGTGCATAATTTCTGTCTAAAAAGGTAACTAGTGTTATCTATTGTACTAATTAGAGACAATTACAAAATTAAGGGACAAAATTGTAGCAATTGCAAGCAAAATGACTAAATTAACATAAGGCTAAAGTATAGGGACCGCTGCTATAATTTGTCTTTTTTGTAATTGTTTTGCACCTTTGGAGAGCTATGTTATATGGAAAATAAATCAATACTCGTGTTGGATACTTAACACTTGAATAAATATTTGGAATATGTATCTTATAATTTTCATTGGATACTTCTTATATATTTTTATTTAACACTATTATTATATATATATATATATATATGTATATTATTGTACAATTATTATAAGACTGAGTAAAATAATTTTTTGGCATTGTATGTTACATATAATATTATTTTATCTCACATAATAAATTAAAAATATAAAAATATGATTATTTCTTATTGAATCCACAAATTTTTAAATTTGAGATTTGATAAATCTAACCTCTAGATTGTACCCAACCCAACCCATATAATTTTTTATAACTAACTCTTGATAATGACCACTTGAGGCATGAATCATTAACTTTTGTTCTTTGCAATAGGTTCTGGGATTTAATTAGCAAACTCAAATCTCAAAAGTAGATGTTCTAATTTTCTTATAACTCAAGTCCACGGATTGGATTCACCAAAACAAACTCAAGGATAGGTTTATATGGACTATATATACCACTTCTATACTATTATAAATTGTAAAACGTTACAAGGTTACTAGGGTTAAAACTCTCAGTCTAATTTCTCAATTTTAATTTTAATTTTTTTACACAATGAAAATACCTTGTCTAAAAGAATTATTTTGTTTCATATATATATGGACATTAATATCTATTTTTAGAATATTAAGATAGTAATATTTAGTTTCACATAATTACCATTTTAATGATATTTATTATGGTACCATTAAATTAATTTAATCATTCATTGTCTTTCTGAAAAAAAAAATAAAAAAATAAAAAAAAATAAAAAAAAATCTCATTATTCTATTTTTTTTGTTTAAGGGCGAATAACACTAACAGTCCCTATAATTTGGAGCTCGTGTCACTTTAATTTCTAACTTTTCAATTGTGACACATTTGACCCTGAATTTTGAATCTTGTTCCAAATAAGGACAATTGAAGATATCATTACTTAATTTCAAGGGTAAAATCGTTAATTTGATAAAATATAAACTAATTTGACAAAAATAAATGTCAAAAAAATATTTTTAAATTTTTAAAAATTATTCCTACAGTCCAAAGATAAAATTATGTAAAATTAATAAAGCTTTCAAACATTTATTTATTTATTTATTTTATCAAATTAATTTTTATTATATGTTTAGATGATGATAATGTAATGGGTAGTTGTTAAGCTTTTAATGTGTAATCGATACATTTAATATATGAAATGTTTTTAGTTTTGGATTTTTTAATTTAATGGATTGGTTTAATAATGATATCAAAATTGTCACTATATTTGACTTTTGAAAAAATATAAACTAATTTAATGAAAACAAAAACAACCACCCATGACATGATTATCATCCAAACACATAATAAAAATTAATTTGGTAAAATAAATAAATGTCTAAAAGATTTATCAATTTTACATAATTTTATCTTTAGTGCGTAGAAATAATTTTTAAAAATTCAAAAATATTTTTTTGACATTTATTTTTGTCAAATTACTTTATATTTTATCAAATTAACGATTTTGCCATTGAAAAATCCAATGATATTTTCAATTGTTCTTATTTGGAACAAGATTCAAAATTCATGGTCAAATGTGTCACAATTGAAAAGTCAGGGATCAAAATGACACAAGTCTCAAATTATAGGGATCGTTAGTGTAATTCACCCTTTGTTTAATGTGAAAAAAAATTATTTTTGTAAAAAAAATCTATGTAAAAAAAACTGATTATTTTAACAATGTGGGAATAAAAAAAATGTGGCAAAGTACTTTCGTTATTTTATTTTTGTCTTGTACATGTCCATCTCAACACGAATTTTATTTGCAGATTTAATGATGTTTTCAAATTTTATACTTATAAAAATGTATCTTTTAGTAAAACTTTCATAGGATACCACTATTCATAAACTAATTAGAATTTTATCAAATTTAAATGCATGCAGTTACACTATACCCACAACTTTCTATATATAACATATCCTCTTCCTGCGTTATGTTGTGATAATTTTCAAATATACTTATTTTGTTTTATAAGATAGGTTAGCCAAATCATAACACACAATAATGTTTTGGGTTTTGGATTTAGGATGGCTACTGGACCTATTTTGAAGTCTATTTTGATAATTCAAACCGTTCACAATTTAAAGTACATTGAGTATAACATACCTGTAAAAAATTAAGTTAATCGGATATTGTTAACCCTTTCATTCACTAACATTTGTATTTTTATTTTAATACTTTAAATCACAATTATCATTGATGAAAGGGTTAACGATATTTGATTAACTTATTTTTTACAGGTATATTAAACTCGAAATATTTTAAAATATGAACGGTTCGAATAATTAAATAAATCCCTAAATGAGCTCATTTGACTGCACAACAATGACTACTACGCCCCGAACCCAGCCTACCTCAACTATGTGACAACACCAAGTTACCACTTCTTGCTGTGAGCTTCATATATGGGACTAAACTCATCCCACCATCACCACCTTTGTTTTATTATTTTTGTTTATTTGTTTTTTTTTTTTTTTTTGTACCAATTAATTTTATATGAAATGATATATTTTATTTTTGTTTCATATATACTTAAAGTTGATTAGTCTAAAAGGCTACTATTCAACACAAGATATTTCGAAGGTGTACAAAGACTAGCTATGAAAAGTGGAAAGATCATTAAAAAAATCCAAAAATTCATCACTAATGGAGCTTCTGGATAAAGTTTATTTAATCTTGGTAAATTGCAACTGTTTTTGCAAAACATTTGTTTTAAGGTTTGTTCTAAGTGAATCTAAGTACTTTTTCTACGAGAGCTCTTTGCTAGTACAACTCAAAGTGAAATCTATATATTAAGGAAAAGGGTCTTTTAAAACCCAAAGCTTGTGGAAGCTCTAACATGTCAATCCTAATTTTCTGATTTTTTAATATTTTTTTAAAAAAAAATTGACTTGGTGATTGGTGATTGGTTCAAAGATTGTAATAATTACACTATTGATTACAATAAACACTTAATTTATAATAATTACACTTATTAAATGAATAACGCAATAAATGAAATCCTAATTTCCTTACTTTTTACATCCCAAGAGACCCATATAATTATTGTGTAAATGCCTCTTAAATAAATAAATAAACACTTATTAAATTCTTTCAAACTCCTCAATCAAACCCCATGTATTTAATTTATATATTATGTAATTATTGTGTAAATGCCTCTTAAATAAATAAATAAACACTTATTAAATTCTTTCAAACTCTTCGGTCAAACCCCATGTATTTAATTTATATATTAGAAAATCTTAATTTCTTGATTTTTTAATATTTTTTTTAAAAAAAATTGACTTGGTGATTGGTTCAAAGATTGTAATAATTATACTATTGATTACAATAAACACTTAATTTATAATAATTACACTTATTAAATGAATAACGCAATAAATGAAATCCTAATTTCTTTACTTTTTGCATCCCTAAGAGACCCATGTAATTATTGTGTAAATGCCTCTTAAATAAATAAATAAACACTTATTAAATTCTTTCAAACTCCTCGGTCAAACCCCATATATTTAATTTATATATTAAAAAAATAAAAATAAATATAAATATCTATAATTATCCCGTGCATAGCACGGATGATAGGCTAGTAGGATTATTACTTAAAAGTATTTATGAAACGGGATTGTCAAGCTACAATAAATGAATTTTAAGTTCTAATAACCTAAAATGGGGTAAATTATATTTCCATCTATCTTTTAATGTGATCTTCTCATCCCTTACTATTTAAAAAACTAAACGAATGTTCTGTGATTATGTTAAGGGTAGAAGGGAGGAAAAAATAAAAAATAAAAAAAAATCATAGAATAGAATAACAAATTTCATCCTCTAATTTTCATTTAAATTTTAAAAGGTCACACAAGAATCATATTGAAACATGGATTAACATCTGATGACTTTATAATTAGAAGATGATGTACTAAAATAAAATTTAAATAAAAGTTGGGTAAAATATAATTTGCCAAAAAAACAAAAAATTATGACATTTTCTTTCAAGAAAATATAGGAGCCCTCCTACTTGTGTGTCCGTAACATAAGCCTACCGGTGGTGTTTAATAGAAACTTAATATTAAATTTTTTAAGTTCAAAAGTTTTTAATAAAAATTTAAGTGTTAAACTAAAAATAAATTATTTGATATATATAAAATTAAATTTTAAATTTATCATTTTTAAATTATAAATTTCAATTTTTATATTGCAATGGTGGTTGTAGTGGTGGTGGTGACAGTATGATGGTTGTGGTGGTGATGGTGGTGGTAATAATAGCAATGATAGTAGTAATAAAATGATGATAGTGCTTATGAAAATAGTGATAAAGGTGGTAGTGGCAATGGCAACGACGACGACAGTGGCATGGTGGTAGAAGCGGTAGCGATGATGGTTATGGTAGTGGTGACGATGGTTGTGATGGTGGTGGTAATGGTATTAGTAGCGGTGGTGGCAGTGGCAATGGTTGTAGTAGCGGTGGTTGTAATGGTGGCAGTGGTAGTGGTGGTGATGGTGATAGTAGTGGTAATGAGTTTATAATAGTATATATTGATTTTTATGTCTAGTATTTATAAATTCAGTCAAAATTGAATAAGTTTCATAGGATTTAGAATTTTCTTAAGTTTTAGCCAACATTTTAAGAGATATTTAAAATTTTAAGTGATATTAAATTATAGTTATCAAATGGATTTAATTAATTATCACTTTATATATTTAGTTTTAAGTTTTGAATTAGATTATCAAATGTTGGACAATCTTCACTGTATTTAAATAGATTAAATACTGTTGTATACTAAACAACAATCAGAATAGAAAAAAATAAAGGAAATGAGAGAATTTGTTTGATTACAAAAATCAAACTTGAAATAATAAATAAATAAATAAAAATAGATTTTATTTTGTTACAAAAACAAAATTAAAAACTGATTTTAAATAAATAATAATAACTCCGAAAATAAATTAAATAACTTACTTGATTAATTCTTGAATATTATTCTGATCAAGTCCAGTGTTTAACACTGTATCCTTAAGACAGATTCGTCTTCTTTACGGTGCTTTCAGAATGTGGACGTCTATCTCCCAGGATAAAATGATCAACTACAAACAATAGCAGCACTACAAATTGTTTGTCTAACGAACACACTAAGTGTTTATACTATTTCTTTCAGAAATTAAATGCAGCAAAATGCAGAGATTTATAGCAGAAAATGGAATACGAAAATTGGAATAGAAATCCAAATGATGGGCTAGTCTATTTATAGGCAAAATTGTGGCGGTTAGTTTTGAATTAAACAGGTGCAAAACCTGTTCAATTTAAACAGATAGGCACTGTTTGGACAGGTTGAAACATGTTCGGTTTTAAATTTAAACAGATTTAAATCTGTTGGGTTCAAAAACGGAAGAGACCTGTTTGGGTGTACAGCAAAAAATCGAACCAGTTTATTTTCGGTTAATTTGAATTCTGGATTTTATTTTACCAAAAAATAAAATTAAATTCAAATATTTTTTGCCCAAAAAGAAAGGTATTGGGTTGAACAAGCCTAACCCAACCACACACCACGCGCCCAAGCCCAACCCAACTGGACGGACGGCGACGACACGCGTGTGATGATTTTGGGTCCAATGGGTCTAGCCCATAACCTCCCTCTCTAAAACACTTGGGTACCTCTTGGGGCACACTCAAAGTTCCAATCCTATGCCTTATAAACCCATTCAAAACTTCCCACCAAATCAATGTGGGACAAGCCTTATTCAATCATTTAAGGAATTTTCACCAAAACTCCATTTCCATGGAGCATACTTTGGTTTCAATTTCCCATTCACTCAGTAATGGTTTTGAACAACTAAATATACCACGTGAATCACAACGCGGCATAGAACACGTTACCACTTTGACCCGTGAAAATCGACGCACGAGTCCCACCTAAATAATAGACCAAATTTAAGAAAAAAATTCTGATTTTATCCAAAATTTTATAACTATTTCCAACATCAAATACCTCCCGTGTTTGATTGTGATGTTAACTGGGGGTATTGACATGAGAAAACATATGAGCCTCACTTTAATTTCAGAATAAATTATAAATACATATTCTAAAATTTATTTAAAATACAGATTACTTTTTATGATTTTAGAAATTACAAGTACTCCCTTATCAAAATTTTTTATCTAATAGAATTAACAAAAAAAATTAAATTTCTAACTACTATCCTATACAATAATAAAATTATATGAATTTAATTGAAATATATTTTTGACATTATTAAAAACTATTAATTGACTTAATAATTTATTAATAAAAATGAGTAATTTATTATACAATTAGAAACTTAAAGGGGTGAGATGTAACTTTTAGACTCACAGAAAAAAATTTATATTTTAAGTAAACCTTAAAAAATATATTTGTAATTTATCGCTAATTCTAATATCATACTTAATACCATATTTGATTGAGGGATAAGAAGAGAAAGAAAATAAGAGGTGGGAAACATTTGGATGCTGCGTAATTTTAAATCCGTTAATTATTTAGTTTGGTATTAAAACTCGGAATCACTTTAATACACGAGAACATGGGGGGAACTATGTAGGGGTGGGAGGGGCCCTGGCTTCCTCCGTTTTTTTTTTATAATTTATTATTAATTTTATATTTATAAAATATATAATTGAATTTTTTAATTAATTTTATACGAATTATTTTATTAACTTTCTATTTCATTATTATTTTGCAATGTATAATGAAAATGATTTCTAAATATTTCACATCTTAAATAATAATATCAATTTTATTAATTTGATTTTATTAATATAAAAATTATATGTCACTTGTTTTTTAATTTTAAAAATAAAATGGTACATATACTTTTTTTCTGTGACTAACGTTTGCAAACCTAAAATTTTAGCTTTAATTTTATTCATACTGACTTGATTGATTGATTTCTAAATAAATTAACTAACATGTAATACTCAACAATACTTATATAAGAAATTATGTGCTAATTAGTTCTCTCATGAAATACTTCTTTCACAATACTTATATAAGAAATTATGTTCAAGTAATGCACCAAAATTAACTTAATATTTTTTATGCATATACGTTGGCCCTTGCAAACAAAATTCTTGATTCTGCCCCTGTTGGGGAATTAAATAAGAAAAAAATAGGAGATTAATTAACATTATAGGGATTATGGTATTAGAAATTTAGACATCTTTGCATTATTTTTAACTTTTATTCAAATGATAAAAAATAATTATGTTTTTATTCTAGGCTAATCAAAATAATATTCCACTTCCTCTATCCAATCTACAATCAAATGTACCCTAACTATTTTTTATAGGAAGTTATTGGTAAGTTCAGAAGCAGTTTTACATGGCGTTTCACATACATTTTGATTGGTAGAAGAAGTGAGGTTTACGATTTTGTGTTGGGTAATTAAGAAATATGAATGGACATAAATATTTTATGATTAGTTTGAGGTATAGTCATGTGGTATCTCAGATTAATCAATGATTTTTCATTATATCATTTACATGGATAGTACAAAGATTGTGATTTGGCGCAACTAAATGAGCTATTACCATTTCAATGACTTAGTAATGTAAATGCCCTTTTCTTTATAAAACGGTGATATTACATACATTAATTGGTATATTAATATATATTATGATATTATTATTTTAAAATTTCTAAAATTATGTCACATCATTCCGTTAATATACTAATTAGCACATATGATATTATTCCGTTAAAACCCCAATGAACTAGGGTGGGGATGCAAGAAGGAGGGCATGATGGAGCGAAGACAAAGGTGGTACAAAGGGATGTTTTGAAAAGATATTTAAAAGCTAGTTTTTGATTTTTAATCAAACTTTTTGATTTTTTTAAAAAGTGATTTGGAAAGTTAGTAAAAAAATTACTTTTTATCTTTTTTGATTAATATTTGTTTATGATGTCACATCACAATAAAATGATCCAAATACCTTCACATAAATTAAGAAATTTACCCTCACGTTGTAAACATGAAAGGCAGTCTTGTAATTTCAGCAACTTTTAGACAAATCTATGATATGGCGTTTTCAGTAGCTTCTCAAATGAGTTTCTGTACAAAAAAGCCACGTTTGGCTTTTAGACAAAATGTTAAAACACTGCTTATAACCACCTACCTAGATCAAGCCAAATTGTCATTCTTAACATTTTAGCCAGTGTTATAATGAATTGCTATATTTATTTATTTTTGTCATTAAAGATAGAATGATCAAATTTTTATATCACCACAGAGGGCGATGGCCCAATGGTGAAGGTAATGTCTTCTCATAGCCATGAGTCAAGTTTAACTCTTGGAGGGCGCAAAAATACTGGATATTCTAGTGGCTCTCTGCGGAGACCTCGCGCTGTACTCTGATCGAAACTTGGTTTTGACTAGGGCGGTTAATGAGCTTCACTAGTGCCTCGGTGGTGGTTCCTTCCTATGGGTTGGGTTAAATCAGGCCGGCAGGAGCCTGAGCCCACGGATGCCATGATGACACCTCAGAGCATCTTTTTTTTCAGTTCCAAAAAATATATATATATATTTTTTTATCAAAATTTGTCAATTATTTCATTTGTCCATGCTATAAATATACTTAAGTAATGAGACCTATATTATATTAATATCATAATGATTTGTGAAACAATAAATAAAATATTATTGTTTTAATATTATCATTTTTAATAGGCAGTAATACGTGTCGGTTAATAATTTGATTTATTTTGACAATTGAGTTAAAAGTCAGTTTTTTAATTTTTCAACTTTTTTAGATTACATTATTTTTCTACTTTTTACACATTTTTTTTTAAATGTCAAAAAAAAAAAAAATCAATTTTTAACTTACTTCTCAATATTTTGTGACCTTAATTTCATTAATAGTGCTAAAAATTTATATGGAATTTTAATCTAGGATAACGTGACAGCTTTAGATCTCCTATCACTTCAAAAGTAGAGACTCATTAATATGTTATTTTTATTTTTAAATTTATTATATAAATAAAATCCTATATAAAATTATTTTCAGATTTTTATATATAAATAAAATCCTATATAAAATTATTTTCAGATTTTTAGTTTACAACCAATCTTATATAAAAAAGAAAATGATATATAAATCCAATTTTTTAGATTTATTTTCTAAACTTCATGATATATTAAAAAAATAATTAATTAATAATTAGAGAATAAATAAGAAACAGAGTCAATTTAGATATTTTAATAAAAGGGGTTTTTTTTTATAAGGTCCCTGGTATTATAATTTTATAGCATAAAGGACACTCAATATTTTTATAATGTCTAAGGTCTCTTAACATCAATCCAAAGAAAATTTGATTCAGAGAAAATTCGACCAGAGAAAATTCGAACAGAGAAAATTCAATTCAGAAAAAATTCAACCAGTGAAATTCTTTGGTCCAAACCCAAAAAAAATTCAATTTAATCCAGAGAATCTCTCTAGACCAACCAAAAAAAAATTCAGTTTAAAAACCAAAGAATTTCTCTGGTTTCAATCTAGAGAAAATTCAGTAAAAAACCAAAGAATTTCTCTGGTTTCAACCCAGGAAAAATTCAGTTTTCTTTTACCTAGAGATTGTAAATTTGATCTTGAAGTTTCAATTCTGTGCATAAATGTAGGTATTTTTCTTTAGGTAGTAACTCTATGGCACAGACCACCCGAAAATCCTCCTTTGCTCCTCTGTGTACTTCGCCCCTGTTGACGTGTGGTCTATAGGCTGTATATTTGCTGAGATGGTTATGCATCGGCCTCTGTTTTCTTCCTCTCAATTCCATCTTCGTCCCAGCTCGACGAGCTCTTCTACTCCGGATTCAATGAACTCAACACAAACATTACTCTCTCCGGAATGTCCGAGTTTCAAAAAAATGGCATTCTTCGATTAACCAACGAGACCAGTAGAAAAATGGATCATGTTTTTCACACTCTCCATTTCACTTCAAGAACTCCTCTAATGGCTCTGCTTTCTCTTTCTCTACCTCTTTCGCCTTTGTCATCGTCCCCGAATACCCAAAACTCGGCGGCCATAGACTCGCATTCACTCTCTCTCATTCCGTAAACCTCCCAACAGGTCTTCCTAGTCAATACCTGGGCCTTCTCAACGCCTCCGACATCGGAAACTTCTCGAACCACCCAACAATCGTTGCCGATGATGATGCTGAAAATAAGGGTTTTGAATTGTCCGAGAAGAGACCAAGGAGTGCTTGATTAGGGCTTCTTCATGTGCTCTTCTTGAATTCGACATCGGTACACCAACCAATGCGTTCAAAGACATACCAACAAATTGACTCTGACTCAACAAACTCAATGCAACTATGGCGCTCTCTCTCTCTGTAGATTCTCTCTCTAAAAAGTGCAGAGTGTTTTTAATAGGTAAAATGGAGAGACAAATCATCAAATTGGTTGATGGAGGTTTGAAGGATGAGGGATATCAAATTTCTCTGTAAGGACCTTAGATATCAAAAAATAATTTTATGAATCCCTTCTATTATAAAAAGTGAGAAAGAAACCCTAGACCAATTTTCCCTTATGTTGTGTTTGGTTAGGGGATTTGGGGAGGGATTTGGAAAGGGAAAGGGAAAATGTGTGTGAAACTATGTGAAATGTAGGCATATTTTTTTCATATTTCACCTACCTTTTCCATTTCCTTTTCCAAATCCCTACTCAAATCCCTCAACCAAACACTGTATTAATAAAATGCCAGCCTAAGAAATGGATCTAATTTTTGTATATAAAAATACAGAAAAAGATATTTTCCGAATGATAAGGAAAAGACAAAAAAATTCACACGGGGCAGTTTGGTCATTACAACGAGACGACCAACACCGTTAGTTTGGAACCAACCAATGTGGTCCCCACCTCAGACAACCGACAACGACATCTCACAAATCCTACAATTAAAAAGAAAGATTTTTAACTGAGCCTAAAACGCACCACGTGTCCTAATCGGATCCAAATTGATTTACCCAGATCCGGCTAAAACTATTCTGCTTCGGGCTTTAGATTTAGCTCCACGTCACAACACTCAATCCCACGTGGCACCTTTCATCACCCTCCGTGCCCTCTCTACATCCACGTCATCAGTCTTCAGACCTTACTATAAATAATAATATCTTCTCTCATAGGCCATCTCTCTCTCTCCTCTGTCTATCTTCGCTGTTTCTCAACCAATAGAAAAACCAAAGAAAAAGTTTTTCTTCCAAGTAAAATCACAAATCGAGCATACAGAAAAACCCTAGAAAACGCTTGGAATTCGTTTCAGGTTTTACGTTCGATTCGGCAAGTTGTGTCTCCGATTGGACGAGTTGCTGGATTTGCTGGATCTGAGCTGTAGAGAGTTGAAGCTCTGTTCTTCGTCGTTGAAGTTTATTAGGTAATTTGGTGTTTGATGTACTTGTTTCTCTTCGGTTAAATTTTTGTTTTTCGGAAAATTGAACCAAAAAGAAAAAGAAACACTCAGTGCTCTGTTATTATGAGATATGTTTGGTTGCTGAGAAATTGTAGGAAAGTAAATGAGAAATGTGAATTTTTTTTTTTTTTTTTGGATGTTTTGGTTTTAATTTAGTGAGAGTTACACTAACCGTTTCTGTGATTTTAGTATGAAGTTGAAATGAGTTTTTTCTTTTCTTGTTTATTTTTTATTTTTTCTTCTTGTAGGATTTTCTTCAATTTTCTAGCCCAGCAAAAAGTGGGTCAAACATTGTAGTTTTGTATTGTACAATGTTTTTGAATGGTAGTGTATTATTTGGATTGTTGAAATTGTCTACATAGGCGGTAAGGTTATATAAGGTCATAGTTTCTCTGATATCTTGCACTGGTTTTGTAAGTAAGATCTAGTTATGGGTTATTATTGTTTCCAACAGTTTAGAACTGGAAAAGTGCACTATGATTTGAGGGTTTGGTATCTCAATTTGTCTGTTGTAATGCTCTAGTCACATATAATAAGTTACTTTATTTTATTTTTTATTTATTTTTATCTTGATAGATTAGGGTTAAATTTGTAGTATAAGACAATTAATTGTTGTGATTTATTTGTGGCATCTTATTTTGGAATTCCTACATCTCTCTGTGTAGAATTTGTTGAGGAGTGAGTTTGTCTTCATAGAGGTGGGTTTCTTGTCGACAACGGTATGTGCAATTTCTCTACTAAAATAGAAGTTTTCCTGCCGACTAAATCTAGTGCTTTATTCATCATTGGTCATTTTGAATCCGGTTGATGAGGGCTGTTCGAGTGAACTCTAATGGTCCTGCAACCAAAGGGTTGGCGGAACTCAATCACCATCTATGGGATGAGCAAAAGGAAGCAAGGGATGGAGTTGTAGGTGATGGGCATGGGCTCTCCGAGGAAGATGAGTCCAGGATTAATGAGGATGCTGAAGATGCAAACTGTGGCGCAAGGAGTTGGTCCAGCTCCAGGCTGTTCAGCAGAGACTGCAGCAACAGCCTCAAGGGCCTCAAGCATCAGTGGTTCACTGGGAAAGGTTTCTTCCTCTCAGGTCTCTCAAGGTTCTGCTGGTGGAAAACGACGATTCAACTCGCCATGTTGTCAGCGCATTGCTTCGGAATTGCAGTTATGAAGGTCTGTAAATCTTTGTTACTCTGTATGTTATATTTATTTGATCTTGATTTTTATTTTTATTTTTTTATGATGCATAAAGTGGGCTGTTCAATCTTTTAGATGGTTGTTTACATGCTGCAAGCCTCTTGTTATACTGGGTTTGGAGTATTTTGTTTATCAAATCTTCGCACTACAAATTCATCTGAATCTTTGGATGAATGCATATAATTCCTTCATCTCTGAGATTGTTAATATGATATTGTTTTGAACTGTCCCTCGTATGAGTTGCTAACTTGCTGTTTCTTACATCATTTGCGGCATGGATTTGTTATTTGTTTATGTAGATTTTCTTATTATTAAAATCCAAATTAAATTAAAGATATTGGTGGTACTGTCATTATGGATCCTAATATGCATTAGGAAAACCTGGTCATGCATTCTTTATGAAGTAGTGGCCACACATGATCCTACGATATTATACACTTGCAATTGCTTACATGATTAGTGGGTTTTATGCAATGATACCAATATCAAACAACAAATCTTTTTCTTGATTAAGAAAACAAAAAATTTAAAACTAAGCTTCTTTAGGTCATTCAATTGTCCAGTGACACATGTAATCGAGTCAATTTGGTCTTCTGTAAATTTTGTGCGGTAATCAGTTTTCAGTTGCAAAATTTTCTACAAGTTTCACAATTATCAGTTTAAAAAACTATTTTTGATAAAATTACCCTCTATTTTGGTGAATTGATTAATCAATCCCGTATACTTTGACTTAAGGAAACAGAAAGGTAGTTGCTGAATGTCTTTCTGTGGATATTTGAAACTCTTTTGCTCCATTGGGATTGGATATATTAGTTTTTCCATGATTCCTTACTCGACATTCTCAAGGGTAGATTTTGACTAGTTGGAGGGGTGAGAATCATGCCGTGTCCTATCAGGTTCATGTTCAAAACAATCCAACACTAACATGGCCTATTTAATTAAACATGTCAATTATCTTGACACTGACCTGACCTGACCTACTTATAATTCTGTTAAACACTAACACAGCATGCTTAATATAATTAGCAAAAGTTCATGTTTCAGATTATAAGCAAAACAAATTGTACCATCTATTAAAAAAAAAAAAAAAATTTGTTTCACTTCACATGCATAAGAATAACTTGTTTAAATATTGACACACAATGATAAAATATATACCAATATCTATGAAAACAATTATAAATATTCATAACTAATCCATTACACATCCAATCTAAACTATTGTCACTCATTAATACTTAAATATCCTATAAAATTTTAAAAGCAAAACAAGTGTTGATCCAATACCAAACTAATAATAATAATAATAATAATAATAATAATAATAATAATAATAATGTTGCAGCTATGCCACATCCAAAATAACATTGTTGTGATTCTTTCACATTGACTCTTGTCACAAAAACATTGTTGCCACACATTGAAAAATTCTCCTATCTACCAATCTTAACTTTTGCCGATTTATCATTGAATTAGAGTTGTGCTTCATTTTAGGTATATATATATCATATAGAGATTTAAGTTTTAATCTAACGGATGTGAATGAATTACTCAAGATCTTTTGGTTACTAAATTCAGTTTATATTCGGATTACATCCGAGTTAATAGCGGATTCGTGTCAACATGTTGACACGAATTTAACCCAAAAACGACCCATTTAATATTCGTGTTTTGGGGTTGTGTCATATTCCGATTCGAGTCAAAAAATGATTAACCCTAACCCTCTAATTACGTGTATGATTGAGTTGTGTTAACAGGTTATGTGCCAAATTCCCACCTTGAAGTTGGATGATACCTATTTCATCCACCTCCCCAATGGTCCCACATTTATTTTTGTCTTCCCCTTGATCCCAAACAATTATAGTGTTTGGGTTTGAGATGTGTATGTTTGTCAAGGGGTGGTGGAATGCAACCTTCCAAAAATAATTGTATCTCATATATTGGCCCCCATTTTAAATTTGGCATCCCTAATATTTTAAAATAAAATAAAATAAAAAAACTCTATAGAAAGATGTTTCTCAGTTTAACTTAATGTCTTATGTAATGACATAAAAAAATTTATTTTGGCCTTCTGTTTAATGTCATTGGTGATCACATATTAAAAAACTTCTAGTAAACAAGAAATATTGTCTACTTTTTTAAGCTATGAAGCACGGACATGGATACAGATACGGATACGGATACGAACACGAACACGGACACAGACACGAGACACAGTGATTTCAAAAAAATGGGGACAAGAACATGGCAGGGGACACAACAAATTATTATTATTTTTATTATATATATTTTCTATGTAGATTAATATTATGTTATCAAATAATCAAAATTAATAAAAACCAACATTAATTCAATATATATATAAACCACTATATTTAAATAAATTAATAGTTTATTCAAATTTGAACACGTGTGTCCTTGCTGTATTTCCTGGAATAAAAATAAAATAAAATAAAAAATGAAGGAACACTCCATTTGGCGTGTCCCTGCAGTGTCCTAGCTGTGTCCCCTTCAAAAAAATAAAAGTAAAACTAAAAGGACACACCATTTGGCATGCCTTAGTATCCGACACCGCTAAGGCGCCTATTTTGAAGTGTTCGTGCTTCATAGTTTTTAAGTAATTAAAATTATAGTCTACTTAATTGGCATGAAATAATATAAAACAATAAAATGGCTCTTATAATTTTTTTAAGTTGACCACATTATGAGCCTAAGAACATTGAGTAATATTCAAATAATTACATAGGCCTATGAGAAGTGAGAAGCATGTCTAAATTGAGATTAGTCTCCTATAGTTTTAGATTAGGCTAATTGGTCTATATTAAGTAATATTTTAACAATTATTTAATCTATTAAAACTTGATCCAACCCAACATTTATTTGGCAAAATTTGTCATGTCTAAATTGAGATTAGTCTCCTATAGTTTTTTGTTTAGGCTAATTGGTCTATATTACGTAATATCTTATTAATTATTTAATCTATTAAAACTAGATCCAACCCACCCTTGTGTTTGTCTGAACCAAAATCAATTTGGACTTCTATATTGGCTACTTAGCTTCTTTATTTATTTATATATGTATTTCCTTTCTTTTTTTATTCCTACTATCTTGTTTGATCAAGGGAAATGGTACAGTAGGCTTCATGGATCTTGCACTCCATTTACTACAATCATCATGCTAGCATTGATATGGGTCTTTATGGGATATTTAGGGATAAGCTCCCCTCCATACCTCTCCATGCCCTTCTCATGGGCCCCTCCGAACACACACATATGTTCTGAACCGTTTATCTCATAGATCTTGCAGCAGAGGTTTTTCATGCAAAAAATCAACTTCATCGGACAACTATAAATATGGAAACAAATCGTATTTTATTTTGTAAAATGGATGGTTTAAGTTTACAATCCATGGATGGTTCATTTTATAAAATAAAATGTTTGCTATGTTTATAGTTGTCCGATGAAGCTATTTTTTTGTATTAATAATCTTTATTGCAAGCAAGGTTTTAAAAAGCGGCCGCAACCGTTACGTAACGCCGTTACGTAACGGTTTTAGCGGTTACCGCCACCGTTCTGACGCTTTGCGGTGTGATTGAGATTCACAGTGTGTCGACCAGATTTAGGTTGTCAGAAGCGGTCGTGAATAAAGAATACTGTGACATTACGCACTGTTACGTAACGGTTCCAAACTGTTTCTTTCGAAAAAACACACACAAAAAAAAGCTGAAAATGGGGAAAGAGGTATAGAGAAAAGAGGGAAGATAAAGAGAGAAAATAGAGAAGCAAGAGATAGAGAGAGAGAGAGAGAGAGAGAGAAAGAAGAGGAAAGATAAAGAACATGTTATTGATTTGTTGAAATTATAAAACCTATGCTATTCTATTCAGTTGCTATCACTAAACCATTTTGTTTGTGTGTGTCTATCTATATATTGTTTGAAAATAATAATAATAATAATAAGTGTGGTCATTATCTATTTGGCTTGGTTAAAATATGTATATATATATATATATTTAGGCTTTTATTTATTCTTTTACTTTTGTCATTATTTATCTTATATATAATAGTTAGTGATTAATTTTTTGTAAAATATAAAGTCATTAATTATTAAAATAAAATGTAAAAAACTCAATTTATAGTGATTTAAAAATATGAAATGTATTGGATCACACTTAAAAATTTACAAAAATTGATCAATATTTATTTTTAACCCAATAAATATGATCATGGAAAAAAAATATGCGTATCGGTAAGTTTTTTTCAAATTGTGCAAAAAATAAAAAAATTCACGGTTCCGGTTACCGCAACCGCAACCGCGTCACCGCCACCGTTACGGCGACCGCAACCGCTTTTCAGAACCTTGATTGCAAGGCTTATGAGATAGATATTTCAGATCATTTGTGTGTGCTGGATTGGAGTCCACAAGAGCCGGGGGTATGAAAGAGTATAGAGAGATAAGGCATGGAGGGAGCTCCAGCCGGATATTTAATATTTTGAAGGAGAATTTCATGACCCAATTTGTATAAAGTAAAATTTGACCTAAATTCAACTCCATAAGATATGTAGGCCATGTTTGGTTTGGTTTTCAGAAATTTGTTTCATAAATTTTTCTAAAAAACTAAGGCCAAGTTTGGGAAGACTAAATAAGTGCACTTTTTGACTTTTTATGAAATATGGGTTGGATTTGGGTTGGGTTTGAAGTGATGTGTTAGAGAGGTGATGTGACTTAAATAGGATAGTGGCTTTTTGACTTTTTGGATTTTTTTTAAGATGCCAAACTTGGCCTAAAAATTAATTTGGTGAAAGAAATAAAAAAAAATCAAAAACACTTGTCATTTTTATATAATTTTATCTTTTTGGGAGCTCATTAATAATTTTTAAAAATTTAAAATAATATTTTTTATATTTATTTTAATCAAACTAGTTTCTATTTTTTCAAAAAAAATTCTGAATTTTTTTTCTAAAACACAAACCAAACAAGGCCGTAATCTCATGGAAGACCATACATTTGTTTTGCAACATTTCACATGGTTCTCAAGGATAAGAAGCCACAACCTTGAAATGCCATGGAAGGGGCTTCAACCATTTTTCACAAACATTGGATATTTTAGCTCTTGTGAGGTTGGAATAACCAAGAGTTATAGAGTTTTGTTTGTTGAGAGAGAAGTTTTAATTGGGAAGGGGATGATCCTAAGTTTCATGTTAAGGCCCTTAGTTTACTATGCCCTAGTATTGGCATTAATTTGAAATGCCATAAGAGGAATGCTTTTAATGGAACATCTTTTGATGATAGGGGAGAAATTGTTATTCTTTCCGGGGAGGGGATGATTAATGTATATGACGAATGGTTGAAAATGATAAAGGGGAATGTTTCATTTCTCTTGACGAGGAAAGGGTAAACAAATGAGACAATTTGTAGATGGCATGGGTTTGTCATTGATAAAAAGGAAAAAAAAATTGTGATAGTGGGTTGTTTCTTAAATAAAGCCAAGTAAGTTGAGGGTAGCAACAGAAGGGGGGTCAAGGGGTTGAGAAACCTAATTAGTGGAATTAACTAAGACGGTTGCTCGAAAGAGGCTAGATTTACTGATGGTTCTTAATGACGGTAGTAAGTTGGAATTTGAGGGGACTTAGGTCCCAAGAGAAAGAGAGGAGCTGTTAAAGAAGTCTGGAGAAAGAATAGTCTAGATATTGTCAACGTCCAAGAAACAAAGATTGAGAAGTTTGATATGAAATTGAGTAAGAGTATTTGGGTGGTGAGATATAGAAGATGGGTTGTTTTACCTGCATGTAGCACATCAGGGTTTTTTTTTTTTTAAAAAAAACTATTCACTATAAGAGGGTGGCTTCTATTAGATAGTTTTGGGGGAGTTTCATTGTCTATTAGGTTTAGGGGTGCTGACAAATGATATGGATCCAATAGTGTGAGATTGAGATGGCGCCTTGTGGGAGGAATCAACCTGATTGTTTTGCTTCTGCTTTCCTAATTAGTGTGTGGAGGAAGGTGATTTCAATGTTATTGGGTTAGCCTCTAAAAAGCTTAGTGGAATTAAGGTCACTACAAGTGGCTTTGATGCTTGTATTAGGGATGTGAATTCATTAATCCTCCTCTGCTGAATACTCATTTTATGTGATCAAATGTTCAGGCACAAGTGCTTCCAATGGTAGTAGCTAATCATTGTTTAATGGTTTAGAGAGCTATCCTTTTAAATGGGGTCCAACATCATTTAGGTTTGAAAATATGTGGTCAGAACATCACTCATTTAGGAAACATTTTGAAGATTGGTGTGGTAATTGTAGTTTACAGGGATGGGAGGGTTTTAAAAGCTCAAATTGATTAAAAAATTTAAATTTTGGAACAAGGATATCTTTGGGGATTTGAAAGAGGTCAATAATGAGAATATTAGTAAGATTGATGAGTTGGATGGACTTGAGTCTAGGAAAGATCTTGAGATGAGTGTCTTAGGAAGTATAGAAACAAAGTTAAAGCTTACATTGAGGCATTCATGTATAGGGAACAAATTTCTTGGGGTTGAAAGGCTAAGATGAAGTAGCTAAAAGAGGAAGATAAGTATGAATTTAAAATTTAAAATTAAGACATATTATCAGACATGTTTTTAGGAGTGTCTGCAGAGTGTCGGTGCTTGATACGGATGTCCACCACAACATAACTCCACATGAGTGTTAAGAGCAAATGAACCTAGTCTCAGCTCCAACCTAGGTTAATCTGGCAGCATTGCCTGAAACCAAGAATGGGTTGGAAGTTTGCTTGTGATGGATTGCTCATGGACTGTATTTTTGATCGGTGGAGGTGAAGAGAGATAGAGCAAGAGTCTCTCAATCAGATGGTGGTTTATTGAGTGTAGAACCTGGATGATTGATCAGTGGATTACTCGATCCCTTGGCTAGGCCAATGAGTGCTATGAGCAGTCATTGAGTGTGCCTTAATCTTTTCCTAAGCACTATTTCCAAAGGTGGGTAAGTAGAAGTATACTATTGGCCCACACATTGTCTCACTAGGTTGACACATGGCACCAACTAACCCATGTGGAGATGGCGTGGTCCGGCCAGATATGGTTTTTTTTTTTGATAACTCAGTATCCAGCCCTAACGAATGGCCCTTGGATAGAATCGATTGGAGAAGAAGGATTCATATAGCCGATCCCATTTGATGAGACTTAAGGCTTGATTTGGTTTGGTTTGGTTAACTCAGTATCCGGCCCATTGATCTGGCTAATCCGGGGGACCAATCCCATCTCCCATTTGCTAGGGTCCCAATTAAAGCTAGGACAAAACCATGTATGAACTAGTCCTAAGAAATTGTTTGCACCTAGGAGGTTTCAAACCTAAGATCTCTGAGGAAGCACACCCTCAAGCCCTAGGCTTTGACAACTAGGCCAACCTCTTGATGTTACAGTCTTGCCAGATATATGAGACACTTGTACATCCACGTTTATTCATTGAAGGTGAAAGATTGCATTTTATATATTTTAACTCATAGATAGTTGTAAATTGACATCTTTAAAATATCTTTTCTTCAGGATTATGGCGTTTAAAGTTTGTAAATCATAAACCTATTTCTTATTTGTTCTATGAATTTGCAAAATCTTTTGTCTTACGAATGCTTGGCCTCTTTTTCTCCTCGTCTGTTTTCTTTTCTTTTCTTTTCTTTTTCTTTTTTGCAATAATCTAATATTGATTTGATCGTGGCAGTTACTTCTGTAGCAAATGGTCTAGAAGCTTGGAAAATCTTGGAAGATTTAGCCAATCACATTGACCTTGTTCTAACAGAGGTGGTCATGCCTTTTTTATCAGGCATTGGTCTCTTATGCAAGATTATGAACCACAAAACTTGCAAGAATATTCCAGTAATTAGTGAGTATTATTCATATTCCTTATATTGAACATTTTATTTTCTAGTAACACTCTTTTTATTGACATTTTAATGCATTGATGCTTTTAAGTACTACACCTAATGTGTTTTCTGTGCAGTGATGTCATCTAACGATTCTATGGGTATAGTCTTTAAGTGCTTATCAAAAGGTGCAGTTGACTTTTTAGTGAAGCCTATTCGAAAGAATGAGCTTAAAAACCTCTGGCAGCATATTTGGAGGAAGTGCCACAGTGTGAGT
Source organism: Camellia lanceoleosa (assembly GCA_025200525.1). Taxonomy (NCBI): domain Eukaryota; kingdom Viridiplantae; phylum Streptophyta; class Magnoliopsida; order Ericales; family Theaceae; genus Camellia; species Camellia lanceoleosa. The sequence continues at coordinate 71,032,363 of CM045764.1, forward strand.
TAATTTAGTTGATTTGATTTTATATTTGAATGTTTTATCAGCCTTTTGAACATCAAATGAGGTAGTTCCATTCAAACATAATGTCAGTGGGCATTATTTGTTGAACTATCCCTATGAAAAGTGGGCATTTGTTTCTTGTTAAAAGTCAGAACTTGATTTGAACTAAAAATGGTCAGTTTGGTTTAGCTTTTCTGTTTTCATCATTTAAATAATATATTTATACCCCAATGGACACTGTTTTGTTGTGGTGATTTGGATTAATTTCTCATCCTGTCATCAGTCTATTGGTAGTGGAAGTGGAAGTGAAAGTGGGATACGGACTCAAAAATATTCAAAGTCAAAAAGTGCTGAAGGGTCTGACAATAACACTGGCAGCAGTGATGAGGATGATAACGCAAGTATTGGTTTGAATGCTAGGAATGGAAGTGACAATGGCAGTGGCACTCAGGTATCACTTGCTATAAAGGACATGGCTGTAGTTATAACACTTTTTTGCTGATCTTTAGTTACATGTATGAATGTTTACATATAGTCATATATGTTCATAAGATTCTGCTTATCGGTAATGTTACTTTACATTAATCATTTATTATTTGTTGTTTGCTTGCTCTTCAAGTTTGTGCAACTTGATCTCTTGACGAAAATGGTGGTTGCTGTAGTAGAATCCTGAAATTGTATTTCTTGTTAGATGTTGACATACATTGGTGTAAAGTTGACTGCTCATGTTACCAATATAGTGCTGGAATAAGCTGAGGGTCAGTCTGGTGATGATCACACATTAAGTGAAAACAGAGTTTTCATTTTTAGATAAACCCAATCATTGAAAGAAAAGGATGATGTGAACATGTCTGTGACAATTTTGAGTGAAAACATAGCAACACAATTCAGATCATTAAAGCCTGTGGCACAGTCCATAATGGTATTCAACCTTCCTCTTCTCCAGGAAAAAGCTAATAGACAACAAAGTAGTGTGATTGTAGTATTTGAACAAGGGCAAGACATAAGTTTGAAATTCTGTTGGACATGTCTCTGTATACTATGGTCAAGCAAATATATATCAAACTCATGTCCAGTGAACATTAATTAATTACAGAATGGTCCTTACCATCTTATCAAGAAGCATGATTACATATCTTAGAGGGACAAACGAAGATTTAACTGAGACCAAAGTTACAGCTGTTCCAGTTAGAATGCCATTTTTGGGAGGCCTGGACTCATTTCAAATGGTGTGTGTGTGTTCTCCTTCAGTTTGACATAGTGTTGACATGCAAATTGGTAGGGTGGATTAAAGACTTAAAATACGAGAGATGGATAATTAAGGATTTTAAATCAAGAAGACCTAAGAACGAGAATAGAAAGAGAGTGAGAGAGCAGCTTTGAGTCTGCAGGTTCTACAGTTTTACAAAGAGACCTGCTTGATGGGTGCTTGAGCAGGATCCTGGCTTGGCTGACTTGCAAAGATCTAGAGTGAACTGATCAAAGTCCGCTTGAAGGCTGCTCGAGCAGCTCGTTGATTTATGGAAATTGAGATTTCGTTTTATACAAAAACTATAGAAGGGCAACTCTATTTTGTTTCAAATACATCAGAAACTGTGTGGATTCCCAGCCTCCATAGAGTTTCAAGGTTTACGCAACTCCCACCTACATAAAAAATAAAAATAAAATAAAAAAATAAATCTGAGTAAGCTTTTGGACATGAACTTTTGAATACTTTTCAGTTTGTGTTTTCTGTAAAACCCACACACTTTCATGTTTGCATTCATCATTGTGTGTTTTCCTTGCATGTTTTTGCATAGTTTTTGCAAACATCTTTTGAGTGTAGGCATATGTTTATTGAAAGAATGGAGACACAACAAATAAATAACCAATTTAAGGTTCAAACACAATAATGTTACAGTTAAATTTTCCAAATTGAATAGGCCAAACCGAAGGAATTTATAACCAATTTAAAGTGTAAACTCAATACTAATATTGAATCAATTTGCCACGAGCAAATATCAATCAATCAATCCAACTATGCCAACCACACAAATTGCATAAAATATCAAGACACTCCAATAAAATCAAGGGTAAATTACAAGACTTGGTTAGTGACTTACAATCCAACCTAGTTTGCACTTGACTCTACAATCTCGTGCCACAAACTCATTCCATGTATTCAAATTTAGTACTAACCCTTTTGACTAGAGTGCTTCTCTCCAAATTTCTATTTTAGTATTAATTCATCCCTTAGTTTCATCCACTAGAACAATGTCATTTGCTAACAACATACACCATGCAGACATCATCCTGAATGTGTTTAGTTAGTTCACTGAAGGACTCCAAGCTAACCCTTGTTGCATTGTTACAATGATTGGAAATTCACTAGTTTCTCCCTAGATGATTGAACGGTAGTCACAACCCCATCATACATGTCTTTTATTGCATCAATGTAACCTTTGCCCTTTGGTCACTCCGTTTTTTTCTCACGCATCATATTATATCTCTAGGCTCTTTATCTTCTTTTGTTTGTACATCTGTAAAAATCATATGAAGATTCTTCCTCTTCTTTCTATACTTCTCTATTAATCTTCTTAGTAAATTGCTTCAATAGTTTATCTACCATGCATGAATCTAAACTAATTATCTAATGTTGTTGCGACTCTTAGGTGATGCTCAATCGCTCTCTCAATTTCATTTTAAGATTCATCAACTTAATATTATTGTTGCAAATTTGAATTTCTCGTGGACAGGTACTAAAATATTTTCTCTCTACGCATTAGACATTTTCCTAATTATTATTAAATAATTTTTTTAACCAAGGCACCCTCCTTACCTAAGCATTTTCAAGCTTCATTAGGTATACAATCTGGTAGTAGTGCCTTACCTGATTTCTTCTTCTTTAGAGTTTATTAGTTTAATGCAAATTCCACCTCAAACTCTTTTGTTTGACGATAAGACTTGTATTATTTAATTCCTTCAAGATTACTGTATTCCTCTCCTCCTAAGCTTTCTACAAAAAAATGTTTTTTATTTAACAGTTTGTGAAAATAACTTTTAACATTTTCTTAATCTCCTCATCCTTCACTAACACCCTCGAATCCTCACTTTTTATACGATTAATCTGATTAAATTATGTTGTTTATCTGTCTCTCAAGTTAATAAGTTGGCCATATTTACTATCTAATCTTGTATAAAGATTGTTGTAGTTTTTTTTAATTTTTTTTTAACCTTGCATCTCTAATTGTTTTTCAACCTTCTTATTAGCCATCTCACCTCTTAAAATTTTTGTCATTTTTATCCTTTTGCCATTTTTAAAAAAATTCTTTTTTTGTTTTTACCATATCTCATTTTTCTACCACCATATATTTTTTGATATATGGTTTTTTCCTTGGACCCTTGAAGGACTTTCTCTTGATATTCTTTTAATGCATCATCTTTCCGTTGTGATTAGTATCACCTTCCAAACTCTACATTTGGTTCTTAAGACTCTTTAAACATTTTGTCCTCAAATGCTTTTACTTTATCGCCTTTTAGATTCCACCATCTAGTTCTTTGATTTTTAATATCATTTTTGGCTTGATGTAGTTAGGTGATGTTTGAGAATTAATTTTTTAGTGGTTTTTTGATTTTTACGAAAAGATGTGCAAAAAAATATTGAGAAGGGTTTGACTTTTTGTAGTGTTTATTTTGCTTGTTGCCAAACACAAACACCACCTTAGAATCCAAAGGATGAGAAATTATGGTTTAGAGTTGGAGAAGAAGAGAGAAAAGGAAAATTAGGCAAGAAAGGTGTCAGGGTGTTAATTAATCAGGCTATAAGAAACAACAGACCGAGCTTGAGACTGCTAATACCCTTGCAAAGGGGACTCCAAAACTGTTCAATGAGTAACAGAGGAGAGGAAGGAGAAGACTCAAAAGGAATTGGAAGAGTAACAATGGGAGATGGAAAGAAACACTCCCCCTCATAGGAAGAGATAAGATCTGGGGACAACTGGTAACCAGGTGACCGAAAAAAAACGAGATGGACTTAACGAAGGTAACATCAACATTGACAACATAGTGATGAGATTCAGGATGATAACATCGATAACCTTTCTAAATATGAGAGTACCCTAAATAGACACACTTTTGAGCCTAAGGAGACAACTTATCTTGACTAGGGTCAAGAACATGAACAAAGACCACACAGCCAAACACAAGAGGGGAAAGCAGAAACGGTGATTGAGCAGGATAGAGCATGGAGAAAGGAGAATGGCTTTTAAAACCACAGAGGGCATACGGTTAATCAGAAAACAAGAAGTGAGCACCGTGTCCCCCCCAGAAGTGTTTAGGAACATGCATATTAAACAATAAGGTATGAGCAATATCCAACAAGTGATGATGCTTGTGCTCAACAACACAATTTTGTTGAGAGGTGCGCACAGCTAGTCTAGTCACAATCAACACAAAAAGAGTGGACAAACGGATTGCATATATTCTTAAGTATTATCACATAAAAAAACTTAACTACTTAAGCCACACATGGGCGAGAGAATTCATCAGTAAGAACAATGTTATGGGTAACATGATTTAAGTTAGTGAAAAGAGATGCATTACTGGACATATGAGAGCTAGCTCCGGAATCAATGACCCAAGGTTGAGAAGATTGAGCCACACATGCAATATTACCTGAAGTGGCTAATGTTGCAGCAGGAGAAGAAGGAAGAGCAGCACAAAGGGATTGAACAACATCAAAAAGTTCACTGAGATGAGTAGTGAGTGCCCCATAATCAGACAAAAATTAAAATGTATATGAAAAAGACTCAGATTAAACAAAGAAAAAAGACAACAAACAAGGCAAGGTGCATCCAAGATATTTTTTTTAAGATAGTAATTTCCCCTCTATTACATAGAAAGGTCTCTTGGAAATTATATCTCCAGGATACAATGCCTATAATCAGAAAACAGAACTAAGGATGTATTCCTTAGTTGTTTTCTGAACTAGAACCTTAATTGAGGAAATTCATAACAGAAACAGAGAAGGAAAATACTAAGTGTCTATGGGTTGTTGGAGAGAGTCCCTTATATGGAACTCGAACAGACACCAAGCAAAGAAGGAAGGTGTCCATTCTTTATAGACACTACTGGAATTTCAAAAATTTGAACTTTTTCGATTGTTGGTTCGGATTTGAAATTGAAATCTTTTAAACTGTAATTGTTCGAACGGTCTGAAACTACCAGTCTGTTTATTTAAATCTTGTATTTCTTTCTTTCGTTCTTCCTTTCTTTCTCTATATATATCAAATGAACTAGAAGCTCAATCTCATGGATATCCTCAAGAGGATATCCAATAGAAGCTTGAAGAAATAAGGAAAGTTCTTCCTCTATTTATAATAGATGAGAGCACACTCATTTGCTCAAGATTTAAATGTGGGAACCAAGCTAAAAATTTGAATTCCAAGTGCATGGAGGGAAAAGGAAAAATTGAATTCCCTCCAATGTGAAAGTGTAGAAATTCCTCTTTATTCCAATGTGGGAATCATGTTAGGAAGATAAATAAAAACATGGAGATTATTATTGTTATTAGTAAATAATATATAACAAACCTGATGAGTATAATCAGGCTTACCATACTTTTTTCAACACCATGGTTAAGTATGGCTAGGGGCACCACAATAATCACACTTTCTATCACCCTAGGATGCCCCACCACTACCTCGAGAACGACCACTATGAGAAGTACCTCCACGAGAACCACCATGACAAGAGGAAGTTCCATGAGAACCACTATGTTGATCACGAGCACCAAGGCTACTACGAGATCTGCCGTGAGATTGATCACGACCTCCATTATGGGAGACCAAAGTAGAGGAGGATAAGAATGGAGAAGTGGAGCCCGTGACAGGAGAACTTTGTCCCAATGAAGAATGCAACAACCGAGAGTAGGCATTAGCAACAGTAGGCAAAGTCTCACTAGCAAGAATATGATTCTTAAACCGCGTAAGTTAGAATCCAAAATCTAGAGAGCAATGAAGCAATCATAAACTCCTCTAATTATGCTTTTGTTGCATTAAGTTGGCAGTAAGAGCCCCATGCTGCAATAATTGATCGTGCAATTTTTTAGGAGTAATGTAGTAGTCAAACGAGTGGCCGGACTGCTTAGTAACAAAAATTGATTCATATAACTCATATACCCGAGAAACATTGCTCTTATGGGAAAAGTATTCAGCAAGAGAGTCCCAATCTACTGCGAAGTTTCACAAAACTCAATAGTAGTTGCCACATGGGGTTGCAAACTATGCCAGAGCCAACCCATCACAACAGAATCTTCGCTCAACCAATCATCATAAGATTTATCCTCGATAGGAGAGTCGGTAATAAATTTCAACTTGCGGTTCCCACACAAAATTACCTTCACCGCGTGTGCCCAAGCCAAATAATTTTGCCCATCTAATTTCTTCGTAGTAATTGATTTCAGCATCTAATCATTCTTAAGGGTAAGGGGGTTTTGCCTCAACCATGAGACAAAAAGAAGTCACAACCCAGAAAAAGAGAACAAGAGGAACAACCAAAGAGAAAGCAAGCGCAATAGCGATGGCTAGAAAGCCAAAAACAGAGACACCAAACCTCAATCAAGCTGTGTTAGGTCAAAAAAGCAATAACAAAGGCTAGAAGAGGCAAAAAAGAGAACAACAAGAGTGTGCAATGCACTGGGAGAATATCAAATACAGGAAGAATCAAACAAGAATCGGTTGAACATAGGAAGGGTTGAAACAAAGCATGTGAAAGGATGCAAACAAGCCTCAAAGGAGGACTCCTACACTATAGTCAGCACTTCTAGAAGGGGTTGCAACAAAGAAAAACACAAAATTACTCCACAAGGCACAAATTGAAAAATCGAACCCTTCCTAGGCTAAAAATCTTCAAAAAAATCGAAAACCCACCAAATGGTTCCAAACAAGTCAACACACATCACCATAATTCTTAGAAAGTCTAGATGATTTAGAGCAAATATATGTTCACCCAACAATGATGTCCCCGATGCTGACATCATCATTGTCAGCACAGCAGTCACCTCGTGTTGACCAACTAGATTTTACTAATACATGCTAGGATAGGATCGTTCATTCTGATACCAAGTTAGAATCTGAGTATGAGAAATTAGGGTTTAGAGTTAGACAAGAAGAAAAGAGAAGGAGAATTAGGCAAGAGAGGGGTTAGGGTGTTAATTAACCCTACACCTCAACACATTTATATTAGACTAAAAATATATCCATATATATATATATATATCTAGTATTGTTAACTTGTGTAGTGATGTTAAACTCTTTCTAGGGATAACCTTGCAATTTTATCTATTAACGGTTATGTCAAATCTGGATAGATTCAATCTCAAAATACTAGGATCATTGAAAAGAGAATCACTAATTTTGTAGTTTTATAGACAAGATTGAGTCTTTTTTGTTGGATATCAATTGTAGATATTTTATCATGTTGGAACATGAGATTTTATAATGATTCAGAATCTGTCATGTGTGTGGTCTAATCCCCTATGGGGCCTTCTGCCCCCCTCTTTTCTCTTTCTCCAATGATCACTCATTTTATTAATACAAAGAAATATTAGTGTTTTTGATATTTGACATATCTCTGTGATTTATTTGTAAAAAGTATAGAAGATATACGATTAAGTTATTGTTAGGATTAATCAACCCATGTGATAAAAGTGGGTCCCATTAATTATTAGATTGGTTTATACATGTATTTGGGTTAGGATAGTAGAATCCGCAATCTATTAGGAAACCTAATATGTGTAAGATTTGGTTACCTAATTGTATGGAATTAGGATTCTCATGGGTAAACTATTATAAATAGTCATGTGGACTATAGGGTTTCTCAGACAAAGATTGAGAGTAATGAGGAAAAAATAGAGATGTAAAGGGTGAGAGAAAAAAATACCATGAGGGCACTAGGGTGAGCTTGAGCATAGGATTCGGGTATTGGTGTGGGTTTTGAGTGTTTTGTCCATCTCACATGTATTCTCTATTTTGTTTATATAGTGGAAACTCTCTCTCCCGTGGATGTAGGCAATTTGGGCCGAACCACGTAAATCTGTGCGTAATTGTTTTTCTCTTTGGTGTATGCGTGTGTGCATCCCAATGAGTGGTGTTAGAGTTGAAGGTTATTGATCTATGGGGTGGTCGACAATGGCGCAAATAGAGTAAGGTGAAGTCTCACGGCACAGAGAGGAAAAAATGTTCAAATCTAGTGAAGGCTTCCGCAAGAAGAAACATGGTAGAAAAATTCATGTGAAAAATTCATCGGTATGGTTAGATTTTCAGATTTTGAATAGGTTAAAGGGATTGGACAGATTCAAGGGCGATCAAAGGTGATTGCATGTGATCTAGGTGATCCAGGAGGAGTAATCTGATTCTATCAACAAGGAAGTCCAGTCAGGGTCAATTAGATAGCGTCTTTCTGATTGGACATTATGATTGGCAACTTGTATAGGCTCGTGGAGTATGTTGTGGCAAGAGGGAAGCTACTGTCAAGCATCAGACGAGTAGTACGAGGGTGAATAGTGGTAAGCAATAGTTGCGGGGATATTTGGTGGCCACCAAGAGGAAGACGACGGGTTGTTGGATGTTCACAAAAGGAAGCTTCAGGCATAGAATCTGAGACGGTTTCATGACAAGGTGGTGTACATCAAGGGAGGACGTGGGTTTCTTTACTATGAAGGTTTTGGTTCGTGGCGGTGGAGACACCTTAGGGAGGTGCAACGGATCTCATCGGCTCGAGCATGAGGACAAAGGAAGCCACAAAGAACATGTTTAAGCACTATTGCGTGAGGTGCAATTAACGCGGGCACTTGGTTCAAGTGGTGCAACATCTTTTAGGTGAAGGTGGAGTGTATTATGCAAACTAGGACACCTAGGTTTGAGGGTGCACATAACATTTACCCCCCATGGGTGGAAGGGGTGATTGTTAGGATTAATTTGCCCATGTGATAAAGGTGGGTCCCATTAATTATTAGGTTGGTTTATACATGTATTTGGGTTAGGATAGTAGAATTTGGAATCTACTAGGAAACCTAATATGTGTAGGATTTGTATGGAATTAGGATTCTCATAGGTAAACTATTATAAATAGTCATGTGGATTATAGGGTTTCTCAGAGAGAGCTTGAGAGTGTAGTGAGGAAAAGATAGAGATGTAAAAGGTGAGAGAAAAATACCTTGAGGGAACCGGGGTGAGCAAAGGCTCAACTATTGGGTTCGGGTATTAGTATGGGTTTTGAGTGTTTTAGCCATCACACATGTATTCTTTATTTTATTCATATAGTGGAAACTCTCTCTCCCGTAGATGTAGGCAATTTGGGCCGAACCACGTAAATCTGTGCATGATTGTTTTTCTCTTTGGTGTGTACGTGGGTGTGCTTCCATTTGCGTTGGTGGGATGTGGTATAAATCTCAATAGTTCTGTTACGTTAAAAAGCCATCTAATATTATGCTTGACTTTATGCCGACTTTTGTATGAACTAAATGAATGCATCTAGACTATAACCTATCATAGCTAGAGTTAAGCTAAGCTAAGGTAAGTTCATTTCTCTGAGCTTTTACTTAATTCCTAATACAAGATCCATGTATACAAATTAGTACAACATATCCAGACACATGTACATTATGACGCACATAGTTATGTACATAAAGATGATGACTGGTAAGCCAGAAAGGTCTAATACTAAGGGCCTGTTTGATTGGGCGGATTATAGCATAGGATTGGGATTATTAATCCATGGGACTCACATTTCATTGTTTTGGCTGCAATTTTGTTATTCAAATTAGATTCCAATGGACATTCTATCTAACAAAATTGGTGAATTTTTAATCCTACAACTAAGAATGCGAAACAAACTTATAATTGGGATCATATATTTCCATATCCATTGCAAAATAAACGTGGATAAGAGGGAATTATTTGTCCCCCTAATCCAGCTGGATAATCAATCCTACACTAATGCCATAGATTGTTAAATCCCTCACTATTAATCCTGCAAATCAGATAGGGCCTAAAGGTTTTGTGCAAATTGAAGAGATGATGAGAGGAAGTTGGCCAAATGTGTCATTGGCAAGGAAGACCAGTGACTGCACTTCTAATACAAAACTAATTGAAACTGAAAGCATTTCAAGGACAGTAAAAAAAGAAAGGTGATCCAGTATGTGTCAAATGACATGATGACCAATGATTTCATATCGAATATGGCTTAAGATGGAGTAAATTGGCCAAACCACATAGGTTGAGTGGAGTTTGACCAGATACGTCATATTTGTATTCTTATATGCAAATGTGTCAATGTTTATATGTTTCTCTAAATTCACATGCAGGCATGACACACACCGATGTACATGTGGTACTACATTTTATGCATATGTACACATGGATAACAAAAGAACAGTAAATTAACATTTGCTTCATGTTATCAGCTACGCATTTCTAGCACTAGGCATGAAGCTTGAAGTCAATTTAAACTACTGAATGAACTATTATCTTCTTTTATTGCAGAGTTCTTGGACAAAACGGGCAGTAGAAGTTGACAGCCCCCAACCCTTGTTACCCTGGGATCAATTAGCAGATCCTCCTGATAGCACTTGTGCACAGGTTATCCATTCAAGACCTGAAACATTTAGCAACAACTGGGTGCCCACAAGTGCCACAAGGGATTACCATGGAAAGGACGATGAATTTGGTATGCACTCCTCATTGGTCTATTACCTGTCTTCTTAATTCCCCCAATTTTCTTTTCTTTTGATAAACCCTGCCATGTTTCACTCCTCAGACAATGTTGCAATGGGCAAAGACTTGGAGATAGGAATCCCTAGAAATCTGGATTTACAACTTGAAGACCAAAGCAAAAAAGTATCAATCACTCTAGTGGGGGCTAGCAAGGAAACAATTTGTAACTTGGAGGATGGTGAGAAATTAGAAAAAGACAAACTGGAGCTCAACAGTGAGACACCAAACGGTGAATTGAGGAAAGATGTCTCTAATCTTATTGTTTCCATCCCCAACTGTACTGATCCTAAGATGGAAACTGTAGACATTGAAGTCCCAAATGACATCTCCAAGACGAACATCGACAACAAGGCCATCTATGACACTAAGGAAATATCTTCCTTTGAGCTCAGTTTGAAGAGGCTGAGAGACGGTGGTGAAATTGGGACCAGTGCCCAAGAGCGGAATGTTTTGAGACATTCAGACCTCTCAGCCTTCTCAAGGTATGTAAACTAAAAACCTGCAGAAGTTGGTTCTGCATCCTAGTCAAAATCCAGAACTTGACGATTATTGGACTTTTTGTTACTTGCAGGTATAACACCACTTCAACTGCTAATCAGGCTCCAACAGGGAATGTAGGCAGCTGTTCTCCACTTGATAATAGCTCAGAAGCAGCAAAAACAGAACTAATGCAAAATCTACAATCTAATTCGAATGGCACTCCTAATCAGCGTTCCAATGGAAGTAGCAACAACAATGATATGGGCTCTACTACCAACAACACCTTTACCAAGCCAGCAGCTTTCAGTGATAAGCCAATCACCAAATCTGTAGTAAATGTCCATCCCTGCTCTGCTTTTCAACCAGTTCAATCGAAGACAACAGGTAAGGTCGATGCTGCAATCGTTAATACGGTCGTGACACAAGCAAGGGGTATGCACCCACAGGTCCAAGTTCAGCACCATTATCATCATTACCACCACCATCACCATCACGTTCATAACATGCAGCAGCAGCAACAGCAGCAGATGCCCAACAATGATGATTCGTCTTTCAGGACAATGGTTGCAGCGGGTCCACACTGTGGGCCATCCAATGTGTTAAGCACTCCAATTGAAGGCAATGCTGCTAATTACAGTTTGGATGGGAGTGCTTCGGGAAGTAACAATGGTAGCAATGGGCAAAACGGGAGCAGCACTGCTGCAATTACTGAAGGAAAAAGCATGGCATGTGATAATGGGGTGACTGAAAAATATGGAGCTGGTGGTGGTGGTGGTGGTGGTGATGGTGGAAACGGAAGCGGAAGCGGGAGTGGGAGTGGGGTAGATCAAAACAGGTCCACACAGAGGGAGGCTGCTTTGAACAAATTCCGCCTGAAGAGGAAAGAGAGGTGCTTTGAGAAAAAGGTCAGTGTTATATGATTGTGTTCTAACATTTATTCAATGAGAAACGTCATTTTAACTACAAATTTCCCAACACGAGGACTTCCTTCGACTCCTGTGGCATTCCAAATTCTGCATATATTATACGCACACTTTGTTACATCACTCTTTAAAATAAATCATGGGTAAATTACAAATACACCTTTTGTGGTTTGCTTAAAATATGAATCACTCCTGTAGTTCTAGAAATTACATTACACCTTCTGAGGTTTTTAATTTCATAATAAGTGACCCATTTTATTAATAAATCATCAAGTCAATTAATAATTTTTAATGATATGAGAAATATATTTTAGTTAATAATTTAGATAATTTTATTATTGTATAATAGAACAGTTAAGAATTTCATTTTTTCAGTTAATTTTGTTATATAAAAAATTTTAATAAGGGAGTATTTGTAATTTTTTAAATCATAGGGGGTAATCTGTATTTTAAGCAAACGTTAAGGGGTGTATTTATAATTTATCCAAAAACCCATACATGAAATACCTGACACCTGACAGAGTGTGAGATGTGTCCGATACTTTCCATTGGATACTTATATATTTGTATTTAACGCTGTCATTATATGTATATATTGTTGTAAAATGTCTATTTGACACTATATTACATATAATTTATAAATACCATTTTATTTCACATAATGGATTAAAAATATAAAAAGCATGACCATTTTTTGTTGAGTCGTACATTGTAATTTGAGGTTTCAAGGGTCTAATGTCTAAATACGCATCATTACACTGCATTCGAGTCTGTGTGACATGGCTTGCACATGACTAGTTGAACACCTACTTGGAAAGAACACTATGTACATTCCAGCTTAATAGAGGTCGTCCTTTGGGTAGGCCACACATGTGACATTCTGTGGATAAATAAATTCAAATAAATGAATGAATTTTAATTTGCTACCCTGTGCTACATATTTCAAACTTCATGCTTATAATTTGTTATGAAAGCAGCAAAAGGGACATAATTATTTTTCCTTACCATGCTTTTTGCAGGTCCGTTACCAAAGCAGGAAGAAACTGGCAGAACAGAGACCACGTGTTCGAGGACAATTTGTGCGACATGTCGTGTACGAAAACCAAAACAAGGACAAAGATTGCTAACCTGACCCCTGATGGTGTGTGTGGAATGTGTACATGAAGATTAGCTTAATTGTGCAGATAGGGGGGATAGCATTTATATTTCATGATGGGGGATGTTCGGTTGAAGGTGAGAAAATTTTAATTTCGTAAAACTATGGGATTGAAAACCAAATTCCATTATGCGAGTGAGGACACTTGAAAGACACCTTGGACTGTATTTATGTTGTCCGACTTATATCCCTGCAACTACTACTAATAAAGCAGTTTGTACAAATAATCAAATCTCCCTTTCTACCTTCTGATATGATGTATTCCGTATCAACCATTGTAATTTTCTGAAAGTCTTGATTAGTTTCTGCTTCATATTGAAATTGATTGATATAGGTTTCTGTCTAGCCAAACAAAACGGGATCTGTGGGGATTCCTCACTCATGAACAGCCCTTTCAGAGCTGTGAGTTAATGGTGAAACAGAAAGTCTCAGAATGAGCTCAGCCCTTTGACCGGTTACTTCCTTCGCTTGGCACGGCTCTGAATGTGTTTGTAAATCATTCCAACCGATTGTGTGATAATAGCAGCATGACTTAAATGGAAAGGTAAAACTAAGGGATGAACACTGTCCTCTCTAAAATCCTGGTTTCATCACTAAACTGCAAGAGTATCAAGGTATGGTGCAGCTCATGATTCAACCAAATTGCTCTAACTGAACAAGCTTATCCAATGAAATTGGATTTTTTTCTACCTTTCTCTTTTCATTGTTGCTCATAATAATCTGCAGTTAGACTACAATATTGAATAGATAAGTAGCATGAATTTTATTCTGAAAAGACAAAAAGCAGAGATTCATGGTTGCAACATAATGGGACCATGCAAATCATCTCCAATCATATTTCTCTCCATATATATTGACCAAGTAGCTCCTAGAAAGTTGGATATATATATATAGAGAGAGAGAGAGAGAGAGAGAGAGGAGCTTTCATAGAATCTGATTATCCAGCAGTAGTTGGAATGAGAGTCCCATTGGGTGAAATTCAGAAGCAAAGAAGAAAATATATATTTTTGTGGCGATACTGGTACAAGATCTCTGTTCTTAAAAAAAAAAAAAAAAAAAAAAAAAAAATTATGTTTCACGGGATTCTTTATTTTAAAAATATTTATGTTTTGTAAATGCACAAGGGTGATTTGAGATTTTTGTGTTTCAAAAAACTGACCAAATTAGATTAAGAAACTAAGCTTGGTTAAATGCATTATATTATCCAATAAAAAAAATGCATTATATTATCAGTTAATTTGGCAGTTTCACAGGAGAAAAACGAAACAAACCATTTTGAAAATGAAGGGGAAGAGTAAACGTGCCCTTTGCTGCAATTTAACTGAAGCACGACTTATGCGAGTCTCCAAGAATTTGATGTGTGCCCCCGACGGGTGCATTATTTCATTGCATACCAAATCAGTCAAAAGTGCATTCAATTGTTTTTCATTATTTTGTTGTTACATGGTTTATTTAAATGTAAATAAATAAATATATATATATATTATTTTATTTTACAAATCTTGTGTTTAAGAATGATATTTTGGATTTCGCGTCTCTTTAAAATTGCAATTATGATAAAATCTTGATTGATTTAATTATCTGGGACTCTCAAGCATATGAATTTTCATAAATAAAATAGAAAAATTGAAGGCTTGTTATTCAATAGTATAACATGACTTATATGTCCGTGTCAATCAATATCTATCTAGATCTATCCGAATTTTTTGTAAATGAATTTGAGGGAGTTTGTTTGCATGCCTCCATCAGTAGAAATTATCCAGTCTCTTAAAAATATTAAGTGACTATGAGCTCAAATCAATAGTCTTATAATTTGCTCAAAAGTCGCTCTAGAACTAGAAGGAGAGTTGTCAATTTGTAAAATGTCGATTCTTAAAATTAGTCTTAATTATACACTAAAATTAATTAATCATGATTTGTGTAAAATTTAAAAATTAATTATAATTATGCGTATGGTTCTTTCATATAACATGTGAAGTATAAAATGTAAATTGGTATGATTGTGTAATTAATACTAACATTGGAGTGATAATGTAATTTTTCAAAAGGAAATTTGCTACCTAATGTAAAAAGAGAAGCCTGTCCTTAAAGTTACAGAGGTATTTCCTCGAGGAAATATTACATGAGCGTGTTTTGAAAAAGTAATTACAAATTATGAGAAATTTTAAAAATATTAATAATTAAAATTATAAATATTTTTATGAATTTGTATAATTTTTTTTGAATGTAATAATTCCTAATTCCTCACCGTTGTACAATCTTTATTTTATATATATGTATATATATATATATGTATATCCTAACAGTTGGCATATATGAAGCGTTTATATCCTTATTATAAAATATTTACTATATATTGTGTTATTCAAGTAGCGAGAATCTTCTTCATTTGACCTTAAACTCTAAGTCTATAGTTTGAGTCTTACTCCTTTTATCTATCTATTTTTTTAATAGAAAAATAAATAAATAAATAAAGTGGACACTTGGTAGCATAAGAAAAGATTTCAGGACACCTCATGATTTGTGTAAAATCTAAAAATTAATTATAATTATACGTATGGTTCTCTCGTATATAACACGGGAAGCATAAAATGTAAATTGGTATGATTGTGTAATTAATATAAAGATTGGAGTCATAGTGTAATTTTTCAAATGTAAATTTGCCACCTAGTGTAAAAAGAGGAGCCTGTCCTTAAAATTACAGAGGTAATTCCTCGGGGAAATATTACATCAGCGGGTTTTGAAAAAGTAATTACAAATCATGAGAAATTTTATAAATATTAAGGAAAATGTCTCGTAACTCAAATTTTGTGACTCAAAAGTGGCTCAAATGGCCAAAACGACGTCATTTTGGTCATTTTTATGTTATAAGTTGCAAAAACGATCGCCATTTTGAGCCACTTTTGAGCCACAAAATTTGAGCTACGTAGCATTATCGAAATATTAATAATTAAAATTATAAATATTTTTATGAAATTATATATTTTTTTCTGACATCCATTGGGATGTAATAACCCCTAATTTCTCACCGTTTTACAATTCTTATTATATATACTAGCAGATGACATACGTGATATATTTGTAATTTAAATAAGTAAAAATAAAATAAAATATTTACTATATATTGTGTGTTATTCAAGTAATAAAAATCTTCTTCATTCGACCCTAAATCCTAGGCCTAAAGTTTGAATCTCACTCCTTCCATCTATCTAATATTTTTTTTTTTTTGGTTTTAAATAGGAAAATAAAAAAATAAAATAGGAACTTGACAGCATAAGGAGAGAAGATTTCAGGACAACTCATGATTTGTGCAAAATTTAAAAATTAATTATGATTATGAGTATGGTTCTTTCATATAACCCGAGAAGTATAAAATGTAAATTGGTATGATTGTGTAATTAATATAAATATTGGAGTCATAGTGTAATTTTTTAAAAGGAAATTTGCCCCGTAATGTAAAAAGAGGAGCCTGTCCTTAAAATTACAGAGGAAATTCCTCGGGGAAATATTGCATCAGCGGATTTTGAAAAAGTAATTACAAATCATGAGAAATTTTATAAATATTAATAATTAAAATTATAAATATTTTTATGAATTTGTATATTTTTCTTACCTGACATTCACTGGGATGTAATAACTCCTAATTTGTCACCATTTTACAATTATTATTATTATTATTATATATATATATATATGCTAACAGATGAGACATGTAATGCGTTTGTAATTTAAACAAGTAAAAATAAAATAAAATATTTTTATATATTATGACCTTGTTTGAGAATAGACTATTTTAGTAATTTTTTAAAATTTTTAACTAAAATATGAGATAAAAAAAATAGCATATTTAGAATAATTTTTAAATTTTTTTTTACAAAAAGATGTGCAAAAATTAAAAAAAAAAAAATCTTTAATTTTTTTATTTTCTCCAATTTTTATTTTTCTCTTTATTTGTTTATTTTTTTTATTTTTTCCTTTTTGTTCACACATTTTTATTCATATTATATGGAAAAGTCTGTGATCTCAGAATTAGGAGCCATATTTTATTATGTGTGGTAGAGATTAAATTAATGAATTTATAGTCCACAAATTAAATGAATTTGAACAATTAATTATTATTTTTAAATATATTGAATACCTGTTAGACTTCATAAATTTAGATCTTATTTGAATTTTCAACATATTTTAATAAAACAGGATGATTTTTGAATCTTTAACATATTTTTGTCCTATTAGGACATTTGGATAGCTCAAATCTGTTCAAATTATAAAATAATAGCTGAGATATATTTTCCAAAAAATGTTCTACATATACATTTTTTACTTTCATGCTTCTCTCTCTCTTACTTTTTCCTTTTCTCACACTCATCCTTCCATGATCCCATAATCCCGCCTTCCTCTCTCTTTTCTTTTTATTTTTTTATTTTCTTCCGTTTTTATTTTTCTCTCTAGTTGTTTATTTTTTTATTTTCTCCTTTTTGTTCAATATATTTTAAATATATTTCCATACGATGTATGTATGCCTGTAATGCACCAAGACATTACGGACATAGATATAATTTCCATATAATTATATAAGCAAAAAAGTATTGTATGTATATCCGTGAAAATTATATGTATGCTAAGCACATCTATGTCTTTAGCTATTTATTATATAATCAAAAACGAGTTTTTGTGAGGAGTTTTGTGATAATTCTAAAATTTTATAATAAATTTGTGATTTTATCAAATTAAAAAATAAATTTAAATAGTGTTGAGATTACAATTATATTTTAATCCTAATAATATTTACACCGTGCCTTCAGGTACGGCCATATGCTAGTACTATTATATTAAGTGAAGCTTGAATTTGGCCTCCTGAAATGCTTGTCATGTGAAATTTAAGTGATTTAAAAAGAATAAAAATAAAAAAAATACACACCCATGTTTGTTTCCTCATTTTCCTAACCAACACTCAATCTGAAGAGGAACTTCAAAAAAAAAAAAAAACTACCCATTTCCTAACCAGGTTTTTGCCCGCCTGAGCAACAATCAACTAACCATCTGTCAATCTCTCCG
The DNA here is from genome assembly GCA_025200525.1 of Camellia lanceoleosa. Lineage (NCBI taxonomy): Eukaryota > Viridiplantae > Streptophyta > Magnoliopsida > Ericales > Theaceae > Camellia > Camellia lanceoleosa. The sequence goes on from CM045764.1 coordinate 71,050,731, forward strand.
TTAGTTTCATAATATTTTATTTCATTTTAATTTATAACTTTTTGGTTTGTTTCTCTCTACTTTGTGGTTTCTTCTATCTTTTTATAATGATTCTCTCTTTCACATAAAGACAAAATAAAATTGTTATATACAATTATTACTGTTCTTCTTTGAAGGTAAATGATCTAAAACTCATTAATTTTTATGTTCTTAGTGATTGAAATTTTTGTTTAGTTATTTTTTTTTCATATAAATTTTGTAAGTGTTTAAGAGTCTTCAATTTATAATTTTTGACATTGAAACTTTTGTAGAATGATAGGGTTTTTTTAATGTTTTAAATATTATTCAATCTAAACTATAAATTATTCTTCTTATTAATCTTTTTAGGTATAAATTCTGTTCTAAAAAACTAACTACAATTAATAGGTTTGTTTATGTTTTAAATATTCTCAATTTTTTTGGGCATAAATTCTATTTTTCTTTTTGGTAATTCCTGAGCAGTAATGTATGCAAGTTTATAAATTTTAATTAAACATATTTTGAAAATTAAAAAAGCAAACATCCTGAAAAATTCATATTTTGGTATATAAATTCTGTAATTTTTGAAAAAATGAAAAATGAAAATTTTCAATTTGTTGATTATGTTGACAGAAAAACAATAAATAAAAAATCGTATAACATGTATGTATTATGATGTGAATTTTAAGCTTATATTTTTATGAAAATTTGTTTCATTTTTTTTTTTACCGTATAAAAGTTCAATCTAAACTATAAATTTTGTTTTAAAAAAGAACTAGAATTAATAGGTTTGTTTATGTTTTAAATATTCTCAATGATTGTTTATTGTTTTTATTTTTTTGGTATAAATTTTTTTTTTTTTGGGGGGGGGGGGGGGAATTGTTTAAGAATTTTGAATTTATATATATATATATATATCTTTTATTTTCTTTGGTATAAATTCTTTGGCTATTTAAGAGTCTTGAATTTATTTTATTCTCGGTCATAGAAACTTTTGTTTATTTAGTTATTTGTTTTTACTAGAATTAATAGGTTTGTTTGTATTTTAAATATTCTCAATGATTGTTTATTATTATTTTTTTGGAGTATAAATTCTATTTTTTTTTAAAAATAAATTCTATAATTGTTTAAGAGTTTTGAATTTGTTTATTTTGTTTATCGTCTTTGTTATAAATTCTTTAGTTGTTTAAGAGTGTTGAATTTATTATATTCTCAATCATAGAAACTTTTGTTTATTTATTTATTTTTTTACTATAAATTCTGTTAAGTAATATCACTCTTCTTGGCCAATTTTTCCAAAATTTAAACTTGAGAGCACATCTTAGTTGTGGGGGCTGAATATAATATACTAAGGGAGGCCAAGAAATTTTGAAGACATCAGGCCAAAGACAATTCGGTTGTATTATAAATTGCTTTTAAAAAATTACTAGAATTAATAGGTTTGTTTGTATTTTAAATATTCTCAATGATTGTTTATTATTATTTTTTTGGAGTATAAATTCTATTTTTTTTAAAAATAAATTCTATAATTGTTTAAGAGTTTTGAATTTGTTTATTTTGTTTATTGTCTTTGTTATAAATTCTTTAGTTGTTTAAGAGTGTTGAATTTATTATATTCTCAATCATAGAAACTTTTGTTTATTTATTTATTTTTTTACTATAAATTCTGTTAAGTAATATCACTCTTCTTGGCCAATTTTTCCAAAATTTAAACTTGAAAGCACATCTTAGTTGTAGGGGCTGAATATAATATACTAAGGGAGGCCAAGAAATTTTGAAGACATCAGGCCAAAGACAATTCGGTTCTGTTCAAGGGCTCTTGAAGCCAAATATACAAATCAGCCATATAAGGAGCCGAGTAGAAACCAGCACACAACCGGAAGGTCGAGTAAGTAATCATGCACGAGATTAAGAGTAGGTCCGACGCTTGGGCCTAGAAGGTAATATAAACAGAGGAACATCAACCAAAGAGAGGTATGTGAGAATATACGAAATAACTTGACATAGAAGTAAACTTGAGAGAGAACTAACTTGTCCGTCGGAGTGCTAATTCCGTCACCCCTAACCGGAGTGTTCATCTCTTTTTCAGGTAGCAATCAGAGGATCAAGGACGTCTATTTGGATCTTAGAGTATTTCCAAACCACTTCTCCACAATTGGCGTCGTTTGTGGGAACGTTACACCAAGAGATGACATCATTCCAAGAAACATGCTTGGACCAGAGAATATCACCGCGCGACGAGCCCTGAACTTCGACCCAGTAGCTCAAACCTCACCTTCAACTTCAGTGTAAGAAACTATGCAGATAATCATGGATCAAGCGAAGCGAAATGAACAACATCTAGAAGATATGATGACTGAAAATGAGTGGCTGCGCCAGGAATTGGCCCTGGAGTTAGCCAAATCCCAGTAGGCCACATGCTATGATCGGGGTTGATCCCTAGGAAAAAAGGACGATCAACGACGTTGACTTTGCAAACATGATAATGGTAGTGATTCTGACTCACCATCCCAAGAACCCAGAAAGAAGGGACGAGTCAATGTATCCAGCTCATCCGAAGGAAATCCATACGCACGGCACGAGCGAGTGAAAAGAAGTAATGATTTGGATGAAGAAGACAGGCATGACCTTTTCGTGTGACGCATCGCAAGGGCAGTGCTGCCTAAGAAGTTCAAAGCACCGTCATTCACCCTATATGATGGAAAATCAGATCCCACTGACAATATTTGTCATTATAAACAAGCGATGACGTTGCATGCTAATGATGAAGCCCTCATGTGTCGAATGTTTCCAAGTAGCCTGGGATCGCTGGCCGTCAGATGGTACTATAAGTTGGAGCCGGCGTCAATAAGAAGCTTTCATCAACTCCAAAAATCCTTCAGGGCAAGATTCATTATCAACGAAGTTCAGCCAAAACAAGCCGACTCTCTTTGGGCCATGCAAATTAAACCAGAAGAGACTCTCCGTGAGTATTCGGCGCTATTGGGAATGTTTCAACTTGGTAGATGATGCTTGCAATGATTCCATGGCCATTACCGCCTTCAAAATGGGGCTACATCCTTATAGTCCTCTCCGCAGTTCATTGACCAGAAGGCCCCCCAAAATAGTTTGGGCGTTAATGAAGAAAGTTAAAGAATATTGTAAGGTGGAAGACGACACCCTGCGGGTCAAAGCCGGACAGAAAGTTGATAAATCGGCTCCGTCTGGTCCAGCCCGATAAGCGCTTATGCCATCAAAGAGCCCGAACCCTGACTCAAAGCTAAACGAGACAAAATGTGTGATTCGTGCCGTTCGAGCGATTAGTGTTCGCACCGATCAAACGAACAATATCAAGTGGATAGCAGGCACACAAGACATTCAGATAAGAAGTACATGGAATTGGCCAAACCGATCGGTAAGATCTTATCCAAAGTCCAACATCATCCATTCGTTAAATGGCCATCTAAAATGATGGGGCCTCCTAATACAAGAAGAAGGGATAAGCGATGTGAATATCACAAGGACCATGGCCACGATACCAACAGCTGTTATGCATTGAAGGATCACCTGGAAGAGTTGGTACAAGACGGTCGGCTAGCGCAATATGTTCGAAAGAATAATCCATTGAACACGGTAGCTCTACGGCCGGATTCACCACCACTCGGCATAATTCATATGATTTACAGCCTACCATCGTCAGCCGAGGTGCATACAATTCAGTCGCAACCTAGCGCGCCAAAACTAGTCACACCAACCAAAAGGCCCCATAAAACTGGGAGGATTAGCTTTGATGACACTAACTTAGCTGGAGTAACTCTCCCTCACGCCGATCCCCTCGTCGTCAAGCTACAAATGAACATATTCACAATTGAGCGCCTCCTCGTCGATCAGGGAAGCACTTCGGAAATAATGTATTACAAGACGTTTATTAAACTCGGGTTCATTGATTTGAATTTGTTGCCGGCCGACTACCCATTATTCAGCTTCAACGCCAACCTTGAGTATCCCTTGGGTAAGATCACACTACCAGTACGGGCAGGTACCAGATCGGTAGATGTAGAATTTTTGGTCGTCAAACTCCCATCACCATACAATCTTATCATGAGGAGAACTTGGTTGCATACCATGCAGACTGTGCCAAGCACCTACCATTAATTGTTTCGTTTTCCAACTGAGTATGGCATTGAGCAAATTCGGGGTTCTCAGAAATCGGCATAGGCATGCTATCTTATTGCTGCTACAAAGAGACCAAAGGAACTGGAAGTAAACTCGATTGAAGTATCGGATCAAGAGAGCCTCGAAGATATTGGGAAAATCCCCAACGAAAAGGCCACTGAAGACCTTGATCGAATCGAAATCAATGGGAATCCTGACAAATTCTTTATGATCGGCACGTCCTTAAGCGAAGTGGATAGATGCGAGCTGGTATCCTTCTTACTCGGCAACCTTGATATGTTTGCACGAACACCGTACGAGATGCCGGGGGTGGATCCAATCGTGGCCCAGCATTGTTTAAACGTTGATCCAAAAGTTAAACTAATTGTTCAGAAAAGTCGGCGGTCGGCCGCGGAGCATACATCAGCCGTTGTTAATGAAGTTGACAGATTGCTTGATGCCGGGGCAATTCATGAAGTCACTTATCCCACATAGCTGTCTAATACCGTGGTTGTAAAGAAGAAAAATGGGTCTTGGCACGTTTGCATGGATTTCACGAATTTGAACAATGCCTATCCAAAGGATTATTTTCCTCTCCCTAGAATCGACCAACTTGTGGACGCAACGGCACATCATTGGCGCATGAGCTTCTTAGATGCCTACAGGGGTTATCACCAAATTGTCGTACACCCGGAAGATCAAGAAAAGACCGCATTCCTCACCCCAAAGGGAATCTATTGCTACAAGGTTATGCCTTTCGGACTGAAGAATGCGGAGGCCACTTACCAGAGATTGGTTACCACTATGTTCATGGAACAACTCGGCCACACCATGGAAGTGTACATCGATGACATGGTGGTGAAGTCAAAGGAAAAGCACTCCCATTTAGCCAATTTATCAAAGACCTTCAGCATCCTCCGAAAGTACAAGATGAAACTAAATGCCTCGAAATGCGCATTCGGTATCAAATTTGGCAAATTTCTTGGCTACTTTGTCAACCATCGCGGAATAGAGGCCAATCCGAGGAAAATCATAGCAATTCTAGAACTCAGCTCCCCTAGATCAGTCAAAGAAGTTCAAAAGTTGATGGGGATGGCCGCTGCCCTGAATAGGTTTATCAGCCATTCTTCAGATCGCTACCGGCAATTTTTCCATACACTTCGGAAGGGCAAAGCGTTTGAATGGACCCCCGAGTGCTAGGCCGCGCTAGACGGCTTGAAAACTTATCTCCGATCAGTACCACTCTTGGCAACTCCATTGGCAGGTGATCTGCTCATCTTGTACCTGGCAGTATCTGACCAGGCGGTTAGCACCGTGCTACTAAAAGAAGAACTCGAGGAACAACGACCAATTTATTATGTAAGCAAGGCCATGGTTGACGCCGAAACGTGATATCTACCACTGGAAAAGCTCATCCTTGCTCTCGTGGTGGCTGCAAGAAAATTGATGCACTATTTTCAAGCTCACACCATAGGGGTATTAATGGATTATCCTCTCCAGTCAGTGCTGCGCAGTGTTCAAGGCGGGTCTCCAAGTGGGCTTTGGAACTCGACCAATATGATATCCAATTTTTGCCTAGAACCGCCATCAAAGGTCAAGTGCTTGCCGACTTTGTAGCTGAGTTCGCGGGATGCCATGCCGACCTCAAGTCTGATTAGGTGCAACCCAAATCCGATTGGCGAATATATGTTGGAGATATTTGGCAGCTATACTATGATGGATCATCCAATTAATGTGGCAGCGGGGCAAGTGTAGTAATCATGACCCTCGAAGGGGCAATAATTGAGCAGGCGGTCGAACTGGGTTTTGATGCATCAAATAATGAGACTGGATATAAAGCATTGCTAATCGGCCTTCGTAACGCACTTTATCTTGGTGCACGGCGGCTGCTTGTCTTTTGTGACTCGAAATTAGTCATCAACCAGCTAAAAGGGGAAATGCAGCAAAAAATGACCACATGACAGCCTACATGAAAACGGCGAATTCTTACTCACAAAATTCGACCACCACGAATTAAATCAGATAACCCGGGATCAGAACACACATGCAGATGCCCTTGCTTGCTTAGCCTCTGCCATCAACTCAGAAATCAAACGAACAATCGAAGTAGGGTTCATTCCAAAGCCGAGCATCACCTCTTCTAAACCAGTTCAGGTTAACGTCATTGAACCAAGACCTAGTTGGATAGACTCTATCGCTGCATTCCTTTCATCAGAACAGATCTCGATGGATAAGAAAAAAGCCCACAAGCTGCGAAATAAAGCCCTGCGATACTACCTAGATCCTCATGGAAAGCTTTAAAAAAATCTCTCTCCGGGCCATATTTGGAATGTGTTCACCCAGATAAGGTCGAGGAACTCCTGGCTGAAATACATGAGGGTAGCTATGGCGCCCACATTGGAGGACACTCATTGGCCCACTGCGTCACGCCCCTATTTTCATGCCCAAATGGTAATACAATAGTCATGGCTCTTTAAAGTAAAACTGATAACCAATCCTCATACTGGCATTACATGATGTACATAGTCTTCATGCGATATTACAATTAATCCAACAACCATTAATTAAACAACAAATACCCTCGAGGGTTTACAAGTTCCAAGGCCTGAGCCTGGTTACACAAAACGGTTATTCAAACCCACACATAAAAGCCCTTGGTTTATAATCAGAGTCACAACTTATGAGCACATTATGCTCTCAACACACACTTCCACGCCTTTAGTTAGGCGGAATCACCACACCCTTTCCTGCACAAAAATCCCGTAGGGTGAGCATAAAACCCAGTAGAGAATTCTTAACAAAGTATATACATTTTATACAAGTCTCAAGAAATGGAACGCTGATGCCATGCCATGCCTTTTTGAAAATAAAACGCACTTTCATCTTTTGAAAACCAACATGCTCAATGATGTCATGCTATTTCAACAGCTTAACATTTATCACATTTTATTCAAGGGGCGGTAAATACAACTTTGGTAATCCCTAGGTTGGTGTCTGCAAGTAGACTATACAAGTACTACCAAATTGTCATTTTTACCAGTATCATCTGGAAGGCTTGACACCTATCATCTACACCACCTTTCAATTCCTAGGCTGGTGTCTGCAATACAAGTACTACCAATTTTTCATTTTTACCAGTATTAACTGGAAGGCTCGACACTTATAATCCACACTACTTGTCAAGACTTACCACCGTATTTACCCCAAAACCATTTCATGAAAACTTGTTTCTCAACATTCTTTTCTAAATGCAAAGTTTTCAAATCAAATTTCAAAGCTCTTCATTATCAAATGAATTGATATGCCAATGCAATGATTAATAATATAATGAAATATTTCTTCCACTTTCAATACTCCCACACAATATTCCCATTGTGATCAAAATTCTCATTTCTCATTTCAATGCAATTTCACAAGATGAATAAATACTTTTATTTCAATTCATCAAAGAGATAACAAAATTCCCACATTTCAAACAATCTTAACAATTTAGTCATCTCAAGACTATATTAATACTTTTAAACAACAATTCCCACATTTCATGAAAAATATCATTTATATGCAAATAAATAAACAATTTTCCAACATCATTTATTTTGGCACACAAAATAAATATAGCAACATCTTCCAAAGATTTTCAACATCTTTCTAAAAACCCCCAATTTCTAGGTTTTCTCACCAAAACCAACCATTTTCAAATATTTGAGAAGATCTCACCAAAAACATATTTCTTTAATCAACATAGTTAAAAAACCCTCAATTTTTATTTTTAGAAAGAAAAGAAAGTAAACCCACTTTCAAAATCACTCATGTTCTTAAATCAAAAATCAATTTTCAAAACTAATGAAAAGATGATTTTGAAAATCATTTAAATCTTGCAAAAACATATATATAACTCAAAGAAAATCCCTATCTCAAGTTTGATGTAGAAACGAGTCAAAAACCCCAAATTCAACGACGATGAAATTTGATCTCCGCCGCACACAACGTAGCCCTTGCCTAGATAACTGACTTTGGCGAAGAACTTAGGTCTAAATCCCAATGGATTGGAAAAATCAAAGAGAGAAGATGACTTCTAGAGAGAGAAACTCCCGATCTAGAATTTTGGAGAGTTTTAGAGAGAGAGAGAGAGGACTGAAAAAGTGATCTGAAATATCAGATTCACGAACTGATATAACGTGGTTCGCTCGAGCGTGGAAAGCCCGGCTCGAGCATCAAATCTACTAACCCAGTACTTTTGCAGACAGGTCAAACTTCTGAAACCAAACATTCTCCGCTCGAGCGTATAAATGGCCGCTCGAGCAGACAAGTAACTTCGAATGCATTTTGCATTTTTGTTTTGAGGGGCACTGCCCCTCAACCCCGCCAAGGGACGCTGCCCCTTGGACCCCCGTGAGCTGACCGGGCAGCTCAACCCCTGACCGGCCCAGTCGAAGTGGCAAAACATGAAAGAAGGATCGAAACCAGGATCGCTACACACTGAGCCGTAACACAGGGGTATTATTGGCCGACCATGTGATCAAATGCTGAGAACTACGTAAAGAAGTGCGAATAATGTTAGAAGTTTTCCCCTTTAACTCATCTACCTGCCAAAGAACTAAACTCCATTACTAGTCCTTGGCCATTCGCTCAATGGAGACTTGATATGGTCGGACCATTACCATAGGCTCGAGGGAACAAGTGATTCTTGATTGTCGCAATAGATTATTTCACAAAATGGGTTGAAACGGAGGCACTAACACATATTCAAGATGTTGATGTTAAACATTTTGTATGGAAAAACATCATAACACTATTCGGCATACCAAAAGCACTTATCTCAGATAACGGCACCCAATTCGATTGTGGCGTCTATTGGGAATTATGCAACACATACGGTATACGGCCCTATTTTTCCCCTCTGGCATACCTACAAAGCAACGGTCAGGTGGAGGTCTCTAATAAAGTGATCCTAGATGGCATCAAGAAACGGCTGGAAAAAACCAAAGGCAAGTGGGTCGAAGAATTGCCCAACGTATTGTGGGCTCATCGTACTACTCCAAGACAATCTACTAGGGAAATGCCATTCACTTTATGCTTTGGAACATAGGCAATTATCCCCCTTGAGATCGGCCTACCCACGTTGAAATCCAAGGTTTTTAAAATGGGCCGTAATGATATGATGTTGGCCCTAGATTTAACTCTAATTGAGGAACGCTGACATTGTGCTCTTGTGTGCATGGCGTGATATCAGTAACAGCTTGCCAAGTCATATAACCAGCGAGTGCAGCTACGGCGTTATACACCTGGAGAACTGGTCCTTAAAAAAAGTGCTGCCTACCACCGAGAATCCAGCAGACGGAAAATTAGGCCCCAACTAGGACGACCTTTATCAGATTGACTCAATTCCTGGAATAGGGGCTTTCGGACATGAGTGGCAGAAGTTTACTGCGACCATGGAATTCCATACACTTGCGTAAATTTTATCATTAAGCCAACCTGTATGAGGTGCTAGTTTGTTTCTAATTTTTGTTGATATGCTAACACGTACTCGTCTACAAATTCTGTAATGCATTCTCCTTTTTTATCAACCTCTCGTTAATATTGGTAGAATTATGAAAAACCCTCCGAATTCGGAGCGCCCTTCGTGGATATCACATTTGGGCCGAATAAACTTCTGAATTCGGAGTGCCCTTTGTGAATGGCACAATTGGCCAACACAAAGCTTCCGAATTCGAAGCACCCTTTGTGAATGACATGATTGGCCAACACAAAGCCTCCGAATTCGAAGCGCCCTTTGTAAATGACACGATTGGTCAACACAAAGCCTCCGAATTCAGAGCACCCTTCGTGGATATCATGTTTGGGCTGAATAAGCCTTCGAATTCGGAGCGCCCTTCATGAATGACACGATTGGCCAACACAAAGCCTTCGAATTCGGAGCGCCCTTTATGGATATCACGTTTGGGTTGAATAAGTCTCTGAATTCAGAGCGCCCTTCGTGAATGACGATTGGCCAACACAAAGCCTCCAAATTCGGAGTGCCCTTCGTAGATATCACATTTGGGCCGAATAAGCCTCCAAATTTGGAGCGACCCTACTACGTGGTCATAAACGGCCGAGTATTTAGCAATACAGCCGCTGAGGGCCTGCAAATATGCAATTATCTTACGAATTGACACAAATATTAAACAATGCAGTATAACAAATATTTATTTATTTCACTAAAGAGTTGGAAAAATTTTAAAGTAAAAATAATGTGTTTCTTAATGTAGACACCCCATTTTTGACCGCCTTTAAGACTTAGGCACTACTGATGGTTTACTCGGTGATGAAGGTGTGCAGGGCAAAGGTTTAGTTTCTTCGGCAAGGAGAGAGTCAAATCTCAACTTCATACCCCTTTTGGACCAAAACAATATTGATCGAAAGATTTTAGATCTTGAAACCCTCTCTTTCAAAATATTTTGAAAATAAAGTTCCTACGATGTTCTGACGTTCGCATTTCGTTAAATGTCGCGCTTTTCGGTAAATCGAGCAAGGACAAAGTGGAAATGAATGAAAGAGAGTTGAAATCTTTGAAAAATCTTTCAAAACACCTTGTTTAGGGGTTTGGAGTTGAGAAAAATTGGAGAAGAGGGAAGAAACCAAGTTGAAGAAGAAGGTGGGTTTGAATCGCCAAGAGAGAGAGCTGAGCGGTCCTCGCTAAATCACGCCTGTTTGTCTATACACTTGGATTTTAGCTATGAGGCCACCACCGTTGGAAATCTTATTTCTGGGGCTTCATTTTGCACTCAAGAATCTCCTAAAGCCAAGTCCGGACGGGGGAGATATGGTTGATTGAAGTAGGGCATTAATCCGATTGGACCGAATCTGCGCGGCTTCACCAAAACATGCATAACTTTTTGCACAGTTGGAATTTTGATGCAAGGTTGGTGTCATTGGAAAGATAACTTTTGGGCTTCATTTTGGACACTAGCCGATCACTTTTTGGCCTTGGAGACCACCCTCCGACCACCTTTCTTTCAGGCCGACCACAAAAAGTAGCTGGCCGACCACCTGACCCTTTTGACCTGGTCGGCTGACCAGGGCAAGTGGTCGGCCAATCCCCTAAACTGGTCGGCCTGCCTCCCTCAGTTTTGTCTCTATGAGTTGATTCCAGTTGTGCCAGTTGAAGGGCACAGACTAGATCCTCCATACACGTGTATGGAGGATGTTTGCCCTTGGTTTGAAGCTTCTTTGAGAAGCTTTAGACTTGTTTGTCTATAAAGGGAGGCCTCTCCTTCCTTGTAGAGGGTTGAGATTTTGTTGGAAGGAAAATTATATATCTCTCTTTGTATCTCTCCCTTTGAGCCCTAAAGTGTGAAGTTCTTGACCCTTTTGCATACAAATCCATAGCCTAACCCTTCCACCATTGGTCTAAGCTTCTTGGAGGCCATTTTCAGAGGTTAAAGGTTGAATTTTGGTCCAGAGGTTGCTGGTCTTCTTGAGCTTCAAGGGTAACACTCATTCTCCCTTTTTAAGCTTTATTTTGCTCCATCTTTTAGCCATACTTGAAAGCATATTTGAGCTTTATTGTCAACTGAAAAAAGTCTTTTTTTGAGGTCCTTTTTATGTTTGTTTAAGGTCATTTTGTTGTTGGGGGTCATCTACCCCCTTGCATGCTTCATTTTGCCTCGTTTTGAGCCATGCATTAAGGCCTTTGCATTGACCTTTGTTTGGCCTTTTAGCCATTGAAATCTAGTGGATTTTCAGTGGCCAGCATGTTGTTTTGAGAGCCAAAATCAGAGAGGAGTGACCCTCTCTCTCATTGTTTTGTTTTCTAGCATTTTTGGCCTTACAAAGGAGCCCTTATTTTCATGCTTCCAAGCCTTATTTCAGGCCCTTTTCAGTGAGTTTTAGGACCTGCATAAGCTCTGTCCAGAGCTATTTTTGTCATATTGGTTGTTCATCTTGCATGTGTAGAGTAATCCCATTCATAGCCTATCAAAGGAGCATGTCATTCTTGCATGCATTGATCATGTTTCAGTAGGTTTTTGGGCTTTATTTGGCATGTCATTCCTCTAAATTTTTCTGATTTAGTGGCCTCTTGAATGCTTCACATACTTGTAGTGTAAATCCTCTTCACTAACTTGTATTGCATGTTGTTTTGGCCCTTGATTCTAGCACTTTTTGGCCATACTCTAAACTAATTTTGTGCATGTTTTGGATTGCCTTAGCTCTATTTTTATATCTCATGGTCGAATGATGCTTGCTATGCATGGTTGTAGTATAATACCTTTGCCTAGCTTTGAGTTTTGAAGCCTATTGCATGCTTATATTGAGGTGTTTGCATGTTTTAGCATCATTGTGCATGGTATTTCAGAGCATGTAAGGTTTCCATGTTCCCATGTTTTCCACTCCTTAAGTGCATTTGAGAGTTGTGCTTGTATGCCTCATTTATGGACCATTGCATGAGTTTCATTTCTATGCATTTCGAGCCATCATTTTAGACCATTTTGCTACTGTCTTGGACCTGCCTAAGGTCTATTTGGGGCTGGTTTTTCCATTTGAGCATTGCTTTGTGTACCTATAGTGTAATATGCTTCACTAGTTTCGGTATTTGAGCCTTCTAACATGCATTGTGTGAGCTATTTGCATGATTTGGAGCCACTTTGTATGTCATTTCAGAGCTGAAAAATGTGTCGTTGCATGTTGTAGACGTGCCCGTGAGGGCCTCACTCTACAGTTCGGACTCCTTTTTTGTTTGTTGCGGTTCATAATCTGAACCAAAGAGTCCAATTATGGCAAATTGTTTTGAGAAAAACAGATTTTAAAAAGAAGTGCCAACATGGACTGCTTTGCCAGATACAGAGTCGCCACCTAAATATTTTTTAAATGGGAAATTTAGGAAACCCTGACTTCGGTCAAGGCCACGGTCCGCCATCACCAAAGTTGTCTTGGCTCGAGCTTGGGCACGATCGGAAGGTCACTATGAGCACCTTTTCGCGGCCTCAAGACCGGCCTCTACTAACAATGATATTCGATTTTGAAAACGTTATGTGTTCTTATTAAGTTATTAGCCTAGAATTACTATGTTATGCGACAAAGAAACAAGTATAGACCAAATCGCTTAAATTGGAACAAAACACTACATGTTTGTTTTGAAAATGGTTTGCTACTCAAGTAGGCTAAAATGTGTTTTGCCACCCTCAAGTGGGCTTTTAGAAAAGACAGCTTTTGCCACTATCCTGGTGGGCTTAAAACTCACGCTTTTAATGCATTATTCCAATCTAGGTAATTTGACCTCCATCCACAGTATTCAAACAGTTATATCACATAAGCACTTAGCCTCATGGTAGTCATGCTATTATGGCAACACTCACACACGCAAGGATGCTAAAGTATAAAAACTCACCTAGTACTCCAAGCCAAAACAAGCTCATTAGAAATCCATGCATGGACCTAAGCATACCGAATGTCTAATGCAACACATGCAAAGATGTAATCTAGGCAGTTCTGCTATCCTAAATATGGCATGTGGATGCTACAAATAACACGATTCAATTTGGAATTGAAATACAATGCAGCTTTGTATGATGTACCGAGCGATGCATGTCAACAAATGCATGGATGCACGCATGCATTGCATAAGGTATGCTAATTTTAAATATGCCCTAATCTACCATCATAAGCAGGTAAATAAAAGGGAAGAAAGAAATGGGGGTTGGAAGACATACACACACTCACCCACACTTATTACAAATATGCCCTAACACAGAGGGACCAAAAGAATATACAGTCCCAAATAATGCAGTCTGAATACAGAATAAATTATTACAGAATTCTAATTATCAAATTAAATGCAAAAAGGAAAGGTGGCCACATTTCGCCGGATGCCCGAATGATGCATGCTCGAATCCGACTCGCCGGAAAACTCGCACCATGCCATGCCGCTTAATCGCACCGCCTCTAAAGATCGCCAAAGTCCTCGACACGCCTTGCACATCAGAGAATACCATCGGTGGAGGAAATTCCCACGCCATGAGGAATGTCCATCGGTGCCGATGAAGCTATCGGCCATTCACAAATGTCCGGTCGGCATCAGATGTTGCCGGTCGGCGTAAACTTCTGCAGAAGACGCTTTGACAACAAAGAATAAAGCGATGCATGGCATGAAATTTCGCTTAATGTGTGCACCAACACATCCCTTATCATGATTTTGACTCAAAGGGGTATGTTCCTTGATCCTCGGACCACCAATTGCGCATTTCGATGCGTGATGGCCCAAGAAACCAAGTATGCGCTTTGATTTCAAATGTCATGCAAACCAAACAAACACATAAAGCCCAACCTTTATCACTTGATCAAGAGGCAAGGCATGCATGCCAATGTAATGCAACCTAGGCATGTGATCTAGTATGCAACATGGGCATGCAAATGAACAATGTATGCTAGGCGCGCAACCTAAACATGTAAACAAACATGGTATGCAACAACATGCAACGATGGACTTAAACTAACATGGATAGCTCGCAAGCATGCCAAAATCAGTGGCCATAATGAGGCAAGTGAGGCAACACAATACATGGGATGCATGCACAATGCATTAATCAAACCTAAGGCACGAAAATGCAACTCTACCAAAGCATGGCAAGGGATGCAAGATGGCATACAAGCATGTGAATTTCAGCATCGAACATGATGCCAAATGGTCCCAAAACATAGCGAAATGACACTAAGTGCATGAAATGGACCCAAATGCAAGATTAGGCTCATGAAATGACCTATAGCTATATCAAACATGCATAATCTGGACATGAAGCATGAAAAAAGCAAGGAAGCCCCAAAAAAGCATTTTTTCAGTTCAAAGCATGGCTAAACAAAGGAGCATAGATAGGGCAAAAACAAAGATGCAAAAACGGGCCCTCAAGCTAGGTAATGAAGCAAGTGGTAGATGCAAAGCCCAAACTGAAAAAGACCCTTCGACAACACTGAAGAGGGGCCAAAAATATGACTACTCACAGTTTATGACAGCCCCAAATCAATATAAAAACACCCTTAAAATGCAATGCAAGATTAAGGCCACAAGAGGGCTATAACATGAAGTATACAAAAATGCATCAAACATCCAAAGACCCTTAATGAAACATGTCAAGGGGTCAAAATATGGCCACTCTCAGTTCTGATCATGGCCGAAAAACAGAAGCAAAATAAGCTAAACAAACATGCAAAATGGGGACCAAAGAGGGTAATGAAGCAAGTCATACATGGAGGTCCTCAACAGTTGGAGCCCTTCTTCAATGTTGAAGAAGGGCTCAAAATAAGCCTCTTTAGAGTTTACATCGAAGCTCAAAAATACTTGTAAATAAGGCTAACCAATGAAGCTAAAAAATGCAAGTTTAAGGGAAATGGATGCTTACCTTTGAAGAGCAAGAAACCAAGACCCTTGGTCCAAGTTTCTAAGCTTCTAACCTCGCAAATGGCCTCCCAAGTGCTGGAATGGAGGATGGAGGTGTTGTGCTAGGTGTTGTAGGAAAATGGTGCAAGAACAAAGGTGTTTGGAGACTTGGATAAGATAGATATAGAGGGTGTATGTATGTATATCGATATATATCTCTTCCCTCCGGTTTTTTGCTCCAAAATCTCCAACCCAAACAAAGGAGAAGGGACCTCTTATATAGGCAATGCTAAGCTTCTAAGACAAGCTTCAAAGGGTCAAAGGGTCTAAGGGGAGGTCAAGGCTTATTGGAGGAGCTTGGACAGCTGGAAGGCTTTTTGGGGGAGCCAAGACAAGGGGGCAAGGCTTCCTCAAGGAGCCATGAGGAAAGGATGCAAAAGAGGGGTCCAAAGGGGGGCAATGGGTCAAAATAGCAACATATATGCATCGGGAGTGTGGTGCATTCCAACTGCACACCGGGATGCAAAGCTTGAGGGTGCAAAGGGTGCAAACCGGCCAGAAAATTTGGTCGTCGGCTAAAATAAAGTCCCGGTCGGCATAATATTTTTCCGGTCGGCAAAATAGATTGCCGATAGATGATTCCAAGGTCAAAAAACAGCCAGTGGGTATGCAAATTGAAGCCTCGGAAGTTAGCTTTCCAATGGCACAAACCTTGCATCAAAATTCCTCCTGTGCAGAAAGTTATGCCCTTTTTGGTGAAGCCGCGCAGACTCGATCCAAACGGGATGATGCCCAGCTTCAACCAATCATATCTCCTCCACCCGGACTTGGCTTTGGGAGATTCTTGAGTACAAAGTGAAGCCCCGGAAGTCTTCTTTCGAACGATGGTGGCCTCATAGCTTAACTCCAAGTATGCAATTGAATAAGCCCGATTCAGCGAGGGCTGCTCGATTCTCTCCTACCCGGATTCATGCCAAACTTCTCCCAGACCAGTTTTCTTCTCTCCTTTCCTCTTCTCCTCAACTTCGAACCCCTAAGTAAGGTTTTTTGAAAGATTTTTCGAAGATTTCATCTCTCTTTCATTCATCCCCACTTTGTCCTTGCTCGCCATCAAAAGCGCAACATTTACCGAAATGCGAGCGTCGGAACATCGTGGGAATTTTATTTCAAAAATGTTTTGAAAGAGAGGGTTTTAAGGTCTAAAAAACATCCAAAATAATTTTGGTCCAAAATGGGGTGTGAAGTTCAGATTTGTCTCTCTCATTGCCGAGGAAACTGAACCTGTGCCCTGCACACCTTTCTCTACCAAGCAAACCATCAGTAACGCCCAAGTCTTAAGGGCAGCCAAAAATAGGGTGTCTACACATGTCATATTTCATCCTTGCCATGCTTTGGTAGAGTTGCATTTGGTGCCTTAGGTTCGGTCCCTTGCATCTCGCATGTTTGCATGTGTTTTGTTGTTTCATTTTCATCATGTTTGGCCACTGATTTGAGTGTGGCTGAGGCCCATTCATTTTGGTTTAAGTCCATCTTGCATTGTATATGCCATTTAGTCCATGTTGTTGCATGATTGACCATTGCATTGTGTGTGCCTTGATCATTTCATTGTTAGTCTCCATGTGTGCATTGCATATGCCATATAGTTTTCATGTGCATTGAGTATGCCATTGATTATTTCATAGCATTGTGTATGCTAGTAGCATGTTTGCATATCATCATTTGCATGTTTGCATCATTTAATGGCATTATGTTTAAGTTGCATGTTAGAGTTGCATTCATGTATGCCATGTGTAGTGCATTGTGTTTGGAGTAGGGTTTAGTCCAAACACGGGAAACGGGGACGCTTTCAGACTAAGTGATGAACGTGCCTCGATTCTCGCCACCGACACCGGATACCCATGATGCCTTGTTATGTATATATGTGTATTCATTTTACATTGAGTCGCATTCGACTCTCGCCATCATGCATCGAGATGTGTGATTGGTGGCACGAGGATCGAGGACTGTACTCCCTAGAGCTTATGCGATGACGAGAAGAGTGGTCATGCACACACATGTTGAAAATACTTTGCCATGCCCCTTTCTTACTCTGTAGCAAACCGAAACCAAAGAAAAAGTCGGTCAAGAGATCCCTACAAGTTCCCATGGAGTTGTATATGGTTCGGTCAATTGTAAATGAGGTAAATTAGCATCACGATGGATTTCTCGACAAGGCGACTCGAGCATGCATGCATTCCTCATCATTCAAGACCGAGCTGAGGCAGTCCATTTCATATGTTTTGCATGCTAGCTTATTTATTTTAGTTAATTTGTTAATTAATTAGGATTGTGTAATAATTAGCTATAATTCGTTATTCATTCGGTTGTGTATTATTTATTCGGACCCTCTGAGAGAGGGCAATGCTGTAATAAGTGTGCGTATGTGTGATGTATGTCTTCCAAACCCCACGTCTTTCTCCCTTTTATTTACCAGCTTATGATGGTTAGTTTTAGAACATGTTTCAATTAGCATCTATATGTTCGCATGTTTGCATTCATTCATCTGTATTGCATGCACCGGGCTCGGTGCACCATACTAACTGCATTGTATTTCAATTCCGAGTTGAATACGTGTATCATTTGTTGCATTTCATATGCCATCTTAGAATAGCCGAGCCTATCTTAGTTGCATACCTGTATGTGTTGCATTAGGCATCTCAGCATAGTTAGGATTCATGCATGATTTCTAATTGGCTTCTTTCTTTGGCTTGGAGTACTGGGTGAGTATTTATGCTTTAGCATCCTTGCATGCGTGTAAGTGATTGCCATGATAGCATACTTACCATGTGGCTATGTACTTATGTGATATAACTGCCTGAATGCCTGTGGGTGAAGGTTGGGTTGCTTGAGTTGGAATAATTCGTCGAAACCCGTGTTTTAGCCTACTTGCGAGTAGCAAACTTCAATCCATTTTCAAAACAAACGGATATGCGATGATTTGTTCCAAATTAGGCAATCCAGTCTATACTTGTATGCTGTGCGCATCACATAGTAATTCTAGGCTAATAACCAGAATAAGAGCTCATATTGTTTTCAAAACTCGATACCATGGTTAGTAGAGGCCGATCTTTGATCGGGCGAGTGGGGGTGCTCACGAAGTGACCTTTCCCAATCGTACCCAAGTTCCTAAGCCGAGGCAACTTTGGTGATGACAGACACGTGGCTTTAGGCAACGAGTCAGGGTTTCCTAAATTCTCCCAAAATAAATATTTAGGTGGCGACTCTGTATCTGGCAAAGTAGTCCATGTTTGGCACTTCTTTCAAAAAAATCTGTTTTAAAAAACGATTTGCTGGATTTGGACTCTTTGATGATTCATCGGTCTTGCATTGCACTCTGCGAGATTAGATACAGGATCGTGACATTGAGTCCTGAACTATAGTGAGCCTTAATGAACAAAACGGGATTCCCTCCCGGGACGTTCGGGGACGTCTACACTTAATATCTAAGTCTTCTCCAGCTCGGCGTCCCTTTCGTCGTCGGTCTTTTCGGCATCATAAGCTTCGAAAGGAAACTTGTAATTCTGAAATAGTGGTGACGCCGAATCCACGCTGGTGGCTTGTAAGGCCCTAACCCAACCGTGTTTGAAGTCACGGTTCTTGTATTGACAAATATCTTCTGCCAATTTTTCCTTTGTCCTTTCAATACCAACTTTTCAGCCGTCATAAAAGCCTTCTTCATAAGCCTGAGTCCTTATAGCCTCTTTGGCAAACATGTTAGCCATCTCTCTATCGGCTATAGCATGATCAAGCAAGCGGTAATTGACTCTGTCTGTGACAACCGAGTTAGCGACATACGCCGATTGCGTCTCAACTGCTTTGGCTTTTCTTAGCTCATTCTCAGCTTTTTTCGCACGACGCTCCAAATCTTGAATGCGCCCCTCCTTTTGCTCAAGCTATCTTTTTGCCTCACGCAAGCGCATATCGATTTCATACACGTTGTAAAGTCCTTGGATCGAACCATGTATACCCTCCTTGAAAATTTCGTAATCACCATAGCCGACGAGTGACTACTGCACCTCTAACAGAAATATTTGCCGCGCGAACTCCACCGCCACGTTGGGATCACGGACTATTGAGTCCACTTTAGTCATTGGCTTGTTCCCAATAAACACCGAAAAGCTCAACAGGCGCGGAGGTCTGCTCGGCTCACTCCGCGCAGCGCTATGACCAGCGATATGACTCTTTGATCCCCCTTATTACTGCACCCCATCCCTGGGTGACTTTATTGCATCACCTCTTCTGGGGGACCTGCTCCGACGTCTAGGCGACTGACGTCTTTCTCTCCTTTCCGCTGTTACATCCCCCGTTCTTTGAGCTTTGCCTCCAGCAACGCGATGCATTGTAGCGTCCAGTTTAGCCAAACTTCTTGCTTTTCCTTTATTGCTGAAGAACAGTCTCTGAGACATCTATGGCCCAACTCAAGTTTCTACTCTTCCTTAAATTATCGATTATCGACTATCGATTATCGTCGTTTGTGCTAGATTTGTTCCATAACGTCTGAAACTTCTTAAATACTAGATACCTCATTCATTAATTACGGATATAGCATTTTCGATGCGCCCCGTAGTTAACCCTACGTCTGTGGTAGGGTTTAAAACATGTCCAAACTGACACAAGCCATATGTTTTATTTCACACTTGGAACGCCATGCCCAAATGGGGCAAGGGCAAATACATCACTATATTCAACACCTGATGAGATAGCCAAATGACAATACATTACCACATTTGGCCAGACGTTTAGTTTTGAGCCGAATATTTTATTTAAAGGATAAGGTTACACGTTGCAAGTGACACATGTTATTTGGCATTGGAACGACGTCCAAATTGGCACATGCCATATGTTTTGTTCGACATTTGGAATGCCATGCCCAAATGGGGCAAGGGAAAATATATCACTATATTTGGCACCTGATGAGATAGCCAAATGACAATACATTACCCTTTTGGCCAGACGTTTAGCTTTGAGCCGAATATTTTATTCAGCAGAAGGTTATGGTACAAGTGATATATGTTATTCGGCTTCGACTTATCCATCCGGGCAAATGTACGATTGAACTTGGCATACGAGTTTATCACCGGGCCGTATATTTAATCCGGTATACTATATTATAGTCGAATTGGGATACATTGTCTTGCATTATTTTATAGCCGAATCAGGATACATTGTCTTGCAATATTTTGGCCTTTAATGCAAATTATTTATCGTCGAATGGCATTGCACTGTCCTACTTAGCTGTTAATTAGCACACACAGAAAAGAGACAAAAAGGCGATTTTCATTAATAAATTGAGTATAAACAATCGTCATTTTACACATGAAAACTGCCTCACATATAACTTTTAAACAAAATAAGCAAAAATCTAGAAAAAAAACTACACAAGAAAATATCAAACAAAAAGCAAAATTACATTAACACTACTTATTCTTCAGGGTCAGACTCCAGCGACTCAACCTCTAGTTGCTCGTATAGAATTGGCTGCTCCAATACCACATTAGTGACTGCCAGGGCTTTAAGCCAGCCGTGTATGAATCCCTGATTTTCAAATTTGGGTACTTCCTTCACATATTTTTCCAAGGCCGCGCTCTCGCCGTCGTCGAGCGCTTTGGAAACCTTGGAGTTGGTGATCTCTTTCGCCTTCTTCGATTCATCCAAATTGGCCTCCAGCTTCGCAATCACCTCATTGGCCAACTTGAGTGCTTCGTCACTCGCGTTTGCTCTATCCTCGGCGGCTATCCTGAGAAGATCAGAGCATTTAGCCTTCTCTTCCTTAGCATTCGCCCTCATTCGCTCTTCCTCTTCCTTCCTGGCTTCAGAGTCGACCCTGAGAGATGCCACCACCAATTCAGCCAACTCCTCTTTAGCCTTGCCCTTTTTGGTTTCAATCTCGACTTTAAGTAAGCCAATTTGCTAGACGGCATCGTAGTGACAGCGGCTGATTTCTGCGATTCTGCCCGCCACCTAAAACAAAACATGTGTAAGTTCAAAGATAAAAAGAAGCTTAAATAAAAATGTCAATTACGTACCAATATGGCCGACTGAGCAGCTAGTGCTACCGACACCACGTCCGACTCTGCACAGAACGCAGCCCTGTCTATTGGCAAAGAAATCGATGAGGCCACACTTAGGGCCATGGCCGAGTACCCACTTCATTTTTGTAAATCTTTATTTATTTGTTTATTATTTTATTTTTGATTTTATTAATTGTGTGGTTATATGATAATTAAATATTTATATTATATTTATATTATATAATGTAAAATTGGGTTTACTTTGGTGGTTTAATTAATCTTCTTGGTCTTGCTTCAATCTTCAAAAATAATTGTGAGTACAAACCCTATTTTCTTGATTATTTATTTTATGATTATAATCACACTCCCGAATATATGAAACTAAAATTAATTAGAAACCCGTAGATAAATTCCTTATACTCCACCTTGACTCCACCACTTCGGCCCTCTCCTTTTGGCCTACACATATATCCCATGTGCCTCCCGTATACCTAACCCACTCCGAAGCCAAACTTGCACGGGGATATCGTCCTGAGTTTGACTCACACTCCCTGAATGGTTAGCATATATGTACGCACGCAAATCAAAGCACTCGTCTACTCATGAGAACGAGGCAACAATATATACAAACATCTCATCGACATCATGAGAAAAATATAACAATGCCGAGCATAAGGCATCAAACACTCTCATAATCCTCACCTTTTTTTTTATACACTCTTTCTCACCATCACTCAAATAAAACAACAATCCATGGAGTCATAGTGGGGTATAAGGAATTTATCTACGGGTTTCTAATTAATTTTAGTTTCATATATTCGGGAGTGTGATTATAATCATAAAATAAATACATATAAAAACCATGAACATTACATACACATCTAACCAAATAATGAAATCAATCATTTAAAAATCCTAAACCTTACATACACAACTAATCAAAATAATTAAAATCAATCAATCAACTAAAAACCTTAAACTTTACATACATCACTAATTAAAATAATTAAAATCAATTAATCATCTAAGAATCCTAAACTTTACAAACACCATTAACCAAAATAATTAAAATCAATCTATCATCTTTATGTAAAAACAAAATCAAACTAACATCAAACAAATAAAAATAAATACAACGAATTAAACATAAATCAAGGGAAATGGGTTTTGTAATTAAAATTATTTTTGAAGATCAAAGAATCACTCAAAGAATTAATAAAGTCACCCAAAATAAAACCCTAAACCTTACATACTCAACTAATTCAAATAATTAAAATCAAACAATCATCCAAAAACTCTAAACCTTACATACACGTCTAATCAAAATAATTAAAGATTAGTCAATCATCTAAAAATTCTAAACCTTACATACCCAACTAATTAAAATAATTACGATCAATTAATTATCTAAAAATCTTAAACCTTACATATACCTCTAATCAACATAATTAAAATTAATTAATCATCTAAAAATCATAAACCTTACATATACGTCTAATTTTCATAATTAAAATTAATCAATCATCTAAAAAAAATTTCAAACCTTACATACCCAACTAATTAAAATTATTACAATCAATTAATCATCTAAAAATCCTAAACCTTACATATACGTCTAATCAACATAATTAAAATTAATCAATCATCTAAAAAAATCCCAAACCTTACATACCCAACTAATTAAAATTATTAAAATCGATTAATCATCTAAAAACCTTAAACCTTACACGTACCACTAATCAAATTAATTAAAATTAATCACTCATCTAAGAACCCTAAACCTTGCATGTACCACTAATCAAATTAATTAAGATTAATCAAACCTCTAAGAACTCTAAACATTGCACGTACCACTAGTCAAATTAATTAAAATAAATTAATCATCTAAGAACCCTAAACCTTGCACATATCACTAATCAAATTAATTAAGATTAGTCAAACCTCTAAGAACCCTAAACCTCATATATATCACTAATCAAATTAATTAAAATAAATCAATCATCTGAGAACTCTAAATTTTGCACGTTCCACTAATCATATTAAATAAAATTAATTACTAATCTAAAAACCCTAAACATCTCATATACACTAATCAAAATAATTAAATTAATTCATCCTTTACATCCACATACAAAAATATCAAATCACATCAACCTAATAAAATAAATAAATAAATAAACTAACGAATCAAACATAATCAAGGAAAATAAGGTTTGTACTCACAATTATTTTTGAAAATTGAAGCAAGACCAAGAGGATTAATTGAACCACCAAAGTAAACCCAAAAACCTTTCTTTTTCCTTTACTTTTCTTTTTTCTTTTCTAACTCCCATGGCACATAACACACCCACAAACTCTCTTCCTCACTCTCACGGCACACACTCACAGAGCACTCTTTGATTCTCTCTCTCTCTCTCCTCCATGCCAAGCTACCCTTTTCTATTTGTATCATTTACTTTTAACCTAATCACATTTTACATTATATAATATAAATATAATATAAACACAACCTAAATAAATATAATATATATTTTATTTTAATAAATAACTACAACATATATAAATAGATTTTATAAAATCAATACATGTACCATTTTTTTAAATATAAATATAAATATTCAAATTAATTATATATATTTACCTATCACATTAAATTAATTAAATACCACATTAAATTAACAACACAACACATTTAATTATCATATAACCACACAATTAATAAAATCAAAAATAAAATAAGACCATAATAATAATAAACAAATAAATAAAGATTTACGAAAAATTCAGGGTCGCTACAATATACACACCTCAAAAGAATCTCATCCCGAGATTCGATAGGAAAGAGTACTAACAAAAAGCTCCGGGTGTAGTTCTTGACACTAAATCAATGTGAAATTCTACTACCCATCGAGGTGGAGGTCTATGTATCTCCTGAAATACATCTTCAAACTCACATACCACATCTACCTCACTAATATCCTACTCAGGGATTTCAACCGAGTATAGAAAACTCGTCATCACTGACTCTCCTCCACCGCTATAAGTGTGAGTAAGTCATGGCATACCGAGAATATTTACATTCACCGTCCTTCCAGCACAATGTAGAGTCACAAAATGCTTTCTCAGCCAATCCATACCCAAAATAACTACAAACCCCTCAAACCCTAACACTGTTAGGTCCGCAAACAAGACTCTACCCGTAAAGTCTGTAATGACCCCAAAAGTCATCCTTATTTAATTAGGGGTTAATGTGTTTTAATTCACCCATATCTATTGGAATTGAGAATTTTTTATCTTATTTTGGGGTATTGAGTGAGGTGGTGGTATGATGGTAAAGTAGGATTGGACCAAGGACTATAATCCGGATAGTTATTTTGCGACCAGCCGTCACTCATTTGCCCTTTTCTTTTTCCACACTTTGAATTTGAATGTAAGGTTAGAACCATTGGAAAGCTTATTTCCGGGGCTTCAATTTGGACACAAGAACGACCTAAAACGGAGTCCGGATGGGAGAGTTATACCTGTTCAAAGTTTCGAAATCTGTGTTGAAAACAGATCCGCTCGAGCGGGAATTACGGGACAGCAGCTTAAAAAGAGATTTTTTTGATCATTTCTCACACTTTCCTTTTCCCCTCTTCTCTCCTCTCTCCCTAGGTCCGAAAACCCTAGAGTTTTGGTCTCAAATCCTCACCATTTCTCTAAGTTTTGATCAAGATTTTCCATCAAGGAATGAAGAACGCATGAAGATCAACATTTGCAACCGATTGGAGTTCCGAAATTATGGAGGAATCTCACCAAGGCTTGCTTAATTCTTGAGGTAAGGAATCTTGAAAGTTAAATTGATGGGTTAAAATGATGGACCATGTATCCTAGGTGTTTAATCAATGGAAAAATTGGAATGAAAAGTGATGGGTTAATAAGTTTGAATTTTTGTTTGAATTTCAATGTTTTCTTGAAACCCTAGGTTGGGTAATGATGTTAATTGATGATTTGGCCCAAATTGGAAATAGAATCATGAAATTAGTAGGTTGAATTACATATGTGTAAGTTTAATTAGAATTTGGAAATGTTTGAAAATTATATTTAAAATGTGCAAATGAACCTTGTTATGAATGATTCATGGTTGATTCATGCTTGATTTATGAGGGCTTCTCATTAATTAATTATTTTGACACTATATGTAGTGTTGTATGCAATTATACTTCACTCTTTGGTTGTATATCATGGGATTATGTTATATATATGTGTTATGTTTCAAGAACGTGAAGAACTTGAATTCAAGAATGGGATTTGAGAGAGAAATGGCTTGTTGAAGCTTCTAATCTTGTTTAATTTGTTATGCTCAAGTAGAATCCATGTTATGGTGATGTTAGGTTAAAATATTGTCTTAATTTTACCTTGGATTGCATGAAAATGGCTTGGAAGTGGAGTTAGGGTGTGAGATTGAAAGCTCAGAATTTCAGGATTTCGCTTGGTCCGCTCGAGCGGCGGAAGTCCCGCTCGAGTAGGAAAAACAACCTCCCAAATAGCTTTTTGTAATTAGTTACTGCCGAGCGCCAAAGTGGCGCCGAAAGGGGACTCATTTTTCAGAAAAATATTGTTTGTCCAGTTTTGTGTGCTTGACTCTCTAGTATTTTTAAAATATGTTTCTGATAACTTTAAGATGATTATAAATTCATATGAACTGTAATGACACAAAGATTGGCTTTCAATGATTTAAGAGGAAAGAGAACTAATTTACAAGTTATGATTGCGTGCAAGACACACTCGTGGAGGAACTAGCACGCTATCACGACACGCTGAGTAGTAGTACAAGAATTGTACATTTAATGATCATTAATGACTCTTCTTGTTAATAAATATCGTGAATGTCCCGTTGTTAGCTAAGTTAATTCATGTGACTAATGTAACGGTTACAATTAAGAAAGAGAAGTCATGAGTTATCAAGGGTAGACACTTTCAAGAATCAAAGATAATTGGAAAGCTATGTGTTTTTGCATGAATGGGAAATTATTCGAAACCACAACATAAGGGCAAAGGTTTCACATGTTTATGTAACCCTTCCACATAAGAAAGTGAATTATTCTATCTTTGTTAAGTCATATAAGTTCAAGTATGAACAAGTTTAAGTAAGTTTGCAAGTTCAAGCATATACAAGTATGTTCTACGCTTGAGTCTATTACAAGTTACGCATGTTATAAGTCAAGAATGTTACAAGTTCAAGAATAAGTTCAAATACATCACGAAGTTCATGTATGTTACAAGTTCAATATGTTATCACTATGTATATTTCAAGTATGTTTCACGATGTTTCAAGTATGTTTCAGGTATATTTCAAGCATGTTACAAGTTCAAGAATGTTTCAGGTATGTTTCTATGTTTCAAGTATATGTTACAAGTTTAAATATGCCATTTCAAGGGCTTTATGCCATTACAAGTTACAAGGGCTTTATGCCATTTTCAAGGGCTTTATGCCATTACAAGGGCTTTATGCCATTTCAAGGGCTTTATGCCATTACAAGTTACAAGGGCTTTATGCCATTTACAAGGGCTTTATGCCATTTTCAAGGGCCTTATGCCATTACAAGGGCTTTATGCCATTTTCAAGGGCTTGATGCCAACTTTCAAGTATGCAAGGGCTTTATGCCAACTTCCAAGGCTTTTGTGCCAACTTTCAAGGGCTTTAAGCCAAAATGTTATGTTCAAATTGATATATGTAAGATGTTCAAGCTATATGTTTTAAGATGTTCAAGCTAAAATGTTCAAGATGTGCAAGATGTTTAAGATGATATGTTTAAGATGTCCAAGCTAATATGTTCAAGATGTTCGTTGTTATGTTTAAGATGTTCACGCTTATATGTTTTAAGATGTCCGTGCTAAGATGTTACAAGATAGAGCCTAAGATCTTTCCGAGGTAGCACAAGGGCTTATAGCCATTATGTCTATGATATTTATATAACAGGATTAAAGACTTATAGTCATTGTGTTTATGACGCTTATGTTGTAGAAATAAGGGCATGTAACCATTATGTTTATGTTGCAGATTGGGCCTCGAGGCTGCCATGTACTTAGCACGTAATCGACTAACTATGTGAACTCGTGATATTTATATGCTACCGATATGTATTATGTTTTAAGTTAAGCATCATTTTAATTATGGATTACTATTCACCGAGCCCTCACTATCTGTTATGTCTGCTTTCAGAGGTCACCAAACAGTGGTCGGGCTTCTAGCCAAGACGCCGCTTTTGTCAACCCTCATATGTCCAGCACTACACCAGCCATTGATTTTGTTAAGCGCTTAAGATGTTGGTTAACTTATGAGTGTCCATTTAAGGTTGATGTATATAATTTCCATATTTACTTTTGTATATGCCCAAATATAGGGTGAATGTAAATGAGTATGCATAAGCTCCGGTTATAGTTTGGAATTTTATCTATCCACTATAATGCATGTGATGAATGAGATCCCGCATGTAGAAGTAGCTCAATGGAGTTTGTTTCTATTGTCAAATTTTGATATTTAATGCTTCCGTTCAGGCCCCATATGATATATATATAGCAGGTTAGGTGTCCGTTCTAAAGTAGTCATGCCCGAACTTTTAGGGGCGAGTCTAGGGTGTGACAAAGTCAATCTCAAAATTTTACACGTTTATAAAGAGTGATCAAGGCCTCCTAAAGGGGTCTCAACACGAATAGGTTTAGGCAAAGAGATAGTTACAAGGTGTTCTCTTTCCACAAACTGCCTAGATATGAAAGGATGAGAGGTACCGGTATCAAAAAGTACTCTAATAGGTTCGTGAAAAAGATTAAAGATATCTTCCAACCATCACCTTCAAGTTAAACACACAAGAAGAATTCGTTCAAAATTTAGAATAAACTCCTCACCAAACTAAACCAGCTAACCCATATTTCCACAATCCGAGGATCACCTAAACTCTCACTAGTCTAGGGTAACCTAGTGCTCGATAATTTCAACCTCATATCAAATTCAATACAAGAAAAAAGCACTCGCTCTAACGAGGCAACAATATATATAAACATCTCATCGACATCATGAGAGAAATATAACAATGCCGGGCATAAGGCATCAAACACTCTCATAATCAAGTTTGGCTTCGGAGTGGGTTAGGTATACGGGAGACACATGGGATATATGTGTAGGCCAGAAGAGGAGGACCGAAGTAGTGGAGTCAAGGTACAAAGAATTAATTATGAACTTATATGATAGTTCGAATTGTCTTAATTGAGTCAAGGTACAAAGAAGTAATTATGAACTTATATGTATAGTTCGAATTATATTGATTGAGTTAAGGTATAAAGAATTTAATTATGAATTTATTAGTATAGTGTGAATGGTACTGATATGTACATGATGAAAAAAATAGTAAATGATCTTGATAAATTATGAAATTTGAGCAAAGGCATATATACGTGATTCTAGACAACTTTTGTGTTTTAGCTTTTTATTAAAAAGATCGATTAGAACTTATAATCGGATGATCTTGATTATTGTCGGTTTGATTCATTTTAGCAAGGCAGATTTTAGAGACTGTTTTAACCCACGAAACGAGCTCATTTTTATTGGTTTCGCGTAAACTGAAGTAAAACATTATTCTGCACACTTTTCGTGTTTTGAACTTTTTCAAAAAAAAAAATCCTCTTAGGGCAGTTTTTGTTCGTTTTCAGCTTCAGATTTTTTTATTGAATTCGTCTAGATTTTTATATCAAGTTTTTCTCTTAACCTGTTCAGTTTTTGTTAAATCCGTTCGCGATGTCTTTTATGAAATTTGATTCTGTACAACTTTCGTTCTTTGAGTTTTGGTCAATTCAAATTATTTAAGCAAGAAACAGTGCATTTTTATACTTATTTAGCAAGTTACTTATGATTAAATTATACTAACTTTATTTCTTTTGCAGGATGGTGGGTCTTACTAACTTTTTATGCAGGGCTGACCCACCATATTTTTATTTCTATTTTGTCTATTTTATAATCAATTTATATTTCGTTGTGTACGGACAAGAAACTAAATGCCACCGTATCTCGAGAAACTACCCATTCGTCTCGATGCGGTTGGAACTACTTGTCTTGTCTCGTAATAAGAATTTAATGTACTTTTATTTGTGTCTGGTGGACACGTGGGTGTTGATTCTTGTACTCATACCAAAGATACCTATATAATTGCTTTGTCTCTTGGCAACTCTAAAGTGCTTCGCTTGAGCGCAGCTGAGCTTCCTTTGTAGGATTAGTAGAGGCTTTGGTGGTGACAAGAAATAACTATGATCGTAGGACATGTCGATTAGACTTCTTTTGTTTTCTCATGTTTATGGTTGTTAGTAGTTTATGTATTTTTATTTTCTTTTATGACCTTAGTATTTTGGAAATTTGGCATGAGTTGTAACCTTACATTATTTAAGTTGTTTTGAAGTATTTATTGTTACTTTAACGTTGGAGGAATTAGATAGTTTATGAAATTATGGTGCATGGTATGATTGGTGTTTTGTTAATTACCTTACTGAGACTAGAATGTTTAGATTTTTGTTTCACCCCTAGGATTTGGATGATGGAATATTGATTGGGGTTTAGACCTAAGTTAATATTTAATTGTCCAAATTTTGGGGCATGACAATGGCGGGGTCCTTCAAAGCTGACGCATCAGCCGAAACCGGGGCGTTCTTTATTCTAGGTTGGATGATAAACGGTGCCATCAAATCCTGCGATTCTTCTGTGCGTGGCCGCTTATCGACTAAGTTTTCAAAAGAATCGGCTTCAATCTTGGCGGGGCATTTTTCCCTCCTCTGTTTGGCCACCAGGTCGTCCGATTGTTCAATGATCAACTCAGCCACAACAACTTGCTCCGTTCCCTAAACAGGAGCAGGTGGAGAAGATTCAACCTTAACTAGAGCCGATTGAGATGATTCAGTCTGAACAGGTGGTAGGGGCTCAAATCTGGAGGCTTTGGCCCTTCTTCAAGCTGTCATCTTCTCGGCATTTTTTCTTCTAGCCATCTGTGCAAGCGATTCCCTGGCCATGTTTTCAAGATCCGTGCCAGCAAGGTGTCATAAATTGGTGAAAATATCGTCTTCTAACGATGTGTCAATTCGGCTTGAAGTGGATGGGGGGTTGATGTCGACTTCCTCAAAAGCCAAATTGAGAGCTACGTCGATTTCCTCCAAGTCGGCCTGGTTTGGTTGTTCGGCAACCTGATTGCCGACTTCACCACCTGGCTCCAAATCCGAGCCTTTAGGACCAATGTCTCTAAGGCTCTTGTAGTTTGGGAAAATAAGTATTATGAGCTGTTGTTCGCCCCTCAAAATGAGAATGTGATCCGCAGCCAAAAAAGTAGCATATGTTGGTTCATATCGCAATAGTATATGGGCGGCCTGCCCTTGTTTTTGAAGGTTGGGACGGCCAAAGAATTCTAGCACGATTTTGACTTGCTGAAGCACAGTGTCGTCGGCTGAAACAAGTACTTTCTTCAAATCATTACCTGCACAAGTGAAATGATTAGTACATGGAATCTAAGCCGAATGAACGTATAAGAAATGCGTAAAGAAATAGGACTGTACGGCCACCTGGTTCACCTTTTTGTTTAGGCACAGGATCTAGGCGATCTTCACCTTTGTCGAATTTCCAGTTGCCTCAGACAATGACCATGACGTTATCAACACACTTACCAGAGCTAGGAAGCATAGTCACCAAATGGTGGTCGATGTCCTTGGCCCTGAGAAAGTAGCATCCCTGCCGACTAGAAGATTTCGCCAAGGCATAACAATGTCGAATAGCAGGGATTCCTAGATTAATCCTAAGTCGGCGATTTAATTCTACTATTCCCATTATGATTCGGTAAAAGTTTACGTTAGTTTGTGAAGGGAGTAGACCCAGTAGCGAAGGACGGCCCTAAAAAACGGTTGAAGGGAGAAACGAACTCCACCCTCAGCGATTGACAGAAGGGGAAAGATGATCGTACTCGCATCAGTCCTCTCCATGTCAACTACGCTATCTGCCACAAGTGATAGATGGACGCCATCTATAATGGAAAAGTGGCATCGAAAAGTGAAAACACGGTCCGCAGAAAGAAGAGCTTTCAAATGTTTTGCTATCCGAGTCAGAATATAAAATACACTAAACTAAAAACAAACAAGAAAATGGGAGTTGGAATGAAGAAGAAATGCAAAAAAGAGAAGAACTTACAGGGTAGAGAGAGAAGGACAATGGAGAGCAGATGGAAGTTGCAGAGGTCGTGAAATGAAAAAGAGATGCTAAGACGCAACCAAAGAGCCTTGCATATTCAAAAAAATATTCGAAGAGGCAGCACGGTTTCATATCGCATTAAATGAACAACGCGTATGAAGGGGCGGGAAATTGTAATGATTTCTAAACCATGGTCACTCTAACGCTTCAGTATTAGAAGGAGTGCAAGCGCCGTATTTTTGCTTTCCATATATAAAACCAAACATGCTGACTAATTGGCATTAGTCAAATGTTTGGGGGGCAATTGTGGGGGCCGAATATAATATACTAAGGAAGGCCAAGAAATTTTGAAGACATCAGGCCAAAGACAATTCAGCTCTGTCCAAAGGCTCTTGAAGCCAAATATACAAATCGGCCATGTAAGGAACCGAGTAGGAACCAGCACACAACCAGAAGGCCAAGTAAGCAATCATGCACGAGATTAAGAGTGGGTCTGACCCTTGGGCCCAGAAGGTAATATAAATAGAGGAATATCAACTAAAAAGAGGTATGCGAGAATAGATGAAATAACTTGACATAGAAGTAAACTTGAGAGAGAGCTAACTTGTTCGTTGGAGTGCTAATTCCGCCACCCCTGACCGTAGTGTTCATCCCTTTTTCAAGTAGCAATCAGAGGATCAATGACGTCCATTTGGATCTTAAAGTATTTCAAAACCACTTCTCCACATTTGTGATTGTTTATTTATTTATATAAAACCACATCTCAGTGATTGTTTATTTTTTTCTTTTTATAATTTAATTTTGTTCATTATTATTACAAAAAAAAAATTTCAGGCTACTTTGCCACATTGTGCTATTGGGGACAAATTTTTTTCAACAGGGTAAAATACCAATAAATCCCAAAATGTGATCTTGTGAATAGTTTAGTCCTCTCTTTTTTCTTATAAACCCAAAGGTCCCATTAAAGTGGAAATTATATAAAATGGCAGTCACTTACATATTTGGATTTAATTTTTTAAAGATAAAAGTGATTTTCTCAAAATGTAAAATTACACATTTGGGCAATTTGCACAATAGAAGTTTTGGGTTTTCCCTCATTCTAGAACAAATCACACATTACGAATAAAAACCTAAACTCTAATGTAACACTCCAATAACATAATACTTCAATGTAACACACTAAAAAATTCATTGGTGTACCTTTTCCAAACATAACAACGTAACACTTAAAAATATTTTTTGATATACTTTTCTCAAACGTAACGCTCCAATGTAAAAATAAATAAATAAATAAATAATTCCTTAGTGTACTTTTTCCAAACGTAACACTTCAATCAGTATAATCTCAAATGTAACACTCCAATGTAACACACAAAAACACTAAAAAAACTCCTTAATTTACTTTTTTCAAATGTAACACTTACAGTTTGAAATTATACATTTGTTCAAAACTTTCTAAGGAATATTTGTACTTCTTTTGGAATGGTTTGAAGAATCTCACTTTTTTTTTATTTTTTTTTATTTTAGTGTTACATTGGAGTGTTACATTTCGGAAAAGTACACTAATTTTTTTTTTTTTTGTTACATTGGAGCATTACATTTGTAATAAGTATACCAAAGAGTTTTTTTGTGTGTTACATTAAAGTGTTACGCTAAGGAATTTTTTTCGAGTGT
This sequence comes from Camellia lanceoleosa, assembly GCA_025200525.1. Classification (NCBI taxonomy): domain Eukaryota; kingdom Viridiplantae; phylum Streptophyta; class Magnoliopsida; order Ericales; family Theaceae; genus Camellia; species Camellia lanceoleosa. The sequence goes on from CM045764.1 coordinate 71,084,137, forward strand.
TATATTGAAGTGATACGTTTGGAAAAAGTACATTAAGGAGTTTTTTTGTGTGTTACATTAGAGTGTTACACTAAGGAATTTTTTTTAAATATTATATTAGAGTGTTACATTTGAAAAGGCTACATCAAGAAGTTTTTTTGTCTATTACATTAGACTGTTACACTAAGGAGTTTTTGTGTGTGTTACATTAGAGTGTTACATTAAAGAGTTTTTTTTGTGTGTTATATTAAAGTATTACGTTTGGGAAAAATACACTAAGAAGTTTTTTTGTGTGTTACATTAAAGTGTTATAATAAGAAATTTTTTTGTGTTTTACTTTAGAGTGTTACACTAAGGAACTTTTTGAGAGTGTTACATTTGGAAAAATTACAGTAAAGATTTTTTGTATGTGTTACATTAGTGTTACGTTTGGATGTTAATTAATGTCAATGTTACAATACGGACGAACACCACAACATAACACCACAAACAGGGTAACATTATCCACCTGCAAATCACTCCACTAAATCCCCTCTCCCCCCCCCCAAAAAAAAAAAAAATAGAAACGTAAAAACCTACCTTACCCACGTACACCCAACATTAGGAAAAAAATCCAAACAAAATCACACACAGGGGCAAACAAGTAAACTTTCAAACCCTCAAATCAAGGAAATACAACATACTCAGAATAAAAAGGACTAATTGGTTTGAAAAAAAACTTCTAGGACTAAATGGAATAACTTTTCTTCAAATGGGATTTATGAGTAATTTTTGCATTGATATATATATATATATATCATGTTGTACATATTGTATTTATGAAATATATTAAAATCAAATGTTATATTACAATACATTAAATTATACTCATGATACATATATATATATATATATTATTAAAAAAAATGTAGCATAATATAACTTTTTCTGAATTTGCACACGTATTGCGTGTGACCTCAGCCGCTAGTTTTATATAATAATATAGCCTATATATATATATATATATATTCTTAGTATATTAGAAAGAAAGAAAAGAAAACAAAGTACGAAAAAAAGAGAAATAGGGAAATCGTGAAAGAGAAAAGAAGGAAGAAAGATAGGAAAAAAAAATTATAAGCCATGGAATTCATGAATCTTCATTTCTGTAAATTAAACATAGGGTTACAGTCACTAAGTTACATAAAATACACGTATATAGGTATTTGTTGTGCGTTGAGCCGTTAGAAAATCCACCCACACCAAGATAGTTGATGGCTTCAAATATGTCTTAGAAGAACCATACAAATCTAAGAGAGAGAAACAACCACAAACTAATAAGACACCAAGATTTACATGATTCGGCCTAAGATTCACAAAGAGAAGGTTTCCACTAGCAAAAAGAACAATGCTCCGACGAGCTACATTGGTAACAAAACAATCTCTTACAAAAAACTAAGCTCACCAAATCCAAAATACAAGTTCTCTCACCAAATCCAAATCCTCTCTATACAAGTGTGACAACCCCATTATGTAACATGCTTTTATCTATTTAATTTTGAATGTTATTTATGTGTTTAATGTGTATTTGAATGCATATTTGTTTATTGATGAATTATCTGTTATGATTTCTACTTTAAATTTGAAATTGAAGGTCTTAATGACTTCAGAAATCGAAATTGACAAATTTAATTAGGATGTCATAATTTTTAGAGCCTAATGGGAAGTTTGATTAAAATTTGATTCAAATTAAATTAAGGGCAAACTTCACTTTGCCCCCTTGTGGTTTGGGTCGGGTGCGGATTACCCCCATGACATTCGAAAATCACCACATAACCCCTATGTGGTTTCTAGACTAAAATGCACCATTAGTTTTTCTGTCTAGATGTCTACTCTTAGGACAAAAATGCCCTTTATACGTCTTCAAATTTACCAAAGAATGCCATTGTTTTTTCCTCTCTCTGTACTCCATTTCTTTTCCACCAAAGACCTTCTATTCATGTTGGTATGTTTTTGATAAATTAAACCCCAAAAAGTATCCACATCAAAGCTCCAATAACAATAACCATAGAGTTTTGATTACTACCATGAACCCACCACCCATCCATCATATCTCCAGAGCCATTTTCTTTATTTCCTTTTTATTTTCTTGATTATCCTCAACAAAACCAAAGCTGCCCCAACTTATCAATATAATAATATACATGCTCAAACACAACTTACACTCCCAACAGCACATACCAAACGAACCTTAACATTTTCCCCTCTGTTCTCTCCTCTAAACCACTGCTACTAAATAAGTAATACAAAAATGTCCCAATTTGAAGGTTGTTACGATTTGGTACATAATAAAACCAAATATTAATCCAAATAATTCTAATTTTATAACTTAATTTCTAATTTGTAACCTAGTTCTAGTCTCTAGTTTAATTACATTTATAATATACATACATATATATACATATACTTATATACATGTGTACATATATAATACACATAACCAAACAGAAAAATTCAACAAATTTATTAGGGCGAATAGATTATGATTGCAGTAGGTGCCATAACTGAGAAATTAGATGGTGCTAGGTGCCATCGTTGGCGGTGAATGAGAATGACACAGGCAGTTGCAGTGGATAGAGTGTAAGGCAGTGATGCTAGAATGAAGGATTGGTAAGAGAAAAGAATGAGAATAAAGAAGAATGGAGGTGGTGATTAGCAATGATGATTGATGGCATAGTTGTTTCAATATGAGAGAGAAGATGCAATAAGAACATAAGTTAGATGAAAGGATGAAGAAGACAAGGGTGTGTATAAAGGTCAATTTACCATTGCTGTTAATAGAAGTTAGATGTGCGCTTTGGTCCATAAACCACGTGGAGGTTATGTGGTGATATCTAAATGTCAGGGGGGGTAATCTACACCTGGCTCAAACCACAAGGGGGTAAAGAAGTTTGCCCTTAAATTAATTAGGTTGAATCAATTAGAATTAAGTGAGATTAGTTAACCTTAAGCTTACTTAATTAGTCTAAGCTAATTACTAGGTATATATATGTGTGCTATGGAGAGGGTGAGAACATTTTTAGAGAGAGAGAGAGAGAGAAGAGAACTTGGAGGTTTTGCTTTAAGGATTGAAGAATCGTATAGACGAACTCAAATTCTTGCTAAATTGGATTCAATTGAAGACTTTAGGTATGTAATTAACTCTTAATTCATGAATTAAAGTGACCAACTATGTAAATTAAAGAGATTATATGATTAAACACAATAATTGAACTAAAAGTTGATGAATTTGAAGTTAATCCATATATGCATGCATGATTTTGTAGAATTCTAACATTTTTTTAGCATGATTTTTGTCATCTATACTTGAATTATACATGTATCCATAATTCATAGGATTTTGAAGTTGAATTTCATGTTTTGTGAGTTTTAGAAGAGAATTAGAAGCTAAATGATACATACATGAGAATTTGGGTTTCAACTGTGAAGTTTTGAGCCTGCAATTTGAAAATTGGTTTTGTATCCATGCTTTTGGAAGTACATGTATGGTTAAGAACATGTCATGCAAGCCTTTACACTTTGAACATGCGTTTTTAAGCTCAAATTCTATTATGGAAAACCAAGAATTCCACCAAGTGTCTGCTCGAGCGACCTCATTACATTTGCATATTGGCTCGAGCGACCATCGAGCCTAGATTTTGAGCATCCAGAAATTTTACAGACCGCTCAAGTGACAAAGAGTTCGCTCGAGCGACCACAATGCGTTACATTTTGGCTCAAGCGATCGTCGAGCCTACATTCGGACCATCCAGTACTTTTACAGACCATGTGGTCCGCTCGAGCGACCAATCATGCGCTCGAGCGAAGTGCTCTATTTCATCATATTTTGAAAAGTCATATTCTGATCACATTTGCATTCATATTCCTTCCTAAGCATTCTTAGGCATGAATTGAGCCTCTTAAATGAACTAATGAGTAAGAATGATTTGATTAAGCAACAAGCCTCAGAGTGTGTACATGTTTATGTGATATGTAGGTTCATCCGCAAAATGGTATCAACAACCAAATCACTGTGAGTAATGTCTTAGTAAAGATATTTTCATACATGTTATTTTCTAAATGTTCCAGTATTGATAAGCTTTTCCGAACTTATGGTTTTGTGATATGAATAAGCCTTCTATCTGTGTGATTGATATGATATTTGTGACTGTGATTGACAAGATACAAATATATATGATGGACCTAAGGTTGTTCTTTATAATTGAAATAGACCTAAGGTTGTTCTGTATATTTGATGAAAGGATCTAAGGTCGTTTCGAATATCTAATAAGTCAGAATATCTGTTATGAGTTGATCCAATGGTCATTATATAGCTGTAAATGATTGAACTCAAGGTCGCTTCGCCAAGTATGATCTGTTTGTTTTGAACTTATGATACATGTTGGACCTGAGGTTGTTCCGTTATGACAAGAATTTGAGTATGGAGTTATTTACATTAAATATTAAAACTCATTCATATAACCTCTTTACTTAGATGTTATTCATTGGATTTTAACTCACTATGTTATATATATGTAGGTGAGCAACGAAATGCCCAGCCTTAGAGATGTTCGATGTTTAACCAAGTTTTGTGATGTCAACCACGGAGCACCCCACGGAAGAGGCTTTTGTCTTTTGTTTTATTTTTGCTGGTCATGTTTGACCATTTTTTGTCTTTAAGGAGCTTAAGTTATGTAAGATCATGATTGATACTTCTATGTTAAGTCATTGTACTTGAAGTCTGGAATGAATGTATGAACAATATGTGCTGTTTGATTGTGAGTTATTAGCATTATAAATGTCATGTTTATTCCATATATGCATAGCTCATTGGAAAGAATTTTATAATTCTACTTTCGCTTCTGGCCCCATATAATTAACTATGATTTGATTCTGTGTGAGGCCGGAGGTAATCTCATGATTACTGGCCGATCATGATCCAAACCTCTAGGGACAGGTTCGGGGTCATGACAGAGTGGTATCAAAGCACGAGTTAATAACTCACACACTTGTCCAATTGAGCATTAAGATGTCTAGAAAAGACTTAAGAGTGCATTCATCTGATAAGTATATGCTTGTATAACGGATCCAATTTAGACCTGACCATTTTCATGTTCTTAGATCTGAAATTTCATATCTTTAACTGTTGTTTAGAACCTCTTACTGTTATTGTTGGTTGAGTTTGGTTGGTTGGGAGTTAGTTTTTCAAAAGAGTTGTTTTCCAGTTTTCTTCTTGTTCGCTTAAGCGGTCTTCGAGATCTCCCAGTATTTTTACAAGTCTGCAAAACTTCTGGGAGTAGAGTGATCTTGGCTTGAGCGGTATTTCTTGAGCTCAAGCGGTCTTTTGCAGATCTAAACTTCTATGAGGGGATCATAATGCCCTCGAGCGGTGTTTTTTGTCACTACTTTTGGTCGAGCGGTATTCTACTGCCCTGTTTTTTGATACAAAAAGATATTTTTCATGAATTGATATATAATCCTGGCATTGCATTGTTTTGAGATAGAAGTGTAAAATGTTTGACAAATGGCATGCATATGCATTCACCTTATGACTTCGTTAAGTTTTATACATTGTATTAAAGTATCTCTACTGGGTTTTGGCTCACCTTATGTGGAAAACAACTTTCAGGTATTGATAATATGCCTCCACCAAGGACATAACTTAAGAGGACTTGGAGTCAAGAGCTTCTTTGGTTTCTTTGTGTAATTATTTTTGTACAAGCCATGGGCTTTAATTGTATTGAGTTGAACTCATTTTGTTGTACCCAAGCATTGACTTGGAAAGATGTAGCCATTAGGGCATAAACTCACTTGATTCTCCTTTTATTTCAGATCATGTACACATGTCATATGCTATAGGTTCAAGATCTAGGATTTATGAATGTATACACACATATGTCATCTTTTGTATGATCAAGGAGTATCAATGGATTGTTAAATATAATGCTAGCGATTTATTCTACAGAATATTATGATGTGAATTGTTGTTATTATTTCAGGGCGTTACAACTTGGTATCAAAGCCATCGGGTTTGAATACTTTGAGATCGTAGGATGTGGTTTTTATCACTATGGGTTTATCTCGCTAGATGATATTAAAGGTAGACCTGGTATACCACGTAATAACATGTTTATGTGATTAAATGAGCATGAGATTTAATTTCTAAGATATTGATTTGGTCTACGAATTTTTAGAAGTCCTGTTAGAAGAGCACTTGATTACTGCTATTTCTAATTGGAACTTTGGCAATATCGCGAAACGATCATTATCTAAAAAGGAAATTCATTGGTGATCATGTGATTCGGTGCTTATGTGGAGTGAATTACTTGTTGTCCATCGTATTAGGACGTGTGAGAATTAGCTTCGGCACATTTATAAATGTGCTAATCAATTGTGTTACCTATATTAGAATGTCAAGATGCAGACGTGGTGGTGGTGGTTGTGGTGGTGGTAGGCGTGATAGGCCTAAGGGGCAAAAGGTGACGATATCAGATGAAATTCCAACGTAAGAAGAGAGAGCTGGTCAGGCCAACGTGGCCAAGCCAGCAGGTAAGCAAGCCATGGGTACTGTAGCCCACGAAATGGCTAGAGCTTTGCGGGATTCTATGGACATTCTCAGGGCTAAGAGTCAAGTCTAGGCCCATGTTGCTGAAACAAGGCCATCTTTTCTAAAAAGAAAGTTTTTTTGATCGAATTAGGATGAGTTTTTAGGTGATCCGAAAGAGCCACTTAAGGCCAATGAGTGGCTTGAACCGATGGTAAAGACGTTCGAGATGCTTAGCATCAAGGACGACCGTTTGAGGGTGACCTTGGCGTTTTTTCAGCAGAAAGGAGATACGGGTCAATAGTGGAAGTATGTGCGAGGGCAAATTGGGGTGACTTGGGAGGCCTTTGTCTATGCCTTCCAGGATAAGTTTTTGCCACCTACTACTAGGGAGAAGTTGAGAGGTTTCTGAAGCTCAAGCAGCTAAACACAGTAGTAGCCGAGTTTAAGGCTACTTTTACTAGCATTGAGATTTGCACCAGAACTTGTGGCAATGGAGGAACGCTGTTGCATTGAGTTCAAGAAGAGATTAAGGATCGGACTCCTTTTCAAAGTGGCTAGGTCTGTGATTAGGGATTACGGTGGCCTTATGGAGGCAGTGGCTCACTTGGAGACTGTGATCCAAGCAGATGAGGAGCGGATAAAAGGCTCCAAGTAGGGGAGCTAGGATGTTTAGGGGGAGTCCACGGACAACAAACGACAGGGGTTCCACCTCACAGTAGTCCTAGGCAGTGCAGTTTAGATCCACCTTTCTGTACCAAGTTCTAGTTTAGGGAGATGTAGCTAAGGTGGTTTCACTAGCTTCAAGTGTAGTTAGTTGGGCCACAAGTCTTCAGTTTGCCCACAGAGGGGAGGAGGGCAACAATCTGCACCGGCTTTAGCTCGTTTTCAAAGCCCGAGTCCAGAGAGAGGGCATCCGCCTACCTATTATCAGTGTGGGCAGCCGTGGCACTTGAGGAGGTTTTGCCCTCAAGTAGGTGACACATCTGGTCTGAGACAGACATAGAGTCATCAACCTACCCATTTAGCATAGGCCTTAAGGGCCAATTAGGGAGCCTTTCCTGTTACCATACCGGATTAGTCGCCAGCGCTTTCTATTGTGAGAGGTAACTTTTTGTTGTTCAACTTTATTGCCAATATGTTGATTGATACTAGTGTATCTCATTCCTTTATTTCGTCTGCATTCATATTAGTCTTGGGATTAGAAATGGCTCGAATAGTGTCTCTGCTCAGGGTAGAGTCACCAGTTGGGGGTAAGGTTGTCTTGGATCGGGGATATCACGGTTGTAAGATAGAGGTTGCCGATAGTTGACTTCCTTTTGATTTCGTTTTGTTAGACATGTCGAGTTTCGGTGTCATCTTGGGCATTGATAGGTTGTCTTCATACCGTGCCATCATAGATTGTTACGGTAGGAAGTTATAGTGTGCACCTCGAGTGGTAATTGTTTTTATTTTTTGGGGGACCAAACTAATAGGTTTTTTCCACGATTGTATGACTCACGAGATTGGGGTGAGCTTAATTTCCTCCTTGCAACCTTCTTGGGTAATAAGAGTGATGTGGTCCGAGTTGATTTGTCGAGAGTTGTGAATACTCAGACGTTTTTCTTGAAGATCTTACCAATTTGCCACCCCACCAGCAGATTTAATTCTCCATTGACTTAGTGCCCAGCACGACACCGATTTTCATGCCACCGTATAGATTTGCACCCACCGAGTTAAAAATTCAACTCCAAGAACTGTTGGATAAAGGGTTTATTCGCCCTAGTACTTCACTTTGGGGAGCACCAACTCTTTTTGTTAAGAAGAAAGATGGCACATTGTGACTGTGCATCGATTACTGAAAGTTTAATCGGGTAATTGTTAAGAACAAGTACCCATTACCACGAATAAATGATCTGTTTGACTAGTTGAAGGGTCTCGTTGTTTTTCTAGATTGATTTGAGATTGGGATAACACTAGTTGAGAGTGAAGGAGGATGATATTTAGAAAATAGCATTCCGTACGCGATATGGCCATTACGAGTTCTTAGTGATGCCTTATGGGTTGACCAACGCGCCGGCTTCGTTTATGGACCTAATGAATCGAGGCATTTGTGAGTTCTTAGATTGATTCGTGGACGTCTTCGTCGACAACATCTTAATCTACTCATCTGAGGAGGAGGAACATGAGGAACACTTATGGATTGTACTTGAGTTGCTTAGAGCACACCACTTATATGCTAAGTTCAAAAAGCGTGAATTTTGGCTAAAAAAGGTTAAGTTCTTAGGCCATGTGGTATTCAGGGAAGGGGTGATTGTAGACTCAACTAAAATAGACGCAGTGTAAGATTGGGAGCAACCTAAGAATGCCTTTGAGATCGAGAGTTTCTTGGGCTTAGCTGGATATTACTGATGTTTTGTGAAATATTTTTCTAGTTTGGCTTCACCATTAACTAAATTAACAAGGAAGGGAATTAAATTCGTATGCGAAAATTGGTTCCAAGAGCTCAAGGATAGACTCACCACCACTCCAATTTTGATTATTTCGAAGAGAGGTTTGGGTTATTCGGTTTATTGTGATGTGTCTCTGAAAGGCTTAGATGTGTATTCATGCAAGAAGGGAAAGCGGTTGCATATGGCTCACGGGAGTTGAAAACACATGAGAGAAATTATCCTACTCACAACCTAGAGTTAGCAACGGTGATTTTTGCCTTAAAAATCTTGAGGCATTACTTTTACGAAGAAAAATTTGAAGTGTTTTTTTATCACAAGAATCTGAAATACCTATTTTCACAGAAGGATTTGAATTTGAGACAGCAGAGGTGGATGGAGTTTATGGAAGATTACGATTTTGAGTTGCATTATCATCTGGGAAAGGCCAATGTAGTAGCCGATGCATTGAGTAGGAAGTCCATAAGTAGTGTAGCTAGCATTGCCATTCGGGAGTGGGAGATATTGGGTGCTATTGGCGAGTTTGACTTGCACCTGGGCGAATCCGTTGAGTTAGCCACCTTATTTACCGCAGTTGCACAACTACCTTAGTTAGCCGAGTTATAGATAGAGGCACAATAGTGTAATCACGAAGTAGAGGCAATCTGAGGGAAGATCTCTAGTGGGAAGGTGGAGAAGGGTTTGAACAATCATTGGGACTCTATTGTGAGGTATCTAGATCATCTTTTTGTGCCAAAATCTTATAGGGAGGAGGTACTTCGAAAGTTCCATTATTCACGCCTTGCGGTACACTCGGAAGGGACAAAGATATACCATTACCTTAGTCTCCAATTTTGGTGAAGGAGGATAAGGAGAGACGTAGCCTTGTTTGTTTAGAAGTGCCTTACTTGTCAACAAGTGATGGCCGAGCATCAATGACCAGTAGGTTTGTTGCAACCCTTACTTATAGTTGAGTAAAAGTGAGAGTATGTCACAATGGATTTTGTTGTGAGTCTTCAGAGGACTCAATGGGGTAATGATACTGTGTGGGTAATAGCCAACCGGTTAACCAAATCAGCACATTTTGTACCTATGTGTACAAGTAACTCGGTAGATTATCTTGCTGACCTTTATGTCAGGGACATAGTTCGACTTCATGGAGTCCCTATGACTATCGTTTCAAATAGAGATCCACGTTTCACAGTTCGGTTGTGGCAGAGCCTACAAAATGCCTTGGGTACTAGGTTGACGTTTAGCACCACCTATCATTCTCAAACTAACGGGAAGTCTGAGCACACCATTCAGATTTTAAAGGACATGCTATGGCCTTGCGTTCTTGATTTTAAAGGGTCGTGGGAGAGACACTTACCTTTGGTGGAATTTGCCTATAATAACAGTTTTCAGGCAAGTATTGGTATGACGCCTTTTGAAGCCTTGTATGGCAGACTGTGTAGATCTCTAGTGTGTTGGGCCGAGATGGGTGACGCACTTATGTTAGGTCCTAAACTAGTCAAGGAAATCACAAAGAAGGTCGCGTTTATCTGTAAGAGATCAGTTTCAGCTCAAAGTCGCCAGAAGAGCTATGCCGACCGTAAGAGGAGACCTTTATCTTTTGATGTGGGAGATAGTGTATTTACGAAAATATCACAATGACGGGGTTTCATGAGATTCGGAAAGACCGGAAAGTTGTCTCTTAGATTTATTGGGCCTTTGAGATTCTAGAGCGAATTGGGAAGGTGGCTTATTGTTTGGCCTTGCCACCACAACTTTCCAGGATTCATAACATGTTTCATATTTGTATACTCTGGAAATATGAACTTGATCCTTCATACGTGTTGGATTCGACCGAGTTAGAGGTAGATAAGGATACCTCGTATGAAGAGAGACCAATTCGGGTGTTAGATACTCGGGATCAAGCCTTGAGGGGCAAGACTATCCCATTGGTTAAGGTGTTGTGGCGACACTATGAGGTTGACGAGGCGACTTGGGAGCGTGATGCGGAAACCTGTGAGAAGTATCCGAACCTATTTGTTGATATTTGAGCTTTGTATTGAGAATTTCATTCATGTTGTAATATGTGAACATTGTAAATGTTTTGAACACTCAAATTGTATATTCTGTGGTAAAGAACATGATTTCTATCATAGTTAGTGGTTGGATTACCATTTGGAATGAGCTGTGGTGTTAATTGTTTTGATTTAAATTTTGAGGATGAAATTTCTTAAAGGGGAGAGATTATAACTGTTACAACCCAAACCCACCCCTACAGGTTAGGATCATAATCGGCCAGTAATCATGAGATTACCTATGACCTCAGTTAGAAATCAATTGTACTTAATATTAATAGGGGGCTAGATGTAGAAGTAGAATTAGAAATTTTGTCCAATGAGCTGTGCATATATGGCATTAAAAAAAAACTTTGCACATTATATTAATAACTCACACCATACAGTCAATATAGATATATATATATATCCAAGATCATTCTAGAAACAGTCTTAGCAGATACTAAGTTATATACTTAGATACAGACTTAGTCCAATGGGACCACAAAATTAAGCAAAAGAAAAACAAAAGTCATAAACAAAGCCTCGCACAAGAGGCGTCCATAGCAGACTCCACGGTATCTGATATCCTTAACGGGTTCACTAGGGTTGAGGCTAGACATTCCATTGCTTACCTACATACATATAAATAAAGGATGAGCTAACACCCAGTGAATAATACTGAAGTAATGGGTTGAGTGAATGAGCCCTTTTTTAACAAATAAGCATATTTAATCAATGAGCACATAATTAGTAAGCATTTTACATCAGAACGACCTTGGGTCCAATATGCGACGGAACGATGTTAGGTCCAAGAGATAGCAAAATATACAGTATGAGTTCAATCATTACTTAACAGAATGGCCTTGGGCCCAACAGTGTATAGTATGACCTCAGGTCCAACAGTTAATAGACTCGCCGATCAGATTTAGTCATCTTTTATCAGTACAACCTTGGGTCCAAGCATTTATAGTATATAATGGCCATTCAATTTTGCTATTGCATATCAGTCATTCAGTCTTATCAGTGATTCAGTCATATCATATTAGTCATTCAATCTTCTTAGTGATTCAGTCATTCAGTCTTATCAGAGATTCAGTTATATCATATCAATCATTCACTTGTACAGATAATACTCTTGTTAATATCACATTGTTAGTATATCACATTTATCAAATCATAGGTTCAGAAAGTTACTACATGTGAAGAATCAGAAAATAGATTATAAGTAACATATATTTACTAAGATATTACTCACTGTGGTCAGATGGCTGAATCGTCCTTGCAGTTAACCCTATATAATTCATAACACATTGGGTCATAATACAACAATCTGTTCCTTAGTTTGCCTAATTTGCTTAGGCTTCTTTCTAGTTCTTTAATTCATTTAGAATGCTCATTGTGTGCCTAAAAATGCTTAAAAATGAAAGAGAACGAAAATTGGAACATAAAACAACTTTTCAAAATTTCCTGAAATAGGGCACTTCGCTCAAGTGCAACATTGGTCACTCGAGCAAACCCCTTGGTTTGCAAAAGCATTGGATGCTCAATTTTCACGCTGGATGGTTGCTCGACAGTCACTCGAGCCAAGTATTGAGAAAAAGGATGTTTGCTCGAGCACACAATAGGTCGCTCGAGCCATCGTTCAATTGTTTGCAAAACTACTGGGAGCTTGAAATGTACACTTGAGCGACACTTCCATCGCTTAAGCAAACTGCTCGAATTCTGGAATTTCCAAAAATGTGTTTGAGCTTCAAACACAACTCCAAGGCTCCAAATTCATGCATGCCTTGCCCAAAAGCTTGAAAGCATGCAATTGAACATTAATATTTGATGAATCACATCTCCTATATCCAAAACTTCATCAATTTGTAAAAATGAGACTCAAAGCTTTCATGCATGTATGATCTAGCTAGAATTCTTGTTTAATCTTCTTCAAAACATGAAACTAAGTCTCATAACCCCATGATTCATGAATGCATGTGTTACGCATGTGTTACATAACTCTCAATTTAACATGATTATCATGTTTTATGCTCAAATATGAGGAATTATAACAAATTTACACATGCGCATATTAATCCTAATCTCCACAGATTCAACTCAATTCTTGCATTTATTTACATACTCTTTTTGAATTCACATAATTATGGGCTTAAACTCATGAATTAGAGTTCAATTACTCATCTAGAGCTTCGATTATCACTTGTATTAGTAGATTCTTGAGCTATTCTACACAATTCTCAATTCCTCTGAGCAAACCTTCAAAGATGATCTCTTTCTCTCTCTCTCTCTCTCTAGAATGGCTCTCTCAACTTCTCTTGGCTGATTTTTGAGCTCACGAATGAGCTTAATCTCATGTCTCTACATATATATACCCTTGTTTAAGTTAACTTAATTAATCGTGCTTAAGGTTAGTTAATTACACTTAATTTAATCAATTTAATCTAATTATTTTGATCCGAATTAACAAGAAATAGAACGCAATTAATCTAGGTTTTTTCAAGTAAGGCAGAGGTACTACACTATTACCCACAAATACAAATTCATCATGTGTCGGAGATCTAAATAAAACCCGTTTCATTACACAGTCAATGGTAGCACAATATTTAGACAACCAGTCCATTCTCAAAATCACATCAACATGCCTAATATCAAGAGGCAACAAATCTACAAATAACATAGCATTCCCAATACGTATTTCACAAGCACGGTATATAGATGGACACAAAACAAATTCCCTAGAAGTGTGATAACAAACTCCCCGATGTTTCTTGCCACACACATTACAGGTTGGTGTAGAATCTCTTGTTGCATTGGAGGTACTAGATGCTCCTCGATTTTGCTTCTTTGAAAACAATGATTCTTTATTCGAATAAGAACCATGCCTCTTTCCTCTCCATTCAAAGGGTCGACTATGGGATGCCAAGTTCTCCTCAGACATCAAAGCTCGATCAAGAACATCTACGCACTTTGGTAGTTTCAAGACATTCACCTTTTCTAAATTGCATTCCGATGTCTGCCCTCAAACTTCCTCACCTTTTTATCGGTGTCGACCATGTACCGTGCAAACCTAGCCAACTCTATGAACTTTGATTCACACTCGGCCACTGTCATATTACCTTGCTTGAGTCCCTCAAACTTGGACACTTTTCTGTCACGAACGCACTGTGGAAAATATTTTGAGGAATTGTGCCCAATCAATCCCCTTATTGTCTTCTCGGATCAGCATCGACCACTTTCTTGTCTCATCCTCTAGAGTGAATGTGGCCAACTGAACCCTTTGTGCCTTGGCACACGGAGATACCTCAAATAATTTCTCTATTCTAAGGACCCAAGCTTCAGCTTTCTGTGGGTCTACTCCCCTATAGAACAATGGCGATTTCATCTTTTTAAATTCTTTAGTGAGAGCAATTATACAATCATCAACCTGATAATCTTGTACCGGTGGTACTGGCATTGGTGGAGATGGGGGTGGTTGATGCTGTTGTTACCTTAATGCTTCCGACATATCATGGATCATTCTGTTTATTTTGTCTAATTGAGCCATAGTTGACTCTTCTATCTCATCAGCCCTTGTTCTCGCCATTATCTATATAAACTTGCATTATACTAGACACAGAAATTGCACATATACACATATAAGCATAACAGTTTACATTCCATTTATTCAAATGTTCTCAATGCACACAGACCGATTCTTATCAGATAAATGCACCTTAAGTCTTTTCTAGACACTTTATTGCTCATTTGGACAAGTGTGTGAGTTATTAATTCGTGCTCTGATACCATTCTGTCATGACCCGAACCCGTCCCTAAAGGTTTGGATCATAACCGGCCAGTAATCATGAGATTACCTACGACCTTAGACATAATACAGATATATTTAAGAATAAAGGGGCTAGAAGCAGAAGTAGATTGACAATTTTGTCCAATGAGCTTGTCTATAAATGGCATGAACAAAAACTTCTTCTATATTAATAACTCACACTCATATAAACATAATAAAATTCTATATGTGCACATTTAGCAGCCCTTCTAAAAAAATCCAATTAAAATTAAACGATAAATTATAAATACACTCCATGAGATTTGCTTAAAATACGATTTGCCCATGTAATTTTGAAAATTACATTCCGTCTCTTGAAATTCTTAATTTCATAACAAATGGCTCATTTTATTAATAAATTATCAAATTAATTAACAAATTTTAATGACGTTAGAAATTTATTTTAATTAATAATTTAGGTAATTTTATCATTGTATAGGAGAACAGTTAGAAATTTCATTTTTGCAGTTAATTCTATTAAATAAATTTTTTTGATAAATGAGTATTTGTAATTTTTCAAACCACAAGGATAATCTGTATTTTAAATAAACCTCGAGGATATATTTGTAATTTATCCTAAATTTAAACCAATTTTAATTTAAGAAGGTAATCAAAAATTCAAAAAATTCAGTTGTTTGTTGCATTATTCTCTCAAGATATATATATATACCAAGAGCCCTGGCTGAATTGAACTCTCTCTCTCTCTCTCTCTCTCTCTATTGTGTCACTGTTCCAGTGTTCTGGTTTAGAGGTATAGAGAAAGAGAAAAGAAGACAATGGGTTGGTTCCTCTGCTCAGGAAAATCCAACAAAAATGCAAAGAAGCAACCCGATGATCAGATCCTATCAACTTCAGGTACTTTACAAGAACACAAATGTACACAATTTTGATGATATTGTCAACATTCTAGTCCAATCCCATTTCTAGTTTATATATATATATACTGTTTTTGGTTTGTCTATCTTGAGATTTGTTTCAAATTGATGATAACATTTCCTATGCATTATTGTTAGAATCCCTCTATTGGGTTGTCCATTGTCGCTTTTGATACGCTCTAATTTTGTCCGGAATGTTTTTCTGAAATGGTTTTTAGAATTATTTGTTTTTGTTTTCCAATTACCATTGTGATGCATGTTTTGGTGTTGGTTGTTATAAATTGGGTTTGGTTGCAATTCATGACTTTATGGGTATTATTCTCAATTGTTTTTATATAATTTTTTGAATTTCAAATCAGAGTTGTTACTCTTGGGCTGATTTCAATGTGAATTAACTTGGTTTAAATATCCCAAGTTCCATTTGGTTAAAATTCATTTGTTTCTAAGCTGAAATTCAACTTTAATTAGTATTTTTTTTTTTTTTTTAAGCTCTCATGTGAGGGGCTTTTTCCAAAATAAGCCAATTTAGTAACTTAATTCCCAAACTAGGCCTAGTTTGGACGGAATTCCCAAACTAGACTAAAACGTGTTCACAACCACGCTTTCAACGTTTTTGTGGCTATCGCGCACAAATCTTCTGAAATCGTAAAAGCGTGTTTCCAAACCACGCTTTTAATTAAGAAAGCGTGGTTACAAACCACGCTTTTAATTAAATATTTTTTGTTTGAAAGCGTGGTTATGAATCACGCTTTTAATTGAAATTTTTTTTTTCTTTCCTAAAAGCGTGGTTGTGAACCACGCTTGTAATCAAAGTATAAATACGTGATTTGAATTCACGTTTTCATCACAAAACCAATCAGAGGCTTCATTCTCACACACACTCACGCTCACACTCACTCTCTCTCCCCCTCTCTCTCTCTCCCCCTCTCTCTCTCACACACACACACCCACCACTCACACACTCACACACACACCCACCACTCACACACTCACATATATTATTTTTAATATATATAAATTTTATTTTATAAAATTAAGACTAATATTAAATATATATAATAATAATTTATAATAGTAAATAATAATTAACTATATAATTTTTGTAAATATAAATCATTTTTATATAATTTTAGAAATTATTTTTTAGAAATTAAATTGAAACAACCATACATACGTATATATATAACCTGTCTAAAAGTTAAAATGATAATTATTTTTTACCTTTAAATGATAATTATTTTTTATTTTTTATTTCTTAACCAAATTAATTTTTAATTTTTAAAAAAAAATTTCTAAAAATCAAACCATACATAACCTAAAATTTTTTTGATAAGTCATTTTTTACGTTGGTAACTTATTTAATTATTTATTAATTTTATGACATTTTTACCATCTGAGGCATGTTTAATAACCATTTCGTTTTCAATTTTCAATTTATATTTACAAAAATTTTAAAAACTATCATAAAACTTGTTTTATAATTTTTTTTGTTTATAAATGATTGTCTCAATTTGTAAATTTGAGGAAAAAACGTAAATTCAAAAAATGAGTTTTTTTGAAAAAAAAATTATTTACAAACCAACGTAAACTCATTTTTTGAATTTATTTGAAAAAAAATTAATTGAAAAAAAAAAATTTGTTAGTAAAATTTTTTAATTTTTATTTAAAAACCAATGTAAATTCATTTTTTGAATTTACATTTTTTTCTCAAATTTACAAATTGAGACAATCATTTATAAACAAAAAAAATTATCAAACAAGTTTTTATGATAGTTTTTTAAATTTTTGTAAATATAAATTAAAAATTGAAAACGAAATGATTACCAAACATGCCTTAGATGATAAAAATGTCGTAAAATTAACAAATAATTAAATAAGTTACCAACGTAAAAAATGAAGATTTTTAGGCTATGTATGGTTTGATTTTTAGAATTTTTTTTTAAAAATTAAAAATTAATTTGGTTAAGAAATAAAAAATAAAAAATAATTATCATTTTAACTTTTGGACAGGTTATATAAATACGTATGTATGGTTGTTTCAATTTAATTTATAAAAAATTATTTCTAAAATTATATAAAAATGATTTATATTTACAAAAATTATAAAAATTATATAGTTGATTATTATTTGCTATTATAAATTATTATTATATATATTTAATATTAGTCTCAATTTTATAAAATAAAATTTATATATATTAAAAATTATATATGTGAGTGGTGGGTGTGTGTGTGGGAGAGAGAGACAGAGAGTGTGAGTGAGCGTGAGTGTGTGTGAGAATGAAACCTCTGATTGGTTTTGTGTTGAAAACGTGAATTCAAACCACGTTTTTATATTTTGATTAAAAGCGTGGTTTAGGAAAAAAATTCCGGGAAAAAAAATAAAATAAAAAAATAAAATAAAATAATTAAGAGCGTGGTTTGTAACTACGCTTTCTTAATTAAAAGCGTGGTTTGGAAACACGCTTTTACGATTTCAGGAAATTTGTGCGCGATAGCCACAAAAACGTTGAAAGCGTGGTTGTGAACCACGTTTTAGCCTAGTTTGGGAATTTCGTCCAAACTAGGCTTAGTTTGGGAATTAAGTTACTAAATTGGCTTATTTTGGGAAAAGCCCCCTCATGTGAATTGTATAAGGTTGCATTTGGATTTATGGATTTGAACTGAAAGGAGAATAGCTCAAATTTAAATACGATAGTTCATATATGGATTTCAAGATTGAATTTGGGAGTTTTACCATGATGAATTGTAATAAATTTGAAGTAAAAGTAATTATTTGAAATCATTCACGCTAAGGATTATAGTTGCACAAAGATCATAAAGTTTAACCTCAAATCCCTTCATTTGAAATCCATTTATCCGAATAGAACCTAATTGTTAAATGAAGGGTGGTTTCTCTTATTAATTTAGATAAAATTGCCTAAAAGAATAGATTAGAATTGCACGTACTTTTGTAACTACCTGTACTTTGTACATGTCCCATAAATGATGTTTATGGGAGCAATACTCGTACTATTAATGCAGGATATATACATATATATTTCAAAATTCTTGGAAGGATCCAAGCTAAAGTCCTACAGCAATGCTCATTTTGTCTTTTGCAATCTTTGTTTGTTGTTTACGTTTTTAATGTTGTCACAGTCCTTCATTCCCTCATACTATCCTGTCTTTGTACCACAAGATAGTATTGATTGTTTACTGGTTACTCTCTTCTTTTTTCTTTTCCATTTTTTTTTTTTTTTTTGTGTGTGGCTCCATTTAGAAAAATCAAAGGTGAATCCTTCGTTGGATGTAAAGAAGGAAGCTTCCAAGGATGAAGGATCTAGTCAAATTGCAGCACCCACTTTCACATTTCGTGAATTGGCAGCTGCAACCAAGAATTTCAGGGCCGATTATCTTTTGGGTAAAGGCGGCTTTGGCAGAGTATATAAAGGGCAATTAGAGAGTACCAGTCAGGTTTGCTAAGTTCATCAGTTTTCACAAATTTTAATGAAATTATGATTTCTAAATGGCTAGTATGAAACTTATTTTACGGTTGGTCTTTGTTGTGCTGAAATATGTAGACTTTTCTCTTTTACCATGAGATTCCTTTTTAGATTTTTTAGGCATTAGGATATATAATGTGTTTTAGTTACGTACAAATTGATTGTGAATGCTATAAATAAGTTTTTTGTGAAATCTGAACCGTTACATTTTGTTTCATTGAAGATAACACTTGCTTGAATGGAATATACACTCGTATGGAAAAATCAATAAATTTGTTGAAGAGGGCATTTGTTTGTTCAGTTCCCAATAACTACACCTTCTCTCAAGCTTTTCCCTTTTAAGCTTTTGAAATGAGAAGAAACAATGCAAATTGTTTGCCTCATTTGAGGATTTCATTATTACAGGAAGAGATTTTGAAGTTGTTGGTGACCATTTGTGGTGATATGAGGTTCGAGACAAGCACAGTTTTCTTCTTAAAATATTTTTTCATAAATTACTTTAGAAACAATAAGATGAATAAAATAGAAAACTCTTGTAGACATAGGCTTGATATTTTTGGGAAAATAACTGTTTTTCGGCCTCTTCAGACATGAGAGTAAGGTTGCACAAATCTTGCTCTTGCTAGTTTTAGGAGTCTCATGCACTGAGTTGTCTTTTTAAGTTATTTGTCTGTTGTTGTCTTTTGAATGGGCAAACGAGTAATCGAATTCTATCTAATGACAAAATTTATACTTTGTAGTGACATTGTGCCATAGGATTGTCTAGTTTTACTCTTTATTGATTTTTGAAAAAGACAAAACCCTTGTCAAACAGTTTTTTTTTTTTTTTTTTTTTCTTTTTCCCCCCCTTTCTTGGGCAGGTTACTCATGAAACATGTAACATATCAAATAACACACTTATAACTGTTAGGGGGTGGATGAACCGAACCCCGTTTCAAACTTGGCTTGAATAGACATTTGAAAATTACTTATTCTATTAAGGTCATTCATTTTTTTCAACATTTGCTAAGAATTGGAACTTTCACCCTACACAGTAAGTTTGTGGTAATATAAGTGTATCTTATATATTTATTGCATGTCATATATACAAATAAATGTATGTTTAAGTTAAATATAATAATTTCTAAGTTTGGAGGATGAGAATAAGTAGAAATGTATGTTGTTTTGTTTTATTATTGGATTCCAAGCTATTTTATTCAACGTTGTAATGTGTTTCATGTGTCTTAAGTGTTGGAAGTGTCCAATGGGTTACCTTCTTAGAAGTGTATGTGCTTCTTAGTAATTACTGACCCTTCTATTTTGTTTGTGCAGATTGTGGCTATCAAGCAACTTGATCGTAATGGATTGCAAGGAAACAGAGAATTCTCTGTTGAATTATGGATGTTAAGCCAACTTCACCACCCAAACTTGGTTAACTTGATTGGATATTGTGTTGACGGAGATCACAGACTTTTGGTTTATGAATACATGCCATTAGGATCATTAGAAGACCATCTACATGGTAAATACAATAACAGACTCAAATCATTTAATGTCCAAAAATAGTGCTTCTTGGCATGTGGCATCAGAGGTGTGCCTTGTTTATATCTAGCACACAGGTTAAAAGTTCAAAAGTTGAAAGAAGTTTTCACAGCCTAAAAGAAAAGGAAAATGGTGTACAGATCAAGATTATTTTATCCTATTTTAGTGCTTGTTTTAAATAGTTTTACCATAATACTTATAGAGCAATTGTTTCATATTTACTTTTGAATAATTTTCAAGAAACTTTTTGCATAGATTGCCCCCACCAAAAAACAAAAGAAATGAAAAGAATAATTTGATAATGATGTTTTCAACTATCAATGTGCTAAGTAGCTCCAAATTGGTGGAGCTATCCAGGTCAGTACTACCTATGCTGCCACTCTTCACTGCCAAATGGCCTACCGAGTGCAGAATCATGCTTTCAATCTAGCTCTTCCCACAAATCCGGGTCACGCACCACTCTTGAGTATTAATTCTCCAGAACACCCATCTTGTATCTATCTCCCAAAGCAAATCCCCAGATGTGAGCTTCTCAAGCTTCTTCTGATTCTTGGGTCACAAACTTTAAAAAAAAAAAACTCACCATATTCCCCGACCAATCCAGTCCATCAATCCCACGTTTACTCGAAAACAAGATGGTTTTGTAGAAATTTCTTGCTAATTAAGGTACCATTTGTCACTATCTCAGTATCTCATGTGAGAATCGCCACCTTATGTTGCTTAGGTTTTGATGCTTGTAGTCAGCTCAAGCTATCCATACATATAAACAAGTGTCATTGTCCTGACACTGTATGTCGTGCATTTAGTGGAGTCCTTCTAACACAACTAGAGTGCTACATACTTCCTTTGTTATTTGCTTATTGTTATTTTGAGGTACTTTTAATGTGACCTGTATTATAAACTACTAAGTTTTGTCAATTGTCATGCTCATGTATATCCAGATCTTACACCTGATAAAAGAAGACTTGACTGGAATACAAGAATGAAAATAGCTGCTGGTGCTGCAAAGGGCTTGGAGTATTTGCATGACACAGCGAACTCCCCTGTCATATACCGGGATTTAAAATGCTCAAATATCTTGCTTGATGAAGTGTATCATCCCAAGCTTTCCGATTTTGGCTTGGCCAAGTTGGGTCCCGTTGGGGATAAGTCCCATGTATCCACTAGAGTTATGGGAACCTATGGATATTGTGCTCCAGAATATGCAATGACAGGTCAGCTGACATTTAAATCAGATATTTATAGCTTTGGGGTAGTTCTTCTTGAAATCATCACTGGGAGGAAAGCAATTGACAATTCAAGAGCTGCTGGGGAGAAAAATCTGGTTGCATGGGTAAGGGACCCTACCCTACTGCATTATCTTTTTATGTACTTTTGTTGCTGAAGGCAACTTTATTTGCCTGTCCATCTTTAACTATATGGTTGCTCCAAGCGACGTGAAAGCATTGATAAGGGTCTGCATATCATTAAATCTATTGAATTTCTCAGCAGATCTTTGGTTTACCTCATGGCATGTGTATAGATTGAGTGATCTGGGTGACCAGTTTATTTGGTTACAATACCGCTTCCTAGCGATGCACATATATTTGTTTTATCAATTACAGTTGTTGATCAGAACTGAAATTTTCATTTAGAAAAGTAACCCCTCTGTCTCTCTCTCTCAAACTACCCAAATGCTGCTGCATCGGTGCTTGGGTACCCCATATTAACCTTTTTTGTTACAAGGACTCTTTACCTCCAGCACCTGTGTTAACATGACGACATAAGGGTATGGGTAGCCTAGAACTGATAGAAATGTGAGGAGAATCAAAAACCTCAACACATCCACTGCTGAACCTGACAGTCACCTGAGTTCAAGTTAGGGCATCTCCAATGGGCTTAGTGTCAGAATGGAAACAGTTAACGAATCATGCATTTTCTTTTACTCTCCAATGGGTTTGGTACCTTTGTTGTTTAGTGTATTTAGTAAAGTGTTGTCTAAATGTGGAGACAAAGTTGGTTCAGATAGAGACCTGAGAGCCTGCAATTGAATGTGCGGTGGTGGGAGCACTGTACTTTTATTTATTTTTTAGGTGGACCTCACTCTTACATAACACACTTTAATTACACCATTGGAGCACTTATGCACTCTCTAACCTAAAAAAACACTTACCACACTTTATCCTTTTTGTCATATAATACACTTAAACACAATTTTAGCTATCTAATTGAAGATGCTCTTAGTTAACAGTCCAATCAGATGTGTGGTCTGGCACTGTCATATAATCTTATCATGTAAACTTCGAATAGATTCCCACCGTTGACATTAGATTCTTCAAGGCTAATCCTAATTCTGATCCTTTTTAACTGCTATGTAGCCTAAACATTCTATGGATATCAACCATTAATAACATAGCTGTTTGTGTCTCTAAAATCGTAGTTTAACAACACCTCACAAAAGTAGTTCTTTTATAAACGGTTTTAACTTCTATGTGATGCAGGCACGGCCCTTGTTCAAAGACAAAAGTAAATTCTCACAGATGGCTGACCCATCACTCCAAGGCCAATACCCAATGAGGGATTTGTATCAAGCTCTTGTTGTTGCTAGACTATGCGTTCATGAGCAGGCAAACATGCGTCCCCTTGTAGCAGATGTTGTTACTGCTCTAAACTATCTTGCTTCCAAAAACTATTACCCTCAAACCCAGCTGGTCCAAAGCACTCACTCGGGTTCTTCCATTCCTAGAACTTGAAGAGAACAGCAATGGCGGTGGTAGTGGATAAGAGAGATCAAACTAGAAGACCGACATTTTGAAGTATGAGATGTCTTATTAGGATGGATATATATATATTTTTTTGTTATCTAGTGGTCAGGACTCAGTAGGATTAGAAATTAGTTATTTTACCATTGATGACTGCACAACAATGGTTGCCAGTTATTGAATTTTGCTTCACTCCATATTATAGATTTTCTTAGTTCACTCAGTATTCGTTGCCACTTTTGTTTATATATTTTGCTATATTTTGTTGTTGCTTTTTCCATTTCTCTCACCTTTTCCTTTTCTTTTTCTTTCTTTCTTTCTTTTTTTTTTTAATTCTTTTTATTGTATAATTGAGCTTGGGGGTTCTTGAATCTAAATGCCTTATATATAGAAAAATAACGTTCATATTGCTTTAAGGTTGTGTTTAGATCTTGAATTTGTGCAGATATTTATAAAAAACAAAAACAAACAAAAAAAACATTTTGTCTATTTTTCTTTTCGATGAGTTATGTTGCAAACCAAATTTGAATGCATTTTCAATGCACTTTTCACATATTTCAAAACACTTTTTACACATTTCAATACACATTTTACACATTTAAAACAATAACAGCCATTAGGATTATTTTTAGCATTTTTCATATATATATATATAAACTGTCATGACCCAAACCCTCTCGTAGAAGTTTAGATCATAACCGGTCAATAATCACTTGATTACCTACAGCCTCATACAAAAATATAGAATAATTATAATAATGAGGCCATAAGCAAAAGCATATAACTATGATGAAAGTCCATTGAGCTGTGCTAATATGATCAAAAATATACTTCGCTTCTATCATAGCACATTCACATATCTATATATCCAATTAAAATTTATGTACAATAGAAAACTCCAAACTTATAGTTTACATATCCCAAAACCATCATAGCAAAATAAAATAAAAGTCATAACATGATATGAGCCAAAAGACAACAAGACAAAAGCTCCATCTTGGAGATTCAGTCACTCGAGTTCACAAAAACAATTCCTGGAACAGACTCTAAGGTTGCGCTCCATGCTGGTCATCAATATGTTGATCACCTACATATATATACATAATATAGAGTGAGCGAAGCTCAATGAGTAATAACACTGTAAAGAGGTTTAAATGAATGAGCCCATTATCAAAGTAAGTATAACATCATAATTTCGTAACTTTTTCATGATCATAATTACTTAACGACCTCAGGTCCATTGATATTACTGAACGGCTTCAGGCCCAACATTTATCGGAACGGCCTCAGGCCCACAGATAGTACAGAACAGGCTCGGGTCCAAACATATGAACACATATCATGGAATGGCCTCGGGCCCACACATTAACAGCTATTCGGAATGACCTCAGGTCCAATAATATATTATCATAGTTTTATCACATGTACATGAAACAATTCCACGCACACACACATGCATATGAAATGCCTTAATTTCTTTTCTAGGACATCCTATAGCTCATTTGGACGCATGTATGCAATATAACTCGTGCTTTGATACCACTCTGTCACGACCCAAACCTGTCCCGATAGGTTTAGCATTATAACTGGCCACTCTCTCTCTACAAATACACCAAGCTCTACCCATTTCTCTACCCTAATCCCTTTGTTGAAAAGGTAGAGCTCACCTAGAGCTTCATTTTCATCTGAACAGAGTTGGGTTTCAGCTTCATTCGAGTTTCATCCATGCTTTTCTCGTCTTCTAACCTTGAGGTAGGGATTCTCTATACTCTTTTATGATTTTTAACTTAGCTATCTGTTTTTATAAAAAAAAATCTTGCAATTTTGGAGAATTTTGAACAAACTTAGGGTTTTGGTTTAAAATCAAAAGAGAGGTTTTCAAATAGTTGTACAAAATATGGTTGTGGGAGTGGAAATGACGTTGAGTGGTGATAAACTTGTTGATTTCGATGCTTGGATTGGATTTTGGAAGAAAAAAGGTTTTGACCTAAATGTTTCAAATATTTATTTTGTAAAAATAAATGGAATTAATGTTGGGAATGTGAAATTGGATCGATATTGATATAGATGGTGGAATTTGATATGTATTATCACTCACCTTGAAATTTGGAAAGTTTATCTATATTAGAGATTTTATATATCTGTTTAGAAATATCTGTTTCAGGCTATCGGTGGAGGATAGCTATGATTGTTATAGAAATTGCATGAAAATTAAGTGAATTGAAACTAATTTCTCATATTTGTGCATTGAACATTGTTGCTCATTTAATACATTGCATATGTATATGAAATTGAGAAAATGGGTGAATATTGGAAAGAAGTATGTATCACCAAACCAAGTTGGCTTGTGTGTCCAAGGTGAAAGTCTTGAAAAACGCGCATATACATGAGTGTTGATTCTCGCAGACGAAATATCCATAAAATGGCAATAGTAGTGCTTGTATAGATTACGTTTACATGGGTGTCATTTGACTGTTTCCCACGAACGAAATATCCATAAAAAGTTGTACTGGTTTGAGAATTTCTCATTGTTTCTAATGGTAAAGGATATGAGTTGAGAATTGTGATATAAATTGAGCGTGGCATGATTTTGAAAAAGAAATGTAAACCGTTTGACATGAGCATTACATATGCATTTTGCTCTTATATCTTTGTTAAGATTTATATATTATGTTGGATTATTTCTGTTGGGTTTTGGCTCACCCTATATGGGAAAACATTTTTCAGGTGTTGGTGAAATACCTCCACCAAGGACTTAGCTTGGGAGGACTGTGGAGCTGAAGACTCAGTTTTGTTATTTTGTATTTAATGTTTGTACAAGTCTAGGACTTTATATGTATTGAGCTTAAGACTCACTTTTGATGTAACCAAGCATTATCTTGGAAAGTTGTAGCTTTCAGGGCATTTTCATTATCTGTTTAACTTCTACT
The DNA here is from genome assembly GCA_025200525.1 of Camellia lanceoleosa. NCBI lineage: Eukaryota > Viridiplantae > Streptophyta > Magnoliopsida > Ericales > Theaceae > Camellia > Camellia lanceoleosa. The sequence continues at coordinate 71,110,509 of CM045764.1, forward strand.
TCCTATTTTTGTTATTGATACATGTTATAGATTTAGAGTTAGGACTTGTGAATGTATATTCGCATGTGCCACCTCTTTTGTACAACTGAATTTCATGAAATGGAATGATATCGTACTCTGATTTATGTTGTTATTTAATTATTGTTATAGTTGGTTTATTATAATTATTTCGGGCCGTTACAGAGAGAGTTGCTATACTTTCTAAAAGGAGAGAGAGAGAGAGAGAGAGAGAGAGAGAGAGAGAAGGGAGTAGTGGAATGATGAAAGAGGGCAGAAGTGGTGAGAGAATGGAGGAGAGATGAGTAGAAGTGGTGAGAGAAAAGAGGAGAGATGAGCAGGAAATATATTTTAGACCAAACAAATCTAACCATCAATTTTGATTAGGATTCATTTTAGCCATTAAAAAAATGTATCTCTGATACATTTTGAGATATTTTCAAAAACAGTCCTACTTTATTATTTATATATATATACATATATTGTGAGAGAAAATTAGGGGAAAAAAAGTTTGCAAAACATTTTGTTGAACAAGTTTAGCAGCCTTTTGTCATTAAAAAGTTTAACTAAATAACAAAAGAGATTATTTTGTACAATTTATTAGAATTGTTTACAATTTTAAATTTTTTTTGTCAACTCTTCTATTTTTGACGAGCAATACAAATAAAACTTAAAAAAACTAAAATTTAATAATTGAAAATTGGGGAAAAATATGCTTATTTTTTCGTTTTAATTATTCATTCTCAACTTAGGTTTCGTTTGTCAACTATACATTTTAGTCAAAAAATTAAAAAATTACTATATGTTGTCATATTACTCTCTCTATTTTTTACACATCTTTTCTTAAAAAATTAAAAAGTTACTAAAATAACATGTTCCCAAATAAGGCCTTATTATAAGTTGTAGTACCAAGGGAAGAAGATGAAAATAAGGTTATAAATTTTTCAGGCCGCCTTTTAGGTTTTTTTTTTTGTGATTATTTTAGCCTGGTTAAAAAAGTTATGTTTGGAATAATTTTTTGACTTTTTTTTGTAAGGGAATGGCTTTTGTCCGGTCCTTAATCGGACTGGACCGTGCTGTTGGGCCCGTGAAGGCTCACCACGGGTCTCGTTTTGATAATCTGAATCATTCAATGTGTAGAACTCATCGAACACTATATGCCTGTAAAAAATCATGTTGATTGGATATCGATAGCTATGTGATCAAAACAGATTTTCGTCAACTATTAATTTATTCACCGTCCATTTTTTTTTATACAAAACAGATTTGATCACATAGCTATTGATATCTGATTAACGTGATTTCGTACGAACATATAGTACTCGACGAGTTCTACACATTGAACGGTTCAGATTATCAAAATGGGACCCGTGGTGGGCCTCCACGGGCCCAACAACACAGTCCAGTCTGATTAAGTACTGGACAGACGTCATGCCCTTTTTGTAATTGATTTGATGATTGTGAGAGAAAAAATGAAATGATTATGGTTTAGATGCGACATTTTGTCTTATTAACTAAATTAGCCTATTTTGTCTTTTTGTCTTTTTTTTTTTTTTTGGTTGTTAATTTAGCCACTTTAGCCTATGCCAAACAACATTGCTTGTTTGAGAATTGATTACTTTAATTAATTTTATTTTTTAAAAAAAAAATATTTTTTAAAAAATGGCATGACAATTTATAATAATTTTTTAATTTTTATTGTAGATACCCTAATTTTTGTAATTATCATTAAATCCCTAACCTTTAGTTTATTTCAATAAAGTCCTTGAATTTTCACTTCATTACATTTTAAAACCTAGAATCGGGAAGCATCGCAAATTAATTCGAGTAAACCCTAATCGATCCCGTAGATTAATAATCATGTTTAAAACCCTATTATTAATTATTAGACCCAATAATTATAGATTAATCACTTTAAAAATCTTAACTCCCTGTAATGCTGTTTTCGCTCAATTTCTCGCCTTTGTTTGCGCTTTTAATTTAACCAGACCCGAATGTATTATTTTAATTATTTTCTAATGTTAGTATATTAATTATAAATATCAAGGTTTCATGAATTTAGACTTAGTTCCTATATACTTCTATTTTATTTCATTTCAAACCTTAATGGTAATATTTTCTTAATTAATTTACTTATGCCAATTATTTTATATTTATAAATACAAATATCTTATATATATATATATATATTTCTTGGAACCCAAGTAGTTGACCATGTGATGGATGAAAGGGCCTTGATGGCAACTTTGACAAATTACACTTATAGAACTTGGCCCCTAAAAAACCTCCCAATCCTTCTCTATATATATATGCACACTTCTTTCCTCTTATTTTACACATTTTCAGCCATGCACTAGAGGAGTGAGAGAGAGTGATCTTGGAAAAAAAAAGAGAGAGGGAGAGAGAGAGAGAGAGAGAAAAGAAGAAGAAAAAGAAGAATTTTGTTGAGTCTTATACAACAAAGGTAAACATACATCACCTCTTCTCTCAAGTTTTTTTACCACTTGTTTTTCCCCTCCTAATACATGCTCTTCGTATATATATGTTGTAGTCTAGGCCTACACTCTTGTATAAATGTGTATTAATCAATAAATGATATGCTTCTCTTTTTTTCTTAAATTTTCAGCAGCAAATCTTTTCCGTCTCTTGAATTTATTTTCCTATCCTGTTTTTATGGTGTAATATTTGGTATATCTAGAGTATGTGATAATTTTGATAGGAGCTAAGGATGTATTTTTATAACCTAAACAATTTTTCTAAGTTTGTTACTCACAGAACCAAAAAAACAGTCAATTTTCTCTATTTTTATAAAATTTCAGAAAAATAATCTTGAGTCAAAATCTAAATCTTGGTGTTATATTTTAACTAAAATTTGTTTGAACTCAAGAGAGTGAGAGGTTTGAGAGAAAAACCGATTTGAGTAATGGTTAACGAATCTGGACAGATCTTGGTAATTCTGAATTATCTTAAATTTTAAAATACCTATCCTACTTTCGTAAATTGAGTTTGGAACTAGACTTACTTATCTAAAAACTCACACGAGGCCAGGTACTTAGGGCCAATAAAAGTATTTTTTCATAATTATTTTCAAATCTGGAAATCTGTGTTAATATGCTCTTATTTGGTTTGCAACTCTTATATTCTATGTTTGATAAATGTCTTAGTCTTAATATGTAATCTATGATAAATTGTAAATTTGCTTTATCATGAATAAATTACTTGTTGTTTAGTTTGGATTCGTTATTATATTGACCATGCTTTGCTATAACTGAGAATATAATGCACTTAATTATAATAACCCCGACCTCCGATTAAAGCTAATCCATGATTAGTTATGCCTAACAGTAATTTAGAAGGAATCCAGAATTAATTTGCATAAGCATTGCATTATCTTTACGTTTCTATCTGTTTGCCATAAAATGATCTGTTCATGTTTAGACTTTGAACTACGAATTGAAAGCCTTATTGGCGCCTGATTCCGAAATTGATTAGTGTTATGTGTTAATTAGAATTTATGCGATTTTATGGGCGATTTAATTTAAATGTGAATTGGTATGATTAAATAAAGTTAAATTACATCAACTTGAATTAATTGCATCTTTGCCACTAGTGGGCACTTTAGGCCATTAATAGATTTTATATCTGTTTGCATCATTCCTTCATTCTTTTCTGAGACCAATTCGAGAGATGGAGAGTAGGAGAATTTGAGTTCAACAAGAGATTTAGCTTGGAGACTTAGAAGAAATTAAAAAAGAATTGCATATTTGAGCTCCTACACCTAGAATTCAAGACCTAAGGTAGAGATTTCATCGCCTTGAACTTAAATTTGAATTGTTTATTCCATGGTTCATGGTTAATTAATGTCTAAAGCTAGGAATTGGGTTAAAATGTTGAATTGAAGATTAATTCATGTATGCATGCATGTTTCATAGCATTTTGAAGGATGAGTTTCAAGAATTTCCTCATGCATGTGTTGATTTCATTCTAATTTTGGAAACACAATGAATTTCATGTTGTTTGATAGCATTTGATCATGTTTTAGAGAGCCTTAGCTAAAAAATGCACATGCATGTCATGTTTTGGATCATCTATAAAGTTTAAGTTGAGTTTCTGCATAATTGGCTTGCTCTTGGGCCATGATTTCTTGAAATGATGCTTTTAACATATTGTTTTGTGGGTTACCAAGTGTTTTCCAAAGTTTTGGCCCAGAAAAATGAGTTTTGGATGGTTGAAGGTTGAGTTTCATGCTTGGAGGTCAATCTGGATTTTCTAGAAATTTGACCCACGCTCGAGCGGGGACTTTCACGCTCGAGCGTGAAGCCTCAGTACTTGCACTTTTGCTCGAGTAGTGAGAGTCACGCTCGAGCGTAAAATGCGTATACCTAGAAGTTTATGTGTTTTGCAGTCCGTTCGAGTGGGGTAAGCCACGCTCGAGCGAGGGTCTGTGTCACACGCTCGAGCAGGGGTCGAGCGCCCGTCGAGCGTGAATTTCATACATCCAGCACTTTTTCATAAGTTTGCAGTCCACTCGAGCGGGAAATCATACGCTCGAGCGGAGCTTCATTGTTTGCATATCCACTCAAGCGGGGAAAGCCACGCTCGAGCGTGGACCTTATCTTCAGCAAATTTTGAGAAATGGTTTTCAATGCATTTTTGCATCCTCATTCCATCCTAGGCATTCCTAAGCCATGTTTAAGACCCCACAATGAGGATAAGAGATTAGAAACACACTAAGAGCCAACGAAATAAGTTTTGTACAATTCGAACGTGTGTTTCAAGTGTACATCTGTTATGTGTTGTGTAGGTCATATGCCACATACCGTTTGACCAAGTTTACTCCGTCTATCTGTCTCAAGGCCCACTATGAGTAATAACTTAGTAAAGTTATGTTCAAACTGTATCTACTTTCTGTGTGATAAAACAAGATCTATTTTTTGAAATGATATGTTCTATACAATGAATTATTGTTCAATTTCTGATATGTATTTGTGACATCCTTAGTATCATGTGATATCTGTTAGCTGTTACCCGGTATCGGAGGTTCTTTTATGGAACTTATTTCTATCTGCACTCTGTTACCCGTACCGGAGGCCCTGTCACGGGGGCTTAGCTTCTGTTCTGTTGCCCGGATCCGGAGGTTCCTTTATGGAACTGGTTATTTGTAACCTCACGTGTATACGTTCTGTTATGTTCTGTTCTGTTAATGCTAATGGGTGTATCACGTAAACTTAATCATGACTTATGATTTATGTCTGTATATGATCTGGACAAATGATGAATTTAATACAAATCTGAATTATGATTTTTGAATCTGTACGAACTCATTCATTGAAACCCTTTACTCTATTATTATTCACTAGGCTTCTGCTTACAGTTTATATTATGTATGTAGGTGAGCCGGCGGGTGACCAGGGCCATAGTTGACGGCCTTCCGTTTTGTTTTTGTCAGCCAACTGTTGTGCCTTCTGAGGAGGTTCCGAACACAGCCTAACGCCATGGCTGTTTTTGTATTTATGCTAGTCTTTGTGTTTGCTCTGTACAGTTAGGTCTTGGGGAGTACATTCTGTAAATACTTTGTAAATATTGTATATCTGGACTGGCATGTTTGTGTATATATAAATAAGTTTTGAAATGTTCTGTCCCATGTACGTTATCACAGCTCATTGGACCTTGTCTATTTTGTATTATTGCTTCCGTAGCCCCTTATTATTTGCTAAAATCTTTAGAGGCCTTTGGTAATCTACGGATTATTGGTCGATTATGGTGCTAAACCTGCAGGGGTGGGTTTGGGTCGTGACATTAATAAAGGGGAAATCAGATGGGATTGTAATGGGTTGCTATCATTGTATTGAATTTTATGAGATAATGAACGATAGATTCAAGAGTATGATATAATGGAATGTATTCCATTCTTATGAAGTCTTGCGCAAGTGTGTTTTCGAACCCTAACATGGCACGGGAGGTATTCTGGCTACTTAACGAAAATGAGAGGCATCAGGGTGGCAGTGAGGGTCTCACACAGGGAGAGTATCCCTAGAAGCCCGTTTCCTTGGGGTAGATCGTGATGTCACCACTCGGGTATGTAACCTAGGTGCGTAGACATCATTGGTAATTGTGCGGTAAGCGACACACTGGTGGTTATGCGGTAAACGACGTATTGGTATTGTATTAGCCAATGGGGAGTCAGAATTGCTCGTGGCCAGTGTTAGTGGTTGGGTAGGAATGACATTCTGTGGGGAGTTGCCTAGAACTAACTAAAATTGACTATTATTCATGATAACTGAAACTTAATTATAAGCTCTACTTAATTATTACTTTCACTGTATGTTATGATCGTGTCGTTATGTTACTTGCGTATTTGGAATGGGAAAAGGGTTGAGGTGTGTGTGTTTACTGGGCATTCCAATCTCATGGCGTTTTATGCTAGGTGAAGGCGAGTTTTATACTGAAAACAGAATCCCTAAAAGCTTTGTGGAACCATGGCTACCTTAGAGATTAGATTGTATATTTCCTGTATTTGGGATAATTTTTTTGTATCAAGAAACTGATCTGTATTTAAAGACTTAAAGAATTTTATCTGTAAGTATTATTAATATTTTTTTTAGTGTAATTATTTGTATTTTGTGCTAAAAAATGATGTGTATCTGCTAGTTAAACCCAAGTGTATCGTTGTATTATATTATCAAAATTTAGGGCGTCACATTTATTGTTTTAGAACAATTCCACCGGTGAATAGGTAAAATTTATAGCTAAAGTTATAATTTAACAATGGACAGTGTGAAAAAATTATAGAATAACCATGTTGCTTCAATGATAAAATTACTATTTTTTAACTTAACCAACACTGGACCAACATCAACTGAACAATCGCTTGGATGATCGGGTTTGCAAAATTCTATTAGTTGAGTTCTTAAATATTTTGAAATTTTGATTAAGGGAGGGAATAAGAAGAAGATGAATAGTATTTTTAGACAATAATATTATGATAGCAACTTGTTGGCTTATTTTTCCTACGAAGGAAAATATCATAAATGCGAGTGTGTGAGTAAGGATTGAAAAATCCTTATAGATTAAATTCAAGTCAATTATTAAGCGATTGTGTTAATAGTTCTTTTGCCTCAATGAAGAAGACTTCAAATTGTCAAGTGTAGAGAAAAGAAAAATTAAAAGAAGAGAGAAGGAGACGGAGAAATATGATTAAGTGAACAATCGGGGTGATTAAGTGAATAATCAAACTAACCATTAATTTACCTATACTCTTATACTTTGAAAATGAAGTGCATAAAATTAACCTCTACTCCTATGCTTCCAAAATGAAGTACATAAAATAAAGTGTAAAAAATATAAATGACAAGAAAAATAGAAATTAATTGTTTTTTATTTAATTTCTAAATCACTTTACAATATAATCATGAATGGCCTTTTATAAGCAAACATTTGTAGGAAAAAAATTACTTAATAACTACCATATTTTTTCATCTTTCATACTTCACATTTCATGATCTTCCATTTCATCTCCATGTCTCCATAACTTGTTTTAACCTCTAATTCATGCTTCATGTCCTCTACTTTGTCCTTCATTATCTTTTTACATGTGTTTAATACTTTATAATTTTTCATAACATCTAAATGAATAAGAGTATGTCACACGTCTTATAAATAAAAATTATTTATTTATAAATGCCAACACAACTTTAATTATAAATAAAACTTAAGTCAAATTTAATATAAAATATAACAAAAATATAATTTAAAACACTAATAGCTCACCGTTAAAGATGCAAAAGTGTAAACTTCTTAGCGACTCTACAAACAAGACCACGAATGTTGAACTTTTCAAGCGTAGGGCACCATCAATAAAGCATGTAAACGTATCTGGTGACGCGAAGACCCTCCACGTCTCTGCAAATACTGAGTACACTGTCGGCTGGAAACTATTTACGCAAATGAAAAATGATCACTATCACTCGCATCTCATCTCATTTCTCTTCTGCTAACCTAAGCCTCCCCAACAACCCCCTTTCGCTAACCTAAGCCCCGTGCATTTTTCACCATCATGCCATCCCTCAAACTCTCTATGCTCTCCTCTGTTTACGCCTTGCCCTATAAATGGGCGCGCACAATAACCACCACCACCACTAGCTCCGCCGCCGTCACCAGAGCCAGAATACAGGACCGATCGGTGGTTCTGAATAGCAGCCATCAAGGGATAATACAGGCGGCTTGGAGGATAAAGCCGTGCGCACCCCTCATCCTCCCGGCGCACGATAAGGCCCCGTATAGGAAGTTAGGGTTTCGTGGTCAGAATTCGTTTCATTCTTCCGAAGACAGAGGAGGAGTAGGGTCTGGTGGTGTAATGACTGACATGGGTTCAGAGGATAAAGGTGATCAATGGCCGCCGGAGGAGAACCACAACCACTACCACCACCGCCAACCACCACCACAAGAGTCCGCAAAATTGCTCACATTGCCCACTGTCTTGACCATTAGCCGTGTCGCCGCCGTTCCGCTTCTCGTTGGCAGTACGTTCCTTCATTTTGATCTGTTTGATTCCCTTGAAAGATTGATTTGATGTGGACGGGTGATTGAAGAAAGCTAATAAATTCGTGTAAAGTTCCATTTTTTGGTCATGGTTATGATTAATTCATATGTTTTTTCTTTTGCTCTCCTAAATTCTGGTGGTAATGCCTAGATTTCTTTCTTTATTTATTTTCTGTGAAATTGATGGACCTGAATTTGGAGACACACACAACAACAACAGAGGTTATAAGCAAGTAATCGGAATAAAACTTTTGAATTTTTTGACACATTTGATTTTTAGGGGATCTTTATGTTGGTGGTGGGTTGAACAGTTTTCCCCTTTAATATTTAGATTTCAAGTTTATAATCGTGAACATTATGTAGCTGAAGTTGATAGACGAAATGTTGGTCTAGTTGGTTTGAACATATGTGTCGATGATGCGTCTATCTCCTCCTATAATTCTTGCTGGTTCTGTTCAAAGACTTGAAATGTTAACTTCGTCGCTGGGGTGGAACTGTGTGGCTGTGCTACATCTAGGGGGAAGATTGCTGATGTTGACTCACAGCCCACAGAAGATGTGTTTAATGTAAATTTGTTAGATCATGAGTAAATTCTTATTACTGTTTTACTTTTAGCCACAAGATTCTATTATTTGTAGCCAATCTACATTGCAAGCTTTCTTGTGCAAGTAGATTCTCCCCTCCCTCATCAGTGCTATTGATGCATAGTTGCATCTACCCTGCATTGATTCTGACCTAGGTTCCTTAAAAATATATTATTCATTAATATCTAATCTCTGGAGCATGGGTGGGTACTTCAACAAGCATGTTGCATGGTACTTATGGATACGTATTGGGTACAAGAAACAAGTACCCAAAATTTTTCTTTTTTATTTTTGTTGTTCCCCTATTTTCTTTTATACAGAGGTAATGAAGTAAGTTTCATTGATTTTTTTTATTAGCATGATTTAAAATTAAGTTTGGTTTATAAGTTGTTTAATCTAATGACATTTAATATTCAAATTGACTTTTAATCTAATGATAGTTTCAATTACCCCTGGGGATATCAATTCAGTTTTTATTTATTTTTTTTATATTTTTTTTAGGGTTGTAGATGGGAAAAGAAAGAAGAAGTTTATCAAAAAATTGGAAGTGAGCCCCAGGGATAGTTGAGGAAAGGGAGGACTAGATAGCCAATAGAATTTTTGTTTTTTATTCTAAGCTTTATTCAAAGGAGGAGATGAGTAGACTGGGGATTGTAGGACTTGAGTGGGAGTCCATTGATCAGGCAAGTGCAAGGTGGTTAGAAAGGCCTTTTGATGAAATGGAAATCCAAGAGGCAGTTTTTTATTGTAAAAGAGACAAAGCTCTAGGACCGGATGGTTTCTCCATAGTCATTTTTCAGGACTATTGGAAGGTGGTGAAAGGAGATTTGTTGAGAATTTTTACAGAATTTCATAAGTTGGGGGTTGTTATTATGAGTTTTTTTTTGGGGGGATAGTTATTATGAGTTCAAATGTTACATTTATATGTTTAATTTCTAAGAAAGTGAATGCTATTAGAATTGGCGATTTTAGGCACATTAATTTGGTTATATCACTTTACAAGATCTTAGGGAAGGTCTTATCGAAAAGGCTAAGGACATCTTTGGGGAATACAGTGTTTATAGTGCAAGGGGCTTTTATAAAAGGAAGACAAATTTTAGATGTGGCCTTGGTGGCAAATGAGGTGGTGGAAGAATATAGAAGTCTAGAGAAGGAGGGTCTTATTTTCAAGGTTGATTTTGAGAAAGTATATGATCATGTGGATTGATAGCTTTTGGATTTTGTGATGGATCGGAAGGGTTTGAGGTGTGATGGAGATCTTGGATTAAGGGATGTTTGTCAACGTGTAATATGTTGGTGTCAGTTAATGGTAAATCAGGGGACAACTTTAAGGCTTTGCAAGGATTAAGATAGGGGGATCCGTTATCCCTTTTTCTTTTTATTTTAGTGGCCGATGTGTTAGGAAGGATGGTTGGTAGAACTAGAGAGGTAGGCCTTTTGAGGTACGTTACATGGATTTAAGAGTATCGGGTGCGGGTATGTGTCTAAAGGTCAAACTTGAGAAACCTCTAAATGAGGGATACAAGGGTACGTCTAAAAAGTATCCAAAAGTTAGACACGGGTACGTGGATACTGCTAAACATGAATGTGTCAAAAAATATTATGTATTTTTTAGGCATTCTACTAAAATATACATATAAAAATTATTTTAAGCATAAAATAATTTATATTATATATATTTAAAAATAGATGATTTATTTTATGATATAATAATTTATATTATATATGATTTATTTTGTATTATATGATTTATCTTGTCATCTTAGAGAGAGAGAGAGAGAGAGAGAAGTTGGTGAACAGATTGATGTCTTCACCCTTTCGAATGGCGACCAGGTTCTCTCCTTGCTCTCTTCTCGTTTCATTTCTTCTGCTATATCCGTTTGTAAAGAGCCGTGTCCTGCATCCGTACCCGTGTTGTGTCATGTTGACACAGGTACTTCCAAAAATCCAAAGAGGCTGTGTAACGTAGCTTGCAGTATGCACATGATACAATCTTTTTTTCCTCGGGGGATGAGAATCAGATAGTTAATCTTTTTTCATTATTGAGACTTTTTGGAGTAGTTTCTAGGCTTAAAGTTAAGGGTTGTTTGGGAAGTGCTAAATAAGTATACATTTTGATTTTTTACGAAAATATGTGCAAAAAAGTAGAGAGGTAATGTGACTTAAAAAAAAAATAAATAAAAGGATAAAAAAGTGTGTTGTTTTAGT